>CM036590.1:32635478-35135478 GCA_020745705.1 Hemiprocne comata
CCAAATCCCAGCTAGAATTAGATCTCGCCAGGGATGTTAAGAGCACTAAGAAAAGCTTCTACAGGTATCCTGGGGAGAAAAGGACAACCAAGGAAAATGTAGGCCCTCTCCTGAAGGAAATAGATGAGCTAGCTGCGCAGGATATTGAGAAGGCTGAGGTCCTCAATGAATTCTTTGCATCAGTCTTCTCTGGCAAGTGCTCCAGCTTCATCACAAAGGCCACAGCAGGTGACAGCAGGAAGTGGGAGGAGATACCCCCCCCACCACCACTGTAGGAGAAGAACAGGTTTGTGACCATCTAAAGAACCTGAAGGTGTACAAGTCTATGGGACCTGATGAAGTCCATCCACAGATCCCGAGGGAGCTGGTGGATGCAGTTGCTAAGCCCCTGTCCATCATATTTGAGAGGTCATGGTGATCTGGTGAGGTTCCCATTGATTGGAAAAAAGGTGACATAGCCCCTATTTTTAAAAAGGGGAAAAAGGAGGATGCGGGGAACTACAGGCCAGTCAGTCTCACCTCTGTGCCTGGCAAGATCATGGAGCAGATCCAGATCTGCTAAGGCACACAGAAAATAAGAAGGTGATTGGTGACAGCCAACATGGCTTTACTAAGGGCAAATCATGCCTGATCAATTTGGTGGCCTTCTACGACAAGGCTACAGAGGTGGTGGATAGTGGCAGAGCAACTGACATCACCTACCTGGATTTGTGCAAGGCATTTGACACTGTCCCACATGACATCCTGTTCTCCAAACTGACAAAGCATGGATTTGACAGATGGACCACTCGGTGGATAAGAAATTGGCTGGATGGCCACACCGAGAGAGTTGTGGTCAATGGCTCAGTGTCCAAGTGGAAGCAAGTGACGAGTGGTGTTCCTCAGGGGTCAGTATTGGGACCAGTGCTGTTTAACATCTTTGTTGGAGATACGAACTGTGGGATTGAGTTTATCCTCAGCAAGTTTGCTGATGATACCAAACTGTGTGGTGTGGTTGACACTCTAGAAGGAAGGGACGCCATCCAGAGGGATGTTGATAGGCTTGAGAGGTGGGCCAATGACAACCTCATGATGTTCAAAAAGGCCAAGTGCAAGGTCCTGCACCTGGGTCGATGCAACCCCAGGCACAAATACAGGCTGGGAGGACAATGGCCAGAGGTAGTCCTGAGGAGAAGGACTTAGGGGTGGTAGTAGATGAGAAGCTCAACATGAGCCGCCAGTGTGCACTCACAGCCCAGAGGGCAAACCACATCCTGAGCTGCATCAAAAGAAGTGTGGCCAGCAGGGCGAGGGAGGTGATTCTACCCCTCTAATCTGCTCTGATGAGGCCACACCTGGAGTACTGTGTACAGCTCTGGAGCCCTCAGCACAAGAAAGACATAGACCTGTTGGAGGGGGTCCAGAGAAGGGCCACAAAGATGACCAAAGGGCTGGAGCACCTTTGCTATGAAGACAGGCTGAGGGAGTTGGGGCTGTTCAGCCTGGAGAAAAGAAGGCTCCAGGGAGACCTTATAGCAGCCTTCCAGTACCTGAAAGGGGCCTACAGGAAAGCTGGGGAGGGGCTTTTCACTAGAGAAAATAGTGATAGGACAAGGGTTATTGGTTTTAAACTGAAAGAGGGGAGATTTAGGCCAGAAATTAGGAAGAAATTCTTCACTATAAAGGTGGTGAGGTACTGGAATAGGTTGCCCAGGGAGGCTGTTGATGCCCCATCCCTGGAGGTTTTTAAGGCCAAGTTGGATGAGGTTTTGTGCAACCTGGTCTAGTGGTAGGGGTCCCTGCTCATAATAGGGGGGGTTGGAAGTAGTTGATCTTTAAGGTCCCTTCCAACCTTAACAATTCTATGATCCTATGACATACAGTGCTGCTAGCATATGTTACAGCTTGGCAGCTTTACATTGTGCACAAAATGGCAGAAGGAAACACTGCTGCATAAAATTATTTGGTAAATGACACTAAAATCTACGTGATCGATCCTAAAAAAGAAGGAAAGCTGAAGCACAGCTTCAGCTCTGAAGTCTGCAGATAATACTGGGGAAGATAGAAGAGTCCTGATGTAGCAAAATTAATCAGTTGCCTTTGGGCACTGAACACGTTCTAACACATGACAAGCACAAATGAGATTACCTCAAAAATATACAGTTCTGGGTTATACACAGGATTAACTTACCAATATGCATTCAAAATGCCAAAGCAGTGCTATCTAAGGGCAATGCTATTTAGAGATGTCCAATACACTTAGCAACATTGTAAAGCCCAACTTGATAGAGTTGCAATGGGCTGGAACACTTCTCACCAATCCCCCTGCTTAGCCCAAATACATTTACATTTCTGCCAGAGGGAGAGTCACCGAAAACTGGAGCCTCTTAACAATCAGGAAGGATTCTCAGGTCTCTGTGGGAAAACTCTGGGGAATAAAGTGCTTGCTATGCCTACCACACCTGTTAAGTCTCATTAACATTCTACCAGCTAAAGAGTTCAGTGGCCAAGTGGGAGCAAATACTGGAAGTGCTGAAGTAACTGTTACATGTTGGAGACAAAATGGAGAAGTGATACTCCATGAAAGTGAACACGCATTAACAATCCTGTCGATTATTCTTTTGTCTGCAAGTATTTAGCATCATCAGGATTAACCAGCTAATGAAAGTAATGTCAGTGCCTCCAGAGACATCATGACAAGGGCTGAATGTTCATTTATAGAGGGAGAGAGATAATTAATTTCAGCTCCTCGCTTTTCCTTCAGTCACAAAAGTAGCTGACAAGAAACTGAAAGTACGGGCTCAGGGGCAAGAGTGAATTCTAACTGACAAATTCACCAAAGCAGCAATCACATGGAAAGATCTTGTAGCACAGGATCTGGCAATCTGGCAATCTACTACTACAAGTAGTGGCAATCTGGCTGCAAGACACTTCACCATCAGGGTGTTACTGCCTTCTGATGCTCAATGGGAAAGCTGAAGGGAGATGGGTGTATCATCAGTGAAGTGGAAAAATTCTGAGCATCATAATCACCTTTTGGGAAGAGGCCAAAGATTGCTGCAATACCACACACTGAGGAAACAAACAAACAAAACAAAAACAAAACAAACAAAACAAACAAAAAAAAAACACAAAACAAAACAAAAAAAAAAAACAAAAAAACAACAGCCACAGGCAACATGAAGGCAGCTGAAAACCATCCTCCCCGTAAGTGGTCCTTCTCCTCTGAATTCACCTCACTCTGACAGTAGGATCTGGACTTATGTGGAAAACTGAGATACCGCCTTTCGTTAAATTCTGACAAATATTTACTTTTCTGCAGTTCTTCAAAACCACTGAAAGAGGGGGAAGAAAAAAAAAAAGACTATACTATTAGATTTTACCCTATTGATGCACACGAAGTTCCTCATAACCGCAAATACTTATCTCTTCACAACTAAAAGCCTTGTGAAAATTATTAGATGGACTTTGTCACTCCTTAATAGCTCATTTAGAGCAACAACATAGACTGGAATCCCAGAGAACAGCTCACTATTTGTGACATTAAATGCTGAAAAATTTAATCTACTGTTGAGGTTGGCTATCACAGCAAGACATAAAAAAAAAAAAAAAGCCTGTTTCTGCATGTTGTTATTCCTTTCCTTTTAAGGGCTAAACTATACACTTAAATACTCTCTCTCGCTCACAATGAAACCTTTTGTTGTCTAAAACAAAGACATTAGGAAGAAAAAAAATAAGGTCCCAAACCTTAGCAGTTGTTACTCAGCATTGTTGCATTTCCTTCAAGCAAGTTATAGTCATTTATACTAATATACCAACAGAGGAGGCAGAAGGAAATAAGTGTAAAAAAACCTGTTAGAAACCAGATCAAAATCTGTTTTTAACTCGTGCTGACCCCCATTTCTAAAGGCAGCCATAGGCAAGATCTAAGAGTGCTCTGTAAGATCAATAACAATAAGCTTAGCTCACAAATGACGGAATTCGACAGACTGCTTATGCCAGAGTTTGTTGCTCTTCACGTAAGTATATCCTTCACAGATGTTGAAGAGTAAAATACATCCTTTAGCCAAAGTACATGCTTTGAGGTTGAGAAACATCAGCCAAAAGCCTTGTTTTTGAGCAAAGATTAGTAGCATAGCTTGCTCTAAAAAAAATGAAAACACACTGGCTCAGATACAACTCTTCATACATGTGACTTCTAATAAAGTATGTTATCCATGCACTGCTAGACAGCAGATGTTTCAAACAGTTGCCATTTGAACCAGGAAAACAGCACTGATGGATGTTTGTTATTTTAAACTCCTACCAGGTACCCCAAGATATAAAAAAGGATTTTTCATATTTATGAAATCTGTTAATCTGTCTTTTACTCCAGAAACAGGTAACTTATCAAGACAGTCTAAAGAAAGTAGAAAAAATAAAGAATAAAAAGCAAACTTCCAGCAATTTACTAACACTGCGTAAAGGTGCCCAAACGGATTTGTTTCATCACGAGTCTGTTTAAAACCTTGTTAATTGCTTTATCTATTAATCTCAAAGTATGAAGTCTTAAATTTTCAATGCAAGGAAGGACAACTGGTAAAAACAGGTAGTGGCACCCACAGGAAGGTAGTGCTTCAAGCCAGGCCATTATAAATATGGAGAACTAAAACAAAACAGATGAAAAGGCTAAGGAGGGATCCCTCTCCTTCCTCTGGCCTCCCCTTAGCCTAGCAGGAGCAATGTTTTCCAAAAAGGAGTCATAAAAGATGAGTTGAAAACAGCACATGTTCCAATAGCCATCAAACATACAAGCAGCACTTCCATGTTTTGAACACTATTTTACTTGTGGTCTTTACTTCCTAATTGATACAAAAAGCTCAGCAAAGCAGCACTGAAGCACTGAATAAAGCAGAGGTTGGGTGGGAAAGTTCCTAAGAGCCAAAGAAAGGCATATTTCAGTAAAAATAAAAAAAATACCTTCTGGCTTAAAAATGTCTGTAACAATACGAAAAATTGTATAAAGCAACAAAAACATTTCAATCTGTAGAGTCAAAGATCACCATTGTGCATGAATACAAAGAGAAAAGTTACACTATAATGGAACTCTCTCCCATTCACATACTTTTAGTAGGAACAGCAAAAAGCAAGCTGCCATTAGTCAAATTGGTTTTAGTTGCCCTCATGGCTTCTACTGCTGCACGTGCAGAGCAGCCCAGGCTCAGGTCTAAAGAAATTAAAACATGTCAGAAACAAAAAAAAAATTGTATTAGACAAAAACTCAAAAGTGCCAGCATCCAAAAAGTTTACTGGCATAACTGACAGAGGCAAAAGCAGAAACATCAGAATGTTTTCAAAACACACAAAGAAAAAAAATTGGAAGCTTTGGGTGAGAAAGAAAGTCTTTTTCCAGCTGCAGTACATTGGATCCAAAGGGATCTGAGACAATAAAAGAAATATTAATTTTCCTTCACCCTGGAAATCCAGAGTTTAAATAAAGTGCAGAGTTGAAAAGGCACTTTGCACTTCTCTTACAACCTTCTTTCTTTACAGAGGGTAGCAAACTTATGCTGTTGTTAATAGGCAGGTATAATCCCTGTTTCAGGACAGAGACATGCTGTGACTTGTCTATAGTAAGAACTAGGTCTAGGACAAATGGAGGAACAGATATCAAACCTCATGATTTCTACTTTTCAACTGCCACCCCTACTCACTGAAAATATGGCTATTACCTGTGGAATCCCCCCAAATTGTTGTTCTGAGATGATACCTAAATCTACCTCTAATCAAAGTTTCAAGGACCTGAGACAGGTTTCACAAGGTGGATATTTAATTGTTTGTAGGACATGTGTAGGCAGGAAACAGGAATAGTCTTACAGAAAACTTCAGCAAACTACAATCCACAGTTTCTCTGATAAAAAGTGAGGAAGAATCATCCCTAACTGGCTATCAACAGGATAGCCACTGCAGGAAGAGGTAATGTTTCACTGCTGACATGCATGATTAACACTACATTGCTCATTCTTGATACTGTTCTGTGGCTTGTTTGGGCTGTCTGAAGGGCACTTTTGATAGAAATCATCCACAAAGGCTTATTTCATATGCTTACGTTCATAATCATATGCATAAATCTGTTAAATTTAAATATTCACCCAAAAAGGTTATTTATCATGCCTACTCATTTGTGTAAATGCTTACTGAGAAGCACATAACTGGAGGATGGAAGTCCTCTATACTTGGACATACAAGAAAACCAGTAACATGGTAATGAAAAGACAGGGTTATAGCAGCGAGGCTACAATCCAGTGTACTACAGGCTAGCACCTGAATTGTACAGGCAGAGGAATATGTTAAAATTCTGGCTTAAGATAGTCAACGAGGCCATTTTTGCAAGCTTAAAAGGGAAATAAGCAGCCTCTTGCCTGTCCAAAGACAATTACAAGGTCAGTAAAAGGCATACTCTCTTGATCCTTTTATATCCTGCCTTGGAATAAAAAGAAAAAACTAAGCCTGGCAGCAGGTGCCCAAGTACTCTTCTGGCATGCTGCAAAGGCAATCAAAAGCACTGAGGACACCTGTTAGTCAGATACACTCAAGAACAGCAAGCCTCTGAAGCTTTCTGCACTTTTTACTTACAGCTCAAGAGATTTAGGATAAACCCAATGTACCCGACCCAATAGTATATTTTAAATCATTCTAAGCATACGTCTTTTTTTTCTGAAAGCATAAAAATTCTGTGTCTGCAGACACAGAATTCTAGATGGCCTGAGGAAACAGACTTCCGTATTTTTTTGGTACAGTCATGGCACACGTAGCAGAACTTTGCTATTCACCCTGGTCCAGGAAGGGCTGCAACACAAATGGCTGTGTGAGGGCCAGCGCCCCAGCACATAGGTTGGGTTTGTGCTGCAACATGGTATCCACAGTGCTGCTGATTGGGACAACTTAACTGATTTCATAGAGTGGTAGCATACCAGCAAATTAGAAATAGAAGCTTTGAAAGCAATAGGTTTCTCCCGTTTACCAACAAGGTAAAAAAGTCAAAGTCATTCACCATACCAGCAGAAAGTTCAGTATTCCCAGTTGACAGAGTAATTAATTGTTGGTAAGACTGAATTATTTTCTAGGCATTACTCTTCTCAGGTAGCCTCGCCTCTTTGAATATACTGAGTATTTTACAGATTGGTATTTTGAAAACTAGACCAATCTAAAGCAGTCAAACTCTAAGGTTCAATAAGATGAACTCAGCTGATGTAACAGATCAACTGCTGCCGCCAAAAACAGGTCCTGTACTTCATCCTTCTGTTAGCCTTCTCCTTTCCAGCCACACATTCCTGATGCTTTCTTTGTATCAGCTCTGATATTAATGTGATCCTTCAGTGAGTCAATTCATTGGCAGAAAACTAATCTATCCAGAACAAGCTTTCTGCAAGTTGGTAACCTCAATCAACTCATCAAGGGTTCAGATTAACATCAGAACAAGTGAGGGAGGAAAAAGAAGCAGGACTACTCCCAGCAGCAACAAAATGCTAATTTGGCTTGGCTGTCTGTTCAAATCTGATCTTTAATCTCTCATGAACATCAGAAAGCAGAATGTAACTTTCATCATAGAATCATCATAGAATCATAGGGATTGGAAGGGACCTCTATTAATGTATTTTGTTACCTAAAAGGATTCCATCCTATATGAGAACTCTGCTAGAGATTCTTACAATGTTTTAGTTTTCCTGCAACTTTACTGTAAGAAGAATGCCATAAATGCACTGTCTGTAATCCTTACTCATGTTATGCAGTCCTTTTTTAATTCAAGTAGCACCAGTGAAGCTGATGATAGAACTGTTTTCAGAACATGGTATCATTTTATGAAAAGGTAATAGAATCTTATCTCACTATAAAATGTGAATTCAACAATCACCTCTCTTTAATATAACTGCTATTTAATCTTGTCTATATACATCACAGAATTGTAGAATCATAGTTTCTCCATACAGAGAATGCAGAGAAGGCAGAGTTGTTTGGTAATCTGTAGCTATTTTGGGTGACATTTTTCTTACGGTGTCTGTAACTTAATTATAACGAATTTGTCTTCAGGATAAACTAATTTATCATTGTTCGTCATGGTTCCTGTTGCCTCATCACTCAGTTTGGTTAACAACACATTATTTAAATTAATACCCTGATTTGCTGCATACTTTCATCAACATCACTTTTCCCATGAGAAATTGATTTGCCTTTCCACGTGTACCTTAAGAACAATGTGGTAAGATGCAATTCTTGTGAAGTAACATTTATGCTTATGTATGTAAAACACATAATTCCTATTAATTAAAAATGTTATCAATGCTGCAGTATGATTTGCAAGTCTTTCTCATGCTATTATTCAATTTCAGGGACTGGAAAAAAATACACCAAAAAAGTATATTGTTATTCAGAGAGAGAACTTGATGGTTATTCCTTGCATAACAAGATCAGACTATGCTAAAAAAAAGTTTGTGATCTCTGTAACATGAAAACATTCATTCCGTCCTTTCATAAGGATCTAGAGTCCCTGATTTCTGAACAAAAGAGTACTCCATTTCCTCAACCTTCTCTCCAAATCTTCTAAGAAACTGGAGAAAAATTCCCAAGCTGGAAGTCTCTTTCTGAACTCCAAATACCTTCCATTTCCAGGGGGCTCACTACAGCATGCTAGCCCTGCTCACTGTAGTGGATACTGCCAGAGGGTTCCACAAGCACACGCACCAAAGCAAACGATTAAGGTGTTGGGCAAAAACCTTTTGGTTTAAGCCTTTAAACAATTAATTTCAAATATAAGCAAAGATACACACAGTAATACCTACTGCTACACACTCCTGTACACCACTGAGTTTTGTGCAGCCAGCCTTCACACTGAAGGCTCTGAGGCAAGAGTTACAGACACCCTAACCCGTTACACATGAGGCACTTACACCCTCCTTAGTTCCCAAATTACATGCACACAGTTCCCAAGGTGTATGTTATTCTTCACTAGAAAAAGCACCAACAGAAGTTTATATCAATGTCATCAATACAACAAGAATAATAGTTTAAACTTAAGTTCATAAGAGGACATTCAGAGAAACCAAAAGGGGGGTAATCTACTGACAAAATACCAGTCCATGCTTTCCGCAAGATAAAGAAATTGTTTCCAACACTGGAAGGAAAAACAAATACTAAAATTTCAGCATCACCATGATCTATAGTTAAAAAAATACATATATAAAAAATTCAAACAAACAAACAATAAAAAACCATTCAAGTACACACAGTACCTCAAGTAAAGCAATCCTTTGTGTTAGGAGAACAACAAACTACTGTTTATTTAACCTACAGACTGTTTCCAAAGGAGGACTCAATTTAACCAAATCAAAGCTTCCACCTTGTTACAGGAATATATTGGCATTCCCCAGACTTTCACCACAGCCTGCATTTTTACATGTGCAAAGCTCCCTCACTCAGCAAAGGAGCTCTGCCTTCTTCCAGAACAAGCCTGTGAAATACTACACAATTAAGTACAAGCTGCAGCAGAGATCTGAAAATTCAAGCCTTCAGCTTCTCATGGTCTTGTGCAAATACATCTTACTTAGACGCAACGTTGGGAGCTACAGAATGACTGCATGCTGATGGTAGGAAATTTGGAGTCAGGTCCCCCAGGTTTCATTTTAGGCAGCTTTTGATTTGCTATGTGATACTAGGCAAGTCACTTCCCATCATTTATTTATAAGTCACATCTAATTATCTAGAAGGCCTAATTAGCTCATCTGCAAAGTGATTTGAAATGCAGAGATGAAAGACAGTGTGTATTTCTCAACTCTTGTCATCTGTGCCAATAAAATACTTATTTCACAACAATTAGATCTAATTGTATTTTTGATAGCTGCTCCTCATCCCTAGAAATTCCAGCTTTGGAAGTCGCAAATAAAAAGACTCATCAGGATGCAATGTTAATGAAGTGGTATGTGAGACATCCACAGATAAGGTTAATATTCTAAAAGCTGTTTTACATTCACTCAACATGTATTGAAAGTTCCCAGTTGGGTTTCCACTCAAATGGAAATTTAAGAGATTTATTTTTAAACTGTCTCCCATCTCTATCACAGTATAAGTGTTTCCAGCACTGCTTTAGGTTTGTCTGAAAAATATGGCCTAAGAAACTAAATCTAATCTTCAGATTGACTACAATATTACGGGAGGGATTTCCACAGACCACAAACAGAAGAAGAGAGGCTTACTAAACCAAACTACTCTCTCCAATGGTGTCCAGTGTCTTGTCTCTACAATGGCTGGTACAGGATGTTTCAGCCAAAAACATAAAAAATTATGCAGGAAACAGCTATGGAATTATCAATTTAGCACAGGAATCTCTTGTTAAAGAAATGAAAGTTAAGAGCACACGTCCTGAAACACATACACCCATCTGTTAAGATTTCCTACATTCTAATTCTGACTGGTTTTAAGTATTTTTTCCTTCTCTGTATGAACTGTGATTTCAAAAGAAGCCCAAATGTCAACGTCCATTTTGACTGTAGGCACTCTGAGCCCCAAACCATCTCATCCTGTGCATATGTACTGTACACACATTAGCTTAATGGATTCCCAGCCTTAGTCACATTCTACCATCCTACATACTCCTGGAATAAAAAAAATTAAATATAAAACTAAGTACAGTCAGTCTACTTGGCATGAATTTTTTAAAGCCATATTTTTTCAAAACCACATCATTTTAAATAACACAAAACACACTATTTTAGGTAAGAAAGCAATGCAACTTTCATACAGCATGACCATGATAAAGTCATGTGGTTTACAATTTCCTCTGGATGAGATCCCATCTCAACACTTCATTCACTCATTTGGACAAAAGAAAAAAACAAAATAAAACAAAACTATTTGCTTCGATTTACTCTGTCCCCAGTTGCTGCTGGTAAACAGATCTGCTGTCAGCTTCCTGGAAGATGATCTCCCATGGAATCAGGGAGGTGCTGCTGTTGAACAGGGAGGTGGCTGCTCCTGCTGAAAACACAACTCTCAAAATAACGCAGAAATCTGGCTCCGTCAGCAAGCGGAGGGGGTGAGGCAGGGGAACCTGTGACTGACTTGATTGCACAAATGACTGCAGACATGGTTAAACCAGCTAACTGTCTTTGTACCTTTCTTCTCTATACTTGTTCCATACTTTTGCAGCTTGAGCAAAATTGAGTAAAACTGAATTTTGGTTCAGAATACACATTTGGCAAGACGATTAATTGTCCTCATTATTGTTGGATTTGTTTGGGTTTTTTTAAGAAAACAAAAAACCTAAGAACAGCTTTTATAAAAAACACTGCATGCATATCTGCCCACTACAGCATAACTGTTGTATTTCTCATCAGTGATGAGCGACCAGTATTTATGTCAAACACAAGATTAGGGAGATGGTAGTCTACTCTCCGAATTTCTCAGAATATTAAGCAGGGACCAATTACAGCCAAACAAAATCAAAATTAAATGTGGGAATCTTTCTGTCCTGTCATGCCACAAGATTCAGCCTCTGAACTCAACTTATAAAAAACTCCAAATACCAGAGGCATATCCCCAAATCTACTGCCGTGATAAGAATTTAATAGCGAGTCACTTCTAAACTCACAACATAACAAATAGGAGAAATAAGGAGTTGAAAATACATCTGACACTGAATAGTGACTATACAGGAGTATAATAAATGGTGCATAACTCCTTGGGTAGAGGAGACAAGAGGAGAAGGGAGAGTCTGCAAAACAGTTGGTGCCTCTTAACTGCAGGACCCAGGAACACAATATGTAACACACAGTACATAAGTCATGCTTACATCTCGCTAGCACAGGCAGGTACTAGCAGCACTACTGTCACACTGACACGATGCTCACCCACCACCTAAGTAGTCAGGGAAATAATTAGGCCATCAGACCATTCCATGTCGCTTGCGTCCACACAACCCTACCAGGAGAAGATGCACCTTTTATTTCCTCTTCCTCTTCCATGCAAAATGCAGAAAACAGGGATTTAAGATTCCTGGGGTTTTATTCCTGGCTCATACTTAGAGCTCCCTTTCCAACGTTTTGTACTGGACTTAGTTATATTTCTCTAATCTGTAAACAAGAAATATAACTGAGGGACATTTTAAAGCTTAATTAAATGGCATTAAAGTGCTTTGAAACCTTTAGGTGAAAAGTGCTATGTAAGAGTGAAACAGCATTATTGCTATTCTCATTTCTCTAGCAGATTTTAACAGTGAACATTTCTTTCACCCTTATGCCCTATATATATTACAGATCTGTTTCAGCAAGAACCATTTACAGCTACAGGTTCGGCTCTGGAGATGCTAAATACTTAGCCAGTGCAGACAGACCTCACTATATATGAACCATTACTTAAAATCAAATCTACCAACAGATGAGCTAATCTAGAGGAATCTAAACCATACTGAAGTTTTCTTTCCTACCTTATCTTGGAAACCTAAATTAGCACCTTCTGGGTATTAATAACTATAAATCATATTTTATTATTTAATTATGAGAGTTCTCACCAATATTGACTAAATTTGTTCTCTTTCAAAACCACCACAGAAAAAAAACCCTGATCTTCACCAAGAAGCATCCAAACAGTACTTAACACTCACTATTCACACACATTGCTATACAGCTTTCAGGACAATGACTTAAGCACAAAAATACCTCTTACTCCAGTTAAGCTTGCCCAACCTTGCAGCAGGTTGGGCTGAAAGAGCAGCTGAAAAGAAAAGCAGCTGAAGAGCAAAGCCAAATGCATGACCTGGAGTTTCACCTCCACCTCGTTCTTATACACTGACATTCAGGTAACCTGGGCTACAACTGCTGCCCACATGCAGCACTCAGCATGGGTTGTGAGTACGGCCTTCATATGAGGTTCATTCTCTCTCAAGGAAAAGACAGCAGGATACAAAGTGTCCCATGGATCTAGCCCATGAACTACCAGCTGGAACACATAAATGCAAGCGTTTGAAGAAAAAAACAACCCACCCCTCAAAATGCCAAAATAATAATAAGAAGATGACAAGGGGAAAAAGTAAGGCACTGTACCCAAAACAAACAACAGCTTGCACCAAATCTCTGTTTCATCACAATAAACCTATGGCAAAATAACAAAACTGATTTTTTAACCACTGTGAATGAAAACAAGATGCAGCAATTTTGTAGACTCACTAACATCAAAAGGACACTTTTATGGTCTCTTTCTAGATTTGATGAATATTCCTACAATAATTGCAAAGGCTCCAGTTATTCCACAGTTTTTTCTCTGGAGCATAAAATCAGTTCTTCAAATGGAACTCATAAGCATTCTTCCAATGGTTTTAAAGGCAGAAAAAGTTATACCACACTCAGAGCATTTTGCGTATTTGTTTGCAATAGGTCAAGAACATTGAGGACCTGCTCAATCTTCTCTTATGGTTAGGGGGACCTATAGCTTTTCTTCACTTTCTTATGCTGGTCACCAACTTTCATCACATCTCCAAGAATTGTTTTTTTAATCTTCCGTCAAATCTGGAAGAAACTAGCCAGACTTTTCAAAGGCAATTTTGCACATGTATTCACGAGCACGTCCACACATACGCATGTGAACCTGTGTCTTTGATTACAGGAACATGAGTTGAAACTATGAAGTTGAAGTTTGGGGAATGTAACTCTTGGAAAACAAAAAGGTAGCAAAAACAATGAAAACTCTTCCATCAATTCCAGTGCTTACCATCTATATTTTTCACATTTAGATACTTGATTTAGACCTTTGACTTCATTTACCATCATCCTGTTTGTAATTTTCATACAACTGTAGAATCACAGAACGGTTTGGGTTGGAAGGGACCTTAACGATCATCTAGTTCCAGCCCCCTACATGGGCAGGGACACCTCCCATTAGACCTGGTTGCTCCAAGCCCCATCCAACCTGCCCTTCAACACTTCCAGGAAGGAGACAGCCACAACTTCCCTGGACAACCTGTTCCAGTGTCTCATCACCCTCACTATACAGAATTTCTTCCTCATGTCTAACCTAAATCTACCCTCCTCCAGTTTTAATCCATTACCCCTCATCCTGTCACTTGTCCTCATCCATGTCCTTGTAAGAAGTCTCTCTCCAGCTTTCCTGTAGACCCCCTCCAGGTACTGGAAGACCACTATAAAGATCACCCCAGAGCCTTCTCTTCTCCAGGCTGAACAACCCCAACTCGCTCAGCCTGTCTTCACAGGAGATGTGCTCCAGCCCTTGCATCATCTTCGTGGCTCCCCTCTGGACTTTCCCGAGGAGATCCATGTCCTTCTTATGTTGGGGGCTTCAGAACCAGACACAGTACTCTAGGTGGGGTCTCACAAGAGTGGAGTAGAGGGGGAGAATCACCTCCCTCGACCTGCTGGCCACACTTCTTTTGATGCAGCCCAGGACATGATTGGCTTTCTGAGCTGCAAGCACACTTTGCCGGCTCGTGTTTTGCTGCTCATCAACCAACACCACCAAGTCCTTCTCCTCAGGGATGCTCTTAATCCATTACCTGCCCACCCTGTATTTGTGCTTGGGATTGACTTGACCCATGTGCAGGACCTTGCACTTGGCCTTGTTGAACGTCATGAAGTTGGCAGGGTCCCACCTCTCAAGCCTGTCAAGTTCTCTCTGAGTGACATCCCCTCCCTCCAGTGTGTCAATCACAACACACAGCTTGGTGAGGTAAACTTACTAAGGGTGCACTCAATTCCACCATCCATGTCTCCAATAAAGATGTTGAAAAGTACCAGCCTGAGTACCAACTTTTTTTTTTTTTTTTTTATACAACAAAAGTGCACAGCACTAGTAAGTGGGATACATCAGTCTACTGGAAAACCCACAGAGTCAAGTTTCAGCAAGCTAGTCATGAAATCAAATACATTCTGCAAACAGACCTCTGTGTACAGGTATCTCTCTCATGAGGTTGGATTCCTTCATTTTTTTTCTCCTTTTCTGGTTAGCTCTCAGTATTGGTAGGAAGAGAACCTGTCCATTTCAATTTTCAAAGTCTTGTGGTCACTGCTAAGGCAGTGTATTCAAAATGCTGTGGTAACACTCGCAAGCCTAAAGTGATTAAACTGACTGCTCACATCACATGCATGTTTCTAAGTATTACTGACTGGTTGATCTATAGAAGTATATTTGCAGACCCCACAGAAAATCAATTCCAGGCTTTTGGTCACAGGAAACATGTCAAAAGTAACAGTCATCTCCCAAAGTCTAAGTCCCTGTCAGTTGCAGGATGTGATTAAACATTTAGAGAACACTGCCTGCCATTCAGAACAGATCTCCCAAGATCTGCCAGTAATTCTTCACATTCATAGATATGAAAGCATAGCTGCACACTGAGAACTTGGCTTTTGTCGCCCTTTTTAAAACAAACAAACAAACAAAAAACCAACACAATCAAAATACTAGAGCAGTTAATCCCTAGTAGGCCTTGTGATCACATTCCTTGACATGTTTGATAAATATGGAAAGACTGAAAACGTTCAGACTTGTTAAACCTGCAGTCTCTTTAATACATTTCTTGGCCCCAGCATGCACAGACTGCTGACTTGGCACACCCAGCAGACCTTTGCTCACCTTTCTCAATAGACCCATGCTGATAAGTCTGAGTTTCCCCAAGAGCAGAACAAAGTCATGCTTATTGAAATGTTTACTCAATTCATAAAGTAGACCAGCCCTCTCATGAAAATAGATGTCAGATCAAGAGGAAAATCTCTATAAGCACAACTGTACAACCATAGACAATGAAAAAAATTGAACTGGAATTTGAATGACTCGCATTCTTCAAAAACAGACTAGACTATAATGTCTTGAGGTTTTATGGAACACCAGCCTCTAAAGAATATAACTTGCTCACGCATGCTGATGAAAAAGATTATGTTAATATAAAGAGGCCAAGTGTATAAAATTGAACTCACTGTTATCATTTTTACCCTACTGTAAAATTCACTAAGCATGAGTTCCTAAGACAATGTAGAAAGCATGTGTCCAGGTGGCTTAGAGTCATGTTACATATAATTGATTTTGCATAAATATACATTAGTAACTTTCACAGAATCACCAAGGCTGGAAAAGACCTTTAAGATTATCACGTCCAACCTAACACCACCACATCGGCTGGACCATGGCACTAAGTGCTACATCCAGCCCTTCCTTGAACACATCCAGAGTATTACAGCACGCATGAGTTCTACATTGCCACAACTAATTTACTTTTTTTAATACTCAGAAGAATAGATTGCTTCTGTCGCAGGAATAAAAGCAATATAAAAGATGCGGGAGAGAAAACTCCAATGCCTACATATTACTGACTATTAATTATTTTGTAAAAAAGGAGCAACCAACTGTGGATTAATGCAAGTTCTGCCAACTAAGCTGCTTTCCACAGGAGGCGTCAAGATGGCTGATTTGCATCAGCCTAGCTTTCAGCTGTCCTATTAGAAAAACAAAACACACTTTTGACACTTACAGATTGTGTGCCTTTGAAAGGTGTATGACAGATTTACAGCACTTCAAAATTAAAATTGTATCCATGAGACAAGATAATGTTGGTTAAAGGATTATGTGCAATCTAGTTACGTCTCTAGTCTATGTCTGAAAAGTAAACTTCTAACAAACAGGATTTGCACAGCTGTGTGTGGTTTTCTCATTTCTAAAATGAGAAAACCCTTTGTGCACATCATCCTGGAACTCAGATACCTGTCAATCACTATAGGGGAGATTCTGTGAGTTTATAATATAATATAATAACTTTTATTTACAATCTCAATTACGTCCTCAGACAAGCAGCAGTGGGGGGTGAAACCAGTCGAACTCTACTTTAGCCAACTGCTCAAGATACCCCAAGTTTACCCTAACACTCAGCCTTGCTTTCCCGGAAGTATAAACTTTCTTCCTAATCAGCATCATAGAATCACTTAGGTTGGAAAAGACCTTCAGGATCATCGAGTCCAACCATTAACCCTACTCTGCTAAGTCCAGCACTAAGCCATATTCCCCAGCACCACATCTAGATGACTTTACACACATCCAGGGATGGTGACTCAACCACCTCCCTGGGCAGCATGTTCCAATGTCCAACAACCCTTTCAGTGAAGAAGTTCTTCCTAATTAATGTCTAGTCCAAACCTCCCCTGGTACAGCTTGGGGCCGTTCCCTCTTGTTCTATGACTAGTTACTTGTGAGAAGAGACCAGTGCCTACTTCCTTACAACATCCTTTCAGCCAGTTGTAGAGGGCAATGAGGTCTCTCCTCAGCCTCCTTTTCTTCAGACTAAATAGCCCTAGTTCTCTCAGCCACTCCTCATAAGACTTGTTCTCAAGGCCCTTCAACAGCTTCATTGCCCTTCCCTGGACATGCTCTAGCACCTCAATGCCCTTCTTGTATTGAGGTGCCCAACACTGGACACAGTATTCGAGCTGTGGCCTCACCACTGCCGAGTACAGAGGACAATAAACTCCCTGGTCCTGCTTGCCACACTATTTCTAATACAGGCCAGGATGCCATTGGCCACCTGGGCACACTGCTGGCTCATGTTAAGCTGCCTATCAATCAGAGCTCCCAGGTCCCTTTCTGCTGGACAGCTTTCCAACCACTTCCCCAAGCCTGTAGCGTTGCATGGGGTTGTTGCTGCCCAAGTGCAGGACCTGGCACTTGGCCTTGTTGAACCTCACACAACTGACCTTAGTCCATCAATCTAGTCTGTCCAAGTCTCTCTATAGAGCCTTCCTACCCTCAGGCAGATCGACACTCCCTCCCAAGTTGGTGATGTCTGCAAACTTACTGAGGGTGCATTCTATCTCCTCATCAAGATTGTTGATAAAGATGTTAAAAAGAAGTGGTCTCAATACTGAGCCCTGAGGAACATCACTTGTGACCAGCCACCAGCTGGATTTAACTCCATTCACCACGGCTCTCTGGGCACGGCCATCCAGCCAGTGTTTTTTTACCCAGCAGAGCATACGCCCACCCGAGCCACAAGCAGCCAGCTTTTTCATCAGAATGCTATTGGAAACAACATCAAAGGCTTTACAGAAGTCCAGGTAGACAATATCCATAGCCTTCTCCTCATCAACCAGGTGGGTCATCTTGTCATATAAAGAGATCAGGTTTGTCAAGCAAGACCTTTCATAAACATGTGCTGACTGGACCTGATTACCTGGTTGTTCAGTATATGGTGTGTAATGGCACTCAAGATGATCTGCTCCATGACCGTCCCTGGCACTGAAGTCAGACTAACAGGTCTGTGGTTCCCCAGATCCTCGTTTTGGCCTTTCTTGTGGATGGGTACCACATTTGCTACCCTCCAGTCCACTGGGACCTCCCCAGTTAGCCAGGACTGCTGGTAAATGATGGAAAGAGGCTTGGAAAGTGCATCTGCCAAGTCCTTCAGTACTCTTGGGTGCAACACATCCGGCCCCATAGACTTTTGGATGTCTAGGGTGTGTAGCAGGTCACTGACCATTTCCTCCTGGATTACAAAGGTCCCATTCTGCCCCACCTCCCCGTTTTCCTGCTCAGGGGACTGGGTGTTTAGGGAACAACCAGTTTGACTGATAAAGACTGAGGCAAAGAAGGCATTTAGCACCTCAGCCTTTTCCTCATCCTTTGTCACCATGTTTCCCCTGCATCCAATAAAGGATGGAGATTGTCCCTAGTCTTCCTTTTGTTATTAATGTATTTGTTGAAAGATCTTTAGATTAAAAAAGAAATAAAAAGTTGTTCTATACTTTTGTAATTATTATCTTAGTTATTAATTATGCCACTTGTTAACTACATTATATTGGCACACAATTTTTTATTAAAATGATAATTTATATTAGAAAATATTCCCAACATGATCAAGTACTTTTTTGAATGCTACACAGTATTTCTGGAAATTATTTGTTTCTAATCCCAAATTTTCAGGGATAACCAAAACCACAAAACAAACAAAGCAAGAAATTGCCTAAGGATTTCTTAAAATTGATGGGTTTTTTACATATGAAAACACGAATGAGACTGACTAATACACCATAGTCTGATAATATTAGATTCATGGGAAACCATTTAAAATATACCTACAGTTAGAGCAAGATGAAAGGACTTCAAAGTTCATTTATTCTAGTTAGCAACAGCATGCAATATGGTCACAATTGCTTTGCTGAAAACCATGAATAGAAGGGTGCCTTTATTATTTTTAAGTCAAATGCTTGGTTTTAATGTTATGACCTTATATACAACAGCAGATAAATAACAACACAAACTTAAAGGAATTTGACTGCAGAGAAAATTGAAACAGGTCAGTTTATTTTCATTACTCAAGCCAAATTAAAAACAAGATGAAACAAATGCAGGCATGCAAATGGTTGTGTTCTTAAAAATGCACAGTTTACCCCACCAAAACACAATGTTCTTAGACACACTGGAGAGACTGTTCCTACTGTGCAAAAACTACTGTTTCAAAGTAAAAAGCAGTAGAGAGGAAAGAGGATAAAAAATAAAAAAGGAGGAACATAAGTTGAGGCAGTAACACAATCATGGAGACAACCTGACAGACAAAAACATTTGAACATACTCAGTATCGTAGAATCATAGAATGGTTTGGGTTGGAAGGGACCTTAACGATCATCTAGTTCCAGCCCCCTACATGGGCAGGGACACCTCCCACTAGACCAGGTTGCTCAAAGCCCCATCCAACCTGCCCTTGAACACTTCCAGGAAGGGGACAGCCACAACTTCCCTGGACAACCTGTTCCAGTGTCTCACCACCCTCACTATACAGAATTTCTTCCTCATGTCTAACCTAAATCTACCCTCCTCCAGTTTTAATCCATTACCCCTCAACCTGTCACTTGTCCTCATCCATGTCCTTGTAAGAAGTCTCTCTCCAGCTTTCCTGTAGGCCCCCTTCAGGTACTGGAAGACCACTATAAAGGTCACCCCAGAGCCTTCTCTTCTCCAGACTGAACAACCCCAACTCTCTCAGCCTGTCTTCATAGGAGAGGTGCTCCAGCCCTCGGATCAGCTTCATGGCTCTCCTCTGGACTCTGGACTTCCCCGAGGAGATCCATGCCCTCTTGTGTGGGGGACTTCAGAACCAGACACAGTACTCTAGGTGGGGTCTCACAAGAGTGGAGTAGCAGGGGAGAATCACCTCCCTCGACCTGCTGAACGCGCTTCTTCTGATGCAGCCCAGGACACAGTTGGCTTTCTGGGCTGCAACCGCACACTTTGCTGGCTCCTGTTGAGCTTCTCATCAACCAGCACCCCCGAAGTCCTTCTCCTCAGGGCTGTTCTCAATCCATTCTCCACCTAGCCTGTATTTGTGCTTGGGATTGCCTTGACCCAAGTCCAGGACCTTGCACTTGGCCTCGTTGAACTTGATGCAGTTTGCACAGGTCCACCTCTCAAGCCTGTCAAGGTCCCTCTGGATAACACCTCTTCCCTCCAGCGTGTCAACCACACCACACAGCTTCGTGTCATTGGCAAACTTGCTGAGGGTGCACTCAATGCCACCATCCATGTCTCCAACAAAGACATTAAACAGCTCTGGTCCCAGTACTGACCCCTGAGGAATGCCACTTGTCTCCATTTGGACATGAGGCTGTTGATCACTACTCTCTGAGTGCAACTGTCCAGCCAATTCCTTACCCACCAAGTGATCCATCCATCAAATCCACATCCTTCCAATTTAATAGACCGGGACATCGTGTAGGACAGTGTCAAATGTTTTGCACAAGTCAACATATATGACATCACTTGTTCTTCCCTTACCCACCAACACTGTGACCCCATCATAAAAGGCCACCAAATCTGTCAGGCTCAATTTGCCCTTGGTGAAGCGCCCCTTGGTGAAGCTGTGTTGGATGCCACCAACCACCTCCTTGTTTTCTAGCCTTCAGTATGATCTGCTCTACAATCTTGCCAGAAATGGAGGTGAAACTGACCGGCCTGTAGTTCCCTGGGTCTTCCTTTTTCCCCTTTTTAAAAATGAAGGTTATGTTTTCCCTTTTCCAGTCAGTGGGAACTTCACCAGACTGCCATGACTTTTCAAATACTACGGAAAGGGGCTTTGCAACTTCTTTCACCAGTTCCATTATATTTCTGTGATGACCAGTTATATAAAACTGCATCATCCAAATATACTAATATTTTCTGGAGAAAACAAGAACTGATGTAATCAAAAACAACATACGTCCTATTTTTGTGGAAAAGTTCAAACAAATCTCACAAAGCTATCTACCTATGGATACCTGAAGACCTTCCTCTCCATCTGAAAATGTACAGAGAATGAAAAGATAAAATAAGTTCACACATTTGACTATTAACAGATTCCCACTCTGTATCAGGGAGATAGTGCTCAAGTGGGTAAGGCAAAGCATAAAACAAAATAACTTCCCTCTGATTTCAGCCTGTTGCTCACTCCCGTTAGGTTTCTGCCATTCTGAGCACCAGCAGCGAGCAGCACGAATCAAGTTTTTTTCAAGTCCTTTTCAAACACTGTTCTACTGCAGCAACACAATTTTGCACACTAAACCTATTATGGACACAACCTCTGATGGTGTGTTAGTGGTGACCAAATGTGATCACAATGGAACAAGGAGTGAGAACTTCTAAAACTTATTTTGTATTCTGTCAAGAACTATTGGCTATTTCAAAAGACAGAAATTAAATTGCTCTCCTCCTTTTTTTTAAAGATGTCATTTGCATTATTTATTTAAAAGAATTAGAATTTCATTAAAAAGTTTAAAATGTGACCCAAGGAAGATTTACTTTATATTACTCCCAGGATTTGCTTAGCTATTTTTGTACTTTTTTACACTACACTTTAACCACCCTTATGATGATCAGATCCAGTGCTAGGACTACACTAAAAAGATCACACAAGATTGAACATTTTCAGTAAGAGACAGTTCAGTCACCTGATATTCCTGGAGATAAATTTCTGGTACAACAGAGGCAATTTTAATTAAAGCTATTTGACCTTGCTCTGCCTGTGTCCACATTGCCCAAGAGAACAATCTCTACAGAGTAAAAGAAACAAAAGTGCTCAGGTTATATAGTGAAATATATTTTTGCTTATTTTCTGATCTCTAGAAGCCCAGTGAAGGTGCCAACTTCTGCTGACTGTAACAGGCTTGTTTAACAGCACTGAGTGGTATAAACTTGAGATCCACATGCTATGAAGCAGCTTGTCACATTAAGAGGTCCAACTTTAAAGGCAGACCTATTCTCTCTCTCTCTCTTCACTTTCACACAAAGTGGCAAGAACCTACTGCATAGAATAAAAAAAAGAAAGACCACAGGCTGGTCTGGTTTATAGATTATGAAAGAGTCAATGTTGTATTTGCAAAATTTTGCATTATTACTGATACAAATTTTCAGACAGTTATAGTAATCACTGAAGCATAGACAGCATCAGAAGGCAAGTCATAGAATACATGTAAACCCAGGATAGCAACTACTAGACTGCAAATATTTGATCAAAGCACACTAGCTGTCTACAAACAGGGTAAAAAGTAAAAGGAATTTGCACATTGTGAGGCTTTTGCATTTGCAACAAATAAATCTGCCAGTTCAATTAGGAAGAAGTTCAATTAGGAAGAAGTTCAAGTGGCAATTTAAACTTTAAGTAGGTTGGACAGGGACAGGTAAAAACAGAGTAAAGAGAAAATTAGCACTGCAGTTGGTGATAAGTGGTGCATAAGCCCAATGCAAGTGTAGTGGATTCCTTGTTGCTGGGGAGAAAAGAGAATGAGAGCTTGAAATTAATAAAGAAAAACTTGGTTATTGTTACATTCATAGGAGAAGTATATTCTAGATATGAAACCAGATTTTAGTTAATCTGATTATACTATTAACTAGAAAACTAACAAAAAGCAATGCACACCGTATGATTACAAAAGCATTCATGTACCAACCAGCAGGGCATCAGTAAATGCAAACACAAGCAAAAGCCTCAGAGGAGACAACAAACATTGTGAAACAGGATAGGTAAGTAAAAACAAGCATGAAGGAGACAAAAATTGAGAGACTAGAGAGGTAAAGTTTAAAAACCAGAGACAAAAAACCCCATCAAGACTCAAACTTCATGATGTGGCACTTACATGAATAGAGGAAACATCCAAAATTCAAGCAAGGATATAGGGCACCATAAAAGACCCACGTATTTTACATTTATATTACAAAAAGCAGAATAATACATTATGAATGCAGACAGACATACTTCTTTTCCAAAGCAGAAACAAGAAACCCTTTCCATGCATGCATTGAAAGATCCTACCCTTAAGGCATTAATTTACTGAGTGTTAAGTATTTGTGAACGGTCTGCATGCAAATAAAAATTAAACATACATCTAAGTGAAAAAGAGAGCCAAGAGAAAATAAAGTAAAAGGAAAATACAGAGCATGGAAGAAGAAGGATGAGATCAAAAACCACCACACAGCTGATTTTGAGAATGAGTTACAGACTGCCCACCAAAGAAAAGCTTTTGCTGTAAGGAAATCCAAAGCCATAGCCTTCAATTTACACATACTAGAATCTTGTCCCAAGCAGGAAGACAACTGGGTACCAATTGATTCACCGTGGATTTTTTAGATATTATTACAAAAGAGTTGTTTCTTGAGGACAAAGAGAAGGGGACTGCAAGAGGACACATTCCCTATAAGGCCTACCTAAATTAGGCTGTGAAGAAGTTTAAAATCTCAAGTTTACCTTATCTCAGAAGTCTTTCTACAACTTGAGAGCCAATTCTGCAAGTGAAACACCCCACCACTGAGCAAACCATCTAAAGGATGAAGAAGAATATGAAGGACGAAAGACAGAAGTTGCAAGATTTGAACACTTTACCGACATCAAGAATATTAACATTTATTCAGCAAAAGAGGCTGTCTTCTATACAGGCTTCAAATGAAGCACTGAAAGCTGTCCAGATACAAAGTCATGAGATCGGGTTGCAATCTGAAATGTGTCCTAGAAGAGTTCTTAGACTGGCTGAAAAAACGTAGACATCAATAAAAAATACAGTGTAAATGAGGCTCTTAATACACCAGTATTGTTTCTTAATGTTCTCTATGAGTGTAACTTCAAAGCTGTCCTGGTTTGAGCCAGGATGCAGCTAATTTTCCTTTTACTGGTAGTTTTTTTCCTTCAGTAAGCTCTCTTTTAACTAGCAGCAAGTGTTCCAGCTAGTGGACTGATAACACTGGAATGTTCATGTTACTGCTGAGACTCCAAGGTCACTTCTTAGCTCTGCTGCTACAGAGGCTACCAGGTCAGGAGAGTCGTGTCTATGACCCCCCATAGGGGAGCTGGACTAGACAGACAGCAGAACTGACCAAAGGTATTCCATTCCATGTATCTACGTAAGCTCAGAGGAAGGTCAGAGATCGCAGAAGACAACTTCCTTCCATCCATGGCCGGCATCCAGGGAGGACTCCATCCATCCATCACTGTCGACCCCAGGCTCAGGCACCACTGACCTCATAACCCTCATAACCCAGCCCCTGTCTGCTCTGCCTTATCTCCTGCCTGCGGGCTGGGACATTTCAGGACTGCTCACAGCTCAGGAGAGTGCTGGGGGAGTTGCTGGGGGTGGGGGGAGGCAAGAGGCTTTTGCACATTCCTGAACATACTTGTATATAGTTGTACATATAATTAAAGCTGTCTAGTTTAGTTTTCAATCCAGCAAAGTCTCTCTCCTAATTCTCTCTCTCCTTCCCTACCTGGGTGGGAGGGGGAGGGGATCGAGAGCATTGTTGTCTCTGGTTTAATTGCCAATCCTGAGTCAAACCATGACAAAAGCATAAACAGATCATAAGCACCAACATCCCAAACACAACCTACAACACTGTCACCAAGGAAACCAGCAGCTCTCTCAAGGAGTTCACCTGGTGAAGTCAAAACCATACAGTTAGGTGGATGACATTCCTAACAAAGGTATTGGTTGAATTGGAAAGAGTAGCAGTTCAGAAGAAATAATATTATGTGATCTATTATTATCAGGTTATAGCAGCTCCATAAGCACCAGCAGAATTCAGATTAAAATGAAAAGTAACAGCAGAAAATAACTCATGAATGGTATTTGAAACTATTAACTAGCATTAAGACCGTAATTCAGTTAAGAGTCCATTGCAGAGTAAATTGCACATAATTCTAAGAAATGGCATCCCATACATATGCCAGATAATAGAATGGGAGACAGTTCAGTAATTAGCTGTAGTATCTCAAGAAAGTATCTGAGAAAAAGCCTAAGAACAGAAAGAAGCAGATAGAAGGAAAAAAACAAACAAACACACACACAAGAATAAAAAACCCAGGCTGACATAAAATAAAAGTTTAAGCAGTATCACCAAGTTAATGTTTTCCCAGGTAGCAGAATTTCACACTTTAATTTTGTTAACAAGTCAGTCACAAGTAGAGAGGCCTTCTGTCAGAGGACTAACACAAATTTCAACCTCTTCCAGCTTGGAAGGTTAGGTAAGTTGAAATCTTTCAATGCCCTGACTGCCTAAAACAACAGTAAGATTACCAAAACAAAACATCTATAGATTATGTCCTAATTACATAACCCTGTTACCCTCAGGATCTTAACAGATAGCAAACATAGTTATTATAATGCAATAACCAAAGTAAATAGAACTCCCTTTGGTGGCCAGGTAACTTCAAAATCAGTTAAGACAGACAACATAGAGGAAGAACATCAGTGTACACAGAGGAAAAATACGCAACATTTGTCTCTGCTGTGATACTGGACATTGTTCTTCTTCCTTTAGTGCAAAACATAGTCTTCCATTGCTTGACATTTCTACTCTGAAACAGTAAGATAGGGAAGGGGACAAGGAGTGCACCTTGCTAGAGAGCACACAAAAAGCCTTTGAGCACAAGTGACCTCCTGATGTGTTCAAGCAAAATCGGGAAGAAGAGGGAAAGAGCGGAGTAGATGCATTGCTGAGCGTTCTGCAAAACAGACCAACAGGACCAAAATTAACTGCTCCAGCAGGTACTTAAGACCAATGGTCAGAAGGCAGCACATGCCAGCACTGGCAATCCCAGGTGGACTTCCTTCCACGTAGCTCACACTTCCCTGGTGCAAAGCTGCTCAAATAGATTTAACAATGTAACACTACTCTGTGCACTCAAGCAAAGAAGATCAAGAATACAGATTATATACGATTCCACTTCCTGTGATACTACACTGATTGGTTTTATTGTGAAGTCTACTTATACAGCTGATTATTAATTCCCACTGTACTTTGATTAATGCAATAGCAGCTGGACTACTTCCTTTCTCTTAGCACTCAACTGCATTCTTGATTAGTGAGAGGTATATGGAAGCTTGTGAAGCAAGTGCAGGAAGATCAAACAAAAGCAATTATTTCCTCTTAGACCACTACATTTCACTTGCCTACACAAGACCAGTTAGTATCTGACTTAAAGCAGCTGCGAGTAGCCAGGCTTCAGATGGCCCTAGAAAGCTGCTTTGGTATGGCGCTTCTCTTCTTTGTACCAACCTGACATAAAAAAAAAAATATCAGAGCAAGCTGTTTCCGCAGCTCGATGATAGATGACATTTGCAAATATAGGAAATTTCCACTCAACCAATACCTGTATGATGTGGTCCCACCACTCAGTGCATGAGGTCTACCAGATCTATCCCTACAGGAATACCATCACTACTGGAGCTTGAACTTCCACTACACTAAAATGTATACATACAGTCTGCACGCCACTGGCATCTCAAGATAACAAACCATTACAAAATACTCTATTACATCTCCTATCTTGGATCCTCAACTTCAGAAAGAAGAAAGGATTCAAGTCATTGTTCTGAGGTTTATTATGAGCGTACACCAGAGTATGTATGATTTACTATGCTAACCAGAATAACAAGCTCAGTCAGAAGTGAGCACATACCTCACTCAAAATATTTTTACTTACAGACTTGGTAGATTGGTGAAGTTCTATGTAAGGCTCAGAATGGTGTGAAATGTTTTCCCCCCATTATACTGCCAAACAATTCACAGAATAATTCAGACCTAAAAGCTTGAGTTCTTCCCTCAAAATCCTCTTGTCAAACCTGAAGTAAGCACAGGAGTTTGGCTGCCACTGCATTTGGCTTTGGCTAATGCAGGTACCAATGCATGCAAGTCAAGGATACAACAGGATGACTTTAGGATAAATCATAAGATGTAGACAAATTCAGTAGTATTTATTATTCTTTATTATTAGGTAACAGCAGCATAGTGTAAAACATTTTAATGTTATTTGAAAGAATTTTAGTGAGAAGGGCCTGCTTTAATATCACTGTAATCCAGAGAAAATAAGTAATTTGTAAAAGCTTTCAATAAACCAACTTGTATTGTAAAAATATTTTGTCTTAGAAGACATGCACTCCAATTCTCATATACAAGAAAGCAAAATTCTTGGTTTAACTACATTGCAAACCTCGGCTTTAAGTAACATTGTGTGATGCATGCAATGCTCTCAAAAAGGATATTTTCTCTATATTGCACAATTATTAGCAAAGTCAAAAGCTTCTGTGCTCCAAAACAAAACCAAGTAACAAAAAACAAACCCAAACAGAAATCTGTTTTAAGAAGCCTCTCACATGCTTTTTCCCCCTAACTGAGGGTTAAAAATGGATAATAAAAAATAAAGCTATTGTGGGAAGGTTTTATTTTTTAACTTGCACTCTGAGGTAATTAATCACCTATGACATAACCTCCAAAAGGAAAACTTCTTGCCAAGGAACATGCAAAGTTCCACAGGCAGCATTATTTCTAGAGGCAAGAACAACTCTCTTGTTCCCAAGGCAAAAGTCACCATTTGCATAGTTTCTAGTCTCCGTTTCTGTTTCCCTTATATCACCTCCTTCCTCCTCCTAAATAGAAGAGAATCACAGACTCTGGGGAATCATGAGCATTTTTTAAATGTTTTAAGGATTCATGCACAAGGGGGGCAAAATGGTCTCTACAACAGGCTTCACAAGCACCACAGAGCAAACAACTAAAAAACCACAAGACTACTCAGAAGAGATGTTACGTAGCACTTTAATTTATTTTGCAGTCCTAAATACAGTTTGCCCTATATGCTGCAGAAGGCAGAGACATAGTCATTTAAGCTGTATTTCAATAGCATTTTCATTTAAATCAAGTTCTCCTGCCCCCAACATTCCAGTGCTTTGTCCATCTTAGATGGTTTAACAGAAGTTGCTAACTACACCTACAAACCTCATCCTAACAATAACAGCTACTAGAAAATGCCACTAGTTTATATGCAATGCAACAGCAGGCTGATAAATAAAGAAACAGTTCTAACCACCTTTTGTCACAAAGTTCACATGAAATCTTCAGAAAGGGGGAAGCTTACTTTAATTCCTTTTTTTTGGCACTCAAGCAAGATGCCAGAACTACAAGACTGCTTTGTGCCACGAGGCTTCCACTTTGGAAATGCTGTCTCAGGCACAATATATATTAGGATCCTACATCTGTAAGTTATTACAGATGGGATGTCGGCCCGCTTTACTGTCTACTACTTCCCATTTTAATTCATTTTCAGTCCCATAGAACATTATTGAACTTAAACTATTTTATTTTAATTTTACAGTATCAGACTTAAATCAAGATTATATAAAAGCAATAATGCGTGCAGGATGGCTCTCAGCAAGAAATTATTCATTTTGTTTTCTCTTCATTCTGAGGCCTGTAATGCAAGCCCTCACTGTACAGTGCTGAAGTTTGTTCTGAACACCAAATTACTCTTCTATTTAGCAAGTGAAACCTACGTGAAGTCCTTCATGGCTGCTTTACCTCCAGAATACCTTTGTCCTGAGAAACAGACTAATCTCATTTACAGATAGGGAAAGGAGCCACATACAGATTAATGTAGAGTTTGGGGTATCTGCTTTGAGCAACTCAGGACTTGATTGTTCAGTTTAATATGGCATGCTGTAACATTTAATTTATTAAAAGAACAGCCTCTACTGGATGTAGTTGTAGAAGTGAGCACTTCACTTTTAATCTCACAAACTAAGCACCCAAAGAATAAGATGTACTATTAATGATCAGTTGTGATCTGCTTATAATTACTTAGCAATCCTTACATATATTTATTTATGTTTATATAACCACAGGCGTATCTGATTCTTCAGGGAAGAATTCAGCTGTCTTGATTAGATCTTACTCACTTCAGAAAAATCAACTTTTGCAAACAATGATGCAAAGATCTTGCAAACAGTCTCCTTTACTGCAAACAGACCCATTCCCTGAACCGATTGAGGCAGAAATACCGTGTATAATACACAATAATTACATCAGATAATTTCATAATACCAAAAGAAAAAAATAAATGCTGCATAGAAAAATTTAATCTCCAATTCTCTAATTCTTGACTCTCTGCCACACTACACTCGGTAGTCATAGAATGGTAGTGTTTTAATATTTTTAAACACAGTTTTATATTTTTTTTTTCCACACGGGTTCGAGTAAGATTATTAAAGATTATCCATTATTCTCATTCATTTGAGCTCATGGTTTAAATATGAATTTCAGGTGAAAACGCTCAATATTCTTTAACCAGCAACCAGAAGACTGCTTTAGTCTGGGAGCTCCTTTGACAGCGTTTCAATGGTGCTCTCTAGATTTAACTTTTCTCCTTAAAAAAAAAAATTAACAAATATGGCTTGCACCAGTTAGATTATTCCACCCCCCCGCACCCCCCCCTTTTGTTGTTTTTTGTTTGTTTGTTTAAAGCCTTTTTGCTATCTAAGGTTACTGACTTGGAACAAACAAGAAAGATCTATTTATACCTGCTGCAAGATACTAGACAAACACATAAGCAGAAAAGGAGATAGTGTGTTCCTCATGAAGAACACTTGGTTTTTCTCCAATATTGGAGTGTGTTGCTTTCTGACACACCAAGTAACAGAAATTCCATCTGTAATTCACAATAAAGAATACTTATGTAGGAACTATGTTTGACATTTAACTCAAAATTTTATTGCCTTGGCTTCAGTATAGCCTTGTTCTTTATACATATAGATATAATTACTTCAATTACTTCCAAATATTGCAGTAGATTCTTCCGAGTATATAATTTTTTAAGCTTATGTATATATATAATCAACACCTTGAGAACAGAAACTTCAATCCTTAAAAAATTTTCTTTCCATTTTTACCACTATACTTCTGCAGAGATTTTTCCTGCGGGCTGATTTATGAGACCAAAGCAGCAAATGCAGAAGTTGAATCTATTCACTTATGAGCACCGCAAACACACTCAGGCCTCTAAAACTGATTATGAAGCTCTTAGCAGCAATTTCAGAAAAGTTTTATGTATTTGTCTTTAAACCAAAAAAACAAATAATGACAGATGAGTATCAACATTAATGGACATATGGAAAAGTTGGTGTCTCAAACATTTGATATTTGACACTACCATAGAATGGTTTGAGTTGAAAGGGACCTTAAAGATTATCTAGTTCCAACCCCCCGGCCATGGGCAACTCCCACTAGACCAGGTTGCTCAAAGCCCCATCCAACCTGCCCTTCAACACTTCCAGGAAGGGGACAGCCACAACTTCCCTGGACAACCTGTTCCAGTGTCTCACCACCCTCACTATACAGAATTTCTTCCTCATGTCTAACCTAAATTTACCCTCCTCCAGTTTTGATCCATTATCTCCTGTCTTCTCACTACATGTCCTTGTGAAGAGTCCCCTCCCCAACTTTTCTGTAGGCCCCTTCAGGTACTGGAGGGCCACTATAAAGGTCTCCTCAGAGCCTTCTCTTCTCCAGGCTGAACAACCCCAACTCGCTCAGTCTGTCTTTGTAGGAGAGGTGCTCCAGCCCTCGGATCATCTTCGTGGCCCTTCTCTGGACTTTCCCCAGAAGATCTATGTCCTTCTTATGTTGGGGGCTCCAGAATTGGACAAAGTACTCTAGCTGGGGTCTCAAAAGAGCAGAGTAATGGGTAAGAATCACCTCCCTTGATGTGCTGGCCACGCTTCTTATGATGCAGCCCAGGACACAGTTGGCTTTCTGGGCTGCAAGTGCACATTGGTGACTCATGTTGAGCTTCTCGTCCACCATCACCCCGAAGTCCTTCTCCTCAGGGCTGTTCTCCATACATTCTCCACCTAGCCTGTATTTGTGTTTGGAATTGCCTCGACTCAGGTGCAGGACCTTGCAGTTGGCCTTGTTGAACTTCCCGCAGTTTGCACAAGCCCACATCTCAAGGTCCCTCTGGATGGCATCCCTTCCCTCCAGCATGTTGACCTCACCACACTTTGGTGTACTCAGCAAACTTGCTGAGGGTGCACTCAATGCCACTGTCCATGTCACCAACGAAGATGTTAAATAGCAATATTCCAAGTACCAATCCTTCAGGAACACCACTCATCACAGGTCTCCATCTGGACATTGAGCCGTTGATAACCACTCTTTGAGTGCAACCATCCAGCCAGTTCCTTACCCAGCAAGTGGTCCATCCATCAAATCCGTATCATTCTAGTTTCAATACCAGGATGACACGCGGGACAGTGTCAAAAGCTTTGCACCGGTCCAGGTAGATGACGTCAGTTGCTCTTCCTTTGTCCACCAACACCATGACCCCACTGTAGAAGGTCCTTAAATTAGTCAGGCAGGATTTGCCCTTGTTGAAGCTATGTTGGCTGTCATCAATCACCCCTTTGTTTTCCATGTCCCTTAGCAGAGCCTTCAGGAGGATCTGCTCCATGATCTTGCTGGGCACAGAAGTGAGGCTGCTGGCCCATAGTTCCCTGGGTCTTCCTTTTTCCCCTCTTGAAAATGGGAGTTATGTTTCCCCCATTCCAGTCAGTGGGAATTTCTCCAGACTGCCAAGACTTTTCAAATATGACGGACAGAAGCTTTGCAGCTTCATCAGTCAGTTCCTTCAGGACCCGTGGATGAATACTATCAGGTCCTATGGACAAATCCCATCGGGTCCCATGGACTTGTGCACCTTCAGGTCCTTCAGATGGTCATGAATCTGCTCTTCTCCCACAGTCGGGAGATCTTCCTTTCTACAGTCCATGCCTTTGCCTTCTCTAACTTGGATGGTGTGACCAGAGCTTTTGCCGGCAAAGACTAAAGTAAAGCAGTCATTGAGTACCTCAGCCTTCTCTATGTCCCAATTGGCTAAGTCTCCATGTTACCTTCTGAAGCAGACTCACAGTTTCTCTCATCTTCCTCTTATAATTGACATACCTGTAGAAACTTTTCTTGTTGTTCTTAATATCCCTGGCCAGATCCAACTCTCTCTGTGCTTTGGCCTCCCTTACCTAATTCCTTAGCTTCTCTTACAGCTTATCTGTACTCCTCCCAGGATACTTGTCCCTGCTTCCGCTCTCTGTACGCCTTGTTTTTACACTTAACTGTGTCCAGAAGCTCCTTGCTCATCCACACAGGCGTCCTGGCACTCTTGCCTGCCTTCCTCTTTGTTGGGACACACAGCTCCTGGGAATGGAGGAGGTGATCCTTGAATATGGACCAACTTTCCTGGGCTCTCCTCCAGGGCTTTGTCCCACAGCACCCTAACCAAGCATATCCTTGAAGAGACCAAAATCTGCTCTCTTGAAGTCGAGGATAATGAGCTTGCTTTGCTCCTTCCTTGCTGCCCTAAGGATCCTGAACTCAACCATGTCATGGTCACTGCAGCCTAGTTTCCCATTAAGTCTTACATCACCAACCACCCTGTCTCTGTTGGTGAGAACAAGGTCCAGCAAAGCACCTTTTCTTGTTGGTTCCTCTACCATTTGGAGGAGGAAGTTGTAATCAGTGTCCTCCTGGAACTTCCTGGATTGCTGGTGCTTTGCTGTGCTGTCCCTCCAGCAGCTATCGGAGTGGTTGAAATCCCCATGAGGACCAGGGCCTGTGAGCACGAAGCTGCTCCTATCAGCCTGCTGAGGGCCTCATCTGCTCAGCCATCCTGGTCTGGTGTCCTGTAGCAGACCCCCACTAAGATGTCTCCTGCCCCTGTCTTCCCTTTAACCCTGACCCATAAGGTTTCAGTTGACTTCTCCTCCATGCCCAGGTGAAGCTCCACAGACTCCAGCTGGTCACTGATGTAGACGGCAACACTCCCTCCTCTTCTGCCCTGCCTGTCCTTCCTGAAGAGCTGATCTCTCCCTAACCATCCCCACACTCCAGTCATAGGAGCCATCCCACCACATCTCAGTGATACCAATAACATCATAGCCCTGCAGGCATGCACATATCTGCAATTCCTCTTGTTTATTCCCCATGTCCTGTGCATTCATCTACAGGCATTTAAGATGGGCCCCCTTTGAAGCAGTCATGCTGGTAGTGGTAACATATTGCAGGTTGCTTCATATTGCATTTCATCTCACTGCTACCCTGATATTCAAATCTTCTGACATTCCTGAGTATTTCACCAATGCTGGGCCTGCCACTGACCCACTTAGTTCTCTTTGAACTAGTCATTTATGCTTTCCATGCTTTAGTTACTTAACCATAGAATAGTATTTTCTTTCTCCAACAGATTTTTAGAGGAACATTTATTTGCACTGTGCTTTGAGGCTCTAAGACAAAATATCTTAAGCTTTCAGGATGTTTCAAGTTTCACTTGACAAGGTCAGGACTCATAATGGGTCACAGTGTCCTGTAACTTCCATCACCTTGCGCTGCCTCTCAGCAGATGATACATATAAACTTTGCTGTGGCCACATGAGGATCTGAAAGTTTGCTTGAAAAGAATGTGGTCTTCAAGGGCTAAGTATATCTCCAGGTGTCCGCATAGATACAATGTTTGTTTACTGAGATTCAAGACAACTCAAAGTGATTGAGAAAACATTTAGCATTTAGAACCTCCAGTGTCAATGCTTCGCAAGAAACCTTATGTTATTCTTGGCAAGAAACTGGAAACTGGTGAGAAAATAGTCAGGATACCTCTGTATGTCAGTGAACTGGAATTTTTCATGAAACAGTTTCTCTTGTAAATTTGTCTGCACCTAGTTTAATCAACAAAATTTGCAGCTGTTAACAGGTTGTGCTTCCATATGCTACCCCATATGAATACATTCCTTAATCAAGACAGAAGCTGGTTCAGAGTCCAATTGTTTTAACTGGACTTGGTACAAAAAAAACAAATAATGAAGTTAACCATCAAAAGAAGTACAATCAAGTGTAGGCTACAGGAAAACTGTTTTCCTCTGACTTAAGACTGTGTAAGCACAAGGGCAGAGGAGGCTGCTCAGCTTTGCTCACATACACAGAGTAGACAACACCTGCAGTGTAGGTTTACTGATCTCAGGAGAAATATGTCCCCTCATTTAGGGCCAACTAATTGGGCTCATGGTGGGTAGAGCACACTTAAGATACTTGCAGCAAAACTTGAGGTAATTACTTTACTGTAACACACTGCACAGTCATAGTACACAAAACATCTTCATAAAGGATTTTATTTCAGCAAGTTGCTTCAGATTATTTCACAGTCTTTACTTCGTTATTCACATTTCTCATTGCCTGCAACCTCCAGTCTATCTTTCAAAAAAAGGGAGGGGAACAAACTTGCCTGTAAAAATTTCTTAACCTGCTCTGGCAGGGGGGCTGGACTAGATGATCTTTGGAGGTCCCTTCCAACCCCTAACATTCTGTGATTCTTTTAGGAAGGTACTTTAGCTTGAGGCCAGCATCATTCGTCCAGTTAGTTCCACTTGGTCATTTCAGACTAATTACATACAGGGTCAGTGCATGGGAGTGTACTTTGTGTTACTGCTTGCTTTCTACATCACATTCATTATTTCACATCACCTAGAATGACGAACAAGCTGATGCAATAATATTGAAACATCTAGAATCTACCAGGATCTCAGATTACAAATGGAAGTTTATATGATCTTTAGGGAAAAATGCTTTCAAGGCTTTTTCCTTCAAATTCCTGAATAAACATATAAAAGGCATCCTCCAATTGGCAAGAACCTTAACACTTTTAACAGGGTTTTGAAAAGCAAGGGAGTTTTTTAGCAGGGCCAGTAGTGATAAGATGAAGAGTAATGTTTTCAAACTGAAAGAGGGCAGATTTAGACTAGATATTACAAAGAAAGTTTTTACAATGAGGGTGGTGAGACATTGGAACAGGTTTGCCAGAGAAGTGGTAGAAGTCCCATCCCTGTAAACATTCAAGGTCAGGTTGGATGGGGCTCTGAGCAACCTGATCCAGTTGAAGATGTTCCTGCTCACTACAAGGCGGATGGGACTAGATGACTTTTAAAGGTCCCTTTCAACCCAAACCATTGTATGATTCTATAAAAGGTTTCTGATTGACAGCACCATCACCAAACTCTCTGCTGGCACTAATTATATTGCTTAAAACTGACATCATCTATGACAGCATCAGTCCCTGAGGAACACCCAAAGGTTGTGAACACAGGATATTCATAGCAACAAGAAGCTCCATCTTTATGGAAAAACTTGTACTAACTATTCTACTTTAAAAAAAACAAACAACTGACAATGTGCATTTAAGAACTACAAAGAAGCAGAAGAAAGCCTTGAGCGTACTATATTCTTCTTAATTAGTGTCTAGTGAAGTAAAGCCAGTAACCCTCCCACTAGCCCCAATGTTGAAATTAAACAGACAGAAAAGGTAAAAGGGATAGGGCTGCTGCAAAAGGTGGAATGACCCATCTGCATCATCAGGTCATCTGCTATGTGACCTCTGAGGTCACACCAGACCAGTGGCAGAACTACAAATGTAGTCCAACTCTCAGCCAACAGCCTGATCCGTTCAATGTGCATTTTCAGTCACTGATTATTAGCAAGTACTAAAGTACTACTGGTTGGGCAATGAAAGTAACTTTAAAATTCTGGAAGCATTTATTTACATTTTTCCCTGTAAAAGCAGACTAGAGGATGTGAAGCATTAAGAGTCCAGAAGTGTATTCTTGTAGACTGCTTTTACTGTTTGGCTCTTTTCAATGGTGCATCCTTTTCAAACGTGCTTTTCTAATACTGTTACTAGATTCCTCCCCCCACTTCTCCCTAAAGCATATGCACGCAACTCCCCATCACACCTCAAACTGAGGTTTCCCAATTCCTAGTAAGCATTTATAACTAGATTTTATGCTCTATTTTACATTCTTCCTGGTTTTCCTGAAGCCACTTGTCCTTTCCTTACAGAAGGTGCTTCTGCCTACGAAGCCCTCTTTCTTTGTACTGTTTAGACAAATCTTGCTTCCAGAACAACATATTTGTGAAGCATTCGGAAATGAAGATATATTGAATTACAACAGAGGGAACAACCACAATATGTTAGCAGGGTGCAAGTTCCTTGACATGTGACTGATATTTAATCATAATTGTCATTAAGAGCCACATGACCTAAAGACTCTCTCTGAGGAAAACATAGTTTAAAAATACATGAGGCTGGGATCTTTAGAACAAAAGCCTATCTTTTGTACTTATAGCTTCAAATATGGTAAAAACCAGAAATGCAACTCTATTTCTGTTAGACTGCTGCAAGGACATTCTGTCTTTGAAGTTGCCATGTTGCCTTTTTCTTGCAAGTCACACTAGTTCTTCAGTGACACATTGGCTCATATTTATATACATCAGACGAAAAAGTACACGTCCCAACAAGACCTCTGATGAGTTCTCCCTATCCTACATGATAGGCCAGTTTTCAGCACCAGTCTGTCTAAAATGATCAAAAGGAAGTAACTCCGTCACTGTTTTCTGCTGCAAAGCTGGAGATAGCATCAAAGCTTTTTAGTGACAGAACTTATGCAACCTCCCAAAGCACCAAAAGAGACATCCATCACTGACACCAGAACAAGGGAGCCTTGTTCTGTATTTCTCTTTAAATTGAAAAAAATAATAGTTTACAAAAGTCTGTCTTCTAGGAGCAGTTAATATTTTTTAGTATTCTATCTCACAAATTTTTCTCCTCCCTTTTTAAAAATTAGGTAATTTTGTAGCATATAATTAGCATATTTTTATATTACTGTATATCACATTTTCACATTACATGTGTATCCTGAGCAAGTGCTGTTGACGACAATTAAATCTACTGTCCATTGTTTTTATTTTAAAGCAAAAGTGAGTTTTTCATCGAACATACTCAGATTTCAAGTGTTCTACCACTAATGAGTCTGCACATTGGCCAGACCTGTTCCTTGGCCGTGCTTTATCCTACTTGAGCTTACCAACAATATCATAACCTCCTGTTTCTCTGAGGACACACATTTTTGTTGGAGCTAAGCCCAAACCTACAGTCAAAGCTTGGCTGTTTTCATTAGAGTTGTTATAATCTAATATTCTCTAGTTCAGATTTTCTAATATGTCTTGTGCTTACTTGCCTAAAAGAAAAACTGAAAAGCTATGAAGACATGGTTTTGCCTCTACAGTTGGGAAGAATGCTAGCCTTTCCTCATCAGAAACTCAGCAATTTATGAACACAACATATCCCAGCAACTTTAGATCCCCAGGAGCAGTGGCCTCACATGTTTTGCCCATGCTTGACTGCCATAGCTCTTAACCAGATGGACAAACCTTGATATCAAGTGTCAAAGGCCTGACCAAAGCTCAGTGAAAATGAAGCCTCAGTTGGCTTGAACAGTCATGCAGCCCAAACCAAGGAAATCTCAGGTCTTGCTACAACATAACCAAAACTAACCCTCAAGAAGATAAGCACATTTGAATAACAAACAACTGGAGAGTTTAAAAACCAAGGGGGAAAAAGAACAATAGGTTTTAGATTGTGTAGTGATTGTTAACCAAACAAACTACAGCAGGCTACAAAAACTCTTGAATTAAAATTTGAATCTTGAATTAAGGAAGATACGATGAGCTGGGGAGTGTGAATAATGGGCTGCCCTTAGGTCACCAATGCAAATGAAAAGAGATAAGAAGCATGAACATTGCCTAGGTGAGAAAAGTCTCCAAGCTTAAACTGTTGATGGACAGGTTTACTCAGAACCAGACAATCCATATACACAACCAGCTACATAATTTATAATTTAATTTACAAAAGAGCCTCAATGCTGTCATCACCACACTGTATTATCAATGTGCCAGGAAAGAAAGCAGTAGTTAAAAAGGCTACTTAAAATGCATAAAGCCTTCCTTTAAATACAGCCAATGTTTATACAATGTTTTCATAATCAATTAAGTCACTTTGACACATTTTTTTCAGAAAAGGTATTAGCAAAAATGTAGAGGAATCAATTTAATTGTTCATGCAACATTGCTGGCATAGTTTAAACGTGTCTTCAAGAACTGCCAGAAAACTTAAGACAGAATGATCTATCAACTAAACCTAAGCCGATAAAGTTGAAATATTTTTCATCAAAAAACTACAACTTTCTCTGATACATAATTTCTCTCTTCCAATTCTTCTCAATAAATAAAAACTATAGAGGCTCCTCTGCTAAAACCTACAAGTTCCTATCCAAATGTTCACTCCTTCCCCCTTATTTCAAAATTATTCTGTTATACTGGCACACACTTAACAACATTGGGTAGCAGTCATATCAATACCACCATGAAAATGTGAATCTCATAATTCTGACATGAGCATTCAGGTAAACATCTCAACCTTCAGGGCTTCTACTCCGACCAGCGAGACTTCCTGGTGCACAAATTCCTGTGTCCCGGTCCAAACGGTGACTTGGACTCGGATGGGCTCGAGCGGTTAGCCCTTATATATTTAGGATTCGCCCCTGATTTTGGGGATGGCGATGACGCCAATGTATGATATATCAGAAGCCCTAAATAGGAGAGCACACACGTCCACACGCAATGAAGACCAGACACAGAGTTATATTTTATATGTTTTAACTGTTTGAATTGAGTTACAAATGTGTAGGAGGTAAATTTAGAAGGTGGGATGCAAGGGGTGTGTATGAGTATGTGTGTGGGAGTTTAGATTGAAGAAAGAAAACTTATGATAGAGGGGGCTAGTATAGCGCGACGCAGTTTCCCTCTCAATAGGGTCGACGTTGTGCGTGGAAGTGAGGGCCGTTTGTGGGTTTACCCCGGGGAAAGATTACGGTTAATGACAGAAAAAGAAATATTATTAAATCTTACAGTCTCGGCAAGCTGCACAAAGCGGTCTGTAACTGTAAGATGGCGGCTTCCACGTGGCGGTCTGCGGCTTCAAGATGGCGGCTTCCACGTGGCGGTCGGTGGCTTTACAGCGCAAAGGCGGCAGCGGCTCTGGGTGCGGCGGCAGGCTGTAGGCTTCACGGCAGCTGTAGCGGCGGCTTTAAGGCTGCGGGCTGCGCTATAGCAAAGCGGCTCGCGGCAGACGGCAGGCTGCGGGCGTCTTCCCCGACAGGAGGAGGGAGAGAGAGAGCGCCTTTGGGGAGATTCACTGTTCTTTTAGGTGCTCTCGAGGCAGTGGGGCTAGCAGATACTGAGCTTAGCGCTCCTTCTTTAAGCCCGGCTCTCGAGTAGTAGCTTTATAGTTCTTCAAGCTTCCCCTTTTTGGATTCTCGGGTGGAGACCTAGCCTCCGTAGCCGAGATCCGTGGCTCTTTACCTCTCCTCCTCGGCACAGACGGGTGCAGGTAGGCGGCAGGGCAGCGAGGCGGCAGGGCAGCGAGGCGGCAGGGAGGTCCAGCGGCGAAAAGCAAGAGAGCTCCCGCGAGCGGTCTCTTTATAGCCCCTAGGAGCCTTCTGATTTGGCGCATCTTTTGAATCCGTTCATTTGCATATAGTTCCAGCCAATCAGATAGCTATCCAGCCAGCTGCAAGAGTTCCATCCAGGGCTTAGCAGCAGCCTTGGTCTAAGGCTTGCCCAGGCTTGTCCTGGACTTGCCCAGGCTTGTCCTGGTGCAGTCTTGTCTCCTTTACTAGGTGAATAGTTCTTTATGGGAGACAATTTTCCCTTAGGGAGGGGTAAAACCCTCACATCCTGACAATACATTCATTTTAGTACTGTGGTGCTGGTGTTCTAGGAGCAACCAAGTTTGAAAACTTTGAAGTAATCTTGGCTATAGAGAATGTTTGTTCAAAGTGATCAGACTGGTTTCCAGAGAAAATTCAAAAGTACCCTCTCTTGTTTCAAATGTTGTCTTTGCAGAAAAGTTTTGCTTTTCACTCCCTTCTTTACCCTTGAGCTTTTGTCCTCTCATCCCTCCTGCACAAAAACAGTCATTCATTTACATGGAGCTTAAAAAAAAGTTTTCCTCATTCTTCCTGCTTTTTTTGTTCTGGAAAAACTACAGTTGCTTCATAGTGCATGGGGAGAAAGGAAGGCCTTTTGACAGCAGTACTACATTTAACAAATGCTTTGCAGAAGTAATTCTCCACTCCAACCTTGCATATACTCATTTAACAAAAAGATTAATTTTAAAATCCATTCCTTAGAAGAAGAAACAAGTGTACATACCTAAGAGAGAGAGCTCTTAGTCTTTTGGTATCAGTTTAAGCTAGCTATCTTGAGAGTACACTAACAGGATATAATGTGATTTATGCTTGATGCATCTACAACTTCTTCCGATACCCTAAAGCCAAGGGCTTCCAAACTACTGTTTTAAAATGATGCAAAACCGTATATGCTACACAATTTCAGTAGCAAAGTGAGGCACTATACAGAGATCAACTCATTACATTCTATCCAAGTACATCTGCTTTTTCTACAGATCAAGGATGAATGTCCCAAAATGCCTGCACCTCTCTGAACCTGAGACAAGCAGGCACTCAGCATGGTGTCACCAATAAAAGAGTTTTTTACAAGAACCTCTGATGGAGTACTGCAGTTACCACAACCTCTGATGCTTTTTTTAATTATTATTTCTTTAGCACACAATAAGGATAACAAATTGCAGCAACAGATATTTGTCTCCTACTTACTTTAAAGGACATCACAGATGTCCTGAGTTTATTCAAACCTATAGAGTCGGCAGTTCTGAAACAATGCTACAACTATCAGACACAAAATGGCCACACCACTAGGCATTGCTACTGAAAAAAAGGATATTAAACAAAACCAAAAAGGACAGGCCTTCATGTTATTGCAAGTTCAACAGCAATGGAGTACAAGTGTGTGTTGTTTTTTTTAAAAGTGAGCAACCACAAACTTATCAATACAAAGATGTTAACACCTGAGTCGGTGACAGCTTAACAGTGAAACCCAAGCCTCTCTGACACCGTTCACTTAATTACTTTCTTTATTGTAAATCTTTAGACTTTAAAACAGCTTGAACTTGGGGGAGCTCCTGTTTTCTGTCATTTAGCAACTCATAACCTACAGGGCTGTTTCATTTAGAATAAAATGTTAGAAAAGTGATCAACAGTAAATCACTGCACTGTGCACTTAAAAGTCTCATAAAGTGAAGAGTTGGAAAGCAGAGACAATTTGTGTGAAAACCGGGGAGGAGATGATTTGCTGGTTATGGCATTGGACTAAGCTAATACATCTGGGTTTCATTCCATACTTTAAATGGGAATACCACCATGTGCTTAACAGAAGTAAAAGGAGGTTTTATTCATCAGCAATTGTAAAATATTTTGAAATCCCAATATAAAATAGTTCAGCAAAACAGAAACTCTTGTTAGTGTGTTACTTTACTTTCCAAAATATTCTGTGGTGCAAACAACAGTTCAACAAAAATACAACACCCTTCTCCCTTGAAGTGTCCCATGAAAACTGGCTAGTATTTTCATAAAGCCATGTTAAAAGTCAAGTTACTAAAAAGAAAACCCAAACCAAACCAGGAGTACAAGCCTAAACAACAGCATCTTGATTTTCTGAGCAGAGAACATACAAACTTCAAGTCATGCACTAACTCAGTCTCTTAATTCAACAATTGACCTTAAATATTTACATTTGAAAACACTAGTCTCAAAGTGCTTACAAATTCAAGACTGACTCCCAAATTATTTGCAAAAGCAAAACACATACTTCAGACAGGTGTCCCACTAACATACTTCAGACAAAACCTAAAATGCCCAAAGTAAGTCAGCTTTGCTTCAATGAATTAACAAGTTTTTCTCTTAATATAAGCGGAGAAACTTCTCTGTGGTGTGAATGCTAACCACGAAGAAACTACTTTGAAACTTACCCAAAATATTGTATTGATTCAACATTCAAATAGCAAAACAAATTCATCTTTCTGCTTATCACACCTGTTTTTAAATTAAGTGCCTACACATCAATCGCTCTCCATTTCATCCTTTCAACTTTGGCACTAGATTCCTGTCCTGGTTCTCTTCCTTAAAGCTTGACAATACAGTAATACTATTAAAACAGACTGCCTCAAACACCGTATCTCAGTCTGACTGATCTTAGCTTTTATTATTTGTGCACACTACTACCAGGGAAGTGAGGAATCCTTCCTAACACCCCAGTAAAGTCACTTGGAACTTCAGTGTGTGTACTGAGTCTGGCTGTTATCTGCTGATGAGAGGTGGTGAGTGACTGCATCTTTGTTTTTCTTTTTCTTGTCTTTTTTTTTCTCTCCTCCCTTCCATTATTAAACTGTCTTCATCTCAGTCCATGAGTTTTTCTCATTTTTGCTCATCCATCCCACTGAGGGGAAGGAAGTGAGCAGCTGGTGGGTGCTCAGCTGCTGGGCTGGGTCAGCTGACCACAGTACACCATCAGGAAAAGGGAGAGAAGACATTTTATTGGTACAGCAGTGACTGAGAAACACCACATTTTGCCTTAAAGTGACCTTACAAGACTAATAAAGAAGTAATCGTGATGATTTTGAAGATGCATACAAAGACAGACTGCTGCCCTCATTGCATTGCTTCCACGCTTGACACAAAGCTAGTTCAGCTAAATGAAAACATCAACAGACTATACACCAGGTTCACAGAAGTCTATGTGCAGAGAGCACTTTTAGTTTGCACTGCATACACACAACCAAAAAGTATTTGTTTTATGCAGAGCTTAACCTGTTTGTATTTTCTAAGCAAATTTTTTTCAACACTTTTCCTGCTTTCGCAGAGAACTACCAAAGCAGAATGTAGACTTTGAACAATACAGATGTCAAAAGGGGCCTTGCTAGTAGGGTTATTTCAATTGAATTTTTTTCCTGATGTAGCAGTTTAAAAGCTATTTTTTTTAACTGTTCAAGGTAAGAAAAATCCTATTTCACAGCTGATATTTCTAGTAAAACTATGAAGATCTGCTATTTTTGCCTTCAAATCATCCTGTTACAATGGTACTCTTTTAAACACTGCAGCTGCAATCTGTTGTTCTGGGGAAAGTGGCATGGACAATATTCTGGTTTGTATATCAACACGTGAATCTCTTGATCTGCTTTCTGAAGGCAGACTGTTATCAGCAAGGTGAGAAGAAACGAAATCTAGTTGCCTATTCAGAGTCTACAGCTCTGCTTTGAGGGGAAAAAAAGAATCCTTCAACTTCTTAAGTGAACACATCTGCTGCCACAATCACAAAAAATTTTGTGAAACACTAGTTTTATTGTAATCAATTAACCAAATGTCATTGAAGGGTCACATTATATTATGTGTTTAAAGTATTACAAAGACATAGTTAGGTTTTATGCAAAGTACGTAAAAAACCCGTAATAGAATTATAAACACTGCTCAAAACTAAAGATTCCGGAGAATCCAGGAAGGATTTAAAATTACTTTCTGATAGTTGTTTTGAACATGTATGTATATGTACTCATGTGGAAGGAAACAGCACATACACATAAATAGAAAAAGAAACTCCAGAGAGAATGTCTGAAACTGCTAAAGAAATAATTTTTGTGTTAAGGATTGACTGACAGTAGCTTTGAAATACCAGCAAAAAAAGTATTTGTCTGAGTCTTCTGGCACTGAGACAAGAAACACTCGGTGGACCTTCCGTAAATAAGCAGATGAACATCAGAAAAATACATCTCTCAGTTTCTCCTCAACATGTGGATCAGTTTGCAAGAATCCATGTTTTTTGGCTAAAAAATATTTTTGTGTGTAGAGTTAAACTAAATTTGCACACTTACTCGAACTCCATTTTACAAGAATTTCATCTACTCTCAGACAAGGTCAGGCACTGCTACCTATCTGCAACCTAGAAAATGCTTCTCAATTTAACAGAAATTTGTAGATAGATCATTACTTTATAGATCATTACTCTAGGAAGAATACAACTAACCTAATAAACAACACTTAAAAGCATCAGTATTCATTTCATTTCCTGAGTACAAGGTGGTATTTTTTAAAGAGTTTTCATACCTTTTTTTCCCCTTCTTTATTGAAAATTAAACTTCAATGTCAAACAGGCTACATTTAGTGATGTTAAGACTGTGATACAAACTGACAACTGTCCAGGAAATCCAGAGGTCTAAAAATGAAGCTTCCCTTCAAATCACTGTTTTTAGGAGAACTTAACTTTTCTTCCCAGTCACAGGAATTAGAAGATGCCAGTAATTCCTTTTCCAACTTGGCTTACATTAACCAAAAAAAACCAAAACCAACCAAACCAAAAAACCCCACATAAGAGCATTAAAGCACATAACTCTAAACAGTCCACAAAAAATAAGAAGTTGCCAAAAAGACAGAGGGGAATACTACAGCAAACCGTACTATATCATTCAAAAGAGCAAGACCAGAGCTCAGCTATAAGGTGGTTTTAACTGAGCCAGTTACAGACACTTTGGTACACACCAAACACTGACTGGCAATGAGATGCCATTCATCACATTAGGTACTCTCAGATAAATTTACTGTTGATTAAGAAAATCTTCTAGGTGCTATTTTGAATGGTCAGAAACTCATCAAGAAGTCATTCACAAACAGGCAGTTTGCTCACTGAAGTGCCAGGATTTGGTTTTGGACTGAGGTACCAAATGATGTGCATATACCTTGTCTGTCTCTATGATGAGAGAGGACATCAGTTTCTGCTCAGCTACCTCCCTCTATACACAGCTAGGCAGAAAAGAGAGATTAAACTCAGGATTGGATACATGGCACCACAATTCAAAGGACTCCAGTAACTGAGACACATGGCATTTTCTCCTCCGAGTTATTATCTATGTCACACACATCCCTGTGAAAAGCCCTAAGTTAGCCACCACTTCATTTGGAATTAGACATAAAAGGTCTCAAAAGAATAAACTGAAAGCATTTTCTGAAGGCCCCAGAAATTGCATAATAACACCTCAGGAGGATGCAAGGAGTTCCAGACAAGCCATGTTACATATGTTCAGGATATTGCCAGTATTTAAACTGTGTGCAGGCAGGGGAGGGAGGTAGAGAGGGAAGCACCTTGAAAGGAAGAGATCCATGCAACACAGCAGTAAAACACAGCTAAATCTTAAATCACACTCATGCCATCACAGACTAGTTCAGAAAGCTCTGGGTGAGAGATTACCCAAGCCTTCTCTCCACCCACTGTACCTGTGACAAGCCAAGATAGTGATGTTAATTACTTAGCCATTTACAAGAAAAGGAACAGAACATGCCTTCAGCAAGGACACGTGAAACCCAAGGTGAACGAAGTTCTGCTTAAGATGAGAAGATTTCTTTCTCAGAAATCCCATTTATGTAATGGAGACACCTGAAGCTCATCATTAAGGATATATTCTAAAGGTGGAAAATGCCTAATGGAGATCTGCTATTAAAGCTGGCATCTTTTCCACCCCCTTACCTGAGGTGACAATAGTGAAGAAGGGCACGCTCAGTGATGACTGCAGAACGCAACACACGGCGACACTGACTCAAGAACCTAACCATGAGTTAGAAGGCAATAAGATCCCAGGCAGATACCCCAATCTTAGGCTAGTAAAAATATTTTTTAATTGGATTAATTCCTCAAAGTCATAAAGATCAGAGGGGCAAACAAAACAGACATTGCAGAGGACCTTCTCGAAGGGAAGCCTTTCCTCTAAAATGTCTCCTGGCTTTTACTGTATAAGCATTTTATTCCATGACTTTGTTGGCATTATACATCTGAAAGAATGAGCTCACCTTCTTCTTTTGGGAAATTAGGAAATGCATTAAGCAGGGTTCTTTACACATTTCACAGATTAAGGACTTGCAAACATCTTCCTCCGTTGTTAGGTGATCCAACACAGCAGGGGATCCAAGAGTCTCATCATTTCCTGAAACAGCCTTAGCACTTGTGAGGTAATATTTGAATCGAAGTGAACTTGCAACACTATTTTAGGACAAATAGGATCTTTCAGACAGGCTGCTAGCATGAAACAGAATAAGCAAGCTGTATTGGACCAAAAAAAAAGTATGTCTATATAACCTTTCACAGCCAGATGACAAGGCTATGCCCTTAACAGACACAGGGTGTGTTCTATCCCCAACCCAAGCTCATCACAACATGGCACCAAGTCCAAGCTAACAAACGCTAAGTTACTTAAAGATAGATGCATCAAATATGTTTCCTAGCTGCCTGAAAACTCAAAGTATTAGAAGCATCAAATTGTACTGTCTTACAGCTGCATTTTGCCAAATAATCAAACCATTTTTCTCAATAAAATATACTTAATACATTTAACCATTGGTTTTTATTTAGATTTAAATAAGTGAAAACAGTAGACTGTTTAACATCGGACTCAGATTAAAATAACCATACCTTGCTCAAGATAGTGGTTGGGTAAAGGAACATCTACAAAAAGGGGGATTTTATTAACCCTTTTATTAAAGTTATTTGTTATTTTTCCCTCATTAGAATCTTACTGGTCTCTAAAAAGTGAAATTCTTTCAGAGTTGCTTCTACATCCTCTAAACAAAGCCCATCACTATCTGACAGATGTCTTCTTCTTAGTAACTTCTAGAACAGGAATCTTCTGTCTCAATTGTACATTGTAAATACCAAGCATTTTTCTGAAACTGTAAGCAGATGTCAAGTTTCACATCTTTTTGGTAAACTTTCTGATTTAAATTTAAATATAACATAGTAGCCAAGATCAAAAGACTTCTTGAAAAGAAGCTCTCATTCCTGAGATACCTGATATTATAAGAAGATATGACAACCAGAGCTATTCCAGCTCCAAAACCTAACAGATTTATCAACATTTCTACAAACCAGGAAGTCAGGAAAGTTTGGATGCCTTTGCATAAAAAGATTGTGTTTTCTGGTACTAATTTGGTACTGCACTTAGATTAGCATACCCACTAGAAGAGCATCACCAGAAAACTTCTCAAATCAACATAAATCTCAAGTAAATTCCCAGCACACTTAAGCATAATAAATAGCACCGTATCTTCCAAACATGATCAGATGATGCTGAGCTGGTTTGACAAATATGCACAGGTCATTTAAAAATTTACATATCTTTTTAACTTCTATCTCATTATTGCAAAATTTTTTTGCCTCTTAGGTTCCAGTCCAATGGAAAGTGAACAATTCTTTTTTGGTGATTATAGTCTTACGGTTTTGATTTTGAAAACGAATATGGATTGTGAATTAGTAGAAAATATTTGCATTGACTCATTGGTTGTCCTCCAAGTTTAAAAGGAAATCAAACATGAAGAAAAGTCACCACTTAAAATTGCACCTGATAAAAATAATTGCCTGCTGCCATGTTCTGGGATCTTATCCTCTTCTTGCAATGGATACAAATTCTAAATCACATCGTGTATAACCAATGCCTCAGCAATGAGGTGAGGTTTGCCCACCTAAGCTACTCCATAACTCAGCCAAACTAACCATCATGGCTGTTGATCTCTGTCTTGACTACATCCCCTTAACAAGGGGTGACCAGTTGACCAGAACACCTTTATCTCAGAAAAACAGCTCCTGATTGAAAGAGCAACAGAATATATTTTTAAATCTTATTTAATAGGATGATAGCACAGTTTTTGGAAAATGACACCTGAGGCATGTATGGGCCACAAAAGCCAGACATTTGTCTGTTGAACAGTTCAGGTTTTAAGTACTCCAAATAATCCAGGTAAGAAGCACAAGGCATCTTTTATTTTTCCTTCCTTGGAGCTTTTGCTCTCCAGTAGGATTTTCACAGCTGTCCTTATTTTTCTCGTAAGTTAAACAGATAATTTAAGAAAATACCATTACATTTGTGAATCTTTAAGCAACTAAAAGGACCCTTGTATTCATCATTAAAGGAACCACTTGTAATAAAGAATATTGAAAAGTGCTACTATTCATTACCTAAACAAAGACTAAATCAAAACCCAAAAAACTTCCAAGATATTCATATAGAAGAAATCGTAACTTGGACATATGTGTGTTTGTGTGTATATATATGTTTTTCAGAAAAAAACCTGCTTAGTATCATATGCAGTTCATGACTATAATATTACACAACTTTTAAAAGTTATTCAAAATTGTGAGCTATGAGAACCCTAAATTGGTGTGTATTTCTCTGTGTTCACTTCTAACACGACAGTTAATTAAAAGTTTTTCATTTACACATACTAGGATGTTGAACCATATACAGATAAACTCCTCATCTATCTAAAATTTAGACATATATTTCTATCCTTCTACTTTTGCCAAACTGGCTACAAGCATAACTCTGAAGCCCTGTAGGGGATCACACCACATGAATTGCTCATTATTCAATACCTGTACTGCTCTGAGACCCTCTGACACTTTCTGCTTTCTAAGCTAGAGGCTTAGAGCCAGCCTAGCAAACTTGCTGGAGGGAACATTTCTGGAATAAATAATTTCATATGGCATTACTCCTCACTGGGATAATAAAATACAGCTTCCAAATTTTCTCTGAGTACTAAGTTCATCCTTATTTGTGATCATGGAGAAAGTGCACATCTGTAAGAGCTTATTAGTATTACATACACTTCATTTACCTGAAGGCTTTTAAACAAAGGTAGTTGTAAATGCTTCATCTACTGTGCCATAATATTTTCCTTTTACCAGGTCACTATCATCTACTTACCTGTGTGTCTGGTTGAGTAACTACAAAAAGGTGCAGTGCTTTCCTGTATGAGGCTTTGTAGCAATGAAAATGACAACAGCAACTTCTGAACCATTAGTTTGATGTACTTACAGTCAACCATATTTAACTTCCCACACCAGCTGAGACAAACAAACATTTTTTAAATTTCTTACCAAAGAAGAGGGAAACTTACTGTGGTACAGATAACGTGTACTTGTTTAATAAAAACACAGCGTTTAAAATATCTGTGATCAACCAAACAAAAAAATCACAGCAAGTTTTCCAGAAAACAGAAAATTAGGTAGGCAACTCCTCTGACACAATAGTGTTAAGAAATAGCTCCCTCTTGACAGAAAAAAAGCACCCAAACAAGTATGCTTACATCATAAGCAGAACAGCTTAATCACAACACAACAACAGGTCAAAATGCAGCTCTTTTTTCAGTATAATACCTGAGAAAAGCAAGCTTTCTTAACCCACACACAGCATTCAGCTGGTTATAAATTGATTTCTTGCAAGAAGTTTCTTTTAAGTTTAGGATTTATGCTTTACAACTGCAGACACTTTCTTTGTATTCATCATGCCTGATTGCCAATGGCATCACGCCCGTTTCAGCTCCATCCAATACACACATTCCTCCTCACCCCCTTTAGCAAGAGGCTTATGTCAGTCTTAAAGACAAAAGTTAACTGTCCAGAAAGATACTGCTTGTAGTGCTTTCTTAAGTATTTGCCTAACATTCATGCTATGGAGTAGACCTTAAAAGAAAACAAACAGAGAAAACCAGAATTACAAGCATCACCATCACATTTCAAAACACACACAAATGGGCAACATTTTCATTAGAATAATCAGTAAAAATTTAATGTGCTTATTTTTAGACATATATGGAAATACAGAATATTAAGCTGGTTAGCAGTTAAGACATTAATTGCAAACTTCAAACCCTGTATTGATCATGTTTATCCAAATCACAATTACATACTCTGTATTTAGCATACATACTCTATTTAGCATACAGATGCCAGAATAGCAATGTAACTGATGCCAGTTTCCATGGCACTGCATTCATCTGCATTATGTATTCAGAAATAGGTAAGACAACCTCTTAGTTAAAATGGGTCACGAACAGTCTAAACCAGAAACTAAAAGAAAATTATCTTGCATCCATTTCTAGGTTATAAAGTGATAAAGAAATAGTTCTTTGGCAGCAGATGGGGTAAAAACCAAGGTTAAAAGCAACAACAGAATTAGGGGGAGGGGGAAGAGAGAAAAAAAAGTAGAGAGTGCACAGTGAAAGAACGTCAGCCTCTCAGGTCCCCCCTAGTACCATCAAAACATGTGTTACCTGAACTTTAATTTGCTTCCTGTGAAAACATATCCAAGAAAAGCAAAGCTAGGTGCAAACCAGTGATGCTGAAAGCCTTGAGACAAAAGTGAAAAGGTCTTACCTAAGAATAAAACTTGAAAAACAAAATTTAACAATGGTGAGTGAAGGCAAGCCAGTCAGGGTGACCTTGTACTGCAGCAAACAAGTATAAATCTTGTAGTAGCTCCTGAGTTCATAGTACTGAATAATAAAGGACAGAGATGTAACAGTGAAGTAAAACTGAAGGACCAGTTTGGAACAACAAATCTGTGCAAGAGTAGTTATTCTCCATTAGATATACTGACTTGGTGTAAGATACTAAGTTAGAAGCCTCTTACCACTGCTAAATTCAAGAACCCAGATTCTGCCCTCCACACCCTTCAGCAGGCAATGTATTTTGCTCCTTTACCAATTATAACTGGGATCCCTGCTGCTGCTAGCCTCATCCATCTAAATGTTTATAGATACATTTACTGCACATCATTAATTTTCACCCTGCTAATTTAATCCAAGGCATTCACCAATTTACTTTAGTCCTCATGTCTATGGGTATTGAGCACAGATAAATCAAAATCAGAAGTTCCTGGTCAACCAAGATCTCTACCAATCCCCTGAAATGTGTTGAACATTGTATGCAGTTTTCATCTATATGAAACAGAATGATGACAGTCTACTGAGGCAGGAACTAGGAGCCAAATCCATCTTCTCTAAAGATAGCTCAGTTTCTGTGATGAAAATTGCAGTAACTGGTTTGCACATTTACAGTATTTTGCATGGAAGAGTCATGAGAAAAACCTTAGCATCCCAGTGAGACAGTGTATTGTACAGATCTGCTAATCCACAGCTAGAGAAGAGACTAAGGTACAGCTCTTGGTAACACCACTACACCTGTACCACTAACAGCATGTCAAGTCAAAGGTATCTCCAAATAAAAATCAGACTGTGCAACCAAGGAAACACCTTTACTTCAATACAGGTACATACAACACATCACACCCTACACAGCACAGTGTACACGCAAAAAATATCTAAGGGATAACAGTGCTGCATGGCACCACATAACTGTTTTGCTACTTCAAGCTCTAAACTAGCTCAGCAGGTTCTGTGGAGCTGGTAAGTTCTCCGTTGTAGCAGAAGTGTGGGCATAAGGGCATGCGGAGCTTGCTTTAAGAGGTAGTTATTAAGAGTAAATTCTAGCTAACTAGGCATGTGGTAAACTACTCACACCATCCTTCTGGTCCTGCCATCCCACTTCTTTGGTTGCCTGGCTGCCTTGAGATTTCATTATTAAGAATCTAAAAGGAATTCATGTTTTGAATTCTCCACCCGGCATCTTATTCTAATTTGAAATTTCAGTAGTCCCACTGAGTCCATGACACAAAAGAACTAACCAGTCTCTTCCATAAACTATATGAAGTGAATGCAGTCACAAAAGGGTGAAAGGAGACAGCCACTCATAACCGTGCTTCAGTGAAGATTAAAACAAAGAATGGCATCCAGACTGACAAAACTCAGCACAACCCAGGTCAACCAAAAACCTTTTGTAACAGAAGGGTTCTCTATGATACTGCTGTTCTAGCTGAAAAACTGATTTTTTTTATTTTATTTTTTTTAAAGGGAAGAGAAACATTTTGAAAAAGAGATTCTCACGGATAATAACAAAACATTCACAGATGGATCAGAAGTAAGTAACATTTGGAGCTTACTCAGAATACTGTCAGAACTTGACTCTAAGGTGCTGAGTGGTCAACAAGACATCTGTTATCTTTATAACCTCAAACCTGATGTACCTTGTAACCAGATTATCCAAATTACATTTACGAGTTTAAAAATAGCCTTCCTTTATTTCAGCATTCACAAAATATACCAATGGCAGTTGAATATATGCTTGTTGCAGTAAATAAAAGCCTCAAATGGAATATGATCACACAAGTATTTCAGTGTAAAGCACAATCACTACAACCTAAGCTTCAGGGTCAAGTTATCAGGTGATGCTTATTTTAGCGAAGGAACAGAAACAATATTCAGCCATCACATTATAAATTAAAGGATGTTGTACCATCTACAGCAAAACCTTATTATTCTTCCTCTTCTGCTTTGCTGCCAAAAGGTGCAAACTGTACTCAGAGTTGAAGAGAAATTACATTGCCCTGTAACTTCAGGGCAGGTCACAATACTTGAACTCTCTCCTCATTCCAAACTTAATTCAACAGTAATTTTATTTCTGAATAGCCTGCCTTTATATAAACTAAAGGCCACATATTTGTCTTGTATGTACTTTTTTTCTTCCTATTCCTGCAATCTTCAAATTATTTTGTATTTCAAAACAGAAAGAGCCCACACAGGCGATTGCTATCTCTCAAACAGAACACTGACACTAAGCATCCAAACACACATTTTTAATATTAAAGAAACTTAATTTTCTTGCATGATGAGCACTTACAACTTTTTAATAACTTACATGACCGAGATAAAGTTATGTTAAAAGAAATCTCACTGGACAGACAACTGTTTCACTCAGTGTTATTCTCTATGAAATCCATCCTGCTATTTTAAATTCTCAAACTCGCAACACCCATTAGTCAAACATAGCAAAGTACCACTTAAACATTCAGAAAACCAGTGATGTTTACTTTGAGGTTCACCTTCAAATGAATACAGAATCCACATACCATTTATTCTGGTTATCTTTGTTATGAAACATTTTCAGGGTTTAGCCCACTGGGCATGTTGAAATAATAAATCATCTTTGGCTACACAAAAGCAAACCTTATTCAGATTCAAATGCCTACAGGGAAAACGGCAACTACCCAAAGCAGCACAACTTTTTGTACATTCCTTTAGATTTTAATCCTTGGCCAAATCTGCTTTAATGTATGTAAATTCCATGTATTTGACTAGTAAATACACATACCACCTTTGTTTCCCACCCCTTTACCTATCCTTCCCAAACTGTCTAGTCAGTCAGTCTTTATGGCTTGAATAATAAAAGCTCAGGGCACTTGATAAAATACTAGAACATCTCCTTTGTAGTGCAAAAAGTGGAGGGGGGAGGAGGAAAATATAGTGCCTTTTTGTTATTGTTCTTATATCTCCCTTCAGTATTTGCATTTCAAAACAAGAAGAGTATATGACATTGCAAAATGAAAATTGCATTTCCATTGTCTTTCATTCCTTCTCCATTTACTAGCTGATACCTAACTAGATTTACAATCAGAATGTTGTCATTCCATTAAATGCTACAGGGAATGACCAGCATCTCTCTGCCTCAGGTTTCAAATACTTAGACTCCCTGGAACCACAGCTTCAATCTGCAGCAGGATGCACATGAAAACAAGTGGAGTTTAACTCGATTTACCATCTGAAGATCTTTCATGTGAGACTTTAAAAACTAAAGTTTCCTCTGCTGGTTGGACAAGAATCTGATGGCATTTCTAATGAAATCAAAACATGTGGCCAGATAATATTTTTGCACACAGTATTTGACTGCTGTCTCAGAGGCAGGATTGCACAATTGTAACTATGCAGTATGTGTACAAGCTGACCCATGTATTTGTAGCCAAGATCAAATGGGTGGAGAAAGTGCTCTTATTTTTGCCAGTTAACTTCACCAAGTTAACAACATTCATAACCTAGTGAAGACAGGCACCTACTGAATAGCATCTTCCATTTGTAGAAAAGTTTCTCCTTTAATGACATTTACTGAGGTACCCAAGCTAGGCTTGATGAAGCCAGCATGACAGAAATAAGTGTCATCTATTTGACACAGCCAGGATTGCTGCTGAACACAAATCCAAAGACACTACGCTCTTATTAAAGGGAAAAAAACAGGACTCCCTTTACTTAAATACTAAACTTCTAAAAACTCTCATAGACAACTAGTTCCCCACCAAACAACTTCATTAGTGATACATACCACCTTAGGAAGGTAAAGTGTATTGCAGAACCTAAGCTGATTAATTTTGTTGACTAGCACAGGATTTATTCCAGAGCAGCCAGACCCAGCAAAGGTAAGTGATGTGAAGGAGTATTAATAGCATTAGCTATCAGACAGAACCAGGACTCAGAAAAAGCACAAGGAAGAAAAAACAGAAGACCAAAAGAAAAAAACACACAACAGACCATAACTTTGCAGCCATGAAACAGGAACCACTGAGCAACTCCTGCTCCCTCACATCAGCTCTGCCAAAATTTCTCTTAAAGGGGGTCTCATTTCCATCCCCTCAATCTTAAAATTACACATCTTATACCAGTTTGAAGCTCTGTTTAAGATTTTGCTCCTCTCAATTCTGAATCATCTCCTCTCCTCATCTGCCCAAATCCACTGCTGTATCCTCCACTAAATGAACAAGCTTTTTATTTCTATGGAGCTAAGAAAAGCTATGAAAGCTAAACTAAGTCAGTCAGCAGTTCCAAAACTGAACACTCCAGAAGCTATTGATCACATATGAAAAGTAACTTAGGGGTATTGTTCTCAGTGAGCCAAAGAAAGGGAGGCTCTCTGTCTTCAAATTACTTTAAAAAGAAATTGTTCTGCTAAAACATTCTTTAAAATTCCATGTCATGTTATTAAAAAACTCTCGTGCCTCTTTTTTAAGCTGTTCTTGCCCTACACTGCAGCATATTTATGAAATAAGCAAAGTTAAGAGTCCAATACATTTGAGGAGATCTCCCATGCAAACCCTTCCTATTTTGTTAATTCAAAATTCAACAGATGTAACTAGACAACCAAACCATCCACCTACTAGCAGTTGCACTGGCCAGAGGGTGGCTGCGTTGCTGTTTCTCAGGGACTGTAACCAACCAGGAATCACACAGGAGGGAACACTTAAAAGCTAGCAGGAATACATACATTGCAGTAGGAAGAAGAAAAAATAAGTATCTGTATCAGTGATCAGGCAAATTATCATGGAAAAGCAGTAGCACAGTCTCCTTCACTTTAAGGAAAAATAAAGACTGACAGTTTGCCAGCTACATCATGTATCCATAAGCATTTTTGTGCACTGAACTGTATCAGAAGCTCCAAATATTTTCTGCTTATTTCTAAAATATGGAAGGGCATATGCCCACTCAGAGATAACAAAAGTTTAATTGTAACATAGCTTAGATTAATTCTAAAATATCTGACTCCTGGAAGCAAAGTTCAAATCTTGGTAATGTCAATAGAAAGTTTTATTTTTCAAAAGCAGATAGACCAGGTTTCTATGCCATTTACCATATTTGCCCAGCAGCTTTTTGGCAGAAAAACGTTTTGGACAAGACTTCAAAAACAAGTCTTATTTGTTTTATGTTGATATTAATGTTTAAATGACTTTTCTTCAAGAAATCATGGTTGGCCTGATGCCTCCAACTTAAATTGCCATTCTCTTTCTAAAGCTGGTAGTACCTTTCCCTCCAAGAGGGCCTGTACAACAACCATGGACTACACTTACCAAAGCCTGCTAGAAAAAAAACAAAAATATTCATCATTAACACAATCACAGTAGACTTTAGCATGCTTCAACATCCAAGTTGCAGATACAGTGTATGTGAAAATACTCTGGTGTTCTATCATGAAAGCAACATGGTGATAAACAGAGACATAGAACATATTAACACAGGAAAGGGGAATTCAGATGCAACGGTAGAAATTTAAAAAAGGATTTTTCAAACAAGAGCTAAAATTAGCTGGTTCATCCAGAAAGGCAGAGAAGTGCAGAAATTCTATCCCAATTGGCAGCAGCAACAAAGACAGGCCTTCCAATAAATGACAAGTCACATCAAAGGAGCAAGACTAATTTGTAGTTAAGGAGACAATCTACAAAGATACCTGAGGCAGATTTCTAAAAGTTACAACAATTCTCAACTATATCCTAAAGTGAATGTGAAGTTGACAAAGATGTCTGAAGATAAATAAAGTCGATTGGGAGGGGAGAGAGGAGCATGGAGGAAATGAGAGGATGGAAGATGGAAAGAATCCCAGTAGAAAACAGGAACAGGAGTGACAGCCTAAACCTTCCTCAACAAAAAACAAAACAGAAAGCATAAACAATATTCTACAACTCCGCTAAAGGCTGAAAAGGAGAGGAGTTAAGCAATATACTGTGGCAGGTTGTTGATTCAAATCTTTAAATTTAAATTGAGACTCTAGATCAAAGGAAGACTAATTAAAACAAAAATCAAGTACAGGGTGTGCAATTCCTCTCCTTAATTACTCCAACTGTAAACCCCAGGGCTTCACTAAGTACTTTCAAATTTCCAGATTAGCTCACTTCTTCCACAGTTGAGCTGTTCCAAAGGCAGCAGCAAAGGGATGGTTGCCTGGAATTAAAATGAAATGCCTGTGAGTTCCAGTACAGTCTTTGTAAGTGTCTGTGGGCTTTCTCCAACCAGCAAAGTAAAATGGTACCTCCTGCTGAGGAGTCTCAATCAAAGAGGAAAAAGCTGGCTTTTTGAAAGGAAAAAATGTTCACAAAACTGACTAGCTGCTAAAAGGGTTTAATTACTCTCTAACTTGAATGGAGCATCCTGAATTATGGAGAGATGCAGCTACATCATCAAAGAACATGTCCTAACCATGGGATGAAAAGACCATGCTAGTAGGCAGCTATAATCACCCTCAAAGTTCCCTACACTTTTCTCTTGGTTTTTACATTTCTGTCCTGTACGTGTACATATAACCAGTCAGAAAGAGCTGTACTGAGAGATGAAAGTCACTGGCAAATACTCAAAGCAAAACAAACCAAGGGGTAAGCTCCTAGCAAAGTCACACTGGTCAAACTCAGTGCCAGGTAAGCACCCATTTAACATGAAGCATTTTTGTCCAAATGTATTAACAGTCATATAAACATTAGTAAAGCACATATAAATATCTCTACCTATTTTAACCATCGGTTAAGCAAAATTAAGATACAGTCAGAACTCTGTCTTCTAATGTATAAACAGCCTTTTTTGGCCTTCAAACATTTTTAGGAACTTCAACACCTGGAACTGGCTCAGAGATAAAACAATATAGGAAAACATAAATTTAAAAGCATAAATTAAGATAGTTCCTCGGTTCAAGTCTGACTGCATCCTATTAAAATAAGTATTACAACAGCATCAGCAGAAAGGCCAAATAATGAATCATTAACTAGGTCTGACTACATCTTCGTAACTCAGCAATAAACATGAATGCTGAATCATACTGACAGGATATTCTTGAGGAAGTCTACTGCTGCTTCAGCTTTCAGGACTGTTAATCCACCACCTAAAGTTAGTATTGAAACATTAAGAATAAACAAATGACCAGTGCTGTTCAAGGGTACAGCACCAAACATGGCATAAGGGAACCACTTTGGAATACCCTAAATTACATGTTGACATTTTTATTAGTAAAGAATACCAGCACACTCTTAGCCTTGGTTATCAGACTTAGCCACAGTACAAAATTCACTTTGTTAGCAGATTTTTATCCTTCACCTGCTATCAGAGGTGACATCACACATGGTCCGATGGAGTAAGCAAGAATAGAAAAAACGTAAATTAAGAAACTATATTAGAGAATAGACTGTAAACAACAGATTACAAAACCTAGAGAATAGACTGTAAACAACATATTACAAAACCAACCACTAACAGCATGTTTAAAGGGAATCTGGCACTATGTATTTATGATTCAGATGGATCACGTCCTATCCATTTGTCTTTTTAAAAATTCAACAAGCTCAAAGACTCAGAGAGGGCCTGCTTGCACCAAAAAATAATTTGCGTGTGTTTTACTTTCTTCTAGGACTATTTAATGGAAAGCAAAATCCTTGAAGCTGCTCTTTCAATAACATGTGCCTATGGCTACAAACAGCTAACTCCATAACTGGGCTCAACTTCCTTTCATACATCATAAAATTAATTACTCAAGTGCCATCTACTGTGTCTGCACTCAACTGCAGTATTTCTACAGACAACAAATGGGAGGTAGTGCCAAAAACATCATACAGAAATAACTCATCAATTTTATGCCTGGATATCATACCTTCAAGTATTGTCCTCCATGTACATGCTATGCTAAGGAGACTAGACAGTCACTTTTGAGGAATGGAATCCAAGTTATTATAATGATCTAAAAGGCAGATCTTCAGATTTTCAATTAAACTAAATTTAAAAAAAAAAAAAAAACAAAACAAAACAAAACAAACAACAACAAAGAATTAGCTTGTTTTTTCTCTCATTTTGATCAAGCTCTTCTAATACTCTGTTTTCTTTCATAAGATCAGGGAAATCATACATGGAAACATCTTACAGCAAACATCAGAAGAAAAAAAAAACATTTGTCAAGAGCCACCAGATAACTGTCATGGAAATAACACTCCATTTTGCTACACAGGGGTTTGGAATAGAAAACATATGGTATCTCAAGAATCCCTGGATTATCAAATCTTGCTTTTTAAGTGCACTGCTTTGCTAAGGGAGAGTTCCAACACTTCTCTTGAAGGAAAGCTTCTTATAGAAGAACACCACAATTAGAATATTACAGGAAAAATACAGCTTGGAGACACTCGCGTTAACACACAGCTTTAACTCTCTCATGCAATATCTGCTATTTCATAACATACATTTTGCATTAAAAAGGCTTCACTTGAGCAGTCAAAATACTGGACAGGTGTCCTTGCAACGCTGCATTACAGTTTGCTGGTAGATTCCTTTCAGCTCTGTTACTTCTTTTTCCATCACATTCTATTAAAAGAGTGCTCATGGAAACCCACACCATGTCTCTCCCAAGGCTCTGAGCACTCACAAAAAGATTTGGGGCCAGAACTACCACCACACACATTAACTGCAGACCACAGAAGCAGTTTTGCTGAGATGTCAGGAGTAGGGGGCAGCTTGTGGGAAGTGGCAAATCAGCTTCTAAACACTTGCTTATTCTGCTGTAAACGCAGAGGTGGGAAACAGACAAAACAAGGCCAAATAACCTCCCTCTGCAATCACAGCTCCCTTCGTTTGGAACAGATGAAAGAAGCAAAGAAAAAAAGCCTCTCCTCTAATGTGAATGTCGCTCATTCCAAAACCGCTCCCTCTGCAGCTCCCCTGGCACATAAAGAGGAATGATAACAGTCCTTTAAATATAGAACAGCCACTCTATCACTCTGTCTTAGCAGTGAACCCCAAACACTCAAAGGTTTTAGGTGTTCAACAGAATCCAAGCTCAGAGTGGATGAGAGGCCATATTCAAGTGCCATCCATGTTTCAGCATTCCTTTGAATATTGATTTATTTTTTTTTTAGTTCAAGCTTATACACGGTTATCAAGTAACAGGGAGAATTCATCCAGACTAATAAAATATAAAAGGTTGTCTCCTACTTATTGGTTCCAAAATAAACACCATAATCAGCATGTGTGATTAAATTAAACTTCATTTCTAAACTAAACACTGTGTCATGCACACAATGCAGAGTTTAAAATGCCACAAATATTCTGAAAGGGTCACAAGGAACACACAGGCAAACATAAGACCAATTTACAGCAGGAAATTTGGCAGAGAGATGTAAGGTGGGGAGGGAGTGGGGGTGGTGGAATTGAGGCTTGCTATTTTGGAGAAAAACTAGTACAGTACAGTGCACACCTGGTTCTCTTTAAGCACTGATTGCCAGTGTATCTGAAAATGCACACAGCTAGGAAGAGGTTTCTGCACAGATCTCAAAACCAAATTATTCTGAGGTACTCCAGCATCTGTTTTTAAAAGCACTATGCTATGAATACTGAAGTGTTCAGTCTGAGCTGACAACAGCCCTTTCCCCTATCAGCTGTGTTTTGCATTTCATGCTCATTGCCAGAGGGTTTACAGCTGGGAATGACATAAAGGTCATGTGAAAAATTATTTCTTTATAATACTTCTGTTCTCAGGTCTTATTCTGCAATAGAGGATAATATTTCAGAATGTCTTCCAATTGCCTCATCTTCAACTGAATTCACCTTAGAAAGACAAACTATGATGTAACTAGAAGAGAATTGTCAATACTATGCCAGTTCCCCTTCACCCACTCCCCAAAATGAACAGCATTTGCCTAAAGCATTTATTTCTTCTACTTCCAGGCTCCTGTGTAGCTCCACCAAGGTGGCCTGAGCCTGACATGTAAAGTTGTTGTGGTTCTAGGTTTGATTCCACAAGATGCTCTGGCAGTATACATCCTTCCTGGCCTGCACTACTTTCATATCCCAGGGTCAATCTTTTCATAATTCTGCCAACGTGGCTCAGTTTTTATTTCCAAGCCACTATCTTTCTTTTCCAGTTCTGAACTTCTGAGCATCACAGCCAAACAATTTCCAACCATAAATGCTGGAAAGAACAGAGAACAAGTGTTCACTTTATATTCAGGAAGAAAATTATACTGTCACCTCAGTATCTGAGCTTCCCATTTCCACCAAGCAACAGGCCAAAAGCCGTTAAAAACTTTGTAAAGTGAAGTCCCTTTCCCCTTCGAGTGATGAAAAGGCACCACCTTGTGGGTACTGCTCTGAGAAAAAGACTTCACCAACTGGCAGAAAAAATTCCAGCCCTGTCAATGGGAGTATCAAAAGTTTGTATAACGAAAAAATTAACACTATGTAAAAAACACTAGAGTATGTTTTGGCTAACAACGTGTTCTGCCTATCTACAGTGCATAATTAAGGCTTTGCTATATTTAGTCTCAAAGTGAATACTGAAGTTCTTAAGCTAAACTAACTGCAAAATCTTAACCCAGGAAGGAATTTAACTTGTAACATGCAACAGTAAGCTAAACACTATCCTACCTATATTAATGATTTCTCCAGCAATAACTGATTAGACAGTTATTGCAAAGATCTAAATTAACATAATTGATTTGCATGTAGAAATTACATAATTTTTCCATAAGCAATAGCCAAATAGCAGTCCCAGCCAAAAGCAAATTTAATCAGGCACTATGCAAAGTGCACAGCCACTACCCTTTGTCTAAAATACAGTACTCAGGACAGTATGTTGGAAGTTAGAGCAAGTGTATTCTACTTACTTCAGTTGGTGAGCAAACCGTATTTGCCACATATAGAATCCTTAAACCACAAACCTTTTCATTAAATTCTTTTTCCTTTGCATGTTAAATTTGGGCGTGGGTAGATACCAGACAACACAGCTAAGAACATAATCCAAACAACTTCTAGTTCAATGTCTAACTACTAGAAAACGTGGCCTCGTATCAAAAGACCGTAAACACATTCTAATAAGCGACCAATGGAACAGAAAATTCATGACAAAGGCCTGATAGAATACAAAATGAGTAACAGAATACACTTCAGAATACCTATATATTCAGTATTTGAAAAGTACAGAAAGCAGAAAATGCCTCATTCTTCTTTCAAAAGCTAGTTGGCTCCTTTATATATCATCTTCATATTCCACCAACATTGCCATTGTTTATGCAATTTACACAGAATAAGCAACCAAAAACCCACAAGAATATAAAATCTGCTTGAAGTTCTTGAAAATGTTTCTAGAGTTAGTATTTTTATGTAAACACTAATATTTCAATGTCTAAAATTACGAAGAAAAAACAGATCATAATGATTTATAGCTCAGGGAATTAACTCTATCTTCAAGTTCTGGCGACTCAATAATCAGTATAATTAGAGATCCTACATGAAATTATTTGCTTGCACATCACCTGCCATCCCTATAATTTCATTACATTAATACAGAAAATAAACTTGAGAAGAATTAGGACATTTAAGTTTAGTCTTAAGTCATACAACTGAAAACCACATCTGTTGTCCAAGAAGTATATTCTAGTGAAAGGAACAAATAAAACTACAGCATGACATTCAGTAGCAGCACTATGAGACACGCTTAAACAACATTGTCTCCTTCTTCTAAACCTTCTCAACTGTTCATTCCCACCACAGTGAAGTCCTCTGCACTGTTCCAACAAAATGCTTGTGCATCAGTAGCATAAACGGAAGAAACCAACTACAGCAGGACAGGATTAGTCTTCAAAAGGGTCTCAAAAGACTGGAGAAATACTTGCAAAAGTAGAATTTTTAAAAAAGGAGTGGGGAAGACTCAATTCAAGAAAGTACAAGCTGCTACCAGTATAACTAAGTTTAAAAATTAAGACCAGTTAGCAACAGAGGTGTTCTTTACAAAAGGATGTATGAACTATAGTGGAATACAAATGGACAAGTCAGGATGCAAGGATATTGCCTTTAGGTGAAAACTTTTCCAGAAAAAAAAAAAACAGAAAGATCACTTTTCAGCTGCATCAGTTTCCCACTGAATTCAATATGTGGCTGCAGAAATGCTTCTGTGAGAACAAAAAAGGTAACATAAGGTATATATTTATGTGTGTTTAAATACATATATATACACACATATATATATAAAATAAATGCCACAACACTGTCAAAAAGTTCCCAGTGAAATTTCACCTTTAATCGTGGATATAAAATATTAGTGAGTCTAAGTCTGATGAGAGCAGTACCAATTTTTCAGCCACTCACATTTTTATGAGCTAATTGACTGTTGTGGTTTAAGGGGGCACAGGCTAATGTTATGGTAGAAATAGTAGGACCTAGAAGGAGGGTGTTGTTTAAGACCCAGAGGGATCCAGGGAGCAGAACACAGAGGGGTCAGTATTCCCTCCCATTTCCTGCAATAGCCTATAAAAACTAGGAGGGTGGAAAAGTCTGCCCCATCCTGCTCCCTTCGCTGCTCCAGCAGACATCTCAGAGAGATAGTCCTGCTCTTTGTCTTCAGCTCACCACAGGCTCTGCAGAATTCGACTCCATCAGGTGCTGGGAAGAGCCCTGGACCCACTTCCCAAGTCGGCTCTCCCACGAGGGACTTTCGGACCCCTATGTCAGTGACCACTGAAATGGGGTTTCTACATATTTGTATATTTTTCATTATTATCCCACATGTTACTATCAATTCCCTGTTCTATTTAACCTGTTCTAGTTTTAACTTCCAACCTCAAAGTGTCTCTTCCTTATTCCCCTTTTACCTCCCCTGGGAGGGGGTGAGGTGCGGGGAGGGAGAAGAATGTGGATAAAACCTCTTCAGCCTTGAACAGATAAAATGAAGACTAAAAAAAAGGGGAGTGGAAAAACGACTAGAGAGTAATTAGAATCATAGAAACGGTTTGGGTTGGAAGGGACCTTGATCATCTAGATTCAACCCCCCTCCCATGGGCAGGGACACCTCCCACTAGACCAGGTTGCTCAAGGCCTGATCCAACCTGGCCTTGTACACTTCCAGTGATGGGGCCTTCACAAAAAGGCTTAAGTTTAATTTATGCTGCCACCTTCTTTACCATTTCCAAGGAAAACTCACTCCTGATACTGAAATTTGATTTAATACTGTGACTGTACGATAGTGTCTTTAAACTGGATTCTTATCACCTCTTCAGGGGGATAAGAGAAAGAAACAAATGAAAGAGGAAATAATCACCTGCAGAAGAGGACTCCATTTGGAGATATCTCCCTGAGGTACATGGTGAAGCAAAGGAAAAAGAAAACCTTTAGGAGTAAGACAGATATTCTCAGCTGCTTCATACAATAGATGAAACACCAAGGAAACATACACATGCAGTTGCATGGTGATGACAGCAAAAACTCAAGAGGCTTGAACAGTGTCAGTTTCCACTTCAAATTGCTTTAAAATTTTGTGCAGGGAGAGGGAGGAGTGTCAGCTTTCTGCTTCAATTTCAGTACCATCAAAACAAACCAAAAGCTGCCCACTCTACAAAATGTCTTACAAGTACTTCTATTTAACAAAAATATCTGTTGTCTTTATTCTTCCACTAGAACTTCCATATGCCTACACTAGGAGAATCCCAAAAAAACTTCATTCATGCCAAATGATTAAGTATATCAGTACTGTAAACTTTACTAGATCACTCACATGCAAAGGCATGCAAAAAGCCATGAGCATTTTGATGTCTTACAGTATATTACAAAACTGCAATTTAAACATAAAAGAAATTTTCAGGTTAAGTTGTTGCAGAATGGCTTGCAGAAAAGGGCCACGAATCCATGGAGGCATTGTACAAGCAATCTTCTTGCTAGCTTAGCATAAGTAGGCCTGACTCCATTTTGTAGAAACTGCAAAATCATGCTGACAAGGGAGAAAAGCAAGGGCACAGTGTCCTTGCCAGTTTTGTTTAGAGTGGGAGTAGGGAGTATAACGGTAAGAATGAGGAAGAACCTTGGACTAGAGTCTGCAAAACAGGAGGAGGGTGTAGACGTAACCACCTGTGTGTAACCAATGAAATTACAATACGTATGCATAATTAGTAGAAAGAGTATATAAGCACTGCTGTATCCTAATAAAGTTGAAGCTTGCTTTATCAATCATATTGATTCGACTGCTTGTCTTCCCTCGCCGTCATCATTAAGTGACACAGAGAAACTAGGAAAGCTTAATGTCTCTGCTCATCAGTAATTCTACAGACTGTAAACTATATGAGGGAAAGTTTACAGGCAGAAATATTCTCCTTTATTGGACCAACTGACAAGCAGGTTTTTTCAAGCTCCTCTTCAAGTTTCTAGTGAAAAGCTCACCCTTTTCCTGACTATCAATTGAGAAAAAAAAAAAAAACTTTCACACCACTCCATATCAATCTTTCTTCACTTTATCCTTACCTCATCAGTTACAACTTTAAACTAAGAACCAGATTCACTGAAGCTGAGAAAAAGTCTGTCATGAAAATACTCTGAGGTCATAGACTGGATCAGTACATGGATTACTGAAAAACTATGGCATTGATAAAAAACTTAATACTAATTCCATCTATAGTTTCTGACAGAAGCATGTGACAATAATTGAGCTTGTGCCTATTTTTAGAGCTCAGGAATACAATCTATATGACTTTTATCATTGATATGACAGCACCGTGAACCAGGCATCTTTGCCTGGTAACACCGAAATGTTATTTTACTTGAATTTTTCTCTTCACATATAGCAAACTTTATGGACCAAATCTAAATCATATTTTGCCTAGAAAGTGCCAATGACTTATATGATTTCTTATAACAGAATCTTAACTGTCAGTTATTCAACTACTAGAAAGAAGGCAGTTTGCTATGCCAAGATAGTCCATGTTGTCTATCCTTCAGATGAACTGAGGTAATGTGACTGATTGTTCTTAATTCCCTAGTATTGCTTTGGCACATTCTCAGTATCTGAAGAACATTACAGCTACAAAAAGCCAAACTTACATAAATACTAAAGTTATATTCAATAGAATCAGTTACCATGTCTGCATGACAAGCATATGCTTCAGGCCTGGCTACAAATTCTTACGTTTTCTGCTTAAACGGTTCTACAACTGTACCAGAGCCAGGTTCACATTTTTAAGCAGCACCTAGCATCCAGGCTGCATCATTAATTGCAAACAAGTTGGTGTCATTTACAGAGATCCAGCAGTTTGCTGTGCTCCAGTAACAACAACTCAAGATGCATACATGGTATTGCTGTACAGGCTCTTGTTTCCTGCCTATATTTGGGAGGTTTTATGAAAAAAAAAGGTAGGAAGTAGGTCATTGTACCAACGGTTCATGACATATTCACCAGTGTGCAAACCTTACCTCTAGCATGACTCAACTGCAGTGACCAAGAAGAAACAGTGCAGGCTGTTTGTCCTTGAGACAAGAAACAAGTCACAATTATTGCTAGTCAATTATTCCTTCAGAAGGAACTGCAAAGCCAGCTTCAAATACTATTAAAGATAGTGTTTAAGGGCAGACAGAGCACTTGAAGTAAAAATGAGTTTTAAAATAGGCACACAGAAGACACTCTTTCAAACTAGCCCCACTGCACAACACTCCAACATCAGAAAAAAAGCAAGCTAACATTAAGGCAACTGGAATACGAGCCTAGTAACAGACAAGTCTATAATCATGTCAGGTAATAGCTGGCTCTTGGCATGAAAATAACAAGTTTAAGGTTTTGGAAATGAACAGACATGTAACTTGCTGGTATGTATTTCAACAGCCACTGTATTAATTAGGTGAGAGGTTTGACATACTAGTGGTCCAGTCAGAGGTGAATCATAGAATCACAGAATGGTAGGGGTTGCAAGGGACCTCTGGAGATCATCTAAGTTCAACCCCTTTGCTTAAGCAGATTCACCTAGAGCAGGTTACACAAGGTCACAGTATGTCCAGAGAAGGAGACTCCACAGCCTCTCTGGGCAGCCTATTCCAGTGTTCTGTCACCCTCAAAGTAAAGAAGTTTTTCCTCATGTTCAGATGGAACTTCCTGTCTTCTAGTTTGTGCCCATTGCATTGCACCTTGTCCTGTTGCTGGGCACCACTGGCCCCATCCACTTGACACCTGACCCTCAGATATTTCTAAGCACGGTAAGATCCCCTCTCAGTCTTCTCTTTTCCAAGCTAAACAGACCCAAGTCTCTCAGCCTTTCCTCATAAAAACTATCATCTCTGTAGCCCTCCACTGGACAATCTCCAGTAGTTCCTTGTCTTTCTTGTACTGGGGGTCCCAGTACTAGACACAGTACTCCAGATCTAGCCTCACCAGGGCACAGCAGAGGGGGAGGATAACCTCCCTTGACCTGCTGGACACACTATTCTTGATGCACCCCAGGATACCATTGGCCTTCTTGACTACAAGAACAAACTGCTGGACTGATTGACTGGACTGAATGCAGGTGGGACAGTCAAGTATGCAAAATGCAATTTCTTCGCTAACACTGGGTTTTATAAGCTGGAAAAGATTTCATTATGTCCTTTCAGCATAAAGAATGTTATTCTAGGAGAAAGAACCTTAAAAATATACAAAGTATTATTTTATCACTTAGAAATTTCATATTTATGCGAGCGCATTTTCTCTGGCACTAAAAATGGGAGATAAAGCGGGTATCTCTCAAGATTTTCATATTGTAGCCTTTGGAATTTGACAGTGTCTGAATTCGAAAAAGCACATGCACACACTGACATACATAGAGGTACTGGCCCACACAAATACCTCCAGAAACCTTGCATCTCCAAGGAACTAGTATGAAACTATTTTGATTTAGCAATAATCTTAGTTGTGACTCTCTGGTAACTGTTCAGTATCATGCACAAAGTATTTTGGCAGTGTATACACATACTACTTTGTACATAACAGCTATCTTTGCTGCAAACAATATTCATCTTCATTCATGTTTTAATGGAGGGAGTAAAAACAAACCATAGACCCATTCATCTCAAAACAGACCCTCTAGGGGCTCTGTCTTCAGATCAAATCAGCAACTATAATTTGCACAAAATGTTCTTAAAAACAGAACAAGATACGGGACTTACAACAATTCTGTGCAGGACTTCTAATGAGATAAAACAAACCACTATTACCTAAAACAACTGCGACCAAAGCAGTTCAAACAAACGAAATAACAGAAGAGCCACATGCCAAGTAAGTTAAATCAAGATCATAGACTTTCACCTACAATTGAACTTACAGTCTTGGACAATTCAGTAAGTTGTCTGTAAAATTTCTTCTTACTAGTAGACAAAAGACAGAAGCTGGAGATAACTACCTTCTACAGAGTTGTAAAGCAGCAGCTGGAAAAATTTGGTTAATGGTTTAGCCATAGCATGCTGACAGATGGATATGAAACTATTAATAATGAAGGAATGCAAGCATGTTATGAACTGTACCAGCTATTTTACGGATGGTTATACATTTCATTCTGAGTTTTAGCATAGGAAGAAGTACTGTGGTTTGAAAATGTAATATTCAGCATAAATTCTGACCTCAGCTATAATTCATTATGCATGGATATATTACAACTTGAACTACAGTACACTGTGATGCATTTTAAAAGAACATGCAGACTAAAACCAGGAAACTGACCTAATGATGCATAAAAGCCTTAAGTAATTTAAGGATAGGCTGTATGCAGCCAGGCATTTGCTCACCTTTAGTCTGAGTACAAAGCATCGTAATAATGGTATGTACCAAAATCCTTCCCAGAGCCCTTAAAAGTTTAAAGGATGTTCCAAGCACCTAACACTCTTTTTCTTTGCTTGTTCTGAGTAATAACCTGGGTAGCATTTTTAGTCACACTTACCCTTTTTACCGAAGGTGCAGTTTTACATTCAACATCTGTGCTGCTGCCAGAAACCACACATTCCTGCCTCTCCTACGTTAGTGCCTGTTCAGCTGCACCTATTGCCCACTACAGTTCTTCTCCAGAGCTGCTTTTCAGCTGGTTTACATCCTTGCTCAGGCTCATCAGCAAGTATGAACCAGCTGCAAACTCTACACTGAAATTAATTAGAAGGCATAAAGGAAGGAAAAAAAAACACCATGTCCTCTTGTTGCTGTTTAATTTCTGACACTGGTTGACCACCTCTTGATTTTGGAATATTTAAACTTTCTGGAATGCAAGTTCAATTAACCCTCCTACCCCTGTGCCACTTGAGATTTGCACAGATAATTTATTCTGCTTGCAACTTGCAGCTAGCAGCCTTCTTTCCTAAGAACAACTTCCAAATGGGCTGCAGGTCAGTGGATTTCCAGGCACCAGCTTCACCACTTTGCCAGTTCCTCTCTTTGGTGGCTTGCTCAAGCCAGCTGGAAAAGGAGGCACACGAGCAAGCACTGCTGCCAACCGCAAAACAGTATCTCGAGCCAGTAACGATTTCCTTTACTTTCCAGTCTACTCCTTGAAAATCTGACAAGACTGCTTCAGCAGCATCTTATCTGCTTCTTATTAACTCCATTTTGGGGGCATCACATAAGCAGAGTAGAGCATATCTGTTCTAATACACAGATACTAGGTCTGTGCATACACTTTGTACCCAGACCTCCTCAGAAACTTTGTGCTTACTGCCCAGGCGTGACTGTTTCCGTTACAATGCCAGGAAAGGCCATGACATGGAGCTCTTCCATGCAACCAGAGAAAGACATACAAGTCCAACATATGCCAGCCTTAAGCAGATGGTTGTATATATCCCCCCCAACCCCCAGGAAATCCTATGACAGTGAATACTCAGAAGATTTTTTGGGTTAATAGTCTCCCCCACAAAAAATTTTGACATAAGCAAACCTTGAATGTCTTATCAGTTAATTCCTCTTCCAAAAAAGTTCTTTACCATCTAGCTAGAAAATTATATTAAAAAGGACATATCACTAAAAAGCTGAGCAGCAGGCTTCTCTACTGTTCCTGAAGAACTGAGAAAATTTGCTAAAGACCTAAGGGAACAGTTCTTAGATGTCACTCCAAACCTCTCTGGGTAGACCTGAGTTTTGTTACAATTAAGACATTGTTTAAGGAAATCACAGAAGATAACAGATGGCAAGGGACTGAATTAAAAAAGCCATCTTAGTATTCCATACCTAGTTTACCTTTTGCTGCATCTTCTCTCCCAACTATTGGAATTAAAAGGACTTCACATACATTTGGTGATGCACAAATTTAAGACTGATAGAGAAGGTAAAAAAAGCATCTAAGCAGTAACCACTTTTAAAGCAATTTTCCTCTAAGGGTTTAATTGCATGAAAAAGTAGTGTTTAGTTCATGTATTAGAGGCGATACTGCTTACCAGCACACCCTGAAAAACATAATACCATATTCTGTCAAGAATCTAGTCAAGACCTCAGATACCATTGAAGAGTAAAGCACCCTACTCTCTGCCCCAGATTAAAAGTATGTGACATGAGAAACACAAAAGAAGTAAAGTATGGAAAATACTGTAAACTGAAGTGGGCAATGCAGCTCATTCAAACTGGAGTATCAAAAATGTTAACAGAGTGTTGGGAAGGGGGGGAGATACTGTCTTACTGAAATTCAGATGTAGTTTCATCAACAAAAAACTGCATCTTATTCCTTCCTGTCTGATTAAAATTCTGCAGATGACTGCTCAATCTTATTTAATAAAAACCACTAAGAGTAATTATGTTTACCTAGAATACTACAAGAGAAGTACTATATTCTCAAATGAGATATAGCTATGCATTTTAGCGAGAATGACAATTTTGATGAGGTTACTGAAATAATGTGGGTTCTCATTGGAAACTGTATTTGGAATGAGTCTCCCTCCGTTTGATTATACTGAAATTCTGCCAAGTGAATTAAAATGCTTTTAGTTAAAATGATGGGTTTCCTTCTTCAAATAGAAAATTGGAGTGAATAAATCAACACAGATACTTGCAACTTCATGATACAGAACATGCATGTTCTCAATAAAGAAGATGGAGTCATCTTGTAGAAAAATCAGAATGAAATAGCTCATACATTTCAATTCCAAGCAAAACAGAGGAGGGAAACTAGAGCAAAATCCACAGCTCTTCTAAGGTACAAGAACCTCAACAGTAGAAGAAAACTGCAGACTGAAAAATATAAACCTGTCCTATAAACCTAGATACTTCTTTTTTCAAGGCAGTATAGGATCATCAACCACCTAGCTGCATTTGATGTGGTTGTCTGTTATTACTATCCAACCATGTGTGGAAGGAAAGGAAATTGTGCAGACTGAAAAAGGTAGGTTCTCTAGTCAACAGCAGCAAGCAGACTGCATCATGAAGCTTCCAGATCCTACTTCATGAAAAAGCAGCCCCAGCAGTGCACCCAGTTCCATACAAATACAATATTCTCCCAAAGCAGTGCTGTAGACACAAAGAGTGAGGAGATACAATCATGTCTACTACTACCAGTTTCCAAGCCAGTAAGATTTTACTTTTGATCTCTGGGCACGTTTGTATTTTAACAGACATATGCATTGCCCAATCTTCATTTCCTCTTACCCCCTCAAGGGGCTGGTATGATATTAGTTAGAAGCAGCATTTGCAGAGCAGGTCCTCTTTATTCCCAGGAGTCCTGGAGCCGAGTAACCATAAAGCAAACAAACTCTAGAGAATCTGGAAATCAAACCACTAATTAGTCTATACTGAGCTCATACAGGTAAGTTTTTTCCAACAACTTGTAATCTCGTCAACTATTCTTTGTATCACGATCCTGTCTAGAGACTAGAACTACCTTCAGTTACACATTATGCAAATGCAGAAATATTCCTAGAGAACCTACAATTTCAATAAAATCAAAGGACAAGAAGGAGGCACAAGAATACATGTGAAAAGAATGGAATATTCAAAATATAAGTATTTCTCTGCAGAGTTACAAATAGAATATTGGCCTAAAGGTTCAGGCAATTTTATACAGAGTCAAAACAGTACATCTTGCCAAACCCTCAACTCCCAATAAAAGGTATAACAGCCCTTCAGCACAATTACTGTTGTTTCCTACAGCATGTACAGAGTAACAACATGACAGGGCAGGAAAAATAAAAATACACGTGTTTGTTGTTGTATTTTAGCAGTAGAACATCTTATATAGCTTCTTAAACTGCAGAAATGTAACCTAGAGGAATCTATTACAGGGTAGACGCAAAGTTTATTGGAAAATGACACACAGAAGTTACAGTGTTTAAAGGACTCTTATTGAAAAAAAATTGTATAGTTTGCTTGAAGTCTGGTTCTATCTAATAGATACACAAAGGTACACAATAGACAGAATGATCATTTCCCTTGGAAGAAAAAAAAAAAAAAGCAGGTAAGAGGCAGCAGGTACACTAGGATATAAGTTTAGAAATCAAAACTATCTTCACAAGTCAGGAAAAAGAACACATTAGAAGGAGAAGCAACTAGCTAAATAACAGAGTAACCAGGTACAGATCCAGGGTATTTATGAATGGTAAGTAAAGGATGTCAGGCTTTTGCAAAGAAAGCAAACAGTGTACCATGATTCTATAAACAAGAAGACATCCTGCAAGGCAGGCAAAGAAATCCTTCTCCATACCCAAATATTGGTAGAGATTCATCTGGAATATCATCTCAGTTTTGGGCATCTTGCTTTCAAGATTATGTAAATCAGCGGAAGGAAACTCAGAAAACTGTAACAAGAATGAGGATTAGAAGACATAAGAAACTGCTGATTTATTTTGAATAAAGTCTTTCAGAAATTAAAGTCAAGGCAGGTACCATGGAAAGTGTCTGCCCTGCTTTACAGCAAGCATTGTCCGCAATCATATAGTGGATCAAAACCAAATCTGGTAACAAAATCTTACTCCTCTCAAATCCTTCTCCTATACATTAATACCAGTGCCTTCCTTCTGCATAATTTCATATGTGCAATTGTGCAGAATGATAGCTTTTGGCAAAGTCACTTGCACAGTAAAATGGAAAAAGCAACAGAGGGAATATTTTAAAAGAAAAAGAAAACTCAATTCCAGTATCATATAACTTGAAACTACCTCCTTCACCACCACATGAAAACAGGAAACATTGCTCCACCATTCCTCATTCCTTTTCCTCAGCAGTATTAAACATTTTATAGGCATAGACAGTCCAAAAGGAACACTGTGTTGGACCATAAACTGCAGAAACGTATATTCTCCAAACACATATAAAAAAGTACACAGATGGCAGCAGCACTGAAGATAGCTATAATATATTTTAACCAGGCATTTTAAACTAAACAAAGTTGTGCCTTCCAAGGATAATTTTTAACAGCCACATGAGAAGACAAAACGATCTGACTTTGCCACTGTAATGACACTTAGGAGTTGGATTAACTCCTTTTCATCAAAACCATTTTTTGCTCAGTATTGTGGAGCAGAGGGGTAATAGAAACAAACAATCTGCCAACAAAAAATGGGTTTATGACATTATCAGGAGGGCAAACTCTGGTTTCTGAGTCCCACTTAACCATTGTTATTCCAAACCACGTTTTACAAACAGCAGTGTTCACATATATGTGAAATTCTGACATTTGTTTTATAAGCAGGTTTTTATAAGAACACAAGGGGTAACACTAGAATATCTGATTTAAAAAAGAAAAACACAACAAATCTATGGACTCAGCTCTGGGCATGAAATTACTGCTAAGTATAACATGGGAGGAAATCTTAATATAAAATGTTTTATTTGTTTCACAAACTGTTACTTAAACTGGTGAAGCACACTGACCAAGGTTAGGTATTCCTCTCTGCCCCAAAAGAGCATATCTCTGAAACTAAAAGTTCTGATATAGCTAGCACAAACAAAAATTTTTACATTTGGTAAGTTCACCATTTAATGAGGACATGAACACCAATTTGAATTTTGGTGCAAGGGTTGTAAAAGCTCTTGAGAACAAGAATTGTTCTTTACTAGAAGATAGTTAAGTTTTGGAAGTAATTTTCCTGATTTAGGAAACAAGTTACCTACCATTTTTGATAGATCAAAAGAAACACTGAATAGCCCTTTGTTAATTCATCCAGAATAATAAAAATCAGAAAATTCTGCATTATCGACATTATTCTAAATATCTCTGCCCCTGTGGATAACAGGCATAAGATATATTTTTTCAGCCTATTGAGTTCACAGAAGGACAACTCAGTTTCTCCAAGAAGCTGGTGAACTATCTTAATAAAATTCTGCAGGTTCAGAAGCCCAATTCTGGAGTCTTCCGAGCAAACAGTCGCAAATCGCTTTAACTTTCACGCTGCTCCCTAGAGAAATACACAAACTTCAATAAAAAAGCACCAAAGCTACTCATATGCAAGTTGGAGGGGTGGGAGAAACAAAGCAAGTAGCAGCCCCCCACTGAAAGGAGAATTACATTATTAGGTATACCTCAACCATTTGCAGCAAGCATATGGCCAGGAGTTCAGTGTGATTATGTAGAAATACAAAGATCCTTCCATTAGCAGTTGGGAAGGGTATTCAAGTTCACATAGATACACAAACACAAAATATGCTTGAAACTTGAGCAACAAGACATTTTACATAAATAGCAGCAGCTCAAGAGAAAAGGACCCATACTTCTCACAGAATTCTCACCACTAGAAACTTTTTGAACTACATCTGGCCTAAATATGGCTAGTAAAATTCTGGTAACTCAGTTTCAAAATGTTTTCTTCTGATAAGGTTAGCTCCTCATTAAAGAAACACATGTTTCAATGTGGTATAACACAGAAACTTCAACGTGGAACCACTTCTCTGAGTTTTGGAAGTAGATAGAAGTTTTTCTTATTCTAGGTTTACACAGCTTGCAAAGATAATTCAATTACTGTTTCTGTAACACTGGTATTAAAAATACTTTTTAATAGCAAAATATAAAAACAAAGTTTGCATTTCAGCAGCTTACAGTCCAGATATAGACAAATTCACTTGCAAATCTAATGTGTCTCCACAGTTCTGGAAAAGTCAGCATACAGTGTTGTTACATACTGTAACAGCAAATCAACTATCAATTTTTTCCAAGCTTTCTACATATTTATTACCAATTCAAAAGGAACTCGCATTTAAACAACTTTTCTGCAGAAATCTTCCATTTTGCAATTTGTTTACCTCTCTATAAACTTATATTTTCAGATATCAGAACGGCAATAAAGGTGCAGAGGAGCTCACAAACAACCATTTATGTGGAAACAGAATAAAACAGAACCAAGGATGAGGCCAAATGGAAATACTTGCTTATAAAGAAAGAGAAAATTAACAATTTTAATGTTCTGTCTTTGCCCCTTGAATCTTCAGAAGGCTTTATTGCAGGGAGCTGAGATGATACAATTAAACACACATGTAACTAAAGACAGCAGAAAAGGGACTGCAGAGGTCAAGTAATTTGTGCATATAAATAGATTTTGAGAAAAAAAACTTACACAACCTAAAAACAAATACTTATTTAGCTAACCACTTGGCTTTAAAAAGCAATGAGTCTTGGGCATAAAGTTTACAGACCAGAATGCATAAGTGAGCGTGAAGCATTGAAACAAAACAATGTGAGAACTAAGAGTGCGACAAGAAAATTGACTATGACGGCCTGAATTGCTGTCATACTATCAATACCCATAAAGTGACCTTCCGTTCTCAAATGCAGCATGTGACATCTGAAGGAGAAAAAATTATTACCTGTGGAAATTATGGGATTCTTGACTACTGTAATTTATTTAGCATAGCAAATAAAAGCAAAAGAGAATAGTTACATAAGGTTTGTCATTCGTTTGCACTGTAAGTCACAACCAGGAAAAGAGTCTCACCTCCTAAGCTATTTCATATTCTCAGAAAGAACAATTTTAAAAAAAAGATACTATTATACTTTTGCTGGTAGTAATGATAACCAACGTGCTGATCATAACTAACAAAGGTCAACTTCACAGATGTTAAGAACACAACCCAGACAAAAGTAAGAAAGACAGCCAGTGCTGTACTTTGATTAGCCTTAGGGATTTACAAAGCAAGTTTCCTCTTCAGCCCCAATTTGACATTTAAAAGAATACTTAAAGCTGTTTGGTTTTGCAACTGCCACTTTGAGAGTGCTTTTCCATGGAGATGTCTAGCCAGCTGCACTCATTTTCTCAAGTACTAAGAACTAGAAGACCAGGTTTTATAAAAATTTTTATAAGCTAAACAGTTAAATCTCAAGAACAATTCTAGTCAAATTTGGTTTTGGTTTTAGCTCTTCACTAAAATGGATACATCATTTCTCTTTCAACCAGCATGAACACTAAACTACTTTTGCTGAATACAACTTACTAATAGTTTTCTATGAATATGGAAGAAGAGAAGAAAGAAAACAAAGTGTATTTTGCTTTCTATTATTTTTAGAAAGTTGTAGATGTCAGGAAACTAGACAGGAAACATATAGAACTGATTACTGCTGCTTAAATATGTAATCTGGTAGACAGCATCAACATACATTGTAACAAAAAACATTCAGATCCCAATGCTCTCAAGTACAGTATGGTCTAAAACAGATCAATGTAATGTAAACTTCCATACAGCTTTACATGCTCACTGGATTTCAAAAATAAAAGGCTTTTTGTTTGATGTATAGTCAAACTGTCCTTCTTGGTTTCACAGCATTTGCTTCTGATCTGACTGGCAAGTTTCAACAAACCTGGATGAAAAAAAAAGGTTTTGGTCACAGCTGTGTGCAGAGAAGGGAAAAAGGGACTCTGCTACCTAGTGCCTCATAGAGGAAAAAGCCTCAGTGACTGTTCAGTCATCAGTATGACTTTTGAGTGGCCTGTCAATACACCAAAAGCCATCCAAACCTTGTGATGCCTCTTGACCCAGCATCATTTAAAGGACGTAGGATGGAGCCAGGCTTACTGCTAATTTAGGTAGAAGGGATCAAAAAAGGAAATCAGGCATATTTCACTTCTAGAGAAGCAACTTACATTTTACTGACATTCATATATAAGGAAAAACTTTGTACTTTACTAACAAAAAAAAAAATAAAAATCATAAATCATTAAAATCAAGCAAACATTTACAATCACACACTTTAACTTGCTTCATTCAGTGGCTAAGATGGTGCCATGCAAGGAATATGTTGAATAATTTGTTTCTCATCTCAAAAGATAAATTAATGTTTCATTTACTACATATGATTTAAATTTTACACTGACAATGGCAAATGTTACTTTCCAATGAGCATCTATACATTGTTCATGGACACAGTAGGAATGCTTTCTCAACAGTAATGACCCTGTCCTCACAGCATCCTCAGAACTAACCCATTTTACAAACAGAGAATGGAGGTGTAGAGAGGTTACTGAACAATGTCCATCAGTTTTGAGGCAGTTACGGTCAGCTTTTTTACCCAAATACTTCATACCTCATAGAGCTACTTGGGTTTGAAACAGCTCCCCTTGAGTTCAGTAAAAGCTAAGAATGCTAGCCACTTCTCCACATCAAACTCGATACCCTGACACCGGGAACACACCATGATAAACAGCTAGAGAGTTGATAACACTAAGAACTGCATTAAACTCACTTGAACTCCAGCCTAACATGGCACTACAGCATCTCCCCAAACTTAATCCTGTTTTAACCCATTTCATTTTTAGGAAATGGGGGAAAAAGTCCATTTAAAAATACTCAGTGAAAAGAAGCTATTTATATTTATTAATGTATTCCAATTAATTAGTGCAGTAAAACATGCCCCTTACTTGAAGTCTGAGCTGGCTTAAATCAGCTCCCAAGCCCAGAACTGTGGTATACCTTTATCAGCTGAAGAGAAAGTAGTTTTTTCTTAAATACCTCTTTCTCAAGTAGGTACATATTGACTAAAGAAGAAATGCTTAACATTTCCTTAGCTAAGCTAAACAAAGTAAGCACCTTATGTCTCAATTAGTAAGATTGCTCTCCCCTTCTCTCAGTCATTTTCAAGGCCGTTCTCTGGAAAGTGATTTTTCACCATTCTCCTAGACGGTTAATACCAGTAACAGTTACAGCTAAAGAAAGGATACATAACCTCCTTATTTCCGATTCCCTTGCTCAACTACTCAAAGCTTTTCACCAGACCTTTTAGCTACAGCCAAAAGGATTGACATCAAGTTCAACTCCAAATCTTTTTCAGTCTCAGTTTGAGTCCCCCTACTAGTCCCCCAACTCAGTATTTAGTTGCATGATTCTGCCATGAATTGTTTCACGTGTCTAGTTTATTAGTAATCTAAATCACCCTGCAGCCTTACTAATGTTCTTTTAAGCTCAAATTTATATTTATGATTTTCTGGCAAAGTAAAACCATATGAAGTAATTCCAATGCAGTTATTTACAATGAGAACCTTGGATACCCTGTAACCTCAAGTAGCAGAAGTTAATGCGATGTATGCAGCAGCAGACTTATCTCTAGTATGCATGAACACTTGCAGATGCATAACACACTCCAATGTTGGAATCTGCATGTTACTCATACCCAGCCTTGACTAGGGATCCATGTTTGCAATAACCAGAATCCTCTAGGCCAAGCCCCTCCTAGAATTCTTAACTAGTAGGAGTTACTACAGTTTATTTTGCAAGATAAAATTTACCAAATCTTTAAAATACTCCAGAATCAACCCACGTGCACTGTGTGTTAAAGATGACGACAAATGAAAATACAGTTTGATTTCCATTGAATTAAGGAACCTAATCAATATGTGCTTTAAAAATATACAAGCTTTCAATCTGTGTATTTACATGTAATTACACAGATACTTATAGATTTTATTTAAAAGGTAAGATATTTCACGGACCAATTCAAAAAGACAGAGCTATGACCAGAGTACAAGTTCCTGGCCAAAATCCCAGAACTCCAGAGTGTTCACAGTAAGAAACAAGGACAGACCAGCACACCAGGTACTGCAAATGCCTCGAAACAAACACACTAGCTTTAACGTAATGGAAACCTTTAAACATTTGAGCTTTGCTTTCTTCTTATGTAGGGTGAATTAGGATCACACTCTTGGGCTACTTCATATTGTCCAACTCTAAGACTTTCCAGAATACCAACATTGTCCCTCTGACAGTAAGCAGGGCAGAAGCCTGAACTGTCAGAGGCTCCAATCCAACTAAGCTTCACCATTTTAATGAAGGTGGAAGGGGGAGCAGCGGGCTTCTGAACAAGAAAATATAGAAAAATACTGGTTTTGCATAAAACTTCTCCCCTTTCTCAAAGGACTGCAAAATATTTTCGCAAAATATGAGTGCACATACTTGCACGCAATCCTTTCATGGCTTTTTAAAGCACTATAAATTATACTGGGTGCACTAACTAGGATGCCATCAATTGTACCTTAATTTTAAAGGCACTTACACAGGGTTTAATCTTCTCTACCAAAAATCTTTAGAAATTACATGGCAGAAGGAAATCCATTCCTCTTAAGTCAGCCAGTTCCTCACCTCTGATATGTATATTTCCTGGATGATAGTTGCTGTGACCTCAGAATCAGAGGGAAAAGGCCTCACCAGCCTTACTCAAGTTCTTGCCTGTTTCTCTCTTACACTGGAGTGACAAATAGGCTACCCATACTAAGAAATACTTCCAAGAGTTGAGTCTCAATGACATTTTTTGAGTTTATATGATCCTCCATGGATCATATAACAAATGAACACACACATGCATTTATGCAGCTTAGATCTTCTAAAACACTTTTCGATCAGTTCCACCCAATCCCTGCGTCTTCCTTTTTATTTTACAGGGAAGTCCACAGACAAGGATTTTCTGAGCTGTTACCTTCCTATCTGCATTAATTAGCATACAGTGTTAGTCACAAAAGCAATCTATGCTGCTCCAGGACAGAAGGCCTTTTGAGATTCTTTAAACTTCAGTAGAAGGGAGAGATGCAGAAAAAGATCTTCACCTAGTACACAGTAGTTAGAATAAGCACTGCCTCAGAAGGGAATCATCAGGGTAAACAGTATTTAATGGCATTAAATAAAATATTTAAGAAAAAAGTAGAAAACAAAAGAGTGACACACAGCTGGAGAATCCTGTAAAACCTTCTATGAAGTCCTAAATAAAAAAAAATGTTAAAAAAATCACACCAAAAAAAACAAACCACAACAAAAAACACCAAATGGAACAGTTACTTTCTCCCATCCCCAAGTATTTTCCAACTAGTACCTGCTCGAAGATTCCTACTAGAAGCTTTTTCTGGTTTTTCATCTTCCTGTCATTTTTATTCTTCTCAGTTTTTATTACTTGATAATGTAAGGCAAAAACTTAAGAAAGGAGGAAGAACTTACTGGTATTGAGAACTCCTCTGCCAAATATTTCAACACTGATGCTCCTCTAGCCAAGAAGTTACTTCTCTCTGCCAGGTTGCCTTGGAGTTTTGTGTCAAACTCCTTTCTGACAACTGAAGCAACAGAGTCAATTACTATGAGTTTAACTTTCTTGGAAATAATTTCTTCTTCCAAAGACATAATCCTAAAAAAGAAAAACCAACAAAAAAACCCAGTAATTGATAACATTATTTAGACAACAGAACCATTGTATAACCTTGAAATTGTTTAAATAAAAGGTTTATTTCAATAAGCTGAAAGTCAGCCCCTTTTTTCCCCACACACACACCATCTCCACTAACATCTGCATGTATTGAAGAGATTTGGAAAGGAATCTGAGGCTCCAATGAGCCACATAACCTAAGGCAGGACCTCTCCAAAAGAGAGGTTTGGAAGAACCCTGTTGCAGACCGATATCAAAGGCTATTGGATGTCAGGATGTGGTCCGCGACAAACCCCTCGTCAGCAACATTATGCAGTACAACCCCAGAATGACAGACAGCAAGATAACTGGACATTGAAACTGTGCCTTTTTGCTCACAGTAGCAGCTTCCCATTGGCAACACCAGGATCCTTGGTGTCTACCTACATATGCAGAAGGTCAAATCCATTTCCATGTACCTCCAGAGACAGTATGTCAAACCTAACCCATTGCTATTATGCTACTAGCTGGTCTCTAATAAAGCTGCAGTAGAAGCAGAAACTAGCCTTGGAATAATAAAATAACATAATCCACCAGATGTTGCTAAAATGCAACTTAATTCATTTTAATTGCAAAATGTGTTCACAAATTAACATAAGGTAACAACATGACAATACAATGCTTCCAACAACATCTGGCACTCTTCCAGTCTTCCTGGAAGTAAACTGTGCTTAGGAGGAGCAAAATCCTATTTAATGGAAAACGTAACTCTCCTACTATGGCCTCCCTACAATCCAAGACAAGACCTGTCACATGAATACTCTCCTCTAAAGGCTTATAGTGACCAGATCATTTAGAAATTGTCTATCAGAAATTAGGAAACATCAACTGGATTAGTCACATGCTATGAAATGAGAAGAGTAATGTCTGTCTTTCTGTAGCAAGTTTGCTTTGTTGGAGACCACATTGTTATCAACATTAAAAGGCCTCAAATAAATGAATTGCTCTTCATAAAACTCTGATATAAAACAAATATTGTTATAGTCAAAATGGTCTTTTTTTAAAAACTCTGGAAAAGAATACCTCTTCAATACACTGTCACAGGTCAGCTCTCGATACAGGTGAACACTTCGGGTCATGCAAAACAGCTTTTCATCCGAGTCAAAATAAGTAGGGAATCTGTTTCCTGCTATCTCAACCAACCTATCAAAAAAACAGAAGGCATAACATGGCAAAAGGAATAATGTGGGATAATAAGGCATCAAACATTCACAAAGTAAACCTCTGAATTATAAGCAGATACCAAGTAATACTGGAAATCTTTTTCAAAGGAGAAGCATTTTTTAGCAGTCCGACTGAAATACTGGAAGTCGGAACAGGTAAGTTCTCTTCCCAGTCAGTGGTACACTAGGGAAAGACATAATGTGTCTATACACAAAGGAACAGCATATCTCCTCAAAAAGAAAACTGCAAAGTTTATAGCTACTGAATGCAAAGTTCTTTTGAGTTTTATACAAGAGGTTTTACTCAATGGCCAAACATTCTCCTATTTTAATTATTTTATCTAAATATTATTTTCATTTAAACAAATGTACTTTCCAAATCAAACCATCTTCCCTTCCACCTTTTATCTTGCAGTGAAATCAAAGTGGACCTTGTGTCACCACAGAAATTTAACAAGCCGGTAACCAACAGAAGATACAGTACAAGATCCAGCCAACCTGGAAGCAGGATCCCAAAGAACAGATCCCAGTTCAAATGCAAGTACTTATACAAGCAGTACATGCATGGAAAATATGCATGCCAAAGTGAAAATCTTTTCACAGATAATCTCTCCTTAAAAACCAGAACAGGGTCATTTGGATGGGAGACTTTTTCACTGAAAACACTTCCATTGTGCCAGTTACCTCTTTGTAAAAAGGGCTTACACAATCTTAAGAAAATACACTTTTTAGAACATAAAAAAAAAACCAAACAGCATTGCATCACACAGTGACTGAGGTTCCAGCTGCCAGGCAGCTACAACATCCATCCAGTCAGATAGCACAGGCATAACTGGCATGACTTGATATAATGAAATGACCAAACAGTTTAAGTGGCTGCTTCACTGATAGAACTGCATGTGGAATTCCATGATTAAATGTTCTCTGTTACCTTATTAGCAAATTCATGACCCTTCAAAACCTTGAATTACAATTGCTAAGCATACCACTGTTTATTATCAGAGTAGACTAAGGAAGCGTGTCAGATAACTGGTGATAAGATCAAAAGAAGTCTGAGGAAGTTGATATTTATTGTATGTTGTCAAAATACTTTTATATTCAGAAACCATGCTTTCAAAAAAACCTCTCACACAGATGTAATAATAAACAATTTATTGATGACAGGCAAACGTTTTGAGTTAAATGAGTTTTTATACATAAACACATTTTAGAAATGCTGACTGCCTGCAAACTCTTTAGAAGTCAGTGCAAAGAAGTTCCACCCTTCTGAACACAAGGAAATTTTATCTAGGTCCTTAAAGAAATGATCCAAGAATTTACCTTACAAACTCAGTTACACTAAGCACTGTATTTTTTTTTTTTTCGACACTGAAGATTTTATTTTTTAATAACAGAAAATCCTTGCTAGTTTACCACCATCTATAGCTTGAGAAGTGCGGCATCTAGTGGATGAGACCTGCGGTCACCACTTACTGCTTACCTCGATGCTTTTTATTTAGGCCCCTTTCATTAAAACCCGAAATGTTTAAGCCATTTTGGAGAAATACTTTTAAATCAGATTTGGTTTAAAAATAGAAGCACTAAGTTTGAATTCCAATATGCCTATCTTAAGCAAGCAACTTCATTACAATAGCCTGAATCTCATTCATTAGATCCATTACTTACTACATCTAAACTTGTTCTGCAGAACTTCCAGGGACAGAATCTTGTTTTTGCATTTGCACACTTAATAATGCAGAGCATTTGGGCAACAGTAATCTGTCAATCAGTGGTCTGCATGAAATGAGATTTCAGCATGCTTCCTGATGGAAGTACGTATCACAAACACCATTACACAGCCTGACTCAAAGTGAGACACCAAAATCTTGCTGAGATCACAGTACTGTTCACAGAGCTCCAAGCAGGTTCAAAGTTATTTAAGATCTAAATCCTGTTTGTCACAACGAGACCAAGAACTGCACAGAACATGTTCCAAGCAATCAGGGCCCCTGGGGTGGAAAACCCTTTTGTTCTCAGCTTTGGTTCACATAAATTTCTATCTAGTGTTTTTCACAAGCATTAAGTATAGCTAGAGAGAAAAGCAAACCAAACAATCTTCAGACTTCCTAAGTAAGTCTATTTTCAGCTAATAGCTGGCTGGAGTTGAATTGAGTTACTACAATAATTAATACAAAAATTTATTTCCAGACTTTCTATTGCCATTCTGTCTATTTGTTCCAGCTATCTAGTGTCCGTGTCCATTTGTTCTAGTGTCCATGTTCTGACAAAGTTGAATGATGGACACCACCTGCACTGTTACAGCTTTCTCTTACGTAAGTGAAAAATACATAGATTACAGAAACCAGTAGCATAACTGTTATGTTAGAGAATAAGTAATAAGACTATGGAAGCAAAAAAAGCTCAAAAAGCTCTCCGCTCTGAAGTAAAACTTGCCAGACAGAGTGACAAAAGAGAAGTGCCTTTCAGCAAAAGAAAGAAAATCAGCCAGCTTTATTCAGTATCTTTCTAGAAGCAGCACAGTACCACAGCCAGTATGACAGCTAGAGCTTAACAACTCTCAGCCTTTAAAAGCAGCAGAGATACAAACACTCTTCTCAGGCTTTCTCTAGAGACTTTGCAGTTTTAAATAAAAATAGTGCCAGCTAAATGCCTCCATTAACCCCTTTAAAAATAAATTGCTATTAAATGAGTATTTGACCTCTTATCTGACATGTTTAGAACAAAACCAAAATCTCTTCTACTTGCCATCTACTAATAATATAGGATTATAGAATAATTTTAAAAGTTCAGGTTAGAAAGAGAACTCAGGAGATATCCAGGCCAATGTCTTGTAGAAAGTAGTACCAGCTTTGAAATCAGAACAGGTTACTTGAGGCTTTATCTAGTAGTATTTTGGAAGTCTCCAAGGATGGAGGCAGCACAGCCTCTCTGGGCAACCTTTTCCAATTCCTGAGTGCCCCCCCTGCAGTGAAAAAGGTTCTCCATGTATCAGCACAGAAATGGATTTCAATGTATGCCTGCTGCCTCCCTGCCATACACCACTGTGCCATCTTAATGGGCTTCTTATTGGTAGAGGAAGGCTGCTGGTAGATACCCCCAAAGCTTTCTCTCCTCTAGACTGAACAAGCCCTCAGTTTCTCCACAAAGGGCAAGTGCTGCAGCCCCAAACCCTCTTGGTGGCCCCCTGCTGAAATCCCTGCAGTTTGTCATGTCTTTCTCATACCAAAAGCCCAAAACTGGACAGAGGATCTAGATGTCGTCTAACAGGTACCTAGTAGAAGGGGTAAGTGCTTCCCTCACTCTGCTGGTGCTGCTCCTTAGAGGTTGCAACACAGAGTATAAGATACAGTTTGTCTGCTGAAATTGCAATTAGCTACCATTTCCAACTGAGCAATACTAAGTATGATTGAATACATAAATATTTTAATCCTTAGTAATAACGTTGGTTTTACCATGTTTCCTTTCTACATCCTACTCTATTTTCAGCAGTTTCATTTTCATGTTCACCATTTTTCTTTAGCATTCAGTTTTCCTTTTCTTTAGCATTCACTTCTAAGAAACCTTAACTCACCCATTAGATCCTACCCTTTTTTCCTACCTGCATTTCAGGGACCTGAAATAAAAATTAAGTGGTTTGTAAGAAGGAAGTACCATACTGTGATGAGCCACTGCTTGAAGCTTTTTTCTTTTTAATACATGGGAAGTTCCATTTAAATATGAGGAAACACTTATTTACAGTGAGGGTGCCAGAGCACTGGAACAGGCTGCCCGGGGAAGTTGTGGAGTCCCCTTCTCTGGAGACATTCAAAACCAGCCTGGATGCAGTCCTGTGTGATGTGCTCTAGAGGACCCTGCTTTAGCAGGGGAGTTGGACTAGATGATCTCTAGAGGTCCCTTCCACCTCTCACAATTGTGATTCCATGATATTACACTTCTGGTGTAAAGTAGTTCAAACTTTTGTGAAATTAACTTGCCAAAACCAGGTTTAAAACCGCCATCCTTTCATCCATGATAACTTCAAATTATTAAACAATGCAAATACCTTTGATTCAATACTCCAGTTTCAGGCCATTGGCAGAACTACTAAGTCATCTTAAATACGTAATTTATTTTGATGAATTTTTCTGCCCATTTTTTCCACAAAAGCAAGGATAAGAATACTGTATCTGTACTCCCCTACAGCCTTAACTTTTGAACTCATTAATTCCAAACAAAACATCAAATCCTCATGGGTTAGAAAAGTTGGTAGATAAGGTAAATTAGAGCTACCTTTACTGAAATACTACAGAATTATTTCAACAGTTAATGAGTCAGTCAGAACAGGAACAGCAATGACCAACACGTGCAGACATCTGTAGCTCTCAAGCTGGTACAGCACATACTGTCACCTGTCCATTCAGCAGTTAGAAGATACTGTAAGTGCATAGCTGAGCCCTTTCAGTCGCATGGGCAAAGCAGAAGACATTAGAAGAACCAGAGATGGAACAGAGTTCAGGGAATATTGCACGGCATGGCCACTAATGATTTAGGAGAGGTGCAAAGTTACTGCAGGAAAAATATGTGCAGAAAAAGGACAGGGGGCCTCACTCAGTAGAAAGAGGGCAGAAATCTGAAGGAGAACTGGCTATGTCAGTCCTACTGTTCACAGAAAAACCTCCATTTCCTTGGAACTCAAAAAGCTGGGCTTTTATATCCTAAAAACCTTCCTGCTAACTCCACAAGCTAAACTGCGAGAAAGATTTAAGGTTCAGGACCTTTAATCCCATTTACAAATTAGAGAGCACATCATCCACCTCATCATACCCCAGTTGGAATCTGCAACATCATACAAATTAGGTAGGTAAATAAACCATTCTATGAAATTAATTTCATCATCTGTGGAGTAAGTGCATATATCAGATAAATGCATAATAACTACCATAGGAATTGACTTTACAGATGCTTAACTATTGCTCAGAAAATAACTTAAGGTTCTAAGACAAATGGTGCTAAAGAAGTTGCAAGTGTGTATTGTAGAAATTGGCATCTTACCTTTCAGCACTGAATGCAGACTCTGTGTCAATGTATATAACAGCCCCATCTAGTCCTCCCATGCTTACAGGCAGTGTAGCCAGAACACTCACCATAATACAAAATTGAGTTTTGCCACAACCTGGTGGGCTAGTAATCTGGAAGAAAAAAAAAATTAGGAACATAAACAAGAAATTTCACATTTCTTTCACCCTAATTCTACATTTAATTAAGACCCATTACCCAGGACTCCTCAAATTCTGCTCTTCCAGTTACCACAGGAGGAAACAGCCACAAAAACATAGCCTGCAGCCCACAAAGAGCAACTTGCTCTTTAGAGTTTACTCTTGGATCTGTCCCTTTCAGTCAAACTCATCCACTGAAGAGGAAACAGTTCTTCAGACACAGCATTATGCTTCTACTTTATTTCTTTGACATCCTTTTTTATCTCTCATACTTGAGTTCCTCTACACTCCCCCTCCTCCTACAAGATCTTCCCTAGCCTAAAGCCTAGTTCTTTCTCTGTGCTACCTTCTAAAATAGAGCAGAATTAGAAGAATCACAGTTGACATTCATATGACATCAATGGCCTTTAGAGCTGAAAAAAAAGCCCAGAGTTAATGAGTTCACAGATGTAAATGACTGCTTAGGAATCATTACTTTGCTTACAACCTGGTCTTCCCTTGGAAATCACAGGGATAATTGCTTATATCCTGTAAAGACTGAATGTTCAACATGAACCACATAAAGACAGATTTTATCTGCCCCAGAGACTACAGTCTGCTATGGAGGATGTGTTTGGCCATCAGTGTTAACTCCCTATTACCATATTTCAATATGAACACCATTTAATGATCCAGACCAGTTTTCACCTGCACTTACTGAAAGCCTGCTGTGGTTAAGCAGTATTCAAAAGAGCACACTCAACTTGTGCGAAACGGTTGCAGTACGATTTTCGCTTAAGAGAAAAAATACAAGGATCAAAAGAATACATTGTTTGATGAGATCTTCAGTTTCTGAGAGCAAAATTTTGCTACTAGAGATGGCAGTATGCTGTTCTTCATCCACTGCAGATCTTGCAGAGATTGTAAATGAATGCTGAGCTCCCTGTTCATTACTGTTACCGTGGGTTCTTTAAATACAGTATCACATTGTCACTGCTTCTGGGAAGGGAGATGATGACATCTTAAATACTAGGAGGACTGCAAACCAGCAAATACAAAGCTGAAGTGACTTTAGACACTAAAAACAGAATGATGGATTCATTGGGATGCTAGCACAGACTAAATAATGCAAGATAAAAGTAAGCCCCTCCAGGGAAGTTAAACTGCAAAATGAAGCATACTTCCTTCGAACATCTAGTACTGCCAAAACAAAGGTTTAAATACAGAGCTGTTGTTTTAAATTAGAAAATAAACTCAAAATCAAACTGATTTTTGAGCTGAAATGCACAATAGTGTTTTTAAGTACAAATGCCCTTTACCACAAGGTACTACAATATTGCTATGGTTTCATTTTAAGCATGAGTTGGAAGCACAGAAAATTTGCAGGGTAACACTGACGGGACTGCCTTAGCTACAGTTACACATTAATTACTGTTAATAGTTGTTTAAAATCCCTTTAATCACTTTTGTCTTTAAACAAGGCCTGAAAACCAAGCCACATCAGTCAATCTACCTGAAGCTTCAATGCAAGAGAAGAATTAGATTATTTTTGTTTAGAAGCCTACACTACATTTAGTGAATTATAGATGAGGAATTAGTCATATTAATGCAATTATCTGTCCTCCATCCAGTGTACTTAAATTACAAAATATCATATCATATCAATAATGGCCACCACATTTTAATATGAACCCAAAGCATATATAAAAATTCCAGAGGCAATACACATTCCTTAGACTGTGATAGCCAAGGAATCTCACCAGCTGTTTCTAGTTAAAAAAAGACTTTAAATACATGAGAGGAGGGCATCCAGTTGTTCAATTAAAATGTTTGGACAACTGTGAGGAGACCTCAAAAACATTTGTAGTTTCAGCCTTGCCTAGGAGGTGCATTTGAATCAACATTTACTTCAGTGGCTGATGCAGGAGCTAATTCAACAGAGATGCTGTAAAGATTTCTAAGGATACAAGCACCATCAGAGAATGACAGGGAATTTTGCAGTATGAGCTAGTACAAGGAAGCAAGCTAATGGAACAAAAGAGCATTTCTGTTCCCAAAACCAACAATACTTATTTTATCAGCATTCCTTTAAAGGACATAAAAATGGGATTTTAAATAATCTACAGTTAACAATTGTCAAGAACTATCACATTTTATCATATTTACCAGTGGTTCAGCAAGTGTTTTGAACAATACAATCTTACTTAATTAAAAAAAAATAAAATTAAAACCCTCTAATATAATTTCAATCAAATGTCTGCAAAAAGTTTGCTTAGTGTTTTACTCAAAATTTGCTCTGAAAAAAATCTAGTCCACCCAAATAGAAATGTGAAAACTACAAGAGTTTTTCATTTACTTCTGCCTAATAAAACAGACTTTTATTTTTCAAGAAGCTATATATTGTTGTTTCTGGCACATCTGTAGGGTTTGGATGAAGTCACAAGGAGCTAATTCTTCAGCTGCTAAAGGATTAAACTCTTCAATATTCACAAAATCACTACTTTAATTTTTCCTCAGAGGAGTTGGCCAAAAGTTCCAACATCTGACCACAAAATTTCAGCTATGATTACATTTTCAACTTAAAACCCAATAGTGGTTTGGGAAGAAAATGGTCCAAAACAGTGTAATGCAAATCAAATGCCACTGACACTCAAACAGCAAGCAGCTTTGGCTGTAGAAGATACCACCACAAGTCTTAACCCTGTGGTTCATCTAGTCAAATTCCAAGTTTCCAACCACCCTCACTGCTGGGTAAAGTAACAGGAAGACAATTTAGCCACACCAGTCAGGAAGTAAATGTTACATACAACATACTTTTGAAGAGAACTTTTCTCACACTTAGAATATCTGCCTAACAAGAAAAATACGAAGGGAAATCTGCCTTTGCTCTAATAAGTTGCAAAAGAGTAATTTAAAATTATTAAGTTCCAAAATCACTTGAATCCAAAAGGAACATGAGCTGAAAGCGATCGCAAGCTGCAGTACAGCATCAAAGTAGCAACAGCAGCCACTTGATAGCTTTCTACTAAAGGTTCATCTAACAATCATGCTGAAGAACACTTGCAAGTGCTGCCAACCTTTCTAACTATTCAGATCTCATGACTCTTGCAAAAATACTTTGAAAAATCTCCAGAACCAGGCTTTAAATGAGAAACTCAGTTTCTGCATAGTTGATTCTTCTTTGCCTAATACCTGCCCTAATCACTTTCCACGTTTAGTACCTAAAAGGCAAATAAAAAGCAATACTTCTTTTTTTTAAAGACATTTCTTAAGTCAGTTTAGACATCTTAAGTTTAGACATCACTGAAGTTAGTAAACTAATTTCTGGAGACTACCTAGTTCTCTCTATAATATTTCTGATTAAATAGTTATGATGCATCAGTATTGTCAATCGGGCTTGAGTGTGAAAGCAAGACCAAGCTACCGGTGGAAGGACGTTGTCCCTGCAGTTCTGGCCTCATCCACTAGATGTCTTGTACAGACCTTGTACAGACCTCAACATCTCAGTCACCTTGTGAGAGCACCTATTGAAGGTAACTGCATTAGGAAGGTCTCCGTATTTCTAACCAACATACGACAGAAAACAAGACAACAACAACAAAATAATATAATTTTAAGAGTTTTTTTCGGAAGAAAAGGTACACCTTCCCTGGCGCAGTGCCTTTTATTTACAATGAGATTAAAGTTTATCGTATCATTGAATATATTAATTTCCCCCCAACTACCTTTAAATACATTGATACATATGACCATTCTTAAAATAAAGTTTAGCAACAGTTTCCCAGATTTTCTCATATGTAAAGATATTAATATTTTAAGGAAACACTGATTACCAATTGAGTATTGGCAACCCAACTGAGAAGTATTACAAAAATACATCGCTCTGGAAAATTAAGCAGTTGCCTTTACTTCCTGAAGAGCATTATTTTATACCATCTCAAGAGAATTATAATTGACATCCATGTTTTGAGGTCAGCTGTTTGCAGAACTGACTTTCAAATAATTAAAGAGAAAAAAACATTTTAAAAAAACAACACCCAAACCATAGAACTCAAAGGTTAGCTACACTCTAGTAAAACTCCCAGCATGTCAACCACTGCTTTTCCCCTGTCTCCCTCTGGAGCAACACCAAGACCATGGCAATCAGCAAGCTTAAAGTCTATCAGTGCTCCACAGCCATTCTACCTGGTCTTCAGGCAAGGACAGGTCAGACAGTCTGCACCGATTGCTGAATGAGAGCTACACTTAGGATTATGAAAAAAGACAAATACTCATAACATTGTTATTAGAAGCCTTGTAAATTAACTAAGTGGCTCTTCCAACCAAAAGGATCACATCCACTTTTTTTTTAATTAGGAAAAAAATATTCCAGAATCCTTTAATATGAACTTCTACACTCTGGCCATCTTTTTCTCAAAATTGCCAAGCCATAGGTAGGAGGGCAAAATAGACTGGGTCATCTGGGTTGACCTACAGAAGGGTGACATCCTTGTTTTGGGCACCACCCATCAGTCAGTTCACAGGCTCAAGGACAAGTTGGCATATCATAGAGAAGACATCTCTATTCTACTTCTGTCTCCTACCTGTGCAGCAGTGGCACTTACATTGCATCTAAAGAAGCACAATTCAGAAGTTTAAGTGGCACAAGCCTGTGAACAGCCTTCTTTGCCTGCACCAAGGAAATACTAGTGGACTAGAGGGAAATTCTGGAAAGCCAGATCCTGTCTGCAAGCAAGTATAATTTCTTTTTTAACACAGGTGTGTTATTTTATCAGTTGATTGCATGAACAATAATCCAAAAGAAATGCAGTCAAAAAAGTCTGGCCACTGCTTTGCTGATGAAAGTATTTTTAAGAACCAGAAACTCATCTCCTGCTGAAAACACTATCCTCAACAGCAGCACAGTTACAACCTCAGGACCCTGCATATCCTACCTTTAAGAACAGCTTTCTTTTTCAATAAGATAGAATTTAGCAAGTCTTTCCTACCACTATGTAAAGAGTTGCAGTACTCATTTTAAGATTAAGTTCTTCCAATCTGATCTTCTTATAGTAAAATGGTAACAAAGCCAGGCCTAAATATGAAGAAAATACTAATACTGACAGATCAATGTAAGTTCATGTATGCATTCTTAAACATTTTTATGAAGACCTGAATGGTGTATATTCCTGTACATCGTATACAAATACTCAGAATCTTTAAAAAGTAATATCTCCTCATGACATAATAGTTTACTAGAGCAGAAAATTATCTAGTCTAAACTCAGTGTTGCTTAAACAATAATATGTTTTAAGTCACTATTGGATTTCATAAGTGATTTCTATCTGAGATCAAAACCAATCAAGTTAGATTACAGGGTGTGGAAAAAAAAATGTATTTTCCTCATAGTAAGATTTTCTCAACTTCTCACTTCTACTCTACTGTGGCAATTTGCCACAGCAGACAAAGAAAAGTGCTTGGTAAGGACTGTTAAAGTATTCAAGGAAAAAAAAAATATTTCAACCTGTCTAAATTCAGAGTACGAGGCACACTGTTTTTTCCCATGAATTTCAAGTACATAGCTGAGTTCAGAACTGAACTTTAAGAAGGCAAGTATGACCATATTGCATAAAACCAATTACCATCTAGCTTTGCATTCCATCTCTACCGAGGGCCTACAACAGATGGCTGGGGGAATAACATAAGAACGGGGCACACATCTCTTGATACTCACTCCATTTGTAGCTCAGCAAATTCCTAAGCCAGTGATTGCATCTTTGTGTTGTAATACTCAATTACTCCTATGAGCACCTACAAAAACCTTGTCTTTCCACATGATAGAAACCATGGAAGTTACCACTTTCTGTGAGGCTAGACAGAAATCCAGGTACTAGAAAATGAAGTATCTCCTTGTTCTTAAAAAAGATTTCCAAGCAAAAAGGTAGCATTGCATCCAAAGTTCAGAAAATGACAGCTACAGACAGATACGCAATTTGTAGTGTTGCAATGCAAGTGCATGTAATACAGGCCTTAATGTTTTTTTAAAGAATGTAATACGTATTTCTTGCATAAATTAGTAACATTTTATATAAAAGCTCTGTAAAGTCATTCTCACGTATATACATTTCACATTTTTGTCCTAATTGCTTATTGTAAATTCATAAAAACTAATGACTTGGTAAAGACAGAGTGAGCTGGTGTTAAAAGGACAGACTACAGATTCAGCACCTTATGCTCTGACCACACTGCAACTCTCTGTAAAAATCCAGCCAAACATCCTGAAAAAAATTCTTTTTTTTTGAGAAAAACAAGGTCTTTTAAATTCCTTCATTTTCTTACTTACCTGACATGCTGAGGAAAAAACAAAACAAAAAACAACAAAACCAAAACACACCACCACATAAAAATCCAAAGCCCAAAAAAAGCCAGCACCAACACCAAAAAACACCACAAAAAAAGGTGCAGCCTCTACCAATTTGAAAAAGCACTTCTCCTCCAAAATTTCTGTGCAATTTGTGGTTAAAGCATCTGACACAAGACAATCAACCTATCTGTGGCTTTTGACTTCTAGGTGTGATATGCAACTGCAGCAAAACATATTAAACAAGTTACCTCTGTGAGGGATCCACAGGGCACTCCACCATGCAAGACTTCATCCAAACTATGCAGCGTGGTGCATAAAAAGGCTGAAGAGGGATTGACAGACTTCCTCAGTTTCATTTCATAAGCCTACAAAAGGAGGGGAAAAAAGCAAAAGAAAACAAAAACAAAAAAACAGATTTTTTTTTTTAATGGAAATAGCAAACTTCTCATATTTGCTTTCATCAACCTGAACAGACTTAACACATGCCAATGAGAAAACTATTCCTGTCTTCAGCTACAGCCCTCTCTTAGCTCATCACCCTTTCTCACATTTATATCCCATTTAAAGCTCACAGAGTAAATTTAAGTGTTGTATCTCCCTCACCCCAATATTAAATAATAAGCTTTTAATAATGATGAATCAAAGGTTTTCTCTGCTTCTATTCAACAAGGCTTGCTTTCAACCTGCAAAACTCCAACTTCCAAATAAGTAATCACTACACGTATGGTTTGTAATCAATGCAGAACACTCACATGAAACCTAAAACCAAGAACTCCCTGGCCAACATTCATCTCCAATTTGAAGCTACCTGGGCTGAAGGAAAGGTTAGCTAAAGATTCCCAAGTCTTTGAACAAGCCTGGGCTGATCCTGTAGCCATTCACAATTTTCTACTTTTGTGAGGAACACTTGTCAAGAAGACCCAACAGATACAAAGCTGAAAATATGAAGCCCTGTCACAGCATTCCGGCATAACCTGCCATGACTGACCACTCCAGAAAACCCCATTTCCCTATGCCTGAGAGAAAAGCAGGCATCTGATTTACCCCAGTTTTGCAATAGTCTGCTGGAAATATGGTGTATTATGGAAGCACCTAGACAGGAATAATCAATAACTAAGTAAATGACCACACCACAAAATCCTTGATGTTTTAGTCCAAACTTGTTGGGCCAACAAGTGAGCATTTTTGCTGAATTTGATCAGAAAACTTTCCAGCTAGTTCTACCAGCAGGCTAAGATAAGATACCTTGTACCTCCTGGTTTTTTATGCTACAGTTCTTCCCTCTGTTATGACAGGTAACATATTGGAATAAGATTTGAAATTCGTTCAGACCTCTGTTCTTCAGCTCTATGGAGGAGAAACATGCAAAAAACAGCTTGAAGACACACAGCAATGAATTTTACCTCACTCAACTGGGATCAGATTTTATGCTCAGATTAACTTTAAGAGTGAATAGATGTACTGATGAAGGATTTACAACATATTTTAATCATTTTTTGTTTAACCTCTGACAGGACTTGAACCCTGTAGACTGGAAACAAACCCTTTACATTATGAAAACAATATTCTAGTCTAGCTTTCCTGCCTAACATGGACTCAAACTTTACTCAGTGTTTCCTGCATTTAACCCACAAAGTTAGAGTGGAATCAAGCTTTCAGTTAAAAAAAAAAAAAAATGAAAAAATTGTTAAATCGGGAGTCCAAATGAATGAAGAATTATCACATCCTTAGACAACCTTTACCAATGGTAAGTTATGCTAGTCTCTAAAGATTTTCTTATTATTTCCCATTTCAGGGATTTATTTTTATATTTACCATCCAGCCACTGGATCTTGTTCAGCTTTTTGTTCAGCTAGACTGTAAAAGAATTACCTTTTCTACTCAGCATATAATTTGATCAAGTCACCCTTTTATTAACTTCTCTGAAGAGCTTATCAGGCTTCACTCTGTGTTTACCCTGTAAGGCGAGTTTTCTAGAAATTCAGAGTTTTACTGTATATCTGGGCATACTCCAGTTTTGCTGCCAGTGTTTCCAGTGTTGTATCTTGAGAGTATTTTCCCCTTATTTATAACTCCTATTATCCAATTTATTTATTTTTTTTTTACTCAAAGATATTGTCAAACCTTCCTGTTACATCAGTCACTCTGACCTGAAGTCCATTTGAAATCTTATGTTTGCAAAGATTCAATCCACATCCCTTAAAAATAGCTAACATCTTCTGTTTCTGGAAGTACAGCCCTGTACTGTATGCACTTACACAGCTGGTCATCTATCAGCTGGCTGGGTATTAACAGTCCTTGACAACTGCTGTCTGACATACCTCAGTGTCTGCCAAGCTTCTCAGCAAAGAAATTTGATTGAATAGTGATGTGTGGATGACAGGCAAAAGCAAATGCTAGAACTCTATTTAAAACTTCCATCTGTCTTTGATTAATTGATTGTTAACAGTTATTGATGGAAAATTAGTAAGTAGCTAGCGTTTAATTAATTCAGTATAAGTCATTAATTCTGCGTATTACTAATGCAGTGTGTTTGTGAATTTAAACTTGCACACAGCTACTGCTACAGTTACTATGCCAATTACACATAATAAACTTTGACACAGCTTATTTTCTTCAGGAGAGAAAGTAGGCTGCATTGACACAGGTCAGAACTGTCTATGTCCCCGCTTGTCGTGTTTGGGCCTAACTCGACAACAAAGAAACAGCCCCGTGGCTGCTCACTCAACTTCCCACACACACACTCTGGGATGGGGAGGACAAAGGCCAACTAGAAGCTCATGGGTCCAGACAAAGGACAAGGAGGGTTCTTCACCGATTAAGGTCCTGGGCAAAACAGACTCAACTTGGGGAAAAAATAATTTATTTTCACACTAATCAAATGGACACAGGACACAGAACACAAAGAGCAGGGCTTACATACGTTACCCCACCCCTCCCTTCTGCCCGGGCCCAAATTACTTTGCTCCCGGTTTCTCTTCCTCCTTCCCCCCAGCGGCACAGGGGGACAGGGGATGGGGTTTAGAGTCAGTTCACAGTCTGGTGGTTCCTGCCGCTCCTTCCTCCTCAGGAAGGATTCCTTACAGTCCTCCCCTGCTTCCTCGTGGGGGTCCCTCCTATGGGAGAGAGTCCTCCACGAACCTCTCCTTCATGAGTCCTTCCCTCGAGATGTGGAGCAAGCTGCTCCAGCCCAGGCTGCCCACAGAGTCACAGGCTGCATCCCAACAGTCACCTCCCCTGGCACCGGGGTCTTCCACAGCTGCATAATCTGAGTCCCCTGGCCACAAAATTCAAGACCACTGGCCAAGTTCACCCCTCCTGGTGCCTTCAGAGAATACTGCACCATGTTCCTCCACGAACTCAGGGTGACAGCCTGCTATCTCACCATAGGTTGCAGGGAAACTTCTGCGTGGGCACCTTCTTCCCCTTCTTCCTCATAAACCACGGGGATCTTTGCCCCAGCACTGCCTCTCACCTCACCAGCACAGCTCTTCTGTTTTTTTCTTCCTACTAAGTGCTGATCTGCTCAGGTCTTCTATCAGTTCTTTCGTATGTTAATGACAGAGGCGCATCTATTAACCCTCTAAGGGCTCCTTGGCTGGTTTTGGAGCAGGGGGAGCTTCTCAGCTTCTTACAGGAGCCACTCCTGGGGCTTTCCCCCACAACCAAAAATCCCGCCAAACCCCACCAGCACACCACTGTTCTAAAAAGACACCATTTTTGACATCTCTTCACCCGAATTCAAAAAAGAACATCAAATCCAGCCACTGCATTGCAGCTAACATCTGTTTCCCTCCTGCACTCTGCCCCAGTGAGGCTACCTGTAGCCTAAACCACACTACAGCTCATTTACATGGATGGAGAAAATCTTCAAGATATTCTCAGGATCACTTCACCTCTTGGCACCAATTTTATGTATAAAACAAATTTATACTGAAATTCTTATTCTTTGCTTGCAATAAACAATGCTTTTTTTCCTTCAATTGCAGAGCCCAAACTAGAGGCAATTTTTATATGCTAGATTGCAAAACAGAATGCCGTATTTCCCTGTTACGCTCAGAACCAATTCTGCAAGCCCGAACAATCTCTTGAGGCTATAATGACTAATGAAAGTTACTGAATCAAAATAAAGTGCCTCGGAGATCTAAATTTGAAAATAAAACTATTATTCCATTGTGCAATCAAAATGAGACATCACAAACCTCCCTGGTAAAACCATGAGTGGCACTGTTTGGCTTTTTCCCAGATATTGTAACAAAAACAGAACCAACACAAGCATTACTTACTGTCTGCATTTTGGGAGCACAAGCCCGGCTGACTTTACAAAGAAGCTTCTGCACATCATAGTAGCTTTGTCCTGTCACTTTCATTAGCTCCAAGAGAGAAAGACACAAAAAGTCCTGAAAGATGATAGAACAGTTCAGAGAGCTCAACTTAGAAATCAAGACTAGGGACTAAACGGATGGAATTTATACACAACTAGTACATATTCCACAGCTTTACCAACTGTGCCATGTTATACACTATTATGCTATACCTCTCCTACCTTTCTGAGATACCAGTAAATTAAAAGGAATTGTATTCATATTTTAAAGTCAAAGGACCAAACATCCAAGAACTGTGTGATGGAATTGCAACAAGGTAACACCTTTTTGCCCAAAAAAGTCTCATCTACCTGAAAAACATTCAAAATGCATCACGTTTTCTAGATTGCAGTCCTAGGACTAGGTCCTGTATTTATGATGCATATTACTGAAATACACGTGGCCTGTTGGCTCACTTTAGGTGAGCACTCATAAGAACAACTTTAGAACTGCTGTATCAACCCATAACTGATAGTGCAACAGCACGGTCACACACTGGATTAAGTAGCATGCATGTGTTTTTGTGAAGTGTTCACAAATGGATGTCTTACTCCATACAAGTAGCAGCTGCACACCCCTGCTAAAATAATCTTCACTTTTTCAGAAGTGAAGATAGTAAGGACATACAAGTTCAACTGTTTTAGTTAGGTACCTATTATTTGAAAGCTGTATTTTTACAAGGCAGCAAGCCAGATGAACCAGGAAATGCCCCCTATTTTGTAGAAATTAAAGCTCCCTGAAAATTAAACTACCAAAAAAAAAGTAGTTAAAAACTACTTAAAACACAGCCCACACCCCACCCAAAAAAAAAAAAATCCCAAAACCAACCCCCAAAAAACACATCCCACGAACATAAAATAACCCTTTCACCTGACAGGTAGTGATCTGATGGCGACTCAGCCTTTCACACAGCTCCTGAGACAACCTTGCTCTTCTCAGTTTCTTACCAGCCATGCTCCCCAATCTACAGGGCAAACAAAAAAAAAAAGTTTTAAAAGATGCTTGGAATATGACTATGCAGACAATTACACTCACTCTACACAAAAGAACAGGAAAGCATGCACACATAGTGTGTCTGTATATATATATATATATGAAAAATGTAATGTGATCTAGACTCCCCATATAAATCTATGTCACATTAAATTCTATTACTACTCTGAAAGCAGTTATGTTAAATTATACCTCCTCATATTTGACCATGTATGAGATCATGGCAGTAAGAACAGAAGAGTCAGTACAGTTTTTAGGACATGCTTTTGGGACAAAAGAAAGCTGGAAATTACTCAGTGTTGAACTGAACAAGAACTCCTCATGCTATACTGTACTGGAAAGAAATAAGGTTATCTTTGGATGCCTAAACACAAACAGCAGAGGAATCATAGTAAGTATTTAGCCCTAGAACATACGCTGCTAGAAAATAATGCTCAATTCTGGTGACCCAGGATTCAGGATAGGTGTTCAAAGAACAGGAAGGTCCCAAAAAAGAGACACCAGAGAGACAGAAGGGCTGGAAACATAGTTCAGCATGCAAGACTCAAGATGGTTAAACTTGTCAAATACATCTCATAATGTTCTATCAATTATGAAACAAATGCAGTTAATAAAGAGCTATTTAGTTTAGCCACCAGTGTAAAATAAATCAGAGGCTGAAGATAAGCACACGAAGACAAGAACTAGAATGTAAATATTAACTTTATTCTAAAAGTGAAGAGAAACACCACTGGACCAAGGTAGCAACAATTTCTGTGTATTCAGTCACTTTAGGAAATTGCATTTATTGAGATTCTTGCTTTAAAAGTATCTGATTATTTCAGATAAGCCTTAAGACTATTTTACGAAGCAGATACAATTACACTACTCTGCTGTGGTGAGACCGCACCTGGAGTACAGCTCTGGAGCCCTCAGCACAAGAAAGACATAGACCTGTTGGAAGGGGTCCAGAGAAGGGCCATACAGATGACCAAAGGGCTGGAGCACCTCTGCTACGGAGACAGGCTAAGAGAGTTGGGGCTGTTAAGCCTGGAGAAGAGAAGGCTCTGGGGTGACCTTTATAGTGGCCTTCCAGTAGCTGAAGGGGCCTACAGGAAAGCTGGGGAGGGGACTTTTCACTAGAGGAGATAGTGATAGGACAAGGGGTAATGGTTTTAAACTGAAAGAGGAGAGATTTAAGTCAGATATTAGGAAGAAATTCTTCACTGTAAGGGTGGTGAGGTACTGGAATAGGTTGCCCAGGGAGGTTGTTGATGCCCGTCCCTGGAGGTTTTTAAGGCCAGGTTGGATGAGGTTTTGTCTAACCTGGTTTAGTGGTAGGGGTCCCTGCTCATAGCAGGTGGGTTGGAACTAGATGATCTTTAAGGTCGCTGCCAACATTAACAATTCTATGCATCCTTTTCCCCTTAGCCCTCAGCTATTTGCATTTGTCCCTCTTTTTGGTTTTGACATTTCATTTTACTGAACAAAACTCCACAGGATGGTACTCAGCTCTGTACAACCTAAAGCACATTTTCATAACCTACTATACAAATGTTCAACTACATAACTGTTTTACACATTTCATTTAGGCAATGTTACAAGTATTTACTTCATCAGCTCAGGCAAACCAAGGCGGCTTTTAAATAATATGAAATTGCTACAACTTTTGGGGATGCCTCCACGCCTTCACAAGGTGGAATCTTTTATTACCCTCTCTACCAAACCCTCTTTAGACAGGAGGAAAGCTAAATGCAGGAAGAATTCAGTGTCCCTCAAGTTATCTGCTGTATTAATAACCACTTATCAAGCGAACTGCACACTCTGCCTCGAGCAGTGCAGTGGGTTCTGGTTTTGCACACACCACGTACCGCTGCAGCTGAACAAACGCCCAGGCACAAGCTCTGGTAAACACTTTGGTGACTGCAGGGATGATAGCAGGTGCTAGCAGGAACGCGGCCTATGCGCTCTCTGCGGTACAGGGAGGGGCCGGTGGAGCAGGACACCCGTGAAGGGGGAAACATACACACGTGTATCGGCACCGACTTACACCTGGCGACACAAGTGCTACAGGAAGGCTGGAGGTTATCACTTCATCTGGAATGAGAAAATGAACTTATGACCCCAATGCCTCAGGGCGAGCAGCGGCTGCGCCGCGGCGGCACCCAGCTCCCCTCCCGCCGGCCGGCCGACCCAGGTGACTCAGGAGCCCGCCCGCCCCATCTCTCCGGGACCCCGCAGCTGGAACCCTGGCGTGGCCTGGCACCTCCTCGCCGCCGGCAGCGCCGCGGGCACCCAAAACCTCACTCCGACTACAAAGCAGCCGAGCATCCACAGCTCCCGGATCTCCCGCCGAGCCAGACCCGCCCGCCCGCGGAAGATGGAACCTTCCCGCACCTCAGAACTTTTTTTCAAAGGCTCCGCGCGGCGGGGCCGCCTGGCCAAGCCTGCTCTCGCCATTGGCTCCGCCCCCACCAATCCCCAGGCTCCCGTGGGAGCTGGCGGTGCGCAGGGCATGCCGGGAGCGGCGGGAAGGGGAAGGTGCGCGTGCGCGCGCGCCTCCCCTGTGGCTTGTGATGGCGGAGGCTGTGGTCTGCCCCGGGGGCGGCCCAGCGAGGACCAGAGGCCGCCTCAGCCGCCGGTGTGCCGCGCTGCCCAGGGTAGCACCTCTCCTGCACCCACTCCATCAGGACAGAAAGCCACTTTGGGGGGAGGGTTCAGGCGAGGGAGCGTTCAGTGTTTATAGCAGGGAGGTTGGAACCTGATGATCTTTAAGGTCCTTTCCAACCTTAACCATTCTATGATTCTATGATCCGCGCTTGTGAACTTTTAGCATCTCCCCAGAGGTGGAAGCCGCGGGGCCAGGCTGTTGACGTCGAGTAAATAAGTGTGCTCCAGGCACAGAAACCTCGATGTGGGCATCCTCAGGGAGTTGCCTTTCCCAGGGCTTCCATTATTTTACCCTAGAAATTCCTACTGCCCTCTGCATGTAAAGCATCTATAAAACCTGAAAGTTTGGAGCATCAAGAGTATTATGTGTACATTCATTACTAAAGAATATTGGAATGCTGATTCTTCAAACTGAGGGCTTAACAAATGTCTGCTGCCAGCTCTGAGACAAATGTCTTCTGACTGAAGAAGCTATTACCCTGTAATAAGAATGTAACACGGAGAATCAGTTGTCAAACATGACTGACATGACATTACTAATCTTTGTAGGATGAGTTTTCCAATTCCATCTAGCTTATACTAGCAAGTACCTAAGTTAGTATTGTATATACGTCTGCATAATCTTTACAGTTCTAAAAATTAACCTAACTGAAGAAAGAGCCAGTCCAGTACTACCTGGGATGTTTACTGAAGGCCTGTGCGTTATGAACGCCATAGCTGGGGTTTTGTCTGCACTGAAAAAGAAATGCTACAGTGAAGCTGTGAAATACAAAACACTTCAGCCACTTTTCCAAACTAGCAAACAGGAGACAACAAACGCAGCAAGAAGCTGACTGTCATTAAATGCCCAACAATAGTAGTATCAAAAAGGCTCAGTGGAATTAGTGTTCCATTCATACCCTGAAGGGAGCACAGATGTCCTAAGAAGTCCAGAGGATTTAAGAAGCTGAACAGGAAGTAAGCAGCTCATACAAAAGCAACTTAGTGCTTTAGTGAATAGCTAGCTGAACAGGAGAGAACAGATGAAATGGAGGAAGAGCTCCTCCTAGTGTAGTTGGCCTTTAAAAGTTGACTTGAAAAATACAAGTCACAATTGAGAAAAGCTGTCTAAGGGAAAGGATGTCTCTTGCTGTGGCTTAGTTTTCCTGGAAGCAGGAGGACACGACCATAGTATAACTCTGTCACGGACTACTGTGTCCTGCTTGGTATAGGGATAGCAGGAGCCCTACCTTCCCACCAGAGGTGCAGGAAAAAGTAATATTACCTTGACAACTTTTTTCCCTCCCACAAATGCAGCAGGGCTTCCCTTTCACCTGCAGGCCAACAGGCTTCCTTCCCATCTTCTACAAAAAAAGAATATCTGTATTGAACAGAGAACTGTTTGGGACGTTGAGCGAGGCAAGCAAATCTTACCAGCATGCTAGTTTAAAATATTTGTGAGCAAAACCAATATACCCTGGTGCCTCTCCTGCAATTTCTTTGCATCTCATCTCTCAGTGGAGTCATGACACTTCCACTCTCTGCTGCTCAGAGACACCTTTAAACTTGGTGGCAAATAATCATGCATCACCTTCTCCTTGTAACTTAAGAAAGTTAATGTTATATATTCAGAGGATGATCAGAGAAGTATTCACATACACCTAGTCACCGTCATCGTTCTCAGGCAGCAATACAGCAGGCAGCCCCACAGCTTCACAGAATCACAGAATTGTCATGGCTGGAAAGCACCTCTGAGATCACGAAGTCCAACCATCAGCACAAAAAAAAACCAAACAACCCAGCAACCACACCACACAACCTTGCCCACTAGAGCATGTCCTGAAGTACCAAATCTACACAGCTTTTGAACACCTCCAGGAATGGTGACTCAACCACCTCCCTGGGCAGGCTGTTCCAGTGCCTGACCACTCTTTCAGTATAGAAATTCTTCCTAATACCCAATCTAAACTTCCCCTGCTGCAACTTCAGGCCATTTCCTCTGGTCCTGTCATTATTTACTTGGGAGAAGAGGCCAACACCCACCTCCCTACAAGCTCCTTTCAGGTAGTTGTCAAGGGCAATGAGGTCTCCCCTCAGCTTCCTTTTCTTCAGACTAAACAACCCATAGGTTTGACTAGGAGAGTAGACACCAGGGAATCAGGGCACCCTGAAAACAGCCATGCTCTGTGTCATCAGTCAAGCCCCTTAATGACAGGGTATCTGTTTTCCTTCTCAGTTTTGGTTTTACCTATTTAGACTGTAAACAGAGTAGGGTAGTACTTAGGTGTCAGGCATGACACAGCAGAGAGCTTCTCTAGTCTAAGCCTTTAGCTGCCCCTGGAACTCATAATAAGAAAGGATTAATAAACTAAGAGATTATTACTTTATAAGAACTGAGCTTCACCACATTAATTTAAGAAGGTCCTTTAAACTGGGGACACGGGAGCAAGACTTGCAGAAACAGCACCAACAAAGGAAGTCTCTTAGAAGCAGAGTGCTCTAACATCAAACATACCAATTACAACGAAAAAGGGAATGGTGATTAGCTTGCTAAGGGGCAAACCAAAAGGGACAGAGTCTGATTTGAAGGGTACAGGATGAAATACTTACCAGTTCTTATCCAAATAAATACTCAGCAGTTAAGTAATTCTGCAAGCTTCCAGAATTGAAAAGATAATGGCAACATTATTTCTGTCTGGAACAGAATCGACAGAAAAGTTTCTTCCTCAAACCCAAGACAGCCTTTTGTGAGCATCTTCACGCAATAGTTTCACATTCTGGAATGTTTTGGACATTCACTTAATTACTAACACAGCATCAGCTCACTGATACTAATTACAGTCCTCAGGCTTATTACTATTTTCCAACTATCAATTCTTGCCTCAAAATTAGCAGAGTTCTCCCCCTGTAAAAGAAAGTGTCTCCCCAAAAGAGTTCACTCTCATAGAGTACAGCAGCAACTGTGACTCACAAGGGTAATCCAGATATTCAGCGCAATTCCCCCACCTTATGCTTGCTGACTAGAGTCTAATTAGTCTAATATATTCTTACTCCTTGGGGTTATCTACTTGATGCCTACCACATTCTTTAAAAAAAAACACTCGTGCTTCTGAGACTGGAAAGTGATTGTAGACCAGCTCTTGCTTTCCTGGGATTAAGGTCCCAAGAGGTTGCTCAATAACAGTACACAAAGGAAACTCCAGTGAAGTATTCCCTCCGTTGCTGTCTCCCTAAAGGAGATGGAGATTTACTTCCAACCATTTGAGGTTCCCCCATCTCAAAAAGGGGAATTTAAAGAATCACACAAGGAGGCCTGCACCCTGGTTAAAAATGATTTCTTTTCCATGCCATCCATACCATCACAGCTTTAGCAAAGCCACTTCACTTGAGACTTTCCCAGCTGCAGCTTCTCCAGGGATGGTGCAGAGGGAAAGCAAACAATCTTTCAGTTGTTTCTACAACTCACTCAGCACAACCTCACTGTTATCACTGGCTATAATAAACGGATAAAGAACAACAGACCTGTGAAAAATTAGCCCATCTTCTCATTCTGACTGATTCTCCCCCTCCCCCAGTCCTCTGAACAGTTTGTGGGCCAGATAAATGCTTCTCCCCTGGCAATGAACCTTTTTCCTCCTGCTCGGGAAGGATTAAACCCAGTTATAATGAATCCTCCTCAGGTATTAGTGAGGACCTGTCTGACCACACACATTTAAACCCAGGGAAAATAATCTTTTTCTCAGGACAGGCAGAAGGCACTTGTTTTCTACCTCTTCACACATGCCACAGTAGATTCAGAAATACCCATTATCCACAAAACCATTTCAGAAATACTGAGCAGCAATGTCAAGTTTTTGAAAGAGAGCATCTGTACCTCCTGCGCTCTTTACAGAAGAGCAGACTAGCCACCTTCACTGCTACTGCAGGCAGGACAGACCCAGCTTTGAAAAATTCAGCTGCATTTGCTTTCTGCCCAAATTACAGCAAACAAAATGAGAGACCTCAGGGATTATTCCACTTTTAGCCTGTACACATCTAAGCAGATTGCCCTCCAAGATCAGCTTCCTACTTCACTTTAGCTTTTTCTGTTTAAAGGGGCAGCAGGAGTCATTTGAGTCTTTGGGCTGTTTGTATTTCCCTATTAAATTTCTGTTAGCTGAGAAGGTCATGAACTGGCAGAGCAAGAGCATCATAATCAATGTGGAGTTGTTACCAGAGCAGAACTTTATCCATACATGCTAAACCAAACTTACCCTACACAAAACAAGCTTGACCTTCCCATGCCTTTTGCCTGTGCCTTTCCAGCACCCCTTTTTTTACTGCCTTGAGTTTCTGTTTACTGAGATGCTTGGGTTATCCCAGTAATGATGTCTGCAATCACCAGACATTGCCACTCTTGGCCCAAAATGTCCTTCAGCTTTCCCTGGGATGCTGAGGTAGACCAAGAAATGACAAATATCACAGCATTAGGCCTTCAGGAGCATCTGCCTGAGGTAATCCTCAGGTCTCCACTGCAGCTTTTTGTTGCTAAAGCATGGAAAATCTGCAACAGACCTTATTACTCAGAAGCTTAAACTATGTCTAGACTTTTGTCCTATGAAGCAGATCTGTTTCACTGTGACCAGCTATGGAAGCAAACTCAGTAGTTCAGTGGTTCCCCTTTGATCAGCCCGGCTCTCTGGGGACATGTGCATCGAGCATGTCACCCTGTGATCCTTCACAGCAGCCAGCCTCTGTTGAGAAGCCATAATTAAGACTAGAAAAAGCAAAGCACCTCGCAGCGACCAATAGTGAAAGTGCACCGTATAACCCTTGTCACCACACACAGAGACAGAAACCATGAAATGAGTATTGATGGTGCCTGGTTTTAGCAGTTACACTAGGACATCTGTTGCTTTCAGGTACAGCCCTCACTCCATCTGCAGAGATCTTCAGTGGAGAAAAGAGACAACGGGAGGCAGTGGACTTTACACAGAGCAGAGCTTTTTTGTTTGGACAACACCAGAAGAGAAGGGTAGATCCCAGACACTCATCTCCATGCAGTTGCCAAAAACGGTTGGCACCCCTGAAAAAAAGAAGACATTCATGTACAATGTAAAAAAAAAAACCACACCCCTGCTGTTATTATTTTTGTTCAGCTCACCACCTGAGGAGCCTGTTCCAAATCAGAAGGTGCCTTGGTTTTTGGAAAAGAAGTCTTCACTTTGTGATGTTCCAGATTCATTGCACTGAAAACCCAGCAGCCAAACTGAGCCCAGTAGCTCTTTATTTCAAACAACAAACACACAAACCAGCAAGTAAACAAAGCCTGTAACATTTCATTCCATTAATTGTTTCGGTCTGGGACTTTTGGCTCTTACATGCTTTTCATTTTACTTCTTCTTAAAGCAATGAATGAGATCCCTATGGCTGGAACTACAAAGGAAACTGCTCCAGATGTCCTCACCATCCTCCCCAGAAGACGCTGCTGAACTGTTTCCAAAGGTGGCTGAGTGGCACAGAAGAGAGAAGAAACCACCAAACCTGGGCAGAGAAAGCAGAGGAAGGTCTCCACTCCTGCAGTCTTTGTGCCTTGCAGTGTTCTGCCTGGCCCTGAAAGAACAAGACATCTTCATGCCCTGCAATCGTACGTTTCTGTCACACACCACCTACGAGGAACTCGGCAGTCTCAAACAGGATCAGACCAGAGACCCAATGTCCTGTGTCTTAGCAGTGTCAACAAACAGATGCAAGAGATCTCTCAGTGGATAATTATAGAAGACAGAGGAAAGAAGACACCAAATTAATTCCATAGTGATTATTTTTTACCTTGAAGCATGATGCTTCTTATCCACTTTACTGGGATGAGCACACAGCAATAATGGGGTCAAATATCACCCCAGGAATCCACTACCACAAACGCAATTACTATAGAGAGTGTCCAGGCAAGCATGTCTGCCATGCACTGCTTGGGCATGATGCCATAGCTGTGATCACATTATCCTCACCCTATGTTGAGTATCTATGACAAATTGATTTTACAGTCATCGCTATTTTTCAAATCACTACAGCATATTATATTAAATGAACTATGCAGCAAATGAAGCCTATACTTAACTGAAGTAAAACAGGACATTTGTACATCAAGAAGCCGAATGCCTGATTAGCTGTTTTGATGAACCAGGGCTCTATTAATTGTCTGATAGCTAACTTGTGCTTCAGTGGTCTTTAGGATATAGGCTTATAAGTCTGCAGGAAGGAAGCATCACAGTCCAATCCAATTCAATCCAATCCAATCCATTCCAGTCACTGAAGGCATATTTTTCCCAAACCTCAGGAGTTTTCAAACCCAAGAGGGAAAGGGCACGAAATGAGAACACTCCCAGCCTTGCAATATAAAGTGCACCATAAGCAAAGGTGCCTCTGAGCAGACAGAAGATGGTGTCATCCTGCATCCATCACTGACTTTTGGGATAACTGTGCTGTCACGACATCATCAGGGACAGGAGTATCCTGGGCTGTGTGACTCAACAGCCTTATGGTACCAAAGGTTTAATTTAACTGACTCTCATTCAGCTTCCACTGGGAACTGCATGTTTCTGTCACCTCTCAGCAGGGACTCACCAACTCACATACAAAGGCAAATGATTTTTAAAAGCTCCTGATTTGAGCTGGCTTGATTTCAGAGCTTACAGCTTGAAATGCTTTCAGTCCCAGGGGTGCACAGCTGCCATACTTTTAACTTGAGCCATCTGAAGAAAATCAGGGTAGAGATGTCACAAACCAGTAAAACTTGAGTCACTCTAAATTTGTGGACACTTCTCAAATATCTGGGCTTGAATGGTAAGATCAGGAGTGCAGACAAGTCATCAGGGCTGGGAAATGGGCAGATGAGCATGAGACTTTTTTGTCTTAATTCTCGATGTTATGTTTAAAAAATACTCTCTAAGTATATCACCTGACTTCCTTCTTGCACTGGTGAGGATCCAGAATAAGGTCAGTGAAATGAATGAAATTACACAAAGTAAGATTAAGAACGGGGTCAGGGTTTGGGGTATTAAAAATATGGACCCTAAACACACAGTTTTGGCTGTTTCTTTCTCTCTGCCTTTAAAATGACAGGGAAAAAAGAAGCTGGGAGGATGAATGAATCTCAGATGTGAAGAAAATCTTTGGGCTTTCAATTTCCTATTATAAACCAAGACTAGAATAGTAAAAAAGCAGCAGAGGTCAGGAATGAGATACAGTGAAAAAAAAAACAGCATGCATACTTTAATTCCAGGGATAATGGTCTCTCTCTGCTTTGTGTGCAAAGAGATGCTGTGAGAGAAAGGCCAGAAATAGCAGAAGGTTTTACAGGGCAAGGGAGGGATACTGTTATTTGTACTAGATCTATGGATGGTTCAGTCTGAGGTTTTGGAGCTGTAATTCCAAGAGCCTAGTAGCATCTGCCACCCCATGCCACAGTCTCTGACCTAAACCACAGAGCGAGTGCACATGCCCTGCTTTGCTTCTGGGAGGACTTAGATGACAAAGAACAATTCTGGAGCCACCCCAGAAGCCAAGACCTCTGTCTCCATCCCAGAGTGCCCAAGGAGGGCAGATGTTTAGTTTCTGTTGGATTAAGCTTTTGGCAGGAGATTAAGCTTTGTTGTGGTTTAGCTGCTGGTCTTAACCAGACAGCTATCCCACATGTCTGCCAAAAATGCCTAGAGTAACACGTTGGGTCTTTTCATGCAGTCTGTCAATAACTGAAGTCAACACACTAACATCAAAACTACATATTTCAAAAGAAATGGAAAAGATAGGTTGCAATGGGCATGAATTCCCTCAGTCTCTTCTCCCCATTGCTAACTTCCCCTGCTTGCCAGTGCCTCCATTCCTCCTTCTGCCTTCATAACGTGGAGGAAAAATGAAATCCCTGCCACCACATCAGCCACAAAATTGTGTATATTGAAGGAATCCAAGAAGTGCAAGGCATTGTTCATATACACCAAAGCGGGAAGACTCATGACTTGAGTAAAATTACATATATTATCGTATTGCTTTTGAATAACTGTGCTCCAGGCATACCCCTCAGGAACTCATTTACTCCCATGCCTGAAAAAGGCTAGATCTAGATCCAAATGTCATGGCCAAATGTGGCATTTCTGTCTGGTATGCTGGCTGGGGGAGCTCAGAGAACTACCACAGACTCCTTGTTCCTCTAGGAGATGTCACAGGGATGTCCTGACCCCCTGGTCCCCCGAGGCTGACTACTGCAGTGTTGCTGATCCCTAGCAAGGAGGTGGACTAGGTGCCAGGAAAGCACATTCTGACAGGCATCTTGAACATTTACTGCCCTACAAGGGGACGACGGCACATGGCAGCTGGTTTCAGAGTAACGAGGGAAATCAGGGCTATTTGTGACATCTGTTTAAGGGCTCTTTAGTATATACGCAGCCACTGCTTTATCTAACCATAGTTTCTATGTTCCACCACACTAACGCTTTCTGGAGTTTACCATTTTTGGCACCATGAAACTCTGTGCATGAGGGTGGCGGGACGATGTTTGGCAGTTCATGTTTGAAGGCCAGCTGCAGTGCAAAGCCAAACCAATGCCCCATAGGGCTCTGCAGGCTTTGGAGGGCACCTGCTAAAGCCAGCTCCTTTCTTTTCTGCAGATTTCAGCACTTGAGGTAAATTCTGGTTTCCTTGGTTAATGTTTGCTCCTTCCTTAGGAAAACAGTCATGGAACTTAGAACCAGCTTTGTCTGAGGTAGGTTTTAATAATAACTGAGGTCCATGTTCCCCCTGGTGCTGTTACTTATTTCAGCATCCAGCGAGCATAAAACATTTCCTTTGTGATTTAGTAGCATTTTACACTGAGCCTGCAAGCTAGGAGTGACAGTATGAGACACAGAACAATGGAGAAATTAGTCAAGACCAAGGACACTATCTTTTCCTTTTTTTCCGAAACTGGCACGGGAAGGCCCACGTTTCCTCTGGTGTATGCTTTTGCCTTGCAAATGGGTGGGCTCCCTGTTGGGATAGTCTAGGCTCAGCACCCACCAGAGCCTGGGAGAGCTGCACTCACCTGCACTGGGCCAGGCTGGTGCCAGAGGTAGCTCAGATGGCTTCTGAGCACCGTGACTGTGAGCTGGAACCCTGGAGTGCCTGTATCTCTACTTGAATTTTACTGTTACTGATACTCTCAAGTTTAGGCTTTAGAGGGACTGGTGTTAAGGTTTGGATTTCTAAGTCTTGTGGAATCAGAAATTCCCATCCCAGCAGGGCTTGCTCAGTCTTAATTGTTTCATATCCATAGCAGATAGATTAACTGTCATATGGGACTGGGGTAGGAGGAAGCAGATTCTTTGTAAAACCTCTTTAAAACACAGAAAAGATCTGGCTTGTCAGTGTGTACAGTGGGGACCCCTGAGGGTTTTTGTTGCATCTCTGGACACAATTCTCTCCCTTGCAAGATCTTCTGTGCTGGCCAGCTGATGATCGCCTTGGCAGTGGTGTTCAAAAACACCATACTGTGACAAAGTCCTCTTTCTGCCTGCCTTTACAGAGGCAGATAGTTTTCCCCCACATGAACAACCTTTTTACTGTCCAATGATTAAGCATTGCTCCTCTGCTCAGGCTCAGCCCCAATACTCAGGCTGCAAGGTGTTGCAGCACTGGGGGCTATTCGATCAACTGCTATTTTTGTAATAAAAGCTATCCCTGACAGAGCTGTAAGTAAAATCTCTCTTGGGAGCAGCATTTCCTGCTGACTCCATATAGATGGCTTGGCAGAACGCCCTGTGCTTTACAGATATTTTTTGCTGGAAACAGAAAAATCTTCCTGCTGGGGCCACGGAGCCAGCCCCCTAAAGCCCTTGACCCCGAATGTGTAATCTCCCTGGAAATCCAATGTACATGAAGAAATTTAATCTTCTTGAAGCATCTGCTGTCTGCATTGTGTTAATATATGACTGAGACACAACTGTCAAATCTCCAGGTCACTCGCTGCACAATCCTTTAAAGGGCAATGAAAAACCTCAACCCAATCTGAAATGAGCTCTTGCACACAAAAGGATCTCTCTGCATTGCTTTAAGGAGGGTTATTTTACCACTGCTGCAGCCTGAGAGGCTTCTGTGGCATCCAACAGACATTTCACCTCCTTTTGTTTCGTGGGAAAGTAACAGCACACAACAGACAGGAAACGGAGCCGAGTTTTGGGAGGTGACTGTAACGGCATCGCATGCAAATCTGTCTCCTGCTGAGACCTGCACAGCGCGTGAGCGGTGCTGGGAAAGCCGGGAAGAGCTTTCCTGCTCCCACTGGAGCAGAAGATCGAATGGAGCACTCAGCCACGAGGCCTGGGAGGCTGCCTTCGCAATCAGATTGGTCTGACAGATCAGCTTTCCCACTGGGGTGAAAGGGAAGATGTGTCTGCTGTCACAGAAGGCATAGAGAAAAAGGGTGTCTGCTGGGTTGTTTTATTTCTCTATACAATTTTTGAGCCAGTTGGAGGGATTGATTAGTCTCTGCTCTGAAGAAGTAGATGCAGGGAGCAGGAAAATGTGAGAGCTTAAAAGGAGAACTATCAAGGAGAGAGCATTGATGTGACCTGTCAGTGATACTCTGGTCTGCTGTTGTTTCAGGTTTCTGCATTTTTTTCAACACTGTAAACTTTCCTCCTTAGCATCTGCACTTGCATTCCATCTCCCCTTCCCCCACTTCTCCCTTTAATGCTGGTGTCCTCGTTTCCCCTTTTGTACATAGGACCCTTTCACTATGCAGGGATTAGTATCTTGCTCATAAATACGTGAAATAGATACACAGATGACTTAGTTTGCTGGGTTTTGTCAGGCTGGTGAGACAGACTGGCATGGGGAGAAGGGTATGTTCTAGCAGCTCAGCTGTGTACAGGATGAGTAATGGAAAACAGCCACAGAGGACACCAGCACCAGCCCAGCAGGGAGACCTCGGGGGATGGGAGTGATGTGGTAAGACATAAAGGTAATGGAAATAAGGAAGCACAGAAGAGAAGGTTGAAGATATCTCTGCCTCTCCCATTTGTTATGTGTCTGCCAGAGAGAAAGGATGAGAGCAGGGAACATGAAACGCAAAAAGGAGCACCAGTCTGCTCTGGCTACTGGTGGCTTGAGTTGCTGGTAACTTGTCTGGGAAAAGATGCCAGAAGAGCTGAGCAAAATGCAGGTGGGGAGAGAAAATGGCAAGCTAAGAGAGAGGCTGAAAACTGAGATGTGAGAAGGACATGGCAGTGAAAGCTGTGTAACAGGATGGGGGCACCCAGACAGCTGAGCTGAGCAGGGATTCCCAAAGGAAGAGGAGGAACAAGAGAGCCATAAGAAGGTGATAATGAAGAGCTGGAGAAGGTGACAACGAAGAGCTGGAGAAGGTGACAATGAAGAGCTGGAGAAGGTGACAATGAAGAGCTGGAGAGGACAGTGCTGTGGAGCCCCAGCTGAAGAAAAGTTGCCCTGTGGCAAGATTAAGTTGCTAGATCCAAACCAGGAAGTTAAGATGAACACCAAAGCCCTAACATTCAGTAAGACCTTGCCAGCAGGCAGTTGGTGAGATGAAAAGGAAATACAGGACTCAGGTGATCGAAGATAAAGCTGAGAAACGGGGCTGGATGGACCACACATGGCTGCAGCCAAGGCTAGGACTCAGGCTGGCTTTGTGGGCAGCCATAAGGTCACAGGCAGCCTTGCTGGGACACAGAGTCCTGACAACACCACCTTCACCACCATAATTATGCTGCGTGCATGCCTACCAGCGACTACTGGCCAGGGCAACCACAGCCTATGCTGAGTGCTTGGAGATGTTCATGTGGCTTTCAGCAGTCACACAGCGGGGGCACCACTGTGCACAGAGGTGCACGCCACCAGACACACTGCGGGTGGCCTACACTGCCTGTACTGCGAGAACAAAGGGCAGCTGTGCTTTGTCATCACATTGTCAACCAAAATACAATTATGACCATGCTAACTGTAATCAGCCTCTGCTGAAGAGCCAGATGACTATCCAGTAACATTAAAAATCTGTTTTGCTAAAGCATGCCAGCATCCAGGTAATGTAGACACCTGTGTGTCATCTGCAGAGGCATCCCAGGGGGAAGGCTCCTAGTGTGCCACCAGCTGTGCTCCCCCCCCACTGGCACCAGTGACATGCTTGGGTCATCAGCAGCTATTTGCCTTCCTGTGTGATGCTGGGAGGCAAGGCTGGATGGAAAGGGGCAACAGAGGTGCCTCATGGACATTCTGGCCAAGCTGTTTTATTTGGGGAACAGGGCTGTAATGTTTACTCTTATCCTTAAAGACTTCAAGAGACTTTTTTTAATGCTTACTATGGTATCATAGCACTTGAAAATCCAGCTGGGGACAGGCTCACACCTGTGTTACAACAAAAAGACAAGTCCTGGCCTGGAGAATTTGCAGCCTGAGATTAGAGAGGGCAGACAGGCACCAGTGGCCAACAGGAGTAGCAGCAGAGCAGAATGATGCCTTTGATCAACATGGCAGCCTGGGCAGAAAGGAGTACTTTTGGTAGAAGCCTTAGCTGTGGGTGAGGAGTAGATGGGTCTGACTCAGGTTTGAGTGGTACACACCACTCTCATTAGCAGTAAGAAAGTGCACACAGAGGGGAAGACAAACCCTAGCAAAGACATGAGAAGGTCCCCAAGGTGGTAACTCCCCCCCTTTTTTTTTAAAGATGTAGCAGGACAGTATAGCATATTGCCTTAGAAGTTAATCTGATTTAAAAACCTTATTTGAAACAGATTTGAAAAACATGGGCCTAACCCCCCTCTCTGAGCCAAGCAGTCATCCATAAGACACTTTAACCCCCTGCCAGATCAAACTGAAGCCTTCCCACATACCCAAGCACGCAGACAGGCAGCTTGCAAGGTCAAGAGCAGCCAACTCAGATCTTAACCTGCTTCATGCATACAGAGAGCTTCATTTTGGATCTTCTCTGGATCTCATAAGCTCAAGAAAGTAGCAGGGAGTGGGCTCAGACCACTGTTGGCAGCTGAGGAGGTGATGGCTCTTTGCCAGTAGAAGTTACGATGCAGTCAGTAGTGCAGTATGGAGGCCATCAGCTATGTTTATGCATATGCATACACATACACACAATGTGTATATATGAAGGATTAGTTGAAATTCTGTGTTGTACCACTGTGTGAATGTTAGTTGCAAACTTGCTGCTATACTTGTGCCTGAAGGCAAGCGTGTAAAATGTTCTGCCTTCCAAAGCACTGACAACTGCAGCTGTTGTGGGCTTTAATGGAAGCTGCAGCTCATCAGAATCAGCCCATTTGTGTTGAATTTCCAAAGGTGGGGCTCAGACAGGAGGCTCTGGGTACCTGTGATTGCAGCTCAGACTTGTAGTAGAGATAAGGTATGGAAAGGGACAGGTTACCAAAGGAGCTGATGGAGGAACAGGAGCAATAGAAGAGCTGTGGTATCAGATGAGTGGTCTGACATCAGAAACAGCAACACAGATAAGCTCACAGTAATTGCAACAACATGAGCTGACAGAGCAGATGGTCACCTCAGTTTAGCCTCTAACATGGCTTGTTGCCCCTAGCAGTATTTACCCAAAAGTACTCTCCTGATGGAGATGGGATTACATAGCAAACAGAGGGATATCAGTCCTGTTTTGTATGAGATAGAATTGTGCTGCCTATAAACTCTGACAGTCCCTTCACGTGCTGCCTTTGACTTGGGCAGATGGGGCAATGTGAGGATGTACAAAACCATTTCTAGGACAGATTCAGATGGTGGAAACTGGGAAGCACTTTCCCAGTTCCCCAATTTTCTTAGAACTTTATTAACTCCTCAAATCTGGAAACTTGGTGAACCAGGTAAAATGCTAAACTCCTTTTGCAAGGTCTGAAATGGCCTCCTGGCAGCTGTCAGGACATTTCTATCAGCTCCTGATTAGGACTATTTGGGGTTAATCCTGACCTACTTCAAGGCCTGAAGTGAGAATTATTTCATTGGTTTGTGATGAAAAGCACTTAGAGATCCTTCAGTGAAAACTGAAAAAGAAAGGCAAATGCTGTTCTTCTCATTACCAAAACACAGGCTAAAGAACCATACCGAAGTACCAATATAGTTATGTTGCGCAGGGGGTTAACCACAAAGGAAAGAGAAAATCTGCATTGGATAGTGTCTCATGTTTGAAAGGCCAGAGATCTACAAGTACTGTGTGTATCTCAACTCACATTAAATATTTTTCAACTGCATATGTTTACTTATTTTTATTAAAGAGCTAATTGCTTGCATTTCCTTCTCTTTCTTCTTCATTATAGCATCAAAGCAGGACAGCATGCCACACAACAGTATAAACAAACAATCACCAGATACTTAACGGGTCTTTAGCTCCTAAATTGACTAAAGCATAAACACAAACTGACGTCAAGCATTTGGGATTACTGGTTAAAAATTGTTATTTTCTGAGACACTAATGAAGGCCATTCACATCAGAAAATCCAGTGGCTACAAAAGGAGTGAGCAGCCCACACTCCAGAGCAAGGAGCTGAGGAAATGGGCTGCTTCTCTCAGAATAAAAAACCTGCCAGATTGCTTCACATCTGGAAGAAGTCCCAAACATGGACAACAGGTAAGAGCTGCTTCCAGCTTGTCAAGCTCTTGAAGATTTGGAAATGTAGATGTCACCACCAGTCCTCACTCTTCCACCATATCAGCAGCACTCGTATCACCCTTCTACTGATCACACTCCTTGGATGGTGGAAGCTCATCCTGGCTGTGTGCTGGAGCTGCACAGCACACCACGTGCAATGCAGTCTGAAGATGCATGATGCTAGTGACCTGCTCCAAGGCTGTGATTAGTCACCCTCCAACATTTGATCTCTACGGTCTCTGTTAAGTAGCTGAAACTTTAAAACATGATGCTCTCAAGTAAAATCATAAACAGTGCTGAAGTATCTCAGTCTCTCTACCTCTTAAGCCCAACAAACATTTCCACTAGAACGCAAGGAATTAAGAGTAATTTTATAAGGCAAAATGCATTCCTGAATAGGTGTTTGTACTAATTCAAGGGCTGGAAGTGGTATAGCCACATGGCAGCACACTCTGTGGACCAAGGTATTCTGCTTCTCAGCATGATTAACTTAGTGGGATGGAGCACAGGGTGGTATGGCTTTTAGTACCTACACTGGCTTAATGAGCAGCAGCTTGCATCTCTCTAGCTGATGTATTTTTCCACAAAGATGTTAAATTAGGAGTCACCTAGATAAAGAAGAGGACTAGAGGTTCTGAACATCCCTTCTACTTCAGAGTAAGTTCAGGCCATCATAAACTTTGGGACAAGCAGAGAACTTCTGCAATTCTGCAGGTAGCAAAGATCCTAGAGGGCAAGTGCAGCCTTTGTATTTGAAGCAGTGGTGCCTTTGGACACAACTAACCAGTGCATCCCCACCCCCTCCCTAAGACTTCAGTCAAGACAGCACTTCTTCCTTTGGCATCTGTGCTTGCTGCCCAGGGGCCAAAAGCAGAGCAGGTACTGGAGGCACCATCTGCTTCTCTAACTCCCCTCCTGTTCACAAAGCAGTGGACCAAGCAGTCAAACCCTTGATGGAGCAACCCCTTTCTGTCCTAGACGAAATAAGCCATTCCATGTGGTACAAATTCACTATCATACCTGTGGATGACTTGCTAATAATGAGTCTGAAGCCCAGAGACTTACAGCTCTTAAAATCTAAGTTTCCCTGCCCAAGTGGAGACCAACCTCTGTCAACTTAAAACCTTGAGTGTAGCAAGGCTCCCAAGCAGCAACAGAGCTTGCTCCATTTCCTGGGGCAAGAGGTGGGAAGGGCGGGCAGGTCCCTTACCCAGGGGCTGGCCCACTCCCAGGGGAATAAGGGAAGATAGGTGCAAGTGGAGGCCATTTGCTAAATAAGGACAACACTCCTGAGGTCTCACTAGCTCTGTGACCCTACCTGGTCATTAAGTGCCAAGGCAGCTGGGTGAGGGAATGCACAGTGGTAACTGCTTCCGGTTTAGCACGGGCTGCACCAAAAGAGAGATTTGCTTCTACAACAGGGGATGGATGGCAGAGGGATTTGGTAGCTGCTGATGTTCATGAAGGAACGCAAAGGAAGTCGTGTCCTTCTCAGATAGAAGGCAGGCAGAAGAACTGAAGCGAAGAACTTGTGCCTGCAAGCCTCCCCCTTGAATACAGGGCATATTGCATGTATTCAGGGCTCAGGATAAACTAAAAGAGAAAAACATTTGGTTTCAGTTCACATTTTAGTGGTGGCAAGCACAGCAAGGGCAAGTTCCTGTAAAGGAAGAAATCCCCTTTCTGTCTGAGAGTTTCAGAAAACCAGCCAACAGCACAGCAACACTACTGAACCTGGGAGGACTTCAGTCATTCGCTTCCTAATTCTCAAAGCAGTTAAAGCCCTGCAGTCTTTTTTTACCTTTTAGAGTCACAGGACAAGTGAAGCAAAACCTTGGCTGGACTATTCTGCTTTAATTACAAAACCCCCTCAGACCAAAGGAGCAATAGTACCCACTACACATTTATCTTAATTATAACACCAAAGACCAAAAGGCAGTCTGGTGCTGCTGTAAATCAACCATTTCCCTCTGGCAAGATCTTCAGAGTATGAACAGACATCACAGTAATGCCTGAACTGTGTCTTGTGTGCAGGACCCCAGGCTCTGTATTTCATCATGTACTTTAAGATCCTTTAGGGTGGACCATACAAGAGATAAGCAAGAGAAAGAAGGCAAAACCGGAACCTCAGGGTAACTGGATCCCACCACCCCCCAGAAAAGAAAAGCAGTGATGGGTCACTCTCTCCTTGCTGCAGTTAGGACAAGGTAGATAAATCACAAGGTTTTTTTATTGCTGGTGAACTCAAAACAGGCAACTTTAATCTACTGAGGAAGATACACATACAAACAAATACTCGGCCTTGTGCGTTTTTTCTTCTTAATGTAAATGTCTCTACAACTTCAGTCCAGCTCCCGAGTTCTTGCTGAGGTGCCACTGAGACCCTGGTAATGTGCTCTGGACATCAGCATATAAGAAGCATCACATGTATTAAAAAGGGAGATTTTGCAGAAAAGACAAAGCTCTGACTGTAGCCATGTTGCTCAGAAAGAAGTCTGGCTAATCCTGCTGCATTAGGTACATGGTATTACGTATAATTCTTTTAATTGATTTAAGAAATTGCCAGGTCCCTTTCTGTTTCTGATGTGCAAGCTGCAAGTAAAGTGCACTTCTGGGTGTAAATTACCACACTATGGGGATGCAATAGCTGGGTGGTACACGTCGGACATCAGTGAAAAGCAGACTACAATAGCTGTTACAATGGCACAGGCAATGAGGATAATGGAATAACATAGATGCTGCTGGGAAACCCCTCTGTATTTTAAGCATCTAAATATTACACCACTGAGCAAAACCAGTATAATTTAGTGAGGATCTTCTGAAGTCAAGACAAGGAAGTTACTGTGCACCAGGTTAGCTCTGTGGACAGCCATGCCTCCTCCTCTCCCAGGCCCAACTGCAGCTGGGAATCACCAAACCATGTTGCTAACTCCTTTTAACCTTTTTAAAGAGTTCTGTAACAGCTAAGGAGAAAGCAGGGATTCTAAGGATGTTCCTATGAAGCCAAGGGTTTCAGATAATGCAGGGGTGGTGTAGGAGGCAGCATGACACCACATTCAGGCTATGCTGTGAGAGGACAGCCCAGATTTAGACACACATTTAGTGACCCTGTCAGAACCACAGCCAAAATGAGGAGATCCCAGCTCTCAACTGCACCTTGAAATTCTTGTTCTGGTCCAGTAGAGCTCATCTACATCATCCCACATCCAAAACTCTTCGCTTTTTTCCGCTCATATACAGTGTCAGGTGACTATTTTGCCTGGGTCTACACTCTGGAGACCATCAAGGCTGACAAACTGCATACTGTTCCTCTGATTTCATAATACTGGCATCACAGCAAGGAAAAAAAATCTGGTTAGTGTTTGTTCTTTTTTAATTTAATCAACTATAAAAAGGGAACTCTAAATACCCACCTAAGTGGGTGCTTCAGGAGACACTGCATATGCCAGGGTAGATTTAATTAACTCCTTGCTGCCAGTGTTTCTGTATGTCCATTGCCAGCAACGGATGCCATGTGAGAAGGGGGGTGGGAGGAATAAAATAATTGCACTGTCTGATACAAAAAGGATTAACACTGCCTTGTAAGAACAGAAACAACAAGCAAGTCTCCTCACAAGGCCAGGAGTGCTTTTCTCATCAGGAATGTACACCTCAGGGCAAGAAGCAGGTTCACAGCTGAGCACTACCTACCATAGATAGGGGACCCACACAGAAATAGACTGGCCATTTCCAATACAGTAGTGGAATCCCACAACCACACCAACACCTTTGTATTTCAAGCCAAATTGATCCCTGGTGCAGCTCTGTTGACTATGATGGAAGAACACCTAAAATTAATCTGACCCTGCAGGGCAACTACAGCAAACCTCCCCCATAAAACAGGAGTGAGATACATTTGACAGATGGAAGCTCCGAGTTTGTTGCTAACTTCAAAAGCTAAGACTTGCCAAAACAAATTACGAAACTGTGGCTGCCACTACCAAGCACTTTCCCTGCACTACAAGCTCTCCTATACAGCTCAAATGTCACCAATAGCTTAAATTTCATACTGTCGCCAGTGCAGGTAGTTCTACAATGGAGCCACAGCGCTCCCTCCTGCTTCTCACTTGTCTACTGCCGCCCTTGCATCCTAACTCAAAGACTCATTCAGGCAAAGCATGAGGAAGTGCTCTTCAGACTTTTCTGCCTTTTTTAAAAATAATGTATCAGGCAGCATGGCGTTATCTCTTGCTGCCTGCAATTACTGTCATGACAATATGGCTGTGGTTGTTTAAAGTAGAATTTGTGAGGAAAAAGCAAATCCTCTTGATACACTGAGGAGACACTGGCCAGAACTGAGCCAAGACCTGCCAGTGCTGAAGGAAGGTAAGAGTCAGTGCCAGAGGACCAAATCCTGGATACGTTAGCCACATGAAGGTTTTGATCTTCTAACACAATGGGTTGCAGCCAGACTAAGTCATCAACATCACCAGAAACAGAGGAATCCCTGGGAGGGAAGGCAGAAAACTCCTGTGGCCCATTCAGTCTCCACAAGGTTTGCACAGCTGAGATGGGAGCTGGAATCTGCAGCAGACCCCCAGGCAAGGTCTGCTTTGGGGGGGAGGAGATGGGAAGACTTACTCTATTCCTTGTGCCTTTTGCCAAGATTCAGATTGCACAGATTATGGTAAAATTTACTCAGCAAAAAAGGCCTTTATTTAAAAAAACAAGAAGAAAGAAAAAAATTCTAGTGAGTATCAGGACTGAGATTTCAAAAAATACGAGATCCGTATAAATTCAGCAAGATGTCCAACACCAGATTATTCCACGGTGCAACAAGGAACCTGGGGAGAGGCCAATGGGACCTCATCAGGGGAACACCATCTACCTCCCCGTCAGACTGCCAGTCTTAGGTTCTTCTCAACAGCAGATGGATTTTCCTTGTTCCTGCAGCATCTCAGGTCCCACAGGAGGTATTGGTTGCAAGCAAGCACCTGAATATTGCCTAATGGAGTAAGCCAATCACTAACTTAGCTGGCGTGTCCATGCCCATCCATAATTAGCTTTTTCTCTTTTTGTATCCATTTCCACCGTAACATTTTTCTTCTTTCTCCACATAGAAGTGTAAGCAAAAGGACTGCTTTCATCTGAAATAAGTTAAAATCAGAAATGACCTAACTAACAAGTAACTGATATTGGTCCTTGGAGCCCAAAGAATAAAATCCATAGAAAATCTATTGGTTCCATATTTTTTTCTGGTATATCCCATGCACACCCCAGTTAGAAAAATGGGGTTTATGAATCTTATCATACAGCAAGGAGCAGTACCTCAGAGTCAGAGCTGACAGTCCAGCGGTAGGAGTCTGGGCTCTCTCAGATTGCTAAGTGTGGTTGTGAGTCACTGCTCAATCAGTCTTCACATGGCCATTGGCCAAGGCAACGGGGACGGTGGGTGCCCCCGGCTCTGCAGTCTCATCAAATCGTAAGCGCAGGGTGTTCCTGATCACCAGCTGCTCCATAATGAAAGAAGCACAAAACCATGGGATGGCATACTCCAGGGTGATCAGGCCCATGAAGTCAAAATCAAACTGAGAATAGTCCCATGGGCAGGCATTGAACTGGCGCAGGATGAGGCCAGTGGTGAACTCCCAGAGGTATGTCCAAAGTGTGTAAATGAAGCAGCGCACTAAAATGTTACACTTGTCTTTGAGATATAGATACATCTTCTCCACAATAAGGATCGAGGTGCCATAGATGAAGAGCGCCCACACACTGGTAACACCAGGAAACTTCCAGTTAAAGTTGACCACAAACTCCCAGGCAGCTGTGAACATCACCTCACAGAAATAGCCATGAATGGCGTAGAGGTACCATCGGGAGAAAGCAGTCAGAGGTTCTGCTGCAGCCATTCTTCTGCACACAGCCCAGCAGGCACTCTGAAATGGAGAGAGGGGGAGAGAGAGAGAGAGGGAGAGGGGAGTAAATGAGGATGTTGTAAGTCCTTATCCCTCAGATGGCAACACACACAAACTTGTAACATCCACAAAAGACAAATCTGAGAAAGAAGTGAATTTTAAATAATCTCATTTTTACTGCAGCAGATTTTAAGTCCTGGAGAAAGGTGGCACCTTACCCGGCTCAGAGTCTCAGAATGGGCCCAGAAAACATGTACTGCTCTGCCTGAGAAGCAGGATGCAGCTGGTATTGCACTGGTGATAAGGCAGGAGGTGGCAGATACAAGGGCTTTGCCAGTGGTGAGGCTGCCAAAGAACTTACTGTTTGCAAGTCAGTAGAAAAATAGTCATCTCACAAGGAGTACACATCACCTTTTTGCTCTTCTCAAGAAACAGCACTGTCCCCTACTTTTCTGATTCAAATACGGAATTGATTCAATGAACAGTGCATTGAAAACCTGGGCCCTTCCAGCTGTCACCTGTAGTCTCTGTACCCAAACTGTTTACTGTTGTGATTGATGGGAGCTACATAAAGAGAGCTGGAGGAGAAAGTTTCAGAGGTTTTAAACTTTCTGACATCATGCCTCATACCCATTATTCAGCTGAACTGTTATTTCTTCTGTTGAAGAATTCATGCACTGTATGGCTAGGAATTGGAAAATAATTTTCTTACGGTGTCAGACTGCCTGATACCAAGTCCAAAAGATCGAGAGCCACTGAAATCCATTCAGATTTGGCTTCAGGACAGCAAAACACAAAGGAGGAGAATAAAAACGAACAGCTGAACACAGAGAGAGGTGGTTGGTCATGATAAATAGGAAATGAGAACAAACTCTAATTGTCTCTACAGGAAGAAACTTGGTGACGAGTTTTTTAAAGGGTACAGTTTGCTTATCACTGAACTGTTTCAGCACAATTCATTTTTACAGTTTTTGTAGAGATTTACAAGGTCCTAAATCTCAGTCTGCAACACTATGATCATCGGTCCAAGCTGATTTTAATCATGATTTTAAAGATTTGCACCACAGGGTGAATGTGACCTCTCTCATTCTTAGAAACTTACTCGCTGAAGTTGAGTTTCTCTCCGCTCTTCATCTGGCACTATTGAACTTCTTTGCTTTGCGCTTCTCAGCTCTGTGGCATAAGGTACTAGGAAAGGACCACACTGTTTCATGCAGTCATTCCAATGCCATCAGGAAAAAGACTGTTCCTGCCCTGTTTGTAAATACAGTGCCTCTCTGAACAAGTATTAACATGCAGTATGACTGAAATTCTGATAGAAGATGAGAGAAATGCTTATAAGGAAAAAAGGAACTATAATAATGATAATAAAGAAGATGTGCAGACTATTCACAGGGGAATATTGAAAGTGGAAAGGACAGAGCTGTACCCATGACCTATTCACTCCTCTCTTAAATGGACACTCAAACAACCAAAGTCTTGGCAGTTCATATGATGTGGGTGCTTGAACAAAGACCTATTTCCTAATGACACAATCCACAGGACACTGAACTATCATCAGATGCAAAAAACCTGGGTCAACATTGTGAGCTTGTGGGTGAAAGAGCAAGGAGTCACTAGGAATTCCACACAGTCTACAAGAAGCTGATGTGTAAGGGACCTTAAACTTTCCCTCTGAAGAGAACAAGAGTTTGTCAACATGTTACTTGGTTAGTTTGCCAGCACAGTTGATTTGGAGTCCAAATCCTCATATTGTTCCTCCATTCTCACATAATTTCAAGAACAAATCAATAGTCCAAGGCACAGGAGTAAGGGAAAACAATAAGGAGGAAATAGACTGTAGGTATCTTTAGTCAGAATGGGGATATATGGCTCCAGCAGGAAGGGAGAAGTTGTTTATATCTGAGGAGATGAACATTAAAAAATGCAGAGGCCTTAGAAGCTACACCTAAAGCTAGGTAAGGCCTTGAGGAAATACTGAACATCATTCTTCAGCAAAGAAAATTATTGTGAAGTTTTTACTAAGCTTCCCAGGGATTATATGGTTTTCCTCTATTTTTCAATAAGCCTTTCTAAGCTTTTCTACTTGTGGTCCTTAGTCTTTGCACTCCCCTCTACAGTTTTACATTAAATATATTTGAACCAGTAGCTGGAAGCATCCACAGCATACAATACCATCTGTAAGGTTTTCCTTGTAATTGAAAATCTCTTCACATAGTTGGATCGAATGCACAGCAGGTCCTTCCCTCTCAGTCCCTCCCTTCTTATTCCAAGGATCCCCTTAACAATTATTTCCCTGACCTTACACCTGCCCACCAAAGCCAAAGACTCATACAAATATATCCAACAAGCCACATCATGTTCTATGCCCCACTATTTCCTCTGTGCAATGAAGACTTCTCTTTCCTGCTTCTATACCACGTAAGTTAATAATTATCAATTATTATTATTTTTCTCTATGTCTATTTTACACTTCATGAAATATCTGCTCACTACACTGGAAGTCTAATGACTGAACCTCACCATCCCTGGATGTGTTTAAAAGTCTTCTAGATGTGGCGCATGGGAATATGGCTTAGTGCTGGACTTGGTAGAGTAGGGTTAATGGTTGGACTCTATGTTCGTGAAGGTCTTTTCCAACCTAAGTGACTCTGTGGGACAACATCTACAATACATGTTAACCCATTGCAAAGACCACTGTTCTTTTGAATCCTGAGCCTTTCACCACAACTGCAAGGAGACAATCATCAATAGGCTGACACTGCCTTGATATTTGCCTTCTACTGTCACATGCCCAGTCAGCCCAGCCTTGATGGGAACTTCTTTCTTACGATGTGCTTGTAAAAGCCCTCACAGGTTGCCTGCTGATTAAGAGCATCCCAAGACAAGAGCAGATGCCGAATTGTGGCAGCACAAACAAACTAGTTCCACTGTGCTAGGCACTAGCAAATCCTTAAGTCACCGTTCCTCCTGTCAAATACTTCATTCAAAATAAAACAAAAAGTATAGAGTAAGACACAGAAGGGAATGGAGGATACCTAGGGAGACTACAACAAGCTGCAGCAAATCATTGCACAAGTTGGGAACTGCACAATGTAATGATTACAAGTCATCTGAGCATTTACAAAACAATAAAAATTGCAAGTGTTCCCAGGCATCTTAGTTCCCAGCCATACTGAACTGGCTGGTGCCTGCTAGGCGATATAGCACAAGTGTCAAGAGAGAAATGAAGAACAAAAGTAGTGTTTTATCGGGCAGCAATTCATGATAAAAGGATCAAGCTGAAAAGTTGTAGCAGGACATTAGTGGGAGAAGCACCCAAACAGAAGGCTAAGACTGGACTGAGTAAGAGATTCAGATTTGTGAAAAGCCTCAAGTAGATAACTGAACTTGGTGATGCAAGACTCCTAATGGAGTGACACTAATACAGACCAAAAAGCTTTCAATATATGATAGCTATTCAGTCTCCTGAGGAAAACAAATGACATTCATCACTGAGGTAGCTACAGTGGTGTGGGCAGTGGCTTCCTGAAAACCAGAAACACAGCTGCCACCTACACAACTGTCTCAGCAGAGACCAAATAAGTCCTAGAGGCTGCACATGGATGGCCATACTTGTACTGAGGCTGCTCACACTGTGGTGTTCTGTGGAAAAAAAGGGAGCTTCTAAATTCAAAGCTATGAAAATGCTCTCCATCCCCAGCAAGTTAGATTTCAAGCAGCCAAAGTAGGAACAGTTCCTCTAATATAAAATTATTAGAAAGCCTGAGATAAGCCAGCACAGAAGTTTTCCCTCTTTCTCCAGCAGAACCTTCTTTTCCAGCTTAAAAGATGGAAGAAAAAAGGCAAGTCTATGGAAACCACACATGGGCCTCGAAGGAACACACAATCCTTTCCCCAACGGCCCTGCCTGTGCAGATAATGCTGCTGGCAACACAGAGGCCAAGACCTTTCCAAACAAGCACAGGCCTAACGGCGGGAATATGAAGGGTTGGATTTCTCTAGAAATCTGGTTCAGAGGATCAAGGCAGGACTCTGGCTTAGAGCTGCAAGAAAATAATGTTGTAAGAACACAAAGATTATACTTCTGCATTTTAGAATAGCAACTCTGAAATAGATATTAGTCATCCCCTGAGTTGAGGTAAGTTACAGACAAACCTGATGCACCAGGCCAAGTAAGGAGAAAGGATATAAATCCCAGACTGCCCCACTTCACATGCAAGACATTTCTGTGCAAGACGAGCAGTTTCATACTCGCAGTTTTGCAGGTGACACAGCCCGGGCAGACAAGAGGTGAGTGATCTGAAAAATGGTTTGATGGGAGACCAAGAAATAATGGCAGATTTATCACATACAAGCACTGTGGAGGAGACATCTGTGCATGTCATGTTCACGCCTGATTAAGTTCTTGCGCACTGCCTGGTCTGTTTTTTTTTTCCAAAGCTCTCCTTTGCAGTGACCTTCTGCCTGCTACCAAGCAAACTGTGCTTCCAAAAGTCTCTTCCTGATTGTCCCTATTCCCTATACTCTGGCAAGATTATTTAGACACACAGCCTCTAGACAGGTATAATAAGACCTCATCAAGATACTCTGAATTAACTCTGAAGTGCTAATAAAAAAACCCAACACAAACGTAGGACAATTCTCCTGATTAGTGATGACCTGAGGCTATAAATTCTGTCAGCTACTTGATTCATTGCAGGTGAACTTGAAATACTGCAGAAACTTCCTTAGTCTTGGTGCCTGGTTGTTTCTGCCAGTTAAAAAATAAGGGCTCAGTATTATATTACAAATTCATTTTTCAAGTATTTACTAATAACATTTAGTTTTATAACATGCATGTTCAGATTTCTAAAACATGCCTTAGATACATCTATAACCCCGTGTTACATATCATAATTACTTTTTAATTTGAAAAAGTAAGTGCAGACAGAAGAGGCACATACGCAGTAGGATACTTCAATCCCTCCAAATGGCAGGGCAGCAAGCAGCAGACAACTCTGAAGTAGAGGGCACCTGCCACTCTCTGACTGTAATCTCTAGTGCTTACGATATTCTCCTTCCTCAGACCCTCCTTATCCAAGCAGCACTTATGTAAAGGCAATCGTTCTTCATGACTTTTTGAATTACTTTCATTGGCACCTTGCTGCAGCTACTGTGTTCTTCCTTAAGACTGCAAAAATCAGAGATGTATCTGCTTTAAATAATAGTAGACACAATGATGTGTTGATTAAAACTGACATGCATTTTTGGGCAATACCTTTTAAAATCTAATTCCTCCTCTCTTATTTTGCATTTTCGCTGTGAGCAAACACCAAATGAGCATGCCTCTGCAACCACAGACAACGCTGAATGAATGTGCTGCCAATCTGGCTTCAACATTATCATGTAAATCTCACACAAACCATTTGGGATAAAGACTTAGAGAACACTGGTGCTGGATTTGGCCCCAAGACATTAGTTCATCAGTGTTTAAAGATTTATGCAGTAAAGTCTTTGGGTACTTATGTGCTGAAGTCATAACTCTGAGGAGATATTCATCCTTCAGGTAACTGAGAGCCTCAATTAACTGTGGCTCAGAAAATAGAATTTCGACTGTATTGAAGTGTGGAATAGTTCCAGCAGGTCGATTAATCAAGCCCTGCAATGAAGCTAAAAGCGTGCCACAGACAGATGTCTCCAAATACAGACTTGATGTGCTTTCCTTACTCTTAGTGCTTTCAGGATGGATCTGGAGCCCTGGGATTTTGGTCAGTTCTGAATGTATTAATCATCTGTTTTTGCTGCTTCTCTCTCTGGACTCCACCTCCATCAGGATGCAAACTGTCTCCCTTCCTCAGAGTTCTACCCACACCACCATGTATTCTGAGTAAGAAAGCGCAGTCCATTTCCAATCTGCATTTTCCCCTCATCTTTGTCTCTAGCTCCTTTCTCTTAGAAGGCGCAACATTTCCCTGCCACTTCTTGTTCCCTTGCCTGGCTCACTCTGTACCTGCTGGCAGCCTCTGATCCCTGCCTATCTTTCAAATCTGTTCCAAAGAGAATTGGGATACAGTAAAAAAGAATGACGACAAAAGGAGATTAAATTAATCCAATTATCAGACTAAGCCAAAGGGATGGGGAAGTGCAGTTCTTACCGGTAATGCCTGTGTGTGGGCTGCCCAGAAGGCACCATTTCACAATAGGTTAAGACATTACAGAAGTCAAGCCTTTTGTTGTTTTTTTTCTCTCACTTTTCTGCTTACTGTCACTTCTATCACCCTCTCTTTGGCTCTCTCTTTTTTTTCCATTTTTCTTCCCAGCCGACACCCGAGGGCCCCGTCCGTGCGCCCGGACACTCCCCCCTTCAGCTGGAGTCACCAGGGAGAAGAGTTGCTGTGAGAGTCGCTGGGGGAGGAGGGAGGGGATCCCGTTATAAATATACATATAAATATACATAATATAAATAATTAAAATCAATCTGTTTCACTTTTCAACCCAGGAAGCCTCTCTTTCTCATTTTTTCTCCCTCTTTCCCAACCTTGGGGAAGGGAGGGGGATTGAGAGCATTATTGTTATTGGTTTGACTGCCAACCCTGGGCCAAACCGTGACAGAAGGAGAAAGGGTAGGGTTTTCTTGGGAGAGAGTGTAGAAGGGGGAGCTTTTCAGAGAACAAAGAGAAAACATGAAGACATTGTAAGTTTAACGAATAGTTTTCCAACGTGATCTCATGAATAGCAGTGGAAGCCTAGGAAGCTTCCCATGCCCTGCCGCAGGCATAGCATCACATTACTCAAACATACCTTAGCCCACAGTGACCACTTCCACCTGAGAACAAATTAAGGCAGCAGCTCTTAGTGACCAAGGGGGGTGCTTCCTATGTTCCTGACAGAAGCTAAGACCACTCAAGAGTCAAGCAAGCAGCAGATCTGCAAGACATCTGGGACTGAGTCCAAACTCAGCATCTAGAAGTACTATCCCCAAATCTCCCCAGCATCTCTTTCAGGCAAGGTCATGTCCTTCTCAAGCCTGTTGCCAAAATACTCCTGTGCCCTATCTGCTGCCCTCCCCTGCTTGGAAAAGCTGTGCTGCCGAGTCCTCAATATTTGCTGACGCAACAACTCTCAAACAAGCAAGCAGAGACTTTGAACCAGGACCCCACTACAGGAGCAAGAGGAGCTTTCCACTAACACTGCAGATGAGGGGGCCAGCACAATGCAGATGGCATCTCTGAGGAGGACACAACCTGCCTTAAGAATCCATATCAGCTGTCCCTCCAGTTTTGGGTGCTCTGTTGCTGGATTCACCATTATCTTAACCTTGATATGAAGTCCAAGGTGAATTTATTCTCTGCAGTGAGAGCAGAATTGAGTTCCTAGAACCCATTTTTCAAAAGCTACTGCAAGTTTACAGCCCATAACTTCAGGCCTAGTTCTGAGCACTCACAGTTCCCTGATGAGCAACTGCCCCTTCATTTCAAACTGTGCATTTGAGTGTATTGGCAATCAAAATTCATGGCTGTTTTTGAAAGCCTGAGCTTAACATGTTTTATCAGCTGACTGAGGCAAATCTGATATTCAAAGAACAGAATGCACTTCATAGCCTACCAGGAAAAACAACCCAAAATGGAGTGACAAATGGAGAGAGAATTTATCCTGAGAACATGCTGAGAGTTTACAAGGTTTTGCCATAGCCAGTATCCTTTTCACTGTCACTAGAGAGCCAACAGATATAAAGAAGAGACAATATTAAGGTCAAGACATCATATGCCACTCATCTTACATGGTTTCTTAAAGTTGTTTGGAAATTCAGACAGTTCTTTTTTGAAAAGTTGTTTCTTGGGGTTTTTTCTTAGCAAATGCCCCTATCCTCTTTCAAATTAAAATGAAAAGCAATTACACAAGTCCACTCCAACACTGCAATAATACATTGATTTGGACAACTCAGGGGTCAGTATCAGTAAAAAATAAATATGCTTAACTCAGCTCTTCTGAACAATCTGCAGTAACAAGCCAGAACCAGCACACAAAGGAGGAAAGCCAGGGTTGGGGGGAAAAAAAAAAGACAAAAAAATCCAAACATATTTCACATTGAAAATGAAGCTTGGCAGAGAAGAACATTATGATCGAGTCAGTGAAGTAAGAGTATCTAAAATCCTAGCCTACTAATACCCCAGTAGAAGACAAGTCACTTAAATCCGTAAAGAACAGCAGTGTGTGTAAAAAGACCAAAAAAATATTTAAATTTGTTGATAGATCCAAGGCAGTTTCTCCTAGTTTGCTGCAGCTCAAAGCAGCATTTCAGAAAGTTAGCTGCTTCTTTTACTGGAAATTCTTGGGGCATATACACAACTGTAAAAAATACAGGCTACCCAGGGAAGTTGTGGCTGCCCTCTCCCTGGAAGTGTTCAAGGCCAGGCTGGATGGGACTCTGAGCAACCTGGTCTAGTGGGAGGTCTCCGTGCCCATGGCAGTGGGCTTGCAACTCCATGATCCTTAAGGTCTCTCCCAACCCAAACCATCTATGATTCTATGATTACTCTTCACCAGTGCACAAACCTTTATAAACTACCAGCATCCAACTGACAGTAGGTAATTGGACAGTGTAAACACCTACAGGTAGCAACTACAGTCACTCTTCATCTAGGAGGACCAGAACTGCTGCAGACTAAAAAACCCTAGCATCTTGGTCTAAGCTAAGTTTAAACCCTGCAAGCACAAGGCACTGCATAAAGACAGATGAAACAAAAGGGAGCACCTTCAGAAACACAGCCAAATACTCATAGAAAGTTTTCTTCTCTCTTTCCCTTTTTGGAAGTCTCTTGATGGCAATTCTACAGGAAGGAATTTTTCCTCCTGAATATATACTTTCTTTCCTAACGTTATCTACTGCTGATATTAGAAAGAACCAGGTCTTCCAAGCACTCTCTGCTATTCACCACACTGTGAATCCCCAAGTTTCTTCCTAATATGGCTGGAGGAGAAAACTTGAGCAGTCTCAGATTGCTAAATTATTTTTTCACCAAAGGAATCTTTGTGGAGCCTCCAAGATGATCTTTAAAGTCTCTTCCAACCCTAACCATTCCAACCTGTGACACAATTCTATGACACATAGACATGTTTATACTCTGTCCTTACTGTTTTGCTTATTTGTTCTCTCTTCCCCGCTTCTTGAAGGGGGTTGATTTTTTTTCCCTTTGGTTGCTTCTTCTTACTGTGTTCATTTTGATGCCGAGGTGACCTTTTACAAACACTACTTCTGGATTCAGGATCCCTCCCTGCAGCATGCCAATCATTCATCATGGCTCCAGAGGGCATGCGCAGTTCCAGCCTTTACACAGCCCCTCTGAAAGTAGATCCATTTAATATTATGTTTATACCCTTCTTCCACATTTCCTTTTGTGACAGCAGTCTGTACAAATGACCATTTGCACAGTGTCCCCAATAAAACCAACACACAGATTCATTGCTCCAAAACAGGAAAGCATTTTCAAAACCTGCCTATATTTCTTAGTCAACATAAGTGTAAGACTTTAGGCTGCTTAAGTCAGAAAAGTCTGTATGTATGTGCACAGGGACGCTTCAGAATGCCTGGAGTCCAGGAGTTCATCTTTCATAGCACAGGGTAGCCCAGATCATGAAATTAAGCTATACTACAGCTTTAGACTGCTTTGCAGATCTAGCAGTTTATGGCTGTGGTAGGTGCTGAGACCCTACTCACATTCATCATTTTTCCTAGATCCAATCTACACATTCAGTCTTCTGAAAAATTCTAAACCACCTGCTGTGAATAGCAGCTAACACATACCTGCTTCAGGACTTGCGGAATTTAACTGCACCATGTTAATACCACCTGCTTTCTGAACACCTGAAAAAGGAATTAAGCTTCCACCTTAGAAGAGAAAATCCTTAAGAACTGCTAACTCTAATCCTAAACTCAGCAAGGAGGTAAAAATACTACTCGCCTCTTCACTCCTGTCAGCTGTCATTCTGCACAGATGACATTTTCCACTCTCAGCTGCAGAAAGGTGGCAGAGTCACAAAAAGTCAAAGCACGATGATAAAAGGCGACCACACAGACAGCTGCCACGTTAGAAGGCAAAGCAATTTTTTTGCTTGGTTCTTAAAATGACTACCATATTTGTGTTGGCTTCTATAGGACCCAGTGAGCCAAAGCACAGAAGGAGAGGAAAAGCTGGTAGAGAATTCATTTGGAGAAAGTCTTGCAAGAACCTTGCATTGAGAATAGAAGATGGATCTAAAAGAAATAGGATGGGAAGATCCTGGAGTAATGTTTTGGTTTGAGCAAGCTCAAACCGACACAAGTATATGTAGAATAGTGGTAAACAAGGAAGAATGCCCAAGGGAAATTTTATGTGTATTAGTAGCTGAAGCCCTGCAGGGGGCAGATGTCAGGGAAGTAAACTCATCACTGTTTACTAATCATTAACTTCATCTAAGCAGGTAATAATGAAGATCCATAGATTTCCACAACTACAGTGACAAGATAAAATCTGGATACATGTTCCATCCTCCTTCTGGCTACCAACCCCACATTAACAGAATCCTTCAAACCAGCCTGGCTGAGAGTCTTAATGGGCTGGAAAATGGCTTGGAAAAGTGGGGCTACTTTCCGCTCATTGCTGAGCAATCACTGAGAAGAGGCACTCAGGTATGGTCAAGACATTTAAGTCAGAAAAGATGGAGAAGGCATGTAAAAAGTCTCTCAGTGGTCAAAAAGGGAAACAGGCAAGACTTGCAAACATCAGAGCAGGTTAGCCGTATCATCTTCCTGCACCAGTGCCTGTAGAATCAGTGCAGCTGCAATACAGAATCTGAGTTTTGCTCAGTGGCAAAGTTAACCTGGCAGTACAGATCCATGCTTGGCTTAAGACAGACACACTCTTTGCGAGTCTTGCTTGGAAGCAGAGTTCCTGGAATGCAGAAGACTGGGGAGAGGAAGACAGTGGGATATGGACCACCAAAAAGCTGCTTTGGCATGAAAAAATCTTGAGAGCACTGGGAGAAAAGCTTAAGATCATGACTCTTGACTGCATTTGCTGCCAGACATCTGACAAAACACCACCAATAAAAGGTGCCAAGGTAAGTCAAGACCGCATCTCTACCAGTTTCTCATCTCAAATGACTATGCTTAGCAGACTACATTAGTAACAGCTTCTCTCGATGCAAGATACAATTTTAGTTTTACTAAAAGCAAATTCTGCTCTGCTCTACAGCCAGGAGCTCGCTGTGCTTCTCTAGCTCAGCACTCCCTTGTGTCCAAAGCAAGGAGCTGCTGCATGCAGAAAGAGAAAATGACTGAACATAGCCAGACTATCTGCACTGACCTGTTCTGCCCTTACAAAAAAGGGAAGACAACTATTTTTAAACATGTCTCCACTAAACCGGCATTGCAGTGGGGCATGGCTATCATTTAACTAGCATCCCAAGGGAATGATCAGCAGAAGGAACAGGCTCTTGCCTATCATTTCCAGCAATCTCACCCCTGGGCTAGCAGCACACATCACTGGCTAAAGGCTCCAAAGGCACCCGTCTGTTCCACGTGGTAACACTACAGATGAAATTGAACATCCTACCTTTCTAAAGTGGAACTTTAGACAACTGAATTCCTTGCATCTTCAGTTGTGTCACAGTAAGACACATTCCATTAATATTACTACCAGAAGGGGTGGCCAGGTGTCAGTAAATCAAGGTACCATAGGTCCGTACAAACACATGCAGAAAGACAGTCTGTGCCTCAAAGAACATGTCATACCATGTCATCTTTCTTAATAGCTGCTGCTGCAGAAATAAGATCTAGAAACCAGAATCCTATTTATTCTGGTTTTCAGGCTTCAAAAAGAAAATGTTCCAAAACACACATAGCTCTTTTTTTTTTTTTTTTTTTTACTAATATGTATTTGTTTAATTCCCAATTATTAAAAAAATACCCTCATAATCCAAACACAGGCACTAACTGGCCCAGATCCTTGGCCTTCTCAGAAGAGAGACCAGACACCAAGTTCCACCTGGGTTCTCTTGCATCTGGAAGCTGCTCTTTCCAGAACAGATAACTCATGTTGATGCACAACACAGAAAGTTCACGTTCTCACTGTCACAGCTTCTCTTCCATCTACAAAAGTGCAGATGTCCCTCTAGACTGTCCAGACAGTACCTTTCACCAACTATGAGAATTCCCCATGCAAAATTATGTGTGATGATCATACAGGGGCCACAGAAACATGTGGGGTCATACAGGTGCAAAGGAGGAGGAGCTGGTGGGCAAGTCCAGCTGGGGTTGTGATATGCAGAGTCCTTCCACACTGCTGGGCTCCACAAGCAAAATGCTCATGCCAGGGAGAATAAGCTACTGCCAACCCCAACTCTGTTTTCAGTAACTTTGATCTTACTACTTTGGTCAGATCAGAGACAGAAATCTGATACTCAACTTCAAACAGCTTCAAGCCTAAAGATGGGCTGAGTATCTGAAACTTACTGCCCCCCTCATCCACCCATCTGCAATATTAGCTGATCCAGCAGACCTATTACCTCTCCTTAGAAAACCATACTGCACTTGATCTCTGAAGAGAAGGGAATACTGAGCTGAACATACTCCACCTGATTCCCATAACAGGCTTATTTTTGAAGTCCCATGGCTACCCAGTAGCCAAATCCTATGAAATCCTATGTCCACAGGACACTTTGATCTAAAATACTGAAAGAGATGCTGCCTAGCAGGCCACATGCTACAGCGGCATTTACACCAGACAGGAACGTGTCAGAGGAAGTGGTAAGACCATGACTTCCCATCCATGAAGTTTAGCTCGTTCTTACCACATACTGTAATTAGTTTCTCCTTCTGTCAAGTACCAAGCCTCCACTAATTTCTGTCCACTTGTCAGAGGAAGCTTACTGTACTCTGCACCTGGTCAGAAAGACTCAGTCTCCTCATGGGGCCTGGCAAGCACAACCAGAAAAGAAAACCACCATGGCTATGCCATCCTTTGCAGCATGGAGGAAAACCTGCCATCCTGGAGTCTCAGGCAGCAGCACAGGTCTTTTAATAGAAGGGCAATTCAACTGGCTTCTTTCCATTGAACTGCAACCTGAGGCTTTATCCAGCTACCATGTAATTGTCATTTTGTATTTAGCCAGAATGGCCTTGGCCAGGAGTGTCACTAGTGCTAACACCCTGTTAAGGACTGGGCACAGAGCTCCCAAACAGGGCAGGGTCACACTGTTTTCTGCGAGGAGCCTTCTGCCCGGATCTTCATTTGTGGTGCCCTTAACTGCCAACTTATGTTTTCAGCTTGTGTTTTGCCATCTCCTGAACATAAAGGTCTAAAGATAGACGAAACAACTGCTTGTTATTTTAGGAGGCACAGTTGTTAGTTAAGCAGTGAGGAGCTGATCCCTCCTTTGTGCAGGCACTGAGCTCTCACTGACAGAAAAGCACCTCTGACAGTGACTTGTTCTTTGAGATTCTTTGAGCCTCCAGTAATCTGCTGTACACTATTACTGCAACATGATACCATTCTAACAAATTATGTGCATTTTTTGTGCTAGTTTTACTAGCTTAATTACATATAAACATTTCACACACACACAAAGGCCCAAATTCATTCACTAATTTCTGGCACTCAAAAGTTCATTACAAGGTTTTTCTTCACAGGCTCCCATTTGTAGTTAACTGAAACCTGTGAAGATAGCTAGAGATGGACACATCCTGGAAACAAAAGTGGAGTTTGAGCATTCCTGATGCTACCGTTCCTCCATCTTTCCAGTATCTATTTAAAGGTGCTTAAAGCATATACAACACTTACTTATCCACCTCAGTGAAATACTGGAGGATAAATTTAGATCTTATCAAACAAGATTTTTTCTTTATCTTGTTTTCCTTCTGGGCAACAATAGGTACCTCATGAGTCTAGGCAAAGGGCCAGCTGAACAAAGATGCCAGCTCTCATCTGTGTGTTGCGAACTGCCTTGTGATAAGATTAGAAAATAATTCCTCAGTTTTAAGGAAAACAGTTTGATACTGCTCACGTTGGGCACCAAAAAAAAACCCAACAAACCCCTCTCCAAAACCACCAAAACCCTAAATTCTTTTTAAACCATCTCTAAAATCTGTTCAACAGACAGAGCATCAGGTTATCCATACCAAATGGAACCAGAGAGGCACCATATGTTGCCTTGTCCCTGCTTATGTAAAACAGCTTAAGAGCTGTCATTTTTGTGCCTGAATCATGCAACTACTATTGACAGTCCTGTAGGCACACACTCTGGTCAGCTTGTCCATTCCTTTCCAGAGGTACACAAACCTGCAGCACATAAGGACTTCTATGACAATCACTGGGTATTAAGCAATACACTGTCGGTAGGATGAGTAAGAATTTAAGTTTTTTATCTCCCACCATGAGTAAAACAACCTAAATATGCTTCCATTATATAACTAGTCTTGATACATACCACAACAAACCTGTCACATTACACATATGCTGAATAGCACTATTTCCACTAATCTGCACAACAGTTCATAGCAATGCCAAGGTGTTCAAAATAGATACGTTGACACTTTTCTAGTGTGCTCTTTGTGCATAGGCTTGCACCAACTTAGAACCCATATGTACACTGCAGCTAACCAACTTGCTTTGCTCAATCCTCATCATTTCTCAGAGTTCCCACAGATGTAAAGACACGCAAAGTTAACTTAAATGCTACATATGCAAAGTCAAAGATGAATGTGCCTCAGCCAAGGCAGTGGTGCATGCATGGAGCACAGATACAAGTTGTTCTAGCAGTGCAAAACTGTTCCTGAAAAGAACTGGAAGGTGACTTTTGCTGTCTCATTCTGATAATAGTTTTCTTGGGCATTTCTCACTTTATGCCTAGGTCGCTCTTCAGAGTCACCTGCACTTACTTCAACAGCACAGGACAACATAGGAAGTTTTGCACTGCAACCACAACATCAACAGACATTCCTTCCTTCTCCAACTGGGTCTAGGATGATCAGTATATAAGCATAGGGAGCATCCTCTGATGCTTGGAAGTGGCCCGCAAACATCAGCCTTTCCTCACCATCTTCCCTGGTAAAGCTATAGTGTGTAAAGAATCATAGAATCATAGAATCATAGGGGTTGGAAGGGACCTCGAAAGATCATCTAGTCCAACCCCCCCTGCCAGAGCAGGGTCACCTAGAGCACATCACACAGGAACTTGTCCAGGCGGGTTTTGAATGTCTCCAGCGAAGGAGACTCCACAACCTCTCTGGGCAGCCTGTTCCAGTGCTCTGTCACTCTCACAGTAAAGAAGTTTTTTCTGATATTCACCTTGAACCTCCTATGCTCCAATTTACACCCATTACCCCTTGTCCTATCACTGGTCATCACTGAGAAGAGCCTAACTCCATCTCCCTGACACTCACCCCTTACATATTCGTAAACATTGATGAGGTCACCCCTCAGCCTCCTTTTTTCCAAGCTAAAGAGACCCAGCTCCCTCAGCCTTTCCTCATAAGGGAGATGTTCCACTTAGCCAGAAGTCTGGCTAAGAACAGAGTCAGGAATTGGAAGGGACATCAGAGGATGCTGCCAAAAAGTTAAACTCTTTTGCAGAGCTGCATGAAGGCTCAGCGCTCAAAAAGCAGGGCATGCTGGAGATCCACCCCAACACTTCTCATCCTAACAGTACCAAAATCTCCTCTAGAATACACTAGCTCTCTTGGAGCTATTCTAAAATGCATTGAGATTTCTATAACAAAGGGTGCAAAAAGCAGAGAAGCAAGTAGCAGCCAGGACTCAGATGGAGAAACAAAAGGACCTTTTAAGTCAGTGCCAAGGTGGATACCTGGATGGGGTTGTTGAGCAGCTGTGCTGCCTCAAGAAGCAATATGCAAACTGATGCAAGTCTCGCAGTGAGCTGTACTGGCCATAAGAGAGGTACATAGAGCCAAATAGTTCAGCACACTAGCACAGGACTGACAAAACCTCTGCTTCATTGCCAGGCTTGCCACGATCGGCAACATGACCTTGGATGAGTCCTTCCACCACTCTGTGTCTCTGGCTGCCATCTAGGTAATTAGGCTAAACTATTTGATGTCAGCGCTACATCTAACTACGGATGAGTTTGGCAGGTAGCACAACTGGTTACTGATACTTCCAAAAGCCATCAAGCAAAACTGGAATAGACTAACTGCAGCCGGTCACCTGCAGAAGCACCAAATTCAAACAGAGTCAAAAAAGCTGCACAACTAGGCAGCTCTTGGCACCAGTCTCCTTTGCTCAGTCATCTGTGTGTCACATGCATTCTCAAGTTTACCAAAGCATTTCTTTCAGGGAGCCTGAAGGTGCATCTCTAAGCCAGACACAGGTATTTGTATTTAACAGCATATTCAATAAGCTTCTCTGTACAGCATTTAAGAGTGAGTAATTAAAGGAAATATTACTGAAGAAGAGCTTCTCATCAGCAACCTAATTAACCTTCTGAAAATAATTAACATTCCTTTCTAAAAAGGGAACAGATGACCCACTACATCCATCAGACAAGCAAAACAAATGCTGAAGGTAAAGGAGATTTGTTCAGAGAGACAGCAAGAGAAGCATCTAGCAGCAGCACAAGTAAAAGGAAGAAGACAAGGCATGCATGTCCGTAACTCACAAAGACTGGACTTTGTGCAAGCGGGTGTGCAGGACTGGCATGTGCTTAACTGTCTGATGTGTGCATCCAGCACTCACATTGAGCATTTCCCTTCCTCTACTTCTGTGACCCACTGAAAATCCATCAGCTGAGATGCTGGAAAGCTCCACACCCCAACTTCTTTTGGAAGCCAGATTTAAAGGCTCTCAAATTCAACCATTCACAGTCACAAACAGCTCTCTCCATATGCAAAAAATCTCCCAAAGGTTGTATGTTTTGACTATTAAAACACTCTCAAAATGCCCATTAAAATTAACCATGATTTCATGTCACATGCAGCCCATTTCTGTGGCCCACGGGAACAAGTGAGGTGACAGCTATGAACAGAATGAAGCACGACTCTGAGCTTCACAAGGTGGTGTTCTGAGCAGTAAGCTTGCCCTGAAAGAAGCATACATTTCTTGATCAGTACATGTTTGAAATCAGCGTGGGTGAGCAGAGAGTCGCAGGCATCAGTGTTGTGGGATGTGTGTGTATGTACAGATGAGAGAAAGCAAAAGACAGAGGTCAACATATCACTGCCTCATACAGCAATAATTGTGACATTTCAACAGTTTGATGCAGTGTGTCAGTGCAGAACAACAGAAAAAATAAGCCATGATGGAGTTGAGCTTCCCAACATTCACATACTCAGGTAACACATCACAAATCATGAACGTGCAGTTGCATTTTCAGCCATTTCTGTGGTTGATGTTCATTTACATTTCCCTGGCAGGAAAGCTGCATACTCATAGCCTTCAAGTGTGATTGCAGTGAGGGCGAAGCTCAGCCATACAAAAGCTTCCACAGCTACATCACTATGGAAACCACAAATCCACCACCTGCTCTGTTTGTCTACCTTCACTGATGAAAAGAGGAAAAAAAAGTATTCTTCCAGTTTATTGCCATCTCAATTCTGTCAAGACCACAGGAGGACGAACACATTCTACCTGCTTCAGGATCAACCCTTTCTTCCTTGAGAGCCCTCTTTGTGAAACCTATCACCTACCTCACCTCTTAACCCAGCTGGACAATCTTCCCCCAGGATGCTTCCATCACTTCTTCCAGTGAGGCCTCTTCAAACGCAGTCTAGGATTCTATCTTTGCCTCCACAGCTTCCCTCTGCTTCTGGACTAGGACAACTCCAACGGTGGCTCATGCTAGGGCAAATCCAGCTAGCTGGCATAATTAGAAGCTGAAAACTGTTCTGGACACAAGGTACAGCATTTTGTTTTGACTGAGGGATCATTCACTTCCTTTCCCCAAAGCTCTTTAAGAACATTTGAAGTGTTCTTTAAATGGGGTAGGACAGATTACAAGACAGCTGTAAATGCAAGGGTTAAACTTTTGCAAACTTTTGCTTTAAGAAGCCCATCATTTCTACAGCAGTTGCTAGATACAGGTAGCTTCTCCCACACTAGAAATCTGAGTACCTCTCAGCAAAAGCCTAATAGCCAAGAGCAACTCTGGAAGATGCAGAAGGACAATGCATAAAAGTGCTCAAAAGTCTGCAATATGGCATGCATGGTGCAGCCTGGGCATGTGAAATGGCTGAAGTAATCTTCATACCAGACAGCGGGACGGGGAAGAGTAGAAACCCTTCCTCATTTAAGTGTGTGCATTTTATGCTGAGGAGGTCTCTCAACCTGAAACCTTCACCAATGCCTTCTCTCACACTGGGCACCTCTTACCTGAGTTCACAGCAGTTCATGGATGAATCTGAGAATTTAGCCTCTCAACATCAGCTGCCAATTGACAACCACCTACACAGACAAATGCCCACTATTAAGTGAGTTGAGAAAAACTACGTATTTCACAGATGTTCCCAAACAGCCATTTAAATACCCTCCTCTCCACTAAAGCACTCTGCATGGAGTGAAAAATCCTGCCTGTGCTCAGAGAACTTTTAGCAGATGACATTTCAGTTCCTTAACAAGGCAGAGCTAGGAACAAACTGACATAGGGTAAGTTCTCTTACAAAAAACAAAGCAACACTACATAAAAGATGCAGCCCTCTCTCACCTCCCTTCTGCAAATCAGGCCAGAACAGTCAGTGCTTCCACCTTGGTCCTAACTCATCACCCTCACCTCACAACCATTTGCAGGCTAGCATCACCAGACGTGTCCCGGTTTCATTGGTGCTACAGGAGTTCCTACCAATAGCCCACAGGATGTTCAGACGTTACTTCTGTGTCCTCAACGATGCAACAACACACAAGTCAGTTTCACAAAGGACAAGCTGCGCAGAGTGGTGATCATAGTCTGCAGGGTCTTGTCCCCTTGGCTTTGGAAGCAGCTCTGTCTGCATCTCCAGCAGACAGCATCCTGAACAGCCTGAGTGGATGGAACATACGGGAGGCATTGGAGGAATGAATAATTCATAGACTTGTTCTGCTGCCAATGGATCTATGTTTTCTTGTGCCCATACGGTGCTCAGTTTTTGTTTTAGCAGTAATAGGAGACGTCTGTGCTTCCTTTAATGGTTCTTGAGGGCAGGCAATAAGCGGCACTTGCTCTACTCACAGCAACAGTATCATACACCAAAGCACTTGCCAGATAAAGCTTTCCTCAGAAGTACTAGTGGCTGCATCATTTACCAAATGGCTGGATTCATTCCAAGGCTCAGTCCATCACCAGCAGCCTTCCCAGGAAGCTGCTGCTGACACTTGCTTTGACATAACCTTGCGGCACTAGTCTGGACTTTACTGCTCAGTAGATGACACTTTTTGACCAACAGAAGCCCTGTATTCAGTTACACAACTGGCAGCAAGATCACAGTTGGAGCTTGGGGAGGCAGCTGACCCTGCTTACCCACACTGTTAACACTGCCACATTTAAGTCTACTGCTTTCCCCCAGAAGCTGATTGGTCTGCTTCCCAGTCTCAGAGACAGATAGGTGTCTATCAGAGCAAGCATATCTACAAGAGTGGGACAAAAGACTACCCTGGCACATCATCTCTTGGGCATTACCACTAAGAGAGTTTAATGAGACCGCTGAGACAGGATAGGCTGAGGAGGAAGGTTCTACATGAATCTGAATTTTATATAGGTAACACCTACATATTCAAAGCTAGTTCCCAGGTAGAAATAAAAATACTGTGTGCAACCTACTCATGAAACCTTATCCACAACAGGGAAAAAAATACTGTAGCCTTAATTTCTGCAAGCTGTATCACAGTACCTGTGCTTAACCTCCTGTTAGGGCACCACAATGCATACTGCAGACACAAAAAGCTGCTGAAACTACTGCAAGGTCTGGACATTGTCATTCTGGTCCCCCAAGGTCCAGCCCATCTACCTGGATCAATTTAAACTTTTGCTTCAGGATATAAATCACCATTCCAATTTGATAGCATTCTATATTCACTCTGTGCAAGTGTGAGACTGCCACAGATACAGGAGAGTGGCCAGATGAGCCTAGAAAGATTAGTAGAGTAACACAGTGGTGAATCAGGTGCTTGTCAGAGCCAGGAATAGATTCCTCATCATCCTACTCACACCTGTGCTTTTATCACAGGAGACAGCAACCCTCCATTCTTTACCTACTGCTCTGGTTTAGCTCAGAGACATTGCTCCACTGTCCTGATTGTTTTAACTGCCTAAGGCTATCCAAATGTGAGGTTTTAAAGAGACAACAACACTGGAATAAGTTTGGCAATATAAATTATGAGCAATCAGAATGATGTGACTAAAAGCAGGCAGAAATCAAGGGTAATGTGTGCAAATGGCAATCTTATACTCCCAGAAAGCAATTTGCAGTTTGAGCCAATGGAAATAACTTCATGTCTTGACCATCCTCTATGCACTCTATGTATTTAAATTTCAAAGGTCCCATCTACAATGCAGTCAGCTCTGTACTTAGAACACTGTTCTAGTTTTCTGGTTTATGAGTGCATTCCCACTGGTTTTACCCTCCAGCCCTTACCTTTTCTGAGGAGGAATCTTGGAGCTCTCCTGCTTTTCAGTCAGCTCCTGGTTCACAGCATCCGCAGGTCAACCAGGTTGCCTCCAGCAGGTCCGATCCGTTTCAAATGCCAGTCGTTTTTGGACCAGGTGCGTGAGACCAACAGCTAATACACCAACCAGACAGCCTTCCTAAACCAAAGAAGTACAGTTTAATCTTCATGAAGCACAGTCCAAGAGACACTTTAAACACTGAAAGAGCTATGTGTACGGATAGTTTAGCTCTGGTACATTGGGCCCTGGAAGACCAGACCTCTGCAGAGCCCCAGGTGGGTGCCTGTACCTGCCCCTTTCCTGGGGCAGCTCCCTGGCAGCTGCCTCTCCTCTGATGAGGCTCAAGCCTTTAGACTCTACACTGTCCTTCTGGATCCCAGCCACAGTAAACACATGGAGCAACTTCACTGGAGCCAGTGACCAAAGGTTCCTCACTGCCACCATCTCAGCCAAGGTCTCAGTTAAACCTTGAAGTGTCTACTAGAAAGTGCTTTCTCTCTATTTTCCCGGCCAATCCTCCCATTTTTAAAGTAACCCTCACTTCTGACACCTTTTCATCCCCATCCTCCCTTTCCTAACATTGCCTGTCTATATCCCTGCCTCCTCTTCTCACTTCTCCAATCACCACATTTTTCTTCTTCTTCCTTCACCACTCTGGGACAGTGTGGCCTTCATATAGACAGGGCCCTTGCCACTACCACCCACTACTCCAGACTGTTCCTGGGGGCACCAGCACTGCTCTTCCCCTACCCAAACTGGCTTTCACCTCCATGCTGAGCTCAGGCAACACAGCTGCATAATCTGAGCAGAGCCCACGGGTTGGGGCTGTACTTCTCCTTCTCTTCAATCACTGACATTTAGAATGTCCCGATTTTCACAGAAGTCATGCCTCAATGTGCCAGCTCCAACACAAACTATCTCACATCGTAGCTGTATCAGCTTCACAGATCTTACACTCTAAGGGCTTCTGCACACATAGCATTTTTCTGGATTAGTTGCATGTGAAGAAGTTAGAGCAAGAACATTTATGTGTCAGGCTGTGTAACAAATGGGATCTTCACATCCTAATAAATCTCAGGTTTCAAGCACCAAAGTCCTACAGGAATTCAAGAGAAATATTTTCCTTAAACAAAACAAACAAACAAAAAAAAAAACCCATAACAACAACAAAAACAACCCCCAAAAAAAAAAAAAAAAAACAAAAAAAAAATCCCACACACTACACTATTTTTATTTAGAGAACACCGAACTGCAAAACCACTCCAATTAAAAAATGCAGATTAAATAAGTAATCCTCCCCCAACAAAACCTTGCCACCAAGATTAATGGAGTGATGAATAGCATAAAACCACTAATTAAATCAATGTAACATGGGTATTATAGAGACACATTTAGCACCTTCTGCCTGTGCACCAAGGCTTGCATCCACTTCGGAGTCTCTCTTATAGTGAGAAATAGTTACTATTTTAACAGCTAGGTATTTGTACATCAAACTGGGAAAGGACTTGGTTTTTAGCTACCTCTGGTGTAAATTGTTTTAACACTGATGTTCCTAAAAAGTTATTTACACATCAGCTATTTTCATTAGATGCATTTTGTCACAGTTGGATATGGGTTTCTACTGAACTATTTATCAGATACACGCAAACAAAATTTTTAAAAGCGTCTCCCTAGAATCATAAGAACACAGAGAATGCTTTTTACATAGTCAGATCTATTTGTCTATAATGTAATTTGTAAAAAAATGAGGAAAAAAATCATACAAAATAATCAACTGCAACACTCCCAACTCCTTCAATGCAGAATTATGAACATTACAAAAGGCTTCGAGCCAACCAAACTTTAGGACAATGCAGTCCTGCTCAATTCAGCCCCTTCCCTGACACTGGCACTCAGTCCACTCATGGGGCTTCATCAGGAGCCAGACCAGGAACTTCTCAGCCATCTGAATGCTAAACTCATGCTACCCTAATGCCTGCAAGTTCTCAGCTGTATCACCTCTCAGACTCCGGCTCACAGGCTGCCACCCAACAGAGTTCCTTTTCACAAAAAACTTTCTTTCTATAAACTCAAAGTACTGGAGAAACCATACTTTTAGTTACACATTTATCTACACTTGAAAGGAAATAATCATGGAAGAAACAAAGACTGTGTTGTAACACACACGAGCAGGCAGGGAGAGCTGAAGATAGAGGTTTGACCTTAAAGCTCATGTGATTAATACAACACTTAAGCTGTGCAGAAAAGGGGATTTGTTTTTTCTATTGTATATCAGTGAACTTTCTGGGTTGAAATACTAATGATTAAAAAAAGGGAATGTTTGTAATAGGGAAAAACAAACAGACAAAAAAACAACAACAGTGATGAGACCATTCAATAAAAAAAATAGTTACATTCTAAAATCCACTACCAGGACAGACTCAGACTTCCCAAAACAGCAAACAGCACTTACCCATGCTCTGGCTATTCCTCTGACACAGACACCAACCTTCCTGGTGTCAGCAGGTTGGGGACCACACATTAGCATAATTTAGTTAGTAGTGCTTATCAAATGACAACACAAAAAAACAAGCAAACAAAAAGGAAATCAAGTTCCTGACCGGTAAGTGGTTACCTGCGAGTTCCTTCAATTGTCTGTTTTAGTATTTACACTTCTTGTTTCTAAAGTGCTACAAAAAAGAAAGCTCAGGGCCATGTAACTAGCCAGTGATAAACTGTCCTACCAACAGAGGAAACACATCACAACACTGCTCCATGACTTATCTGGGATTCTACTGGGAGAAAGTGCCAAATTTGGAAACAGAAAGTAAGTATCTTGTCTCCTCAAAAACTCACCCTGCTCAGGCAGGACTTACACAGAGAATAATGCACATTTCACTTCCAACTGAAGTCCAAACGTGCCTTTTGATGAAAGCTTTTGAACCTGCACACAAGACCAGCTGGGATCTGAACGTCCCTGAATCTAGACTGGTAGACAGAGCACAAAACATGGTAGGTTTGGACGAATTTCCTTCTCAAAAGGATGGAGCTACATCATGAGATACCTAGGGCAAGCACTGCTACACAGTCCCACCTCCTGAAAAGGGAATACCTCTTTTCTGGAGAAACAAGAACAAAATAATTAGAAAAACAACTCTGTATGGCAACAACTTGCAGTTACCTGAGCAAAACAAGCAACTTCTCAGGTTAGGTGCATCCTTTCCCAGATGGGTCCCCTATCTCTACTGAAAATGGCTGGCAAAGTCTTGAGGAAGACATTAGACCTCCAGATTTTAAGATTTCTTTTAAAAGCCAGGCTGCCACCTAACAGCTGAAGAGGCTTGGGCAGATGCCCACACCACCAGAGTATCTCCAAATGCTTCTGTGGCTATTTATCAACAAAAGCAGAAATGTGTTTAGAATAACTGCCAAGAGTTTTTATTTCTTGTTGTTGTCTTGCAATCTGTCTTAAAAAAAAAAGAAAATAAAATGAAACTCAGGTTTCAAATAAGCACACAATCACATTCCCTCGTGCTGCTAGATCTGTCTCACATTATTAGACTCTCACTTACTTTTTCCTCCAGGTACACTCAACCCCTGCTTATGTTCCTTCCAGTCTGTTTCTGCTAAGGCAATGAAAATGAACCAGCTGGGTTTACACTCAGGCTTTCATGCACTACCACAACTCTCAACATTTTTTGGCCAACAGGCCACTGTGGGTGTTTTAAGACTTCTCACGGCTTTCCACATATCCCTGCCATCTACCTTTTAACATAAATCTCTCACTCATTTTCTTATTTTTCATAGTCTCAAGGATGAGCTATGGGCTACTTTCCATAAGCTGTTGAACCATCAAAGACCCACAGAGCCACAGGAGGGAACAGTTATTTACTTACATACACTAAGACATGCTTCTGTATCTTTAAAAGCTCATCTAACATTTCTTCTGTTCATTTCAGGTTACAGGAATACTTTTCTCTAACACTGAGGTCAAACCTGACCTCGCAATATGGAAGGTTAAGCAGGAGGTGAGTTAAAAAGGAGCAACTCTTACAAAACTCCACCTACACTTGCTTTACATCATGAAAGCAAACTCACTGGCTTTTTGGAAATTGAAGGCAGGGTGCTGTTGCCTAGCAACTTATCTGATTACCATTTTTTCAAGTATCACATGCACACTTAGTTAGATATGTTGCATAATAATGTCTCACTTTTATGCTGCTTAACCCAATGGGGAAAAAAAGAGGGGAAAAATCTACCAAAACTAATGCCTTTAGTCTCTCTTCTGTCAAAAGATAAAGATTGTAGCTCAAGAACAGGTTGAAACATTAATATTCCTGAATTTTATTCCTGCCTTTTTCTGGCTTGCTGAATGTGCTTATACAAGCAATTTATCTACTTGTCTGCAAAATGACACTAATAATACCAGCTTCACAGAGACACACTGAAAATTCATTAAGAATAGAGAGATTCTCAGATGAAAGACACAGTAGAAGTGCTGGTGTTAGCACTTACAGCTTTTTAGTACTCTAAATGTTGCTAAGCTCTGGTCCAAAGCATAGCAAATTTTAATCATTGTCATGACATTGTCCAGTCCTAGTTTCTCAAACAAGGATCTCAAACCAAGAAAACTGCATTTCTCTCATCAGAATGTGCCAGTTTCCTGACTTCCATGTCTGATAGGTAGCTGGGAAAAGAAAAAAACAAAACAAAAACAAAACCCCAGTAAAAACAAAAAAACAACTCCTACTCACCCCACACAGAAGGTAGCGTAACTCAACTTAAAATCACAGCACTAAGCACTATTGCAGCTCTTGGACCTCAAACCATGAAAATCAGAGGTGAATCAGAACATACGAATAAATGACCTTTTCAGAAATCAACATGCTCTAGTTACCGATCTGGTCTTTGAAAAACTAATTACACTCTAGCTAATCTATGAAATAATGAAGCATTTAGTTGCCTTTATAGTGGGCAGTAATACCTTATAATGCAAGCACCAAACTGAGGCACTGTTTCCAAAAGGTTATAATTATCTAACAGGAGGGCTTGGACTCTAGCAGTTGACTTTTTTTGCACATCCACAAGTTATATGTCAATATAATATAACATAATAAACTGTCTACTTTATAAAAGAACCTGAGTCTTCCAATGCACAAAATGGAGATGGCTCAGCTGCCCGGGGCACTCCTGATACCATGCTAGCTTCTGTCAGCTCAAGTGACTGAAGGTGATATTTTTGCAGCTTGGTATCTCATCTCCATGGTAAAGTATTAAGCAGCAAAGGAAAACCAAAAGCAGTAACAGTCAAGCTCTACAGTGCTAAGGAATCATCACATTACCTTCACAGCAGCTTCTCTCTTCCTAGTAGACATTCAAGCATTTTTATAAACTGTGTCCTACATCCTGAGGCTCTTGTGCAAGTCCACTTCCAATTAAAAGCTTAATTGCAAGATCTGCCTGGATCAAAATAAACCAAATCACATGGTATCTATCATGCCACTAGGGGAAACAAAATACACATCTTGAAAACAACAGAAATCACAAAAAGAAATAACTCTTCATCTAGAACTTACTGGAAGCATCCTTACCATAAACCTCTACTGACACAAAACATGAAGAAAATATGTGGGGCCAAAGAGTGCCCCATGGATTGAGCAAGTCTGACTTGTCCAGTTTGGTTAGCAGGAGAGGAGACAGCCAAGTTCACCACTATCATGAGGCACTCTCTACCTTAAGCAGCGAGAAACCACTCTACCTAGAGCTCTATGTAGAAACTCCCCAGCCAAGATTCCTCAGCCCAGCTTAGGCTAGTGGAGCTGAATGAGTTTGACTGTCTTCAGGGTGAAAAAACAAAACAAACTCCCCCTCCCCAGAAGGCTCTTAGCAGTACACACAGCACTATGCCACAGCTACCCATGCAGAAATACTTCATTATCTCCTTCATGCTCTTAGCAGAGTCAAGGAGAACAAGACAGAAAGGTGCTTCACAGAAGTCCTTCAGAGTCCTCCTCCATGCACCTCAGAGCAAGATCCAGCAAAGAAGGAGTCAAACAGCAGCTTCACCACTCTATGCTATCAACACTTACCTAATGACTGCTAATGCTTGGATCTTATGCAATGAAAGCAAGACAGCAAGCATTTGTGGTAGGGAAGATTCCCTCAATCATCTAATCCAGCTTTGGCAGAATCCTGTGAGGGTGGGGGAGTTCTGAAATGAGGTTGTGGAGAACTCTTGTGCACTGAAACTAGTAAAAATCCAAAACAAAAGAAAGGGTAACATAAAACACTCTTGTCTCTTCTATACAATGACTAAGACAACCTCTGAACTAGTAACAGGTATTCTCATTCAGATATGCCTACAAAATCTCTAAAGCACTCTGGCTTTTATTTAGCCTCTATGGAGATGCTAAAGAGCAGCACACATGTGCCAATACATGTCTTTTACACTTGTTTCAGCTGGACTGTGAGGTGCATAGGCTCACACTAGGCACTACTGGCTGTATCATTTACAACCAGGAATGTAGCTCTCTGACTAACCAGAAAGAGCGCATTGTTTCCAGCTGGCACAGATGTTGGCAATCTGCTTCTGCAGAGCCAAAGCCTTTGCCCAGCCTGGCTTTCTTTCGGGACTCTTTCTGGTTGCCTGCACAACTACCTTACCTAGAAGCTCAGAAACCACCTGGATACTCCTGCCTCACATACCATCACAGAAATGTGAAAAGCAGAGCAGTCTATTTCTGACTTACAAGTCAAACAGCCCTCTGCTCCCCCACCCAGTCTGTACTGAGCCTGCAGAGTTAAGAGCAAACACAGTCAGGCAATATAGTCACCAGAGAATACTAACATATATACAGGAAGCAGATCTGAGAAGCAAAAGGGTATCATTTACAAACCCATACCAAGCAAGCCACAAGTAGATAATACCCTTTATGTAGGAAAACATTACCTATCTAGGTGATTGATCTTCCTTCAGAAGTAAGGAAAAATACCATACTTCACCTTTCACAACAGGCAGATTTTATTTTGAAAGAGAACTCCCACTTGTATTGTTCAACTTTGTGTCTTTTACTCCAGATCCAAACCAGGAACACCTTAGTTGGACTCTGCTTCATTTGCAGCTATACAGCTACACAGGACAGAAGGGACCACAGTATGTTTGCTCAGGTGCCATTTCCGAATCTGCAGGACATGACTCAGGCACCTGAAACCTTACCAAGGTATTGCAACTGCCTATGGAGGTGGGCAGTGCTTCCCACAATAGGAAGGTGAGGAGTGGGAACAGAGGTTTTTCCTGCCTCATGCTGGCAAATAATTTCTCTAAGTAATTGACCTGTTTTCTACAGAGTAATTAGCCCTAGGGAATGAAGCACTGCTGCCCTTCAATTAGTCATCTTGTTACCTCTCTTGTCTTACCATGTAATAGCAGGCTGCTTGAGACTGAAAAAAGAAACAAAACAACACAACTTGATTTCATTTTCTTAAACATGGCACTTATTAAAAGCAATCCAGAAACAAAGAATCCTAAGGTACAACTGGCAGCAATAACATTTCCCATTACTTCCATGATTTCATTGTCAGAACATGCAGGTTTCCTTCATGTGGCTACCCTTTAAGCCTCCTCAATATATTGGGTTTCTCTTTTTCAGGAGCTTTTTCAGGATACTTTCCCTTCATTTTCCATGACGGCATGTTTCCTGCTGTCAGAAAGTTTAAGAACAGAAAGGACTCTTTGCCTAAAATCTAGTGAAACCTTACGCATAACACAGTGTATTAAAATTTCATGCACTTTCTTGCTACAGAGCACAGAAACTTGGATAAGGACAGAAGTCCTTTAGTATAAGATTAGATTTACATACCATGAACAAAGAGCACAAGAAATCATGCCACAGCCTGCGTGGCAACTCCAAAACTGGCAAAGGACCATTCAAACAAGTCTCACACAGATGACCTGTAGTTACCAATCCCCTGCTGCAAAGGAAAGAAAAAAAACTTCGAAGTCTGGTCCCATATTCTGTGCTACATAGGATTCTGAGGATACAAATAAGACTTGCCATCAAAGCATGTAATGACAGAAAGAAGATACGATTTTTTTTCCCCTGGGAAGAGTGAAGTCTCCTCTCCCCCACTCCCCCCAGAGCTCTTTCTTCCTGAAATGCTCAGTCCCCGATGTTGGCTCATTCCTAGTGGTTCAGAGGAATGCAACAACTAAATTCATCTGGCTAAGTACGCCGCGAGAGGAAACACCCTTCCTGGACACAGTGCAGTGACTGTCGGCAGCCCTGAAGCATGGTAGCTGAGTACAGTCGTTGTCTTAACCAAATTAACAGGTATTACAAACCCATTTAGGGCACTGCAAGACAACTGCTCCTCTCCAGAACTCTTCATGTGTGGGAATTAGTAGATGCACAGATTGCAAGGCCAAGGGTATACCTGCATCTTTATTCCTTAGGACTTCTCTAAGACGCTGAATTAAAGTATAGACTGAAAAAAAAACCACAACAAACAAACAAACAAAAAACCCACCTCAATTTAGACTCCAAACACTGCCAAGTCCACCACCTTATCAAAAAAACTATTCCTGTCTTACACTCTAAGTCAGGAACCTCCATCTCCCTTCAAGGTTAAATTTGCCTTCCACTGCTCAGCACCACATCTTGTTAGGACATTGTCAGCAAAACAGCAGAGTCCCCACTATCAGGTATCATTTCCATACGTATGCAGAAATCTAGGTTACTCTCAACCCACATATCAATAAGCTATTCACAACTCTTGTTTTAGCCCCCCTTGACCATTTTAGTAAATTGCCATGGGATATTGCCACAAGACTGCCAAACTCTGAACTCTCCCAATGAAGCAGCTCATTTTCTGCATCCACCATCACCTTGCACTGAATTGGAAACAGCCAGGACCTCAACAAGGAGATGCTACGCAGCTGCAAGCAGTACTACCTCAACACCTCCTTGTCCCTTCACTCCCCTCCCACCATACTGTGCTACTTCCTTTTTCAATATGCCTGTGATCAGAGGATCTCAAAATGTTTCAGACATTTAATAAGCTGCTAGTAACACTTCAGATGACCTTTGTTTAGGAAGCTACTAGTTAAATCAAACGATTTAACTTTTTTGTTTCCATTTGACATCTACCTATGAAATGCCACCTTTCTGCATCTCAGTCTCCTCTTCTACAAACACGGGGCCACCCATCTTCTTCAGTGAGAGCCTCAATACAGAAGTACGTAATTTACAGACATATGCACAAAGCTACTCAGAGAGAAACTACCTACTTTCAAATTAAGTGAACAACCTTAATTGATCTACAGAAGCAAGGTTTTGTCTCCAGAGAAAAACTGACAAACCTGCATGGAAAAGGTCATATCTTCTCACTGGGACTAGGTGCTGGGATTCAGGAAGAACCTTCAGGATGTGCCATGGACATCTGAATGTCTTACAGACTTCCTACAAGGCATTCTTCAGTGCTGGCTGAAAGTGGATTAACCACAGGCATTAATGACCCCATGTCAGTAAATCTTTCTTTTCTGTTTCCTAACAATTTTGTGGTAATTTTTCTTTTCAGGACCTCCTATTTACCAACAAACAGTAGCCAGCCCCGTCTCTGTCTGATGCTGTACATATATTAATGCATTTGCATTCCTGGAAACCACAGTTCTGTTCTTGCAAATCCCCAATGCACACAGCTCTGGCAGTTACAGAGCTGTTACCACCTCACCCGTGAAAAATTTCAGCTCCTGCAGGGACTGATTTTTCCTCAGAATTAAGACAGAAACAGGACAAACCGGTCACACACATGATGTCAGAGAACAATACTAAATATTTCATCTAACAGACCTGTACTGCTTCTGCTATGTAATTAAGAATCTTAACAAATTTGTACTTCCCAGTAGCTTTGGACCAGCAATGGCAAATGCTCTCTAGGAAGTCCCAGCCTAACACTCCAAGTCAAGATGAGAAGGATAGGCCAGACTCCCAGCATCCCTGCTCCTAAGCATCCTAGAGACAATCTTTAAAATCCTAGCACAAAGGACAGGGGACAGAAGGAACCAGATTTTACATTTAATCTAAATTCGGCTATTCTAAATATTTTTCTATACCAAAAATGGAACAGAGCAAACATCTTGAGATTAATTTAAATGTAAAAGGGAAAAAAGAAAAAAAAAAAAAAAGGAACAACTCTCATGTTCAGCTTCTTGTAATGTCCGGGTCCCTGACCTCTGAGCCTTGGACACACAAGTAATGCACAAGATTCCAGAAAAGTCGCTGAAAGGACCGAAGCTGCCCCCTCGCCCCCTTCCCAATTCCGCTCTGCAAACGATGGGCTGCTCCGTATCAGAATCACAGAATCCTAGGGGTTGGAAGGGACCTCAAAAGATGATCTAGTCCAACCCCCCTGCCAGGCAGGGTCACCTCTTTCCTGGAATAAAGTTTTCCTGAAATTAATACCAACAAAATATTAAAAACCAATTCGGTTTTGTAAAAAAGGAGCACTTATCAGGGAAAACCAGTTCCAATTTCAACAACTATTCCACACCGCTTCCCCAGAGCCCCCGAGCACCTCCCAGCCGGGCCGAGAGCTCCCGAGCAAAATCCCCTGCGACACCGCCCGCGTCCTCTCCCCGGCGCTTCGCCGAGGGGCTGCGGGGGGCTGCTGGGCCAAGACGGGGTTCGGCGGGGCAGGCGGCGCCCCGAGGGACGCCGCTTCCTCAGGCCGCGCCGCGCGGTCTCGCTCCCCGGGAGAGGGCGACACCCCGCGCCCGGGCCCCGGGCTCTGCCGCGCCTCCCCGGGGCCCCCAGCAGGGCCCGCCGGCGGGCGGGGAGGCTGCCGCTCCGCCGCCCGGGCACCGCCGCCCGCCTTTGTTTCTCTACGGCTGGCGCCCGGCCGGCTTCCCCGCACGACGCTCGCCCGGCGGGAAGCGCGGCCGCAGCACGGCGGCCGCAGCACGGCCCTCCGGCAGCCAGAAAGTGAAACCAACGGCGCCAGGCGCCCGCCCCCGCCTTTCGCCCCGGGCAGCGCATCCCCCGCCGCCGCTCGGCCGAGGGGAGGCCGCCGCAGGCGCCGCGCACCTACCGGCGGGGCGGGCGTGGGGTGGGCGTGGGGCGGGCAGGGGCAGGTGCCGTGGCTTGCCTCCCCCCGTCCCCCGGCGCCCGTGCCGCGGCTCATCGCCTCACCGGGGTCCATGGGTGCTCTGCGGCCGGCGGCGGCGGCGGGAGGTGAAGTGTGCCAGTGACAGTCGCCTGTGGTACAGATGCGGCTGCAATCTGCACATGCTCGCTTCCGACAGCCGGCCTGCCCCGCTACCTTCCCTTAACTCTTTCCCTACTGCCCTGCACTGCCTCCCCAACGGCCCCGCGCCCTCCCGCGGAGGGGCAGCCAGTTCGCTCGGTCCGCAGCCCGGGGGGCCCAGTCGACTGGTTTCCCCAGAGGCCTGCCGGGACCAGCGCGGGGAGAGCCCATGGCCGGCGGGGGGGGGGAACGTTCCTCCCTCGCAGAACTGGACACTGCTGTTGTGGGTCGGTGTGTGCTTGCTCGGGTGTGTGGCGGCAACACCCTGCTCCAAAAGTTCCCAAAAAAACCTGGAGTGTTTGCTCTGGGTGGGTGCATGATGTAGCAAAGCTTCTTGGGTGGTGAGCCTGCGGTATACGTTCTTCATATTTACTCTTCTTAAGAAGTACATAACAAAAACAAACAAAAAAGCCAAGCAGCTAAGGGATATAACCCCCATACTCCTGTTGTTAAATCTGGACGCTGACAGGACATCCCTGCAGTGCAGGAAGTCAAACACAAAGGAAATATTTGTCTGCAGCTTCACTGTTAAAACATTGAAACATAATCTCTACCAGATTTTCCACCCAGAAGGATCTTTTCAGATTCAGCATATTGCCTGAGGAAGAGGAGTAAGAAAATAAATTTAAAGCATAGGTAGTAAAATAAATTACAGTTGTTTCCCTTTCTACATTAACTCTTCAGCAGCATGAGAACACAGGGGAAAATGCCTTTCTCTAGGATTATAAATCACGAGATTGCAATCCTGAACCAGAGTTCTTCAGCAAGCAAATGACCACTCTGTACCTCTGGCTTCCTTCTAACAAATGGAAATAACAGCAGCTTGGCAGTGAGGATTAGCTAGTTAATACCTCTGAAGTGCCTTGTAGTCTTCAGGCAGAAGTGAGGGAGATTTTTTAGTTTTGTCCCTTTACAAAGAGAGAAGTCAAAGTATTGTGGGATAAAATGGTAACCTCAAGTGACACAAACTCAGAAGTAGCAATTAATCCTGAGCTTAGAGACCCGTGTTTTAAGCAAGGCCCTGCCTTTCCTAATTAGCTACCAACTTTGGGCTCTGCTCTGGTCTTCTCAGGCCTCTGATAAAGCCCACATTTTCTTTCTCACAAGCACCAGGTTTCCTGGTCTGTCCTGCCTTCTGTAGTATCAGAAATGATGAGCTAATTTTTTATGAGAATAAGGATGTTTTTATGACCTCTGTTTAATGACTCGGCATTTCTGATGTCAATAATAAATTGTTCCAATGACAAGGCAACGTCAGATCAGTGCAGGCCCCAAGGCAATTATAACAAAAGATGTCTGGCTGCAGTGATTCTCTCAAAGACAGGTATTCTCTTGAGAGGCTGCAACCTTCAGTACCAAAACTGCAGGGCCAGCAGGTGCTGCACTCTGGAAAAACGCTATGGCTTTGCATAGCTCTGCGTAGCCAGGAGTGCCCGAGTTGCTGGCCTTGTTCCTGTCAGCATTTGCCTGGGGACCTCTGTGAACAAACCACTGTGGCTGCTCCAAGGATGCCACGATGCAGCAAACCAGGCTGTCACCAAGTCACCTGATTGCACAATCTCACTGTGAGAGCTGGAAGATCAGAAAGATGGAGCATTTTAAAGGGGAAATGGAGAATAATGAACAGCTAGCTCTACCTCAGCAACTGAGCTGTGCAAGCTAGGACAGTGCTGCATGCACTGGTGATCTCTAGCTGGATTAAAAACCACCAATTGTTTTACATATATTTCAACAGGGCTGAGAAGGAAAGTGCTAAGATAGCTAAGGCATCTTTGATGTTGTAAGAAGCACCTTTTAAATACTATATCCGATTAGGCAGCTACAGAGGACAGCAGCCTGATGCAGTGCTTACGTATTTCTTGTGAAACAGCATCTTTTAGAAAGCACTGTGCTAGAGAAATAGTCAAGAGAGAGCGTGAGAGAGATCATTTAACAGTATGAGACAGCATGAGCATTTCACAGCATGAGTGGAGAGAATGCCTTATGAGGAGCAGAGGAAAGGTCAAAGTGAAAGGGAGAAGAGAGCTAAGAGATACTTACCTAGGAGAAGGAGAAATCAACAGCCAGAGGTGGACTGGAAAAAATTAGAAGCATATGTAGGGAATACATAAATCTGTATTCTCCCTGTCTAGTCACAGCAAGCACAGAGAGGAAGGAGGAGGTGAGAAGAAAGGAGAGGACTCCCAGAATGAGAAGGGAGGAAGGAGGAAGCAGTGAGGCAGGGGTGAGGGGAATGAAGACAAACGCTGCACTGTGCTGAGGGGACAGGCAGGAGGGAGAAATGTCAGAGCGAGCAGCTGGTGGTGGTGCTGTACACCTGAGAGCTTGTTCAGCTCTCCCCAGATGCATTAGCTGGTCCAGAAAAGCTGTTATTTTTCTGTCCAGCCTTGTTCCTTTCAGCCTGAGCTACTAATGGAAGAGAAAAAAAAATGGAGTTGAGATCATAATATTGTGAAAGTGGGAGTAGGATGAACTTCGGGGACAAAGGAGAGAGGATTTCTAGAACTGCCTATTTGTCAGGCATTCACCAGGAGGCCTAAGCTCTCCAAGGCCTAGTACCAGGAGCAAGCACCCTTCTCTGCATAGCATCCAAGCTTGTACACTGGAAGCTGGTTCCAAGATGAAAAGAGTTTGCAGTGACCAAAGTATTCTCTAGCTCCTCTGCAGCCACTTGTAACCAGGCACAGGAGGTACAGCTGGTCTTATTAATGACCTCATAATCCTGTCATGCATGCATTGTCTTTATCCAGAATAACACAGTTCATATGTAACACCCGATCTAGTTTCTCTATATGTGTGCCCAAAGCCAGCTCAGATATCCCTGCACTATCCTGTCTGGTTTTGGAAGGTTTTATTCATTTGGGTGCAGCATCACACCTGACTGTATGGAAACATCTTAGAAAGTAGCATTATCATACTTGCTTGCTACTATACTCTTGAATCTGGGCACACTAAGGATTGCAGTGCAGCAGTACCCAAGCTAGTTCCTCACTCATCCATTTTGTCTCTGGCAGAGCTTATTCCTTCACCAAAATTTGTGTTTTGTTTATGGCCCAACTGTTACACTGAAAAAATAATTACTTATTTCTTCAAGAACTTTTCATTACATTGGTATCTGAGTGCATCACAAATATTGCTGCCAGTATAGTAATTCCCAGTGAGGTAAGATCTCACTCTGCAGATTGGGGTTTGAAGATCAGACATATTACAGTTAAAAGGAATCATAAATTTGAGACTCATAGCATCTCTTTTCCCCCAGAGAAATAATCATTATAATTGCCTCAGGGCCTGCACAGATGACTCCTTATATTTACATTCCAGTTGCAGATGCTTATCCCTTCTCTAAACCCAGCCTCAGCCTAGAAAAAGGAACACGTGAAAGATCAGGAGCCTCCATTAGTCGTACCAGTTCAGTCCAAGTGACTCATCTGACATTGCTTGGGAACTAATGAGGAATGGGATCCAGCTTTCCAGTGTGGTCTTAAACCACCTGGCTCATTAAATTACCCTTACCCTAATTTCCCACTTCACTCTCCACACGCTAACGGGTTCTGCAACGAATGAGACAGGGATCTCACCTTATAACACTCCCTGTTCTCTACCCAGCCATGGTTCAGTCTGACTCCAGCCAGCCAGTGCATTGAAGGAGAGACATATCATGGAAAACTTCATGACAATTGTTTAAGACCTCTTAGGAGAAAATTAGCATTTTCCCTTCCTTGGGAGGTTTGGCTTTTTCCCTCCTGTTTGCCTGAGGAGGTCCTGCAACTGGGAACTGGGAATTTCATCTCTCTGGATGTGTAGAATAGAGAGGAGATGCTCTGTCTTTATTTAATAAACCCCTAACATCCAAAACATGGGCTTTTCTGTCAGGAAACAAAGAGCAATCTTGAAGCTTGCAAAGAAATTAAGGAAGGAACTATTTATTTATTTATTTTCCCCTTAGGGGCCCCCAGTCACTGTGCTGACAAATGTTCTTCAAATCCCTGAAGCAGGAAGTGCATTTTGAAGAATACCACAAATCACATGCTGTCTCAGATCAGCTTGCTCAGGTCTTAATGCAATAACATGGAAATTGCTTCCTTTGTCTTTTTCTTTTTTGGTGAGGGTAGAAAAAAATACAAGCCATGGATTTTCACTGCCTTCACTCATTCACTGAGTTTATTGAAGAAAACATGAAGGAAATTTTCAAACATGAAGGAAATTTTCAAACATGATTCCTTCAAGCTGGAGGAGACTCTCTAGTCTGGTGGGTTCCTGTCTTCTTTCTTTTGCTTCTGACAGGGGCTTTTTTTTCCCCCCGTAGCTTCTCTCAAAGTACACTTGGGTTCTTTTTGTGGCCTCAGACACTAATGCCATATTCCTCACTCCTGACAAAGTGGGACTATTCACAAAGGGACTAAGGCAGGAGTTAGATCCATGCAGGTTCTTAACATATCCCAGCCCAAAACTGAAGCCCTCTAAACATTTGTTCATTTAACCATGCATGGGCCAGTCTCTGCCAGTAAGGTGTTTCCCTTGGGATCATTCTCAAAATGTTAAAAGGCAGGGCAGCAATCTCCAAGGTACCCAGAGCTATTTTTGAAAACTCTTGCCTTCCTCTCTGGAATTGGTCAAATCATTCCCTTACTCAGAGCATATTCTTGCCTCTAGATACAAACTGTAATAGTGAAGTTTGCATGAGTATTTGGCCTTGCACTATCTGCTTGCCTTCAAGACATTTTTATGTTATAGATACCTGCCAAACCTTATGGCTTGTTGAGAGCTTGGCTCTGAAACTAAGCACAGTGGATAGGAAACTTTTATTCATAAGGCATGCCACGGAAGTGCCATGCAGCAAAGCACTTTGTACTGTCAGGGCAGCCTGTTTAGGAAAGCCTTATCTAGAGGTGTTCCTGCTCAATGTATCCATGGGAATTAATATTAGCACGACATTTTCGCAGAGATTGTAAAAGCTTTTCAGTTTCCTCTGGAGTGCTGTTCAGGGATCATTTCTTTGGACTGGCAGATAAATTGCTCAGCAGAGCACTAGTATCCTCCACTATCTCCTCCCACCTTTGCCTTTATATGGAATATATGCCAGACAGGTCCTTCAGTGTACACCAGTGTGAGATTTCCAGAACAAAGAACAGGCAAGATTTACCAGAGGCATGACTGATGTCTGACTAAGTAAGCCTGTATTTGCTTGAATTGTTAATAAAAATAAAGGATCCCTCATGGTTTCTATTTTGGATTCAGGGACAGAAGAAAAGCAAATTGCATATATGTGAAAATTACACATCCTGAAGGGTTTGGAGGCAACTCTGTTTTCTGTTATTTTGCCAGGTTTAACAAAATGGACACACTGTTTTGAGGAGGGGCAAGCCACTGTACAAACCTGGAAACGTGCAGTCCATCTTGATCCAATAATCTATTTTGTGGAGAAATGTTGCCCACTGAAGATGCTAGGAGACTGGAGCCCTGGAGACTCGTGTTCACAGACATGCTCCAGGCCTTCTCAATGCCCTCAAATTCACCACTGTTTTTGTTTCCCTAGCTGTAAAAGAGGGAACACATTTCCTTTGCTAGAAGGCTTTGAGACATGTCAGTAGAAAGCAGGATAAGCAAAGAGGTGTTACATTTTTAGGATTTCTAGAATGCCCAACAACACAATGCTAGCACTTCACTGACACATCTTGTAACTTTCAGCTAGCTATGAAACTGAGACAGGGAAGAGAGAAAGCATATGATGTACCCAAAAATGCTTTATATGTCTGTACTGGAGAGGGAATTATTAAAATAAATAATTCTATTTCACATAGTGTTTCTGGTGCATACTATACTGCAAAATATAATTGAGAGACTAAGTATTACTGGAGCTGTAACTTTTATTTCTACAACACAACATGTATGCAAAGTGTATGCTCTGCACAACAGTAAAATGACAAGTGTCTGCTGCAAGTCACTTACAATACAATTCTCAAACATTAGTCAAGTAGTGATTATAAACCAGAGAGAGGAGGGGAATGGAAGAGGGGAAATTACGGAAAAGACAAGGGTTACAATATAAAAAAAGATAAATTAAGAAGGTTGGGACCAATTAAATAGTATGACTGAAATTGAAAAAGTGTTCATCTGAGACTTGAAACGGAAAGTGGATGAGTCAAAGGAATACATAAAAGCGATTCAGAGCTAAAAATCACAGTTTGACTCTCTACTTCCATGTATCAAATATTCACAATGAGCGGCTTGAGAACATTCCACAGGCCAAGAGCTTTTTGAATAATAAAAACGGTTCACAAATAGTGCTGAAGCAGCAGGAGAAGTGGCAAAATCTGCCAGATAAGCTGTCTACTATAAATACAAGTTATCTACCCTGCCCTTCTCCATTCTTCACTCCCTGAATTTCCCCTGGGGTGGCATTAGTGATGAGATTCTTCAGTTTCTTTCTTAAACTGTTATTTTGCAATGCTGTGCACTACCAGTAGCATCCGTGCTTTGCCCTAGAGCCATGGAGGTCTCCAAAGTGCTTTGGGATTACATAGGGTGAAAGTTCTTATGGGCCCAATTCTTAAAACCATTTAGGCACCCAGATATGCAGGTCACTACTACAGGGATTCTTGAGATCAAATTAGCAGTAATTAATGCCTATTAGTTTTGATGATCCAAACACCAAATATCACTTTGGCAAAGGAGGTTCTCATATTCAAGCATTGCAATAATGTTAAAAACTTTGTCTTCTAGGGCAATGTTGTGAGGTTATTTTACTTCTCTGGGTAATAACCTATTTTTGGCATCTCCATTTCTGTTTGTTTCTTCCAAACATACTTTGGTCGTTTTTGTTAATATAATGTGTGCGTGAGGCCAGGTTACTTACTTATCAAAGGTGCATGTCACAGCCAAAGAAAGAAGTTTCTAGACAGAGGAACAAAGAAGGGGAAAGGAAGTCACCCAGTGACTTCTATTTCCCATGTATTCTGCCAGTCCAACTGGTGAAGTGACCATCTACTGGAATATCTAAAGAGATAAAATCAATCATGGACTTTTACGGTCCTCCAGTTTCTTTCATTAGTTATCTTGACAACCTTAATGCATCTTGTTACCATTAAATGGCGGCACTTAAAGGGCAGAACAGGGGGAAAGTGGCATGTTAAGCTACTGCTTATTGACATAGTCATAATAATTAATAAATATCTCTCTCTCCTACAGCATAATGGATCTCTGAGATCACTGTCACCTAGAATGACCTCTTAGACATCATAGACCATTAATTTTCATTGATACATTCCAGTATTAAATGCTTTAACTCGTGGTTGACAACTTGTAGTTGGGTGTAGGCCAACAAGAAAAATGTCTAGTCTTGATCTGAAGACACAGAGAGATGAAGAATTCACCACATTAGCTTGTTTCAGTGGTTAATCATTTTCTGTGTCTCATTCTTCACTTGAATTTGTCTGCCTTTATAATTCCTGCACTCAGTCCTCAGTACGACAGTCTGCTCAGAGCCTTTTCCTGCTAGTGTTTGATGCCTCCAACAGTACCAATTCATTAATCAAGCCATAAATCAAGTAATCTCCTTTTCAGTAACTCAGACAGGTTGAGCACTGTAAGTCTTCTACACTAAGGCATTTTCTTTATATCTTGAATAATTCCCAAGCTTCTTTTGCACCTTCCCCAGCTTTTCAACAGTCTCTGAAAATAAATATCCTGCATATGATTAGTCCCATGAGTACCGCAAAGAGGGAAAAGTAACCTGGTACTTCTACTCACTATTCCCATGTTTATGCATTCAAGGATTGATTTCACGCTTTTTGCCACAGTATCTCACTGGAGTGAAACTGCTCCACACTCCTACAACCCTGATCCTTTTCAGAGTGTTGTTTTCCATGGTAGAGTTTCTGATTACACATCTCCTGATCTCCTATCTGGTTCCCACATGCATAACTTTGCATTTGGCTGTAGTAAAAGGCTTTTTACTTGAATGTGTCTGATCTGCTAGGTGATCCAGCCTGCTCTGTATACATGCTTTCCCCTCATCACTGCCATTCCACCAGGTTTCCTAATACCTGCATATTTTATCAGCAGTGAGTTTGTATTTACTTATAGGGCAATGATGAAAATGTTGTATAACACTGAATCTAAAATTAATCTTAATACCACTTCCATGGCTTTTGCAGAGCACAGGTGACACAACTGTATTCTGTTCTGCTTTATGTGCAGCAGACAAACTAGGCTGGATGGTTTCCCCTATGCTTCAGCCATGCTGTGTCCTGTGTTTCTCTCAGTGAATGGGAGTCATCCAGGTACAAAGGTGAAGCACTGCCCTGGATCTGAATGCTACACATGAAGAAACATTCAGTGAGAAAACCAGATAAGGACTGAAGTCCAGCAGAATTCATGCCTCATACATATATTCACTCCTGTCCAGTGAGGACCTTCTGTTGGTAACCATGTTAACTCTCCATAGAACCAGAGAAGGTAGGGCTAGAAAATACTTTAAGAGCATCTCTCTCCCTGCTCATGGCAGGGATGCTTAAGTTATTCCTGACCTGTTTATTTTTCAATTATTATTTTGATGCTGGAAAACACTTCCCTGAATTTTCTTATTCTTTGTCAGGGGATTCTCTATCAGTTAATATTTTATTTGCTGAACTTCTGTTCGCCTTGCTGGTACACATCAATTTGGATTATTGACTCTGCCATTTTTTAATATTGGCATAGAACAGACATCCTCAGGTATTCTGACATTTCCTCACTATTACAGGATTTATGAAAATCAATATCAACAGGCTAGAGAGCAGTTAAATAAAGTCTACTAGCATTCCCATGTAAACTATCCGAACCTGCCGATTTTTAAAATATTTACCCCCAGTACATACTTTACATTCCTCTTGGTCACTAATGGAGTGGAAAACTTTCTATCAGCCCACGTGATATAAGAGCATCATCTTTCTTCTTTCCAAATGTGTTACAGAAATATTTATTAAATATTCCTTTTCTGCAACACTATCATTTCATCATCTGCATCAAGCAGCAGCACGTACCCTTCTTAAGACTTCTGTTATTTTTAATATATTCTTAACTCATTTTATTGTCTTAAGGCCTGCCAGCCAATTATTTTCTTCTGTGGTGTTTTTACATTATATAACTTCTAATTTATATTGATTGCTATATATTTCCCATTTTATCCATTTGCTATGTAGGCTTTTTATTTTGTAACTGTCTTCACTTCATACATTAACCCAGGATGGCATTTTAAAAAACATTGATCTCTATTATGCTTATGAAATTGATTTTTTTTTAATCCAGTGACTCTTAAACAGCTTCTAGTTATCTTCCATATTTTTCTGTGCAAGCTTCTCCTTCTTAGCTTTCCTGTGTATTGTCCTGTCCTCTAACATGATTCAGACTTTTTTCCCCAATGGTATTGTATGCTTTGTTAATATTTAGTAAACTGAGCCATTATGCATTAAAGCACCTGTGGATCTCAGTTACTAATAATTTCAAAATACTCAATGGTTATCTTTAATAGAGACCATATCCTCCTTACACTGTCTTCTTCTCATACTCCTCTTTTACTAACCCTCTGGTTGGAGACAAACTAAACCAAGAGATTTTGCTGTATAAATCATTGCAGCAGGTTTCAGAATGCTGGTTAAATTAATTTTCTTCTTAACAATGAGTATCTCTGATTTTGTGCTGCTACCTCCACTCTTAGCAGAAGTATATAAACAGCTCAACAATTCTTCCTCTCTTTGATCTTCGTGACATTGGTTCAGTTTGTCCACAAGGCTGAGTTAGTTACATAGCAGTTCCACTAGAAATAGGGGCCTTCTGCATTGCTCATTGAAGATCTTCACTGATACTTCACTGTTACCTTATTTTGCATTCTCAGAATGCATCACATTATCAATATTTTCCCCCTTCAAGCGGATAGGCTCAGGCACAGAGAATTTGTCGGAAGTTCATTGCACAGGACTGAAGATAATACCCAGGAGCTTGGATGAGCAGGTACCTAACTTTATCCTCTATTTCAGCTGCCAGATACATGGGTATAATGAAGAACACATCAAAGCGATACACAAGTTGATTACTGCACTTGTTAGAAAAGAGGCTTTTGCCTTTCTTTTCAGATCTCGTCACTGCCCTGGTAACAGTCCCACAACAAACACATGATCCCAGCAAATGTCAGTGAGTCAGGTGAGGTAGGAGCCAAATGGTCCCAAATCTTTTTGATGACTAAGAAGAGTCATATGAAAAAGACTTTCTCTACAGATAAGCTGAATAAATAACTACTTCATCAAATATTAATTTATATCTTACACAGCAAAGTTCCCCATCAGTAGGCATCACTGCAGTATAGACTGCCTCAGGTTGGCCATGATGTTGTCTAAAGAGAAAGTTTTCATTTTGGGAAGTTATTAAGGAGACTTTTTGTGAAGAATTACATGGGATTAAGTAAAGACAGAGCCCCGGAGAATGTTTAGTTCATCATATGTCCAAAAGAAATGAGACTTTCTGTCATATTGTAATGTGTAATTATCAGACACTTTACACTGACTAAAAAAGCCAGCTTAACAATATCCAGCCCAGTGAACTTTAAAACCATAATTTATAGGATTTTCTATTCTAGAAGAGACCTGAAATTATGCTCCAGATACCAAATAATCCCAGTCATCCTGCAAAACTTCCAGTTGCAACTAGTATAACTGATGCTGGTAATGAGAAATCAACTTCAGAAATATAAGCATGGAAATAGATGAAGTAAGCTGGAACTTGAGCAAAGGTCCTGATGGACCTTTCAGCTCCCTACCTGTGAAAGTCAGTTAGTTGTGACTCTTCATCTATGGACTGATCCAGTTCTTAACAGTGCTGCAAACATGGAGGGTTGTCCTGATTTTTTAATGGGAATATAATTACATCCACTTCCCAGTAACTTCATTCTGTATTAGCTATCCTCTGACTACAAGAATATTGTGATCCTTTGCTTTCCATCTGCTGTAATTCCCTATTTACTCAGGCATGAAGGGTGGACACTGCTGGATGATGATGTGCTCCATCCTAAGAAGATGGAATAAGTTTCCCTATCTCTACTGATGATAGATCGAGCTGGATTAGTAGTTCAGGCCCGTTTCTTGACTTCTAGGTAGCTGAAGTCAGGCAAAATAATCCCAGACTGATGGTCAAATTAGGTACCTTCTGTTTCATAACACCCTAACTACATAAACCAGCTCCTAAACAGGTCAAATGGGAGTCAGAAACAAGCCCAACTTAGGCTCTGATGCATAAGTAAATCTCACTTCTGTCATAATTTGACCTCTATCACACCTATGCCATTAAATGCTTTCAGAAGTTTTTTCCATAGTTGTCTTTGTAAACGGGAACTAAATTCCCTCTTTCATATGTTTCCAAAGGAAAAATACAAGTTAATAGAAGGGGAATTTGAGAGTAAAAGTGCCAATGCTGAATTTTGCTTCTTCAGGAAAAAAAATACAGTTGCTTCTTGATTTAAAGTAATTTAAAATTCTGTTGTAACATTGGGCATGCTATTGGGGAGAAACAGTCTGTAATAGTTTAACACAGCCAAAGATGATATCAGCTTATAAAATCCTTTTAGAGTCAGCTACATTTTCAGTAGGCTTTTTTTCTTAAGGGATATCTATAACAATACAAGCAATTAAGGGTTCTTTATTAGCCAATCTGGGAGGTACACACTCAACCATCAATTGATGTTCTTCTCAACCCCCTAATAAGACCAGAGGACAAAGAAATAGTACATTTTCTGCAAATAAACTGTTTCTCTAGCATGATCCCAGACATGAAACACAACTACTAACTATATTGCACTGACTAAAAAACATTTATGTGCTCATAATTCTGTGAACATTTAGCTGTTACTTGCCTGCAAACATCACTGCCGATAAACTAGGCATTCACAAGCCCTGCTTCCATGGCCAGACTATGTTGTCCCTCGATTCTCCCTTACACTACAACAGGTCCATTACCTTTCTGTCTCTCCCAGTTATTACATTCCCTGTATTCTCAGTGTCCTTGCCCCATGATCAGGATAAGGAAAATGACCAAAGTTCATTACCAGGTGGGCAGCTCAGAAGTCAACACTTTCTGGCAGAGGAACTTCACTAGACTTGTCCTAATAATCCTTTTTTTAGGGCATTTTTGGCATAGCACAACAACATCTTCTGGATGTCCTGAGAAGCTATGTTTACAGAAGTAACCTTAGAAATGTCTAAAACCGGTGGGCAATGAACTAATGGAAAGATGCAGGTAGAATAGTTGATGTCCATGCTGCCCCCACCTGCTGACAGCAGTCCTGTAACCCCAGCTGGCAATTCCTATGCACAGAAATCGCTGGGCAGTTCTTGTGTCCCTTTGTTGTCATGCATTAATATTGACAATGTGACACCCAACTCCTTTCTTTCCAAGAGAGTAAAAAGTGGTGCTGTCATGTTCCCTGAGGCTGGCGGATAATTGTATGACAATTAGGGCAACTGGATGTGCCCTGAGGAGTTGTGCGCAAAGCAACGAAGTCGTCCCCAGGGAACAATCCACCCAGTAGCCCTATATTTCACTGTGTTGATCTCCTCCCATCTGCTGGATGGCAGAGGGAGAGAAAATAATCTGCAGAAAGTTCTTACAGCATCAGAACAGCTCCTCTGCAACTTTTGGCTATGCTGATATCTGGGTATTCAAAGGTAATAATTTGGAAAAAAAAAAAAAGTACAGGTTACCAGGCTGAGTAACAAATACAAACTGTCACTGATGGGAGCTCTGTGACACCGAATAATTTCCAACAATATTCTCTAGAAGCAACCTCTACCAGCTAGCCCTTATTCAGACCCCAGAGCTGGCAACACACATGGTCTTTTTAGCTCTATCATCCAAAATGTAATAGTTCTGCACAGCAACATGTCTGTCATCCACGCAGAGCAGGAGGAAAAAGGGTGCTCTGATGTATGCTTCATACCTGCACCTTGCATGCCATTGAGTTTGAAAGACCAAAACATGCTGGAATTATCCTAATCAAATTCAGTTAAAGCCTCCAGGGCTTTATGGGCACTGGGATCTGAAAAATGAAGCTTTGCTGCATATAACAATTCAGGATCAAGACCAATCCAATTTACAGTGGCTCCAATATTCAGTCAAACTTGCAGCCGTAGCTTTATCTCAGCAAAGCTTTTTGAGCAAAGTTTTTTTCAGGTTGCTTTATACTTAACCTACAATGGTTGGAATGTGTCATATGATAGTGGAGTTTTTTCTTTAAAATAGGCACCAAACCCATTTCAGGAAGGGGTTCTTTTTTCACTTTAAAAGATATAAAGACTTCTTTTAAAGAATGTGAACATGTTGGTTGCACAACTTCACCATGTACAGAAAATGATCAAATTCTATATAACCACAAAATATCAGAACTCAAAGCAAACAGACCTATTTGGGGTCATCATACAGTCTTGATTGTTGTGAATAATGTTGTCTAGGGGAATAGATTTGCAGGATGGAAATGAGGTCAAAGTTTCAAGGATAGTAAGTGAAACGGATTGTAAAATGTTTTCTTGAAAGGCTGAAAATAAAAATAGCTTAGCCTTGTCACTGTTTGTATCTTCAGACTTCCCTTGAATCCAGGGACTTTCCTGTAAGGTGAGGAAAATATTTATGGTACCACAAAAATGGACCAAATGCATGTGTGAATGATCATCATTAGCCACGGGCAGAGCTGCATGTGTTGTCTTGTGTATTCTATATTCTAAGGCCATACATGGATCTTTTTGCTTCCTATACATTCAGAGGGTTACACTGTTAATGCCCATGTTACTAAGGTTTCAGCGTAAGGTCTCTTATTACTTCCTCTTCGATGTTTGTGCATCTGTCTGTATGTTCATCTATGTTCTGTATGTTCCTGACAATGAATCAAATAAACAGTCCTGTAACTGATGATGGAAGTTTTATCATCAGAAAATAGACTAATGTTGCCATGAGATGTGAAACTGCACCTATTTGAGATACGGGGTCAGATAAGCCAAGCAAGACCTTACTTCTTTTTGAAGAGTTGTATAGCCTTAAACAGAGCTACTTTTGATACTGAAAGTCTTGGGAGGTTTAGGAAGTGTTGATGCAAATGCAGAAGATAGCTTATCTGTATGTGTGAGAGTTGCTCTATTCCATACGTGCTCCCCGACTCCCCAGTAAATGATGCATGTATTTCTCTTCAGCTAAGTGTCAAATGGGAATGAATTGTACCACCTGACCACTTATACACAAGATTTATTTCTAGAATGCACTATTTATGTTGAACGTATGACGTTGCTGAATTTTTCAGAACTTCTAATAGCAGTTTTGTTTGCTTAAACTGGGCTACTTTTGGCTAATAGTCTTCAATTTCATTGAGTGTGACTTCTACTCATACAGAGTGGCTCAGGTTTAATATACAGGAGTACTTTACACTTAAAAAAAAAAATATCACATTTCACAGAAAGTGTCTTAAACTGCATTGGGCTTGATATGAAACGTTCCCCTCCTCTGTAGCCCCAGAATAGAAGGAGCATGGCATTCTGAGAGTGGTACAAAGTGGTATTGTTTAACAGAAGCTAATTAGGATGGGATTTCATGTTGCTAAGAGCTAAGACTTTGGTATGCAACAGAGCCAAACAGCAAGGGCAAAGTGCAACTATTTAAGGCTGAAGTTTGCTATTTAAAGGAAAATGTTCATCCTTGCCCAAACCTTAGCTGCAGTCAGGAAAGTGTTTCTGTACCAATGACAAGATGACAGGCTGTCATTCCACCCAGTCAGTCCAGATCAAATGTGCTCAGGATAGAAGCCAAGAGATTATTTTTTCCAACCTGCCAGCATCAAAAGCACCATCTGTGATCGATTTTGTGATAATGGAGTAAACAGCTACTGGAAATTCAGGGCAGTTCCCAGAGATTTTGGTCTCTGGGAGGAATGAATATGACCTTGCAGGAGTAGCACAGCTGCTGCTATCCAAAACCTGCTCACCTGCTCTCTCTTCTGCAGAGTTGAGAGACATGACCCAGCCACAAACCCATGTGAGCATAACCTCTTGCAAGTAGCAGGATTTTACCTGATTCTGTGCAGGAAAATTGGTGGAAGATGTCCTGAATCTTCTCACCTTTTATGTCTACATGCCTTCTATTCACATTTATGACAGCAGGCTTACCTTAAATATAAATCTAGTCAATCTAGGCCCAAATAGTAAACTGTAAGCACTGATTTCAGACAAGATGACAGAAATCTGGGTTCAGTATTCTGTGTTTCTGTATGGCTGCAGAGTGCTTTGCAGAGGAAATGTAAAGCTAGCAGTACAGGCTCAAAAGGTCTCCTACATTTAGAAGCAGAAGCAATCCTTTCTTGTGGTAATGGTGGCATTACTTTCATTCATTAGAAGAATCAAATGATAATTTTGATCCAGCAGAAAAAAATATTTTGTTAATGTTTTTAATTTTTAAAAGGTTTAAAATAAGTCTTTTTACTTCTATGATGTTTTCTGAGAAATGAAATAATTTTGGGGCAAACATAAATGGTAATTACTCTGGTGTTAATTTGTCCTTATGAGAAAAAATAAAGGCTGAGAGTAGACAAGCGTCTTGTACAGAAACATCAGACTTGAATTTTGACCTGTTCTAAGGGTGGAAATTGGTCCAGCTTTAACAAAAAACAGAAAAAAGTATTGAGGTGCTTAGTGGATTTGCACCAAAGAGAAAGCTGGTTCTTTGATCTAGTGCCTGAACTGAACACAGCTAAGGTATGCAGCCATTGGCCTAAAAGCACCATTTCCTGTTCATCTTCACAGTCCCATGTGTTTGTCTGGTAAAACAATCCAACGCTTATCTACTTGTAGGAATAATTGCCCAGGTGCCCCCTGAGTCAGGATTATAGGATAGCATGTCCATCCTGTGACTCAGAGACAAGGTTTGGGGCTGAGTCTCAGCATCCCTCCAACAGAGAGCCCATAAATGTATGGCCATTCATACTCCCTCTTTCCCCTGAATCCTCAGAGCTGTACCACCACAACACTCCCTAGGAACAGCCGGGGTGTAGCTCACATTTGTCTGATCCAAGGTTTCTGTTTATTTCAGCTGAAGAAAAATATTAGATGTAAATATCAGAGGGCCTAAAATGTGCAGATGCACTGTTGTGTTTGTCTGTCAGAGGGCAATGACTGACTTTCCCACTGGTAAGACAGAACTTGCTAAACTGTAAAGAGAGAAATTGAGAGAAATTGAGAGTTGCTGTGTGTTTAGGGCCCATGGTGGAACAAAATGCCAAGGAAGCACAAGGGCTCACCTCGTGTGTCCTTCCCTTTGTAAGGCAGTTCAGGTCTCATGGCTTACGAGGGTACTTTGTTGGATGCAAGTAAAAGTTGTGCAGTGGAATTTTTCCATTTAAAATAAGGTATCCACAGAGATTCATGCCATGTAACGCTTTCAAAAATATTACCAGATCAATATTTCATGCTTGTAGGAATTTGAAAACCATTTTTTAAAAGTGTGAGTTAATGATGTTATGTTTTAGAAGAACGCGAGGGCTTTACAGGCGCAGGTATGCCACGGCTCAGCCCGGCAACCACCCTGCCAGATGTGTCCCACTGACTCTGCACCCAGTTGTCCCTATATACAGCCCAATTTCCCATCAGAAAATGTACACACAGAAAAGTTAAACCAGACAAACGTACCCTGTGTTGGTGGGTTTCCTCCATACATCAAAGCCTCGAATAAACACCGAGGATAAAACCGCCCGCCACGCCGCCGCCAGCCACCAGGTGGCGCCCAAGCACAGCGCGGGGGGCGGCGGGGCGCGTTACCCGCCGCCGGGGCAGCGCGGGCTCCGCGCTTTAGTCCTCTGGCAATGGAGAGACTCGGGATGGATTTGTGTATTGTTTAGTATTATTGTCACCTTACATAATACATTTATTACTGTAACGTATTAGAAATTATGCCGTGGTACAGATAGTAAGTGTATGTGTGCATGGGTAAGTACATTATTACACATATAAGTATATTTTATAATAAGTATAAATGTAAAGACACTTCTGACCAAAAGAAAACCCCAAAGGGAAAGGTTTAAACACCCCAATTCAAATAGCTCAAACAAGCCTTTGCTCCTGGCACAGCTTTGCCCACGCTTGCATAGGAAATGTGCCTGTGCAGCCACCAAGGTGTGCTGAAACCTCTCCAGTGCAGGGTGGGCCTGGCTTGCCTGCTCACCCCCTTGGTGGCTGCCCAGCTGAGCTTCTCATACTTCTCCTCCTCCTCCCTCTGCTCCAGAACAAACCCCCGTAGTTTTATTTACCCACTGTCCCCACCATCATGACAGCAAGTGAAAATCTCCTTCCCTCTCCTGCTCCTCAACCGAGGTTGCCAGAATGGCTGGAGAACTCACATTTCCCAGCCGACTGAGCATTTGCAGGCTGAGTTCTGAACTCCTGCTGTGTGCAATTAACACTAATTAAACAAATAATTAAAAAATTACCCCATTACATCCTTTGCAGAAGGTCCTAACTCACTTTTGTGTTGAAGCTGCTCGAGCCATTTTAATTAGCTGTCCATCTAGCACTCATCTGCATCCTGGCATCAGTTTCTGAGGGCGCAAGGAGACACAGTACATCTCTACACCAGGACTGAGGTTACAGGGCTGCTCTAGGGCAGGAGAGGCAGTCACTGATGGAGGGCGAAGCTGGGCATCGACCTCAACTCCAGCAGCTCCTTTACAAGCTCACAGGACTCTGGGCAAGGGAGCACAGCATGAGGAAATGGGTGGGGTTCTCTCGTACTGCAGCAGTCAGTACAATGAAATCCAAGCACCACTGAAATCCACAGCCAAGGTGACAAATTTCTCTTACAAAGATTTTTGCCTCTGGCAGTGCATAGAGTGAAAGACAAATTCTGGATCAATCTGTGAGACTCCCATGAAGTGTTCATTGATAGGAAACTAAACAATAATTGAAAAAAATATTACATTTTAAAAATTGGCACCCTTTTCGAGTCACTGTGTTGCAGGCACCCTGAGACTGTTTTTCAGATACCCAACCCTTGAATTTCCCAGCACCTTCAAAACCAAGGCAAGAACATTTTGCCCTGAGGCAGAGGCACACAAAATTAGGTTTCCTTTTTAAGATGCTTGTTGGCTGTGATTGAAAGCCATCTCATCCTTTATCAGTTTTACCCCTGCCCTCCTCCAGAATTTTCTGGAAATCTTGAACGGCATCACAGAAATTATGTAGATCAGAAAAACTACCCCTCCACCCATTTCCCTCCATGCCCTTTCATCCTGGCAGCTGTGCTGTTTGGCAATTATTGCTGCGTGCAAGGGGGTGGGTGGGGACCAGGCAGGCAGGCAGGCACCTCCAAACTGCATGGGGAAGAGTGTGCTGAATAACGCTTGCCACTTTTGTAATGGAGAAGAAGGCAGGGTGACACCTTCAGGGCAGTGGATGAGGTCTTGGTGACACGATACCCTGGTGGTAATACTGTGAATATGCTCCCTGTACATGGATAGTTTCTCTCTATGACCACGACGAAAGGTTTGAGATTTCATCCATGTGCTTTCAGACGTGACAGAGAGAAGGCAGTGGGCACATTTTCTCTGCATGTCTTATCTCTGTGTGTGCGCTTGCAGGCTGAGCCACGTGGTGGCACATCCTGGGCTCCTCATTAGCACTTTCCACTAACCCCATTCAGTCAAAGTACTAACACTGCTTGCTCAGGCTGCCTGCTGGTATCATTTGCCAGTGCTGCCCATTAAAACCAATTTGCGATATCATTTGAACCTGCCTATGGCAGCTTGTAACACCTACAAGCTGGAGTTACTGCTCTGAGCTGCTTCTAGCCCTGTGGGAATCACACAGCAATGCTTTCCTTGCCAACTCACGGCAGCAAGCCCCTAGAACTCAGTTAACAGTATAAAAGCAGGGCTGTGTCCTCTCCCGAGCCACAGGCACTATCACATCCTACTATTTGTCTTCCAAAAGAGATCCATACTCTTCTGCTGTTTTTTTGTGCATCACCATGGAAACTGGCAGGAATGAGCCATGCTAGGGAAGCTCAGCAACCACTGCTCTGACAGTACTTTGTCTGGGTATCTCACCTGCAGAGAGACAGAGCCTTCTCCAAGGCTGCTCACCTGCAGGTAACCTCTCCTGGGAGAAGTAGGCAGAGGGATCTCTGTGAGGGCTCTTGACATTTCCATCCCCCATGTGGGAGTTAAATAATTCCTCTCCTTACACAAGACCTTGACAAGCCTGAAAGATCCCAGAGCAGAGATCACAAACATCTGGGAGCTGTGTGCCTGGCTCCAGTATAAGACCAGGAAAGGAGCCAAAAACCTCTCCAGCTAGCATAGCCTCCCTTCTGTACTCCCATAGAAGACAGTCTGCCTGCTGGTTCCAGCAATTGAGGCTCTGTGAGGAGGAGTCCTGTGGCAGCGGTCTGTGTTCTTCTCCACACCCCATCCTGACATCTGGCAGTTGTGGGCATGACTTCAGTGCAAGACTGGGAAGGCAGCCAAAGCCCCTCTCACAGACTAGCCCCATCTCTTATAAGTGTCTTCTCTCCCCCATGCCCAGCCAGTACAGGCCACCCTACTGGTTGTGGAGTGGCAGGCATCCTCCACACAGTGCTTTGTGCAGCCTCCCCTGGTCTGACCAAAGAGCTGCCCCAGGTGCCCATGGCGAAGTTCTCAGATCAGCACCCAAATGGAGGGCAAGCTAGAACCTACCTTGCTCTTTACTGAAAGTATTGATGGAACAATTCTGGAAATGGAATTTCCCCCACAGGGTACAGCAGGGACAGGGACAACTCCGCCTGGCCTACCCAAACCTCTCCCATCCAACAACTCTTTTCACAGCTCTAGTGGGCATCAGACTGGAGTTCACTCCCCATGATCCCCTGTAGTCTGAAGTTTTTTTCTGATAAGCTGTTTGCAGTGCTGGGTGGATGCAGAACAATAGCAGTAACACAGGTCCATGCTATACCATGGAGCTCCTCTGGTGACCTGCAGCACACACTGTTGCCTCCTCAAGTGCTCATTCCTAGTACACATGTCCCTCAGACAGCTGATCTTTAAGAACTGGGCTGAGATGACCAGTCTGTCCATGTAGCTGTCACTGCTGCTGCTTGTCAGAGGGTAGCAGGTTTTTATTTCTGTTACTTGGCTTGAATTGAAACCAGTAAACTGTAATCTGTTCCCTGCTCCCCATGTGGTTTGTGTCTTTTTGCCCTGGTGCAGCTTTTTGCACTGTGCTTCCAGAACCAGCTCTGTAAATAAGTATTTGCCTGACATGTCACAGGAAACCTGAGGAATAAAATGACCATAGGCTGCTGCCTACTTTGCCTGAGCAACACTTCTGGGAGGCCAGACCTGCTGCTGCTGTTCAAGGAGGGGTCAAAGGATATGGACTATCCCTTGCAGCAGCAGAACTGTGCCTGTCCCACACATCACTGGGGCTGCAGGAGCAGCAGGTCCAGCTCCCATGGCTCTCCTTGATTAATTCCAGCATGGTGTCCCAGCTCCACCCCTTTTCTTTTTATGCTTCCATTTCCTCAGCAGGAGCAGCCAGGCCTCTCTTCCTTAGGGCAACATTCAGTTTTGCAAGCGCTATTGAGCCAGCCCTGAAGCCACAGTTGCAGCATCTGGGCTTGATACAGTTTACCTGTGAGATACATCACGAATGGCATCACTTTCACAGCAGTTACCACTGTAGCCTTGGACTCAGCAAAAAGATTCAAAGTGCACTGTGCTATCTGGGAACCTTACGGGCTGCACACCAGTCAGTGTCAGACACAGAAAGACCACACAAAACAAATATACTTGCAAGGACTGTTTTCCTTCTCCTTGGCCTAAAGACTCCCACATGCCATCCTCCTTTCTTTTCCCATCTGGAACAGGAGTTTAACAGGCACGCACAAGCATGCTGATAAAAACCCCAAATTTCCTTCTTAAGCTGCAGTTGTCTAATAAATGAGCTAGATAAATCTGTGAGAATATAAGCACTAGAAAGCATTAATTACTGTGAGAGATGTTAAATGTGTGTATTTTATAGAAGAGAAAGTTTTGTGTCACACATTATAATGTTAGTTGGTTACTTCTTGATCTAGCAGGAAAAAGACCTAATAATGCAATCTGGTATGATTTGGAGGTTGAAAATGGAGAAATCTAGAGATGAAACAAGGTGTGAACTATTAATACTGAGAATGGAATTACCCCTGGGATGACTGCCTAAGGAAAATGGGAATTCTCCATTGTTTTGCTCTGTGCCAGTCAAGACTGTGTATGTACAAAACATATGCTCTTGCTCAAGTTCTGGCTTGATTAGTACACATGAATCTTTATGCCCTGTGTGTGAAGTGTGACAAGATGACCATAACAGAATCAAAACCAGCTGACAAAGTACTGGAGGGCAATGGTTTCCTGGCCCTTCCATTGGATCCTCCCACAAGCAACTGGTTTGTGCAGTGAGGTGATCCACAGCTGCCAGTCTCTTATTTTCTGCTGCATGAACTTGTCATTGCTGATCAGAAGATAAGCAAGGCAAGCGGCACACTGCAAGCCCAAGAGAAACAGAGTAAGGGAACTTTGCACAAAGACCACTTTCAACATCTTTAGGCTTCTAACATAGGTGGAATATAGAGAACTACAATATGAAGCCCAACTTCCCTGTGGAGAGAGACAAGTACCTCAAACAGGTGTTTCAAGGTACTGTCTTGGTTTTGTGCAAGCTTTTTCCCACATAGGATTGAGCCTTCAGTGGGGTTCTGACTCATTGACTTGGTCTGGCTGGTGTCCTTGCCCCTTTGGTAAGTTTTCAGCAGTGGTGTGTCTGGAACGTAGTGCTCTCTCCCACCTGCAGGACAATGACAACTTGGCTTGCTAAAGAAAGAGTTTTGTCTGATCTCATCTTCTGATACCTTGTTCTCATTTATCTTTTTGTCCTTCCATTTAGGTGCTCTTAACAAAGCAGCCTGTGCTTGTGTTGTGATAATGACAGTCTAACAGTGCCAAGCTAGTTCTCGTGGATCTGCCAGAGAATTTGTTTTATCAAAATGATATTTGCTGTTTATAGTAAATTTTATTTTTTGCTGAATGATTTGTCTGCAATTGTGAAGACCTGACATAGAGTGCTTGAGCAGACATATTAAAGATAACTTCCAAGGGAAATCAGTTGGGAACTGTGAGATATTATTGGCTGCTCTTACAACCTCTCCCTCTGAAGTCAAAACTATTTTTCTATCGGCATTATTTAATGGAAGCCACATTTTAAATTTTATTTTATTTTTAAATAATAATTGTGGTAAACAATTTAACAGAAGTGACAGAAGGCATAAGGAGCCACAGCTTTGTAGAATAATTGCATTAAAGAAATGGCTGCACATAGTTGTGTGAGTGGTTCTGGGCTCCAGGGGTTAAAACAAGGTGTGTGCAGACAATTCCTGGGAAGGTACTTTATACAAAGTTCAGTGGCTGAGGAATGTCCTGGCAGTCAAGCTTCATTGCCTGGGAAAAACACAAGGCCAGATTGACATTTAAGCTAGTGATACAGTCCTGTTGGCTTTGCCGGTGCAAATGAGAGAACTTCACCAGTGCCTTTAAAGGAAGAATAAAAATACACCATAAAATTCAGATTAAGAAATACTGCAGTTGCATGCTGTAGCTGAAAGGATTCAGGAATAGGATAGGAAACATTAAGGGAATAGCTCTTTTTCCCATTTTGTCTTCGGGAGGGGACTCTGTAAAGCATGAAGCTACCTTTTGCCCTCTGAAATACCTATAGGGAGCCACAAATTATGTTGATTCTGGTTATTTATTACAATTCCTTGATCATTGGGAGTAACAATTAATAGAGGCTCACACACAACTTAGAGATTGTAGGCAGCTGGAGTCCCTTCCACTGGGAATTGCTGAAGAAGTATCTTTGGGTGACACTGTCCCAACAGCCAGCTCCATCTCTGTCTTATTCCTGCCTGTCCCTGGTCGGCTGGCTGAATGGGAGAGCTCCTTGCCAGATGTCTGTTTCTTCTCAGTTCTTTGCCTGTCTCCACTTGGCTCTGTGGCCATCTCTGTGTAGTACTATCCCACTCTCTGCCTGAACCAGATCTGTACTGCATGCTTTGTCTTTTAGCTAGAAAGGAACAGGCAGCTTCATTCAGGCAAATTCCCATGAAACTGGAAATGGATGAGAAATCTAAAGCAACACAATATTTAGGAAATGGCAAGGTCCACAGAGTCTTTGGAAAGCTGACTACTTATTTGGATAATGACGTAAAGATTTCAGAGTCTGCCTTTAGTCACTCCAGTGTCCAAATCTTGACCTTATGTTTTTGGTTGTATTTCTATATTTTGACCACTTGATCACATCAGTGTTTTTATTTGTGCTCAGTAAATTATTTGCTACGCATTGTTTCTCTGACGAGACACCAGTGAAAGCACACTATCCATGTGAGGAAAGACTTTCCAACAGAAGTTTAATAAACAGCAGATCTTGGACCAGGCAATAACAGTGAGCCAGGTAACCACACTTCAGATCCAGTTTAACCATGCCTAGTGAATAGTGTTGCTTACATTAACAGGAGATAATTTGGTTCAGTTCTTCTGTGGGTGCTCTCAACAAGAGCCAAAGCACAGCTTCAGAGCATTCACAGATCTCTCATAATCAGTCAAGACATCATCTTTTTGGTGCAGTCCTTCCCCAACAAACCACATGCACTTTCTCAAGGAGATGAGACCACCTTTCACGGTGGTGAAGCAGGCCATCTGAAAGGCATTTGCAAATTGGCCAGAGATACCTGTCAGCATGACTGGGACCTGATGACATGCATCCATGCATGCAGTGCATGGATCCATGCACCCCTGAGGGAACTGGACGATGAAGTTGCTAAGCCACTGTCCATCATGTCTGAGAAGTCGTGGCAGTCTGGTGAAGTTCCCACTGACTGGAAAGGGGAAATATAACCCCCATTTTTAAAAAGGGAAAAAAGGAAGACCCGGGGAGCTGCAGGCCAGTCAGCCTCACCTTTGTGCCCAACAAGATCATGGAGCAGATCTTCCTGAAGTCTCTGCTGAGGTACATGGAAAATAAGGAGGTGATTTGTGACAGCCAACATGGCTTCATTAAGGGCAAATCCTGCCTGACAAATTTAGTGGCTTTTTACAATGGGGTCACAGCATCAGTGGATAAGGGAAGAGCAACTGACATCATCCAGCTGGACTTGTGCAAAGTCACATTTGCATATTTGCAAGTCATATTTGACACTGTCCCACATAATATCCTTGCCTTTAAATTAGAGTGACATGAACTTGATGGATGGACCACTCGGTGGATAAGGAATTGGCTGGATGGCCACACCCAGAAAGTTGTGGTCAATGGCTTGATGTCCAAGTGGAGACCAGTGATGAGTGGCACTCCTCAGGGATCAGCATTGGGACCAGTGCTATTTAACATCTTTGTTGATGACATGGACAATGGGATTGACCCTCAGCAAGTTTGCCAATGACACCAAGCTGTCTGGTGTGGCTGACACACGGGAGGGAAGGGATGCTATCCAGTGGGACCTTGACAGGCTTGAGAGGTGGGCCTGTGCAAACCACATAAAGTTCAACAAGGCCAAGTGCAAGGTCCTGCACCTGAGTCAAGGTAATCCCAAGCACAATTACAGGCTGGGTGAAGAATACCCCTTCTGATGAAGGGGGCCTATAAGAAAGCTGGAGGGCAACTTCTTACAAGGGCATGTAGTGATAGGACAAGTGTTAATGGTTTTAAGCTGAAGGAGAGTAGATTTAGCTAAGATATTAGGAAGAAATTTTTTACCCTGAGGGTGGTGAGAGACTGGAACAGGTTGCCCAGAGAAGATGAGGCCACCACCTCCCAGGAAGTGTTCAAGGCCAGGGTGAATGGGGCTTTGAGCAACCTGGTCTAGTGGAAGGTCTTCCTGCCCATCCATTAAGGGCAGTTAGAACTAGATGATCTTTAAGGTCCCTTCCAACCCAAATCATTCTATGATTCAGTGATTCCATGACTTAAAATCCCCACTGAGGAGAGCCTTATCGAGACATTTTTTTTTAAATCTTTGATGGAAGTAATGTGCCTGATGATACAGTAACAAGTAGCTGCTAAACCTGAACCAGAATAAATAACCTTTCATTTTGAAACACGCTGATCTAAGGCCCAAAGCCCTGGGGGCATTTGGTCCTGCAGCCCCTGTCTGTCTCTAGTCCCTTTTGCTTCCATGTACCAGCCCTGGGCTGCTCAATATTGAGAGAGACACTGTGGGCCAGCCCAGGGGTGGCCGTGGCTGGTCTGTAGCATGGAGCTGCAGCAGCAGCAGCACAGGGCTGTGTGTACACACTCATGATCAGCGGCCAGCCTTCCTCAGCAGCAAGATTGTCTGCTCTGTTTGAGTAACACAGGTAATATATATTAATGTAAATCAATATACATTCATATAAGGGATTAGTGCATGCAAAGTAACTCAGTAAGTCGTGGCCCTAAACCTAAATGAAGTATGTTGCATGCTGGCAGCTATTATTATAAATGCTTGAAGCCCAGACTCGTTTGTTTGAGCCATTTTATGTGAAAGATGGCCCAAGTATGTGGGGCAGGATCCTGTCCTCCAGTCAGGAGAACCATTATTACACTACTTTGGTTTTCATCTCTACGCTGGCACCACCTCTGTGCCTTAGGGCTGCCTACAACCAGTGAAAGGTGCTCCAGCTGTAGCCTGGGACATTCTAACAGCCCCTCTGAGCTGCAGTGGGAGGTGAGGGCAGTGCGGGGATGTGGATGCAAGCTCCCTGCCTGGCTGCTCCACAGAAAACACCGCTGTGCCTCAGGGCTGGGGACGCTTTGGGAACACCAACTCTGAAAACTGAGAGATAACTGCAAAGGGGATCCCAGGCGACAAGGACGTGCCACCAATGGTTTCCCATTTGGCAGGCCCGAGGTAAGAAGAAGACTGCACCCACCAAGAGCTCTGCGCAGGGGTCCTCCAGAGCCGTTCTGCTTTCGCCCAAAGGCGCTTGGCAGAACAAGATGGCTGCCCGGCGCAAGGGAGGCAGGAGCGCTCCCGCCTGAAGGGGCAGCGGGCAGGCGCTGTGCTGCGGGCTGCCGCGGGGACCCCGGCCCGGGATGCCCCATCAGCACCGGCCCGAGATGCCCGTTCTCCCCACCCCCGGCTTTAGTGGAAGCCCCTGAGGGTGCAGGGTTGGAGGTGAGTGCAATGTCTCCGCCAGGGCCAGAGCGCGGCTTTAGCTCCGCTCTGCCCCGACCGCCCCGACACCCGAGGCAGGGCGCTGCCCGCCCCACCTGCCCGAGAAAGGGTTAAAAACCCGGGGCGGGTGATGTCAGTTCCTGCGCTCCTCGGGAGGGCTGGCTCTGATATTTGAGCCGGGCTCTCCCGCTCGAAGGAAAACGGGGAGAGAATGGGAAAGTGCTGAATGGGACAGAAGCTGCGCCGGGCACCTGCCTGCCACCCGGCGCCGCGCAGCCGCCTGCGGCAAGGACCGGCACCGCCGCCGTGCCCGCGGCCGCGCGGGGTCAGGAGTCTGCGGACGCCGCCGGCTGCGCCTGTCACCACCGCGTTCCGCCGCGGCGAGACCCCCGCGCCGGCCAAGGTGAGCACGGGCGGGGAGGCGCGGCAGCGGCCCGGGCTCCCTCCTCGCTGCCAGGGGAGGTGTCCGCCGACAGCGTGCTCTCGTGTGGAGAGGGCGATCGGAGGTTGTGGAGGGCTGGTCTGTGCACGGTTGGCTGTCGTAGGCTTTCTCCCCCATTTTTTCCTTCTTCAAGGAGGCGGTAAGGGGACTGGCGGAAGCGTTCTGGGGGTGCTCTTGTGCCATCTCTGTTAATTGAGGTTCGCCGCTTTCAAGAAGTAGCTTTGCCTTCGTGTCTGGGACTTCGGTCCCTGAAGCTGCATGGAGGAGGTGGGGGGAGGAACGGGGACACGAGGGGGAAAATGCAGCCCTAGAGTAATATATGTAATTCCTGCGGTCTCTTCTGTCTTGCTGGTAAGCCTAGGTGTGCGGGGCAAAGCGTCTGGAGGCGGAACGGCAAAACCGGCAGCCCTCTTCCTGCCTTCTGGCACTTTTGCTAGTCAAGCCACCTGCACTGATGTAGGGGGAAAATTGTAATTATTTTTTTCCCCTAGCACTCGCCGAACCTTGCCCTTCCTACCAGCTTGTCACGTTATTTTTTCCCCATGCTCTCTACATCCCAGACCATGCTCGTGAATGGGAAATGACCGTGTGGCTGAACAATTCCGATGGCCTCAGGGTTAAAAAGCTAGGGATTGAAACTGGTTTTGAAGTGGAAAGTAAGACCGGTATTCAGCCCTGGTGTTCAGGGAGAGTCTAGTGTAACTTACTGGCGGGTGCTAAGAACTGCACTCCTTCTGTGCTGACTGAATCCTCTATAATAAGCTGCTTAAACTGATTCCTGAACTCAGGAGACACTTGCATTTGAAATAAGGAAATACTGTTGTCTGCATTGTTTGCAAGGAATGAGCAAAGCTGCAAAGACTTCATGTGCATTTATATCTTTCATACTTATATCCTAAATGTCCCGACATCTGGGACATCAGCTGATTCTGGTCCAAAAACAAAAAAACCTCATGACATCCTGGTATAACTTTTAGCTTCCTCACAATTACAACTGGATATGGGCACTCCAAGTAAATATATTCATATTTATTTCGAACATAGCATTTAGTGCAGAACTGTCTCTGATGTTGATACAGATACAGTCAAAGCTAGGAGCCTAATGTCTGCATTTAGCAATTGGTGCAGTCATTTTTCCTGCACCAAGTTCTAAGGACTTTGTAGGTCCCATTATCTTCACTGGAACTTGTTTGATACTTAACACTGAAAATCAAGCCGCTCTTTAAGAAGCGCCTGATTGCATTTGGGAATGAGGTTTTGAAAATCTCAGCTTGTTTGAACAAAGTGGTTGCCTCCCATTTTTCAAGTTCCTAAAGCAAGGATACTGCACCTGGAAGTATCTGATTCCCAACTAACTTCTTCATATGCCAAAGGGGGAACGCCCCCCCCAATATAAATTCTTTAGTGGGGGTGGGGAAATCAAAGAACTTAGTGGATTAAGATGGTTAAGAATTGCAAAAAAAATGCATATGAAATGTCAGATCCAGTAGCAAGGATTTATAGTCTGTCAAACTAAAGTTGATATTGTAGTTCATGAAGTACAGATGAGATGCTTATGTTCAGGAGAGTGGAGGAGAAAGAATGATGCATTTGACAGTAAGTGATAATTCAGAATAAATTTTAAGTTGTAAATAAAGTTTTAATTTAGGAGCAAATGGAAGAAGTTGTGATACAATATCTTTCTCTGAAAAGGGGTAGGGTTTTTGCTGGAGGGAGAAAAAGCCATAATTGTAATCTCTGGCCTTCAGAAATCATTTTATATGATGGCACATTGGGAAGTTATTAGCCTAAGTGTAGGAGGTGGGGATTAGTAAAAGAATTATACGATAGACAAATGACAAAAGAGAACGTGACTACACTGTGCTGAGGGGGGGGGCTGTTAGAAGGCAGGTATTTTAATGGAAGAGTTGACTGATCTAGGGGATTAGTAAGGATGGGATAAACTCTAATAACACAAAGTAAAATTGCACATTGGAAGTAGTAATAAAGTGGGCACAAAACCTGGGAGAGCACTGTTTAGAAACAGCAGAGGACGAAAATATCTGAATATACTTATCAACCATAGGCTAACTATGGGCCTGTTAAATTTTGCAATGGACTGTAGTACAGAGATCCATGATCTTGCGTGGATCTGGCACAGACCTGTGCTTTATTAATCTGTTCCTGTATCATTTTAACGGGCCCCCTGCACTCCCACATCTGGCATTTGCAAAGGCAAAGCCAGCTGAGATTCCTCTGCTCCAGCTGTGTTGGCTTGTCTGTGAATTTCAATGACCAGTGTAATGTGGTTATAAAAAAGGCAAATCCAATCAGGTGAGGTATTCCCCAGGACAGTGGAAAGTACTAAATGCTTTGGTAAAGTTGCATGCTACCTTTCAGATGCAGTTGTGGTCACCCATGTCTGTGAAGGGGAGTGAGAAAGATAAAACCCAACTATATTATATGAAGTGCACTAAAGCTGGAACAGGTGCAGAGGGAGAGTGGTGAGTTTTTCTTATGAGACTAAAAGAGCCCCTTATCTCTAGCCTTGCAAAATGAGGTCTTTAAGGAGAAGCTTTTGATATCTATAAATATACCAAGGGGTAAATATGAGGGAGGGAAAAAATTAGCTAAGCTGAAGGGCAATATTCTACAAGAATGAACAGATACAAGCTAGTTATTACTACATTTATGCTGGTAATTAGAAGACAACTCATTAGAGGGGTGAGGTTCTAGAACAACAGGAACAGTGGGAGCAGAACTGTCTGCACAGTGCTAGGGGAGTGCCATGTTCATTTATGAACAGGATTATATGATGCCATTTTCTACAGTGAGAAGGAATGAGACTTAATGATTTAGGACATCTATTTCAATTATAGACTTCCTATTCAGAAAGGGGTATTTTAGTTCAACCAGAAGTTATGGAATATCTGAGGAAATTACTTTTTTTCTGGTATCAGCTGTGTGGTAAAATGAGATTAATTTTATTTATTTATGAAGACAGGCTGAGAGAGTTGGGGTTGTCCAGCCTGGAGAAGAGAAGGCTACAGGGAGACCTTATAGCAGCCTTCCAGTACCTGAAGGGAGTCTACAGGAAAGCTGGGGAGGGACTTTGTACAAGGGCTTGTAGCGATGGGATGAGGGGTTATGGTTTTAAAGTGGAAGAAGGTAGATTTAGGTTAGACATGAGGAAGAAATTCTTCACTGTGTGAGGGCAGTGAGAGACTAGCACAGGTTGCCCAGGAAAGCTGTGGATGCCCCCTGCCTGGAAGCATTCAAGGCCAGGCTGGATGAGGCTTTGAGCAACCTGGTCTAGTGGGAATTGTCCCTGCCCATGGCAGGGGGCTTGGAACTAAATTATCTTTAAGGTCCCGTCCAATCCGAACCGTTCTATGATTCTATGATACTTTGTGCCATTAGAGTTTATCCCATTCATTTATATGTCCCTTTGGACTTAAACTCCATGAATAAAACAAAAATATCCTTATATCTGTATAAAAAACCCCATAATTTCATTTGAGAGCTAAATTATTATGTCCAGAACAGAGTTAGCCATGAACAAACTTACGTTGTTGTAGGATTCTTCTGTGACTTAGAGCACTCTTTTGGCTTGAGAAGGACTGGTAACACTGCCTTAGAGGGTCACCCTACAATGTAGTTAAATTTGCCAAAAGTAACCTGGTTTAATGCCTGTCAAGGACCTAGGGCTAGAGATTAGATTGGTATGCTGGACTGGGCTGTGGAAAAGGATGTCTCTATTTCTGTAAAGCTGAAGCTATGCTGCTTGTAGAATACTGGTCTTCCCTGCTGTTGCAGGATGTTTTCAGTGATGCAGTACTGAACACGAATGTACCATGTTTTACTTAAACCTCCCTTCTGACCTGGAATAGGGTTTTCCAAATTGTTGGAAAGGCAGGCAACTGGGTGCCTGGAAAACTTTCTATGACTGAGCAAAACAACCTCTATATAAAATAACTTACAGATAATGTTTGTAGCTAAAGGCTATAAAATGTGTCTTCCTTAACTAGGAAGAGTAGGGATATAGCTGGATAGAGTGGCTCACTGTGTTATGTATATTTACACTGTTATTTATACTTAGAGTAACTTCAGTCTTAGGTCTGTTACATGCAAAATAGGAGCAAAGTGTCCTAGCGAGTGGGTACAACTAGAGGGACATCTTAAGTTTTCCCAACCTGCAAAGGCAGATATAAAGGCAACAGGGCTGAGTGACTTCACTGCTCTCTACCAAGTCTTGACCTGTTACTTTAGCCCCAGTTCAGGAAAGCACCAAGTTTGCCTGTGAGCAGGTGAGAAGTTCCTTTAATTAAAGTATGGATTTCAGTGTTTTGATGAAGCTAATAACTGTTCTGGCTTTGTAAACATTTGTTATTGTAGGGTTATATAGCTGGCTACTGGACTGCACATGCTAAATTGATACTATAAACCTTTTTGTGAGTGTTCCCAAATCCCTGTATTTTATTAAGGACACTTATTACCTACATTTTACAGATCTTTTACTTTGAGCACAAAGTATTTGAAATGTCTCAACAGTTACTGAGTAAGAAAACAAAACATCTTTAAAAACCACAGCTTTTTCCACTCTCTAGCGTTGTGTCTACCACTTGATGTCTACAAGGACTGCAGCAGACTTGTGTGTTTTGTCTTCAGCCCTAGCTTATTTGTGGCTGGGATCTCTTTATGTTTTAACAGAGTGATTGTTTAGATACTGTGGTACAACTACTCTTCCACTCTTATTGTAGACTGACTGTTCAAGTATGGATTTGGAACACTGTTGCTTCATACATGACATCCAAATAACAAAGCCTGTATGAGATAAGGCACTGTTGCCCCAAGTTAATAATGGATGTGTGACCTGAGTTACATTTAAGAGGTTTTAGTGACTTGAGAGTTTAGAGCCGTACTGGTACAAAAGAGGCAGGAGTAAAATTACTCATGGTTTATAGGTAGACACCGAGGAAGGGTGTAAGGATGGCAGTAAGGCTGTTTGTGGAATATACAGTATGATGCATTAGTAAATTATTTATTCACTCTAAAGTTAAAAGTTTATTTGAATATTTATCTGTTATCCATTAAAAGAGGTCTGTATCAATAGATTGGGATAGTACCATTTCATCTTCTGCTTGCAGAAGGAATGGGCTTTATTACCAGTCCTGAAAGAGGGACCAAGGAAGACTAGGCACAAGGAGTGAAAAGTTTGGCCATCTAAAATATGTGGGTTTTTTCCCTTCTCTTCTGTAGGATTTTTAGAGCACCTCTGATGACATCCCAAGTGGATTATTAACTTCACAATGGCAGAACTCACAGTGGAGAATGGCAGCTGTATGGACTGGCAAAAGCGATGCCTGGCGTTGGAGTCCCAGCTCTTCAAATTTCGCTTGCAGGCAAGCAAGATCCGAGAGCTGTTAGCTGAGAAGGTGAGACAGTGGTGGCTTCTTCTACTTTGCACTGAGTTAGGGCATGAAAGCAAACAAAATCCCTAAACTCTGAGCTATCCAATAAAACTGTTACTAGAAGTGGGGATCTCTTCCTTGATTGTGGTATGTCATTGCACTCTGCTTATCACTTGAGATACAGAAATGTATCTCAGAATGTCAGAATGAAGTGGCACTTGTTAAACTAAGAATTTCCTTTTTACTGGGAAATCACCAGGTATTCAGATCCTACTGGAAAACACTGTACCAGCAAGATTCTGGATATCTAAAGTGACTGAGGCAGCTGCAGAGCAAAGATGGATATTTTGGATAAAAACAGCCGCGTCAGGACTTGGCTGGAAATATAAAAGCTTACAGGAGTGCAAATTATGCTGTAATGTTAGAAGACTGGGCAGGGATACGTGTACTGTCATAGTGTTAGAATGACATTGCATATCCAGCCAAGATATTCTGAGAATACTGAAGAGTAAGACTGAGATACTTTGAGATCTGGATGTAAGAAACTTGCATGGCATATGTGGTTTTAGAGGTATCTTTTACTAATCACTTTTAGGTGCACTAAGTGAACTCATTTGCAGTCCTAGGGGAGAGGACTGTCAAAGATGTGAGGGATTTGTTGAGGTTTTTTTTGTTTGTTTCCATCATGGTGTAGATTTTTTGTGTTTTTTCTTTACCTTAACAATTTGAATTAAAGCTTTTTCACTAACCTCTAATTTGCATAAATGCCAAGTTTGTAGGTTGTTGTGCGGTTCCTTTTTTGTTTCAAAACATGGCTTACTGCTCAGATATTCAATATATATTTCCAATATACTATTGGAAAGTGAGAACAGTTTATTTCAGTCAGTTTGGTAATGAAGTTGAAATCTTTACAACTGACTGCAGTTTACTTGAAATGTTTTTAAGCTGTACCTGATGACAGAAATGTTCTAAGCTCACTTTTGCTCCATTTTGTATTATGTAACTTTTATGTGTACATTTGTGTTTGTGGGTTTTGGGTGTAAAAACATCCAAATGACATCTACTTCAGAGTGGAGCAATTTTAATCATTGCTATCACTGTAATTACATTTCCACTAATGCCTTATACTGCATGAAACATTAATTCTACTCCTCATATTTTAAGAAATTATGCAATTCCAAGCACCTTCTTCATCTTTTCAAGGCAGCTTCTGGAGCAGACCTTAGTGACTACTTACCTTGGAAAATAATGAAAGTGGTTCTAAAATTTGTTTAGATAGAGGCACATTCAAAACATCATTTACAGATATGGCACAGGGGTCTGGTAAAGACAACCAGTACTCATATGCAGTACTCGTAAGTTTGCTGCGTTATTGAATCTGTGGCCTCATGCTTTATTAATTCCTGCTTTGAGAAACTTCCTGATTATCCCCATACAAAGAAACTCACTTATCAGACTTTCTTTTTGGAGAACAGACTTGTGAGAGATCTTTTGACTATCTCCTTAGAGAGGTTTGTGGGCCGTAGCAGAGGGCTCTTCAAGGAAGGGGCCTGACTGCCAATAATCCAGCCTTGCAGTCAGAGCGAAGTTGCCTGTGTAAAGACTACGGAGCAGCTTGGTTCAGTGATCAGGTTACTCTGTAACTACTTGTACAGTACTGTTGCAGGCTTACTTTAAGGGTCAAAGAGCTAGCAGGTTTGCAGTTCCCTACTCTGAATGTCATGTAGGAAGGGGAGAGCCTCAGGGACTGTGGTGCAGCTCCCATGGGCTCTCCTGACACAGGTGAACTCGAGGCAGCAGAGCAGGTGCTCAGCACACAACGCTTATACTGAGCACTGCTGTTGGGAAGTGTCCTATGCCTCAGGCTCCTGGCTATTTTGCAACAACTTCCTTGGAGACCCTCCTTCCTCTGCCAGAGTTGCCACAGGGCTCCCTAGCAGTCACAGCAACTGGGGCTCCTGTCGATGCTGAGTCCTTCTGCCCCTCAGATGGGCAGTGACACAGAACCGAAGGAGGCACATGCTTTATGCATAGTGATGCCAACTCCAGGGATTTTTACCGTATATTTTGTAGCAAATGTGTGGTGTTTTCTTTTCTTACAGTTCTGTCTGTGAAGATTCAGACTTACTTGAAAGAATACTGCATTTTCAAAAAGGTTTTTGGGGGGGGCAGGGAAGAAGGTCTTGAAAAATGTGAAGTGGGCACAGCTCGAAGCTGTGTTGCCAACCTGTGGTGAGCATTGCTCTTAGGATCCTCTGATATGATTTGCAGCAACAGGAAAACTAATTTAAAAAAAAAAGTGGTTTTGCCAGTGAAAGTGAAGAATGTTAACAGCATTGTGATACTTGCTCACCAGCTGGTTGTCTCAGAGGTCTGGAACCTGCTGATTGAAAGGCTTGGAAACCTGATCTGCCACATTTTAAATCAGTCTTTGTAACCAATTTTATTATTTTAAGGCAGATTTTACTATTTTAACTCACAAAAAAACCCCAGCCACTCATGCCTGGCATTCATAGTACAATGCGCAGTAACAGTTTAAATACTTCAGATTTTTAAAATCCTCTTAGATTGAATAATCTAGCTCACAGTTCAGAACACGAGGAATTTAAAACCCAGCAGTTTAACTGCCAGTGCCCTAGGTCACATGGTGTGAACTTCCCTGTTGGTAGCCCAGTCTCAGCTATCGGGCAGTGCTGCCCAAGCTGCACAAAGCCTGGCTGTGAGTTGATATGGCAGAGGTACCCATCCCCTGTCCTCCAAGACAAAGCTCTGCCATCCCACAGGAACCCTGCAGGGCATGAGACCTCCAGGTCCTGCCTTGCTGTGGACATCAGCAGGGATCTGGTCTCTTTGGCAGTTGTTTCCACTCCTCCTACACATACAAAGAAAGGGGTACTCCTCTGTTGGTGAGCAACATAGCAGGCCGTTGCCTTGGCAGCAGGATGACCTTGTTAGGAGCAAGCTCTGGAAGAGAACAACAGGAGAAAAATGAGGCTGAGACATGCAGGAACTTTTTTCAATTTTATTTGGCGTGTTCTGAGCCATCAGAGAGGGAGAGCCTGTGTGAATGGTTGATAAGAGGATCTTTTGCAGCTTTTAGAAGGGCCATCTGGGTAGCTTTTAACCTCCTTCTTTCTTACTTCAATAAACACTGAACATTTGGAAAAGCCTCTTTTTTCATGCAAGTGTGGCTATACAAATAGGTCTGTTTCTCTCCATACAAGCTCTCTGGGGTAATCTTTGGGAGAAGAGTTACTTGATTTTGTCTTGGTCACTAGGTTTTTTATGTGTCCTGGGTCAAGTTGCTTAGTAGCATTTGTCAAATTATAAAGCATTTTGAATGAAAGGGCCCATGTAAATACCAAGCATTATTATTACTTCATTGAGGGATTGAAAGAGCTGTACAAGCATGGATGTATTAAATCTGAATGTGCTCCAGTGAGACGGCTGACACCAGGGATGAGTGAAATAATAATTTTGTGTACAGGAGAAACATAGCAGTTATTTAACAGTTCACGGTAGGACAACCCAACAATGTAGTATAGGAAGTTAAGAAAAGTACAAGTTCATTTAAGGCTACAGGGAATTAGGGTGACAAAGTGATTGATTTGACTGGAATTTAGCCAGGTCACTCGGGTTGCACAAGAAGTTTCATAATTCTTTAGTGATCATGAATGGTCTCAACATACATTCTCTGTCCTGATCAGGAATCAAGACTGCTAGCAATGCAAAACAAGCTGTCATGAGGCTAAGGCAACAAGGAGTTTTTCAGTCAGAACAGTGCTGTCTTCTTAAAATAACGTAAGTCTTGTATGGAGATTGCCCACCTTGTGGAGGACTGAATTACTAGTCTGAGAGGGAAAGGGAAAAGGCCCAGAGACTCATCTAAAGTCTGTGATGTGAATGTAAACCCTGTCAATTAATCAGAAAGCTAGCAGAGGACACTAACTCTCAAGCTACCATCATAAACAGTCTTTGTTTCACAAGGGGTTTTATGTCTCCAGTTAGCATCTGTCTTTCAGCAATGTATTTTGCTGCTACCTGTCTGTGGTGATGACTGTCCAGAGACTCATAGGTAAACACATGGGCAGGTCACCATTTCTAATGGACACAGACTCGTGTTGTAACCCAGACCACTGCTGTCGGCGTTAGATTTCCTTGAGCTTCATCTCTACCAATACTTTCAGAGACTGAGTCTTTGGTCAGAGGACCTTTGGCTGTCTGTGCAATCTTCTGTGGCATCTCTCTATTCCTCTGCCAGATAAATGTCCTTGATTTGGTTATTAAGCTCCATAAACTGAGCTTGATTACTGAAAAAGCAAACCTGAAAGGTATCATGCTAAATGTGGCACTTCTTGATCTTCATGGTTTGAATTTGTTATGTCAAGGCTTTTTTAATTATGTACTTTTCTGATACATTTGTCAATAGCTGTCAGTCTGCTCTCATGATAAATGTGTATGTATGAAGAGTTGTTGCCATCTGAAGGAAGGGGAAATGGAAGCACAAGAATGCTGACATGTCCATATTAGGTGATCAACTCAAGAGACGTAAGTCTCATTTTCAGAAGTATTGGTTTGATCCTTATAGTGACCAACCTGAATACTTGGCACCAGTGCTTTATCAAGAATCATAAAATGCATTGGAGAGAAAAGGAGCTCCTCAGTTCCTCTTATAGTTTGCTTTCTGCTTGAACCATCATTCTTTAAATCTTCTGAAGCTGCTTATATGTCATTGCTTCAGTAGTAAAACACTAGTAAATGCTGGAAACTCTGTGAAGCATTCCTCAAATTTTGCAGCTTAGTGGGTGAAACTTTGTATGACTGACTTTGTATTACTGGGCTTAAATCAGAGATCCATTAAAGCGGAGCAGGTATTGGAAGACGACCTTGCAAGCACTCAATCATATCCTAAGTTGCTATTAAAAAAACAAACAACAAACTTCCCATTCTAGTGGGAAGTTGTTAGAGTAAATTTCTATTCAGTGGCCCCTGACTTCAATAGCATCAATACTCAGATAAAGAATCACAGAATTGTCAGTTTGCAAAGCTCTTTAAAAGAAGCATAGGAAAATTAAATTAATTGTTAATCTTATCAGTTAAGAACCTGTGATGCTTTTGAAGCCAAAGCAAAGTATTCATTGATTATAATGTGGCACTGTAGAGAACCTGCTGTGAGCTTTCCAAGATATCTTCGTTTTTATTTACCACTATGAATGAATCCTTGCTGAAATAAAAACAGGAAAGAATGGTGTGCTGTAGACAGGCTTCTTGCAGGGACAACCCATGGTGTGTAAATTGTAGAGACGGGGTTAAGACTTCAGGACTACTCCCTTGACCCGTGTAATGAACGATGAAGCTCACTAATGAGAAAACAGTTCCGGTAAATTCGAAGTAGGGCAGAAGACTGGAAAAGGTCAAAGGCTTTTTTTTTTTTTTTCCCCCCTGATCAAAGCTGTCCAGTTAACCCAAAAGATGCCAAAGATCTGTAGACATGCACAAGAAATGGAAGATTCCTGGGCAAAACAGGTGAATTTCCAGGTGACGTTAATGATGTCTTTTCTTTCTTTCTCCCTCTTCCCTCCTTCTACTCTGGCTCTGAAGATGCAGGAATTGGAACAGAGAGTTATGGAAGCAGAACAAAGAGCTGAGGATGCAGAGAAACAGGTAAGATATTATCTTATGGTTGCTCTGGTACAAGCCAAGCAGTAACTTACTCTAAATTCCCTCCAGTCTAGCACACTGACAGCACTCTGCAGTGCTGTGCTCTGCTAGGGAAACATTGCTTTACAGTGGTGAATGGTTTTGTGGTCTACTTCCCACTCTTTGAACCTGAGCTATGAACAGGTGCCTAAATAGGTTCAACCCTAATTGAAAACCAGGACCTTGTATCTGCCTCTCAGCTTTATGGCCTTTACCTCTTCATCCATGATGTGCATGCTTGGTTATGGAAAAAGAAAGGGATGTTGTATCTCAGGATTAAAGTACAGAGATAGAGCTGCCTGTCAGAAAACAAATAGTTTGGCGTACTGGTAGGGACTTGTCTACAAGTAGAGAAGGTTTTGCGAAAGAAGTAAGGGTGTGTCTGCAAAACCTATCAGTTTTTTTGGACTTTCATTTTAGTAATTACTGCTCTGGCTCGAGCACCCATGGAGTAAAGCAGTAAGAGCTGGATTCATTGCATATTACTGTAACCATCTAAAATTAGGCATATTGTCTAAGCTTAGTCCTTCTATGCTTGTTGAATAATGGAGATGGGGAGGGAGAGAGAGACTTCAACTTGTGAACGGGCTATAAAGAATAATGGACCTTTGGGAAGCAGACTGTTGTACAGCCTGATGTGTAAGACATATTATAAAAACAGAGTCAGGAAGGGCCAGGTGGTCTGAGCTCCTGTATCACTGCAGACCGCTGCTGAAGGGAAGTGAATCAGCTCCCTCCAGCTGGACAGGAGCTGCAGGACTGAGCATTGAGTTAGAGATTAAAGTGCAGAGCTAAGAGCTGTGCAAGATGGCCAAGAATGGCTGTCAAAGAGAACTTCAGTAGTGAATAGGCAGTGTTATAAGCACTGGGAAACATTGTCTAGGAAGGAAGAACTTGAAGCACCTGATAAGGTATTCTGTCTGCAGAACGTACTATTCCATGCCAGTTTGATATTGATGTCAAGATTTTTTTCTGACCAGCTTAAATGTAGGAAAGATGCTATGTCTGGTCACCATGCTGTTGGCCTCTATACTAGATCAGCAGTTGCCAACCAAGAAAAATAAATGTTCTTGAGAGTGGTATAGATAAGTCCACACCCAACCAAGACACGCAAACATTGACACTGTGACAGCACCAGCAGGAAATGTAGTTATTGCCACAGGCCAATGAAGGAGGTTTCAGACTAGCAGATATCTCAATGACAGGAATAGGGTCCCTAATACGGTAAGCTGCAATGACAGCAATGGAGCAGATGGAGAGCAAGTCAAATCCAGGTCAAAGAACAATCAAGAAAGGGAGAACTTGCCTGGGAAGGTGTAGGAGAAATGAGGGTTGCCTTCACTCACCTGCCACCAGCAGTTCTGCAGCCATGTGTTGGCAGGTCCTAAAGACTAGCAACCCTCACAGTTGTAGGGTCTGCCTTTCCAGCCGCCTTATCCACATCCAAAGATAAGTGTTCCTAGAGAAATACTTCCTTGCTGCCTGACAGCCTGAAGAAGGGACAGCGTAAGGAGTATGACCGTTCCCTTCCACTAACAAGTATATTCACCGTAAATGAGAAGCAGCTGACAAATCAGAGGACTCCACATCAAGTGCAAAATCCCTTGTTATCTTTCTCTCCAGGAGTCTAGGGAGTTGGATTTGTTAATTCAATGGGCTCCCTGTAGCTGCCAACTTCAATTAAGGAAATCACATGTTTGCAGTCCCCTCTCTGAGCCTGTAGTACAGAGTCAGCATTTAGGCATCAGACAGAAAGGAGGGGCCATTTCTTTTTACTATAATCACCCTAAACTCTAATGAAAACACATCCGACTCAGCAGGCTTAGTTTTCTGGCTCGGATGTTGGGCGCCTACCTTTCTGATTCAGTACGAGGAAGAGGCAGTTTGCTTCTCTGCCTAATTCAGGCAGACAGGAGGACAAAACACAGCTTCTGCAAGTATGAAGTGTAGGCTGCTCAACAGAGCATGAGTAACTCTTACACAGACTCTGTGAAGTGCTCAGGTCATTGCCTGCATGCTGCCTTCCTGATTCCAAACTCATACAAAATTAATGGTAATTGGAGTTGGTTTCTTGGCAGATTTAGTCTTTCTGGAATGTGTTGGAACCAGATATTTTCCCATCATCAAATGCTGCAATTAGCAGGTTTGAGTTACGCTGGTGGAACTCCATTCACCTTTAGAAATAGGATGAGGTAACAAGAAAACAGACTGGCATATTGAGAGACATAGGTTTTGAAGAAGGCAAAGAGGTTTTAAAACTCTGCAAAAAAACCTGAAAGGCTTCAGCAGCAACTAAATTTTAATGTGTTGAAACTTTGTAGTGAAGGAGCATTGGTGCATCTCCTGCTGAGATGGACAAGTATTACACAGAATTACACAGAATCCCAGAATCACCAAGGCTGGAAAAGACCTTTAAGATCATCAAGTCCAGCCTATGACCAACACCACCACACCGTCTAGACCATGGCACTAAGTGCCATATCCAGCCTTGCCTTGAACACATCCAGGGACGGTGCCTCCACCACTTCCCTGGGAAGTCTATTCCAATGTCTAACCACCCTCTCCGTGAGGAAGTGCTTCCTAATATCCAACCTAAACCTCCCTTGGAGCAACTTCAGGCTATGCCCTCTTGTCCTGTCACTGGTTGCCTGGGAGAAGAGCCCAGCCCCAACCTGACTACAACCTCCCTTCAGGTAGTTGAAGAGAGTGATAAGGTCCCCCCTGAGTCTCCTCTTCTCCAGGCTAAACAACCCCAACATCCTCAACCTCTCCCTATAAGACTTTCCCTCTAGTCCTTTCACCAGCCTTGTTGCTCTCCTCTGGACCTGCTCCAGCACCTCAACGTCCTTCTTGAAGTGAAGGGCCCAGAACTGTACACAGTACTCAAGGTGAGGCCTCACCAGTGCTGTGTACAGGGGGAGAATTACATCCCTACTCCTGCTGGCCACACTATTCCTGATACAAGCCAGGATGCCATTGGCCTTCTGGGCCACCTGGGCACACTGCTGGCTCATGTTCAACCGGCTGTCCACCAGCACTCCCAGGTCCCTCTCTGCCAGGCTGCTCTCCAGCCCCTCTTCCCCCAGCCTGTAGCGCTGCCTGGGGTTATTGTGGCCAAAGTGCAGGACCCTGCACTTGGTCTTGTTGAATTTCATGCCGTTGGCCTCGGCCCATCGATCCAGCCTGTCCAGGTCCTCCTGCAGCCTCTTCCTACCCTCTGGCAGATCAACACTCCCCCCCAGCTTGGTGTCATCTGCGAATTTACTGAGGGTGGACTCAATCCCCACATCCAGGTCGTCAATAAAGATATTGAATAGGACTGGGCCCAGTACTGATCCCTGGGGAACACCGCTGGTCACCGGATGCCAGCTGGATGCAGCTCCATTCACCATCACTCTCTGGGCCCGGTCATCCAACCAGTTTTTGACCCAGTGAAGGGTGCACCTGTCGAAGCCATGGATCGCTAGCTTCTCCAGGAGGATGCTGTGGGAGACTGTGTCAAAGGCCTTGCTGAAGTCAAGGTAGACCACATCCACAGCCTTCCCCTCATCCACTAGGTGGGTCACCCAGTCATAGAAGGAGATGAGATTAGTCAGGCAGGACCTCCCTTTCCTAAACCCATGTTGGCTGGACCTGATCCCCTGGTTGTCTTCCACATGCTGCTTGATGGCACTTAGGATGATTTGTTCCATAACCTTGCCAGGCACCGAGGTCAGGCTGACAGGCCTATAGTTCCCCGGATCCTCCTTCCAGCCCTTCTTGTGGATGGGCGTCACATTGGCCAACCTCCAGTAATCTGGGAAACTGAAGGAGGGTCACCCAGTCATAGAAGGAGATGAGATTAGTCAGGCAGGACCTGCCTTTCCTACATTGGCACTGGCAGTAGGCAAAGGTTCTGAAACATGTAACATGGTAACTCCGTAGCAGGCCTGCAGAAAACAGCAGAAAGCCAGAAGTTGCCAAAACTTTGTCTAAGCTGGGGATAGGAGGAGGAAGGAACTCTGTAGTGTTTCCCTAGAAAAATCCTGATCTGAAGCAAATGGCCAGGGTTTTGTGGTGTATACCTTGGTAGTGAATGGGATAAAAAGCTGAGCGTGGGATTGCAAAGGAGGAGAATGTGATGTGCCTTGCCCATATGGCTATGTAGACTATAGGGCCTGTATGTTCTATTTAATCTATAATATTGTGCAAATATTTCACAATCCACAATGTGTTTATCTGTTCAGGGTTCAGTTTGCATCTGTTACTGCTTTAGCATTACAAATGAATGGACAATGTTCTTTTCAGATACCCAGATATAAACTGTGTGACCCTTTTTTCTTCTTTATTTCCCAACTTCAAAAACATGAAACCTCAAAAAAAACTTCAAAAATACTCTCAGTTAGGGTCTTACCGGTAAACGAGCAGCTCCTTCATTTGCATTGTTTTGGTTTTTTTATCTCACTCTGATTGTCATTAAAGGTCAGAGTTATGGAGGAGAAGATAAAACTAGCCCACGTGAAGACTGGTGAATCAGACAGCACCCTGCACAGGAAATACCAAGAGCTGGTGGGCACGGTGCAAGGAAAGGAAGACCTAATCAACAGATTGGAGACACAGCTAGCAAAACAGGTAAAGATATTTTCTACAGGGAGTCCTGTAGCTTTCATGAGTTGGAGGAAAACGGTAAGGTATGTTTCAAAGGTACAGATTATGGCTCCATTACTTATTAGCCTCTCAGTTGCCTTCGGATCAGCTGTAAAAATGATGCCCTGCTCAGTGCAAGATCGTCTCCTTCCTTTCTCTTCTCAGACAAAACATCCATTCAGCCCCAGTAGCCCTCCTCTCTTTATTATAGGAGACTGGTCAATGTCCCTAAAGGACTTCCTTATGTTAGTGTTGTGTCAGTGTTGAGACCCTAAATTGTAATGCTAGAATCTGGTCACAGTATTTCTCTGGCTTCCTAGTCTATGGACTGTTCTGCAAAATCATTATGTAGCCCATCTCTGACTCAGCATATGCTGCTTTATGGGAAGGGACTTCTCGCAGTCTTCAGCAATCCTTTAGCATAGTTCATCTCTTGTCAAATGTCCTCATTACAAAACAAGCGGGCCTTTCCCAGTATGGATAATTTTCACCCTCTTACATTCTCAGCTGGTGGAAGGGAGGAGTTACATCTACAGCAGGGCTTGTATTTTGGCTCCAGTAAAGGCCTGCCCTGTGGTCTTTATTACCTGAGGAATAAGGTATTCTTATATGTTGCTAAGTAAATTCTCTTTAAATGTAAACAGCTCATTAGAATTTTTAATTTAAAAATACTTAGCCATTTGGCTTAAATTTTACATTTAATTAATTGTCACCTATTTAAAGGGCAAAATAAGTTGATAAGCTGTCTGAGCTTACTCAGACCCAGTGTAGTGTGAGGGTCAGGCACCAGGTCTTTGTAAATACCCTGGATTTTGAGTCACTTCCCCAGACCAGCTTGCTCAGGCAGAATGCAGATGAAATTTTCTGCATTTTGGAGGAGAAGGAAAGTGTTCAGAACGAGCTTCAGCTATAATCAAGGTCTAGAAGCAGCTCTTGCAATTAAAAATTGAAAAAAATATGAAAAAAAGACAAGGTGTGGTTTAATTAAAATCAACAAACGCAAGTGGGGAAATGTTCTGTTAATAGAAATCTTTTTAATCTAGCAAGAAGAGGCAGAATGAGATTCTAGAAGTAAAAGCTGAAGCCTGACAATTTCAGACGAGAAACACTCTTTATCAGGGTCACTTGTTTAGTTCCAGAATGGGATGGGATGGTGGCAGCACTGGAAGGTCACTAAGTGTCCCTGTAAGGCATCCTGTTTGTTTTCAGTGAGGAATGAATGAGGAGAGCTGTGGAGTTCAGAGCGTTAATAAGAGAACACTGAGGTCATGTCTGGACCACACAATAGCATGGGACACAAAGAATCTCTAACTGGTTCTGAATCTTAGAGCACAATAACTGCATCTACGGGTGCTATGCCTGAGTGAATTGGTTCTGCTTAGAGGCATGACTTAACTAAGCTCTGTGACAATGCTGTCCTCATGTCACTATTCTACTTTAGGACCCTACATAAAAACCTTGGCATTGCACTTCAATGTGTAGCATAGCAATACTCTGAATCTTTTACCTCTTGGTCTCTGACCTGAGACAAGTTCAGGTCATTAGAGATTCAAAGGCATTACTCATGTGATGGATATTCAGAAGGCTATGGTAGATCCACAGCATGTGCCACATCATTTCCGACCAGTAGGCACGTCTAATATTCTGACTCCAGCAAAGGCTGGTACCTGATTATTAGGCACACACACAGCCATATTCAGGGGGAAAAACTAAATAAATCCTCCTCTTGAAGCATCAGATTTGTTTACTTTGATTTCTTTATGCTCAACTACAAATGTTACTGCTACCCATGATGTTGCCAAGGTCAACAAAGTCAGCAAACGTATTTGGGTAAGAGCTTTTAAATGTGACCTTGTGGTGATTAAATGTGCATGTGGTGATTAAAAGGGATGTGAAGATGTGGGGAATCTCCTGACATCTTCTGTGTACTTGCACGGTATTAATTAAGTGAATACACTCTTTGTCATGAAAAATTTAAAAAGGGAGGTGGGGGGAAGCATTTACATTTTCATTATCATAATCACTGGTATTTGTTCACATCAGAAAAAAAAAAAATCTAGCAGGGATACCACTAACTGCTACCAGAAGGTTATTTTCTTTGTCCATTTAATTAGAGAAACCAGACGTGAATGTGCCATACAGAGTATATTCCCTCTCCTTCACTCCTGGAACTGATTTCTCCTTGTAGTTGTTTAAATCATTCTGGTTAGGAGACCTTTCAGTGACATTACTTGTGATGAAGTCACACCGGAGGTGAACAGGAGGCTTCAGGTGATTGCAATATCAATCCAGCATCTTTCAAAGGAAATTCCCAGAAAAGGAAAAAAACACAGCTGAAAAAACACAGCTGCAAAAATGATATAGCAATATTGCCCAAGCAGATACTTGGGGAAAAATGTTCATTGTGCAAATCAACAGTATTCCCTTAACACCTTTGTGTGGACTAGAACCTGTTTTAATGGATATGTAAACATAAAACCACTTACACTATTTCAAAACCCCTAGCAGGTCTTACTCTTTCAAGGTCAAGTTTTGGAGCTTTTCTTTTTATCCTGAATCTGCTATCTCTTCTTTTTAAGAAAAATACTTTAGTTTCTCAATGAGAATGTTGTGTGTGAAAGACATCATTGGTATTAGTTTCCATCTCATGCACCTTTAAAGTCTTTACACCTGTGCTTGCAGCAATTGAATCCCTTTTGCTTTGAAGAATTACAGTGTTTTATACACCACTTACAGGTACTGCTTAATTCTTACTGATTTAAGACAACAATATGTGTGTTTATAGGCTGGGGGAACACTACAGATGCTCAACAGCAAATGAACTTTGCAAAACCATCTGAAACAGGAAAAGTTGCAGACTGTTCAAAATAAACTGTCGTAGGTGGGCAATCATTGCCTGAGCTTGATTTTTATATTCTACAACAAACTCTTGAAACAACTCTCTGAATTAGACTCCAGGGACCATGTAAGACAATTTAGAGCTTGATTTTTCAGAGGATAGCTAAATAATAATATCCACATGGCAGTCTTAAATCTTATGTCTGGAATGGGAGCTTAAATGTTTAAGTCACTCCTGATGCAATAACTTACTGAGAACAGTTAGTTGTATTCTCCTAATGCATCTAATCTTTTCTTGGCACAGAAACAGTTGAGGACTGAGGAAGCCAAAATTGTTCAAGAGAAAGCTGCCAAGATCAAAGAATGGGTAACATTTAAGTTGAGAGAGGTGAGTCTTCAGCTTCCTGTCAGGTTTCAAGGCCTATGACTAGGTACAGTGGCTGCACTGCCAATGGGCTCCTATGTAGGACAATAGCCTCAGGACAGTCAATATGCCACAGAGGCTTTCTGCTTGTTTGGCCCTACACACAGTTGCAGACCTAAGGCTGTGCCTCTTACTGAGGGCTCTTTGCTGCTTTGGGCAAACTATAGATGACTTTGAAATCACTAATGTCCGAAAGCAGTCTCTGAAGAAGATTTACTAGTCACAAGTGGCTTTCACCTGTCTTTCCTCTGCCTCTCCCTTTTGCCTTTGGGTGCCGTTTCTGTCCTTTTCTGACAAAGCAGCTGTGACACAAACACGTCCTTGGCTCTTCCTTGATTTTGTCATCTCTGACTAATGCTGTTTTCCTACTGCCCAGCATTTTCTCATGTCTAACCTCTCCCTCCTATCCATCTTGTGGACTTACACCTCTATCTGGGCCTAATTCAGTACCCTGTAGAAAAACTGAGAGATAACATGGGTCAGCACACAGTTTTAAAGATGCAGTAATAATTTACAGCTGGAAGTGGGGTTATCTGATCTTTTCCTTTTATTCCAAGTTAAAGCTGGAGGTTTCTTGGTTTATGCCAGAAAGGGAATTTGTTGGAGTGAAAGCAGCAGTCTTGTGGGCACCAATTGTGTTATGATGTGACTTTGTAATCTCATTAGGTTGTCCAGGTAATCCACCCAGCTGCTGTGCTTCTTCTGTTTTCCTATATGAGGTAACTTCAGATGCATCTACACTATTGACTGGTGGAGCACAAAGGAGGAAGCACAGACGTTGACTTGGAGTGGCCTGCATTGAATCCAGGACCATACATTGAATCTTTACTGGCAATGATGTTTGTGCCAGCTGCTTATTCTGCCAGCTGAAGGACTTTGCATCTGTGTTGCAAATGGGTTGCTCTAGACAGCACCACAGGTGTCATTTCAACTTTGATTCCATCAAGAGGGCAGCCTCTTTGGGTGCACTTCTGCTGCATTTAAGAATGTATGCTGAGACACTTCAAGCAAAGACATCAGACAAATTTGCAAAGAATCACTCGTGCACTAATTGCAAATGTAAATGCAGCCTTAATTTGGTTTGGGGTTTTTTTGTTTTCTTTGGTTCCCTGGATATAGGGGATCTGCTTTTACCCCACAGAGTGTGAGAGGGAAAATTGCCTCCTTTTGGCTAATAGGTTTTTCATTCTCTTTTATGACAGTTATTTCTGGAACCAGAGTAAATTACAAACAATAGTAGGGAAAGAAATTAAAATACCTATTTGAGAAGTGAGAATAATATATACAGATGCTATTTGAGAGACTCGCTCATCCTATTTTCCCTTTCCTGTTCAGATACATGAATGTAACAAAGATGAAAACATGTTCTGTATAGTAGAACATCCATACAGTTTTGCATTATTTTTCTCTTTTTATTATTTTTGTTTCGTAGCTTGAGCTAGAAAATTACCACCTGAAAAACTGTAATCAGAGGCTGACAGAGCAAATTGAAGCCCTTCAGGATACATTGCAAGGTAAATGTGTTCACCTGGCATTGTAGCCTAGTAACCATCACAAGGGTGGAAGTCAGCATTCCTGAGTTGTATTCTTAACTTTTTCAGAAATTAACACTTGTGACAGTGAGCAAGCAGTAGAATTGCCGTTACTCAGTGGGTCCATTTTTAAGATGGAAATAACATTGCTTACCTGCCTTAAAAACTCTTAATTGGTTTCCCAATAGCCATTGAACACACACTGCTTTTTTTCAGAGTCTGCTTTTTGCCATTAAAATAATCCACTGAGCTCCTCATTGAAGTATATATCAAAACTCTCCATTCCCTTCAGTGGTGCAGGGTAGAAGTATCTGAGGTATTTCACTTTACCTCCACATGCAAATTATCCTCATCCCCACAGAACCTCTGCTGGCATGTGAGCTGCATAACTGAGGACTGAATGGGTGGAGGCAGCAGCTGTCTGGTCTGCCTTTAGAAGCTGGGTTCCTCTGCACTGTCAGGTTGGACTGGAGAAAGGTGCTTACAGTGCTTGTGCTTTTGTGGTTCTTATTTGGTGGTTAGATGGAGAACTTCACTCTCCAGGGCTTGAAATAATCACCTTTCATTGCAACACATTTTGAAGAGGAATTTATCTCTTTATCTCTTTCTTCTTGTTTTGTGTTTGTTTTGTTTTTTTTTTTAATGAGCTCAGTTTAGTCACAGTAAGATGAGCAAGTTTCCAGAACTTCATGGGGCACGCAGGCAGGGGGCATTTCTTTCCTGCAGAAGACTTTCTGACATTCCTGTCAGTCCACAGCAAGGGAATAGGGCAAAATTCCTTCTAAATCCCACAATGTTTCTAGCTAAATGCTTTATGACTGGGTTTTGCTCATCCCCTCTGGCTCTGGCTGTTTACAAAAAGAGAATGGCTGGTAAGCTGCGTTAATAATCTGGTATTAAGTGTTCCCTGGATCCCAACTCTTTGGGCAGTAAACAGCTCTGCCCTCTCCTCTTATCCCCCACTAGTCTCACTGAGCCAGACTGAAATCAGAGGCCTCTGCAGAGAGACAAATCTGTTCTTGCTTGGCATGCTAATAGTAACAGCTTTTTCTGCTTCATCTCCTGTCACCTCTAGGAATCTGCAAAAATACCAATAATATTTAAAATGAATGGTCTCTTTTCAGTCTACACTAATGATTTGCCTCAGGGGCAGGGGAAAATGTGTGCCAGGGTTTGTGTATGCCAATGTTATATGTTAGTAATAGCTTTGTTAGCATTCAGTTCCTTGTGAGTCAAGTGCCCAGGTCACGTTCTCATGGTTGTCTTTCTCTCAGCTGTGTTTCCAAGAGTGGATTTAATCCTCTCCACAATCAACAGTGTTTGTTCTGCTGTTTGCCTTTCCCTCTGTTACCTCGGGTCTTCAGGTTTTTTTCTGCTGCCTTGTAAACTCCCATTAGTGGTTAAGCAATGCCTGTAGAGTGTGATGTTTACGCAGCATTTTTGGCCATAGCTGTGCAGAGTCACACTCACCCATATTTATGTGATTTCCAAAGCATCTTATGACTTGGTTCTCTTCAGTCAGGCAATATTTAATACCAAGGTCAATCAAAATCATTAAATGAAATAACATGCTCTGCCATTCCAAAGTTGTATCCATGCTTTCTCATAGTGTAAAGCTGCTATTCAGCAGAAGTGGTAGAACTGAGTAGTCTTTAAATCTAGCAATTATGGAAAGGAAGAAAGTAAAAGAATTATAAAGTATAGGTAGTAAATAGATAAAGAACGATGGAGGCAATCTAGAATCTTTCTTTTACATCATCTTCTAATATTGCAACTGAAGGGGCAGATAAAAAAAGAAACAAAGAAAAGGAAGTTTTTACAGCAAAAACATATAAGGAACTGTTCTAAAACTTGACAAAAAAGCACTGCTTGGGTCATATAACACAAAGGGATAGCAAAAAGCTCTAGGGAAGTTCTTGAAAAGAAAGTAACCTCACTGATTGGTGTGATGGTTAAGAAGATCTCCATAGATATGGAGAGGCTGAAAGCCTCATCTAGGAATGAGAGGAACCATACCAGCTCATTTGGTGGCTTAAGTCATTGTAGGTCCATTGAAGTCAACAGCCATGCTAAGTGGTGTTCTGGCCACATAGGTGTTTTTTTGACAAGGTACTGTGTGATTTGGCGCACGTCCTTCACATGGCTGTTTTGAGAGAAGAGACAATCATGGATGGGTAAGAGTAAAAACTGCTATATTGAGTTAGACTGAAAGCTTGCCTAGTATCCTGTCTCCTGGCTGACTGGATGTTTCAGGGAAAAGCATAGAAAATACGGCAAGTAGAGCTGTCCTTCTCTCCATGTACTCTTTCAGCTTCTGTTGTCCGTGTTTTAGGAAGTTCCTAGGCCAGAACTTCCTGTTATTTGTACCACTGATAAATTACTTTTTCTGGCCTATCTTTTGGACATCACAGCTTTCTGTTTCCTTTTTTGTTTGAACAAACCCCTTCCTTCTGTAAATTTCAAATGCACTGCCTGATAGTTTCATTAGGCACCCATTAATTCCACTTTTGTAAGAAAGAGCGATTAATCATCTCCTATTCATCTTCTCTGTGCTATTCCCAATTATAAATACACAGCACTGCTGTTGCAGCTGTACCTAGCTATCTCCTTTCCATTCTGTATAGTCCTAACCAGGCCAGGGTGCTATGGAAATATAACTGACATGAAGAACTTACACTAGCAAATAACATTTTGGACAGTAAAGCATTTGAATGCCCTAACCGTATGTTGTTCTTCGTTGTAGATATGACCAGCATTCTTCCCTTTGAATCTCTTTGGAGCTGTAATTCTCTGAAGCCCAGAGCATCACAGGCCTCTTTTGCTGAGAAAATGGAACAGAAGTCTGTTCTCCTTGCACCTGGTTTCAGACAGGTGTGTCAGACAGGACCTACCAAACGTGTCCTCACTACAGCAAACATAGTCCTTGACAATGACACCTTAACTGAAGATGGAGAGGATAAAACTCTGCTTTCCGAGAGCACGTTGAAGTTCACATCTGACCCATCAAGCTGGAATCTCTCCACAGGGAAAGATGTATTCCCAGCTGTAAGTTCTGAACACAGGTTAGGGTGCTCTGATCCCACATCACTGGACCCTCCAGCTGAGGCCACAAGAATCCTGGAGGCTTTGACTTTCCAGTCATCTTTGCAAAGAAACCATAATGCTGTGAGCACCTTTCAACAAGTGGCTTTGGACAGCACTCGCTTCTCCAATGATCTGAGTGCCAGGCTCCGCTCCCACCAGCTGGACTCCTCTTCCTCAGGAGAAATAATGAGCATGCTTGAAGGTCATCTTCAAACTGCTGAGGCACCCCTGGTTGTGTCAACATCAGCTCTTACAGCACATTCTTTCTGTCCAGGGAGAGAATGTGGCCTGGGCAGTAGTATGACCTTTCCAAAAATACGAACTCCCAATACACCAAGAGACAGTATCCAACTAGCCAAGAGACATTACAGCCAACCACAGCCAGGGACTAATTCTTTCCATCGTGTAATGAGCTTAGAGTCTAGCACCTTCCAGCCCATTACAGACTCTCCATTCTGCCATGGGCAAGTGAAGGAGACAAACATTGACAGTGATGGGGTACTGGAGAAGATGGAGACAGAACGTGGCCTAGTGAGGGAAGAAGCTGGAGTGTGTGAGGAAATCAACCACTTATCTGCAGGGGAAAAAGAAGCTGTGAGTTCTGAGGCTGCCGTACTTGACCCGGGAGGGAAACCTCCCACACCGCCGCTGCACAGATTCCCATCGTGGGTAAGAAATGCAAGGACAGCAGTCTGAGCAGTGCTGCTTGAGTAGTGCCCAGTAGTTAGGCTACAACAGCTCTTGGTCTCAAGCAATTGTTTCCAGTGGACATCAGTCACATTTCTGAACCACCTCGATCATGGGGCATGCTGGTTCCACTGACAGTTTTTTGTTCTTTTCTCTTTATAAGGAATTAAAAAACAGCCATAGAAGAAAATAGTACTCAAGAAACATAGGAATAAAAATGAAAGTCAAGAGGGGCTGCGTTGTGGTTTAACCTAATGGGTCATCAAAAGTTAATCCTTAGGTTCTGTTGTCATGTTCTTAAGATAGAAAAGTGAGTCATAAATGTAAGTGAAGGGACCAGACCAGTTATAGTTTCAGGGTCAGAAAAAGCTGTGAATACTAGAATAGATATATGGATTAGATCGCAGCATTCCTATCTCATGGTGTACTTTTGCTATTAGGAAAATTATGTGAAAATCGTTGATGAAGTGAATATACATGTCCTATTGCTTACTTCACGTGAGAGAGATGTCTGTTATTATCACTTTCAGTTTCTTGTTAGTTCAGATGGTTGGATTGCTTGCTAATGTGTCAACGTGATAAACTTGGTAGAAATCAATGTAGTATCAAAAGAGATTCCATTGTTGTCAATTTGCTTTTTTAAAGGCATAGGCAAACAAGTGGTTTATAGAAGGTGCAAAATCAAGCATTTTTTTTTTCCTATAACAACTTTATATTATTTGTGATCTTTGACTGTGTCCTTTATGATACTAGTTTAAACCCCAGTATAATCACAGCTGTTTTTACAAAGAAATCTCTTTCCATTCAGTCCATAATATGGAACTGTGCTGGGGATAAAGCTGGGTAGCGTAGTAAAAGAAACCACAGTTTCCAAAATGTCTCTTATTTGCTGCAGAAGTCAGACACGTGTCATGAACAGTGAGCTCACTTGGAAGAAGGGAAACATGGCTCAGAGACTGGCTACTATTGCTTTCTCTGACCTAGAGCTCCCATCTAAGGTTCTTCTAGTCCCTTAAGCCAAACTTTTCACAGGTCATTATCAGCTACACACACACCTTCTGAATGTCTAAATTGAGTTTGGCAAGTAAATTTTATCAGAGAAGTGCTGAGCAACTGTATTCAGTTGTTTTCATTACACACAATGCTGTGTGTGATGCTAAAATCTCAAAAAGTCAGGCCTTGTACATCTTAAATGGGTACTGCAAAGATACTGGATGCTACAAAGAACCTATGGCAGAGTTTGTCTTCTGGAAAATAGCAGTAGCACCCATCATTGTCTCTCCCAGGTTTTTTGTAAATTCTTATATTAATGTTTATGAAGCATTGCAGTATTATAGTTGGGAACACCACAGGAAAAATCCATTCTTTTGTCTTCAGACCCGAGTCAAGCAAGTGTATCCCAGTAGGGCAAATTTAAGTGTATCAAATACTAAAGCATGTTTAGAATATTAAATAGCAGCTCAATCAGTTTGAAATGTCTATCATGTGCCCTGAATAGGAAGTGTCTGGGTAAAAAATGCATATAGTATTTCATTAGAGACTAAATCACAATGCATATAAATACAGAAAATACTAATTCTGTCATTTCTTTTTTTGGTGTACTTGACTTTGTAGTCTGAGGTACTTTCATGTATATGTATTATGTGTGTTATCTGATAGTGATTGATTGTATGCTTTAAGGAGCAGTGAGAGGATTCCTAGCTTTGATTTTTATCCGTTTTAGACTTCTTGATGTCTTAGTCATAACATTGCATTTAGGTACTGATTTATGTTCCCCCCCTTGGAATTTTTATCAATTTATGAAGCACTTGGAGATCCTTTGAACTGAAAGCTTCACATGTTGCTATAAATGAGACACAGGCTTATCGAGATCATTCCAGGCATTTCTTTCATTCCCTTATCAGAGAAAGGGAATCCTTTACAGGTGGTGGTGACTCAATGAATTGTCCTGTTTTAGGGCTGCTCTTGATTAATTTTGAGGCATTTTTTATAGAGTGGAGAAAACGGCTTTTTCTGAGCTGTAATACAGTCATTTATTGATAACTGCATGTAGGTGTTCCAGTCTGTGGATATCATCTACATAGCAAGAAAGGCCAAGTTTGTTGTGATTCAGGGAATCGCACACAGATGCAGATGTCCAGTAATGTTCATTCACTCAACCTCTGGTGAAACAGAGCAACCTTTCTTCCTGCCCAAAGGTGTGATTGTGATGGATTCTGTGACAATGAGCATTTCTTTGTGCAGGAATCATGTTTTTGTCTGACCATTGCTGTTCATGGTATTGTTCCAGGAGAGTCGAATCTATTCCCTGGCCAAGTCTGGCATGAGGTTGTCTGAAGTAGCCACAGTGAATGATACTTCCAGCTGCTGTAAGTTCTAGACAAGATCCATCCTTAGAAGGAATTTACAGTGACAGTGTGGGACCTGAGCTTCTGGCTGTTCACACTTCTTCATTTCCTTGCCTGTTTTCAAAGTAAATTTGATTTCACAGATAGCCATGATAAAAAAAGGAAGGGAGGAGGATACATCTGATCTCAGGGATGGTTGGTGCTGGTCTGCTTGAGTCCCTACACTCAGTGACATCTTGAGAGACTCCATTATCTCTTCCATCACTTCTGCTGACACAGTTCTGCCTGTGCATGTCTGTGACCTGCTTTTGATTCACCATCACCTTCCCCTATTATGGCTTCTACCTGTTTGGACATGGTGCACTGGATCCCCATTGTACCAGGCAGACCACAGGGTGGGGATGATGTCTTAAAAGCTAAATGGAAGGAGCATTGCAGCTGTGTCTGGGAGTTGTGTGTAATTAATAACATATCCCCTGGCCTTTCTGAGGCCAAACTGTCCAGGGTGGCAGTCCTCCATTATTTGATGTCCCAAAAGGCTACAGAAATTCTTACATGCATACATGTACCTCTCCATTAAAACCCCTTCCTTTTCACCAGTTTTTATTGTTTGTGCTCTTGCTCTCTCTCTCTCTGAATTTTCCCAGTTTCCAATTTCTCGCATTCAACTTCTGGGCCATTTACCTGTCTCATCTACAGAAATGTCACAGTGCCAGTCTACACTACGCTGAAGGGGGTAAGGAGTTGCCTCACTTTTCCTCTTATAAAAAGCATTGTCCAAGGCTGCCAGTAATTTGAGAGAGAACAAGATGAAGCTGTGCAGTGAAGGACAAAATTAGAGAATGCCGGGAAGTATTGAACACCAAAAGAATGAAAAAGGAGTAGCAGGTGATAAATGTATTTAGGAATACAGGACATTGCAGCCACTTTTGATCCAGGAAGCTGCAGTGTGCACTATGAGACCGTAGAAACCTAGAGGTGCTAGTGGGTGTAGCCTAGAGAACGAAATGGAAGAGGGCTCTTGAGAGCTTATGGGGAAGCACAGGGCTTGTGGAACAGTAGGAGGGTATAACTAGAGGAAGCCCAAACAGATCAGAGTAGAGAGTCCAGCTTGGAAATTCTCAGGCTAGAAAGGGAGAAAATGAAGAGCCCTGGGACAGTATTGGGCAAGGCAATGTGAAAATGAAGGGTCTTCATTGGTTTCTCTGTGTCCTTATTGGGTAGGAATTGTCCTGAAGAAACTCTTCCTTCACACACTGACCATACAGATCTGTTTTCCAGAAAGCCACACAGATCAGCAACGTGCCTTTCTTAGATGAGTCTTCAGGCTCTGATGATGACTGTGGCTCCCATGCCAGCTTCAGGACTTCTGCTGCTGGATCTGAGAACAGGAAAGCTAGCATGCCAGGCAGCCCTCGTGCAGTGAAGAGAGGTAAAGTGGGACTATTGCTGTTGAGCAGCATGAACTCTGTCCTCACATGTGAGGCAACATGTCCTGAACAGCATCATTGCTGACAGGCAGATGCTCAGCCTGGGTAATGCTGATAAGGAGTTCTCCCAGAATGTGTGCAGACATCAGCAACTACTCAACAGAAGCCTGTCCTCTTAGATGGGTTTTTACTGCTGGTAGATTTCCATCCAGGCGATTGCTAAGCTAAGATTGTGGGAAGGATTGATCTCCCAAATTAATCGCATATCCAGGGAAGCCATCCATACCATTCCTGTGACTTCTCCTTGTAAGCAAGCTAGTATGGACATATTAAAAAAAAACTGTTTTTTGTCTGTCACTGGCTGATAATTTAATGATGAGTAAGCAAATCTTTCTTGTCTTTGGGAGGCATCAGGTAATTTGGCTCCTGGCTGGGACAATTTTTCTTGACTGCTCAAAATGTTAAACTGGATCCTTGAGTGGAATTTTCGTTACAGTTGGTAGTCAATGAAATAGAATCCCATTTTGTGTAGCCTTAACTTCCATTGCAATGCATTTCCTGATGTGTCTGTGCATTGCCATGGACCAGTGGTGGAAGATTCACAGAAAGCAAAGCCCCATTGCTGGTGATGGAGCCTTTTCTTTGGTTTTAATTAGAGGGGCTTGAGGCTTTATAATGGATGTTTCCAAGCTGAAAACAAGATGTCTTGTGCTTTAGATGATAAGTGTTTGGGTTTTTTTAAATATATATATATATTTTTAATCACAGTTTATTCAGCAACAAATTTATTTCACTGCCAGTATCCAAAACTCACTCTCACTACTTGTCTTCCTAGGAAAAAAAAGGGTCTCAGAGGCTTGGTTAGTGGGGCTTGAGTTTGCAAAGCCTGATCTGATTTTTTCTTCTTGAACAAAAGAGTCTTGATGGTGCACTCAAAAATTTTTTCAGAGTGTACAGTGTTTAGTGCATGCTTCTGTCTAGCCGTGATTCTCTTCCTTTCCTTTATTTTGAACAGGTGCATCTATGTCCTCACTGAGCTCTGAGAGTGACTATGCCATCCCTCCTGATGCCTGCTCCTTGGATGGTGACTATTCAGAGCCAGAACATAAGCTACAGCGAACATCTTCCTATTCCACTGATGGTGGAATCTGCACTGTAAGTCTTGCTACCTCACAGTTGTGAAGGGAGGCAAACAGAGCCTTGGCTTTGAAGGAGAAAAAGCACTACAATATATGGAGTTATCACTGGCAAAGTGAGGCTCTAGCAGACTGGGCTGTTAGTCCAGCTGTTTTGTATCAAAAGACACTAGCTGATGTTTCAGAAGAGGGTGCAATTTCTGTCAAGTGATAAGGTAAAAGTGTAAGCATCAAGGGCTGTTTTCTTTCCTGATGACCTGTACTGGTTTCCTGTAGTCGGATTCTGTAATGATGGCCTCACACTTTAGTGGCAAAGCAAGTTTGGAAAATCAGAGGAAGGATGGAGAATATTTTGGCCTAGAAAAAAACCTCAAATACAGGCAGCGTTAAATTCTGTACTCTTGAATGTAAGAGATTAAACAGACAAGGAACAGGAGTTAAATCATGGCTTAGAGGCAGTCTTCAATTTTATTTGGAAAATCACGTCTATGGTAGGAAGACAAGTTTTCAGTGCATCAAACGATCGGTGAAATTATCTTTAGATACCTTCTTTACTAACACAACACAATGTGGTATTTGCAGCTACACAGCCTAGGATTCTCCAAGTTGAGCAGGGAGCACTGATCTAGTTTGGCTGCTACTCACATCTGGCAGTGTGAAGTGGAAAATTACGGAGATGCAGCAAATGTCTGAGCTTGATTTCAGCACTCTGATTTGTCTTTTGAGAGGTGCAAGATAACCTCCTCTCCCCCTTGCTTTTTACCATCCAGGAACCCATGGAGAAATCAGGTTACTTGCTGAAAATGGGCAGCCAGGTGAAGATGTGGAAGAGACGATGGTTTGTTCTAAGAAACAGACAAATAATGTACTACAAGTCTCCGGTGAGTCAGTAGGATATGTTCACTCCTGGGTGGAGGCACAGGGAAAGGCTGTCTGCAGAACCAGTTCCAGGCTGATAACCACTGGCAGAGTGTGCAGTCATGGGCAAGCATCCCCCAGAATGTCCTGCCAAAGAGATTTATGTCTGACCCACAAGTTCAACTGTGGGTCTCTGCTTAGGCAGAGAACCTCCTTGTGGTGGCAGGTTTCAGGAGATGAAAAGTTGATCACAAGGACAGAAGCTTGACACCTACAGGTTAACTTCATACAGATGAGGAAAAGCAGAAGGCACACCACAGCCCAGCTTTAGTCATGTTCAAGATGAAAATAAAGGAAAAATAAATTACAATACCAGAAAGGTGGAGATTAAGTACTCATCAGTCAGTACAGGGGCCTCTGAGGAAAACTACAACTTTCAGGGGGAAGAAAGCTGGATTCTTTCATTTTTCACCCTCCCACATGGACATGGAAGTAATGCTGTCTTACAATGACCAACTAAACAATATTAAGGGAGCCTGTGTGTGCATTCAGACCTTTCCAAATCCTTTTTATAACTCGTAACTCTTTCAAATGGTGTTACATTATTTTTAAAATTCTAGCAGTACACACTCAAAATTTCTGTGTACAAAAAGATAAATTTATTGTTGGCCTTAATTATTCTGCTGTACTTAGCTACATTACAGAGAAATACATATAGGGATATTTACTTTTTTTTTTTTTTCTGAACTCAGCAATTTCTTCCATATCTCCATAATTGCACTGTATTTCTGTGTATATACACATCCTTGCTTACAAGTCAGGAATATTGAGATTTATTTTCACCTTTTGTATTTTTTCAGTTGTTGTCATATCCTGACAGGACAAAAATACACCTTAGGGCACAATGATGCCCTTTATTTCTGATAGTAGGTGTATTCATCAGAATTCACAAGTAAATTACTCATATGTAGTATATAGATACATAAGTGTATATATATATAAAATTATTTCATTCATATGCAGAATTTAAACTGTTGGTTGGAAGGGACTTCTGGAAGACCCTAGTCCGACTGACACATTGAAGAGGAGCTGTCACCAGCTGTAGATAAACCACCCGTGGGCTTTATTTAGCCGGGTCTTGAAAACTTCCAAAGGTGGACATTCAGCCACTAATTGGGTGCCTGTTTGGTGTTGTATTGCCTTCCCAGTGAGACAGGGTTTGGATTTTTTTTTCTCCTGATGTCCAGGATGAACTTCGTAAGACTGTCGCCATTGTCCTTGTTATATTGTCTGCCACTGCTGAGACTTCTGCTTCATCACTGCAATGGGATCACAGTGTCTCATATTCAACCTGGCAACCTTCAGCTGTCCTTTCCAGCTCATGAATGCAGACTCCAACCTGCACATGCATATTGTGCTGTATTTAAGTACTCTTAAGACCCATCTGAGGTTTTTTCTTACTGAAAAAGTTGTTTGCTTTTCTTTCCTCAAGAGTGATGTTATCCGCAAACCACAAGGGCAAATGGAACTTAATTCCTCATGCCAAATTGTCAGAGGTGAAGGGTCCCAAACGTTCCAGGTAAGTGTTGCTTTTTCATCCTGCAGATAACCACACACTTGGTGGCTGGGTGAGAGAGTGCTTATTTCAGGCTGAATGGTACTGTATGTCTCAATTGATACAAGCTAACTTTATCTGGCTGCTGTGTTTCCTGGCACAAGCCAGGTAGTTTAATAAATAATGACGAAAGAGCTAAGTTGTGACCCAGATCTCTTGGGTATTCTGAAACTGAGGTGGGCTTTGAGGGTTAGCACTTTTTTTCTTACCCAGAAAAATCCCTCCTGAACCACCGAAGAAAATCCGTGGGGGGTAATGAAACTCAGCAGCTGAAGAAAAGATTTGTAGGTGTGCAGATTTGTACTTACTTGCTCCTTTTCCTTGCAGCTCATGACAGAAAAGAGAACCTACTTCCTGACAGCAGACTCTCCCAACATCCTGGAGGAATGGATTCATGTCCTACAGAGTATACTGAGAGTTCAAGTGACCAGTCCTGTTGGTGTTCCTCATAGTGATGCTAAACCTACTGTGAAAGGTTGGCTCACCAAGGTAAAATACTATTTCTTAGTTTATTCAGTTTAGCTCAGTATTGACCCTGTACCAGCTTCTTTGTTTGCACAGAAAATGTCAGCAAGAAATTAGTATTTTAACCCTAGAAGGGTGGGGAAAGAAAGAAAAGTGGCAGTAGATTCCTGTATTTCAGAGAGAGGAATATTTGTATAAATTATAAGGAATGGGACAGATGAGGCTACTGAGAGATACTGACTTTGTCAAATAGTAAGTAATAACAAATATCTAGCTTATGTATCCTTTTCTTCAATTGAATTCACAACACATCATGATAAAAAAGACCAACAGGAAACACTGTTAAACGCCACATTTAATTGATCTTAACTTGATCATATAGGAAAGTTTCAAATAAATGGTCTTGTATGGCTCTAGGTTAGCATTTATTTCCATCATAACAGACTGCATGTCCATTAGCACAAAGTACTATAGCTGAAAACTCTCATGCTTTATGCCATTTCCATAGATTAGTTTTGCATACCGAGTGACAATGAATTTTTAATATAATTCTGGTCAGCATCTAAAGATGGCTAAAGACAACCTGTGCCTGAAGCTTGTTCATCTGCAATAGGAAACAGCTCCCTAGACTAGATCTTGACCAGTCTTTTCCTGCTCAGATGAAATTATTTGTTTTTATAATCTTAAAGAAGTTATTCTTAATATTTTATTTCGGGATACAGAAATTATGGGTTGTGATGAATGAGTAAAATACCTCACAAAATCTTACACCCACTTCCTTAAGCACCCATGTCCCATCTACTTAGGTGGGATGTGTTTACCTGCTTTTGTGGTGCCCTGTATGTTTTGAGAGGAGCTTATATTAGCATAGAACAAATAATATATGCAAGGTTTTAAGGGAGTGTTGAATTGAAAGTTGAAATCCTAGAGCATCATTCCAGTAACACTGCTGATGTTAAACACATGGATTTCTCTGTCCTCCTTAAAGGTCAAGCATGGTCACTCTAAGCTGGTCTGGTGTGCACTGATTGGAAAAACTTTCTACTACTATAGAAATCATGAAGATAAGGTAATTCCTTTTTCCCTTTTGTTCCTGAACCATCCTTTCCTATTTCTCATGATGCGTTCTTTCCATTTACTGCTTCTGCATCTGCTGCTTCAAGCTCTTCCTTGGTTGTACTTCTCCCCTTCTAACAGCACCAGCTCCACAAAGAGAATCAGTATTTTCTCAGATTTATTTTTTTTTTTAAGCTAAAATGGCAAAAGACTTAAAAGGTGAGTGACTGCTCTTTCTCAGATCACTGTCTCTCTTGTTTCTTGCTTTCTTCTTTAGGTCTTGTGAGGCATTTAGAGCAGACTTTTGTATCACAGCTGATTTATTCTGCATGCTGTCATGAAAATAAGTAGCAACAGCAATATGGGAAGAGGGAGGTCATTTAGTCAGTGTAATGTGCTTCCATTTCTGGATACTTGGCACAATGGACCCTTTATTTGTCTTGGTGATGTCGAAACCCAAGTTTTAGAATATCAAGGAATACCTTGACTCTTACTTGAGACTGACCTCCAGAGTCAGCACAGCAGATATCCTATGTCTGTATGAATCTACCTATTTATGTAGTTTTAAAAGTATTTATTTTCCAGTAGCAAGCAGAAAGTTTGACCAGGATGAGACAACAGTGGCTCAAGATACTGAGCAACTGACCATCAGAAAACACATCCTGCCTTGCAGAGCTGATGATGTAAACACACCTAACAAGTGTAATGGGGAGGAAACAGTTCCTTATGGGAGGGGCCATCTTTTTATTTGGATATTGCCATTCTGGTCTGCAGATGCCCTACCAAGAAAATGAATAAAATAGTAACACAGTTTGTACTTTATTTGGTGAAAGAGAAGAAATTCTACAGAAATGCAGGATTATGTAATTACATTGGTTAAACACCGAATTATAGTTTATTTCTTACATTTTACAGAACTGCTAACATTTTGAGCCAGGTTTTCTTTCCCTGTGTTCCCTGTCCCTAAGTGGGATTAGCTATACTCATCTAACTTGCTTCCCCTCCTTACAGTGTCCCCTGGGGCATCTGCCTATGCGTGAGTCCAAAGTGGAAGAAGTAGACCGGTCCTGTGACTCTGATGAAGATTATGAAGCCACTGGTGGAGGACTTCTCTCATCCCACTGTACATTGGTGATTCACCCACAGGACCAGAGTCCCACATACTTACTCATCCGCACCAAACAGGAGAAGGTAAAAAAGGCAGACTTTTTGGAGAGGAAGAGGCTTTTTGGTATCAGCAAATAAATGAGGCATACAGATTGAACCTGTTTGTGGAAAACAAGGTCCGAATTGACCCATAGTGTTCTCATCCTTATGCCTAGAATACCTGGCTGTACCATCTGACCGTAGCAGCTGGTAGCAGTAATGCCACAGTGGGCACATCGTATGAACAACTCATTGGAAAACTATTGGATGCAGAAGGAGACCCTAGTAAGTAGACACCACAAACTCCTTTCCATGGGTAGCAAAGCATAAGGAAAGGTAATTTCAATTCCCAGTTTTAATCCAGGCAAAGGTGAGGGAAGGGGATTCTCAGTAGAACAGCATATGGTGTAGTGTCCTTCTCTCCTGGTTCCACAGGAGTATTCTCCAGAGGATACAGGCATTGTAGTGAAACTAGTCAAATCCATCACTTTGTCACATAATTTATCAAAGCATCTGAAACTCCATAACATTAATTCAAATTAAAACAAAGAACTAGAGCTTTTTTTTTTTCCTGTTATTATGTATTAACATCTGCATTCGTACTTAGTACTCTTTTCATGCACACTCACATATTCCTAGACCTGTATGTGAACCTTGGTTACTGTTGAACAGTGACTTGCACTAACCCAGACCCCCACCGCAGGTGGCTGCCCTGGCAGAGTTTTTGTCTCTTGTTTGAACACGCAGCTGAGCAGTTTCTCGCCAGAATCCACCTGATGAGCAGCTCCAACATAGCAGGCCTAAGGATGGCAATACTTCTTTCTGCTGATGGCTAATGCTGCTGATGAATCTTTGTTCATGGCAGGCTTTGCTGAAATCAATGCAGTGGCATCAAAGATAAATGTGGCCTAGAGCAGTGCTGCTTCTTCAGGTGCCTTGCCATTTCAGCAAGGCCCCTTTTCAACACGGACACTATTATCTTTCTTCTGTTTCTGACACTACATGTTTTTGCCCATCTGCTACCTCAGATTCTCCTCTGTGGAAACATCCTATGTTGTGCTACAGTAAGGATGGGTTGCACACATCCCTCACCACTCTGCCATCAGAGGCTCTACAGACTGAAGCTCTGAAACTTTTTAAGGTATTTAAAGGGACATTGCACAGTTTTCAGTAATTTTTCTCTGTTGTGATGAACAGCATTGTTTGGTCGTGTTGTTTGCCACAATATTTACTGTCACCATTGGTTGCTTTCAACAGGCCTGCTGGGTCATTTCATTATAATAGGACAGTTGGATTTTAGGTGTCATTCATTCTCTGGACGTTTAACTTTTCCTTGTAGGAAATCTGGGTTTAGGAGCAATGTCCCCCAGAGGCTTTATACTTCAATGTTAGTCTTATCTTCCTTTTTCTTCTCCAACAGTTGAATGGAAGGAAACCAAAACAATTTGCTGGCAAACTCAGTTGTGTCAGTAAGACCAATGGTGAAGCCATTGGAGGTTTGATTCTCATATTCTACAAGTGTAAGATCAGCAGTAAGACTGGACAGGTATGGAAGGCAGGAAGCATACTTTCCCTGTTTCTTTTGCTAACTTGTGAGCTCCTCAGGCTGGGGAAGGCTGAGTGAATTTTCTAGTTGCCACAACTAAAGAGGGAGAGATAGGAATTAAGTCATTATCTCCTCCCCCTTTCAGGGTTATTTAGAAGAATTCATTAATTGGCTGTAGCACATCTGGGGAACCTGTCCAGGAAAGTACAAGAGAGGAGTTGCTGTGTTCATGTCACTGACTAACTTCCACTCTTCTACAGTCCTGCCAGCTCTTCATCAACGTCCCTGTGGAGGCACCCTCTATTGATTACCACGTGTCGCTTGCCCAGACAGCACTGCAGGTCTGCTTGACACATACTGAGCTGCAGAATGAAATTTACTGTCAGCTTGTTAAGCAGACCAGCTGCCGACAGCCTCAGAACCACTCAGTCATTCAGGTCAGTTCCTCTTCTGTCACTTCCACCCTGCAAATACTTTCTATTTAATTCCATGTTTTCAATAATTAGCAATGGGACTGGTTTTCATAAAATTGTGCAAATGCTAAAGGTGTGCTGGAAGAAAGAGAATCTTGGCATTGATGTGCAAAGAAAAACATAACTACTTGCAAAATAAACTTCAGTTTTAATTCAACCATTTACCAGTTGCAAATGGTCTATTTGGAATCAAGATTCATAGCTTGTGTTGGCTAGCTGTAATTGCCACATGGTATTAATCTTAGTTAATCAAGAGCATGCGAATCATGAATATTACTATGAAGCATGAAATCTGATTTTTGCACTGTAATTATTGGGTAAATCACATGAGTAAGTTATAGCATGAATATAGATACTTGATTATTATATTCCCAGCTCAAATGAGAAAATAAAATCTGGTTGAAGAATAATGGGTCTAATTTGAAACAGAATTCCCCAGTGTATTCTTCATTATGATTTGCAGTTGCAAATAGGTAAAAAGTATTAGTTCAAGTCTTAATCGTCACTCAGCTCTGGTTACATTAGTCAATATTTGCAAAAGAGATAATAATTTAGAACACCTCTTTTAGAGGCCAGGTTGAGATATTGAAGAGCAGCCTGTCCTCTGACCATCACTTGGCTTTGAAGCATTTTGGACTATATGTCTAAAAATGGTCACTCCCAAAAGCACTGGTTACCATCCAACATTCCAGTTGTAGTATTCTATGAAAGACAACAGGCAAGAAGTAGAGAACAAGAATGATGTCCAGTTTTATGTTCACAGTGCTGGCAACTCCTGGCTTTGTGTGCTCCTCTATTCCTGCCTCAACATCACTTCCTCTGGTACGTCAAACAGCACCTGCAGCGACATGCAGACGCCAGGTAAAGACTGCAACAGTATTTTCTTCTGCTAAGCTGATTGCCTTTTGCATCCACTACTGATAGACATGGAAGCAATCTTTTGACTCACACCTGCACAAATAAGTTGAGGGAGGGGACAGAAGGTTCCCAGTGGTATCAAGCTGCCCCCCTTCAGTCATTCACATTTATTTGTTACTTATATTAAGCTAGTTCACAAAACCTATACTAGCAAAAGAACTTTTTGCAGGTATAACTGGAGCTACATAGGGAGGTTTTTTGCTGATGCAGCCACTTTCATTTATTGATAGAAAGACAAAAGTAATTATTTAGAATGGATTGAGTTTTAGGTGATTATATTCTGCTTCAGGTTAGCAGGCATACTGACAGAACAAAAGTGGGGCAGAGAACAACTCAGGGAACTATAAAAAGTCAGGAAAAACTAACAAACGTGAAAATATACTAGTATTGTTTTCTGTTACCTCTTTAGTATGTAACACTTTCCCCTGTAAGAAAACAATGTAAGATCTACTGTAACAGCAATAACTTGTTGTCCAGTGTTCATACTGTGCTCTTTGTTTGTTTCCATGGTGATCTGTCTGGTCTTCAGCATATCTCACTGTGTCCTTGGCAGGGAGGTCACAGCTAGAGATGTCTAGTTGTCTGTTGCAAGAATCTATTGTTGCTCAGACATAGGTAAAACAGTGGTTTCATTTCAAACAAATATTCATATTCAAATACTCAGCCTAAGTCTGCCCTGGAACTCAAGATAAAAGTCTCCTGGTATTGCAAAATCTGAGTACTCCCTCAATCAAGGTGGTTTTTTTTTTTTAAACTTTCTTATATGCTGCCTCACATTTACTATTTCTTCTCAGAAGAAAAAAATACAGATTATCAGGCATTCTTAGGTGTTCAGTCTCTCTCTGCATTGGCTAAGGCAACATGTTAGGGATCTTCTAGCTTGTACTAGAGAGCATTTCTTACTTGACCATTACCAGCTCCCAAACTGGCCCATTCGATTCAGTAGTGCAGCTGCTCTACTGCTAGGGGCTATTGAAGCTCATAAGGATGTGCTGGGCTCTGTGAAATGCATGTTTCAAGCATTACTGTGCTGATGGTCTGCCAGGTTCTTGTGTTGTAGCTTTTCCCTTGAGCTGTTAGTCCGTTGAGATCAACTAGGATATCTGCACAGAGGTGTACTTTTGCTTGAGCAAAAGCCTGAGGGAGGAATGCTGTAGTCACGGCAGGGGAAATGGAAGAGGACATGGCATTTAAAGCATGTTTGTGGCTTATCTCCACTTCTTTGTCTAGGAGTGAAACGGGCAAGTATGCCATCTACTGCCAGAGATCAGTAGACCGCACTGTGCAGACTGGCGAGCGTGAAGCCAAGCCCTCCCGGATGGAGATTGTGTCCATCCTGCTGAGAAATCCCTACCACCACTCACTCCCCTTCAGCATCCCAGTGCACTTCATGAATGGAACCTACCAGGTGAGCCACTGCAGCTGCCTTTCTTCTGCACACTAGAGGACTGTAATAACCTGCCTCTTCCATGTGGGTGGCTGGCACCATGGTGTTTATACATATCAGATATTAGGAGATAGAACATCTCTCCCTTTTCCCCCAGCTACCTTTTCTTCTGAAGACCTGTATAGCTGGGGCTGGATTCCTTTACTTTTCTCAGGAAAAATGGCAAGGAGGAGAAATAGCGTCCAAGTGTCTCAGTACAAGAAAGAATGCCATGTGAAGGGAGATAATATGTAAGTGCCGTTACTGGAGCTGGCAATCAATCATGAGACACCAATCTGCAGGAAACCCAGCTTCATTAGTTGTGAGACCCATCAATGTCGTGTTTCTTTAAAGTTATCCTCAATTAGCTCCACTTTCATTGCAGGTTGTAGGTTTTGATGGTTCCTCAACGGTTGATGAATTCATCCAGCGACTGAACCAGGAGACAGGAATGAGGAAGCCATCCCACATGGGATTTTCTCTTTTCACAGATGATCCTTCTGGCAGGAATTTGGAACATTGTTTGCAGGGCAACATGAAGGTATTTTTTTTTTCCCTCTGCTACATTCAGCATATGTGTTTGAAGAGCTCCTAAATTGCTAATAATTTTTTCTTACTGCAGCAAGATCAAATACACTTAGGTATTGCCTATCGAGAGTAGTATTCAGAGATGAGTATTCCTCATGCAATGCTACAGACTTGGGGAGGAGTGGCTGGAAAGCTGCCCAGCAGAAAAGGACCTGGGGGTGTTGGTCGACAGCCAGCTGAGTATGAGCCAGCAGTGTGCCCAGGTGGCCAAGGCAGCCAACAGCATCCTGGCTTGTATCAGGAACAGCGTGGCCAGCAGGAGCAGGGGAGTGATTGTCCCCCTGTACTCAGCACTGGAGAGGCCGCACCTCAAATACTGTGTTCAGTTCTGGGCCACTGACTACAAGAAGGACACTGAGATGCTGGAGCAACTCCAGAGAAGGGCAACGAAACTGGTGAAGGGCCTGGAGAACAAGTCTTATGAGGAGTGGCTGAGGGAATTGGGGTTGTTTGGTTTGGAGAAAAGGAAGCAGAGGGGAGACCTCATTGCCCCCTACAACTACCTGAAACAAGGATGTAGTGAGGTGGGGGTTCGTCTCTTCTTCCAAGTAACAAGTGATAGGATGAGAGGGAACAGACTCATGTTGCACCAGGGGAGGTTTAGGTTGGTTATTAGGAAAAATTTCTTCACTGAAAGAGTGTCAGGCACTGGAACAGGCTGCCCAGGGAAGTGGTTGAGTCATCATCCCTGGAGGTATTTGAAAGACAAGTAGATGTGGTGCTTGGGGACATGGTTTAGTGGTGGACTTGGCAGTGTTAGCTTTACGGTTGGACTTGATGATATTAAAGGTCTTCTCCAACCTAAATGATCCTATGATTCTATAATTAGCTCAGTCTAGTCTGAAATACTAGTTAAGACAAAGCACATTCTGTTTTAGTAAGTGATAAATTGGTCAATTTTTAAAGTCTTTAATGCAGATTTTAGCAAATATTAAATTTTAATTTGTTGACTACAAAATTAAAACATGACAGAGCTAGCTAGCATGATGAGACATCACAACTAACATCAATTGTGACACTCCTAATTAAGACAAATTTATGTTAGGCTGTGAGTCTTTTGGTATGTCCATATAAATCTCATCTATTGGATTATGAACTATCTCCTTGTTATCTTCAGATAACTCGAGCTTTCATTATTGATGAGTGTACTTATGGGAGAGCTCTACTGAGTATGCCTTCACTTCAAAAATGAGAGGAGTGCCTCAGGTCAAGGCAAAAGGAAAGCAGATAAAGTATTAACATCTGTGTCTTTCATATGGAGATTTTTACCCACATTGCCTTAAGTGAGCGGGCTAGTGGCCTTGAATGAGACACATCGGATTTTGGTACAAATCTGGGAGAATAATTTGTCATACAGAATTGTCGTACAGTCCTTCACTAGGAGGACTAGTGGTAGAGGCATCTTTGAAGAGGCCCTGATAACTGTAAGGAACATAAACGTTCAGTTTTACACAGCATAAAATTTCACATTGAGCAACAGAGGAAGAACATGCCAATAACTTTAAATTAGGTGGTTTGAAGAGCAACCTACCACAGACAATGCCAAATTACATGTTTTGCTTTCATAGCTTGATATAGATCAAGTAATCTGGAGCTTTGTTGGTAACTGAACCATCATTTGGAGAGACGAGATATTAGAGTAAGCGAAGGAGCTCGAGACAATCAAAGGCATCACTTTTACTGGTTATTAACTGATGATTATTTACCTGCCAAGACAACCTAAACAGCTTCTTAGGAGAGGATTAGGATATCTGATTATGTATTTCATGTGGCTTCTTATGTTCACATTCCTTTTATTGAGATGCTATAAAGAAATAAGTAGGGGCCTTCATTAGACCACTTGCAGAAGGACTGGAATAACCAAGAGAAGCTGAGTGGAACCAGAGAGATTAACCATGCTATTACTAAAAATGTGTCTGAATTACAAAGTTGGAATCTAGAACCAAATGTTCCCAGAATGTGGACATTCACATCTAAGGGTTTGGTTTAGCCAAGCATGTAAACAGCTGCTGTTCAGAGGTTACGTTAATGCTTTAGTTTGGCTCAGGAGGGCACATTTGAAGCAAACCTACCAATCATTCCTATTAACCATGCTTCGATTTACATTAAGGAGCAACCTTATAGAGCATGAAATGGGTTCTTTTTATGTGAAACCTGAACTGGATGTGATCCAACATAGCAGTGGGCTTCAGGCCATTCGATCAGACTAAAGTTGATCCAAAGGAAAACCCTTTGAAATGCCCACAGTGTGGGTACAGTCTTAGGAACAGGTGTTGCACTGTGCAGATCTGCTTCCCCTGGGCTTTGCTGCTTCCTAACACAGCCAGCCACAGAGTTGCTCCCAGACCAGAATTCACTTACACACGTACCCTTGCAGATTAGAGATTGAGTTTTCAGTTGAAATGGTTTCATTTTTATATACTGTGTAATAGAAAAATTAATTGGTTTGCCACTTTTGGCTGTGTTTATGCTGATTCAGTCTGTTTATCTTCTGTGTTCCACAATGCTTTTTTCACTTACTTTCCCCTCGAGCCTTGACTAAACATTTCACCTCAGTTTGTCTCTCCTCTCTCCATGGTATTTTTTAAAGATCTGTGATGTCATTTCTAAATGGGAACAAGCATTAAAAGAATTGCATCCTGGGAAATATGAAGGAGGCACAAGAATTGTGAAGTTGACCTATAAGAACAGGTACCGTGCTTCGTTGGTTGGCCTCATACTGCTGTTAATTAAACATTTCTAGACTGGATATAGCTCTGTAGATGGCCAGTAATTTAGTGCTAGTGCCAAAACTATTTTAGCTAAGATGTGTTCAAATCATCCATGAGATGTGATGACTTTTGTACGTGCTACATGCATAAAAGAGGGTATATGGCCTAGAGATAAAACCCAAAACACTTTGCAATATCAGAATAGACTAAATGGGTTAAGGACTAGCTTAGCACAATAAAACATACTTGGGACAATTTCATTAGCCTAGATACTAAAACATAATTAAATAATGCATATTAGGTGAGAGGAAGAGAAACCTGGGGGGGAAAATCACCAGTAAAAACAAATACGCTGAAACTTGCAATTAAGTGAAGAATCACAAAGATGAAAAGATACAAGAACAGTGTTCTAAATGGCACAAGCTGTAGAGGAGACATGTCGTAGCAGTGCCCAGACTTTATAAAGAAAAGGATGTTACAAGTTAGATGACAAAAGATAGTAGAGAATGAAAGTATGAGACAAAGATCTAAACCAAAAACTGGAACAAGTTAGTCATTCATAATATAGACCAGAATTCTGAATTACAGTGAATAGGGAGCTGTGTATGGGCACAAGGAATGGATTTCTGCATGTAAATTCTATTTGCAGGCAAAACAAAGGCCATCCCAAAACCAAAAAGAGACAAAGTTCTGTATTGAACATATGAAGATTTTGTTGAATGTAATGGTGGAAACAAATTTCAGTGAACTTTGTTAGTTGGTATAGCAGAGGTGGAAGCAGAAGTTACTGCTTTTAACCCAGAAGGCAATATTTTTTTCACGAGTGAAACTTTGCAGGATTATTTTGTTGGACTGGAATGTGCCTAGACTGGACAGCAAGGATGTTTTGACAAAGTCTTCCCAAGGTTGGGCTGTTCAAACACCAAGGACTCAGATAAGACATGTGTAAGGTCACTATGGTCGTAATGGTGGTGTTAATCTTAGATTGACATAAAAAAAAATCCAAACTCCTCCACTGGAATGAATATCTTGTGTGGTATTGTGGAATATATAGTCATAGATGCAGCTGTAAATTAATATTTAAATTAGATGGTGTAGGCTGTAAATAGGTATGCACGAGGAATTGTTCTGGGAAGGATTCCCCAAGTTCATGTCTTCAACTGCCATATACCAAGTCAAAGAAATTGCATGTGTGAAGGGAATGAAAAATTGAAAGCTTTGATTTACAAGAATGCTTCTTCAATTTTTGAAATAAAGCCTGCTAGTTGAGTCTCTTATTTCCTGCTGAAGCAAACTGAAGACTTTTTTAATAACAGTATTAATTGTAAGTGGTCAAAACAAAGCTGGCAAAAATAACGAGTCTACAAGGTTGTCATGTAGGAGTTTATACATGTAGAGCAGAGGCAGTTCTGTATTCTGTGATAAGCAGAGAAGGCCATATCTTAAATGTTGCCTATCTATGCCTGATGGGGACAGACACTGTATTTAATAAGGCTCCACTGTCTTGAAGTGGTTGGTGCTCAGAATTCAAATGCCTTCCAAAGCTAGAAAGCATGTTTTGAGCCTCCTTGCCTAAATCTTGTTCATAAGGGAGACACCTCTGCTTCCAAATTTCTATTCAGTAACCCTGCCATACTCAAAATTTACTTTGGAGAAGGAAAAAAAAAACAACTTCTACTTTTATTTTTACTCACCTTGATTAAAGGTCCCACCTCTAAGTCCAGTTCACAGTATCTTTCCTCACTGCTTTTTAGGCTATATTTTCGGAGCCAGGCCAAAGGTGAGACAGACCGGGAGCGGTTGCTACTGGCCTTCCAAGTCAGCAATGAAATAGCTAATGGAAGGTTTCCTGTTAATAAAGAATTAGCTCTGGAAATGGCAGCTCTAATGGCTCAGGTGAGTACAGCTATGGGTATAAATCCTTCTTTTTGTCCTCCAGGGACTTCAACTGTACACTGATTTTTGACTAAGCAGCCATCTTTTACATCAGAAGTGTTTTTTTGTATCAGACACACAGTCTGAGCTGTACCATGCCAAACACATTATACCAGCATACATAAGTTGTTAGAACACCTTTTGCTGTAGGGAAATTTGCTGTAGGAGTGCCTCTCCTTTCCTTCTGAAGAAAAATACTGGAAAAAACAGTAAGGCTGGACTATCCACAGAACTGCTTCAAGCAGGGCCTTAGTAAGAGATATGGAAATAGTATCACTACTAGAATTCCACTTAATAGTAAAAACTTACCCTGTTGCACTGCCAATAGCCTCTTACTCAGGAAAAGCACCTTGTAGGATCCTCCGTTAAACCTCCAGGTTTGCATTTAGCATTTCACCACATCAAACACACATGGTATGGGTTGTGGGCATGATAAGCAGGATAATAATTTCTTACTGAGCTGAAAGTGATTGTTGCATTTGTTAAAGCAATGTAAACTGAGATGAAGAAGCCATAACACTGTCCAAATATTTACAAATAGGCTGTTGTTTTAATTGGCCGATTGAAAATAAGACCCAAAGGCTTGGCAGTTATACAGAAGCATCTCCCTACAACAAGTAGCTGGCCGAGATCTTGTTTCCATTTCTTAGATCAGTAAAGAATTCCGTGGGCAGTTATGTCCTCAGTAGTTGCTCTGTTGTATACTTTTACTATGGTAAAAACTATAGAAAAAAATTCTCCAGCCTAATGGTGTCTTTTTGCGTGACGATAAACACAGTAGTTATCTATATGGGAATTCATGGAATGTTCTACTGCAGTAAAAAAACCCCCATGGTTCTGTTGGACTATAAACTATAATGTTGTCTTAGGTTGAATATGGGGATTTGGATCGACCAGGATATTCAAGTCCTGGGGGAACATCACAATCAAAAATGCAGCATCTACTTCACCAGGTCTTAGATAAATTCTACCCCAAATGCTACAAGCAAAACATTACTCCTGATCAGCTCAGGTAAATTGTTTGATCTTCTATACAAAAAAATTTCACTTGAGAAAAAGTAGAATTCTGTCTTTATACTTAAGGAAGTTTCAAGGAGCCCTGTCAAGTTTATTTGAGGTAGAAACTTGAACTGAACACAAGTGTCAGGAAAAGGTTCCTCTAAAATAAAGTAACAGTTAACTAATAGAAAAAGAGCCAAATCACCAACTACTTTTCCCCTAGACAAGAAGTTTAAGGCTTTCACTTCCAAATTAGACATCTCAGTTCCAGCAAACTCTAACCTAAGCTTAAAATTAATTCTGTTTTTGGGGTTTTGTTTTGCCCTTCCCCCAAGTGTCAATTGAATCCAGATGCCTAACGTTTTCCCAGAGCCATAAAACCAGCACATATGGGCTGCTTCAGGCCATGCATTCATTCTGGTAGGACATATTTTAGTAGGACTTTTTGATGTTCTGACTTGGAAATTCTCTCACACAATGCTGAGATCTCAAGTACAGAATGCAGGCCCTGCTATGGATCTCAGCTTTAACTGTTTTAATGAAAGAGAATGGTGATCTTCCAGATCCAAAGCTACTTAGGGATGCAGTGGCAGAACTAACACAATACCACTCTTTGGAAGCAAATTTCATCAGCATGTAGCAAGATAGCTGCCTAACTATCCCCAGTGAGCCAAATGTAAGTGAGTTAATATATATTGCTACTCGACTTAGAGCATCTTACAGACAAGTTGAGATGAAGGTGAGAGCGTAACTGAATGTGAAGACAATCTGGGCAGGATTGTACCATAACAGCTGCCTAAGTGTTTGTAGTTACAGCAGTTTAATATACACAGCAGTGAGCAACCCATATGTGACTGGGATTCCTGGGCATTACAGTATAACTAGTAATAAAATAATTGCGGAAGTAGAGAAAATGCTAAAATAAACTCAGGTTGTACAACCCTCATAACTGACAGTGCCAGCAACCCTGTCCGTAGTGCTGTGTAGAACAGCCTTTTTGGAATGAGAGGTACATCTATTACCTATTACAACTTTACCTTTCTTTGGAAGACGTTGGTAAACAATGCTGTCTTGTGTCTTGGATTCTGAAAGGCAACTGGCCGACAGGCTGGCGACAAAGTGGATGGTGCTGCAGGGATGCTCTCCACCAGAATGCATTCGAATTTATTTGACAGTGGCTCGGAAATGGCCTCTCTTTGGAACCAAAATATTTGCTGCTAAGGTAACTGGAGGACACTTTATTTTTTTTGTTCCTGAGCAGACATATACCTATGATCTCTGGTAACACGGGTTGAAAATGCTTTTACTTCAGGAAGGGGAAAAACTGAACAATACTCTGTTCCGAACAAGCAGCTGTTTGGTTTAGAAAGAAGGAAGAGAAACATGCTCTAGACACTAGAGGCTGCTAACGTTCAGTAAATAAATATTGAAGCTTCCCTGGCTGCATCAGCTGATTGTAATACAGGCTACTAACTCTCCTTACAAACCTTGCCAAAGCTTTCTCAGGCAGGAATTTTCCTGGTCATCAAGGCTGCAATTAAAAAAAAAACTGTTTACATACCACTGGGAGGGTGGAAGAGTCCCCCATAAATCACACCTGGCAGCTGATACTAGCTAAAAGGGGGTGTTTCAATGCTGTTCTCTGCTTGACACAGAGCTGGCTGCTTCCCTTGCTACACAAGAAAGGCAAGCACTTCTAAGGTCCTGTTGCAGGAACAGAAAAACTAAAGCACCTGCTGGGTAAGCTGCCAGCCCACAGGCATCAGCAGGACAGCAAAGAGTAGCTGGAGGGAATCCTTGTCCCAGTAGCTTGCACCATTCTTCAGCCCATCCCAGGCTAGAGCTCTGTACCTATCAGCCATACCCAAACTAATGCCACAGCACACAGTGGCTGCATGAGAAACCTTGTTTTGGCATTAACCATCTTCCCCAACCCCACACAAACCTCCTCTATTGAAAATGTTATTCCAGATTTTGAGAAGTCATCTCAAAAATCAAACCAGTAATCAAAATATAAGGCCACTAAGCCTATAGGATTCTCTCTTCACTTTATCCTTAAACCCCAAGATTTCTGACAGAAGCATCTTTGTGTAGTGGTCAAGAAATATCTAAAATAATAATTTTATTTTTTTCTAGCCTATTTCGCCTTCGTCATTGGAAGACTGTCCAATCTGGATAGCTGTGAATGAAGATGGTATCAGCATACTGGATTATAACACTATGGTATGGTGAGGAACACTGCTTAAGAAAAGTAACTTACCTCCCACAGAATGACATTCCCTTCAAGTCCACCTAAAGTCACTAAAAGTTTGTCTTTAACTTCATATGGATCCAGAGGTTAATTTTTAGAAGTCAGAGATGAGGGAAGTCAGTGCTGTATTTGCACACTACATAAACAAAGTAAAATCACAGCTACAATGTAAGGTAAGGTTTCATGAAACAGCCAACTTCCTCTTCGATGGGCAGCAAACATGCTCATACATCTTGCAAAATCTCAGTGGTACGGGCTTTACTACCACCCTCTGGGTTATAACAAAGTTTGGGATGTTGCTCTGTAGCAGTGAGGCATCAAGCAAGCTAGGAGACAACTAGAAATGCAATCTGCATTTGAGATTGCTCTGCCAGCTATTACCTGCAGAGCCAACTACCTATACTGCCTATTACTGCTGGAGATCTGGGGTTCTTGCAGTAAGTAGCAAATATATTAGTTTAAGGTGGCCATTTTTTCTTTTACACAAGTATGACTCTTTCAAACTCTCTGTTGTCTGCAGCACTTGAAGCTCTCTTATTCATATTCCTCTGTGCTGACCTTTGGAGGCTGTCGAGATGACTTCATGATTGTAGTGAGTCAAATGAAAGAAAGGAGCTCTGGAAAAAACAGCACTGAAAAACTCCTTTTCACAATGGCAATTCCAAAGGTAATTATAGAACAAACAGTGAGTTTCTTTCCGCCTGGCAGCATCACAGCTGGGCATTTTGTACAAGCTCTGGGGACTGGTACTCGTGGCTGCTGCTCTAACTATGTACATTCAGTAAGTCAATTCATTCAATAAGCTGGAAGCTTTAATCAAGAGACTTATTCTACCTAACTCTTAAAGACAGAGCTTCATTTTAAAACCAAACAACCGCATGTGAGAAAGTCATTTACAAGTTATGCAGTCAATAGGTTCTAAAAATCAAAGGGCACTCTTACTTCTAATTGACTTACAGTTAATCATTTTCATTTTTCCCTAGATTGTTGAAGCAACACTTCTTATTGCCAGCTATATTAACTGCCGTTCGACACCTTCACTCCTATCTTCCACACAGCCCTCCCGAAGCAAAACATCTGCTAACAAGCTCTGGGAGACCGAAAGTCGGTGCTTTTTTCCTTCCGTGCCCCGAAGCACTAAGGGGCCCACCCTGCTCTGAGGGCTCATTCCAAATGACTCCAGGGATTTGTTTTGGTTTTTGTTTGTTTGTTTAGGGTTTGTTGGGGTTTTTTGTTTTGTTGGGGTTTTTTGCACTGCTCTGTACTGAACTGCAGACTGCTACAATTTTGATGGTTACACACCTTATTTTAATGCAGGCTCTGATTCTTTTTCCATAATAATAGACAAAGTTCCTTAGTGTAGAGGCTGTGTCCCTGCTCTTAAAATATCTTGAATGTGGGGACTGTGCAGGAGTTTCCTTGCCATGCCACACACCATCCAAAATACCATGCCTCAGGTCATTTACTTGCACAGTGCTCCAGTCACATCATCTCTACTCTCTTCCCTCACACCCATTCTTCTTCCATCTCCTGACCTTACCACTTTGCTTACAACCACATATATTTTATTTGATCACTCCCATTTTCAGCTTTGCACCTGCCTTTAGATCGATGCACACCCTGTGTCTGAAACCTCAGTCCAGCTCTTAAAACCCCCAGTGACCTCTTTTCCTCATCATAGCCCCTTTAAATTATTATTTCCAGTAATCGTTTGTTTGCATCCATCCCTAACTTGCTCACTTCTTACCTGAATTAGACTGCAACCTCTGCGAGGCAGATTTGACTGGTATATAGGCTTGAAACTGACTGCAGTGGGCTGAGCACATAGTCCTATTAAAAGTAAAAACTGGTGGTAATGGCACTGTGGCGTGTGGCGGGAACCCGGTACAAGGGCGCATCCTGCTGAATTCCGCCTGTATCAGGAGCTGCATATCACTGCATTAGGAACTAGATACACACTGAAGAGGCTATTACCAGAGTGCAAAGATTAACATGACACTCTGATCAAGTAGTTTAGATGTAACTTCAGCTCTATGCTCTGGTTGTGAATAGCCATCATATTGAAGTTTTTACCAGTGTTTAAATTCAACATAGCCACTCCCAGAACAACTATTAAGACAGTCTTTTTGCAGAGACTGTAATAGTTTTTATGCAACTGCTTAACACAACCAAGACAATTTAATTTTCCCTAGAGCTGTAACGACTCCTCCCTGAAACTGATGCCAAAATTGAAAGACAGAAACATTCCAAGTCATTGCTCCAGGCATGAATGAAAAGAAGACATTGTTCAGAAGGAAAAGGATCTAAACTGACAAGAATAATTCTGATGCAAGTCAAGAATAATTTCAGATCTGAAATAAGGAGTAAAGAATAAGAGTTCAATGGTACTCGATAATATTTTCAACATTAGATAAAGGTGAAAACCTTGTGTCTTTGCATGTTGAGGACTGGATGACCGGGCCTGGAACAGTGTCAGATGATGCCCCAGCTCCTACAGGACTGATAAGACATTTCTGGAGTAGATGCTGCTCTACACAATAGATGACCATTAAGGTCTCTGCTACAGGACTGCATGTGTCACATGCTCCACCGTCAGACCAGCAGTTCAAACACTCTTTCTGTTAATCCCTGCTGTACATGTTTCAGGATGTGTTTGAAACTGTACATAATCTCAGACAAAGGAAGACAAGGCAAGAACATGTACTTTCTCAGTCTTTCAGCAACTGGAACAGATCTTCCCAAACCAGCTCTGCCATTCTGACTTGGCAGAAGCTGCTGCTTTCAAACTCCTGCCTCCTCCATGCTACCATAGCCAGGAGGAGGTAGTCAGCAACTGTGTACTCAAGTATTGTTGTTCAGACTTCCCTAAAGAATGGGGTTTTTTAATATGTTTCAAAAGGATTAGATATGATTGAGAAGGTTAATGGATTTTAATCAAATAAAAGAAAAATAGCAATTACTGAAAAATAGAAATCTACCTGGCTTCAGCTATTTTGCTAAGCATTCCAAAAAAGCTAAGGAAAAACAACTGCACTTTCAAAAGTACCATGTGCAACTTCATAATTATGCATTCATGGGCAACTTTCCCAAATTAAAAACGTGTGAATCCAACCATTAGAAAGAATTCAGCAATAGCAAACCTAAGCTATTTGCAAATGAACAAACCAACCATACCAGTGTTTTTACTCCCTAGTACCTGCTACCAACCTTGAAATATCCAACTATTGCACACAGCAAAGCTGATACTTAGAGAAGTTGTTGTTTCACATGTATGGTGGGGTGCAAAACCACAAACTAATAGAGAAGAGCATGGGACAAAAATCATTCTAAGCAATCCCTTATTAGCATTTTTGTAACATAAAAAAACCCACACAAACCACCCCCTGATGGGCTGTGGAAAGAATATGGCAGACACAAGCCAGGAAAAGTTTGTATGAATAGAGACCTGATCTGCACATACTGTTACATACTCACTTGTTATGAATTTAAGGACATTCCTTTGAAGTTACGGAACAGGGTGGAAGCTTTCTGAGCCAAAAACAATTTTGAGAAGGTAGTTTGTTTTTTTTTCCTTAATTACTTCTAAGAGACTATATATACTGATTGAGTGGCCAGTAGTATTTATTTCCCTTCTCTCACACACACAGTGATCTTAGTATAGACACATCAGTTTGAATACAGAGAGCATTATTTCTCCTTACTCATCTCATCACATCACCTGTCCCTAACAATTGCTCCTGTGTCTGAAGGTCTGTTTGGCAGACTGCTTCTTGTACCCCACCAGTAACAAAGCTGTTCAGAATAAGCTGAGCTGTCATTGGTGTTGGGGATGCTGAGGCATGAAAGTCTCCAGTTCACAGTTCAGAGGCTGTACTTTCCTTAACAGTGCTAACACTCAAGGCCTTAGAGACTTTGTACCAGGGCACACAGGAAGCAGAAACATTAAATAAGCAGGAGCTGGCCTGAAGCTCATTATTTTCTGCCATAACTGCACTTTAAATTGAGACGCATGGCATATAGAACTTCTTTTTTCTTCTTTATTTTTAAAAATATTCACCAATACTTGAGTATTTCAGGGACCACCCCACTCTGATGGATGCACAAATACCTCCTATTCATAGCTTACCTGACTTCAAACAACTCCATGTAGATACCTATTTTGTATGATTCTTTGGCAGAGAAAACATTTTTTATTTTAATCAGTGCTTTTTGGAAATTACTATTGCTGCAGCATAGAATGAGATTACAAAAGCCTTCGTTTTCCTAAATGCTGTGTATATGTAAAAAGCTGGGAGATACTGTGAGATTTCTGTTTGTTCTTAAAATGCAGTTATCATTAATTAAACTGTCTTATTCTCAGAATAAAAGAAACTATTTTAAAAACCAAATAGTCTCAATGTAAACAAAAAATGGACTAAGATTGTGTCTGGTAGCTAGGCTCATACCTGTTGAAAAGTCTGATTTCTATGTCTGTCTGCTGATCTTTCAGCTTTAGTGGATTACTAAAGTGCACTCCCATGGGCACAGGATGTTCACTCAGAGAATAATAGAATGGTTTGAGTGAGAAGGGACCTTGAATTTCATCTAGTTCCAACCCCCCTGCATAGGCAGGGACACCTCCCACTAGATAAAGTTGTTCCAAGCCCCATCCAACCTGGCCTTGAACATTTTGAGGGATGAGGCAGCCAGAACTTCCCTGGGCAACCTGTGCCAGTGTCTCACCACCCTCACTGTAAAGAATTTCTTCCTTATGTCTCATCTAAAGCTCCCCTCTTTCAGTTTGAAACCATTACCCCTTGTTCTGGTTTAAATATTAAAGGTGAACCCCAAACAAACTAGAGGACAGAATTGCTCTCTATTACCCCCCCTCCACCCTCCCAAGGGAAGATAGAAAGGGGAGTAAGAAAGAGGGGCTTAAACTTTGGAAATTGAAACTAAAAGCAAGTCTACTATAACACAAGGAAAAAGGGTAAAAACGTGGGGTGAGGGAATGGGTAAATATTTATATACAAATATGCAAAACCGATCTCGATGATCGCAGGGATATGGGGAACGCAGGGCGGCTCCAGGAGAGGTCCACGGCTCCTCACAGCACCCGATGCAGTTGGATTCTGGAGCGAGCAGGTGGGAAGCAGAAGGAAACCAGCAGCACACCCAGCTCGTGGAAAGGAGTAAGAGGGAGGAGAGACCGGCTTCCAGCTCTTCTGGTTTTATAGATTGTGACAGGAAGTGGGCAGGAATACTGACCCCTGCCAGTCTGTCAGGGTGCTAAGGACCCTCTCTCTCCGATAGGTGTCCAACACCGTGCCGGGGTCTCCCAAACCATAACACCCCTCATCCTGTCACTACAAGCCCTCGTACAACGTCCCTCCCCAGCTTTCCTGTAGGCCCTTTCAGGCACTGGAAGGACTCTATAAGGTTTCCCCAGAGCCTTCTCTTCTCCAGGCTGAAAACCCCAACTCTCCCAGGCTGCCTGCATAGGAGAGGTGCTTCAGCCCTCTGATCATCTTCATGGCCCTCCTCTGGACTCGCTCCAACAGCTCCTTGTCCTTATGCTAGGGGCTCCAGAACTGGACCCAGTACTCCAGATGGGGTTGCACAAGAGTGGAGTACAGGGGAGAATCTCCTCCCTCGACCTGCTGACCATGCTTCTTTTGATGCAGCCCAGGACATGGTTGGCTTTCTGGGCTGCAAGCGCACATTGCTGGCTCATGTTGAGCTTCTCATCAACCAACACCCCCAAGTCCTGTTCCTCAGTGCTGCTCTCAATCCATTCTGCCCCCAGCCTGTATTTGTGCTTGGGATTGCCCCAACCAATGTGCAGGACCTTGCACGTGGCCTTGCTGAACTTCATGAGGTTTGCACAGGCCCACCTCTCAAGCTTATCAATTTCTTCAGTGCACATTCTCAGGACTTAATGGGATTTTTACAGCATAGTCAACGTTCCCAGCACACTGTCCACTCTGCTGAGACATAATTTATTTTCCGATACATTCTCCTCACTGCTCAGCAAATCTTCCTGCTGCTACAGTGCTCCTCAAGGGCCTTGACCATTTCTCCTCCCCATGAAGAAACACCCTGGCTGAACCACACCTTGGTCCATATACAAAGCAAGTACCACACGCTTCGTAGTCAAAGGCCCTCCACAGTAGCATTCACAACAGTCATGCTCCCAGGGCCTGCCACTCTGGTTAATGGCCAGTTTCTGTGCCTGCCTCACCCTTCCCAGTTCTGCCTGGACTTGCAACCAAACACAGCTTGTATCAGGGTGCAGCTTTACTAACTTCAGACTCACCAACTTACATTAGGGCAGCATTGGAATTAAAAATCTGGCCAACCACAACATTTAGTATTTATGAGAAATAGAACCATAAAAAATTAAGTAATCTAGATGTTACCCAAAAGCAAGTGGCATATCCCCAAGCTGCTGCCTTTCACTTGGACAACCAGAATACCTCCTGTGACATGAATTAAGGTGTGTCTTTCAAACTGTGCAGCACCATGACATATTGCATGATGGTGTGTTGCCACCTGTTAATTGTAGATTACATAGACAACCACAGTACAGCACTGTATGCAAATTAAGCCTGACCCCTAGGCTCCTGCCAACTTGCTGGTTTAGCTATTGTGTTGACATTTCGATTGTCTCAGTTACATTACTAAGGAGTCATGGAAAAAAAAAGACAGAAAAATACCAGTTAAAGGTTACAGTAACTTTTAGCTCATCAACTTGATACTCCTGAGAGAACAGCTCAATAAAACTTTACTGACGCAGCCATAACCATTATTTCAACAACACATTTTCCTCTTCTCAGAGCAAATGATGTGGCCGTTTTAATGCCACATCTCTTCCATGTCCTGTGTCACCATGCCCCTTCCCCATTCAACAAGTCCACATTTTCCCTTTCTTCCTTTGCTATTTATGTACTTACAGAAGCCCTTCTTGTTGCATTTGATATCCCTAGATGTCAAATCCCAGCTGGGCTTTGTCTTTCCTAACTGCATCTCAGACAGTGTTGCTATATTCCTCCCAGGTTGCCTGTCCCTGCTTTCACCTTCTGTGTACTTCCTTTTTGTTTTGAGTTTTGCCAGGAGCAACTTATTCATCTATACAGGCTTCTTGGCATTTTTGCTTGACTTCCTGCTCATTGGGATGGACTGTTATTGAGCGTGGAGGAGATGATTTTTGAGTATCAATCAGCTTTCTTGGAGCCCTCTTCTTTCTAGGGTCCCAACCCATGGGACTCTTTCAAGCAGATCCGTGAAGAGGCCAAGGTCTGCTCTCTTATGTTTAGTTCATTAAACATAAATGAATGCAACAGTACATTTTAATTGTTATTTTATTTCTGAAATTCTCCCGTGGATTAGGAAGTTACCATCCCAGCCTACCCAACAGTTTTGGTATTTAGAGAGGTATATTATTTTTTCAAACAAAGGGTTAAATAGAAACAAAGTAAATGCACATTTTTGGCAGTGTGTCCAAGGTTACACTGTGAGTCTTATCAGAATTTTCAGATCCACAAATGAGTAATGCATGTTCTTTCCTCCTGTTTCTCTGTAATTCTTTTCTGGAGAGGCAAGGAAGTCTTTTTTTGTCTGACTGTAGAAAGTTCTGCTCACCTGTCTTCATAGCAGAGAATTTCAAGGTTCACTTGTGTGCTTGAGCTGACATTTTCTGTAACAACTCTGTGAGTCTGTGCGGGCCTTTAGCCCTAACATCACTGTACTGCTGCACCACTTTCTACTCATCTATTAAAAAAACAGCCTCGGGGCAGTTTTGCTTGCTCTTCCATGTGTCTCTCCAAGTCTTGCACCAAATTTGCTGCCTTGATTTTTTTTTTTTTTTTTACTATTTTATACCACTTGATTGTGGAGCTGTCTTCCTCTGCTCCAGGATTTCTTGACAACTTTTGTACACTTCTATCAAGCAGTCCAGACGTGGCTTGGAGCTCTAGAATTCAAGTCAAACAACAGAGAATGAGGCTCTGAACTGGGTGTAAAAGAGCTGGAAATCTTTAACTTCCCACTAGTGAGATTTGTCGGGCAAAGAAAGGAAATATGGACATAACTGACATAAAGGTGACTATCAGAAACAGACACATAGAAGGAATGCAATAGCAAGGTATCTAGGTATCTTTCTCCCATTAAATGAATAGAGAACAGGCTTCCCTTTTACTTGTTTTTTGAGAAATAATTCAGAAAATTCCAGGAGGTGTTTGATGCAAGCTGGTGATACAAGAATGCAGAGCCATTCCATAAACTGTATCAGCTCTGTGCTAAAAAATGCCAGTCCCTAAAGCTGTCAGGTGAAAACACTAGCACCAATCTGCAGTTAGCCTGAGTCTCTCACCAAATTAGAAATCCTCCCTTCTCTGCTCACGGTGCAGAGTGAGAGCATGGAGGAAAATCCACACCTTCCAACCCATTAACCTATATATCAGGCCGTACTTCCTCTAGAGACCTACCAACAGCAGATTTCCATACACTAATCCACCATCCTAGATGACCTCCACCTTGAAAAATCTACTTTCAGGACAGGGAATTTAGACACCTGGCCCTTGGCCTCTGCTAGTACTGTCAACAAAAGGACAACAGAAGATTAAAATGAAAACATTGATTCATTTCACACAAACAGCAAACAGTGGTCAAAGTATAATGACTTTCCATCACTTCTAACCTGGACAAGATTAAAACCAGCAAGGAGGTGAAAGTTTCCCAGTCCCACAGTCCTTATGGTCCCATGACTTTTGAGCTCCCAAAACAGCATTACTGTGTAAAGTCCATCAAACATCTCTTCTTGCAAGTGTTGCTTAAGAGAACAATAGGTCAATTCAGCACAGAAAAGCTCCTGGGCTCAGTGACATGGTAAATTGTATTTTTGAAGGCTGACATAACTTAGAGGAACCCAGTGAAGGAGACACAATAAATTTACTAATTACTGCTCCTTCAAAACTAAGTAACATACTGACTTACATGCTAAAGCAAGAATTACTGACAGGTAATTGCAAACTGACTCAGGTCTTTCTGTACCTCCTTTGCTGCTGGAGTCAACTCTACCAATACTAAGATATTTCCATAGAAATAAAATTGTTCAGAGTTGAGCTGTCGAGGGGGGAAGAAACTACACAACTGCTTTGCAGCCTCTTTGAAGTTGGAAAGGAGCATGTGTAACTAAAACCAGGTTCCTAAGTACAGGTGGAATTTATTAGGTGTTTACTTCCAGCAAATCCTATTTTCTCCTTCGAGTATGTGTGAAATACTTAATTTATATTATTGTTAGTAAATGTCTTTACAATTGTGGGACTAAGTTAGCAGCAACATGGAATAGTCTACTTACGCCTGTAACTATTTAGGAGAAAACTGACTGTGTCCAGTCATAAAATGGATGTGGACTACAAACTGACAATCACCAACAGTAGGTGAATTAGGAAGGACAGAGGGGGCTATAAGACACAGCAGTGGAAGATGTGAGGCACCTCTGCACTGCTTACCACCTCTCAAGGATCAGGGCATTGTTGTGTTAGGCATGTAAAGAAAGGCACAAAGAAAATCCATTCCCAAAATAGGACTACGAACAGGTTAGCAAAAGAAGAGAAACAGGAGACAGGGTAACAATAAAGGAAACAAGTTATTATACATTAAGCAAATTGCTCACAGCTTGTGCTGCCATCTTTGTCAACGGGTGAGACAGCAGAAGTCATTCTAATGCCAAGGAGGTTTTTATGAGCACTTTTGACTCAGAGCTGAGAGAAAAATCAACTACAGCACAGTGCTGTAGTTATGACAGTAACACTGATCATGAGACTACACCAAAAGCTGTATGAATCCTCAATATCCTACACGAGCTAAAGACTTCTACTTCATGCAAGGTCCTGGTTGGGTTCAGATTTACACAGCTCTCCGTTCTTCAAATGGAGAGCAAATGAAACAAACACCCCTAGTATGTCATCCTCGGAGACGTCTAATACCACCCATTCCACAGTGCTGTAAGACCCAACCTGAAGGGCCAGTAAAGGCCTGTACTCAGCTACTTGTAGTGGGACAAAGTTACACACAGACAACGGGCACACACACACAGGTCACAGATCTGGATTTCTCCACCTTTCAGTCAAACTCACCTGAAAGAGTGGCACAACCTCAGATACTCCCTGAGGATCTCCAGGGTCCTGGAGGAGGATGCACAGGTAGTAGATAACTTTTTGCTACAAGACAAAAATCATCAGAGTTTGAAAATGCTACGAAAGTGCCAAGAGGATCTGTTTAAACTCACTGGGCTGAAGGCAAATCACCTCAGGCCACAGTCAAGTCTACAAATTTCTACCTATAGTTTTCTTCCCTTCACACACAAACAAAAAACAACCAACCTGTGTTTTTTTCTATGAAATTTTCCACCTGAAAAGAACACACACATGCTGGAAGGGTAAGGTCTGCTTTTCTACAGCAGCTTTGCAGAAAACCCCAGAAACTGGACAAATCATCTCTTGAGTTGTCTATCTTCTTATCCCTGTCTTAACTACTTACAGAGTTTGGCATCAGGATTTGTAAGAACTGTACAACACAAAGAATGAACACCACTAGCTCAGTGTTAGTGGCATTATCTATGAGATGGATTTGGCTTTCTGAGGTGATTTGTTTGGCTTAAGTTCTCCTTTAAAGGTGAAAAAACAGATAAGAGAATAAAGACAGAAATCTGAAACAAAGCTCCTGATGTCAGTTAACCTATGGATAGTGCTATGCTTAATAGCTCTGGTAAATCACACTCATGAAAATACACTGGATGTGATGTGCCCACAGATAGATAAGCCGACAGACCGTGTATAATTACCATATGGATGGCTTCATTGATAACCACATCCTTAACTCGACCCATCTCAATGAAGGCTGTGCTCTCTTTCCCTGAAGCATAGCATGAAGTCACCTGAATTCCAAGTGAGCCAATGACCAGTAGCGATTCCTGGTCAATTTTCACGAAGTGCAGGTATATGATCAGGCCAATTAGTGTGATGAAGATAGCAGCAGAAAGCACCATACTATTCTGTAATACAAGCCAAACACAGACAGAGCTCTGGTCTTACAATTAATTGAACATGGTTTTAGACAAAGTAATATTGCACAATAAATTATAATACTAAAGCTACAGTTACAAGGCTATTGTTACGAGGCAATTTTACTTAGGTGGAGTTCTGTTATTCACATGGCTGTCTGTATATGTGTAATGAGATTTAAATCAGTCTTCACGGTATGGTCTGAAAGAACTGGGAGCTAAAATGGCAAAGTGCAAGAAAATTCTATTCCCTTGTAAATTTAGTGCAGAAATCTCAACCAAAACAAGACAGTTACACCAATGACAGCATATTGTACAAACATCTACAGAGATTATGTCATTGACCCAGAAGTGTGGTGAAATGTCTAGTAAAACTGAGGGTGGAGTCTCAGAGGGCAAGGACAATCTTTTAGGAAAAAAAACTGACATAGTGGTTTTCTTCTTACAAACTGCAAGCTAAATTTGTTCAAACCTCATCTCTCATCCTTGCCTTGAACACCAATCAAGAGAACATTTCCTTTCTCCTGTGCTTTGTCTGAGGACAAACACCTTTTGCATGCTGCAATCTTGGGACTGCTTTTACATAAGATAGTATACAACTGATGAAACTACAGAGAACAGCAAAGTCATCTGAAGACCTGGTAATAGGTCCACAACCTACAGCCTATTTCTGGGATGTTTTAGAGAGCTCCAGGCCCTACATCCATGCATCAAAGTTATAACTGACACTTCCCAAAGCACCAGAACTGTATGTATGACCCTACCACTCAAGCTGGGCCTGCACCACCATGAGAAGTAAAGAAGTCATGGCCACAATCAAACAGAAAGGACACAGGACTTCTACAAAATTTTGTTATGGAAAAAAAAAACAAACAGTCGTGAATTACAGACACTGAAATCCACACAGAGAGAAACTTTCAGATCTGGTTTCCTGGCAGAAAGGAAGGACTGCAATCACTTATGTACAAGCTGTATGAGCACATGTAAAACCAAGCAGGAAGACAGTGGGTGGTAACCACTGGCTGGGGTGTATGCTTTTGTAACAAAACTTGAACACGGCCTCCCTTCCAGCTACAAGAGTGTGAACCATCTTTTTGTATCAGAAACCTGACAACTGACTCACACCACAATCTGTCTTCATTACTGGGGAAAAGATTACTGAAAAAACTGAAGTGCAACAGTCAATAGAGTTGGTCATAGTGACCAGCTTCCTTGGTCAAACAATTTACTTCAATCTTTACTTCAAATTCCCGCCTGGATGCGTTCCTATGTGATGTGCTCTAGGTGACCCTGCTCTGGCAGGGGGGGTTGGACTAGATGATCTTTCGAGGTCCCTTCCAACCCCTAGGATTCTATGATTCTATGATTCTATGAATCTGGAGATAACTGGTCTGGCTCTAGAAGTTGGACCTTCCCTGCAAGTAGAGGTCAAAGATCAGATATCTAAACTAACAATTTTTTCTATCAGCTTTGAAATCTGTCTTACTGCCTCAGCTGTGAAACATGAGCAAATACATAACACTCACAGTGAGTCACTCAGCAAAATCCCTGTGGGGATTAGCAATCACTCACCTTCTTCAATATATCCTCGATTCCAGATTCCTGCAACTCATCTCCCCAGGTAAACATCTGTTATTTGGACTCACAGGAATGCACTAGGCATCACTCAACAACCGTGGGTACATCTATCCTATTTGGCAAATAGGCTGCAAACCCACACAGGCACCCTAGAACCCCCCAAGCCCCCGGGCTGCTGCTGCCTGTGGGCCCTCAGACGCCGGACAGCACAACTCTCTCCTTTTCACCACATCCTCATCAGGATCTAACTCCCCGGCATTCCTGGAGCGCGGAGGAGACCCAGAATACACGGAGACGGCCTGTCCCCCGGCTCTGGCCCGCGTTGCCCGAGTCCTAGCAGCAGACCAGCAAAAGCAGCGTGGCTCCCTCCAAGCCGGCGGGCTGTGAGGACACCCTCGGACACCACCCACAGCCCCCGATTACCCCCTGGTATTGCCGTGGGACACAGGCCGCGGGGCGCAGTCGGCTCAGGGCCGGACCCCGCATCACCCCTCGGCATTCGAGCCGAGGAGAGGTGGGATGGGAGGCAGGAAGGGGCGAGGCCGACGCGCCGCGGGGCGGGGGTTGGCGCGTACCTCGCTGAGCACAAAGAGCCCGTAGGCCGCCAGCCAGACGGCGGAGGTGGTGGCGCTGAGCGAGCGGAGCTGCAGGCGGGGGCAGCGCACCGCCAGCTCCCGGCAGGAGGCGCTGTGCTGGCGGCGCCGCAGCGCGATGGGCGCCCCCGACGCCGAGCGGTACCGCCGCTCCTCCATGCCGCCCCCCGGAACCACCGCACAGCGGCCTGCAGCCGCCCGCGCGCCGCCGGCGTGCTGCGGCCCACTCACACAGCGCACACTTCCGGCGCTTGGCTCTCTCGCCGCCGGGGGGTGGGTCATGCGGCCGCCGTCTCGCCTCCCCCACACGCGCTCACGGCGTGCGGACGCGCCTCGTGCCACTGGCGCCTGCGTGTGGGGCGGCGCGGGGCGCGAAGCCGTCGCCCCAGCCTCGGAGGGGCGGGCGGGGACGCTGCTGCCGCCGCTGCTGCTGCTGCTGGGCGAGGGTGGCGTTGCCATGCGGTAGGATTCTTGGCTGAGGTGAGCTCGGGGAAAGCTCTGCAGGCGCAATGGCGTCTCCTCGGCGGCCGCCCGCGCAGAGGGCTCTGCTCAGTCCCGAGGGGGGGTGTAGACCTGCCGGCCCCGCTCTGTCCCGAGGGAGGTCAGCCCCGCCCAGTCCCGAGGGGGCTGCCGCTATGTTGTCTCGCTTGGTTATACCGTGCCAGGCATCCTTATCCACATCAGGAACTTCTGCGTTTTGGGATGTTGGTAATTCACTGCTGGCTTTCTCTGTTCCTTTAGTAAATTTTCAAACGGCACAGGTTTTAGTGGTGTTGTGTATGTCTCTTGCCATGAAGGAGACACGGATTTTTTCCTCATTTGCCTTTACCGATTCCTACTGCATTAATGTATTTTTTTGTATCATTTACTAAAAGTTCATTGTGGTTTTTTCAGTAATTTTTTTTCAGCGCTTAAAGCACTGTTTTATGGCTTCTTGCTGTCTAAGTGTATAATAAATTGGATACTTGGCTTTGTGTACAGATACTTAATTACTGTTTGTATTGTGTTCTCTTTAATTCTTCTTAATTACTGTTTTGTGTTACTTACCTGGCACTGACATAAAGCTACAGCCCTGCCATTTCCAAACCATCATCCTAACTCCTTTGCCTTTCTTATTTCTTCCTCCTCTCCCACTGTCCTGGAGTCTTCCCGTTAGCTTTTGTTGCAGATACCATCTCTTTGTGAGCAATTTACTTCATTGGTGGTTTCTGCAGACCTCTTGGGTGGATAGTAGTATATATATATAAAATTGTTAACTTCTTCTTGTAAGGGGAGCAAAGGAGTCTTTAACAGACTGGAGGATCCAAGGGGCATTGAAGAATCACCACCAAGATCTTTGCTTGGCCAGGAGGCGTGGGGAATGGTAGGCAGTAGTGGAAGGCTTGTGCAGTATGTCTAGGATCTCACTGTGACACAAGAGCTGAGGTGAGGGGTCAGCTGGATCTCTGAAAATAAAAGGTGAGCTGGCCTGGAGAGGAAGAAAAAACTGCAGGCAATGAACTGCAGGAATGCAGGAGAAAATGTTGGAAGTTACAAAGTTTAAAAAAATTTACAGATGGAGTGAAAGCAGAAAAAACAATAAATAAAAACTGGAATTACAGGTTTTTTTGAAAGTGAGGAAGTGTTTGAAATGGTAGGTGTGAAGGACTGAAGTAAATAAATAGGAGCTCCGGTTTGACAGTTGAGGAGATGGGGACAGGGAGAAGTGGAAACAAAAATCGGAGTAGGGGATAAAAGAAAAAGCAGTGTGAAGAGCAAGAAGTGTGAGCACCTGGAGGAGTGGTAATGGTAATTCACATGAATAAAAGGACATGGGAAGTTACTGAGATACAGAGGTGAGGACTTGGAAATCTTATGAGGAAAAAGTGAAAGTGTGCATGGATTTTCCTATGTTGCTTGGCAAGTCCCAGTTTAAACATGTTTGCAGCCTGTCGCCTCTTCCCATGAATGCTGCCAGCCTTTCAAACCTGTATGTAAGGTTGCATGTTTGACAGTAGGAGTCACGTTGCCTCGTCACAGGAAGGGAAAGATGGGGCATTTGCTAGTTTTTAAATAATTTCTTAATCGGTGCTGTGAATAGGAACAGTTAAGAGCTTTCACAACGTGTGAATCATCTCAGGCCAAGACACCCGGAGATCAGATATTCGGTGCAGGTACTGAAGAGGTGGCTTTTTTAGTGCTTTATCAAGGTTATCAGATGAAGAGCATTACCCCAGTTTTTCGTCAGGGAATAACAATCCTGCGAGGTGGCTCTCGGGAACTCAGTGGCGCCAGCCAGGTAGCTCGGCTGAGCTGGTGTTTTGCTCCCGGGACAGTGACAAATTCCAACATGTCACGCCAAGATCTATCCCCGGGGCCTCGTTTCTCACGGCGGCCGAAAGGGGGGTAACTAAGGGAAGGGATGTTCCCCGAGACCTGTCGCAGCGAGCGGTGCCAATGTACTACTGTCCTCTCGGCAGGGCGAGGAGAGCCGGTGTGGCACCTGCCCCGGGGGACGACGTGGAGAAGGTCTTACAGGGCCCGCAGCCCGCCGGCGGCAGCGGGATGAGGCGGCCCAGGGTCCTCGCGGAGAGGTGACGGTTAGCAGTGGAAAATCCCCGGCGAGGAGGAGGACCGGGCGCGGCGTTCCTCCGCGGGAGGTGCGAGGCCGGGGGCGGTGCGGGGCGTCGGCCGCTGCGGAGGAGCCGTTGGCCGCCGCGCTCTGCCGGGCACATTCAGCCCCCCCTCTTCCCTCCAGGCCATCGCGCGCTCTGCCGCGTGCGCCGCGGGGGGCGGGACACACCTCCGGGCTCGCGCGCTGCCGTTGGCCGGGCGGCGCGGGGGTGTGGGGGGCGGGACCCAGCTCCCGGCCCAGCCAGCGCGGAGCTGGGGCTCCTTAAAACCAGCGGGGCGGAGGCGGCAGCCGGCATCGCTCGGCGGGTCTGCGGTGTGTGCATCATGGCTCTGCGCAGCAGCTTCGCTCGGTTCCTCCGCAAGCAGGCAGATGCGGGGCTCCAGCTGCCCAAGCAGGCGCACTCTGTGGCCCTGGTGGGAGCCCCTCTCTCCAGGGGGCAGGTGGGCATGGCGGCAGGCGGCCGCTGCTTGGCTCCCCTCTCCTCGGCTTCCCTCTCCTCGGCTTCCCTTCTCCTCGGCCGGGCTGGCGTAGCTGGCCGCAGGCAGCGCTGGCTAACGCACCCCTCTTCTCTTTGTCTCGCAGAAACGGCGGGGAGTGGATCACGGCCCCGCTACCCTTCGCGCCGCTGGACTGGTGGAGCGGCTGGCTGGACTGGGTGAGGCACGGCGCGGCGTTGGGGGCTTCGGCGGAGGGGGGTGGGGGTGATGTGTGTGGAGGGAACCGTGGGGCTGCCTTCATCCTCCTCCTCCCCAGCGGGGCATCCCTTTCACAGCTTGTTTGGGCGAAGCGTGACTCAGACGCTTGCTGCGAGCCCGGGGGGGTGGGGGTTGGAGACGGTTCCTTCCAGTGAATTACGAAGCCCGAAGTGTCCGTGCGCCACCTGTGCCCAGGAAAAGGCGATGCGGCCGCGGCTCTGCGGTGTCGGCGTAGGGTGGCTTGTCGCATACCGGCTTGTGCGTGCCGAGCCCGCCGGTGTTCGTAGGCAGCCGCGGCGGAGCCTGGCGGAGGTCCTCGGGACAAAGAGCGGCCGGGTCTGCCCTCACCCGCCGCCGTGCGCTCCGGCTGCCCGGAAGGAGCCGGGTGTACCCGCGCATCTCCTGTGCGGCCACACTGAGCGCTTTGTTGGCGTATGCGGTGTGTGCTGTTCCCGTAATGGCTTGAGGAAGGCTAGAGTCTGAACGTGAGGCCGTTTAAAACGTTATGTGCACCCCATGTATCTAGACAAGTAATACCGTGTTCCTCGATTTCTCACATCACCTGTTCTCTTTCTCTGTGTTCATTACCAGCTACTTAGCTTGATCCTAAAATATTTGTATGCTTTCAAGTGATGAAATTCAGAACTTTCTGGAGAAATCCTCAGATGTGTATATGAAGTGTTGTCTGAAGTTTTGCTTTGAAAACACTTGCAAACAGCACTGTGTGAATGGAAATTTTCTGATTTTTTCACTGCTACTACGACTGTTATTCAAGCAAATCTATGCACTTGTGTTTCAACTTCTTACATCTATTGCTTCCACAAGCTGAGACCTGCAGAAAACTGTATCATGGTTATTAGAAACAAGACATGATAAATAGAAACTTGTAAATCTGAACACTGTCTTGGAGAGTCTTTAATCTAAAAAAATGTTACTGAAAACCATATGATAGGGGTGGACCACAGAAAGAGCTGTTATCTGATCTGTGTGGTTAGTGTCACTAGGGTTCAGATGCATGCAGAGGAAAGATTACTGCCCAATAGTCATCTAGCAGCTTCATTCTAAATTATAAGAGCTCTTTTGAAACAGAAGTTATTGTTCTGTGCAGCCCTATAGGTGTAACCTGCGTCTCTCACACTTATGATTCACAAGCTGTAAAGTCCCTGTCTGCAATCAAATGAGTAGACTTTCATTTCCTGTCTTGTTTTGTGCAAAGCTGAGATGTATGCCATCCTTGGCAACATTTGCATTCTAGTGAGCAAGATCTATAACCTCGACAAACATAGGAGTGTCCAAAAGAGGTCTTAAATACTAGAATAAAAGCAGGTCTGGATGTTACTGGACTTAGAGTTTATTTTAAAATAACAAGTTTTTCTAGGTAAGATTGTAGGCAGCAATTTGTTTTTATCTTCATGAGAGAATTTTATACTGGAAAACTTGGGGTTTTTCTTTCAAGTAGTTCACATCTAATGCTTCCATTTTTTTTAATAATTATTTTGGGAAAAAAACAAAACAAAAAAATGGAAAACACTCATTTGCATGGCACAAGGTTACTTGAGCAGAAATATGGAGAGGGTAAAAAAGGAGAAAGCAAGCCTTTTCTGGAATCCAGTAACAAAAAGTTGTGTGGATAGAAATGAAGGAAGCTAAAGTTGAAAAAAAAGTTGGAAGTGAAAAATACTTCCACTGTTTAGTTGCTTATGGACTGTTTACTCATTAATCAATAATGCACATGGATGTATTTTCTTGCTGTTCCCTTAGTTTTTAAAGGTTTTGGGATTTCTTCCTCCTGCAGTTTGTTTCCTATTGCTGACTTATTCTTCCTCTGGGGTAGGGGCTTTTCAGTCAGTGTTAATGTTTATTGCTGCTTAAATCTCTGCAGCTCTTATGAACAGGTTGGGTTGACACATGGATTTTAACAGGCTCTTCTGTGAGGGCCCATCCTGAACCAATTACAGTCACCAGCATACACAGAGGAGTTGTTAATCTTGCAGACAATCTGCTTGAGGGTAGGGTGGTAGATTGAGGAGGACACTACCGTGTAGCCTTTTGTATTGTGTACATCTGTTGTTCATGGAAATTTAACAAATTATTGTTTGTCTGGGGGCTGTTTATTTTTCTTCCCTGGCCTGGCAGAATAGTTTTGCCTGTAGTACTGTGCTAATAGTACCATTGCTTGGGCTCCTGCGGTACACTGAAATGGCAGTAAAACTTTAGCTGCTTTCTTCTTTGTCTTTCTAACACTATTAGTTTTCTTCTCATACATTAAAGAAGGCAATAGCGCCACAGTATTCTCATTATTAACTTGTATTTATCTGTTAAGTTAAAATAACAATTTTTATGGTACCTTGAGAAGAACTAGGTAACTAATACTGCAGCAGACCAGGTTTCTCCTTCAAAAAGAAATAATATTTATCTAAGATGCAGGGCTTCAGTTCTCTTGTGTGTATTGGCTACTTCTGAAGCCTTTGTATCTATAGCATTTGGGAGGGGTGGAGGGAAGTGGTGGTGGTTGTTGTTTGCATGCCCCCATTCCCTACTGGGCAGTGGATTTCCCATCTAGAAAGAGTTCCAAGCTGAACTGAAGTTAAAATGTTTGATTTATTAGTTTTCCATTCATAAATTCAATTAGACCTGAATAAAATTAAGATGCTCTGAAGTCTTCTCTAAAACGTAGCATTCAGGTAGTCTGACCAATGCACTACATTTGTTTGTTTGGTTTAGTCTTATGTGTATATACCTTGAATATCAAGCAACCACATGCCTTTTCATATGTTTGTATGCCTGATTTAATGACTCTGTTGCTAGTGCTCAAGCCACATCAGAGACAGTGAGAACACTAGACCTTTGTTTCTCCATTTTGCACTATTTTGCATTTTGCTTTCACTGGCTGGTATCTTTGGGAAGGAATTTTCTTGTTCCTTTCTCCCTATCCTAATTTCAGTTCTTCTATAGTCCTACTGCAATGTCCTGACCTGCTATTAAATTTTTAATTTCTGGGGGATTATCCCTCCCTTGGAAGAGACTGTGACTGTATCTACATGGTATAATAAATTCTTGGCTGCCTAGAGCAATGACTGCCTATGAACAGTTTGTATTTGCTTAGGCTGAAATATGAGGAGGGAGCTTAGAGGCAGATGGTATCACTAGTCTGTACCAGACTGTCAGATGAACCCAAGCTACTAGCTTGACTTTGACCCCCTTGTTAGATGCAGACAGAACACTGTTATGTGTTGGTAGTAGCTTGAGGTGTACTCAGGAGGAGACTTCATGTAGCAGGAGTCCAGGTCCCAAGCCAAAAACAGTGGGTGTGCAAGTCTGTAGCAAGGATAACTTAAAATGTAACTGACATCACCTCGGTGATGTTTCTTTTGGCTTTGCTTCTTCTCCTAAGGGAAACTTAAAATACTAACCGCTTAAAGGACTCTTCCATCTTGCCATAGAGGTAAAAAGTGCTCTGAAAACAGACCCATAACTCCCTGGCAGGGGGGAGAAGACTGTGCAAAGCTTGCAGGGATGTGTATTGTTCTGGCAGTGAAGAGAAATGGGTGCAATATGTAGAGGCTCTTGGACTTTTAGTGCAAAAGCATGCAAAAGATAGGTGATGGATGCACTCGACCTAAGCTATAGAAGATGCAAAGTGTGAAGTTCTTTAAAGCAATAATTTCTTGGACCTCTCCTGTTTGTTGCAGATTAAGCAGAGAATCCAATCAAACTCAAATCCAGAGTATTTCGTAGTCCTCTTACTTGAAGGACAAAAGGACCATTCCCAGATTTTTCTAAACAATAGATAGCTGTTGTGTTAATTACTAGAGCCCTTGAGGTGACTTAAAGCAGCTTTGCTAGCATGGGAACAACTTTAGTATAAAATTTCTGCTCAAGTATTCATTCTTGTATGTTGATTTTTGTTGACCATTGATTTCCTTTTTTTTTTCACCTCCTTTTCTTTATTCGAAGCTGTATGTGGTTGGGTTGCTGAGTTTAGTCAGACTGATTTGGATTACTCTAGAACTGATTAAATTTGGATCTGAGTTGCTGATTTGACAAGTTAGTGGACTGCAGAGATATGGCTTACAGACAGAAGTAGAGGTACACTTGTCAAAAGGAATGACCATCATATTACTGTTCTTTTGTTTGACCAGAACCAAGGTCTTAGTAATAGTGTTCAAAAGGTCAGTGTTGTGACTCAGAAAGGCATAGCCTCTAAAAGAGGAACAGAGCTGCTAATCCCCATGTGACTGTAGATACACTCCTGCTTTGCCTAAAACCATTTGGCTCCTACTGACATCTACTGCCAGAAATAATTCAACTTTGCTGTCTCACCAACATTGTTCATATGGTTAGTTTCAGCCTTAACAATAAATAATAAAGCAGCTTCTTCTACATATAGCTCCTTTTTTTCCACCCATATCTTCTTGGGTGAAGAGTTGGAGAAAGATAGTCTTTCAGTTATGTACCAAGGTATGCATAATATGCTGCAGTGTTGGGAAAATAATTTTCATCATCTCATCCAGTACATAGGTGTTTAAAAAGTTGCCTTTGAACTGTAGCATTCTGCTTGCCCTATATTTGAATTAAGATTATATTTACAGACTGTAGTTCTACAAAAAACTAGTTTTGTAAAAAACATCTGTCAGGAATTCAGTATTCTTGGGTTAGAATCCAGTTTAGCTTTTTTCTAGCTCTTGCATCGCTTTTTTCTAGCTCTTGCATCACTTGTTTCTTTTCAAAGCTCAGTATTTTAAACTTTTTAAGACTTTCTAGTTTAGTAGAGCCAGTCAAATATCTCTAATCTGTAGGATTCCAATAGTCTAAATTTATTGTATAGATAACATAAAGATCTATTTTTTTTAGCCTCTTTCCTCACATTTTCTGCTGTTGATAATTAAACTCATGTCTCTCTCCCATTTCAGCTTTAACTGCTGGCATGTCAAGCAGCATGTTCTTTAGTTAAATATCTGCATTGTTGAGATGAGAAAAGCTACTGTTCATGGATTCTTTCTGACCACATCTGCTGTCAGTACTGTTGAAGCTAAGTTTATTAATTTGCTAGGAACATTCTCAGGAAAAAATAATCTGTTGGGATATAGCCTGAAGATGTTAGACTAACAGCTAATTCTTCTGTCCTGCAAAGCAGAAATAGGAATTTTCTTTTTTATACAGGCACTCCCCCCCCCTTTTCCCTGAAACAGAACAGGAAAATAGCAGTTATTTTCTTTTTCCTTAAGCACAAGCATGTACAAATGCTTCTCTTTAACAATATCAGTAAAACATGCTTATGTAGTATTGCAGCTTATTTCCAGAACTAGAATAGTTCTCTCTTTTTGTTTATACAGAGATGAATAGAGATCCAAGAGACTCTGTTATTCTTGTTTACCTCTCAAATGTCAATTATTCATGATTGGTTAGCTTCAAATGCCAGTGATTTGACAAAAATCAAAGCACAGTCAAATGGACTGGTTGTAACTGGCATTTGCAGTGAGCCTTTGAAATGATGCCAGTTGTCAGAATTCATCAAGGGCAGGTGCTGCTCTGCTCCACTTGCTTGAGGGAAGGCAGCCGGGAGCAGACTGATAAGCAGGCAGGCAGAAGGAGCCCTGGTGAGGCTTTGGAGGACAGCTGTCTTGAGGAGGCCTCCACTGAGTTCCTTGGTTGCTTTGTCACAACACACCTCGTGTGCTAGTTCACCTCGAGCACATGAAGCTAAGCTCCTGTGGGGTAGTGTGCTCTGGCAGTAGTTATGGTTTATCCTTTTGAATGATGTACCCTTTGATATTTGCCTAATTATAACTAGTCTGAGAAGTTACTAGGAAAATGCCAATAATGAAAGTATGTGGAGTCAGAGCATTCCTTGCAGTAGGTCAGTTCTGATTCTCTTCCCTTCCCCAAGCTGGTGGAGGACACCATCTGCTCGGTTTTGCTTTGGAATGAAAAGCTTTGTGTCAGTCATTGATTTGTTTGTTTTTTTTCCTTTCCCATTTGGCTGGTGGACATTCCAGGTTGCACATTATCCATAAAGTTGGCTTGAAAAGAAACTTAATTTGGGGTAAAGTTCACTCACTTTCATTGTAATTGTTCCTCATATAATTTTAGTTTAAATACATCTAAAAAAATTAAGTTATGCTGATGCAGATCAGGAAACCTGAATAGATTGTTTCTGACTGATCTTTCAATAAAGAGAGATTAGATTAAAGGACCAGAGAACAGAGCTCTTGGAGGTTTTGTATTTCTGTGGGTTTATGGTGATGCACTTCATCCTTGACATTTTTATATTATTAACTTAGTTTTAATACATGATTTAGCTCAATTTCTGCACCCATAAAATTATATCTGGATTGGAATAAGTTCAGAGCACATAATGGTTTATTTTTTACAATGAATGGTGTTGAAACAGAGGAGTTACTGGGGAGGGCCACAAAGGGAGATGACAGAAGGAAAACGTACATAATTAGTTGGGTTTTGATCAGCTTTATGGTGCACAGAATCTGTTACTACTTTCTCATTTGAAACTTTAATCATGTCTCATTGTGGACTCAGAAGACCAAGATACATATGGCAAGTATGTGCTTATGTGAATATGGCACAGAGGATTATTTTTGGATGGAAGGTGGAAATTTCTGTTGTGAAACCACCTGGTGAAAAGTGGGGAATGAAGCACTTAAGTCAAATATATTTAAAAAAAAAAAGATCTTTGATTTGAATATGAAGTAGTGAGCTGGTCTGATGTTAGTTTCTTGCAATTGGTAAGAGAGAGGGAGGAAACTTCAGTCATCTCTGATATATTCTTCTGTCCCCTCCTTAAGTGTTACCTGTCTGGGTTCACTGATATAATAACTATTTACTCCTGTAACAATCTAAAGCACAAGGTGCTTGTTGTTGAGGGTAGCTGATTTGGTATTATGACTTGCTATGACTGTAAGTGCTTACTTGTGTTCTTGCTATTGGTAACTGTTTCTGGATTAAGCTTATTTGAAGCGAATTAGAACTTGAGCAGGGTTTGTTGGAGCTGCAGACTGCAATAGCTGCACTCTTGTCCCCTCTCTGATGCAAGCCACAGTGCAAATGTTTTCCAACACCCGATACTGATGGTTTTGGAGACCTCCTCTTCAGGTCAAGCACACTGGGTTTCATAAGAGACTAAAGTTATAAAGGGTTATCAAAGGGAAATGAAGTGGCTGCTTGATTTCAGGTCAGAAAAAATATTTCTTGGCTCATTTTATGCAAGGGACAACTGGTGACTACAGACTTGAAGTAGCAATTGGAATTGGATTTGCTTCTTGTGGTTGTATGAGCTGAAGCCTTTTAAATAAGTAATGATACAGAAAGTTTGTCTTAAACCAGACCTTTAAAAATTCCAGAAGACAGGGTAGAAAATTCCACGGTGGAAATTACTGAGACGTGAACTTGCCTTTTAGGAAGTGAAATTTTGGAACTGGCAGAAGCCTATTGAGTCATCAAATGCCTGTACCTAATAGGAATTTCTTCCAGTAGACACATATTCAGTTTAAAGATAATTGGACACTGTGTAATGGACTGCGAAGCAGTAAGGGTATCATTAAACTAGGCTGCTGAAGTCTGTCTCTTGTAGTGGGAACCTTGCTAGCCTAATACCCTATTAATGGAAAGGTATGTACTTCATGTAGTTGTTACACACACACACACCCTGGATAATTCTGGAGGGTTAAGACTGTCTTAAAATAGGCTTCAGAATGCAGTGGTCTTAATGAATAGAGCAATTTGTTTGATGTTGCAACATTTTGACAGTGTCTCTGAGAGGATTACGAAGTCTGTACTATAAGCCACTGAGTTTACACACTGAGAGGAAGGATGGTAACAGCTTGTAGGCCTTTGTTTTGTTCACTGGGAGGAAAATGTTAAGTTTGGTTGTAAACACTGTTCATAATGCTCATGGCTTTCTGAAAAGCCTGTCTGTGGTGATTCACTAAATGGGCTGTAATTTGAGCAAACAGTTTGCAGGAGTGATGCTTTCATGTCAGTGGTTTTATGTAACAAAGTATGAAGTAAGACCTAATAACTGTGGGATTTCCAGATTCCTTTGGAAGTCACTCAGCAGGGTTTAGAAATCCCGAAGAGGAAAGACTTAATTTTCCATTAATTTAGGGTGTATTTTTTACCTTTAGCTCACAAATACCCAGTGTATAGAGGCAGTGTCAGGAGATCGTTTCTATCTCGTGTTCCACATGCTTTTGTTCAAGTTCCTGTTTGCTGCCTGGGAGAGCTGTTACAGTTGTTACAGTAGTGTGCCATCAGGAAATGTCAGCAGGCAGCCTGCATTTTGAAAACTGAATCTCCTGCAATCACATTGCTGCTTCTGGCTCTGATGCAGTATCATAGTAGAGGAGGATGGGAGGGGGGCTTTCTCTGCTGCTGTCTGGATGTTTTACATTTAGAATGCCCCCAGATTCATGAGCCACCTGCTTTGACAGATCAAAAAATTCTCAATCTCTGCAGGGAAATTACTTACTATAGTAACTGCTGCCTACTGTGGGTACTGAAGAAATGGACTGTATTTTGCTACAGATGATAGAAGTGCATGTTCCCATTGTCATACAGCTTGCTAAAGGGCACCTCAGGTCCCAGTTATAAGCACTATTGGTTTGAGCCTACATTAATAGCTTATTTGAAAAGGCATGCAGGAAACTTTCTTTTCTTAATTGGTACTTCTAACTTTTTTGCCTAAGTATAAGTTAGGCTCATAATGATGAAAAAATGTTGATTTCTTTTGCCAGACATAGGTAAAATTCTGGCTCTGGCTGTGCAGGCTGAAGAAGCAACTGCTCTCCATTCCCTGGTCTACTGGTTAAATGCCTGTGTGACCTTTTCCCTAACCTGTTCTGGTCAGAAGAGATCGACCCAGGGAAGATCTACCGTACAAACTATTCTAAGCTAGTTTATTACTTTCTGGCTGAAATGTGCCCCCAAGCAGCTCTGTTGGTGAAACTGTCAGAGGGAGCATGGAACCACTGAGGATTGCACTCCTAAGGTGTAGAGGAGACGTGTGCTGCCTTTAAATGCTACTCATTCATACTAACAACGGGAGGACTGGTGTGCATATATGGATCTTATTTATGTAACTATACTGTGTGTTAATAGTCAGATTGCTACCTTTATCTCCCTCATCTCTCTTTCAAGCTCCTGTAACATAAATAGATGAATCAAACCTGTTTTTTTTACTTGCTTGAAAAATTGATCTCTTGAGCCAGAGGGCTGATGGAGCTGACTCGTATGGACCTGGATGTTATAAATTTTCTGAGCTGTTTTTAATTGGCTATTGAATCAAACAATATATTTTTCACTTGAATGTAATTTCTGTTAGAGCTTGAAAGTGGAACAAAAGACTTCTTCTGATCATGTTTAATTTCATGTTATTTAGTTACTAGCAAAATGTCTGTGGTGTTCAGTCAGTCAGTACTGTATGGTACTGTTTCATGTAAAAAACTTCAATCCTGACTAGACCTGATCTGCTGCACTGACAAATGGTGGGGATGCTGTGCTTTCTAGTGAACATAAGGAAGCTGGCTTTCCTATCTGCCCACATCTTTTTCCAGTTTCAGAACTTGGATCTATTGTCTTTTAAAAGACTTATCTTCTTCATAGTAACTTTCTGTGCTGATTTAAAAAGCTGTTTATAGCTATTAGTATCTTACAGTGCTCAAAGGACCAAAGAAAGTAAGTGCATGTTTTTTGGTGTGGTGGATTATAGAAATCTTTCACTAATTGCTAAGTAACAGCAAGATCCACCAGGCTGCACTACACTTCAGCATGTCTATCCATTGAGCAACTTGTATGTTGGGCAAAATAATGTAGTTGAGAAAGATGTACTTTTTAAATTTCTTTAAGTCAAAACCACACGCGAGCAGGCAAATTAAATGGAAGATAATTCAGGTCTTGGAGTATTAGACTAATATCTGAGACACTTTAAATAGAAGCTAAGAAAATACATCAATCATTACTTAAAGAATCTAGGTAAAATTATTATTCTTTGCTGCTTAGGAAGCATTAAGACAAATGTACATGTTGATTTAGTATCTGGTCAATACTAATGAATGTGCACACGTGTATACTTCTCATCACTTCAGGATACATGGTTTATCTATGTACTGCAAATTTTTTGTGTATTATCTATTCACGAAACTTTGCTTTTGCCCTAAAGTAATTTAATCCTAGCTTTCAAAACTCTAGGGCACAATTTAAAAAAAAAAGTAGGAAGGAAAGATATTAATGTTTGAGGTTCAGATTAGTGTGTACCTGGGAGATTAACTGTATCTTAATCAGATAGCCATTGCATAGTTGGCTGCAAACTTTCCTATCACCCTGGGATACTTGAGCTGTCCTCTGCAAGCACAAAAACAGTGTGCCTGAGTAAGAGGGAAACACAAAGCTGAGAAAAGAAGCTGCTACAAGGTTTATGAACTCTATCTTAACAGCAATAAACTTTTGCAGGTGGTAACAGAAACTGAAGCAGTTTATCGTCTTTAACAGACAGTAGGCTTTTTTAGAAAAAGAACTAGAGAGAGGCACCAATGCAGGAGATACAAGAGTACCATTTGTCCAAAAGGTGGAAAAGATCCCAGAACTCTGGACCCCAAAAGTGTCTGTCCATCTATCTTTACCACACCATAAGCTGTGTGGACCTGATGTGATCATAAGAAATCAATGGCTTTTTTATTCAGAAGCTGAACCTAGTCTTTTTGCCTTACAAATGAGACTGGGAGGAAGGTGGGGTAAAGAAGAGAAATTCTTGAATCCAAGTGATAATTCTCTAAATGCACTTGCTAGAATCTGCCCTGTTTGGCCTGCCTTGAGCATAACCTGAAAAATCTTAACCAATTCCTTGAAGTGCTGTGAAAGATGGCATGGTTGGTTCTTTGTTTTTACACTGATATAAAGATGGAGCCTTATTATATAGTTTCCTTTCATTCTTTTTCATATTTTAATGGGTAAAAATGCTGTGATGTGCTTGGATATCCTGTAAGAGATAACAAAACCTAAGTGACAGTCGTTTCCTCCATTACATTGTGTACTGTGCTGTCGTGCAATGTGTAAGTTGCTGAACACAGGACCTAACTGTGGATTTACTTCCCACAGATGTCAGAGGTTTTACATCAAAGGTATTAACTTGTACAGCATCTCCAAAAGTTTTTGATGCAATACTAAAGTCTTGTTTCCAAAACTTGTGTCCTGGGTACACTCACATACTTTCATCACACCTGGAAATACAGAAATGTGTAGACTTGCAGGAAGACATAAAGAAATAGATTTACGACATTCATTAAAGATATCTCAGATCTTGCAGCTCTTTCCTGATGCTGCACAGCAGCAGAATGAAAGAGAGGGTAAAAAAATGTAGTGGTCACACCTATTGGATAGCACATTCAAATCTGAACAAAATGGGCTCAAAATTCCAGAGCCATCATCCTACTGGCTTATTAGGTATTGCCAAAGGGAGGGGAAAAATGCTGTTGGGTGCCTGTGTTGCCTTTTGAAAACCAGGGAGTGGTATGTCGCAGTCCTCTTAGTCCATGAAGTCTGTGCAGATGATGTATTTTCTCAGAGTGGCTGAGACTGCATTTATTTAATCCTTTGTCAAGTAGCTGTGCTCAGCTGATACATCCTCTCCTAGCAAGTACCCTGACATAAGTCCCTGCTATAAAAGTATGTTTGCCTGTTTCCCAGGCACTTAATTCTTAAGTGACTCAACCATTTGCCTTCATTCTTTCCACCAGTCAAAACTGTTTGAAATTAGAATAGTCATGTTTTTCTCAATGCTGCTTTCATTGTATTTACACCAAACAAATTCAGAACCTGTCTCCTAGACATTAGACTAATAGCTTAATGAAAATTAAGCAGGAAGCCCAGAGCACCAAGTGGGCCGTTTCTTCATGTTGGTTTGCTTGCCTTAATTTTTCCAGTTGCCCTGCTAGGCACGGGATAGCTAAGGACAGTGTCAAGCTCTAGCCTGAATGCTTGAACTGCAAACAGATGAGTGATTCTGAGGAACAAAAGGGACAGGCTTGACTGGTCTTCAGGGTGGTCTTGACTTAAGCCACCATTGGTGTAGCTGTAAATACCTTGGGACCTTTATAGTTCTCATCAGTGCCTGCAGCAACAGGCCTATCTGAAACTGAGAGGTTCTGGCCTTTGAAATACTGTTTGAGATTTTTGTACCTAAATGACTGTCAAGAAAGCATGCAGTATTGGAGAGCAGAGCTTCTAGGGATAAGCTCTATGTCTAAGAAAGATAATTAAATTTTAAATGAAGCCAATTAATCAATATGCTACTAGTTGGATGGAGGAGGGGAAAAAAAAAAACCACTCAAATGTTCCTTTGTTCCTAGTCTTTGAAATGGCTCCTTTTCAGGGTAAGTGGACAGAAATACACTTTAGGAAAGGCTGAGTCTTAGACCCAGAATGTTATCAGGTGTCAACAGCCAATTAAGGTGTAACTGGTAATGACAGGATCTCAGAGGGTTGGGATCCAAGCCCCAGACTTAAAATGCCTTCTAGAACATTTTCCACTGAGAAAATGGGCAAGTTCTCTTGCAAAGTACTAGTGCATTCTCTATGGCGTTGCTTGGAAGTACTGTAAGCACATTTCTATTATTGGTAATTTGGCCCTTTTATGCCTGGCTTCTTGTGTGGTTTGAAAATGGAAAATAACTGTGAGGACTTGGGTATAGTTAGTGAAATATACAGTCCTAGGCATCTGTGAGCTCATTTAAGGCTGTATGCAATCTGTGTAATTGGGAAGCAAGATGGCAATAGACTGTACTTTTTTAATGTTAAAATTGCCAAGAAATAACTTTAAAACAACCCTGGTTTTCTAGATGACTTGCTGTGATTGTCTCGTTGCTAAATTAAAGCAATAATACTACCTTTAAGCTTTCTGATCTGTGAAGTTGTGACAGTTTTTGCAAGGGCACGCATATAGTCAAATGGATCCATTCCATTCCTGATACTCCTTTCATACTCACCCAACTAATGTTCTATGGGGGCCATATTTTGAACATTTCTCTGGCCACTTATTTAAGGAACTCACGTTCTCCTTTCCCTGCTGTGTTTCCAGGATGCCAAGTGTACGACTTTGGAGATTTGAATTTCACTCAAGTTCCCAATGATGAACTGTACAACAACCTGATTTTATATCCACGGTCAGTGGGTTTAGCCAGCCAGGTACTGGCTGATGCTGTAAGCAGAGCAGTAGCTGCTGGACACAGCTGTGTGACTATAGGAGGCGATCACAGGTGAGCTGAACTAGATGCAATTAGTGATGCACACTGCAGGCTGACACTTGGAATATAAGAATTTAATTTTAAAATAAGGGGACAGTGGGAAAAACTTGGGGTCATTTCCTGGCCATATCATAGTATAGCAGCATTTTGATTGTTGGGGCTTTTAAGGTAGAATGTAGAAAACAGCTAAAAAAATCTGACCACCTAAGACAGTCCTGCTTCATTCCAGACTGTTCTGCAATCTGCAGACATACAAATAAGGTTTTCCTGTTTGGGAAAGTTTGTGTGATCAGGTCCCTTTAGGAACTCTTGCAGTTTCTTTATTGCTGAATGTTTTGTGATGCTTCTCTTTAAGGCCTCAACTCTCAGGATGTCAGCTCCTAAAATGGGTTTCTAAGCCTGAACACAGACCATTTTGTAATAGGTCTTATAACATGTGAATCTCTTTCCTCTCTTTTTTCACTAACCTTAGGTCTGAGAATTGGTTGAAGAAGGTAGAATGTGAGAATGAATTGTGGGGAGAGGTGTCATGCCTGGAATAAAAAAAATGGGTGAATACCAGAAGTGATGAGTAAGGACAAAGAGATAATTTGGAGCTAGAATAAGTGAAGATTGGAGTGTGGGAAGGGTGACAGAGGAGAGAGAAAAGTGCTGTTTCTCATCTGTCAGTACTAGTACAGTCCTGTAGAGTTACTTGGGTTCTCCTGGAAAGATGACAGGGGCATGCCATGCAGTTTGAATTGGATACACCCTTTATTGTCACGAATGTCTAATGTGTTGAAACATGACAACATTGCTGACTGACGTTGCAGACTTCCCATTGTGCCTTTTAATTGTTCTGAAGGAGAAATGGTGACTAAAGACTTTGCTCCTGTACTTCCAGCTTGGCACTTGGTTCTGTCAGCGGCCACGCACGGCAATGCCCACACCTTGGTGTAATCTGGGTGGATGCACATGCTGATATCAACACCCCTCTTACAACTCAGTCTGGAAGTCTCCATGGACAACCTCTCTCCTTTCTCTTGAGAGAGCTTCAAGATAAAGTAAGTATCCTGCTTGTACAGTCAGCCTACATTGAAAGCCTCAGAGCATTTTACTTTTTCTGTCATCTGCTGCAAATGCAGACCTTTATCTGGTTACAAGCAAAAATATGCACTTGTGTGTGTATACATGCATATATATCCACACACATACATAAATAAATGCACACACATTATATGTAAATATAGATATACATACATGCACACTTAGAAACAAGAATCAGAAAAAGTTTTTGCGTTAGCACCCCCATGGGTTTTAGAGTTAGCAAGAGTTCACACACGCTGTATATACCTGCTGACCATGGTGCCATTCTGCTTAAGGAGTGGAGTGGGTGCCCAGGCTGTGCAGTGGCAGCAATTCTGCCAGCTGAGGGAACCTCCCCCCAAGTCGGGCCTGTGAGAGCTGTGCTGAGCTCACCTCCAGTGACGGTGAGTCCTGCATACCCTGCATGCTTCTCTTGTGTAGTTTGGCTCTTCCATGTTTTGACAACCTTGGGGCCTGACAGGAGCTGTTCCTGCAGGATCTCTCCTAACTGGCTTCTCTGATGTTGGCTCCATGGGCAAATATTACAAATCAGAACGGCTGTACCTGCTTACAGAGTGCTCTTAAAGAGATAGTCTTTGTCATGGAAAGAGGTCAGGTTATCAAAAAGTGCTGTTCACTGGGGTGTATGGAATGTGCATGGCCAGTCTTTGCTACTGACATAATGCTAAACAGTAGTTTGGCCTGAGGCCTACATATATATCCTTTTTGACTTAGCTGTGGACTGCATCTCCCCATGCAGGTACCTGTAGCATCTACTGCAGATCAGTGGCAGCCTGTGCACTGTTAATAGCTGGGGTCTTTGCATAGGAACTTAGGACAGTCTGCTTCTGCTGAAGCTTAGGCTGGAGACCGGGAACAGGATCAGCAACTGCAGGTTAAGAATGGATGCTGGAGCTGCAGAAAACCAGACTGCTTCATCTGGGCACTTTGCACTGCTAGTAATTTCCCTTAGATTTTTTTTCTCTGATAAATTTTGGGGGTGCTGTGTTGATGGAACTATGTCTCTTCCAAGTAAGATTAAGCATGTTTAATGGCTTTATGGCTATTGAAGATACCATACAAGCCCTCAACCTGTATTTGCAGCTACATGGACAGGCATGTACTCATTTAGAGGGTTTTCTTACTGTAGTGCAGGCCTTCTTAGAGGGAGGAAAAAAAAACACCACTTGTCCTGCTGGTACAAGAAGGCTTCTACAACATTATACATCTTTAAACACCTGTTTATCAGTAGCAGAATGTGCCTCAGACAATAGCTTGTCTGGCTACACATCGGAATCACTGGAGGGAACCTTTATATGTGAGCAGGAGTGTGTGGTTTGTGCTCTCATCCAGGAGAGCAGCTGTTTTGGTAATGGGACAAAAAGACTTAACTGTCCTTCTTTTCTGACTGCTTTGCAAGGATTTTTTTCGAATCCTGAAACTGTGTGCCACAAGCAGGAAGACTACTCTAGTCCTACATTCTGCTAGGTGTAACTTCTTTCTCAAAGCAATAAACAAACCTGTTAGTTGCCCTTTGCTTCTCAAGGAGGGCTCTATCTTGCCAAAGGGTACATAGCATGGTAGTGTGAGAAAAGAGACTTGTAGTGAGCCCTCCATCTCCTTCCCTGCTTGCCCTCATGCTGTGAAAGGCTTTTTGAGCAACCCCCCCCCTCCACATCATGACTCGTCTGTGTGTGCTTCTCTGGGTGGATTCCCATAATTCCACCAAACTGTCTCTCTGGGCCATAAGATTTGGTCATCAACCTACTAGTCTCAGGGCAGGCTAGTTAGGAGTTGGCTCTCTGTCTGGATTGTTTTGTAGAACCACAGAGAAACAGCAAGTCCTTTGAGGATAAAAAGAGAGCAAAAATAGCCTGCATGGTTACATTTTATCTTCCTGATTCATTGTCCATATCTACAAACTGGTACCACTGTTCCAGCATCTCCAAGCTCCTTGTTCCTCATTCCCTATCAAGAGGACATGAGACACAGATGGTTGTGTAACATATATCTCTCTTGGTGGCACAATCTGTCTAGACTGTTCTTGACCCCACATGAGCATCTCAGTTGAGCAGCTGTAATGTGGGCTTGCATGAGACCTGAGTCAGGAGCACTGTCTCTGGTTAGTTTGACACACATCAAGTCCTAGCCCTTGTTTGCCATATGACCCTATGAAGGCAGAGCAACAAGGGGGGAAATGATGCAGCAACAACTGCTCAAATTTGCACAACGGCCAGTCGAGTCCCTCAGTTAGTATTACCTCACTAGTTTTCAGAATCCCTTATGTATCCAGGGCTAATGAGCTTGGTCAATGCTCTACTGCATTCAATGTCTCCATGTGGCAGACAACATGAAATATGAGTTATGCATCTGGCTATGAAATAAAAAAGCATTTGGCCAAATGGCTGCAGAACAAACCCTGGTGTTGCTTGCACAGTCCAGTCCCAGGGGGGAGCTGTGCTTTTTTTGTCCAGTTAGCATCACAGCAGCACTGCTTGGTACTCCTCAAGGCAAGGGGCACTTCAGAGTTTTAAAAAAAACTTTCAAAAGTAATTGTTGTTTTAGGGGAAAATATTGAACATAATCCTCTGACTGGCATTCCTCAAACCAAGCATTAGTGTCAGTGCTCCTGGAACCATTCAAACTAAACTCAAACTGCTATTAATAACTTACCATGAAAAATGCCTGCACCTTCCTTTTTCTGGTGCCTGTTTGGCTTTACTATCAGCTATTTTACTATTCTTTTGCATCAATGTATAAACACACCTTACCAAAGGAAGTTAAAGCATTCCATTTTCTTTATTTAAAGAGAAGATAGAATTTAAATTAGCAGTATTAAATCTTCTAAATTTATGCTAGAGAGTATATGACAATATTATCAATACTGTGCTCAGTTTATGGTATGGTTTTGGGTTTTCCAGATACAGCTTCGTTTCTGAGACCTGAATTATTTTTCCTAGTGGTCTCCATTTATCCCTATTCTAAATTCATGAGTGCATTGAAGTGTCAGGTCATTGCCCCAGAGTAACAAATACTTTTATATACATGCTTATTTAATCCCAACATAATTAAATATAGCTATGAGTGTGTTAGCCTTTAAAATAAACACAAATGTAGTAACTAGAATATAATTAGCAACTAAGCAATATAAGAGGGAAACAAAGCCTTCTTGCTGCTTGACAGCAGCTTTCAGAGCTAGGAAAGGAAGAAATTTGAGTTAATTGAAAGCATGCCTAAAATTAGTAGATGTTACTAACTGAAGGATTTTATAATTGCATACTTAATAATTGCTACTTAATTAGCAAAGATGAATAATTATGACCTCATCTTGCTCTCCTAGACCTACTCACTTCACTTCTGCATTAAAAAAAAAAGTGAAGACCCAACATCTTGTCAGGCTTTTCCTTTTTTTCAAACTTCCCCACTTTGAACTTTTCTATCTTTAACATTGTTTTTGCAACAAAGGTCCACATGACTGGTGGTGATTCTCCTACAGAGAGAGAGAGGTGCCTTGGTTTTTTATTCTTCACTTAAGTAGTGATGTACTGGATCAGCTACATATACAGTGCATTTAATGGTAATAAGTGATCTACAGTCTGGGCATCTAGTTTCTTATCATTCCCCCTTAACATTCCCTGATGCTAATTACCTGTTTGCTCGTGGATTTGTGCTTTTAATTTCTCATCTTCAAACTGGAGAAGCTAGAAGAGTTAATAACTTCATCCATTAACATTCAGTTGAAGTAAATGGTATGACAAAGGTATGGACAGATTAAAACAGGAAGGTAGACTCAAGTGATCAAGTTTCTCTGCTTAGACAGAGAAAGAATGCTATAAATACATAGAGTTTTGAGGGAAGCATTAAATACAGTTTTGTTACTTATGTCATCAACCTAATACCCAGACTAACCTTTGCTTGCAGGTACCACAACTTCCTGGCTTTTCCTGGCTAAAGCCCTGCCTTTCAGCATCTGATATCGTGTACATTGGTTTGAGGGATGTGGATCCTGCTGAGTAGTAAGTTGGTTTAGATTAAAAGATTTTTGTAAAGGGTGGAATAATGAGCTGTCTTCCACATCTGGTGGTTCAGAAGGGTTGCTACACTTAAGCTTAGGCCAGTAATGTTTGTGTTTTTTTAATTTAACAGCTATATTTTGAAGAACTATGACATCCAGTATTTTTCTATGAGGGACATTGATCGCCTTGGGAATACAGAAAGTTATGGAAAGGAACATTTGAACAACTGATGGGCAGGTAAAAAACTATCTGATTTAAGCTATTCTTACCATCCAGTTGTTGAGTAACTACTTTTCCTCGAAAGTTAAGTGAAGGTGAATCTTGATGTAAGGGCAGCCTGACAGAACCAACTGTCCAGTAAATAGTCAAGTCTTAGCACTGACTTTAGACTTCAACCTCCATATCTTGAACTGGAACTATTTCACAGTGTTTGGCAAAAAAGCGTCAAGATAATCACTACAGTTGTGGGTCTGTTTTGTGATTTGTTCTGTTTCTTGAGGAATTACGCATTTTGCTGCAGTTTGAAAAGATCCTTGAATCAACTCTGAGTCTAGGATTTATATTATACTTTTAAATACATACATACATATATAGCAAATTGACAATAACTTGAAATCAGCTGGTAGCACGTGAGGTAGAAGCATTTGATGGCTTTCTTCTTAGACTGTGCTCACATATAGGCTGTCCTGATGACAACTGCAACCTTCAGTTCAGCTAGTGAAGTTCACTGTAACCACTCCCTTACTGATGTTCAATAATGAAGCCTTAGCTAACCTTGTTCAAGACTGGGGAATCAGAGCAGGAAGCAAATCCTGCTTAGGGACACATGGAGCAGATCAGAGTTAGCATGGGTAACCTCTCACCAAGGGCACAACAAAGTTCTGTAAGCAGAACAAGGTCCATGTAATTTGTGCTGCATGCTGTTGTGTCTAAGTGTGCTCACCCCTTCCTAGCTGCAGCTGTGCCAAGTAAAGAAGCTGCTAATCCAGGTGCTTCCTCCCTACTGAACATCTGCAGTAAGTTACAAGTACACAGTCTGCCACTTAAATGCATCATTTGAGGTGAACAAGTAGTGTCCCAAGTTCTTAAACTGTCATTGGTTGCCACACTTCATGTAGTAACTAACTAAAGTTTTAGGTTTGGAGATTATCCTTCAGGTTTTTATCAGCTAGGCTTACATGGCAGAGTTTGGAGGCAAGCCTTCAACTGTTGACCTGAAAAAATGCAGAATGCCCCATTCATCTTGATGAGCTGCCTACAAAATCCTCAAGCTTGGTGCTTCCTCCATCCTAGATGCCACACAAATCACTGGTTTCAGCCTTTCACCCTGGCTTTCTGTACAACAGGAGAAAAGGCTGGACATTTCTCTACCTTTTTCCAACTAAGATAAGATAGTTAGAACTAAAGCACTTCTCTTCAGCTAAATCACACCCGAGTGGATACTTAGTGAAAACTTCTGTTTTCCCAGTTAGTACCTAGGAAAGTTCCGAGCTAAGAGAATTGTTTTGGAGTCCAAAGGTATTAAAAAAACCCAAACCTTTCCAAATGTATGTAAGACATTGTATAGGACTTTTAGCATTACAGAGCATGATGCTACTTCGCTGATCAGCCTGGACAGTAAGAAATGCATGTAGAAAAAAGTTTTTAAGGTTCTGAGATTGCTTTTCTTGTTTTATTCTGTATCAGGAGACAAAGACCAATCCACCTCAGTTTTGACATTGATGCTTTTGATCCCTCACTTGCTCCAGCAACTGGGACTCCTGTTCTTGGTGGACTAACTTACAGAGAAGGCATGTACATCACAGGAGGAAATACACAAACCCAGGTAGGAGTTGACCAGCAGTATTGGTCTAAGCAAGGACAGAACAAACTACATAGAGCTCATACTGGTTGTTTTTCTCTGTACTAGATAAAGTATCAAAGCTAAGGTGCCTAAAGTCAATTTAACCTTTAGTAAGGCAAAAAAGTCCTGTGTTTGGGCAAAATCCAGGTGTTGGAAGCAGCTTAACCAGCAACAACTTAACTGTTTTATTTAACTTAGCAAAAGTAAATATGTTAACAACCATTATAAAAAGTTTCATGGTCACCCTGTATAATACAGCCCCTATTCCTAAACAAGTGAGGTGAGATGTAAAAATGGGCATCTGGAATAAAAAAAACCTCAAACAATTTTAAACAGTTTGAAGTTCTATTCTAGGTTTCAAAGCAACAATCCAGCTTCCACTAGTATGCTACAGTTGACTTTATAAATAAGGACTTTCTCCTTATGCCATGGAGTTTGTGTTTAAACAATGAGTAATTGCAGTAAAAGAAGGAAAAAACCTACCACCAGACAGTCAATAGAACCATGAATAGGAAGGCAAAAAAACACTAGGTGAGACTCTTACATCCCACAATTTTTCGGACAGGAAGAAAACAAGATTAAAAAACATTCATCTCATAAGTGTATATGGAATGAACTATAATTTTTCTGAATGCTAAAAGCTTGAATGAGGTAAGTGATGATGTAAGAAAGATGAAAGTTTGTGTTTTAAATTTGGTTCTAAGAATGATAACCTCATGCTGTACTTCAGAGCCAATTTTACTTGTCTAAGGGGGCAAGAAGCTCAAATACCAGACTTGCTGCAATGAAAAGGCTGCAAAAGAAACCCTATTAGAGATTTTACCCTTTTCATAGTAAACAGCTGTAAATCACTTTCACAGGAATGCTTTCAGCTGTAGATATGTTTGAAGTCAATCCACTGCTTGGAGCTTCTCAAGAGGAAGTGAACGCAACTGCTAGTCTTAGCAATCGACGTGATAGCAACGTGCTTTGGGCAGACAGGGAAGGAGCACACATTGCTTTTTGATGCACTCCCAACACCCAGTTCTCAGATGAATCTGACAGTGAAGAGCAAGTGCGGATTTAAGAAACCCAAAGTGTTGGGTACATTGGACATTATAGAGCTCTGCTGAGGCACTTGAATGGAAAGTCAACACTTGGCAAATACTGTTAACTTCTCAATTTTTAAATAAACTATAGCTTTTCCACTGATTGGTAGCTACTTTATTACATACCAAGATTTATTCATTTAGTTAAGTATATACAAATTGAGACAATAAAATATTTATTACCTTCTTATTAATCTTACCAGTAGTTCAAGACTGTCTTTGTACTTTCCTTTTACTCCCACTGTCTTTCCAGTGTCAGTACAGTTTCAGTTGAACATACGGTCTCATGAGACAGCTCAGTCCCTCAAGACAGTCAGTGAACAGCCCCTCCAGTTCCTCAACATTGGAAAAGCTCATCAGTCATGAAGATTTATCTGCTGCGAAAGAACTTGTAGTAGACCAAACCTCCTAGGATGGCTAGTTCCAAGATGATGATAATTGACAGCAACAACTTATTAGTGGTTATTCTAGAGTGAAAAAATTAAAAAAAAATCCCAGATAGCTTTTTTCCTCTTGATATGAAAGCAGATTCTAGATAATCTGTCTCTTACCTTCAATAATATAGTCCCTATTTCAGCTAGACTCTAAGTGGTACTCAAATAGCTCTTAACAAGCAGGAAGGGACAAACTGTTTCCTACTTGTTTTTCTGGAAATTCTGCTTAAATCTACTTCAACAGTAGCTGTTCTGTTCCCCTTCCCCCACCCCACATAAGGCAGATCATGCTCTTGGGTATTTGTCAACTCATTCAATTATGCAAAGAGGAAAACATCAGGTGAACTCCTGTGTGCTAAAACCCACATTGTGGTGCTTTTATTTGGAACTATGTAGTGGGAGTAAAGCTACAAAATCTCAAAATAATGATGTGCTTCAGCTATTGAAAATTACAGTTAAAATAACTTCCTTTAGCAATGGTTATAGAGGAAAGGTTGTTAGGCCAGAAGTACCTTCTGGAAATGTATTCCATGAGCTGGTTTATAAGAGTAGTTAAACCATGTAGTTAAGAAACTGTAAATACACTTAAGCAGCAAATGCTTTACTCATCAAAATAGTTTATGGTCAGGCTCAGAGTTTCTCATAGGGTAAGTCTAGCTGCTTGAGGGGGCATTGCTATGGGCTAAACTGATTTGTCTGTGTCATCAGACATCTAACTCACTTAGTAGTGCAGTGGTTCATAGCACAGCTTTTTCCAGCCTGAATAACAAGGAGTTACATCTGAAGTTACCATTAGCAATTCACTGTAACTTGCTTATGTCCTCACCACAGTTTATCATGCAGGATGGTTAAAGACCCCATATTACCCTAAACGAGCAGCACAAATTCACTACCTGTACTCCATTAAGTAATTACCAGAGGACAAAACAAACCAGCATCTGCACATGGGCACACATTCTGTTTACACATACCCTAAAACCCCCCTGCAGTTCCAGCTGACACTCTGTTCTTTATTTTTTGCCTGAAACTGACAGGCAACAGTGCTACCTGCAGAGTGCTGCTGTAAGTCAATCTCTCAACTCACCTCCTGGACATAGAACGGAGAATCTTGCGACTCTTGCTCAAATTCTCACTTGTATTCACCAACTAAGAAGAAACAAGTTATTTGTCAGTTGAACTAGTGTACAGCAACTCTGTAAAGATGCACCTGGAAATAACTGTTGTTGCAGTTAATAACAGGATTAATATCTGCAGTTAATAACAGACAGGACTGAGCTCACCATCTAGTCTCAATTCCAGTACATTGTTCTCTACACATAATACAAGCACATCTGGAACCGTTTGAAAAGCTGTTCCATTTCTAGCATGGACAGGTCTAAGTGACCCAGTGGATATGAGCTCTGAACTGTTAATAGAGAATCCATTACAGCTTTGTAATGCTCAGAAATGAACTGTCAAGTATTTCTCAGCTATTATGAAGCACAATTAAGTGAGGTTACAGACAACTGAAAAAGCTGTTGTCTCACAAACAGTCACAATTCATGACTTACGGCCATTGGAGGTCTCCAGGTGAGATTTGACTATCCCACTTGCAAACCTTCAAGGGAAGTGAAAGGTAAGCCAGGTCACTTACCATCACAGACACCTGCCTGCACAATCCCGCTGTAGTTGGAGCTATTGCCCTCAACTGCAAAACTGGCCCTGTAGGTATGTTACTTTGCACTGAGATGGACTGGACCAAGGTGGAAAGAAAAGCAGACTAGATTTCCAACCTTTACTATGGAAGACCAAGCAAGAAGAAAGTCAGCTTCTAGTTGGAATGTGAGGTTAATCCAATTCAGCAATACAATGTCTAAAAAGCTCACAATAAAAGTCACAGCTTCATGAACAATCTGTGGATAGACTGACTTACTTAAAGGACTGTAATATTGTTAATTAGAAAACAGACAAAAACTATGCCTACAAATTTTAGGAACACATTTCTTTTCCTGCTCTCCAACCCAAATTTAGGAACAGGGCAAATAAAATTTCTGACTGAAAATACTTACATGAAAAAGCTGCATGCATTGTTGCAATGGGTAGCAATAACTCCCCAAAAAAAGGGGTATGTTTGTTTGTTTATTTTGACTGAGTGTGCTTACTCGCCAAACTCAGGGTCCCCCTGGAAGTCACTCTCCTAAAAGCTTTACACTCAGGATTCCTTCCTTGTACACACAAGGAAAATCCCATCAGTTTGTTACTTCAAAAACTGAATTCTCAGTTTTGCATATCTGTGTAAACAAAACGAATCAGCTACTTTTTAAAGCTTCCACAGTAGAATTAGAGCTTCTTGACCCAAGGATGAGGTACAGGTATCTTGTCTGACACCACTTGCTCTGTCCTTAGCTAACCTACAAATATTGAAAAGTTAGTAATTAAGCTTCTATTAAATTTCACTGTATGCCAAGAACTTGCTACCTGCCTCCCAAATCTAAACCTTTACTAGTAATCTAGTGGTTGGCAAGTCCCTAGCATTCTTTGAAACCTAGTATTTTCAAAAATGCTATTTTTTTAGCAGGTTTAGAGGTCTAATACCCAACCCTGCACAGACACAGCAGCATCGTGCCATCATGCTTTGGGCCCTTCACAGGAATTAGTTTCCTTTTATGAGCATAGGACAGAAATGTGGCAGCCTGGATTTGTTCTGCAGAAACATCAATTGGATTACCACGTCTAGGGAGGTCTCCAGGAGTAATTACTGGCATATGGTTCCTGCTAAACTACCACCAGGTTGTTTCCATACAATGCCCATGGTTTCTCTGCTTACTCTGCTCTTGGTGCGTTCCAGTTGCTCCCGCTGCTCCCCAAGTTCTTCTATTATATCAGTGCCAATCTGATCTGTCTCAGCCGCAATTCGGTGCGAGCGCTCAATGCTCTGAGTGGCGCGGTTCAGGCTGTCTGTTCCCTGGAGAAGCAGCACCCTCTGTGACTGCAGATTAGTCTGAAAAATAACATATGCTTAACTATTAAGCACAGAGAGAGAGTTATTAGGCTTTTGACGTACTAAAAAGATAGGAGGTGACTCCATAGCCATCCATTTGTATAGCTCTACATGCTTATGTTAACTGATGTAGCCCAGATCATTTTGAAAGAGTTCTTAACTCAAATGTAAGATTACAGCCAAACCTGGTTGTCCTTGAAAAAGGACACACAGCTAAAGAGTTCAAAGAGTTATAAAAAACCTGTCTTTGCAACAATTTACTTTCCCACCAAAAAACATTTACATGAAAATACTGTCTTTTATTTCCAGATGCTAACTTTTCCTTCCATTCATATCTAAATTCAGTCTTATTTTTGACTTCACAGTTGGTTGCCAGGGAGATCATTAAGACTTCACGGTCAAAAGGATTAGGAACAAGCAGCACTAACAGATGGACTGTTAAGAGATCCCTCTTTTCATGCCAGTAGCCTCGGCTGGAAGATAATAGATGTTTACTGACCTCAGGGTCAAAAGGTAGCTCAAAATAACGTATTTTCTTGAACTTCAAAAAGTCTAATCTACCCCCTGCTCTCAGGTTTTAGAGGAACCAATCAAGAGGCATCAAATGCAAAAATTTACCAAGCTGCTGCAGAACAAAATACTAAGGAATAAGCCTCCCTCCAGTCTTCCTTATCTAAGGCAGGCAGGCAAAAAGCCCACCCACCACCATGAACCTTCTGTACAAATGACAGCACTTGGAAGATAATAAGCAGATTCAGTCTCACTAGCTCAGACGTATCTATGCATATCTGGTTAATGAAGAAACTGGTGTATTTCTTGCACTGCAGCAGCGCATCTGTAGTGAACAAAGAGCTAGATGATGACTTCTTGTATTTTCTTGAAATTATTTACGCTGAGATTCCTTAAAAGAGAATTCTTCCAAAGAGTCTATGCAGTGCATGATTCCCATACTTCACTGGTTTTGAAGACTAAAACCAGATCAGTTAACCTTTCTTCTCTGTCAGCAGCATCACTTTGGTGCTTTCACTTCTGTATGGGAATGATTAAATAAAGCTTTTCAGTACAAAATGTTTGTAAGCTACTAACTACATGGCATTCAAGGAGTGAATATGGTTATCTTCATATCTTTCTTTTAGAACAGAAAAGCCCTCCTTTGAGTTGCAGGTGTTCTTTCTCCTCCCCAAGATATTAATGTTACATGCAGAGATATACAGGGAGTTACACAAGCACAGAGATAAGTGGATTAGAGTAACACACTGTGAACAATACACCTGGATTATTATTTTTAAACAATCACAGCAATGTTAAATAAAATTTATATCAAATTCTCACATTCTGTTCATTTTCTGTGGAGAAAATTCCATATTTTGTATCTCCTTGACTTCCAGGGCCCAGTCCCAAATCTGTGCTTCTCATCTCTCTCTGGAACATGGAGAGGTCTCTTCTGTAGGCTCGGATTTTGCTCATCATTTGGTTGCGGAAGGGCAGAGGAGCATACTTCAGTTCTTCCTCCATTTCCCGCAGCTTGAACAAAAGAAAATGTGGTCACTTTTTAAAGCACTAAATCTGTTCTTATCAGCAGCTACGCTCACAACTCAGCAGCAGATGAAGGGATTAATGTGTTTTTATATGACTGGGCAAGAGGTATTAACCCCAAGCCCTATACCCCTTATCTAGTATCAAGTCCAATGTTCTGCCTAATGCTGTTCAGCCCACATGGATTTTCAGATACACACCCCAAGAAAACAAAAAAAATCAGTTGCCAAGCTTAAATGCTTGATTTTTTCTGAAACATCACTCAGTAACTTCAAAATTTGTAGTTCTCACTTTCATATAGTTTAAGCACTTATAGGAGGGGTATCAGCTTCTCATCATATCTATCCAACAGAGATCTATTGCATAGGTAGACATGCCACTAAATTCACACTCCGAACATCTGGGCCTGGCAACTGGAGTTAGGATTTGCAAACCCTGAGACTTCGGATGCATGAATTTTCACATCAAACTCTTCGTGGCTGTGTGCCAGTATGAGCTCTCTTGGGATACAACCTGTACATCTCGTACATCTCATACATCACCCACACAGACACACATCAACAAAACCCAGTAACTTTAAGGAATAGCTCAAAAACATCCTAAGAAATAGCACATGACTATGAAAAGAAAGCTAAATCCAGAATGTCTTGCTTAAAAAGACAAGTCACATGGGTCTTTAGTGCGGTTCCACGTCACCAGCTGCCCAGAAAGCCTATTCAATAGAAGTTTCAAATATTCAAGGTCCCTGATATTTAACTGTCAGACTATTACAGAAAGGTCAAATGGGTTAAGACTGACATGAAAAAAGACAGTAGCGAAAAAAAATAAGCAGCAGATTCTCTACATGCCCTCCCTACAATCTCTAGCAATTTTAATTGCACCTCTATCACTCCCTTTGTTCAGCAAAGGGAAGGTGATATGCAAACCAAGCACTCGAAAAAACCTAACTGCATGTAAGAGAATTTGTCTGTATTGTATCTGTAGACAGATACAGTCTTGACAAGCACAGACACATCTATCAAATCAATTAATCAAACCTTTTAAAAAAAACCACTCCTGCCAGAATAAGATCCATAAAGAAAGTAACATTTGGGAGCACTATTCTTTCTAAGGCATCAGCACTTCAACTGGTCAGAAAGGCCAGAGCCCAGGCTTCCATTTACCGTTTCATTTGCTTCACGTTGTTTCTCATCAAATTCTCGAACTAGTTTTTTCTTCTCCTCTGTGGAAAAAAAAAAAAGGTAGTATATTAGAAAAACTATAGAAAAATGACAACAGAAGTCCAAATCAATCCTTTATAGACAAGGAATGTGCCACAGATGGCTAATTACAGAGACACCAGGTCAAAATTTACCTCCAACAGGAACAGCCTGTTTTTATGACAACTTTCCAGAAGAGGGTGTGGGGACAGAGCAGAAACCACACTTCCAAATGCTGACCACTACCTCTGGTAGACAGAAGAATTTTTCAAACCTGAAATATTTTTCTGACCTATTATCTTCTAATCTCCACTGACAGAACTATGTATTGAAAAACATTTTACATCAAAGAATAACAACAAGGGCATGCTCATAAATATTTCTTATTTTCTGCACACATTTGGCAAGATTACTGAAGGCTGAAACTGTAATTTGGATTTGAACAGAACATCAAGTCATTCTACACTTCCAAGTGAGTCCTGCAGCCCCTGCCTGATTGGGCACTCTGCATTCTTGTGGTCATAAAGTAACTAGATAAACAGGAAAAGCATTCTAAAGTACTTGGGACATTAAAGATGCCATCAAGATATCACCTTAGGTTCACAGATTAATGCTTCCCAAATACTTCCCTCTTCTGGAATGGCATCAGCCGTTTGAATCAAAACTACATATTTTAGTTGTTTGAGACAGTAATTTGCTAAGATCACAGAACCACAGAATTGCTCTGGTTAGAAAAAACCTTTTAAGATCATTGAGTCCAGCCATTACCCTAACTCTGCTGAGCCCAAAGAACAGGTTTCACTCTTTGTTTTAAACAAAACCTTAAGACGTGTATTTTGCATGTGTTAAAAACCTATCATACCTTCCCTAGTATCCACAATCAGTGAAAGCATAATTCTGAAACTTCTCTTATCTCAATGGAGCAAAAATGTTCATTCTATAAGCTTCTGCAAAAGCCACCAGAGGACTCTTGAGGGGTACTGCGATTGAAACTAAATTCTATCAGAAGTCTTATAAATACACAGTAGCCTAATTCACCTCTCTCAGGAGAGAATAACTGTCTTAAATAAAATTCTGTGTAGCAAATCATCATCATCAGGCAGCCATCTTGGTAACAATTATCTAATTTGATTACACTGAAAGATAAAGACAATATTATGAAAATATTGTTCCAGCAAAAAACTGACTTGATAATCGTTTTTCTAAATATGGCCCTCCACAAAAGAAGCAGTTTTTAAAGCACTGAGCTTTCAACAGAGAAGAGGAAAAAACCCAGAAGCAATCAAAGCATTTTTATACAGCTCCTCTCATATACATGACATGCCTAAGCTGTTGGCTTTCCTCTTCTGGTCATATTAAACCCCAGAATTTGAACTGTAGATTACTTCAGACAGAATTAAAAACCATCCTCTAACAAGAAGCTGTGCTCTCAAATAGTGTACAGAACTGTTAGAGACTGAGGTACATTATGACTGTTAATATATTTCACACTAGCTGGTATCAGGAAACGCAGTTTCACATCCCAGTTTATCAGGAGGAAATGCTGACTTAGGAGGTTCCCGAATACACTCTCCTGGAACTCCCTCCACGATTTGCCACTGTGTACATTTGTGCTGATGCAATTATTTGTGTAGCTGGGTTGCAAGTGAAATCACGGACACGACCTGCAGAAAAACAGTCTTCAGAAGTCGGTATTTTGTTTCATACAGGTCATTTCACTAATCCGATTTAAGTCGTACCCCCTTAAAACGCCTGCTGCCTCGAACTAATTGCAGCCTGGTGCAGTGCTGAACCAGCGGTATTTTACCTGCTTTGTGTCCCCCAGGCGGATTACGAAGACACTGCACCTAACAACAAGCAGCCGAAGAACTGCTAGTATCCAAAAGTCAAACAGCAACGGCTTGAGACTTTTTTGCCTACATGCCACCAAGAAATCAAGGAATTTGTGGTTTGAAAGCATTATACCGGATATGGCCTAACAGATATGCCAGAATACATTGAGTGGTTTAATTTATCACTCTGGATTAAAATGCAACTCCAAGTACACGGAGAGAACTTTTCTAATGAAGTCGAAGCACCTAAGCCACAGTAACACTACCGACATGCTCATCAACATTTAACTGATTTATTTCCAATCAGTTAAAAATTAATTCAGTTCGCTGTACTTTTCAACTGAATCTATTAAGAGGAAAGTGTCTATATTTGAAGCTGATCCAGCCTGTTTTAAAATGCCTTCATACAAGTTTGGAAGGAAAAAATTGTTTCTAGAGCCAGGAATTTGTTATCCTGTTTATTATAGAGTGAAACAGTTTTTCCAAACCTCTGCTCCTCAAAGATGGCCCAGGGACTATAGATTCTGTCTTCCCTCAAGTTTGGGAGTGTCCCAATCATCCCAAATGGGTATGCAAGGTGTCTTTTATCACCTCCTGTTCAGGATTAGCTAACTCAAAAAAATAAAGATACGCTCCCCTCCCTATAAGTACAAGAAGCAAACAAAGCACATTAGGAGAAGTGGCACACCTTCACCAGACAGACAAATTCCTGACTTAGCTGCTCTTAGATATACTTTCTAAAATATTACCAGGATTTTTGAAGCAATAAATTTAAATAATAGAACAGTCATAATGAAGTTTCAGAGCACATCTGAAAAATCAGTTTGTAATTATTGGTAATCTGTTGAAAAAATCTATCTACCAGCATTCCAAAAAATGCTGCTTATACTCGATTTAGGCCACTGCTCAGAATTCACTGCTCAAGGACTACTCCAGTTCCACAGAAACCTGACCAGGCTTTACTTCCCCAAGAAACCAACCACTCTCCTTTCTACAAAGAAATAAGGACTTCATATAAGAAAGAGTATTTCTTCTTTCATTCTTTTTATTTTAGCTGACTGCTAGTGAAATTAAGTTAGCTTTCAAAGTTGTCAAGCAGGCTTGAACATCTTTCTTGCACCAACTTTCTGGAAATGCTGATTAAGAGAACTGCAACCCTGAATTTAACTCTGTATTAAATGGCAAGCCAGGTAAGAAACAGAACGTTAAGCTTTTCAATAGCTTGTGTTATCTAGTACAGACTGGTATACTCTGAACAAATTATTTTTATGATTTTACACAAAAACACACAAAATCGATCAATTCTAGGAGACTGACAAAACTATTGCAGAATGCAGCTGATAGCCCGACTCAATCTTGTGGTACAAAACCCAGGCTGAGATACAGCAGCTTATGGTAACTGTGTATCATGTTTCTCATATGAAGGAAGTATTCTATCAAACAGATCTGGTGACATGGGTAAAATTCTCCTCATCAGATCACTTTCTTTTCTGGTTCCCAGAATACCTGCCAAGTGTTAAAAACTGAATTAGAAGCACAATGCCAAGTCCTACAGAGAAGTGTTCTGTCAGAGTGTTTTACCCACTGGTATAGTATAAAGAATACTCATAAACCAGGTTTTGCTTCCAAGACAACTTTGGCTAGCTTTATAGTTTTTTTTTCTTGTCTGTGGGTAGGCAGAGCACAAACCGGAGTTTTAAAACAGTATTTTAAAATGCAAATCTCGAATAAGTCTACAAATACTTGTGATGAAATTTTAAACTAGTCCAACAATGACAAAAAAAAAAAAAAAAAAAAAAGAGGAAAAAAACCCCAAAGCACTGCAGTTTAGGCAGCACACCTAGAAACAGAATACAGTAACATCCAAATAACTCCTCCTCAGATAGAAGACTGAAGCTGAAAGCCCGGCACAGCAGCACCTGGCTACGGAGTCGAAATTTGCCAGCCAAGAGGAGCTGCTCCAGAGGTGCCAATCACCACATCCGCCTCGCTACTTGGGTATTTGGGGCTTTGCACGAACAAGCTTAATGCTCAAGAACAAAGCTACCAGAACGTAGCAGCAACTGAACAATGAGACCCAGAGAAGCCAGGCCTAGCAAAGCCACCTGCCCCTCCACAGACGCGTCTACCGAAAGCGACGCACTGAATTCCTGCAATTGCCTGGGCAAACTCCTTCCCCCCCCCCCCCCCCCCCGAGTTCCTGTCAGAGACTTTCCCGTTCCGGCTGTACAAACGGGTTTATCAATGGAGGAACATCCCGAACACCCCTGCGACGGTCCGACTGCAGGTCCCGGCTACCCGAGAGCCGCCCGCGGGGAAACCCCAGGCGGAGGGCCACGGTCCCCTGGCAGGGAGGAGGGAGAGCGCCGAGGACCCCGCTGCGGCCGGTCCCTAGCCACAGAGACTGCCACGGCAGGGGCGGGCGCCCGAGCCCTCGCTCCCGGTGAAGTCCAGCCCGCTCCCCGCGCACCGTCCCACGACGCCCGCCCCCCGGCGAGAAGGAGCGACCGCCGCCCGGCCCCGCCTCACCGGCCGCACTGCCCCGCAGCCGCTCGGGGACACCCCGCAGATCTCCATGCAATCCCCGGAAAATCTCGTGGAGCCGTTCCAGGTGCTCCGAGGACACGGACCCGAGGCCCGCCATGGCCGACGGCCGCCTCCTGCCACGCGTGGCAACAGCTACCGCGGCCGCCTCTCTCGGCCCTCTCGGCTACGCGGGGCGCGACGCATCGCCGCTCCCCTCGTGAGGCACTTCCGCCATTGGCGGCGGCGTGGGCCTTCCCCCGCGCAGCCGGGCGTCCGGAACGCCGCCCGGCAGCAGAACAACCCCACGGCGGCAGCAGCGCGAGCAGCCCGGGGCAGCCTGCTCCCAGTGGGAGCGCACTGCCATTGGCGTTGCGACAGGAGCTGTGGGCGACACCATCTGCTGGTCGTCGGCACCAAGGCCCCATCAGGCACTAGTGCGGCCTGCCGCGAGTGAGAAGGGTACGGGGGAGGGACGCATGGTGCGCACTGCCTGCTGGGAGTTGTAGTCTCTATGCGGAGATGGGCGGTGCCTCGGGGGGCGAGGCGGTGCCTCAGCGGGCGGGGCGGGGCCTCGGCGGCGGGGCGGGGTCGTCGCCGCTGATCGCCGGCCGAGGGGAGAGAGCATGGAGCGGCCGGCGGCGATGCTCAGCTGCTGGGGAGTCGCGCTGGGGGCCGCCGTCTCCGTCCCCGTCCTCCTTCTCGTGGCAGCGCCCTACATCAGGTGCGTCTTACCAAGCTCGGCACCGGCCTTTCGCGCGTGTACGAAGAGCGGCGTGTGCGGACGGGCGAGGGCGGCGTGCGCCGCGTCTCACGGCGGCCAGGCCTGCCCGTCTGTTTGTCTGTTTGTTTGACGGGGGTACGAGTGGAGCCTATTCCTTGTCTCCAGCCCGCGCTGACGCAAGGCGTTATTCGCGCTTCACTAGCTCCAGCGCCTCAGTCACACTAACGCGGTCGCGGCAGGAGCTGCGGCGCTCCTGGGGCTCGGCTCAGCCCGCGCGGCTCGGTGGTCTCCTGCTGGCTTCCACCGCCGGGACTTACCGTGGGGTCTGTCCCGGGGCGAGGCGGCCGCCGAGCCGGGGCGCGAGGGGGGCGGGGCGCGCCTGCTCCTCGCAGAAACCCATTGGCCAAGTCTCCGGAGGTGGCGACGGCAGCCAATGGGAGCAGTGGCCCCACTTGAGGCGAGGGCGGGGCGGGGGCGGGGCCTCTCCTGGCGGGCTGGCCGCTGCGGACTCCGCGCCGGGGCCGGGACCCTGGGGTCTGTGGAGCGCGGCGGGTTCGGAGGGCGAGTTCTCGGTGGCCCGCTCACGACACGATCGTGATCAACCTCTTCAAGTAACGACGCCCGGGACTCCCTGAGCGCAGTGGTTAGCCTGAGCGCTGGGGCAAGACCTGGGGATGTAGGTGCACAGCCCTGAGCCGAGTCTCCTCGGGAAGGAGGCTGCTCTCGGGCCTCCTCCCGTGACTGCCACCGCACTCTCTTGCAGGAGGTATGTCGCTGGAGGACAGTGTAAGTCAACAGCTAAGCTGGAGGGGAAGGTGGTGATAATCACAGGAGCCAACACGGGCATCGGGAAGGAGACGGCCAAAGACCTCGCACGAAGAGGCAAGTCTCAGGCCTTCCTTCATCAGCACAATGTGTGTGTGTGCCGTGTGTCAGTAGTCCCTTTTCTGCATCTAGGGAGTAGTATTTTATGCTTCCGTTTAAGTGAGTTGGATTCCAGTTATTTCAAATGAGTCCAAGTGTTGCTCCTTCAGAGGCTGTAACCACTGAAGTGCAAGTCCCCCGGTTCCTCAACTAGTTTCATTGCTTGAACTCCAAAAATGTGCCTTGTGACAGGAAAATGCTCTGCACTCCAGCTGGTTTGAAAGGATTTGGGAAGTTCGTGGTATTGTTGAGTTCTGCTTGTATGAAGTTGGGAAACACTGCTGTGTGCTTTTGGTTTTTTGTGGCAGCTTAATTTGGTTTAAATGCTTTTTGGGTAACAGGTAAGGAGATGAAACTACCTGTTCACAATCTGTTTAGAAATTACTCCAGCTGGAATGAAAGTATCTTCATAGGCTCCTAACCTGAGATTCCCATTGTAGGGACAGATATAACTCTATCATACCGTTCTTGTGGTATATGCTCCTGACCTGGGAGAACCTGGACAGAGGCCCTTCAGATGTGAATTTTTGTGGTCTGAAAACAGCTTTGAGCAGGATTGGAGCTAATGACATATTAGGAAAGGCTTTGTCCCTCCCAGCTGCTCCCCTGACTGATGCCAGTTCCCTAAAGGAACAGTATGTTGTTTGTAAGCACTGGGCATAGTCAGCCTGCTTGTCATAGCCTTGATCACCCAGGGTGCTCAGTGATCTCAACTTCTGTTCCTGCTTCTTCCCCCCTTGCAGGTGCACGGGTGATTGTTGCTTGCAGAGACATAGCGAAGGCAGAAGCGGCAGCCAGTGAAATCAGAGCTGAGACAGGGAACCAGCAAATCATTGTGAAAAAGCTGGACTTGGCTGATACGAAGTCCATCCGGGAGTTTGCTGAGAAATTTCTAGCAGGTACAGTCTCTAGATCCTTCTTTTCAGTGAGAATATTTACCAAGGACTGGTGTCTGCTCTTCTAGCAAATGAGAGATCCCTCATCTGCGTATCTCTGTACCATGTTAGGTACTGCAGTTCCCAGCAGGGGCTTGTCAGAGGCCATGAGCTAGTTTGTGGTAGGAGACAATAACCTTATGTTATTGAGGTGATGTGGCTGCAACTCAGACAGATGTGGGTTTTTTTGGTTGACTTGTGCCACCTTCTTGTCTGTCTTCAGTCTCCCTTTCCCTGTTTAAGGATGTCTGTTGTTTCTTGCAGAGGAGAAGGAACTCCATATTCTTATTAATAACGCTGGTGTAATGTTATGCCCTTACTCCAAGACAGCTGATGGCTTTGAGATGCACCTGGGAGTCAATCATCTTGGTAAGGACAGTAGAGTCATGTTTGCATTCAACATCTGTGGAAAAATGCCAGAGGAAAATCCTGCTTGCAGATTTTCTCTTCCTCATCCTCCCTTCTTGGGAAAGGATAGAAGGTCAGAGTTCTGGAGATGTAATGCAACGTATTTGCTTATCATGGACACAGTTTTAAGTGTCTGTACGTGGTACCTGGGACATCTGAAATGTATGACAGCTCCAGCTTTTTGGAGCTGAGGAACAGAACTTAATCACCCAAAAAAAGTACAGCTGATGATTCAGGGGGGATCTTCTTTTCGCTGGGCTTGAAATGAAGGCAGCAGTAAGATATAACATGTAAGTAATATGTAGTAAGTACTTTGAAATTCCAGCATGGGAAACCCTTCAGAGAAGGATGACATTTCCTCTCACCCCTAGGTCATTTTCTCTTGACCTTCCTATTGCTGGAGCGGCTGAAGCAGTCTGCCCCAGCCCGAATAGTGAATGTGTCCTCACTGGCTCATCACGGAGGCCGAATCCGCTTCCATGATCTTCAGGGTGAGAAGAGCTACAATCGTGGCCTTGCCTACTGCCACAGCAAACTGGCCAACGTGCTCTTCACCCGGGAGCTGGCAAGGCGGCTGCAAGGCAAGTCCCAGAGGAGAGCCGGGTGCTTTTCTGCTTGGCTTTTGAGCACTATGGATGAGGAGAGTAGAGTGAAGAAAGGCCTGGAAATTGGCTATGTGGAAATGAAATGGTTTGAGGCAAGGATCACAGACAGCTCTTAGCAGAAAGAAAATAAGTCCTGTCTGTGGAATCAGGAGACTTTAAATGCTAATTGTCTTTACAACAACAGGGCAGAGGAGTTGAGTAGCCTGGCACAGTTGAACATATTTCATTTTTCTTTGCTGCTTGTCAAAAACTAACTGTATCCATCCAGACAGTTGTGGGTGGAAGCTGAAAAAAACAGGAGCTGAACTACAATTGAAGTCTCCAACAGAAAAGTTCATGCATACTCTGCCTTAAATGTTGATGGCCTGTAGAACAGAAGCATAGGACTAGACAGTACCTCTTAAGTCACAACATCTATCACAGCCATGTAATTCAGTGCTTTTCATAAACTTAAGCAGTATTTATCTCACTAAAACAGAAGCAGTATCTTCTCTAGGAAATTTGTATTACAGTAAATAAAAAATCAAAATAAGCTGGTGTTCTCAAAAGCCTGATGAAAGCTGCTGCTGTTTTAGCAGCCAGGCCCTTTAACACATTGTTTTGCAGAAGGCATGTCGTTGCTACAGCGTTGGGAAGGAAGCAAGGGATGCTCCAGCAAGCAGTAACTGTAGAGACTTCACTTACCTACTCTCTCTGTATCCATGCCTGGACTCCTCCTTTAAGTTGTAGAATGTTTGCAGGTAGAACTGAGGAGTGTATAACCCTTTTGTTTAAGAGCAGTTTGATGCATGCGGATTTGTTCTGGCCTACTTTCTTTTTCATAGGCACTAAAGTCACAGCAAATGCTCTCCATCCTGGTTCTGTCCATTCTGAGCTGGTCCGGCACTCATCTGTAATGACGTGGCTGTGGAAAATATTCTCATTCTTCTTGAAGACACCTTGGGAAGGAGCTCAAACCAGTATCTACTGTGCAGTAGCAGAGGAGCTAGACTCTGTGACGGGACAATATTTTAGGTGGGTGCAAGCTGATGGAGCGATAACACTGTGGAAAGCAACCTTGTTGGCTAGGTAAAATGAGACTTACTGTCATTCTTCATTAGGAAGGGACTGGGCAAGAGGCTGGCTGATAGGACTGAAGGGTGACAAATACTAGAGCATAACCCCTGCCAGGTCTGTCGAGTGGATATCGTGTTAGAAGAAACCCCTGACCTGTGCAACATTTCACATAACAGCAGATCCTTTAGTGCTAGGAATATCACTGTACCCACAGTGCAGGTGTGGCCATTACATGCTCAGAGCTCTAATCCTGATCTGCCTGAGGCTTGGGCAAATCACTTTTCAGTAGAGCTGTTTAGTTAATCAGGTCACTTAAGTCAGTCCTGGGAAGCCCACTTTGGTTCTCTTTGTAGTTTTACCTCACTGGAGCAAAAGGGGCCTGGTGCCCCCAGGGAGCCAGGAGGGCTGATGTTTTTGCAGAGCTAGGAGGTAAGATTTTCAGGCCTGGCAAGTGATGAAATAACCTGAATCTCCAGTGTGACAGTCCCACCAGCTGGGAGGGACTCCTGTGGGGATGCCTAGCACTCTGTCCTGCAAACTGTCTTGTGGAGCTTCCACTACAGACCCTGCTGTTTCTTGACTTCTTTGACTTCCTGCAGGACTCTGCATAGTCATGCCTTTTCCCCTCACCAAAAGTACAGTCCAGAGCAGTTCCAGGTCATCATCATGCTAGATTTGAAAACTGCTGTTTGAACAGAGCCATACAGATGTGCCTGTCAGCTTCTCACCAGGTGTGGACCAGTGTTAATTTTCATTAACATGAAGATTTGTTTTTTTCTTTTTTCACATCAATACTGTTTGAACCTTTGCATCTTTGCAGAGCTTTCCTCTTGTGATATGTGACCAGATTAGTCTCTGTAATGACTTTGATCTTCCCTTGGGAGTTTGTGCTGTCTTAATCAGACTTGAATATATAAATAGAGGTCTTAATCTTCCCTAGATGACTGTCTGCCCCAGGATATAAATGGAGCATTTATGTGCTGAGTACAGAAAATTTTGGTGGATTTTAAGTTTGGAAAAGAAGGGAGGTTTGGACTTGGTGGGAAATTAATAGCTTCAACAGTATTTCACAGTTTACATTGGACTAGCCAAAAATCCTTTTCAATTTGCAGGCAATAGAATACAAAGCACAAGTATAGACATTAAGAAAATAATTTCCATGCCACAGCAAGACAGGTGGAGTCCACCACAGTAATTTCAGGAACATCAGAGGCTGTGCACTTGGAGCTCTGAAAACACTAGACCGGATAGAAATCCTATGAGATGCAATCTCCTCTGTTCTCCTAAACTCCCCTGTTACTGCAGCATTAAGCATTACAGATGAGAACACATGATCTCTATTCCAGACAGATTGCTCTCCGATTGCAGGAGCTGAGAAGAAAGGAGCCACAGTTCAGAGGTTAAAGGAAAAAGGGATAACCATACATAGATATTACAGTATTATTATTCTGGGGCAGCTTTGCCTTTCGTGCAATGGCAATATAGTGCGGTGAATGGGATGGCATAAATAGTTTAGAATGAAGGGCTGTTTGAGGGGCTCTTTTTGTACTGTTTGCTAGAAAAGGTGCTCCTGAAGAAGCTTGGTTAGCGTTTATAGCCCTTTTTGGTGCTATTAATGAGAATGAAGAGTACATAGGAGACCATATATAGGTTTATGGAAGAGCTGAGACAACAGATAGAGCTAATCTTGCTTGCCAGTTTTTGGTGCCATTGGGATAGAATTTTACCTAGCCAGTTGGAAAGAAAGCTTTCTCAAGGTGCCTTAGCATGAACCCTTGCTCATTTGCTAGATAGCCTCCCACCCTTCTTCAACTGGTCTGAAGTGAAGCTGGGAGAAAGCAACTTCCCTCTTCTAAACACAGACATTTCAGGGTGCTAATGCAGATGGAAATCTTTGACTTAAAAAGATTAAAAAATGTTCCTCTTACAGTGATTGCCAGCCAGCTTATGTATCTCCACGGGGTCGGGATGATGACACTGCGAAGAAGCTCTGGAGTGTGAGCTGTGAGCTCCTTGGCATCCAGTGGGACTGAGCAGCACAGACCTCATGTGTGTACCAGGCTGAGCCCAGTAATGCTTCTCCTGGGAAGAGCATTGCTGAGAGACCTGAAGACTAGAATGCTGATACTTCACCTGCCCTAATGATGGTTTCATGGACACAGTCTAATGTGAATTACTGGAATTCACACTTAAGGATTAAGATTTGAAAGCAACCAGCCTAGATGAAGAATTACAGCACAAATGCAGGGAGCAACCTTTGCTTGGTATCTCACTCAACAGCTAGAGGCTACTGTTCTCTGGCTTTAAAATAGAAATTGAGGTTGTAGTCTTAGGTTTAGATTATGAAGTAACATTTACCTTTAAATAAAGTTTTTTCCTAACAGCAATAGTAAAAATGTAGGACTCTAAACTTAAGAAGTTATTTTCAGTTCCTATTATTTGACCTGGCAGAGTGAAAGTACTTTAGAATATTAGGTTTTCTGGTAATTACATGCAACACAAATGTTCTCAAGCATACAGAAAGAGGTGCTTGTGGAGAATTTTCTTGCAGAGCATGGGCATGTAAGCAATCCAGCCCATGGTATAAAGATTTAATTGTGTTACTGAGGCTTTAGCCTAACTACTGTTACTTTGAAGGCCTACTGAAGAATGATTGCGGCTTGGGAACAAGAAAATTGGCAGAAGTAAAATAACTCCCAGATGCAGAAGAAGAAACAAGATAGCACAAGTTGCTGAGACCATGCAATGTAAGGACTTTCTTGCTTAAAGCTAGTAACCAATCATGTATTAGAAGCAGGCGCGTGGGCAGTAGCAGTATACCAATTAGAACAGAGTATTGTTTGCGTGGACAAAGACATTTAACCAATAATAAGGTAGCTTAAAGCACATGTTATGAGCAATAAGGTATATAACAAGGCATTTGATTTGAATAAACGGCTTTCGCTTGATCACATTGATCGTGGTCTGTTAGTCCAAGCTCCCGCCACAAGTGGCGCCCGAACAGGGACCCTCAGATTCCTCAATTACTGCAGCAAAGCAGTTGCAAGAAGGACTGAAGGGGGCCGGGAAAGCCGACCGAAACGAATCCTTGCTGCCCCGGCAAGAAGCCTTGCCACCCCAGCAAGAAAAAGAAAAGAAGCCTTGCTGCCCCAGCAAGAAGCCTTGCCATTCTGGCAAGAAGAAGAAATGGCTAGCCAAGAGAAGCAGCCAGGACCGAGAAGCGGTGCACCAGGAACTGCGGAATCTAACCCTAATCAGGTGAGTGGTCAGGGAGGAAGATGGGGTTGGACAAAAAGCAAGAGGCTGTTCTAAATCTCCTCCAACATATACTCTCTATGAGAGGAATTAAATATGATCCCCCTGTATTAATAAAGGGGATGCTAAAGCGGGTCTGGGGCAAAGGACTGATTCCAGAAACAGGCGTAGCGTTTGAACTATCTGTTTGGGAAGCCATAGGGAAAGAACTATGGGACAATATTAGTAGCGGGGGGACAGCAGCCAAGGAAGCGAGTAAATACTCTACTCTTTGGAAGCTGATAAAAGAGACTCTGAGTTCAGTGAAAGCGGAACGTGAGGCAGCTGCGTCTGCGTTTGCTGCTCTGACTCCTACTACCTCAGACCAAGCCAGCGTGGCTCAGTCCTCCGCCAAAACAGCGATACCACCATCCCTTCACGGACCATCGACAAACACACGGACATCGACCCACCAACAAGTTCCGGAATCTCTTTTTGCACCACCACCGTTCCCACCACTGCCTGCAGCTATTGAAGATCCCAGCTGAAGATGGAGGGGTGTGATTCGCGACGCTATCGTGGAAGGGCATTTCTTGCTGCAGGCGTTTCCTGTAGTACCACAGGCAGGGGGGCATGGGTTGAAATGGGAAGCTTTTGATTGGAAAATATTAGAACAGGCATGGGCTGCTGTTAATCAATATCGGTTAAAATCTTCCATGACTCAACAAATTATACAGTATATTTTCACTGCTGATGTATTGACTCCACAGGATAGTCAAAAAATTGCTAATGTGTTGTTGTCCCCATCTCAGCAGCTGTTGTTTTTCAGGGCTTGGCAAAGTTTGTGTGACAAAGAGTCCGCGAAACCTAGACAGCAGAATGCTCCTCTTCATGGGGTTCAACTCAGATGTTAATGGGCCAAGGGCCGTGGAGTAATGGTACTTTGCAAGTGCAATTTTCTATTGAGGTGTTACAACTGTCTCAGCAATTGGCTTATCAAGCAATTCTCTCTATACAGGAACCAGGAAAATCTCATTCGTTTGCTCAAATTCAACAAGGTCCAAATGAGTCATATACAAGTTTTATCGACCGCTTGCATCAAGCTATTAATAGTCACCCTGATCTAGAGGAGGGGATGAAAGAAAGGATGTTTAAAATGTTAGCGTTTGACAATGCAAATGACAAAACTAAGCAAGCGTTGGGAACGCTACCAAAAAATGCTGAAGTAGCAGATATGATCGAGATGGCAGAGCAAACAATGAAAACAGGTAAGACTGCATATGTTGCTGCTGCTGTAAGTGGTGCCATTAAACCATTGCTTGAAAAGTGCCAGAGCAAGCGTCAGGAAAAGAGATGTTTTAATTGTGGAAAGGAGGGTCATTTCAGAAGTCAGTGCAAAGCCCCATTTAAAGAGAAAAAATGGTGCACAACCTGTAAAAAGGATAACATGGTAGAGTGTAAAAGGAAGGGAAACTGGAACACGAGCGTGAGACCCCCTCACACCAAGACACAAGTACAGGGGGCTTGGGCTGCATCAACACAGCCCCCGCAGGTAGCCTTTGCACCCTCCGCTCCGCCACAGTTGGAAGTGCCGGAGTGGACTTGGAAACAGCAATAGACACCACTTTAACATCTACAGCAGTGCAGCTCGTAAGTAGCAATGTTAGTGGACCTTTAGGTAACAACTTATGTGCATTGTTGCTAGGAAGATCATCTATCAGTAGGCTGGGAATTTTTGTACTGCCTGGGGTAATTGATGCTGATTATACTGGAATAATCAAAATTATGGTATATACATTAACACCACCTGTTTTTATTCCAAAAGGTAGTCGAATTGCTCAATTAGTACCAGTTCAATCTTGTGTGCTGAGAACAGGACAAGCGGAGCGAGGAGACGGAGGTTTCGGTTCAACAGGGTAGCTGCAAGTATCTTTTGCAATGGATATTACAAAATGCAAGCCTGAACAAATGGTAACCATGATTGTGAAAAGCGGGCAGAAGTTAACACTTAAAATGCTAATAGACACAGGTGCAGATATTACCATCATATCTGCTCATCATTGGCCTGCCCAGTGGCCGACAATTACTCCACCATTTGGAGTTGCCGGTATTGGGGGAACACAGATCACAAAAATCAGCAAGGATATAATTGCTTTTCAGTTTGTGGATGGTACTACTGTCTCTACTCGACCGTATGTGATGCCCACACCACCAACACTAATAGGGCACATTGGTCATGATTTACTAAGCCAAATCAAAACTCAGATTGTTACGGAACCTTTGTAGTGGCGGCCACTGATAAGCAGCCAATCCTAAAAATCAGTTGGAAAACTGATGATCCAGTCTGGGTCGATCAGTGGTCGCTCCCAGAACAAAAGCTGCTAGAAGTTCAAGAATTAGTGAATGAACAATTAAAAGCAGGACACATTGTGCCATCTACAAGTCCATGGAATACTCCTGTCTTTACTGTTCCAAAAAAAGAATGGAAAATGGAGACTTCTGCATGATTTGCAGGCAATTAACGCAGTCATGAATGACATGGGTGCCCTACAACCAGGATTACGGTCTCCCGTAATGCTACCTGAAAATTGGGATTTGCTAATCATTGATTTTAAAGATTGTTTTTTCACCATTCCGCTACACAAAAATGATGCCGAGAGATTTGCATTTTCGGTCCCATCTATAAACAAGGCTGAACCAGCCAAGCGCTATCATTGGATAGTGTTGCCACAAGGAATGAAAAATTTGCCTACGATCTATCAAATTTTTGTTGCATGGGCCTTGGAACCGGTGAGAAAACAATTTCCAAATCTGTTAATTTATCACTACATGGATGATATTGGTGGCTGGAAAAAAATTTTAATTCAGTACAAATTTTGCAAGAACTTACTATCACTTTGGAAGCTCGTGGGCTAAAAATTGCCCCAGAAAAGATACAAACACAAGAGCCTTGGCAATATTTGGGATGGATTGTAGCAAACAGTACAGTAAGACCACAAAAAACAGAAATAAGAACAGCTCAAAACACTGAATGATGTGCAGAAGCTAGCTGGAGATAACCAGTGGGTTAGAACAATATGTGGTATTACAAATGATGACTTAGAACCATTGATCAAACTGTTTGGTACCACTACATAGGCTAATGAAGTGAGGACACTTCAAACAGAGCAGCGCAGAGCATTGGAAAAAATAACTCAAAAAATTGCTACATGTCATGCTGATAGAATACATCCATAATACCCCATAGTGTTAATGCTTGTTAACTCAGAATCTTCCTCAATGAAGAACAAGAATGAACCACCTAAAAAACACCCTTGTGCATTAATTATGCAGTGGCTAGAACAACATAAAAATCCTTTAAGGGTGTTAGAATGGGTATTTCTAGCGATAAAACCACCAAAACCAGTAAGCACTCGCTTGGAGTTATTTTCACAACTAATCATGAAAGGTAGGGCCAGAATAGTAGAAATTGCTGGTTGAGAACCTGCTGTAATACTGATCCCGATGGTTCAGGCATATTTAGAATGGAGTATTAGGCAATCTGAAGATTTACAAGTTGCCCTTGCTGGATATATGGTACAGTCGGAAACCAGTATCCAGCACATCGATTGATTCCTCTCCTACAGCATCAAATATTAGAACAGTTTCCATGGAGGTCAGAGACCCCCGTGGAAGGCATTAGAGTATTCACAGATGCAGGGAAGAAATCTAAGCTAGCAGTCTGTACCTGGAAAACTGACAACGGCACTTGGAGAGAGAATCTTATTCAAGGCCAGAATAATGATTCTCTGCAAACTTTAGAATTAAAAGCGGTTGTTTGGGCATTACAAAATTGGCATCAGACACCTCTCAATATCGTATCAGACTCTCTGTATGTCGTAGGATTAGTATCTAGAATTGAAAGAGCCATGATTAAGGAGGTAAATAATCCTGTTTTATCTGAATTGTTGAAATATCTGTTGAATTTATTAAACATGCACTCAGAAAAATATTTCATCACACACATCAGAAGTCATTTGGTAACTTATGGTTTAGCTATAGGAAACAATCGAGCTGACCAACTTGTTGCACCTGCTTGGGCTAGACCTTCTGTGAATATTTTTGCACAAGCTAGACAATCTCATTATTTTTCCCATCAATCTGCAAAAATGGTAGCTCGTCAGTTTCACTTACCCTGATCAGATGCACAAGGTATTGTGAAATCTTATCCATCACGTCAAAAGACTGGGTTTGGTCTAGGGCTAGGCACTAACCCTAGAGGACTAAAACCTTTGCAGTTGTGGCAAATGGACGTTACTCATGTAAGTGAATTTGGAAGGCAGAAATATGTACATGTGTGCATTGATACCTTTTCGATGGTTATTTGGGCTACTGCTCAAACAGGAGAAACAGCACGACATGTTGAAAAGCATTTATATAGTTGTTTTGCTGTTATGGGAGTTCCACATCAAATCAAAACAGATAATGGGCCTGCATATATATCAGTACGTTTCCAATGTTTCATGAATCAATGGGGAATTCAGCACACCACAGGTATTCCACATTCTCCAATGGGTCAAGCAATCGTTGAACATGCTTACCAAACATTGAAACAATTGCTGTTAAAACAAAAAGGGGGAACTCCAGGAGTAATGCCAAGTGAATGATTGAATAAAGTATTATATGTGCTAAACTATTTGCGCTTATCAGGTCAAAGCCAGGAACCACCAATGTTGGTACACAGCTTAGCTTTAAAAACTGCTTTAACTGAAACAGAAACTCAAAAAATTTTAGTTCAGTTTAAAAATCTGCAAACTGGACAATGGGAAGGACCTGCTGAGGTTAAACTAACTGGCAGAGGATATATGTGTTTGCTTACAGGGGACAGCATCCGATGGATTCCTGCAAGATGGGTGAGACCGTAAGTCACCAATACAGAGACCTGAGGGTTCATACCACCAACTATGGGATATTAGTTTTTGTGTTAATTATGGTACTAATGATTGTGTATAGTTTTGCATTAACGAGTATTAGTCCTAGAAAAAATGTGGGTGACTTGGGCAAATCAGACTGGACAACAATAATTTTGTCTCTCCATGACAACACCTTCTGATCCTTTTCGCACCTGTTTGATTGGTGTCCTGTATATGCAACTTCAGGATTGGAAGGGTTGGGTGAAAAATGAATCAATTTAAAATGAAAAACAAATAAATAGTACATGCCATCAGCAGTTCAATTGCATGCAAGCACAGAAACCTATTAGTTGTCATGGTGGTACTAATCAGACCGGAATTGCTGCAGCGTTAATTTTTAACAATTTAAATGTCTCTTCACCTTGGGACCCTCAAGAATTGGATTTGGTACGATCAACTTCTGGCAATGCATTGTTTCTATACAAGGGGAATGGCTTTTACTGGCATAAATCATTTTATATCGACTAATGTAACCGGCCATTTAAACTGGTATGCTTGTACCAAACAGCAGGGCTATTGTCAAGGAGCAATAGGAATAGAAACAAGAGGTAGCAAGTTTCATCTTTGGAATAATGATACTGCAAAACGGTTGCCACCAGGATATTTTTTAATATGTGGAGACCGTGCGTGGCAAGGAGTACCAAAGAGGGCTTTTGGAGGACCATGTTATTTTGGTAAACTTACTTTGTTTGCTCCATCAGTGACTGATTTACTTAATATCACTAACAGGCAAAAGAGATCTGTAGATCAGCTAAATAGCCAAAGCAGAGGTCAGGACTATCCTGGTACTATGGTCTAGTTAACTGCAGGACAGTAGACTTGCACAGAAATGCTTATGTTTGTGACTGGGCTTGGCTGGCCAGGGCTGCTAGCCTGGCCTTCCAGTGCCATACAGCCCATGCTTTCAAATGGCAGCTGGGTCAATGTACGCAGTATTGGGGCTGCTGCCTTGGAACTCTGGTGCTGCTCTGTGGAGGATTTTCTTGCAGAGCATGGGCATGTGAGCAATCCAGCCCATGGTATAAAGATTTAATTGTGTTACTGAGGCTTTAGCCTAACTACTGTTACTTTGAAGGCCTACTCAAGAATGATTGCGGCTTGGGAACAAGAAAATTGGCAGAAGTAAAATAACTCCCAGATGCAGAAGAAGAAACAAGATAGCACAAGTTGCTGAGACCATGCAATGTAAGGACTTTCTTGCTTAAAGCTAGTAACCAATCATGTATTAGAAGCAGGCGCGTGGGCAGTAGCAGTATACCAATTAGAACAGAGTATTGTTCGCGTGGACAAAGACATTTAACCAATAATAAGGTAGCTTAAAGCACATGTTATGAGCAATAAGGTATATAACAAGGCATTTGATTTGAATAAACGGCTTTCGCTTGATCACATTGATCGTGGTCTGTTAGTCCGAGCTCCCGCCACACTGCTCTGATTCAAGTTGCTGGAGTGTGATCAAAGATTATTTCTGCAAGAGTTAAGGAGTTAGAAAACAAGTGCCACAGCTCACAGGATTAGCTTCTGCTTCTGAAAAAAAATTGGGAAGTTTTTGGACTTGCATGGGAGCATGCCACTGTGACCAACAGCCAGTTTTGTGAAACATGCTAATTTTATGATTAATTCTTTCTGCCTGAATGCTATCTATGCAGATCAGTCCTGTGCTATCTCTGAGCAATACTAAGTAAAGCCATTTTCCTTTTACAACAGGAGACCATATCTTCCTTCAGAAATGTTGAATCAGTTTACTTGGTGTTGCACCTGCCTCACAAATGTAGAGAGCACAGTTTGGGTAACATTTTTAAAGTCCCTTTGTGTGTCTCCCTATCACTGCCTTTTTTCCTCTCTTGTTATGCTTTATCTTGAATATGAAGCTAAATCCACAACTACAGTGTAGCAGGAGGACAGTAGTACCAAGCTTCGCAGGCTTGGCGTGCTTTCTGTCTGTGATTCTCTGAGACAAGTAACTACACATTTCCATAGACACACACCCACTTTTTTTGACCTTGGACAAGCCATTTATACATTCTTCTAGATTGATCTGTAAAATGAGGAACTAAAGCTCATTTAGCTGTCTCAAAGGGAGGCTTGTAAGGGAGAGTTAGATTAACTTGCAAAGCTCTCTAAAGAGGATTACTGGTCTGTGAGAATACATGTATGAGGCTCAGCTACTGGGAGGTCTTCTGAAGATGTGATACTCCAGTTGATCTAAATGTTGGGGACACCGTAGCAGAGACATTTTGCATGCCAGAACAATTCTGCTCTTTCTAATTGCTCTGTTAAACATAGCCAAAAGCAAAATACAGATCTAGAAAAAAATCCCCAGCTATGCAGAGATAAAAAGCAAAGAAAAGATATGTTAACAGTCATAATACTTTATTTTCTTTTTTTTTTTTCCATTGTAAACAAACCTTGGTCATTAATAGGTAAGTTATTTTTGACTGGCAGTGCTCAATCCCTTTTGATTCTCAAAATTCAAAGCCCCTTCATAACTGCACTGCTTGTGACACGAGGCAGTTAGTCAGGATCAAAATTTCAGTTCTGCTGGTAAGAGAAAGATCCCTACAATTCCAGGTTAAGAACATCAAGTTACAACAAATACTATATAAAGTGCATCAGGTACAGTGCAAAGAGGTCAGGAAGAAAGGCAGGTACAGAACTGATGGGTCTGCATGGTAAACTCCACTCTTTGTGCTCTATACAGCTGAAGGAGGTTGAGCCAGAAAGTAGGTATTACAAGAATGCACATCTGGATACCCACAAACAGTAAAACCTCCTCCCCATAGTTACACATTTGTTAATAAATGAAAACGTGGATAGTATCACATTTTAGGATTAGCCTAACGGCTGTAATCTGATGAAAAGCTAGGTCAGTCTGGCTGAGGAAACAAAAGCAGCTTTCATTAGTACAGCTCGCTAATGAGATAATGCAAATCTGTGGTCAGGAGGTTTTGAAAGCTAAATGTGGTCATTTCTGACCACTTTGCTCTGAGGCATTTCTAGCCCTGCTCTAATGAGCACAGAACCTCCAAGAGAGGTGTTTGTCAGTTGGGCACTGCCCGTTAAACACTAAAGGAGTTGGACCAAGTCCTTTCCAATACTGTGGAAGTCTGTTCTGTCACTGCAGTAAGCTTGGGGATAGTGCAAAACTCTTATTTTGCAGTCTTAGTTATTTTATGTATTAAAACTATTTACAGTTATTACACGTCAGAAAACCTGTTGTTTCTTTGGAACTAAACAAACTGAACTTGTTAACAAAAAAGTGACCTAGTTTTCCTACCTCTTGTGCTGAAATTCATGTAGACAGCGAACACAAACTCTTGTGGAGTGCCACATTTTGTTGTTTCTTTTTGAAGGTCCTACTGTTGTCTACCATTCTTCTACCCATTTCTCATCTCCCAATCATAGAAGAGAAGCAGCTGCTTTTTTCAGCATCCCTGAACACAGCCATTACCCAAAGTTTCCTGCATTTTCCTAAAACTGAGTTAACCTAACACCTCCAGAGCAAAGCCTACCAATATAGCCTATACAGTAGGCCTGTCTAGTTAATAAAAATATATTCTGGTGTTCTACTGTACCTGACAGGGACAGATTATTCTGATAAGAAACAAAAATCCCTGTGTGGCAGGGACACAGGCAGCCTGTTGAATTTTACCACAGCTTGCTCTATCCATATTTTCTGCTATACCTGATGAAAAACTGCAGAAGTTTACTGGCATCTGGGCAGTGATAAAGCCGCATTCCAACAATGTATTGGATATTACCATAGCAAAGAAAGAGGTATGTGATTTTTCAACTATTTTAAATAATTATTTTCCCTTTGTACTCCACTCACAGGAAAGGCCCTTTATAACTTCATCCATCTAGTAAGGACTCAAGTGCCATATGTATGGCAGACATCAGGCAGTGGGACTGGTAAGTAGAAACCTGCCATGAAGAATCAGTTCCTACCTTTTCAAACAAACTAAAGAAAATGGGCACATCTTACTAGTTGGGGGGGAAAAGAGGCAAGGAGAAGAGAAGCAACGGTTTGTACAGAGGCTTTAAAAAAAATCTGCATTTCAGTCTTTGTAAAGGATCTCTCCAATCATGAAAAAATTTACAGGAAACCTATAAATCACAAGTTTTATGCTCTAGGCTACACTGAATTGAAGAGATTTTGCTGCCCTCTCTATATAGGTTTTGTGGATTAAAAATAAAAAAGCAATACAGTTCAGTGCCTTTCAAAAACAAAAAAAGTCAACCAAAAAACCCCAGAAAACCAACAACAAAAAAGCTCCCAAGCCAGAAACAGAAGTGCTGTCTTCCATACACCTAAATTCTTGCTTGTTTGGTTTGAAACTGTCCCCTCCCCCACACACCCCCTCCCACCCCCCATCAAAAAGCCAAAAAACACCCTGAGGTAGTGACTATTTGTCAAAATACAGGACTGGCACTTGTAATTTAGTTCCCTTCCTTTCACCAGAGGCACATTAGCAGCACGCATTTGCCACCAACATCAGTCAAGAGGCTTCCATCTTACCAAGAGATAGTGGAACCACACGCCTTTAAGCTGTCTTGAAGCCGTCCCCTTCTGCATGATGGTGAATGTCAATTACTCATTACTTCCTAGTGCCCTGGGGAAGCCAATTTCTCATCTTGGGCTGGTGCACTGAGAGCCATTGGGCACAGATGGCCTTGACAACGTCATCTCCACTGTTCTCAGCCAGCTGTCGCACATGCTGGACAAGCTGCACTGCTCTGGTCTTCTCCTGTCTCACCGAGACAAGATAGGCAGAACGCAACTTGTTGCACATCACATAGGCCTGGATCTGAAGCAGAAGAGGCAGTCAGAACTTGGATAGAAAGCTGTATCAAGCTAACAGGACAAGCTTAAGGAAGGATTCGCTGGAAATGCCTGGTTCAAAAGTGTGTCGTACAAGGTAGTAGCAGCATATTATGAAGGAGAGTATGGCAGGAACGTATAAAGATGGATAGACAGCTGTACTTAAGCAAGTTTGTCTCTTGTGGGAACTCCTTTACTCTATCACCATGAAATGAGCATCAGAAATCCTATCTTGTGCACTAATTTGCCACATCCTCATAGTAAAGGGTCTAAATCAGTAATTATCTTCTACTGCTGGTTCTAGAACAGCTCACATCTCTCAGGGATGGATCTTATGTCAGGGCAGAATGAAAAGCCTATTTTTCAATCTACATACAACAGTGAGTTTGTCAGTTGGAGCAGGACAGAGGACAGTCAAAAATTTTATTGCCACCTCTGCCACTGGGGTCTACGACAATCCACAAATGCTGAGCCACAGCCTCTTCATCTATAAACATGCATCTACAGTTCACATATTTATCTGACTCTCCCGTGGCTTGGCTGAATGGTAAGAAAACTAGCAAAGAAACCAAGTAGTTTAAGCCTCGCTTCCTCTTAAGAAAAAAAAGTGTATCAAAATTAGAGAAGTTTTATCACTTAACTCTTGATCACAAAAGAAATAGTATAATCCTGAAAAAATAAGCTGAAATACTAATCTTGGAGGTATGTTGATCCTCATTAGCTGTCTGCCATTATGAGAAACTTACGTGCACCTAGGTGAAAAGTTGGATAACAAAACCAACAAACCCACCAGTGTGCCTCTCTAAAACACTTTTTCTCCCACTGTAACAAATGCCTAGCCCTCACTCTGAGGACTGTCGAGGAACTAACTGGGATAACACCAGTCAGTACCTTCATGTCACAGCTCTACTGTCACGAACACCACAACCTTGAGGAATTCACTGTGATTTCTACAATCTAAATTTCAGAACTTTGGCTTAAGTGAGGATGAGAGAGAAGATGGTGAAAGAGAACACACAGACTGCAGACCAAGACTGGGCTGTTTAGCCCTTACTAAGGGAGTTTCTCTACTGAAGTTTTACTTACCTTGTTCTCATCACTGTCCATATCCTGAATCAGATTATCGAGATCCTGCATCCAAAGAAGGGAAAAGGTGTTCACATTTAGAGTGACTATAGTTTACAAACCTTTACCCCACCAGGGACCAAACCCCCGCCTAGAGGAAGGGCTGCAGAGAATACAGCTAGCTGGTTACATTGTCCCACCTACAAGTGCTGCAGATGTAGAAAATAAGAAGTCCAGTTCTTCCCTTTACCACAGCTTCTCCTGCCTGTCATGTCTGTGGGGTATCCCTAGAGAATGCTATGAGCCTGGGAGTCCCCCACAGACATGGCTTGTGTTGCATTCAATGAATTTGTAGGTTCCCTGCACCCTAGCAGGAGTCAGCATCTGTGGCCCACCCTGACCCAAGGGGTGGATTGTGAGCCTGATTAGTAGAACTTCATAGATGGCATCTGCTTCCTTCACTGGGATGGAAAAGACACTGTGGTAGACAAAAGGAATCTTAAAATATGTTTCCTATGGAGACAGGAAGTTTCTGCCTCTACACATCCTCTTGTCTTAGCCAGGGAAGCCTCATTGCAGGGAACACCTCCCACCCCAATTGGGAGCATTTGGCAGGATCCTGTGAAGCAAAGGTTCTTTCCTATCATGGGTACTCACTTGGGAAGTGCAGGGTAGGAGCACGCTACAGCTACTTATTTCCTCTCAGAGTAACGTGCATAGGGCAAACCACACACTCCCAACCTTTAAACAATGGATGTAGTACAGAGCCAAGAAGATAGGAAGGACTCACTAAGAAAGGATGGTTTCCCTGCAGTCTATATTGTATATACCCATTTTACTTCAAAAGGGACACAACGCAGGATAGAATTACCTCAGCAGGAATGTTCTTGAACTCATTTAGACAGTTTAGGATAATGTTATCCCCATCATTTTTTGCTGCAACTCCAGACTCATTGACACATTTGAGGAGCTGCCGGATTTCACTGTATTTCTGCTGCTTCACCAGCTGCTTGGCCACTTTGCTGTACACTTCTGTAGCCTCCAACTGGAAGTCCTAGAGTTAGTTATAATATGAGAGCAGCATGTTAAATGTTCTCAGTCGGTTCTCTCAGAAGAAGTCTATACAGCTGAGACAGTATTTCCTAAGGACAAAATATCACACCATGCTCCAAAAAGTCAAAGCTGTTTTGGGGGCCTCTGATCTTCCAACCACCACTACTCAGGGCTGGCTTAAAGGTGTTCTATAATCAGACTGGTAAAACTCAGTTTTGCTCAGGAACAAGAACACTGTTACCACCTCCTTTATAGGGTGACAAAAAAACAGCTTTATTTCTGCTGGCAAAAGATCTTTCCTAGGTCCCTCCCCACTTCTCCCTCACTTAGCAAGTTCCCACAATATTCCCCCAGCCATCCCACCAGCAGCCACACTTTATGTACCCTGAGAAACAGGAGGCAACTGGCCATCATACACCTCCTATATGAAGGTGTAGGTTATAAAAGCTGCAGACTGATCCTGCCAAAAATAAGACAAGGAAAAAAACCAGGAAGGAAACAGAAGTGATGCTAGGCAGCTGCACTCGCTGCTCCATTTTTCCTGGGGGGGTAGTGCCAGGGAGTGTTGTTTTTCTAAAGCTCTCCATCTCACTAAACAGGCATTCTGCCTTGCACGTCCTGACCTGAAAGAAGGAGCAGGGCCTGCCATATCCACACTCAGTGTGCCACCTCTGTCCAGAAGTGGCTCTGCTATACCTTCGGTCCCGCAGGGGAGGCAACTGCAAACCGCACTGCTTGAAGCAGCACCTTTCAGCAGCTTCTAATACACGGAGGAGAAACAGAGAAGGTGGGAGGCCCGTGAGCTATGCTGACTGGTAAGTGCCTCAGCTTTTGCTCAGACATGAGGAAGGAGAGGTCCCCAGAGAGAGTTTCCAGTTAAACAAGCTTTGCTCTCTCAGCCACGAGAATAGTACAGAGATAGCCCTGGCCTTATTTATTCACTGTGTCTTTGTGTGGCTGTTAGAAACTGCAGAGAGCTACCAAGTCAGAGCTCTCTATTCATATCTGTGATTGTGGTTTGCCAGAGTAAAGTCACTGAACAAGGTGCACAGCAAAGGAAAAGCTGTACTTAATTCCTCAATGGGATTCAATTAGTTTGGAAGTGTCCTACCGAAACAGCATCTTAATTTCCTTACCAAGCTTCCTCTAAAGACATGAGCGTTTAAGACTCAAAACTAGTGATTTTTCTCACAAGAGGTTTTTCTTTTCAGGGATTAAAAGAAATTTCGCAAAAAGTATTTTGCATAAACAACTGCTGCTTGCAGGAGTTACTTTTGTAGTAATAGTGCTTATTACATCAAGTTTTTCATACCTGAAGGACTCTAAATGCAATCCCAAACCCCTCCTCGATGTTTTTGCCTTCCAATATGACCTGAAAACAGAGACACAGACAAGTTTGGGGATGCACATTCCTTTCTCATTACAGACCGTTAAGTAATAATGCCTATCCAGATTTTGCCCAGATGCCAAAAGACAATGCATTACTTCAGCAGAAAACAGCACCACCACAAGTAGAACAAACATAGGGTCTATTGTCATGCACTGATTCCTTGTGGGACACTGGGCAAGCTACAGAAGGAGCTGAGCTGGAATTTAAGAAGTGTTAGAACAACAGCAGTATTTGCCTTGCTTCAAAACACAGCACAATATATATACTCAAAAGGTACGTTACTATTTGTACTTGGGACCCTCTGCCTTTGAAAGTTTGAACTTTGAGGAGAGGAGCTCCAAGTTCTCAAATGTTCTCTGCTACTTTGAGGAAAGACTTGAATTTCTCATAAATGGTAGGTTGCATACATGCACAAGTAACTTGCCTGTGAAAAATACAAGTGCCTCATTCAACCATCCAATGTTTCAACCCATAAAACAAGTTAGTATTGTTGATGAAAAACAGAGCTGTGTTTGAAATAGCAGTAAGTACCTTGCAAGCAACATCCATTTTCATGTTATTGTTTCCAAAGAGTGTGGGCAAGGAGGAACCTGTCATTTGAGAGGTTCCTGAGCTTTCACATCGATGCAGAAACTTTGTTACTTCCATCTGCAGATCTACTGTATTGATGTGCCTAGATAAAGGAAAAATTCTGACTTTATTTTGAAATAGAGAAAGTGTCAGTTATTTGTGTGAACCTCCTAATTTCTTGAACACATTTCAAAAGAATACCTATTTTGAAATAATTATATTAGTTATTCTTTGACCTTGTCTTCTGTGTAGCCAAGTCTACAGAAATGAGATACTTTTCAGATCTGTGCAGTTAACGTGTATCACAAGCTGAAGGTGAGCACTTGTTCATATTATTTCGAAGATGAGAGCCAAAGAACCTCAATCCCAAATAAATATCTGCTCCCTCTTTTCCACCTCATCACCCCCCCACCTTTAAGTTAGAGTTTAGCCTAAAAAAACCCCAAAACCCCTCAAAAAAAGAACCTCTTAAGAAAACCAAGATATAAAAGCCCAAGTACAAGAGACATCTGGCTAAATTTACACTTCAACTTTTGAATACAGGGATGCAGTTATGTCTGGCACCTAGAACTCGATGGTTCAATGTTGCAAGTTAACCCCAGTAGGCAACCAAGCACCACCAAGCTGCTTGCTTTAAGGAGAGAAAAGGAAGAGTAAAAACAAGAAAATTTGTGGATTGATACATAGCTGTTTATGCAGTGTAGGGTTTTTGGTTTTTAAATTAAAGGAAGGCAGATTACACATAGACCAATATTTTTATTAGAAAGAATTGCTCATCTCCTGGGTTGGGTTGTTGGGGGAAAAAGCTAATTGGAAACTTATACTTGCAGCTGCATAAAAGTCAGATTTGGATCAGGCACAGCTAGCATATGTTAGCTAAAGCCAACTTAAACACAACTGGAAAAAACCCCAAACCCAACCAAAAAACAACACACAAAAGCCTGAAATTCCCCTTTTCTATAACTTAGTTTCTTGTTTATATGCACCTCGACACATCTGTAGCAGACATTTTCTTCCGAAAAGTGAATGCCATTTTTTTCCTTCCTGAACCTCTTGAGACCTCCTGCAGGTAGACTTTGAGATGGTCCTTGATCTTCAGGAGCCACATCTGTTTGCCTCCCAGTTCAGTGTAAGATTTTGCTCCGTGAGTGAAAAATCTAATGCAGGTCATGGCAGCACGAACATGATCCTAGAAGAAATACACTGAACACTAAGATGGATACAAGTACACCACCTCCAGTAATGCCTGTCTGCACTAAAGTGCTCAAACAAAGCAGGCAATGCTTATTTTCCTTAAAGGAGTAGTTAAACTACTGCAATGTGCCAGATCCAGGACAAAACCTTCAGTTAGGCACAGGCCTTCCTATCTTTTTTTTTAGGACTGGAAAGTAGAAAAAATATACTTGCCCATCACGCAGATTTACACCAAAGTGAGTAACCAAAAGCCTATCAGTATGCAGCACTTCACTGAAAGATCTTACCATCTGACCATCTTACCTTCATGAACTGTTGCAGCTCATACAGAATATGGTAGTAGTTCTTCCTCTGCAAATATTTGCAAGCGGCAATTAAGTAGACTCCCCAGCTCTCCAATCCTGGATCAATGGTTTCCAGCAAGTTCTCCAACATATGTAATTTTCCACTTTCGTAACTTGGAATGAAGATCCCTTCAATGAACACTTCTGATGGGGATTCCTACACAAACATCAGAAAAGTAGCTTGAAGCAAAGACACTGTGGCTTGTTGATTTTCCTTATATAACATAAAACAATTATTAAGTAAAAAAAGATTACAGAATTATTAAGTAATTTAGGTTGGAAGGGATCTCTGGAGGTCATCTGGCTCAAACCCGTACTCAAAAGAATGGCTTCTACATTAGGTCATGCTGCTCTGGGCCTGCACAGTCAACTTCTGAGTATGACCAAGCCTCTCTGGCCCCAGATCCCATGTCTAAACATCCTCACTGCAAAAAAACCTTTTTCTTATGTCCAGTTGGCATTTCCCTCACTCCAAATTGTGTACACTGTCTCTTTCCTTTTACTTTACACATATGAGAGAAACTTGGCTCTATCTTCCCTATGATCACTGACCCGGTAGCTGAAAAGAACACACAGATCTCCTTTTGCCTCTTCCTCTTCAAGGTAGAAAAACACAGCTCTGTCACTCTCCTCATATACCATGTGCTCCAGGCCCCTAATCACTTTGGTGGCCTCTGACTAGATCTGCTCCACTTTGGCAATGTCTGTTTTGTACTAGGCAACCCCAACCTGGGCACAGTAGCTGAGATGAAACCTCACAAGTATTGAGCTGAGGGGGATATTTACTTCCCTTGACCTCCTTACTATGGTCTTGCAATGCAGCCTCACAAATTGATGTTAGTATGGAAAGAAGCACGTGTGACAGCACGGCCTGCATAAACATTTTAAAGACATGATGCTGATTTTTTTTAATAATTATTTTTAAAATCTCACACTAAGATACAAGCTACAAAGCCTGTACACACAAAATGTTTCCAAACAAGCAACTGCAAAATGTTTCATTAGAATCCTAGTACCTTACAGCTTTAAGGTAACAAACCTTCCTCTCTAGCTCGTGTGATCATTACCAAACTCCTTGTCTAAAATTTGCATATCAAATTGTGTGTCCAGAGCATTTTCAACATCTGCTATTTAACTAGTGCAATTGTTTCACCAACATTGCAAAAATATGTAACTTTTTTTTAAAGGCAAATTTAAACTGATATGAAGGACACATTTGAAAAGCAAATCTAATATGCAGATGAGTATATGAGCTTAGAATGGCTGATGATAAAATGAAGACAACTTAATTTTCTATTAAGCAGACTGAAGATAATGGGATTTGGTGTCTCAAGGTGTATATTCTCAATAAGAATTAATAACAACAAGAACAACATCAAAAACATCATCAACAACAACCATAAATAAAATACAAGCACAGGAATTTGAAAAAGAAAACAACCCCCACAAACACACTTAACAGCTTTCAAGCTGATGAGATGTAATGGATTGAGATGTAATGGATTCACATCTCCTCCACACCTCCTAAGAAGCACCTTCAATGAATTAGGGAGAACCCTGCTGGAAACATTTCTAGGTTTAATTGTAATTTCGCACCAACAGAACTCTTTTCTCCAAACATTCCCAAGCCTTCGTAAATTATGTAGTTTTTCTAAGGTAGAACCAGAAACCATTTTTTTTTCCCCGGGTTTTGGTCCGCTGGGATATGATCCTGCATTCCCTTATAGTCCTACCTGTCACAGAAGTGCAAACATGACTGTCTGATTAAACAAACAGTAATGAGACAAGGACACTGTGTTACAGAGTAAAGTATCTACTGCTATTGGTGTGTTGAAATTCAAAATCCCCCTTGTCTCTTCTGAACTGTGTAACTAACAATAATCCCAAATGTTCAGCTTTGTAGAAAAAGAAGAAGTGCTGTTGATAGAGGAGCTCTACAAAAAAAGGAAAAACAACCACCTATCCCCCCCACTTTTCTACTCTCTAGAAGCCACTGTTTCAACACAATGGGAAAGAGATTACACACAAGATGTAAAGATCGAAGTTATTTCATTTTGTCATGTCACTGAATTCATCAGTCACTGGATAGCTCATATAACAACATTTAGGACCTCAGAAAACTCCAGTGCAAAAAAAACACCCAGAAAGCTGCACGATGCTCATTACCATCTTAGACTGGCCTTGAACTCTTCTTCGTTACTTATCAAATTTTCATTTAGGTGATGGAAAATTAGATTGCTCACCTTATTTAACAAGTGAAGCAGTGCTTCCCTCATACAGTCATGCCTCATGTAAAAGCTTATTATAGCCAGATTAGTGCCGTAACTATGTAAATAGAACAAGCACTCTTGATAGTAGCTGTTGTGTTGAGTCTTCCCCTCACACACCATTTCCAGAGACAGACTTCTTGTTCTCAGCATTGCTTCAAGTTCTCTCAACGTGGCAAAGTAATCATCATCCTGCCGTTAAAACACAGAATCAACTATAGAAAATATCAGTAAGAGGAAAACTTCCTTTTCAGTTTGACCTTGTCACTGAGCCCTGAAGCATTTCTGTTATTGTTGTTTTTAAAACAGATAGTGCTTTACATGAGTGCAAATCAAGTAATGCTTTTTATAAACACAAGATTGGAACCTTGCTATCAACAGAGGTGTTGATTGTTGCTGTTTCCAGAGACAGCCAGAAGTCTTATTTATTTAAACACAATTGCACTGTCAACAGCTACTTCAATAACCTAGTTCCAACAAGCTTTTTAATTCTCCTAAAATATGTACCACTAAGAGGTCTTTCATCAGCATGATTCTGCTGTTACTTTAGTACTAAATAATTTTTTGGTACCTAATCAGAACTCCAAAGCTAACCCCAAACCACATAATAGTGCTTTCTGGCAAGAAGAGAGGCACAGCATTTGTAAATTCTCCTTTGAATTCCTGCAAAGCTGCCAGAGTTTCAGTAGAAAAACGGCATCAACACAGCATCACAACATATTGTTTGGATTGAGTTTAGTTTCCTCAGACTGTAGTAATAACACACCACTACAGCTTCTTTCCCTGCTAATTACTATAAAATCCTGTGATCTAGTTCTCATCCACCAATTCTCTGTGAAGAAACAGCTAACAAATTTCTCAACAATATTCAGTTTGCAAAATGCAATAATGACCAAAGAAGGAAAAACACTAACACCGGATATTGTAACCTACATTGCTATAAGATGTTCATTAAAACATCATTACTTGGCTTTGTTATAGCCCTTCAGAGCAGACAAGACTCTTACCGCAATGAGTATGGGCTTCACTGTGGACTCCAGGTACTGTATCACATCCTGGACCAGCCTTGAACCATGGTTCAGCTGGTTTAGATCCATAGGTGGCTTTAAACATCGGTTAAACTTCTCTCTTGCTGAACTTAAATTTCCAGCTTTAAGGCAAGCCATGCCCCAGGCATGCCATGCCCCACCTGGATCCAACCCAGATTTTGTAGAAACCTAAATTCAAAATCATCTGTTAGTATTGCAACGAAGTGCTGTTACAGAAAGAGGAAAACTGGCACCAAAAAATACAGTTTGTGATTGTGACCTTTAATTTCCTAGAGCATATTTCCCAAGAAAACATGAAAAAACCTGTGCTGATTACCTCCATATTACTGGCACAAAATGCCAACTACCAAAACACCCACAATCTCCAAATGTGGAATATTATTTATGGTACAAGTTTAAGCTACTATTCATCTGGGAAATTTCAGTTCAGCAGTTTTAAAACTCTGGACAGTTTCACATCCACTCTTCTAAATTAGATGATTTTTACAGAGTGTAATACATCAGGTTTGTGGTTTAAAAAAACAACAACAAAACAATAGAAGATGTTTCACAAACCATCAGGAAATTTTTTATTTTATGTAACTCTGCTGACCAAATTTATTCCTTGTTTTCTTTAGTAGACCAGCTGCCTGTAAACATGAACCATTTTTATTCAAATAGTTCATCTATTCCTGTTGTTTACTACCCCTTAAAAATCCTGTTTGTAGTATCATAATCCTGTTCCTAAACTCCAACGCCATCAGCTCGGAGAAGAGAAGGCTCCAGGGAGACCTTATAGTGGCCTTCCAGTACCTGAAGGGGCCTACAGGAAAGCTGGGGAGGGACTTTTTTCAAGGACACGTAGTGATAGGACAAGGGGTAATGGCTTTAAACTGGAAGAGGGGAGATTTAGGTTAGATATGAGGAAGAAATTCTTTAGAGCGAGGGTGGTGATATACTGGAACAGGTTTGCCCAGAAGCTGTGGATGCCCCACCCTGGAAGTGTTCAAGGCCAGGTTAGATGGGGCTTTGAGCAACCTGGTCTAGTGGGAGGTGTCTGTGCTCATGGCAGTGGGGTTGGAACTAGATGAACTTCAAGGTCCCTTCCCACCCAAACCATTCTATGATTCTGTGATTCTGAGAATAGAGGCTTAAGAAATCCTGGGAGCAGGAGGAAGACATGATAAACTGGGTCTAGGACAAATGGCCACCAGCATCTGGCTGCTGCCAACTGGCCGCCAGGACGTCTGGCCACGTACCAGTGCTGATGAGCACAGTGAACAGACCTTGGGGTCATGCAGCTCTGCACACCCTGCTCTGAGCTTTGTAAGGGAACTGTGTGTACGTCAGGCAGTTCAGGTGTATGAGTCACACAGTCTGTGACACAAAAAATGAACAATGCGATAAAGGTGACAATCAAATGAGAGATATTTTCTAAAAGTAATGTGAAACAAAGGCGATTAAAAAACATCAAAACACACAGTTTTTAAAAGTGATGTTCAGGACTGCGACCTGAAATGAGCTGTTTGTAATACGTTTGATTGAGTTGCCTCTATCTCATAATTAATTTTTTGTCTGTTTGATGTCAGTTATTAATTGAAATAAGCAAAATTTGGGGAAAAAAAAAAATCACATTTGGGAAAAAAAAAATCCCATAAAAGAGAACATAAGGGACATGGAGAATAAAAACAGGGCCTAGATAACAGTGAAACAGTAAGAATTAGACAAAACCAGATTCCAATTATAGAAGAACATTCCCAGAGTAGTCAACAGCCCAGCCTTGAGACAGGCCTGCAGGACACCTGCAGGACAGATGAAAGGGATGGAAAGGAGCACTCTCCACAGCTTATCGTGGTTACAGCCATAAGCACTGGGGGGGAAAAACACTAAGTAATTTAAATCACCATATTAATATATTAATGATCCATTAGCATAATAAATTCATACCCACAGGCTAGAGGGACCCCTACTAACAACAAGCCCCCTACTCTTTGAGCATGCGCAGTGAAATTCCTGAGCATTGCCACTTTCAATGGGAGCGAGGAATTAGTTGACCAATCGTGTGTGCGAGTGATAGAATAATGTTATAAAGTTCTTTCTCACATTTTTGGGTATAAAAGTAGCACTTGTGTTTTGGGAAACTGAGCTTGCTTTGTGGAATACCACCCCGCTCCCTTTTCTGCACAGAACTGGATATTAAAGCAAATATCTCTGTGTTGATTGGCTTCTTGTACACCAGGTGATGGACCCCGCTTTTGGGACATGATCACGGTGCTGCATGAGTGCCACCCGCTGGTCAGCAGCCAGATGTCCCAGCAGCCAGTGGGTAGTGTAAGAAACACCCGGCGTTCAGTTCGCCATGATCAGTTGGCAGGGGGGAGGCGGCCAGTTGTTCCTTTCCTGCTAAACCAAACCAGATCAGCTCTGACAGACAGATTTACCACCATTGTTGGTTTCCAAGTAAATGCTTGGGCAAGGTGCCTTACTAATGTCTGCTGGGGTAATACAGACACATGAAATCAAACATACAAGCTTCAGATAGAGTCCTGCCATAAAGGATGTGTCAGGCCTTCTACTGGATGCATGTAACGACTTTCTTGCAGTTAGTTGATTCCAGTTTTAATTATACCAGGTAACAAGGCCCCTACTCTTTCCTTCAGCAGCCTGCTCCACAGCAGAAGGACTTTTCCTTCTCAAAATTTTTTTTCCAGTGTTCAGAAATTGTTCCTTCCTGGTTTAAAAACTTAATCCCAGACTGTAACTGTTTACATATTTGTCCCTTTCACACATCACATCCATCTAAACTCAGGAGGGAGAAAAACAAAAGCCACTACAGAAGCACCCCTGCCATCCCTCCACTGTCATTACCTCTATAGCTAGTTGATAGTACTCTGCTTCCAGAAGCTGATTTCTTAATCTTGTTACTGCTGCAGGGAGAAGAATCTGATCCAAGGATGGTATTGGGCGGTAGGCAGCAGCCACCAAAATATTCAACACATCCACTTTGCTGATGTAGCTGGGAGAAAACAAAAAGGTTAAACAAATACATACACTTTGACTATTATCATACACTTGAAGAAATTCATGTCAAAGACAACTCTTAGATCAGTGCTTCCTAATCACCAGTACACCAGATTTCTCTATCCATCACTCTATCCTATTCAGACTATTTTATTGGGCTTTTTTGCCATGTTCAGTTGAACGCTGGCAGACATTAATTGCAGACACCAGCTATATGTTACCAAATCAAAATAATAGATGTGAAATGTATATATTACACCTGTCATCTCAAGCTCTGTAGTACAAAACTTGAGGAAAGTGCAAAATGCTCATTCTCAGGAAGCGAAGGTTTAAAATCCTATATTGAAATATATACTGAGAACAGATACACAACATCAGAAGTAAAATATTTACCCCAGTCTTTGTGAATTGTCTCTCCCCACTCTGAGAATTTTCTCAGTAATTATTATGCAGTCATATTACTGGAATTTTCTTCTATTTCAACTCTTATATTATTCTTACATTATGAACTTCTTGTTTAAAATGCCCACAGTACAATCACAAAACAACCCTCCCACCCTCCACTCCCCAGTAAAAAAGGATAATGGTCTCAACAGTACCTCAATACATCCTAGTAAACAACTGATAAATCACCTGTCACAGAGAGCTAGATCCTGGCTCCTTCCAGCTTTTACAAACATCATTTTGGCACTGAAGAGCAATTGCTTCATGATGTCCATAAGGAGACCAGCATCCACCTCAGGGTTAGTGAGCCCTTGGGACAACTTGCAGCAGTGCTCTATCAGCTGGTGGCCACACACTATGCTGTCACTGTGCAGGCTAAGGATGGCGATACACAAGGAAGAGCTGGGAGCCTGACAAATGGAGGAAAGACAGAGAAACATGGGTTACTGAGGTAGTTCTCCAGGGAATTGCTTATATTGGACCCTCTTCAGATCTCACCTGTTCATAATAAAATTCACTGCGTACAATTTCATTCTCTTCTTCATTCAGGGAAAAAATCCATTCAAGCTCAGTTCCCTTGGGTATTCGCACCATTGTGGAATATTCATTATTAGAAGTTTCTGTAGCCAAAAAGAAAACACTAGGTAGAATCATTGTGCAATAAGTAACAAACCTGGCTAAGAACACATAATGCAGAGTCTTCTCTTATACTCTCCTAAACTAGTCATTTGTAATCCTCTCATTGTGCAAGTTTCTGCCAGTATCACATGTCCAGCACACAGATTTACGGAAATATTTTCATTCATACCTAAACTTACTCTCAGTTACCAACACACTGTCACCAAAACTGGCCCCAGTAACACTATACTGTAGTGTGAAGTAAAACAAGGAAAATAAACAACAAAAAACCAAACGCTCTTTCTAAATTGAACTGGAAACTGAATAATTAGAATAAACCAGGCTTGGAAACATCTCATAAGCTTTCTTCACAGTCTCATCAGAGAAGTTAGAAATGCAAAACAAATAACTTTCCCTCTTATATCTGAGGATTTCCATAGTTACATTCTTCACTCCTACTGAATAAATTATACAGGCCCAGTGATGTGTAGCAATGCTGGAGGCAAAGAGAAAGATCTAACCAGAAGCAGCAGCTCAGAAACTGCATTTCAGCTGTTTCGGCCTTGTAACAAAGGTAGCAGTAAAGCAAACTTCTGCCAACAGCAAAAAAAAAACCCAAAAACCAACAAACTCAAATATCCCCTAATACTTAAAAAGGGACAAGTAATGAAAACATTTTTCATTTGTTTTGTAGCACAAATGCAAATTTTGTACCGTGTTTCACATTAGTGCTATCAGGCCTTCAAATAAATATGTTTTGGTCTACCAGAATTTCACATCAGTGTAGGAAAATTTTGCAGAATCACCTCAAACATCAGACTACGCAACGAACAGTAAATGCCTTCTGAGGAAAAATGGCACAGAAAAAGTCACCTACATTTTGCATTATTCCTGAAGTATTATGATATTGCTTGTTGAAAGTGAAATACCAAAGAGAAATTACTAGTCCATATTCACACAACCAGCAAAGGAGATGGAACTCAGGACACAACCAGACCCATGAGAGGGACTCATCCTGTTCTACACCCAGCCAGCATGGTCTATCAAACACCACAGCAGAGCTATTCAGAGTTGTACTATCATGGTTTGTAAACAGATGATCACTCAGCACAGCTCTGTACTGGACTAACTCGTTCCTCTCATACCACAGCCACAGACTGTGCCTAGTATACAAAGTGCATTCTCCAACTGTTGTTTCTCAGTTCCTTCCTTTAATCCTTATCGAGCACTCTCAATATTGCTCAGGCATTTCTCCTAAATTTCAGTTTCCATTTACAGAAGTTTGGAATGCTCAATGTCAACCTGCACATGCAGAAAACATCAGAAATATTTTGTAACTGAAGTTTTGATCACCCTTCAGCTGCAACTAGATGTACCAGTCTCATATTTCTAACTCTGCTGCTAATCAGAGCTTTTAAAAAAATTTGAAGTTTAACATGACTCCATTCCTTACCTTCCATGTGGTCTTGACCTTCTTTTCTGCTGTAATAAAATGACAGAAAGAAACATCATGCCTACTCCAGCACACTGGAGAAAACAGTTTTTCAAGAGACATCAATACAGCTAGCGTTTTTAGAACACTGTCTCATAAAAATCTAACATCTCTCCCTCCCTACCTTCTCTGACTCACTGTCCTGCCCCTTTCTTCTACTGTCCAGAAATCTAAGATCCTGCCTCTGCATTGTTGTATTTCAGCTACACTAATTAGTTATTACAGCTTCCTGTAGGAATAGTACTGCTGCATGCATCATAAAAAAGAAGACACTGACAACAAAAATAACTGCCCGGTATCAGAATGTGTCAGAGTAAAAATTAAGTTTTTGGCACTCAGGTCCCTGTCCTTAAGATTTGTTTGGTTTTGACATACAAATAGGGCAAGTATAAAAAAAATCCAGACAGTTAAGCAATTCAAATATGACAGGTGGCATTCAAGCTCGCTGCTAGGCTCTGCGGACATAGTCTGGCAGTGTAAGCAATGGTTCTGATGCAAACTGGTTTAGCTAGAGGTGACTGCTTGTTTTTTCAGAGGTCCCATTTCAGATCTGCACAGTATCCCTCTTTTCCTTGCAAGCCTGCTGATATTGCCATAGCAGATACTGCTATCGGCAGGCTGAAAAGAGGCATTTTTATTTTGTGTGATCCTGTCAAGCCTGCCAATAGCAGTACCACCTATGGTAGTATCAGCAGGCTTGACAGGGTCACAGAGAGTAAACCGCATTCTTTTCAGCTGCACTTTTTGCCAGCTGGCTTAACATACACACAAAAATTTCGGTCCAACTCTCAGTTTAAAGCAACCACATAATGAAAATCTGTCATCACAGCTGTCCCTTTTATTAAGGGCAGTTTCAAAGCTATCAAATAATGACATTGCTTTTGAATCCCCAAGGGTTCAAGGAGTCATAGTCAATGGATTAGGGATTAAACACTAAAACACTATGTTCAGCAGAGCTAGTCAACATGTGTTGTTAATCCAGCAGCTGAGTAAACTGCAGGAAACTTTGTCACTGTAGTAGTCTGTGCTGAATATGTTTTGCATAAAGGCATTCCATTCTTATGTTTAATGATCAACTGATGCTTAAAGAATTAAAGACTGTTGCCTGGCTCTCCAGTGTTCTTTCTAATATGAAAAGTATACTGAGGCATAAGAACATCCCCACACCTATTAAGCCTGAAAATCCCAACAGCTGGAGGCCAAGAAGCTGATGTTATATTATCCAGATAAACCCAAATGCTTATTTCTCTTTCATTCCATTCCTGTATTCTGCTGTGTACATGAAACTGAGGAGAATCAGAATGGAAGGGCTTACGTGCTTGTGTCTTGTTCCAAGCCAGGCAGATGTTCCCTGTTGTAGTAGCTATAGCACTGATTGCATACACGAGACAGATTTTCTCTGCAAGCTTCTACTGCCATTTTCTTGGTGGAGCAAGAGCTGCACACAAGCCTGCCACAGCGCCTGCAGTGATGGCGCCTGTTAAACTAAGCAAAAGAGGTCATGGATGAGCAACAGAAAGAACTGACTGCAGTCCCCTCCTGTATCCGCCTCCACTCATGAGTGAACATACTCCATTTGAAGGGAGGAAACCGCACACATGATAAGGCTTTTCAGAACTGTACAACTACTGATTCTCACTGTTACAATTCCTTTCTGGAGAGGGCATGGCAAAGGAAAAAGACAACCCAGAGACAGGTATTTAAAACACGTTTGCTGCAGTTTTGGGCCTTCAGCTATTTAAAGTGCCCCGATTTTGATCACAGAGCTATTAAGATCATCTCTTGGAAAAGTCAGAAGCTGCAGACTGTCTGACACCATCTTAGTAATTTCCAAATTCAAAAGCAACAGATACTTTGAAAGAACAGTACTGCTTCTAAGTAGTAGAAGATAACAGACTGCCAGCACACCTGCAAAACTCAAAATCAAACTTCTCCCTCAGAGTACCAATGCAGTTGGCTCTATGAAACTACAGGTTTTAGAAAAGTGTAACCAACAGCAAAGATTATGTTTTCCATACTGGTAATCTGAGTTATATGATGTTCATGTTCTCTTGCCAGCACAGTCAACTAGACAGCCTTTTGAAGTACTAATACTGCTATTACACATTTTTGAGATCTCATAGTTGTCTCCTCTCTGATGACCAGATCTCCTCTTTAGGCTCTATCACTTCCCAAAACTCTGCAAGGAGCTAACTGATGACAGTCTCCTCAACTACACTAAATAGAAACTAATGGTTAAATATCAAGGGTCTGGCAATCTTGCCAGGCCTACAATGACGTAGACAGACTAGCTGAAGTGGCTAATGTATCTTAGAAAACTACAAGCAAGTGTTCATATTAAGGTCACTGCTCTTGGAATGTCTGTACTTCATTTTTTGCTCCTTACCATGGTGAAGCGTTCACTTTTGCAAACCATACATATCGTTTCAGTGTCATCAGGTATCCATTGCTGCTTTGGTGGTGGCTTCTCAGGAGGCACAAATTCTTGAGGAAACAAATTCTGCTGCAGACTTCTGTCTCTGGGACTTGCAGATATGGTGGCACCTTAAAAAGAGGCAGGCCAAAACAAACATGGAATGGGAATTAAGCTGCTCAATGGAGTCTCAAATACCAGAAAACATTACAGACTTACTAAGGCTGTAAGATCTTTCTGCCTCACAAGAAAACTACCATTATCTGTCAACCAGGCATGATAGAATAGCATTGTGTAAGGAATATATATGCTTTAAGCTAAAACTGGAAGACTGTAAACTTCTGGTACTTCAATACTGATAAGCAAGTGCACAAAGAAGTGTAAGAAAACTTGACGTCTGTTCTTGTATCATAAGCAGAGACTTTAAGGAGGAAGAAAAAAAATACCCTGTTATATGGATTCTAAGAAGTGATACAAAATAAAATATAATCTTAAGGATATCCAGTGTTGACATTCCTGAAGACCGAGGCTCTTCTTTGTTATCTCAAAAGAGGTGTGGTATGGCTAGCAACAGCATATCCCTCCCTATTCTGGTCCCCTTTACAATCTACTGTTGTGAAAGCAATTCAAAGCAGGAAGAGTTTTTAAGTCTTTGACCTTGCCAATGAAATGAATTGAATAAAGTTGATACTATGAGATAGGCTTCCAGTTTATATGCTGTGAGACAGTCACACTGAAGGCCAATTAAAAAGTTCAACATGTCGTTGCAGCCCTGCAAGTCACCTCCTGAGTACATGAATACTAAATTAAAAATTAAAAAAAAAAATCTCAATTCCAATAAAGTGAACTCATGCTCATCTGAGTAGACACTGGATTGTGAAGTAACATTGGAGCATTAGACAACCCATTCAAGTTTTGTAACAACACACAGATATTAAGCTGAGCATTATGAGAAAAACTGAAGAGCTAAACAGCCCAATTCAAGACACTGGTGTCCCTTTGTGTAGGCAGAGCAAGAAGAGTCTTCAGTTCAGGATACAGAATCAAAGAACAGTAAAGACATCCTAAATTATAGATCAGAACATCACTGTGCAGCTCTAGTTCAGGTCCATCACTTGCTAAGAATCATCAGCCTTGAAGGTCTGAGGGTATCCTTTGCTAGTCATTTCCCAAGAGCAACGACTGTGCATCTCTCACAATAAATATCCTCCAAAGAGAGCATCTCTTGCTTTAGATGCTGAATGGAACCTGTAAAAATGATTAGTGGTTATTTTTAAGCCACAAATATTCTTCAGCTGTTTTGGCTTATATTATTTTGTTTCTGCTTATTTGTGTTGGAGGACTGCAGAACCCTCTCAGACAATACAAGGTGTGCTATTTCCATCAGGTTGCAACAGGGATCCTGGGAAAAAAAAATTAAAGGACCAAAATAATGAGGGAAAAAATACAACACAAATGAGAGTTCTACTGTAAAATCAAAGTTAAGAAAAAAAGTTACTGAGCAAAGAACAGGAAGACAAGGAGAGGTACCACAATTATGGGCTTCCAGCCAACCTCTGCCCATGTAACCACAGAGAGAGTACAGAAGTCAATATACAGAAAGATTAACCTGCAGCATCATTAATCCCCTAGCAACCTAGCTGTGACAAAGAGGTAAGTTGTTTTTTTCCCCTGCAGATGTAGTCCAGTTTCCTATGGTCTGTTTGGGCTTGTTTTTTTCTCTAGGGTCTGGAATGAAAAAGTGTTGTGCTGATTTTTCAGACATTTTCTAGATACCTACCAAAAATAACATGAAGGCACACACTTCTTTGCTCCCTTTAAGTTTGCTTTTAATTAGGCCCAAAGAACCCAACTGTAGAGACCTATGCTAACCTGCATTAAATGTGACTTAAGATACTATTAAGTAGTGGGAGACACACACATAGGAGATAAAGCAAATCTGAACAGGTTGAAAGAAAGTGGCACCAAGGTCTTAACCCTACCAGTAAAGCTGACAGGAGATAGTTCCGATGATCCTGATTTAGACAGTGCTTCACACTCCAATACCTGATTGAAACTTTCTTGGATACGTATCAGAGCATCTAGGACAAAGGGAAAAAAGGAAAAAAAAGAATCAGAGAACAATAGTGGTCATACATCTACCTGTTTTGACAAAGATTAGAGGAATCCATTCACAGGAGTCTGTAAGAATGTCAGCACAATAGGGGACTAGCCATGTAATTACAATTATGTTTCCACAAAAACTAGTCCACAACAATTTGTGCAAAACTGTAAAATTCAATGACCTAAAACACAGAAAAAGGGATCCTTATTAAGGCAACGGACTACTTTCAGGTACAGGATCAATACAGCAGAGAATAAACAGTAGATGTGAAAACGATTAGTTGACACAAGATGCTCATGACAAATGCTAAATGCTTCATATTGCAGTGGAAGTAACATCCTTGCAGTGTTACAGGTCATTTGGCAGGAAACATAGGTAAATTTGATGCTTTTACGCTAGCAAAAGTTCATCTTTAAATCATGAAATGAAGTAAACATTTGGAAACTGGCATAAAGCAAGCTGGTACCATATATGCAGCTATACGTACATAAGTACACATGCCATGTGCTTTTAATACAGCGAAACACAAGCACTGGATTTGATCTGCAGCACTTTCTACTGTTCCAGCTCTAAAACCCTGACAGGAGAGAGCCAAATGCAGGAGAATCAAAGACAACATGGATGAGAAAGGAATTGAAAACCAAGAAAGGAGAGATGTGCTAAGAATGTTAAATAGAACTACAAGTCTAAAAGTCTTTTATATGAAAGAAGGAACAGGATTCTGGTAGGAAGAAAGACTAAGATTAAAAGCCCATTTGATTTGCAGGAAGATGCAGTTGGCTGCAGGTTTTAGAACTGCTTAAGTTGTCAGTGACTGTGTAAAACAGGAATGAAATAAAATTGAACGGTATCCTATATGAAAAGAGACCCCCAAAAGCAGCAACAGAGGAAAGTCAGATAAACTCTTGAAGCCATCCGGGAGAACACCTATTTACAAGAAAGACAAAGACGTTAAGAACATGCTCTTGACTAGAGAGATACTAGAGACACACATCTAAAAACGTTGTGGCACAAATGGTGAAATGATTCCGGCAGGAAATTTGCCCTTCTTTCCAAAGTGAAAAACAGCATTCATACAGACAGTCACCTGATCTCTTTTCTTTTAATGCGAAAGGGAAGTTGAGAGCTTTTTCTGCATACTTGGAAAGCAAATTGTCAATGTCTTCTACAGTAAAACCAATTTCCTGTTCAGCTAAGAGTTGGTGAAGTGTCTGCACAGCAACAGCTACCCAGTCCACCTTCATATTCATGAGGAGCTGCTCCACCATGAGCAGCGGCCTGGAGGAGAGGTGGAAGTAGTTAACACGGGAGAGCTCAGGCAGAGTCAGTAGCACCTGAAACACAAGGAAAAAGGCATAAAATAAAATTACACACCTCCAAATCTGTGTTTCTGTGAGGATAAAGACAAAAACTAGCACAGTAGCTTATGCAGGGAATGGAATAACATATAGAGGTAAAAATATGGAGGTGGGACTTCTCAAAGCTATTGCTACTTCTGTTACAGAATTACTGAGTGGTTTTGCAGAAATTACTTAGCTTCCACTTTCCCATCCCCTAAAACACCACCTCATTTCAGAGGTGGAGGAAGAGTGGAAAGCATTTTGTTACCCTGTGACTGATCCGTTGTAGCAGAATAAAGCACATCATCTTACTAAAATAAGCTTATAAAAAGAACATTAGCCCAATCCTTATCCTTCCATCATTTGAGGAAGCATCGAGAGAAGAAAATAAGATCAATTTTTCTAAAGATGGGCACTTAATATGGACCCTTTCCAAATTAAATCATGTCTTCAAAAGGGCCAAGTGAGGGAATAGGAGGAAGCCCAGCAATATACTATTGTGGCACACATTGAAGCTGCTATTTGTAATCCTACAACACAGTATCCATTCTGAAAAGCACTGCATTTTGTTTACATAGAACACATTTGACTAAAGTAATGTACTGGCTAATGCATCTATTCCCAGGTTGAGTACAGAACCTATATGAATTCTGTAAAGACAATGGCCACCAAAAAACCAGAGTGATACTGTCTTTTGGAAAGCACTTGGGAGAAGCATGCCATGGGAGCATCAAAGGCCACTATACAGGTGCAAATTTGTTTATATTACTACACAGGAAGGACACTTGGTGTTTCTGACACAGCGAGTAAGTTAAGGATGCTTGCTTTTTCACTGAAACAATTAACAGCTGTCCTGACAAAGACTGCAATTTTATTTTATCTATCCCCCTGCCCCAGCTTTTGGTCTGTGCATTCCTCCACGCCCTACAGCTCAAACACAAGACTGCTCTGTTCATATTAGGAGCTACAAGCACTTTGTAATACAAGAACCGCAAAGATGGAGAAGGGGAGGAGAAGTTTTAAGACATCTCTAACCTTCCTTTGGATCCTGAGACACAGGATCTTATACCTGATATGGTGAGAACACTCCGGTATATTCTACAGACTTTATATTTTATATGTATATTATGTACTATAAGATTACTTATATATTGCCATTAAGTCCACAATGCAGGAATTTTGCTCACCTTTGATCCCATATAGAGGGCCTGGATTTCATTACGGCGTGCTGTTGTCAGATTTGCATAGAAGTGAGCTGTGAGGTAATCAGCCAAGAAGTGAGAGGCTGTCAAGTTTGGATGCTGGTCAAGGGACTGTTCACTGATTGCAAGGCAAATACCAGGGTCTCCAATTCTTTGTAAAAGCTACAAATACAAACAAAATACTGTGAATCCTTACCACATTCCTGGAAATTAGCCTTTGTAACAGGCAAGTCCATGACAGATTATTGCTCCACAATAGTCCAGCAAGCAAGTTAACTTGCACAAGTATTTACCTATATAAGGATGACTTAGATAATCCACTTATAGACTACTTATTGCCTATTTTTTCCAGTTATTAATAATTTTTAAAAAAATATTAAAGCAAATAAAAAACAAACATGAAATGGGACAGAAGGTTTAGTGATGAGAAGGCTCCCCTTTGCTTCCAGAGTATTTTCAAAGCGACATAGTCTTGAAGGAAGCTGCACTTTATTTAATGCTCTCTGTTACTAGCAACAACTCCATAATTATCAAAACTAGAAGAATTTACAGTTCACTTTGGGGCACTGAAGTACAACCGACCAACTTCCTGTTATTAGTTTCACTTCTGGTTCTTCTACTTAAGTAGTATAGAAATGCTTCAATATGGCTTTTCAAATAAAAGGAGCCTTGTATTCCCATATAAGTCACATTTATGCTATTAGGTACAACAACTACATTGCCAAATTGGATTTTTACTTAAATAGAGAAGGGGACAGCCACGATCCTGAAAGCATATCTAAACAAATAGCTTCTCTTAAGGGAGGAACCAAAAAGGCCATGAAATGCACATGAAAGCCGCAAAGAAAAAAGTTCTCAACATGTTTGATGTATGGATGTAAGGCTGAAAGAGTCCTGCAGCTACCTGCAATGCTTTTTCCATGTCTCCCATCTCCAACAAATGGAGAAGGTGTTCACGGTGAAGGTTGATCAAGTCTTCTCTTGGGACAGGATACAAGTGCACCCATTCCTCACACAACTCATATTCCTAAAGAATTCAAGAAGTAAAATTAAAAAAGTAAAAATAAAAATAAAAAAACCAGACAAACTCTACCCTCTCCGATACAGCTGTTTCTTCCAAAGTTCTGATCAACTTCAGAAATTCTGTAGCTTAGACTCCTCTTCCACAAAGATGATAGTCAATTTTGTCAGGCATTGAGAATACCTTCTCATCTCACAGTAGGCGAATTGCCTTTTTACAGAGACACTTTTAAAGCTAGCCAGGTCTACAGCATTAGTACTTATATAACAAGCAAGCCTGTATTATGCCCAAAGCCATGGTATTAAAGGCTTCAAAATTCCTCGAGAAAAGAACAGGTTGTATCTCAGAATTATAACTTAAACTTGAGGATTATTAACTACATGTAAATCTTGACATTAAACACAGATCCATATTTGTTTCTGTAGCACAAAACTGAGTAAAGGAATCCTTCCTCCAAAGGCAATCTCCATTGACTGGTGTTTTAAGATGCTATTTCAACAAATCTATCTATTCAAGTTCAAAGCATTCTAATTCAACAAAGTTCATATGACAATGCCTAACCTTTGCTTTCAGAATGACATTCATGATGGCCTGCGGATCATCAGTGCAGGCTTTTTTCAGATCCTGCCAGTCGTTCCACAATGGTTCATTTTGCACATTCAAAATCTGAAAAAGTTAGTATTAGGGTAGCACAAATTTTAAAAGCTTTATCTACATCAGTCATTAAATCTAAGAAAATAGCTGAGCTGATCACATAAAGAGTCACTTCATGCAAAGATAAAAGTATAAAAGGAGACCCATCTGTAGCCCTTTTCTGGGATTATGCAATACACTTGCACTCCAAAAACATCTATGCAATTTTCTCAGAGGCATGAGTCTCCAAAGCATGTTTATAAGGGAAGGTTTTTAAAAGACTAGGTAGCAATAATTATGAATAAAAAAGTACATGTATAATGCAGACATTGCTGGCACTAACACAGAGACAACTGAGATAACTGCTAGTTAGCAGAAACACCACCAGACAGAGCTCAGCAGGGATTTATGACTCCTTTTTTTGCTGTTTGGTCTGTCAGTCTGTGCTGAACTCCAGGCCAGTGAGTCTGACTTAACTTGGGTATCTGCACTACTCTGCAGTTAGAAGAACTGACTGTAATACCAACATGCTTATTGGACCACTCATCTTGTATACCACACTTAGGTATCTCTGCACCTCTCAAGCTTATAAAATGATGAATTGCCATGGAAAGTCTCTAGCGTTTGTGCAGAATGGAACAACAGATACTTGGCAAAAAAAGCTGCCTCACACGTTTGTGTTTGCAGACCTGAATGCTAATAGGACAGTGGAAGTAATGAAAAACAGAAGCAGAGTGTTAATTGGATATTACAGCACTGAAAACACATGAACTGTTTTGGAAGAAAGATCTGAAAAGCTATTATGACCAAAAAAAAGAAGCATGAGCTAAAACTCTTTTCAAAGCGCAAACATATTTCCTCCTTGCTGCCTATTTCATCTCACTGTTTACTTAAATAATGACATTGTACCTTTTGATAAACCTGAAGTTCTTTCTTTCTGCTCTGTAGACTGGCTTTTAGTTCATTGGCTATGCCCAGATCAGAAATGCAATAAGCTAGAATTTCCAAACAGGCATCAAGGGACCATTTGTCCAGACAACGCAGGGCCAGCCTGCTTCTCAATGTTGCATTCTTCACTTGGAACAGGTATTGCCATCCATCCTTACCTGTGGAGGAAACAAACCACTCGTCTGAAACTCAGTTTCTATAATTCAGAAAATAATTTAAAAAAAATCTTCAACGGACTACGTCACCAAAAGAACAAAAGAACCACTACAGTGCTGAAAAATCTACACTAGACTCATTCCAAGACTCAGATTCTCAGGAAGTAACCAAAGTTGAAATGGGATGCTTACTATCTTTAGACTTCAAAGGGCACATCCTTTCCCAGGATACATCACCCATATATGACAATGACACTGCTGTAAGAGATGTTCCATTAACAGCACTAAGATTAATGTCTCCTGATGTATTCAGCTCTTCACAGACAAATAACACTACAGATGTATTCTAGTCCTCTTGTACTGAATTGGTCAGGATTTGCAAATTTGCAAAGTAGAAACTACACCATCAGAGAAAGAAAATGTAGGATGAAGGAAGAGGGGATCTGTTTCTGTCTCTGGATTTGACCAAGGACCACTACCTTAGTTTCTACCTCCTGATTCAGGCTGCACTTTCATTTAAAAAAAAAAAAAAAGAAGATTAAGGGGGAAAAAAGGCTGACTTAATCCTTCTTACCTTCAGCAGCTGCACAGCTCAGCACAGCATCCTTCACACTGACCAGCTCCTCCACATCCTGAGTGTACAGATCCAATACCTTCACAGCTCTGTCCCAATCCTTTGCAGCAAGAGCTTGTTCAAAAACTCCCATTAATATCTTAACAGCTGTGGTGGAATGCAATCCTAGGAGAACCAGAGATATGTATGTCTTGCCAGAGAAGACAGCAGCCAAACTGCCACCTTCCTTCTGCTGATTCTGAAGGGGCTCAAACATAGCAAGAAGAAATCGTTCCAATACTGGGAACTCCTTCAACAGTGCCTCACACTCCCTGGTTATCTGTTCCAAACCTAAAGGCACCTCCCGTTTGCCCCGAAACTCCATCCAAGATAAACTTGATTTGGGAATTTTCTGTATATTGGATGCACTTAGACATGCTACTGTGGCCATTAGTTTCGACTGAGACTTTAGGAAGTCCAGAGAGGAGGCAGTGAGTGTGTGCTGGCTCAAGTCATTCACACAGGATGGGGCCTGAGTGGAGATATCTTCAGAGGTCACTGCAGAATTGTGAATAGGTATTTCAACATCTGGCAGGCAGTGGCAGGCACACTGGTGTGCTAGGTTGCTGATGTTTCTCAGAAGATACTTCGCTTGACTGTTTTGTCTTGCACTGCACAAGGACAGTGGTTCACAGCAACAGTTAACAATAACTTGCTGCACATTCAAGTTCAAGTCTTCCTTAACCAAGAGAGAAGAAAGCCTGCAGGATTGAGAACAGAAGCAGCTTACCAAACACATATAAAAGGTACTTTAGAGTTACACATTTTCACAAATCTTCCAAATGTTTTGTGAACGCAGCCTCCTAATATACTTCAAAAGTACATACAGGGGAAGAGTACATATCCTATATTTACCAAGTGGTTTTACCTAAATGTGACATACTAAAATGGTTTTCCATTAATGATAATTTTTTTAAGAGCTACTTTGTCAAATCAGACACTTTGCATGCCAGACTAATTTAGTAACTTGTGATGAAGAACACTAGATTATTCAGCTTACCTACTGGCCAGGGCAAGTGCCATGCCCAGCTGTATTTTTAAGAAGCCCTACTGCTCTATTTTGTATTATTACACTGCTAAGTTGCAAGTCCACTCCTCTGAGCTGATACATATGCAATAAAAAAATACACATAAATGCCCTCTCTTTTCAAAACACACAGTAACCGTTAAAAATATGGAGCCACAGTTTGCCCTAAACAAATCTTCAGCTTGGTAGAGAAACCACTGACTAAGCTTCTCCCTGCACACCAATCCTTGCAGCATTAAGTGAGTGGCTGGTGGGACACAGCAGGCTGTGCTACCTGTACTAGCCAGAGGAGAGTTCAATCCTGGCTCAGGTCCGAAGTCACCAACACCAAGATAACCCAGAGAAGTATAATCTGAAAAGCACCAACCTGTCAGGATGAACCTGTCTGTCAAACACAAGCTGGGAGAGTAGCTGAGATGGACTCTGCTGTAACAATATGAAAGGGTTCCCCACTTTCACTTCTGCAGATGTATCTTTAAAAAAAAAAAAATCAGAATATTTATTACAATACAAACTCATTAGGTGAATACATCAACTCTTATTTTTAGGAACACGAATTTTAAGAGCCTGAGTCTGATACCTCTGACCAAATTCACAAAGGTCCATATTCAGATTAGTGTAGTAAAATCCAAATTGCAAGGTATTTGGGATTATGATATACCCCTCAAACTTGACACCACTGGCTCACATTTTACTGTAGCTGTTACCAAAACAGACAGAGTGGAAAGTCTTGGGCATTTAAGTGAGATCTAGGTTCAAACAGTTTAGCAACTGTACTTCAAACTTCCCCCAAAACACATACTTGTGGTGAGAGACGAAACATGCAATACTGGCTTCTGGGGAGTCTCTGGATATAGATTAGTGAGTCCATGCTCTATTCAAGTCAAAGTGAGCAAAGGGAGAGAGAACCCACAGATGTACAGCTACTTTACAAAAGTAGTAAAACCTTGGCCAGTATTGCTGAAAAGCCTTTGTATCCACTACTGAGTTATGTTGAGTAACTCTGAACAGATTCTCATGAGCTCACCTTTTCCTTTTATCTTCCAGTACAACATTTCCCCAAAACTCACTCAGGCCTTAAATATTGTGCATTTTTTTTGGCTTTGGCAGTTAGTCGATGAGGACTGAATCATGTCCACACAGAAGTCATGGTTGGCATGGTAGTGACCTGAGCTGATCCAGCATGTCTGAAAAACTGCTTTGCCCTTTTTCCTTATCCTCTTGGGAAAGTATTCTCTGGCATCAGTACTGTGGTATTTTACATTAGTGCAGCTCAATTAGTGTCAACTTTAAAATTAAACAGATGAATGGTTTTTCTCCTAGCGCAGCGAATTGTTCTGTTGGCTTTAAGTGCTGATGGTGCATTTCTGTTTATGGGCTGCCACCATCTACTGATTGTACGAAAAAAAAAATCTACCTGGTTACCTCTGCATAGCCTTCTTCACACTCTCTTCTTATCCCTGTGGAGCAGCAACTGAAAAGAGCACAGCATGCTGATCCACTGGATGCAAAAATCAATCTTGGCTTACAGCGTAGTGATCTGAATTTTTGGAGGTCAGGGGTTGCTGGTTTTGTTTAAACAAAGTGCAGAATCTGAGTCAGTAGTTAACATTTCTGTTCTCATTTTCCTGCTGCCGTCAGCTTTTATCTTAGCTGGGGGTGGCCATAAGCAGTAAGAAATAAAACTTTTAAAAGCAGTGCAGTAATCAGTTGAAATCAAGAGATCTGACTATGCACAGATAGTAGGCACGTTTGGCAAGGAACCGTTGTTGCACAATTACTTTCTAGGACCAAGCCACACTACACAGTCTAGGTATCTTCACATTGGCTCAGACTTCCCAGCAGAAACCCCTTACCTAGATCTGCATTTAGGCATCGTAACACAACGGTAGCCAGTGTAGTGATGTAGTCAAAGAAGGCCTTCACAAAGTTTGTCTGCCTGTTGCTCTCTGGCATCATTTGGACATGTTGGTCAAGAGTCCTCAGCAGGAGCTGGGTTTGACTCCAAACCAGGTGCTTCTCCAGCTCCACAGGTTTCAGAGAAGCCTGCTCCACCAAGGTGCCAAGCAGGCTCCCTTTAGAGTCTGGTTTAAGAAGACAGACATCCATCCAGGATCCAAGTAAGTATTAAATGCCAGAAAGAAAGAGGAGGGATGGAAATAGAAAAAAAAAGGGGGTGGTGGGAGAGAGAGAGAGAGAGAAAAATGCTTTAGCCTAGTTTCCTCTCAGTAATTACAGAACTCAGTCTGGCCACTATCATATTATTGAAAGCAAGAGAAATTTTCACAGCAGGAAAAAAAATAAATCAATGGTTCATTTACACTAGTAACCATGCCTCCAACAAGTTGGAAATATATTAAACCAGGTCTAAAATATATCTAATTGTGTGTCATTAGCACATTAACTTATTTTAAAACACAGCTATTGACCAGTCTTTGTGTTCCATAACATTCAGCCCTTAGAGCTCTCCTAATTTTTTGCTCATTAAACATACAGATATCTTTAAATATTTTACAAATACCTATGTGCCATAGAAACGTGGTGAATGGAGGAAAAAACCCACCATAAGAAAATATCCCAGCGCTATATAATGAAGAAAGGTCTGAGAGAAGGTAACATTGGAAGACTTCTTCAGAAAAGTATGAGACATTTTATGATAGCCCTATGGAAATTGGAAGGTACTATTATGCTACAACAGTTTTACAAGTTATCTTCTTGTCAAAAAAAAAAAAGATACACCTAATTACCTATAAGCTGTCAGGTTAAAATACACTCAAAGGATTCCTTGCTAGAACTGAAGAAAAACAGAACAAATTATAACCTCAGTTGTACTCATTAATATTTTTCTTTCTTCTCTGGCAAGTTCACAATTTTAGCTCTGAAATAAATCCTCAGAACATCAGAATTAAAGATAAATTTTGCATTTTACATTATGCTTTAGAAATAATATATTTATGCGTATGTCAAAGAGCATTACTACTAGATTTATAGATGTCTCGACAGGCCAAACAAAAATTTAGATCCATTTGTCAGTCTTCACAATCACAAATAACTCACCCACAGAACATTCAACATGAGTCAGTGTTTTCAGGATTTGATTCAGATTTTGTGATAAAACAATTTCACTGGTAATACTTTCTTCAGTCAAGGCAGGGTAGCAAGCTTGCAGAAGGTCTATAATACTGCATCGAAAATGACTCCCCATTTTATCATCTGAGACCTCTACAATGAGGGAAAAAGAAACAGCAACTATAACAAAGACAGAAATATTCCTGCTCACAGAATCAAAACTGTATTATAATACAATTAGTTTGGCAAATTCAGAGTGTTTCAGCTTATTTAGAATAGAGCTCGGGTGTCCCTCCTTCTTTTTTCTTTTAATATACTAAGCTAAAAAATGGGAAGGTCAACTTTTCCATCGCAACAGACGGTGAGAATTTGATTTAAGCACATTTCAACAGAAAATCTTATCAGCAAAGCATACTACCTGGCTTGGATTGCCCTTGCGATGTGCAGGAATAGTTGAGAATTTTACTTATTTGCTGGAGAACAGCTGGGAAACCCTTTACACCTTCAGAGTGCAGTAAAACAGTGTCAGGTCGGTGGCCTGGAAAAGTCATTCCACAAAAGGGGGACAAAGTAAAAGTTAGGAGTGGAAAAAGGAGAAACTAACGTCAAAGTACAAAACGAGATTTAATTAAGACTCGGGTGTTAGCACAAACAACACAGCATCGAGAGGCATTTTCCACTCTCAGGCCCGTGTTGATAAACACAAAAATCAAAAGCCTACCCCGAGTTTCAAGTCTGTTGTACAATCTTCTTTCTGCTGTTTCCAAAAGCTGTTTGCATGTCTTCCAAAGACGGCACTGAGTACAAGCTAGGTCAAATGCTGCCATTGCTGAAGGACTGAGGTCCTCAAGGACTTCCCGCAGAGGATCAGTATGCTCCAGCTGGATGTTGCTGATCCAGAAGTTTTCTTGGAGAGTAGGGGTAAGACTTCCAGAAGTTGCAAGCAATTTATCAGTAACATCCGAGATGGAATAAAATACCATACCTACATCCATCAGCAAAACACACAATCGCTAATTAAACAGCATATTTATCCAGATCCTGTCATGGGCAATTATTCTCTAATCCTTTAGGAAAATAATTCCTAGGAAATAGGAAAATAAGTAGGTGGCCTGCTTCATGGACCAATGATTGCAGAACAGATAAAACTAATTGGGCATGAACAGCAACTGTCAGCATTCTTAGTCTCCTTTTACGTCAAAGAACCACTACATACTTTTCTGAAATATTGCTGCACTCATTAGGACAGAATTTAAATTGCTTTCTCCTGTTTTCCATTTCTCTCTCACTTTCTATGAGAAGAACTGAAAAAACCCAGTCCTCACCAGCTGCTGCTGCATTTCCAATAGCTTGCAGTGTTGAACGGCTACTGCCAGATTTCCGGACGCCTCCAGCGCCATCTGATGCTTGATTCTCAATATTGTGCTCCACCCTTGCCATTTCTCGTACCGCCTCTTGGTAGCGCTCCATGAAAACCAATTCACCATAGCAAGGTGAAGTATTCAGATTAAACATCAAAGCCACCTTTCAAAAATAAAGAAGAGATGTAACTACAGAGCATGTCAAAAGATGTTTCCAAGGTCAAAGAGCTTTGGGAGTTTTTAGAGGAGGTGAGGGAATAAAATAGAACAGATACTTTAACTGAAAAACATCCTCACAGACACAGCAGGCTGAAATGGTTTCGGGTTTTGTTGTTTGGGTTTTTTAGAGTTTTAAGTGCCTGAAAAACAGGATCTTGGAGACATTTTTCAACTATTTTTTATAAAGTTCAGCTATTACTTGAATTAATTTTTGTAAACCACACCTTTCAGCATGACTATGTTTTCAATACACTATGTAACTAGAGAAATCTTAATCAAGTTGGGCCTCCAAAATAAACTATTTTAAACAAATGGATATTCAGCAAGGACTTCCAGGAATTTAAACACAGAGTAGATAAGCACAACTGTGCAAGTTCCAATTACCAAACCAGCAACAGAACACAGACCTAGCTTGAATTCTTTTGTTATCAGCCATACTGAAATTCAAACTAACAAAGCAAAACAAAAGCTTCTTTTTGTCCTGTAAGTAGGGAAAAGATGAAGTGGCATGCTTGATGTTAAACAGAACTAATGAGTTGAGCAGTAAGCTGCTGCTAATGCAATGCTTAAATGACATTAACTGCTCCGATATCACCATCTAAAACTCAGACAGGTCACTGCTTTTTGCAGAGGATCCAATCACTAATGCACCTCAAGATGTTTTTCAGAGCATCAGCTCAAAAGCCACATAGAGGAAAGGTATACCCAGCTTTGAGGGGGCAAAGAACTATAAATGTGCAGACTGTCATTTTAAAGTCCGTTTACCTGTTTTCAGTCCTATGTACTTAGCCTCAAAATATACCTCCTCCAAAGAAATGTAATCACCACTTTGGCTCCACTTTGAGTAAGGAATACATTTGCATGTCTCTGCTGAGCTTACAACTGGCAGATTGTCATGGTTTTGATTCACCAACCAGAGTAAGCAGTTCAGATGCTGCTTCCTCATGAGGCTTCACATGAGCTGTTCCTGTCCTTCATTCAGTTGAAACACTAAGCTTGGCCAGCTCTGATCAAACATTTTCATGCCTTGAGAACCCAAATTTAGAGAAGGCCTTTTTATATTACAAGGAAAAAAACCAACAAACCAAACCAAAACTGAGTATCCATAGGGATGATGGTTTGGAATATCCGTGTTCCTTTCACTTGCTTCTGCTACTGAAGTGATCCTTTCATTTGGAATGCAGATGCTTCAGTCCTATGCTTGCTAATGCAGAAGAAGCAGCTGGAATTTCACCAGCTATCCCAACCACAAATGCCAATACCAAAATAGATTTTCAATTGCACAAAATATTTGCATGTCATTTACCTGATGGGCTTCTACAAAGTTTCCTCTCAAAACACAAGAAACTAATAGTGATTCTGGTGGTGAAAGCATCATAGGAACGAGGGGGTTTTGCTGCTGTGGTCTCACCCTGCTTTCCAAATCACTCGAGCAAGTCAGATTACTGGTACTTCCCTCTGCAAGACAATGGTAGTAATCAGTATGCTATTACGGAAAAAATATTTCATCAGAAAACAGCCAACTACCAGATAACAGCACTTCACATATTTAACACAAATACAGGAGCACAGCCACAGGAAAGTTTTAGGGTAAAGAGGTCAACATAAACACTTTGTTAAAAATTCTTTTAATATCTCACTACTTGGTCAGAACTTTCAGTTTGGGTCTCTTCCGAGTGTAACGCTTCAGTGGCTACATAACATGGATACAATACTAGGGCACTGGTTCAATATGGATAGAGGGATAAAGTATTTGATTTATTAAATCAATTTGGCATGCCTAAGCATGTTTTAGGTTACATGACTACCAGTCAATTAGGTTTTTTGATTGTTTGCACATCACTACATTGCATACTGCTTCCTGCCACCCAAAAATATCAAGAAAACCTCTAATTTTCTTATTCCCAGGGTAGAGATTATACTACTCCAATTAGAAAAAGGTCAGTCAAAAATGGGACCTCTGAGAAGCAAAAAGTTCTAATTCTCTCCTGCATAAAGCAGTAATTCACATTAACTAGTCAAGGAAATAGTTCATCATGCACATTGACAAGAGAAAGCAATACTACTGTTGTGGTTTAATACCTGAGGTACTGGTGCTTAGCTCGCTACTTGTACTTTCTAATGATGGACTGGAAGCTCCCTCTTTCTCATCTAAAATGGAAACAAATCAAAACCAGCACATTAAATGCACTTTTTCTAGACAAGGTAATTAAAACTTGCTGTGAATTACAGATCAGGCAACTGCAAAAAACCTTCAAGACTATCTCATCAACATCGCTGATGCTGATGATAAATGCAAAACCTGCTGATTCGAAGAAATCAGACCACAGACTACTTGGGGGTGGCTCATCAGTGACTCACATCAGACACTTCGAAGCTTCTTATTTTGGAATATCCCACTCCAAAAACAGATGTACCTTTTAAAGGCTACATAGAAAAAGGGTGAATCATAGAACCATAGAATACGCTGAGTTGGAACCCATCAGGATCATAGAATACGCTGAGTTGGAAGGGACCCATCAGGATCATCGAGTCCAACTCCTGTCCCTGTGTAGGGCACCCCATGTGCCTGAGAGCATCATCCAAACGCTTCTTGAACTCGGGCAGGCTTGGTGCTGTGACCACTTCCCTGTGGAGCTTGTTCCAGTGCTCAACCACCCTCTGGGTGAAAAACTTTTTCTTGACATCTAACCTAAACCTACCCTGATTCAGCTTCCTGCTATTTACCCAAGTCATGTCATTGGTCACAGGAGTTAAGAGATCAGTACCTGCCCCATCTCTTCCCCTTGTGAGGAAACTATATACTGCAACGACGTCATCCCTCAGCCTCTTCTTCTCCCAGCTGAATAATCCAAGTGACCTCAGCTGCTCCTCATAAGTCATCCCATCCAGACCCTTCACCATCCTCGTCGCTCTCCTTTGGACACTCTCCAATAGCTTGATGTCTTTTTTATATTGTGGTGCCCAAAACTGCATGCAGTACTCAAAGTGAGGCCACACCAGCACAGAGTAGAGAGGGACAATCACCTCCCTCGACTGGCTGGCAATGCTGTGCTTGATGCACCCCAGGACAGGGTTGGCCCTCCTGGCTGCCAGGGCACACTGTTGGCTCATATTCAGTTTGTCATCTACCAGGACCCTCTAGTCTGTACTTACCATCAGGGTTGCCCTGTCCCAGGTGCAGAATCTGGCACTTGCCCTTGTTAAACTTCATGTGGTTGGTGACTGCCCATCTCTCTAACTCGTCTAGGTCTCTCTGCAGGGCCTGTCCGCCTTCAGGGGAGTCAACAGCTCCTCCCAGTTTTGTATCATTGGCAAACTTGCTTAGAATTCCTTTGAGTCCTGCATCCAAGTCATTGATGAAGATGTTGAAGAGGATTGGACCTAGGATGGAGCCCTGCGGGACCCCACTAGTGACCAGTTGCCAGCATGATGTTACCCCATTCACTGTCACTCTTCGTGCTCTTCCAGTTCTGAGTGTTGAGGCCCCCTTGGTCCATCATGAGTGTTGAAGACAGAGGCAAAGAATACATTAAATCTCTCTGCTTTGTCTATATCCCTGTTGGTGATGTGACCGTCCTTATCCTGTAAAGGACAGATGTTGTTTCTACACTGCCTTTTGTTGTTAATGTATTTGAAAAAAATCTTTTTATTGTCCCCCACAGTTCTGGCCAGTTTCAGCTCCAGTTGAGCTTTGGCCGGTTGAATTTTCTCCCTACAGTGGTTAGCAGCATCTCTGTATTCTTCCCATGTCACCTGACCTAGCTTCCACTGGGCATACACCTTCCTTTTTTGCCTAATCTGCAAGAGTAGATCCTGTTCAGCCAAACCAGTCTTCTGCCTCATCTGCTTGACTTCTGACATGTTGGGATTGCCTGCTCCTGTGCCCCTGGGAGGTGACGCTTAAAGAGTGACCAGCACTCATGAACCCCAGCACCTGCAAAAATATTTTCCCAGGGTACTTGACTCAAAAGCTCCATGAGCAACCTGAAGTCTGCTCTCCTCATGCCCAGTGTTGAAGTTTTGTTGGCAATTTTCCTCTTGTCAATAGAGATTTTAAACTCAATTGCCTTGTGGTCACTGTGGCCAGGATGACCTCCAATCTCCACTTCACTCAGGAGATCCTCTCTGTTGACGAGCAGCAGATCAAGAAGGGCATTCTTCTGAGTTGGCTCACTTATGACCTCTTTTGTAAAGCTGTCATCCAGGTGGCTTAAGAAATCTTCTGGCCCGGGTTGTGCTAGCAGTTTGTGGCTCCCAGTTGATTTCCCGCAAGTTGAAGTTCCCCATAAGGACAAGGGCGGTTGACTTGGAAGCATCCCTTAGTGCCTCAAAGAATAGGTCATCAGCAACCTCATCCTGGCCAGGAGGTCTATAGTATATTACCACAATAACATCCGCATTATTTTTTGGGTAAGAATCAAGGGACAAAACAACTCTCAACTGTGCCACTGCCAACTGTGAGCTCCATAGACTCCAGCCTTTCCATTACGTACAAAGCCACTCCCTCACCTCTTCTGCCCTGCCTGTCTCTTCTGAAGAGTCTGTACTCATCCAACAGGGCACTGCCAGCTTAAGCCAAGAATTCCTGTAGATTCATATCAGAGATACTATTGCGATGTTGTCCTGGTTTGAGCTTGTTAAATAGCCAGCTCAGCCTTAAACCATGACAGGTATGAATGAAAATACACCAGTTATAGTGGAGAAAGGGAAGAACTGGTACCGCAGTCACAAAGTTCTCCTCTGCCCCAAACCAGACTATGTATAAAAAAGTTATTTCCTTACCAGAATTTAAAATTACTTCTCTTTTAGTTATGCAGGTGACCTTTAGGAAAACAACCTAAATCCAAGCAGAACTGGACTAAGACACCTGAAGCCAGTTAGAAAACTAAAGTAAATAAATAGTTCTCTACTTGTAATCTGTTAAGTTTAGTTGCATTCAGCTATGAGCTCAGCAAAATTACATGCATTTCAGAGATGTCTTCTCCAAACCACTTTCTCAACCCACCTTTCTTGTACCTTTGGGATCTACTTCGTTTCTTAAAGCTGGAGCGCCTGATTGAAGTGTAGCATCCCCTGGAAGCTGCAATCTGCTGTTCTGTGAAACGTTTAAACAAAACCATTACCAAATAGATGGCCAGGCCATAAACACAGTTATTTGTTTACCTTAAAGAATATATCAGCACATCTACATATGTAGAGGTATAATGGCAAATCTCCAAAGGAAACACAGTTGATCTCAGATAAGAGCTTTTGCAGTAAAGTTGAAACCAGCACCTTAAAGCAATATTGATGCAATTAAACTAATACCGTGTTTTTCACACCCACATACACTGTTGCTTGAGAGGTACTATAGCTTCCACACACCACTGATGAGTACTAAGGGTCTTTTTCAGCCTAAAAATAATTCTACGATTCTAACTATACAGAAAAACAGGTATAGGCCAACTATGTAAGCACGTAGAAACTAGGCAAAAAGAGTAAGAAATAAAATAGCAAATGAGAGGGTTTGATGTGCTAAACAACTGGGTTCTTCAGTAATGCAGGATAGTATGAATCCTGACCTGGCCAACAATTCTGGAAGTGAGCATGTAATGGAGGTGCCAGCCTTCGAGATAGAAAATCCAAGAGATATGTAGCATCAAGAAAAGCCAGCCACCTTTCCCTGAAAGATGCTTCCCAAATAGTTGTCAGAATTTGCCAGAAGTCATGACTCAAAAGTACAGAATCCCACAGAAAGCTGCTGCCTGTCCAATATAAACACTGAGAGCTACCCACCGAAACCTAAGTCCCATCATATCCCCTCCTTTATAGGAGCAGACTTGAGAAACGGGTGAACACAGATTTGGAAACTTGGTACATTTAAGGTCCATCCTGCCCAATCTTTCTTGGGACATGGATTTCGCATGGTCTGAGATACACAAGAAACTACCTCATGATACAAGCAGAAATCTGAGAGTATCAGGGCAAACAAGTTATAAGACATGGAGAAGGGTGGGAAATAGGTTCCCAAGTGTGTTGTTTTAGGTACTCCTGAGGAGTGGTCTGTATCTCAGAATACTCCAGCTTCCTCTGATACAGGTTCCTAGCATGTTTCCAGACTGGGCTACATCAACATTCTGTCCCTAAATGAAATGAGTCTACCTGGCTTGCACGGGATCACGCACCACCATGTCCCTTCGTATCACTGCACTATCAACTTAACTTGTGATAAAGGGGCAGGTGAAGGACAGGAAAATTGAAGTAGTATCCACAAAGGGGAGGGCAAAAAAGAAAAACAAAAGCCAAACTTCCCACTTTTAACAGAGATCACTTCTGTTGGAGAATGGTGCAAGAACTAGATGATCCCCAAAGTAGGTCACTCCCCTAGTATCTGCAAAAATGTGCTCACTCAGTAAGACGCTCAGGGAATTTAGTCTTGAGACCACTGCCTGGACAGCTGTTACAGAATTATGTTGATATATCAGAAAGTGTCAAATACAAAGTCTACCTGCATTTCTGTTACTCATCACCACCTTGTATCGCCAGTGAGCTTCAGAAAGGTATTTGGAAAACTGTAAAACACGACTTCCAAAGGCATCTCTGCTTGCAGAAAGATTCAAGCACTCAACAAGTTCCAGCTCTTCACGAAGCACATTACTGGAGTCCCATGGAAGAGAACTCTGAATTTCTTCCAGATGGTTGAGGAGCAAAGTGAGGAAGGCATCCATGGCCACGTCATCCACTAAAAATCCAGTAACACCACTGGTGAAGTGTTTCAGATCCAGGTAGCTCAGCCTAGAGGATTCACAGCTTTTGCCACCCAACTTAAAGCCATGAAGATCGTGGGTATCTGTGAGAACTGTTTGAGCAGCCAGCAGATGCCTCCCTAATTTCTTTTCAGCCTCTATTAAGCGCTGTGGACTTCCCGAAGTGGAAGACCGCCGACTAGCACTGTCTTCTACACTCACAGGAGTACTCTTTTTGTCAAGATCATCATCCTCTGCATAGTCCTCAGGTAGAAGAGTCTCTGTATGGAGGTCACTGTAGGAAACAAAAAGCAAGGAGAAGATGTTCTCCAAAACCTCGAGGCGCAGAGGAGCAGGAACACTCCTTAAGAACTGCTGACACTTCACAAGGTACTGAGGAAATACTGATGAGCAATCTGTATAATTAAAAACAAAAGTAAAGAACATTTTAAATATTTTCCAGAAGTTCCTTCCTCCTACCTTTGCCCTTTAAGAAAATCATAGTAGAGGAAACTGTCCCAGTGGCTCAGAGCCTATCATTCCTCTGCATTTCAAGTAAATATATACTCAACATTTTACATTTAAAAAGGTAGTGTGCCTCCTGCCTCTCAGTAATGCAAATCATCACCTTGTGCAATGATGTGCAAACTTGGATTACACCCATTTTAGCCATTAAATCAGTTCTAGCTCTAGAAAATCATAAGCTCCTACAAAAGCATCCCTGCCACTACCATCCTATGTCTAATTATTGCCTTGTTTTTGCACTAATTTTTAATACAATTACGTTACATCTTTAGAGCAAGGCAGGTAGCTTATTCAAACCTACTATTACTAAAGGTAACGGCAGCTCAAAGAAATGCCATTATACTTGTTTGCAAAGACTTCATAGCCCACTGAATAAAAACATTACATGTACTCAGGGTGCAATATTATCCCAACATTAAGTGATAATTCAGAGCCCAGCAAACGGAGAAGCACAAGCTACTGAACATGAGAAAGAAGGCCAATCACCTGCTGGTTCTCCAGAAGATGCGTCTTCGGGGATTTCACCAAGAAGGTTGCGTATGCAATCTTTGCACTTGGAATGCTTATGTGAATTGACACAGAGAGCATAGATAGCGTACTTCATGGCGCAAAATGCTCGAAAGAGAGCCAGATTGCGTTGCTGACTCAGGGTGTTAGGGAGTGTTGCTGCTGTGGACGGAAATAAGGGTGGTGAGTAGGTAGGAGGTAAACAAGAAAAGAAGCTCATTTTCCCTGCACTTACCACACAGCAACACTTTTAGAGTCTTTCTTCCCCAGTGTCACCTCCATCCCAGTTTTCCTCTATTTCACTGTTATCCCCCAACATTTATCTAAAAAACCACAACGATGAGTGCAGAAAAGTCTGGCATGAAAGGGAAATTTCCTAAGAATTTATGTTGCAGGACCTGGCTACAGCAAAGTATGATCAGAATCTGCTCATGATGAGTCTCATTAGAGGCATGTGATTAAGCTACACTGCTGCATTTCCAACAGAGGGACAAACCCTGTCTTGTTCCAGCATCTTAGAATTTTGTGTTCTAACACACAGTAGGTAAGCAGGGAGATAGCACAGACTGGCTATGACCATAGCGAGAACAGAGTACCACCACCTCTACAGATTTGTCATAATAAAATAGGTATCACAGTTTGATTTTATCTACAATGGCTGGCCACATAGGTCATATACAGTCCCACAGCTTCCTTCACACATTTATGATAAAGGCAACTTTGAGAAGTACTACACCCATTCCTTCCCCCTTTTGCTTTTTTTTGAGGAAAGAAGGCATCACATGCCAGAGTCATGGTCACTTCATACTGCAACAGAACATCACAGCTGCAAATAATGTAGAAGTCACATCATTATCCCCTTCACCCAGGAACACAACATAGAGCCATATATTCTATTATGCTGAGTTTAGAGGAGTTATCCAACTACTGTACAAAGCTTAAAAACAAGCAAACAAACAAAAAAGTATCCCAGTGTTAAATTAGAGCTTGAATCCACTATCCTTCATTCTTCTACAAGGTTGTCCCTCTACCTGTTGTCATGGAGGGGAAGCATTAGCTAAGGTTTTTTCTAAATGAACCAGTTTGATGTATTGCTGATGTCCCCATGTAAATTCTGGGACTGAATAGCATTACCTAGGAAGTGTTTCAGCACTGTCCTCCACAAGGCTTGAGCATGATTTCAAAGAAAAGCACCAGCCTGAACTCTTCTGAAAACTAGACAGCAGCCAAGGCAAAAGCCCTGAGAGCACAAACAGTTTGAAACCATTTATTCCCTATCACTGCAATTCTAAACAGTGTCAATGGTGAAAGCTGTAATATAGACAGCAGACAGAACTGAGGAAATATCCAAGTATGAATCCTTTGCAGAACCTACATGGGCACAGAAATACTCTAATTCACCAGCAGCTCTACACTAATACATAGCATCCAGAAAGCTCTCAATACCACTGTCGTAAGAGGACTTCAGGCAGGTGAAGCCAGAGATCTGATAAACAGACTTCTGACAAAGAGAAATAGTTAGCTGGAGATACTGCAAGAGATACATTGGTAATCAAATCCAAGTTTAATACAGTTTTGCTTCCTATGTGGAAAGGCTCGGCTGCAGTCAGTCTGTGTCAGTATCCATGTCTAAACCAACCCTTTTCCTTCTACCAATAACAAAGAACTACACTTTATGTCACGGTTTTATGCTGGGCCGGCAATTAAACAAGTGACAGATGCTCTCTATTAACCCTTCTCCCTTTCCAGAAAGGGAAGCATTTGTTTTTCCCATGCCAGAAATAGGAACAGCTTATTCTTGAATTCTGCAACACAAGAGAAATTTTTGCCCTTCGTTTCTTTTGTTATTGTGACTGACCAAAGCTAGTGTTATGCACTGATCTGAAGGCTGCCTGAACACAACTGTCGACCACTATGTCAGTGTCACAACCGCAGCTGGCAGATGTGTGTCAGAAAGAAGGGGAAAAAGGGGAAGTAGATGGGGTGAGGGGAGAAAACAGTCTGTTAACACTACCAAATCAGACAAGTCAAAACTTTGACTCCCCTCCCCCTTTCAAAGTTCAAAACAGACTATTTTAAAGGAGATTCTATTCAACTGTGTTCATACAATTATCTACATTTTACAATAATCACTGAACTGAAAAAGAGGGAGGACTTTTCTTCCACTAACTAGTTCCATAAATTAAGGTGATCCAAAGAAAGAAGAGAAACCACAGATACAGTTTTTTTGCTAGTCATGCAGGTTCACAGAAGATACAATGGGACTGCCTCTTCCTGTTTTTGAAAGATTTTGACAGAATTTAAGCAGAAAACAATTAAAACATAAGAACTGATTAAAAAGCCCAACATCAGCAACAACAAAACAATGAATTTCAAAAAGCAGGACACTGAAACCAGAGATCTATGAAGCGTCTCAATCATTAAGTCTTTTAAGACTATTCAAGACAACTGTCAAGACAATTTTAAAAACAAAACCTGTACAAATAGGATAGAAACCAACATCTTAACAATATGATACTGGAAGGAGAGAAAACTGCTTGCCCACTAAGTAACCTGGAAAATCTGCAAGATCCATCACTGAGAGCTCTCCACACAACTCAGGTTGAAATTACACATGTACAAATTCCATAGAAGGAATAAGGCACAAAAATTTGCAGGTTCTAGTACACTAAGAAGACTGAGTGTTTGTATTAAGAGGCTCTATCAGAAAACAGCATTAAAGTAGCAGCAACTGAACCTGGACATGGGCCACAGTCAAAAAAAGTGTGAAAGAAGAGTCACTTCTAAGAGAAATAATGTGTTTGGTAATCTCAGGTATTTTAGGCACTGAATTGGAACGCAAGGTAAGAGAAGTGAAGCAAGATGGATGGATGCAAACACAGCCTGTACTGATTTTAATATTAAAGTAGATTTGGTAAGACTTAATATGAGAAGAAAAAAAATCAAAATCCAAACTTTGGTAAGACTTAATATGAGAAGAAAAAAAATCAAAATCCAAACATTTTGTATCATTTGAGATACTGCCAATTTCATCCGGCTTTACCCTTCAGTTTTAAATTCAAGTGCACAGATGACTGAAATACAAAACATAAGCTTACTTTTCAAGCTAAGGTTATTATACAGTATGTAAGTTACAATAAGCAGCACATATTATGAACATGTGCAAAGACTTATCATTCTGAAAAAGCTCTTTCACAGATCTGTCCTTGTGAGATCAAAGACAACGCACAACTCCTTCTTGGGAGACAATTCACTCCCCAAAAGGATTCTAAAATAATTTCCACAAGCTCTCTAATTTTCTTCCACAAAACAGCTGCTAACTTATTTGTGGAAGTAGGTCAAAAGAACAGATTATTTCTGGCAGAAATACTGAGCAGCACTTCATGGATGGGGGTTTTCTGTGTTCTCATGATCTCACACATTTACCATGCATCTGTTGGTCTCTATCAGGAACCTTTTGAAGAAGCTCAACAACATCGTCTTCATTCAGTGCCAGAATATTAGTGAGATGATGAAGAGAGTACACTGCAGTGTGGCAATCCAGACTGTGCAAATGTTGCAAAAGAACCTTCCTTGGGATAGTGACACTGCAAGAGAAAACAAAGAGGTGGCACAAACAGATTTAGGTCTCTCAGCCATTTTTAAAGACATATCTCCCACCCTAATTCTGATTCAAACAAACAGTTAGAAAGAAAAACAAATACCGTAACTGATGCCCATGGAGCGATTTCAAGAGCTTGTAAAATAGTCACTAGGAGATGATTAGCCAAGATTCAGATAAAAGAACACAATTTCTAATCATACATAAATTGACTAATAGGCAGATTTGACAAGACAGTTCGGACAGAGTCCTTTGAGTAATTTTACCTGTTTTGCTGCATGCACCATTCAAGAACTTCCACCTGAGCCCACAGTCCATCACAGAAGTCTTTCAGTACTGAATCATTGCACAGATCCTAAATGGAAAGACAAATACAAGAATCCCTTTACAGCAACACCTCTAGTCAGTCAGCAGAACCAGGCCTGTGTCACATATGGGATGTTCATAAGACTTCTTTATTGAGATGGTAACTTCCAAGTACAAAGAATTGCCAGTTTTATCACAAAGGCAGCAAAGAAAGGCAGCATCAAGATCAGTCAGGCTCCAGCAAACACACCTACAGACCAAGGAAAGGTGGCTACACATCTTTTCAAAGTTAGCTTTCAAAATGCAAATTAATGCTTCTTAGTAACAGTTCAAGAAGTTAACCTCTAGAACTAATCATGTACCAGAAGAGATGATGTGGTTTAGTTGGCATGGTGGCGTTGGGTTGACGGTTGGACTTGATGATCTTAAATGTATTTTCCAACCTTAATGATTGTATATACTTAGATTCTGCTTGCTTTGCAGAGGCTACTGGGTAGACCTTCAGTTTGTTTCCAATAGTCAGTATTTCCCTTAAGACAATACCAGCCTAGATCTGCCCCAATGATCCAGCAGTGCAAGGCTCCCTGTCTCTCCATCTCTGTCATCCAATCCACTTGACAGACATAATCTGTACTCCAACTACACCCTCAGAGTTAGAACCCCCTCTCCCTTCTTCAAAGGTGAAGACTCATCCCAAACAAGGTGGATCTTTCAGTCACAGCTTTTGTCAGTTTGGAATGAGTATGGGAAATTTACAAGCTACCCTGTTGCTGAAATCAGGTTAGTTGTGACCAGGGATGACTCACTGGATGAAATTACACTGATCAAACATCCCCCAGCTCTTTTCAAAACTAGTTCACAAACGTTGTTGTCTTTCTCTCTTATGTCAACAGCAAATGCCAAAGAGTTCGTGCAAGAGAAACTTCCAGAATCTCCTGGGCAATCATACTCCCTTCACAGCTGAGGAGTAAGAAGACAGGCTAAGTATCCAATAACACAACTGCAACATCTTAGCTTTTTCAATTCCATTTTGAGAAAGATGAACATTCTCACTGGAAACTCCCTATTTTATCTCCTTATTGAAAGAAAATGTGCCGTTCAGATTATCGCAATTTGAAGTTGTAAATTGATTTTTTTACTTTTTTTTTTTTTTGCAAGCCAGGAAAAAAACCAATCAGAAACCCAATCAACAACTTAACAAACTGCATTATCTGGAGTCAGACTGGGATACTGCCACTAGCTTTCTGATGATATACCCGAGTTTTGTGAAGATGCCATAGCAATGCTTTTGCTGATTCCAAGCTTTGACAATGAGTCCACCCTAGCAAAACCAAGAGACGGCTGAGGGGGTTGAATTCTCTCCTCAATAAGCTGTTCAGGCCTGAATAGTCTTCTCTTTTCAGTAAAGTTAATGCAGTCACCTAGAAAACAAAAGGAAAAAGTCTGTATCTTTCCAAAATGCAGAGAACCATAATTCCTGATAGGTTATGTAAGTGAGTAGCCATTTCAACATTAGCTTCACTAAAATAATGAAGCTCTGCATCTAGAACTTCCTTAAATGTATATTTTCCAAGCTATAATACTCTTCAGTAAAACTGTAATGAGGAAAAGTTCATAATTTCAAAAGTTTACTACAGAGCAAACTCACACTCCCCCACTACATTATCTTTAATTTTTTTCTATTGACTATGTCTCTGTCAAGGGCATTATGTAAGAAACTTGAATCAGCACATTATCTAGAAGATAATACCTTAAGAATTCACACTTTAAAGGTGACCATCTTCCTGTATTCTACTTCTTCCATCAACATAAATACATTAAAATAATCTCATTCACACCAGAGTATTTTCCACCAGGTCTTCAAGCTCTTCAAAATACAATTTTTATAGCGCAAACCCTCTGAAAAGCCTCACTGCCCCAAGTCTACCAGCATCAGAAGAGCAAAGCAACAAGTTCAAAGTCATGGGGTAAATCAAGTGGCATATCCAACAAAATTACAAGCAGGACACAAGACTTTTCAGACCCTGAAGATCTAATCTTCAGTTTGCATGCAGATGAGCTTTTCAAAAAAAACTCCCTGAATGTTTTGAGTTCACCACACAGCTGAAAGTAGGGGAGTTATCACAATTCACTTTCTTGTTTCTAAAAGTCAAGACCCCTAGTAAGCACTATTTGAACACACAATGCTTCTGTGCACCACCAAGAGATGTTCAATACAGAGACTGACTTTAGCTACCTTTGTGTTTCCCTCTTAATGATTCTATGGCCATACCAGAATCTGTTCCAGAAAGTGCTTGCTGCTGCTTAAGCAGTAGAAATAGGCTTTCTTCCAAGAAGCAGCCTCTTTGGGATCTGAGAACAAACTCATGACAGCTCGCTCTGTATCCAGCTGGTCAGATGAACCTAAAAATCACAACACGATTACCTTCCAGTACAGAGAGGTACCTTTGAAAGAAGCATAATTGCTGTTAATTTAAACTGAGAAATGCTCAACATTTCCTCAAAGACTAACCAGTTGTTACATGTTAACCATTAAAACTCTCAGATATTGTTACTGGATAACAAGAAAGTTAAGCAGAGAAATTCGACAGAAAATAAACAGGTCAAATAGGAAGGCAGGAAACTGGACAGTGATGAACATAGCAAGAGCCTGTTCAGCACACAGGTTGTTAGAATTAGCTCAAGTCACAGTGCCTTTCTTTCTTTAGTCTTATGCATCTTATCTGTATGTTGCATGAATTCTCACTGATGCTCAAAGACACTCTGCTGCTTTGTGTGGCCTTAGCAAAGGCTTGTCCAGCACAGGAACTTTGCAGGTCTGTGCAAAGTGAGGAATTAACTACTCTGAGTGAGAGCAAAGGTATCCATATCTCCATTTCTCTTCTCCCATGACGAAGCACTAACTGTAGTGATCAGAAATGCCAGAGCCTGCCACACCAGCTTGAACTTCCCTTCAGCAATCCCTACGAGTGAAGGGAGAAGAGAGGAGATACAAACCCCACTGACTTACACCTCTACACAGAGGTGAGCAAAAGAGGGTAGGTATTCTAGCTTTTCCCTCCTTGCACGCTCACCTGCCACTTTCCTAACAAGAGCATGGGCACCACTTGCCATTCAGCTTCAACTGAGATCCTCAATTAAATGTACCAGTCACAGGAGCTAGACAGGAGCTATGAAGTTAAAGCTGGCACAAAAACAGCAGCTGGGCTCTGACAAGTGAGCAAGTAATCAAACCACATCTTCTTTCCAGCTGGGATATTGGCCCACTCCACGCCTCCTTCCACTTCCAGAAATTTTCTTTGTCAATATTAAGGGGATTGAATGTTTTGGGACTACTGAGGTAGTTGAACTGTTAGTGGCCTGAAATGGAACATCCTCCAACAGAGATGACCCTGAGCTGAAGCTGAACCAATAAAAACTTTATATACAGAAAGAGAGGCTCTCTTCCAGTTACAAGCAAGATCTTCAGCAGGAGAAATGCTGAGCAGATTAAAACAGAGCACAAAGGGTGGTAAAGGAAGTGCTCACAAATGAAGGCACCATAGACTGCAAAAAAGTAGAGTGTCCTGGGGTCCTTGCAAATTCCTTGCTTCAAGTCATTGTAGCATCATCTTTTACACGACCCTGTGACTTGTTAAGGCACCTTATCGAGAACATTGCCCAACTTCTTAACAACTTGCCTGTTTAATGACCCAGTGGCTTTTTTAAACAAAAAATCAAAAGAAAAAGTTAAACAAACCTTTTTGTATTGATTTTGACGTAAGAAATTTTTCTCTTGTTCTTTCAATGAGAACACTGCTATACAGGCTTAATGGGCCATGGCTCTGTTTCCTCAGCATACAGCTTAGTAGCTTCTCCTCCCTCAGTGGGCTTCCCTCAGCCCAGCATACATCCAAGAGCTCCCTGAAAAGCTGCCGTACTTCATCTGCCTGATGCTCCACCTCGAAAGTCACTATACTAAGAGCAGCATAAATCGTGTCTACTAGTTCTCTTTGATCTAGTTCTGCTGAAGTCTCAGAACTGCACTGAAGCTTCTGCAGAGATTTCAGGGAGTCACAAAGAAATTCAACAAAAATGTTTTGTAGAGAGAAATACTGCTGGAGTGAGGAGCTGTGTGTGCCTTGTTCCTCACGGAAGAACTCCAGCAGGGCTTTTGCCCTCTGGGGAGCCCGCAGCAAAAGCTTTCGGAGAGCTGAAACAACATCCAAACTGAATCTATGAGAACACCCATCTCTTCTTTTCCTGTCTGTGATGTGTTTGTTCTGGGTGCACTCAAATTCTTCAAACAGCTCCTAGTAGGGAAACAGTAAAAGAGTAAGCCTTTCAGACTCCATTAAAATATAAGTTATTTAAAAAATACAATAAACTTGAAAGCAAAAAGATAAATACACTTGGAAACATAATATCAAATAAATCCATTAATAATGGTCCACCTTGTCCCATATCCTTCCTAGAAGGGTGGATATGCCTGAATATGTAACAAAATATAAATAATTCTATAACACACAACTACAGTATGTGGGCCATGTGCCCATAACCAAGTTACCTTGGTTCACAGGCAGCTCCTATGGGACAGCTGAAGCACTACTGTTTTCTGCCTTTTAGCAATATATCAATATGTCTGTACCTTCCTAAGTCAGCAAGAGCTTGATGATTAGTGTCCAGTTTTGTTTTGGTTGGTTGGTTTAAATCCTGCTTTTCCAGATTCATACCACCTATCTACCAACTGCATCACCCTCATCAACAGGAATTTTTCAAACTTGGTCAAAACTGGCCAACAGATTCAGAAGCTATCTCATGGACTTCTTTCTTAAGCAACAACAATTCTTCTTCCTAACAGAAGCAAACCTAGAATTCCAGAACTAGGAAGGAGAAAACAAACAAAACAATTAAATCTCCCAATAAGGGGTGAGAAGGTGAGGGACAACCCAGTTGAAAAGCAATTAAGCTGCATTTGTGGCACTTCTGGAACTATGTGTGTGCTGTCCTTGGCTGGAAGAAACAACTCAGAGAATATATAGGGGAGACGGGTTGGCATGCACAAAAATGAGAATATTAGCAGTGAAGACAAGTCCTCCACATCCTTTTCTTTATTTGCTGGATCAAAACATAACTCCACCTACTAACGTGCCTCTGACAGTAATTGTGGCAAAGAGATGAAGTTGCTGAATCTCCTATTTCTGTGCAAAATTGCAGATAATGGTGGAATTTTTCATGACCTTGGGGGTTGGATGGTAATGTACATAGACTTCATTAGCCATTATCAGACTTCAAGCAGATTTATTTTAATCAACAGTCAAGTTTACCCTGCTTGCTTTCATCCTGCAATTGCTAACTCTGCATCCTCACAGAAATATTGAACAACTTTTCCTTAATCATATTTAAAAGCTGCAAATAGCCTCTAAATAATTTTTCATTTTCCTCCTAAAAACGCAAAAAAAAATAAATTTAAGAGTTAGAACCTACAAAACTAGATGCAGCATCTGAGGACATTCCACACACCATGTCAGGTCCAGTCTATTGTAACCAACACCAAATTAGGACAGTTCTACAATTAGAAACTCTCCTGACCTTCTGCCCTATACTTGCTTTTGATATTAATCCATCTTTGCATATTTCCATGTATTTCTCAAATAAACCAGTCTGCAAGTATTAATAATGGAAAACTGGGTCCTGGACCTCAGAGCACACATCATACCAATTACCAAATAACGTCAGTAATAACGGTACAACACCAAAAAAACTTCCAGGAAGGGGGCAAAGGGGTGCAGAGGAGATTAAAATCAAGATCTTAGGAGCAAGAAAAAGAAAAAGAAAAACAGACATACTTTTAAAATGTGCTTGCTGTCTATGGTTTATTTTGGCTCACAGTGGGTTTTAGCTTTATTATTACTAAGTATGTTTATAGATCTACGACTGTGGCAAGTTGCTGCAGTCAGGACTGAAGTGTGAGAGAAAGACAACGTAGAAAAACTTGATCATTGCCTGCTTACAGCCTCCTCTCTAGTGAGAGAAATTGCTTGTAGGCACACTGGATTAACTTCAGAAAGAAATCTGAATTACAGTCTCTTTCAGTTGCCTAGAAGACTAAAAGCACATTAGTATCTTGGGCAGTCAAGTTAGGAGGAAACATTAACTTTGATCCTAAAACCTGATAAAGCTGGACATTCTGCAAAACTAACAAGAAGTAGGGGATACTAAGTAGCTCACCTTTAGGACTTCCTCAGAGACATCCTTCTGTAGTTCTTCCAGGAACAATAAAAATTCAGTTTCTCTTTGAAGAGCAACTGGAACAGTTTTCTGAAACAATGTAAGAGAATGGGAAAGATGTTAGCAAATACAACTTTCATTTATTTACTCTATCATGTAAACCTAATCTTAGCTATTTCATTCACATTTTGAGGCACGCTGAAATATCTTTCTGAAGATACCTAATTCTCAATTAAAGGCTATTCCACAATTAGGTTCTACTCCTCCACCAGTGAATTCCATTTATCTATACACTTGGAAACAGAGACAAGAGTCACTTTGACAGGAACTACCCTTCCATCAATTAGAGACATCTTTCCTCAGATGGCGAGGAAAAAAATGCATGTCTAAGTAGCGACAAGGATAAACTAATTTAAAAAAAGTATTATCACACATACTAGTGTACCAATTTTAAAAAGAGGAATAAAGAAATAAAGACTAGTTTCTCCCTTACTCATGAAACATACTGCACCTCTCTCTCTGAAAACAGCAATACAGCAAGCACATCCCTCACCATCTAAAGCTTATAAAGAATTGTCTGCTGCCTGAGCTATTTCATCTTTAAAGGAAGAAAGGTGCTGCAAAAATGCTGAAGCCAACAGAGTCATTCTTTCCATTTACAGAAATGCTCAATGCTAAGAAGCCAACTTCTATCACCTAAACAAACAAACAAAAATTCCCAGTGTTTCTCTTCAGCGTGGAAAAGATTAACAGCTGCTTTTTGACACAAAAATGCATTGCAAAAGCAATGCATCTCTCCAGCTACCTTGAGAACTTAATTCCATTAAATGTGGGAAAGCCTACAATTTAAATAAGCAGCTAGGCAGACATTGTGCACTTGGAAGTCAGCTAAAAGTCAGAGCTATAAGTTGTGCTTGGAAGTCAGACAGATGTTTCTGTACCTGATTCCTGGCAAGCCATTTTTGCAGCACAAGAAGCCAAAGCCATGCAGTTCTCCATGGGCTAGAATTCTCTCCACATCTACAAAGGCAACAAGCACATACACTGGATTACACAAGGCCATTCCCATTTTGAAGATCCTGGAAAAAACTGTCAGATGTAATTTTGATTTTTATACTTCTTTGTGTAAGATAAACCCAAAGATGACTAAATAGCTAAAGATGAGTCAGACAGGAAGAAAATGCACAGAAACCAGAACGTTGAGTTAATGTGTAAGTAGTACCAATGATTTCTTCTGTGCAAATAACTGCTTTTAGATCTGCCAAATACCAACACAATCAACACAGCTATTTGCTTCAAAACAATGAAATCTACTTCTGGTCTAAAGTTCAGTCTGTATAGCCCTATTTGAGCACTTCAGCAGATTTCTTTGAAATCTGACCGCTTGCCAAGCATTGCCATTTCCTGTTTTGTCTAGTTCTACCCCCAAAAACTGAAACCAAGTTTTAGGTCACGGCAGCACAAGTGCAGCTTTATGTCCAAACTAAAAGTGAAGTATTGTGCTAATTAAATGAAGAACACTTCGAATTTCCATCTGTTTTTCATGTCCTCCACTACTTATACACACATTCCAAGAACTACAGAGTCGGGGAACATATTCAGTACTGCCAAAGGAATTAGGAAAAGGGAAAAGCCTAAGATAGTTTATTGGCCTATAAGAATCTCAGCAATGCTAACTAAAGCGTCAAAGACAGACCAAAAATGCTGTGTCTCACATGGCAGTTAGCAATATTCACCCAACCCTGTGCACAACTTCCTCCAGACTCCTTCAACTGCTGTAAACTATTTCTTAGGACCTTTACCAAAAGGTTACACAAATGTTAATGTCAACAAGTATGATCACCTGCTTGGGGGAGGGAGAATACAAATGTTCCCTGAAGTAGTAGAAAGTTACCCTTCATATGCATATCTTTTAATATACCTGAAAAGCAGAGACCAAAACTAACTAGGACTGAGTTAAACCAATGCCATTTCAAAACTGAGCATGAGAAAAACAAGAAATCAATAGCATAATTTGAAATCTTTAGTTTAATTTTTTAGAAATTTGAAGGTCTTTCAAGAGCTTCAACAGAACAAGAGAATATTTTTAAATAACTACAGTGCTGATCTTGGTGGTTCCATTTCTAAATTAACCAAAGCTCAGTATCAAAGGAATGTAATTTCAGGACATGATCCTTCTTATTATCCTTCAGTCAAATCTAACAAAATGAGTTCTGAAATGCTTTTGAATAGTTCTAAGCTTGTATCAATCACCACATCAGCTGCACAAGTGAACACAACTCATTACCTCAGAGGGCTGAGCAGCCTACTAAGTGCTTGGGCAGTGGCAAGATGTCAACATTCAGAGAACAGCACATCTAAAGACATCCAAGACACCACAGCACTGAAACAAGTGCTATTTTCCAGATTCTACCAGTCTCCCTCAGTCACCACTAAATTAATTGCTCCTCCTCATTTCACACTCAAGGCTACTGAACCTTACTTACCTTACCCCGTAAGGACAAGCTACCAGAGCCTGAAGAATTGCTTCCACCTTCTCCAGGCCATCCCTGTGCCACTGACTCAGTTGGGGCACACAGGCCTGCGCAAGCTCCCAGTCTCCATGCCGTACGCACTCACAGAAAAACCCAAAGAGCCGCTCCAGAGAGACCGCTTCTTCATTTCCAAAAGAATGCATCTTCGTAGGACTAGCAGGTGACCTGGGGTAGGGTGACACAGGAGAAGCTGATGCCGTAAGGGCGCGCTGGGGCACCACCCCACATTTCTTCTTCGCACTGACAGCGCGCCCTGGGCAGGGACAGGCGGAGAGCCAAGGCAAGACTTCAGGGGGCTTCTTCCCAGAGGGGCAGGAGAGCAAGGCGCCAACAAGCACTGCGGGCTGACAACGCGGCTGCCGCTCGGCCATGACAGCGGCCGCGGGTGCGCCGCCCAGGGAAGCCCAGTCCGGCGGGACGCTACCGCCGCTCCCCACCGCCACCCGAGTCCTCGGCAGGGGGCTTGTCTTTGGGGGAGGCGGCGGCCGGTCTCCCCGGGCCGCTCGCTGTGCAGCGCACCGGCCCGCGGCCTCGCCCTCCTCCGCAAGGTTCGGCCCAGCTCGGCGGACCCAGGGACCCGTCACGGCGCAGCCAACATTACCTGGCGGTGCAAGACGCAGCCACCTCGGTGGCGCCCGTCTCTACTGCACGGCGGCGCACTACCCGTACCACCCCGGCAACACCAGCCCTCGCCGCCGCCATCTTGGGTACCGCCTCAGCTGACCGCCGGGCGGGCACGCGGGCAGGCGCCCGCCCATTGGCCCAGCTGGGGCAGAATGTAAATAAACCGCCATTTTTCTTTCGGGAGCCTGACGCCGGCTTGAGAACCCGGGCGGCGCAGACCCCTCCCTCCCCGCTGGCCACGCCCATCCCCGCCCACCGGTGCTCCCCGGCCTCCTCTTACCACACGCCAGCTCCGCCCCTTCCTCGAGCCTCTCGCGGGTCTGATTGGCTTGCACCCACAGCTCCGCCCCCCAGCGCGAGGCTGGCGGCGTGCCGCTCGGCAGGGAGGCGGGGCGTCCGTGAGGGGGTATAGGGTTGGGGTGAGTGAGGCCGGGGAGTGTCTGTGCTTCGCCTCTCAGCGCGGGGCTGTGTGTACGCATGTTATGTATACCTATGTACACACATACAGAGAGGTTTATTTACAGGGGTATATACATACGTGTGTCTGTATTTACCCCTTGTATATGAGTATAGTCCTATATGTGTACCTCACTATGTAGGGATCTATGTTATATGGTATTTTCCCGTTTGAGAGAGGACAGAAATGGTACCAAAAAAAGTAAATGACGTATTATATATACATTTATACAATAAGAAATGCGATGTGCACACACACATCATTTTAAATACTTACATAGAAAGCTGTGGGTGCAGATACAGACCCAGCTACACAGGCTTGCCAGGCACTCCTGTGCGGGGGGCAGGGGTCTGCCCACCCTTGCAGCCCCCCTGCCCTCCCACCCACGCCAGTCCTGTTACTTGTGGGCTCCCCTGATGGGACGCGACACGGAGGACCGTGACTCAGCTGCTTGGCTGGGTGGTGTCCAGCTGGTGTTTGGCAGAGATAAGCCCCCCCAGACATCCTCCCTTTATTCCGGGCTTTGTGTTTGTCCTGGCACACAAAACAAAAACTCCTTCGGGGGCTGCTGGGGCAGGAGCAAGTGTACGGGGCAGAGCGGTGATGACAGAGGAGAGGTGTCTCAAAGTAAGTGACCAAGCAACTCCCCAGGGCAGAAAATCAGGGAAGGGGGCTATGACCATGTGCACGTGCTGGGACCCACCAACAAACCATGTGAGATGCTGCTGGAGTTCGAACCGTTTTCTCCTACAGCATAGTGAGTCCTTCTCACCTGTACTGTCAGCTCAACATCAACAGAGAAATGGCACATGGGTCATTGTGCCTCTGAATGCATTTCAGGCATGCTGGAGGAGCTGTAAGCTTTGAGACTATGTGGTTGTCGTTCAATCTATTCAGTTCTGGTTCCCTGTGCCTTTAGTGAGGGTATTTACTATGGTGCAGTGCTGTGCAAACAATTTCTTAACTTGCACTTTCCATTTGGGGTCTTATTTTGTACCTTGTCTCTAGCATTGACAAGGAAGGAGCTTTAGTGGGACACAGGACCAGTATGAGGAGGAAGTTCATTTAGCCTGGGATCTTTTCTGCTTATTACCCACTTTCTAATTGCTTTATCCAATTTAAAGTATCTCTTTACAGTCAGAATCCTAACTTGAGGAGCTAGCTGCTCCCTCAAGTAAGACATGTCAGGTGCTTGCTGCCTTTCTTTCATTACAAAGTTCAAAACATACTTGCTGGAGTCATCTGCCCACTTCTGCGAGGGTAAATGTACGTGACTAACAATCAGCAGTAGTGCTGTCATTTTAAATTTTTTTTTTTAAATTAATTTCTTCCAATATTAGGCTTGTAAGGAATTAGAGGTTTATTAATGTATCTGTGAAGCTGTAAAGGTGACTGCATGTAAATATCAAGGTGGGAAAATAAACTGTTTAAGGTCATCTTAACAGAAGATATAACCAGTATATTGAAATTAGGAAATGGAGTACAGGCAAAACATTTTTAATCTTGAATTTGTGTTTCCATTAAGCGAGATGGCATCCAATAATTTAGAAATCTAACATTGGTTATATTTTCCAAAATTTAAAAATAAGTATGAAATACCTGTAGCAACTCACACTTGAATGGAAGCCCATTTGCTGTGAAAGGAGCTTGTGGGTTTCCATGCCTATGTAGTGCTTTCCGTAGTCAAAATACGAAACCATGCATATGTTGTGCAGGTCTTCTAGCAAAAAATGTATAAATTTTTAATGTGGAACACTGGGAACGATAAAGCTCTTTTTATCTAAAAGAGGGTCTGCTGTGCATTGCCTTGGAATATTATCAGTGTTAGGCAAATTGCTAATAACACTTAGTGGTTTAGAGCAGCTTCTGTCTAAGTGACTCTGCACAGAGAGTGATTACATGCTACACTGCAGTACTCTGACATTTACATTTTAAAGCCATTTCTCAAACTGAAGTCCCAAAATGTCCCTATCACTTGTTCCTAAGCTCTCTCTTTTATTTTTCCATGTCAACCACTGCCTGCATTAGTTTCTCCACTGACCATCTAAACTGCTACAGAATTACTTGAAGCAAGTAAATGTAGCTCTAATCTTTGGTTGGAGTGTGCAATTAGAGGTCTCTGTGAATGGGACGAAAGCAGATTCACACAGAAGCCATTTTCTCACTTTGAAAAAGTGATGGGGACATGTGTGACTAGGGTGAGCTGTGAGGGCATGGTTGCATTTCTGCCAACGTGCAGCAGTCGGCCGGCATCTAAGCTGGCTTTGTGCTCTTGTGGTGGAGGACAGCTATCTGGGTCTTCTCACTTGTGAGACATGTGGGTAACCGCAGCCTCAGAGCTTGCAGTATCTGCTCTGGTCTTGGGGAATGGCATCCCTCACCTGAAGCCAGTGGTGGCTGTTCCCAGAGCCACCTGAGGGGTGCCTCAAGTCACGGTCGTCAGTCACACTTTTGGGTCAGCTGGAGCACCAACAGTGGCCACTCTTCTTACTAAGAGCAGGCTTGGTCAGAAACTGCCAACCAGAGCCAGCAGTCCTGTTGGGCAGCCAGCATCTGGTTATCAGCCCTTCTGTTATGGTGGCCCTCTCACTCAAGTAGGATACCAGGACAGAATTCATACCAAAAGCGCAAAAATTATTTTAGGCTAGAAATATTTGTAAGTTCATTTGCACATGTAAAAATAAAATTAAGTTACATGAGTTTTCACTGTTCCCTGCAGGTGGAGCAGTATGTTGGTGAAATTAAAGGTGGCCTGAGACCCGCCATGAAACTCACGGTCATAGGGGTGGTACATTCCAACCCCAAGAGGTAAGGGACTGGTAGGGGCCTTACCCTTGCCATACATGCTCCCACCCATCATCTCAATTAAAATTATTTCTTGAGGGTCTGTGCTCTTTGCAAGGAAGAAAGTCATATAGATTCATAATTTATAGCTCTATTTAATTTTCCTGCTCTTAGATTGAAATTAAAAGGGTGAGACCTTGGGTGAGATCACTGTTTGGACTTTCTGGCTGCCCTGCCAGGTTTTTCTGCTTGTCTAATGCAAACCAGAAGGGGCACACAAGGGGCAATTCTCCTCCAGGAAGAGGTGCCATTTTGAACCTGACTTTGACTTGCTTGTCTACTGGGGGCTGGAACCAACACCATTTGAAAACCAGTGGTATTGACACAGGAGGTGCAGGTTCATTGCTGTGTTTAGTCTGGATGACAGCAACTGTGCTTGTCATTACACTTCTTTGTATCTACAATGATCAACTCCAGTGCAATTAACACTGCCAGAGAGTTTTCCATAACCTCATTTATGATACAAATTGGAATCAGCTCACCGACAAAAGCGTTTGATTCCAGTCACAAGAGAGGGAAAGAAACATCAGAAGTCAGCAGCATCCTACCAGAAACTGGAGGAGAAATGAAGACCAACCTGTTCTCATCCCTTTCTGCAGCTTTTAAGCCTGTGCACAGTCCCTGTAGTAGTCCCATGCTCCAGTCTGACAAGTAATCAATAGCTGTCTTTAGTCTCTACATGTTTCTGATGTGCTCACCATGTCCTTTCACATTTCTGAAAGTCCCAGTCATTTAATTGTTTTTTCAGCTTTTCAGTGACTCTACTGTGTGATCCAGTGGATGCAAACAAAGATGTTGGGCTGTTATTTACAGTTAACTTTAGTGACAAGTCTGTCACACGAAATGCACGAATTGCTGGGAAATGGGGAAGAGAAGAGAAGACTATTCCCTACTTCCCATTTACGGCAGGCGACACATTTAAGGTAATCTTTGGGGTACTATGATTAGGGTGGAGAAAAGGTGGGGAGAAAGGCTGAAGGCCTAGCTAACTATTGAAATTGACATGTTAACTAGTATAGTATGGCAAAGAGAGCAACAGTTCAAGCCCCAGTGGGAGAGAACCATTCCTTTCTCTAGTCTTAGTGAGAGAATGCACTATAAGGAACTTTACAGTATAGTCTCAGCAGAGAGTAGATTATATAATAGGAGCATTTCAGAAGAACAAGTAGACTTTGTGCTTCAGTGTCCCCATCACATGGGGTTCCAAGTCCATGCTGATGAAATCTGCTGCTTGTCTCCAACACCATCCCCTGTCCTTTTTCATTGCAGATGGAGCTCTTATGTGAACACCAGCAAATACGGGTCTTGCTTGATGGACGGCAGCTCTGTGACTTCACTCACCGCATTCAGCCCCTGAACTTGGTGAAAGCTTTGCAGATCACAGGGGACATCAAGCTTACCAAAGTAGCTTGAAAAAAATGGAGACCACAATATCACCAGAGGACAGAGGCAAATGTACTTCCTCCTGTCTGAAAAATGCTTTATCTTTTTCCCCTGGATGATTCTGGAGAATGGCAACTGTATCTTTTTTATTTTCTGATGTGTTTGAAACATACACGTCTTTTCTCATACATGCTCAGCAATTGCAGAGCTATGGCCTTTGCTGAGATACTCTCTTGGCATCCCAAACTGCAAGATTTATGATGCTATGCAGTATTTCACATCCTCATGGTCCCCTAACCCCTAGGCATGCCAGCTGGTGGAGGTCAGTCCTCTGTGGTGGGGTGGCTGTTACCCTTGTGACAAGAACTGGGCAGTATCCAGGTAGTGGGACTGAGAAAAGAGAAGCAGAAGATTTCCTTATAAGTGAGTAAGGGAATCTGGTGGGCCCCAGCAAGGCTAAGTTATCAGGAGGGAATTGCTTTTCCTGGAAGCTCCGCTCAGTCAGCACAAAGCTATTTGTGCAATAAATGCCTCACCACCATCCCTGTCTCTTGCAGGTAGCATTCCCTTGAGTGGAAAGGGTTCAACAGCTGTGGATCTCAGTGTCTCCTCTGGACCAGCCTTAGGAAATGGTATCTGTAGCTGAAACTGCATTGCCCATTCTTGTATCTAATTAAAACTCCAACTTTGCTGGCAAACTTCTTTACCAGCTCTGTTAAGTATTTGAATGCACCTGAGTGTTGTGCTGTTATTTCACTGTAGATTTAGAAGAAAGTCCTAAATACATGGCTGTTCTAATACATACATAAGCATTTAACACAGCTGCTGCCTTTCGCTCTGTTATGATTGCTTGCTTTTATCACAGGATGAAGGGGAAAGTCTTTAGATAAAGAGATTCTTTTTTTTCTCAGTCCTTAACTTGGAGAACAAAAAATCTGCAAAGGGGTGGTTCCATGGATAGAGGGCTATCAAATTCCTCTGTGACTTCAGGGAAGATGTACAGCATGCTGTGTTCAGAGGGCTTTTGGAGGTGCTGCAGAGTCTGGCTGTCAGATACAAGTACTCAGATAACACAAAGAATTTTATGAAAATAGTGTATCACAGGAGGCTGGTTGGGTGTTGTAATCATCTCATACATTACATTCTACCTTATGGTGTTGTGGAGAATGTCTCAGTTTCTATATAAATCTAAATTCACTGTGAAACCATTATTTTCATATACTCAGACTGCCCTCTGAGAAAAATAATGTTTAAAGAGCAGAGCAGATTAAAATGCATGGAACTGTTTTTAATCTTTAATGATATCAAAGTCAAGTTTACTAAACAAATAATGGAAATATTTATGGCTTAAAATAAAAAAGTAATAGTCAGAACTGCTGCTAAACTTCTAAGTCCCAGTGGTGCTCCACATAAATGGACTTAAGGTGATAATAAGAAGGAAAAGTCTTGCTTTTATGGCTGAGTGATTTATTCCAATATATTAACCACCAGCAATTGTCTGGATTAACTGCCACTGGTCTGATTTGATACTCAGGATCCCGCACTGCTGTGGGCTATTACCAGCACAAGAATAATCTATATACTGGAGAGGAGGAACCTTTGGTCTTTTCCAGCCTAACAGAGAACCAAATGATAGAGCAGACAGACGGACAGACAGACCCCTGGTTTGTTTCACATTAGTGATTATCCTGGCAGCTGGATTGCTGCTTAGCACAAGACTTTTGTGGTATACCATGAAAGGCAGCCTCAGACACTAGGACCTTTCACTACCTTGATTCAATCGTCTTAACTAGTTATGTTTATGAGCCCCTTTATAAAGGGGAAAAGAGCAAGACATTTCTGCTTTAGGATAAAGCACAAACTGGATCTGTCAGATACAGATGGAATACTTGTACAAAATAATTCTTTTGTTCCATCTTGGAACATTGTATCTTATTGTTTCCTTGTGAAGCCTTGTTTGTCTGTATCCACCTGTTGTCTTTTGTCTCTTGGCTAGATGGTAAGGTCTTGGTGGGGAATCATTCTGAATCTACATGACTCCTAGGCACCTAGGATGCTGGTCTGCCAGAAATTGCTAGGTGCTATGGTGATACAAATAACAAAAATAGACAATCTAAGGGAAAAACAACACTCCCAGACAATGACAGCAGGAAACTTCATCACAAATGTGACTTTTCATCTGGCATGGAGTCCACTTTGCTCATGTCAGTGGTTTGATTGCCTCAATCCACTGTGCTCGCTCTGTCTTGGAGCTGGCTTGGATATAATAATGAATGTCATTTTTGGTGATGATTTTGAAGAGGTTGCCTTGCACATTGCCCTTCACTCCTGCAGAGAAAAAAAAAAAAAAAAGACAGATCAGGAAGCTGCACAGAGGAATGCTTCATGACAGATGTTAACCTTCATTGGGAAGAATTTTAATTTAGTGAATTAGGGTATCACACCTCAAGACTTTGAGTTAAACACCCAGAAAGAAGGCATTTTCTCTTTGTCTGTTAACTCTGGACTATTAATCAGTGTCTTAAGACTGTCTCAGAGTTCATCTGACTGAGAAAAGCCCAAAAAAAGGGGAACACCCAAGATATGTGGAAATTATGCTATAAAAAAATCCCCTCTGGTACGGACAACCCAGCAGTATGGTGATTTTTTATGTTACGCCTCTTCCCTTGTTTGCAAGGGGAGAGGAAAGGCCAGCCCACTGCATACAAGCAGCCATACACACAAACCCATTCCCAATGGCTCTATTGCTATGGCATAAATATGTATGTATGAAAGTTTAGAGGCTTGTGCTTACCTGCTGGGACTCCATTGTCCTCCAGAGCTGAGACAAGACAGCCACGAAGAGAAAATCCACCTACTGGCCTGTTTTCTTCCTGCAAATAAAAAAAGTAATGAGGCTTATCTGGAAAATATCATAATTAGAATAATTTCCACATAAATTATTTTTGTGAGGGTGGAGATGTAATGCCAATCCTTCCAGATATAAAACATCTGTGTCACAAGAGAATTCAATTAGGACATGTAAATAAATGCATTATTATGCTTTTTCAGTCTCAGATGTTTCTCTGAAGTAGCTGGGAATGGTGGAGATAAAAGCATAGGGGTAGGCTAACAACCACTTCTCAAGCTTTACATAGTCTTATCAATAACAAACCATATTAAAAAAAAATATATTTCTGCAAGTTTTCAGCTTGCTGCTTTTCTCTGAGACTATATAGGGAAAGTTTGACCGTTTTCCCTAGTTGGCTTGCTCTCTTGTTTGATCTTCAGGTTCTGCAGTTTGAGTTTATAGCATCACAAGGGCAAGTTGCTTTGCAAAAAAAAAAACCACAACAAAACAGGAAACAAAAAATGAACCAGCTCCATAAGCTCCTTTCAGTGTTATGTTGTTTGTGTTTTCTTTCAAAGTCACATGAAGTATTTCTATACAAGTCCTATGCATCTGGGGCTGATGGATCCACACACCCTTCTAGGTTGCTCACATTGGCTATTATATCCATGAAGATAAATTCTACTATTTCCTGAGCGAGTTTAAAAAATATATATAAATATATATACATATATATAAATACTTTGGCATCAAGGAGACCCTATTCAATGTTGCAATAAGAACGGAAAATATTCCAGTAGCAGTATGACCCTCAAGTGGTGGGGTGTCAGCCCAGAAAGATCACAGCCCAGAAGAATCCCTGCAGGAGCATGGTCCCAGACTGTGTGGGTACAGCAAAAGACTAATCCCAAGAACACTGCTGCCCCTCGGCTAAGGAAAAGGAATCTCTCTGGGGAAAAGACAGGAGGAAAGATGCAGGGATAGAAAATCCTACAAGGACAACTTCCCAGGGTAAGGCTAGAGAAATTTCAATCCCCAGGAAATTGACAGAGGAACCCAGAAGGAGATTTGGGTGAGAGAAACACATCATAATTGTGTTTTCATTTTAACATTTAGGTCTGTAAGAGGATTTCTGGGGGTAGTAACTCCCCACTCACGTACCTTAGTGGGGTCATAGTAATGCAAAAAAGCAGGATCAGCTCTCAAAACAAATCTTCTCACCTTCCAGTTTTTTCTTTTGTGCCCCTGCAAAACAGAAAAATTAAAGTTACCACCAATAAATACCTCCTGCAATAGCCATTTTTTCAGGTACTGAAAAAAGAGGTTTCGAAGACAGCAGAGAAAAATATTTTCTGACAACTTAGTAACTCCCAGGATTTTTTGCTTAACATCCTTCTTCATACATTGGTATTTCCCTCCTCTCTCCCTTACTTGTGCTGAGAACCAAGAAAGCAGAGTGACAGGACCAAGTGATTACATACCTGATTCCTGCTCTTAATTTCAGATTAAACAAGGGTCTTGAATTTAAAACCCATTATGTGCCTGGTCTGAGGGAATTATGTCAGGTCCTTTTGCAACACTTCACTCTTCCCCCCTCAGCCCTCTCAGCTGCTGGTGGTGCAGGGCAGCACTGCAAGCCTGGGCCAGACCCTGAGAGCATCCCCAGCTCCAGGAGGTTTGGTGCAGAAGCTCAGGGCCAGCCTAGGACTGCCCCTTACTGCTGCTGAAAGGCTCCTGGGCAGCTGTCCTGTCGTGTGGTGATGGGGGGCTGCCCGGCCAGCCTCATGGGGGTCCCCCAGCAGATCCTGGCACCCACCCCTTTGCCAGCCCTTGCTGCACCCTGGCAGCCAGAGGAGGGAAGGTTGGAGAGCATCTGATGATCCAATTGCACAACACAAAAATAATAGCTCAGGGTACAAAGCTACAGAGCAGAAATGTGGCCATCCCTTTGCAAGTGGCTGCTTTATACTTTGAAGCAGTGTGGCTGATCCTCATCTTATTCATAGCAAGGGTCAGAAATGAAATCTTGCAGACTAAAGGTGGGATCCTGTAAACAGGATCTGCCAATAGGTAATCTTGCCCAAAGAAAACGGGTATCACCACCACCAGAACAACCATGTGTACATGAGTGACTGTCCACAGTTAAATGTCCACTTCATGCAAAGTCAGTCTACTCAACTTAGAAATTTGTCTGTGGCCAGCAGAAGGTCAAAGCTGCTCACAGGGCCCGGATGGGGTAGGTTAAACCAGAGGAACAGTGGATCTGCTTGGGAGTGAACATAACATCTCATGGTGGGATGTGGAGTTTTGGTGGGACTTTCGATGCTATTTTATACCTTTCAGTACATGCTTAATATATAGAGAACATCCAGTTAATCCTGCCTGAGCAGCAAGTTCCACAGCACACTTCTTTATAGCTAGATATTCTTTACCACATGATCTCTGATAGTAGAACTGACAGGTAAGTTAGCTCTGCTGACCACAACTCTCCAGCCATGTTTTTATAAATCACATTTATTCTCTAGGAAGCCCTAAAAGCTGTTATTTTTCTTGTTTCCCAGTAAAGGTTCAAAGACTGTATTTACCTGTTTTACTAAGAATCCTTGCTTCACAATTGTGCCGCTTAATTCGGAGATGTTAAATTGTAGCTCTTCCTTGGAACTGATATTTTTCTTACTGCTCTCAGCCTGCAAATAGGGAAAAGATGGTTCCACTTTTCTTTTTAATCTAAACACACATTCAAGTACAAAGTTCTACATTTTATTTTCCTTGAGCTGTTTCTAGCTCATATTTCCTGAGTAAATTCTACTCTGTAGCCCTGCTGCTCAGCTTTGTGGGTCCAAGATTTACAAGCACCGGATTACAGCTGTAAAGCCTAACACACGCACTGAGGCCTTGAATGATAGCCTACCTACAGCATGGCCCCTGTTAACTGCAGACACAGCACTGCACCTGAGGGACACACCCCTTTTAATGCCTAATTATGCAGCTTGTAGATCCCTCCATATCCATGTAGCCATTTGTCTCCAGCAAAAGAGTGCCATTATAGAGTCCGTCTCTCACAGCATGTTAGCACTATTAAAAGCCTAGAGCTGCTCTTTCTGTGTTTACCATCATAACCTGCCTATTTTGCCTTTGGTTGCATGGTGTGCATGTCCCCAGTACCTCTGCTCCAAACCAAGTGAGGGGCAGAGGAGGTGCCTCTGTTGGCAGCTGCATCACTTACAAACATGTACAGTGCAGTGGAGTCATCAAGGAACTGCTCGGAGAGGTCGCTGTAGCGTGTGGCCTCAGTGCTGCGGGCTCCCACGGGCTTGATGAAGTTCTCCTCCATCAGCATGGATGCCAAGGTGACGGCCTCAAACCGTGACACGGCAAAGCTATTGGAGATGAGCCAGTCCACCAGGGCAGAACCTGCATGGAGAAAGCCAGCTCTCATACCAAGGCAACATGTTCTTCCAAGACTAGATGGATGGCCCCCTGCCACACAGGGCTTCATTTGCTGAAACATTCTGGCACCATCACAAAGACTGTTGATGAAGTGCAAGGTTGACCAAAAGTGTGGGATACATGTGCTTCCACATATCCAAAGAACAAGAGAGAAAGGTGTCAGAGAGCTTGGCTGCACCACTACTTTACACTGGGCTACAAATGATCCCACCATGAAGGCAGTACAGTAGCTCCCTTGCCACTGCAATGTGACATCTCAGATGTGAGGAAGCTCTTTGCCTGCAGCAACTGTACCTGTGAAGGTCTCTTTGTATCTGTTGCCTTGCTCCAAATTGCGGGTCAGCCTAATTCCAGTGCTGCTGACACACATTCTCTCCACTATTTGGCTGTAAAAGAGAACACAGGATGTTACTAGCATAGAAAGACAGGCAGAAATTGTCACATACTTCTGACGGTGCGTGGGATGCCCTGATGATTACCAATATAAAGATGGGAAACAGTCTAGATACTCCCCCAGAAGTTTTATTCTAAGTATGGTGTAGGAAAACTTTATTGTCCAAATAGCAGCACTAAACAAGATGCCTCACAAAGTACCTTCCAGTTTAAAGCACTTCAAACTGTGCTATAGTCAACCTCCATTTACCTTCTCAACATAAATCAAATTCATGTAACTTTTTGTATTTCTTAATCAGTTCTCTGTTTCCTTTTGTTTAACATGATGCGAATCCTAGTCTAGATTCCAGCTATCAGCTTTGAAAGCTTATCAACATGGCATGAACAATGTCGTTGCTCCTTCTTTCCCTGACATTACATCTTCCGAGGTAATACATCTCCCCAGTGAGAACCTCTACAGCTGACTGGGAAGGTCTTCAAGCCAGCAGTGAGATGCCTGTGCAGAATCCACATGCCCCACGCCCCCAAAATGATGGTCAGGAAAAAGAGCATTCCTGTGCCCTTGCAAAGGTGTGTGCAAACCTAGTGCACAGCAACCAGTTTAGAGGCTCCTGGCTACACAGGAGCCGATCTGTGCCAAGAGGAGCTTCCCCATCCATTAGCTCAGGCAATTTGCAGACTACAGCCTTAGAAGAAGGAGAAACCATGTACACTTACTGAAGGCTAATATTCTCAAGCAGTTTGAAAGAGTTCTTCATTCTGTGAAGCTCTTGTACCTGTACTGGGTGACCAGCATGAATAGCTCCAGTGATGTCCAAAGCCCAAGAGTCTCGCTCCTCCCTGGAGCAACATTCAAGGAAATAGTCTGTGTTGGTTTTTGTCTTTAGTTTGATGAGTAGCTGTGGAGAAAGAAGTGCAAAGCAATAACATCATTTAGCTATTGTCCATCACTTGCATTTTGTGTCTTTTGGCACTGGCCCAAGTCACACAAATAAGTCTGCTATGGTATCCCACCTGAGCAGTACAGAGCAAGTGTTGGCCAGAAGGATGGTGGGCACAACTCTGGGGGTTTTTGGCTTCCTGCCCACTCCTAATCCCTAGGTTTTCAGTTCCAAGCATGGTTTGCATGCATGGAACTTTAGGTACTTGAAAGAGAGTAGATCACCCAGATACTAGATTACATAGGAGTGTGCTGCTGACTGGAGCTTTTCACATCCAGATCTCTGGTTTCTCAATAAATACAAAGTCTCACTAGGGTCTGTCTGCCACAAGAAGACCTGAAATAGCAACTTCCAGAGTAATTTCCCTTCTGGCCCTGCTCAGAGGAATTCTGCATTGCCACTACCCGTGGGTGAACGGAGAAGTGCAGGAGGCAGTTTCCCTTCCAGAGCCCTCTTGCTGGAAATTTTCCACAGCAGTGAAGTCCCATTGGTGAAGGAAAAGCGAGTCTGACCTAGATGCTCAGGAGCACCCTGTGGACACTGCCAGCATCTAAGACAACTACCAGAGAGCATGAGTTTTCTTTTTTCCCCATCCTCCTCAGATTTTATTGAGCTGATTGTGTCCTCCCTCCACACACTGCTGGGCTGCTGCATTTGCATTTATTCTTTCCACTGTGAGTATGAAGGGTGTGTTGTTTTGGTTTGTTGTTAATGGCTGTTGCTCATATTTACGCACAAGGAACAGCAAAGACACAATGAGGGAGTTCATTGCTTGGCCTGGTTACACTGCTAATGGCAGCTTGCTTTCACTGGGCCTAATTCTGGAAACACATACCTCAGTGGCATGGTTGCAGCAATCAAAGAAGTCAGGATGAGAGGAAAAGACTAGGGAGAAGTTAGAAAGTGAACATCATTAAGAAGGGATAAATTTTTCCAGTCATACCGGTCTGTTCTCATATTCCAGGCATGGACAAGTAATAGTGCAGCCATCCAAAAGGATCCTGCCCTTTGGAGAAGGCTCCTTCTTGCCTCCTTCAATTTTGTAATACAGCAGCTTATCCTGAAGCAGAACAAACCATCTCACTTTCCAGTTACGAACAATATGTCCCTAGAGGGGAAGAAATCCACAAAGCTAACTTTAACACAAGCGTTGAGAAATTACTGTATTTTCTTTCTTCTTTTTTTTTTTCTTTTTTTTTTTTTGGGGGGGGGGGGGCGGTGTGTGTGTGAAAATACCATAAATTAACAGGAAACTGTACGAAAATACACACAAGAAATCATTGTGAGACTTTTTCTCCCTGAAATAAACATTTTTAGTAACAAAATACGACAGCTCCATCACTATAAAATCATGGAGCAATAGAAAGGTGCTTTGCTCTTTCCCCAGCAAGGACATCTGCTTTGCTGGTAAGAATTGCTTCTTGCAAAAGCTCACATGACTTATCTCAAAAAGCTGTCATTTAGGTGCACACCTGCCCACTGACAGCACCAGGCAGGAACAGGGCCAAATCCAAAATGTGTGAGGGCCCTTGGAGACAAACCCCTCATCTCTGGGTACCCTGGACGGTGTTTTATGTGTTTCATTCTTCGTCATTTTGATGTGGCTGTAGGTGCCAAGTGATTTTGAAAGAACTTTGCTGGGTGAATTGGATTTTCCTTAGCATCACCTCTTACTGCCTCCAATCTCCTGGGCTAAAACATTCCCTGTGCTGCTGTTTCCTGTAAAGGAAATACACTTCTTAATGAATAAAGGCTCCTGTTGAATGCCTCTTGAGTAATTTCAGAATACAGACAAATCCCTCTTCTTTCCCCTCAGCAAGGAGCCCCCGGCTGCCTTTAGCCCAGCTTTAGAGGTGAGCAAACCCAGCGAGGGCTGTCACTGCCAAGCTCCATCCTGTCTGAGGGTGTCAGGTCCAACTTCGCCGTGCAGGGAGCTGAATTCCATTTCTACGGGCAATGGATCATTACAGCCAGCAGGGGAAGCACTGGGTAGAGGAAGCTCTGACACCTGGGAGAGGGTGGGCATAGCTAGAAGAAAGAAACATGCAAGGTCCAGTTGTGGCAAGAATCAAACCTCATTAATTCCCTATGAGTAAAGGGGAAAAATAGCAATTTCCAAGAAAAGGTGGGGTAATGAGTCTCTAAAATTCCGGGGCACTTTACATCTACTGTATTCTAGTCTATACTAAATACAATGTATCTAACTTGGGTTTGTTCTCTCCTTCCCTTTGCCTTCTTCAGTGTCTTTTCAGGCGTTGCAAATTCCCTTGGCCATTTTTCCTGAGAGTATGTTCTTTGCTATGGCTCTTTCCTTGGAGATTTCCTCTTTTTCAGAAGGTTGCCTTACCTTTTTTTCTTTATCTTCACCTGAGTTCCACACATTTACTTTATAATACATTATAATGCATAACTCAGTCATTTATAATGCATTTAGATAATCTCCTTGCTTCTGCTCTTTTCTTACAAAAGCTCTGTTTTCTTCCCACCCTGTCCTAGGTTGAGCCAGGTTTAAGCTAATTTTCCTTTTACTGATTTACTGGCTCAACCTAAGACACGCCCCTTCCTCAATTTTTCTCTGTATCCTTTGTTCCCTTCTCCCTCAGTTTCCTTTAGCCTTCTTTGTGGTCTCCTTCCTATCAAACTGAATCTCGGTGATGTTGTTCAGACTGCTAGCAGTTACAGCTCACTGTGCTGCTAATAACCTGTTCCTCTCACACAGCTGGTGCCTTGGATTCCCATCTTGAATTCAGTAGTCACTTAAAAGCCTCAAAATACAACGTAGTCCAGAGGGGAGAGCCGAGCTGGGACAGTTCTGCCCTTGCTGCAGAAGGGAGGATGAGGAACCACTCTGTCCATGCAGCCCTCTTCCACATAGAGCATGGCTTCATGCAACTGGCAGCCGGCCAGCCAGGAGCTTTGCCAGAAGAGCTGACCAAGATTACTTTCATGTTAGCACCAGAAGCACTGCCACGTACTGTGGAAAAGCATTTGCCAAGGTGTGGCAAAGCTTTGCATAAACCTTTGAGTCACCCTATTTGTGTGCAATCAAGGACCATACTAGTGACTGAGACAGGGTCTTGGTACTAAAAGCAGTTTATGCCCCTTGCTAAGTTGTCCTCTTGTGTCCCAGCTATGACTGACTTGGTCCTATATGGAGAAGTGTTGGAAAGGCTGAATTCTGTGACACGGTCTTTCAGCTCTTTTCTCCATATTTTGGCTAAAATTTTCTTACAGGGGTGTGAAACTTGAGGGGTGTAGAAGAAAGAAATTATTTCAAACACATTTCTAAGTTTGCACTGCTGTGATCCCCTTCAAAAAGAATAGTATGTTCCCCATCCTCTTATATGAAATGGGAAACCCTGCTCAACTGGACTAAAGAAGGCACAAACTATCTTTAGACTGTCAAAACATCTTCCCTCTCTCTATCCTCCCATGGCCAATTCCACTGCTGCCACGTAGCTGTTTGCCAGGTAATTTTTTTGTACGCAGTTGTGTGCACCAGGTGCAGACATAGTGGCTTTCTGATAGCTGAGTAATCCTGATAGCTAATTCACTTTCCTCTGGGTAAACACCCACATGGATAAACTCGAGGAAGGGCAGCGAACACGTACAGTTCATGCAGCTCCCTCAGCAGGCATCTGCGCAAACCTGGAGGGACTCCTTTCCCAGGCTCAGGCAGGAGCCCCTCAAACCCAGGGCCCAATGGGCTGCCTTGCCACGAGCCCTGGGGCGATCTGGTTTCAAGGGCTGCTTTCCCGTTTGAGCTGAACCGCACGACGGGGAGCGCGAGCACTTACCCGTTTGACGAGGAAGCCCTCCTTCAGGATTCCAGCTGCTTCTTGCATTGTGGCCAGCAGGGAAGAGAGCCGACCCCTGCTGAGAAGTGCCCGCGCCCTGGCAGCCTGTCCCTCTGCGCGCGATTTGTTTAAGAAAGCTCATTTTTCTTTGCTACCCTCCTCCTCCAATGTGACGCACTCTCCCTTGACTGTTTTTTTCTCCCTCTCTTCCCACCTATGAGACATTAGTTAAACAGTGAGCTGGCTCTGATACATTACCTGCCCTCCGGGAAGCAAAACAAAAGGAAGTCTAAAAAGGATCTCAAAAGAATGCCACAGAATTAAGTATAGGAATAAACCAGCACAGAGTGAGTTGGCCAATATGAGCAGCCAGATGATTACAATCCAGATTAATCAACTCCACCACTTAAAATTTCTCATCTAATACACACTTCTCATAGGGGTTTTACAGATTAGAATACCTTAAGTGTAACATAAAATATTATAATTACAAGGAGACTTTTACAAACTTAAAACAACTTCTTTCGCTAGCAATTTATTTTACCAAAGAAGCCCCAAAATGCTTAAAAGCCCACTCTACTTCCAGTGACCTCTGGGCATATAAACCAAGATTCTCAACTTAATATCCTAAATCCCTACCTAAGCAACTATTTGGGCTTTTAGTGAAGCAGCCTGATCAATGGATACCACGCAGTAACCTACTGGAACTCCTGAGCACCTCTGAAAGAGAGTGCCTTTTTTGTGTTTGCATATGAGCTTAGATATTTATTGCATTTTTTAAGACTTGGGCAATGATAAATCTGTTTGATAGATTTATCAGATCTTGTTCTGATGAAATAAACCTGCATCAGTATTTCAGACAGCACTGTTGTTCAGAAATAATAGTCTTTGCTGTAAACATTCCCTGACTTGTACCAAAATTAAGGTGATACACGTGGACAGAGCTAAGGGCTGTGATAAGAAGCACAGCATACAGCATAACAAATAAACCCACTCGTTGCTATGTAAAAAGAGGGTCCAGAGTTCAGTAAAACAAAGTGACTCAAGTATCTCTCAGTCTCTGCCAACCAGGTTAAATTACTGGTCACACTTTCATGTACTGAGGAAAAGGAACAAATAATTTATCTTTTTGCTATTTTTGTAACTTTTAGCAAGGCAGAGCAATACACTGAAGAAAGTATTAAAGCCTGAAAATGTACTGGTGATAACCTAGAACAGCCCTGCCAAGATCATGAGAAATATAATGGGTCACTGAATGCTACTTGAAGTTAGAAAAATTGATTGTTTTATGATAATGCGTGTTGGCTGAGATCCCAAAAGCAGTGGCCCATATGGAAGTTACCCACATAGCAGCTACTGTACTCCCTTTGCCACTTTGGAAGAGGCAGGCAGCTGTGAGGCAACCCACTGCTGAAGTCATATCCCAGTTATGTTCTTCAGCCCACCTAAAGTGAGTACAGCAAGTTTAACAGAACACCTCAAAGACTATTTTTTGCTGTAGGTATGTAGTATTATAGAAGGACATAAATGGATTTTTTATTTTTTTTATAGTATTGTGGCCTTAAAGCAGAAATGAACTGAGTGTATTTCTTTTAATGTAAAAAAAAAAATCTCGTATCTGTGTATATACATAAATGTATGTATAAATAAAAGTTGTACTTAAAATCTTGGGGAAAAAAGCTTGGGAGCCAGCAACATGCATGAGCAGCCCAGAAAGCCAACTGTATCCTGAGCTGCATCAAAAGAAGCATGGCCAGCAGGTCAAGGGACGTGATTTTCCCTCTCTACTCTGCTCTCATGGGACCCCACCTGGAGTACTATGTCCAGTTCTGGAGCCCCCAGTACAAGGACATGAAGCTCCTGGAGGGAGTCCAGAGGAGGGCCATGAAGATGATCAGAGGGCTGGAGCACCTCTGCTATGATGACAGGTTGAGAGATTTGGGGTTGTTCAGCTTGGAGAAGGCTCTGGGGAGATCTTAAAGCAGCTTTCCAGTACCTGAAGGGGCCTACAGGAAAGCTGGGGAGGGACTTCTTACAAGGCCATGTAGTGATAGGATCAAGGGGCATGATTTCCAACTGAAACAGGGTAGATTAGAATAGATATTAGAAAGAAATTCTTTACTGTGAGCGTGGTGAGACACTGGAACAGGTTGCCCAAGGATGTTGTGGCTGCCCCCTCTGTGGAAGTGTTCAAGGCCAGGTTGGATGGGGCTTTGAGCAACCTAGTCCAGTAGGAATGGCATGGGGGTTGGAACTGGATGATTCTAACCCAAACCATGAAAGCTGATGCAGTCAGCAGAACAAAGAAAATCAACTTCAGCTCATGGTGTTCTGTACATCAGAAATAAACTTGAGAAAAAAGAAGAAAACTTGAGTCTAGGTACACGAGAGACATTACTGCTTCATGTGTTTCATGGACATGCCCTCTTTATGTAAACAGCTCCAGGAATACAGTGTTCCACTGTTTGAGGTTTGACTTCACATTGTTCAGCTTGTTACTGCAGGCAATTTATAACAAGGTGGGTGAGATAATTTCATGCTAGTGAGGACAGGTAGAAGCTTGCAAGGGGCTCTCGCTCAGTGATCTCAGAATTGCACCATAACCAGTCCTTGCTGAAGATCTGAGCAAGCTGTTTCTGCAGCATGCAGACCACCCACAACGCTGCTCCTGATCTTGGCAAAATTACCATTAGCAACAAAGAATTTTACTGTCAAACTGCTGATAAATGGTGAAGCAAACATTGCCCTAGCTGGCCCCTAAACAACGGGTTTTGTATCAACTACTTTTTATAATCTAGAACCTTCACTTTCTTTCATACTTTGGATATTTATAATACACACCCCCCCTTTTCTCTGTCTCATTCTGTAATTAATCAAGGCTAACAAACTGCCCCTATCTTGCTCCCTGGGGCTGAGTAAATACAGGTCTCTCAGATGGTTTTGTGGGAAAAGGGTCATAACAGTGTGAAATGAGTCAGTTGATCTGGGCCGCCGTATTCACACATGTGCTGGGAAGGCAAGTTCTGGCATTGAAGGCTCCTGGCAAAAAAGGACATGCTTTGATCTGTATAAAGGTGGGGAGCTTGCTGTCATGTCTTCTGTGGACTTGAAACTCACCGAAGGGCAGACTATCAGTTTCCTCAGACCCATTTTAGAGTGTTTTCCACATACCAGTGTTGTATTTTAACAAAAAACCACAGTTGAGTGCTTGACATTTTGTTCCATTCCAAGTGACTCCCAAACACTTTATATGCTACAGGATTTGCATTGGCATGGCCAGGAAGAGCCAGCTGCAGGCTTCAGGACCACAGGATGCTACTTAGGTTTCCAGGGAAGTGCAGGAGTACCTGTCTCTGAGAGCAGAATCTGATGTTTCAGCTGGCTAACCTGGTGGACAGTGACCTCCAGGTCACTCCCTTAGGAAGCCATGAAAAGATCATTAAGAGAATCTGCCCAAAGGACAACCCCCACTGCACGCTCTACAATGCCCAGCCTATGTCATCGTGTCACACGGGGGAGTACACATACTCAGCTTTTTCAAATAAGCTTCTTCAGATGCTACGACTTTGCCCTCAGGTGTAGGGCACCATTAAATATTTAGTTGCTTTAGTGGATTAAGAATGAAGTAAGATGCAAACAAATCACAGCAAAACAAAGAATGATGAAACATTTCTAGATAGAAGTGAAAGATGACAAGTGTTCAAAAGTATTCTGACATAAGAGCATTTTTAAAATTATCTGCAGAAAGATGGCAGCGTTGGAAAACAGTTGTTCAATTGTCTAGACTCTGGAACAAAAAACAATCAGAATATCAGTACCAAAGTGCAGATTCTGTTATGAACAAAATGCCAGCTCCACTCCATCTAAAAAAAAAAAACAACAACTGAGGGCCAGAATCAGAGAGAGAACAGGAAGGAATTGTCACTGTATTAAAAACCAGGTAAAGCACAACTGCAAGAAAGTGGGGCACCCTTTCTTTAGATGCCACTATTTCCCCTCATCAAAAACAGGATACTGGGCTGTGTGCCTGACCTGAGCTGGTACCCCTGTTTAGGGTTTTTTTGTATTAATGAGTCCTTATCAGATGTTATAAGTAAAACTATTTCCAAGCTGCCAATGTTACAAAAATTATTTTAGGATATGGAAGTCAAGCTGAGATCCTTACAATTAACATACCAGGCCAAGCCTTGTCCACAGGTATAACTGTACCCTTCCCTTCAGTTGCCTACGTGAGTGCAAGTGGGCATTTTGGCCTTGCAATTATAGCTGAGTAAATAGGACAGTTGCTAATGAACAGCAGGAATATGCTCCCTTGCTTTAGTGACTTCACAAAGATGTTCACACAAACCCCACAACCCTTACTTTAAGCACTCAGTAAGCACACACAGTTCCACACATACAAAACAGACCAGTTGAGATAGAAGGTATAATCTCAACAACTTCCAAAGATCCTTTAGTTACAGCTGCAGCAACTGCTGCAGCACAGCTCAGGCCCAGAGCAGACTCCACGGATTCAGTGCTCCCTTACACACACCTTGCTAACAGGCCTTGAAAACAGCCCTCTTACACCTCCTCCTTCCAGCTACTGCAACACACGAGAAATATCCACTAAGTTGTCCTCTTTTATTTAAGCTTCTTGGTTAAAATTTGCTCAGGCAACAGGACAGCCCGATTTTGTCTGTGAGTGTAACAAGCAGTTGAAATGCATTTATCTTAAGCTGCTTCTTTACCACTCTCACCATCTCACATTTTTTATTTTTCAGACACTCAAAATTGACACAGAATTGTGTACACCAGCATGCTGAGGTTCTAATTAGAAAAGCTCCTATAGCTACTGAACAACTTTCAAAAACTTCTGCCTGAGTTACTGACAAACACAATGCTCCCCTACTAATCATCAAAACTGTTCTTAGAAATCATAGTAATTCTAACTCCCTGATAATATTCCAAGGCAAGAGCACCTGTGAATCATTTTTCAGTGCATTGCTTTACAGCATTATTTTGGCATACAGGTAACTTTTTAGTTTATAAATGCTTTATTCTTTTGTCTGAGTACCCACCTATTGTGTTTAATGAAAGCCAAATCACTACTTTAGTGAATGGGCAAAGCTGGAAGAACTGTTCAAACAGGAAACTGACATCACAACTCTGAGCCACCACAAGGCTGTCCTGTGCAGCTTCTGAAAATAACTGAGAAAATAACCATTAAAAAAAGTTTCTTCATTTTGTGATGACACATTAAGGTATTTTCCAACATTCTGCTAAGACTGGAAGTTAGTTGCTTTGGCTTTGCCTTAAGAGTTGGGTACATGTGAACTTCTCTGATAATCAAGGACAGATTGCAGTATTTATGCCCTGTGTGAATGCCTTTTATGGCAACACCACACAGCAATAACACTCTTTTTGCTGTGGCAGTACTAAGAATTTCTAGTTAAGGCTCAAAGCCTCCTTTTTCCTGGATTTTTCCTCTAACAGCACAAAATACTAGGAAAAGAAAAGAGGTGGGCAAGATGGAACATGACAGTAAAGAAATACAAGGAAAACAGGGTATTTTTTTTTTTTTTATACCACAACATGTAAAACACATCTTTCTCCTCTTCAGAGAAGATAACCTGGTTGTTTCTCTAGTGAATAGCTCAGTCCAGTGCAAACCAGATTAAGGGTAGGCAGAATTGAAGGTCATGCAGTGAACTCAGAAGACTGTCTATGAGTAAGCATGAGTAAGTTCATTAAAACGCCTGCTATATTGACCTATAGGAGTAAAGTGCAACTATATGTAATTTTTCATTTATCAGCTACGTTCATTGGAATGGTAACAACCTATGTTCAAAGTTCTCTGTCTGTAAACGCAGATAAAAAACGAAGGAAATGCTCTTTTAAAGAAGTCTGCATCAACAAACTTGCAAGAAAAAATTTCGTTCCACTTATTGTTGGCTTGATTTAAAGCAAACAAAAGAAAGCCCTTTAAGTATTAAAGGGGAGCCCCCTACTGATCATACCCTTCCAGGTTTTATATTCACACCATTCCAGGCCATGTCAAAAGAGGAAAAACAAACAAAAAAAAAATCTTGAGTTACATAGCCCAGAAATTTATTGAATATTTGGTCAAATACATTCTGTATAGAAATGTTCAGCTTGCTTTGTTTTGGTGCTTCCACTGAGCTGTAAATCACCAATTAGGAATTGTTATGTATGAAAACGTTAAGCAAGGGGCTGCAACATCCCTCTGGCCAGATCCATGTCTTGAACTTGACTAGACAGCTTCACTTCAAAGGATTCAATTTGTGCAAGCTGCTGCATCAAATATTATTTCGAAGAGCCTTTCACATATTGGCCTTTTTTAAGCAGTAAAACACTTAAAGTATTTGCATTTGAAGTTTTCAGTACTGGAAACATTTAGTCCAGCATGTTTGCAATGGGGTCTCCAATTTTTCGTATGGTCTCTCTTCTAAGTTTTCCAGAACAATTAGTCTTCAGTTTTGGCTTCCATTTCTTCAGCATCATCATCCCCATCCACTTCAGCATTTTCCCTCTCCAGTCTTTCCAACTGCCTTGCAAGTTCAGTCTCATCTGTGTCAGTTACCACCTTAGGCTGAAAACCAGAACACATAGTAAACTGTCATTAAGAAAAACCATATACATTTGTAGGCTGTGATTCTACATAAAGAACAAGAGATAAAATACATCCTGAAGTCCCACAATAAAGAACAGGAAAACTAGAATTTTTGGCCATTTGTTTAAGAAGTGTAGGGTTTTTTTAGTTGCTTAATACCTTTTTGCTAAAATTTCTCCTAGCATTGCTGATCTTGCTCTACTTTAAACATGTTGTGAGGAAAAAAAAAATTAGAATGTAATTGTAATGGGTTCTTACCTCCATCTGCACATTAAAGACTCCTCTCTTCTCCTCAATTTTTTCTTTAATTACAGCCATGGCTTGATTCAGAACAGACAGTCCTTCAGTTCTCTCCAGTGTTGTAGTAGTCATCACATAACGAGGAGGGGCTATCAGATTAATCTATCAAATTGTAGGGATTAGCGGGTAAAGAAAAAAGCAAATTCCCATTAGAAAAATCCTTTTTAGAAGTATAAACAACTTGGGTGGCAACTGCAGACAAGAAAGCGCACAGCCTGTCTGATTTCCAACATCGTCATCACCCATTCCTACACAGTATGTTTATTTAGACAAATACTGTCAAGCAGAGAGAATATCCACTTTGCAGATCAGTAAAACATCCTATTACACAATTTTTCAAACATTTAAAAGACTGTGACAACAGTATGTTAGGTTTTTTTGTTTTAAGATGACTGTATAAATAAACTTTTCCTATTGTTACAAGAAATCATTGTAAGAAACCATTTCTGAAGAAGAAAGCACTTTCAAGGTTTCTGAAAACACTTACTCAGTAATGCATTCAATATCCTAAAACTGCTGGGGAAGAAAAACTAGGCCTGAGTACAGGAGCCCTTCTATCAACACTCAAACATATGTGGAGCAAACATTCCTTTTCTTACATAATCCTCTATCTGAAAATAACATTTTTGCTCCCTACCTAAGGCTACATCAAGGAGCAGCAGGAATGTAGTATGCCAATACTAGACTTTAATAAATGGAGAATAAATACAGCTTTTTGAGCTGGGGAAGCCACCACACAGTAACAGAACAACTGCCAGCACGCAGTGGAAAAGAAGTGTGTTACAGACCTGCTAGAGAAGAATCAGAAAGCAAGCACATGGCTTCCCAGCCTCTGCTACGTGATTGTGACGTTGCAATTGCGTGCTTCTGGTACCTGAGGGCATCAAACAACGTTGCTTTTGATTTCACTATTAAAACAGACACTTACTTTAATGGGCATGTTCTCTGTGGAACAGTTCAAGCCTGCTCTCAAAGCTTCTTTTACTGCATCTATGCCTTCATAACCATAACAGGCCACCTCAATATCTAGGACAGAGGAATACAAATAATAAAACGTTGAAGTTACCAAAAGCTGTAGAATTGTTAAAGCTTTCTATCGTAATCTTTAATAAGTCTTTTAAGTATCTAATGTTTATCCACAATGAAAGCCTCAGTAGCTCCCAAAGCTGAGAAAGGTATTTCACTTTCTTGACTTGTAAGTTGAGGGAAAAGTCTTAATAAATTCTTTAGATGTACAACATTTTACATTGTCCCTTGAAAAGCCAAGATATGAAATTATGTACCCACATTCACTCACCTCTCACCCAATAAACTCAACAGCAGTAATAATGCATTTCACACGCAGAGATGAAGATATAAAAGCAATAAATACCAGAGAAAAGGAAAGAACTATCTCAAAAAATAAAGCTTGAAAAAGAGCACATCCACGAATTCATGAAATTCTGTCAGCATTTACATGAGAGGCGTCGCTTGAGGAGCACTGGACATTTTTTAGATTTTTTTAAGGTAAATTATATTAACATGTAATTAAAGCAATAGCTAACTATAGCTTTTTGTAGATGCCTGGGAATTAAGGCATAGACCAGTGCTGGTCCTATCTGTAATACTCTGATTAGTCTATAGACAAGGATTTCTTTACCTATGTAGCAACAGTGCAATACTAAGCTACACAGAGAAACTAGTCTGGTTTCTAAGTTAGTAACAACAACCTGCTAATTCTCAGCTATCACAAATTCACAGAAGAGCACCCCAGCCTCAGGATGAGGCTACAAGCCAATGGAAAATTTTTACTCTTGAAGTCACAGTTAGAAACAACATCACAACAAAACAGGCAAGATGAAGCAAGTAAGAGAACATGCTTGTCAAGTAACTTCATTTCCAAAACTAAGGAAGTGCTATTTATGTTAGCAATTTCATTCCTCATGACAATCACAACCCACTTACATTTTTGAAGTCTATGTTAACCCATGGCAGTCTAAAGTAGTAAGTAAAGGAATTTTTCATTACCTTACTTTTTGCACTCTCTCCTTGACTTCACTGTCACGTGGATGTGTCTCTTTCCACAGATGTGGAAAAATGTGGATCTTTCCATCTCTCCACAGTAATCAACAAGTGTGAATGCTCTTCAATATACCCTTGCAGAGCAGAGGCAATTTCTCAAACTAGTTAAAAAAACGTGACTCTGCTACACTGACTATCTGTTTAGTGGCAAGCATGCTTTTAGGCTGTTTGGTCATGTGTACAACCAGATTTGCAGTTTTCACGTATGCCTTCTTACGTGGCGCAGTCACGTGCTTGTTCTGCCCACACTGAGCTAATAAGAGACAAACCAGCTCATGCACTTCATGAATACCTAAGAGATGCGCTGGGCTTGAGCTAATATATCCTGCTAAATTATTTTGCGATCAACCAGTTAGAAATACATCCAGAGTAAAGCCAGAACTATTTTCACATGTTCATGGACAAGTGGCTAAGATGTATGCTGACAGACAGAGATCAATCATCCTGTTAGGAACTCAATGAATGTAACACTTCGAATGATGAAAAAGAGTATTGTGGATGCAGTAATAGCTATAAAATATTTGAATTCATGGTGTGCCAGTGCAATATGATAGGCTGCATTATATATCAGGACAACAACTACTTTGTGTCCCAAGGAATCTGCAGTTTGGGGAAAAAAATAAAAGCCAAATCACCTTGCACTTCAGGATAGAACACATACAGGTGTTTTGCAAGCAATCCTTGATTAAGGTGTCTTAATTCTGAACAGTTCCACATACATATTAGCACTACAAACCACTAGTTTTAACTGAGCTTATAGTTTGCAACAAGGTACACGAACTTGACTTGTGCCAAGACGTGTTCAATGAACATCCGGAAAGAACTCACCAGCTCGGATTTTGACTGCTTGTGGTGTTAGACGTCTGTTAATATTGTCGATCAGTACACGTCTCTCTTCCTCTGTCAGATCCAGGCTATCCAGGATTGCAGGGTCACTGAGCCAAGCAAAGCAACATGACAAAAGTTACACCGAAGTGGAATACGACACAACATTAACTTCTCGTACTATTTCAATATTCTTATGCATAATCCTAGGTATTTACGAGGGAAAGAAAACAGGGAAATGTCTTAAGAGTCCATTGAGAAGCTGGAAAGAAAATAAACACATCTATTTAAAAAAGATTTTCTACTGGAAGCATTTAACAACAAAGCAGTTAAGTAGTTTACTCAATCAGTTCCTGGAAAGAAAAATCTGAATTTTTTTTTTTTAAAGCAATGGAATGACTTTTGTCCAGCTCCATTTGTATATGGCACGCAGAGTGAGACAAATATCTAGTTGCGTGGTATTTATGTTCCCTCCAATGTGAAGATATACCTGTCTGACATTGAAAAGAACACATGATGAATCTGAGGTTTCTGAATTGTTTTAGTGTTTCATTCAAACACAAGACTTTTGTCATCCAATGAAGTAAACTATACTCATGATGTGTTATTCTGGATTCCTTTTTAACAGTAACTGGATCACAGATATATACTTATCTGCTGGCTACATTCTTGAGCAATGGTGTTTTAAACATTCAGGATTTTTTCTGAGTTAAGAGAACCTTAAAAAGCCCATGTAACTACAGGTTTTTTTCTTCTATTACACAGGTGTTTCAGTATTCATCAGTTAGAGAATACTCTGGAATTCCTTCAGCAGCAAAATGCACAGATTTGCCCTTTAGCAGCAAATTTACCATCATTAAAAATAATTATTCTGTGAAACAGAACACATCCAGTCCAAATGAGGACACAATTTGTTTCTTCCCCAAAAACACAGAGATGGTTTTAAGCTAATCAAAATGCTACCGATTGCCCCGCTTCTTTAAGTCAATACAATTTCTAAAATTTTATTACTGCCATCTAGCGTTCGTTCATTACTCACAGGTTTATGTGCTATAAAGAGAGTAAAATTGGAAATGTTTATTGATAAATCTATTTTTGAGTTGCCAATTTCATGATAGAATCTTTAGAGGGAAACCAAATAGGTTAATCCTGAAACCAAATTACAATATCAGGCTACCTAAAAAATGATGAACAATCTACCTCTGTGCATATTCCCTTGGCATCACAATTTCCATCTCCTTCTCTTCATAATTCCATTTCTAAGTTCATGATCCCATTCCCATTATTTACGTTTGGAAGTGTAGAGAAGTGACAAGCCAGCTTGTTGCATTTAAAAAAGAAAACTGTCTGTGCAGTGGAAGAGTGACTGTGAGCTGTGAGTGGAAATCTCTTCAGATAGAGAGTTAAGATATTTTGGTAACGCTTGAGACCAAGAGCAGGCAAACTCTGACAGACAAACCAGTATCAGTGCTACTTCTGTTAGAAATGTCACAGGCTCATCTGGAGCAGTAGAAATCTCTCTAGTGTTTGCTATCACGTTTCTTTTATACTTAAAACATATTCTTCACCAATGCCTCAGTATTTCTCCATATCAAATTCAATTACTGCTTTTAAAAATCTGATAGAGAGTGGCTGACTCAAAGACGGCTAAAAACAAGTAAACTGAGCTTCTTTCTCAAGAGCACTGGGAACTTGAAGGAAGCAGTAAGACAGAAAAACCTACAATAAGCTACTGGATGGATGTAAAAATGTACTAGGTTTACTTGATCAGTACATTCTACATACAGACTTTGGAAAAAAAAAACCTCCAACCAAACCCGTAAGAACATTGTGATGGATCTATTCCAGGAGATCACAGAATGATTTGGGTTGGAAGGGACCTTAAAGATCATCCAGTTCCAACCCTCATGCATGGGCAGGGACACCTCCCACCACATCAGGTTGCTCAGAGCCCCATCCAGCCTGGCCTTGAACACTTCCAGGGATGGAGCTTACACAACTTCCATGGGCAACCTGTTCCAGTGTCTCACCACCCTTACACTCAATAACTTCCTCCTAATGTCTAACCTAAATCTCCTCTCTTTCAGTTTTGATCTACTACCTCTCATCCTCTCACTACACACTCCTGTAAAAAGTCCCTCCCCAGTTTTCCTGTAGGCCCCCTTCTGGTACTGGAAAGTACTTTTCTGCAATTTGAAAAAAGCTCCTAGACGTAGAAAAGACGTCCTTACGAGACTGCATGCTTGAATGCATCATAAGCACCATATCCTGGTCTTTTGTACTTGTCATCAAAGACCCAGGCAGTTCTCTGGAACAGACTCTCAAGCTGCTCATCCTTAGTGTACTCCAAGACTTCAGCAACATGGCGAAGGATGCTATAAACCTGGAATACAAAAGGAGAGTGAATAAACCCAAAAAAATACCAAAAGAAGACAAAAATTTAGAATAAAAAGTAGTATTTAATGGTAAACCTTCTACTCAGAAGAGGAAGACCATACAGTAGTAAGGGTGGGAGTCAATGCCTTAAATTACCTGCATGCCTTTTCAAGAAAAGTTGTCCACAGCATGCTAAACCAGCACATACTTTGGATTTCTAATTATTTAAATATACCTCTTTACATCAGAAATTTTCAACTCTCTCTTTAATTGAAAAGCAGCTAACCAGAGCACCCATGGACAGATGAACTGGTTATATGTGTATGAGAGTAAATGACAATCAGAGTATGTCTAGTAAATGAGAACAATGCTTTATTTCAATATTATCTTATGACTGTGCATTTTGGTTGCTCAGGAAAGAAGGTGAAAAGACACAGTGTCTGAATACAGGGAAGCAACTTACAGTCTTTGATTTTGTGAATTTGTCTTCACATTTGAGTGCTTCCTCTGGAGAAACTCTTCTTTTTGACAAGTCAATATAACCTATTAGAGAAAACCATTTTGAAAGTGTCAGGCATTGTGCAAACTATGTCTAACTGCTTAAAGAGAAACTCCTAAAGAACAAACACTCTGGATCAGGATTTGCCCCTTGCCTACACTCTTCTCTATCCATTGATACAGAAACTAACAAAACCAAACCTTAATGAATTTTATCAAAGTATGATCCAAATTAGGATACGAAATTACTCTTTCAACTGTAATACTTGGCAATAGCAAATCTTTTGTACAACATTATTTAAAATCATTGCCTTCATTTTTTCTCTGCAAATTTAGAAGAAATTTTCATAATATTTCAGCAAGCAGTGATCCCTTTTTATGGTGCTGTACACAGTTTTGGACAAAAACATACCAGCATGCAAAGACACAAGCTTGATGCATATTTTTGAATTTCATTCAAGGTTGGAACGCCATCAGTTTAGCTCTGAACGGTTTCCTAATACCTGCTAATTTGAGGCATGGCCTTAAATTCTGACTCTAAATCCTTGGATACACTTTTGGGACAACTATCTGTGAAGAAAAAGACTCTTTTGAACCATCTCTTAGTAAATATGAAAAGACCTGCACCTACTTCTCACAAACTACAGGTTCCCCAAAAGATTAAATGAAAAACCACCATGTGAATTCCAGATGTAATTCTCTGTTAATAAGAGAACAAAATAGATTTGGAAGATGAAATATTATTTAATTAGAGATCCTGGGTAATTATTTCACTTCAGATCTGAAGTAAGTTTATTCTTGTCTTTCTTCTCTGCTTTTTCTTACCCTGTTATTTATTACTCAATCTCAGGGGTAACTGCAGTTTCAGAAGTACTCCAGAAAAGCATATTACTTCAGCAACATCATACCAACAGGCAGGTTTCTAGATGTGCTCTGTGTTTATTTTTAAAATCTATATCCAGGTATAAAGAAATAATAAAGAATGATTTTTCTCTTCAGTTAAAACTTAGAAAACCTGCATGGATATCAGAGTAAGATTCCACTTCACCATGGTTTGTTCACCAAACACTGAGCTGGTGAGGACTTGCTTCAGCAAATCTTTACTGATGTGACTGACCTCCATTAACACAACTCCCAAAGGACTCAGAGAAAGAATGATCTGAAGTATCATGATGGTCTAGTTTGCTTAAGTGCCTTAAAAAAAGAGCCCCTGGCAAAACCAATGAATACCTAAGCCACCCAGTTTGTCTGCATTTCTCTCTGTTAATTCAATCTTGACATAACCCACAATATCCCCAGATACCTTTCTCTTTGTCAACTCTTATGACCACGACACATTCATTCCTCCCAATGCGGATGAGTTTGTTTATGGAACGAATACGTCTTCTGGAAAGCTCACTGAGAAGGATCATGCCTTCAATGTTGTTGTACTCCAGCAGGCTGACATAGGCTCCCATTTCAGCAATGGACCGAACATTGACCATCACTACATCTTCCACCTCTGGAAATTTATGCTGGTAAAATCTACAGCTTAGTCCCGGCATTCTGGAATTTGAGCAGAAAGAAACAAAGACGTTATTTCAAAGTACATCACTGCCTTCTACAAACATGGTAAAAAAAAAATCAGCAAGGACTGGTGAGGCTAGAGTGGAACACTGGTACAAAAATTTGAAAATCAGGATAAAGTTTGTGCAATTCATACTTAGGTTTTATGAGAAATTTAACAATATATTCACTGGTATTTTAGTATTACTTGCTAAGATGCTTATTTTTGTATTAAAGTAGAAAAAGCTTGCTAACCAGACTTTATTATCCACTTCCAACTGTCATAGTACCTACGCACAGCACTCTGTACAGAAGAGACTTCCAGTTGTGAAAAGGTGGCACTGCACACCTTGCATTCATGTAAGTTCATGAGGCTGTGCAAAATTTTAAATTGGATTTTAACAACAGGAGGACATGAGAGAGAAGAAACCTGCAGTGCTCATAAAGGTATCTGTATACACATAGTAAGACAGAAAATAAGAGGCAGAGGGAAGCTTTGGTAGTACTGAGAAGGAAGAGACTCTATACTTCAGAAGATGACTTTCTAAACTAAGTATAAGATGTTTGGAATAATCCTGTAAGACCTGCTCCAGAGGCCACCTGTCAGCAAAGCAAGCAAAGGCAATAATCAGAAGACAGAACCAGCCCAACATGAATGAAGACCTAAAAAGGAAGAAAAAAAGCACCCCCCCCAATGTATTGCTAGTCAGGAGGAAAAACAAACCCTGAAAACCAAGACAGAATTATTTCATTATACATTCAACAAAAGTACAAAATTAATGCCTCATAATCGTGTTGTGATAACAAGGAACACTTAAGTTGCTTTGTTTTCCTGATGATGAATCCACATACTGATCACTGCTAACCAGGTTAGTTCAACTCCTAGAAGTTTCATACAGGAAGTTTCCTACAGAAGTAGGAGCCTAAGATGCAGAGCCAAATGCATCACTCCTTCAGAGGGTCTGTTGTATTCACCATTTCAAAGTTTTACTCTTAATCTTTACAGCAATGCTAATGCTTTCTAGCTATGTAAGAATTTATAAAGGGAGTAAGATGGCAATGCCAAGAGCTATGTACACAGGACCATACAATTCAGAAGACTGTATCTACCTTTTCCATTCATAACTTTCAGAAAGGGGAAATACAGACTAGTAAAATATTATAAAAACACTCCTCTAAAGGTTTTGTATGACTTCACAGACTTTCAAGCCAAACAAAGAACTTCAACATAAAAAAACCCTTTACATTTTGCTTTCCTTGTTCACTTAATGCATTTCAGCTCAATTCTACACGTCTACTTATGAGATACAGAATAAAAATATATTGCAAAGCAACAAACCCCAAGCACTGCAAGCAAACATTACTCCACACACAGAGCATTTTACTCCACTCTCCAGAGACACAAGCTTTTTAATTTGGCCTTCTATGGAACACATGAAGAAGCAACACAGTGCCCACAGCGCCAACGCTGGAAATCATATTTCCCAGACGTTAGAAACGCCTCAGAAAAGGTATAAGTCCCTACGGCCGCACAAGTCTCAGCAGAAACTGGCGAAAACTTCTGACCAGCGACTCCTCCGGCCGCAGGAACATCGCTGACACTGGCCATGCCCAACGACAGCTACAGCACCAGAGAAGGGAAGCGGCCTCCAGGGCGGCCGACAGCCGCTGCCCGGCCCGGAAGCGCTCATCTCTGGCACAGTGTGGGCGGGCGGCGGGCCGGCCCCCGGGAGAGCGCGGCCCCACGGGGCTGGGGGAGCTCACTCGCGGCTACGGCGCCGATTCCTCCCGCCCCGCCCGGGCCCAAGCGTTCGGGCCCAGCCCTCAGTCACGCCGTGTCCCCTCCCGACACGGCGGGCCCACAGCGGCGGCCCAGCCCAGAGGAGCCGCGGCTCGGCCCAGTGGCGAGGCCAGGGAGCGACGGGACACAAGCAGCGCCGCGGGCGCAACCGCTACCTGGCAGCGGCCGAGGGGTCCCGCTCTACGCTCGCGGCCCGGAGTCTCGCACTGGTCCCACTCCTGCCCCAGCGTGCGCCTGGCCACCGCCCCACTGCGCAGGCGTCAGCCCGCCCCGCGCCCGCTCCTCTGCACGCGATAGGCCAGCGCCGCGCCCCAGCACCATAGAGTCTCGCCGTCGAGGCAGAAGACCGGGCTTTGGTAGAGCGCCGCCCGGGACCGAGCGCTGAGAGCGATAGGGGCGGACTGAGGCACATCACACCAATCATGCCTCTTCCTTCCCGTCCCCGGGGGGCACGTGACCGTAAGCAGCTCGCTGCGGTCCCGCGCCGGCATCCGGGTGCTCCCTGCGCCAGGGCACCGCCTCGCGCGGGGGCGGGGACAGCGGCACCGTATCACGTGACGGCGGGGCGGTGAGAGCGGAGAGCGTCGGAGCGGGCAGCGCGTCCCGCCTGCGCCCGCCACCACCATGTCGGGCAAGGACCGCATCGAGATCTTCCCCTCGCGGATGTGAGTGCCGCTGGGCCGGGCCGGGCCGGGGACCCTGCGGGCCGGCGCCGCCTCTGCCCCTGCTGCGCCGTCTGGGGGGCGAGCAGCTGCTGGTCCACCCCTACACGGCCCCGGCGGGATGAGCGGTCCCGATGCGGCGGCCAGGCCTGGCCTGTGCCCCGAGCACAGCCGCGGGGGCGGGCGCGCGCCGAGGTGGGAGCAGCGGGGCGCTGGGCTGGGCCCGGGGGCCGCCGGCGAGGCGGGAGCTCTCGGCTCCTTTTCCTGGCCGGGCTGCAGCGCTGGGAATCGTTTAGTTGGTTGAGTGTCCGCTGTTGCCCCGGCGCCCCGCGCCTCCCGGGGGGCCTGCCTCTGTGTAAAACACTGTGGTAAGCAGCGGAAGGCCGCCGTTAGTTCTCGCTGCGGCTTTGCTTTTCAGGCTCAAAATGGGCTGTCAGCCGTCAAGGGGCCGTGGCAAGGTCCAGTGCCACACACAAGCAGCTTCCAGTGCGGGGGGGCTCTTTAAAATCACGCAATTACACAAACCTTTATTTTAAAAAGAACAAATTGTAGAATATAAAAGAAATATGCACGAATCGAACCATAGCTTTCCTTAACCTTTGTAGAGACGATACTGCTGTACAAGAGGTTGGCCACAAGGTGTTAAAGCAAAAGGAGGAAGTAAAATGCTTCAAGTGCAGTGGACAGTCAAGTCATTTTCCAGATCCTGACAGCAAACTATTTGTCATGAAATCATATGTCTCCTGACAAGGCTTAGAAAGCTGCCAATATTCAAACCAACACCAACTATTGAAACTGAACTGCTAATAAAATTGCTGTTTTAATGATGCTGCTCAGTTTCTCTTCAGAACCTTCCAGGAAAGAAAGACTTTGCCTTAAGGGGAAAGGCTGTTTCAAATCTTCTTGCATAAAATTGGGTTGATGCATGTGTGTAGTGTTTATAAAAAGGTGCCTTGCAGGACAGAAAACTTCAAATGTAATAATAATTATTCCCCCATGTATTAGCTCAGGACATGTGAAGTAACAGTTTATATGGAAGGATTAATACATTACATGGTAAAGCTTCTGTTTTGAAACTTAGTTCAGAAATAAATTACTGCATATACTAAGTCAACTGGTTACGTCTCTGCTTTTCAGTAGTGCTCTTTTCATTCAGCTTACATGTTCAATCACTTTTAAAAGGTATCTGGTTTTGTGGGCTGATATGTCATTGTGCCAAGAAGGTGGTGATGTATGAAGGCTTAATTTTTTTTTTTTTTTTTTTTTTTTTTTTTTTTAAATCTATGAAGTGGCTTGCTGGTGTGAGCCTCTTCTGTGCTGGATATGATCAATTACGGAAGTTGCTCGGTCTCCTTGACAGTGAACAAGACTTTGTTTAATGCACTCTCTGAGCCTGTAAAATCTTGCTTGAACTAAAAGGTCAGCCAATCTCTGGCAGGTGGTGAACAGAGCAAACTGGTTCAGGGTGGTGACAGAGACGTGCTTGTTGTGAAAATAAAGCTGCCTTTTTACTCCTTTTTTTTTTTTAAATTATAAACATTCAGAAAGTAAATAGTGCTTTTCACTTAAAAGTATTTGTTAGACATTAATGGAGCTATTCTTATCACATGCCAGTAGATGTGTAAAGTAATGGATTCCACTGTGTAGGTAAAATCTTAATTATACTTACTTTTTCCAAGGTCAGACAGGAAGTGTGTAAGTGTTCTCTTCACATAAAGCTGACTTGAGTATTGTCCTTTGTGTGCAGTGGCTGTGTGTATAAACTGGTAGCTTAAGTTAGTGGCTTGTGGTTTTTGTGGTATGGCTCCTTACCTTAAATCAGAAAGTTTCTTCAAATTAAAATATACTTCACAGCACAGAGGGAGGCAAGGTTTGGATTCTTCTTCTGTTCCCAATTCAGTAACAGAAACCTGTAAGTGCGCTGCTGGAAGTAAAGGACAGACAATGCTACAGCTAGCTTACTAATAACCCTTTTAAACTGATGATACTTCTGATTGACTTAAATAGTTTGTAAGTCTCCTGTGCAGCATACGAAGATATGGAATCATTGTCCTTTCTGACTTTCTTTAAAGCAGAATGTACAACTGCTATGTCTCGTTGCTCTGTTAAATTCAGAATACAGCATCAACAGTTATGATCACATGAAGAATTTGCTGTCTTGTCTGATTTTGAGAAGATGACATAGCAGTAAATAAGCTCAAAAGCAATACCAGTGTCACACTGACAGTGGGCTTTTGGGGTAGTTTGATTTCTGGTACTTGTAAGTCATAAAAAAAAGAAAGTTCTTATTTCCTATTATGGGAACGCTAAAAAATGACTTGTCGATTTTCCATCATCTTTGACTTTGCAGATAACGTAACCTTGTAATTCTCATTGATGATGGAAATAAAAATAATAAATTCCCTTGATTTTAAATGGGAATATAAAATTCTATCCTGAAGTGGCCATCCTGTTTAATGCATTGATGTTTCTTCGTTGGTTCATAATTTCAGTCAATTTCCATGTCAGAAAACTCTAAGTTTTTTCTTAATCCCTTCAGATGATGCAGGACATTTTTATTTATTCCTCTGTTTAACAGGGCTCAGACCATCATGAAGGCTCGTTTGAAAGGAGCCCAAACAGGCCGTAACCTCTTGAAGAAAAAATCCGATGCTTTGACACTTCGATTCAGGCAGATCCTTAAGAAAATTATTGAGGTAGGTGAATTAGAATTTTCCTTTTTGAAAATCTGTCTCTTCTGTCAGTTGTGTGTTCCCATTCTGCTAACTTCGTTAGGTAAGCTGGAAGGTAGGACAACTTTGTGGATAACTTTTTTTTTTTTTTTCCAGTTAGGCTAATGAGGACAGATGAGCAGAATTATGCTTTTCTGGCTGCAATGATATAGAAATTTTGAGAGTTAGTATTTTAAGAGTCAATATTCTTCACCTCTTTGCAACCAGTCCTAGGTTCTGCTTTCTTTTGAGTCCCAAGTTCCCTATCATCTCTTCTACATGACAGGGAATTTGCTCTGATACTGCCAAATACTTTAGGAGTGGATTCAACGTGTTCTGTAGCCCCATTTTTGCTGCTTTGTCTGGCTTGAGAGAATACTGCAGATCTATAATGTTTCCTGCATGACTAGATACACTAGAAAGCAGAAGTTGTGTCCAGATGGAACTTGTTCCTTTATGAAGAAACATTAAATCTTGTTTCTTCCTTAGCAACATGAATGACCAATCTAAGATACTGAGTAGAGCCCTAATATGGCATGTTTTGTTCTGCCCTACTAGATGGGTCTCAGTTGCACTGTTTTGGCTGCAACTGCTACAATACCCACAGCGAGCAGCAGCGGTGTGTTACTGTGCTGTAGACAAGCTCTTGGCACTCTGTCGTGTTTCCTGTAGACTAATACACACAGGCTCTTGCTTCTCAGTAGCATGTTTTTTAGCTACACTGGCTTCAAACATGTAAAAATTGGGAAAAAATAGATTAGGAGGAGAGTGCAGCTTCACAAAGCCACATCTGTATGTTGGAAAACAACTTCAGCTGTCTCATAGTATTTCCTGTGGAGCCATTTTATTGTTGTGATGTAATCCCCATGTACCAGAGTGTTGTTATTATAAAAAGAGACACCTCTCTTGGTGTTTCCTTGAGTTCTACACTGGGTGAGTGAAGTAGCTGAAGTATTTATTTTTTTGCCAGTCACCTGGGAATTATGATCTGCAGTTTGAGAGTAAACTACACATACAGGGCTTTCTCACTCTCTTAAATTTCTTATTCTTCTCTTTATGCTATTGGTTATTTATCCTGGAAAAGGAGTAATGATGTGCCTTGTATTTGCTGCCTCTTTTTTTTTTTTTTGCTTTGAACAGACTAAGATGCTGATGGGTGAGGTGATGAGAGAAGCTGCCTTTTCACTTGCTGAGGCAAAGTTTACAGCAGGAGATTTCAGGTGAGGTTTGCTGATCTTGTGGATGTCCTACCCATGGGAAAGAGCTACCAACAAATTGTTGAGTTCTCTTTTGGAAAGAAAGTTTTAAAAAAAGAAAAAAAAGTAAATTTTTAAATGCACTTTAAAAAGGAAAAAAAAGTGGGGAAAGTAGGACAGTTTGAACTGAATTCCATTAGGTAAAGGTGAGAGGCATCACTGCAGGAGACAGATAATCTGCATGATGAAAATCTGTACTCTGTTGGAAGCTAAACAAAGTGGAAAGATTAACAGAATTTACTTTGTGTAGAAATCTGTGATTTGAGAAGGTGTTGCTTTTTGCAGCTTAGAATCTCAAATGCAGGGATCAAGAATTTATAGCAGAGTATTGGACTATTTATGATTTTGATCTTCCTTGTGAGTTTGAGGGCGAGATATAATGTGTGTTACTTTCTCCCAATAAGTCATCCAGAAGTTTTACTAGTTGTTCTAAACTCCTATCTCATTGACCTCTTGTCTCACTAGGGCTAGTGAGGGCTGTGTGTCAGAGGGGAAATAAATCAGTTTTTCTCCAATAGGATAATTTATAATTGTATTTCAATAAATTTCAGTTCTAACTGGGGTGTTTGTTTAATTCATCAAGTGTGTGTGGGTCTTGTGGAATAAACTTGGGGATGTGTTAATGATTCAGCTGATGGTCCTACCAATTAATGGGGAAGAATGAAGTGATCAGACACAGCAGTAATCTGTGCTGCTGGAGAAAAGCCTGTTTGTCCTTTCATTTGGATTGGGTGCTGTTTCCTGTCGTAACCAGTCACAGTGTTTAGCTATAAACAATAGTCAGATTCCATCCTGTAAGCAAACTGTACTTCAATAGAAGACTTTGCTATAGTGACCTGTTCTTGGAAGACCTTAAGACACTTTAGAATTCTTCCAGATGAATTGTTGTACGAGCTTAAGTGTGTTAATATGACAGAGTTAGTGGGTAAACAAACTCATAAATGTTCTGAGAGAACAAATACATACAAACACAAATGAACAAAATGTTGCTTTGGGCTGCATTAAAGCCTTGAAAATCCTTCACTTTTATTGTGAAAAAGTCTTACAGGTTGATTAGACTCAATTTTATTAAAATACTTCAGTAATTTGCCAGATAACTGGCTGTTTTTTTAGCTCAGCTTTGTATACTTGGTCTGAGACGTTTTTAAAGTTAGATTTTACAGACTCTACATTTTTTTAAATTTTCAAACGGTGTGGAAAACCTGTTTCTTCCAAAGCTGCTGTGTTAGATTTGTAATGTGTGCGATGAATTGCAGAGAGAACTGAGCAGAAGACAATTTCCAGATCTTTACAGCTGTTTGAGAACTACTTCATCTTGTATATAATGATGACTTAATGAACTACTTCAGCTTTCCTGAATAAGATGTGTTTTCTTCCTTACAGTACCACTGTGATCCAGAATGTGAACAAAGCTCAGGTCAAGGTCAGAGCTAAAAAAGACAATGTAGCAGGTAACTCTTCCAGACTATGAATTGTAGGAGGAGACTGTGAAATATGCAGGAATGTATTAAAGCACTGTTTCCTTTTCTTTATTTCTCTTACTCATTTAACAGTAGGAATGATTGTAATTTGCTGTTTTTTTCACATACAGCATATAATTTTTGTATTTAGTTATTTACCTCCCATAAAATTAAATGTGTGTGTAAACTGCAGTCCAATTTCAAGGTATTTGGACAAAGCCTAAGTTCTGTACAGCTTTACTGAGAAACAGATCAGGAAATTAAGTATCAAAGATTCAACAAGTTTCAGGAAATTAAATATCAATAATTGTCTATGAAGAAAACAAGAAAGAATCAGGTTGAATGCTTAAAATATTCCCTAAGGACAGAGAATACATTACTAAACAGAAACGTAATAAAACTTAACACCAAATAAACTGGAATACTTCCCTGAATTTTTCATCTCTGTAGATCTCTGTTATCTCAGTACAGTTCCAAAATTCCGTATTAAGATGTCAGAACCAGCATGACTTAATTGTTCCAGGCTATATAGGAAATTTTGGAAACAAAGGTGCTGAGCTTACATAATTTATTACAAGTAAATGGGGTAAAAGTGAGTTGTACTTGATAAATCTATAATCCTTTATGCCTCTTACATACATTCTTGTTCACTTTTGTCAGGTGTAACCTTGCCAGTTTTTGAGCATTACCAGGAAGGAGGGGACAGTAAGTACAAAAAAAGTATTTTCTATCTTGTATCTACTTTCACCTATTCTATGCTGGTACAAAAATACTTTTCATGTCATGTCTTGCTGGTAAATCAGTTTACATCATAGGCATAGGTGTACTTACTTCCTCTGTAGTGCTTTGCCCTGTTCCTGTGACATGGAGAGATTATTAGGGACTATAGTGGATTTTAATTTCCTCAGTCAGAGTTTTTTCAGATTAGGAGAAGGCTTGTCTTGAATTACCAGGTTTTGAGACTGGTAGGTCATACTGTGGACGTGCACAACGATGATCTGCAGTAACATAAAGCACTATAAAGACAATTTGTTAATGGGCAAAGGCTTTGCCTTCTCACTTGCTGAACTGTGTGTATACCTGTAGTTTGTTAAGTACTAATTTTTATCTAGTAAGAAAACACCATAGTAGCAATAGCAACAAACAATACTTGATTTTTTTTTTTTTTTTCAGGCTATGAGCTGACTGGCTTGGCTAGAGGTGGAGAACAGCTGGCTAAGCTGAAGAGGAACTATGCCAAAGCTGTGGAGCTGCTTGTGGAACTGGCCTCCTTACAGGTTGGTGGCAGATGAAGGACATTGTTGGTTTCTGTTTTGAAATGAAAGTAATGTGGTCTCAGTGAGTGCAGCTTAATACTTTGAGCTGCACTGTTCTCCTGTAGTAACAGTACTGTACAAAGTTGCAAAGCTTTTCCAGCCATAGAACAGTTACATTACTGCTTCAAACAAGTCCTTATTCCTTGATGCTAGGAAGAAACTTTCTTCAGGGAGTTGGTATTTGTAACACTGATGTTGTTGAGCGTGCTGCTGCTGTGAGTAGAACAAATTTTGCTTCTGTGAAGAATGTATTCAGGGAAGTGCATTACGGACTTGGCTTTGGCTTTCAAGTGCTGTTTGGTTTTGTGTATAGAATTGATGGAAATGCTGAATCTGTGTTGTTCTGTATTAATTATTTAATCCTATTCCATCAGACGTCCTTTGTTACTTTGGATGAAGCCATTAAAATAACAAACAGACGTGTGAATGCCATTGAACATGGTAAGTGTTTTTCCATTTGGGATGCACCATATTTTTCTGTCTCCATGCAAGATGAGGAGCCAGGGTCATGGAAGCCACTGTTCTGACTGCTTTCTTGTTAGTAGAGTTTCTGACCAGCTCAAGAACTCTCCAGAAAGCATTACAATGAAACATATTACAAGTAAGAACAAAAATGAAAAGTGTAGTGGAATGGACTGGAGTACACAGAGATAAATGAATATGTAAACATGAGAAAGTAATCAGGAAGTTCTGTTGAGAACCTAGAGAACAGATTTCACAAATGTGGTCTGGAGTCTCTGCTAGTGACTTTGACTTACTGGGTAGTAACAAAAGACAGGATGTTTCTATGTGATAAGATGTTCTAAAAGCTAGCATAATGGCTTGTAAAATGTAATGGTGGTGTCCAGTGGAGAGCTGGTGACTTTTTTGTTGGTTTTGGATGGCATTGTAGAGTAAATGTCCAGAGAGAAATCTTGGTAACCTGTTCAGGTTTGTGTTACAGGAAATGGAACAGTCCTAATGTCAATACGCTGGTCTTCCTTAATCTAAATTCCTTACCTTTCATGATCTTGTTTACAGATTTGTTTCTTGCAATTTCTTAAGCACTGCCTATGCGTGATACGCTGTGATTCCTTTTGCTGCAGTGTTCAGGGTGCTTTGATTATTTTTAGTTCCTTTCTGAGTTGTCGATAGCTGGGATTTATAATAATCTTTGGATGTATCCAGTAATTTATTTCAGTCCATGATTCCAGTGTGTCCTTTTCAGTACTGTTTGTCATAGACTTGTTCCTTCGAACATTCAGGCCTTATCTGCAGTTTATCACTCCGCAAAGTTGACTGTAGAAAAGGTTTCCTCTGCAGCCTTCCAAATAACTTTGGTAGTGCTGACAACAGCTTTCTCCTTTCAAAAAGTGGTTCTGACACATAGCTTGCCCAGTTGGGTGTTAAAGCTTTGTTTAATGTCTTATCACTTCCCTTGGGATTGTGTTGTATTTGAATATTTGTTTTCATGATGGCTTTTTCAGAGATCATAATTCTGTGAGTAAAAGTGCTACATTGAACAGAATAATGTGATGGAAAACCATAGTTTTTATTAAAATCTTGCCCACATCTTGCAGGATTCTTTTAGGCACTTCCATGGGGAAGAAGACCTTACAATCAGGGATCAGTGCTTACTGATTCCATTGCATCTTTCAAAAGAACATGCTATGGGAGAGTCTGTGATGTTCAGAGTCCTAATTTAGTCCTGGACTTGTTAAAGAATTTTTGTGTACTTGTTCATCATGAAATAGTATGATCGCTCATGAAAGACATGTAAATTTCTCCTAGCCAAAAGAATTACTAGATTGAATTTAAACAATTATCTGTACACTCCATTAGATAACTTCCTGGCCAGTATAACAGCAGCCTAACAACTTCCTTTTTTATATTTTTTTAGTGATTATTCCCAGGATTGAGCGCACTCTCTCTTACATCATCACAGAACTGGATGAACGAGAACGGGAGGAGTTCTACAGGTAAATATGTAAAGCAAGACTAGACTGGTCTCTTTTTGTTGAACAGACCATTCCTCAGAAAGGACTTAAAAGAACTGTTCACCAAATCTGGCAGCAAACACTGTTAAACGTGACCTGGTTCTTACTGCACATTGAGTTTGCAGAGCTGGGCACTTGGAGTTCTGCAGTTACACATCTGGAAGTTACAAATGGATCCCTCCACTAGGGTGTACAGAGCTGCTGTTACCGTTCTTCTGGAGGGAACGATGGGGTCCAGTACACTGAGGTGGTCTGCTTTCAGGACACCTCTGCCTTAGAGGTCAGTGTTCTGGGCTACCTGAAGCAAAAATGTCAAACCTCAAATTAATTAAAGGAGAATTAACCTAAAGACAAGCAAAGTAGTATAATGTAGTGTTAAAGGTCAAGAATACAATTTTTAGTTTGGATGAAGAAATGAGTTCATCAGCAGAGATGGAAGTTTTTCAATGGCAGCAGCTAACAATAAAAGCCTTTTGACATTTGTTACAGGATTTTTGTTTGGTGGGGAACTTCTCCAGGCATCTTTGCTGCTAGCCTGTTTTATGAAAATGTTATTTGTTTCACAGCTCAGCGACATCTCTCTTCACAGGTTAAAGAAGATCCAGGAAAAGAAAAAAGTATTGAAAGAAAAATCAGAGAAAGAACGGGAGCTGCGGAGGGCTGCTGGTGGGGAACAGGAACCAGCCAATCTCTTAGCAGAAGAGAAGGATGAAGACCTTCTCTTTGAGTAACCCAGCACAGTTGTTGTATATGGAGCAGGGGACCCAGGATTCAGAATGTCTGTCCAATTGCAGTCTAATTCAGGACATCTTGCCTCACTGATACTTATGTGGCTTCTCAGTTGGTGTATAAGTCTTGAGTTGAATGGATTGTGGATTTCTCCTGGGAGATTAGAAATCTGGGAACTTGACTGCAGCATAGGAGGAAAAGGAGAGATGAGCCAGGTGCTTTGCTTTCTGTTGTTGCTCAGCCTGTTTCTTGACTTAGTAGGAATGATTGTCCATAGCTGTATTTTTTGCAGGATGCCTCTAAATTTGCCTAGTCAGATTACTCTTTAATTGCCTCCCTTCCTAAGGCAAGCAGAGGAGAATGTTATTTAGGGAGGGAGATGCATGTAATGTTCTTTACTGCTGAACTATTGATGTTGAAGTTGCTTAAAGCAGGTATTGGCACAGCTGAAGTCAAATGTCAGTAAAGGCAACTCTAGTTTTCTAACCTGTTGATGAAATCCACAGTCCTATATGATTTTTGTTGCACGATTGTTACCACTGGCCTAAAACATCTATGGTTTTAATTAGAGGTTCTACCAACTTGTGTACTGTCTGTGCTAGAAACAAGTAAAAAATGTAAATGTTCAATATCTGGTGTATGGCTCAAGTTGCTAGAAGATGGTGGTCTTAAAAGCTTGTCATGCTGATTTAAAAATAAAACCCTTACTTCATCCCCTATCCCAACTTAGAATCTGACCTAGGCACATCTCTTTTTAGCCTGTACCCACTTTCACTTTACTGCTTTAGACAAGTAACCAAGGAAAAGTGGCTCCCTCCTGGCACAAACATAGAAACTCTTCTCAACTATGCAGCTACATGTTGTCCCCAATGTACACTGCAACCAGCAGGCTGGCATGCAAGGCAGGGTTCAGTGTACAACAGTGCATCCTTGCTGTGATTCTTCATATCCTGGGCTGATCAGAGCAGCCTAGGGGAGTGACTGAGAAGCAGGCTGGCACTGAATGCTGCTCAGTTTCAAGGGCTGTTTTCCTAAAAAGACACTGGTTTTCAATCAGCAAACTGAACACACGCCATAGCAGTAGTATTAGTACATTGTCTCTAGTAGTAATTGTCTCATGAAGTTAAGCACATGGTCCAGCACTTAACTGCTCCTGCAGGGTAAGTGCAAGGAAATTAATGTCTATTGACACCTTTAAAAAGTCATTTTATAATTTTAAGAAGCATAAGGCCATTTCTTCCTTTTGAAGCTGAAGGATGCACAGCTGAAAAATAAGTCCATACTCTATTTTAAGATACAGGTCCAGCTTGCAAGAGACAAACTGTAGATCTGAGGAAATGTTACCTCTCCCACTGGATGCATGGCATCAGGTGGAACAGAGAACATCCTCTAGGGCACTGATGGGTCACAGCATCTTTCACACATTCAGCAAAATAGCAGAAAGATGACTACCAAGATCCACTACAAGCAGTAAAATTGTACAGTGATTTATTTTAAATCTAGAAATATTTACATTTTTACATTAGTGTGCAGTTCATGATGTCTCAAAATACAGAGTGCAGATACATGTATAAAAGTACAACATGGGGTTAACCACAGGTCTCAGTAAAATTACCTTAAGGCATTAAACTGCCCATCTCATTTTAAAAAGGTCACATATAATTACATTCAAAAACTTTTATGGAATTCAGCTAACATTTATTTTTAATTAAATCTGGACTGGTAAAAATGCAGATACCCCCTCACTTCAGTCTGATACAGCTCACTACAAAGCCTGTGATAAGGTTGAAGAGTTTCACCAGTGAAGTTTGTGCATTCTCTTTTACTCTCAAGGCAACACACATTCTTTATTAAAGGCAGAATAATTTCTTACACAGGTAGTTCCAGGTCCAAGCTGGCAGCCAATGGACAGACAGGTACATGTCTCCATGCTGCTCAAGCCTTGCCTTTCAGCAAGAGACAAAGCTAACATTGGTGATAAACTTATCATAGCACCTCTGTGCATGGATGTCAGCGAGTACTCGGGGCCTTGGGAATTAGGAAACCAGAGCTGAACTTCAAGCAACATTCTTAAAAGTCTACATTCAAAAGCTTTTTTGTATAAAAACAGCTGCTGTACACCATTAGTCAAGTACATTAATGTCATGATTTTCTGTGACTGACACTGCCTGTCAACACTGAACCCCTAAGGGGGTTCAGCAACCATCTTGAGCTGATTGTGACTGCAAGAACTTGGACAGTACCTGTGTAGCTGAGCTAGGCTACCCTTCCAACACATTTTACTGCTTTCCACCTTCTTGTCCAACTATGGAACAGCCACTGTCAAAAAGCTAATACATGTACAATCATCTTTCTTTAAAAAGGGTAGAATTGATACAATGTTTTGTTGTCTATGAAACACTGACTATCCAATATACCTGAACAGTGTCATTGTTATAAACTATGGATGAAAGCTGAGAACATGCCTGCAATGTGAGGCAAAAAGCCATCATTTTTAATATCCAGGCCTTAGGACAACAGTTAGCACATTATTAACACTGACTTGAGCCAACCCCTTTTCCTTCTGAAGGCTTATTACTTATCCCCACTAATTGCTTAATTGATTTTTGCCCTAAATACTAATTAAACCAACAAATAATTTTGCTTTCTAGCAAGACAGGAATGCACTCTATACTTCCATTCTTCAATACAAAAATGTACTGAATGTTAGTTCAGTAACTATGATAATTATCTGACAGCTTCTTTATATCTGCTTTATACTTTGAGCTCTCTATTTTATGGGTGTGCATTTGTTCCATTAACATTTGAAGAAAGAATATATGCAAGACAGAATGGAAAAAATCAACTACTTTTTAATCCTTCAACATTAGACAGGAGTGAACTACACAATGACGTAACTCCAGTGTTTTACTTCTAGGAACAAAGAAATACTATGGCTAAAATTAAGAGATATTCACAGTCAAGGTTCTTTGTGCTACCAAAAATCAAAACAGCCAAGATACTACTGTTCAGTTAGCTTCAATGACAGAACAGCCCCAGCCCTACTGCAGATGCACAGCCTTAGTAGTTAAATCTTCACAGCTCAGAATCATTTGAAGGCAGAGATGTTCCAATCTGCTTTGCAGAACACACTAGGATACAGACCTTGCCTTTTGTTCACTTGTTTCAAGTTTTAAGTTTGTTTTAACCATTAAAAATATTCCCCTTTCTTGTGACTTCTCAGTCAGTTACCAGTGTTTTACACATACTTTCACTGCAGTACTGAGCAAATGCAGGACAATGTGTTGCCTATTCAATCACAATACTCATAACACAGTAGCTACATTCAGCTATTTTAATTCCAGTTAGTTATCCATTAGACCAACAGCTGCAAGATGAACCATTTGCAGAGATTAAACCCCCTGCTATCTTCCAATGTTCAGCACATCAATCTATTTTAGTTGGTATTCTGTTATAAAACATGAAAACTCCAGTTGACTTTCAAGCAGCGTGTCTTACAACTATGTATTTTCATAAAAATATGACCTCTGCCTTTCTAAGTATCTCTACAGATCTGTGGAAAACAGTGGCTCCAATGCGTCTATGTTTTAAAGAAAATCCCATAAAAATATCACATCTAAAAGATCAATATAATATTCATCTTTGATTGGACCTAAAATTAATGTGCAGTCAAATCTGATTTAAAAAGTTTTACTAAAAAACACAAGGATTGAAATATTTACATTATACACATTTTCCAATTACAGTGCTATTAGAAAGTGGAATGTTTGAGAATTAAAGTATTAGCTCAAGCCAGACCAGAGCGGCATCTTCATTCTGTGTATTTTTTGAACAGGAAAAACTTTTCAGTAATATTAATGTTTTTCACATGTAAATTATTTCTGCCCAGTGATCTGTAGGATTATGCTCCTGAACTACCATCATGTCCCACAAAGTCATTAAGTTAGGTGTTAAATAACATTCATATTTATAACTATGTGACAGCAGGACTGTATATACACACACACACACTTAAAATCTTTGATTTCATAAGGGTGATTCTAGGTAAAAAAGGTGGATTTATGTATAAAAGTAGCTTCTAGAAATATCTACCTAAAGCTTTAGAATTTAGTATTGTCAACATCTCAATTTCTAGACCACAGAGAAAGAAAACCTGGACAATCTGTATCAGTTTAATCAGCTCACAAGCTTATCAGCATGTTTTTTCAGTAATATGCAATTTCACTGGCAAGGATGCAGCCACTGAGGTCTAGAGCTCACACACATTTATTTTAGAATTGGGCAGACCTACACACAATCTCCTTGGAAAGATTACTAGATGGGAGTCCATTTGTCCCTTGGAATTGCTCTCTCATCGTAGCCAGGTAGAGGGCACCCACTGGGGTTCTGTGTCAAGTTTGTTTATTAACCGAAGTAACTCTTGATACGCCTTATCAAGATCAGAATTCACAATTGCTGTATCAAAGTAGTGGCCATTGTTCTGTTCCATCTCCCTTGTCTTCTCTATGATTTCCCTCAGCTCTTCTGGCTGCAATCAAAGAGAGAGAATTAGGGCGTATGTGTAAGGCTCTCGCCCTCAGCAGAGTGGGGAAAGGTAACAACTCAACCCAGAGAAGTCTTTTACACCAATTTCGATGGTATTGCTACCAGCTATTGAGAAATTTACAACAGCATTGAACCATGATACCTATTTGAAAGCTAAGGGCACTCAAGACAATCCTTTCTGATTACCCATAAGTGGCAAGCCAGTAAATAACTGTCCCAGGCTGAAGTAAATTCAGATCTAGCACTGCTCATTTTATGACATTCATCTTACTGAGTCTCTTAAATCATGCTTCTAAAAAATAGGTTGCTAAGCCCACTATCCTGAAAGTGCCTGGAGATGGAAGAGATAGTGTGAGAGTAAGTTTGAATGGTGTAAAACAAGGTAAGACTTCTCTAAAGATGTAGCACTACAAACACTAAGCAGCCAGAGGCAACAGCTATCACTGAAATATTTTCACCAATAAACAGCAATGAGAACCACAGTGAGAGCTATACATTTAAGTTGATCAAATCACCATAGTATCAGGTAAATGACATTGCAGAAAAATGGAAAACATCCTTTGTGAGCTGGAAGGGAGTATGTCAAAAGAACATTGCAGATGTAGATAAATTATGCACTGGGAGAAGCAGAAATGGTTTGGTTGACTGGAGAATTTTTTTACACTTAGATTCTAAAAGGACATTTGTTTTTCTCTTCTGCAACTTATTTTTGTATTAGATAAAGGAATATTCAGGTGTAATTTAGAGATAATTTTCAAAAGGGACTTCAGGCCTTCAAGATTTGTTTTCTGGGTATTATATACATTTAAGAAAATCAAAGCTGCATACATGCAAGAAACACCTTTTATCAGAGGAAGGGCTTCAACCAAGTAACATTTCCCCAACTGAAATAAATACAACTCCAATACAATAATCAGAAAGAAAACAGGCATAGTTTAACAACAATAACAGTATATTAGCTGTTACTGCAAATGGATTCTTTGATTTCTGCAATAAAAAAGCAGGATATACATCAGATTAAATATTTATGTAAAATAAAGTTTCACTCATTGCATAACCATGAAGGAGAAAACATGCCCATTTAAAGACTATGATTATATTTGATTCAGGCAAATAAAAAAAAGTCCCTCTATTTTAAGACTTGGACTGTAATGGATTTTTAGATCTTTTAGATCTTACATCCAGGCAATACATCACCCTTGCACCTAACAAGGAGAGCAAAACCAAACCATCGTAGAACACAATGAGGTACAAATCCGTGACCAACAGCTGTCTCAGGAGTCCATTTGAGTTATGCTGGGGACACTGTTCTTCCTCAGTGTGAACTGCATTATGTTCCATTTATACTTTGAAGATACTATGGTGGCAAAGTGCTCCCACCAGCCACTGTAGGGTTGGTTTATTTCAGTTAAAAAGCTCAAGATGAACGTATTTCATTATCCTAGCAGTAAGCACTTTGTATCTCATCAGCTGATAAGGACCTTTTCTGAGCTTTCACACATCCTGGTTTAATCTATAGATTTCAACTCCATCTGCAGGACTTCTCATTAACTAAACGATCTGAACTGGATAAACTGAGATCTTGACATGACTCTTCTTGAAACATGACAAGTGATCCCACAGGATCAAGATAAAAATAACTTTATCTGAAGAGTTCTGGAATACATTTTTAAATAAATGCTTTTCTAAGGACAGCTAAGTTCTCAAAACCAATAATTATTTGCTCCCTGTAATTACTCTCAAGTTTATATGATGACAAAGTTGGGTTTTCCAGTTTTGAAATAAAGAGTCGTATTTTTGTACTGAAATGCAGAGACCACAGCTGAGACATCGTATCCCTGGATTACTGAATTAGCAGTGGATTCCCTTGCCTCATACTTTTTCCACATTCCCTTGGGTGAAAGCATCCTGAGCCCTTTCCTTAGTATGGCCTGCCTACTAACCTGGAGCACACAGATCTCAACTGCACCGCAGTACCATTACCATGTCCCAGTTCCACATAAAGTATGCAAATTTGAGTATACAAATTTGTTCACCAAAAGCATTCCAGATCTGTAAATAAAAAGCAGCGTGGTTTCAGAAGAAGCGTTAGACACATTACCTTTGGGTTCTTCCCTTCTTTGGCCAATAAAGCACGTAATCTCTCTTGTGAAGGTGGTGCAACAAATATAATATATGGCTTCAAGTCAGAATTACGTAGTGTCTTCAGTGACTGCAGAAATAGCATTTATTAAACATTTAACAGTTCCACACATGAAAAGGGCATTTAATAATGCATCATTCACATGCTATAATTGATAATATACTCTGAAACACAATTACAATTGTACAATTTATTAACAGCAGTATCATTGACCATAACAGTATTATCATCGCCACTCATGAGTTCAGTCACCATTTCCTACAAAGCTGATACTGCAACTTTTTCAACTTCCCTGAACCCAAATATTTACTTTTTTCAAGAATACTCTTCCTAAGTAAACCAAAGGAACCTATGTTTACTTAGGAAGAGTCTCCAATGTAGATACTTCACCTACGTTGAAGTAAGTTTCCTTACAATGCTAAGGAATGGTATCAGCTTTTAACAGAGAAAAGAGTCTTTAAATACTAGTTTACTTTAAATACTACAGTTTGAAGATTAAAATAGAAAGGTATCAAATCCACTAGTACTGTATGCATATTTTTTGGCAGATTACATTTATATTGAGACAGAAAATAAACAGAACCAAACTGTATTTTAATTTTTCCAGAAGGTTCTTTCTCTGTGTCTCAGGACAACCAACTTCTCTCTGAGATATATTTTTATAAGCACAGAATCAGATCAGTTTTGAAAGTGTTATGAATTTTCAACTTACTACATGCTTTGTGATACCCATGTGTTATTCTATTAAGTATCACATGGTCCCAACTGGTAATGGCTAATTATAGCTTCAATACTACCAGACTTCACTGATGTGTCTTCAGGGTTTCTTTTGCAGCACCTGTAACAGCAGCAACTTCATACATAACGTATGAATTAGAAATGGGCTGTGTTCCAGGACTCTGCCTCTTCCCATGTTTGACTAAGTTTTTCAAGGTCTGTATGAATAGTTTATATCTTCTTGCTCCATAATCAAAAGGTCACAGCTAAAGAACTTTTCAATATTGGTGATACAACGTACTTTAATCCTGTCTGTTATGGAACTGCATAAGCATTCCCAAAATGCAGTTTCCAAGTATAATCACAAACAACTTCCTCTCCACCTTTAAAAACCTCAGAGGTCACAGAGTAATTGGAAGGCAGAGACACATCTTATTTTAATTCATTTTTCAATTCAGATAGTTCTCAGCAGCTTTAAGTATCTGGAAACCAAGACTCCTATTACTTTTAACACTGATAACAATGTGTGTATTTCCAAACAAGGAACAAGAGGCTGTATTCCTAACACACTAAATAAAGTTAACTGAACACCACTGAAGGAAAACTTGGATTAAACATGAAAATGGACCTTAAAAACACACTCATTTTATATAAAAGAAATACAGCTCTTTAGATTTTCATGGTAGCTTCCGCAATTAAGATACATATACTATATGGGTATACATACCTGGGTATGCAGATTTAAAAGGCATATCTTGCCAGAGTTGATTACTTGCCGCACGGAGTCTATGCTAGTACCATAGAGGTTCTTTTCAAACTCTCCATATTCAATGAATTTCCCTGCAGCTATGTCAGTCTCAAATGCCTGTCGGGAAATGAAATGGTAATCCCTGCCAGCTACTTCAGTCTCTCGCCTGCTCCGAGTAGTGTCTACAAACAAGAGCAACAAAAAAGAAATCAAGCCAGTGAGACACCCATAGAACTGAAGAGGAGAAATAAGTATTTATCTTAGGAGAGGCATTGCTAACCAAGCAAAAAAAGGCATTTGAAATATCCAAGAAACGCAAGTATTTTATTTTCTACAATAAATATCCCTGAACAGATTAAGTTGCCAAAGGCTGAACCTATATTCAGAGATCTTGTTAACATTATCTAGAGGAAAAATAGTCAGCAAGGCAAGGTATAGTTTCACTTGTGCAGCTGCATTCCGGATGTGAAAACAGATACTAGTTGCTTATAAAAAAGGTATATTGTTAAGTTTTGTAAACCTAATTTAGGGTACATTAGACATTGAAAACAAAAGTCACTGAAATATAAGTGGTTTGGGAAGGAACTAAAGCCACCTACATTGAAATTTATGCAGGATATGTAGGTGAAAAATTTTTTCACCAATGTAGCAGCTTCTTTTTGAAACTTCTGTAACTGACTCCAATTTTATTTAAACTGAAATATATGCATGTCTTACAAGGCCTCTATAACACTGTGTTTGTTGGGACACTTGGTTTGCATTCACTTACCTACTTTTTGCCACAGAAGCTGTAACCTTATTTGTCCTTTATCCAAGAGCTGACTATATCCTGCTCAAAGGCCCCAAACTCCTAATTGCTGTTTTCAACACAAGAGGATTTGTCTGCAGATAATGCTTAGAATAAGCAATTGTCACTGCCTGCTGAACTTACGGGGAACTGCAGAGGCGAAGCGATCCGCTTCGTTATTCATCAGCCGCTGCCGCAATTCATTCTGGCCGCAGTTCTGTGGGCCGATCAGAACAATAGGTCGTTTCCTATTTGCTGGTTGATGATACAGTGACATTTCCTCGTAGGTCAAAATTTCCTCATTATCATAATCTTGAGAGAGAAGCAATTAAACAGTCACAACATACTTTACTGCTAGTTCTATTTATCACATGTCATGCAGCATCGAGTTTCAGGCAGCTCCTGACTCTCTCTGCCCAGCATCTGCCCGTGAATCCCTGAAGCAACAGAACCCCAAAGATCATCACTTGCCCAGTAAGATTAAACATTTTTTTTGACCCCTTTTTGAAGAAAGAAAATGTGTTTCCACTTACTACTGATAGAAGGAGTAGCATAAACTCAGGAAACAACTTTCTTGCCAAGGAAAAAGTTTCTAGTACAAGAATAATACTTTATGCCCAACAACAACAGAAATCAACATCTCAATCCCATAGTACTTTTGTAAGGATGTAGTATGGACAGCCTACAAAACTTTCTGTGGAGAAAGTTTCCATTTACTAAACTTAATTATGCAGAGTGAAATATGACTACAAAAGCATAATAAACTGGTTCATCATTGTAAAATTATGAGTGCTTCCATGCCTAAAATGCTATCTGTTTTTTTAGCCCTATCATCTGGTCTTTAACGACACTACAAATTCTGCCACCTCTTTTACATCTTTCACTAAATGCTATTACAAACCATACACTGCTCCCACACAGAACACCAGGCAGTATTTCTATCATCATATCCTCAACTGCATAATTCTTTTCACAAGGCTATTTGTAGAATCTTTCATAGTTGCTTGGAAGTGCACACGCTGTGGAAAAGATGTTGCTTACCATCATTTTTATTTGCATTGTATAACACCTTTTTCCGTTTCTTTTTGTTTTTCTTCGCGCACCACAGTTTTCCTAACCAAAATAAACATCGTCAAAATCAAACATCCATACAGTAAAAAGCTTCCCTATCCCACTTACTATCTGGATCTTTGAAGTGGGCAATGTCTTCAGCGATTTTGAAAAGGCATAATATTCTTCAGTTCATTTGCATGCCAAGGACTTCAACTGAGTCACGGCAGATAAAATTCTTTAAGCAAAAAGGGGCTTTCCAAATTCCCCTCCTTCATCCTAATTACACTGCACATAAGTTATGAAAAAAACCAAGTGATTTATACAACATAGTACTAAATTCAGATCTGTATTTACGACAAGAACTTCAAAAGAGACATCCCACTTGTATTACAAAAAAATTGTCTGCAACTCTACAATTACCGGGTTCCAGATATCACTAATTAGCACGTCTAAAAGAGTTAGATTTTACATATATCCAACCTGATTTTTCTGGCTCCTTGTCTTCTTCTATGGTTTGTTTCATTGCTTCTCTTTGCTGCTGAAAACTTTTTCCTTAATGAATTAAAAAAAGTACAAAAGCAGTTAACACTTTGAAATAATTTCCATACTTTTTTGTAATGACTCACTCATTTTACCCTTTCCTACAGTTTTAAATCTCTGAAGATTCTAGTAAAGTATGATATATCAAGAGAATTTAAAAGATAAATTAGAATTGCTGAGATGCTTGTTTATTGCTCCAAAAATATATTAATCAGGAAAGACTTGCAGAGCATTTGTACTATTCTGAACAGTTTTGCCTGGAAAACTTGAAACTACTGGAAAGACTACATTTCCCTACTATGATGACACTGCCTTCTAATTATTTTTGTATATTAAATGCATTTTATTTATATTAAATCTTTTGAACTTTGAAAAAGATTTGCCTATATTTAAATCAGTGTTCCTCTCACTCAAATGTCCAAGTAACAGCACAATCAGAAGAATTTCATGGAATTGTGTGTCTTTTGTGTTTAAGAGGTCAGCAGATCTTTAATAGACTAGAGTACAGAACACATTTCAACACAAAAATTATATTCTGACTTCAGTGTATGAAAACACAATTACTCAAAGGCCCCAACAGTTAGAAATGAAGCATGACAAGTAACTGAAGTTCTTTGCTAAGTGAAAACATGCAGAAAAGTTACTGCAAAAAGATAAATTTTTCAAATATACTACTTGATATAGTAAGGAAACCTAACAGCTGTTCTCATCTCTAGAGAACAAGCAGGCTCAAGTCCCATGTTTCTGCCACAGCCAGCAGAGGGAACTCTGAATTCAGTGTCCCCAAGGTGGAGAAGTAACGCAAGAGGAGAGCAACTCTTGAAAGGTGAACTGGAGTGGAAGGGGATAGCTTTACTCTCCATTTAACATCCATATACAGAAATGCCTCTAAAAGGTCAGCCTTTGCAGTAAGTGAATTACATAACCAACTCTATTGCAAAAGGTTCAAAGTTACAGACGTTTAAGGCAATGGATATTTAAGGGTATATAACCCTTTGAAAACCAGAATATTGCCCCTATTGCTACGGGAACAACTGGCTGTCAAGCTTTTTCTAGGGCTTTATTTACCAGGGATGAGGCCTGCCAATGGCTGATTATCTTCATCTCCATCTCTGTAAGCCTGCCACCAGTTTGGATCTTCTTGGCTAATCACATGGAGTATGTCTCCTTTTTGAAAAGACAGGCCTAACTCTCGGCAGGGGACGTAGGGGTCATCAGAGGGATCATAGTCAAAATGCGCTTTCACGTGTATCTGTGGAAGATCAAATGTAGAAACATAAGGAAAAAAAAAGTGACTTCCAAAGAATTACACCCCATCTTCCTGTGACTGCAGTGGAGCTCTGATATATAAAAACACCAAAACCCTGTAAAATGGCAACTTTATATGGGACATACAGGAGACACTGGAATGGAAACATTATCTAGCCTAGCAGTGCAAAAGACATAGTTGAGCTAGGTTGGAGATGAAGGCCTGAATTTAACTCTTGTTAATTCTAAAGTCTGTGCAATTTCCTCACTAGTTTAGGAGGCAAAAACCCCAGAGCTAATGCTTTAAGTAGTTTGCATTCAACAAGTATCAGAGATACTCTGATTTGTTTAAAGTATCTAATAAATACACAGACTGAAAGCCATTTGCTGAAACTTTAGGTGAATTTTCACTTTACAAATATTTTACTTTGTCACCAACCATAAATGTTTTTGTTTGGCTGTGATATAAATCTGTGAATTCTTTCTTCAAACTGTTAAAGCTGTCACAAAAAAAGAAGAATGTTAGCTAAAAAGATAATGAACAAAGTTTCTAATATACAAACTTTTCTTCCCAAAGCATATTTGCAAGTTTTATCAATCCATTTATAAATATAATATAATATATAATATGAGAAACTGGTAATTTCAAAATAAAATTTCAGAAGCACAGGCAGTTACACTTCTATAGTTTCTTACAATTTCAGAAACAAAGTGAAAATCATACTAAAAGTTTCAGTTTAACACCATCAATCATTTTTAATAGTAAATTCAGGTGTTAAGTCTGGTAACAATTTAAACAATTAAGTTTTGGTTTTGTTCCACAATGTATAAAATAACTTTCTACGCATTAGTGGAAAAACAAGGTATGGCTCAAGAACTTGTGTAGAGCTACTTACAACTGTCTCCTTCGCAGGAGGTGGCTTGCTCTGCTGACTGGGGATCAATACAAAGGTCAGAGTCCCATGCATGTCAGCCTGCGACAAAAAATAGACTCTTCATATACAGTATCATGAGATGGCTCGAGGTTAAGAATTTTAATAAATATCTTTTGGAAAATGCTTCAAAAATTCCCTGCAAAGACAGTTCCAAAACCCACATAATCTATCACTTAACTGTTTTAAAAGATACTGTACAGATGCAGTGATTCAGTGACAGGCTCGAATGCTGATATTTGCATTTTAAAAGCCTAGAATTCTTGATTATACATAAAATATTTCTATTTGAAATTGAGCAGTTTTAATTTTGTCAAGCAGAGACTTGGGAGAAATTGAGTTCAGTTCAAAAATACCAACAAGTGGATCAATGCTGGGAGGAAAATATATATAAAAGATTATTATTTTTCTAAAATTCCTTGATTGGGACAGTGTTTTCCACTCTAAACATTTCTACTATGATTTTATGTTGTTACAATTATAAACGTCTACAAAACACTGTTTAAAAATGTAACTAACACACTGAAATCCTGCATCTGTAAAGTACTTAATATCCATATGACAACCACCCCACCTCATAAAGTAGAACATCATTATGTTCTGGCTTCAAATAATTATTTGTTTGTATAGTCTTGCATGCAGTGTGTTTGCACACAGAAAACATTTAGACAAAATGCAAGTGCACACCAGTGACAAGGTCTACACATGTCTCTCACTACACTAGCTGTAACACAATTTATGTTGCATAAACCCAAAGTGTACCCACGTCTCTCAATAAATTCAGACTTAAAGCTTAAATAAATATAACTGAGCATAACATGATTAGGCTGCGGGAAAGGAAAATCCATGATTTTCAGTCAGCATGCATAGTTCCACAAAGAATGCATAGAACTCCACAATGACTGTGTGAATAGTCTAAAGTCATGTGCAGTTCATTATCATTTGAGTAGCAACTGGTGAGGCAAAATTTAGAAGTAATTTCCTTTCCCTGTGCTTGTTTTAAGTATTCTATGGGAACTGAAGCCTTTTAAAACTTCACTTTCAAATTACAAAATACAGAACAAAACAAAGAATTAAAAAAATAATTAAAAAACAAATTAAAAAACCCACAAAGTTTATTTTTATTTTCAACAAGTAATTTCCTCTTACCTTAAAGTACTGTGGTTTTAAATCTTTTATTCTCTAACTCTAGGTTGCAGGAGTTGCTCAAAATCAGAACAAGCTCTCTGCAGAGAACTACACTGACAGAGTTGAATTAACTGTCAAGCATTTACAACAGACTCTTTTCAGAAGAATAGGACTTAGCTAAATAATGGCTTTTTAAAAAAAAATAGAGATGGCAATGGAGACAATTACAGAGTGTGAAGAATCTCAGATATTTCTGAGCAAAAAAACACATGGAAATTAAGGCTTTTCGAATAACTTCAGGAATCTTTTTAAATGGCTTTCAAAAAACCCCCTAAATCAAAGCTGACACATTTTTGCCTCTATTTCCCTCTACTTGACCCAATTCCATGTATTAGCTGAAAAATTTTAATAGCAAATTTCAGAAAAAATCCAACTAAATGTGGAAGTTGTCCATTAAAAACTACAGTCTTACTGTAGAATGAGACAACTTCATCTATGGCTATTGCTGCCTATCCTTCCTACAAGAATGCAACCTACAGCAGGACCCAGTTCTTTGTTCTGATTTTGATTAATATATAAAGCATAGATCTACTAAGCAATTCAAAGATTTACTGAATATATATTTTTTTCTGAAGACTCCATTAAATTAGTGGATATCTCTGATGTTTGTACCAAAGTTATTAATTCAATTAAAAAATATAATTTTCATCAGGTGTCCCACCTTGGACATGGATCAAGTGCAAGTGCCATGGAAAATCAAGAGAAAAGAGCAGTATTAGACAATGGAAAATACAAGTAATTTCCAGCTTTTGGCATTCTACCTCACAGGGCCTTTCAGAGAGAATACCCCTGCATTTAGCAGTTCCTGATGGATTTCGTGCCTGTTGTTTTGACTAGCTGCTTTTGACCTGATGTATAATATTGTCATGAATGGTATAAGTGTAATTAACAGAAAAATGTTTGTGCTAGCAAACTGCTAAACAAAAGGGTTTTTATCAGGAGGGAAAGAGCAAGAAGCCGAGGCATGTAAAGGTCTCATGAGATACAGTTTGTGGTGGGTTAAGCCTGGCCAGCAAATAAGCACCTCCCAGCTCCTCACTCACTTCCCTTCCCCAGCAGGATGGAGGAGGGAGAATTGGAAGACCAAAAGCAAGAAAAACTCTCGGGGTGAGGTAAACACAGTTTAATAAGTGAAGGGGGAAAAAACCCCAACCCAACAAGTGATGCAAAGGCAACCAATCGCTCACCACCCAGTTTTTATAGCTCAGCATGAGGTTACGTACCATGTTATATCAGTATTGTCAATCCAAGTCAGCTGTCCCAGCTGTGTCCCCTCCCAGCCTTGTGCTCACCCCCAGCCTACTTGCAAGGGGGCAACAGAGTGACAGAGGCCTGGACACTGCGCAAGCACTGTTCAGCAACACCTAAACCACTGTTTCAGTCTAAAAGCAGCCTAAAACACAGCCTGTATAAACTGCTGTGAAGAACATTTCCCCATCCCAGCCAGACATTACCACAATCACGCAGCCACACATTTATTAATTGCAGACTCAACCAGAGACAAAGATGAAAAATCATGGCTTTTCAGAGCTAAACAAAGTTTTTCTTAGAAATCATTAAAAGCAAGTCTCAAGATGATGGCTTGACTCTTCCACATTTCCAGGCTTCATTTGTGCAGATAACTGCTATTATAGTTAATATCACGCTGTGCATCAGAAATAAAACTTGAAAAGGCCCTCCACATTTAACCACTAGCTATGAGAATGGGAATACTTTTAAACTAATACCAAATACAAGTACAAATGACAAGCAGAGCCAACAGGCTCCAGTCTTATCAAGTAATTTTGCAGGGAAAACAGGAAGTGTCCAACTCACCAACAAGTCAAAAACTTCATTAACATCTTTTCCACGAATCTCAATGCCATTAATCTCCAGAACTTCGTCCCCTTCATGCAACAGCCCACTCTTCTCTGCAGCACCTCCTTTCACTATTCGACTAATGATCACAGAATCCATTTCATTGCGAACAGTAGCACCCTGTTTAGTAGCAACACATTCTGAATTTATTATATATACAAAAGTCAAAGCCATCTATTGTATATATTCCAAGCCAGTGGAGAAACTATGTTGAAAGAGAATGCGAGGAACAACTCAAACGCATACACTCAGTGCTGCAATTTGAAAAAACAACCTGCTTAATTCCTTTAAGCAGCACTGAAGATTGAAGATTTGAATTGCTTCATACCATAAGATTAATTAAAAAAAAAAAATGTATTCCCAAGGAAATGCTGATTTGAAAGATGTGAAATAGAAGGTGAGAGTTGCTTAAAAAAATTTAATAATACGTGGTTGGCACAAGGCTAGAAGCTCCCCTACAGCAAAGCTTGAGATAGTGACTTCTGTCAAGAAGTCCTGTTCAAACCCAAGTTAACAGAAGTCGTACAGATTCTATACAATAGTCTGGCTACTGCTATATGAAGATACGCACAAGTTTACTGCCTATCACTGTTTCTCACTTTGGAGGGAGGGAGAGTGTTTACAAGTTACGCATCACCTCAGCATTCAAATTCTGAAACTTTCATAGCAATCTGTACAGGACAAAAAAGCTTACCTCCTTTACATAAAACTGAGTGAGTACCAGTACTTACCAATGGAATATCCCGAGCTTTCTCAATGCGAACTATTTTAACCGTCTCCCCTCCATACACGCCAACATTCTCATAAATTTTTTCATCTGTCATAGGCTCTGGTTGCATTTCTTGTTCTGCAACCTTATCATGAGCCAGTAAAAGTGCCTAGTGATAAACAAAATCAGCTCAGTAACAGAAAATTTCACACTTTATATGCATACAAAAGAGAAGAGTTCAGTAAAGTTCCATTTTGTTTTACCTGCATATGAGGGGCATTTAGCAAAGCATTAAGCTCCTGGCCATCCTTATGGTGACTGGGTTTCAAAACGCTCTGTACCTGAAAAGAAATCAAGTAGTAAGGCTCTTAATCTACCCAGTAAATTAATCTTCCCTCCTGTACTCAAGCACAAGCCCCTAGTTGCAACTATTCATTTTGCTGAAAACAAAGCATAACCACATAATTGTTACACTGGCTGACTGAACTTAACCTGGTGCATATTAGGAAATCATGCAATGACACCACAGGACTACACCAGCATATCTTGCCTGAGTGATTATATATCAAATCTAAGCTGGGATCCACACAGATTTGAAAATATCAGAGACTGACAATGAGCTCAGCTACCAGATGTACAATGAAAAAATTAAACTCTAGAAGGAACATGATAGTGAAATCAGTCACAATGAAGTTTATGTGAATATGCTGGGTCTTTTAAAATGGACTAATTTATCATTAATGTGACTAGCCTCCCTTTCCTTAAAAGCAGATGGTTTATTTATTATTTTTACCAACAGCAAGACCAAAAATTCCACGACAGGTTTTGCAACACATCCTGGAGCCCCTGCCTCAAAACTTCAAAAAGGTATCAAGAAATCAGGTTTCTTTGCTTGGTTCCAAAATATTCCACATTAACACATAGGACAGTTTTTGCTCAGGCAGCTTCAGTTGCCTAAAATGTTTGCCTTCTCATACAATTACCAAACATGCCTTGTCACCAGCTCTTGCAAATTCTAGAAAATCCTTTTACAGAGAAAGCCAGGAGCAGGGCCAAAAGGTGATGCTGAAGAAGATATGCTGCATAGCCATTATCCTCTAGCCTAATCTGACCAAAGGCACACGAGTCCAAAAAGAACAATTTAATCTAGACATTAAAAGCAGAATATACTTATCAGAGCAGCAGCTTTTAGTGGGATAGGAAAGATTTTTTTCCAAGCCTTTTAAGGATGAGGTAATATGACATAACAGAACATCAAGAAACCACAAGTTCCAAAGTGAAAATAATTAAGCTTTTAATGTGCTCTAACAGTATCTGAAGGTCTGAGGAGCTTCTATCCTAGGAACAATCTATATAAATGCTAACAACTCTGTTGGATGTTACCAGGTGACAGTAAAGGTAATTTAAAATTCTAGCAAAAGGCACAAAATGAACTGTTCCCATGGAGCACAATCCCTACATTGCCAACAAAACACTGTCACATGGAAAAAATTCCTGTGCTTAGCAATAAACCTGGCACAACCTCCAGGAGCCTTTCTTCTGGCATCACTAGAACATGCTTAATGAGAACAAGCCTAGAGCAGCTGGGAAAAGTCAAACAAGAAGCCAGATCTAAATCAGTTCAAGCAGTATCTTTAAAACCCTAGAGAAGTGAAAGAATTCAGCTTCATATAGGCCTGACCTCAGTCACAGAGTCATTCATTGCAGGACCTCTGAAGATAACCTCCGTCACCAGGGCACCTACTTCATTCAGCAGTGGGCCCACATTTCCTGTAGTCTTCCTTTTGCCTCTGAATTGGCCAGAAAGCTATTATCCTTGACTTAGCCTGAATTTTGGGACACCATATAGCAGGCAGAGCATTGTAAAGGATATATCTCACTAACAAATTTTCCTCTGTGTTGAAAGAAGAGATTCTTCTATACAAAAAACCCTCTCTCACAGAGGGTTATTGAAGGTCTCTAACTTTCAAGAGACTTACAATTCCTTTCTTGAAGAAACCACAAGAAGCTTTAAAGCCTTATTTATCCAATCTTTATGACCATTTTACAGGAAAACCTAATCAGAAAGCAACTTAGAAGTCCTACAAGCAAGACAACCTTCTGAATGCAAGGTCAGAGGTAGGGGATTTGACAGGGGAAAAGAATGTGGCCAGGCCCAACCAGTCATTTTGTGTTTGGTGAATATACTTTATCCAAGCTGAACTTCTGCTTTGAATAATTTAATTATTAAAAATTTTAATAGTTCCTCCCTCCCCCTTTTAAGAGAAAGATACGTTTATTATTTGCTTATTTCATGAAGCACTAGGAAAGCTTCAGGTTGGTATAAGCACCACTTACTGCACCAGTATTGCCACATTCCAGATTCCTTTGTTACTTGAGGTAATGAACCCCACAGTTTCACCAGATGAAAAAATGTGAAAGTAGGCTGTCATTCCAGAAGTAGCACTCTACAGATAGGACAGGCAAGCCACATTAAATAAGTGGCAATACTCGTATTTTCTTAACTCTTCAGCCTTGTTTTTATTGTTTATTGTGTTAACTTCAGGTCAAGCAGTCTTCCCAGTTTGGTTTCATTATTTACAACTCAATTTGGAGGCACATACTGTGGAGACATGCTGGAGTGATATTCAACATTCAGTATTTATTTAACTGTACCTGCAGAATCCTGTTGTTGCTCACTCTCAGATACACAGGGCTGTCAGATGGAACACACACAGACGTTGTACTGCACTCACACCACAAGTTACAAGCTTCCAGTGCATCCTCTCTGATGAGTAGTACTGATAGTACTACTACTGATCTAGTTTAATTGCCTGCACTTGCTGAAGTGAATACGAGCAAGTCTGAAACCTTTAGAAACACAGCCTATATAAATTGAGCCTATTAAGTATATTTAATAGCAAGAACATCTTTAAGGTATTTGATATGTGCTGTTACAGGCCAAAAATTACAAACGCTCTTGAATGCTGCATCAAATAGTCTTACAAGGTCAAGATTCAGACCATGTTCCCATAATCCTTGCCCCCATCTTGGTCCAGTTTAAATAGATTTAAAATCAATTTAATCACACTTGATGTTTACTGGCTATTTTTATTTAAGACTTGGAGTACACCATGTTACATGAAGATTAGCTCTCTAAAATAACTTCCTTAAGCTCAAGCGCTTCATTCCACCTTTTAAATTCAATTAAACAAACAAAAAAAAAACAAACAGGAAAAATCTTGAGTTGTTGGTACCTGGTTAACAGAATCATTGGGAAAAGTTAACTGTACAAGTGTACTACTAATTTTAAGAATTTCCTAAAGAGGACTAGAAAACAAAAATGTACCGTTCCACTCTCAGGTACTGCTAATGGTTAAAAAATTAAAAATCAAAAAAGTTTTCATAACACACTATTCATATACATTATGTTTCCTAAAAGCAAATAATTGATTAAAGAGTAAATGAAAACAGATTTTTTAAATTAAGTTCAGCATAGCAAATGATCATTCCCCCCAATACACTTCCAAAAATATAGTTCAAATTAATTCATTATTAATTTTTACTTTTTCTTAAGGGAGAATGTTTCATGTTGCAATATGAAACTGTGTTACAAACTCTTTTCTTGTTAGAGTTCCAGAAGCATGAGCTCTAGAACAGGTTCTTTCACACCATGAAACCTCAAACAAAACGTCTGTAGCTTCAAATTAGGACATGCACTCCACAGCAGTTTCAGAGTTATACACTATCACTGATGACCTGTGCACTAACATATGCACATTAACATCACCTGCCATTTAAAACTAATATTATGCCTGTGTGTGCTACTTTCTTTCTTGTAATGTCTTGTGGCTTCTACCTTCAAGATGTTAGCAGTATCTTAAAACCAGGCTTCTGCAAACGTCTTTTCAAAAACACCCTGAATTAATTAAACTAACTGCTTTCTGGCGGAGCTTCCCATGCCCATGTTTAGCAATGGAAAAGAGCAAAAGACACAACCAAACTCACAGTACAAGAAAAAATCTGGACATGCAGGATAGCTTGACAGGCAAAAAAACCCACTGAAACAAAAACAACTTTTCCTCAAGCAGAAATAATTTCCTCCTGTGATGCTACTGTAACAAATACAGAAGCATATCCAAAAGGAATAAAGGATCTGAAAAACAAGCATAAGATCATCTATTCAGACAAGACTGAGATGTACAGAATGTCTCCTCTTGAGTCACTTCTTCCAGTCACAGAAATATTTGTCCTGAATTTCCGGCTTATCATTTCAGGATGCTATTTAACATATTGCAAAATACAAGTCACTTAAATACACAAGAAGCTGAATCACCGAGAAACTAGATTTTATCTGAAAATAGGAAGAGATATATGCAATATATTGACCTTTGAGGAATTTCAAGGCTGGACAAGACAAGGATGGGAGCTGAAGAATCAAAATGAGTGCAAGAACATGTCTGCCTTTTATGTAGTAATCTCCTAGGTGATAAAAAAATTCCATTGGTTTAAAAATTTTAGATTAAATCAGTATTTTTTCTATGCTTAACCTTCTTCATGGACTGCTAGGAGACAAGAGACTGGCTTTGCACCGCCTTCTGATTTTAGGATTTACCAAATCACCTGAAAAAAGAGAGGAATGTGTTGGGAAGGTGAGGGGTAGGAAAGACGGAGAGGAATATAAAAATTTAAAAACAGACCTAGAGTTTTCCTAGGCATATTTTTTCTTCTTGAAAACCCCTATTACACAGCAAATAAAAGGACATCATATCCATGAAGGGGAAAAAAAGACAGCTTTCTTAAGTGATAAATCTGTAACAACCTATATCACAAAATAAGATTCAAAAACTCTGGCTTGTATCTGAATGAAATTCCAAACTAGGCCTGTGTAAAGAGGGGATTTGGGGAAGTAGTTTACAAACAGAAGTTAACTGAAAAGGTTCCTTCAGGCTCACAGACATCAAAATAGTCTAGTGGGAATCCTATAGCAGCCTATCAGCTGATGAATAAGCCAAAGGGAAGCTCATACGTAAAATACTCCCACCTGGTTTTGGCACAGTCTGACTGACAAACCTAAACAGGAAAATACTGAGCTGCAGTTTAATCAGGACACTGCACCTTTAGATAACATTCAAATTACATCCCTCAAGAACCAGTAATTTCTTCTGCAAAAGAACTTCAAGCTTTCTACAATGCTGTTTTCCTTGACTGAGAAGGTTAAAATCCAGAAAAAGGAAGGAGAGTGTTAAAAAAAATGCTTCAGAAAGAAAAACAGATTTAAAAAAAACATAAATCAACTTATTTCCATACTGAAATTGGTGTTATGTGCCTTTGAGCAACTGGAGAATGGCTGCATACTGACTCAGGTACTCCAACAGATGTACCTGAGCCAGTTTTGAACAGTAAGTTTGATTCACTAGCAGCTAAATCTGGAGCATTCACCCAGCGTTTGGATGCGGCTTTGCTGAAGACTACAGTGCTACACTTGCACTGATACTGGTATTTAAGCTACTGTTTAAAGTTAACAAATTTCTATCTGTATGAAGTGTAGCCATGCTTCACAGCAACATACACATGCACCAAAACCCTCAGAGGGTCTTAGCTGCATCCAGCTGCATGTGAAAACGCTCTGTTCACAGCAATTTTGTATCTCATATTTTCTTTAAATTACTAATGCCTATTAGTACACCTTACTATATACAGGTATTGCCCATCTATATTCACACGAGTAAGCCTCAAAGGAAATAGTTAACCTGGTTGAAACTGCAGAAGTAGACCAAACAGTTATGATCTGACTCAAAAGACTGAAGTTGAAAATCCTGCTCAAGTAAGTTTCTAAAAGCATACTGTAGTAATTTTTAAAACACATACCAAATGTGCTGTGTATGATGAGCTGTCATCTGTCAGACAAAAGTTAAGTGTTATCTGACCATCACAGCAGTAATTAAAACACTGAAATTAAAGTATTAAGGAATCTGTTGCTCACTTTAAAGCAGAATACTTGTTTCCAGTATGGTTGCGTTTTCAGATACACCTCTCAATTTAAGACCCATGGCTCAACTGAGAGGAAAGCCACAATAATATGGAATTGTAGTTCAATTCCTGAATGCTTAGAATAAAGAATACTGAAGGTAAGAGAGTTAGATTTTAATAACCGCTCCTTTTTCTTATGTGTAAACATAGTACCTTTTTCTGATATGTATCTATCCATGCTAAAAAAGGGAGTTCTTATGCCCAGAATAGTTTTCTGGTTACTGTTTGCAAATCTGGAAAAACCAGATACAGCAATCAGTGACTACTATAATCCCTTTCATATTCAACATTCAGTAGCTCAGACAAGCTTGACAAGTACATATTTCAACAACAGCTATGATTATATGTTTCGTATATATCAGAGATGCAGGCTGTACATACCTCTTGTGCTAGCTCTTGTGCATTGGAGATGAGAGGATATGGAGGGCTGGCTTTGTTCATGTGCACTGTAACAGCATTGTGTATCTTAAATGCATTCTGAAAATCAGTATTTTGAACAAGCTGTAAAATGAGAGAGATATCCTCTTGGCTCTGAGGGTCTACCAAAACATGCTGGATATGCTTAAGAGAAGTTAACAGTTCTTCCACTTCTAGGTAAGAAATAATGAAACACGAATAAGGTACAAGTTAACAAGATTCATAATTAAGTAATGCTTATATTAAGATTTTTACCAACTTTTTTCCTGTTCAGTTTTTAATCAGCAATGATGCATGCAAGTTTATTAGTTATCCATTACTTACTCTTACTAGCAGAACATACCTGAATAAAAAAAAACAAAACCCAAAAAACCTGATATGGTAAAAGGAGAAATAAAAAAGTTGATAAACTCTTTAAATTTAAAATCCTCTTGAAGGACCAGTTCTTCTCTAAAAGAAATCACCAATATGTAAAAGATCCAATAATTGCAGGTCATGTATAGCCAAATGTGAAAGAGGGACTACTTTACAATATGAAAACAAGTTCTTTGCTAAGCTAATCTTGATGCACTGAATATTCACTGTTATTTTGATACATCTTTCCATGGATAGCTACCGCATATGGCATATATATATATATATCTCAATTATATATTGCTTACTGATAGAATGAGTGTTTGATAAGCAAACTTCACTATTTCTAAACATAAAATTATGCATAGCCTCCACATATCGAAAGAAAAGGAGGAAAAGTAGTATCTATGGTCAGAGTTGTGAAAGTCACCTGCACCAGAAGAAAATACACATCTTTTACCTGTGAGATTACGAGTTCTGCTTGAATCATAACATATTTTAATAACCAGTTTCAACATGTTTGCAGAGTACTACATATGTACTACATTCTTGAGGTTCAAGAACTAAACTGAAGCTTTATGGGTGCTTTTTAAAGACTGACAACAAATCCATAGCTTTTTAAACCAGTCCTATACTTCTGCAAAGTATGTCACTTATTAAGTACTTGAGAATCTACATAAAACAGGGAATATGAATAATACCTACAATGCATATAAACCCAGGTAAGAAATTCTGAAGCAGACCAAAAATAACAGTGGATGTTTTGAGCCTGAAATAATTTATGCATTCTCACACATTACCTGAAGAAAAGCCACAAATGGTTGGTCAGCTATCTTTTATTTTAATAAATTCAATTAAGCTAGAATTTTTAAAAATTAAGGAAATCCCAAATTTTAAAACTGTCAGCTGATACCAAGGTTAGCTGCCCTTATTGGTATCATATCAGCTTCAGGAATTAACAACCTTAATTTATTAATTGTGAGCTAATTAAGTAACATTAAAATTGGAACACTACCAAAACATCAGCTAAGTTACATGAAAAATCACAGTAGATACTGATCGCTAACGGGGATACATTCCGTCAAAAAGTTTCCTTTACCTATTTTTTACCTTAAATTCACCAGTACACTACACAATGTTAGATGCAAACTTGTTGAGCACAAGATTAAAATAGTTGATAAATGGGTGCGTGAAAACCACAAAGCCTAATCAAATATGCATTCCAAACAAGTCTAATGGTTTTAATTTTTGAGAATGCATACCTACATATATGTTTTCAATTCTGAGTTTGCGAGTCAGTCTTCTATATAATAAAAGGAAACAATGTAGAGCTGCTACTCTTGTACTTTTCTGTTTGCAGGACAAGAAAAAAAAATAGTAAAAAACCTCCAAAACCATTGCACACATGCTAAAACCATCCTACCCACCAAAGGTCAAGGGCTTCTTCCTGTAACCACCAAGGAAACAAAGGGCAGTAGTATAAAAGCTGCTAGGAATGCTTGGAGACCGGCTGTGCAGGATATTCCACAGGTGAAACCCAGTACAGCTCACAACACTCATTAAGGCAGCCAATGTCTAACTAGGGAACTATATACACAATATATTGCCTATCACACAGGGTAAAAGCCATCTGGAGAGAAGGCTAAAGAATACTCTACTAGCAAGAATATTTGCTAAATAGGATGTTGTCATCTGGCAGAATATGCAAACTACCAAATGATCTCAGCAACTGATTCTCCCAAGTGTGAGGAAGTGCACTATTTTCAAGCAGTAAAACAAACAAGCAAAGGCAGCAGAAACCAGTCAGGTATTATAAAGTTCCTACTGATATCTGCTCAGTTAAAAAACACAAAAACCCAAAATTCTGTTATTTGTTACTGTTACCGGATTAAAAAACCAGTAAAGCATTTGAGAAGAACCTCACTTCTTCTAACTTTTCTTATGCATAAATTATTTCATTCCATTATTTCTGAACTGTCTATCCCTCCTTAGGTATCTGAGAATTCAAATACATACATACGTACACACACAATTCTAATATATATTCCATATAACAAAAATATAGAAATATATACATCTTATTTTGTGTCTATAATAAAGACATACCTTTCCTAGATGCCTCTACATATTCTCTCTTCAGCACTTTGCTAGATTCCTTTCTTACAAACTTCCACTGTACTCTCCCTCCTGCCTAATTCCCTTCTATACTGAATCTTTATCTGTGCTGGATGCGTAAGTCCTATACCAAAAGATTTTCTCCAACTCTAAAACAGTGAACAAATACCCCTCTCATCACAATTCTAAACACAAAATAATCTTTGAAAGGAGTTAAATGAAATACTCCCCAAAAGCTAGCACGGTATTTCCTAGTAATTTGTTTAATAAGAAAACCATACAAATAAAACCACATACAATTCTGTCTTTATTTATGCATGCCTAACTCTCTCTAGGTTCCTGTTTCTGAATTCTAATTAACATATTTGATTTTAGTGCAGGTTGTTTGTTTGTTTGATTTTGGTCTTTTAAAAAAAAAGGGGCATTGGAAATAGATTATCTTTAAGGTCCCTTCCAACCCAAACCATTCTATGGTTCTATTATCTCCAGACATTTCCTATTGAAAGGGTTGCCTTGAGGAAACAAGTTCAGTAAAAGACTAACATCTTCATTTACTCACAGAAAAGTGTCAGGGTTCTTTTGCAGAACAAGTCCTTTTTTTAATCGCAGATCAATTAGCAACGACTACCTTATTTTCAAGTCTTCTTTTACAAGAAGCGTTGCAGCCTTTTTTCCACAAGGCTATGAAATGGCTGGAATGTGACTGAGCACTGTGCGATACACCCATTAATCAAAAGACTGCCAGGGCAAAAGTATGCAACTGCAGGGGAGGACCCGTGGTCACAGCTCAATTTTAGATTAGAAAAAGAAGAAAAGAAAATAGTTGCTGTTTATCACCTTAAACAGAGAGTATGAACAGCAGGCTTAAGAAGATATAATTTTAACCCAAGTTTTTTTATACAACTCTAGAGTATTCTATGTACTGGTACTAGTACTCTTAATACTGCACACAGTACTTGAACCACAGGGCTAAAGAAAGTAAATTAAATCAAAAATTATTTCTGAAAGTGTAAGTATGTTATAAATGCAAATAAAAGTAAGTTTTACACAAGGTATAAAAACAAAAAACAGGCATCTTTTCCCCTTAAAAAAAATACTCTGCAGTCACAAAAGGTTTACTTACATGAAAAGTCAGTTACTCGTTTAAGTACATTAGCTGAATGAACTGTAGCAAACAAAAATTTTCTACATTTTAAAGAAGCATACTACTGTGAAAAAGGCCCGTTAAATCTGACATGTACATGATCTAGGCACATAGAAAGCGATTTCCTTTAAGACAGCTGTCTAAATCATATACTGTTTTGATAACAAACCCTTCAAAATTGTTTTAAGTGTCCAGTGTCCAGTTTTATTTTTATAAATATAATCCAATTTGTGTAATCTATTCTACTTTTTTTTGTTTCTTAAGTTGAAAAGACTGAAGACTTGGCAAAGATCTGTGAAATTAGACATTGGCACTTATGAAACTTCTTCAAAACTAAAAATACAGACAATAAGGTCAGTATTCTGATTTAAAACATCTTTAGCAGAGGTTTTATGGATTAACACACACACAAAATATTAAAAAGCAAAATTAAAATCAGTATTTTAAAAAAGACTGAATAAGGGTAGCTGTAATTCACTGGCACCTGCCCAGGTTTTTGGGGGTTCTCATAACAAAGCTTAGAGATTTGTGAAAGTGACTAAGCACTCTCACCTGGACAGTAAAAGTGGAAAGATGGAAACAGTGAGGAGAGGAGAAGTGTAGATCAGACATTCAGCATAATGAAAGGGACAAAATGCAAAACATTTTACCTACTAGCAGTTATTTTTTAGACAAAGTCATGGGCTAGCAAGTTTCTTGGAGACCAAAAAGTTGTATGTGTAAATTTTTAAAAATCTGGCTTCTCCAAGTCCGGTATTCAATTAAAAAAAAAAATATTAAGGACAACTGGCTCAAACAGTCTCTATGAAACTGTATTATTTTGTACATGTGCATGTGTGTATATAATATATTCAAAAGGCCACATCCCTCAACCTGATACTAATCAGGAACAGACAGCTTTCAGAACAATAAAAAAAATTATTCTTTTGAAATTCAGCATTCATGTCAGATGTTAGAATGATTAATCCAGAAACTGGAAAAACGACACGCTTAATAGTGGAGGAAAATTTTGGAAGAGGTCAAGTTACCGCAGAAGCACTTCGTTAAATTTAAAATTATGACTCAGTTTTTGACAGTAATGACTGATCAGAGATTCTTTATGGACTACGTAAATTAAGAGATCACAGCATTTCATTTAGAACATTTTTTAAAGTTTGCAACAACTTAACATCATACTCGAGTATAATCAAAAGCACCACCCTTAACAGGAGTGCTGAACCATTAAAAATCCTCTCTTAAATCTTAAGTCTTCCTGATCCAAATTGTTACTGTAATTCTGTCTGGCAAGGAAGAAATGGCAGTATGCTTGTATGCCTGTCAATATTATGTAATGATTTCCCTGATGGAAACAGATGACTATGAAGCCCTAATCCAGCTCCCTGGTGCATATATGGTTATATCATGATTTAGTCTAATTAGATCCTCCAAAGCTCCTTGCCCTTCTAGCTCAAAGAACTGACCATATTCACTCAGCAAGCTAGTCAGTACTCCTGCTCTATGCACTTTTAAGCCTTATTTACTGCAATTCAGAGTAGACGCAGACGTAATTAGTTTTCTGATTTTCCTGGTATCGGAACACTGAGGGTATTAGCTTTAGTTAAATCATGCAATTTATTACTGTGTTTTTACAGACATTTGCTGATGGCAAAACAGTGACAAGACCCAAACTTAGATTACAAAAGTGAAGAGGAGTTCGTCTTCACTGACAAAATAATCCAGACATTTCCCTTCAAAATGCTTCTGAGACCATATATTACTATTTTTCTAATTTACCTCTTCCACATGCACACCTCTGTATTCTTTTCTTCAGTATATGGTGCTTTTCTTCTTACATCAAGTACTCACACAGTCCTAGCTTCCATTCATAACAATCTCCCCCCTTCTCTTCTTTCTGAGCCAAACCTGGTTTCCCCCTTGCAGCTTTTCTCAAATATTGTCGTACTCTGACAATCACTCAGTGTCTCACCCAGCCTGTGCTCAGTTTAACCCCACACTGAGATATGTTCAAAATAACATTATGTCATCACAGTAATTTCTCCATCATCGTCTCTTCTGTTGGAAAAGCTTCAGTTTACCCCAGTTCCTCACTGGTTCTCCAGTTTGCCAGACCCATACTCATTACTTATGTCTCATTCCTACCATCTTCCATGCCTAGCTTCTTTGCCTATTGGTTTCCACCTAGCCCTCCCTCCAAGTTCTCAGCACCTCTGGAATGAAACCTAGCCTCAGCTTTCTAATTCAAAGCCACTCTCTTTCCTCCCTTCTATAGCTCCTATTCCCAATTCCTCTGTCTTCAGAGTTTTTAGCCACTGTGGCTAAGCAAGTCCCAAGAGGAACTGCTTCAACTGTTTTGATGTCAATCTTGCATCTTCTGCTTTGTGTTCCATTTAAGAAGAGAATTTCAAAATAAAGTATCTAACACTTTATGAAATGTTCTGTTTCTTACAAAGAGATCTCTTGGACGGAAGCTGAAAAGCCCTGCACTAAAACAAGGTACACCTGCCTTGTTGGTATGTGACCCTACTTTTTCAGCAGGAGGTTGGACTGGATGACTTCCTAATGACCCCTTCAACCTGAATTTTTCCAAAGAGGGATTTGTACAATAAGGATTACCAGAGGTTATGGAATAGAGACATGTCTTTAGCAGAAATGTTGCTCAGGCACAGTAAAGGTGAAGAAAAAAAAAATATTAAAAAAATTAGCAATTTGATAGCTATTTTTCACCCTGTGTCCTCAACTACCAGCCAATACAAAAGAACAGCAAGAACCTTTAGTGCAGCCACAAAAAAAAAGGTACCTTTTTAAAACAGTATGGATCTCAGAACAGGTATAGATTTCGAAATCTGGACTGGAATTCTACAAATTCCCAGTCCCTTGCCTTCACTCCAGTGACACACCACATTTTAGATACTTATGTTTGAGGAAGAAAGGTTAGAAATTTTTTCTACACAAGCATAGTTAAAGAAATCAGTTACAAAATGAACTATTTCAGAATCTGTTTCTTCAAAAATTGCTAACATTACATTTTGATCAATGTTTAAGTGCCAGGATAAGCAGATTTTCACTATCAATGCCAATACATTAAGGGAAAACGTAAATTCTATTAGGTGACAATTGATAATGCAATCAGAATAAGAAGAAAACACCAGCATGCTTCTCTTTAAAATACTAAAAACTCCTGTGTTTTGATTTTAATTGACAATAAGTGTTTATTCATTGTTTATTCTGGTCTGTGGTTCATCAAACATAATAAAATTGGGTATTACTTGCAGGGTTTTCCTCAACCTAAACAGGATGGAGACATCCACTGAATTCATTAGTTATCTACAGGGTATTTAACTGCTCCCCAAATGCACCTGTTTCTAAAAGCCACTTGCTGAGGCACGTAGCTTGGTGCTTGACTAAATAAATAAAAAAACCCCAAACTACCACAAAGTCAAAGGACCAGAAGACTTTAAATCTGTATAGAAAGAATTAGCTAAATTAGGCTTTCCGTTGCCTAAAAGAACATAAATAGCAACTAAGTACTTTCCCTGTTAGTTCATTCATTGTATTTTACCTACCTAGTGTCTTCACAGTATAATGAGGACTCTCCAAAACAATTCCTTCTTCCGTATCAAACATTGGATTATCTATTCCAGTTTTAGGAGGAATTTGTGCTAGTTTCTTTAGCCTCATGGAAGCAGTAAGGTCCAGTTCTTGTTTCTTTCCCTCTTCTTCCCGTCTGCGCCTTATGTCCTCCTGCTGCTGACGGATTCGCTCAAGTTGAGCGCTCCGCCGCAAGGGCATCATCCTGGAGCCCAAATCCCCAGGGCAATCAACAGCCATTTCTCTGTGCTTCTGAGGTTCTTCAAGAGATGCAAGATCCACATTTTTTGCTTCACTGTCAGAATCTTCTGTGATATGTCCGTTCATATGAGACGTTGTCATGATTATTTGTAATTATGCTTATTCTCTTCAAACAGAAATGCTGCTATGAGGCCAGTTTTCGTTCTGATGTAGCGTAAAATCCATTATAACTTCACAAATATTTCCCTTTCATCACAGACAGTTGAAGAAACATCCAGGAACAAAATCTAATGAAAGATATTAAAAATAAATTATTGAATAACGGCATTAATAAGCAAACACAAAAGACAGTCCGCCAGGTCCCCAGGAAACAGAACAATGGAACTTTTCCTCCATATTTACTTAGTGCTTCTTTTCCTAAGAACTACAGAAACGTCACAAATCCCTTTCACACATTTTAGTAATCTTCAGGTGTCAAAAGGCACTTAGAAAAGGAGATAGTTCAAACTAACGCTAAAGTTTCGTCTTCCAATCGAAGCAATGGAGATTCTGCACTTAACACACACAACTGCATATCAGCAGTTCTCTTACAGTTCCCACTCCGTTTTAATTTATCCTTTTTCTTAAAAATTCCAACACAAACCTTGTTTACAGTCCTACAAACACAAAATATTAATAACTTGTTATAAACATGTTTGCAAGAAGTTTAGTAAGTTAAACACAAGATACTTGCGTTTATTTTTCATAAACTGATGCACTTTTATGTAAACATCGCTTTCCAGGTTCAGAGAAGACAGGTCTGGCACAGAATTCTTCCAGAAGATACTATCTAAAGCAGCCTGGAGCTGCACTTACACAATTCCAAGCAGGGATAAAGTCCTGGGATAAGGGTTGAACAGTTGTGGTTAGCAGCTACTCTTAATACTTCCTGCAGGTATGCATTAAAGCAGAAAGGATTAAATACAAGATTAAAAATCCCTGTGTGGGTGTATGGAGGTATAGATTCGACAGAGAACGATAATCGATTTCCACACTCAAGTAGTGAGATTCCACTATACTCCTTACACCTTAATCTGGTTTCTCATTCCTGATGATTCAAGCTAAAGAATTTAAGCATCCAGATAAATATAACCACTCAGCTCTTAAATATAATACACATAACAATGTGTTTTATACCATATTGCCTTTCGGTATCACAAAGCCAATGGTATGTTATCATCAATATGTCAAACTAAAAGGTCATAAAATTAATAGATGTGAACAATATTACCAATACATTTAATTTTTCAAGTTCTTTTTATTCTTTTAATTTATGGAAACACATAACTATTTTCTTATACACTGGAAGCAACAAGATAGCAAAAAACTATCTTGCTTAAACCACATGTTTGTGCTTGGAGGAGGAAGGGTAAGATGCTTACATGGTAATTAAGCTGAAAATTAAAGATCAATAGTACTGTCTTGGAGAAGCAGCAATAGAAACTCCTACACAAGTTTCTGCAAGCTTGCAATTCTAAGTACAGCTTTTTATTTTCATAAGGAGTAGTATACAGCTACATACAGCAACACTAAAACAATTTTCTTTACTTGCTTCCTGTGTAGCCACTACTACCAGTTATTACTAAGATATCTAGGAAGTAAATATTAAAGCATTTCTATGGTAGTAAAACAACTTTTTTGCCTTTAAAAGATACTTAATTGCAATGCACTGATATGTAAAAACTATTGCAATGCTCAACATTATCCATCCCACTCAGAAAAAATTCAGGCAAAAAAAAGCACAAAAAACTGCACAGCAGTGGGGCTACCACTGCAAGTACAGCACGAATATTTGATGCCTGTAAAGCTTCCAGTTAGTCCCTATCTTAAAAATAACAGATTTTTGAAGAATGAAGTTGCACAAAGTAGCATTCAGACAGGGTTATATGAAGCACCATATGAAAAAACAGTCTGAAATTCAGAGAAAGGCAGATAACAGCTTAGCAAGGTAATCCTTGGAAAGCTGTATTTCCCCTTCTGTAAAGGCAACTTCACTGTACAGAAATACCACTCCCAAAAAAGGAAGGCTCATTGGGTACAGAATTGCTGAGAGCACTAATTTAACTGTGGGTGGAAGATAATTCAAATTCTCTTTCATCCACGTTGTACTGGCCATAGCTAGTCTGAAAACTGAGCCTTTTGAAAGTTACATTCACCTTCAACTCTGACAAGCTGAAAGAAAATTCACATTCCTCAGTCCATACAGTACAACTAACAGGTGTCAAAACAATTTGAGGGAATGAGTACTATCCATTTACCCAGCAGTAAAGAAGTCAAAACCCCTATCTGAGGATATGCAAGAGGTACAATGGTCCTAAGGAAATTAAAATGTAAAATATGACACTGATAAAATGTTAACTCGGTTCTCTAAGTAAGGTGTGGTGGAGCTAAGGTTAAAAGTAAGATTTGGCTTGAGGCAGGCACTGGGACAGAAAATTTCATTGTAACCAATAAGCATGCCACCAAAAGTCTGATTAATAATTTCAGAAACAGTTTTCTTGGCTTTTCCTTCTAAAGTTTTCCTTTCCAATTATAAAAATCCCAAGATGACAAGAGAAGGTTTTTATAACAAGTCTGTTCTCTGTAAGCTGCGGATCATCCAATGAATCAGCTTTTCAGCACAAGAAGAGCTTCTTTTGTTACATTAATTCTTACAGTAAGGATGAATATTTACTGACATACTCAATAATAGTGAGTTTTACTATGTAAAAATAGATATATAACAATATTTGGAATGAACAGACTTCATTTCCACTCTAGAACTTGGCATTAGCAGTTTTTATACTCTTTAAATATGTACAAGTCTCTGTCTTACTTTGGACTGCCGATATCTAACAGGGGAACCTTAGCATTTCCACATGACACATAGATCTTTCCAAATACAGCAGATTTATGACTCTTTTCTGACAAACTTCATATTACAAGTCTAAACAATATGGTCCTAGAGAGCACATGCAAAAGTGACTTCTCCACAGACTGCTTTTACTTTTCAATTTTTTTTCCCTATAGAACAGGACAAAACATATATAAACGGCTAACAGAAGTTCAGCTATTGAGAAACTGCATTTCAAGTCACCCTGATGACCATCATGCATCACACAAGAATTTCATTGTGAAGTAATCATGAACAGCAGACAAACCATATTTCTGATGCAAGCTCAAAATGGCAAAATTAAATACACAAACCACAAATATTGTTTTGCTATTCTCATAAATACTGTATTTTACAAGTCACGCATCATTCTTCATGCTAACTTCTAAAAATGTCAGGCTTCTATCATCTCGTTAACCACCCTGAATACACTAAACAAAGCACAGACCCCAAAAGGTCTGCCAAAGAATAAACATAAATAAATGTCATCATCTTGGTGTGCAAGACAGACGCTAGGAAAACATACATACTGACAAGGACAGAAACAGAAGTGCTGCAAGGTGGTTTAAGTTTTCATTTGCTTCCTGGGGACTGTGGCTGGTGTGCATAGCAATACTAATTGCTTTAACAAGTAGATTCTGTACAGTAAAATTGAATTTGTTTTGCTTCGGCAACTTCCACAGAGCAAAAATGACATCTTCTGGAGGCTGAGGTTTTGCGTTACATTTTGGTGGTGTTTAAAATTCTTTCAATGCTAGAAGTATAATTAGATCTGATAGTTCCCTTTCTAAAATTCATTAAAGCTGCAAATTCTGAATGACTGCAAGGGAGTTCAGCACCCACCTCCAACTGAATTTCATTAAGTTTGGCGTAGTCAAGAGTATAAAAGCCCAACCTACATCTGTAATTACATTGTAAACACAAGAAATAAACATTTAAAAGCAGACCCAGTGCAAAGGATTTATCATCAGCTGAAAGCCATATACTATGACAGACATAGTATATTAAAATATTCATTAGAAATTCTATGTTTCTGAAGTGAATTAATACACATGTACAAGATGCTTCTTGATATCTGAGTTACTAACAAAATATGGTCATAAATTATGTTACAGATCTCTACCATCTATTATTAATAGCTCACAAAGTGATGGGTCTTCTGGTATTTGTACTTAGTACTTCAGATTTCTAAACAAGCAAAACTTAAGTCATAAAAATTGCAAAATAAAGTAAAACACTTTGGTACTTCCACAAATGGAAGCTCACTTTAGGGAAAAAAAATAAATCCCAGCTTTCCCTACATCATCTCCCAAGCATAATTCGTTTTTTCAACAGTATTTCAGAGAACGTGCAAGACTAAGAGACTTGGAAGCCAATAACATAAAAGAAAACGCAACAAAATGTTGCACAGCATAAAATTAACCACCACTTAATGAGAGTTAAAGGTTGGAGTTTAAGGTGGAAAATACTTCAGAGATATCTCCTATGGAGTTTAATAATATCTGAAATAAGTGGTACAGACTGGAGCAGCCTGATGTTTTTCAAAAGCAAGTAAAAGCTACAAAGCCTATGAAAACTTCATACTATTTTTCTTAATTTAAAAAAATTCTGTAATAGAAAAATAAGAATTTTCTTTACACTAGCTCTGCAATGCATTCAAGCCTGCAATTCCTTTTTTAGTCTACAACATTTTACATTATTTGCTCTAATTAGATGCTCTAGCATAGTCTTCGTATTGGAAGATAACTCTTCCCTTCAGATCCAGCTGACTCTTATTTCTACCAATTTCAGACCAGAGTTCATTATAAAATCTGTCAAACACAGTAACTCAGTTCAACATGTGTATTTCCAAGGGCTTTCAGACATGCCAAGAGGTTTTAACATTCCATGCTCATTTAAATGTGCAAGATATGTGGATCAACAGCAAAAAGGGCTAAACCCTCTAAAGGAAAGTAATTTTCATGGTTAGTGCTTTCTAAGTTACATTTATTGTTATTACTCTTGTACAAATAGCATAGTGGAACTGAAGAAACTGAAAATTTAGATGCTGAGGTTAGATGCAAGTTTAATAAATTGTATAAACAAATTGCTTGACAGGCAAACATGGGAAATTTTAAGAACTTTTTTGAATGGCACTGGTATTACATTTAAGAACTTTAGGTCTATTTAAGATACATTTGATTTTATTTGGTTTATCTGTTAATGCAGTGGTAACAATAAAAAAGTCACAGCTCAAGAACTGGCCAGTCTACATTATCAAATTCCAAGCCCACCGAACAGATATGAACAAAGTGTTTGCCATGAAAAACATGGACCAGTGAGAGACTACATCATGTCAATCAAAAGCCACATCGCTTGGACCTCTCTTCAGCAACTGCACCTTCGCAGCAATATATATGAAAGACATAGTTGCAATTTCTATGTACCAACTACATGAAATTACAACACACACAGAGTATATGTATCATAATTTCACTGTGTATTTGCACATGACACACAGGAGAGTGGATTTTAACCTGTTCCACTGAAGAAGCATAAATTGCTTTCTAAAGTAAATCCAAAGATTATTTTATATAAATATTGAGTGTAATACAACTCTGTTCTTGTTTCAGACTCAGTTGTAACTTGTAGGCACATCAGACTACTAGATATATTTCTGAAAAAGGCCATGTTTAATTACCCAGTGTGACAGACAATGGAGTTTGGATAAACAAGTATTGATACCTCAAAATTAAAAGCAGAAATGCCAGATTTCTACTTGCTATCACTAATCAAAGTCCTCTTCTTCACTCCTAAACGTTCAACATAGCAGCAGGTCTCATCTGACCCAGGGAGGCGATGTTTACTCCTCTCCAGCTTTTTGGGTGCCAGGGCTCCCCTGGGCAGCAGCTGCAGCCCACTGTTTGCAGGACTCAGCATTCCCTTGCCGCAGCGACCCAAGTGCTGCTGGCTGCAGCGAGGACAGCTTTGTCAGCTCCTGCCACACTCGGGCCAGGAGCTGCGGGACTTACATCACACGCCAGCCGTGCCAGGCCACGCCGCTCCTCGCCTCACCCCGCTGCTTCTCCCCAGAGTTTGAGACCGTGGCAGCCTGTCTTCCAGCCCTGTCAGAAATCAAGATGATTACTCAAATGCAGAGGCAAAAGAACCCTTTTTGTGGACGCTATCATGCTCGGTCAGCAGATGGCTAAAACCTCTCAAGCTACAGCAGCAGGGCGGCTGATAAAACCTCTGAAGTACAGCAGTGCAACTGCTGTTTACAGAAGAAATCACACAGCCTCAATGATTCAGGTGAATAAAATCAGTTGAAGAGATATATAGGATACACCACAGCAGATTACTTCTGGTAATATATTTTAGCTCTTTCAGGTCTAAAGAAGTTAATGACCATTAAAATAAGCATGACCTAAGCTTTAAGAAATTGAACAGGCTGATTTTTATAAAAGAAATAATGCAGCAGTCTTATGAAGAGGGAGAAACACTTTAAAATTAATTCTTACCAACCTCTCTGTGAAAAACACATTCTGCATGCTCTATTAGCAGCAATCTTCCTCGATTAGTATCTCTAGAGTGAGCTCCTTTAATCAGTTAAAAGTGGTAGCACAGGTCAAGCAGAACCACTGCACAAGAAGCTTTCCTTAGTCTCAACAAATCTGACATTCCACTGCACTATAGAAGCTGTTTTCTCAGTTACTAGTGTTAAACGACTTTCTTATGTCACAATGTTTCAAACATACACTACCACTTACACACTGGCATTATTTAATTTCGATTTTTTAAAACAAATGAAAAATAGACATGGGGGGGAATAAAGTTTCAGCTGGGGTGGCCACAGATGTAACTGGGGAGAGGGGACGTCAGCACAAACAGATCAGAGTAGGCTTCAATAAGCTTTATTTCTATAAATGACACCTATGTAGAAAAACTTATCGACCTTTGCCAATGTAATTTAAGCATATTTTAAGTTCAGTAACATAGTATATAACTTGTTTATATTTTGCTATCTGTATCATCAATAAAGCTCTGTTTAATGCCTTTTGAACACTTACGAGCAACTCCTAGTGCTGACAAAACCTAAATTCTACTTTAGGTGAAGAGCACGGCAGAGGGCAGTCTCTACACCAAATTAATGAAAACCTTAAAAATACAAACACGCTCAGTTTCAAAGTAGCCCACAGAAACAACCACGGCTACAGCTCATTAAATGCTCTGACACCCACATTACCCAAACCAGCACACGGATTTACACCCTGGCATCCCGCTAGGACTTAGATTAACAGTCTACAGGCATGCATACATGTGAATACCCAGCTCTAATAAAGTCTTCAGGCACCAACATTCCCTGCGAGAAGAAACATTTATTTTATACATAGATATGACATGGGGTAACACGGATGTCTAAGGGCTGCAATGAAAAGATGCAGGTTTTATATCCACTGTGAAGAAAAAAGAAAAGAACAAAAGAATTTCCTTAATTTAGTAGTTATTCCAAACGTTTAGAAACCTTCAAGCATAACAAATGAAGAGTAAAGAAATTCCTAGAATTCCAGAGATTGTTAACAGATCTCACAGGACAGCCAGAAGCATGATAACAAGACAGTAATTTCTTATCACCTATTCGCAGACAGTTAAGACTGCAAATTTCATTGTCTGAAAAGTAAACATGCCTTCCTTGTTTTAAACAGTGCTCATTCTCTGATTTAAAAAATACTGCTGCTATTTTAATTCTCCAATAAGATTATCCCACCCCCTTCAAATTGCATCCTTTTTGTCTTGGGCTCTTGCACCCTGGTCTCATTGTAATCCCCGTATTTTTCTCATGTTATTTTTAATGTCAATGATTACCACTACTTCACTATGTAAAACACAGCATTAACAGTAAACGTCCGTAAGTACTAATATGCAAATGACACTTCCACTTCAGAGAGGCGATTGAACCAAAACAATACTAATCCCAAATTAAACTGCATTTACGATATTCCATAATTCACATCTCATCTCACATTAAATTCATACAAAGCGGCATTAGCTCAGTGCTCCACAGCAAGTTGTTTTTAAGCCACAGTTACAATATTCTGGGCAAAGAGAAATTTCTTACTTACATTTTAATTTCCAATACCTGGTGAATTTGATAAACCCATTTAGAAACATCCTCAAAAGAAAAGGGGAAAACAGACATTCTTTGCAGACTTGAACCCCAAAACGCTGAAACGTTAGCTATGTAACTCAACAGTCTTCAAAGAGGTCAGATACAGGGGAACAAGACTGTCTTTCAGTTTTGTATGATTGCGCCACGGGCTTTGCAAGTTCAAAAAGCATTGTCTCACGGCATTAGATAATGAAGACACATGTGCTAGCTTCTTTTATGTGGCCTTCACCCTTGTGTTCTCTTTTTTGCAATATTATCTGAACCAGTGAGAGCAAAGCAATTTTGTTATTTTTTGTTTTGTTGTTTGGTGTTTTTTTGACTGTTGTTTTAGTTACTAGCTCTGTTGTCACGAAACAATAACTGTCAACACTGTCACTATAATGCTCACAGGTTGCAGGGGGAAGGAAGGGAAAGGGATAAGGATCTTTTTTCTGACCACAAAAAAGTCAAGACTTCTGAAGACTGACATTCTGAAATACAGAACACAAAACTCTAAATTGTACAAAGTGCAGGTGATCTCTGTACTTTGAAGAAATCAGAGTCACGCACTACAAACTCAGAACAACCACATTTCATTTGAGCTGTTCTCTAGTTATTTATGGGGGAGCAAAAAAAAACAACCCAAAACAACACACAAAATATTGTCGATACTCAGGTCTCTGATGTAATAAGTTTTTCATTCCTAAACTCATCCAAAATCATGGTGACTGATCCACCGAGAAAATCCCTAAAAAATTTTTTCATAAATTTTAGAAGTTCCTTTCTGAAGGATTTTCACTTCATGGGCATAATTACCTAAGTTTTTATCTAAGTAACTTCTATACTTGCTTTAGAATCTTTATAGAGTCTATCAGTCAAGTTACTTAATATTTGCTGAACATTTCAGTAACTTAAGGGAAATCCATAATTCATGTGTGTGCACAGTTAAGTCCCCAAGTGCTAGCACAGAACAAAGCTGACTAGGCTTTTCAAGTATGCCCTAATTTTGGATCCTTCCAAACAGAGATCCCATAGTTCATGAATTTATGACAAGAAAACTGACTGTCAGTATGATTTCTCAGACTGTTAAGCAAGGCTAGTTTGCTGGTGCCAGAGACTGCAGTCTCGTAACTCTCTCTTGACTGCTCCCTTACCCTCTCCACTTGTGAGCTGTACAGCTAATACCTTCTCTGATAGCTTTGAAGCTTGTCAAGCTTCTCCACCTTAATTCAACAAGGCTATAGAACAGTAATTTTTGTTATTCTTGTTTTTTGTTTTGCTTGTTTTTTAAAGTGACATGCTTGAACAGCTCACAATCCAAAAGGTTTCAGGACTGGCACAAAGGGCAGGAGCGAGTGGTTGAGACCAGGGAGGTAAAGACTGGCAGCAGAGCCAACTCCAATGGAACCTCATCTCATGGAACCATACTCTGTGAATTTATCCACTTCCCTTGTGAAAAAAAAAGAAGTCATCAACAGATACTGATTTTGAAAGAGTTTTTCATCCCAAGCAAAACTCAACAAAAAAAAAAGGAAACCAACCAAAACAGACAAAAAAGCAAACACACACCTACAACCACTTGCATCTCTTCCTGATGATGCAAACAGGACAGTTAAAAAACCTATTGACTTCTCTTAAAAGGCAGAACCTGAGACATCATGGGTGTAAAGGACCACAAAAATTGTATTTATCTTTGAGCCTATTTCCTCCTAAACAAAAATGGTAAATTGAACACCCATGTCTTGAGAGCATTAATTAAAGGAGGTCCTACAGAAAAGTCTGAACATACCTCCACATTCATTACTTTAAGATACTTAAGCAGTATTCTCAACATATTATCTTTGTGTAAATAGTATAAACACACTAGATGAGAATCCACTATTCAAACAAAAGTTTATTTATTTTACAGTAGACAGCAACAACAGATGTGTCTTGGAAATGGATCAAAATTACAAACCACCTTTATTTCAAACCTTCCCAATATTTCTCATAAAGATCTGTTAAACTTAGGGAACAATGCCAACTATGACTAAAGAACTTATACTGATTCCTTATTCATACTATAAGGCAAGATCAATGAACATACTTACACCATCTAGTAACTTAAAACACAGTTCATGAGAAAAACCTGTAGAAAACTACTTTATATAAGGTATCACCCAAATTTCACTATAGAATGTGAAAATCAAATGCTCTATAAATAACCTACATTACTAGACTTCATAATAAAAATGCATGGGAAAGCTTCACAAAGGCCATGAAACCATAACATTAGAGACCTGTACCTTATACAAACAGATCCTCTCCTATTAAATGTAAGTGGACTCTGGGGCCTAACATTAGCAATCAGTTACACAAATTAAGATAAAACCCTGACAGGAACATACTTGCTTCTGCAAATTGAATTCAAGAACATAAGCACTGTGGCTGCAGAGCTCCTTCACAGTTCAACTCTTTTGCTAAATCGAAGAGAGCACATTAAGTTTCTGAAACCTTATTAAAGCAGACACTCTCTTCATTAAGAAAACCTTAGAAAATTATGATAAATTCACAGGAATGTAAGACTCTCTTCTATGTGAAGAGAGGCAAACTTATTTTGTAAGAAGTTGTGCAGTAATTTTGTCCAGGAAACCATGTCATCACTTGAACTGTTGAACTAAGATATTAAACATCACTATACAAGTCAGGGAAAAACACTGGTAAGCTAGGTGATGTAAGTCCCTCCACGGAACTGTCAAATCATGCTAAGGAACGAAGATTTAACTCCTAGAAAGATGGAGTTCAGCAGAAACCTCTGTTTGCCTAAGATCATGGAGTGAATCTTCTACTGTAATGGAACTTCCAACACAGCATTTGAGCTTGAGAAAGTATTTCCTCTCAATTCTTACACTAATCAAGTTGAAGATGACTCTTCAAACAGTAGTGTTAAAAACTTAAAAAAAACCTTTTTCCTTCTTTGGTAGCATCTTTAAAGCCTTCTTCCCTCTCATAATTTAAGAGCTGAAGAAAGCTGAATATGGAATATTTGCTTCTTACACAAAAAAATTCCTAATAATCTTGAATATTCTGTGCCAGTGAAATGGATAACCAGTGAAAGGTATGTTAATCTATACTTTACCCTTGCTCATATTTACAAGTACATACTTACTCTTAAAAAACCCCCACAAATTCTGTCCCATCATTAGAACTTTCTGAAGTGTCTGACAACTAAAACTAGTTCCATAAGCTCATATTACCTACTACTATCCATTGCAATAAATAAAATCGTAATAGCAAACCAGATATCACAATCCATGATCTGCCAGTCTTCCTAGTTTTCTGTACAAGTTCAAAATTCAGTAAGTTGTCCCACTTCACCTTTCAGAAGTATTTTTTACTGCTGTGACACCTGAAACAAGTTTCTCAGCAGAAAAGTAGAAAACAAATATGATATTTGCACATCACTTCTACCTGAAATGAGTGTGCATAAAAACTAAGTTAAATGAAAATCTAACAGGTGTCAGATAATGGAACTCCTCTATCACAAAGTCTTCCTCCTGGTGCTGATGTCAGCTGATGTCCTGCTGTCAAGATGTAAGCAATTCAGATATTCATAATGCAAAAACGGGAAGAAGGAAAGAACACCTTCAGCTGACAAATGCAGGATATCTTTGCATTTCACCACTCACTGAAGTAAACTGTATAGGTATTATACAAAAGGGCACTGAATATTAAGAATACCTTCAAAAGAGTTACTGAGCAATACTTAGAAAAATCAATCACACACCCAACCCCTTAAACAAATGCCTTAAGATTAAGTTTGTAGAAGTTCTACACACCAGAGAGGCAAAAGTGTGTATACGCATTACACCAACACAGCTGATAGATCTCTTTAAAGAAAACATGACAACCTTTTTTTTGTCCCAGGTACCGGGGGGCTATTCAGTTATCACGTACTTTTGAATCAGAAAGTAAGAACTCCGTGTCCCAACATAACCTTGAAGACAAACTGAAAACAGTGTCATTTATAGCCACTTAAGGTAGCAGCTTCTTCACTAACCATTGTTTAGTTTCATTCCAAAAGAACCATAGTATTGAATCCTTTGGAACAAGCTTATTAGAAGATTGAGCTTCATAAGAACACATTGATGCCTTCCAACTGAAGGCAAACTGCTATTACATTCAAAACCCAAGAGCCAAATTTCCCATAATCAAGCTTATCTAAGGATGTAAGCTGCATATTTGGCAGTTCTACTTCGGGTTAAAGAATAAAGCCTTGAGTAAATTAGCCTTTAACAGGTTTTACTATACTAATCCTTCGAATAAAAAGAACCACAACACTCTGGGCATAAGGTACTTCTTTTTTAAATTCACATTTACATAACTGTAAAAACATGAACTTTTGAGTGGAAGTATTACTTTGCAAATCCTTCAGTAAAAGTATGATCCTGGATGCCACCCTCCCATGCAGAGACCACACAGACAGGTATTTTCCTCTAGAGATGAAGACAAATCAGTAATCTAACACCAGTCTTATGTACACGACCAGACTGGTAACACTCGACAATACTGAAGCATTCCAGAAAACAGTATTACAATTATGAAGTTTCCCCAAGCGAAACTGGTTACTGAAATGTGCCACAAACACTGGCATTCAACATCAGTGATGCAGTTAGGACAGCTTGAAATATTGTCAGCACTTTTGCCCCAAAACTGGCAACCTTACCCTGTTGCAAAGGCGGATGTCACAACTACAACCGCTGCTCCACAGACCACCACCAGAAGTTGCTTCCAGTATAAATGCTGGAGAGGATGGATCTTGTTTTCCCAGAGAAAAGCCAGAGAAGGGAATGAAAACACAGGGGACGAAAAAAGGGAGAAAAAAAGGGGAGAGTCTAGAACTAAATTATATGAAGAGAAGCTCATAATTTGAAAAAACAGAGTAATTTTTCATTCAAGCAATATTCAAAGCATAGCAAAGTTGAATTACTCTAAATTCCCTGCTTGAATCCAGTGTCAAATGGCAAGGCTAAGATGACAGAACAGACAAGCAAAAGCACTAACTGGATATGGGGCTCCATGCCAACATCAGCATTTCTATATGCTGCTCAGGAAGCTGCCACTGTCTTTACATGAAGTTTTTCAGATCCAAGACCTCAGCCAAATAGTAACTGTAAAGAGTGAAAGCTGTGGTCCACTGGAAGAGATGAACTCTCTTTCCCCTGTATGACAGGGAAGTGAAAAGAAAGAAATAATTTTCCCTGATTCAGGTATAAGAAATGTGATGAAAATTAAACTGAAACTGTTATGTGCTTAGAAAGTATAAAACTAGTCTGGTGAACTTCGCTTGTAAGCAACAAGAAAAATAAGCAAATCTTGCAAACAAAACTCCAAATATCACTGTGTTACACCAGAGCTGTAACAACAGCACAACACTCTTATGTTTATGTCTTCGCTGCAGTCACTCTAAGAAACTGTCAGGTTTACAAAGGAGGTTTCAGTTGAGAAACTTCATCCAGACCCTAACCATACACATCTCTAACATCTGACAGGCAGCAAAAACTCTTATGTCCATCCTTCATCACTGCCAAGCTGGAATATACTTGGTCCTTTTGCCTAGCAATTTGAGGAGACTTGAACAGCTGAAATGGAAAAGTAGTTTTCCTAAGCATACTTTTTCAAGAGTTCACAGTGGAAAATCCTCACAATGCACTGGAACAGCACAGCTGAAAAACTTCAGGATGCAACAATACACAGCACCCGTGCCTCAACACACACATATATCCATGTCTCTCAACAATCTCAAGTTACAACCTCTACTTCTTCCTATCAGTCTTCCCACTTGAACTTAGGACATGATTCTCCAAGATAAAGACATCCTTCACCGTATTTCAAACCCTCTTCCTCACTTATTTTACGCTGGCTTTGGCATCACTAGAGCTCTCCATAAGCCATCTTAGTGGAATGAAATGTCAGGAAACAAACCCAGGAGAAAGTTATCTCCCATTCTCAGCAGCAAAAAGCTCTAATGTAATGTCATCTACAAACAAAACAGTGGTCTCTTTTCATAAACAGAATGATTGCAACTTTTGATGTTACAGATTTTTAAAAGCTAAATTGTTACCAACTCTTAACTGAGTATAGGATAGCCCATTTATACCTAAAAATCAGATAAAATGTGCACAAGAAAATTCCATGTGCTCGTTATTTTTAAGTGAAAGAACAAATAAAATCCAAACCCACTCCAGAACAGTGCTGCATGATCAGCAACAAATGATTCAGGAACAGAGAAGCACACAAAGATAACAGAAAGAAATTAAGAGACATGCTTAACCTGCATGTCAGATAAAAGTCAAGATGGCAGTGAATGCTATTTGCTTTCTCCATTTCAGAAGAAATTCACAAACATGGATTTAGGACTAGGATTAGGATTTTTGGGTGTCACTTAAAAATGGGAGCTTCTAGCCTCTGGCAAGAATAAGAATTATAAAACTGATTAGAATGCAATCCAATAATGTCACACAACGGGAATAAGACTACTATTTAAGCAATATTTTCTTCACGTCCTCCTGAATTGTTGCAGACTGTTTTAAATATTTTAGTGTCAGTGGCATATGTTCAAAGGTACTATGTCACATTATGAGGAAAATACTTGAATCTTTCTTCTAAAACTGAAACTAGACTAGTCTTTACCAAGATAAATCAATCAACATAATTTCTAGAAGTCAGGGAGCTTCAGCTTCCTCTTATGCAAATAAAAGAATGCATGCCTTCACCCAGAATAGGTTTCCCTCATTTTCTCAAAAGAACTAGAAAGGTCTAAAGATCAGTAGTGTAAACTAGAGCCGCAGCAAAGTTTACACATGAAACAAAGGAAATACACAAAAGAATGCACAGTTAAGGAACAACTTACAGAAGTTAAACTGTGCATTTTTAATTACAACAGGTTATTCAACATAAAGATTGAGCATAAAACCTGGTTTTCTTACAAAACAAATTATTTTAAAATGTAATTACATTAAGATTTTATTAAAGACAGTGTACAAAAGGATCCAAACAGCTGTGTAAACTGAAAAGGACATCCAAAGACAAGGACATAATTTTAGCCAAGCATCACACAGTTACAGCAGCTAAATAGTATTGTTAGGACAATAGTGTTGGCTCCCTCCATTCCCCAGTTCAAAGGGAGAAGTGTCAGGACTTCAGACAGTCTCAACTATTTTTCAACCAGTAATTTTTTTCCAGCACATTATATATATATATGTACATATATGTGTAATCAACATTAGCACAGGTCAATTAAAATTAGTTTTCCAGCACAATTATCAAAGTACCACTCAGTATAATGGCTGAAACACAATACCTTTTAAACCTGCAATAAAAATATTGTAGTCAACATTCCCTGCAAGAAGTAAAAGACCAGGAAACTCTGCATAACGGCAAAGCCTGCAGATACAAATTTACAGGACTAGACAGAGACAAAAAAAAAGTGACACTCTGAAGTCCCTGGGCCCAGCACAACTGGCAGTGAGCTGAAATTAACAGACCATGCTGAAGGTAGTATCTGTCTGTGCTATGCTAACCAGGCCCTCCAAGTCCTTGATGAATTACTAGCTCAGACACCTGCATTTTAATAATGGGTAAAGAGAACAGGGCTCTCAGACAACAGATTGCTCCCTCCCTGATGCTCCAGTGAATCCCACTGTATGGCTCTGCGGGGTCCTGGCCAGGCAGCAGGCTAATGTCTGGGTACCAACCTCAGATTCTTTTCCTTACTAGAACATGCAATTGTTGTTCCTACACATACCATATAGTCCAATTATGAAGCCATTGAAAAGGGTCAATCAGGCAAAGTTGGGTAGACTGAAAATACTATTAATACAAAATTTTAACCAGGAATTGAAATGTCACATTCTAGGCCAGTAAAATCAGGTTTAGAAATATTTTAATTTTGTCCTAGTAAGAAAGTTCAGAAAGTAAGAGCAAATGCTGCAGTTTCCATTTGTCAGATGTACAAAAGCCAGTCTTCATGGCTTAGAGTTCCTTCAAGACTAGAGATCAAGAGAGGGTAGCAGAGCTACAAGGTGGTATTGGTTTAAAAAACCCAGCAGGTTAGTCCAACTTCTAACCCAGCAGATACACCATGAACAGCACTGGTATCTTACTTGAAAGCAGCTCCTCTGACCATTGTACTAATGACTTACAGACAGAGGTTTTCCATTAGCAGCTCTGCACATTATTTCCTCTTCCACCATCCCTCTGAGCACTTGCTACACGCACTCTGTGTGATGCTAGGAAAAAAACAAGGTTCCAAGATTATGCCCTTTAATTTTGCTGAGTGAGAACATAAGTTCTTTGCCTAAGAAAGCATTTAATACTGAGATTTTTTTCAGTAGGGGAGAAAAAACCAACCAAACATAAAAGAGACTTTTCCTGAACAAGTTACATAGTGACTTTACCATTTTACACTACAGTGACTTTAACATTTTGTTTGGAACCTGAGCATCTGAAATTACAGTCACTTTCTCAAATAATGTCAGAAAAATACTCAACTCCTGAACAAGAGCTTCAACACTGTTCATAGGTCAATTACTCAGAGCAATCAACTGGCAATTCTGGTCACCGGATTTAATCTTTAGTGCCAAATTAACCAACTGTGATAGTGAGGCAAACCAAAGCAGGTATATCTGATTTCTCTGAGTCTTGATGGAGTTTCTAAATTAAAAACATGCCAAGTTCCAGAAAACAATCCCCTAACAAATTAAATATTGAAACCAGAATCTGTTATTTGAAGTCAATGAGAAATATTAATATCTTTGTGCTCCACCAACCCAAATAATTCGAAGTATGCACCTATATTCTTTCAAAACAAGTTCTGGAATTCTGAATACGAAAACAAGGGGTATTTATTAGAGAACTTCAAGTTTTAACAAACTAAACCCATAAACATACTTCTAATGCTTTCTTACTTCTCTGAACTTGAAGCACCCATTCAAATAGCTCCCATGCACAATATGTCATTCTTGAGTAACAGGTTTTACCATTTTTTACCAATGCCTCCATTTTGGTTTTGGTTCTGCACACCCTGTAGTTGTGCATGTGGAATTGATGCAGTGGATTTCTGGACAGTTCCACACTGCAAGTCTGGAAACAAAAGCAAGTGCAAATTTTATGTGCCAAATAAAAATTTTCAGAAATGTGCCTGTAAGAATATACTAATGTAATGAAATGTGAATCCTTGATACCTGCAATAATGTAAAGGTCAGCAATAACATCCTTGCTTATGGCTTTCTCAAAGTACAACTCAGAAGTTAGACATGGAATTTGTTGAAAGAGATGATAAAATAAATAAAGCCAATTCTTATTTCTCCTTATGTTATTTTTTTCAATTAAAAAAGAAAATTAGGCTGCATATGAGGCTGAGCTGAAGGGACCACAAGTTTAAATTAAATATGTTGATAGACAAGCTCTAGCAAATCTTGTTGTAGCAGATTAAGTTACTATCCTCAGCTGTAGACTCTGCTCCCATCACCAGTCACTGATCCCAAAAGCAGAGTTGATGGAAGGGAATGTGTGCTAACGCCTTAGCCACTTCAGTGCCCAGCACAGCATCTTAGTTTCATTCCTCTCCCTCAGAGAGAACTATGAACTGGAACGACTGAGGAACAAACACTTTGCTAATTCTGCCAAGTGATGAACCGGAGCAGAGAAGCTGAGCAGGGAAAGATAAAAACTAACATCGCCACATCTGGCAAGATTTCCCAAGATTTCCTACAATTTCTTCTAAAGTAGCCAGAATCAGCTGTGCCACTTGCCACAAACCCATCAAAGAATTAAAAAAAACACACTGTTGCCAAAAAGCGTTCAAAAGCGCAAGTTAAACTGTTTAACAATCAATAATTAAGTTTCACAGGCACTGATTAATCAAATTACATACCTTAAAGGCTGAATATTCAAATTCAAACTAGCTTTAAGAAACGAAGAAATTAGGTTCTGCATGGAATTTTAATTATGACATGACGTCCCAACTACAGAAGTTACAAGCAGCACTAACACACGTAATACCAAAAGAATAGTGTTAAATATCTTTCTAAGATTTGACAAGAGCATGCACTTAAGTGGGAACACAAACTTGCCTATATTTACTACGCATCCACTTAGGTATGCAGCTGCATTCATTACATATTTGTATAGAAAAGACTTTAAAAATATTGACAGAAGGAGAAACTTTATGAAGTTCTTACCAGCAGAAGTAAAAAACTGGCTTAAGGGACAAAGTACATATAAATTCAAGTTTGCAACTCCAGGTATTAAATTTTAAAAAAACATACATGTAAATATTTAATACTTCACTACTACAGAAGTGGTATTTCAGAATCACAGAATCGTCATGGTTGGAAAAGACCTCCAAGATCATCTTGTCCAAACAGACTTGTCCGGATTTTACACAACCTATTAAGTAAAATTCTTGACATTTGTACCATGCAGTTATCACCCTAGTATTTTTTTATTAGGATTAAACACATACAACACTTTATAGAAGGTTTATAAATTAAAACCTACCACTGATCAGCCATGGAACCCACACTCAAGGCTTCAAAAAGAAGCAGGTCTAGCTCTGCACTTGTGCAGATTGTCCTCTCCCACCCACCTTTAACTGAGCATTTTAGTTTCTAAGATTCCTTTGTTTTTCCAAACAAGTACATCATACAAATTCCAAGTTCACCATCACACACATGCATTTATAACAGAGTGCCCTACATAGCTCTGTGTTATTGTCCACTGACCAAAACAGTAATCAACACAGAATCCCAAATGAGACCCCATCTGACATTTTTGTAGAGAGGAGTTCACAGGTATTGTATTATATTATTGCTATATTATTTTGTTAATACCTTGCTGAGATTTCCCAGCTCCTCATTTCTCCCTTTTTTAAAAACAAATTTCAAAAAAACCCAGCTTGTCACATGCTTGTAGCCCAGTATCTGGTTGAGATAAATCTACCACACTTTTACAGAAAAAAAAAAAATCAGTAAAGTGTAAAACATGGTTTCTGGTTGTTAAAAACAACAACATAGAAATGCCCTAATGAAACAGATCAATGACCAATCAAGTCCAGAACTCTCTGACAGTGGCAATCAGACATGCTGCTTAAGGATAACTTGTGCATCCAGAAGTTCCGTTGTTGAAGGACATCAGATGGTACATCTCTGACTATTCACTATGAACCATTAAATATATCTGCCAATGGTTCTGCTGTTTGGGAATATGTATGCCACCCTTTTTTTTTTTTTAGCATGGTGATATTGGTTGCCTCCACAACTCCTATGGCATCACCTAGTATGTGAAACACCATCTTCTTTTACCTGTTCCAAATGTATCAACTGTGTCCTGCATGTCTAAGATCCACAGCCTCCATGGCTTTTCTTTTTCTAAAAGTCCCATCACGGTCCCTTCCAACTGAAGGGTTCCAGTCTTTCTAGTGTCTTCTTCTTAGCCTCCATTCCTTGATTGTTTTTGTTGCCTTTTTTTTTTTTTTAGTTCTGCTATGTACTTGAAATGCAGAGACCTGAACTGTACACAAGAATGAAGACAGCAGGGTTTTGCATAGTACAATATGACGTCTTTTGTCATTTTAATGCCCTTCCTGATACATTTAGCATTTTGTTAGCTTTCTGGCTGTCACTCATACTACATAAAACAGCAAAAAGACACTATGGTTAAAAATAACTTTCTCCACAGTTCTACAGAAACTAAGAGTCTGGTCCCATCTTATTACATTTCAAAGACATCTAATCATCTCACCACACACTTTTGTTAAAATTATTTCCTGAGCTTCTGGCACTGAGCTAATCTGCTTTGCACAGTACTAGATATAGTCATCATTATGTCCCATAAAAAGCAATATTCCGTTTAACTTTTATTACAGAAAAGATTTCCTTAGATCTTAGAAAGATCTAAGGAAAAGCAATATATCATGACTACTCAAACTTGATCATATGACTGCTCCCTAATAGCAATAGGCTTACTAGTCTAAACAAGACATTTATACAAAAAAAGTTTAACCTAAAAATTACTTCATAAGCAATAGGCCAAAGTAACTCTTAACTGCTGCTTCAAAACATCATATAATTAGATGCAGAGTTCTTTCTTTTGGTCAAGAAGAAACAGCTCTTCATTGCACTTCAATTTGACCTCTCCTTACTTGAAAGTTGGCAAATGCTTAAAGAAAGTAATGACCTTCAAAATATGTCAAAATAACCAGTCTTGAATAGCTTTTTGCCTGTTATCTTATAACCATCTGCAGGATTTTGACTTTTGGGAGGAAGGACAAGTGGCATTTACTTTTTGGATTCCTAGCTTTCCTTGACTTAACACTTTCAGTCCATAATATTTACATCTTCCTTGGTAAGCCAATGAAGAAAGAAGAAAATTAACTAGGCTTAAAAGGTAGAAGAGTGTCTGCCTGACTCTGGGATCCTCATATTGCCGATTTCCTCCACTTTCCACTGAAGCCAAGTAACCTTCCTCTTCAAAGTTCTAGCTAGCCCTCATCATATCGGCTTGAAGAAACACGCTTTGTCAGGAAGTGATGACAATAGATCACAACACACACTAGATGACTGTTCTACAAACAGGCAAGAATTAAATTGATAATTCAGTAGAAAAAGTCTAAAAATCTAACAAGAACTTAATATCACACAGATTTTTTTTTTGTGCTGTTTGTGCTCTTAAAAAAATAAAGATGTGAAATGGACTATTTCACTTGTCAAAACCAAAACCAATACTGCTGGGCTCATAAGTCATTGAGTCAGCCCAACAAGACAATGCCGAGCTGATCAGCTTTTACCTCACTCTAAGACACTGTGGTAATTCCTCCCTTTAAGTAATTAGGTTACTAATTTAGAACACATCTTGATTACTGGAAAAAAATGAAACAGTAAGAGCTTGCATTATGTTGTCTTTAATTATCCTACAACAACAATCACCACCTTTACATACATACATCCAGTTCCATTTCAACTCACTTTCCTTCTCTCCTGCATTTGAGAACTTCTAATACTGTTCAAACAAAATGTTAGCGCCACTGCATAGTGGCACTAACCAATTCCATCACCACTTGATCCTACAGGAACTGACTCTGCAGAAAGCATGTGACATCCACTAATGCTATATTCTCCCACTAACACAGGACTAAGTTTGTCTGCTGACGTCATATGCCCTTTCAGACACCAGGAAGAGATTTGCTTTCTGAAAACAAGGATATACATACATAAGAAGTACAATCAATATAATTCTAAAAAATACAGTCCAAACCTTCATCTGCTTGAAATCTCAGTGCTTGGCCTGAAAGCATGAGCTTTGCCTTCAGAGATGAGAGAACATCTAGAAAATAGGACATATCAGAGGAACAAGCAACATGTTCTCTAACAAATACAAGACATGCAGTTAATTTCTATGGCACACAATGCAGTTATCTCCAACACAGTTTTTCTACAAAAGGACCTTTAATTTTCTTAGCCAAGGTGCACTGCATTAATGCACGATTAATCTACCTCAAGTTTCATTAACAGCAGCTGACAAGTTAATGGCAATCTGATAAAACAAGACAAAGGTGACCATGAATTCTCAACCACAACACTGCAGGAACACTGCATGATCTGATACTAAGGTTAAGCCTTCGCTTTATGCGCAGAGGTATTGCATTCTAAAGAAAAGTTGTCATTATATCTGCTGGGCTGAAGAATTTAGCTCCATATGTCCACCATGCAGAAAAATACACTTCCCTGAAGACCAGCTTCTATTTAAATGATTAATAGAGAATACATTACCAAATAATTATACTCTCATTGACCTAAATTGTGAAGATCATCCCAGTTAAAAAGAAAACTTGAGTTTACATTTTAATATCCAGATGAGAGCTGACTCTGCTGATCTCTACCATCCAAACCAAGATCAAGATTGGGCTCCAGGGAAACAGACCGGTGACAGCAAACATCAAGAGTGAAGTAATTTCTCTCTAGTGTTTTCACCAAGACATCATACCAGTTATATTTTAACTGCCTTCAGCCTTGAACAACGTAAACTTTTTAAGTTTCGTTTTCATTTACATCTCATTAAACACAACTCAATCCTATGCCATCACACTGCTAACAACAGCTCACACGTATGATCAGCAATCCTTATAATATACTGTTGAAATGCGAAGTGACTCTTTTAGGCACTGCTATACATTGTCCTCCTTTGATCTCACTTTCCTGACTTGAAAAATACACACTTATCCTTGGAAACAGACTCTGAAACAGCCACCTCCCAGCACCATTGTCAGGTCAAAGCCCAGCTGCTGAGGTCACACTGGCACTTCCTGGTTATCAAAGGTTTTGAAGTTTTGCTGAATTCAACTTTATAGAGAGCTTGAAGATACCACTGAACAACTTCACACCATGGAAATACAACAATTCACACTGATTATTCATGTAACGGTTGATGGAAGTACACAGATATGTGGTTTAGATGCTAACATACTGGCTATTACCACACCTGAATACTCATAACACCTTTTGTAAAGGACCACTTAACTGTCCTATCACTTCTAATACATCCTTAACGGAAATCATTCCTTGTTCTAAAGTACTTTTTCCCAAAAAACAGCAACAGTTAAGAGTCTTCTGAATCATCCGTTATGGCTAAATAATCTCCAATCGTTTCCCCAGAAGATGAATCCTGATGCAAAAATGAAACTTATGGTTTGGTTTATATCCTATTTTTCTTAAGAACTATATTTTTATAGAAATTCTGTCTATTCTTTGTTAGAACTTTGCAGGTGATGAGAAGTTTATTTTCTAAGCTGATAAAGTATAGGGAATTCAGATACTAAGGTTTATGATTAACAACCATGAGCTGCACTGTCACAGGTATCCACTGTAAAGCCTTTTCTCTAATCCTAGGGAAGAAATTTTAAAAATGAAAGACTAGAGGCAAAATCAGGTATTAAAAATGTTATCATAAAATCATATTAACTATTTCTACTTGTAATTTTTCTGTAGAAGACAATTATGGTCAACCAGAACAGATATATGATGCAACAGGCAAATCACTTAAGGAAACACAAGGCACTGAGGTGATCTTTATGTAACAGATAATTATAGTTATGTTGAATTAATTACATTTTTGTATATAATTATTTGGCATCTTATAAGAAAACAGAACTAGATCCACAAGATAACCTAAATGCCACGCCACCTACTAGACTTCACAACCCACAGATATGCAACCAAGCTCTGCTCTACAATGAAAAGGGCACATTACAGATGCTGTTTAAATACCTAATACTCACATGAGTAGGAACTGGTGGAGTCAGCCAAGAACAAACAAAGAGAAAGATCAGAGTTTTAAGTCTCCAGAATTTAACACCATGCTAGGGGGAAAAAAAAACAAAACAAAACAAAAAAAAAACACCCCCCCTTTAATCTACCCTTTCAACACTTAATCTGTAACACAGAAACCTGGGTTCATATAATTGATCTATACTCGATCATGCTTCTTGCAAGCCACCTCCTGGGCTACATACCCCATTCACTCCCTTCCCAAATGGGTATTACTCCTCAAGAATGAAACTGACTGGTGTCTGGAAGCACCCCACACCCACTCAGTGGCCTGGCAGTTAAGGCATTCCCTTTGGCAACTGACAGATGGGGGTTTCAAGTTCCCCCAAAAAGCAGAGGGATTTGAATGCAAATCTCAACATACTGGGCAGGTACTCAAACCAGCTACCTGTTTGTAAAGAAATGCAACATCACATCCTTTTTCTGCCAAACAAGGAGTGTGCAAGATTAGGCCTTGCTGTGCTTCCTACTTCACAGAATAGAAGCATTCCTTCTAATTTAATTGATGCAAGTTTTGATAGTTACGGCTTTTTTTTGTCCCACACTGCTAGGTATAGTAAGTATGCAATTAGACACCCTTGCAGTATAGAACGTCTTTACCAATAGACACACACAGTTTCTCACCTCGGGTTAAAAAAACCAAACCCAAACGTCACATTAAAATAGCCTGGTATGTAAACTACTTACGCAGTTACAATTTACCCTTTTTGTCCTGAGTTCTGCTTCATACTTTAATCTGAACTGTACTTAAACATCTGTCATACAGCTATATTATGAATGCAGAAAGGAGGATGAGTAGATACAGCAATTCTGACAAAGTATTTTATTAAAACAAGCTGCAAAGTAGATAATTATACTAGAAAAACCACTATTCCAGCATATTTGATTTTAAACCACAGTATAAATGGTTTTCATCAAATGAGTTTTCTATCAGACACCAGCAAACCTTTTAAAATACAGAAATGCCTCTCTTTACCCGATAATAAAAGGAAAACAATACAGCTGTATTTAATTAATATTTACAAAAAGTGTTGAGGTTTTCTGATGAATTACCAAAGCAGTAATTAATCTAGTGTTCCAAATACCGTAATATCAAGCCTTTCTACAACAGTACCTGTCATTTTAAGAAAGTACTTCCAGAAAAACAAGCCAGCTGCTAGAACATTTAACAATTTAAAACATAACATATGAATACAAATATGAATCCTGTTATCTAAGAAGTAGTAGGCCGTTTTAAATCTTACCCTTCAGTATTCTAAAAGCCAACACTAACAGGAATGCACTTATTCAAAAGTGCAAACTGGAAAAAAAAAGTAATAGATGAAACAGGTAGTGACAACTGTTACCATGTGATGTTAAGATCCAGTCTTTGAGGAAACATCATAACAGAATTTGCATTTTAAAATGCCACAAGATTTTTTTAAAGCCTGCAACTTCAAGCTATAGCCAGATATTTTAATTAAAAGCAGCAAACGGAAGTGTTATGAAAATATTATTATTTACATGGGAAAAGATGTGGCTGCATATGAACTTCAGACTACATTAAGCTCTCTGTGTCCATAACCCTCGAATGAATGCTAACCTCTACACTGCATTTTTACTACTTCACATCACGTATTGCTCTGGTAATGAAAGATGCCTGACAACCCTCACTGGCCTTATCAACTCCTGCAGATTCCTAAGGCAGCTAAATCAGTCTAATGAAGTAATATTCTAATTTTCATTCTCATTAAGGTCAGATGTTTTGAAAGGAAAATTAATAAAAAGTAAGTACAACTACTATCTATACCATCACCAACTTCTATATAGCAAAAATTCCATACATTGCAAGGCAACATGACACATTGGAAGGATGTAAAATCCAAAATAACTACTTTGAAAAAAGTGATCATACATTAACATTTAACTCTGTGTTACTTTATTAACACTAATGTTAATTAAATTTAACATTCTAGCACACTGCTTCATGAAGTGCTGTGATATAAATATTCTACGCCTTGTCAAACCATCCACGGTGCTAACCATTAGTTGGGCTTTTAACTTGTGAAATACTGATTTTTTTTTTTTGATCACAGCATGCTGGAAAACAGTTCCTATGCATACAAACCAGCCAGACTTTAAAGTGTTGGACACTTAGATTTGTAGTAACAGTTTTAAGATGGTAATAAGGCAAAAAAGATGTACTGTTTGTGAAAATTCAGTGGACAGATTAAAAACGAAAGATTGCAAGCTCAAACGCCTAATTAAAGACAATTCAAAGACATGCTATTTTTGACAAATTGAGGAAAAACACCGCAATCCTCCAAAAGGACAGACGGGTCTCTTTAAGGCACATAAAGCTGTGCACTGCAGCAACAGCCTCTTGGAAAAAGACCACCAAGAGTCACGTCTTAGAAGTTCAACCGCAGTATCAGTATCTCATAATTTACATAGAATGCAAGTATTTTGTTCAAGTAAGTGACCTATGGAACTAATTTATGCCCAAATAGTTCCACCGTAGAGGCTTTAAGAATCACCTTGTAAAAGAAAAAAACCCTCGCAGCACTAGCTGACATATACCCTTTTAATATTCCTTTTTCAGGAATCTGTCCCACGTGAGACATCTAAGATCATTATTATTACTTGAGACAGATTTTTCTTCCAATATCCATGCTTTTCAAAAAGGTCAAATACAAGTTAATTTCATTTTCTTGTGCAGCCTGACTTACGAAGCTCAGTGTTCTTTGTTGCTTTCCTGCACTATCTACCACGACACAGACTGGGTCCCTGAAACAGTAAAGCACGGCAAGAACATGATCAGTACGGGCTTTCTGATAGCTAAGTCGTCCGAGCCAGCATGTACGTTAACTACTGCTGACTATAAAGCACGCTGCAAGTCACTCACATGCAACCTCCCTTAACTTAACCCTGCAAAGCTTCCTAAACAGTACACAGTGATCTCTGCACAGAACTGCCAGAAGATCCGAAGCACAGAAGGGAGAAGCCTTAAGTTTCTCCCCTCCTTTAACATAAGCACACACCAAGCAAAGAAAGCGCACAGCCACGCACAGGAAGGTTTTCTTACAACTCCCGGGCCTAAGCCCGCAGCGCTGCCCGGGAGGCACCCCGAGGGCGGGGAGCCGTAGCGCAGCCCCCAGGAAGCCGCCTGGGCGCCCCCCAAGCCCTGGGCAGCCGCGCCGCCCCCGGGCGCCCCGCGGCGCAGGCACCTGTAGCCGCAGCGGCCAGGGCCGCCCCTCCCGACCGAGATCCGCGGCGGGACAAAGCCAGGGCCGTCGCCCGGCGGGGCGGGGGGACCGACACGATCCCTCGAGAGCCGCCGAGCCTGGCTTGGCCCCGCCGCCCCGCTCGGCCCCGGGCCGGCCGGAGCCCCAGGCCTGTGCGGGCGCCGTGGCGGCGGGGGAGACCGCCTGGCGAGCCGGGGCTGGCGGCTCCGCGGTGGGACCTGTTGCTCGCACACTGGGCGCGGGAACGGGGACTGCGCTCACCGTCCTCCTCTTGCCTCCGCTGACACGCTCTGGCCCAGCCTCCGGCTGAAAGGCACTGTCGCCCGCACCTCGCCGCGTCTCCCCGCCGAGCCCGCGGAGCCACCCGGCCACAGCCCCCGCAGAGCTGCGCAGCCGCCGCCAAGCCCGGCCTGGCCCGGCCCTGCCCCCTCGCCCGCTCCCAGCGCCAGCCGCCAGGCCCCGCCCTGCCCGGCCCGGCCCGGCCCGGTCGCGCAGGCGCAGGCGCGGGGCCGCGGACACCACCCCCGGGAACGCGCCGGCCGCGCGACTGGACCGTAGTGGGGCCTTCTGGGCGCGCGCGCCCTCTGTGGGCCGGGCGGGGCGGGGCTGCCCCAATGGCCGCAGTGTCGGTCATGGTTGGTGGGCTGGGGCTTTCTTTAGCTCTCATTGAGGGCCTGGGCAGGACGCAGGCGACATGGGACTGTTCCTATGTCTCCATCCTCCCGCAGTCATGTGCCAGCTCAGTACCATAACTCTATCTGCACCCTGGAGAGGCACCTCCACGGGAGCCTCTGTGCCCTGAATAGAGCTAGCTTACCTACCCGGGCTGCGACCTTTGCCTTTCTCCTCTCCCACCTCCTCCTGCTACCTCTTACTGCTCACTCCGTGCGTGTGCCCTGGGTGCTCCATGCCACTGCAGCCCCTTTCTTTTCCACCCTCTTAGTCATCCCCCCCATTCTCCTTGTACTGCTGCTGAAGCTGCAACCCAAACTTGAAAGCCTCAGCCAGTCTGGGGTCTGTTGTGGGGCAAACAAATGTTTACTCCCTCTGAGAGTCTGCCTTTGGGAGAGCAGAGGAACAGAAGGTGCCCAGAACACAGTGGCTGGAAGAAGGAGGGAAACAGGACATTAAAAGTAGTTTTAACAGGTTGTTTGTATCCATCGTTGTGTTTTACAGGACCAAGGAAGCATATCTTCAGTGCTGCAGTTTAATTTGACTTTGAGCTGAAAGCTGCATTCCCACACCTGTTTTTTCAGGCTAGCCTGCCTACATCATTGCCTCAGGCATTAAAAGAAATGTTCCACATTAGACCAGAAAAAAAAGCTTTCTTAAATCACCAAAAAGTCCTTAAGAGATACCTGCTTTAGCCTATCTCTCTTTGCTTCGGTTTAACCATGTATAGATCGGTATCATTTAACTCTGTATCGTTCTCCATAGTGAAATGCAGACATAGACTTGCCACTTCCTGTAATTTTACCTGATGCCATGTTTTCTTTGAATGAGTTATCAAGATAGTCTGATTTTAGAAGTCCCAAAACCAGATCCATTTTTTTTTTCTCTTACTGTGTGAAAATGCTAGCTGACCTGACCACTAACATACACCCTGCCCAGCCACCTGCAGAGGAAACTCAGAAAGCATTCTACCTTTCCACACTGTGGCTCAAACTCTCCAGGATGTTTTTTTGTTTGCTGTCTTCAGGGTAGCAATGCCTTGTAACTGCATTTAACCAGCTGTTTCCATCCTGACCATTATCAAGGGTCTTTGTGAGCAAAACTGCAGCACTGCAAGAAATACAAATATTGGTGGATTGCAGAATTAGTTACTTGGGAGATAAAGTTGTAGGGAAAATATGACACTGATGACTTCTGGCTGAGCAGCACCAAGCATGGTTCTTTTCACCTTTTTATGAAAATGGTGAAAGAAGCTCACATGAACATTTTTCTACAGATTGCTTTGGCAAAGGACCTGAGAACCAGAAAGAACTTTTTCAAAATGTGGTACTTGCCTGGAAGATACAATGGCTGCAAAAAGTAGGTAGGTTCACTGTTTTCATCCTCATCCAAACTGATCACTGTCTTTTCTAAATCCAAGGTTGGGATGCACAGACAAAAAAAACCCACAAATTCTGGTTACGGTTTCCCTCAACTGACAGCATATCTCCTTCCTCTCACAGACAATCTCATTGCGTCCAGTTTGCATAATGCTTGGTAGCCAGTTTTTAAACCAGGATAAGGGAATTTTCTTCAATATGTTGTGCAATTTGTTTTAGAGCAGAGGAGGACTCACACTGGTCCTAGAGTTTCTGTTTCCCTTCTTTAGTCTCTTATATATGCTACTGAAGTTTTAATCTTTTGCCAGAAGTGGTTGCCACGCCAGGTTAAGACTGAACTTGGGTTATCTCTTGGATATATCTGCTTAAAGATTTGTTTGTTTCTTTGGTAACCAATCTCCTCCCTCTAGCTTTCATGAAACCTAATATTAGCCCTTGCCCAGCTGGCAAATCCATTCATAAGATGCTTGAATGAGGTGTACTTGGCTAATTCTGTCCAACAGATTAAAATATTCTGTCAGGCCAAGAAGTTGTCCTACCTGAAAATGTTTCACAATAGAGCACAGGATTGGAAGAATTATTTGTGCAGACCCAGATAAACTTTCTTTTTTGAATCATTGTGTTAGCAATTTAAATGGAGAGATCTGATGGTTCATTTTGCCTTGTGGGTGTTGTATTTTGGTATGCTGAGAACACAAAAATTGCTTTGAGAAAAATCAACATTTTGGCTTGAATTTAACAAAACATACAAATTATACAGAATTGATGTGGAGAAAGGGTGAATGGGACAATGAGGAAGGACAGTGGTGATTGGGAAGATCAAGGTTTTTAGTCTTTCTTTGTTTTGTTTTAGCTGACTAAACTTTCATGTGAGGATCTACTAAGACAGCTCTTGAAGGAAATAAGAAAATTACCAAAGTACTGTAAACCATGCCGTTCCATTTCTTCATCAAAGTTTTCAATTATTATCTTCAAGTAGAAAGGACCTGAAAAGAAATATCCGAGCAATACATTTTATGAGCTTGGATCTTAGATCACTTAGATCACGTTTATTTTGGAGATGTTTTTTCTATTATTTTACCGTCAGTGATTATGGGAACATTAAATCATGCTTGCAGCTACTGAATGAATGTATTTAGGTAACTAAGTTTATTATTGAAAAGCCTTCTTTTTAAGGTAGATCCATTAATTCCCCGAACAAATATTTTTTAACAAAGAAAATGTTCATCTTTTCTTAATTTAATTTGGCATTAATCAGTGTCACTATTTCGCAGCAAGATATAACCATCAATCGGTCTAAATCTGGCTGATGGTAATAAATGGAAAAGAGAAAAAAATTCTGGCTCAAGCTGAGGCATTAGCATAACATGGGACAGAATGTTTTCTTTGAAACCATTGCCCTCTGCAGGGGGAATGAAAAATCACGGAAGGATTAGATAAAAATTCCCTTTTATGTCAATGTGTAACTGAATTTATGTTTTACAGTCCAGGAGTGGTTCTAGAGACTGATACAAAAAGGGAATGCTCTGGCTGAAGAGGCACAGTGGCCACAGTGCTTATGTCAGTGAAGGCTGGAGGAGAACTAATCCCCATCTGTCCACCCCATTACTCTTCTCCTCTTTAGCTCTTTATCTCTAAACTCACTGAACATCCATTCTACAACAGATGTACTTTCTCTTCCAACTTCATCTTGGATCCTGTCCAAACTTGTGTCATCTCTCTTTATTTGCCAAAATATTTTTCTATGCAATCCCTAAAGAATTCTTGCCTGCCAGTCTGTATTCCATCCTCTTTCTTGACTTTTTTCTTTTTTTTTTTTCAGGTTTGTATTTTCTGGGGGGAGCAGGGCAGATGTTTTATTATCTTGATGGCCCTTTCCTTCTTGATCTTTTATTCTTGCAAGTTTTTGAGAAATTGTTTTTCTCTTTTTATCTCTCTTCTTTCATGTCTGGCACCTGTTTAAATCGACTCTCTTTCTTCTGTCTCTGAGAACTTCACAGAGATTTTTCCCTTGGCTTTTAGATATTGATAGCTTATATCTTGGTTAATCACATTTAAATGTCACCTCTAACTGAATATGGATGAAAGCAAGCTCCTTCCTTATCTGACTTTGCCTCTATATTCTCCCTACGTTGCAGGGAAAATGACAGTATCTCACAATGGTCTTAGTTTGATTTATAGCAATCTCATGTCTCCTGACTACAAACCTGGTGATTGCTTTAGCCCTAAGTAGAAACCATGCACCAGCCATCTGAAAGAATGCAGCATGTAGTAATAGCATGTAGAATGTAGTAGTAGTACTAGTCCACCTGTAGGGCTAGCTGTGTTCAATTGTGTTTCAAAGAGTGCAAAATTCAGAAGTCCAGAAGCTAAATTATACATTAAGCATGAATAAAAAAATATCACTTTGCCTCCACAACCCAGCCACAGGAACTATGAATTTTTAAATTAATATATCAATCCAATTTAATTTTAGCTTTTTTTGAACTAGGACAAAAGGCCCAAGGATTCAAATATGGTCATGTTTTTCTCATTGGTAGCATCTAAAACTATTCCTAGAACTATATCCTATCCAATAAATACATTGTACATTCATGTTCATCTGGATGGCTGCAACATCTTCCTCTGCCTTATAGTGTCCTCTGCCACTCCTTAATCCTTCGGAGCTGAAATTGCACAACTCCAAGTAAGGTCACAGTATTTACAAGTAAGGCCATAAGCCCAACAGAAGTTCAGCTGTAGAAAAAGGTTAATCTACGGAAGAGAGATCTCAAGTCTGGGAGAACTACTCATCTCTCTATGAAAGGTCTTAAGCCCAGAAATAAGAATCATTCCCAGAAGATGGGTGCCCCATATTAAAGTTGGAAGTAAGGTTGTTAATGTAACAGTTTGGGGCATGATTCTTAGTCCAGAAAAATAATAGGTAATAAATACAGTTTGGGGCATGATTTTTAGTCCAGAAAAATAATAGGTAATAAACATTATCTTTCTTGCCACTGTTTTAACTTCCACTATTAAGTTATACTCAAATTAGTGCTTACCTTATCTGGCTCTTTATATCTGTTTGCTGCTTCTTGTTCTTCCTTGTGTACTTTCTTCTTATTTTTGTATGTTATTTTCTTTATGGCCATATACCTGTCTGTCTTTTTTATATTCTTGCAGTCATCTGTGAACCTTCCTCTGCACAACTTCCCATCTTTGGTTTTATTTTTAATGAATCTAAACAGATTTTAAGTACGCCTTTAAGTCTTTCTGGAAAACAAAATCCTGCTTTTCTATTTATAACAGTTACTGATTTGTGTCACTGTGCACGCTCTTCTTCCCTGACTTGCCATTTGGAGGCTGGATGTTTCCAAAGTCAAGACAGGATTTTATTGGGATTTTAGTGCTAACCTGCCTTACTTGCACACACTTTTAATGGGTTTACCTGACAGTTCATTTTATTTTAATCTGTTAATAGTGGGCAAAAGTCACTTTTCATTTCTACTCTCATTACTCTGTGGAGCATCTTTTCTTATACTCATAAATGCACATTAATGTATTTGTACAGAAATAAAATCCTATGAGATAATTCACAGATCTGTAAGAAACAGGGGAAGAACCAACTAAAGTTTCATCAGTTAGGTGGTAAATCCTAATGAAATAAGACTTTTGTGGGTTTTAGTTTCTCCTCAGGTATGGTCATCTTTCCTGAAACGCAGCTTAGTAGTGGTAATTATGTTAATGACAAGAACTTCCTATCTGGAAATGCTGCAGTGTAAAGCTTAGGCTTTATGTATTTACGGTCAAAATTATGTCACTACTGTATATTGTTCACATATTCTATAAACCTGAAATGCAACAAATCTTTCTCTTGAAAGCAAACTAGAGGTACAGTAAGGCAGCTGTAAGGTACTGTAAGACCTACATAAGCAACATCATAATTCTTGTTCCCTTTTTTCTGAATCTTCACTAAAATAATCTTGCACACTATGCTATATTTATCAGTGAGGTTTGGTGTAGGTTTTCACTTTGTTCATCCCTGTTATACTTTAATTACAGACACAAAAATATTTGTGTCCATTCTGTACTGTATCTTTATCCATATAGATGTCTGATGTGACATGAAGCAGAATAACTATTAAAGTTATTTTTCTTAAAACTTTTATTTGAATATTCCCCTTGTTTTTGTGCTTGCTTTCAGCAGATTATAAGCAACATTTGGGGCAGTTAGCTGCCAAGCCAGCATGTTCCCCAGTATTTAAAGCAATGCTTAGAATCTGTCTATTTGAATCCATAACAGCGTAAGTTTCATTGCAAATACTCTGGAACTAAAAGAGGCTGACTATTTTTTTTATTTTTATTTTTTTTTCTCCTTTGAGAAACATGCTCAGAAAAATCCGTCATACATAATTTCATTATAGGTGTCAATCTGGAGTGTCATGGCACAGAGGAAATTCAGGTATGGCATCCAGTCCCTTTGTGGAAGTCTATGCTGATCCCAACATAATGTCTTCCTTACAGACATGAGATGTCAATAGATTTCCATTGCCACCTCTGAGCAATGAAGGCATAGCTGCTTGATTTGTGAAAATCAATTATAAAGGGTAGCACCAAAAAACACTTGTTGTATGTTGCCATATATGTAGTATATTTGATCACCTTTTGTAAGAAGGCAAAAGCAGCTACACAATCACCTTTAAGGAAAAAAATAATTTGTTTTAATACTAACAGAATAATAATTTCCACATAGCTATGTGGACCTATATGGATGGCCTTCAATATCTTTGGGTAAATCTGGAAGCTGCAGTGGCAATTCTATACCATGCTCATGAATCTGCATCGTGACAGAAAGTTGCAAACTACTATTTTGGCATGAATACCACTCTATTTTGCAACATTTCCTAAAAAGTATAGTCAAACACATTATGCTTGGTAGCTCTACTGCTCTCAAGATCTTCAATGACTGTCATCTCTCAGCACTAACTCTTGTTTTGGAGGGGCTGATGGCCTGTATTGGCTGGTTGAGCCAGCACTGCATACCAGTCTGCTGAATCAGCTCAGTATAAGACTGTTTTGGTATGCACCCCAGCAAGCATCCATGCTGAGTTATTTTTCTTTGCTCCAGGCACAGCAATTAAGAGGTATTTTTTACTACATTTGCAATGCAGGCAATTCAGCCTTCTTCGCAGTGTTGTAGTCTGGGAAACACAATACTCTGCAGTTGCTTATTCTTTGCATCATTGACTAAGAGAGTTTTAGACGGGATTCCAGTAAACTGAGGCTGAATAGGCATGCTGCAGCAGTCTTTTGTCACACCCTGTCTCTTCAAGATCTGTCAGTGTGACCACAGGTTGGGGTATTATGCGTGTTAGAGTGACTATTTTTGGCAGCACAGTATATTCTTAGACTGATCCTGGTTTCTGCAGGGAAAGGGCTGAATCTATCTGTTCAGTCAGTGAAGAGAAACACACTGCTCAAGAGATATAATTAGTCTAGTGTCATATTGCCACAATGATGGCTTCAGAACAACTGTGATAAGCTTTAAGGGGTATCTTTGTCCCACTTACCATAGCATAAAGTAAGATTTTGTGGATGTATTTTGTTAATTCTTCCATTCTGGCTCATCAGCCTGTCTTCTGATAAATGCATGCGATTGGGGCAAATACATTTACTTAACAGAAATTCAGCTCTGAGAATTCAAGAGAGTGTAACCCATTTATGTTGTTTCTCCTCTGAAAATTGCTCTTCTCAAAATGTGCTTGGATATCTGATCCATTTGTTTTGATGGATTTTAAATTTTCCTTAGGACTAGGTTGTCTGTGGTGGCCTTACATATTGGCAGGTGGTTTGGCTGCAAGCTAAGTTTGGTGTGCAATGCTTCTCCAGACATGGTATTTAGCTTATGAGGGAGGTATTCCTAATTGTATCTTTGATTTATTATATTCCATTCTATGCTACCTAGTGTATGCAGTGTTTCTTGATACTAAATCTGTACTAGCAAATTTATAGCTTCTGATTAATGCATACAGCATTTGAAGGCAGTGTACTCTATTAAAGAATATTCAGAATTGGTATAATCATTTTCCAGTGTTCTACAATCTTAATTTTATCTTTTTTACTTCTAGTAAGTTTAGTGTGAAGTCACTGCATCTGCAGCCATGCTGTCTGTAGATGATAGTGAAGATACTATTATGGATCCTTATTCATGCAGTATTTGTACATTTGTTTATCTAGTGAACAACGATACTTCATAAATTGTGTATCATTCATTCAAATACTTAATGTCCCTCGAACAGAAAATATGCTGTACAATCATTTCCTCAGAGACTGCCTAAAAGTTTATTCCTTGTCAGCAATTGCTACTTAGCTCTTTCGAGCAAAACATTTTTTTCAGCATAGCAAACAATGGCATTTCTAGTTATATAGAATGGTATTTCACTATTTTTCATGTTTTGGGAGATATGTTGAATTTGAATTTGCTACCACTTGTTTCTTATGGCATCCTAGACTGGAGTCTAATTACATGTGGGCTGCCCTCAAAAAGTATTCAGTTAATTTCTATTCTCAAGGAACATTAGAGTGGCATTTGTCTCCTCAGAAGCTGTGAATTATATATGTCCTCTGTGCTCATTTGGAAGAAAGCCTTCTGAGTCTTCCATCTTCCCTGCTTAGCTATGCTTGTGCAGAACTTATGCTTCGAAACTTCAGTAAAATATTGCACCGGCTCTAAACTACACAGAAATATCCCACTGACAGGTATCAAGAGCAGTGGCAGATGTTTAGTTTGCTTCATGCTAAATGCTTCATAGTTCAGCAAGCATGTTCTGGCAAAAATGCTGCTATGTATTCCAGTCGGATAGCAATGTTTCCAGTGTCTAAAGAACAATAAAAACAGTAACAATACCAGATCCTTGCATAATGGTGCTCATTAGTACATTGCATTGTGATTTTCAAAAGAGGTCTGGCTCTCCTCGTTCTAGAAAGGAAGAAGCTGAGGAACAAGAAGGAAAAGTGATTTGCCCACATTAATCTAGATGTTCACTGGAAGAAATAAAACCTGTGTTGGTGTGATTTTGTGCCCACTACATGATATTGCTCTTTATCACTTGTCCCCATGCAATGTTTTGAAAGTTGCTGGCATGAGAAACCTTCCTGACCCTATATAAAAAGTGTTAGCCATAGTCAGGTTTTTATAAAGTTAATTCAAGTGTCTCTTGCTTTGCCTTCTGCTGCAGAGTACAAGTCTTCTCGCTGAAAAAATTGTTTCAGTCATTGAAAAATGTGGTTCCACTGTCAAAGATCAAAATTTATTTGTTGTTGCTAGTTGAGAATTAATATAGAGGAATACAGAATTAGTATTTCAGTAGTAGTTAATTGTACAATAGTACGAGGTTATGAATGGAATTGAAGTCTGCAGGGGAATTTTTTCTTCTGTGTGTACATGTTTTCCTTGTTCCAACTTCGTCTGATGTCCAGGATGCTTTGCTTTATTTTCTTTTATTCCTTCTTACTCATTGCTTGGGATAGTGCATGAAGCAGCCTACTTGATTTACTGCTACTCTTTTGGTAGCCTGAAAAGAAACATGATGAGCATGAGAAAAACAGGGCAGAAAAGTAGAGAATGAAAGAGAAGAAGAAGCATAAGCAATAAAAAGAGAGAAAAAAGACACCAAGAACCACAAAGGAAGAAAGACTGACCAGATGGAATTGATTTGCCTCTGTGGGGAGTTTACTAGTGTAGAGTTTACTAGAATTTGTGCTCTGTATCCCAAATTGGCCTTTTCCCAGTCTCTCCCATGCTATTCTCCTTCAGTCACTCCTACAAGCTGTCTCACCTACTCACCTTGCAGCAGAAATAATCTTTACTCCGGCAAAATGGAGAAGTATGTGGGGGAAGACTGTGAAAGCTTTTGTTTAAGAAACTGACTGACTCGCATGCAGACTGATCACGAGTTTAGACATAAAGGGGCATCAGTGAGCTAAGTGGCTCTGGTTCTTGTCATTTCTTGGCAGGCATAGATAACAGATTGTAATCACTGACAAGAAATGGAGATGTGTTAACAAGGGAAACTGTGAATGTTAATAAAGACTGTCTTTAGGTGCCTACTTGTTCCAGCTGGATGTTATATAGAGATTTGTGCTAAAATGCAGGAAGTCAGAAAGGACACTCATTCTAATCCCAACATGACAATGTGGAGAGTGTTCCAAAACGTGTCCACATTCTGCTTGAAGCATGAGTCCAGACCTCATACTTGAGGACACTGCAGACATGCTATCTGGACACAAATTCATGCTCAGCCATGGGTTTTTGGGAAGCCTTACAGTACACAGGAAGAGGAGGTATGGACCAACATTAGCTCTTTGAACTAGTCTTTGAACTAAGCATGCAGCTTTCTCTGTGTTTTATTTTTTCTGTAATTTCTGTATTTTATGTCATTTTGCTGTGATGTTGCAATGACTGGCATCAGCCAAACACGTCAAACATTGAGGCCTTTCTAGATGAAACCTGACACTGAACCCTGGAAGGTGAGATGTGATCACAGCAGGGAATGAGCACATGGCACCATCTAACAAGATGGCCATAAAAATGCTGATCTATTGGCAATGTGGACAAAGGAATATTTGTTCTAAAGAACTTCCAACTCATGAAATTTCAGCTTCTCTCATCTATTATTGAAGTAGGAATATCAATGGGGAACAAAGTAAATATCAGAAAAACTGTCATACCTGAAGTCTGTAAATTTTTTTCACTTTTTTTCTTCATTGTATTTGTCCTAAAAAAGATAATAATAAAAAAAAAATAATTAAAAAGTTTAGGAAAAAAGCCCCACAACATTATGCCATTGCCAACAAGCTCAGGAAAAATTCTATCAGGCACACTAACACATAGAAATATTTTAATGTCACCGCTCCACTTATATATGACACATCTGAACACAGCACACATTTGAACACATCACTTAGGGCCTAGGTATAGCTTCAGAAGTGATTATGTTGAAGTCTTTTTTTTTGCTTTCATGTAGCTACTCATGTAAGTGACAGAGTTTTCATTTACTTCTGTCATCTAACTGTTGCTTGCCTAGTTTGTGAACACCACACTTTTCTGCACAAGCCAGGATGGATATGGCAGTGAAAGACAGAGAGAAAAGATGATTCTTTGGTGCCAGGACATGTTGCTGATTTTGGGCAGAAAGGAAACACTGAGTCTGCCCTGTGCTAGATTAATTCCTCACACTGGGTGTCTAAATCAAAGCTGCCTGCATGTAGATCCTTCAGCACTCAAGGATGCCACTAGCACTTCAGTCACTGAACATTCATGCACTTTTGCTGGATTTCCCATCTTCGTGAACCCAGAGGATGGGAGGGTGGGCAGAAGGAATGACCTTTCAAAAGCCCCTAAACATCTGAGAAATCAAATTCTGAATACTTGGAAACCCCACCCTATATTCTTCAGCTTCATAACCCATTAAACCAATAGGAAAACCACAGTAACCCTGGAAAGATATTGCAATAATATATTTTCTGAAGACAAATACACGACACATTTTACTTTTCAAAGTCAGCAGCAGAAACTCAGTATATCAGATTTGTTTTCCAAACATACCTACCTAGTTTTGCTCTTTTCTGTGCTTTTGCTCTGCTGTGTATCCAGAGGACGTATATTCTTTGACTGCATGGTGTTTTCTTGCCTGATTGGTTGAGGGAAACTGTGGGAGATTTCCCTTTCCCTTCCACTCTCTTCTGTGGGAACTACTGCACCTGGGAGGGAAACTTGGTTGGAGGTGGCTTGTTCAGTAGCTGCTTCTTCCTCTGTTTTGGGGTTAGACACATCTTGTGGGTCATCCCTCTTGAAGGAAAAAAGGAAAGATTAAGGAAAACAGTAGCAAATTACATATAAAAGAGCTCTGTGCAGACCTGATCAGCACAACCAGAAATTTGTAATAATTTCCTATATAGTAGTCCCCTATATACTGAGTATTCTTCTATAAAGTGGTGTCAGTCAGACCATCCATAGGGAATGCTATATATTTATCTAGAAGAGACACTACTGTTTGTGCTTTAGTGAAATTTCTGTGTCTGATAATATCTTCAGGACTTCCTGAAACATTTTTGCTGACCCTCACCATCCTCTTTGTTTCTCTCTTAGCTACGGTGATCAGTTGCCTTCTGCCTGTCTGGCTGCCTGCTGTAGCATTTCTCTCAGGAACTTTCTGTTTCTGTCCTTTGAATGGATCAAATGTCTTTACCCTCTTTGCTTATTGTCAGTCCCTGCATGGCTCTCAGCTGTGCCATGTTTTTCCTTCTATGCTTTTTTTTTGGTGGAATTCAGTCAAAAAGAACCGTTTAAGGACATACTCCTATCTATGACACTAAACACTGGACAATAAGTAGCATGCTATTTATTGATGTACAAAAATTCATCAGATTTATGGTGCATCCTCACTCTCATTATCTTGAAATTCTGTAGGGAGTTTACAACAAGCCAGCTATTTTGAGAAACAGAACAGTACCTTTTTCAAAGCCCAGAAAAAACTTACTTGAGAAATAGTAAAGAATATTGGCACAAGTGTTACTTTCTGACTGGGCAGCTTGACCTTTTCATACGTATTTGCTAAAGACTCACATTTTCTGATGGGTTGTTTGGGCTGGGAGCTTTCTTGTGACATGTGCCGAAATCCTTGCATTCTACATCAACTTTGGTATTGCTGGTATTTTCTGGGGGTTTCAGGAGAGAGATGAGCTGCAGCCACAGGTAGAATAGGCGTTCTTTCTGGTCTGGTGGGGCACAGAGCTCTAGATAATAGGAACGGCCATTTGCTAACTTTATCATGAGGTGATGATGATCTGTGCTGTGGACAGCAAGTTCCACAAACTCCAAGGGCAAGAACCTATCAAAAAAGGGGAAACAATTCAGTAAGCACACGTGGAGATTCCTCTCAAAGAAGATACTGTGTCTGTCAGACCTACAGATTCCAGAGAAACTGGAATAGGAAGAAGCTGCTGAGTGGATTTGGACATGCTTCTTGTGAGTGTCTCTAGCTGATTATGGAAGAAATACTGGGCAGCAGTGCACAGAATGGAGACAAAGGAAGTTGGCTTCTTTACAATTATTTTATTCCATTGACTTATTCCCTGACACTACTGTACCCCCAATCTTCCTACCAGCTTCCTGCTTCTGATATATTTAGAAAAAAGTTTGTTAATTATTCCTAATCATCATCTATCTATATGCATGTGGGTAGTGTTAGCCTGAAATTATGACTGAAATGAGGCCTAAAGGTGTGTACTTTAACCGAAGTGGTTCTCCTAATTTTACTGTGCTAGTGCTGGGACAAAGAGTCAGTGCAAATATGAGATCTGTTAATATACTGACCTTTAAAAGAAGGAAAAAGCTGTATGGAAATGGGAAATACGTTCATATTTCTTATTTACTTTTCAAGAAATATTTAACCCTTCTCAGTGCTAACTGACCTGGTAAGTTCTAGCTGTTCTGTTAGGGATGGCTGCTGTGAGAATTCCCAGATGTTTGGCATACTTTCCTGTGGGGACACGGACACCTCACGTGCTACCAGCATCACATTGGGCATTGGAGAACTGGGACTGGCAGCACAGATGCCGATGGTCACGCAGCTGGCTCGGTTATGGATGGAAATTGGTTCCCCCCTTTGGTTAACCTGAACAAGAAAAGGCCCCATCAGTACTGACAGTTGTCATACGATCTTTCAGAGAATAATACTACCAACACATTTCACAGTGTTTTGGCTTGGGCTGCCCTAGAGCTTATGTATTGGGTTGATGGGGAGAGAGGGAAATGTGGAATAATGAAACAGGATCCTGCTAAATGCTCTACAAACACAGAATGGAAAAATATCCCATGTAATTTATGTGTAAGACATGAAATTACAGAAAGAGAAAAATGAGAAAATATAAGTTTTTAAGTATGATTGAATCACATTATGTACTGTTGTCAGGATTTGATTTTGGTAGGCATCAGGGAAAAAGTGTGTCCTAAGAAGGAATTTGAGGGAGGACAGTGCATTAAATTGGTGCATATCTAGTAGAATCTCCTCCCAAGAGTGAGAGACAGTATATAAAAAAAGATCAAAGGCTTTTTTTTTTCTTTTCCATGTTAATGTAAATGAGTCAGTGATGGAGCTGTTTTCTTGGGTTGATTGGTTAGGGCAACTGCCTGCTTCATAGTAAATGAGGTCTGATAAATAAAGCAGGGATAAATCATAAAGTACCTTGAAAACAGAGACTTGGAGCTAAGTAACATTCTGCATGTGTATCAGCAATGCAAAATTGAATTAATCAAAGCAAGACCAAAGGATGTTGCAATTATCAAAGTGAGGTGATGAAATCCTGTGAAAACCACAATTGAGATACATCTCATAAAGAGAATTCGGACACTTTAGACACACTGTGAATGCAGAATTGCAGGAGCATATTGTGTTGCCAGAGTCTTGCAGGATTCTTTGGCCAGTGCTTAGGGTAAGGGATAGGCAGGGTAGTGATATTGCCTGCAGGATACTAGAAGGATACTGCAAGATTTTCTGGGAAAGGCTGGCTGCCACCTAGGCTACATTGAACTGCTTTTGATGACTAAAAAACATAAAGAGATAGCACAGAATCAGAAATTTCCTAGAACAGTCCTAGCTGTTGCTATAGGAAGGAGTTGGGGCTGACAAGAAAGGGTGAAAACACTGCTTTTTGACCTCCTTCTCTAATTAGCAGCATTGCTGTTACTGCGTTTCTGGACTAATGCCTTTGAAGTGTGAGCAGAATGAGACTATAGGAGAAGGGAAACATTATATCCATATCTATGTCGTAAACAGAGAGTAAGAATGGTGAGAATAAATTAGTGAGGAATACCTGTTGAGGGAGGAAAAAAAGGGTAATCATTGCAAGTGATTTTATCTTGAGCGTGCCAAATGATTTCATTTGAATGACTTTTTACCTCAACAAACTTGCTTTCAAAGATGGGAGCAAAGGTAAAAGGAGGATATTCTCCTTGGCTAAGAAGGCTCTGAAGGTCACCCATAGTTGACACCTGACTTGAACTGATGCCCTTAAAATCAAAGTTGCTATCCATCTTGCCTATTCACAAAACAGAAACAAATTTACAAGTTAAAGGGAATAGAGATAAAAAGGCTTATATGTAAAAAACCCCAACTTGATTATATGAAAAGAAGCAAGCATAATCCTTCCTGATTTATAGGTTTTAATTATACTACTAAAGGGCAGAATGTCTCCCCCCTATACACACGTTTTTCAGAACATGCAGTCTCAGGTGCAAAGGGGAACTTAGCAAGGCTTTCTTACAGCTCCTGACTCTTCTTTTACTAGTTATTTACGGAAAAGGGGCCTGTGAATTTATAAACAATAGTTTGAATGTGCTATTCTATACTTCAGTGTGTTCTTCTTGTTTTTAAGTAGTCTTGTGTATTTTTGCTGCTGTTAAGATGATATTTTTTTTGATGTATTTTTTACATAAATATAGTCATGTACAAATAACAGTGCTAGATGGTGACTTCTATCTTTGAATCTCTCAGTTCACATATGCTTTTGTCAGGACTTAAGAAGAGGGCTGGACTTAGGAGACATTCTGAAGTAAAAAGTCTCCAGCAGCTGACCAGGCTGACCTTAACACAAAAGCTGGAGAATAAGTGATGTAATATTGATTGACTCATTGGGGGAAAAACAAAAAAAATCAAGGCTGCTCAGTAATTGCATTTAATATATATATAGTAAACAGTGACATTTTATTAAACCAACTAGATATTTTTAATTGTAATATTATTATTATCATTATTACTATTATTATATTGTTTTAATAATAAAATTTATTATTTTAAAATAAATGTTATTAACCCAAGTACAATAATTTTTTCATGATTGCTCAGTATGTGCCAAGGAGAACAGAAATACCCTGCTGCTGACTTTTAAAAAAAGTAGATGTAGTAAACTTCTACGTCCCATTCATACCTTGTTTCACGTAGGTCAGTGCATTTCTTACACAGAAGAGTATGTTCAAGAAAAGAGGGGACACCAGTGTGTTAGGCCCTTGTGTGGAGCCTACTGGTATTGTTCCAGCACTAGAAATTCATGATTGGCAGCATCATCAGGAACAGCCTTGATGATATATTTTCCCTACTTTAGCTTCTTTAAGGAGTGATAATATGAAGACAAGTGGTATGTGAATGCATGTCCATGAGGCAGCAAGTTGTAACAGGCAGGGTGGTTTGGAAGAACCCAGCTTCATCACTGCTGGCATCACAATACATCATCTGGTTTGTGTTCTTGCCAGTTCTGGCAGCAGTTCTATTTCCTGGTTGCATGTTAGTAGTAACAGGTAGCATAGATCCGCCTGTAACACATTAAGGGCATGATAACATCAGAGATTTTTCCATAAGTGTTGTCCATGCAATGCAGGCTGCCAGGGAACAGCAAGAGTTGGTCTGTTCCATGAGAGATGATGAGCTATGAGCCAAGAATGACCTCAGCAGAGGCATTGCTTTCAACAGCCAAGGAATAGTCCTCCAGTCCAGTAGAATTCAAAGTGAATGGGCTGAGCAGAATGGTGGTAAGAGGGTCTGATGACAGGTAGAGACATGAAGAGGTGCAGAACTACATCTGGAGTCCCTCCTGAGACTGTTCCAGGAGTCCAGTCAGGAGCAGCAGCAGGCAGGGCTGGAGACAGGACTGTAACAAATGTCCAAGGAACTCCACTCAGGAGTCAGGACTGGCAACAGATACACCTATAGCCTCTTTCCAACAAGGACTAAGGGGCCAGGCCAGCGCACAGGTGTAGCTCCCAGACCCATGGGCAGGGGCTGGGGAGTGGAGATCCCAGGTGAGACTGGTGAGGGCAGTTCAGGCCTCTTGGTGCACTCCGGGCCCTGGCCTCAGGATTGGTGAGCCAATTTAAAATGGAGCTTGTATTCATGTGTCTTGCACTGGTTTGCAATTTTTAGCTTCTCTCTATATGTTCTATTGCTAGAGAAACCTTTTACATGAGCCAGATGATGCTATAATGAACCTAACGATGTTAACTCCTTTTTTTCACCTTATATGGTAACTCCACTTCTTCCAACTCAGCCTGATGCTTGGACAGGGTTCAGGCTTTGAATGAGCACCAGGCTGCTTGAAGCAGAATCAATACTGCAAAATGAGAATTACATTGTCTGACAGTTTGAAGAACTATTGTGCAATCTCCTCTGCAGGTACGCAGCCTCCTCTGGGAAGGTAAACATCCTGCCTTGCTTACATAGGGCCCACTGTAGGACAGTGTCTGGACTGCCTGATAATGCTATGTACTCACACAGCAATCGCCAGCAGAAACACTTTCTGCTCCCTCCATTGTACAAGACAACTCTGATCCAGTGTGGAAAATAATGATGCTTTTCTTTCCCAGCTGATACAGACCCCTGACTCAGACACACACAGGTGCACACACACACACACAGATTGTAGTCTCTGCAGTAGCTGGCTTTGGACACGATGTCCACCCAGTAGCTGGTCCTGGATCCTTGGTCTTTCAAGGTGCCTCACCCCTGGAGACACCTGTGCACACACACAAACCAGTCTTGTGTGACCCGCAGACCCCATGGTCTCTTCATAAGCCACCTTGGACTCTGCTGGTCCCCCAGTAGCTAGCTCCTCCCATGGTCTTGCCTCTTCCTCACCCAGGAAAAAAGTTAGATATGACATATAATAAAGTAGTACAGACTGTGGTGATGGGGAAGGGTACAGGACATGTACAAACAGGTGTACTTGTTTGTACTTGACCAGCCCTTTTTATCCCTTTATCCCTCTATTTTCCTACATCTGTTCCTCCCCAAATCTCCTACATCTATCCCTTTTATCACTTTTGATTCCTCTCCTTAACATCCCATAAATCTTGTGCAATCCTAACACGCTCTTTCCCTGCATCTCATAACTGCACCTGCACCCCCAGGCAGTAACCTCCTGTAGATCATGAGAGCCCTTCCATTGCTTCTTTTTGATGGTTTCACACCTGGGCAAGGGGCTGATGGGCTCCTGCAATAGCCCTGAGGCGCAGCCGGGGTGTCCCTATGAATCCTTAACTTGGGTTCCCACCTGTCATTGTGCCCTTGTGCTCCTCTGGGTTTGTGGAGATAGGCTGATTACTCCTGTGATGGGCCTGGGAGTAGCTGGGGCAGGGTGTTATTCAGGTTCTCCCACCTGCCATCCCCTCTGTGCTGCTTTGTGTGTGTGCTTTTTATTACTCCCCCAAACAAAGGACTGTTATTTTTGTTATGTTTTTGTTTTAATCTAACCATAGCCACCACTTCTTAGAAAAACTCCAGCTAATGGAGAAGGCAGCAGCATGACTCCTTAGCAGCACAGGCTGCCAAGAGTTTATTAAATCCTGTCTTCTGCTCTGTTCTCTGGCTTTTCATAGCACATTGGGCAAATTGATTTGATTTAGCCAGTAGGGAGTGAATTACAGAAAGTCAGTCATGGATGTTCAGTGCCAACTATCTTTATTTAGATGGGTTCAAGTACCATTGCATCTGCACGTGTACCTCTCCCCTCCTGAAAGACGGACAGATGAATATCTCTTCAGCCATTTTTATTTTTATTATTCAATACCTTTAGTGATGAATAGCTACCTAGTGATGCCACAAAAGCCTGAATAGGCTGTGCTTGCAGAAAGGCACGGTGCATCACAAACAACTGGCTGTGATCAGCATTGGCTTCAGTTCGCTCGCCTACACTTTCCTGTGAGCTAATTTCTTTTAAGTACAGCACATGCACCTACCAGGGAGCTCTGCAGAGCCACATCCCAACAGATTGCCCACCAGCCTTCACCGTGAACATGCCTGTTCCAGCAACCTCATCCAAATACAAGAAAGCTATAGAAAAATACTAGGCCAAACTTTTTCACTGCAGCATCTCCATGTATGCACAAGGGTGGCCTTGCCTTAGGTGGGATTTATTAGGTCAGCTGGCAGTTCTCCAAAGCAATGCAACAGCATCCTAAAAGAAGGGCACAGATGAAGAGCCTGTCTGCACCAGTGGGCAATCTAGCTGGCAATAAACCACAAGAAAAGATTAGGCATAGTAAGATAAAGTATCAAGGTATCAAGTGTCAAGCATGGCTTTCAATCCACCCAAGCAGGTCTTTTTACACAGTATAGAACCGATTCTCAGCTGAAGAAATGAATGCAGTCCCCATTATCAGATTAAATTAAAGGCAAGTAAATTAAAGGAAGATACTAATTTACCAGGACCAAAAACTGCAGATGGATTGCTCAAAATTGAGTTGAAGTGAGTTAAAAAAGCTGAGGAAATTCAACACAGATAAAAGTAAAATGATGCATATGAGGAAAACATTTTCTTAACTGTCATTGTAATTACTGCTTTTACATTGACTGCTACCAGTTAGGAATGAGACTTCAAGGTTATCTGTATTTTAAGATCCATAGAAACACATTGGTCAGAAGCACTGAAGAAAAATCAACTATTAGGAAGTAGAGAAAAAATGGAAGTCATAATGTTGTGGTTGTATGAGGTAGTGATGCCTTTCAATACTGTGTGCAATTCTGGTCTCCTTGTCTGACAGAGACAAGTAAAACTAAAACGAAGAAACAGGGACAATCCAATATATGGACTCTTGGAGATGGAACATGACCAAAAAGGGAAGACTACATAGATTAGGACTCTTAATCCAGATTATAGCCATCAATATAACTATGGTTGGCAACGTGAGTGTGCCTTCTCTTTGTCTGTGTCACCTATTGGCCACATTTTTTGCCAGGGGAAGATATTTTTTTTAACAAAATTTATCTAAAAGCACACAGGCCACACAGTGCAGGGAAGTTTCTGGTATTATGTTATCTCCTTCTCAGCAGTTTCTTGAGTAATCCCACAGGAGCTGCCTCTCCAGCCATTGCCAGTGTAGCAAACAACTGGTAAACATCTAGGTTGGCTTTTCCTTGTCCAGTGTTTGGTCTGTGCATTGCTGCAGAATTGTGTTGCTTCTCCTTAGTGCTCCAAACAGCACATTTCAAAATGATGCAGCCACATTCCAGTTAGGAAATACTCTTGTCAGACAGGTAATAATGTGTTATGTTGTTTTCTAAAAGCTTTACATCCTTGATGTGCTAATTCTCATTTGTCCTGTTGATCTTTCTGATTTCTGTTTGGTAATGGCATCCTTTCAGACCATCTTGGGCCACAGTAAAATCCACAAGTAGAATGTCAGGTACCAGCAAAAGCTGCTTTGCATACTTCCTTGTCAGTCTGGTGGGACAATTTTGTGTGCCAGGGGCTCACACCATGTCAGTATTACACTATTACTCAATCTTTTTAATGGAAGAAAATGCATCTGGATATGGCTTTCAGTCTGGCACTGTTCCGCAGCTACAAAAGGATTAAATAATGGTTTTGAGATCTTATCCTGCTGTTGTTTCTAAAGTAGTTTTTTTTGCACAGATATGTATTTATATACTTACCTTCTATCTTCTCTTACACTTTTCTTGAAGTTACTTCTACGTTTGAATCCCTGGTTACCAAGATCATGCCAGCGCATTTGCTTTCTCTGTTATGTTCAGATTATCTGTGGTGTTACTGGCATACAATCAGGTTTCAATTTTGCTTGTGAATGAATTCTGCAAAAAGTAAGTTGGCTGCCTGTATTTTTAAACCTAAATTGGGTCCATGCAAATGCAGAAATCCTTGCACAGGGACAAAGCATGCTGCATGTCACTGGGATGGAACAAGTAACCCAGCCAGACTAGTCTGACAACTGGAGACCTACTGAGCATCTGTGCATTGCCCTTTTGAAGGCTTTATATTCCAAGAGCTTTGTCAGCTTGTGTGCAATAAGGCACAAACGCACAGAGCAAGTCTTAATCTAATGCTGAATATGAGTCACTAAGCCCTTTCAGAAAACATGCATCTATCAGCACATCATCAGGCTCTAACATTTGCAAAATCCACAGGCTTTTCCTCCCCATGAATTACCCAAGAAGTGTCTGCATTTCAATGTTGGGTGTAAATCCAGCATGGGGACTACTTACCTTTCTGGATGGAGGCTGGGATATATTTTCTAGAAAACAAAAGTCAAATTTGAAAAAAACACACACAAAAAATTACATAAAAGAAAACACAGAAGAAACAATGTGGATTTTTTCACTCTGAGTAAATAGAAAAGATCAGCTGCTGACAGGATCATGCTGAAGGGGTGCAAATGCTGCATTTTGTCTTTTGAGACTGGCTGGCTTTAGGAAGGTGAAGGCGTTGCCAAACCATGCAGGAGTGACAGTTATTAGAGCTCATGTTCTTCTTCATGAGGTTAAGGCACTTAATTGCAACATACTGACCAAATCTGCCAGGGGAAACTATACCTTGGTTCAACAGATAGCTGCCTTAATGATCATCTTTTGCTGCAATTGTTCTCCCCTTTGCAAATCCTTTTTCTTCGTCAATAGTTGTGACTTTGATGACCTTGTTGTACCCCTCTCCTAGAAATGTCTCTTGCTTTCTTTGATTACATGCATTAATGCCTTTCCCTAACCTGTAGTGCTAAAATTCAGCTTTTCTACGGGAGTAATGCCAGCTGACTTTAACTAGCTTCAGGAAGGAGAATACCATAGATATAAAGCATTTAAGCGAAGATTTTCTTACCTGGAATTTTGGGAAATGCATAAAATAACCTCACAAAATAGGTTGGGAATGTATTCCTGAATTTATTTGGGATAAACTTCTAATCGAAATGTTTTGAAAGTGTCAGCATGAATGATGGACAATTCTCATGCTTTTTTCTGATATTAAAAATGAGTTTCAATTTCCCAGCTATGGAAAAATATTTTTTTTTGGCAAATTTTGTACTTGAGCATGTCAGCATTTACCCTCTTCCTTCTTACTCTTAGTTTCCTGTCAGGTAAGGAGAGCATGAGGATCATTGTATGTCAGCCCAATCTACTGCTTGATAACGCAGCCTGAATTGGACTCGTTTTACGCTCTCACATTCTCCCAACTGTTTCCTCAGGGAAGTACTATGCTGTATATCCAAATATACCAAATAAATGTATCCAAAGAGACTCAGCCTTTAAGACCACTATTGAACTTGATTGCTGATAAATCTTTATGCACTTCATGAGTGATGTGTCTTCAGCAGTAACCAGTATGCACAACTTTTTGCTATCTGGCCCTTGCTTTGCTTATCTCCTGTTTGTCAACTGCAAATACAGGTACCTGGAAACAGCTCAGTGCTGATATGCAAGAAAACAAAGTTGTGACAGGTTTCTTTTGTTTTGATCTAATGGATATTTTTCTTACCTAACATAAAACCTCACAAACAATTCAGGTGATGGTGCTATTTTTGAGAAGCTGAGTATTAGAACATAATACAGGGCCACAGGAAGTGCTGTGCAATCTTAGTCTGGCATCTGCTTTCCAAAGTAAGATGTCCCACTGTGTCCTGGGTTGGGCCAGGTTTAAGCTAATTTTCCTTTTACTGTTTTTTTTTTTTCCTTCAGTAAGCTCTCTTTTAACTAGCAGCAAGTGTTCCAGCTAGTGGACTGGTAACACTGGAATGTTTATGTTACTGCTGAGATGCGAAGGTCAGTTTGTTCTACTCAGTGAATCTGCCACTGCAGAGGCTGCTGGGGCAGGAGAATTGTATCTATGACCCCCCTGTAGGGGAGCTGGACTAGACAGACAGCAGAACTGACCAAAGGTATTCCATTCCATGTATCTATGTAAGCTCCAAGGAAGGTGAGAGATCACAGAACACAACTTTCTTCCTGCTTCTTCTTCCCTTCTGTTCCGTCCATGGCCGGCATCTGCGGAGGACTCCATCCATCCATCACCATCGACCCCAGGCTCAGCCCTGACCCTCATAACTCTCCCCACAGCCCTGTCTGCTCTGCTGTTACCTCAGACAGCGGTCCGAGACTTTTCGGGACTGCTCACAGCTCAGGAGAGTGCCGGGAGAGCTGCTGGGGGTGGGGGGAGGCAAGAGGCTTTTGCACATTCCTGAACATACTTGTATATAATTGTACATATAATTAAAGCTGTCTAGTTTAGTTTTCAATCCAGCAAAGTCTCTCTCCTAATTCTCTCTCTCCTTCCCTACCTGGGTGGGAGGGGGAGGGGATCGAGAGCTTGTTGTCTCTGGTTTAATTGCTGATCCTGAGTCAAACCTTGACACACTGAATTCTCAACTCTTGGACATATTTCCTGCCCTGCAAGCGCTAGCAGAGGTGTCAGCCTGAAGAGCTTTCCTGAGCATGACTCCAGGCAGGCCTTGAACACTGCTGCCATATGAAGGCAACGAGGCTGGCAGACGCGGTCCAAGCACTGACAGTCTTGGAATCAAGACAACTGAAGGAAAAGGTGGATCCAGTCACTATGCTGGGTGCTTCTGTGGTCAGTGCAGACTGTGTGCAGACTGCCTGTAGCCTGCAGACCTTCTTTTACTGGGCATGTGGCAAGCAGAAGGTCTTTTGGACTGAGATATGTCAAAGACAACCTTTAGCACTTGGTGCAGAGCAGGAAGCTGGGGAGGACAAAACCAGAACCTGCAGGGTGATTCCAGTTGCATATTGTCCTTAATCAGTATCCATGTTATAGTATGTTTTTAAAGTGCAAACCTTCAGCTCAAGTGTCAAAAAGGCTAAAGATTCCATGGTAATTAGTAATCTCTGGAGTCATACAGATCTGTAATAACTAAGATCAAAGACATTTCATGCTTAGCATATTTTAATATTAAGATAGAATTAATGTTGTAATTTCTATAATTAAGTCTTGAAATCAGTATTTGTCCAGTCTATTCTTCTATTTATCTGACTGAATACAGCCAGTTTTTGAATGATGTTTCACATCCAGGTGTACAATCAAGATTTTGATACCAGCTAGCCAGGATACAAAAGTTGCTGTATGATTTGTAGGTCACTGTAGGATTATCCCAGCTGGACGAATGGGACTCAGAAGGCCCACTGGGTGTGATCATTCCCATTAATAGGTGCTGAAGCAAATGCTGTAAAAAGAAGAGAACTACAAAAGTTGGAAAACCAACCTTATCTTCAGTCATCGCTGGTGTTGCTTCTTGTTGTTAAGTTACTATTTTGATTGTGCAAAAACTTTTTGTATCGAAGTAAAAATAGTGAAAATATTCCTTAGAATGTTTCCATTTGCAAGTCTCAGTCCTTGAACCAAAGTAACCACACAGTTGAAAATCCATTCGTCCTTGAGTTTTCTGAAGCTTCCAACCTTCCCTGAAACTGCGAGTTGGGAATGTTAAAATAAAAAAGTAATTTGAACATATCTATATCACACGTCTATCCATTTATATTACAACAAACAAGGAAAAAATCTTCAGATTTTAGGCTTGATAATTGAGGCATAGTTGTAATAATGAATTATTATACTGCTCCCAGAGTTACCTCTCCAACACACTGCTTTGGCTTTCAGTGCTAACAAAGGCTGGGCTGTGAGCATCTCTCTCAGAAACTGCAAAGCTTATTTTCTTGCATAAAACTTTGAACACTGAGCAGCGGGGATTACAAAAGGTGGTAGAATGGCTAAAGCAGTTTATATCATCAGCAATTTGGATAAAAAATTGTCTTGATTAACCTCTAAATGTTTTATTTGTTACAATGCTAGTTTCGATGCTGAGATACAGTTTAAGCAGCACCATGCGTTATACACAACATTGTGCCAACTCTTCTCTGCCACATTTATTCTGAGTAACGGTTTTAATGTAAGCCAGACCCAAGATATTTCTGGGTAGGTTTTCTGACATCTCTCTTTTATCTTTGTCTAGCATTTCCAATTGCATGAACAATCTTCCCCAAGGTTGTTGTTACTGGTGTCTTTCATAAACATCTCATTGTCATTATATGCACTGCCTATAATAACTCCTAACTATATAATAATCCTTTGGATTATAAAAGGCAGTGTTCTATATTTTTTCTCAGAGATGATTTAACTCTCCTTTTGCCTCCTTTTTCTGTGGTTTACAGTATTGGTACAGTAAATACAGGCTTTCATGAATTTAATTTGGTCCTAACCTACTGCTACATGGAGAGATGACAAAGGTGGACGGAGTCCAGAGCAAAGAAATATGATCAGCAAGTGGTGCAAGTATTTTTCTGAAACATCAGCCTCTTGAATGCCTTTGAACATGGTATATGTCCACCTGACTCCAAGCTTTGCAATGGCCTGTACAGGGAGTGTTCAGGCTGTCGCACAGCAAACAAAGAGTTGAGTTTTAAAACCAGCGTCAGGGATGCCCTCTGAGGTTACTGTGGGACTACAGTTCTGGCCCACTGTGGCAGTCAGGATTTAGATTGATGGGATAGCATTTTACCCAAGAACTCCAAAAAGCAAGGTGTTGTAGGCACTGCTGTGGTTTTAATCTCAGATGAAATGTGAAATTACCAAAATACATAATCTGGTGAGAGCTGAATAGTCCCAGTATCAAAAAGAGAATCTTGTGAAAAAAAATACAAATGCTCTATCAAATTCCACACAGTGCAGCACAAGGGCTGTTTGCAACTGCTACATGATGTAGATGGAAAAAAAAGAGTATGCTCCAGCTTTGACTAATTCAGTTGTAAAACCCCCCAAATGCTACTTCCATTTTGTCCCTTGGGAGATGAGTGAGAGAGAGATCACTCTATTTTCAGTTTACTCATTATATTGTACATGAGGGAAGGCCCTGGGTTTCATATACTATTTTCCCTTCCTTCCTGTCCTCTTCCCCACCCAAAACATCCTCTTAAACCACTATTTTTTTTTGTTCAAACAACAAGGCTAAACAGGTGAAATTTTAAATAATGATTGAGGATTTTTTTTATTCATTTAAGTTTCAATATCATTACAGAAAATGTTATGGTACAGAGTTGTTTAACATTAGTTTTATTTCTTTGCTCATTTAATTTCCACACGAATGCTGGTAACACTAATATCTGTACAAGATCAGTCTTTGATTTTTTTTTTTAGTTTTTAGTTCTGTACATTTTTAAATGTATTGGTTAAAAAGGCTGTCAGCACTTAAGGAAGCAATTTTTTTGTTTGTTGAAATAAAAGGTATCCAGTTACTGCCCAAGAGTACTGAGCTGGGTGGCTGCTGGGACAAGAGAGATCCCTGAACGCGCAGCAAGGTGAGAAAACCTCGGGGCTTCATTGGGTTCCCAGAGCAGCCACTCTGCTTTTGGCACTGTGCACATCAACACGAGATACAAGATAAAGAACAAGCAGAAGCTCTCTGTGAAGCAGTTATGAAGCATACTAATAAGGGAAATTCAAGTGTTGTCTACGCTAGTATAAATAAGCAGACAGCCTTGTTTTAAGAGCATAAGTAGTTGTATCTTAAAGATGAGAAAAAACACAAGTTCTGCAGGCACCTACTGCTGTCTACTAAAAGCTACCGCTATTAGAACTAGCATTGAACACACAAAGCAATTGCAAGGAAAGGAAAAAGTTGCTTTGATATAATCAGAATAAATTTCTTTGTTAAGATTTGTTTTAAAGTTTTTTTTAAAAGGTATTTATTTAAATTCCATTTGAAATATAATTCAAGATGTTGACTATACTGATCAACTTTTATCCAAATCAGAAAAACTAGCTGTGCCGTTGCATATTACAGGATACAGTCAATGATATGTGGACATGCATCAAAGCTTCGATCTTGCTGGTGACATCATAGCCTTCCGATGACCATGACATCCACCACCTCCCCCTTGTGAAGCTCCACATACTGCTCTGTCTTTGGAGGTAGCATCAACAGTCCATTGGCACTGCGCATACTCATCAGACGACTGCTCATCTGATTCCCTACAGGACAGTGAGAGAAAGTTTCAGTTAGGTTTTCAGGTAGTTTCAAATGCTGCAACACACCATGTGGAAAACAAAAGTTGGTCTTACAAAGCTGTTCATGTTGCTAACTTTTCCACAGAGCTGCGATCTTACTGTTCTAAGGTGTATGGAAACAGAGAACTCTGGAGAATCTGTCAGCCTCTCATTGCTCTGCCTCTCAAAACTCTCATTCCCTTTAATGACCATTTTCCTGTCCAGCCTTCCACATTATCTGGACCTTGTATCTTGTCATAGTAAATTGCATTTCTGTTGGAGTTTCTAATCCTATAAAAATTACTTTATTTATCAATTTGTATACCTAATTCTGATAGTACAAAGACTAAAACCAGCACAATCCAGAATGTTTTTAATATCCTGTTATAGAGTAAGTTTGATTAACTGTACTCTTCTGAATAGTCTTGTTTAGCATTAGTAGCTGAAGTAGTTGAAGTCTTAGGCTGCATGAGCTGATGGAAAGTAAACTTTTTGATAAAGCTAATGCTGCTAACACAGAACTAGCTGAATCTGGCAGATGTGAGTAGAATGAAGAAGGACCAAGGAAACAGTTCCAAGAGAATGAGGTAATTTCAGAAGAAGGCCAAAAGAAAACCATTAAGAAATCAAGAGGCCACCAATCAGAACTAAGTCATTGGACCTGGGGATCAGATGCTGGGTCGTAGATGTTTAACTGAAGGGTGTGATCTGGGGTGGAGTTAACTCTCCAGAGGTACCCAGCTGAAGCTGTTACCTGGGAACTAATAAAAGAGGAACTGGAAACCTTTGCTGGGACTTTAAATTTTTCAGTGGGATTCTAGGGTTGGATCCTGTTAGGGTGGCTGGCTGCATAAAGCCATAACATGTACCACCTTGAAAGAAAGGATTTATTTGGGACACTGAGCTTCATAGCATGTCCTGAAGATAAACAGCATCATACTGGCAGTACTGACAAAAAATGAAAGTGCAATAAAACAGTATGCCCTTTAGCTTCTTGGTTTTCAAACTTCCAGATTGGTGGAGAAATCATTCCAGACAGTTTGCCAGTGTAAGGAAGAAAGTGGTGTGCAAATTAACAGAGTTAAACCAAACACAGCGTTATAGATGTAAGTAATACCTTGACTTATACCTGGAAATATGTCAGAGGCTGTGTCATCTTGGGAGTCAATGGTAAGAACTTTCTCTGAGTAAACAATAAGATGCATTGAGCTAATATTTTCCCTGTGTAGCCTTGTATATAGTGCTTTGTATTGAACAGTTTGGACATAGCAAAAAGATGATTAATTGTTTAAGGACCTGAATCTATTGAGAAACTGGCAGAGTCAGTCATCTAGCACTATACAGCTAAAAAGTATTCAAAGATAGTATTTACCTCAACTGCAGCTGAGTATCCAGAAGTACCCCTAGGTGGCAAACCTGTCTAATAAACATCTTAGTCTGCTTTAAGAGAACATATACAGCCTCTGTTATCACTTCTACTTTTTCACTTGAGCTAGAATCACACTTGTTTTATTTGTATTTTCCTACCTGTGCCCCAAGTTGTGTTTGTTTAGTACATGCACAAGAGCAAAAGTAAGCAAATATGCCTGTGAGTGCAAGTAAGCATGGGTGGATGTTTGTAAAAAGCAATGTGTGCACATATGCAAGCATTAGGTGTATTTTGTGTGTGTGTATAAAGGCAGACTATTCAGATAAAGGAAGTTTTAATGGTTAAGTTGGTCAGTCATATAATGAATGAATTTTACACTAACATACATGTGTGCATGTACACAAGCATGTTGGCAAATCAGTCTCCATAAGGAAGGTTATATCAAAAAACACATGCACAGGCTTGGTTGTTTTTAGACATCTCTGCAGGAAGGCAAGGACCTGTGTGAGTGTGTCTGTTGGTGTGTGCAAATGGGCACCAACCTGTACTCTGTGCCCAAGGTAGTGGTTCTTGGTGATGCCAAGTCAGTATGCATCGATGATATTCTGGGCGGGGGTCCAATTTTACATCACATGATAACTGTAGAAGAAGCAAAGAAAGGATGAAAATGTCATGCATTCATGTTGCCTTCTCTGAGGTAATGGAATCACCTGCTCAATTGTTTTCCCTTAAACACAGCCTTTTTAAAACCTTGCATTTTGAGGGTCACTACAAATTGCTCTCTGTTTTAGAATATTTTATCAGTGAGATTAACAAAAATCTGGATATCTGAGGAAGTGAGAAAGAGAGAAGTGGGATAAGCAGTAAAATAAAAGTGCATAGCCAAGAACACTAGGAAAACTATAAAAGGTAATGTATTCCTTGGTACTTTATTTGAATAAAAAATAGAAGAATAATACATTATAATAACATGCCTTGAATCTATAAACAGAGTTAAAATATCCATGATTTCTTGTAAGAGTGAAATGAATAGTTTAAGGGATTTATATTGCTCACAGTGGGAGTCATGTGGGTAACCCACATATATAAATATTTGAATTACATAAATAACTCAAAACCAGAAAGGCTTTAAAGTTTGTATATTCTACAGCTAACACAGAACTATCCAACTCTTTAGGTTTTCCCAGATGACTCCGCATGTTTTACCACAGGTTAAACAATTTTTTTTTTAAACAGGAAAGTGTCCTTCCTGCCTGATTGGGAAACGGCTGCCTCTGCATCTGTATATCTTGCTCCATTAGATGGCCATCTAACTCTTAAGAAATTATGGGACTGAATATTACCATTAACAGAGATTGAGAATGTACCACTGTTTTTTCCTTCAAATTGCCAGAATTAGTCTAGGGCTCAGATTCCCCAAACCAGATAGCCTTTCAGAGCATGAAGAGCTGTGCTTCAACATCTTGAGATAATTTTTAAATAGATGACAAGCTTCTTACCCTGGCTTTGATGATGGTGGGCCGAGGATCCAAGATACCCTGCATTTTCCTCAGTGCGGGAACAACAAAGAGATTGCAGGTGACAACAGCTGACACAGGGTTGCCTGTAGGACAAAGAATAGTTGGTGGTGACTCCCTCTAGATTTACTCTGTGAAATGCTGAAAGTGATCTCATGTTTTTATAGCAATTGCACTCTAAAGGACTAGAAAGAGCTTTTCCTGCTATGTACAGGAAATGTTTAATTCAAAACTGGAGTGGCATATGGCATGTACACCTGTTGAAAGTGACTCTCTGGCTGATGGTGTGCTGAAATCCTGCTCTGACCAGAACTGCCCTGTGCTCCTCAGGCCCCACCATTTGCCTCTGTTCCTCCACTGCCTTTTGTCTTGCACCTAGATTTGTCTGCAGCGGGGGCAGGATTTATTATGCAGTGCTATGGGTCCTAGCTGATAGGGCTCTTGATTAATGATTAAGGTTTCCAAGAACTATGGAAAAATAACTTTCAGTTCCCTAACAGAGTGGCAAAACGCTTCAGTTCAAATTCTAACGAGAATTCTACTGATTTATAGATTTTCTGTTGACTTACAAGAGAGGTGTATGACCAATGTCTGTCAAACACCACTTCTCTTACATATCTAGACTTCCCTAAAATAAATACTACGATCAGACAGATGGGCCATTGATATGGAATAAGATGTACTGCAGCAACTAAAACAGGACAGAGAAAAAGCATTAGAGCTACATCTGAAAACCACCAGCTTATCAAGAACAGGATTCCTTGTGTAGTCAGAAATCCATGCAAAGCCAGAGCAATAAGAATAAAATACATTTCTCCTGATTTAGGGCGATATTTGTAGCTAGATCCTAAAGAAAACGTTGATTCTAAATGTGGTGCAGCCTGCAGGAGAAGTGACGCTGCTGCCCTCTTTTGGTTCCACGGTAAGATCATGATTACAAAAATATTCTGACATGTTTCTTGGTACTCCTCGTTTTTATCTCCACTTTCAATACTTCCGAGTGGATGCACTGACTTACATGCACAGAATATTTACTGGGGAAGTGGAGGTAGCTGTAGAAAAAAAACACCCTTGTATAGCACCATTTAAAAAAAAAACAAGGAAAATGCTGGATGAAAGAAACCGTAAGGCCTGTACACCAGCAAATTCTGAGGACAGCAACAAGAAGAAAATCCTTAGTATATCCCTGTAAGTCTGTCTCTTCTGGAAATTTCTGAGAAATTACAAGTACCTTCCTTAGGTATGCCAAGCCCAGACACAGGTGCCATGAAATGTCACTGTACTGTTTCATGTCTGTCAACTATGCACAGCAACAAAAGTAATCCATGGAACATCTTACCTGGGAGCGCAAAGATTATTTTTCTTACGCCATCGATATCCAGAGTTGCAAAAGTTGTTGGCAGTCTATGGGAAAGGAAAGCTATTTAATATCTCACCTAGAGTTTGAACATTATTATGTTATTATTTAAAACATTAGGAAATGAAAACAGGAGTGCTCTCTCACTCAGCAGTTCATTTGCATCTGCTGCTTATTCCATACATAGTATAATCCTCTCTTTGTGATGACAGAACAATTAGTTCTTTTCAGTATTCAGCTATGAAGTAGATGATTTTGCTTCTGGTGAGGAAACATCTAAGAGCAGATGAACTAGTAATAAAAAATCTAAATCCTGTCTTCATGCTAGAAGCCAATTAACAGAGAAAATATGCAGTTATAGAGCTGTATTTGTTTTTCATACAAGGCTCTCCAAATGTTTTGTGACACTAGTGACTCTAATTTCCCTTACTCTGCTGACTAAAGCAGCAGTGAGAGCAGATCAGTATTTCACGGCAGCAAATGCTAGCTAGTCTGCAGATGAACAAATTCAGATACACAGGCAGAGCTGCAGTCAGGTAAGACCTAAGTCTATCAGTAAAGAGCTTTCTCAGCCTTTCAGAACTGCTCTTGAGGGATCTTTAGTGACTTCTTATCAGGGCTATTACAGTTATACAAATAGGACAGTAATGTGATGGCTCAAGAATGTGACTGGCAAAGAAAAGGGATGCATCCATTTTAAAAAAGTTAATAACAACCTTTTAGTCATTAGAAATGATACTTTATAGGAGAAATAATGAGGCTGAGTTCCTTGGGTTCATCTAGAGCTAATAACTATATCACCTGCTCAGCAGATTATAGTTACTGACCAGCAGCAACTTTGGTGATTTGCCACACTTTGACCATTACTACCTAGTTTTGTATCTGCTAGGACTAATCCATGTCCTGTTTCACCAGAGGAAGTTGTCTGAAGTTTGTTTCAAATGTCTCTAACATAATGGAAACTACGTGCCAGATCTCAAAGTCTTATAACCAGTGCACAAAGTGAGGTACAAAAAAATCTAATTGCTAATTCCTATTTAGTGGAAACTCTGAGTTCTCATGTGAGATTTCAACACTATCATTGCTAAAGTTTTCCAGTACTTTCTTCTGGCAGAGCTGCTAGACAAGACACAACCTTACATCAGCTCAGCAAGCTTCAGGTCAAGCAGAGGAATGGTAGATCCCTGGCATCACTCTGCAGTCATGTAGCACACCAAAATACAAGCATACAAAGCAAATTCTGGCTTCACTGTTGGAACTCACTCAAGGGAATTTTTGTAATCACAACTCATATCTAAGGCCTTTTAAGACAGAATTAATTAAAACTAAGACACAGTATTTGCTATTGCATTACAGCCAATGAAAATTAAAGTGCTTACATTCTCAGTAACATTAGATGACCAAATCTTTTGGTAGCAGTAAGAAATATCTTTCTTGTACCATAAAATGAAAATGGATATTTGGGGAAAATAAGATTTCTTAAAGCTTTTCTGGCTAGTTGTTAAAAGTTTATTGCTACAAGTCTACAGAGGGATCACCAGAAGAAAGAATGTTTGCTTTCAGATAAGCCAGAACCAGAAATTAATATTCTGAATTCTCTAAATCAGATTATCCATTCTTGTCAGCAGCAGAGGCTGGAGTGCAGGTCTCACTTTTGGGACTTCCCCCCAGCAGTATGATGGAAGCAGTGAGCATCCACGCCGGGGCTACATCCAGCACAGGAAGAAACATGCTGTCAGTTCATTTGTTCCTTTTATTGAAAGGAAGTGGTGGTAGCAGCAGCACAAGCATCAAACTCATGTGCAGTTCTTTACTGGATTGTATGCAGAGACAAAAAAATATTTGTCTTTTTTCACAGCAAACACCTGCTTTCTGTTCTGCTCCCTGGCAACGATTATGGGCCAGAGGGAATCATTCCTAAAAGCTGCACTTGGCTTTATGATACTGGACCGTGCCAACCTAACTTGCAAACAAACTGCACTACATGGCTGGTGAGGCAGAGCTGTAGACATATTTCTGCTGCTGTACTGTGAAAGGGAAGTCTCTATGTTCAATTTCAAGTTTTCAGTTTCTCTACAAAGCACGCTTCTAGAGTCATTAATTAGCAGAGCTGCAAGAAAGGAAAGCCATGCTGAAGCAGTTTTCTGAGGCAAACTAAACGCATAAAAGGACTGTGTTTACTTTAAAATTACTGTGCTGAATATGCCAATTAAAGAAAACTTTGTAAATTAGCTGTCATTCCACCTCTCTCAAGAAATTGTTTGTTTGTAGGAATACGACTTACGCACATTTTGAAGTGAAATTAAATGCCCATGAGGCAAACCAGCAGTTATATGTCCTTATATTTTCCAGTTATTTCATAACAATATCAGTATTTGAGCTCTATGATCACAGTAAGGACTGTGGCCATGTTTATATCATGCTGGTTTCCCCTCAAACCTGATTTGCAACACTTACCGGAGAAGTGTGTCAAAAAGCAATCTCTCTTTTCCAGTTAATTTCACCCATAAAGATGATGACTAATCTGGATAGGACTTATTTTGCTTCTTTTTCCCATATATATTTACCATGTGGTTTATAGTACATTTGGAAAACTGAAATCTGCTGAAGCACTTATGTAGGATATTTGGCTCAATAATATAATATAGCCTCCATCTATGCTGCCTAAGTAGAAAGATTTCTTACCCTGGCTTCATAAAAACTCTGCCAAAGTGAATCTGTGCATGAAGATCAATATCCAGCACCTGTTTTAGATAGTCCTGTTTGAATTAAAAAAAGAAAATTGATTAAGTAACATCAAAGTGACTTACATTATTTAAGCATTCAAAGCAATTAATTAATACCAAGTCAAAATGAAAGACACTTCACATCCCAAAAGTGCTACAGTCCAGTGGGGAATTTCCAGTATTTGAAAGAAAGTATTTTCAAAACAAAGAGGTGAAGAACAGACTCATTTTAGGTGCCAAACCTGACTCCATGAGGACATAGTAATATATATTTACTTGAAAGTCAGCTGCAGCATCACAATATTAGAGGACCCCACAAATACCTACTGCTAAAACATTCTCTATGTCACAGATTGAAAAAAGCTTTTATGGTTCAAAGTTAAGACTTACAATCATCAAGATATTTAACTTTTGCCATGGAAGCTATCTAGCAGTAGAGTCAGATATCTCCTACTGCTTCTGAAATCAATACTGTACTGTAGAAATCATAGTTTTCCAGGATACTGTCATTATTGTAATTTCTTGGGGACATGGTCTAATTCACAGTGGTTAGGTTTAACAGATCTTAGAAAGGAAAAACTGTGGGTGGCTTGTGTGTTAGTTGATTTTGCATAAACACGATCCAGTTATTAAAACAAATTGAATTATTTTTTTAGTCTTTACTGAAAATGGCTGTGCTCAACAATGTAGTATCCTGTCTGTTGTGTTCAGTGAGATTAAAGACACAGGACATAACAGTCATATGTGAAAAGAAGCAGTAAATCTGAAGCTCCCAGTTTTCCCATCTTCCTTTTTTTTTTTTTTTTTTTTTTTTTTTCCTTTTTTCTTTTCTTCGACGTGTTTATTCAAATACTTGGAAAGCAGCAACTTTTTTCAGCCAGGCATGACTTCTCAATTATTGATTGCATTACCCTGTTTTTATTTTTTATTTACTTTTGGATGTTCACAGTTATTTCATTTAAACTGTTGAAAGCTCAGTATCAGAGGGTGAACCATCAATGGAATATAGAGCCTATTGACTTCATGCTGTTGCCTCAAATTCATACTGGGGAGAAATGAGCCAGAAGGTGTAAATGCCTGTAAAAAAAATCAGCAGTCCAGTCACTTCCTAGTGTTCCTGTGTCTGCACTACATCGCCATGTTCCCAATTTAAAGACCAGCACTTGTCCTTGATTATTTTTCTAGGAATACTGAGGACAATAACGGGATTGAAAGTAATTGGCACTGGTTTAACTAGTTATCCATTTTCATGATGTATCCAACAATATGATTTCTACTCAGAAAAGTGATAAAAACAGCACTCGTGTATGCCATCTCCTAATGACTGTCTTTAGTATCTGTTAGTTATAAAAGGAGAGATGTTTCTTTTACCTGCCAAACTCACAGATTCAGCCTGGGATCAAAAAGTAATCTGAGTTTTCCTTCGCATAAGTCATGATTAATTAATGTCCTGCAGGTTCATCTACGCCCCACCAGCATCTGTGTATCCCTATTTTCTTTGATGGTTTTGGCACAGGGAATACCAACAGGAACTCAATCAACAATTCTGTTAATGATTCAAAAGGCAAATATATCAGCTCACTGTGTCTTGTATGTATTGCCTCTGTAGGACTATCAGGTGCAAAATGTGTTAAAACTATTTTTATAACAGATACAGCTTTGGCATATTCAGGAAACAGATCTGCTGAGTAAGAAAGAACTATTTATGTATTCAGGTTGCTTTTCAAAGTACTTTCAAAGTACCTTTATTCTATCTACATTTTACCAGCTCTAAAAATAAAGTCTGTTGCCTTCATGTGCTATTAACTAAGCCCCTTCCTCACCGTAACTACATAAACGATTCCTTAAATAAAAGCACAACTGCAAATCACTTACATAAAGAATGAAAATAATTCCCTGTTGTACTGTGTCTACTATAGAACAGTTATAAGAACAAAGGGTATTATAGCATTGATGACTATTTTCTTAATTAATTCACATTTAAGTGTTCCAAAAAAAGTAAGATCCCTTTTTAACAAATGTTAATACAAAGGTAGAAGCTCTGATGACAGACTCTGGCTTGAAATTCTTACATATATTGTAGCAAGTCATACTTAAATTTAGCATACCTTTTCCCCCATAGATACACCTCCTGATGTAATGATCACATCAGCACGGCTGATACCCTCATTCAGTGCATTCAGTAAATCATCTGGGCTACAGGAAAGAACAGGCAAGTAGATTAGTGGCATGGAACTATTACAAGTTGTGGTGTAAGTCAGTGCATACAGATAAATGCACACACATGTATTTTAAGAAAGAGATACAGCTCTAGGATAAAAATAGATCTTGCCCGTCCTAAGACTCCACACTGCTCTCTGGTCAAGTCAAGAATTGCAGTCTCATTAAGTGAACACCACAGCGCCTGGTGGCACCTTTCTGTCCAACAGCTTTGCAATAGGAACAGTGAGGTACTTTAGCTTGGGACTCAAGTACACTAATACAATATCTAAAAGTATGTAATTTGCACAGTAGGTAGCAATGCAAATGATGATTTAGATGAACAGACAGGGCTATACAAAGGAACCTGCCACACTGAAATTACTGGCTGCCAAGCAGGCTGCAGTACTACCCTTCTAGCTTATCTGATGTGTGCAAAAATGGAGGTAAGGCTCCACTTCAAATTCTATCAATGAGAACTGGGAGTAAATCCTCTGTTGATCTTCTCCAGCAAAGCGAGCTGTACATCCACTTCATCTTGAAAAACACAATCCATCCTGTTCAAGTGTCTATTTACCTTCAAGAGAAGCAGTGTAAGGGGAGCTGTGATATTCCTCCATACAAAGAGTATAACTGCGAATGGGAAGGGTAGAAGCTGAGTATATTTCAGTTTTGGTGTCTTAATGCTTTTCTATTTTTTTTGGATCTAAGCTGGAATCATTGAAGTGGGCATTAGCTATCTAACAGCAGTACTGATGCTGACACAGAGCTGCAAGGAATGCAGTGGAGAAACTGGTAATACAACTTACACAAGACCAAAGGAATCCAAAAGTATTTCCAATATGTGAAATTCATACTTTGCATTTGACATTGTGAACTGACCAGAAGCTGAGCAATTGTGTAACTGTATTAATGTTCCTTCAATACTATGTTTTTACTTAATGATCCTGAAAGTTTTTTATGGGAGACTGTTCCTTCTTAGAATGCAAAGTGCAATAATGCTGGTGACTGTATAAAGCACTTAACCTGGACTATAGCACCTTGGTTAAAAGTCACACTACAATTACAAAATGCCATTATGGTTTATCAAGGCTTTGCAGGCTGCAAATGGCATGTGGGCTATCCTTGGGAATTTCTGCCATTTTTCACTAAAAGATAGAATCACTGCAGTTATTTTGGGACTCAAACTGAAAACAGTCCTGGTTGACCTTTCAGAGACTAACAGAAACTATGTGTTTCGAAAGGTCTCAAAAGGAAAAGTCCTTTCCTCTGAGCATCCTGTCTTTGCCCATGGTTCAGCGAAATGTAAGCAGCAGTTAGCATTCCGTGGTGCTGTGTGCACTACAATTTTTGTGACACAAAAAAGACTGCGATCCCTCACTGAGTAGATATCTCAAGAGCATGCAACCCTGCACACTCCTCATTATCCTCACCTGAGACCCTCAAATGTACCCTGGTTATGCCTTACATGCAGAGAGACTCAAGACGTTTCTCCACTATGTCCAGTGACTGATGCAGCATCTTCTTCGGCATCACAGTGTGGTTATCCTACAGAACTTTTCTGTTTGTGTTGGGTTACATCCACTCTTTAAGGTAATATTGCTTTTTAAAAGGTAGTTAACAAACTACAGCAGAAAGAAGGGCAGATTGTTGGTGCCATAGTATAGGCTGTAATCAATCAGATAAAACTACACACCACCATTTTTTTTTTGAAGGAAACAATAGTTGCAGGTATTGTGGTGTGACTCCATGACTTTTGTTTAGGGTAGAATCACAGAACCATAGAATGGTAAGGATTGGAAGGCACCTCTGGAGATCATCTAGTACAGCTATCCCCTGCTAAAGCCCCTCATCCTGTCAGTGGGCACCACTGAAAAGAGTCTGGCCCCATCCTCTTGATGCCTGCCCTTTAGGTATTTATAAGCATTGATAAGATCCCCTCTCCGTCTTATCTCCAGGCTAAACAGACCCAGCTCTGTCAGCCTTTCCTCATAAGAGAGATGTTCCAGTCCCCATATCATCTCTGTAGCCCTCCACTGGACTCTCTCCAGTAGTTCCTTGTCTTTCCTGTGCTGGGGAGCCCAGAACTGGATACACCACTCCAGATCTGGTCTCACCAGGGCAGAGTAGAGGGAGAAGATAATCTGCTGGCCACAGTCTTAATGGACCCCAGGATGCCATTGGCTTTCTTGGCCACAAGGGCACATTGTTGGCTCATGGTTAACTTGTCCACCAGGACTCCCAGGTCCTTCTCCGCAGAGCTGCTTTCCAGCAGGTCAGCCCCTAACCTGTACTGGTGCATGGGGTTGTTTCTCCCTAGGTGCAAGACCCTACACTTGCCTTTGTTGAACTTCATCAGGTTCCCCTCCGCCAAACTCTTCAGCCTGTCCAGGTCACGCTGGATGGCAGCACAGCTTTCTGGTGCATCAGCCACTCCTCCCAGTTTTGTATCATTAGCAAACTTGCTGAAGGTAGGTACTCTCTGTCTCTCATCCAGGTTATTGATCACTATGTTGAACAAGACTGAACCCAGCACTGACCTCTGGGGAATGCTGCTGGCTACAGGCTCTCAACTAGACTCTGCACAACTGATCACAGCTCTCTGAGCTCTGCCATTCATCCAGTTCTCAATCCACGTCACTGTCGACTCACCTAACACACACCTCAAAGCTCACCTATGAGGATGTTATGGGAGACAGTACTGGGAATCTCTGATAATCTAAATGGCCTCTAATGAATGGCTGAACTCTGTTTTCCTTGGGAGAAAACATAAAACATACAGACTCAAGCAAAACCACCTCCTTCTTTGTTCTTTTCTCAGTTGCCCCTTCTGAAAACTCAGGACCATTTTATCCAAAAACCAGCACAAGTCTTCACTAGTTGTTGAAGGCAAATGGAAAGAAACAAGTCTGTTGTTGGCTACTGTCAGTGTCTTCTTCAGAACCAATTTTTTCATATTGATTGTCTAAGTAGTAATCTGCATATAATAAGATATTGCTCAAGATTTTTACAGAGTTTGTAATAGGAGAAGATGCAAGTATTATTTAATCCTTGCCAGTGAAGGTATAGATTGGAATGCAGCAAGAAATACATACTCAATACACAGGCTGACACTGGCCTTCCTGAAGCTTGATGACAGTCAGACACTCATGACACTACTACAAGGCTAAGATTGTTTTCAGTATATTTTTCTCATTAGCTTGTGATGCAGATGAGGAACTTACCTGGAGCTTGCTCCAGGCTGTTTCATTTTATCTTGTTTAATTATTTAAAAGTTACTCATAAGTAGCAAGACCACCTGTCTGGGGACATCCTAATTCTGGATTATGGAGTATGCTTGCTTCTGGTTGTGCTTTGAGAATAATGGAATAGTTAAGAAGTCAAATAGAATGAAGTGGTCCTACTTACATACCAAATACATATATGTGTGTGCATATATATATATATAAAATTACTTAACAAAGACAAAAGAAAAACAAACCCAAGTCCAAAATAAGCCCAAACTCAAACCAAATGAGGACACAATTCAAACCTTTGTTTATGAGGATAGTATACTACTAGAGTAGTTAATCAAGCAGGCTTTTTATTACACGTCATGTAAAAAGTTGAAGATTACTGGACTTGGTGCATATTTTTAGTATTTACAGTAGAATGGCCTGCATAATACATCCCTTTCTTTACCATCTGTATAATGCCAGACATTTAAAAATTCTAAAACTAAAACTTTATCCAACCAATAGAACTGCATATCGTCTTCAGATACTTGCAAAATACATTCAATTCTTCCCAAATTAAAGTTGTGATAGAAATTTTATTGTAATAAACTGAAATATATTCATTCTGAAGAAAGGCGACATTTACAGAATTCTCTCCCCTGTCTTTGCATAAGGCTTCTCTCTTTTTGCCCTATTTGGCACATTTCCTTTTGTCACTCAGGTCTGTCTAACTCTCCTACTTGAGGCTGGTAGTTCCATGACTCTGCAAATAACACAAAACACTCCTTGCAGGAGTCATCTGCTGTAATCTTCAATCAAAACTGTTGCAAACATTTTCCTTGGCTTTAGTGGATTGAATGCAAAGAGTTATCATTTGAATTGCACATTAACACATATTTGATGTAATCAGATAACAAGATACTACTTCTTGTTTCATTTGTTATATAACAATGAGCAGCTTCTCCTTTGGAAACGGAATAAATAATTGAAGACTATTAACTTCTGAAAGAATAGACAAAATAACCTTGGCATTTGAGCATAACAGGATAAAGATTGATTTAAGAGGCCTGTGACAAATCACCACAAAGCTGAGAAATAACACTCATTGTCTGAGCAGGTACAAATCAGAAGCTATAGATTCTGAAGCCCTGGCCACTGCTAGGGGCAGAGTACTGGATTAGCTAGACAAATGGTCTAATTTACTACGATAAACCCTTTAAAATGTCTTGTGAAAGTGCTGTTCTTGGGTTTTTTTCCTTCATGGACAGAACTGTAACAGGTGATTAAATACAATGGTGGATACCTTAATCAATGTAAAGTAGATTTTGATGGGAAGTCTCATTTCCAGATGGCAAAACTATTCTGTTTCATTTGGTGATTTTCAAAGTCAGAGTGACATTGTGCACAAGAAGGGAGCGTGATTTTCTAACACACTGCAATTGATTAAAGACCCTATACATTGTATGTTTCAGATCACACCCTAGCATCTTCTGTAAATACAACTAAGAAAATCCCTTATATAAGGATTACACACAGAAACTATTCATATGGGTAATCAAGCACAAATCCAAACTTTTCTCAACAGTAGAAATCCCCGTCTACAGCAAACTGTGTCTGCACACATGTTGTACACATCTTTTTGAAGCGGCAGACATAATGCTTTTCATAAAGAGTCCATGTTCTTTAACATATATCTTTAAATTCTCTGCTAATTTTGCCAGTCTGATAGAGAGTATCTACTTTACTACCTCAATTTCCCGACCCTCTTTATACAGTTTTATGGAACAGAAGGAGCAGTACAATCTGGAAATTAATTGGAGGGTATCCGTTGTATTGTGGCAGCAGCATGCGTAGAATCCAGTAGGCAGATATTTGACATGGCAGTTGACTTGCCACCTGATTTAAATTAAATTTGAAGAGAGGGCTTGCAGGATTGCAGTATACCAGAATAGGAACACCTGGATTAATGACGAATTCTGATTATCAAAGCTACGTTGTGGAAAACTCTTATACAGCACTTGATTACTTCTGACTGAGCTGCCTCTGAACCAAAAAGATACACAGGAGCTGAAGAGCTTGAACAAGAAAATGATGCAAGCCTCATTAAAACAGACATCAGCCACATAAAAGATTTTTTCCTTCATCTCTCTCAAAAGAAATAGCTACAGTACAGTCAAGACCAAATAATTCTCTGTTTTGAGTGCCATTTTGAAGTACTCTAAATTACAGAGTAATTTTCTCTTTCAAATAGAAATCAACATCTGCTAATTCACTTCTGTTGCTCCTATTGTTGTGCTTCACTGTCATTAATTATCAATCTGTCAGCCTTTTCTGTGATACAACCCTTAACACCAGCAGTTTGATACATGCAATTAAACTGCTCAGTTTTATAATTTAATTTGGACAACGAATAACAACAAATAGTGATCTACATCACCTACCACTCTGCAGTAAAATGAGTGATCCCTGTAAAGTTGAATTGGAACACTTAGTTAGGACTGACTTAACAAGCCATTGTCACAGTACAAAATCCATAGTTCTTACTAATTTCCAGAACCATTTCCACCAAGTTCTTTGCCACAGTAGTCTCATTCATTCAAATTAACCTCACTACCTGACAGTAATTTCCAGTCCTTGCTGTTCATTGCCATACACAGCTATTACTGTTGGGTGAGTAATAGAAACACTTGTGATTGTTGTACTTTTCTATACACCAGCCTAGGCTTTTATACACCCAGGTATTCTGCAGACCATCACATTTAGCACCTTAAACCTGTGTGCTTAACAGATATATTTGGCACAGAGACAGAAAGCTATGACACCATAAAGCACCAGATGCACACAGAAGTGAGTATAAAAGCAGAGCTGGGTAACCTTTCTTGCCTACTGTTTTATTTGAAAGCATCTCAGTTACGTGCTGAAATAATTATCCCTTCAGACATGATTCCTCACAGATTCGGAGAAGCTACAGATTCCTGGACAGACAGACAAACAGAAGTGCTAGCAGTGATTCTACACCAATCACACTAAAGACCGAAGTAGACTAGCTGCTCCTCTCAAGTACAGCAGTTGACTGTACACTTCAAAAGGCTACATGCCCTCTGAAGGTACCCTGAGTTTAGCACATTCTGGCTATGCCCACACAAACTAGGAACAATGGTTTGTGCTATTTTTGCATCTTACAAGCTCTCTCTTCTGCTAAATGGATCTCCCAGAAAAGATTTAACTAAGGTACAAGGACTTGCTAAAAATTCCCATTCTATGTGAAGATTCCAATCAAGCTTCTTGTTCTATATTAGAAAAAAGACAGAAGAAAAACCTCCAAAACTACAAAGAATTTACCAAAGTAAAACTTCCATCAATAAAACAAGAGACTGTGCTTATTGTACTCAGACAGAGATCTCATGAAGCTCAATGACATTTCTGTTTGAGGAAAGATGGGATATGGATTTGATCTTTTATGATTAACTCTCATTCTGCTTCTGGTGCTCATTCAATTGAGGTGACAGATTTCAAAATTAGTAGATCAATGCAGTTAGGCATAAAGACAGAGTCTGTCACCCCTTCTCACCTCATGGCCGAGAAGAATATTTTGCATCTCAGTAATGTGCAGGATGCAGAATACTGAATAGATGCCATATTAGGTATAGCCAACTAAAACCCAACTTCTGTAAAATGTAATATTGAATGTAATTCTATTAATATATTTAAATGAAAGTAATTCAATGAATGAATACTTGAATGTAATAGGAATTTTGTTTTGACTAGTATGGTTTTCTAAAGCAGAAGAAGATCCAATTTTGATGATGTATGTAGTAACATATGGCACTCTTCTAAAACTGTATTTGTTTCAAAATTCTCCAGTGTATTTTACCATGTTCTCATAATGTTTCTTCCTTCTACCTTCTGTGGTATTTCCCTGGATCACTCTGAACAGATGCAGTATGTTTTCCCTAAGAATACAGGCCAGCTTGTGAGGAAAGCTGGAATAATTACAGTAGCTTTTGGCTTGTTCAACATGACTAAATAAGTTTTGTCTATCTGATAGCAACATGAAAGAATCTTCCTTTTTGCTGCTCCTTTAATTGATGCTGTGGCAAATAGGAACATTACAAATAGGAGCATTTACATTAATGAACTTCGATTAGAAGTCTTCAGCTCTTGCTGAAGTTACCATGAGATCTGTCTAATGCCTTCAGCTTCGTATCTGGTTGATAACGTTCTTTTATTCCACTGTTCTAATGCACTGTTTCAAAGACTCCCAGTCATATATAGGCCAGAATGACAAAAGACCAGAAAGGTCAAAAAAAGAGACAGCCACAGGAATGCAAAAGGAAAAGGCCCTATGTCGTAGCAGCCCGGTGCTTATGTACTATGGTGCACATTCCTACATGAAAGCACGACATTGTTGACCCTTGGGTTCTGTATCACCTGTATTCTTGTCTGCTGCTTGCATATATTCATCTGCAAGCATCTCCTTGCAATTTGTAGTGATTGTTTTTCATCAATGATGAAAGAACAGGACCAAAGCTCTGAAAACAGTCGTCCTCAGGTGCTGTGTCATGCACTAACCCATGAGCACTTCATCCACTCTAAATGAAGGCTAGTGTGTCCACTGAATCTAAGAGGAGGCCTGAGAACAGCTTGTTTCCATTAATTAATAAATTATCTCTGGCTATTTTACTGGCTGAGGACAATCAGCTTTATCCCAATACTTACCAGAAATCCATTAGTTTTTCCAAGAAGTTGGATGGAACTTCACTGGTAAAGATAATAGCTTCTATTTTATCTTTACAAAGGAAGTGAACCTATATGGATTCACTCAAAAGTGTCCACTTTTGTAGTGGAAAATATTCAACAGTTGTAGCTGGGTTGAAATAACATGACTGAAGATTACACCACACAATACAATAATCAATGCCAAAGACATTGCTCATGCATGCTCATCAGTAAAGATGCACTGGTGCACTGGTGAGTCTGAAGGGGAAATGTGGTTCTGCAATTATTTCTTTCGGAGCACTCACAAAGTATGAGAGTTGGCTTATACTGACATAACTGAAAGTAAAATATTGTAATTGATGTAATTAGTGCCAGTTGCTTCCCTAAAGCAAATAGCATTAGAAAATCTGACACAGGGTGATGTGGTATTGTTATAATGGAATTTCTTACCTTTTCATTTTGCTTTAGTTTAAATTTTAAGTAAACTTTAAACAAATTTAAAGTGAATTTAAAGTAAATTCACCCCCCTGTAAACTGGTATAAGTGCTATTAAACTACAGTATGGATGTCCATGACAGGCAGAAATGCAGGCCCTGAAGGCAATGCCTGAAAACAGTTTTCTCTGTAAAGCTTCACCTTTTACAGAATCATAACTTAGTCACTTGGGAAAAAATCTGTCTCCAGAAGAAAAGTGACCTGGAAGCCACAGGTCAGAGACAATATAAAAAGGCCTTTTAAAATTCCCTGTCATCAGCTATGTCTTAAAACAAGTAGTTATTTTTTAGAAAATGTCAAATGAAATATGACATTGATTTTTGTTTACTAAAAACATAATACAAATTCTCCAAGCAGAGTAAACTACAGTTTGCTAGAAATAAGAGGAATGTCTCATGTTTGAGACCAGCAAGATAATTTTTTGACAACTGTTAGTCAATGGAAGAAACTAGATCTTCATTTATCTCTACAATACTGTACTATATTCCTTCAAATGCAAACCTGGCTTCAGTGTAAGAAAACGCCCATTGATTTTCTCCTGCTCTGGGTGCAGAAGCATTTTCTTATTGCTCATGCTTTATTCTAGGGGCTGTTTTTTGTTGATGTTTGCCCCAGCACTGCTTAGGAGAGCCTGAAGGTTCATTTAATGTGTCTTAGAAATTTAGGCTGTGAGCAATAATGATATGTGAACCAACTTGTACGAGGTATTCCAAGTTGATCACCTGCAGGTAGATTCCAGCTTCTAAGGAATTTCTGATAATGCAGATAGTCTATAACATAATGTTCTTCACATTAATCTAGAATGTTTTAATGACTACAGGTTCTTGTAAGCTAATTGCAGTTAAGTTCTTTTGGGATATGTACAGCATTGTGTATGACTTTAGTGGGTTGATTTCTTTAGTCAATCTAATGAGGAAAACCTAGATTTATGACAACCTGGCTTAAGCATGAACAACTAATTGCTAAGCAAGAACAAATCTTTTGAAGGCTACGGATATGGCTGAATGATTCGGTAATGAGTACAGACACTTGTTTTTCCAGTATGCAAAGTGAATGTTAAGCTATAACTCAATCCTCCAACCCTTTGCTATAAAAATAGGTCCATTAACCTCAGTAAGGATCCTCACGTGACTGAAGTTTTCAGGTACTAGCCTTTGATAAGTTTTTCATTACTTTTATGCCTATTTTTAATTCCTACAAGAATAAAACTATAGAAACTAATTTTTATGTTTGTTAACAAAGAAGATTACAGGTGGTTACTCTCCCCGTTACCACTCCTGCCCCTTTGGCCTGTGACAGTGTAAGTTCTGCAAATTAATCTATATTATTAAGCACTTCCCCTAAATAAGACCTAGTATATAATTGTACATGTATTTTGGAAAAAAAAGCATAGTGGAGAGCTTAGAGATTTCATGAACATTCCAGTTAGCCTGCTTTAGAAATTATCAGCATGGTAATGGAAAAACAAGTATGCAGATATGACTGAAAAGTTGTAACAACTTCCCACGAGTTGTACTCCACTGCTACCTTGAAGCAGGTTTCTTCCTAATTTCCTGTATTTTTAAAAGGGAAAAACCTTGACAGGTAAAGACGTTTGCTGCTACTGACGAGTAATGTAAACATTCTTGGTGTTAAGAGAATTTTAGTTTTATCAACGTTGTGGAGCTGTGTACGTCTACAGTGCACTGGTGCATAAGAACTTAATTGACAAGGCAGCGTTATTTAATGGACAGAATAAACCACCATTTGCTTGTGTATGGCAACCATTGGTAGAGTCAGTGCTCCAGGCTCTGCACTGACAGACACCTAGTCGAGCCTGCCTGTGAGCATGCATGTGCCTCAACGTCCCAAGTGTTTCAAAAACAGTGCTCACCAATCTGGTAGGCCTGTCTCCGCAGTGTTCTGGAAGCTCTGTGTCCCTTCTTCTTTAAAAACATCTGGCTTCCTGAGGGTAAAGGAAGCAGAAGGGGTATAATAAAGAGCCAGGGAAGGAGAGAGGCTCCTGGGGTGAGAAGGATGCTCTGCGCCCAGTCCCCCTTGGTGGCTCCAAATACTTAAAATCGTCATGTCAAATGCTTCCTCTCTGCAAGGCCAGGCAAAGGGAGAGAAAGGGAGTGCATGGGGACACCTTTCAGTTATAGTTTGGACAGGCTTCTCATAAGGATGAGTGAAGTTATGGAAGGATTTAGGCCCAACTGCTACGCCAACAATGCGCTGTTCATCTTTCCTTGCAGAGTCTATAGAGAAACTTCTTTACTCTTGACTTCCAGACAGAGTAAAATGAAGTGTTAAACACCTTGACATTTTGGGAGGAGGACCACAGATAATAGCAAAATATTTGGAGATGGGCCCAACTGAAACTTTTTTAAGCACACTTGCTAGCTTCTTATTCAGGAAATTAGTCTCAAGGTATATTAAATGTCATCTTCTTAACTAAAAGGGGGAAAGGGCTGTATTTTTCCATAGTCAATAAAGATGCCACTTCATTCATGAGAAGCTTCATACCCAGCTACCCTGCTCCAAGAGGCAGGATTAGAAAAAAATGTCCAAAACTGAGAAAATTGCTGCTATCAGGACTTTATTTAAAACATATGTTTGCTATGGATTCCTACTCCTTTAAGACAGCATATCCTTTCACATACACTTCTTCCAAGTGAGTTTAACTGGGAAGAAATGATTTTTAGATAGTGTCCTTTGTAACATAAATATGAAATAAGCCCAAATCTTTGTTTTTTTTCTCTTAAATGTAGGATAATTAAATGCAGAATGTAAAAAATCTTCACTTGACATGAAGATTTATACATGTCTCTTTTAAAATAACTAAAATAAGATGTTCAAGTATGAAATGGACCAGGTCATGAATCACTATCTTGCAAACTCTTGAGCTCTTTCTTATTTTCAGCTGGCTGGACTGTTAACAAGAACAAAGTCAACCTCCCTTCCCCAGCCTGGGCTTAGTTGAGCCCACAAACAGCAGCTTCAGTGTACCATTTGAAAGATGACTTCTGGGCACACACAGATCCCATCTGACTGAGGAATGTGAGGAGAAGAGGAGGCCAGTGTGCCTGCACTACTGTTACACTGTTACACAGACACTGCTGACATGAAATCTAAAATCCTCTTTATCACCTTGTAAATACATGCCTGGTTTCTCCTCATAGGTCATCACAGAAAGGGTCTGTCAGATCAGATGTGTACTAATGTTGTTTGGAAATAATGGGAAAATATTAAAAGTATTCAGGTTTTAAGTTTAGATGTCCACTTCTTTCTGACAACTTTCTCAAGATAGCCATTCCCAAAATGGCTTCAGCCCCTCATTTGTTTTTCTGTTCATTGCCAGAGAACAAAGTCAGTCTTTGTTTCTTAAAATAGGGTCACTGTGTCAGGAAGTTTCATACCAAAGACTTTCGTATTTCATAAGTGATCCCAGCTTCTGGTTTGCTCATCAACATTATGGAGAGCAGCCTCAAAAATCAAGAACTTTTTCCAGCAGGGTGCTAAACTCTAAGAGTACTCTCACTCTCACAATGGTCTTCTCCAAGAAGGCAGATTGAAACTACAGATGTTTCTAAACAACACAATGAATTACACAGAGGTAAGAAAATCAAAAGCATCTTGTTGAAATTTCCAGAAAGTGTCAAATTCACTTGAGCATCACATATTAAAATAGCCAAAGCTCTGATTGCCATTCTGTCTCTATAGATCAATGTTGCTGTGTTATTTCTGCTATTACTCGTCATCTGAATTTGTGCTTCTACTGTATATTGAAAATTAATTTAATTATCTGAAGTAAAGAGTTAAGAGATTATTTGTGACCAGGAGAAATAATTTTGATAATTTTTTCTGATTTGTTATTTAATACAGTTTGGGAACCTCCCTGAATTTGCTTCTGTTTGAACTATAGCTCACATTTAAATAAATATCCAATCTTGCTTTGAAATGAATATCTGTAAAAGCATTTGATATAGTTTCCTAATGACAATTACTTTCACTTTTAAAATTATGTTTTATTTACAGTCTGAATTAGTCTAGCTTAATATTTAGCCATTGTTGCTGAAACAGAAACTTTATTCTCCATGTGGCTCAGTGTTATTGGAGTGTAATCAAGTGATCTTGTAAGAATATCCTTGTTGAATTAAACGGCCTGGGCTCTGATACTGTGGGGAGTATATGTTCCATCTTTCAACCACTTAAAAACTTCAATGGATCTCCTCTGAATTCTATACATTATACTGTTGTCTTCCTGCCCTGGGAATACAAAGTTAAGGTCAAAAATAACCTTTTAATTCTATAGGAGACTTAGCTCCTTATACGTATTGTAGAACGTGTATTTAGCAGATTACTCACAGTCATTCTTAAATCTTCTGAATCTTTACTTCTCAAGATATAGTCCTCTGTCCTGTAAGTTTTACTTACATCCAGTCCTATACATACAAATTCATACTTGGCTGCATTAATAATATACTAAGGAACAGTTTTCTAAGTGATTCATATCGTTGACACAGTGACCCATCTTTAACATTCACCACTTCTTTGTCCTTTCTGCATCTACTGCCTTTATTAGTTTTAATGATTTTCTTACAGGGTATTTCAATCCTCAAAAATTTCTCAGTGACTTGGGAATGCAAATTCCTATATATGATCTAAATATTAAGGAGGTTGACAGCCATTTAAGTGAATGATAGTTTGGCTCCCAAGGACTGAAGTGCTCTTGTAAACAGAACTTATACCTCCAAGTATTTTTTACAATATTAACATAAGCCTCAAAAATAGGCGACAGTAGTTTTTATTTCCCTCCAACAAATAGTTAGAGATTCCCTCTGTTTTCCAGCATAGGAAGATTTTCATAGTATTCTGCCATCTTTATTATTTGCTGTTTGGTGTAATGTTCTACTACTGGGAGATGATTCTATAAAGGCCAATTCAGGAAGAAGTCCATGCTTGTGTTGAGGACAATTATAAGAATGAGTCACTGTTGTACATTAGCTTTGCATTTGTCACCATGACATTTTATTACCTGTCACACTATGTAGGTTTCTACTGGTACAGAAGATCCCCTGGGACTTGTACTGCCCTGTTTCACAAGTTCTTTTTTTCACCTGTTTTGGCTCAGATGTTTCTTTTTGTTTTCTGAACATGCACATTAGATGAGATGACTTGTCACGAATAACAACCTATCTGATGTTTGCTCTAATGATTATCGAGAGTTGTGACAGATATTAAACATTTCTGCTTGAAAAGGAGAATATTCTTCTTGACAGGGCAGAATGGAAGAGAGGACCTCTACATCTGAATCACCTTCAAACCATTACCCAGTGTCCCTGGATTCATCAAGCTATGATCACACTTTATAGCACCATCATTCTTTGAGCAGATCTAGAACTCAAATCACTTTAGCAAAAACTAATATTGTGACAGTTGATTTAAGGCCTTTTCTCTAACAAGCCTTTTCTTGTAGTCATTTGTTAAATGACATTACTACTACTAGTTCTGTTCACAGTATATTTGATTGTACCCAAGTTGGACATTAAACTGGTGCAGGGAAAGGCTAGGATTCTGTTGCTGAATTCTGCCTGTAACTCATATTCTAACTCATATGATGATATTTGTCAAGTTCATACTGCATGATGAATTTTAGAGTTAGAGCAGTTTCTCTGCTCTTCTCCCTCCACACCAGATGTTCCATCTGAATTATAATACTGGTACTTACATGCAACCCACACAAGTAAAAAAGATTCAAACCTCTTTTTGGATGGCAAACATAAAATACAAGCAGACTTAATCCTTGAATGTGATCTTAGTATCCCTTCCAAAATATGAAGGGACTCTATCAAAGCCTTTGTTTTAGGGGTATCATACAATAATGCTGTATGCAACAGAAGGGTGATTTTTAATGGGCTTAGTTGTCAACTTAGGAGCTCTAAGTCAAACAATATGTCATAAAAGAGAGGTGTATAACTGAGAAACGAATCACTTCTAATGTAGAAAAGCTCTCACGTGCTGCTGATTTTATAACTATTCTAATAAATTCTTAAAGCAACTGAGCAGGTAATACGAATTTACTAAATTTTTCTCCTAAGGAGAGCGAGTCTTTCTCTCTACATTGTGAAATCACAGGCTCATAAAAGAAAATGCAGCTGGAAGCAGCTAATGTTATACAAGTCTTTCAGAGAAATTATAAGGGAATTAGAAAATAGGGTAAAGAATGCAGAGAAGGGGAAAATGCACTCATGTAAACAAAGGTAAAACCAGAGCAAATTTAATTCCTTGCATACATTATAAAAATTCTTTAGCAAGTTTAATAAGAGAGTCTCTCATGAAGGGAAAATTGTAAAAATGGAAGATGGCTTTCTAAAACAGAGGACCATGCTATAGCAGATTTTGCTAGGGCTAAACTTTACACCTTTAAAAAAACCAGTGGATACAAATAACAACACAAACAAAATAATTAGACACAAAAATATCCTGATAATTAAGTTAATAGATCAGATTAGAGATGTAACTTCAGATCAGACCAGAGATGTAACTCTTGTTCATCAATGGTTTTCAAAGAACTAAATAATTTCATAGACGATAAGCAAAGGAAATGCAATTAGAAGCCTTTTAAATAAACTTGGTCTTGTTGTATGAGACAATGCTCAAAAGTACACTGGAATACCAGTTTTACCTGGCCAGTTGTTTTTGCAGTTTTTCAGCAAGTGATTCTGTGATTCAGACAAAGATGTAAGACACAACAGTAAGAACAACATCAGAAGTGTTCTTCCTATTTTTTTTTTATTTTGTGTTTGTTTCTTGTGTTTGGAGTAGCTCTGGAATGGAGTGTCTTCCATTTCTGCGCAGAGATGTGTGCTTTGCAAACAGCTTGGTTTTTATGTGCTAAGAACAGAAATAGAGAAGTTCTTGGCTTCCAGCCAGAGATAAATTCAGCTGTATTGTATTTTTCAGGTTGTTCTTTTCCGCTATTGCTTCTGGGATTTAAAACTGTAGATTTTATCTATGTGTTTTAGACTTGCTGCTTTTCATTTTGAATATTGAGTCATATACACTATGTATGAGAATGGAAACAATGAAAATCTCAGAAATTGTTAAAATGCTCCAAAAAGCAATAAACTATTGGTTTCAATTGAAAATACAAATACAGCCTAAGTGAGACTTGACTGTCCAGTTCAAAATGTAATTTGCTGGACAAGCTATTTTCTTACCTAAACACTTCTGAGTGATTCATTTGCTGAAATATAGGAATACTTACCTCTACATTTGTCGTTGCAAATACTACTCTAAACCAATATTCATGCTTGAGTATTGCTCTGTAAATATGACTGACAGAATTTCCATGCTTGTTAAAAAGCTTGACCTGTTATAGCAATAGTAATACTCAACTGTGCTCCCTCTTAGCTGCTCTCCCAAACTCCATTCCATGCTTAAGGTATACAGCAGGTGACATTCCAGTAAAGTGCAGGAAACATTTACTCAATGTAAAATGCATAAATAAAAAGAAATAGAAAAAAACAAAACAAAACACCCCAAATGTGAAATATAGCAAGGGAGACATACGATACAGTGATACTTTTGAAGAAAAAAATTCAAGTTTTGAATTTTCCCTTCTGAAAACTATTGTTTGACAGTATTTTTACTACCTCTGTAGGTATTGCAAGCATATAAAACCTTTCTCTTTTTTTACTGTCTGGATACATATTATACATACAAAATAAACTGCACACATACATGAGCACACAGAAACACACATAATCTATGTTTTAACTCCAGCAAGCCATATAGCAGACACTGAAGGCTTGTTTGTCTTTCCTATAAACATGCTAACTAAAACATCAAAACTGTACCCTTTGTAAGGTCTCTCTGGTAAGTCCCTTGCATTTGTTCAAGTGCCACAGTGCTCCATCAAATCAGTTACATTAGTCCAAAAGATATAACCTAAAATATCTGTATGGGCAACGTTCTCTTAGTAGCTTCATTACATAATGATATAAGATCATATTTATTATTAAACTAATTTACATAATAAAAGTTTTCCTTTGACTGAAAAATAACTGCAGATGCATTTTGTAGTAAATATATGAATTGGGCATACGAATGTGAGAAGAATGGCACAAGAATTGCAAAGCTACAATCCTGGTACCAGGTGGGGAAGATTCTTGGCTAAGTCAACAGCACTGAGTTACTCTTTCAAAACGTACTGCAAAGTAGAAAATCACTCTATGATTGGAGGCTCATTATTTCTATGAGATGAACTACCTACCTCTGCAGAAATTACCCCCCAAGTATGAAACCAAAAGTTTAAAAACAACTCTTTTTGCCAAGGTAATACTATCTCAAGAAACAGAGCATAACTGAAAGCAAAGCTGCAGGCACTTGTCTATCTTTGACTGATCCATTTTATTCCTGTCTGGTTTTCAGCTAGCATCCAACAAGTAAGAAAGGGTCACAAAACACATTTGTAAAAAATACAGAAAAGCAAAATGTAGAAAAGTAAAAAATACTCTCTTGAGCCTTCAATCTCACTAAAAGAAAGACACTGAGGGGCTAGAATGTGTCCAAAGAAGAGCAACGAAGCTGTTGAAGGGTCTAGAGCACAAGGCTTATGAGAAGCATCAGAGGCAACTGGAGTTGTTCAGCCTGGAGAAAAGGAGGCTGAGGGGAGACCTTATTGCTCTCAACAACTACTGGAAAGGAGGTTGTAGCAAGGTGGAGGTCGGTCTCTTCTCCCAAGTAACAAGCAATGGAACAAGAGGAAATGGCCTCAAGTTATGCCAGCGGAGGTTTAGATTGGATATTAGGAAAAATTCCTTCACTGAAAGGGCTGTCAGGCACTGGAACAGGCTGCCCAGGGAAGTGGTTGAGTCATCATCCCTGGAGATATTTAAAAGACATGTAGATGTGGTGCTTAGGGACACGGTTTAATGGTGGACTTGGCAGTGCTAGATTTACAATTGACTTTGATGATCTTGAAGGTCTTGTCCAACCTAAATTATTCCATGATTCTATGAGCTTAGGCTCTATTTGCATGAAATCTCCACCTGAAACTGGAAGCATTCATAGGCAGGAGCTTTTTGATATCTATTGCTGTTTGGAACAGCAAAGGAGTTTTGCCAGGCCAGGGAAGCAAAAAGGGTGCCTGGATGCAGTGAGAATACCCAGAAGGGTTTGCTTTCCCTAAGACCACAACCCCCACTACAGCTGCTGAATGTCACATTCCCTGTAGAAAATCTTTAAATACAACTGGATTTCCCAAAGCTACTATGTTGGTTCACATACTGTAAAACCACACAGTGGTTGTGCCTATTCATGTACTTTCTGTCAAACTAATGATGTTTTGTATTGAATTTTGAATCCTGTATTGAACTGACTGATTTTGAAATGAGCTGTTCCCTTGCAGTAACCCTGTCTTCCTGCTTGGGAATTTTGTCATCAATCAATGTGAAATGTGGGTGCTGAAATCCACTATTTCCTTTTATTTTTATTTTTTCCTTTTCTTTCTGATCTGGCCTCACTTTTAAATGCCCACAAAGAATATTCTTTTTCTCAAACAGGTGGAGGTGAACCTGAGCAACTCCCTATCAAACCAAGTCTGTCAGTTGGTTTGATACCTGAAATGAGAAACAAGAAAGCCTGCTCCAAGCCTTTGGGGCTCAATAAATTGAGGAAAGCCATTATGCTGAGAAACTCAAGCCATGGATGACAGGCACTGCACAGTCTTAAAAAGGAAAGAAGACTGAACGCTTATCCTAGAGCTCTCAACAGGAGATTTGCCTTCACTGCCACTGGGAAACAAGGAGCAATCACTGTCAGATGAATGGGAAGACTGATCACAGTACTACTCTGTGGCAATCAAAGTAGAGAGACCAGTGAAGGAAAAAAAAGTTGATTCTTTTAAATTCTTTGACATATTTCTGGAAATGTTGAGCAACATCCAGCATTGGGGTCCTCCCCAAAAGACAGTTACTCAGGATCTGACAAAATTTTATACTCTAAATTAATTTTGACATGGAAAATTACTCTGAGAGAAACTTTCCTCCTCCATTTATTGGATCAGAAAAAAGTATACTTGCTGTAGCATTGTCTCTTATGTGTATTAAGTATGGTGCTTGTGATGATTCTGCAGCAATACATTCAAATTGCAGCAAACAGGAGGCAAAACCAAAATAAACACCATTCAATAAAAATTTTATCAAATTATTCCTCTTAATATTAGAATAGACTTATTTATTTCTCTAATGAAAAGGGTAAAATATCCTCTCCTAGATGTGCCCTGTCACAACACTATGACACTTGCAATGTGTGACATTTTCTCTGGTATTTCTTTTTTCCATGCATGCCATAAAGTGCACCGCATGAATATGAAGTGACATCTTTACTAACATGTGGTACTTACTTATCTCCCACAATTCCCAAGTTGATTGTTGGATAACCATGTTCTTGGATTGTAGCTAGAAGAGTTGAACGGTTACTGTCCCGAATCTTTCCTGGCAAGAGGTCGTCTTCAGGATTCAGTAGCTAAAAAACCAGAAACACTCTCAGTCAGTCTCCTTGGAATACTGAGCCTTTAAACAAATGAGAATTTTCTTCCTCAGGCTGGACAAGGCACTCTTAGAAACCTATAATAAAATATATGTGTAAAATGATGTAGTGAATTAAATTAGTAAGATATGTAATGAGCTTGTTTAGTCCAGTCCTCCATGTTGCTTAGTTTGTTTCTGTTGGTTCATGTCTGCAAAACCTTATTTCTCTTTATGTGTACCCAGCTTATAATCTCAAACATCAAAAATTGAAACACAAACTTTAAGTTTCTGAGTTATTGCTTCTATTTAAATGGTTTTAAAGGAACCTCACTGATGTTGCTAACCAGATTTAAAAGTATTAGAAGAAACTTTGAAGTTCATTGTCTACTTAGCACACAAGATGTTTTTTAAATACAATAATCTCTACTGGAATAATAGATAGAAGCTTCAAGTTTGGTTCTTATATCAATTACTGTTTTGTATTAAAAGCTTTCTCTCAAGACAATATAATGGCAATTGCCTTACATGTGTTACATATTTTGGAAATTAAACTACAAAACAAACATATGTAAACAAATATTTTACATATATTAGGAATTCTTTTGTAGTATACAGAAGGACAACACAATAAAAAGGTGAATAATAATAATGTATCTGTCAAAATTATGGCAATAGTGTTAGGTAGTAAGTGAGAATAACTGAAAAGTGGAGCATGGCTAAATTTTGATGTTTTGGCTAGCAGCCCTATCTCTGTGAAGGTTTCCATAGGATGCTTAAGAAACCCACTGTGCAGGATCTTTTTTAACACATGATACAAAAGAGAGTGCCCACATCAGTAAAGGACCCTTTAATGACATCCAAGAACCTTCAGTCATAGGAAGATACAATTCAGAAAATCATCACCTATAATGCTTGTATCTCTTTGTTTTTCAGTTAGTGGGTATGTTTCCTGCACAGCTCACCCTGTCTGTTACGAAATCTGGAAAGATTCTGTCCCAGCAAGGCTGGCCTCAGCCAACCACAGTACCTAGTAGTCACAGAGTAACCTTCACAGGAAGATGTAAGGACACCAACAGACGACAAAATTCAACATATTCAAAGTTTTCAAAATGTTTCAAAATTCAACACATACGAGCTGTATGAGAATATAGTTATTGGGTTTGTGTCTGGATTTCAAAGTTTGTCTCAGAGGACATAGTTCAAACTTCATGCTGTCTTCAAATTTCAAACTAACTTCATCTCAACCCACAAATTCTTCTGGTTTTGCTCTTCCTGTTCCCTCTCTGTTCCACTGCGGAAGGGAATGAGTGAGCATAGCTGCTGTCAGGGTCAACGCACAACATATGCAAAATTAGTAAATTAGATTAATCTTGAACCTGATTTTTCTGATGTAGTTCAGGCAAAGCAATTAGAAATCTGGTCTGGAGTTCTATCAACAGGAGATTGTCTGGATTTCAACGTGTGCTACTACAAAAAAAAAATTCAGGGACAATACTACAGCAAGGCATTTGCTAGTACTATGCAGTTTCAAAGACAGGCTATCTGCCATTTGCACTATAGCTACAGAGGAATGCTGCTCCCAAGAAATCACTCTTCCAGTCATGACTGGCAGTATGAATTATAATCCTGACTACCCTACAGGTCATCTCTTGGTGACAGCAGAAAGGCAGCTGGCATTGGCTACAGTACCAAAAATTTGGCAAAGACAGCCTGTGAGGCTTGTGAAAGCCTTTGAGGGAGAAAATACAAGAAGCTGATGACAGGTTGAATACTCACAAAAATGCCTCATGTCAGCATGAGTTGAAGCTCAAAAAGTGAGTCTACTTGGGAACAGGGTGGAAGTCACTATCCAAAACACTGTCCCAAAGAAGTTATAGTAATTCAGACCTTGATTTTAAACATACTTTTCTTACCTCATTCCCCGTTGACATGACTGCAACCACTGGAAACTTGTTAACTTCTACTTCAGTTACTCCAACAGTTGCTAAGAGACCAATCTCAGATGGACCCATGTGGGTTCCTTTAGCCAGTACACATTCACCTCTTTTAATGTCATGTCCTATAGGTCTGAAAATCATAGCACAGAAAAAATGAAAGAAAACCAGAATGAGATTGAAAGTATCTTTCCTTGATTAGTCCTACTCCAGGTGAAGAGTGTCCAGGGATATTCATTAGTTGGATTGTCAAAATACCAGCACTATCTAGCATTAGAAAATGACTATAAAAACGACTAGCAATTCTATTCCTTAGAGAGGTATTTTACTCTTCATAAAGTAGGATGTTTACAGACCTGATATCTTGGCCCGGTCGAGCCTGCACCAGGATTCGAACCTCTAGTTCTTCAGTGCCCTGCAAAAACAAGGAGATCAAGTACAGTCAGCAGGACTATTCAAAGAAGATTAATCAGCTTTAATTTCTGAGAAATCTACACAGCTTACAGTACTTATTACACTGAGACCTTATGGTTTAAGCATCATCACTGTTCTGCTGATCTGTGTGTCAAGACTGTAATACAATGTGTGCTAAAATTGAACAGCTTTATAAGAAATTTTCTCTTTGATGAGCTCACCAGGGAAGGACCAGCACTGAATACATAGTTTTACCTTCCTTTTTTTATGAACCCTGTTTTTATGTGTCTTTCCTATGTTACATCATCCTATGTTTGTCTGTTGACCTGGTATACTGAGTAGACTCTTTCTACTCCTCTCAGCCAACTCAATCTGATCAAACAATTTCAAAGACAGCATTTCAAAAAGACCATTAGTCTGGCAGACAATATGCCACTACCTCCGCAGAAAGGTGGGAAGAAGCTGTATGCTCTAGCTGTTGCAGGATTTTCATGTAGGTTCCTGTAGTGGAAATTCCTACTTGAGAGCTTTGTACAATCAAAAAGAGGCTTATTCATCATGTTTACTTACTGGGAACAAGAGACAGTGGCCTGAAAAGTCTCATGCTTACTTTAATATTAGTGTTTACTTCTTCAGAATTTCAATGGTTTGGTGATTCGCTCAATGCCAATAAGCAGCACATGACCTATTTTGCCAATATTTAATTTATAAGCCCTGGAAGGGGGTTGATGATATATACCCTCAGCTTTGAAACAGTGCCAGCCTGTCATTAGCGCTAAATCTACGCTTACTTAGACTGGAACAGATTTTGTTTTTACATTATCACATAGTGCTTCATGCTTTAAGTACCTCAAAATTATAAATCAGACAATAATACTACAAGACAAACAAGGCACGTCCTTGTCACTTAGAATTTTTACAGGAATGAAAGTGCTGTACATAACACCAGGAGTTCTCTCTTTTCTTAAAAATGATACAGACAGATGGCATTTTCTGGGTTCAAACTAAGTGCTTTAAACTAAAGGTCCCAAAGTTAAAGTAAATGAACACGTTGTTACAGATTATGATTCTGATTACCCACTGAGAAAACGGATACATGTAAACCCCTGAAAACCAGGAAATGACTAAAAATCAACATTGACCCTGAAAAAAGGGATTTCTTACTTTATTATAGTATTTTCAAAATATGCTTTTAATGCAAATTCTTTTTCTTTTATACCTGTTCCTCTTGTATAAAAGAGACTATTTTTGGTTGCTAGTGTCCAAAATGGCTGTGCTGGTGCCCAGGATAACCTTTTATCTCCCTTAACCCTATCTGAAGCTGTGAAAGACATTTTAGGCTTGTGATGAAAATCTGGGGCAAGAGTTAGTCTAAGAATTATTTTATTTTTATGACACTCTGGGGATGGTTGGCCAGTCGTGAAGATTTGAACTTTCTGTATCTTTGATAACATTTAAAGATAACTAGGAAGTTTCTAGGGAATCAAGAGGAGTGCCAACGATACATCTGAGTAATAGAAAAGTTCCTATTCAGGACTCCTGGATTAGGGGACAGAAGCAAAAAAAAAATGGTTCTTGAGGAATTTAGTATTCCCAGGTTTGAAAAGTACTGTGGGAAGTGCGACTTTAGACAACGTGGTGATGTGCGGAGATTGTTATTTATGGAACTGATGGATATCCCAGAACTCTTTAGGAATACAAGATAACTCAGGGTGGCTAGACATAGGGCTTGCAGGGAGGTATGGCATTATGCTGAGAACATCTTCCATTTGGTGTTTATCAGTGTGGGGAACGGACCATTTCCCCTTCACTCCACATAAGATTGAACGGAATGCCTTTCAAGCCAGCGAAGTGCCTTTTGCTGATTTAGCCAAGGACGAACTGGGGCAGAACTGGCAGAAAGGCAGAGAACAGGCTGGAGGACTGCCTCTGAAGACTAAGCACCTGGCCACTGCTAATTGGCTAAGTCGAACAGAGAATGTTATCCAAAAAAAGAAAGGAAGCTGTGCTTGTAAACCAGAGAACTTTCTTTGTCTGCCGGACTTGGTGATAGACTGAGCTGCCCGCGAGTGCTGGGGCCGGTGCTCGCTGGCGGGGGATCGCCGGTTGCCGCTCACCGGAGCCTGGCTGCTTGCAAGGAGTCACTGCCTGAACCAGAGCCGAGCTTGCTGTGCCCACCTGCCGTGCCTGCCTGCTGGAGGGGTTGCCCCGCTGCCAACACACACACCACACACACCACACACACACACCACACACACACCACACAACACCCCCCTCCCCCCCCCCTTCACACCTGCGAGGCTCAACTCCTACCCTTTTCCTCCATTGATTCTACACCTCTCTGGCAGGGAGTGAACTTACTAATACCATAGTACCCTTGATTTCCCTTTCTGATATATGCCTAGATTACATTCCCTGAACCTTGGTCCCTCAATTTGTGTTAACCCTTAATAAACCAACTGATTTGTAAGTTAAACATTGGTTTCGGTAACAATTTGTGAGCATGGTGAGGGAGCATTTCAATCTACACTCTAAGATACGGTCCCGCAGTGGCCGTTCCTCCGTGAGAGGTTTCATTCACAAACCTCTCCACTGGGGGGGGCAGCCGCAGAAGCAATCTGACAGCCGCTAGCCCTGATATTCGCCCGCGACAATCAGGCAGCATTTTTCTTGCTGTGCTTTAATATATTTTGAGCTCTGAGTGGTTTACTCTGATGATTGATAACAGCCAGCATCCACACCGATACATTGATGCTAGGTCTTGATGCAGGATCTGACTCTTGTTTTGGTTGATCACATTGACCTCCTTTTTCCTCCTACAAGGTTACATAAAAACTCAAAATTGAATGGGTGGAACATGTTTTTGCAAGGATCGTTCTGAATGATTGTGCATTTGGCAAGCTGATGAGAATTATTTCTGCTGGATAGATGTAATTCCTTTCAGGCCTGTGACTTCTGAAGTAACTTGGGGAATGCTTGCTATGGTATTTAAGTACTGCTACCACAACTAGAGGTCAAGGAGCTTCTTCTAAAAGTACTCTGTCTTTTCAGTAGAATGGTTTTCAGATGTTAGAGATTTCCTTTCAGTTAAATCCCAGCCCTGAAGGAATTCTTAACACTAAAAAGAAAAACATTCTTGAAATATGCACCCACCCAGGCACAAGAAGAAGAAAAAACCCTCAAACATTAATTAAACTATACTAATTATGTACAGGATTAACAGAGTGGCATATTCAAGGACATGTAGAAACTGAAGAGTTACACCTCACACTTAAAGGCAGGAAAAGCTGAAGGTGGCTGACCATTTGCTAAAACATTCAGAGTTTAAGCACAGAGCCAAATCATCAGTTCTTGCATCCAGAGGAGAACATGTACAGAAAAGTGGAATCCAGGAAGACAGTCATCCAAAGAAGAAGCAGAAAATAACAAGTTTTCATCTATGTTGCTCTACAATGTGATAGTCCTCTCATAATGATGTGGGCAATGGCCACAGTAAACTTGCTCAGTAAGGCTGATGGAACAATTAACAAGCAGTGAAGGCAACGGTGCATTTTATGAGAAGATATAATCTACACATACACATCTGTAACCTCAAAGCAGGACTGACTCCATAAATTCCCCTTCAGGAGGAAGGCCTGCCTAAGACATCTTGCTGACTTTATAGACTCATAAAATCATAGAACGGTTTGAGTTGGAAGGGACCTTAAGAATCATCTATCTAGTTCCAACTTCTCTGCATGGGCAGGGACACCTCCCACTAGACCAGGTTGCTCAAAGCCCCATCCAACCTTGTCTTGAACCACTTCCAGGGATGGGGCTTCCACAACCTCCCTGGGCAACCTGTTCCAGTGTCTCACCACCCTCACAGTAAAGAATTTCCTCCTAATGTCTAACCTAAATCTCCCCTCTTCCAGTTTTCATCCATTATCCCTTGTTCTCTCACTACAAGCCCTTGTAAAAAGTCCCTCCCCAGCTTGACTTCATGAGATGTAAAAATCTGTGCATTTACAGTAATAAGGCATGAGGAATGACCATGAAATTATATTTCAATTTTTGCTGTCTTCATCAGTTTTGAACTCTAGACTTCATCTGCTTACACCCCAGTTGCAACAGCAATGCTGGCATAGAGCTATGGTGAAGTGGAACAGCTTGTCAGAACAGCAGCAGAGGAACAAAAGCTGATTTGAGCAGAGAACCATGCACACGCTTCATTCCAAAACTGAACTTGGAAGCTGTGTCAATAAGAGACTTGTGTTCTTGCATTAAAATCTCTCAGATGATGGCAAACATGATCATGGTGTCCTGAAATCACAGCTGGGTAAGGGAAGGTAATGATTCAGAAGGAATAGTCTGAACACAAAGGAAGTCTAAGATGGACTGTCTGGGATACAGTTGTCTACAGACAGCTCCTGTGCTTTATCAAAAAACACAGTTTACTTTGTTAAGATAACTGTGTGTACAGAATTAGTACTACAGCATACATATTTTTTCTGTGGTATTCTGCAGCATCTGTGAGGTAGAGCACTCATATGATTTATATGTGTGCTGGAAAATCTGTTCCAATTAAACACAGCTAGGACTATGTTCTGGGGAAATATGCATCATTTCCTGGCTTTCAGAGGTCTTAAATTCAGTAATTTTCTCATTTTAAAGGAGCACAGAGGTCTATTGAAGAAACATAGTAACAGTTTAAAAAAATTGGGGGGCACTTCCCCTGTTACATAATAAAACCCCTTATTCTAAACATAGGCATTTATTGGAAGGTATGTGCACAAGACACACTCTCCAAAACCCACCAGATTCACATTTGCTGAAATGAGACCAACTCTGATAATACAGAGCCATCTTCATAGCATAGTTGAAAATAATCCAAGTAATCCCACAGATTTTGCAGCACTTAAAACAATTCACTTTCCTACAGAAAATCATATTCAGCTCTAATTACATCAGCACTAATACTGTACGGTAGTATTTCAATCTATTTTTCTGGGATCAATATGTATTTTAAGAAAACTTTCCCCTTTGTTACTCTGTGAGTTTAGAGGAAATTTTAAAGTCCTCATCTTGCTGAGTTTCAGGATGATCCTGAAATATAAAGAAGATTGTGCTACTGCTAAATGTGAACTCAGTAGAAAAGAAGGAAATACATAATGTCTGATTGCCACTACTCTATTTTAAAATGGGAATATGCTCAGCACTCAAATTGGACTGTAGTTATGAATCTCCAGGAGGCAATTTGCCTTTCAATCAAATCATGTTCCCAATACTCTGGTGTCAGCTATTCAACAACTGTGATGAAAAAGCAATGTCAGGACAGGTCAGTCTGTGGTACTGTTATCACAGCTTGAAAAAGTGAGTAGAAATGCCACTAGGAACTGATGTGAAAAACCTCAAACTTCTGAGATTAACAGAAGAGCTTTTCTGTAGGACTGTCTTTCATATTTACAGGATTGTATCATGAGCCATTTTCTGCTGCACACAAAGGAAAATGGAGTTTTAACTTGTGACTCACATCATCTGATTCCCTGATGAGCTCTGTATCTTCCACTTGCACCACTGCATCAGCACCACATGGAATTGGAGCACCAGTTGTAACGCGCATTACCTGACCAGGCATCACAGTCTGAGTTGGCTGAAAAATACACAAACAAAAATTAATTTCCTGCTGGAAATAAAAATTTCAAACTATTTGGACTTTATGGAAATAATGTGAAAGGCTAAAATGCCGTATACCAACAGGTATAAACTCCAGTGTAGCTAAGATCATTATGTCATTGCTTCAGATCTGGCTTTTTTAACGGTCACATATTAGGTGGCTTCAAAACTTCCCCTTTAGATTTCCATCTCAAGAGTAACTTTCAGAAGAAGCAATATACTGATATTGTCTGTTGGCTCAGAAAAATAACTGTCTCAGGAAAAATAACAGTTAGATGGTCATCTTCTACTAACTTACATGAGCAAAAATCTAGTACTTCTCTGTACATATTTTTGCAGAATGTTCTGGTCCCCAGGGTTGAAATTTTCTTCCTTTGGTTTTTTTTTTTTTTTTTCCCATCTTGTTTTACCAGCACACTACATATGGAAAACTAACAGCTTGTAAGTAATGTAATGTAACCAGCTGCTTTGCTGCTTTGTTTTTAAACAGATTTCCTTATACTGAGAGACAGTTAACACTAGTTCATATAGAAGTATCTATATTTGTGAGGGTCAGACTAGCAAAGCCTAACATCGATAGTATTATGCAATTATGTAAAGTCATCGTACAGCACAAAGTTTCAGCAGAATCAATTGAAAGAAGAGAAAAATATCAGAACAACATGATAAAATAAATGACACGTTTCTAATAAAATTTCTCACCAGGCAGCCTACTGCTACTGTAATACGTGTTCTTCAAAACCCACAGTCAAATTTTAATTTGACTATAACCACTTAAGAAATAAATAACTAAAAGAAAAAATATTAAAAAAAAAAAAGCAACTAAAAGAAGCTGGTATGATGATTGAGATTTCCTGGCTGGAATACGAGTGCTTACTCCCCACAGCACTTCAGGAAGCCCAACGTATTTAGGTTTTACTCTTATAAGCGAACATGTGCCACATACAGCTCTACACAGTTGGCATCAGACCAACATATTTTGTATGTGTCCCATGTATAATTCATGTGCAGATTGTCTCTATATTCCATATGCAGCTTTGGAATATGTCAGGGACTTCCCACACTGTGGTTAGCACGTATTTGATAGCAACCCACAGAGCTGCAACCAATCCTGCCCAAGCCCTATTAACTTGCTCCTGCCCAGAAGTCACGTTCTGCATGACTTTTGACAGGAGGCTGTTAGACATCTCCAAATTCTAGACCGGTGGCCAATGTTTCCACTGCACAAAGCTGTGTTTGCCTTGTCCATTCTTTTGCTCCATTTCAGCACTGTCATAAACTCTGAAATGTGACTATTACTTTGAAATGTGTGTATTTCAAAGGTTGCTCACTGGGACAGATGGCCTATGAAGAGGCTGGAAATGGTTTGTACCCGCTTCACCGCAGCATCACAGTGACCTGCATATCCCATGAAAATAACTGAGCCTGGAATTGATTGAATACTGACCCTTTTCTAAGGGTTATGGAAATCTAGCATCCTTTGAGAAGAACATAAAAAAATGCTAAACTAATAAACTAATCAATCAATCAATCACACTTGCTGTATGTCATGGTTAGTGTGCTTTTAGGGCAAGATTTATGTTATCCTAAGGTAGGTATCTAAAAGAGATGACATAAAAATAATACTTAAAAAAAAGAAGTTATTTATTACACACATCCGACCATGCAAGGAGCTGTGGATGAATAGCTGAGATGCTGCCATTTATCCTCAAGATGCTTAAAAGTGAAAATAATCTTGTCTAGTGTGTTATTTTTATTTTTAGGAAAAATATTACAAAAGACAGATCTTATGCCTTGGATTATGGGAGCTCTGATGTACACTGTTGTAGATACAGTCAGTCTATAGGCACATTACAAATAGGAAATATTGCTTTGAACTTATTAAAGTCCTGATGACTTCAGTGAAAATTTTTAAAGGAAAAAGGTACTGCATAAAACAATTCTCCCATTCGAAATTTAAAAGGAACCTGCCAGAACTCAGTGCCTATGGTGATAAAAGGCACTGTAACTATCCATGGTTTTGGAGTTTATTACTAGGTGAGTTAGTTTTTTGATCTGTAATGATGTGAAACATTTAAAGAAATTCATGATACAATAACAATTACTTTTAGAATTGGTTGTTCACATACTTAATTTCTTTTTGCCCTTTGAGAATTTGATCAGATTAACTTTATGAACAAAAGTCAAGCATCAGATTGGTGTGTGAATCTCCAGGGCTGTGTTCTTCTGTGCTAGAGACTATGAAGATAAAGAAATTATTCCTTCTCAGAAAGCATATTAATTTACAAGAATTTCACAGAAGCTCTTTTAAAGGCCTTTGAGATCTCACACTTACTTAGAATAGGGCAGTATGGAGTTCTGTCCTTTGCCTTCATCACTGCTGATATATTTAATGTTATTCACTGAGTAAAAACCAGAAATAATCTATTGAGCACAGCTCCCATCTCAGGCAGTTTTTCTTGCAAATGACTACACCTCTCCTGTATGATTTACAATGACCCATTCTTCTGTCCTGGTTTGAGCCAGGGTGAAGCAAACTTTCTCTTTGCTGATTTTTTTTTCTTTCAGTGAACTTTTTTAGCAGCACCAGGGGACTGATAATAACCAAAGTCACTTCTGAGTGTCTGCAGCCTCCCCCCCCCTACAGGGGAGCAGATTAGACCAAAGGCAGGATCAGCAAATCAGAATATTCCCTTCTCATAATATTTTCTCTATTTGGCTTTCGGTATAGGTTAAGATATTACAGAAGTCAAGCCTCTCTTTTTCCTTTTCCACTCACTTTTCTGCTTACTGTCACTTCTATCCCCCTCTCTTTGGCTCTCTCTCTTTTTTTTCCATTTTTCTTCCCAGCCGACACCCAAGGACCCGTCCGTGCGCCCGGACACTCCCCCCTTCAGCTGGGAGTCACCAGGGAGAAGAGTTGCTGTGAGAGTCGCTGGGGGAGGAGGGAGGGGATCCTGTTGTAAATATATATATATTCCCTTATCACTAATAATTAAAATCAATCTGTTTCACTTTTCAACCCAGAAAGCCTCTCTTTCTCATTTTTTCTCCCTCTTTCCCTACCTTGGGGGAGGTGGGGGGATAGAGAGCATTATTGTTATTGGTTTGACTGCCAACCCGGAGCCAAACTGTGACAGCTTCTTTCTGTAAAAAGCTCTGAGTTAACAGAAAGCTGAAAGATGTCTGTTTTCCATCCTATATTATAGCTGGTTAGTCCCAGTGCCTCTTACAAATGACTTCAGAAAGTCTTCCAGGAAATGTTAAGCTCCAGCTATGCAAGTCTACAGGAAGAAAATAATTGCTGCCTGTGGTTGAGGTTTTCACACAGAGGCCACGTGGATGGCACATGACTAGTACTCTGAAATATGCCCTAACCTCCCCAAAGCTGGATAGTGTCCAAAATTTTTCCTCAATACAACAGAAAAAATGGTTGTTAACATGACCATCTGTAAATGGAAATGAGAAAATAATACACAATTTACAAATTGATACAGAAATGTCCAACTTGGCTACAAGGCCTCTCTGCAACTCTCAGTCCCATTTTCTTCCTCTCTACCTAACATTTACATAACCTTTTTCCTTACAGGAGGAGCCAAATCTAAACCTGTTCTGAACTCCCTGCTGTGAATCATTCTGTTAATTGGTCTGTAACATGAAAAGCAGAATGTTGCTGCTGAGAGTGACTGAAGGGCGAAATGAGACTGAGGAGCCTTCCAAGGCTATAAATAATTTCTTGGGAAGGAGATGAACCTGAAGATGTGTTGGCACAAGAAAAAAACTTTGAACAATTATTCAGAGGTCAACAGCCTAATTTTTCTAACTTGCCACTGGTATTTCCAGAATTATTCTCTCTCTCTCTCTGTGCCTCTTCCCACCCAATTTTTGTTCCTTGCCAGAGATGTTTCCCATTCCCATTAATCTGAGAAGACAGACTGTCCCTGCAGAGACACATTTGTGAGCTTTTGAATTTTGTAGGTGGGAAGCAAGCTCTCATTTGCCCTTTTATCCTTTGTACAAACCTGCTGAACTGATTAGGACACTGAAACCCTTTAGATCTCTGGGCAGTCTTCCCACTAGACGCAGCTTCAACGGTGCTGTTTTTAAGCACCACTGTGCTGTCATATTTTTTAACTAGCAAAATGATAATATTGATGACAGGTGAATAATGATAGGAGTGATAATTCATCAGGCTGCTCTGCTGGTTTTTGCTATTTTATAGTGATCATAAAAAGAGTTGTAGAAATCATTGTCAGTCTTTTGGATTCTGGACTAATGCTTGAAAATGTAGACAGAAGGGCTAAAAATCCAAGGCAGGTGAAATTCATTAGGTTACTTTTGATAGTATTTAAAGTAATTTTACAGATTTTGTATAACAGATTCATTAATCTAACTTCATGTGAATATCAGTATTGAGAAGATGTCTATTATAACAAAGTATAATTCATGATGATGGATGGGAACTACAGCAAGTATTATTTTCATAGTTCTCTGTATCTATCATGATTAGCCAAATTACATGTCTATTATACATTTAGAGGCAGTTCAACTTCATTTAAGAAAAAGTGGAACAATCCTGCAACTGGTAATACTTCTAAAACCTGAAACAACTTTTGAAAAGCATCTATTTATTCAAGACTTTTTTGTTTAACAGTCAAAATAAAATGGCCACACACTGAAATCCTTTGTTTTGCCTGTTACTTGTTCCATTTCTGAATAATTTCACATACAATACACAGAATTATAAACTGGGACTTGAAATAGCTGGAGAAACATTTTGGATTAACCCATGCTCTCCTGAAAAGAAGGCACCAGGTACAATTAAATTAACGGAATAAAAAAGCGGTTGAATGCAACTGATTTTTTTTCTTATCACCCTGTTCTGTCAATGAATTGTAAAGCCACTAGGAAAACCTATGTCCTCTAACATTGTACTAGGGCAGAATGTTACTGTATGCACTCCTTTAGGATGTCAGCACTATGCTCTGAAGTATCTGGGATATCCTTGTTAGTTCCTTATGTAATTGTACGACATCACTTTCTGAAATCATGTCCCAAGGCACATAGCAGGAAGCTATGGTACAGCTGTGCCCTACTTCATGCCATCTCCAAGAATACTGAGTTTTGTAGCACTAGCAAGGCTTGTAAAAATACAAAGCAATATCTTACAAAAGAAAAATACAAAAAAAAAAAAGAAAAAAAAAAAAAGGAGAAAAGAGAAAAGAAATTGTGCTCACCTGCTCACCAGCCTGGGATTCCCCTATGATGAATCGGTCCCCTGGGCCATCAGCAGCTGTTGGGATGGACAATACAAATGGTAAAGGCTGAACCAAAACAAACGATGGCATTAGAAATCAAGAACAGGAGAATAAAAGAACGACCTAAGATTCAGTTCTACAGGGTCAGCATGACAAAGGTTATAAAAGTGGACAAGTGCAGTGGTTACAGACTGTGTAGATGACCATATAGGTTGGCATTTTCTGAAGAGTACTAAGGGCTAAGATAATACAACTTGGACAGCCACATTTTAAGTCTGGGTTCTGTTCCTTTTTGTAGTTTTAGGAAGTGGCACTGAACTAGTTACCTTATACCTTCCACTGAATCCATTCTGCAAATTAAAAGTCAGAGATGATTGATTTAACAAGCTGAAAGTCTCCAGGATTTCTAATTACCCAAATCTGTGTTTTTTCAGGGACAACAAAGGCACCGTTACTAACAGTTTAAGCTTCTGCCTGCCTCGAAGGTCTTTCAGCAAGTTGCATTAGTGGTATTAGTGGCTCTACCGTGGTGTAAAGCACGTATAGAGAACAAGCAACTCTGCTTGTCCAAGCACAGCAGGTATGCTGTCAACAGTGTCCAGACAAACTGGGTTTACACAATCATCTTTAAATATCTCTTTTATTAATTTTACATCTGTAACTATCAAAAGTTGATTTCTCAGAGATGAAGTCTACTCAGTGACAACCTTTATCTTAATAACTTCTGTTTTATTTCAAAAGCCCTGAATATACAACTAGATAACTTTGTCCTAATGAGAAGAATTGCTTTCAGGAAGGATGCCCATTCAGTCTGCAAAATGATTTATCACATTTGTACTCATACATCAGCTGCAACTTTGCAGATGATGATCTATGGTACTTAGCCATGTTTGAAGACTAATGATTAACTTATCTTTAAGTGGCTATCAAACAGCCTAATCTTTGAGCTTGAGAACAAACTCTAAAATAAGAAAGTGGAAAAGGACTCCTCAACTACTTCTCTTTGAATAATGCATATAATACTCCTGAATACTCTTGTCAGACCTTCACTGAAAAAAAAAATATGCAGTGTGATGATCCAGCAAAATAAGACAAAAATCCTCTAAATTATTTTAAACCCGATAAAGTGCTACCAAATTAGATTTTATTCCCCCGCTAATAATGGTATGGAGACAAAGTGTATAGGTGATATACAGCTGATATAGCTTCAAAAAAGTGGACAAGGTTTTGGGCAGACAGGTTTATGTAACTGAAAGCTAATCCCTTATTTTTCTGTTAAAAATATCCATCAATGTAGTCAGTATTATTTCTGCCTACAAACTTTGTTTCTCACATCCTGATATAACAGGTCTACAAGAACAATAAGAATAGAACAGAACAGACTATTTCAGTTGGAAGGGACTTACAGTAATCATCTAGTCCAATTCAGGCCTGACCAAAAGTTAAAGCATGTTGCTAAGGGCATTGTCCACATGCCTTTTAAACACTGACAGGCTTGGGGCATCGACCACCTCTCTAGGAAGCCTATTCCAGTGTTTGCCCACCCTCCCAGTAAATAAATACTTCCTAATGGCTGGTCAAAATCATCCCTGGCACAGCTTTAAACCATTCCCCCATGTCCTGCCACTGGATACCAGGGAGAAGTGCTCAGCACCTCCCTCTCCACTTCCCCTGCTCAGGAAGCTGTAGAGAGCCATGAGGTCACCCCTTGGGCTCCTTTTCTCCAAGCCAGAATAACCCAGAGTCCTCAGCCACTCCTCACAGGACATGCCTTCCAGCCCCTTCACCAGCTTTGTTGCCCTCCTCTGGACTGTTACTCTGTTTGAATCTACCACCAAAATTAGGGTCTTATGTGTTGGTTCTGGCAGAAGTTGTTGAAGATGGTGTTCATGACCATTGTGATAATTCTATTCATTTGGAGCATTTAGTGAGATAATACTCATGCTTTCCCTTACCTTGTAGCAATCAGGTTGCAAGGCAGCATTTGCCTGATCCCAAGGTCCTTGTCAGTCAGCATTCTACTCAGAGCTTCCCCTCTCAGCTTCTCAGCATTATACTACCTGTATTTCTCTGGCTACATCTGCACCCCCTTGCTACTATTACTGGTTGTTTTGTTCTGCATGTCTCTCACACACACAGATGACAGACAGCTGCAGTCAAACTCATCTTGTATACCTGGAATTTTATTTCCCTATCAAGTCCATGGGGAAGCTGTTGGCCTACATCCATTGCATGGGTTTGCAGGCACTATTTCATGGACAGTTGCTTTCCATTGTTTCAGCTGCCAGTATCAAAAAATATTTTAATGTCCCTAGAAGAAAGGTGGCTACTGTGTCCAAATTTCAACATGGTGATAACTATGATTCAGGTCCTATCACAACAAAATCACTACTAGCATAAAGTTAAATAATATCTATGTTAACTTTTCTCTATAGATATCTGAGGTGAATACCATTAGTCTTACTTTACAAAGGGAAAAACTGATGCACAGGGAAGCAACTGGCTCAAAATCATGCAGCACCTAGTGGCAATGCAGAGGATGGATTCGGGTCTCCAGAGAAACCGCTCACTGCTTCCTCTGTAAAGTCACATAATTAATTTTATTTATATACAGCAACTGCAATATTTTCAAAGTAAAATTGAGTTTTTCTTTTCAGATGCCTCCATAAGAGTACTTGATTTGTATTTCTGAAAATTCTCTAATGCAAGCATAAAGTAATTCACAAATAGGAAGCTGGATCTGTGACAGTTCAACAAAGTAACAGATACGTAAGAAATTCCTGATTAAATCAACAACAGAAGAACAGAAGAGGAATCTGTCATTCAGAAACAGATGTTCTGTTACTCTCCTGAATTCTTTATGTTTCCAAGAAACTCACTAGCAGTACAGGTGCAGGTTTAAGAGCACACATGGATGTGCATTTGCTCAAGTGTGTAAGTATCAACTGAAAAGATCTGAATTCCTTCGAGACCACTGCATTCTACATAACTGTGACCTCAGCAATGCTCTGAATCAGATCTCAACAAAAATAAGCATTGCTGGATCCAAAATAGGTGAACTGACATGTTATAAAGTGGTTTTACAGACACTATACTGCATGTCTACAAAGTGAGTGTTTACCTCTGACAGCGTAGCCGTCTTTTACTGATGCTGGAAATGGTGGTAGGTTATCTTTTGCATATACATCTTGAGCAAGGACTCGGCCCATTCCATCTAGAAAAGAGAAAAGAGAAAAGACCGTGCTCCATGTCACTACAGCTAGAGAAAGAGAAAAAAAAGCAGTGTGCTCTGATGGGTGAAACGTTTGTGTATGTGGCATGAACAGATCTCTCAGGTTTTTGATTTCTGCCTCTACATAAATGAAAAAAGACTGGAGTCTGAATGTACTGATGAAAGATTTGTTCAGTAAGTCTCTGTTCCAGGTTATGATGAAATTGTTGACAACAGATCTGAAAGTCAAGTATTCAACCCAGAGGTAACAGCTCTGATATAGAATAAGACAGAGAAAACCAAGTATTTTTTCCCTCAGTACAAGTTTTTTCTCCAGATATCTCTTAAAAAGACATACTTTTCTGTATTCAACTTTTTTTTTGTTTTTTAAAAAAAGCTTTAAAAATAACATTTCAGAGGTGAATCCTGTGTGCAAATGGTGAGAGATGATGGACTGAGCCCAGAGGACTCAACATAAACAGTAATGATGGACAAGTTTCCATAAATTGATAAAGATGTTTTGCAATAGATTAGCTTTGCCTCATTGCTGAGAGCATTTCTGCTTAATGGAGGGTGAGTGCACATAAGTGTCAGGATTATTTATGTAAATTTACGCTGTTACAGTTCTAAATATTTTAATAGCTGTTTCAAACATAGTCTTTCCCTTCACTTACCAACTATGACTGATGAGTTGTAATTTGGCTCTGCCTCCCTGGAGAGACCGATATGAATTACTTCACCCTCAGTCAAGTGTGCACTACACATTTGCTTTTATGAAGCCAGCAAGTGCTTTTTTTTAGTATGAGGTGGAAAATATGTATCTTATCCCTTCACACAGTGGGAGAGTGAGAAAGATTTATTACATGTGTGATTAGATAGACTGGGAAAGAGCACATAGGTCAGAAGTACTGAGACTGGCTTGTTTCCAGTATGCATAAGTAGAAGAAGGGAAGCTCATCTCCTTATAGAGGCCACTGTTGTGGCACAGGAAGGCAATATCCAGCTGGAAGTATGAAGGAATGAGAGGATGCATGAATACTTCTGCCAGGAGAATTTGCGTGGATATTACTTCATAGATCATCATCTTTCAGACATGCCAAAAAGAGAGACGTGCATAAAGTGTGCTTCTTGCTTTATAGATGGGGAAATCAATGTGGTTCTGGTTTGCTAGGAGGCTGGAAGACCTCATGTTGCACAATAAATGGATTGGTTTTGTTAAGAAGTGCACCTACTTGATTTGAAAATGTTCAGCTCCAGCAAAGTGGTATTATAATGGAGATTATATTTTACTTATTAAAACAAAGTGAACTAGTTAGTAATTAATTATAATTATAGTAACTGTAACATCATTGTGCTTAAATCCATATGTATCAACTTTCAGCCTGAGGTGAATATTTATGTTCCATTTTTTAAACAGGTACTGCCATGAAAATACTGATAAAACCTGTTAAAGCAACTAGAAAAGCACCTTTATGATGGCTATTAATATGTCTGTGCATCACTGTGTATCATTGTCTGTGATACACAATATAGAAGTTACTAGAAAGCTCATGAAAGCTTGTACACTTGCACTAAAAAAAGAATGCAGATGCAGACATTTAAATTATAGCATAGAAAAGGCAGCAATCAAAGCCCTAGTAAAAACACCCTTTGTTCACAGACACACAAAATGTCATACAAAACTGATGCCCCCAATTTTAGCAGGCATGTTTTGTCTTCATTTTACTTTTTGTCTGCATGCAAAATCACACCAATTAGAGCAAAGTTGAACAGTGTGTTCCTGGCATTCTGCCATGCAATATTTGAAGGGAATAAATGGCCAGCCAGTAGCAGGAAAGAATTTCATTTAGGGGAGAAAAATGTAAGAATTATTTGCTGAAGCCTCAGGCATTTAAAATGAAGCAAGGCAGCAACTAAAGGACAATATGAGGTAGCTCTGTACTCTCCTTTTTTGAAGCAATGATTTTAGAAATAGATTATTAGACCTTACTTTGATTAACTGTAATTCTAAAAAGATGTTCTGAAATATCTTAATGTCATCAAACTGCCCCTTGTAATGCTCCTAGTTTATGTATTCTAAAACAAAATGGAGAATTACACTAAATTCACTTTTCAAATCTGGGTGTTTTCTAAAGCTGAGCTGGTAAACTTGGTGCAGTTCTGTGAAGAATTTTGATTTCTCAGGGTATTGGTAGTGCGTTAAAGCACTGAGACAGGTATTCTACTAGAGGTGATTGATATGCTTTCATTTCATAATATTGCCCTGGTAGCACTTCAGTATGATATGAAAAGGCAGTGCTACCAAAATAATGAGCTAGTTCAAAATGAATAAGCAGTGGAAAAAAATGTCCAAGTTCTACAGATGTTACAAGGATTTTGCACTAGATCACAAAAATTCTGTTCTGAGGCTTAAGCCTGTAAAGCGTGTACTTCTAGTATCTAGTACTGCTTTGTACTTCTAGTATCAATTAAACTTCTGCCTCTTCTTAGTTTCAGAAGAATAATCATTATCATGATATCTAAAAACTTAACATTATATACTCACAAAGCAATGTTCAGGTGACTGTATTTAGCTGGAATAAAAAGTCTAATTGGGGGTTTCATACCAAATATTGATATTGGCAGGTGGGAAATATGCTTCAGATGGCTTTCGTTTAAGGCACTTCTGTAAAATGTTTTAGGCTTTTTTATTATTTTTTTTAACATGGAAGAGACTAAATGACCTATACAGGCACTGAGCAATATACTTACCAATGTGAAAGTCATGTTGCAAAAGGTAACTTCACTCATCCTCCCACTTACGTTAGGAGGTAATAGAATAGAGAGACTAACAGCATGCCTTAACTTAATCAAGAAGTGTCTGGCAGCACAAAGATTTGGTGAAGAGCATGAAAAACTGATCTTTCAAGTCAGATGTCAGACTATCCCATTCAGAAACCATTTGTACCTCTCTGCTGTCTGGAGTCCCCTGAGGACCTAAACATTTTGTCTCTACCGGCTTGTGGTTCCACTATCTCTTCGCTCACCACCTTACCCCTGGAAAACCTGGAGGAATCCCTGGAGGAGGCTGCCTCTCCCCTACCTACTTTAGGATTACTGTCAGCATGCTTTCTGTCATGGTTTTGTTCTGTGCCAAGAACACTCTCCCAGATAATGTCCAGGGTTAGAGTAAGGGATAGCAGAAGCAACAGAGAAACCTAATAGGCATTATGAACACATTATTTCAGAAGGGAAGATAGTTTAGCTGAATAAATATGAGAGGTGTCCTACTAACTCCTTTTAAGGCCAGAAAATGCCTTCACCTATCCCCATTTATTTACGAATATAGACACAGTCACAAGGTCTAACATTTTGCTTGCTGTTTGGTGCCTTTAAAGATAACCTCACTATATAAATCCGTAACAGGTACACTTCATTATAGGTTTCAATAAAACAAACATTAAATGCAAGCAGAATGGGAATTATGCTGCCTTTAAGAGAAGGGGTAAATTCTGGAATGACTAGTAGGCCAAGTAGGATCTGGATAAACAGACTGAGATGAACTCTTGAAGATACAGACATGGAAAAAAGTGACCAGGAATTAACAATCACTTTGATTTTGTCATTAATCTCAGATTCCAAAGCGGGTTTAGTGGCAATCTCGCACAGTAAGAGAACAGTGTGAACCATCAGAGAAGACTTTGGAGCTACTTGGCATCCACAAAAGTTCAGTGTTAAATCAATCACTGAGGCAAATTATGGTTTCTATGTTTTAGCTTTGTTGCATATAACATGGACCCAAAGAGAATTAATTTATATATTTATTAAAAGTTCAATTACAGATTCCTTCAGGGAGAGGTACTGAGCTCAATTAACATTCTCCTGGCTTTGACAGGAGACCACTGCCCCTATTATTGGCCTATCCTAAAGCAGTTTCTCGGACAGAAGGTACTGTCTCAGACCGCTCACAACATTAATAAAAAAGCAAGTGCTTAAGAGTGTTATAAAATAAGGAAATTCTCACAAAGCATCCAACTTAAAATACCTCTGTAATTGATGATTTCTGTTCCAAGCACTGGGGTCATCTCCAGAACTGTGATGAAGGCCTTGTCCATAGATGTCAATGGGAATGGAGACATGCGGTGTCTTCTTGCTACCTTGGTAATGTCAACAGCACTGTGACCTGCAATAAGAGAGCACCAAGTTTATCTCTGCTACACAATGTGTAAATGTAAACAGTGATGATAATTTAAACCACTTTACCGAAATTAATCCCGCACTTTGGAGTAAATTAAATTTGTTAGTTATCACTTGAGCATTTATGTCAGATACCAGGAAGGCACCGTATTCAACTAGAATCAAAAGAGAGATTTAAAGCAAAATGCAATCTGCAGTTGAAAAAGTTCACAAAAGTGCATATCCTTCCTTGTCATGAAAAGAGATTTCAGAAGTCTTGATGAGCAGAAACCCTTCAAGATGATGCAGTATTTTACACCAAAGATGATAATCTGAGGCTTAGTTCTATGAACTATGAATCCCAGATGATTCACTTCTCTTTCTGCTCTCCACAAACACATCTCAATATTCTATGTGCAGCACACAGATAAAACATAAAAATGGACACTGTCCCAGTGAGTTTGCAATCCACAAGCATGATGGGAGTCAAAAGGTTTGAAAGGAGGATAGAGGGAAGCACAATGAAATCAGTGGACAGTCAGGACAGCAGACAGTGTTTCCACCTAGCGGGCATCCTACCCATTGTCAAGCTTTTGTAGTCACCACAGAAAAATGACATTAAAATGTATAGTTTGAGTGAAGGTAGCAAGATAGATTAATGAAAGCTTACTTTTCCCAAGTATGAAGGACAGGTTTGGAGAATATATGACAAAAGTTGTTTAAAAATTAAGTCAGCAGCATGTTTGATTTCTTGATACTTACTGAGAGAGTAAACGAGGGGACAACAAGCTTTGAAGGATTTTGAAAGTGAAGATAAGCAAATGAAGAGAGGGAACTATTGCAGGAATACATAAACAAGAGTAACAGATAAAACCCAAAAGATTAAGAAAATGACATTTGTAGAAATATCTTGAATGGATTTGCCTAGAACAAGAAAGTATTTATGAGAGTCAACGTGGATGATGTTCTCTATGTAATACATAATGATATTCCTAAAGCAACATAAATTATAATGAGACAGCATTAACAAATAACCGAAACTAGTTTTTAGTGACATGATTTGCTTTACAGTAGCTACCTAAATATCCCATTTACTGCTGCAAGTACCTTCACATTCTGGAAAAAAAATAGATTATTGCTTTATTGCTTTAAGTGTAGTCTTCTAATTAAAAAAAAAATACAAAAAATAGTAAAACAATCACGCAATCTAAGTTTTTCCTTCAAAAGAGAGGGTGCTTAATCAATCTGTATATGCAAAACTTCCAGCCCTGACACATGCTTGTCTTTCTATGTGGGAGACTGTTCATTGATTTATTTTTTGCCATTAACACAGTAACTATATTGAAGAGGAAGCACAGACAAATAAAACTGACCACCTAATTCCAGTCCCAGGAAAGATTCTGGAAGAAATTACTTGAACAATATCTTTGTACATATTTAGAAGATAACGTGACGATAAAAGCAAGCACTGCAAAATTGTCAAGAACAAATAATTTCTAACTGAATTAATTCCTTTCCTTAAGGTAGCACTTGGCATACTGAAGAAGAGAGAAACAGCCGATGAGATACATTTTAACTATATTACGACTTTTCACACTCTTAAACATGACTTTCTCATAAGCAAACTAGGGAGAAATTATCAAAATTAAACTATTGTTAGACAAAAATGTAGTAAATGGGAAAACTGCATTCCTGGATTTAACAACAGGGATGTCCCTAGCGAGCTTACATTTGCTGTTATTATGCCTGAACTTTGTTAGCAATCTCACAAATGAGAAGAAAACTTCCCGTACCTTTCTCTGCATAGAGAAAGCAACCCTGCTTAGCAGCACCGTAATTCCTGCAGGGCCAGCTGACTCCACACAATATATGGTAAAAACTTTTTCCTTACTGTATAAATAAATAGATTATTTTCTTAAAAGCAAATGTTGGAAAAAAATGAAGGAAGAAGCTAAGAAAAAATACATCATAGCAGTGAAAGCTGGGGGAATTGTGTGGCAGCAAAGAGCCTTTATGCTACAGCCATTAGGTGCTTTGATGTTTATGTTTTACTGCTACCTAAAACTCACTCTTAGCTACTTCGGATGAAACAAATGTTTCATCTCTGTAACCCTTAAAATATGAATGAATTCAGAGGCTTTGATTGGTGCCTGGAGTACTACCTTCAGATTCAGAGCTCTGTGTCTAATACACCTCCTTTGCGTAAGCCAAAAGTTCTGCTAAAATCCACTGAGAACTGTATTCTTCAACCTCTTTTTTTTTTTCTGAAAATAGATAAAATCCCCTAATCTCTGACAACTTTTTTCCAACACCAAAAGTAACACTCATTATTCTGCAAGAGAAGCCAAGAAAATACATATGCAAAAATAGAGTTCCTTCATGCTTAACACTAGCATGAATAACCTTAATGAAGAAAGAGGCAGACACACGCATGTGTAACTAACATTTCTCTCTCCCAATTTCTTCCTACAAACAAATGCTAGCTCTTCTTTTAAAGGTATCATACATTTAGATTGACTCAGAAACAAACAGTGATTGTTTAAATTCTAAAACTACTCAATGATACTTTTTAATTAGAACTACATGACATTAAACAACTCCTCAGACCTTTCACTAATGTCAAATGTCAGATAGCTGTAAAAATAACTACTTACATTAATAGCATGACAAAACAATCCTTTAACTTTGAAGCAGCTAGGTCCATTGGTTGCATAAGGTAGAAAATTCCGCACAGCCTTCTCTCTTATCACTCTAACAACCTCCTATTCCTGTTTTTTATATATATATATACACACACACATATGGTGGATTAAATTTTTGGCTAAGGAATTGTGCAAATAAATGAGTAAGTAATTTGGATTAAATCTGAATTCCTAACCTTTGCATTTTGTGGTTTGGTTTTATGTAACCCAACATCCAAATTAATGTTCAGGTATGAAAGTAAAAATCATATATATTCAACTTGAGAATTTCCATTTTTATTGTCCTTCAGTGATTCTTTTTAGCCACAGAACTTGCACACACATGATAATTTACAACAATACATCATCACAAACAACACAGACCTCCATATCGTTAGAAGAAAAACTTGAAAGAAAAAAATAAACGGCAACAATCCATTAATAAATGAACAATATGAGCTTTGCACTGAATTTCATTGCCTTAAGTTACTAAATTTCTTCTGCAAACCCACTTATGTCCCAACCATGTCTTTCTCCTCCTATCTGACTATCATTTGCTGTCTTCTGAGCAGTCTTAGTTTCTCAGTAGAGCTATGAAGCTTCAGTACTTACTTGCTCTGAGGATGTTCTCTTTGCTGCTGCACCTAGACTGGACCTGCAGAGAGAGCACAGAGTCTATGAGCTACGGAAGTTAACAAGAATGCAAAATACAGAGATATAATGGGCAAGCTCCTGGGATCTAAGACAGAGGTTATACATATTTTCAGCAACATTCCTACATATTCTATATGAGATAAATACATCTAAGCAGAAGGGTAGTAGCTGATGGTCACAATCTGATACAAGCAATTTGATTCCACCACTCCCCCCATAAGAAACAAGATGGCCCAAGGACAGTAATAGAGTAAAATAAAAGAACACAATGTTTAAAATCACTTGTTAAGCTCCAGTTTTAAACAGCAGATCCATGTTTTCCTATACAACTGTAATTACAGTAACTCTGAATCTAGATCCTGTTTTATGATTAGACATAACTATATTAGCATGATCTCCTCTAATTGATATTTTCAGGTATTATAGAAAGAGTTTTAAATACTCCATTTAGATTGTGTTGATTCTGAAGATATTTAATAAGACTTCTTCACAATTGTATAAGCAACTCACAATCATATAAATAGCCCCTGGTTGGAGCCAGATAAATTTACTCAGTTGTTTCTTTTTGGTTAAAAGCAATGCTATGTTCAGTATGAATTTTACAGTACAATTCTACTTTTAAAAGTTACCATGAGAATGACAACTGGTTTCTCAAGAAATTCTCCCCCTAGATGCTTAGCTGCCACTGTGCTATTCCAGATATATTAGTCTGACTCCAGGGAAATTGGAGGAATCACTTTGGTTTCATGTTCCAGTAACACTAGATATTCAGAGTTCCACCTGTTTACCACACAGATTAAAAAATGAATTGTATTTTGAAGAGTATCAGTCCTGCAGACACAACACAGTTTAAACTATACTGAAGCATCAGCTCTTGTTAATTCTCAGGTTCAAAAAGATAGCACATTGTATAACACTGAAGTTAAAAGTTTTTAAATGAACTAACTAGAACACCAGGCTATCTTTGGCAGGTCAGGTGACTGAACTGGGAACACTGCATAAAAAGCTTTTTGTGTGGACAAAACTCCAGCTAAAGTAAACTTCACAGGAAGACAAACCTTTGAGAGACTATAAATGGAATCCTTCCCTTTTTTACTTTATTGACAAATGTATTGCTGTATTTCAGTGAGAGGACTAATAAAGTGAAACCATGTACACATGGTGAAAGAAGTGGAATAGCACAGATGATACTGAGGCTGTAATTTCGCTGCAGAACATTCGTCTCTGCTGAAAACGTGAAGAGGTGAATCCAGATTATCTTTCAGACTTCCAGAGTTTCAATTTGAAGTTATAGAAAAATTGTCTAGAAAGTGAAACATATGATCTAACAATTCACGAAGAATGGTACACACTCAGTTCCCAAAAAGTGGTCTTCAGAAAGGAACAACTATTTAAGGCTGAAACCAACCGTGCCTCAACTTCTAAACCTCTTTCTTCTGTTCCACAGCAGCTTGCCCCAAATGTATATTCACACAAAAAAAACTGGATTCTACAGCGCGACACAGTCTACTTATTGTAATGGAATAACTTATGGAAAGTAATGTTGCAACTTAGAGTGAGTTATGGTGTCCTTCCCTGAAAAAAAGTGTTGTTTAAAAAAAATAAACAGAAACCCCAAACCCTCCCTCCTTCCCACCAAAAATGCTATACAAGAAAACTGCAAACAAAATATTAATGGTGCCCAAATTTGGCCCAGAGTTGTTTTACCAGATTTCAAAGACAAGATATGAACTCTCTTTGGAAGAAGTAAATATTTACCTATAATTTACCAAAGGACAATTCTGGACCAAAAAGATGGTATAATGACAGGAAGGAAAGCACAGAAGAGAGAGAGGCATAGACTAAGAGAGACAGAAAGAGAAGCAGGATGGACATGGCAAGGCAAGGTGTGTGCAAAAAGAGACATGGGCCTATGTGTGTAAGACTATTGTTTAAAATGGAAGAGGCTCTCTTATTTCTCACTGAAAACCATATGAAAAGAGAAAACGAGGAATGGGCCTGCTGCAAAATAACCAAGTGATTCAGCAAACTGCGGAATGAAACTCAGTGAGATAACATAGTCCTAAAGAAAAAGGTAAAAAAACCAAAAATACAAAACACAAACATTTGAAACAATCTACTAAAACAAAGTAAGTAAAATATGTGATCCAAAGGACACAGATAAAAGCTACTAGAGAAGGAGGAAAAATGTTAGCAGACAAAGACAGTGCTAAAGAAGTAAAATGGAAGTCAAGAGAGAGTCTTCAACAAAGTGGAGGAACAGAAGGAGCCCAAACCCATAGCGCAAAGCAATGTTTGCGAATGGAAAACAGCTCCTTTGAGCAGTAATAGTTACTCTCGAGTTGTAGCCTCTATTCCTCCTCAGTTCATCTTTAAGCCCTTCCAACCTATAGTGGAGCTAGTGTATGGACAAAAACAAGAGATTTATAATGAACAGAGCAGCTGAGATTTGCAGATCAAATCTTCCAATATAAAAAACGTGCTGACAAAGTTTTGCTCTTACAGTGTCCAAATGACAATGGCAACAAAAGACAGCTGGCTTCACACACAGCCTCTTTACAGGTCATTTTTTTTTTAATTCTGTGCACACAGAGGACTTTAAATTTACTTATTGATTTCTTATACCCAGCCTACAGTTTCCACGTTATCACTCACCTGATGGGCAACATATGCAGTATGAGAAATAATTTGCTTCCCACAAATTTTAAAAGCAGCTGTGGAAGAGGAATCCATGATAATAAAATAAAAAGGCTTGATCAGCTAGACTTGATCGTTCCCCAACCTATGCTCACAGCTGCAGAATACAAACCATGTTTTAACATAACTGACATCAAAATTAGTTATTACATAATACTTCTGTTTGTTTAATATGAATTGCACATTGATATACTAAGTATTATTTTTAAACAAAACTGCAGTAAAATACGATTTTAAATAAAACCCACCAGTTTTCTGACACATAGAGTTTTAGCAGCAATGGAGCTTTGTATAAATGGGGTCACGTGCTTTAAGTGCTTTTTATCATATTCATTATTTGTATGTTTTACTACTTTGTTATTTGTGACATTTACAAAAAATCTGTATTCTTTTCACTGCTACTGCTAAGTAAAGAATCCATAGTTCACTGCATATAGTACCATGACTGACTGGATCTGACTGCTGAGTGATTAGTAGTATTATTTACTATAATTCTCATTCACAGGTAGTTTCAGAAACAACAACCTATGGCTGTCTCTCCTTTCCCAGGGAAAGTATTGTTTGTCCCTTTTACAGCCTCTTGGCTCACAATGTACCTTGGCAGAAGATACAGTGGGCTACCAGCCAGTACCATTCCCCTGTGTAGTTCAGGCAGAAAGTAACCAAACCCAAAGCATTCAATTCACATTACTCTGTTTTTTAACCAAGCTGGATTTTATGTTCTTTAAGATATAATTTCATCATGCTGGAATGCAGAGTAGGCTTTTACCCATAAGTCGTAAATAGAATGTGAAATAAAAGTACTAAAAAATAAATTAAGGGAATGGTAAAATAAGGAGTCCTGCTGACATTTGCTACCTATCAATCATGATTGGTCTGAAAAATTATATAAATGACTGTACTAAATCGGATTTATTTAAATCTACATGATATGTTTTGCTGCAAATAAAAATCAGTTCACAATTTTTTTTTTACATGAAAAATAGAAAAAGACACAAATAAAAGTTCATGCTACAAATGAAAAACTAGTGTGAAAAATAAAGAAAAAAAAGAAAATTGAAAAACCCTTTAACACTTTACCATGACTGTTAGGAACAGTTAGAGAAATTACTTACCTTTTTAAAGTCATAACAAGATTAGCACAGAGTATTAAGTCAGCTCTTCATTATGGGAGGTACAATTAAAAGCCATTGGTTATAATAAAACAAATTGCTACACAAAGATGAAGAGTTTCCAGCCCAATATGAAAAGCTAACTCTTATGGGAGTACATTTCAACTCAATTTTACAACATGAAGGACAATTCAGAACAATGACATCAAAATATGAGTTATCACCAACAGAAAGAGCCAATTTCTCAGGAACACAGAGCCTGCAGTAGGCTAACCCATAGTCTTTCTCATTTATGGGAAAGCACTTTGCTCTGCTTTTAGGAAAGCATGCAGAATGTGGAACCACCAGCAGAAACCCAAACATACATACAGACACAGAGGACTAAGGTACAGCAAAGGGAATGTGTTTGCCAAGCTGTAATGAAGGAAGCAGGGTATGCAATGCACAGCAGCCATTAACAATTTAAGAACTCTGCTCTGCTGTCTCTTAAACACAAGGCAGGCTTCTTTATGAGCTACTGCACGTACTCAACTTATTAAGTGCATAACTCATATTACCTCTCCTTGAAACTTCAGCAGTATTAAGAAGACAATTTATTCTGTGCGATGTGGGAAAGTATGCTGCTGCTGCTTTTTTTCTACATGCCATTTATTAATAATTACACAATCTGAGTTCTCCACAATATACTCTATGCACACGTCATTTGAATGGTCTCTCAAATACTTACTTGCTTTAAATAGATTTCAAATCACACATGATCTGATTGATAACTGTAGGGGTTTTGAATGGTGTCTTTTGCCTAAATATGCTTTCCCCCCTAAGAGTGCAATATATATTAATCAGTATCTGTAGATAAATACATAAAATAAAACTAAACCATGAATGAAAATGTCTCAAATTGGTGTAATACTACTATAACAATTGATTTTGGCCTGTTATTCTAAGCAATATATGTAAGGTTAAACTAGGAGCAAAATGAAAAATGTAATGAAATACATTGGTTGGTTTCATTAAAAAGATGTTTGAAACCTATTCTGAGTAAGAGACAATTGCTTTGATTGAATTAATATTGAATATAAAAAATGAGTTGTTAAAAAAATTCACAGGAAATGTCTGTCTGGAATTGTGTACTTCAAAAAACGTTTAACAAAGTATTTGAGGATTCAATACTCCTATTACAAGATGCAATCTTTCTATTTCAGGAATGCATTCCTATTCAAACAGCACTTTTACACTGAGCTGAGTATGCAAAGCCTGAAGAGTATGCCTCATGGCCCTCAGAATTAGGACTAAAGCCAGTTGAAAACTACAGAATAATTTTTTCTTGTTATACTGAGAAAAACTCTGAAAGGGAAAGTGAGCTCAAGGAATTTGATAGCAGCACACATTACTCATAAACACATTTTTAAAAGGAGCAGCACTGTTGGTTGGATTCATCTCACCAAAATTTACATGTGAATAATGTCGTATTCTACACATGGAATTACACATTTGGAGTCAGTGAGAAGAAATAAGCAAAAAAAATCACTGGAAGCCAAAAACATTTTAGGAACAGATTTTTACTACTCATTAAGTGTTATGCTTGGTAAACTGGACACTGAACAGAAGTCACCTTCAGATCTTGAATGTGCCTTTATATCTTCAACCATATTTAGTTCTCTTTTCTGAGATTTTTTCTAGTCACCTACACTCTACATAAAGGTATATTTAATTTTGATAATTGTTTCCCAGTAAACAGTTAACACGTACATGGAATTGTATAGTCAGATTATGGTTTATCCTAACCACTGTTCAAACAGGATGGTGGAAGTGGATTGATGAATACACCACAGAAACATGAGGGCTGAACTGGTTCCCTTTACAGGAACAGTATAAAAAAAAGGTAACATTCAATATTTGGAAAAAAATTAAGTGAAAAGGCAAATGGTAGTTTTCTGAGATGCAAATAAAATGCTGAGTAGTCATTGTCTCTCAACAGAAATGGACCTTGTCCTGGAGATGGAAAATCAGTATGTTTATCACTAGAAGAGGGTTCAAACAAAATGTTACACATCAAATAAAATTGCAAGCTGGAGGCCTCACTGAATGAGAAAACAGGAAGAACAGTGATATATACAGCGAAAAAGGAGATAAAATAGTAAACTGCTGGTCAGAAAGCTAAAGGGAAAGCAAACGTGCTACTACAAACTGGTAGCATAGGCTTGACAGTTGAGAATAAAAAGAGGCAAAGAGAAAAAAAGTGGGTTTTACTTCTTCACAGGAATTTTAATAAAACATTTACATTTGTATGAGAAAAAAATATAAGCTGGATTTTGTGTTCTTAAGAGTATGAGACAGCATCTAGATATGCTGTATGAGTAGCACTGGAAAGACATTACATTTCTGTGATATTTTTAGGGCTGTTCAGGACTTATTCAAGATCATACTGGTTTTGTTCGGTGAAGCAGTATTAATTATAGTACCCAGACATGGAGAGGACACACATCTTGAGTAAGCTAAAGTCCTTATTAAATCAAGACATAAAAATTATTGCCAAATAATTTGTGCACAACCTCCAACAGATATTTCTAACCTGTGCTAACAGAATTCAAGTGGGATTTGTAAGACACAAGAAATCTCTAGGAACAGTGCACTTGGCAAAATCCAAAGTTCTGTTACTTGTATTATAGCTGTGAACAAGTTCTTTTATTTGTTTGAATGAAAATCTTAAACAACCCCCAAATGTTACCAAATATTTTATAGTTTGTAAATAAAGGCAGAGTGAATAAATTTTATTTCCAAAGAGATACAAGAGAAGGAGGTTCCTGTTGTCCTTGTTGTTTGTCACAGAAATAGGGTTTATTTGCCTATTCATTACAAATATTTTGCTTTTAAATGAAATTTCACTTTTTTCATATATCTATTTTTTGACTCAGCAACAGTCAATTTCAATGCAGCATTAAACCAACAAAATTTCCACATTACGGTAAAAAAAAGGTAACTTTTTCCTCGAGGCATGACCCTCAAAATCAGCATTTTAAAATAAATTCTTCAATCAAATATAGTTAAACAAAATTGGCAAGTTGAAGTGAAACCAAACATTTAGGAAAGTTCAGATCAATGTTATGTGTGCAACTCTTATTTTTCCTTTGACATGTAGTCATTGTGAGTTCATCATACTTATTTTCAGCAGGGTTTCTGCATGAGACAAGATAAGGCTATTTCCTTTTAATCTCCCTGTTCAAAAACTAGTTTCATGTTAAACTTACTCAACATTATTCAAACTCTCTTCTGAATGGGAACTTATTTACTTCTTTAAAGATTTCCCTGCTGTGCTTGGTTCTACAACATAAAACATCCTAATACATGTGAAATAGTTTAATCAATTGTTTGCCAGCAATTTTAGTTGGATATTTTTATAGTTATTATCACTCTAATGTGATATGGTTGGACTACTTTTTTAACTATATGAGCAGGAACGAAACATATGTTTTCCCATGTGGTTTGATCAGGATTTCTGCAATGGCTTAACTCCAAAGTAGTTTATTTTAATTAAGCTTAACATTTTTATTTGAGCTAGGAGCATCAAATTTGAAGGGTTTCAAGTACAAGAGCAAACCCCAGGAAACGATAATCATATATGGTGTACATTATAGACATGGATATATACAGTATTCAGTGAAAACCTCAGACTTGGACACTTTCAAGCATAAAACTTAATAAAGCTCTTCTAAGATTAAAACTAGGAAGAAAAAGCTGTAAGGAAAAATAAAGCTTCAGTCAATGAATACATCTGAGCAACAAATATCAGTACAGTGAACTTACTGTACGAAGAGCTAGGTTTCTGCCTTTGAGTTGAGGCAGAAAGACAGACAATATTCTTCTGAAAAAGATCCTTAAAGTGAAATCAGAATGGATGAATAATGTGATCGTTTCAGAGAGTTCATAAGCTATGGACAGGAGAGCCTCGAATCGAGCAAACACTGCACTGAGAACTGTACTGTCCTACTCAATTAGACATTATTTGTCAAAGTGATGAGAAATACAGATGCAGGAAAAGGATTTTCACTTAGGATTTTCCTTTGAGGCTCAAAGGCTCAAAAGGCTAAGTTTCCTTTACTGCTGTCTTGAATTAGGCAGTCTGGATTGCAAGGTCCAGCAGCAACCACCAGCCTCCTTGCAGCAATTATGTGCCTGAGAAGAGAATATTAATTTGGCTGGGCTTCTCACAGCATTGCATCTTGGAAATTCATAGAAGAGAGAGGGAGATGGAAAATACTGTGAATAAGGACATTCTTTCTCCCCTCCAGCTCTTAAATGAAAAACTTTATAGTAATTTGGCTTAGGAAAAAAAACCCCAAACCTGTTCATGTTACAAAACTGCATTTGAAATACTGGAAAAACAGGAATATAATGTAGGGAGCACTGATGGTAACCCACTGGCATTTGAGCTATATGCTACTGACACTTGAGCTATATGTTGCTGACAATGCTGTGTACATCTGATTTGATTTCCATGTGTTAAAACTGACACTGTCCACTAGAGATACATGTAAATTAGATCACACGTATGGCATTTTACATCAGTGATTAATTCAAAAGCCATAATAGCACTCTAATAGAAGCTTTGTGTTATTAGCAGTGTAACAGAATACAATCTGATGTCTGGCTTCTCTGACAAACTGATGTAAATATTAAAACCCAAACAAATAAATACTAAACATTGTATGCGGCTGAGCAGCTTGCTACTGGATTTAAAAAGAAAACAGTGGTTGTCTAGAAAAGAAATGTAATTTATATCTAATCAAGTTAGTTTTGATGCCATACAGTCCAAGGTATGGTAGAGCACAAGAAAACAGAAAAACTCCCTTTGCTTAAATGGATGTAATGATAGAGAAATAATGGTAAGACATTTGGAAAATGCAAATTTAGATTACATACTTGAGTCTAAACTATAACCAATCAAAAGGAAAATGACATTCATAGCTCCCTGACTTGATCTAATTTGTTTCATAAAGGACTGCACATCTCTACCATAAGGTGGGGTGAAATGTGTGCCTACTTTTTTGGAAGAAGAAGAAAGGGAAAAATTCAGAGACAGGCACTTAAAATTGAATCATAAAGACTTGTCTTGAAACAAAAAGCAGAGAACTTTAAAGTTCCAGATGAGGAATGATGAAAATGATTTCTGAATTACTTGATTTTTAGAATATAGAAATGTATATAAGATTATATGGTAAATAGCTGTTATCTTATAACTCAATTTTTTAGGGCCTATGCTTCCTAGTAGACACTTTGAATTTTATTTATTCTCTCTGATAAATGCAGAGCTGGAAAGCATTTTAACATATGAAAAATCAGCAAAATAATTACAATTTAAAAAAATCGAATAGACAAGGTTTGTCAAAATCCGTAATATGAAATGCGATGCCATTCAAAACCCCAGTTTTTACCACTCTCCTGAATTTTAAATAGTTCTTTGTAAATGAACTTAGTGCTTGAACTGAACTTTTAAGTAAAGAACAAAAGAGTAAGTGCAAAAGGTTAATATCAAAGCATAATTTGATTTGACAGAAGTCACAAGGTAAGTACCATGCACAGAGAAGCTGGAGGATTAACCAGAATTTTGCTACTGTTTTGAATGTATGAACTAATAATGGTTCTAATTTGAGATTCAGCAGTAGGTAAACAAAGATAAATTGTATTTGAAACACAAATACAGGAACATTTCTTAATTAATTTTTAAAAAAATAATTTTACTGTAAATATCTAAGATGTCATCAAAGCTATTAATATATATCTTGATCAGATTATTGCAATAACACACTCCTTCCTGATATAACTTGAAATGTTGCCATTTTCTCACTCCCGAGCTGTCATTAATGCCTTTCTTGATAGGACATCTAGTTCTTGTAGCTACAACAGTTCTCTAGTCTAGTATGCCAGGGAGAATGCTACAGAAGATATTTTGTGCAGCTACTAACCCCAATAACAAGAATGAAGATAGAACTAGTTATTTTCTACAAATTTTCTGCAAATTATTTTCTACTAAGGAAAATACATCACTGACTTTTCATACATTTTTGCAATTTATTGTGCACTGAGGAAAACACATTACTCTACAAGAAAGAATTTTAATTCATTAATTTTTCTTAAGCCTAGAGTGAGGTAGTACTATTAAAGCAAAATGCAACAGAAAAAGCGTAATTCTTGAAATGGTGATTGCCAAATTGAAACCTTTGACCTCTTGTTCATGTTTGAAAGATAAGTATCTACAAATTCTAATTTTACTTAAAACCTCATTGTTGTACTAGCAACTGCAAAAAAATAAAACAGAAAACCAGGATGAGATTGTAACAATATAGTTGGGCAAGACCCAAATGATGAGTGGATCCTTACTGGCTCTCTCGTGCTCATTTATTTGCAGCTAGGCAGCAATTCAAAATGCTGGGCTTACTGTGCACACAGGATTCTCTTGAGTCTCACTGTCAAAAGTAGTTCCCTCTGCCCTTAAGATACAAGTGGTTCATTCAGCTGCAGATCAGTTGTGCTATGTAGCACATACTTATAACGGATACCAACGGTGAATTTAACAAACTGTACCTAAAATGGAATTCGAGGTTCTATACTGTGGTAAACTCCTGGAAGTCAGAGAGGCACTTCTCGGTCTTTTAGCACTGCTTTCTATTCAAACTGGCCTAAGCAGCAGAAGAAAAAGCTTCTTACCTGGCCTTAGTTCTGTAGAACAAGATTTGGTTATTTACAACATCTTGTAATGTCCACTATCTAAAATACTTCAACCTAGAGTATTTGGAAAAAAAATGGACTTCTGAAGTCAACTGCCTGTTGCAGGAAACAGTCTTTCCTCTTGTTCTCTGAATACCGCTGATGAGTAATTCCCTGTACAGGTCCCTGTGTTCTTGTATTATCAGGAAGATAATACAAGTCTCTGCTGTTCTATTAACAATGCTAAGAATACAATCAAATCCCATCAATCAGTATGCAGCCAGTACATATTCCTAAACTATTTTAATGGAAATAATGTACTTTGTGGGAGAGAAATTAATGCATAACTTTGCAGATCTTTCACAACGCGAGGAGGTATCATGTTCTAACCACTCAATGAGGCTGAATAAAACATGAAAAACTACAGACCTGAGTGTCTCCCTCTCTGAAAAACTTATTTTTTTATTTTTTTTAAGAAAGCAGGGCATAGCACTGCAGTAAACATTTCACTGCCACTATACTTATCAACAAGCAGACCAATAGGTTTCCTTCATTACACTTTCAGCCAAACATACAGCGCATGCAAAAGCCAGAGGAAAGGAAGAAAGAGAGAGAGAGAGATTGATGCTGGTAATAAAAAGTCTGAGATACAAATGAGGATAAAAAAATGGGGTCATTGTGTAATACTACCTAAGTGTAACTTTATAAATTAGGAGACTATGGACCTTCATTGGTCAACCCACGGTATTTTTAAGATACAAGCTGAAGTCAGTGTACTTCTAAAAATGGAAGTGAAGCCAATCTGATTTAATAATTTCTTAAGTGAAATACTGCTATTAAAAAAAACAAACTATGTTTTGTGCCAACAGGATAATAAGTAAATTACAGATATATTACACATATATCATACTGCACAACTGCTAAGTCAGCAAAATCCCTTCTTAATATTTCTACTCTTAGAAACAAAATTGAAGTATTCCTGCAAACATTTACAAAAACTAGAACCATGAAGCTAAATGGTTTTCATGAAGGGGTAAAAAAAATTATTGCACATTATGAAATTCAAAGAGAATACAAATTTATATTTTATCATTATACCATTTGAGAGCATTAAAGCTTTACTTCTCTTGCCGCAAAGGAACAACTTCTAAAAGAAACTCACTTTGATTTAACTGAATTGAACCAAAGACAGCACTTCATTCTAGACAAGTGGAATTGTTAAGCTGCTGACTGGGGCTCAGTAGGTATATACTACTACTACTCTATAATGCCTTAAGTTCAACAAAGTATGAAAACCTTTTTGTAACTAAAGGTAAGTAGAGTTTTTTTTAAACTTTGTGCCCTTTCCTTTCAAATAAGCATTAACTGACCACACCCACACTTTCACCAATGCAACTGGTGACAATAAAAAGGAACAGGTAAAAAGAAGCTTTTCCTAATTATTAGACTTTGATATGCAAAACAGCCTCTCCAAGGACGTTTTCTATAAGAAAAATCAGGCAGAAAATTCCACCTCAAATTCTTCACAATACACAGATCCCAAGTTTCTCTTCTACTGGAAGATATTTTACTTCTTCAATCAAAGACCTTCTGTGTAACAGCAGAAAAAAATCCCTGATGGTACACTCACTTTCCTTTTTGGCAATCTTAGCTTGAGGAATGCCAACTAATCCAATTCCAGAGCTATTCTCAACAATTAAAATTGTAAGGGAATTTCTCATGATGAATCTACAGCATCTATTTCTGAAAAACAAATTTCAGAAATTGTTTATATCAGGTTATATTTTCTTTTATCTTTTGTTGCACCTTTGTCTGAAGGCACGTTCAGCTGAATTCCCACAGCATTGACTCAATTTCTTTCGTTTCTGGTGTCCTCTGAAGGTCCAAAGCTATTTGGTGATGACTTGGACATATAAAATTAAGATGCTCTGAACTTGGTGTTTAAGAATCAGCTTCAGAAAAATATTTCTTGGAATGAGAACCACAGAAATAGGTATAGACACAAGAAAACAACCTTGACATCATATCAAAAGTATGGATAATGAGACACTATGCAATACAACATAACTCCTTCCCCTTGATCAACACTAATGTTGGGCTTTTGGACTTGATTTTATAAATACCTCAGTTTGGGAGAATTTCTATCACATAATTTATAGGTCAGGATGTTGTTCACTTATAGCAGCCTTTCCCATTTTCCAAAAGTAATAGCAGGTGACATTGAGCATTGTGGGACGTGTGTCCTGATAATAAGCTATATTTCTGAATGAAGAGTCTCTTACAAAGTTAGAAAATACACTACAAATCCTTTACGGACCCCAGAGAATCTCCAGCCCCTCCTTGCCTCTTCAAATAGCTACAACTGACACAGAGATCTTCAGTTCAAATTGATTTGTTCCTTTGGATCTGTCATTGGCTCAAATGGCTTGCTCAAAAATACAGAGGGTGCTATCCTGTCAGCAGAGAGGAATGTATCCATATTTTTTTTACACCTTCAGTTTGCAATTTAAAAGAGGTCTTGCACTGTATGTTTCATAAGCATGAAATTCTGATCAGCTGGAGATTTTTTAACTGCATCACAAGATCCGTTTCACCAGGCAGCCAGGTTATTCACATTTAAGATATGAAGATCTTCCCTTTGGACAGAGTGTAAAGGATTAATTGCTTGTAAAGTCTCATGGTGTCACCTTGATACTTCAGCTAGCAGACTCTTTGCTACAAATTGCAAAGCCATCCTTGCTCGACAGTGTTCCCAAAGTTTTCATGCATACAAGACTTCAATTTTCTTCTTCTGTTGTGTCCAAGATCACTAATTGGTACTACAGCCTGATAACTTCAGAGAAGAATACATAATTTTTGGCATCTGATCAAGCAGAAGACCCATAAATGTTGACCAGTCACCAGCCACAATACCTTGGTTTGTATTTCTTTCAGTGATCCCTCCAGAATTGGAAATGGAAAAATGGCTGAAGTTTCAGGCAAAGCAAGAAGAGTCCAGTTTCCCTGAAAGCAGCTTATTTACTTCACAATTGGTAAGAGTATGATCACTTTTTTTGATGATGTGAACTATCACAGTTGGATCCTTTGGAAACAAAGCGTCATCAAGGTGAAATGCCTGTTGAGCCAGGGCTTTTTCTTCATTTCATACAGATCATTCAGAAGAACATCCGCTTGAGTGAAGATGGCGCTTATCTTGCATCTGTAAGCACTAAACTTAATTTCTTGCTCCTGTATTAGCTTAGAAAAAAGTGTCTTTGTGTTTTAGTATTACTTGTGTATTGCATATTGGTGTTCTGCTGATAACCATGACAAAAGCAGTGAGCCTTTCATGTAATACAGTAATGAGGCACAACAAACTGCAGAATATGTATCAGGTGCTTTTAAGAACACACACCTGATTATCTTTAAAATGAGTTGTCTCCTGGTGGAGCCAGACAGCAATTATTTATCTATGACAGAAAAACTGGTAAGCATCTTTCTCTTAAAGAATTTTATAAGATCTTTTGCCTGCTCATACACTGAAACTAGAAAAACCTTGCTATTACTAAGGATAAAGAAGTGCTAGGAATGATTGCTTGAGCAGCTGAACCTTGGAGAGCAAATTAGACACACATCAGCAAGGTATTGTTTACACACAGATTTTCCTGCTTAGGAACAAAGTGACTTAGTAGGTGATGCTCATTAATAGAACATTCACATCAGGTTTAGAACTTGGCCCAGAGTGTGAGACAGAGTGAACAGTCTTTTTTTTTTTTTTTTTTTTTTTTCTGAGATCTTAAAAATACAGAATAAATAACTGTATGTGCTCAAGACTGATTCAGCACTGCAGAAAACCTCAAGTCCATCTTTTTGACACTCATCCATTACTCAATTATAATCATATGCTGAAGCCTAATCTTTACACAGTGGGTCATGGCATTAATTGGACAGTATTTTACAAATTTTGTTTTTATGCCATGATGTAGTGAAATCTAGTTTATCTTAACATCTTTCTCCTTTTTTCCCATCCTAATTACAATATTTTTTTTTATTCATTTCTTGCTAAGATGGTACTATACCTTATTACAGAAGACTACCATGAAGCTGATATGGAACAGTTTACAACAGTATATGCATTTTTACAGGTAGTGACCCAAGCCAGAACTTTGGGAATTAATAATGAGCTTCAGATATCCTAAACACACCTATATCTAGATGTGCAACTAGTAATCATAATGTGATGGCCATCTTTACAGAGTCTTTGCAGTTTCACTGACTGAAAATTGATCATAATAACCAGTGAAGCATTTTGTAGCCTGGACATCTGTAAGTTTGTTATTTTCCTTTTAACATAGGATGTAATTAAGGATGCTTCTATTATGTAATTTATGCTTATATGTGAAGTAGCAGTTGCCTAGCTAGACTGCACATCATGGTGGTCCCAGACTGGTACAGTGATTTTAAAACCACGCTGAACACGGTTGCAGATTGATCATGCAAAATCTGCCCCCCACAGCTGATTTTTCCCCACTTGTGCACAGTGCAATGCAAATAAAAGAAAAAAGTAAACAAACAAAAAAAATGTGTGATGGGCGAGCAGGTCGACTGTGTGAGAGAACACGTGCAAAGTATACCTCAGAAACACTATAGGTGGATGAGCACGAAGGGAGCCGAGCCTGGTTGTGCAGTGGGGAAAAGAAAACACTGTTAAAAAAGAAATGGTGGCACAGTAAGGGTCTCAGAAGGTTTTCTGTATAGGTGGTTCCAGCAACTGAGATAGTAGCAGGGGGTTCATTAAGTTTCCATGACCAGCTATTTCAGAAACTCCAGATTTATGCCTTTTAAGGTGGAAGCTTCTTAATAGGAAAAAAAAACAACAAAACAAAACTAAAGATGAATCTGAAGACAACTATCAATCCTCCCTCCTCTAAATAACTGACTACACTACCCTTGGGACAATAAGGTATTCTAGGATGATGCTTTACCAGTCTCTTTCTCTTAAAACTATCAGCTTTATTCTAACTCTGCAAAAGGTACAATGTGAAAACCCAACTGAGGCCCTGTTCCTCCCTGTACATTGCTATGTTTTCAGATGCTCAGACCCAGCATTTTGGTGATGGAGGTTTTTCTTCAACCTCACTGCCCAAAAACCAGAGTACTTGCCAAGTTAAATGGCCAGATATAGGTCAGTAGAAATCTGCAGATTACATACATCCTTAAGCAACGTAAAGTGCTGTGATTCTGTAGGGACACTCTATGCTGTCAAAAGCTTTCAGCACACACACGAGTTCATTTGTAACACTACAGTTTTACTGATAGCTTAAAAAAAATTTGTTTTTACAAGATATCCGTTTTCTATATTATTAACCACTCAGTCATAACTGAAGTATTAAAAACGAACTCCCCGGTTATTTATAGGATTTATTTTCCTAACAAATCTGAAAATCCATTCTTTGGTTGAAAACATTTAATGTTGCAACTACTAAGAGTAGTCTGAGTTTTGGTTGTCTTTTTTCTTTTTCTTAACTTTTGTTAGATTAATAATTACCTGGTGACAACTGGTTATGAAGAAAGAGTAAAAGCAGCTTAATAGATTTAATTTAAAAAATCATGGTTCTTTTAAATGCACAAAAAATCTCCTCTTAATTTTTTTCTAGGGGTGGAAAAAATGTATTATCAGAACTCCCAGCAAAACAGAAAAAAAACCCAGAGAACCCTTTCTGACAGAGCAAAAATTGTTTCGAGAAACATTGCTTTGAAAGCTTTCTAAGAAAGATAAGGTGTGCTTTTGCTTAGAACAGGGGTTCTGCTATTCTTATTCCTATTAGTACTTAATAACTTTACACAATTTTGTGTTTTCTTTTTCATAGTTCCAGTTTTATAGAGGCAAATGATAATATTCCCTTCACTAAGATACCTTTGTATTTTATTTCTCCCTATGCTCACACACACACACACATACACTGTTCCTTAATATCTCACTCACTCAAAATTCTTTTTTCTGATTCATACCTCTATAGACTCTCAATTTACCTATATTATTTTCTCATCATGATGAAATCTAAGGTATGCTTAAGTGTTCTGGTCTCAAAATGATCTGAATGTTCTTGAGAAAAGGATTATGCTCATATCACACTTCTGCACAAAGTGATTCCTGTTTGTTTTATTTTCAGTAGGATCATACAATAAGACTGTTTAATCTGCTGCACACTTGCAATTTCCTGATCATTTCTATGTCATGCTATTCTCAATTTTTAAGCATGTCTGATTTCAGCGTTTTGTAAGTGAATTGCTACTGCATTATTAAAATCAAATATCAATACTTTCCCATGCTCCTTCAAAGATTCTGAAATCTATTCCCTACTACTCTGCTTAAAATTTGTTGTCAAACATGAACTCTAGTGATAATTTCTTCCAGTTTGAGAGATGGAGCAGCACTCCTTAGTTTGTACGCTACCTAACAACCCCTACATACTACATTAGGTGAAGCTACTGTGCTAACATATGAGCTGCTGGGCTCTTTCCCCCACGAACAGTCAAGTGAAGGGGCCACACTGTCAGTCACAGAAAGTCCCCACTGTGGGAATGATTTTAAACAGGCCATGCCTCTTTACCCCAACTGGGAATCTGGTTCAGAGGCTGCTAGAGCAATTTGTTGTTAGTGTGATGGCCTTACTGGCTTGAACCAGATCTTTAATAATGGAATATTAAGACTGGGAATAAAAGCCCCATAAATGTAATCTTTCATTGTGATCAAAGAAGGCAGGTGCTTAAAGTAAGATTGAGCACTGCATGCAGGAGACCGTAGACTCTGAAAGATACAGCTCTGTATGAAAAATGATAATCACAGTTTCATTAAGCATCATCTATGGACACTATTTAGCCTCTATTCTGAGAACATTTTCCTTGAGCAAAACCAGAATCTTTGATTTGGAACCATGCTGGTCAAAAGCCACACAAAAATTGTTTGGCGCATTACTTGGGAAGTCTGTGCAGAATTTCTATACTTAGATACAATTTTATTTTTTTTTTTTTCTCATGGGCTTTCCATAATATTTTTCTGCAGAGTTTAAACTGACATTCGTAGCCTGCACAACTACAAAAATCTTCAAAACACAGCTTGAGGCAGTATTGCTCTGTTGAATTTCAGCTGAACTCCACACTTCCAGGAAGGTATCAATTTTAGCAGGTATTATGAGCTCTAAAATATAAATCAGTCAGCTGTTTCACTGTTGGTCATCTCAGTAGCTAATACACTTAGATGCTACATACAGTAGGGAATGTGAATATGTCCAAGTGATAGAAGACTACTTTTTCTACATAGCATTTCAGTTTACCTTCAAACACAAGTCTCTGGGAGGGGCTAAAGGATAAAGCCATGAAAAGAACTGAAATAGCTGTAAGGAAGATGAATGAAGATCTCAAGAAGAAATGAAAAAATAGATTTCAGGTCAGGATAACTTTTTCTGTAAATGGTTATGCATTACTGCTCATATTAAAAACAGTGTTTTAAATGAAAACTACTCAACCCCCCCCCAACTGCTTAATGAACTCAAATTTTCATGCATGTTTTCAGTGTAATTTTATTTCAAGCATCTGGCAGGCTTTAGAAACTTTTGGTGGAATCTGAGATACGCTGCAGAATTCCAGTGTTTCCTACATATTTCCACTGGCCTTTAAAGGTAGCTGGGAAAGCATGCCTTTACAATACATTCTGAAACAAAGGTTCCACCTTAATAGTATACCCGATTGTGCAATAGCATTTCATTTTCACTTATGGGGCTGGCCATCAGATACTATATGCTCCCCCTCCCACACCATTCAATACAGTTGTCACCTTGTAGGAGGATTAACAACTTACATCTAAACCTCTTTCCAAAAGCAGTATGGAAGAGATGAAAATGATTTTAAAGATGAGCTGTTAACAGATCCAGCATTATTTTCTTTCCAATTGTCCACTATTCAGTAAGGATTTGTTCTGTTCTTTGATCAGTCATTTGTATGATGTCTTTCCAAACGTTGCCTCATCTAAAACATCCATTACAGCATGAATCAGACTGGCAGTGACAAAGCAGCAGATTTTAGTGACATATTATTATATTTGCTTGTTTTAAGAAACTTGAAGGGCATATGCAGAATATATGGAACATTTCTTCGTTCACAATCTGACTTCCTCACTTACATTGTGTAGGTTATGGCCACAAAATAACAGATCAAGTGGCACAGAGGAACAGGACAATTTCATGACAACTAATTTCTCATGGCAAATTTAGTCACAGTTTTTAATTTTAAACCTCTCCCCATATCACATTCTGTGAAATAATGTGTGATTAGAGTAACTTTTTTGTAGTACAAATTTTCATGACATAATTTTTTCTGGCTTTATTCACTAGCACTAAATCACAAATTTAAGAGTGAGTAAAATAAACGAACTTGCTTTGTCTTGATCATGACTAATAAATTTGAGTTGCTGCCAAATAAAATATTACACAGTTCATTCCCCCAAAAACTTGATTCTTAAAGATTTGGCAGGGAAAAGATACAATCCTTTAATAAAATTTATTTTATAGAAAGCTGCAATATATTAGCAGCTCAATTTCCTTGTATTTGACCTGCAAAAGATTAGAAACTCAGGGGCCTTATTAGACAGTAAGCAGAAATCAACTTTATGTCAGATACATAGCTGGATTTGCAAAAGCATCCAAAAGAGGTAAAAATCATCAAATCATTATCATTACCAAAATAATCTTGCACTATATAACACAGTGGATTATGCAATAGAATGATAGTGCTGAGAATGACAACAGTCATAGTGTATGGAAAACACAAACAGGACATGAATCTAAAGAAATTATTCTCAGAATCTTCACTGGATAGATGTACAAAGGGATAAATCGTTATTAACTTTCACATCTACTATACTCATAACTGTTTTTTTTTCTAATTTTCATTATACATTAAATTATTTGGCTTAAACTCACTTCTGCAGAATTGCTGAAAAGCTGATCTCAATTGATGAGGTAAACTATTAACCACGATACTGCTGTCAGTATTGTATGTTAGATTTGACTTGCTTTCTTAAATATTAAAAAATGGGCAACTTCGTAGAGGTGTCATGACTAATATATTAGATCCTAATCCTTTTTTCATATTGCCTAAGAAATGTGTTGTAGAATTTTTTTCTGTTAAAAAAAAAGCAAGGAAATGTGCATAGCTGGCATTAAACCAAATATTAACCTATTTTGTGAGATAAAATAGGGGCCCAAAAAGATTAAAGGTAAAGACAGAGGTACATGTGAACCTGTATGCTCTTGGGTTACCTTCTATCAGCCATAGTTTTCAGTTCAGGTAAGGCTATCAATCACTGGCAGAAGATATTTTTATCCTTTAAATTAAGGGTATTTATTTTATTTGTTGCTAAGTTTACTATTTAGGAAACTTGTAGATATGCAACTTCAATTTTGGAAAGGGATTTTTTTTAGTTGCTGTAAAGCCAAGCAGTTTGTTTAGCATTCATGAAAATGAAGTAGGATATTCTTTTAAACAAATCCTGTCAATCAGGTTTCTCAAAAACATTAAAATGAAACCCCAGCTAGAAAAGAAGGAAAACATGAAAGCAGAAAGAGAGAGAGAAAAGAGTAAAATGGGGATGAGAGGACAAACCAATCAGATTTGGTGTTACCAGCCAGTGGAAGTTTTAAAACAACAGATCACCGAGCGAAAGCGTACATTTACTGGGAGTGAGCATCCTTTTACACTGCCTTCTAGGTGACCTCTGAGCTCCTCCAGCTTTCCATGGAGCTACATGTAAACATCAGAAAATGAATTGAAAAAGCAACCTGTTCTCTTGTCGCTTTTTTTTTCTTCTTTTTTTTTTTCTCTTGTTCTTTGTTTTCGTGGGGTTGTTGTTGGGTTTTTCTGGTTTTTTTTTTTTTTTTTTAATAAATCATAGCATGACACATTTCTCACTGCCTCTGGCAAAAACCTTTTGAGACATCAAAGTGCTTTGAACAACACAGACATACAAGCTCACTAAACTTGGAATCTGGAAACAAGGTATTTTCGCTTGACTAACGTGGCTCTTTTATCAGTCCAGGAAAAAAATTGGAATGATCAATGAACAGATCATTCTAAAGCTACTGAACCTCTGCTACACTGTTCATTTATTATTTGTTTCCTTGTTTATTGGTAAGGTTGTGTTCTAGAACTTATTTCCATTGAAAATAACTTTTTAGAAGTAAATTTTAATGTTTGGGAACCTGAATCAGGATTTCTCATTTCCTAGAAGGATATTCCTATAAGATTTTGTGTCTAAATATTTATTCTGGGTCATGAAATTAAATACTAGGCAATCAGATACAGAAATAATAATCGTAAATTAGGTATCAGTGGGTGTCCAAAAAAGTAATAGGTGAATCCCACCACCTAAATAAGCTACATCTTCTGCATATGTATATGCATTAAGCATTTCAAATGCATGATACATTTATAATTGTATGCGATGACCCATTAAAATGTACAGGTCACAGTAATTACATACATGGTTTTCAAAAACTGCATAGAAACTATGGCTGTCTTGTATTTTACTCCACATTAATTCAGTGGTCCCAAATGTCTTCCATTTGAAACAGTGTCCCATTCAGGTACAGTGCTCTTCTCATCTATACAGTAACTAAACCCTCTTTTCAAAGCCTTACAGACAGTGAGGAATGCTTCAGATGCCTCCAGCTATAACTTGTATAAACAACTGGCTTCTTTTTCTACACTGAGATCAAATTAAATGGTGGCATTACTGGCAAGAGGTGCATAATTAATCCTTTCCCTCCCCTTCTTTATGCTCAGTGAAATTACATTTTCACAAAGAGCAGCTGTAGAGCAGTGTTAGAGAACAGAGAGGATGGCTTGTTCTGGAACAAAGGCAATACACTCACAGACAAAACCAGACCAAAAGATGAAAAACCAAGAAGGCAGGAAAGGCAAGGAGCGTGCAGAAAAAAAAATTAAACAGTTCTTGAGAAAGCACTGACAAGAAATAAAGTGGAAAAAAAAAAAAGTAAAACTGTATGGCTGAAAAAGAGGCAACTGTTGAGATGGAACATTAACAGAATGGCCTGGACTGCACATGACCAGCATCTCGGTATAGAATATGACCTATGTTTTAAACCATTTATTAGTGTGTAACACTATGCACAGTGTATACTGATTTAGACATCTGCCTGTTTCGTTAAGTGCCCTAAATATTTGAGTGTGTTTGTAGAAACATAAGAAAAGGCAGAAGGGGCTAATTATTACCAAAACAGTGGCTTCCTTCTTATTAGCCTCACATTAATCTCTCTCTCATTTCCTTTTGTTTACTCTGATTTTTTCTGATTTTAAAGGCTAGATATACATGAAATATTCATTCTCTTGTAATGGTCTTTTGCAGAATTAAATGCAAAAAGTGTGAGCACTACAGAAGTCTGATTTCATTTCAAGGTGGGAAGCAGTAGCCTGAAGATGAATAAGTCACTTCTCCATTTAACAGGCAGTTAAGAGACAACAAGCAACACAAATCAGAGAAGTGGTTTAATCATGATCATCAAATTACAGGCACTTCAAGACAGTTGTTACTACCTCTTATCTACAGTGACATTCAAAGCTAACTAACTGGCAGCCTGCCTTCAGTACGTAGCTCTATGTGTAGCACAGAAACAAACAAAACGTGACCCAACAGCAATAAGAATACTGAAATAAAAATGATGAGATGGTGAGAAATGGAAAAGCCCCTTCCCTCCCTCCCCTCACCTCCCCCTTCAAAAGGAAAAGTGTAGGCTATAGAAGAAAACTTGCAAAATAAATGTTAGAAACATATTTACTTTGAGGGATCCAACTCTACTAGCAACTCCTTTGCTTTCATCCGGCCGTCTAATTTGCTACAATGGGGGAAGATGGGTAAAAAAGACAGAAGAATAAAGAAAAAGTGAACTTAAAAAAATTTCCACACAATCAGTTAGCAGTACATGCAAGACATCAATTTGACTCTCTGAGACACCTCTAGAGGACAAAGACACAGACTCTAATTTCTGGAATAAATGATGCTTTATCATGGCATTTTAAACTTGCTTTGATGATAATTTTTATTTCGATGTATTACCAATCTGGCACATATGTTGCATGCTGAATTCACTAACATTTTTTGAAGAATACACATTACTTATCTGATTTGCATATGAAGAATAATGAAGTTCTAAAACTCTAACCAAAGAAAAAAACATCCTATACCTTTCACAAATCATATGATTGAAGTATGCTATAACTGGGAGTGTCGGGCCTGGCAAGTATCATGGTTGATACCTGACAGAACGCAATACAGATTCCTATTGACCCAGGCCTAGAGATTTTAGCCACTGCTAACAAGATTCCCAGTAAAAATTATGCTGCCCAACCAGAAAATTTTAATGCCAGACCAATATTAGATTTTTATTTTAAAAATACCATATCTCTCCCCCAACATTTCCTACCTGATTACTTTTCCTATATTATATAGATTTTTTTCCTAGGTGATGCAGAGGATGGAAGAAACAAATGAGGTAGCTTCTCAAAATGCTTTGTACTGTTAGAAGGATGTAAAATAAAACATTCATTTACAGCGAAAGTGCTTTTCAGAATTGCTGAATCCAGTAAATTTATCTCTTTTTTACTCATAATTTAAACTTGTGTCATGTCATTTGAAGTAGAGAGGAAGAAGAAAATAAAAATGACTTCAGGGATATCCTTCTAGTCTGAGGCAAGACTGAATTGAAAGCTTTTTCATCTGTTAGTTGTTTCACAGGTTATGTAAAACAAAGTCCCACAGAACTGAGGTGAACCCTTTCAAACCACATTAACTGGCTTTTTAAAAAAAAAATCTCAACAAGGAGACCAAAGACTGAATGAACCATGAAAATTCAACTATGCTTTATGCTCTCTGGACCACACCAGCAAGAGCATAAGTTAGATTGCCACTTTTTGTTTTTACCTGACCCATGGAAAATAGAGAAATTAATATTCAAAACACAGTCAACTGAATGCTTTTTTTACTTGTCCTAGATTCTCAAGAAAATAATGCAACTAAGCAATACATTAACAATTTAAATACCTAGTACTGACAGGATGTCCACTAGCAAAATACACTGGAAACATATTTATGTAAATTGTTGCTTTCCTTCCCTGGTTTTATGGCAAAAAAATAGTATCTGTTTTGAACTCTCAAGTGAAACACTCACATTACTGTTTTGATGGGACTCTGGGCAAATCTCTAATCAGTTCTAGTACACTGAAGAAAAAAAAAACTTTCATTCTTAAATAAAATATGTCTCCTTTAGAGGACAGATACAATTAAAACATATGCAGTTGTAACCTAGCTGGTATATTTCTCCTAATAAAAAAAAAAAAAGAGCCTCAAGTGGAAAAAAGATGCTTATTTGAAAGGAAAACAAGAGGAGTTAGAGCAAAGATACTTGGCCTAATACCCTGGTGGAGACATTAGCAGTCCCAGACAATTGGACATAATCAAGTAGAACCCCAGTTCATGTTACTAGCTTGAAACTTTTTTCGAAATTAATATATTCAATTCTGGTTTGAAAAATGAGAAATAAGAAAAAAGAAATGCTTATAATCTCACATAATGACATGGAACTAGGACATTAAGAAAAATGCTACATACCAAAGGAACTTCGGCAAAAGTAAGTGACAGCAATATGCATTTCCCTACAGGGAAAAAGATTTTCTTCTACTACTTACCAAGGCAGGTATTGTGGCTGCTCAAGTTGTGCTGAAGGTTTAGGATTCAGTCAAAAATGAGACCGGAGATATTACAGGTGCATAGAACTGACATTATTTACTCTTTCTTGAAAATACATAGAGAAATACATAAGCAATGTATACATTGTGAGCAATTAAATTCTAGATGCTTGAAAATATAAATTACAAGGAGACAGCCTAAGGTCAACTTGTGTTTTACAGCCATGGCACAGTTAATATACTTGATAACCTGTTTTCTACAGGAACCTTGCAGAATGCAACTTGGATGACTATTGCACAAAGCATACTACAGCTGTCCTGGGAATTAAATAGGGTATTACCAAGAAAGCAAGGGAGAGCAGAGATTTTTTTCATGGCATATGCCACAGAGAGGAATTCAGGTATATCCTTACCTCTCTGGTCAACTCCTGTATGATGTTTTAGAACTTGACTGATAAACTAATCTATCAGAAAATGGCATGGATTTTACACTCCTTGTTTTTTCAGAAACTCAGCTAGACACAAGAACCCCATCATAGATGAACACTTGTAGCTAGGAAAGATTAGAAGGAAAGATGTGCAGGTAAGCATTCAGAATCAAAAGTTTATATGCTTCTATCCCCATTGGCCGGTTGCGTGATCTGGAAACAAGTTATTTGATTTTTCTATACCCATTTGTAAAATGAAAACAATACTTTCTTCTAAGCAAAACGCAGACCAATAAAAAGAACCTGAACAGTGAAATTGAAAACAAAACTTTGTGCTGCAGATTTTACGATTTTTTTTTATACCACAACACAAGTTAAATGAGTGGATTAAGAGATGAGGCAGGAGCAACACTAAGCAGTTACTGGCAAAACGTTACTTGAAAGACATGAGGGTTTGGGAACATTCTGAAGGAGAAGACTGAAGATATTCAGTGTAATGAAGCAAGAAAGGTATTGTGTAGGGATCATTCCAGGAAACTGGCAAGGTATAATGCACTGACAATTAAGATAAATGCATTATTTTTTACATCCCTTTCTTGTTCATAAGGGAATAATAGTAGGAGTTAAAAGCTAAAGATTAGCCACAGGTGTCCCTATCTTGGTATCTGAAGAACAAGGTGAAATTACAATGAGAGTAAAATGAGATAGGAAGCCAGTGGAAGAAAATACAGGAAGCAGGGAAACCAGAACCAAACAGTGAGCAAAGAGGAGTGCTCAAATATGCTTAACGGACTTGTTAGAAGATGAACAAAAAAATTGGGTACGAAAGAACAGACACTTAATATTTCCTAAGCAGAAGTCTTGCATATGGTTTCACTATTATTCCTCTACCTTCTAATAAAGCCCATAAGAAAAGTACCTGTTTATTTTCATAAACCAGCAGTTATACTCGTCATAAAGAACGAATAGCTCTGAACGGCTGGCTCATCTGAGATTCTGGCTTTCATTGGATTTAAAGGAAGAGTTCCACAACAGGAGAAACAGCCTCAACACTTAACACTATCCATCTTAGACTCCTTCCCCTGGTCTTGCTACTAAATGTTTCCCTGTTTACTTCTTCTGACAAAGAAATTAGAATTTTGCAGGACCTAAAAGCTTTCAGAAATATGTTTTCCCATCCACATTCACCAAAAAGCCAAACCTGTGTCAGACTTTTTCCAAAAATCCTGGCTAATGCACACATGGTCCATAATGACAAAGTCTTTTTGATATGATCATATTACTTAATACTGAAACTGAATAAATGCAACACTAGCAATGGCAACGCTTTACAGCAGTGGTTTAAAAAAGATGTTAAGTTCCTTATTCAATGGCCTGGTTGTGCAGTGCTGGAATCATGTTAATCAAAAGCAAGACATTACACTACACAGCATTCAAATCAAGTTCACATTAGTTGATGTACACAGTAGAAAAATTTAACTGTTCTCCCACTACCACAGAGATCAACGATGAATGGAAAGTAGAGAAAACTATTAATATTACTTGTGGAACATTACATCACTGGGTCTGCAAAGAAATGTTTTTGCATTTGTCATACGTGTTATCCCACAATATCCTTGACAACCGTGCTGTCAAACACTTTCTGTTTTCTTAGACCAAAATAGTCCATGTTTCTTTCTAGCCATGGCTTCTTGTCATTGCACCTAACTCAAAGTTCCCTTGTGCTCCACACCTATTTGCCTTAGGGGATGTGAAGTTAAATGGTGAGAATACCCTTTACTGAATCCTCAAGCACTAAACTTGCTTGCATAGTTGTCAATGTGGCTACAAATACTGTTAATAAAATTTTATGAAGTTGTTCCTTATCATAGCAGGCTTTTGGCTGTGGAACAGTGACATTCACAAGTTAGTACATGCTGTAAGAAAATAAGACCTCCCTTGTTTTTCCAGTTTTATCAGCCATTACTTCCTTCCAGTTACCATTTTATCTCAAAATGCAGGGCATCATGATAAGAAATGAATTATCAGTTTTAGAAATCTAGAGCAAAACTGTGCATACGATGTTACTACTTTGAACCACTTTCTTCAGCAGAATTCCACAATATAATCTAAAACTGTGTTTGTTTTTTTTTCCAAAGTGCTGTTCAACTGACCAAGGCAAAATATAGAAGAGCAATGGGACTAACCTCTCTCCAATCCAAGGTAGCTTAAACAGATTTTCTATCACTTAGTAAAAGGTAGGTGGATGTATAAAAACATTAGAATGATCTTAAAGATAAATGCATTACGACAGAAACATAAAAAACTTTCAGAAGAGAAACTAAATATGAATCGTAAGATATTCAAACAGCCCCCCAGGAAGGGGCTTTGAAAGCATACAATGTATTAATAAAAGGATATTTAGGAGCCATCAGCAATTTTTTATCAAAAACTTGGGAATCTCTCAAGTTTATGTAGTGCATTCAACTACAGAAGGGGGTCCAGCTGATGAAGAGAAACCATAAAAGCTATACTATATTTATTATTATAGCATTCTGGTCCAGAAAATTGTTCTTGAATCTCTCACACAAATTCTCACAAAGTTCATATTAACAGAGAAACCCAACTGCCAGTGATTTACATCAGTTGGCTAGGAACAAAAAACTTCATGTATTGGCCAGATCATGTAAGGGAAGTGAATCCAAAGGAGATTAAATCTCGTTAAGATGGAAAATGCTTTTTCCGACCCTTATCAGTGTTCGCCAAAGTTCAGGGTATACAACAAACTGGAGATAAGTGAAGGACAGTGACATCCAGAAAAAAGGAAAAAAATAATAATATTCTGTGGCTGGCAATAAATTACATAATGCTTGGCAATAAATTTGATGCTGGGGACTGTGTGTGCCAACATCCAAATATTATATAATAAAATACTGATAAAATACTGATACAACCCTTACTTGCCTGATCAACAGTGGAACATTGTGATACAGAAATACAAATTCCAACTAGAATTCTCTTCCCTAACAGGAAAAATGCTCTACATCAAGTGAGCAGTTTCTACTGCTAACAAAGAGCTCAATATATTTTTAATATTGCAGAAAATAAATTTCTTTTAAGTTAAAAATGCATTATGTATAACTTTTACATTAATGCATGAAAAATAGACTCGCACTTGGAAGTATTTTTCCTTCTGCAGTTTTAGGCCAACCACCAATTAGATGGGACTTCCTAAATAACTGGGGAACATTTTCAAACAAAGGGAATACCAGCTCCTTTAACAAAGACATAGATTCACAACCAATAAACATATTCCCACCTATGCATTATACTGCAGTATGGCATAAATGTTGTATTAGGGTTGCTGCACTTCTTGAAAATGGTAACCTACAAAAGCATAATGTACATGAATGCTAACAAATGCCAATAAAACATCATTACCATACCATCACACATTTTGTTCACACTATGCACATTTTTTTAAAATTATTTTTTTAAACTGCTACTCACACTGTTTCATGAGCAGATGAGGGAATAAACACAGTGCAGGTGCATAAAAAAGTGGTAAAAGGTAATGCAATTTTCTTGCAGTTTTGGAGTTCAGTACATTAATATCATCACCAGATCAACGGTCTGTTAACACACGTAATGACAAAGATAATGGAACCATGTTCTTACACAGGAGATTTTGTAATACACTGGTTATTTTACACCAACATGTGGCAGCCGAGTTCTTAAAAGTATCTATTGACTTCAGTGAAATTTGATGGTCAGGAATCAAAGTTGATAGGTCAAATGCACAGCCAGGGCAAACCAGACTTGAGTAGTACAAATATCATGTATCATACCATTATTATTTGTGACCTAATGTCCTCAAAGTCATTTAAACTGGAGCTCTGGGCATATGAGAGATGGGTCCTTACTTCCACTCTGCAGTTAACAAAATACACAGGCTTTATGTTGCCCAAGACATGAAGACATTCTAAATTACCAGCAACAAAACTGAATGGCTGCTCTTGGCAGAGGCAAGCCCAACCCAACAGGAATGGTATGGAAATGACACAAAAGGCTTCTACTGATTGTAAAGAATGCTGGCAATCAGAAAGCTGTGTGCTATCAAGACCAGACTGCTCCAAGCAAAATGACTGAGAGTAAGTTGAAATACTTTATACTTGACTTAGTTATACTGAGGACACATATACAGAAACACATAGGGACCAAGTGTCACAGTAGGGTTTCCAAAGCCAGCTTGTCTTAGAGCTTTCAATCGCAAACTCTTCTACCTGCTCAAAGTTGCCTCTCTCCCAGTTCTTCCTGACCATAGCCCTTTCTTTTCTCATAAAACTATTGCTGCCTCCTGTCTCCGAGCTACTTCCTACTCTTCTCCAAATCACTCTAAGCCCTGCAGTTTCAGTGCCCAAGACCCACAGATACTGCTTTGCTTTATACCACACCTCTACCACTCAATCTTTGCACCCAGTTTCTCCTCAATTCAGTACTTTCAATCTTCTCATTTCAGTGCTGCTTTGAACATTTTTTCACTGGCTGCTGGCACATTTTGCTCTCCACCTATGCCTGCAGCTTCATTTATTCTCTGGCTTTCCCCACAAAGGAAAGCAGAATTTGCACCTCATGCTGCTGGTAGAGCTTTTAAAAAAGCAAACAACCTGCCACATATATCTGAAATCTGTCTTGGCAAAGCAAGGAAGAAGTTAATATTTAAAGAAAAAAACAAACAACATAGTAAGTCCTAGGTGGTGAAGTTTTGGAATTCTTTGTATATACCTTTCCCAAACTGACAATTCTGTTCTGAATGTGCTCCTCTTTTTCCTTATTGTCCTAAGCTGAACTGAAGTTCTGAAAGCTGCAGCATATATAGGGCTGTTCATATTTCAGTGGAGAACAGCATCCTTTAAACATTTTTAGACATTAAGCTAGCTCCTATCAAAGATATGTTGGTGGTCACAGTGAAAGCTGTCACATCAATGAAGTCACTTCAAAGTTCAGCCTGAAGAAGAGGAGGCTCCTGGGAGACCTTAGAGCGATCTTCCACTACCTGAAGGGGGCCTACAGGAAAGCTGGAGAGGGACTTTTTACAACTGCTTGTAGTGATAGGATACAGGGTACCAGTTTCAAACTGAAAGAGGGTGGATTTAAGTTAGATATTAGGAAGAAATTATTTCCTGTGAGGGTGGTGGGGAAGTGGCACAGGTTGCCCAGACAAGTTGTGGCTGCCCCCTTCCCTGGAATTGTTCAAGGCCAGGCTGGATGGGGCTTTGAGCAACCTGGTCTAGTGGGAGGTGTCCCTGCCCATGCAGGGGTGTAAGAACTAGATTATCTTTAAGGTTCCATCTAACTCAAACCATTCTACGATTCTATGATTCCGTAAGTGACCTGGTGGGGACAGGCAGATTATAAAGCAAACCAGCTAAGACATTCGTTCTCTTTGACCACTTTTAGTAGCAAAATTAAGGGAGAGATGTTTGCATTTGAGCTCACTGTAACAAGGAAGAGCCTATCTTTCTGAAAATAGATGGGCCAGTGGGACTTTAAAGGGAAGACAAAACCTCTTTGATGACAAGTGCACTTAATGTTTGTTCTCAAATATCTGTAATAACCTGTACTTCATCCTTTTGAATAGGCAGAGCTGTGTTTGGGAAACCTGTGAAGCTTATTGTCACATTTATTTCCTCACATCTATGCATCCTGAGGAGTTCAACTGCAAAAGAGAAGCTGAAGGGTTGGTAAGAATACTGGGAAAGGGTATATCCATTGAAGCTATGGGAGACATATAGCAGTGAGATGATATATGATATACACTGGAAAGATGTGGGATTCAATTAACTTTGCAGAAGCTTTTAACAATACAACCTTTAAGTGGATAGATACTAACAATAACCCAGAAAGCAGCCAAGGTTAATCTTTGTCCACACTGATGGTGCTGGTGAATGAAACCACTGTCCAAGGAGGCTACCTGCAAACTTGATAAAGCAAACTAAGTGTTGCAAAAAGCTGCCATGCCAATGCATAGAGCTCCTTGCTCAAAGGCATTCCTCACATTTTGAAAGGCTTTTTTTAAAAGAAAAAAAGCAGTCTTAATCAATAAACTGGAATGAATGGTGCAAATTTTAAAGAGAGATTGCCAACAGCTGGTTTGAAATGTTGCCAAACTTGCTACTGTTTCTTATGGGATGATTTCAATAAATGTACTGCAGGACATTCAAGTAGGATACCCAGTTTCCAACATGGTCATTGGAGAGAAAGATGTTCCAATTGCAAGCACTTTGAATTTCTCAGCTTAAGGATCCATAATTTGTCATAGACTTTTCCCATAAATACACTCCTAAAGTCACCACTATTGCTCGTTTAAATAAAAAGCTCTTTACTGAAATATATGCAGGTTTCAGTAGAGGTAAATATCAGTAAATGCCTACAAAAATTCTTGTCCAAAAATATGCAATGCTACTGTGAAAGTGATCTGAAATAGATAAATAACCACTTCCTTTCCTTTCAAGCAAGCAAATATACTGCTGAAGCCTAAATGAAGAAATCAAATTCTACCCTATATATAAATGCCCCTTTTAAAGAGATAATATAAATAATATAATTTTAAAATTAAATTAAATTGGTGAGCAAAACACAGTCAATTCATTTCAGACATTAAATACAAGTTTTGTAATAAATATGAGGAGTCCTTTGAATGCATCTTAAATATGAGGATGCATTCACATTGCATCTGTGAATGGCATAGTATTGTGGAATCATAGAATGTTAGGAGTTGGAAAGGACCTCTAGAGATCACCTAGTCCAAGCCCCCTGCCAGAGCAGGATCAGCTAGGGCAGGCCACACAGGAATGTATCCAAGCAGGTTTTGAATGTCTTGTGAGGAGGAGACTCCACAACCTCTCTAGGCAGCCTGTTCCAGTGCTCTGTCACCCTAACAGTAAAGAAGTTTCTCCTCATGTTGAGGTAGAACTTCCTATGTTTAGCTTATACCCATTGTTCTTTGTCCTATTACTGCACACCACTGAAAAGAGACTGGCCCCTTCCTCTTGACACCCACCCCTCAGATATTTATAGCCATTAACAAGATCCCCTCTCAACCTTCTCTTCTCAAGGCTAAACAGCCCCAGTTCTCTCAGCCTTTCTTCATAGGAGAGATGTTCAAGTCCCTTCATATCTTCATGGTCATACAACTCTGACCTCACATTTTAATGTAATCAGAATTTTGTGATTATTTGTGCTGCTATGGTTTATTTATTTTATAAATGTAGAAATTTATAAATTAAATACTGTTTTCTTACACAATCTCTTCAAGGATCAAACAAAATTAATTAAACTGATCACTGATGATCAAAATGGGATGATCAAAATGGGACAATGCTGTGGAGACTATAGTGCATTCTCCCTTTTCCCATTGCATGTAGAAAATTAAAATAGGGAGAGCAACCTATGATCAATATTTCACTAAATGAAAAGGGGCACAAATAATAAGAATTTTCGCAAACACAGGGAATGCACTTGACACATACTAAATTCTCCTTGCAGATCCAGAATATGGATAAGCATTGACCTAAGCCCCACATGAATTACAAAATAAAGGGCTTCTAACATACATTGTAAGAAAGAAGGTAATTAGAGGGGTAAGCAGACGAAGTTGAATTTAACAGAATGACTTGCATTAACAAATTTAGAATGGCTGTTTATGAGAAGGCTGGACAAAAGATTGTGACACCTCTTCTTTTGATTTTAAAAACCATTACCTTTTCCATCACTTTTGTTTTCTCATTTCCTAGTACTGTTTGTTGATGCTTAGTGATTGTTACTATTTAATGGAATGAACATACATTGCTCCAAGGCCGCTACAAGAGAGGGGTCCATGGCTCCTCACAGCACCCAACAGAGTTGGATTCTGGAGAGCACGTGGTGAGTTGCAGGACCTCTGAGCACCAGCAGCAAGGAAGAAAGGTGCAGGAAAATGGGGCTGAGCTTCTGGTTCTCCTGGCATTTATAGAGTATGGCAGGAAGTAGAAAGGAATACTGACTCCTCTCTGTTCCAACCCTCCCGGGTCCTTCAGCATCCTAAAGACCCTCCCTCTAGTTCCTATTATAGGTATCAACAACGTGATGAGTCCACTCAAACCATTACACATTTCTGTCTTGGAAAGACAAATAGATGAATGACGGTATTCACAATTGATGCATTACTGTGCTGACCTATAAATGCAAGGGTAACATGATTCTGAGAACAAGCTTTTTGTAAAAGAGAAAGTCTATCTGCTTGAGCAAGAAAATACACCAGAAACAAGACCTTGATATAAAAAATTTTTACAGAAAAATTAAAAATTGAGATAAGGTCTATGTCTCCTATGTCTTGTAGAAGGTATCTTCTAAGCTCCATAAAAACACAGCAGAAATTACACACTTTCTGAAGTAAATTTTCTATATGAGCCTTGCATTCAGGCTCAATTTTTATTTTATTTTTTTAATATAAACAGCTAACTTCTTGGATAGTTGTGGGTTTTTTGTTATCACCTCAGACATAGAATGACTTTGGAGTTTTATAATATAATGAAATTGCCTAATTGCTTTACTACATGAAGACAGACTTGCTCTCAAATGAGAAATATTTTCAATATGGATGCAATAAATCCAAAGTGAACAGATAATTCAAAAAAGACTGATCTTGAAATATATACTTTTCTGTATTATCAGACAACACTTTTGTCTACCAAGGGAGACAAATGACCACCTTTCATCAGCCTTTCGGAGAAGTACTGTTCTAACTGAAGATACCTCGACAGACAGCCAAAATAAATTATTGAAATGGAATAATTTCAGTCTGTTTTCTTGAGTGGAGTAGAACAGCCCCTGACAGACATGAAAATAAAACATACTATTTTTTCTAAGCTAGAAACTGTTAAATACAAAATGGAGTTAGAGGATTTTAAAACAAGAAGTAAGTTATTTCTAAAACACACAGAAAAAGGAGAAAGTCGAAACGCTATCATTTGATGTTGTAAAGATCAATGGTAAACTAGTCGATGAAAAATAATACCTTGCCTGATTTTGATTAGGGATGATAAGACATGGTATGAGAACAAAGGAACAGTAATCAATGGGAATTAGTATAAAGATGTAATACTTTTGATGAGGCAACTTCTTATGAACAAATGAAATGTAGGATAGGAACATACAGAAGCAAAAATAGAATTGTTGGGAGGGCAAGGAAATTGCTAGTTCAAAGGTGATGATATATTTTGCTGAAAGAAGACCAGGTGGAAGAGAAGTTATGGATATAGTTTGCAAATGAGTGATGTAGAAACTGACCTTATCTAGTATTTTCAATAATGATTTCAACACCTAACTGAGGAGTGCTCTCAGGTAAAGATGGGAGGCATCATCATTACAGAATATTGAAGTAATCTCATCAGCAGGTATTTGACAACATTGAAGACTGGCATAAAAGAAACTTAGTGAAATTTAATACAGAGTTCTGAATGAAGACGCATCTTTGCTACCTAGGCAAGGACTTAACTGAAAAAAGACAGAGAATATAAATCTATTGTACCTAACACCAGTAAAAAATCATATAAGCAGATACACAGATCCCTCCAAGGAAGGTGACATCTACAACAAATGCAGGAAAAGACTTTTGAAGAAGTCTTTTACAAGGATGAAAATGAAGGAATTTGACTGAATCAATAAAAATGAAATCTGAGAGTTTTATGCCTCCCCTTTATAAGTCTATTTGAGGAATGCACACATGATCAAGAAGAGATTAGCCTTATTTAAATTAAAAGGCCAACAGCGGCACAAAGGCAACTGAGTGCAGGTTGACAAAAGAGATAGTGAGGTTTCAAAACAAGGCTGGAGACTGCCATGAGGAGGGGAAAACTATTTTTAGTTTTCAAATCTTAGATCGCATTACATATAACAATATAGAATAGTATTAGATATTGCCCAAAATAGGAGCCAAGATTCATAGAACTAGGAGGTGCTGTTTACTTTTAACTCACTTATTTCCTAAAAATCTTTTCAAAGATTAAACTGGACTTCAAGGACTACTAGTACTTGTCCTAAAGAACCTACAACTTGAAGGCAATTCCATATTTACATCATCCATAAGAAAAGCAATGTCTGTGCTTTAGATTCTTGCTTCTCTCTCACATCTTGCATCAGGTAGATGCTACTTCTGCAATGGAACCAGTGAACTTTTACTGCAGCTTATACACCAACCACAAGACCATGCCTGCCTTGAAAATTTTTGCTGGTTTAAATTTTTGGTTTGGCTCCTGTGAACATATAACTGCTTGTTGCTGATAGACTACCAGCACTTTTTACAGCACTTTGCATTGCATGTGCACATGGAATACTTATTTTTATACTGTATATCTGTAGAAGCATGATATGACATCAGGATGTGACATGCAAGTAGCTTGCTTCAATAACAAGCTAATATGGACTTCTGCATAAGAATGAAATGTATGGATGTGGAAGTACCAGGAAGGATAGCAGAAGGGATATGAGAAAAATGTGTTGATGGCACACAGATTGGTAGTCTATTTCCCTCACAGCACTTCATGCAGCTTCTGGGGATACCCAATCAGTAAAACAAGGCAATCTAAAATGATTTTCAGACCAAACCAAAGAGTTGAGCCACTGCTCATGATGTTGGGATGATAAAAAACAGGTTTAGATAAGGAGAACACAGGACAGTGAACAAATCTTACATATTCAAGAGGTGAATCTGGATGGAGAGACAAACATCCCCTTAACTGTAAGCTTCTAGGAAGTATAAAAGGCACATTCAACACCGACTTCATGGATACTAGCATAAGAAGAAAGCTAGAGAAGTTGTGGAGGACTTGATAGCTGTTGCCCCACATCCTATACCTAATTTCAAGGAATCCTGACCAGACCAGGTGGGTACACATATATGGATGCCTGAATGCTGAGACTACCGAATGCATGCATCCCCGTGCTTTTGAGTATGTAGATATGAAAGTGTGACCAAAATTGTTTTTTGTTTCAAAATAACATCCCCTACCTCTCCCACAACATCTGGCATTGAACTTTGCTACACCACAGCTAAATTATTTACTATGATAAGAAAGAAACAATGAGAAGGAAGAGGATTGTCGTCTATCCTTACAAGTATGTTTTCGAAATTTCGTATCCTTTTATCAAAAAAGAACATAACAGTAAGTGATAAGGATTATTTAGTATGTAAATGGTCAGTGAAGGAACCAAAGTAAGCCTGCCCATGCCTGAGCTGTTGATTAAGGTAAGATTAATGTATGAATGGCTGAAATCACAAATTAGCAGGGACCAAATACTAAAAAAAGAGTAAAACTGAATTCTTAAAAACAGAACATATGGCCATGTGAAAATTCAGCACATCGTTACATAGTTTTACTCTTGAAACCACAAATCATGAAGAAACAAAAATAAATTTACTGGTACAGGTAATAAGAACTAATATTCCCAAGGAAAAGAGAATGAACAGACACAAGAAGTCAATCTTGCTCCAAGAGGCCCACTCCTGCAATGGACCTGCAGGAGTGAGACTAGAGGAGGGCCATGAAGATGATCAGAAGCACCTCTCCTATGAAGACAGGCTGAGAGAGTTGGGGGCTTTCCAGTACCTGAAGGGGCTTACAGGAAAGCTGGGGAGAGAAGTTTTATAAGGGCTTGTACTGGTAAGACAAGGGGTAATGGCTTTAAGCTGGAAGAGGGGAGATTTAGGTTAGACATTAGGAAGAAATTCTTTAATGTGATGGTGGTGAGACACTAGAACAGGTTGCCCAGGGAAGTTGTGGAAGCCCCATCCCTGGAAGTGTTCAAGGTCAGGTTGGATGGGGCTTGAGCAACCTGGTCTAGTGGGAGGTGTCCCTGCCCATTGCAGTGGGGGTGGAACTAGATGACGTTTAAGGTGCCTTCCAACACACACCATTCTATGATTCTATGAAAGAGAAATGTAGGGAAATTTTGCACACTAGAGCTTATTTGTATGATTCAGTATATAACAGGTCTGAAAAGCAGCTGAATTTATGAATTCAAGAATAGTTCTGGATGCTCTGGGATGGTGTAAGCAGCCAATTCCAACTACTCCAACATCGTTCTTTAGCCCACTAGAAACAGTTCTTGGGTATGAGACAAGGAAGGGAACTGGATTTTGGCAGTGCTGTACTATTCAACACAGACTCCTTGAAGAACATACATTCTACTTGAATACATACAACGTGAGAAACTACTAATAAGCACCTCTACTGAAATTCACTGTTCAGCTTAAACTTGATGACAGAAGTCTTTATTCTGCCTCTCGTGAGAGTTGTTGATGGGTCTATTTTTGTACTAACAAAATCCCCCAAACCCTATAGCAGTATTTTTTAACCTTCCTACAAAGTGAATCTTCCATTTTAGAAAGCATTTTAGAATACTTTGTTTTTATTATTCATTATGTATTTGGGTTTTGATACCCCAAGCACACCAAGCTGCTTCTTTCTGAGTTACAACGTCTCACTTTTAAAACTGTGGCATTTAGTGCTTTAAACCAACCAGGTTTTTTAACCAAAATGTAAACTAAAAGTAAGACTTGTTAGGACTCAGTCATCCACACGTTCTTCCAGGAGAATACACTTTAAACAATAAGGAAAAAAGGCAACAATTCTATGGAAAAATATTCTAGTATCTTGATTTGTAATTGATTTGAAAAACCACTGCTGCACTGTATTAAGGAGAACCTGGGAAATACAGTAGTAGATTGATGTGCATTAGTAAGCAGGACTCCTCATCTTGAGGCAATCCTAGCTACTTTCTACTCCAATTCTCTCAGCATCTCCTTTCACTAAACATATTTTTTTATTATATTGGAATGTGCATTGAAAAAAATTAAGAGGAAATAAACCTGAGAACTAATCAAGAAAAGACTGGCATTTTCAACAGGATCAAATATCTAACTAAGCCCATGTGTCTATAAACAGCTACCTGTTTTATAAAAAAAATAAATCGAGAAACCCTTGCAGTGCTGGGAGTGTGATTTCACCCACCTAGATCATCCTAATAATTTAAAACATCTTTTCTACTTTTCCATGCTCCTCAACCATATATCACTGCTGAACAGCTGTGCCAAAGCCCTTGCTACTTACTTAAGCAAGTTCCTAGCTAGAAAAAAACTATAGCCTATGCAAACTTAACAAATAAAACAGAAAAAACCCTTTAATTGGGAATTTAGTGTATGCATGCAAACTTTAAAATATATTCACATACTTGCCATACTGCTTTCACCTTAATGATTACCTTAAGAAGATAAAGATAACAAACAGAAAATTTAACACACTCAATGTATACAAAATATCTACCTTATGGATAAAACTACAGCTTTCCAAACCATGTCCTGAAGAGTATCTTAGTGTTAACTAAGAATTTCTGGTAAGCAATCAGATCTTACAATGGTGTGGATGGAGCAGTGAATAGATGAGATGACTGTTTTAACAGAATCTGAAAAACTTCTGAAAAGTAGCCTTGCTTGCTCATTTTAGCTGTAAGACAAAGTCTATACACTTTTCTTACGTAGGAAATAAAAGCTATCTATCACAACTACAAATATGTAAAGATGTAACATAATTCCACTGAGGGCTTTGTCTGATTCAGTGTTACTAGAAAATGGATAGCTAGGGAAGGGACAGATAACCAGCAAGTAAAGTAGACAGGCTTATTCTTAAGTAGAATGTAACCAGTGCTGGGAATGAAGTGGAAAGATGGAAAAAGAAAAAAAAACAGCTCTCATGTTAAAATTACTGTAACAAGTTCCTTAGGATCTTTCATGATCAAAGATAACACTGAAAGAAACTTTGCACATTGAATTGGAAGAACTGAACATCAGTGAGACTGATGATCTTGCAAAGTGAAATACTTTGAACACCTCTTGTCTCTGAAATGTATTCTTGGTGATAATTTAAAACCTGTCCTCAGTCTTCTATATCTGCTTCTTTTGACTTTGACACATAACATTGCCAAAAATTAAATATTGATTAAGTCATTTATGTATGAGAGAAGTGAAGACTTCAACCCAAAAGCTATAATTTTCTTCATACTAATATTATCTCCCTATGAGTAGAACAAAATTATAAGTTTGAAGGAATGACTCAGTCATTTGCTCTGGATATATTCTTTTAAGTTATCTGAATTTTATACTCTTTAAAGTGAAAAAAAAAGTCCCACGAGTCAACATTAATGGAAACAAAAAAAATTCTCCATATAGCTAAAAGGAATTTTACACTATGTAGTGTATTGCTTTTGTATCTGAAAAGAACATTGCATTTAACTTCATACAAATGCCAAGCACAAACATAGACAAAAATATAGTAAGATCTTAGAATCCGATTAGCTACCGGAAATGACAAGAAAAACTTGCAAGCCACACTGTGTCTTCCTAAACTTTTGTCATGTGAGCATTCAGCCAATTCATCTACCCTGTTGAGAAAGCAGAAAAACTTTAAAAAGACCAAAACTATATTGTAGAAGATAAAAATATCTGTCACAATCACTATCAACGTTATGGCTGAATGACTGAAAAAGGGAGGACTGCTAGTGCAGTTTTCCCCTGAGTAAAACTTAGATTGCCTCTATATCTGAATCCATCTACTATAAATATGATTTAAATGGTCTTTGAGCCACAGTGGATTTTGCTTGAAACTCAAATGCAATTTAAAGAACAAGGAAGGTGTTCTACAGAGGTTTATTAAAAGCTAACAAAAGCAAGTTTGCTTAGTTTGGTGGATTTACCTAATGACAGACAGAGCAGTCCCAACTGAACTTTGTTTCAAGAAGTTCTGACATCCCAAGAGGCTACAGTGAAATATATATATATTCTTTTATCAGGAAATTCAACTTCCATCAGGAAATTTCAACATCTGATTGAAATATACAGGTGCAAACTCAATATTAAAAATTTACTACTTTGTCAGAGATAGATTTTCAGAAAACATGGAAGTATAAACAGTAAACTTAAAATTTTGTATTTTGTCTACATGATCTGTGTGTATATAGAAGCAACATTAGGTTTACCAAAATATAACTATGAAAAGGTAAAGACTTCTCCTAACAGATGAATCAGGAGTACTAGTAATGCACTCTCCCATACTCTCTCTCCATGACCCCCATGCAGTAGTAACCTGCTACTTACATTCAATCAATAGAGGTGCTCCCATCATTGCTGAAGTTTGATTTTTTTTCCTGAGAGACATACACAACTTTCTGAGATTTAGCAAATTCAGTAAGAGATATGTGAGGGTTTATGTACATTGAGGACCAAAAAATACAGCAAGAACACGGTACAATAAAATAAATCAGAATATGTAGCTGACAAAGAAATACAGTGCCACATCTCTATTGTTAGACCACCACTCTAAACAGTACGTATAATCCAAGAAAACTAATTTTTTTTTCCCCTGACACTTCCTCTCCTTTGTTTATTTCCTATATACATGTTTTGGAGCTCTGAAATTAATTCCTAAGCCAGCACATGTGAATAGTGAAAAGATACACAAGTGCAGATTAAAGAAGAAAAAAACCACCACCCTAGAATGTCAACTGGATGCTTGTGTTGACAATGCTGAAGTACAATTTAATTTTTACACTCATTGCTGTGTGGATCAAGAGGTCCAGTGTAAATTTAATTCCTATTGCACTATTAGAAAGCCAGGACCCAGAAGGAAAAACACAGTAAGTGAAGACAGACATTCTGACAGTCTTGAAGAATATGAATGAAACATATTTCTTGACAAATTCAGATGATGTTTGAGAATTTGAGGGTACCAAAAAGGACTGAATAAAAAGATAATGAGTAGTCTGTTTGGCCTTTTAAAGTAATAAGTAAAATTAACCAAGAGCTCTTTAAGTTGCAAAGCAGCTTACACTTTTGTGCAAAATCCAACCTCTAGGTAACAGGAACAGATGAGATCACTCTTCAAGTTTATTTTCCAGTTGGGCTTTTCTAGATCTTTCCTTATATCAGCTTGTATCACCCACTTTTGAAAGACAACACAGAAAAGCTAGACTAGCTAGATGTTGCATGGCAATTCCTGTTTTTAAAGTCGTGTGGTCTCCTACATTTTGAACAAAATCTGATTTTGCAGCAATACACGAAAAACAGCTTAATATGAAATACCGAAGTATGATCCAACTATGATAAGAGCTCATCTCAATTAATCTCCCAAATAAGAGTTTCAGATTTTTAATCTGTTTCAAAGTTCCTGTAATTTCCTTCTGTAATCTCTGACCCTTTGAAGATAGTCTAAAGGAGGGCCTTTGTCTTCACAACAGATCAGCTTTACTCCTCATTGTGATAAATATCCTGAAAATATATAAGCTTCATCTAGAGATATTTCTTAGCAGTTCTGTCTCTCTCTCTCTCTCTCTGTTACTGGTCTCTTTTGGTTTTCTTTAGATACTTTTGTTTTGACAACAAGCATAAAACTCAGTGCAGTTTCTCTGTTTCACATTGCTCTTCTACTCTGGGTGTTCTATTGTAATAAGCTCTGAGTTTTTATTTTTAAGCCATCAGAAGTGACATTTTTTTATCAAAAATATGAAGCTGCTTGCAGATAGAATTCACTGGACATTTTAAAAAAAGCAGACTATATTGTGAAGTTCAAGTATGCTGTCCATCAGAATAATTTTGATTCTATTACAGTGAAGGTGAGTACTGCATAATACAATCCCATACACTAAACCAAAACATTTCTATGGTGGTTGCCAATAAATCTTGTTTGCTGACAGAAAAGAATGAGACAGCAGAAAAGAAGAACTAACAGATGCTGGCAATCACTTTAGCAAGCAGAATAATCTTCAAGGATCATGAATCAGATGAGGAGGAATGTTATCGTTTGCCATCTGCTATGGGTCTACTAATATGTCAGCATCTGGTGCCAAAGAAAGATCTTTGTGATGTGAACGCGTTAAGCAAATTCAGACAGTTTTCTTCTGCTGAAAGGAATCTTGCTGAAGGTAAACATGGCCTTGCCACTGGTCAATTAACTTAATTTTTGATGTATGCTATTTAAAGTTTGAGACAAAGAAAACATGATAGAGTTCACCTCGATTAAATAGTATTGCGTAATCAGTAAGAACTGAATAATAATCCCACAAGGTTGGCATTAAAACTTTCTTTCTATTCAATTTAGGCTTTCTTTTTTGTTTCCAAATGTCAGGCAGCAAACATCTAAGTTTAGCAAAAACAGCTGGTTTGAAAGTGTCTTAAACCAAACAGTAATAAACTGGGGCACAGAACTGCCCCAGCCCAGGCTAGAAATTTGCACAAATATTCATTGACAAAATACTACTTGGCTTAATGCTGTTACTCAGTGGCAGGATAATCTATGTTTCTGGGGTTATTAAAGACATTCAAGGTGTTAAAAATTTCATATTCATGATTGATATTGCAAGAAATAACATGAAACTTCAGTAACCATAACATGTTGGTGGACCCACATCTTAAATTGTGCAACACTACACATGGAATGAACTATACTGTCTTGCAATTTATCTATTACTTGGAATAATACAACCCTCACATGTGAACCAACCTTGTTCAGTAGAGGCAATGCATTAATCTGACAGACTGCATGTCTGAGCATGGAGCTTGCAAGGCATAAATGTACTTACTTTTGGTGTTGGGCAGGATGCAGTGGAGAGACGAGAGGTGGCCTGGGCACGAGGAGATTCTGAAGGAGTAGTACTGAGGGAGGCTGTATCACGTGGGAGCACCTGAACACCACGAGAGATGATGGAATCTGGAATCTTAAAAAGAAGAGAGATGGAATTAATAGTAAAAACTATAACTTATTTAAAACTTACTCAAAACCTTACATCAAAAACACAGGAACACCACATTACTCAGTTTGCATACCTCCTGATACACAGTGCTGGCAGTGGTTAATGTCATGTTCTCATAGTTTTTGTAACAATTATCTAGCAAATATATAAGATCATATTCTAACTAAAGCAGCATAGAACATACATTTTGTGCATAAAAGCCTATGAATCAGACATACTACAACAGAAAAAAGTAAGAAAGAAATGTATTTCCCCTTAAGCCTCTTGTTTCAAACCCAACAATGACCAACAGTGATTTCTACTGTGGTATGAAAGGAGGCAGACTTCCAATTCTCTAACTAGGGGACAATATTCTGAACAGATAATAATTTATTACCAACAACTGAACACCTCTGAAGAAATGTCATGCAGTGAGTAAATACTCTTCATTCTGTGTACTGAAGTCTTTATTTCAGCTACAAAAATTCTTGATGCAAGGTTTGTGCTGCAATAACTACAGTTATCTTTGGACAGAGTACAGGCAAAAGCCCTAGAAACCACCATCCAAAGCCAACACTTGGTTTAAAATGTATTCTGAAGGGAAAAACAGAAATGTAACTTTTTTTTTTCTTACACACTCTATTAGAATGTCAGCTAGGACAGTGTATTCCCCCTGATGAACATGATTGGCAAATGTAACAACGGATGAAAAGGCTGAGGTAGTAAAAAACTGAAAGATAAGTACTCCCACTGTAAGAGAAGATCAGGTTTGTGACCACCTGAGAAACCTGAACATACCTAAGTCTACAGGACCTGCTGAGATACATCCCAGAGTCCTGAGGGAATTGGCCCATTAGTTACCTAGCCACTTTCCACAGCACTGGACAGTTTCAGGCAGGTTTTTTTTGTAAATTAATATGCTGTACCCAGTCTGCATCTAGGCATTTTGAGCATTCTTGCCAAGTATGGTTTTTGGGCAAACAGAAGTCGCTTGAAAGTCCCTCCTTCCAGGAACAAGCCTGAATCCTAGCTTTTAAAATCAGTTGCATCCTTAGGACTAGTGTCAGGATATTAAGACTGTTTTGTTGCTTGTCTCTGTGCAGTTAAAATTACCAATCTTAGGACTCAAGTCATTAAATGCTGCTTTTTAATGGCATTTTTTCCCTCTCAGCTTCCTTGGTCACCATCTATAAATAGTGACTATGTCTAACTTGGTAACCTTGACTTAAAGATATTGGGGTTATACCTAGAGGATCTTATTTCACCATAAACATTCCTCCACATGATAAGAGTTTCTCATCTTTATAATCTTTTTGTAAATTGGGTGGAAACAGATCTTGTTCTTTGTGTGCCACCAACTACCTGCTTTCTCCTCTGCTGCTGTGTTTCTAGATTGACAGTCAGTTTCTCTCAGCATTTACAACAGCCCAACTTTCCTCACAGGATCTTTCAAGGCTAAGTAACTTGTGTTGCAATTTCCACTTAGAATTATGAAGTCAGCAGACTTTCTCTTCACTATGGACTGGGAATGGACTTCACTATGCTGGGACTATCTTGGTCACCAGTGCCTCTACTTGCAAATAGCATCTTAGAGATGTATTATAAATAAAGGTAAACAGGGATGATGATATTCTGATCATGCAAATAGTTTGTAGTCAGAAACACAATTACATTTTGATAAAGACATTAAATAAAAAAGACACAATAAAAGAAAGAATAGTTTTAAGTCTTCAAACCTTTACCCTCCTCTGCTAAAAAAAAAAAGCTGCACACATCTTCATATGATTGTGTAAGGGTCCATTCTCTCTTTTATATACTCCAAGATCCCACAATACAAATACAATATTGCTTTTGCAAATGATACCATGATCCAGTTCTGCCTGGGTTTTCTCTGGTTACTCTAGATAGTCACCTAGTATATAGTAAGCTAGTAAGCAGATACTACATACTATCTCAACTCCTTCAGGCAAGTAGCTGTTTTGTTGTTTGGTTTTTTTCCTCTCCACCATATCAAAAAAATTTTATCCAATATCACCTTTTTCAGAACAAACAAATCTCTCTGCAACAAAGTGACCAAGACAATTCCATTGAACTGCATGTGAAGTAGTAATTTCTGCCAATAAGACAATTAAAATGTAAGTAAAATTTCAGCCAGGACATTAATCATAAAAGGAAGCTGGTGATAAAGAGAAAAGATGATTACAGGCATTTAATTTAAATGAGAATTATTCCCTAATCACTATCTTTACAGAAAATACAATTGCCATAAAACAGTCTATATATAAACCTACCTAGAACTCTAAGTTTCAGCTTGTTGTCTTTCACAGACACAAAATCTCACTGAGAGAATTAAGTTAGTTGCAAATTTTGCTCTCAAGAGGTTTATTTCTCTAATATGACAGCAGAGTGTATATTCTCTGTAAACCACTACAACCTGCTGACTTCAGAGAAGGTACTAACATGTATACTGCATAAACATGACTATATTAAAAATATAATGTGCATATACTGTTTATTAAGGGACAGGGACAATAGCATATGATTGGTATTTCTGTGCATATATATTATGTGACATGGAGAATGTCTTAATTTTCTCACCAACATTTGTTTTTTTTCCTTTAAAAATTAAATCTAGGCAATCTAAGTCTCTAATCAAAGCAACTTTTTGTTAACCTTGTTAAAGAGGTTGACAAAACTATGGGAAATTTCTGGGTTTCCTGGATTCTGGAAATCTGCAATAAGGAAGGGTAGGAATATTATTGCATTTTGAATAGGTTTTCGTTTGGTTGGTTGGTTGGTTGGTTGGTTTGGGTTTTTTGCATTTATGATGTCTCTCGTAGCATTTTTCAACTCATTTTTCAGTTTCAAACAAATTTAATAGAGGTAGAGAACTCAAAACCCTAAATGGGGTACAATAAAACTCAGTTCAGTGAAACAGTTTCTGTTTGCACTAGCTTCAGTGGAAAATCTCTTGTACCATAATGGCTGAGAAAGAAATGAATGAGAAATGAATGAAGTGACAGAGAAAGATATTCACCATACCCATCAGTCATTGCTTCTACAATTTTCATCTGATATGACCTTTTCCAAAAGTACTTTCATATTGCTTTAAATATTTCTGTTGTTAGATTAGAGAACTGCTGGCAAGAAGGGGAAAAAGGGAAAGATACTCTTTACTCTCTTTTGTCCAGGACTGGAACAAAGATTGACAGTGCTGGTGAGGCACTAAGAACACGAAGCTGTAAATAGCAATTACTCTGACCATTAAACAAGAGTAAAAATGTCTTAAAAACACAGAGAAAGGACAGCTTAAAAAACCCAACAACTTTCTGAAAAACTAGCCACTTCCTGCTCAGAGTTTGAAGATCTGATTTGGATTACAGAATGCATAAACCAACAGCGCCTGCATGACAACTTAACTGCATGCTTGAGAGAGGCTGAATCCACTGCTTAACTGAACATGGTGCAAATTCTAGTTTAGTAACCTCAACTCAGAAAAATGAAACTATTGGAATAAATGTGTCTGTATGTATGCATGTACACATATATAGCTTTATCATCCTGTGCATGAACTTTAAAGCCTTCACATTTCCTAAGTGACTTTTCAAGAGACATGGTCATCATGTTTTAAATATACCTTACTATTTGCCTAAGGGAACAAGAAAGTGCAGCCTCTGGTCATCACATCTAGTGATGTATTTTCTCAAAAACCTACACCCCATTTGCTGGCTGACATGGAATGAATGGCTCAGACAGCACAACTCTCTCTAAGCCAACTGCTTCCTCTAGGTTTCTCTAATCTACAGTTATGAATACAGTAAATTACGTTTCATTCCTGATGATACTGTAACCATTATTCTATTTTGATTCAGACTAGACTAAAGCTTTGGGAGATGGAAATAATGTACAGTATTTTATCAGAGCCTGAGTTCTAACCTCTGGGTTATAATAAACTAATTCCTTTCTACCATTCATTGAAATAGTTGCCTACTATTCACTAAAATCAATTTTTAATGGATTAATTAACTACTAAGCCCACTGTATCCTGACTTCTTAAGTCTTTTCTTCTGTCTTTGAGAAATTCTACTTCTAAACAAAATACAAAAATAGGGGAGAAACTGCAAGTGATGAAAGCAAACTATGAACAGCCAGTGCAAATGCTGTATTATGCTGATGAACAATTGAGAGAAAAAAAGCAAAGAAAGGCAAACGAATGGGAAAAAGCTACTAAAATTCCATAGCTCTAAAGCAGTAATTTTAGGAGATTGTTTTAGTTAGATTCAATTATTGAGCAAGCTGATGACTAATCAGAAACACAGGCTTTACACCGATGATTATCTCAGCAGTGAAATTATTCAAACTGGCCACGCACACGAACTTCACCTTATTTAGCCCTGTATCTTAAACAGAGTATTTTCTGTAGCATTTTCTCTAAAAGACAGCACTGATGTGTCTTTGTTAGAAGAAACTAAGTAAAGGTCTGTTCACACAGTAGACTAGGAGGCAGGCAGTGTATTTTTAGCTACTGTTAGTGCAAAAGCCTCTTGGAAGTGTGTCTTACCGGTTCTTCTGCACTGCCTGCTGCATGATGACAATACCTGATGAGACCAGGGATGGGCCGTTCACCTTTTGCCATGATAACAGCAGAACTGGTGTAGGATGGATGCTTCTAATGCACAACACATAACAGCTATGAATACAGTGACAGGAAAACATGAAACTATACAAGCAAATGACTGAAAGGGAATGGGGTGATAACAAGTGTGACGTTGAAATGTCAAGCTCATATGAAACAGCCAGTTTAGATCTCAGGTATTTTCTGCCTTTAAAAATTGCACGTATTATTTATCTTTGCCTATACAAAAAGAAATGAATCAAAAATGTTAATTAATAAAAACTGAGACTTGCAAGTAATAATTACCTTAATTCATCCCTGTAAAGATTTATGTAATCAGGATTTTCTGTACATGAGGAGGTGATCTCCAGCTGCAGCTGTCTTAGAAATGTCAAGATGTCTCAGACCTGAATTCACATTTCTGGAGTTAGAATGTTGTTGCATTTGTTTAGAAATTGTTTAATATAATTTTGAGTTACTTAGATTTTCAATTCCTGTAACAGGAATTAAGAGTACAATTTGTGGAGTAAATCAAAGCAGTTTGGAAAAAAAAACTTTCCAAACACATAGGAATACATTGTCTTTCCATTTGAAAACTGAAGACGTGAAACTGAGGTATTTATATATTGCTTCAAATAATAAGATATTTCTTTGGAAAACATTAAAAATTTGAACTGATATAATTTGCAAGTATTATCTAATTTTTTCCTTTTGTAGTCTCAAATTTATTATTTTGGTTTGGGGTAATGTTGATCTATCATTACTCGTTAAAGTGAGGACATAAAGACAATGTGTTGACATTTAGTTTTGTGGCAGAATTTCACATCTCTTATGCAGACATGCACCCTGCAATACAGCAGTCTGGACAGCTTATTACTTAAGATGATACCTGTCATACCTTTTATCATTGATTTCAGAAACCAAAGTTTTCTTTTCAAAATAGATATCATGGCTTAGAATTTTTCGTTGCAATTCCTTAATATGCCACCTGCTGAACTTTGCATGTTCAGACGTGTGAGTACTTGCAATTGAAAAAAACACCCCCACCAAAAATAGCCTGTCACATCAGAATAGTATCACGAAAATGCATGTTATCATCAAGATAATAACCAATATAACTCTCCCTGAAATTTGAGCTCACCAACCAAAACAGGATTCCAATATTTTTATGAGGCTATATGTCTGCAAAAAGTACCTAAAAACATCTGTTTGATCACACAGACATCAATGTATGGTCTTAACATGCAAATGATTGGTGGAAAGTACCTGAGATAGAAACTAAAGGGTGTCTGAGGGAAACAAGCCAAACTCACCTTAGCTGCAATGGCTGCTGCTGTTATATGTGAAGAAGAACTGTCCTCTGTTGAGGCAACTCCACTATCCTTCTTCTCTTCTTCCTCTTCCTCACACTGTACTCCTTTGTCTTCTGTCTGCTTGTGAGGGCTGGTGGTTGGAGGAGGAGAAAGAGGAGGTGGTGGTGAAGGTAGGTCTTCAAGCTCATCGTGCACCTCCTTTACTTTTACAATGGCATCCCGCAAAAGATCAATGGCATGAGGTAGGGCTGGCAGTATAAACTGAAAGCATTCCTATGCACAACGAGAAGAGAAACGGCTATGAAGAGTTGCCTGCATAAGCAAATGGGGATTTTTCAGATTTACTCTTAAAAGATATCTGGAATTTAGATGTATGTTTTTACCTGATCATAAATAAAACCATAAATGCCCAATGCAATTGCTCATAGGGGGTAAAAAAACAAACTCAGAAGCAGAATTTGGGACTACGCTATATATTTTCACCTTTTTTTGTGTAAATACAGCAAGCTGTACAACAGGGCTACTGTAATTCGGCTAATATTGGATTAAAACTTCAGAAAACAAGAGTTAAATTTTAATGAACACATAATACAGAAACCAGTTCACAGCAGTTGGCAGAATGCTACAAAAATACAGAATAAAAACATTAACTCTATCCCTGCAGGGATATTAGCTTCGAATCATTCCTATTATGTTGCTTCACAATTAAAGAACAATTCATAAGGGTTTTCATAATTATACTTTTATATAATCATATACTTTTTATTAATGCACTTATCCTATATATTGGAAGAATGACAAACTGCACTGATGTCATTGTAATTTTATGTAACTCAGAAAAATTGTTCATAAATCATCTACTTTTCAAGCCTCTGCTTGCTCTATGATCTTAAAACCAATTAAAAAGTTCATTTTAGATAGCTGGAGAAAGCAAAAATGCAGACACTATATAACTGTTCTTCTTCCACAATGGGCATACACATATATAGCTACCTCTGCTGCTAAAATATGCTACTCTTTCATCAAAACAAAGAGTAACTGCAGGACATGATGCACGGCAGCCTCCTCCTCAGATTGGGGTCAATATGGAATTCAGACAAGTTGCTTAGGGCTTTTAAGGAAAGTCTTGAAAAAAATCCAGGAACAGAGACTCCACAACATTTCTTGACAACCTGTTCTAATGCTTAATTACCCTCAAAGTAATTTTTTTTTCTTTTCTCTTTATCCAGCTGGAAGCTACCTTCTACAATCTATTACTAATGTCTCCCATTCTCTAACCCAGGCATCTCAGTAAAGGGTTTTCTTCATGTCATTTGAGCAGACTGCATATAAACACTAAATTATTGGAAAATGATGGCAAGTTCACAAGAATGAATTGCCATGGCAGTGCAGTTATGCAACATAAAAGTTGACAGAGAAAGCTGACATTATTCCTTTTGGTGCATTTCATTTTGGTTTTGAGCATATGGAAGATTTTTAAAAAGGTATTCCAACATTTTAAAGTATCTAGAAAATAAATAAAAGTAAACATTTTGTAAATAGATACTGTAATAAATATTTTTAATATATAAAAATGACTATGTAGACAAAATAAAGAGCAAACCACCCATCAGAAATTACTAGAGTTTGTATAAGCAACTTTGTAAGTCAAAAACACTATTCACAGTCACTGTATTTCCTCAAAGATTCTAAAGAAAAACGCACCTTTCATTTGCTTCCTCAAGAGTAATGAAAAGTAAGACTACTTAATAGATTTATAAATTCTTTAAACATTTGATTTGGCACTCTGAAGAACTGGGCTAAACTGGATGAGCGTAAGATGCTGTATATAATGAATACATATTAAAATATATTTGCAAACATAATACAGAATTATAACTTCTCATTTAAATGGAGCTATTGTGCCTCCACACTATTATTTTTAACGTGGTTTAAAATACTGAAGCATACAACCACCATTACTTCAGTAACAAAGCAGACTTCAAGTAAACAGTAAAACAGGACAACAATCTGTGAACTGATCAATAATCATGAAATGGTACATTAATGATTAACTCACTAGAGAAGCATGTTCCCCACTCCTACCACTGAAATAAAGCCTCGTTGGCCTTACTTTTTATGAACAGGTTCCCACTAAGTACTATAAAAGCTCATACTATTTATAAAACTCATTGTTTTAGGCAATTGTTAGTACAATTATGAAAAATGCCATAGACCAAATGATTTCAGTCAGCATCTGGTAATTTCACACTTTGCCTTCTTTTATAACATTAAATACCTTTTGCAAGCCTAAAATAAAACAGACCAGAACAACACAAAAAAATGGAGGTATTCTACAGATCTAGATTCTGTGGTACATGCTCCATAAACATTCTCCGGAGAAAACACATTGGTATGCATTGTGCCCATTTTTGAGACATAGCATTTACACTGCTGCCATTTTCTATTAATATTTTAATATGTATTAATGAAATATGTACACTACTGCAATTTCATAGCTTTATATAAGCCTCTTATATGATTGTATCAGTACGATGGAAAGGAAATTATCAAGTCATAAAAGAGAGAAATGAGAGAAATTCCTGGTAATGACCCATCACCCATCCTATCTGGTTCTTGAGATCCAGCCTATTATGGAACAATTTTCTCTGCTATTAATCTTAAGAATCTTTGATGAAATCTGATGACTTTAAAGATGTTTCATATTGAAATAAATTGTGACAGAACAGAGTATCATAATGACAGGAACAAATAAATAATCAGTTTATAAAAAGCTTGCTTATATAATGAAATTGTATGATGTTTTTTTCTTTTCCAGCAGAATTACCTTTTTTATTTCTTACTTTATATTGAACTATTGTTAAAATACTTATTATCATTTTTTCATTTCTTTTTCTCATCTTCTTTCTCCAATTTACCTATCTTCACAGTGTGAGTGCCTCAGGGCAGAAAATGACAATTTCTTCTGTACCTAGTATGTTACAAGTGCTACTGAACACAGCAAAACCCATTAGAGATTGTAGGCTATTTCATCTCTTTCATAATTCAACAAAAGTACAGACTTCTGAAAAAATCTTCTCACTGGTGCACCAGTTCTCTAGGATATGGGGCCCTTTGTGGTGTTAAATACATGTGCATACATATGACTTCCCACTGCCCCACCATCCTTCAAAGCTTGTTGCATGTTTTGAAGGCTTTAAAATTTCTTTTCAATTACAGAGTCTCATTAAATTTCCTAATATAACTCTAAGGAATGGTAGACTTATAGAACAGCTTACTGGGTCCTTGAACTGCAACACATAGACAATGCATCTGAAAACCTGTGATGCCTGCTTAAGATAATAGTATTCAAAAAACTTCCCCTTCAACTTCCAGGTGACAGCCCACATAAACAGTCTTTATTTATCTCCCAATGTAAGACTTCCAAGCAACAGTGACTTCAGGGCTGTGCTGCAAAACACATTAGTACTGTCTCCTCTGTGACTAGGTACTACTGGTTCAGAAGATGTTGATAAACCTTAGCAGTTTTATATCAGGTTGTACAGCTCACTGTTCAGCTTAGCAGTATTTGTGTGGAGAAAGCTGTTTTTCTGGATCTATCAGCCAATTACACAGAAAGAAAATAGCACTGGAAAGATCTAGCCTTACTAAGACACACACAAAATTCCTTCTGATGTTTAATTTCTCTAAGCTATACATTCAGAAAGTATGCATGAACAAAACATAAAGCCTAACTTCCCTATCCAAACAGCAAAATGCAGCAAGAAAAAAACCTATGTAAAATGTATAAAGTCTGATGCCCCTATCAAAAAGATTAAAAAAAATCCTCAAATTCTTAAAAATGTTGTTCCTTTTTTACCCTCTTGCTGACTGAAGTTGGGAATATTCTTCATACTCCAACAAGTTCTACCATACACTAGGCCTTCCTTTTACTGCTGTGTGAAAAAGTATACTTTCTTGGAAGCTGTAGACAACACAGGGATCAGGTTCAGTCTGGCTAGAGAAGAAGGAGGTGTAAGAGACCATTAGACTTTTTATTAGCACTGCCTGCTACAGTGAGCACGCTCTTGTACTACGTATAATGCTGTCCTGGTCACACAGAATGTTCAATCAGATCAGTACTGTATCGTCTCTGACTGACAGGGATGGTGTGTCCAGTTATATGAACATACATTACAATTTACTTTTGTAACATTTGTTGTAGTGGGTACTTTCTACCATTCAGAACAATGGGAGGTACTCATCATGGGTCCTCAGTAGCAGATCAGTAAGAATACTTCTTACCTGTGACCCTTTCTTGCTACCTGGCAGATTAATTATGAGAGTCTTCCCTCTGATTCCACACACAGGTCTGAAAAGAAAGAAACCCAGTGAAATTCTTGCATGCAGCTTCATCCATTATAGAAACAAGAACAGAATATTTAAGATAAATACTATTACTTATCGGAATTTGTAAACTCCATTTCCAACATTTAATAATATTTCCTGATCATGTTCTCTTAAAGCAGCTCAGGAGAAGATGAGCTGAAAAAGCATCAAAAAAGGCTGACAGAGTCTAACGTTTGTTAATACTATAACGTTACCTAACATGATAGTATAAACATTGGCTAGATTTCCATCTTTTTTAGATCTGTGTAGCTTCCTTAGTTCGATTGTTTACTGACATGCAATATATTCTTTGATAGAGTCCCTACTTTCTCATACACAGGGTTTCTTTGTAATCTAATTGAAGGTGTCAAACACTTTTTCCCTTGCCAAGTAAAAACACTACGTCATGCTAGTTGCATTAATTTAAAAATGTCTTTTTGTTTGTTTGTTTTTTAAAAAGTTGCGACATAAGAAAAGCCCAGAGGGAAGTAATTCTTAAGTGAAAATTGCACCAATGGAATTGATACCTAATTCTTCTTAACAGTCTTTCCTTCCCCCTCAAAAAAAGATGAAACCAGCTAACAAAGATGGAAGATTTAATTTTATTTTTTTGTCTTCAGGGAATTCCTTTGGTCTTGAAGCAAGGCTGAACTTAGACCCTCAACTGCTGAATGCTTTCTGGTTTTCAGAGTCTGCCTCTTCTTTTTTTTAGCTAAGTATTTTTCGAGAAAGAAAACTAATATTACTGGATTTAGTCTTGAGGTTGTAAAGAATGCCTCCTACTTTTCTCCACTGTTTATGAAACATAAGTCAAACTTACAGACTTAGTCTACCAAATCCCATAGGTGGGGTAGAGTTTATGACAGATTAAAAATAAAGAAAATAAAAATTATCCACAGAGGCATTAAACCAAAGTGGAATTGTGTTTGGCAGATAGCTCCTTCATTAATCTTGGCTCTAGTATCGGCTCTAAACAATTTTGAACATTATAAGCTAAATGACCAGTACAACCAACCAATAATAAAAAAAAGACTAAACCAGCAGCCATTCTCCTGAAAGCTCCAAGCTAACAACCAGATCTACTGGCTCTAGACAGAAGTGGAGCTGTCAAAAATTTCTCAAGAGAGCATGCAAAAGCAAGTAAAAATACCTAAGAACTGCATGGCTTGCAAAAAATACTGTGCACGCTCACAACATAAAAGCACACAAAATATGGATGCATTCTGAGTAATTTGAGAGATAAATTAATGATATTCCTCCAAATGCAGAACAGTTGAGGGAGATGCTGTGGATCTCATGTTATCCTCAGCCTTGTGATACAGTGGACAGGAACTTTAACAAAAAAACCAAAGAAGTGTGAGAAAGCAAAATACAAATGGCATCAAGGGAGTGGAAGGAAAAACAAGACATGGGAGAAAGAACAAAATGGATGTGGGAGGGAAGAAATATAGGTCAGATGCAGAAGTAGGAAAGGAGAACATGATCTTTTTGGGAAAAAACCCATAATCTCCACGGGAAGAAACCATGCTGGTAAAAGCAGAATAGATGGAGTCCAGGAGACAGTGCTTTAAAAAGCCTTTTGTGAAGACTGGTATGGCATGAGTAGTTGACAGATAAGGAATCAGGTGAAAGGAAGAGATAATTCTGGGATATTTTTGTACAGTCACAAGGACAAGTGGAAAGGTCAGTTTTGGAAGGTTACAGGGAGGAAAAAGAAACACTTCCAGGAAACATATCAAAAGGCCTATGATGCTCTAAGATACCCCCTGCTGGACCTTGGGACTGAATCCGAACTATGAGTCTCACTGACCCTCATTTGCCTGTAAGTATCTGTGAATCCAGTCTACAAAGCAACTCACCACTTCCTCATGCTGACCCATAGCCAGGAAGAAAGCCTATAACAATTTTAAAAAGTTAATGTAATAGAATTCAACATGATTGACCTAACATTTCCAAACCTGCAGATGATTTATAGAAGTGTCAACTTAATATTGCCTAACGGAACTTCTGCTTTTGTTTTTTCGAAAAGTCAAAGAAATTACATGCAAAATTATCCATCAGAACTTCGTTTCAGAATGAAGTCAATGAGAGGTAAGCTTAGGACAAGTGACATTTAATGTCCAAAACTTTGAAAAATTAGGACCTACATTTCTCAAACTGTGTACAAACAACTAATGTTTGGTTTTGACCTCTCTTAATGTGTGCCTTAGTTCTCATTGTAAGGGGGGATTAAAACGCTACCTCAATTTGCAGAATTTTCTATCAAAATATATTAACAATTTGTGTCTTAGACTAAAAAATGATACAAGTAAAATCCCAGAGGAAGTGAGTCTGCATTCTGAGAAGATCCTGAATGAAGAGCACCAAAACCAGTAACACACAGGAGAACCAAAACAAAGAAAAGTAAATTTCCTTCCTCCATCTCAAGTATTTGCATTCATGCAGAACTGAGATTGCACAAGAAACCAAAATGCTGCAATTTGCTAATTTTTTGTGTACTTTATGATCGGTACAGTGTTATAAAAATTATAGACATTTGTATGCTGATACTTGGTAATGTCATCTAAATATGGCTATCCTTGTCTTAATTAGAAACAGAACAGCTAAATTAACTTTTTCTCAGATTGTGGCAGCAATCTGTTATCCTTTCCCTTCAGACAAACATGAAGTATGATATAAAAAATTATATCAGATAAATAAATGAAATTACTTGCTAATTTGGACAGAATCTGAAGGTGTTAACTAACTTAGTAAAGTTACCCTTTCAATGTCGCCTAAATTAAGAATCAGCTCCAGAAAGAAATACAGAGTAACAAGAGATGTCACCGATAAAAAAAGACACACCAACAAGCAGAGAACCAGTTGCTAATTATTTAGTAGGAAATACCAAACCCTAGGAGTTAAAAGTACTATATCTGAAAGCATTGCATAAAATACCATTTTAACTTATTCAGAGAGCTTTTGTTGATACTGGAATAAAAGCAACCTCAAAACAATATGTTTGTGTTTATAAAAATTTTTTTGCTCAACATAGTATTTTAGTACTTGATGAACAACATATAGAACAATTCTTCACTCAATACTGAAATGCCACAGCTGTAGGACAAAGACAGCTGTTTAACAGCATGCATCAATATTACAAATCACCTGGCACAGAAAATACAGGAGGATACAGTGTCTAACAGAGACGACAAAGAGAATTCAATGACAGAACACAATTAGCATTCTTGGAATTTGGCCACTCATCTGACAGTAATACTTCTAGATTTGATCACAATGGTGATTTTCAGTTATTTGTGTATAGTCATTCTGTGACAATGTGTATTTCTAAGGAAATAGTTCACCTCAGATTTTGAAGGAAATAGTCTTACCTAGAGAGCATGCCCAAAGGAGTAACATTGAGTGATCCCATCAGCATTGCCAGGGCCATCCCTGGGGCTTCTCGCTCTATTACTTCTTTAGTGGCCTGCATGAAAAGATTAAACAGCAAAGTGAGTAAAGAAGTACAAGGACAAGAAAAACATGAAACCAGCTAAAATTTTTGTAAGGATATCTCCTTTTTTTTTGTTCGTTTTTTGTTTCTACAAAGAGATGTCCTTGCTAAATTCTCAACACTGAAATATGTTCAAGGATTTTCTCTTGGTTGTGTAAAATGGGGAAAGAAAAAGAGTTGGGAAGAAGCACTGTTAGCTGTGTATATATAACCCTATATTTAGAGGAAATGTTAACACCAACACATATATAACAACAACTCCTTCTAACAGAAAAGAAAGAATGTTTGAGAATAAGCAAAGGAAAGCCCAAATGTAACTGCCTTCTCTTCCTCATCAATCTCGTGTATTTTCCCATTGAGGTTTTCCCAGGCATAAGAAGGGTGAATCAGTCTGCGCTGAAGATTAAAAAAAAAAGTCTGCAAAGGGAAGCCCATGTAGCAGGCAGGCAGGAAAACAGTAAAATGGTAATGATAATGGCCAGAGGCTGAGGCCTTCCCTTTTGATTGTGTCAGCAAAACAACAGTTCCAAACAGGCTGGTGGATTTTATTCACAAAGCGGTCCAGATGTAGTGGGCATCGAGAAGCCTGGAAGCAGAGCCTGAACATTCTTGCCTTTTTAGTCCATTTTCCACAAAGGGAATCAGATGGAAAATTATTTTTCTGGGACATCAACAACCTTCTGACCTTACTTCCTAACACAAATTGTCTCAAACACACAATCCGGCCTGTCTTAGAACATCTAACTTCAGTTAGGACATAATACCTCAAAGCCAGGTTATGTCCTACCCTCTCTTCATTTCCCTCACAGTAGTTGCTGTTCAGTGGATCATGTTGTTTTATGTTCTGAAACAAGATTCTAAGTTATTTGGCACAACTAAAAAGTTAGCAACGCTCATAAAAGCTGTGAAATCCATTGTAAAACATCCAGACAAAATACAACACCTTGATGGTGCAGCTATCAAAATAGAAATAGAGAAGTGCATTTTTAATATAAGAACACTCTGAATAAGCTAGATTTTCTTGGCAGTTTGATATAGCAAAAGAATAAAACTTAAGAAAACCAGACAAATTATTTAGTGGGAAAGATTAAACTACAAATCACATCCTTGTAATTTTGTAACCTTCTAGTTTACAAACAGAAAAACAAAGTCATAGAGAAGGAAAATGACAGAAATAACCCAATGGCATCCCTATGAGAAGGATCCAGGAGCCTTATACTAGCTGTACAGCTAAAACACTTACAGGAAGCAATAAATAGAACAGAAAAAAAAATATTCCTGAACAGTGCAGATATTCAAGTGGCCATATTCTAACATTGCCACTAACATTTAACATGTTTTAAAGGAATATGTCAGTATCAGAAGATATCAGATGTATCTATCAAGTAAACCTTCAGATCTTTTATTAATAAGCAGACTTGGTATGTGCTCAGTTGTGGGAAGCAGGAACTTTGGTTTACACAAAAGCAAGCAATTTTAAATCAGTAGTTGAGACCACAGTCTCTTCCATTTCAAGCATAGTTTGTTGGTATTAGTATCCTCTAATCAGAAACAGAAATGGCATATAAATACAACCCAGTGTCTCTTTCCACGCAGGGCAAATGAGAAGAAGCAGGCTAGGAAAGATGTAGACTAACTGAAACATATCCACTGAGGGAGTGCCTAAAGATACCCACTGAGGTATCAAACTACCAATCAAAATTCTTAAGACTATCCATAAACCTGGCATTGCAAAGGTGAAGGGACACTTTGCTGACAATGAAAAAGTTGGTGAAACGTTAAATTCTTTGTGTGTGCATACATAGTAAGTCTGTATCTACGCCTCTGATTTTTAGCTAATACCATGGTTCAAAGCTATTCAAAACTGGTTTTAAATATGAAGTACATCTTTAGATTTTTTTTTTTGCCCTTGAGCACAGTGACACTTTGAAGATATCATTAGTTAAAATTCTAAACAGGCTTCAAAGGTAGTACAAGATGCAAGAGAGTTCCATAAACAATGATCCTGCAGCTCAGGGACTCCTTCAATGAATTTCAAGTCCATTCTCCAACTTCACAAGAAAAATGACCTTCAGAAAATGTCACTGCTAGCAGGCAATGTGATTATTAAAAATGTATAGACTAAGCAACAAAATCTGAAAAGGCAGAAAGTCCAAACAGCAGTACAGCACTCAATGGAAGTTTCTAAAAATACTTGTTTTAAAATATATATTCTTATATTTATTTCTGCAGGCAGACTTCTACAAACAGGGGAATACTTCTTGTTTTCATATTTGCAGCCTGAATGGATGGATGTAACCAAAAAAAGGCTGCTGCTAAGCAAATAACTTTTACAGTGACATCTGCTCTTGAAATTAGCCACTGGGAAGTCCACTCTTGGGATGACCTCAAATAACACAACTGAAAATGTGCAGTGTACAGCAACTGAGAGTCTCAACACACAACGAAGCACAGTCTTAATTACCTACACACATTGAATGAAATTAGCTGTGCTGCAGTGATTTGCAGATACTTTGTGTCTACCTGTAACAACTCTTCGTTTCACCTAACCACACCAAAGTGCTGGTGGCCAGGTTTTCTAGTACTTCTTTCAGGTTTGAAGCAAGAGTTGGGGAGAGATGACAAAACTAGATTTTAATCTGTGTCCAGCTCAGGGGTTAACTGTCTGGTATCAACATCTATCTCCGTGCAAACTATTAAAGAATTAGTGACTCAGCACCTTCACATTTTAACAGTACTCTGGCAAGCCTGAATTATGATTGTCAAACTTTGTTTCATGGGTAATTTTTTTCTTGGTAGTCTCACCATCATCCAGCTTTTGCCGGCTGCAGGGGGCCATAGTGTTGGCACAAAATTAATCACAAATCAAGGTTGTTGCCCCTGGCTCTCTTATAACAATGATGATGATACTACTACAACGTGGGCAGAAGCAGAAAAAAATGATGAGATTTCATTAATAGTTGTCACACTGATCCCTTCATCAGGACTGAAGTTATAAGATGATTTCTCAAACCTAAGGCTGAAGAGTATATAAAAAGTAGGTGGAAAATACTGAGTAGATTTGCATAAAATATGAAAATGACAGCAAGGAAGTGTCCCCAGTTTCTCCTGCATAAGGTGATAGTTGCAAAGAAGACAAATGCATACAAGATGGAGGTGGAAAAGAGGGATTCCACAACAGTGGAAGCACTGCAAAATAAAAGCAAGAGTTCAGAAGATGGACAGAAATGCAGAAAGGCCAGTTTGCAGGTTGCAAAGAAAGGCGAGGTTTGTAGTTTGGGCAGGAGAAGAGAATGTGGAAAGAAGGAAGCCTAAGTGGAAAGGCAGAACTGCAGAGAAGTCCAAGAAGCAGTATTGTCAGAAGAACAGGTTTGAGAGTAGAGGGAAGGTGAGGGAATGAAGGGAATGGGATGGAAATAAGACTGCAGACTGTGTCTTGGACAGACGATACAGGAAGGAAAAACTCAGGAGAAGCAAGAAGGAAGAAAGGACATGTTAGCAATGTTGGTCTGTGGGGAATCAGAGAGAGAGATGGTGGAACTGAAATAAAATGGTAGTTTCTACTCCAGAGAGGAGAAGGAGAGACTAACAAATAATTACTCTGCGGAACTATTCAGGTATTACTAACACTGCATATAAAAGCAGTTCTTCTTATATTTCACTGCTATACGAATAAAAGCAACATATTTTAAAACACATTTTTTATTGTTTTTGAAGTGCCTTTTTATTGGATTTAGGGCATTATGTTCCCAAAACAACTGGTATATTTTTAGATATCTTTGACGTAGTTGTGGTTGCTTAACAGATGGCTCACTGCCAATCGGTTTCACAGAGTTCTCTGCTGCTTCACTGCCTTTCTTTGCCTCCCTATAAATTCAGTTAGTTCAGTTCCTAACCTGTGGAAGTCCTCCCAGGCAGCTTCTGGAGGATATACCCACTGCAGACTGATTAAATGAAAAGACCTAGGATGACTCTTCTTGAAATGTTCAGAAACTCCTTATTTTTGTCTTTCAGGTATTAAACATGGCAAAGTTTGACCTCAATAGTAAGTAATGATCTGAGACATCCCATATACTCTTCAGCAGTTTTGGGACAGTAATTTAGCTCTATCTCTTCGAGTAAAATGCAAATATGAGATTAAGAAGTCATAATAAATTTGATTAAAATAAGATGACAGAAACTGCCTCTGTTGAAAATATTATTTCTGTAGAAAAGGTTAAAATCTATGACTTTGCAGAGCATATCATAAAGCTATTTATGCAAATTAATGGACAAATTTGCAGATAATCTATATTTAACAGACTACACAATTAGCACAGATGACATTTAATCACCTATTTGAGCTTTTCATTGAAAGAGGAAGTTTCAGAAGGGTCTAACCAAAGAAATACCTATATGCCCACTGCAACAGAGCTCACAGACCACAGTCAAACCTCAGAAGACTGGACGGAGAATTATGAAGACAGATCAGTCAAATATGCAACAAAAACGTCATACACATCTGTCAACCAGTTGTGTAAGAAGAGTACACTTTAGGAACAAAACTGAATCTCTCAGCTTGGATACCTTCTTCAAGGTTATTCAGTATAGCTCTGCTGGAAATAACGTGTGCCTGGAATTTCTACTCACAAGCTAGCTATTTCAGCTTATTCTCTACTTCCCTACTCTTATTTGCAGGGGAGAAAATAGAGCTTATATTGAGCTAGGCTGATTAGAGCTTCTTGCTTAAAAATCACTTATCTATTTCTTCTCTTAGTGCAATAAGAAATACAGGTTGCAGGAGTTTTTTTCTTTCAATACACTGAAAAGTAATTTGATAAGGATCAGTCATTCCCACCATCATGCTTTCCTTGAATTTTTCTTATTTCTTGCCCTCAATAACCTGGGTGATGATATTCTGTGTTTTTTTCATGGATAGAAGGCTTGACAGGAACTGTACTCTCTAATGTTCTCCAAAATCAAATTAATTTGGCTAATTGCTCAGTTAATTTGACAATCGGCTAAAACAAATCACATATGTTATTGCTGCAAAGCAACCAAAGTCAAGCGGGTTTGCAAAAGTCTCTCAATTTGTCATCAAAGTTAGTACCTTTCTAACAATGCAGCAGTCCTAACACACTATCAGGGTGCTGCAGCCAGAGAGAAACCATGCAATGGCTGTCCTTTCACATTTAAGCAACTATGATTATCATTGACTTCTCAATATCAAATTAGTAATCAGAGATCCGTGTAAGTCAAAAATGGCCTGCATGCAGAGGGCAATGAATAGCTGCTTCTTGACAGGGGGCATCCCAGATGTAGGTGTTTGCTGTCATTCTAGAGCTTTTGACAGATTCACACCCACACCAATGAACCTGGTCATATGCACCTTAAAAGTAATCACTTGAAAGTAATTGTTTCCTCAACAATATGTTATCCATGAGTGCTAGTCTGTAAAAACCCATCAACTGTTCTGTATTTCCAGAAGAGTGGAGAATAACTCACATAAGGCTAAAGTTTGGGCTCGCAGGACCGACTGGTGGTGTCTAAGTAGACATTAGGCCATTGCTGTCTCAGATGTGTGCGTTTGTTCCTCTGCATGAAGTGACCATTGAGGTTTCTGTCAAATTTAGTGTACAGTAACAAACTCAGCATGATTTGGCGACTTTCCATTTTCATGCTGCTGTTGGGTCTTTTTCATGTCAAATGCTGCTACGTGTGTCAGACACATACAGACACATACTGAGAACTCTCCCAGGCTTTTATATAATTATTTTACACAAAATAAACCAAAGCATGTCTAAATATATCAGGGTGGCTTGCTTCATCACCCTTTCCTCTTATCAATTGTGAGCTTGGTACATATTCCTCCAATAATTGACCTGATTACATGTTATTTTTCCTCTTCTTCTCCCAAGTGAGATCTACAAACAGCCAAAGGTGGATGAAACCCTGATTAGTGCAGCCAACTAAAAATGAACTCTACAAACTGATGCATCTGTATGCACCAATAAAGCATTTCCACTGATAATAATTCTGCAGCACACAAATACGAATTTGAAGTTTGCTTACAATGTCAGCATATTTGTAATGAATCTGTTGCCACTAAGATGCCAAACATCACAGAATGACCCTACAGAACTTAGAGAATCATAGAATCATTTTGGTTGGAAAAGACTTTTAAGATCATCAAGTCCAACCATTAACCTAACTCTATTGAGTCTGGTGCTAAACCATGTTCCTAAGATGTTTTTTAAATACCTCCAGGGATGGAGATTCAACCACCTTCCTGGGCAGCCTGCTTCTGTGCCTGACAACCCTTTCAGTGAAGAAATCTTTCCAAATAGCCAACCTAAATTTCCCCTAGCACAACTTTAGGCCCTTTCCTCTTGTCCTATCGCTTGTTATTTGGGAAAAGAGAGCAACCCCCACCTCATTACAACCTCCTTTCAGGTAGTTACAGAGAGCAGGAAGGTCCCTTCAGCCTCCTTTTCTCCAGACTAAACAACCCCAGTTCCCTCACCCTTATCTTTCATAGCTATAACTGCTGTTAGATTAGATTAAAAATAGTCTGTTTTCTCTGTTTCTTCCCATATCCATGATTCCCTCTGCCTGCAGTTTGTACTCTCCAACTTCCCTGACTCTTTTCACTGGTGACCATTGTATCATTTATTGTAACCTAATGTAACCTAATGTGTATGCCATGACACTCAGGCGTCAGAAGCTAATCCAATGTCCTTTTTGTTTATAAACAGACATCAGCAAATGATTCTATCAGTAAAATTCCACTGACTATATGAGCATAAAAAGCAACCAGCTGGTAGAGGTACCTCTAACAACACTCAATGACTTATGCTTGACTAAGACATGAATATATTTAATTTGTAATAGTTGGACTCCAATGACAGCTATTTTTGTAAACAATGAAATACGTAAGTGTATATTAGTTAATTAAGATTTCAGTGTTTATAGTAACTTTCCAAAAAAGTCTTGTTCTCTTCAAGTGAAATCAAACTAACGAAAAGATTTAATTAATATTCAGTTTCATTTTTACTTACAGTTTGCAAAACATTTTGGGGAAGATGCTTCACATTTTTATACACAATGAAGAAGCTGAAAATGTAAATGAATATACTAGAGAAGGCAGCATTGTGGAATTTATAACTTGTTCCCGCATCTCAATGGGTTGATATCTCAGTTCTGAGCTAAACCTCATTGGATCTGATTTACATAAACTTCCCAGATCACTGATTTGCCTGCCCCATTTGTGAAATAAAAATGTTAATTACACTGGTGCGTGTGGGCAATCAAACCATGCGCAACTTCTAAACGTCACTTCTAATAAGTGCTAATAATAATAACAACAGTAATATTTTTTTAATCCTGAACGCTAAACAAAGTTACAAGATGGTAAATGTGTATCAAATATTTATGCCATACAAACTGATCTTAATTTTATGATATTGCCCACCTCCATACATTGTCATAAAAGCAACAGAACAATCATTTTTAGAAACAGTTATCCGAACACAGAAAATGCCTACAAAATGTTTTTCTGCACTGTGCATTTCAGGCTCCATGAAGTTGTACACAGCCCACCAGATGTAGTATGCTATAGCTATATAATGGTGTGTGTTAAGCCAGCATCAAATGCAGAGCAGTATTTGTTGTTAGGTAGGAAAATGAGCTTGTTAAAACAACAGCTGGAAACAAGCCCCTTCACTTGCTTACAAGAAGGGGTAAGGTGCCTACTTCCTTTTTCAGCCCTCTTCTTCATGTGCAAACTGCTGTGCCTCCCACTTCAAGTCCACTTTGTGAATGAAGAATGAATCCCTTGCTGTTCAATAAAAGTAGTAAAGCTGAAGGCTTGCTCATAGTGACACCATTCTACTATAAAAACACAGCTAAATTTTTTCCTATTCATCATTACTATTCCTTTCAATTTTCCCTCACTTACTTCAAACTGCTTTATATTCAATATAAAACATAAAAATCTATGCAATCCATCACAACTTTTACAAAATTCTTTAAAAACTGAAGAAGTGGGACAATACCTCAGAAGTGAAAAATTTTGTTCTCTGCAAATCAAAGAATAATACAGCAGAAATGAGTATCAGTAAGAATATCTACAATATCTCAACAGAAGTATCAGTAAGAATTCTACAATTAACGTAACTGATGATGTAAGGAGCTTTATCTAATGGTATAATAATTAGGGAGCACTGTCTCCTAAAAACATACCCTGTATAATGCTTCTGGTTATGTGTACTATCTTCTAGACTATATATTTATACCGAGAGTCAGGGTACAAGCAGCTTCATTTCGTGTAAAACTCATACCAAACTTTGATTTTTTTATATATTGGGGGGGAAGTACATTAAGCAATGAAGTCTAGAACTACCTAAGAGAAACAAACCTGTCACTTTTGCTTAGTTGAGGTATTAGTATCACTGGAAATGAAAAGCCCCTATTTTTTAGAGATCCTCATCAGCACAAAGAATGAGGCCACCATGTAGAGATATATGCTGCTTTCTCTTAAGAACTTGCCCAGTCTCTTGGGCAGTGAAAGAACCACAAGTTCTTACTTGCAATTTCACTTCTCTCAATAAATAATTTTGCAATGCTTTAGCTCCAATGCATTTGCTACTGAGATTGAGATGGTTTTTGAATGCTTTTCTTCAGAGAGTGTTGTCTGTTATTATTTATCATTTGCTGCCTTCTGCTAAGGACAAATATTGCATATGGAATATTTGTACCTCTGAAACTTGAGTCAGTTTCTGCCATAGGTAAAGTAGTTCCTGCAAACAATTTCAGATCTCCAATAAGATTAGAAAGATTAAAAAAAAAAAAATCCTCCCTAAAATACACCTTCTACACTACAAAGGATGGACTACTGAATGATAATTTTTCAAGAAGATATGACAGTAATATGAGAAGTACAAAAAGTACTTTCTCTTAAGATTCCTTTACATAGCATTTTTATTCCCCAAGTAAATTATAAAGCAAGTCTAATAGCAACAGTTTTAAAGTACTTCTGTCATAAGCTAAGAACTCATAAAAAGGATTGTTCAGTGAGATCAAGTGATGCAATTCATGTGTTCGGAGTCGGAACAGTTGTCGATTTGGGTAAATGTGAATGATACACTCATTGGAACTGAACAACTGAACAGATTTTGAAAGCCAGAGTGACCACCTCTACAGTCTGTCCAAGAATTTTCTAAAGAGAACTGTTCAACTCCTAGCACAATTCACATGCTTTTTTCTCCAAGATTCTCATGGAAACAATTGGATGAAAAGGTTTCTCAAAGAGAAGATGGAAAGTACCTTGTTGAGACTGCTGTAGCACAGAGCACTGAAATAGAAGACAGCAGAATTCCTAATCTACAACTGAATGAGGAATATTACATATATCAAGTTTACCTTTTCATCTGGAATTTGATTTTATAATTTAATGAATGGATTACAATACTCAACAATAATAGCTAACAATGTAACAAAATTCAGTATAAAATGTTTTCCCTTTATTTCACAATTCCTAAGATCTTTTCTATACACATTTCTGTACCCAAAACAGTTTTAGAAGACGTCTTTCATGAACTAGCTAAAACAAATTCAAACACGTATTGACACTACTCAGCTGTTAGGGAGAAACGCTTTCACATTAATGCACCTCTTGCATTGTATAGGCAAGTTCTGCCAGTTTACTTCACAACTGACCAACTCTTAACCTTGAAACCCTGAAGTTCTTACAGTGGAGCCACCTTTTCATCAATATAGATATAACAACATAGCTAGATAAGAACCTCTCGTCACATGCACTTCTCCTGTGGTTCAAGAAGCAGACCATGTTGTGCAGAAGAATCTTACTGCTCTTTGATAAAATTCAATCTGTGTTCAAACTTTTTCAGTAGATTGCTTTTTATACTAGTGCTGTGTAGTGGCTCCCCAAGAACACTGGTACCTTTAACAACTGCTAAGGCTGAAGAAGGGACACAGGGAACACGTTAGTTCTTCCTCTGAGTACTTGAAATAAATGTACACAGAACTGGACTCTCGCAATAAAAGCTAAGCAGCTCACAACCACAGCAATGTGCTCACATTCAGAGAACAGCGACTACAAACATCATAGCTCCAAGCAGATTAACTTAAGTAAAATAACCAGACAGCAGTATTTTGGTATAATGTATATGGATAATGAAGGACAGTAATTCAGAATAGCATAGAAATTGAATGGACCTAAGCTTAATTGCTCAATACCATGTGTCTCATTAAATGAGTTAAATAAAAAAATCCTTATTTAAAGGAAGCTGGCAAGGAAAAGAAAGAATGAAAAAAATATTTCTGGGGAAAATATTAAGCTGTCTTAAAAATGTGACAAGCTATTAATTGAGAAAAACCCACAAGTTCCAGCTAGGTTAGTAAACCATCTTTGTTATGTTTAAAAAAGTCAAAAGAAAACTCTACTGTTACAGACTCCCTCTTGACTGCAAAGAGTGATGAGTTAATAGCAGCTTCTCATTAAGATGCTGCAGGAAACAAAATCCTTAGGAGACAAGGAGATCTAAAAGAACTTAGCACCCTTCTCTGTTCCTCTCATCCCAGGAACCACCAATGCTGAACAGCAAAGAAATCAGTAAAACATGTATGAATTGCAGAAGAGTTTGAGGAAGACTGTAGGTTTCAGCCTTGCTGTTCATGGATTAATTCCATATGCCACTGGACATATAAGCACTGTTTGGTTTGAAAGAAAGAATTGGTCAGCTCATAGAAAGAAGTGGCAATAATTCAATCATTTTTCACTCTTGAAAAGGGAGCTACAGGAGCTACAGCCCAAAAATGCAGGGGAAAACAAAACCAAAACCAAAACCCCAGCTTTGAAATCTGCAAAATCAGCCACATGACTGCAGCACTACACAAAATGAAGCTTATTTCATAAAGTTTATTTACAGCCTATCTGCAAAAAAGAATTATAGGAAAAAGCCAATTAAGGTGAACAAATATTTCCTAAAAACAAACAATGAGGATGGAAAATATTAGTTAGTGTTGCTATGATGTACTCTGAGACCAGTAAAGGACTAATCACACCAAAGTTTAGGTGCAGTCTCAGACAAAATTTCTGAACCATAACATCTATCTGACTTCATCAAAGTCTCAAGTGAAGCAAAAGAAACTCCAGAAAACTCAAAATCTAAAACCTGGCCAGGCAAAACAACAGAAAAATGTACTGGAGGGAAAAATTGTGTAACAGTCATTGAGGGATAGATGACTGGGTCTTCTTCCATATGAATATGTAAGTTTAATTTACCAAGGAAATCCACTAACTTTAAGCCATGGATATTATCTTAAGGAATCAGTTAAAAACTGCATTATAACCATGTAAACACCTTTTCCAAGTCTGTACTCTAAAGGACATTTTAAGAAAAAGGAACTCAGAGGATGTTTAAGTCTTCCCAAATTCATTTAACAGAGTAAAATAAAAATTAATGGGTTACAAATTGTGATGCTCAGAACTAATAATACAAAACCAGAATTGTCTTGCTTCTTACATCTGCAATTTGTATCTATCTCCTCATTTTTCCAACAAATGTTATTTAGCCACTAAGAGGTAACAGTAGGGAGGCATTGGAACTTACTCAGTATCAATCTACCTTCCTCAAATTGTTACAGCAGCTGGCACAGCAAAATCCTACATCACTGATGTCAATGCATGAATGAAAAGACATATATGTCCTTTACCGTAATATTTATCAGAAGCATTCTTGTCTAAAATTAACACAAATTATTTTTTCAAAATGGATCCAGAATCAACATACAGACTTAATAAAATCTGAATTCCAAGATGATATGGGTCACTGTCAGACACATTATTCTTCAAATAATAATTGTCCAGAGGATCATGAAGATGATCAGAGGGCTGGAGCACCTCTGCTATGATGACAGGCTGAGAGTTGGGGTTATTAAGCCTGGAGAAGAAAAGGCTCTGGGGAGACCTTATAGCAGCCTTTCAGTACCTGAAGGGGCTACAGGAAAGCCGGGGAGGGACTTTTTGCAAGGGCAGGGAGTGATAAGATGAGGGGTAATGTTTTCAAACTGTAAAGAGGGTAGATTTAAACTAGATATTAGGAAGAAATTCTTTAGTGTGAGGGTGATGAGACACTGGAGCAGGTTGCCCAGGGCGGCTGTGGATGCCCTCTCCCTGGAAGTGTTCAATTCCAGGCTGGATGGGGCTTTGAGCAACCTGGTCTAGTGGGAGGTATCCCTGCCCATGCAGGGCGTTTGGAACTAGATGATCTTTAAGGTCGCTTCCAACCCAAACTATTCTATGATTCTATGAAAAAAAAAGAATGCAAAACTTCAACTGAAAGGGAAAGTAATGATTAAGTGGATCAGGGCAGTAGAGCACCTTCTGGAACTCCCAAAGGTAACAGCATAATTACATACCTATCTTTGTTCTTAAGAGCAGAAGACCTGTATTAGTTAGGAATTTTATTTCATAAACAACAGAAGAAAATAGCTGCTTAGATGCTATAGTGCTGACTATCATCAGAAATTATACCTTTAGAAAACAGAAGATTAATATAAAGAAAGTAAACTGTAAATTTTTTAACGGACTTTAAATGCTGTGCTGAAGTAAGCAGAGGTTATATGAAGAACTTTCTCCTGAAAAATAATTCATAGGATTTAGACATTATAGTTCAGGAAATGACTATCAGAATTTAACAAGCTGTGTTTTTTTTTTTTTTATCAGAGATAATAAGGAAGGATAATATGGAAGTCTAACAAGACAAAATAAAACTGAGATACAATTAGGCTGATAACTGGAAATTTAGTCATCCTGGAAAGCAAAAGTCTACAAACTGGAAAGACTTTTAACTCTTCATGAGTGTTACAGAAGCTATTTTTCTGTTGAAAAGTGCACAGGATAGATTAAAAAATACCCTAACGAAACAAACCAAGCCAAACAAAAACAAAAGAAAAAACCCAAACACACATACACACAAAAGACTAAATACCGTTGTCTTTCACTGTTACCATGATTTGATAGATAAGATGTTATTCCCAGGGCTCTGTGCACAAATTTTTCAAGGTTTCTTTAACCAAATTTTGACTCTTAAAAGACAAAAATGAAAATGTATTCTTTCAATTTAACATAGATATTTTTTTTTAGCTGATTAAAATATTTGTAGCATAATGTGACCACTGCAGATGGCGAACTGATTTACATGGATATTTTACAGTGAAGCTGCCTGAGACAGCACTGCATCAGTTCTCTGGTAGGTGTAATTTTCAAGCAAGAAAATGACATACATTCAAGAAAAAGCATTGTGTTTAGTTTTCTCCAGTTTCTCATGCTTTTCTGCATTTTCTATAGCTTAAAGTTTATATAACCTGAATATTATTTGAAAACCAGCCATTTTCCTGAGGTAATACTAACTTTTTAAAAAACTGTATTAAAACTAACTAAAATGATACACTGAAAACCGGCTTGAGATAAGAAGTGAGTTCTAGCAGCCTCCTGCAGCTGCACAGTGCTAGAGTGAATATTCTGCCTGCCTTCCAATATTTGATGCCACTTTTCAAACAACAGTCTAGGGAAGGAGCAAAGCACCACTGGGAGTTAAAGCTTGGAGAAAGAGAACTGTCACTGAGATCTGCTCTTGTCACCAGACTCCTCAACAGCGTGAAGTTGGTGGGAAGTGAGAGACTGCCAGCCTACTGTCTCTAAGAGTTTGCAAAGTTGTAAAAAAAAACCATAAAAGCCTGGAGAAGCAAGGGTTGGAAAGGCTGAGAAGAGGGCAGGAGAGCCTAGGAAACCATAAGGCAGTAAGGGACATTTGTGTCCCCGAGTTCCTTGGAGCAGGACACAAGTATACCAGATTTCTAGAGACTAATGCAAAAACTAGGAGCAAGCTCCCACTGGCTCTTACTCGGAACATTATCTGACATTCTAGGAGCCATACTGCACAGAGGCAAGCTGGTGTCAGGAGCATGGGAGCAAGCTGCTCTCCCACAGCACCTCTCGCTGATTCCACAGTTGGTCTTGCACAGGTGAAAGAGGTTACTGACTCAAGGGATGCTGCCCTGCCCCTATGGTTAGACATAATTTTGCATATTTAGCTTATCTCTGAAGATGGAAAAAGTAGAAATATTAAATCTGGAGAGATTAAAAGCTAAAGTTAAAAGCATATTACAATTATTTTAAGTGTAGGAAGACTTTATTATGAAATTCTGACAGAGTTCCTTATGACAGAACATTCTCTCTGGTTCCTAGTTGATACTGGATTCGAAAGAGTAATTAACACCAAAACCACTCATAATAAGCTAGAAACTGTGGCAAAGCTAGGAAAAGAGAAGTGGAGTGAGTTGAATTACAGAAAAGAGGCAGGAAATCCTGCGTCTTACACTAAGCTATGACAATGATTTATTTCCTTACTATGGACCTTACAGATGTAGGCAAGTCCTTGTTCTTAATCTGTGAGAGAGTGACAAAAGGTATCTGTAAACTGGCAAATGACCATTCTCCCAGTACAGACAGAGTAGAAAGCAACAACTACAACACACTGTGGTTTGGTAATACTGTATTGATCCAATGGCTTTTTTAGATTAGCTGCAACCTTGTGTTTTATATTAAGATGTCTGTGATATTTCTTATTTAGCTCCTTTGATCCACTGTATTTAGTGAACATAACTCTACATTCAAATTTTAATCTTTCTGAGCCTCAGCAACAGATTGTTTTTTCCCCTGTTATTACCTACCTTCCATGGATTCTGAGAATTACCGTAGCTAATATTAGTGATTAATTTTAGTACTTAATTACTACCAAATTTAATACTGAATACAGTATGACTGAATAGCAACACATCTATCAAATTAAGTGATGGAAGCAAAGACTAAATACAATTCAGCGTGGTTTCTTTGTTTGTTTGTTTTTTCTTTGTAAGGATGGAAAGTGTTTTGAGCAGTTCTATGAAAAAGCTGGATGCTGATACTGAGATCAGTTTTTGGCTAGTATGTCAAACTGAATCAGATCAGGAAGGAGCCAGACAGTTTTTTCCCCCATTCCTTACAATTCTTCTTATTTTTTTTTCAGACTGGTGCATATTTAGAAATAAAATCTAGGCGGGTGGGCAGGACAACATGGTAGAAATGCCAGGCATAAAAGCAAGTGGACAGGACAGCAAAAGACCAAGTATCAGTGAGTAAGCAGACTCAAGGAGCAGCAAGAGGACACTATAATCAAGAAGCAGGTGAAAAGGCAGGAGGAAAATGCCAGACATTCAGCAAGTTGATAAAGCAGTACCAAACAGTCAGCAAGTGTCCCAAGCAGCAGAAGAGCAATCCAGCAAAATCAGCAGATGCACTCAGCAGGAAGGTGATGCCAGGCACTTGGAATGGGAGACAGGGCAGTGGAAGGCCAATGCCAATGTGCCATCAGATCGAAAGGACAGTAAGGAGGCAACACATGCCGTTCAACAGATGGAGAGGGCAGTAGGTAGCCAGTACGAGCAATTAGCTGATCAAGAGGTAATGCCAGACAGTCAGGCAAAGGACCAAGATTTCAGGAGGACAATTGCCACACAGCCAGCAGGCAGAGAGAATAAAAGAGAGTAGTGAATGCCAGGCAGTCCTCAGACAGGCGAGGCAGCAAAAGACTAAAGCCTGTGCATAATCAGATGCGAATGTCAGCAAGGACAAAACATAAGCCTGCCAACCGACTGGCAGGGCAGCAGGGTGGCAGTGCTTTTCAGTAACTTAGGGAATCATGAGTGAAACAGTCCCAAGAAGCTAGATGCTCACCCTCTGGTAATATCAATAGATCAGAGTGAACCATGAAAATCCACAGGAGAATAGCACACAAATGGAAACAGCGGATGAGTCTGACCCTAACACTTGGGGAGGCCATGGGACCTTCCTATAAAACAAAAATATGAGAATCCACAAGAAAATCAAACAAATGGGGAAAATGTGTCTAAAAACTGTTTCTGATGATGATTAAAAAAAGCGAAAAATACTAGCAAAGAATTAGTTTGGAAATGATTGGGTGGGATTGAAGATGTTGCTTACCCCTCTCTGGAGCCCACATAATGGGAATGTTGGGAATTTCTGCAGCAGAAAAACAGAAGAGAAAAGGGATTTCTGACTCCCAGTTCAAGGAAAGCATGTCAATTTAGGACTGGGTAACCTCTTTGGGCAAAAAATAAGAATTTGACTGAATCTTTGCCCATCCCCTGATACATGCCTTTACTGAGGTTTGCAAAAAATTTAAGAAGCCCACATCACTTTCATCTCATGACATCCCACCCTTATTCCCCCAAACCACACTTACCTCTAGCACAAGGTGTATAAAAGGGGGAAGGGGATGGTCTTGTGAGCTCATTCCCATATCCACTGCAAAATAGCTTGTGAAGATGAACAGGAGTACCCATTAGCCAATGCTGGCCATTTGTGAGATAAATTGAAGAAGTCATTAACTGTTACTCATCACTACTGCAGGTTGGTGTTTGAATCTGGCTTAGATACACCCACACTCTAATGAAAATAATTAGTCTTACAAGTCTTGTGGGGTAAACCTCTTCTATTGGCAAGAGCTGCAAAAGTGCAAAACTTACCAACACCTCTTTTTACTGTGAATATTCTCTTTAACTTAAGCACTCTGTTATTTAACATGGTTGTTTTTAAAACAAATTAAACCATGTTTCAGAAATCTTAGCTCCTGCTCTATTCAGAAACATGTAATGCACTCTGCAATGTGAGAACTGAGAAAAATGCCAGCAGTAATAATACTCAGTAATTTAACTCATCTGTCATTTCAGTCATGAATTTTCTTATTCACAGTATCTTCCTGGTAACTAAGTCAACCAACCAGGAATAAAACTTCACTATTTCTGTCCAAATAGAAGTCCACAGTGTGTGCACTTATTTGCCTGCACATTAATGTCTTATGGTAGCACTGAAAACCTACATGGCACTTTGATATGGTAGTAATATGCAAGAAAAAGCCAACTCTTCCCTCTCCTGCAAACTGTGGAGAACCTTAGACACAACAAAGGAAACATTAGTTCTGCTGGGCACTGTTGAATTAGTAGGATTTGGAAAGGTCAGAGCGACAGAATCCACCTGAATCTGCCATGCACTCATATGCAACACAGCTTTTAAGGAACACACAGTAGTAATAGGCTAAGCTCAATGAACATTATTTATACTGATCCTCTAGGTATCAGCAACTTCTTCTAGCTGTGTAAGGCACAGGAGTAAGAGGCTAATGTAACTTTAAATTTAGAAACTGTGGTCATAGAACAGGAATTTCTCCTATATCCAAGCTTTCCTGTATCAAACACCACTATTTGGGATTATAATAGAATGGTGGGAAATTTAGGCAGAAATTTCCATTATATGATTAGTGATGGCACAAACCAGCCAGGAATAGTGTACACTGATGGAACCAGAGTAGATGCTAACACTATGGAGTATGAAGGTACTCTGAGCATACATTGGTAGTTACATCAAATTCTGTGATTTTGAGGACAGCAGCAGCTAGAGTTAGCTGCACCACATCAAGAATGAAATTGGCAGCACTTTTTCTTCAAAGGGAGAACATTCAACTTGCAATGAAAATGAACTATGAGAAACTGATCTCAGCAAACCACAAGAAAATGCTTATTTTTGGAAGACGGACTTTTAAAATCTAATGAAAGCTTAAATATAAATAATCCATAATCAACAGTAGATTATGCACCTCACTATTAATTTGCATAGTCTCATTACAAAATAATTGAGAAAAAGAAGTTATGCATAAAGTGACAACAAGTTAAATATTTGTGAATGGTCTGAATTAAGATTAAAAAGGAATTATTTTCTTGTCCATAACTGATTAGACTTTCATGCCCGAGTGTGACAGCAGTCATTTTGGCTTTCTATTCTGGTACTTATACTGAGTTAACATTTTGCTAAAGCTTCACTCCTCCACGTGGTAGCAATTAGCAGAAGCAGGCAAAGGACCAGTTATAATCCTAAGAATAACTGCTGAAGCCAACGGCTTTCCAAGAGTCTCCTACTTTCTCTCCACTTACTGGCTGGGAGAGCTCGTACACAGCAGGAAAGGAGCAAATAGGAAATTCTCTACTCTTTAATAAGTATTAGCTTTAATGATCAACTATTTTATTAGTGAGTCATTTTGCTATTCTGGTGTGCTTCTGTCAAAAGGACTAACTCAATTTTTGTTACATCTTAAATCCAAACTAGTATTTACCCTCTAGTTATAATTTCTTTAGGTTGCCTTCACAGAGAAGTCTTCCTAATGTGTCTATGTATTTTTTGTTAATTTTCTCCATATTAAACTTTTATTAAACTTTGTAATAGACCAAGAACACAAAAACCCAACACATTATGTGCAAGAATTGCATAATTACAGGTCTGACAAAGTTTTCAAGACTGTTTTGCCTTAACTTGATATTTAATTTTGTTCGATTCCCTGTCATCTGCTGTGAAGAGATATTTTAATGGAAACTATTTTCAGAAATGCCTAAAAGGAAAAAAAATCCAAAAATTCCAAATTGAAAACTTCCTTATGCAGAAGTCCTATGGCAGGCATATTTTTGTCCCCGAGTTACAGAAAAAGGACTGCAAGACTGTTGTGGTTACACTGCTAGCAGGAGCCAAGTCAGTTAATTTAAACTAACAGAGAGATGTCCACATGAGCTGTGGTCCCTGCAGTGAAAACATGGCTAAAAGGCACTGTTAATGCCAAGAGGAGGTGAACCCTTCTCTTTACCCCAATTAAAAAAAATAAAAAATAATAATAAAAAAATTGTTCTTTTGGGTGTATTTTTGAAACTATTTGGGGTCATTGGGATATGAACCATCTGTTCACCCACAGGGAATTCTGAGTCTTCTTCCAACTTCCATGCTGAAATTACCTTGGAATAAAAGTTTAAGATAAAAAAAGCAAGATTTCCTGGCTCATTGCTGTGGCTTTGCTTCTCATTCTATGACACAGTCAAAACCCCTACTGCTGTTTTACTACTTTCTTCATTTCAACAGAGCTTGCGAATATTTGCTCCAGCGTCCTCAGCAAAAAGTTATCAGAGTACTGCATTTTCAAAAAAGAAACAGCAAAGCAATTAATGTAATCCTTTTGGATGCAGCAAACAAAACTTCTTATTCATTAATTTCAGTATCCATTTGATTCAACCTATCTTCTTATTTAACATATACAGAACATAAGGCTAGAATCTAGTTTGGCCTTCCACACAGGCTAACTCATAAACTTCATCTGTGACTTCTGTAAGAAGTCTAAGATATCTTGAGGTTTGTAAGACATCACTCCCACAATCAATTGCTTCTGATTCAAGATTAAAACGAAGAATAAACGAAAAATTCCCTTCTTTAGGGAATTTGTGTGATTAATTTCTCATTGTTAAACAAACAAACCAATCCAAACACATAAAAAACCTTCCATTATGATGGTTTTCTTATTAGACTTCCCTGGCACGAGCTTCCTATCACCAGCTATTGTTATAATTCTCTTTAGTAGACTAAGAAAGCCATTGGTACTGTACATTATTATTTTCCAAAGAAAATACCATATTTTACTAATTGTAGTACAGCACCTACCTTAACACTATTTCCCAAAGAAAGTACAGATAAAAATAAAGTAGTTTCTCAGTATTCTTTTTTGACCTTTTGTTATATACACTCTGACATCTGAAACTTTTTAAAAAGGGAATACCAGAAAAATACACAGTTTTCCATTTTAGATACATCACTCCCATATACAGAGATAAAAATATTCTCTGTGTTCCTATTCCTTTTTTTGCTGCGATCTTCATACTTGCCTATGTTGGCAAATCTAGACAGAAACAAATTGAGAGACACACACTCGTTCAATCCAGTATCTCAGCTGGATACACAGACAAGTTCAAAACTGTTGTCGTATCAATAATTTAACAAGCCCTCTTTGTTTATAAAAAATAGCATTTTTCAGGAATGCTCTCTCTGAATATATTTCTTCCTTTGGTTTTGTTTTGTTTTTTTGGCTGGGGGCTTGGGGTGGGGTGAGAGACTTCTTTTCTTTTTTTGTATAACCTGTGATACTCGAGGAAATGGAGCTGAAATGGGATCTGGCTTCCTTCCCTCTCACATTTCTCACTGTAGCTGTCCTGGCAGCTCACAGGTGTTTCCATGCCGTGACTACAGTTGATAGCACAACTAGGCTCTTCAGCAATGCTGGCGTGTTACCAAGTTCTCCTGAGAAACTCAAACAAGAGAGGAGAAAGTGCATTTTTTAGCACTGAAAGTCATAAGTCAGCTAAATCAGTTTAGAATTTCTCAAGATGCAGGTACTTCTGTAACTAACGGTGTACTGCGTCGTGCAAATAATCTGGCTATTGCTGCTTCTCAAAGAAACCGGTAATAGTTGTTTAGTGAAGACTGTTCTGCAACTAAATATACCAATTCTGCTATAATAACATGCCTACAAAATACAAGATTTAAAATAGAACAGTAAAATTTTAACCAAATTAATAAAGGCACACAAACATATCTGGATTTTTATTGCACTGAACACAGCATTTCAAACAATACATTTTATTGAAAAATTAAAGCAGGCTGGATAAAGACCTAATGATATAAGCTAGGAACTGTGTAGAAGACCAAGAAAAAGGGAATGGCACCTTACATAGCTGCTGATAAACTTCTAACAGAGTAGCACAACATTTGGAAGGAGTCTGTCACAGAGCAGCCTAATGTGTTTAAGCACATTTGTTGCCTAGATGCACCTGGCAAGGTTCTATAATTCAAGGCCCTTTAGGAGCAAGCTGGGTTGGAAACGCTTTTCTAAGAAATACGGAAAATAATAGTTCACAAAAGGTCTGATGGCAAGTTACAGGATCAGACATTATACATACAAAGCACACTTCCTTTTACAACAGAGAAATCAAATAACAGGGAGTGAGACTTCCAGTAAGAGATGGAAAGCAGTCTTATGACAGACTACAAAAATAAACGCTGAAAAAAGGTATCAAATTGGAGGGTACCCTGAATATTTGAGAGTACCTTGAAGATTGAAGGGTGAAAACCTGAAACAACAGCCTAGGTTATTAGAGATGGTACGATTTCATAGTATTCCTACCACAGAATGATTAATGTCCCAAGTGAGATGAAGACTTCATTCCTCCTCACTATGGAGCTATCCTCAAGTGACAGTTTGTAAAAGGAAAATCAGTTTATTTGTCTGGAAAGGCTTTATTTGAATTGGGGGGGACAAATACTAACCGTATTATTTCTAGTTTTTAAAATTTTATTTCTAGTTACCACCTATTAACTGGAAGTTGATATTTTAAATGTCTCATTGGGTTTGGGTTAATCTGGGGGAACAAGTTGCTGTGAGAGTATGACTATAACACAAAATAACCTGTTGTATCATAAACGCCTTATTTAATTAACAAATTTGAAGAGGAATCAAACAGACAGAACTTCTGAAATTTACAAAAATAGAGATTAGGAGGGTTGTCAACACTTCTTGGGACAGAGAAATGAAGGATGCAAGCTAATATTAATATCTTCTAATGGTCTGTAGAAATAAAATGGAATTTGAAGAAAAATTCACACTAAATTCTAAGGAGAAACTCACAAAACACCAGTAGTGAAACATACTTGAGGAATTGGTAAAAGCCAGGTGATAGAAAATTTGCAATTGGTAATGATTCTACAAACACTGGTACAATTTTAAATTGAATATCTGAAGACTCTACATTACAGCAGAATAGAGACTTTCTTCTCTCATGACTTCTGTGTGGCTAAGTTTGGAGTATTTTGTTCATTCTGAGAATGCCTTTTTTTTTTTTTTTTTTTTTTTTTTTTTTTTCCCAGCCCAGAAAAATGCTGACAAATAGGACGGAGTTGCAGCGAACAACAATTTCTTTTCATGGAATAGAGAACTTTGATGGAGGAATAAAAAATATCTATATTTTATCAGGTCAAATGAAAACAAGTATGTGTCTACATAAATTTAAAACCAGTCTATCAATACTGAAGAATGTAATCAGCAAGAAACAAAAGGAGGATTCATAATTTTCCCAGAGTGTTGGAAAAGGAGTACCGTAAGGAAATATCTGTCTGGTTTTACTTGACGGAAAGAGCTCTTCAATGCTTCTTCTAAAGTCTTATCTTAAAATTTCAGGCTGACAATTACCTGCAGTGTGGCTGAACTACTTGTGAATACACAGCTCAAGGATATCTAACATCAGTTAAGGCACATTAAGTTGACTTCGATTGCTATTATCTAAGCACATAAAATTAGACTTGTAGTGGGGCAAACAAGACTTGCAAGCCACACTGGAGACAAAGGATAAGAAAACAGATACAAGACTGTTAGAAGCAGATGAGTGAATCTTTTGGATGTGCAATTTTGCAAATGAGTAAATGTAAAAACAGAAGACAGATGATAGAAAACTGTTCAGAGCAGCTATATACATGACATTTTTCCTTCCTCCGTTATATTGACCAATAGCAATTGAGAAAATATATTTTTATATGAAAGGATGCCCAGTGATTGAGAAAAATGCTGTTACATTATTTAAATATTTTCACAGCAGTTAAGGTATATTATCATTAACATATGATCTGTAGCTGTCTACCACTCAAGTACTGCAGTTCCAAGGAAAAAAAATAATTGCTTCCAGAATTGTAAAACAGAAGTTCCCTAAATAACTTAACTTTGGCCATATCTAAAGCCCCTCATCTCTGTTCAGCAGCAAACACTTTTTACTTCAACAAGCAGACTGTATGAGCATTTCCAAGACGGATTTAAACACCATCCCAGCAAAATAAGACAGTAAAAAGAATGTGGTTGTATCTACAAATTTAAACCTGAACTTTCACTTTAGTCCAAATGCACACTACCACCAGCTGCAATAATAGATGAAGAACTACAGCATTCACTAATAACTTCTACATGGCAGTATCCCTCAAATTCAGCCCTCCATTGGGTGAATTTATTTATTTTTTAATATTTATATGCATTTCATCACTTCTGGTCACATAGACAAGGACAGAAAGGATAGTCACCCTGCTTAATTCAGACCTTCGCCCCCCAAAATGTGACTCATTGTAACTAATTCAAAAGCTTCTCCCTACCCACTGACTAGACCAAGGCTATAAATTCAGGGATCAGAGATAGGTAAGGAAAATCAGATATTGTGAGTATTCCTAAAATAATCTAGTCCATTATAAGAAAAGAGTCATTACACATCATTGAAGCAACTGCAATAACCTGGTATGATTCTGCTACAGTGTTCAAAAGGCAAAGTCAATATGGAAATGGAGTAATTAAAAAAAAAACTTAATAAATTTCTGAAGTTTCTAGAAGTTATTTTTAATAGATACTTTATGCTAGCCACTTTATTTTAATTTAATCAATACTTACAAAATTCAACTAACATTGATTCTTTAGGCTGTAAATACTCCCAGGAACTAGCTTTACCTTGTACAGTACAATAGCAATTATGTTCAGAAAAGAAAGCAGAAAAATGTGTTTTCTAATTGAAAGTACAGGAAGATTAAAGAGAAGTAGAACTGAATCATCCTAGTAGAAATATGACCTGACTCTCCATACTCTCAGGAAAAATGCTAAAATGTCTTCCAGTATAAGATTCAGTTATTACAAGTTTAAAAATAAAGATGACATCTCAAAAGCACAATGGCATGATCACATCATTTCATTATCAGTTCAGTAATGAGAGGAGAGAGCATGCTGGATGAATACCAACCACAGAAGACATTAAAACCACTTCCTACCTCAATGCAAGTTTTTCTGAAGGCTTGCTACTGCACGTTTCATGTTAACATAATTTATCCCTTTTGAATTTGCTCTCTCATTGACCCAAAAGACATAAAATATGGGGTCAAAGCCTATGCTTCTTCATATGCTTTTATTACTACACATACTGGCAAACTAATTTTCTTCCCTTAAAAGCATTTGTTTGAATGACTGATCTAATAAATGCTATCATAAGAACAAACCTTATAGTTTCCACTTTGTAACAAAAGCTGGGACTCAGTCTCTCCACTGTGATGTAAGTTTAAGCTTAGTCTTGCAAGTTAATCCAACTTAAATGAGAGTAAAGTAAGTAAATACTGTTCTATATAAATCCTTTTAAAGTGTGGGAATAATTCGACAATCACAATGCTTAAGTCTTACATACCTATTATGCTTTAAAAACGCAGTTTTTAATCAGTACAAGTTATTAATAATTTTATATTAATGTGTTTATATTATATAGTCTAAAGAAACTTCAACAACTCAGATAATTTTTAAATGGCTCAATGCAACATCAAAAACAATCAAAAAATCATCACCACCTGTCTTAAATAGTTATTTTGAGGAACAGCAATGAAGCCATGTAAGGAAAATACTAGATGTTTACGAGCAGAGTTTTCATTTGTTTGTTTCTTGTCCCAAATGCTGCTTGAGAATCTATGGCTAATTTTTGGCACTGGCTAAAATGCTTCCTCTGGCACTACTGCCTAGGCTTGACTCCACATAAATGTAATAAATCAGGAAAACTGAAACAGAAATTCAGCCCTCCTTTTACACAGTGTTTGGAATACAACCTTCAAAACCATTAAGTTAGTTTGCAAGTAAAAGACTAATTCAACCAACACACCTTCGACATTTGTGTTGCTATAGCAAAGTGAATTATCTGCAAATTGTTTCACTAACTAGTGCACTGTGGTCATCTCATACTGTTCCCATTTTCTGATACACAGACCTTTCTGTTTTAGTTACTTAAGGTTTCTAGTATATAACCTAAAACCTCAGAAGTGACACACAGGACCATTTTCTTTACATGTTTCTTTAGTTATACCAATGTTATACAACAAGTAAAAAAATATATTTAGATTCCTAATGCAAAAAAGTTAAACTGCAGCCATGGTTGACGGAAGACAGTTGTAAGTAAAAAGCATCGTAGGCATGTTATAATGAACTCAAATCAACTCTAAGTTGAAAATCTAAGCAATTGAAAACTTATGTGAGCACTTAAGAGAAATCTAAATATGCTGAATTATGGAAATAAACACTTCAGGCACTCAGTCTTAACACTGCCCTTTAGTGAACATAAGCAATCCAAAAAAGGTAGGTGATTTTAAAAGTTAATATTAATCTAACTTGGAACCATAAATACCAAAAATACTTCAACAGCAATCACACAGTCATTTCATATTGCAACTCATGGCCATGAGGTTATTACGTTAAGTTTCCTTTTTTTTTCCCCTTACCTTAGCTCCTTATAAATGGAATGTAACAAGATTTCCTGTATAATATTTACTGCTGTAGGTCATCTCTGCCTCTGTGCCTGTTTTAACTTTTTTTGACAATGTGGTGTCAAGCAAAGCAACAGCAGGCTTTGCGTAGAACTTTTTCCCCCTGCTATCTGCCTCTCACACTCTAACCTATAATGCAGTAGTTGTCAATGCAGTATCTTGCAAGGGAGAATTAAAGGATCTCTCTTATCCCACTTTTCCTTGTGTAGGACGTAACAAAAGCCACATACATTTTTGCTTAGCAGTGTTTTACTGCAGTACTGAGAAAACTATGCCCAAAAGCTGTTAGAATTTTGTTTGGAAAGGGGACTGGAAATCCATTATGCTATACCACATCTTAATGGGAAAATAATTTTGAGTCAGAATCCAAGGTCAGAGTAATTCTCTTGTGCTATATTCCCTACTGTTTTTTCTGCTTTGAAGTTGCCTATCACTTGACTTGTCCAGAGATACTGCAAAATAAAGTTACAGAGGAAATAATAAAAAAAAATCACCTCCCCCCCCCAGATTAATACATTTCTACACCAAAATGCAGATTTTTCTTATTCCAGGACTATCTCACCTCTGGAGTGACATCTCGTGGTGCAAACCCTGTTCCTCCAGTTGTTAAAATCAAATTAAGTTCCTTTTCATCACACCAATCTACCAGCGTCTCCTGAAAGAGAACATGAATCCTGTCAGATCTAACAAGTAATATGTGGGATATGGTTACCTCAGAAAAAACCTGAAGACTTGAAATGTCTTAAAAACAAACAAAGACACACACAATACATACAGGGAATTGTAAAATCACTCATGGCTTTTAATACAAAGATTTAAAATTACTATTTATAATCAACATATGACAGAATCATTCAACTGTCTATTATAATAGTTTTGGAAATAGAAACTGAAATTCTGTTCTCCATCTCTTGACCTGAAGTGGCAAACAAAAATTCACAGTTATTGATTTATATCACTGTTTATCTTGATTTTGAGATATAATTCTTTGACACACATTAACAGAATGTGTGCATTTAATTCAGGTTACGTGGTTGATTTCTATGACAGTAAATTAGGTTTCTGGACTCCACTTTTCATCAGCCTGAAAAAAGCAGGAACCACATATATGTATGCTTATCTACTAAAAGATACAATAACACACCTGATGCAGCAATAGAAAAGATTACCTATAATCATCTTTTCCACATCCCCTACAACATCTCAATAGGACTGTGTATACCAGTTCCAAAGCTGGACTAGGAAAGCGTAATAAATCTGCCATGTAAATTCAAAGACTTACAATATTGGAGAACTCATTATACTAAAGAAGTGTTTAATTTGATTTGCATTCATTTTTAAATGACATTTTAAACTACTTTTCAAACTAATAAAAATTTTACATAAGCAGAAAACATATTTAGTTTCAGTATGATTGTATCATTTACCTTTCACACTCTACTGCTGGCTAGCACAGCAGCAGAACGTCTGCTTGGAACTCAAAATTATCTGTGTTACATGAAGTACACTCATGTATTACATAGTAAAGTATCCTTCTGAAGAAATTAGTCAGATCAATTACTTAGACAGCTATCCTTATTCTAGCAAATAAACCTCATTCTTTGAAAAGTGTTAGGCCACATTTGTGTTTCTGGAGTATTATACTCTGGAGGAACAAATTGTTTCGGTGACTGTTGGCTAGAAGTTTGTTATTTATCATAAAATTAGATCTGAGCAATATACTGATTACAGCTTAAAATACTGTTGATGGTCATAAAACTGCAGAACATTTTAAGAAGTATTACCTATTTAATTGATCCTCAGATGTATGTTCTGCAGGCCTAGCACTGCCATGTAACTTCTAACTAATAGAAAGCTCATATACAGCCTCTGCCAAATTGCAGGTAGAATAAACTTTTGTCTGCCTGCAAGCCCCATCATGCAAATGTATCCAAGGGTTCCCTGAAGGAGTGGCAAAACGAAAGGTTCTGTCTTTATGTCTCCTTTCTTTACTAATTCCTTTGACTTCATGTTTTGCATTCTCTCTTGTCTTTACTAAAATCACATTCATCTTTTTCACTGTCCCCATTTGGAGGATGGCACCCTACTTGGTGGGCTATACATTCTCAGAGGATTCCTGTTATATGAACATGTCAAGTAAGCTCAAGAAAAGAACATACGTAGTGTCTCAGACCTGTACGTAAATGAACTAGTAAGTCTGACTTTTGACTTACATCTTGAAAAAATGTGAATAACAGTACTAAAAAGCATGTTAATCATAGAATCATAGAACCATAGAATGGTTTGGGTTGGAAGGGACCTTCATGATCACCTAGTTCCAACCCCCCCTGCATGGGCAGGGACACTCCCAGGTTGCTCAAAGTCCCAACCAACCTGGCCTTGAACACTGCCATGAAGAGGGCAGCCACAACTTCTCTGGTCAACCTGTGCCACTTTCCCAACACCCTCACAGGAAAGAAGCTCTTCCTATTATCTCATCTAAATTCATCCTCTTTCAGTTTGAAACTGCTACCTTTCATCCTATCACTACATGCCCTTGTCAAAGGTCCCTCTCCAGCTTTCCTATAGGCCCCCATCAGGTATTGGAAGGCTGTTACAAGGTCTCCCCAGAGCCTTCTCTCTTCTACTTATTGGTCTTCCTATTTGAAATTTTTTCATTTATACCAGTGCTCCTCAAAAACTTTGCTTATCATCTGTTTGAATTTTCTCACGACCAGTGTTAATTTTATCAGTACAGAAAAATCTGAATAAGGTCTTAAGCCTTTGACATGTAAATTCACTGATGTTAAGGCCAATTAAGCTCATTAACTCATGGGAAGAATGCCTACAGTGTGTGGCACAGTGCAGACACTGTTTCCCACACATACTTACAAATTCATACAGGCATGGTCACATTAAAACAGACTAAGACCAGAGGCTGTACAGATGTATTCTTGTGGCACCACACCTAACCTAGTCCTACCTGACATTTCAGTCAGTGAATGCCTATAGCACTTACAGACATATTCCCTTCTATGGAGGTAATATAAGCATCTCAGTTTCCCAGATGCAAAGCTGATATTAGTCTGAGTTGCAACCCAATGGGCAAGTCACAGAATTTTGGTCAGTTCCTCCTGTATTTAAAACAAATCCTAGGACTCAAGCATCTCCTCACTAAACCACCCAGCCTTGATCTGAAGGATTCAAGAGAGAGAATATACATCGTCATTTAACTTGGTTGTGTTTTGAAGCAGCTCAGCTATTCATGCTGATCATTAAGTATTTGTTGTGTTTCTAGTACCCATTTCTTACTAATAATTTCTGTGGGATAACATCCCCCCCCATGATACCTAAGAAACCTGCTCAGAAAACACCCAATGGTAATGGCTAGCAAAATGATGGGTTTTTGTAACCTCATTAAAGTACTATCTAGACTCTGTGAAGTTAGTGAACAGGAGAAACAAATAGGGGATCCTGTCAGAATGCATGGAACAGTTCACGGAATCACAGTATGGTAGGGATTGAAAGGGACTTCTGGAGACCATCTAGTCCAAACCCCCTGCAGGTTCACCCTGAGCATGTTGCACAGGATCGTGGCCAAGGGGGGTTTTGAATATCTCCAGAGGAGACTCCACAATCTCCCTGGGCAGCCTGTTGCAGCACTCTGTTGCTCTCAAAGTAAGGAGGTTTTCCTTATGTTCAGATGGAACTTGCAGTGTTCCAGTTTGTGCCCACTGACCCTTGTCCTGTTGCTGGCACCACTGAAAAGGGTCGGGCCCTATCCTCTTGGCACCCATCCTTTAGCTATTTATAAGCACTGATAAGATCCCCTCTGTCTTCTCTCCTCTAGGCTGAACAGGTATCTCAGCCTTTCCTCATCAGAGAGATGTTCCAGTCCTCTAATAATCTTTGTAGCCCTCCCCAGAATCACTCCAGTAGTCCCTTGTCTTTCTTGTGCTGGGGAACCCAGAACTGGATACAGTACTCCAGATGTGGCCTCACTAGGGCAGAGCAGAGGGAGAGGATAAGCCATTTTCCATCATTTACCAGCAGTCCTGCCTTACTGGGGAGGTCCCACTAGACTGGAGATTGGCAAATGTGACCCCCATCTACAAGAAGGGCCAGAAGGTGGATCTGGGGATATACAGTCCTGTCAGTCCGACTTTGGTGCCAGAGAAGGTTATGGAGCAGATTATCTTGAGTGCCATTATTCAGCATGTGCAGGACAATGAGGTGATCAGGCCCAGTCAGCATGGGTCTATGAAAGGCAGGTCCTGCTTGACAAACCTAACCCCTTATATGACACAGTAACCCACTTAGTGGATGAGGGAAAGGCTGTGGAATTTGTTTACCTGGACCTTAATAAAGCCTTTGACACTGTTTCCTACAGCGTTCTCCTGGAGAAACTGGCTACTTAAGGTCTAGATCGGTGTACTCTTCGCTGGGTAAAAAACTGGCTGGATGGCCAGGCCCAGAGACTTGTGGTGAATGGAGTTAAATCCAGGTGGTGGCCAGTCACAAGTGGTGTTCCCCAGGGCTCATGATTTGGGCCAGATCTCTTTAATATCTTTATCAATGATCTGGATGAGGGAATCAAGTTTGCAGACGACACTAAGGTGAGAGTGTTGATCTGCTTGAGGGTAGGAAGGCTCTACAGAGGGACCTGGACAAGCTGGATTGATGAATCGAGGCCAATTGTTTGAGGTTTAACAAAGCCAAGTGCTGGGTCCTGCACTTGGGTCACAACAACCCTATGTAATGCTACAGGCTAGAGAAAGAGTGGCTGGAGAGTTGCCCAGAGGAAAGGGACCTGAGGGTGTTGGTCAACAGCTGGCTGAATATGAGCCAGCAGTGTGCCCAGGTGGCGAAGAAGACCAACAGCCTCCTGGCTGGTATCACAAATGGTGTGACCAGCAGGACTAGTGAAGTGATTGTCCCCCTGTGCTCAGCACTGGTGAGGCCACACCTTGGGTACCGCGTTCAGTTTTGGGCCCCTCACTACAAGACATTGCAGTGCTGGCACATGTCCAGAGAAGGGCAACAAAGCTGGTAAAGGGTCTAGAGCACAAGTCTTATGAAGAGCAGCTGAGGGAACTGGGGTTGTTTAGCCTGGAGAAAAGTAGGCTGAGGGGAGACCTTACTGCTCTCTAAACTACCTGAAAGGAGGGTGTAGGGAGGTGGGGGTCAGTATCTTCTCCCTAGCAACAAGTGACAGGACAAGAGGAGATAGCGTGAAGGTGTGACAGGGGAGGGAAATGAATATTAGAAGAAATGGATATTAGAAGAAACTTCTTCACTGCAAGATTTGCTGAACACTGGAACAGGATGCCCAGGAGGGTGGTTGCATCACCTTGCCCAGAGGCATTTAAAAGACATGTAGATGTGATGCTTAGAGACCTGGTTTAGCACTGGACTTGGTAGAGTTAGGTTTATGGTTGGACGTGATGATCTTAAAGGTTTTTTCCAACCAGAATGATTCTGCGATTCTCTGTAAAAAAAAAAAGCCTTGCTGAAGTCGAGATAGACAACAACCACTGCTCTCCTCTCATCTACCCAGCCAGTCATGCCATCATAGCAAGCTATCAGATTGGTCAGGCATGATTTCCCCTTGGTGAACCTATACTGACAACTCCTGATAACCTTCTTTCTTCCTTTGGGGCTTACTTAACTTAGTAAATTTTTGTAGTTTGTTGCAAATCAGGCCTTTTCAAAGTTATGGGCTTTCTACGTTTCTGCCCTTGATTGCTGCTACACTTAAATCACGGAGTAGAGCAGTTCTACAATTAATTATTTTGTTTTCAGAGTGACAGAGGCATCCACCTATTAACACAGTATTATGAAGCATGCTGTTCACCAAGGATTTAAATTTAAGAAGGTTGTAAGACTCCTCCAGTCCACTTACTGCTACTGTATGCTGCTTTTCCACATAGATATTGAGACTATGAGTAATGCCCTTAACTGGAGCAGAAGTACTACAAAGCACACAATAATGGTCACCATGGACCAGACTACATGCCTACACAGAAGAGCTGAGACCTTGAGGACTGTTACTGTCCTGTGATGCTACAGTCCTACGGTACTTTTTGTCTTTCGTCTTGTCGTGTTTTTGCCTTCACTTTGCTCTCATGGGTTTATGTTTCCGAAATTATTAGAATACGTTCCTGCAAATCAGTATTATGGTGCTTATTCCTGGGATTAATATGTATACCTTCCTTCTTATCAATATGTCATTTGCTTCATAACACAAAGATGGTAAAAGTAATTCTTAGTACATCTGAATACTTCTTGTATACCTTAACCATTGGAAAATGACAAGTACACAGTTATAATGTAAAATATGCATTAGGAAAGAATAGGAAAATGCTAAAGAGAATATAAACAGGCAGGTTTTTGTAAAAAATACATACAGAATTCTTCCATTTTATATTCAATATTGAAACTGGTCAAGTAATTCTTTAGTTAACAAAATGTTTGGTATTTTGGCCCAAGCTGCATTTTTCTAGCAGAGTGCAAACAATGTTATTTCTCCTCATATGCTAATCACGTATGAAGGACCATTTAAAATTTTTTAACATTTAATTGAAGTTGCTGAACAAATGTCAATGTTAAATATGAAGTTTAATTATGAAACAATATACATTTATTTACATTGGACTTTGAAACAGAAGTTAATATAAGCTGTTTTCCAGATATGCATACTATCCAGAACTTCTCAAAACAACATTACATGACTGTAAAGGTCATTGTAGCTTCTGGGAAAAACTACTAATAGTGCTTAGAAATGCAAAAGTCTTTGTTCTTCAACACAGATCTTCTGAAAACTACAAGCTTTGTAAAATTACCTAACTTCTACATTTTCAAATAAACCCTGTTTACTCTAGGAGAGTATGTTTCAAAATGCAAGGAAAAAAACATATAACAGTATGTTCTTACAGCTATAACAATAACTTTCCTTAGCAATCCAAGTCAAACAAGACAAAATGTTGTACAAAAAGCCACATTAAGTATCAATTTAATTTTCTGTCACACTGTGTGGTCTCATGTGAGAAGAGATAAAAGGGTGTCTGAGATGATTTTTGATTGATTGATGATTATCTAGCATTATCATAATGAAGAAAGCATAAGGAATGAGAATATGGAAAAACATATCAAAGAAGAGAAAGTCTGCATAGTTGCACATTTGCTAAGAAAACTGGATGTCATTTTGACCAGAGTTCCAGGAATACTGAAAGTGGCACATTAAGATCTCTTAACAACCGTCACTTAGTCATGCGGCTTGAACTACTTGACCTCAGCTCACTAAAGATTATCCCTGGTATTATGGCATGAGAGAGCATACATAACTGTATGAATCAGAATTTCATGTCACAGCACACAAATACAAAGCACTAGGAAAAGAAAAAAGGTAAAAGTAACATAATTGTTCCTCGTTGTTGCATTATTTAGGAGTTTGAATCTTCTCTATTCAGCTGACCATGGCTCTTCCATTAATTTAAAAGAGAAAATCAAGTACTGAGGACCTTTCAAGAACATCAATACCCATTAAAAAAAAAGCACTGAAGGAAAGATAGAGAGCTGAGTTCAACATTCAGTTTGAAAGAGAGGGTAGTTCTTAGAAACATTAAAATATTATTGGAATTAATTTCATATTTTTTCCCTATTTCTTGTGAAGTATTTATTTCTTATGCTTATGATCTTTCTCCTATTGCTTGAAAGCTTCACTGAAATGCAGAGGCATGAAGATATTCTTATATGTAGAGCAAAAACCTTTGCAAGTACACAATCTCAAAATTATTGAAGACTATCAGGAAAATTAAATACTAAACCACCAGGAAAATATTCTTGATATTTTCTATTATCTTCACCCCTTTTTTCCTTCCCCCACCAGCAAAAGGTAGAAGGTAAGAGAAATGTGAGGATTTTGTTCAGAGTGTAAACCCTGTAGTCACGAGACTTGGATGAAATGAAAGTAATGCAGTGTCTCTAAATAGAACTTTTAATCTGTTGAGATTTTACTCAACATAGCTAGTAGGCTTCTGAAGATTCTACAGATATATTTGCAGTTCTCAGCAGTGCAGTCATTTTACACTGTTGTTTTTCTAAATATGGTTTCTAAATACTAAGGTAGTATATTAAAAGAAGTTGTAAAAATGCAAATATTTTACTGAAATGCAAAAACTAAAGGGAGAAAAGTAATAAAAATGTACTCTATAAATGTCTTTTAAAATGGAAATTTAATTATAAGCATTCTTCAGTTGAAATAAATTGCAGGTATCCAATATTTCAAGGTTTAACATACCTAGGCAGCCTGCAATGTAACATTTTTTAAAAAGTAACTCACATTTTCTAAAAGCTACTATTCATGATCATTATCCCTAAAACAGGAAAAAAAAGAAGGAGGCACTGACATGCAATGCTCAACAGATTTCACCTATGCAAATGAGTAGAGAAGTCAAGCAAGAGAGATGTTCAAACACTGAAGTGTTTGCTGGTCAAACCAACAGGACTGGGAGAGCCAGCACTGAAGTATTCTGCTTTTTAACAGCTGAGGCTGGCAAAAAAATGTCTCACTATTACACTGGAGAAAGGTAGAGAGAGTATAGGCCATGATAGACTCCACAAAATAAAGGTGCAGTTTTAAATGTCCTGTGCTGATTTCCTCTCGGAAAGACAGAGGGTTTCTTAAATCAATCTAACTACCTTGACATATTCGTCATAGCATAAAGAAGAAAAACTGTGAATTTATTTTATGATTTAACAAATTGGATGAAACTTTACAAGGGCATCTACGTCAGATGCAAACCATGAGTCAGAATTAGATTTTTTTCCAAACATGTCTGTTCCTTGAAACAACTTTACTATCCATTCTGAAATTGGCAGATACATACATATGTTTATATGTGTATGGGCATATATGCACACAAGCTCACCTTTACATAATAAAAATGTACTAGCCAAAAGCAACAAAGTTCAATGCCTCCTTTCTGTCATGCCTAAAAGACCTCTCTCTAAAAGATAATGTTTACTCAGTAAAATAAGCATTACATTAGTTTTAAACACTCTATGTTTTTCTTAACAATTTATTTGAAACCAATTAAAAATTGAATTAAAGAAAAATGTAATGCCTCCTTGCCAGTACTACTTTACCCTGTGAGAATTGTGACATCTAATATATATTCCTCTGATTATTCCTACAATGACACAAGCTAAAATACGAATTGGCATGAAAAGGAAAAAGAGCATAAAACTACCTAAATTAATCCAATACGGCTAAGAATAGATAATCAGAAATTTTTTCTCAATTTTTTTTTTTTTTTAATTTAATTAACGCAGCACTTCAAAGACCTGTTATCACAAGATAAAAATGCTTGGTTTTGGAGACATAAACTTCAGATTAATTGTGCAGAAAAAGATGTTTTTTCCACATTTTCTTCCCTTTTGCCTACTTTAATGTTCAGCTAAGGATGTTTAAAAGACTGTTTACTTAGGGTTTTCTCCTCGGAATGTGAAAAGGCAGCTTGATATTACACACAAGTCTGTAACTTTCTAAAACTAGAGTTCTTTACAGTATTTTATCTATGGGTATCCACATCTACAGCACATGTATCTCACGCACCACAGATCAGAAGTTTACTGAACTTTGCTGGCTGTAACTAAGCCCAGGTAAACTGCATCTTAATCTTACTGAAAATGTAGAAATGGCAAAGCCACAGAAAACCAACTACGAATTTCTCTGAGCTGCCAAAACAACGCTAACTGCTTCAACTCCAGGAAACTGGTAAAAGCATGTGCGTCATATATAAGCAAAGGTGATATGTTCTCAGAGAGCTCTAAGTACAAGCACATAAGAATCAAATTTCTCTAACAGCCCTCAACTCACATAACCTGCACTTATTAGAAGCTATACTTGAAAACAACCCCTTGCAGAATTTTCATCTACGTATTTGCATGCTAACGCAAGCACATCTCCAGTTTAAGTCAGGTTATACTCTGTGTCTACTTGTTCTGTTTAATGGGCAGGAAGAGAAGTGGATTAAAAAATTACTGCAAGGCTTCTGTCATTAAAAAAAGATACATGAGGCACCCAGCTGTGGAAAAAAATGTTTAAACTCAAATATTTGCTTTTCTGTAACTATTAGGTTTTAAAACTCAACTTAATTCTAAAAATACAACTGGTGTTAAAGAACTCAGTTCAGTCTCTAGCTTCATTTTCTAATAGCAAATACAATCTTACATGTTATTTCATACACTTAGCTACAGGTGTGCAAGACAGCATTTCCTTTTACTTTTTACATAGTATTACAACTTATGCAATTTCAATTTTTGGTGAAGCTCTCAATGGAAATGGCAAATTGAACAGAGTGAAAATATTAAAATATCTGAAAAAGGTTAGGACAGAACAGGGGAAAAAAGATGAGATGAAACCAGTAGAGAGACAGGGAGCTACTCAGTGTAATGCAGTTTGTGGTATAAATTCCCCCACGTGTGTGTTGTTCATGCATATCACCCATAGAGTCAATGAAAGAAATTGTTTCTAAAATAAAATCTACTGCTTTACCTGTGAAAATAAAGAAAATTTACCTACCAATGAATGGCTGTTGTACTTTGAGACATTTAGTCCATACATATAGTCTAAGAGTGGGTGGGCTGGTGGCCTGCCCTGGGGTGTCCCAGGAGGGGGCTCTAGCTCCTCCCCTCTTCCTGCTTGAGGCATGATATACAGGGCAGAGGGCATCCACCACCACTGCAGTTCCTCTTAAATGCACAACCAAACCTGAAAGAGATTCAGAAAGAGGGGAAAGGCAGGTAGGAGACTAATGTACATGCAGACTATGCCTCTCAAAGAACACCAGTTACTGACCAGTAACCTTTCTTCTTTGAGTCTGCATGTACATTTCCGCAATGACTCACTCTGAACAGTTACCTTTGCCTTTTACCACCCAGGAGAAGGCCTGAGGACTCCCACAAACAACTGCAGCATCACTCGACTGAAGGCTGAAACAGCCATGGATACTATTAGATTAACATAATGCCAGCTGAAAGCACAGACAGAACTCCAGGTGGCCTTACAGCAAATGTCCAAATACCATACAATAAAGATAGTAAGTCTGCCCAGGGATCTAATAGGAATTGCTTTGGCCATGGGGGGAAAGGTTCCTCGAGTCCACAAAGAGGCAGACAATTGTTTTGTGATGTTTGTTGAACTTCTGGACATTCCCGCTGAGCAACATGCAAAAAAAACCCAAACAAAAACAAACCAAAAGACTTGGACCTGTGAAGAGAAATTACAGGGACCTTATGAAATTAAGAATGTGAAGTACAAAATTCAATCAAAGAAACATAAGATGTGGAAATGAATACTGGAGGACTAATTGCCTGGCTACTCTGGAGCTTTGGCACCGCTTAAAGAAGGAATTTGGGATGACTGAAGAATCTAAAGATTCTTCTAGAGATACCTTTATGAAGATAGTATGTAAAATGGCAGCCATAAGGACCCATAAACTTCAGCAGTTGGCTGAGAAAACTGTCACCTGATGTAGCCCTTTCATAGACACAAACAGAAGGAGCAAGAATTTAAGAGCTCAAATGAGAAAAGGAACCATTATACTGCAGTGGTTTCCCAAGGCTATCCAGTCATGAACAATTCAATGTATCCTCATGAGCTCTGTTAGGAAGCTATGAGGGGTGAGAATATGAGTGTACTGAACTTGAACGAGCGACCTGGTACCCTCCCCAAAGCACTGAAGGGAATCAAAGGAGCTGAATGTAACAAATAAACCAAGAGAGCTGAGATCAAAGCAGCAACAAACACATAGTACAAAAAATAACTGTTTTCTTATAGATTATGCATGTCTAGACGATTGTTTCATGCTAGTGGCTAACGTTAGTCTGGAGAGTAGTAAGAACTCATTATCCTAGAGATGGATTAATGTTTTGACATGGAGGATCCAGAGATTGCCACAGACTGGACAAAAGCTGGGAAGAGCTAAAATACGAAGCCTATGGATACTTCAAAAGGAATCTCACATAGCAGTGTATGAATACACAGTCAGAACAAGGTGAAATTACCCAAAAAATAACGAGTTTGTTTTTACTGAATACTTCTCTGTATGTATGCAAATTCTGCTAACTTACAATCTCTACACCATAAAAAGAGAAGCAGCATTTTGCAAGCTTAATCCAAGCAAAATTGCTGTATGGCTTTATAAGCCAGGCAGCTGCATGAGATGCAAGAGCCCATGCAGTACTGCAAGGAACAGTCTTAGGTCCTCTAAAGAAAACCCCTAAAGGAAACAGCAAGTCATTTGTACCCGCACAGAAATTTCCTTGTGGAAGTCTAGTTCATCAAATTCTAAAGAATATACTAAGATGGGACTGGATGGAATCTCAGTTATTCTCTCTCTCTCTGTCCAATTCAGAATGATTTCACAATTTGTGAGAGACACATGTCTACAAATCATATTCTTAAAGATCAGTAAATGTTTTACTTTTGGACAAATAACCACTGGAAGAGCAGGTGAATAAACTTGTTTAAATGAAAATCCCAACTTAAAAAGAAAAAGAAATACAGAAATTTGGTCTAAAGTATCAGTTCTCTTTTACAAAGGACTGCTAACAGAGAGTCAAAGCCACTTACATCATGGCTCACTGTCTTCTGTATGCAACAAAGAACATTTTTGTATCAAACAAGTAAGACTGTGAAGAATCACATGAGTATTCCAAATTTGGGTTAACTCTTGTATTTAAATGAAAGTTTGACAACCACTGTAGGATGAAGAGAATTTACATGCTACCAAACTGGTGGATGAAGTGCTGAAATAGCTGCTGGATATATATTAGACTCATGAGTTTCCAATAACTGTAATATTCTAGAGTACTGAGAAACAAAACCCTCACAGAAGATGGATTCCTCCTGAAGTGAAACTATTTCCATTTTGTAACACATGTAAAGTTAGGGACTGTTTCCTGCCCCAAACTAAAATGTTTTGTATATTTAAGTAGTCAAATATGTTATTACACTTCACTGTATGAAAACTGAAGCCAAAATGATGCATATGTCTGTTGGTCTGAATGATCAATGGAGGAAAAAAGGCAGAATTATGAAAATACTGAAAACCTCCTAAATTCTAGTTACTGATACTGTTCAAGCCAGAATGGAATGGCTGTGGTGACTCAAGACACTGCTTCTTCTTAACCACAACAGAGTAAGATTATTGGTAGTTAATAACAAATCTGAAATGCGTGGAATTGAAAAGACCTCTCCGTACCAACTCAGATGCTCTTCCCTTCTAGAGAAGAAATCCTTGCATTTCTTTCTGTTACCAACCACAGATTAATCTTTGGTGAATAACACTGTTGATACAATTGCATGTTTAGGTACTCAGAAAGCATCTGTTAAGAAGATGTGGCAGCATCAGGAAGATCCTGAAGATCATGGATTGTGACAGTTTTTTTATGGCAATCACAATTCCTTATATGTAGTCACTACATAATGGATGGATCTAGCACCTCCCTGCTTGCTCAAGTAGTGCACTATGATGGTGCTATTCACCCAAAAATCATCGTTCTGATCACCATTGTATGGATACAGAACAGCATTCCAATTTTGCATAGCAACATTTACTAGAAGATACTTCTTTGCAAAAAAGAATCCATTCTTACCGACATCCCTACATATTTGTAGTGTATCCCAGTGTCAACTGAGAGTTTTTAAGATTACTATTTATCAGTCGTATTCATTCTCTAACATTCTCTAACACCTAATTTTAACGCATAAATTAAATGTAAGATGTTTCCAGACCATCAGTGTATGTATAGGCCATGTGACCTAGGAACTAAAAGTATGATCTTGAGATCTATGATTGTCCTGGCACTGTCCAGACTGTTTCAGAGAAGTGTTCTTTTGCCAAAGTCAAGTGTACCAAGATAACAACAAAATCTCTTTCCTGAATATAAATGAGATGGGAATGCACTGTGTTCACCTTTCTACTACAGTGTAAAATAAAGAAGCGTTTAGTAACGAACGTTATGTGTGAGCTGATGGAGAAAGGGTTCTTGTACAAATCAGGCCACTACATGTAAGTTTGCACAGAGATTTATTTTCCCCCAGGAAGAATTACTTCCAGAGGCAAACAAGGAACAAATTACAGATGACCATTTTTAGATGGTAAATGACCTTCCAGGTCTAATAATCAATTGCAGATTTAGCTTCCAGAAGATAATAAACCATCAGCCCCTTCATTCAAAACTAAGCAGTGTTCTTTATTTCTCCAAATACAAGGAAGGTATGGACATCCCGCTATGATACAGTCTTGTAATGGGGTTATACAAACAAGGAAGAGAAAGGTACATGCAAGAAAGAAAACTGGTGTATTCTGGAACAGATTAGACTGTCCGCACTCCTCCATTATCTGTTGGGTAGGAGTAATCTTGGAGACTCTGCAAATGATTCTTAAAAGGGATAAGGAATGGATAAAAATCAATTGAGATGCACTGACAGTTCTTAATGCAAACAACATGGTGACAGCTGTTGAAGGCAATGAAAAATAAATGTGATCATTAGAGAAAAAATGCCTTTCCCCTACAAGCCCTTGCTTTTTTCTTATAGAGATAGAGCACAATAGAAGAATAATAGAAGGAAGTAGTAATAGGCTGCCTTGCTGATTACGTTATTGTTTATTCCTGAACTCTGGAGTATAAGTATCCAACGACTAAAATGTAGGAAAGAACCTTCTGGCATTTATAAGACAATCCATCACTGAGCCAAATAGGCCATTCTCTTCAAAGGGAAGACCTTTTCAGGATGCAGTCTATGTAGAATCTCTCTTATAGGCCCAAAGAATTATAGCTATTACATGATACTGGGTGAAAGCTGCTACCATAGAATTTGATAAGCTATCATTTGTTTCCATTGCAGCTTTCAGAGGTGTCTGAGCACTAGCTGATCTCACTGCAATCAGAGATTTTAACTTATTATTATACTTGGGAGAAAACTGATGCAGAACAACTCACATTAGAATGTCTTATGTCCCGAAGAGGTGAAACTTTCTGGTCATTTCTCCTTGTAAAAGATGTTAATTTTTCCTTGATACACACTAACAGCAAAATTACTTGGAGTCGAGTGGTAATAAAAGCATTCAAAATCCTAAAGAGATTTCAAAATCACCTTCTAACAGTTTCTGCAGCTGGTATAAATGAAGCTAAATTCTGTCAGGATACTAAGGTTGTTCAAACATGCCTTTATGGGTATTGGAAATCTCTTGGGCAAAATAATATACAATAAATAATAAAATAATATACAAAATTTCAAACAATCTACAGCATTTTTGCAGAATTCTTTGTATTGTTTCAAAGGTCCTAAGTTTTCTGCTATACAGAAAGATATGCTAACACTTTCTTATATTACAAGGATTTTATAAAATAAAAAATATATATCCTTCTGAACTGACAGAGGTGGAGGCAACTTTATAAAAATTCTGCCTAATTAGATAAATTTTCTGCCAATAGAGCAAACAAAAGCTTAAAAAAGCAACTGCTTCATAGAAGTAATCTAGCTCAATCTAGTCTCAAAATGGCTAACTAGGACATGAACAAAGTTCAAAACAATAAATGAAAACAGCTGGAAAGGATGATTCTGAGCAGAATAATTTGTCATAGCTTGATTTCATAAAGACATATGCCAAACTTCATTCACTAAAATATAAGAATTATAAAATAAATACTCATCAGTACCATCAGAATGAGAGAAGTAGTCTGTGTTCTGATAAAGGAAGAGCAATCCTTACAAATGCTTGCAGTGACCACACTGAGTCACTTGACTGCTGCAGAGAAAGTCTTACAGAATGGTTTGGATTGGAATGGACCTTAAAGAAGATCATTTAGTTCCAACTCCAACGCCATGGGCAGGGACACCTCCCACTAGACCAGATTGCTCAAAGCCTCATCCAACCTGGCCTTGAACACTTCCAGGGAGGGGGCAGACACAACTTCCCTGGGCAACCTGTGCCAATCTCTCACCACCCTCACAGTAAAGAATTTCTTCCTAATATCCAATGTAAATCTACCTTATTTCAGTTTGAAACTGTTCTCCTTCATCCTATCACTACGTATCCGCACAAAAAGTCCCTCCCCAGCTTTCCTGTAGGCTCCCTTCAGGTACTGGAAGGATGCTATAAAGTCTCCCTGGAGCCTTCTCTTCTTCAGGCTGAACAACCCCAACTCTCTCAGCCTGTCCTCATAGTAGAGGTGCTACAGCCCTCTGGTCATCTTCATGGCCCTTCTCTGGACTTGATCCAACAGCTCCACTTCCTTCTTATCTTGGGGGCACCAGAACTGGACGCAGTAGTCCAGGTGTGGTTGTACAAAGAGAGTAAAGGGGGGAGAATCATCTCCCTTGATCTGCTGGCCATGCTTCTTTTGATGCAGCCCAGGACACGGTTGGCTTTCTGGGCTGCCAGTGCACACTGCTGGCTCACATTTTGCTTCTCATTAACCAACACCCCCAAGTTCTTCTCCTCAAGGCTGTTCTCAATCCATTCTCTGCGCAGCCTGTATTTGTGCTTGGGACCTTGCACTTGGCCTTGTTGAATTTCATGAGGTTGGCACAGGCCCACCTCTCAAGCTTGTCAAAGTCCCTCTGGATGGCATCCCTTCCCTCCAGCATGTCAACTGCACCACACAGCCTGGCGTTGTAAGCAAACTTGCTGAGGGTGCACTCAATCCCATTGTCCATGTCACCAACAAAGATGTTAAACTGGTCCCAGTACCAACTCTTGAAGAACGCCACTCATTACTGGTCTCCACTTGGACATCAAGCCCTTGACTGAAACTCTTTGAGTGAGACCATCCTGTCAATTCCTTATCCACTGAGTGGTCCACCCATCAAGTCCACGTCTCTCCAATTTAGAGTCAAGGATGTCGTGGGGGACCGTGTCAAATACTTTCCACAAGTCCAGGTAGATAACATCAGGTGCTCTTGCCTTATCCATTGATGTTGTAACCCCGTTGTAGAAGGCCACCAAATTTGTCAGGCACATTTTGCCTCCAGTGAAGCCATGTTGGCTCTTACCAATCATCTCCTTTTCTCCATGTGCATTAGTGTAGTTTCCAGGAGGATCTGTTCCATGATCTTGTCAGGCACAGTGGTGAGACTGATTGGCCTATAGTTCCCTGGGTCTTCTTTTTCCCTTTTTAGAAATGGGGGTTATGTTTCCCTTTTCCCAGTCAGTCAGAATATCACAGGACTGCCACGATTTATCAAATGCAATAGATAGTGGCTTAGCAACTTCATCCACCAGTTCCCTCAGGACCTGTGGATGCATCTCATCAGGGCCCATGCACTTGTGCACCTTCATGGCCCTTAGATAGTCTTGAACCTGATCTTCTCCTACTGTGGGTGGTTCTTCAGTCTCCCAGTCCCTGCCTTTGCCTTCTGTGACTTTGCTGGTGTGCCCTGAGCACTTGCTGGTGAAGACTGAGGCAAAAAGGTCATTGAGCGCCTCAGCCTTCTCCATATCCCATGTGACCAGGTCTCCCGTTTATTTTTGGAGAGGGGCCATATGTTTCCTACTCTGTCTTTCATCACCAACATATCTATAGAAGCTTTTTGTGTTGCCCTTGATGTCCCTGGCCAGATTTAACTCTATTAGGGCTTTAGCTATCCCAACATAATCCCTGATGCTTAGACTATTTCTTTGTATTCCTCCCAGCCTGCCTGTCCTTGCTTCCATCCTCTTTAGGCTTCCCTTTTATGTCTGACTTTGTCCAGGAGCTCCTTGTTCACCCATGCAGGCCTCCTGGCATTTTTGCCTGACTTACTCTTTGGTGGGATGCATCACTTCTAAGCTTGGAGGAGGTGATCCTTGAATATTAACCAGCTTTCCTGGGCTCCTCTTCCCTCCAGGGCTTTATCCCATGGCGTACTGTCAAGCAGGTCCCTGAAGAGGCCAAAGCCTGCTCTCCTCAAGTCCAGGGTAGTGAGCTTGCTGTATGCCCTCCTCACTGCTCTAAGGATCCTGAATTCCACCTTCTCACGGTCACTGCTGCCAAGGCTGTCCTTGAGCTTGACTGTTCCCACCAGCCCGTCCTTATTGGTGAGAATAATGTCCAACATAGCCCCTCTCCTTGTTGGCTTCTCTATCAGTTGAAAAAGGAACTTATCATCAATGCATTCCAGGAACCTCCTGGATTGCTTATGCCCTGCTGTGCTGGCCCTCCAACAAGATACTGGGGTGGCTAAAGTCCTCCATGAGGAACAGGGCATGTAAACATGAGGCTGCTTCTATCTGTCTGTAGAGGGCCTCGTGCACCCAGTGTTCCTGGTTGGGTGGCCTGTAGCAGACCCCCACTGTAATGTCCCCTGTCCTTGCCCTCCCTTTAATCCTGACCCATAAACTCTCAGTTTCTAATCCATCCCCAGGCAGAGCTCCATGCTCTCCAGTTGGTCATTGACACAGAGAGCAACACTGGCTTCTTGTCTCCCCTGCCCGTCCTTCCCAAAGAGTCTGTGTCCTTCCAACATTCCTGTCATAGGAATCATCCCATCATGTCTGATTCCAATGTCTTGGTATATACTGAAATGCTTTGCAGTCCCATGATTTTCAACACACTGGTTCTATACGCAACTGTTTTTCTGTGACTCTGTTTTCAAACAAACACTTCTAACTCCAGAGTAAGAAACACTTCCACCAAGCATGTCAGCAGTACACATACTCTTAACATTTAATCTTGAAGGAATGATGGCTTCATTAATGAAGTGCTCTGGCAACGAATACATTTGTATCATATGCTTCATTGCAAAATCAAGATATGTGCCAGAACCAAAAGCTGCAGCACTGAGGGAGTAGTTGTAAACGAGTGAAGCCCTTACAGTGTGTGCTTCAAGAGGAATTAATGATTTATAAACCCTCACTACTTAGTATGAGACAAACCAAATCTTAGTGTCCTTTTTACTGAAAGGTTTTATTACAATTTAAGTTCTAAACCTCAAATTATTTCTATTGTGCTAATCTTAGCAGACATTTATCACCATAAGTAATCCTTTTGAGATACGTATTTCAGAAAGTGTTTTTCAAATTTGTTTTAAAATTGCTTTCATTTACTTTATTTGAAGTTTATATTAAACCTTCATAACTATCTAGAATATTACATTATTTTAAAAATCAAAATTAACATGCATATATTATTATTGTTCATTATACTTTCATAAATGGCTATTGCACGTCTGCCTCTCCTCCTGTTTCCCTTGAAAAAGAATTGGGAGAATATATACATGCATTTTGGAGTAGTTTTCCAAAGAAGAAGCAGGGAGACTCAATAAAAATAGCAATGTTTAAGGAGTACAGAGGTAGATACAGCAGATTCTAGTGAAAAAACGGCATTGCTTATTACTGATGTGCTCCAATCAGACAGACAGAGGTGGTTAGGCAAACGAAATGGCTGCTGCTTCTCAGGAACAGAAACCTTGCTAAAGCGTAAGCTGTATCTAGAGTTGTGAAACCATGGAAAGTCCTCTGGACTGGAAAGTACTTGTTTGTTATTTTAAAGATGTAAGAAGACACACATGGTAACCTTTATGAGAATCCAGGGTTATTAATATATTTTTAAAAAGGTTGCATAAGAAATAATGAATCTTTTCAACTGTGTATCACCTGCTTTATATACTATTATTGTAACATTTGGACAGTTACATGAAAATATTTATATAAGAAATGTTTGCTTTTAATTGAAAAATTTACCTTTCTGGATATGTTAAAATCACAATACAGTCATCTGCAATTTGGAATAAAGGCAATATTTAATAATAATTAAAAAATACCATATTGCCCCTTTCAAAGAGCTGTATCATCTCCCACACATTCTACTTTGAAGATTATGATGCATGCTGTATAAGTTATTTCTGCACTACTACTTTCCCTTGTAGAGACAATTGCCACTTTAGTGCTGGAGAGTGATGAAGAGCCTACACAGGCAGCAGAGTCATTCAGATAGTATTTTCAGTAAGAGAGAGTAGGTGGAATTAGTGGATGAAGGACAGTATGCAGTAAATTTTATCTGTGAGCAAGAATTGGGCAATGCCCTCCAGAAATTAAGGATCAATGTTCTATTAACAATGTTTATAATATTGTAGTTATCCTGATCAGGAGACCATTATACACCAAGAAGTCAGTGACCCACATAACTAACGGTTCCCCGGTAGTTCACACAGCAGGCTGTGCTGTACTCCAGGTCCAGCATGGCCTTCAGGCCTGTGACATGCTGCACAACCCCCCTGGCCAAAGGACAGACTCAGCCCCCTCATTTTAACGGAGGAGTCTGTGGGCAGCTCCCGTTCTGAACTTGCGAAGCCTTTCCTCTATCACCTTTGACCCTATAGAGGAGAAGCCCTTGTTTTTTTCTTGCAATTACTAATCAAGTCTTTTCTGTCCTGTGATCAAAGAAGTTTTTCTTCTCCTAAGAGTTATAAAATTGTGGTTAAAGATCAGGTCTACCAGGAATCAAAAAATTATACAGCAGCAACATTCCAAGAGCTTTTACACTTGCACCAATGAATCTTAGCACATTATGTGACACGTTGTCCACATAGAATTTTTGGTTTTGGAGCTGTAACCATCTGCACTGATCAACTCTAAAAAGTGAAGTCAATTTCCAAGTGACTGTAGCTATTCCTTCCTAAATGTCACAGATCATTTAGTAGTCCATTTAGTCCCTAGATGCTGTTTCAGCTTTCACTTCTGTCTAACTCCAAAAGTAGACATATTTTTAGTAGGAAACTCAATTTTTTGTCTGTCACTCAAATTTCAAAATATTTCCAAGATAACATCATAAGAACATCACCTACAGCAAATAAATTTAATTGGAATGAGTAGTATACAAATCTCTACCAAAAAAACCCCACCAACAACAAAACCCCCAACAACAACCAACCCAAAATATACAGACAAAAATATTTTTTTTTGTCAGACAGCTACTTTTCTATCCCATTCTTTGGATTTTGGGAAATTTGAGTTTCATATATCCTAGCGTTATACTTTTAGAAAAAATACCCAAATTAATCAAAATAAAACTGAGGTACAGAAAAGCAGACTACCACTTCATCTAAGTATATTACATTGAAGGCCATAACCAGCAAGTTAACATCTGGCCACCTTCATTTACAGTACTGCTAAAATAATACTGTTTTGCATAGGAAACAGTCAGAATGTGTGTCATAAGTGCTTTCCAAAGTTAGCTCTGCAGAAAAGACTTAATCACAGAAAAACTCATAGTTTGCTGTGCCTCTCAGAAGTCAACTCAGAGAGGATATAATACATGTAAAGGCTTTAATTACATTAAAAGCATAATTACTTCACAAATACCCATTTTTTCATTTTTTTAAAGACAACCATTCCTTTGGTTTTCTCAACTAAAGAAGCCTCCACAGTTCTGCACAATATTTAGAGGCATTTCGAGCTTTTGTATGTAAAGCAGTTCTTTACACTTCCCTGATTTTAAACTTAGGCATCTTCCCTTCTAAACAGCCTGAGGATAATCGTCTGTTGTCTTTTACCACCTCAAGGTACTCTGTAAAATACAGTGTTAGCTTCAGTGCCCCAAATGACACTCAGCTTTATTTTTACACACTGTCTTTTAAAATAGTTATTCCCTAGAAATTTCAATTACAGTATAGAACAGATCCCTTGCTCCAAATACATAAAGAATGGTTGTTTTCTGTTTGATGAAAGAAGGACAAGAATTTTACAACACCTTGATGTTAAGCTCTTATCTTAAGAAGATATTCTCAGATACGTAGCTTCATTTTCAAGAATGAAAAATGTTAGATAATTCTCACTTTTAAAAAACTATGTTCAACTACCAAGACCACTTCACTGGTCAGAATGCAGAAGACTGGGCAGTATAAATTTCTATAGGGGATCAGCCTATTTGTTAATAGAGAGATTTATGTCATCATGCTACTGAAGCAACACAGTGAAACTGTTACAATATTTACAATTTTATAATACAGGCTATTTTGGTGGAGTATAACAACAGTAACAAAGCAGACAACAAATAATAATCAAAAATAGAAATGTCAGTCTATGCAAAATAGTGAAAGCGAATGTATTTGTTACCTTTGCAGTCATAACATTCCATCTAATCTCGTCAGAATGATGAGGCAGCTGAAATTGAATGCAAACGTTTCTGACAGAACAATCCTAGAAATCCTTGTGTATTTTTTATAAGGTAACACTAAAAGAAGTAAAATTCTGCAATCACCACACCTTTACTGAACTGTGATGAGCCAGTGGCATTTTTCTCCCTTATACATTTCTCTGAGTACAATTAAGTCACATAATTTCTGAAGTCCTACTACAACTGAAAGGTACAGAAACAGTGTTACAGTAAGTAAAATAAAAATGCTAGCTATTTTATCATGCCATATCCAGAAAAAAAAAAACAAACATAACAAAAGCACATGGATAATAAAAATAAGAAACATTAATAATCTTAAGTTAGTGCTTAACTTGAAAAGAACAAATTTTCTTGCCTAGAAAGACACATACTAGGAAACACTTCCATAGGGAGTTTAAAGATATTCCAGAAGAGCAAATATTGTGACTTTAACCACAGCAAATTACATTATATGTATTTTAATATCAAAACATTCAGTTTAGCAAACTACTAAATCTTGCACCCAAACATATAATAATACTGTTGTCCAATTAAATACATATCAGCATTGTCTCCACACACCATGGCAAAAAAATAGGTTTTTGTTTCAACTATAGCCCTCTGAGATAATTTGTCCATATCGATCCCATTTCATTAGGAATCTGATGCCTGCATGCAAGATGGACCCACTTCATTCAGGCAATACCTGCACCCTGCACTCATATCTGTCTTCTCCTCTGTGGCATCTCTTCTTAGCTGTCTTACCTAAAGCTGTAAGATGGCCAAGAAGGCCAATGGCATCCTGGCTCATATCACAAATAGCGTGGCCAGCAGGACTAGGAAAGTGATTGTCCCCCCATACTCAGCACTGGTGAGGCCTCACCTTGAATGCTGTGTTCAGTTTTGGGCCCCTCACTACAAGACAGACATTGAGGTGCTGGAGCATGTCCAGAGAAGGGCAACAAAGCTGGTGATGTGTCTAGAGCACAAGTCCTATGGGGAGCAGCTGAGGGAGCAGATTGTTTAGTGAGGGTTTTTGAACTGCGGGGGTTGTTTAGCCTGAAGAAAAGGAGGCTGAGGGGAGATCTTATCGTTCCCTACAACTACCTGAAAGGAGGGTGTAGTGAGGCGGGGTCAGTCTCTTCTTTCACGTAACTGAAGGATAGAACAAGAGAACACGGCCTCAAGTTGTGCCAGGGGAAGTTTAGGTTCGACATCAGGAAAAAATTCTTCACTGAAAGGGTTGTCGAGCACTGGAACAGGCTGGCCAGGGAAGCAGTGGAGTCACCATCCCTGGAGGTATTTGAGAGATGTGTGAATGTGGTGCTTAGGGACGTGGTTTAGTGGTGCACTTGGCAGTGTTAGCTTTATGGTTGGAACTGATGATCTTAAGGGTCTTTTCCAAACGGAATGATTTTGTGATTCTATGATCAACCATGGAGCAGGGAGAAAATATTAGAATATACATGTATTGGGGGGGGGTGCATGCTCAAAAAATTTTTACTGATGGGGTGCATGATCAAAAAGTTTGGAGACTACTGATCTAAACCATCTTTTTTGTTTGTTTGTTTGTTTTTTAATAGTCAGCCAGCATGGCTGGGTGCTCTGTAAGTGCTTAGCTCAGGCAACAATGTCTCACTGGTAACAATGGCACTGTATTATGAGTTTCACATTATTTGTAACCTTGTTATATTGTGGTATTAGAATACAAGTGACGGAGGTTGGGGACATGCCTACCAAACCCTGGCAGTTCAAAACAGCAGTGCACTTTTGACAGTTCTTTGCTTACCAGACTTTGGTTCATATTGCAAAGTAGTCTTTAAGCATATGAACTGTAATCCTTTCAGACAAAACTTATTTGGAAGATGGACTTCAGCAGCATGTCATCTGCTCCAGCTGTTAACAGGTGCACAGTTCACAGAATCATACTAGAAGTGGTTTGAAATAAAACATATCAAAGAACATAAGATTTGTGTGCTGGATCTCCACCACCAAATGCTTTACTTCATAGATAGATGCATTTTATTGGTTTGCATGACATGGTAACACAGTCATGGCTTGAGATAAATGTCTACTTCTTGGCTCTAGGGACGCCATGGCTAGGGCTAGGGAAGGCATTTTTTACTTCCTCTTCACACATTTTGCTCTGATTTTGCTTGGTTAGAAGACATCCATTTGTGGAAGGCTTTCGGACATCAGTTAAGCCAACGTTCCAGCTTTGTGCACTGTCAGAAATGAGATGAGCCACATATTCAACATACTCAAAAAACATAAAATCCACTTAAAACCTGCAATTTTACAGCTGTACTCAGATACACCTCATCAGCATGAAATCTCATGTAGATGAATCTAGTGTATCTGATTAAAAAAAAAAGCATCTGAGTAAACAAAATGTCTCTAGCCACATGGTTCAACATGTCTGTTGATACTATATTTCACCATTCCCATATGATATTTCATTGAAGGAAGTTTTTGATTGCTTTTCTATTAAAAACATTTCATGTTTCCTATTCCATTTTAGACAGTGAACCTTACATACAATAGGGTAACTAACAGGATTAGGGTGGCACAAATTTTTTTAATTATCAGAGAAGTTTAATTAGTTGTAATCACACATTGAAATACTAAGCATCACTCTATTAATACAGTTTGCAAACTTGCAAATCACAGGAAAGCATGTGTAGTCTTTGGTGTCTTCTACTGTGTTTTTCCAATTGAGCCATTAAAACACATTAAAAAGCATCTAGATAGAAGACACCATGAAAGCAAAACAAACTACACTATTTTAGCAGAATTATCTGCAATCCACGAGTTATACATCTTTTTCAGAAAAATACAATCTATTGAACTGGTTTCTGATGGAGAGATGACTTCTGTGTTATAACCAGATAAGGTTTCAGCCTCAGCAGCTGAAGTGAATGCTTTCTGTTATCAGGAACTCCTTTCTTTCCTTTTCCTTACAATCAGTAGACTATCAACCCATGGAAGACACGTAGTCAAAGCTTAAGTGCCTAATCTCATGCAGTCTTACAATTTACATAAATTAAGCATGAGAGTTATTTAAAAAGTGCAATAGAAATAAGGAAGAATGTTGCTGAAATGCAACCAAATGTGCCACTTGTGGATGCTTCTGTCTCAGTCTCTTTATCTCTTGCTCATATGGAAGTGCTTCTACAAATTAGATAATTTTCATAATCTGACTCTAAATCTTTTCCAGCCCTACTATGTCATTTTTGTGATTACGGAATCAGCCTTTCACACACCATTGTATATGGTGGGCCTCCAGACGCTCATCCATAACAGAAAAGGTTTCACATTCTGGTCTCAGGTTTTTTTCTAATAATTCTTCACAGTCTTTCTTCTTTTTCCTTTTTTTTCTTTTTTCTTTTTTCCTCTTCAGTTGCTCCTGAACACTGAGCTAACACTAATGTCCTTCTTTGTCATTAGACTTCATTTCTCTACAAATAATAATTTTCAAAATTCACCTGTAAATAGCTGCAAAACCTGAAAGGTTTGTTGTTTTTTTTTTTAAAAGCCAACTTATCTCCTTTTTTCCTGTATATATATTTATAGTACCAGTATTCATCTATTTTGATAACCATAAAAAGAAAGAACTTTCAGAAATCTATTTATCAGAAGAAAAGATCATACTGTGGATCTGCTTCAAAATCAGTCAAGCCCTTAAGCAATTATAACATTATCAGTTATGATAAGACAACATTGTATTTCCTTCTTAAATCTATAAAAAGTCACCAGAATGCATTCTTATAGGGTAAATATAACAAAACTAATCCTAGTGTAACAGGTCACATGGAAAACGATCAAGGCTTTTATATAACCTTGATTTACTTATATACTTGCCAAAAGCTACTTGCTGCTTAATGAAGCTGAGCTATGTTTTCTCCTCTCATTCATGCTAAGTGAGATCCAATTTAAGAACTGACTTTTACAGTGAGAATGGAAGCTACTGAAAACATTGCCCAGCATACTGGGTCAGATGAAAAGCTTAAGAACTGTGTTACAGCAAGTAAAAAGATGCCCCAAGACCTAACTAGGTTTCAGATGATGACTGGTACAGAGATATGTATTTAGCAAAAATGGAAAATGAAACAAAGCCAGAAGGAAGTCAGAGAAAATTGGTTACTATGGCCACAGAGAGAAGAGAGATATTTTATGCTGGAAAACAAGAGATTTCAAATCTCTTGTGTGTTTCTAATGTATTTAGTGAAGAAAGATTTAATAGAAAAACAGGACTGTGGTAATGAAAAATCTGATACATTAATCTCCCCACTTAAGGGCAACAGCATCGAGAATGCTTAAATCCTGGGCAACCAGAAAGGTTTGAAAGATCAACAATATAGTGGTTTGTCTTGTAAATTAATTTTCAGTTATCTTTCTTTTTCCATCCTATAGATGCTTCTCTCTTTGCAGGAGAACTGCAGAACCATTTTGTTTGCTTTGGAAAGTAAATAAAAATATTACTAAAATGATTTTATGTCATTGGCATGGCACTTCCACTTAAACGGATGCACTATCTTCCCGCCCTTCCTTTCCCCGTGCTGCAATGTTCCATGATCTGCAAATCACAGGCTAAACTTCTTTTGGATGTTCATAAGACCAAATTCACAACATATAAAATGCATTGGTTTAAATCCTTCTTGCATTATAACAGGAATTAATAACAATGCTTCAGCATCTTCTATATTCAAGCCAGCTTGTAAGAGGAAGGTAGCCTGATGAGGTGGTCTCCTCTGTCATTTCTGGAGCCATGCATTCTCCAAGGCCACAAAGCCTATGAAACATAAGATGGAAGACAGCAGGAAAACAAGAAGTGATAATTCCTATTTTCATGTTCAAAGTTAATGACTAGTTTTTCACTTAACGCATCTAGGCATTTGATGTCCTTCCCAGGAAAGCAGAGGAGTGTTTGTGATACACACAGAAGTCCTGATAGTTCTCAGAGTTTGATCACTAACAGATGCAAAGAAATTTGAGTCACCCTCACATACTTGCTAGTGTATCTTCCAAATCAGGAAAAGTCAATCGGGCTCTTCAGTACCAAATGCCAAAAGAGTGGATGCTCTGTCCGGGTTGCTTGGTTTACATCATGCACATCTCTCAAAACATACAGAAGCAGCAAGCCAGAGAGGAAAAATGGTGTATGTCTGCAATACTGGTAATGGCAGCAACTGCCTGGACCTAAAAGAAATACCATCTAATTACAGGGGGCATCTGCAAAGGCAGCACTGAATCCTGTTGTCCAATAATAACGGAAAAGTAGTACATACACTTTGGCTATCCCTCATTTTACATTCTTTTTGAACAGATTGTTTTTTGGTTGAGGGGTCTGTGATTGCTGTGAGTATCCATCATCCACAGAAGATGAGAGAAACAGATGAAAAGCCCTGTCAGTGAGTACTCCCTAAGGAGTTTCTATAAAAACACTTGAGATAACTATAACATGGAGAACAGTCATGTTCTTCAAGCAAAACGAGTCTCAAACCTATCAGTGCAGAAACAATTTAAAAGTCAAAACTGGTATCAACAACAACTACTGGCTTCATAGGTGGGAAAAAATGCCCCAACAGAAGAGGCATTCTTATGAAACACTCATATTTTGCTGGTGTGAGAGTGTGCCTGGACAGTGGTTTGGCCTTGCACATCCAAGCTTGGCACAAAACCCCTAGATTCTAAGCCCGAAGCCAGTGTAATATTGAATGCGTTTTCCAGAAAAAAGAGAAAAATCAGTTTTAGAAGAAACAAAACGTAAAACAACAAAGGAGTACAGAGAAAAAAACCTGACACAACACAACAGAAGATGAAATTGCAGTCAACTAGATACAATATCATATGATACAATATAATATAAATAATCAGCTGACCTAAAAGAAGGGAGCACAGATGCATGGCATGGGGGGAGAAAGAGCTAAGAGCACATTACCAACACAATTACATTACAAGGGGTGTCAATCTCTAGCCTAATTGACCCTATATATGTACTTACAGCATGAACACACACACATGGACATACAATTTTTTTGTTTAATGTAAGGTTTTTCATTATTTTGTCACATCATCTCATACACAAACCTTCCATTCTCTCCACCAGGGAAACAGCAAAAGTTTGGAGGACCACACAAGGATTAATAAAGCAAGTAAAAACTCTAAGCTCTTTCTGTTATCTAAACACTGTAATTTACATTCTTTTGTTATTCATATGTAGTGTGAAGAAAAATAATAATAATCAGTGATTGACCGTGCTAATGCAGGATTTAAAAATTAACTCTGGAAGAAATCTGTGTGAACATTAGGTGAGCTCTAATTACAGGGAAATACAATGAGATGTAAAGTTGTGCTAACATAACACATCCCATTTTTCAGTTGTCCTAGAGGGATTCATGGCCATAAGAAAGTCTCCTTTATGGAAACCTGAGAACCAAGTAGAAGATCCAAACCTGGAAATTTTTCAAGGTTTTCCTACACTAAACCGAGATCTCAAAATAGTGTATGTTTTGTTTTGTTTTTTTACTGGTTAGAACAAGTGCAAATCCTTTTAGAAACCTTATTTTCTTGGCTGCAGAAGCACAATGAAATTGTCTACTGGAGGGTCACACTCTGAGTGCATGTTAAGAGAGTTAAAAGATGAGCCCTCAGTTTTAGCCAACACATAGTCCAGCATGAATTGTAATCTAGTAATGGAAGAACACATGACCACCACACATTGCCTTTAAATCTTGTTGAACTCTTATCTGTAAGCTTTGGAGTCTATGGAGATAATACCTGTTAATACTCATTAGACACTTAATTGATAATATCCTTTTATGTCATGATACTCAGTAAAAGCTCTTGTGCCATGAATTAGTACTTCTAATCTGAGAGGTACAAGAAAGAAAACATTGGCAGAAGAACCGAGAACCCGAATTGTCCTTCCTGCAAGGTAAATAGTAAAGCTTCTTGGCGCTTTATATTTCTCAGTAATTAAATTGGTGGGAGTACATATTTAAAACAGCTTAAGTCTCTTCAAACAATTCTTATTCTGAAAGGTCACTGGAGGGAAATTTGGGGATTTTTTTGGTGCTGGATCCAAACAGTTACACAGAGTGATAATCTCAGCATTATCACCAAACTGTGATGCCTCTCATCATAAATTTTGGGAAAATATTTTGTGGGAATCTTTGGCAAATGCTTATACACTTAGCAGATGAACATAAACACAATCATGAAATAAACCAGATCCAGGACTTAAACTCCCATGTGAAACTGGGATGACAGCACATCTCCTTGTTTATGTAATGCATTGTTCATTCTGTAGAAGATGCAAGAAATAGTTAAATGCCCTGTGGTCTACTATCAAGATAGGAAGCCAGTTTTGTGAAGTCTGAATATTTTGAACCATAAATTTGTTTATAAAGACTATCCACCACAGTAGTAATGACTACCTTTCTTTCATTCGTGTTTTTTTGATATATGACTATAATTTGACACTTGTTGACAAATTCCTATGTATTTTTTCCATTATTTGACAAATATCAAAATGCTTTGAAGGATCATGGTCAGTGTCTCTTGGCTGCACACAGAGGTTGCATGAGTTTCATCAGCTACTCCTACTGGCATAAAGAACAAACCTGATGACCTCTGAGAAACTCTCTGAATAGACTGATTTTATTTGTAATCATTTCAAAGACGCATATTTTTGATGACAGTTCAGCTTTGCCCTGAAGTGCAGCTCATCAATCCTGAAATCAGCTTATTTTGTTCATAAAATCTTTGGAAACATGCCATTGCGGAAAAGTTAAAATCTCATTAACTCCCAAGTCACCTGGAGCATCTGATCTCTAAGAAGTCAGTGTTCCCCATTTCCCTTCTGGCTACTTCCTTCTCTCTTGTTTATAATTTTCTACTCTTGGATCTTTATCCCTGGAGCCTTTGCCTCACGGTCTGAAGCCAATCTGAGAGGAAAGTGTTATTAATGAAAAGAATTTTAATGTTAAACTATTAAGGGAACACACATTTTTAAAAAAGCAAAAAAGAAAGCTATCCTATAATAATACAAGGGAAAAGAAAGGTCTGTAGTCTTTTAAGTAGCCTTTATACTTTATGCATATGTGCTTTCATTTAAAGAGCAACTGTAGAAGAATTGCAGGTGTTCTTTGAGGCCCATAAAGTATGTCTCTGTGTGAAAGGATGGATAATGAACCTAAAAAAAAATAAAAATCCCTTCTTCCACAACTGCTTTACATCTAAATTTACAAATTTACAACCAGTCCTAAGAAAAATTTCTAACGAGATTCCTTAAAATCAATTACCAGAGGAGGTAATCATTTAACCTTGTCCTCTACACCAGAGTATCTGCCTCATACCAGAAGTATTACAAGAATGAAATGCAATGGCAATGTCTTTCTTGTGCATATTATTTTTATGAATTGAACACCTGCTGCCAAATTATTTTCTGGTCTTGAGATTATGAGATACATGCATATGCCTACATGAAAAGCACATGGGGAGAGCACTCTAAAAACCCAAAACGATTAAACTCCTTTCTGATGTTGAATTACAAATTCTAGCAAACTAAGTATTCTTTTAGAAATCTGTTAATGAGTGGTCTTCTCATTAATTGAGTCTTTCTCTAGAATCCCTCACAACATCATGTATTTGTTTGTAAGGACCGAATGCTGCAATCAAAAAGAGCATCTCTCATGGTATTACAAACCATATGATGCTACAGCTGAAATCTAAAACAGGTACATCACACAAACTTTCCCTCATTGGTAGTAGTAATAAATTGCTCTTTCACTTCACACTGTAAGTGAAACTGTATTTTGCCATGAATGTCATTAACTTGAAATAAAGAAATGTTAAGATTTGCTGATATTATTTTCCTCTCAAATGCAATTGCTTTGATTTCCCACCAAAAATGCCAAATTTCGGGTAGTTAGGGTACACTTCTGCCATAAATAATCCAATTTCATGTGCCTATAGGCACACCAGACACTGCTTAATTTTGGTAAGCAGGACGAACCACTTTGATTACACCACTGACCATATACACTCATTCAAAGAAACAGGCACACACAGAAAACCAGGAATATTCTAGATCCATAAGCCCTATATGATCCCACAGTATATATATACACATAAAAAAATGACACTCATATGCAAGGATAAATATATTCTAAACACTCCAGAATGGAAACATTATAAACATGTTAAAATTTGCTGAGTATTGCAATGTGGACAAATAAATTCTCATATATATGTATTATACAGTTTATTTTTTAAGTTACTAATGCATTTAGAAACATGCATTTCAGTAATCTTCTGAAGACACTTTTTGACCAACAGGTGTATGAAGGCTTACAGAGTTTTTCTCTTGCATAAACTCAGAGATACTGATGGTGTTCTATCTAAAGACATAATTACATTAATTAACAAAATCAATACATCTGTTTTCCTCATAAATTATTTTGAGCTGTAAAAGAGGTTAATCTACCACCTTTCCTATAATATATGGAAACACTGCCAAAAAGACTTCTTATTTATTTGTCATAGCAATTATTGCTCTCTGCCTGATAAAGTACCCTCTTTTGCCATTTAAGCAAGCAGTTTACTTTGTAATGACTATCAGAAGAAATGTATATTCCAACTCCTGTGAATACAATTTAGCAACCTGCCAAGTTAAATAATATATTTAAAATGGGGCTATTCTTCTTGCATATTTAGAATTAAACCACTTAATATTTCATGTTTAAATAGGGAAGGGATAGTTGTGAGGCAAATTAACTCTGAACTATTGTGTGTGGAAGATGATTCTGTTCTCTCTAGAAGTAACATTACGATAATCTAATTTGCTTTCTCTTTCAGATCCTCTTCTCTCCTTTCTCTACTCAAATCTGCTTGAAGAACCTTTCAGAAGTTAAGGCTTTCCCTGTATTTACCACAAGATACAAAAGAATCCTTTTCCATAGAGATTTGTCCATTATACTCACTGCTAGTGTGCCTTAGCATCTTCTAGTAGTACCTTATTTCATATGAATAATGCCTATTGTATTACAGCTTGAGAAGTTCAATCATTTAAGGTGTGACAGGTGGGCTGACTTCAGTCACAACCTAAAAAGCCCATTACCTGAGTAAGACAAGACATCTACCGGAAACAAGTAAAGGAAGTGATTTCTTCCAAACACTTTAAATAGCTTTGACTTTGAACAACACCATCCTCCATCCACACTTACATGCTGGCACAACGGAGACCCATCCTTTGCTGTTTCCTAGGATCTTTTACTCCACTGAAGAACAAAACTGACACAAATTGCTGAAGTAGTTTCCATGACTGGACTCAGTTAAAGTGAGTTTTTAATGCATGTTGTATTGGACATACACTTCAGTATTTTTTGTTGCCACTCCCCAAAATCAAAGAGCTTTTAATGATTTTGAGAACTGATGACTTCACACTACCCCCTTGAGACAGACCATATTGACAAAAATGGATGTGCTGTAGATCTCAAAAGCAAAAGGATTAATTATTATTATTATTTTTTTAATATTGAAAATATAACTCAATGTTCACTGTAGTCCTGCATCTGCCTTCAGGTAACAAAATAGTTTTTGTTATCAGGCAAACCCTACTGAAGTCAATGTAGGCTGAAGGTAAACTGTACTTGCAAAAATAACAAAAAACTATTTTAGGTACCTAAATATGGGTCTAATAATTTTACTTTAGACAATATTTCCCCCCCATGGGAAAGCAGGAAATAACATGGATTTTTAATGTAACCTTTTTGTAACTCTCCAAGCAAAGAAAATCAGTGTTGAAAGGCAGTAATACTGTACCTTGATTTCTTCTATTTCATCTGGCACTATCTTGTATGCAGATATAGTCCCACCCAACCTGAAATCAGGAGAAGAAAAATATTCTCTGAAATCAGAAGAAAAATGTTCTCAAAATCAGTAACACAAAGCACAGCACATTAATGGTGTCATGACTTGTTAAAAAACACAAAGATCACTCCTCCCAATTTAGAGGTAAAAACTACCAAGCCCCAGAACAACAGAAAAACCCAAAACCTTTCCTTTCTGTAAAAAAAAAGTCTTCAAGTGATTAAAATAAACATTCTAAACAAGGTGTTCTTCACTATCCTGAAAGATAAGAATAGGTCAACAAGCACAGTTACCATCACCAGGATGTTATTCTTCATATTAATGGCCATCAGTCATCATATTCTATGATTTCTTATTTGTTCCTTAAGTGGCATGGAAAAGTTTCAATATTTGAAGCCTGATGTGCTTTGTGCTCAGTATTTCACTAAGCTGCTATACAGCCTTAAATGTATCCTAATGCAAGACTACAAATTGAAATTTTTTTATTAGACATGTATGTACAGACCTCACAGACCATGCAGACTCTATGGCTTCCATGTTTGAAAAGTCTCTGGAGTTCATTATTGGTAATAAAAAGTAGTGATGTGCCATAGTTGGCACTGCTGTAGAAAAATAGGGGGTTTTGTTCCACACTGAAGTTACTGAACTTACTTGTCTACATCCTGCAAAAGTCTATGGTAAAGAATAGTTCACATATTGAAGATGTATGAATAACATGTACTATAAATGGTGGTAAACTTTACATTTTCCCTAAAGACATGAAGACATGGCTTCTTTTATTTCATGAAGCAGTATCACTGATAGTGACAATTCAGACCTAAAAATATAACTGCACTAATGACCTCCCTGCTGGCTCCACACAGCAACACTAGTCATCTTCTGGGTCCTACAAAAATGGAAATCACATAAGAAACTATTTATTGTAAAGCAGTAGGCAGCCATCGAATGTGTATTTGTATTATCTCCCTATTACTGGAATTTTTCCTTCCAATTGTCAGCATTTCTTACACATGTATTTCCTTATATTCAACATTGGAGTTATTAGGCACGTTGTTTACTCAACCTAAAAAGGAGAGAAGACAGTAATACAGAAAATTTGTTAAGATTTTCCTCAGAATTCCGGCCTTTTCCTATCTCTACAAGTAAGTCACTCTTGTAAATGAACAGTCTGAAGGCTTTAGACAGAAGATGAAGTCTGCATAGGAAAAGTCAAGTCTAAAGACCATCACTGCTCCAAGTAGCATCAACTGTGATTTCTGAGAAAGCGACTAGGTCCCGACACGACAACATTCAAATTCATCATGAACATTTAGAGTGTAGAAATTGCTCTCTCCTATTTCCTCTACAACTTCCAGTGCTGCTGATCATCAACGGAGTTGAAAGCTGGAAAGAACTGAAGCTTTTTTTGCCAGTGCAAGAACAAACATAAGCTTTTATTCTTCACTATACCTGACAAATGGTTCAAATGGTGTTTCCAGGGAAAGCTACAATAAATTGAATTTTATATCATGACAAAGGATGCTTCATCATACCATGACAAGGAATGGCTCAGATAAGCTCTTGTTATCATTATGCATGATCAGTCCTATTGTTACTGGAATGAGGTCCACAAGAAAACATTTTTAATGTAATTTTTTAAGATTCATTCCTGTCCACACTCTGGGGTACCAAAAAAATAACTTAATTGCCTTTCTATCCTCTAGCAGAAGGGGAGGATAGAGCCTTTGCTGCCAGCAGTCCACCGGCAGAAAACTCCACCTGGCACATCTCTTTATTGGCCACCCTTGGCACAACTAGTAAGCACCTTCTTGGAATACATCAGAAAAAAAAAATTACAAATAAAAATAATTGACTCAGTAAACTCATCTGGCATCATTTTCTGCAAATATGTCTGCAAAATTTTGTGTCAAGAGTTTAACGTACTCTGAATGTGCCAAGTTGCCGTCCAAATGGTACCACATTTCAAAGTAAAATGTCAATTACCACAATTCCACATTTTTGAAAGAGAAAGACAAATTACAAGTGATGGTACTGTTTAAATAAACAATCTCTCACCTATAGTGCTAGCTCACCATATCTATCTTAATGCATTTTCAATCCTACACTGACATCTTTAGTTTGAAAATTCAGACCACATACATATATACTAACAAATTTGAAACTGAAGGAGAACCAGAGACACACAAATACACAATTCTATAAATGCCTTAGAGCTAAATTGAAGTTCTTAAGCAAGTCTACACTTTCTTCATTTTGGAACATTAGATTTCACTCCATCTTATAACTCCTGGAAAAGAGATTCACCACAGGAAATAGCCAGTTAAATGTGGTACTATAGAGGACATAATAAAGACCTTAGACTTTGCCTATAAAGTTTTGTTGTGAGTTCTACAAAAGCTTAAAAGCATCACAACACACTGGGAGGATCCAGTTAACACAGCCTGAACCAACTCTGGTTCATACTTCCTGGTCTTAAGTATGACACCTGTGAGGGACAGAAGTTTGGTTTTACTCTATAATAACAATGTATCGATGAGAAGAAAGGATTTAAGCTATTTAACTGCCTGTGAGTACTGAACATACAAAATTTACATATAAATTTACATATAAAATTTACATATAAAATTTAAGATCAGTCTGCTTTTTTCCTGGCAAAACATCTGGATTATCTTCAGTATCATGCACAAAGTATTATGTCATATAATTCACCTGCCAAATGAACTTAATAGGCAGAACCAGTTGTGAAACATGCTGCACACTCTTCACTCAAAAGTCATCAATCAGTTCATTCCAACCCCATGGTATATACCCCGAAAAGAAATTTGAAAATGCTTAGTTTAATGTTACCAAATCGCTGTTACAAATCTACCAGTCAGGTAAGTCCACAGTGTAAGGGACTGCATAATGTCAAACACACACAAGCTACTGAGAAAAAGCAGGAACATGATGATGAATGTTAAGAAAGGACATCAAAATCAAAGCAAACTGAAAATCAATGCATTAATTGGTATGTCCAACTTACGTAAAACTATATTTTGAGTATTTATCTGAATTACATTTAAGTGTCACTATCAATTGTGACCTGACTGGAAGTGGCTTGTTATTTTGCAAAAACTTGATTTGATCACTGACACATGAAAGAATAATTACCCACAGGAGATTTCAGCTACAAGATGATACACAATCTGTGACAGAGGACTTGCACATGGCTTATGTTTTTTCATTTTCTTGGGAGCAACCTCTCTCTGCAGATTGTTTTTTTTAGAACATTTTACACCAACCTTTTTTGATCAGTCTTTCAAGAAGCAATGAACTGTGATCAGAAAAGGAAAGGATTAGCTAGCAGGAGTACACATTACACTTCTGTGGTCTCTGTACACTAGAATAAAATGCAGTGAAGAACATGTTAGTAGGGCCAGAATTCAGTTCACTATGGACCCAATTTTTGTGCAGATTCACTCTTCATTTTTCACACATTTTAGCTGTATTATAGATTTTATTATATGTTTCTCTGTTTGAACAACACAACACTCAGGATCCTACAACAGAAATGGCACTTCGTCTCAAAACAAATACACCATAAACTAAGAGCAAAGGTAAACATACAATCAGCTACTTCCAGTAGAGACAGTCAGAAACTTAATCTATAGAGATCTAATGCACAGCCTTTCTCTCTGAAACTGCAGCATTTTTACACTACAGCAATCCATATTATTTAATAGTGAAATGATTGGTTAGCTTTATTTTTTCACATGTGTATTTATAACATAAAATCTCTAAAAGATCTCACAATTTATATTCAAATTTCGACACACATCAGTCTCATCAGGTCTGTATCATACCCTGTATGTAATACAGATGGCCTAGTTCTCTAATCCCTTTGCAGAAGTGAAATGGAATTATTTCTAGATGTACAAATCAGAGCTGACACAATAAAAGCAAAGAACCACACCTCATATTCAGCAAAAATTGTGAAGGTTTTTGAGAAGAGAACCAGAAAAGATAGGATAGAAGATCCATAAAAGTAATTAGGAAATAATACATCTCATATAAATATTTGCAAGAATGTTTTTAAAGAATAGAAACTTTGTGTCTTTTTTAGGAAAAAAGTGAATCTCAGGCTGACATGTAATGCATAGATTGGCTTCGCAGAAAGTTCACAAAAAGTATTCAGGAGAAATTTGAAAAGAAGATTTCTATAGCAACCCATGAAATTAGCAAAATACAGGAAATAAACTGAAGTGAGGCCAATACAGTTGTACTGGAACAGATGGAAGCTTTACTATTTCACAAATTAAAGTCGAATATGACTGAAGAGGGAAAACTTGAATTTCATCCAAGCTGAGGAAAGTTAAAAACCAGGAGGAACTATGCTCAAATGGAGGCAAGAAAAAATGAACCACAGACCAAATGGGAAGAGAACTTGAGAAGACAAAACAAAGAAAAATTAATTGCAACTCTTTTAATGATAAAATATCCATTATTTTAATAAGTTATCCTTTTATGACCTGTTTGTGCTATGTTTCAATCCTCTATCTAAAACAGAAACTGAATTTCTCATTTTTAAAACATTTATTCTGGGTATAAGCTTAAAATAGTTATACTATTATTTTCCATATAGTTGCAAGTTGGACTTCTGCCCCATTTTCCCCTGTGCCCCTGTATATATGTATGTGCTGATGGACTCACTGGATTATTATTGCCCAGCTACATCATGTGCAAGACACTTGTGCACTTGGACTGAATCAACACTGGTTGGCTTTTATATGAATTCTGACCAAAGATATGAACATGGTCTTTATATACAGTCCTATATTCAGTGACTACCATAGAAGCTATGCTATTGATTCATCCCCTAGCTTAATACATGAGTCACACTGAATGCAATGGAGCCAATTTTCTAAAAAAAGCTTGTAGCCAGCTTGGCTGCTGTCATCTCCCAAAGTTCTCCAATGCCACTTTAATTAACATTAATCTTTTTTCAGATAGGTCACTCTGTCTAAATGATATCAAGTTGTCACTAAAACTGCCAGTGAAACTCTGCTTCATCTTTAAATGAAAGCAAAACTCAAAAACCTCTGTTCAATTGTTTTTTTCCATCTCATAAATATGTTTTTTATCTACTATCAGGATGGTACATACTGACTGATTCATAAACCAAGGAGAATATTCCAGAGAGACCATGTTTGTGAGCAGATCAAATGACTGGGAGCCAGACTGGCTATTTCTAAATCTAAAGTCATGTTCATTTTATCACAGGTTCCTGAATAAATGTTACGATACTACTCCTGCCAGAGCAAACTGGCCAAGACAGCATTTTTAGCCTACACAACTGGGCTAGGTTAACGTTGACCCATGAGACATTAGCAAATCATCTTGCCTTGGATCCTCACATGCAGTTAAAATTTCACAGAGTATTCCAGGGAAAGCGGTAGCAGAACTGCCTTTCAAGGTAACTTTTTTCTCCACTACCTGCAAGAACATACATTCAAAGCAGACCCAAAGCTACTTTAATTGATACTAGTTTCTACTGACTTTTGAGAAATTGTTGAAGCACCGTGAAGGGAGATAGTAAGAAGGCATACTATTTTGGGCTCAGTTCCTACACAACAGAACACCAGCAGCTAGAGCAAGCTGGGCTGCAGCTCCTGTCACTGGCTGCACGCCAGAGATGAATGGTGCAAAACAGCTTGCAAAGTGCTTTGTGAAGACAGTGTTACTTACTCTAAGGTGTAGAATTCTGTGATGAAGATCCAAGCCCATGTTTTTCATTTTGTTTCTATTTTTTTAATTGATCCTGTAATTAGATACTTTAAAACTTACTCCCTCCCCAGTCTTAGGTTAACTTCAACATGCTGTACTCAAAACCTCAGAGAAAGAAAATGACTGGAGATATGTCCTCTGTCAGTTCACGTCTCTCATGAACAAAAGCTCTGGGATTAAGACGTCAAAATTACAGGATTCTCTCTCTGCCTCAGGGTATTAAAATTTTTATTCCCTAACCTATCCTTATTCAAATTAACAAAAGTGTAAGAATACATTTTGCATTGCTTACTGACTTTTTTTTTTTCTAAACAGAAAACATAAAGTACATAAAACATTATTTTCAAGGAGCAAAAAAATGTCATTTTTTCTTTCACCCTTCAAAGCTTCGATATTTTACTTTATTATAGGAAAAGCAAGAATAATCAAGAGCTCAATTTTTTAGGCACCTTCAGTAGGAAAATACTGTCCCCTCAACAAACTGTTCTTAGGAAAAAAGGCAACAAGGACCTTTGTCCTCAACATACATCAGAAACCAGGGACAAGGTCATATATATGTCATTTGGCAATCACATGACCAGAACCCACTTTCTCCCTTTAGCAGAATGCTTCATTTATTTTTAGGGGGCGAAATAGGGACTGTTATGACACAAAGTATATGAACTTAAAAGACACCTCTATATAGTTATGAAAACCCACATCAGTTCAGGGGTTAGTATAGTTTCTAGAGGATATCTTTGGTTTAACTCAATGCATGGGGCACATCTATGTGTGACAGCTGAGGGTACTATTGCTACTAGCCAAAAGATAGATCTATAGACTGCCTCCTCGTGAAAATGTTTATCAGTTTACTTACTGCCTAATAAAAGCACAAAGCAGGGAAGGCAACGGCCCCCATAAATTTTGGGCTTGCAGGCACTGGCCCCCGAAAGAAACGAAATGGATGAAGAGGACACTTCAAATACATGGACTTTTCAGTGGTGCAATGTTGTTATTTTTTTAACTCTTAGCATGAGGAGACTTGTCTTCTGGGGAGAATGCTGAACTTCCCTGAGAAGTGAAAACTATTTAAGTTTTGATTTTCACTAAACATATTCATTAATGATTGTTCAGAAAGTACTCTCATTAATACTTGCATGCTTCACAGCAAGGGTATGAAGCATGCAGCCGGGCAAACACTTTAAGCTCTTTGAATAGAATGAAACATAAACAATATGGATATTTGTAAATTCAATTTTTTTAAGGACTTTAGCATTTAACTCTGTCAGACAGTATAGCATGCAGAACACTACACCAAATATTTTGTGGTTCCTAATAGCCTAGTTTCACCAGATGATAACAAGAGAGGCGCTGCATCTGAAATGGGCTGAGAATAAAAGACGGAAGACTAATTCTGCAGTCAGTATTTTCATTACAGGTTCAAAATTTTATTTCTAATTAAAACTGACTTTTAAAGTCTTCCCAAACGCCAGCAGACTCTGCAAACAGTCTTGCCACATGGACCAACAGCAAAAAGCCCACTTCTGTGCGGGATGCATCCATGTTTATAATGCAGAGGAATGATTGTATTATGCTCCATCTGATTGGTAATCTAACTATGGAAATCATACATTAAATCAAACGGACAGAAATGTCAGCTAGATTTAAATAAAAATGTGTTCACTGACTTTGAAAGTTCCCACCAGGGCATCAGATGCTTGGGTCAGCCAGCTCATTAAACAACATGAGCAAGATTGGAAATTTCCTGAGAGAAAAAATATGCAGAAGCAGACAAAAATCATTATAATGAAAAAAGTCAAATTCTCACCATGTAGACAAAGAAATATATATTTAATATCTATGTTGTGATTTAGTTGGTAGACTGAGGACTTCAAAACACTATATGAAGAGAAGCATTTATGGTAAGGGCCAAGACAATAATAAATATTCATCTTACTTTGTTGTATAGGAAATATCGTGGTAAGGCACAGGATGTATTTGCATTTTTTCCAGCAAGAGAGATACAGAGCACTTGCATATATATTGCTAGCAATTGCCTGTCATAAAATCCTCATCTACCTCAACTGAAAGCAAATTTTTTGGGTGCCTGAAAGCAACCTTTTACCTATATTGGAAGGTACTGCAAATTAAAGAATTTAGGCAATATGATAAGGATTACAATGATCTGTCTGGAAAGGAAAGACTCCACTACTAAATTACCAAACAGCTGGTAGAATCCTATACAGGAGGATATTGCTGTTTTTGCTGACACTCCTATCATTTCAGTTGAGCTCTACTTGCTTCTACCTACAAGTAAAAAGAAGGCCATCTGAATCAAATGTTAAGAAAAAGAAGATTCCTCCTGGGAGAATAAGTTGACCCACAACTAATAGAAACAGTAAGGCTTATTTTCTTGTAAGTTAACACTAGCCATCTCCCGCACAGACATTTCATATCTAATAAAAAATTACTTGAAAAAATACGGCCTTCCACTATGAACCTTTGAGATTTTTACCATGTATATGTATCCCACTACAATACCATCATTTTATTCCCAATAACTTTCGTTTATAATTTCCCCTCCATTTCTTAAATGTTCACACATGCACATGCTTGACTCATGCTTGTGAATAATGTCAGAGACTGTCCGATGACCTGCAAGGGTACGTGGAACCACAACATCCCTTGTAGTGCCTCGAACAACTCAGGACAGTCCTGTGGTAGGCAACCATAAACAGTGCAGGGGGCATGGCAGGCTATCCCCCTCCCCCCCAGCTCCTCTCCGGCTTGCCTCCCCTGGTAAATTTCCAGCAGCTGCTCTGTGAATGTGCCCACCACCAGGTCTTGCCTTGGAAGAAGCCCCCCCAGCCCCAGTCCAGAACTCTCTGGTATGTCTGACTGCACAGCTGGGGACGCACAGAATCACAGAATCATCAAGGTTGGAAAAGACCTTCAAGAGCATCAAGTCCAACCATCTGCCCTACAATCCCTAACCCCTAACTCCTAAACCATCTCCCAGAAAACCATGTCTACCTGTTTTTTGAACAACCTCAAGGACGGTGTTTCCACCACCTCCCTGGGCAGCCTGTTCCAATGCCTCACCACTCTTTCTGTGAAGAAATTTTTCCTAATATCCAATCTGAACCTCCCTTGGTGCAACTTGACCCCATTTCCTCTTGTCCTATCGCTGGTCACTAGGGAGAAGAGGCCAACACCCACTTCACACAACCTCATCTCTGGGGGTTGTAGAGAGCAATGAGGTCTTCCCTCAGCCTCCTCTTCTCCAGGCTGAACAGCCCCAGCTCCCTCAGCCTCTCCTCATAGGGCCAGTTCTAAAGACCCCTAATCAGCCTAATTGCCCTTCTCTACACCGTCTCCAGCACCTCAATGTCCTTCCTATACTGTGGTGCCCAAAACTGCACACAGTGCTCGAGGTGCAGCCTCACCAAGGCCCAGTATAGGGGCTGGATCACCTCCCTGGTCCTGCTGATCACACTATTCCGGATGCAGGCCAGGATGCCATTGGCCTTCTTGGTCACCTGGGCACACTGCTGGCTCATGTTCAGCTGGTCATCAATCAGCACCCCCAGGTCCCTCTCTGCTGGGCAGCTCTCAGCCATTCCTCCCCAAGCCTGTAGCACTGCTGGGGGTTGTTGTGCCCAAAGTGCAGGACCTAACATTTGGCCTTGTTGAAATTCATGCCATTGGCCTCGGCCCACCAGTCAAGCCTGTCTAGATCCCTCTGCAGAGCCTCGCTACCCTCAAGCAGATCAACACTTCTGCAAACTGAGGGTGCACTTGATCCCCTCATCCAAATCATCAATAAAGATGTTAAACAGGAGCAGCCCCAGCACTGAGCCCTGGGGAACACCACTCGTGACAGGCCGCCAACTGGATTGAACTCCATTCAACACAACTCTTCATGCACATGCTTATGCCAAGGCTAAAAAATAGTAAAGCTTTATTTTAAAAAGAATGGAAGATTGCCTGAGATATTTAAAAACAGAAAATGAAACAATGGAAACACAAAGATCTCTGATGTCGGAGAATAAGCTGGAATGAATTGCAGACCACAGGTTTAAAAGAGCAAAGTACTCTCTATGATCAGGAAAAAGACATTCAGAAAATCTCTTCATTCTGAAAAATACCATTAAGGACTAAAGGTTAGAGCAGGATGACTCAAACTCAGGAAGAATAAAATGTGGAGAATATGTGGAAGTGGTTTGATCATTCCAGATTGTGGATCAAATTGGTTCTCTAAAATTTCTATCTCATGGCTTATGAAAGACTCAGAACATTTCAATAACTTCTTTAAAAAAAAATAAAAATCGTACCATTCTGAAATGACAAGAATGATAGAGGAGTCTCAAAAACAACTGGCATCGAGAAGGGCTACCTCACCAGTTCACACAATACTTCACCTTCTCAAAGTTCTAATGGCTCATTTCTCTCCACTACATTCCAGAGAGATGTAAAGTATTAATACAATCCAGTATATGATTCATGGCAGTCTTGTTACGTCTGTTTTTCTCCAGACAGTTAAACTCCGAGGCAGAATTTGTTGTTGTGTTTCTTTTTCCTTAATACATTAGTGCATTTGTGTGTATGTGTATATATATATATACATACATACACACACACATTTACTGCCACATGTGGCCTGACCTGACTCAACTGCTGGATTTTAGTATAGGCTATGAGTTGGAGAATATGAAAGGGAAAAAAATTAAATCTGTTCAGCCACAGAATGGAGATGTATGAATAAAACAATTCCATATTTGATCCATCTCTCTTCATACCTAGGAAGAATGCTCTGTAGGCAAATAGCAGTACTGACAATGCTGAAAGTGAGATTTTATTGCATGTCTCACATAGTTATCTCCATTTCAGACAATTCAGCTATTTTTGAAGCCACCATCCATACTTCACAGCTGCTTGTAAAATACCTCTGTAAGGATCAAACTCTAGTTATTGAAAACCATGTCTTTGTCATATTATTGCCTATAAGATTTTTAAGTCCTATTATTTTTTCTTTCTGTATTTGTCATGCCCTTTTTACTTTGCATCTGATCATTTAAATGTGAACAAAATGTTTCTGGATGAATTTTAAAAGTACTGATGTATTGTCTCTGTTATTCATGTCACAACTTATTATGTCCTGATTCAATATTCAGAAACACTGTAGGCAGGGGACATGTGGATCTTAGACAACTTAAAAGGTCTTTGATTAAATGTGGATTGGTCGATTTTGTGGAGGAGGATGGAATGGCTCTCCTATGAAGAAAGGCTAAGAGAGCTGGGGTTGTTCACACTGCAGATGAGAAGGCTCTGGGAAGATCTTATTGTGGCCTTTCAATACTTAAAGGGGGCCTATAAGAAAGATGCGGACAAACTTTTTATTAGGGTACAAGAATATTGGTACAAGAGAACCAAGCCAAATTTGTTTACTGTTATTACTGTAATTTACATCAATTTAAGGAATACTAAGTTATTGTATGCATGAAGCTTGAAGTTTTTTTCCCAGAGGAAAAAATGCATAGCTCAAATTAAAAAAAAGATAAAAAGATTATTTGCCTTGAAGCCAGAATGCATATCCTTAGATGATAATATTGTTTCCAGAGATTTTTATTTAGCTTCAGTTTCTGAAGAAACAGTATTATTTTAACTTTAAAAATAATTCTGAATTATGAGAAAGATTCTAGAGTTATGAGCACCTGGCCATGCTCTCCTCTCAATCACAAGCATGATATTGACAACAGTCCTTATGGTTCCATTTCAAATTTACCATGAAACCCTATTTTTTCCCCTCTACAGATGACCAACCCTTTTCACAGAACTGCCATGACTGAATCACAGAATAATGTAGGTTGTGAGGGACCTCTGGGGATCATCTAGTCTATCTCCTTCCTCAGGGTAAGGACCAGTTAGGTTAGGCCTCTCAGGGACATGCCCATTTGAGTCTTGAAAATCTCCAAGGATGGAGATTTCAAAATCTCTCTAACAAAACTGTTCCAATGTTCGAAATCCTTCATAGTAAAAAAAGAATACAAAATTCCTCATATTTAATCAGAGATCCCCATAGCCCAACTGGTGCCCCCTGCCTCTCATCCCATTACTGAACATCTCAGAGAAGAGAGCTGGCTCTGCCTTCTGGCTCTGATCAGGCTGAACAAACCCAGTTACCTGGACCTGCTGGCTGCACTCTTGTGAAACACTGAGCATGCTGTCAGCTGCCTTACTACTAGGGCCCACCACTGATTCACGTTGAACTTGTATGAGAGAATGATCACAGGTCCTTTGCTGCAGAGCTGCTTCCTAGCTAGTTGGCCTGTCTTCTCTTTTTACACAGTTATTCCACCCCAGATGCAAGATACTGCATCTGTTGCTGTTAATCTTCATGGTGCCCTTTTCTTCTAGCTTTTTTTGGTTTTGGTTTGGTTTGACTTTTTTGTTGTTTTTGTTTGTTTTGTTTTTGTTGTTGTTGGGTTTTTTTGCATTTTTTGGTTTTTTTTTTTATTTTTATTTTTAGTATTGGAAGATTTGGTCTTTAACAGTACAAATATTTTAAGGAAGACATTACACCCAGATTGGTAAGGAAAAGTTTTGCTACACCATAGGCAACGGTATAAATTTGACATATTCTGCTTGCATACTTGGAACTGACATTGGTCTGTAATCAATGGAGTTGTGCACGTTGGTAACAGACCTTAATATTTGTTCCAAGTTTATGTGAAGAATCACAGCCCTAAGTCCTCTCAGTTTTTTCCCCACAGTAAGAAGATACAGCAGAAAGAAAAAGGAATGACAGAGGAGAATTACATTGCCTGCCTTCTCCTTCCAGAACTAGCACTTAACACCCTAACCCTTTAGAGAGTAACAGCAATAACTGCAATAAGCTAGTTAGAAGAACCAAGAAATAATCCAAATCTGCACTGAAATGAGATTCAGCAGCACCTATATTTAGAACTGAGCTAATCTGCAACATTACATTAAGAGAGAAAATTTAAAGAACTTGTAGAGAAACCAATGTAGATAATGTCAGTAAAATTCTATTTAGGACCTTAACCTCTGGTAAAACTAAAAAATCATATTATACTGACAATGCAACAATTCAATTGCTTTACAAGATTTTGGTTTATTTTGGATCTGCTTTTGTGATCAAAGAGCTTACAGGTAGGTGGGTAGCATTGGGTCAAGCAATTAAAGAATGAAAGGCCTATCCTGAGAAGAAGGCTTAGTACCTATCCATAAAATCAAACAAAATTAAACTAATAAGACCATCTCTTCCATTTAAAACCTAGAAGGTGGATCTAGAAAGCAAGTGGACCAAAGACCATTTACAAATGAAAGCTCCAGATTTTGTATCTTGTAAGGTACCCCTTCCTGCCCACCCCCAGTAGAATACCATAGGCAGATTTTACTAGGTTATCTTCACATAAACTCTACTGTCAGCTATAATTTCATCTAAAACATGTCAGGACAAATACTGGTGCTCTCCCTCCACAACAGCAGCCAACGCTTTAGAGCTCATATTTCCTCCAGCCATATCACCTGACTTCAAATGCTCATTGATGCATAATGCTACTCTAGGTCAGTGTCAAGATATGTTTCATAGCTGCAGTGCCTCCATACCTTAAGCTTCTAAGAAGGCAAACTTCTTCCAATTCAGTAGTGTTCTTCGAAGCTGAGAAATACAATTACCAGTGCACATTTAGTTGTCTTCCTAAGTCAGAGAATAATTACAGTAAATGGCTTTTTAAAAAAATACAGGCTTCTCATGCTCTGAAGCTTAGATTACAGATGTTTTAGTATGAAGAACAAAATATCCTCTTTCATCTTAATTAAGGAAAAGTAATTATTCAGTAGAAGTATCCTCTCTCAATTAATTTGTTTCACCTTTGTAAGACTGTCCTATACAATAATTTGTCGAAAATCTACTTGTACCACATTCAAAACCATTTGTAATGAATAATTAAATAAATAAACTTTTAAAAAAATGTGGTGGAAGGCTTTTACAAATGAAAGAAAATCAAAGTTGTGTACCCGATACCTAAAAATGTTAATTCCAAGGTTATCCTTCTGTAACATCTACTGATTAACTCACAATTCAGCTGACACTCCACAGTGCCCCATTTTTTACAGTGGAGCACAGTGATTTCACTTCTGCCAGAGAGGCCATTAAGACATAAGCACTGCAGGTGGATTTTTAAATGTCAAGTTGAGTTTACACTGATAGCAAACACATTAAATTTTGATTTGTAAAATGAACTGTGTATAAAAATAAAAAGATCAAATAATACATAGATGTTGTTGTTAATATAACATTATGATCTCTCAGCCATTAATTATTCTGTGAAAAATATGGCACTGGTATACAGTTGGTTGGAAGGTACTTACTTTTGCTTTAAAAAATTGTTGGCTTAAAAACTTTTTCCCATACATGTGCACACATAAGTTAAGGACTAACTAGTGATTTTTGCTGACTAACTTAACAAAATGGCCAAAAACTGAATAGGCCATGAAAACCAAAGCAGGCCAAAGATACTGTACACATAAAAGCTGAAGAACACAGCCAGGCTCTTCAATTATTTGTAGCTAATACCTGGCCCATAAGAACTGCCAGGAGGTTAACAGCTAAACATCACACGACTGAGAGGCATTCTTTGCTGGAGAAAGGAGATGAATGGAGAAATACAAGCAAAGCACCAGATGCTTCCCACCTCTGTGGCCTTGGCTGCAATTGCCCTGCTCCAAAATACTTTTCCACTGTGAACTTGGAGATTCTCCCTCAGTACTTACCAGGGTTAGGGAGTACCTACAAAATTTCCATCCCAGCAAAAATTACCTGCAACTTGCCACTTTCAGCTTCTACAGCTGGGTACTTCATACACGATTGTAGCTTTACTGGCCCTTCTACTCCAGTCCAATTTAATCCTCAGAACTGCACTGATACATACATGAGCACAACCACAAAAAAATGGTTTTCTAGCCCACTCAGTTGTCTGTTTTACCAATCTTTCCCTTTCTAAAACTATATGAGTAAGTAGCTATGATACAGGAATATTTCAGAAAACTTGCATATTATTGAAGACTTCTGCTCTACAGAGTAATTCAGTCTATGACACAGTTTGCACTAAATTACTTTAAAGCAAGTATAAAGCACTGGCAGTCTGCTCATTAAAATAAGTGAAAATAATCCTAACTCTGAACAACTGCTAGTGACAGATACTTGAATTATGCATTTCATTACTTGCTACTTCTTTTTTTAAATCATAGAATCATAGTCAGGGTTGGAGGGGACCTTTAAGATCATCTAGTTCAAACCCCCCGCCATGGGCAGGGACACCACCCACTAGATCAGGTTGCTCAGAGCCCCGTCCAGCCTGGCCTTAAATACCTCTAGGGAAGGGGCTTCCACCACTTCTCTGGGCAACCTGTTCCAGTGTCTCACCACCCTCATGGTGAAGAACTTCTTCCTAATGTCCTATCTAAATCTACCCTCCTCTAGCTTGGAGCCATTCCCCCTAGTCCTATCACTACCCGACATCTTAAAAAGTCCCTCCCCAAATGTTTATTGCCTCTTTCAGTAGAATTCTCAGAGCTTTTATTAACAACTGAACTATTAAACATGGGATATGAAGGAAGAGAAAAACCACCTTGGATCCGTCTGCTATTTTCAGAGAGCTACACCAGCATCCCACATCAGATCACAGCCAACTCCGTACCACAGTTAAGAGTGGCACTGAGCCACAACTAATGAACCACGCTGAGAGGGAAAGCATGTTGGCTTGTACTCAGCCCTGTGCTACAGCTGTCTGTGTTACAACCAGCCAACTCAGAGGACAGAGTACTTGCTCGTTCTTATTTGTCAAAAAGCTATTAACATGGCTATATGTAATTTATATGCACTATATAATTTACATATAAAATGTATAAAATATGCTGCATGTTGTAACAGGGTAATTAGAAACAGTGTGCTAACTGTTCCATCAGAATGATTTATATTAATAGTTGTTAGTAGCAAACATGATTTATTTATGCCACTTTGAGATCTTTCATATAAAATCTGAAGAGCTACTTAATAATTTTCTACAGAAGCTTTTTCACCAAAACGTAAATCCAATTAAAATGAAAATAGTAGTGCATCATAGTATTTTACCAAATTCCTCAGTGAAAGATTTTATAACACTTTGACATGAAATCAAATATTGTTTTTGTTTTGTTTGCCAGTTTAATTGCATGTTCAACATTCCACCAATTTATACTGGCCAAGTACAAAATACTTTTTGCTTAGCTCATCTGCTTTCCCCTTCCTCATGGACATAGGGCTTGGTTGTGTTTGCTCAGTATTTTTAGTGCCCTTTTATCACACAGACATTTTAAATTTAACATTGAAGTTATCAATTCAGTATTTCTCCCTCAATCACAAGCAGCATTGAACATGCACAAACACAAAAACCACTCCTAGAATTTAATATTAATAGCAGCCATAAACCAAAATGTTGTCTTATTCCATGACATACTTTTTCTTTTACAAACTAATCAATAGTACCAGTCAGAGAAAGTTTTATTTTCTACTACTTGAAAACATGAGCTCTAGCAGTGAAACTGAGTGTTTAGAAAGGCTCTTGATTATTAGATTCTGGTCAGCATGACTCACTTCTAGCAATCTCCTCAAGACCAGTCTCTCCCCTGCCCAGCACAAAACCCTTCAACCTTTGTCTTCCTTCTCTCAAGGCTGAGAAGCATACAATACAATCCTTTCCTCCAGGATCGTGAGATTTTCCTCCTGTAGCTTGCTACTGCAATGGGTGGCTTCTTTTCTCCCATTAGATTGTTACAAGAGCACCCTCAAAAGGAAAAAAGGCTGACCTGCTGCTGAGCTGAACACAGTAAAACACCAGGCTAATGATCAATAACTTCAGCTAGCATTTTCTGCCATGTGTTTTAAAATGAAGCAGCACCAGAAGCAGCTCTAAAATCTGAATAGTGCAGATATATGTGAATTTATTACTTGATCATTCACTCCTGTTCCAGAATGACAGAATGTCAAAAGATTTTCTGATAAAGTCTTGCCTCAAGAGCAGCTTTTGCTGAGACAGAAAGGACATGTACCAGCATGGGGTCACACTTCGCTGAATGAAGGGGACATCACTGCTGGAAGCAGTCAAATGTATACAAACCTCCTTGTCATAAAGCTGTCAGTGGTCTGATCTTTCCTATTACTCAATAAACCTTAATTGCTTTGTGACACTGCAGTTGTAGAAACTACTGATGCCTACTTCTCTGTGGGTATACTTACAGTCACAGTTCCTGTCCAAATATTTTGTTTCAAAACTTGCCCTTAATGAGTGCCTGAAAAATTGTTGATTGATTACCAAAGTTTCAGCAATATCTTCCTGCTTCTCCAGAGATGATACCAACATAGGGCTTCTGCAGACCAGCTGAATAGCATTGCAGAGGACAGGACGACACCAGAGCTAGCTATTAGGGTGACTAATAGTCTGGGAAACTAAGATCTGTTAAAAATACTCAGCTAGTGTTCTGTCTTTTGCGGCGAGAGCTCGGACTAACGCACCACGACCGATGTGATGAAGCGAAAGCCGTTTATTGTAAACAAATGCCTTGCTATGTACCTCAGTGCCCGGTACACACACAGTAACCCCCCCATTATTGGTTAAATGCTTTTGTCCACACGAATAATGCTTCAGTCTGATTAGTGCACTGTTACTGTCCATTAGCCTGCTTCTAGTACATGATTGGCTACTAGCCCTAAGCACACAAAGTCCTTACATAGCATGATCTCAGCACCTTTGATATCTCGTTCCTTCTTCTGCATGTGGGAGTTGTTTCTCTTCTGCTAGCTTTCTTCTTTCCCAGCTATAATTATCCCTCCGTCGGCCTTCAGATAACAGTAGTCAAGCTAAAGTCTCTATAGCACAATTAAGCTTTTATACCAAAGGCTGGATTGCTCACATGCCCATGCTCTGCAAGAAAATCCTACACAGTCTTTGGCAGAAGAGCATTAATAGTTCAAAGAAACCACCACCTTGTATGCCATAGTAGCACCAAAAATTCATGGTCTTGAGAAGGCTCTCTATATATACACCACTCGAAAATAAAAGAAACATTGAGGGAGAGACAAACAGAAAGATGTGAAGAATAAAGATATCTCTGCTAAATTAAGGAACTCTTGATAAATAAGGGTGAGCAGCTTTCAATAGCTTGCCTTTCCACAGAAAATGAGGTTTTGGACAGAAACAATTCTAACTCATCAGAGGTTAAAAAGCATTAAGACCTTATTAAAAATAGAGGCGTGAATAGTTTCTTTGTTGGGAAACAAACGTGATTGCAATCTTCAGCTAAGATGTCAATGAAACAAATTTCAAGAGATGTCTTTGCTGCATTGGAGAAATAAAAAAGGCATTTTTAAGTACTGTTAGCTTGCTATCTTTGCCACAGATTACTTCTATCCCTTCACAATATGTCAATGTATAAAGCTATGCAGAAATACCCAAGCTAGTAAGCTAATGAAAAGCTTGGATACTGGTATCAGTGCAGCCACAGTAAGACTGAAATCAAACACTATGACAAAACCTTCCTGAGAGGCTGGATATTCATTTAGACTACACTAAGCTTTGGACAATTAACAGTATTTTAAAAATAGCTTCTGTATATCTATACATGCTGCAGTCACTGCACTGTTTGCATAAACATTTATTCCCTCATTTACCTAATGAAAATAACAGTACCAAAAACTGATAATAAAAATTAATGAATGGAAAAAAGGGGCTTGATTCAAGGACAATTGTGTCTTATATTAGAGCTCTTGAGCATGGTAAGCATTTACAAGCTCCCCAAAATATAAACAAACTCTTTTATTTAGCACAAACAATAAACTGGCTAAAAAAACCCCCTCCTAAACATAGAACCCACCACTATTACTGGGATTTCTGAGCAAAACTTTGTCTTTTCTACTAGATTTAGAAAAACTTGGGTATTTTTGTTTCACAGAAGTACCTTCTAAATGCTCTGCTCAACCATGCAGGCAGAGCAGGCACACTTCTCATTGCCATCTGAGACACCAGCGAAAAGAGAAGTTTTCTCAGTTTTGCCTACTTTAAAACACACTTCACAAAATTCTTTCCTAATACAAAACTGAATTATCTGTATAAAAGCAAAAATTTAGAATTTAAAATATAAAATTGTTCTGAAATCATCATATTGTTACTAGTTTATGTATTAATAATGCCTATATAAGCATTTGCAAATAATGAAGTACACATAGATACTCCATCTACTTGAACGCAAACACATTTCATTCTTACCTAGCTTTTGGTCACAAATTCATTCCTTGAGGACATATTTTTAATGTTGTTAGCTTTTGAAGAACAATACAGTGCACACTGTAAAAAATATGAATCAGTCTGTCAAGCGTGTTGCTTCATCCCCTCTCATGCAGCACAGCCCTTCAAAAGCTATCTGCCTGAGGCTCAGGGCAGGCAGCATTTGTTCTTAAGCCAGGAAGAGGTATAAGAAAATTAAGTTGTATTAACTGTATTTCTTTGCATCTTTTTAGCAAATTCTTGTCTTCAGAAGGGATTAAATGCTGAAAGATCCTGACATGATGCATTTTAAAGTCAACTGCACCCAAAGAATACTGTCTGAATATGGTACAATCCATTTAATTAACATTCAGAACTCACATTATAAATATAGTTACAATAAAGTACTGTAAGTAAAGATTCTGAGAATCGTTTTTCATTGGTTTGGGGTAGAGGTATTTATTGTAGGTTTGTGGAAAGCAAAGTTTGCAATTGCTTACACACACAAAGCCGAGGTGATCCCCCTGTGTGAATGAATGGACAGGTGGGGCTGGATGGTTGCCACTTGGGATGAGTATTTTCTGGGTTGTGTTGTTTATTCTCTGAAAATTGTTTAATTTTAGAGTTTTCATGTTTTGAGATTTTTGGAAACTCAAATGCATTCTTGAATTTTTCTTAATGGTTTGTACTCAGCAACAGAAATGTAAAGTAAGATAGGATGACACTCCTGAAACCTCTAATTTCTCCCTGAAATTTTTGTAGGTTTAGATTAAAATGAAGTTCTAATCTGTGTAGCAGATTAAAATTTATTCAAATCTTGTTCTCTGTTTTTCAGAGCATTGCAAATGTGGCAGAGTAGGCACAACAGAGAGTTTTCTGAAGGAAATGCAGACAATTCAAGTCCAGCTAGAGCTACATGCACAAAACAGCTGATTGTTGCAACACAGTCTGCTTCTCAGTCCTGAATCATGCAGCCATCCCAGAACCACAGTGGTAAAAATCTCTCGATCACATTGTTCTGTGTTCTCTTTATCTGTGTATGAACATGAAAACAAAATTACATATTAATATATTCCCTGGATTATTAGCAATATGTATAGTGAATGGCTTTCCAGGCTCTGTGAGAAAAGCCTTCTTTTATGTTAGCAGAAAAGAGGAAAGGATCCACTAAAGGCATCTTTACTTCAGAAGCATATCTGTAACTTTTAATGCATCTTTTGGAAAAATGGAATAGACTAAAACCCACCACCTAATAAAGTAATAATCTGTTTTAAAAAAATAAATCACAAGAACAAATGAAATATTCTGTGTTAAAAAGGAAAGACATTCCAGTTTTGCATTCCCAGATTTAATAGTCCCTTCATCATCTACTTTGTAGTTGAACGCTTGTTACTGAACATTTCCACATACTGTAATGAGCTACAGAGAGCATTAATTGTACAGAATGCTTGTGACAATGAGAGAAACATACTGAGTGAAGAAGGGTTGGGAGAAAAAGATGTCTTAATGTGTATTTTCTAAATAGATAACTCAATCATGTCAGTCAAATGACACTCCAGGGCAACCTGCATTTTCTAAAACAACCACCTATCAGAAAAAAAGATCAATAATGAGTTTCATGGAAGCCCTGTATTTCTAACCAAAAATATCATTTAATAGATGAGATACATTCTCATACCCAAAACCAAATAACCAATAGAAAATAGAATTTTATTTCTACTAGAATACAATGAGGGGATGAAATTAGAGGTAAGAAGAGAGATGCTATAGCTAAAGAAAAAGCAAAAAACTTAATTAGCAAGGGTGTAAAGGGAAGCCTTTAGTGTTGTAGTATAACTCTGTTTCTTTGAAATTACTATCAGCGGAAAATCACTTGAGGTAATTTCTGAACCCTTAGTATGTCAGTTTTGAACTTCAAGGCTGTTATCTTCCATACACTTATGTCCTGGTTATGCTCTTGTGATGTTTATATGTTAGTGCAGATAAATGGAAAGAATCTATGGTGAAATTCAACTTAGAGTGAAAGAAAGTTAGAAAAGTGCACATGAAAATGACACAAGGATTATAGTGGGATAACTATCTTTCTTCCTTCTTAAGCCACTATCTGTATACATTTTTGCTGTACAGTGCTAAAAATAATGTAATTTTCAAGAGTTCCCCACAACAAGCAAGTAATATTGTCTAAAAGCATGGAAACATCTCTACTTAGCAATTTTCTGTATCTCAATGTCAGAACCACTCTTCAGATGTGTGGCACAGGCTCCCTTTGCATCTGAAGCTAGGTGTTCTATTATAACCTTTCAGTAGCAGATTATGCTTCCCTTGCTAACTTAATCTATACTGCAAATACGTACACAGTTTTCACAGAAGCCTTCCCTAAATAAGGCACTCTTTCGAGTATTTATATCTTTGACAAAATATATCCTCTTCTACTGAAAGACTCATTTCCAGGGGTCAGCTCACAACCAATTATCAGAAGAAAGAGCATTTCAGAAGAGCATTCAGTCATTTCTAATAGTGAGATTAGAGGAGAGAAATTTTATTCAGTGTAATAAATTATTACAACCCCTATATTGAGAGGCTTTCATTCCTCCATTACTGGGAGTTCCAAATTTAAATTCAGCTGTATCAGGGAAGCCCACTCTACTTTCATGTACATGTTTGCTGACCCCATGGAAAAAGGTTTCAAGTTTGAAAGTGCTTATTATTTATGAAACTACTAGTCCTGAAAGAAGTATATAAAAGCTGCCATAACAGCTCAATCTAAAGATCCATTCAACTCAGTATATTGTTTCTGGTGTTCAGAAACAAAGGCTTAGGGAATAAACATGACATAAAGCATGATTTGTCTCCTGGTACATACTGCCTGCCTCATGCCACCTTCAGTTCAGGAGCTTTGCTGACCTAGACACTGCATGCAGATCATCAGCTTTAACAGCCATAGTAGGTCCATCAGTTTAATTCTTCCTTTTGTATCTATCATTTATACTCCAGGCTTCCACATGATGTTACATCAATTATAAAATACTCAGTTCTGCTCCACTTGAATAAGTATGTACTTTTATTGATTTTAAACTTGCTGTCTGAATTTTTTACTGTCACAATTTCTGATCTGTGCAAAACAGTGAATAATTGCCTCTTTTTTTTTTTTTAATGCTACTCATTCAGTGTACTTCCACGATATATTTTTTCATGGTTAAAGTGAAAAGTTCTAGTCTCTTTAATTTCTCTTTGTGTGGAAGCTGTTCCAAATCTCTGCTTAATCTTATGATCCATACCATATCCCCTTTAGAAACTAAAACAAGTAGTCACGACAAAAGCACTTCCCAGGTTTATAGCCATATAAATAGGTCTCTTTTGTTCTTTATTTTTTTAGTAAGTCCTCATATCTTAGTTTATTTTCTGAGAATACAGAAACACACTTAATACACTGCTGAGTATTACAAGGATCTTCTCAGGGAACCATCCACTGATGCAGGTTAACCTAATAGGAGCGCTGGACAATCTCTCTCCTGTAAATACATACAATATTTTTCTTTGCAATATCCAGACACTATGAGAAGACAGTACCTTTCAATACCCAGAAAAAACATGGATATAAACAGAAACAAAGACTAGAGTCAAGAAGAATGAGATCAGGTGAAGAGTCAGGTTAGGTGAGATTCAAATGAAGCATGGAGGTGGCAATATGGGCTTAGAAGAGGCTGTTTGAGTTCTGAGAGTCGCAAATCCTAGAGTAGAAAGCTGATGAAAATGGAAAATGCAACAGAAGAAGATCCCTCCAAAAGAAGCTTGAAATGAGAAGATCAAGAAAGGCATGACAAGGTCACTAAGGTAAGACTAGACAGTATAGAAGCCGTGGTGGATTTAGGTTGGATGAGAAGACAAAAAGAAAAGCTGGAGAGATGTGCAGCATAATCCCTCAAGGAAATGTCTAGCATTATACATGAAGCTTTTAAAAAGATCTTGGACTGTGATTTTAAAAAATGGAATCCTGACTGGGAAGCTAGGCTTCTACGCAAATGATGAGCTGTAAAATTATATTCAACCAAATGAACACTTTACATTGTACTCCAATCTATTATTCTCAATTATTAGTGCAAATTATTATAGAAAAAAAGTCTTCTGCTCTTTAACCCTGAGACTGTGACTTGGTATGTATTCAATTTTCCTACTTCTTCTGCATAAAGTAATTTTGGTTTGATCCTGAATATACCCAGGCACACAGGAGTTTTGTCCATATTCCTTCCAAATGCGAAGGAAAAAAACACAAATGTAATAATACTCATATGTGTACTGGGTCTGGCTGGGATGGAGTTGACTTTCTTCACAGCAGCTGGTATGTTGTTGTGTTTTGGACTTGTGACTAAAAGAGTGTTGATAACATACCAAAATTTTAACTATGGCTGAACAGTGCTTGTACAGCATCAAGGCCTTTTTTCTGCCTCTGCTACCCCAGTGAGTAGGCTGGGGGCGGGCAAGGATTTGGCAGGGGAAACAGCCAGCACTGCTGACCCAAACTGATCAAAGGGATATTCCACACTGTGACGTAGTGGTCAGCAATGAATTCTAAGTGACAAGCATAGTGGATACTTTTAAAATCCAAGTTTAAAAACATACATAGAAACAACTTCAAATTAGTATTGTGAAACTGTCCAGATTGAAACTTAATTAACATTTTCCAACCTGTGTCCTGTGTATTTCTTTTCGGACATTAGATAGTAAACATAATAAAACAGAGCAAACAGGTCATAGCTTTTCTTTAGAAACTTTTGAAAATATTTTCTAGCATTTTCAGTTATCAATGAAAGTTTAAGCATATCTAATAAAAATGACATAAACTTTAACCCTGAAAATGAAGGATCTAGTAAATCTTCATAACCAATGATGATGTTTCTTATTCCAACAAACACCACATATCCATTTATAACACACTTCTTAGACAGCTCCATAAAAGAGCATCCTTCAAAAGCATTAAATTAAAAACTTCCTAGTAACAAGGAGGATCCTCAGTTAAAGATCTCATAAGGAAAGTTCCCTGAACCCTTTTAGACAGAGGTTCCTGGCTAACAACCTTCACATGGTGTGTCCCTGCACCACAGAGAAGTACTAGAACTAATTCTGAAACCAGTACTAGAACCAAAAATCCAGACAGAGCATCCAAGTTGCAGCTGCAATGCAAGTGAACAACCCTTCCCCCTCAGCAACACTTATCAACCCAGACACAGTGCTGGGGCTGCACAGCCCCTCAATTCCAGACCAACTTTTTCAGTTTCTTGATTAGCTCATAAATTTCTTAATTGCAAGCTACTGCAGGGCATTGCAAGAGCAAAAGGAAGAAAATCCCTTTTAAGAATCTGAAAACTGTATGATGAAGAATACAACTTTGTTCTGAATTTAACGCCTATTGATAGATAAAGCTGACATGGAGCTTTAAAGAGCTTACAGGAGACTGCTTTGGGCCAAGAGGTAAAAAAATTATTAGAGTTGGAAGTTACTAAGTGCTTAAGAAAGACATTTTTCTTATATTCTGCTTTGCCACAGACTGCTGCTAAGGTTTTGCTCCAGAGTGATGAAGTTGTTCCTACAGGTTTATGAGTCATTAAGCCTAAATAGCCAAAGAAAAATGCTTGCAATACTAGCAGTTGTTGCTACAAACTGCCAAGGAATCTAGTATGTTCAGAAAATTCTTTTCTTGAAGCGCAAGTAATGGAGAAGTTTTCAATGAAGCTGAACAGCAGATTTCCCTCAGATAATCAGTCTGCCTAAACAGAGCCCCTTACAAAACGTCTGCAGAAAATATTTAGGGACTTCTTACGACTGGAGGAAAAACTTATTTGGCACATGATGTACTGCACAATCTCTGTGATACATTTGGTGGAGACCGGTTGTACTATAGAGAAGCCAAGAAGTGAAAGTGGCCTGAGAAGAAACCTTGGCCTCTTAAGGTAAGCATGATTTAATTACCTTGAAGGGAGAGTAAATTATTTTTTTTCAGGCACGTGCAAACTCTGCTTGCAGTTGAAGCACACAAAGGCTTGTCTCACTCGTTCTCCCAGATGGATCAGAAGCTATCAGGATAGAATGAGGCCAGTTCTATTTATATCAACTTTAAGAAGTGTTTATTAGATTACACTCATAATCATCTATTACTTTAGGGTGGGTGTCAGATCAGTTTGCCAAGTACAACTTTTTCATTATATGCCATACTTAAAAAAGGTTGCACATGTGTTACACCTCAGTATTGTTCCTCTGCAAACTGGGCTGTGACAGGGAGTCCTCCACTTGTCCTGACAAAGATCATCTGATGTAATTACTTGATGCTTACAGATGAGCTCACTAAAACGAGACAAGAGAGGCAAAAGAGGCGTGTTTGTAAGCCAGGCTTATTAGGGAAAACATGTGCTAATACAGTCAAATAATGGACAAACAACTGAGCATGAACTCTCTCTAGAATGCTGCTGAAAACAAGATAATGGTGGATAGGATTAGAGAAGAAATGTTTCCTCTCTCTGCTGCATTACTGAGACTGGCAGTCAAATAAAAGGAACAGGCATGTTATTCACACAGTATTAAATTCCTTCTTCTAAGGTTGTACAATACAAGAAGGCAGTGACAAGGACAACTTCTGTCACACTTCTATCTCCTGTCATGGACAAATGGAATTCAAAGTTAATTCAGGAGTTTGTAACAGAGACAGTTAAACCTGCAGATTATCAACATTTTGGTTGTCTCTCTAATATAGTTACATGGAAAGTGAGGAACATTTACTTCTCATAACTTAAAAAAAAAAATCCACAGGCATTTGTAGTACACAGGTATTAAAACAATTTCCGATCTTCTGTCAAAATGTAACTTTTAGGTCTATCTACTTTCTCTTAATTAGTCAGCTAACCTGAAGGAGATTAAGAAACACAGTTTAGATGTGACTTTGCCTAGAAAGAAGGAAGTTATTCAGAATCTCTTGGACCTTGTTCATCTCAAAGAAGCTCTGAAGATGTTTCTAAAACAAATGTGTATCAATGATTATGTGCAGCTGCAGCTACTGAACTGCACAGAAAGATAAAAGTATCCTCCTTTCTGTCTAGACAAGTATTTTATAAACTTCATGTCTCTATGCAGGCTAGAGCTGAAAGGAATATTTTATGAAGTGATGCTAAGAGCTAAAACTTGGGAATGTCTACACATAAAACTTCTCCTTGAAGTAGGTAGAGGTATACCTCAACATCTATGATGTGATGGTTCATGCTTCAGAGGTGTATTTAAATAACTTACAGTTAGAAGACATTCAGAAGTAAAGAACCTAGGAGGATTTCCAGGTAATAGCCATATTGAGTTCTATGTAACACATTACTCTCCAAAGCACAGAATGGGTATTGAGGGTGGAAGGAGGGGAAGAAAGAGGCTAGCATTCAGTTTGCTCCCAAGCGAGGAGTCACATGAACTGAGCAATCTTCTGCCTCTTCTTGAGCACCAGCAAAATAAATTTTGCCTTGCTACAGAGCCTCAAAGATCTCCCCACAAAAGTAGGATGTTACTAGCATCTTAAGCTGTTCTACTGCATTTTACCTCAGCTGCACATATTCTGAAAAACATCTGCACCACCATCTAAGAACCACCAGCCTAGTTCCTCCAATTACACCTACTTTCTGCAGTTTTGCTGTTTAGGACCATTCATGGAATGACACCTACACTCTTCTCATGTAAATAAATCTCTGTAGAATGCAAAATTTTAAATATCTTTTATGTGTTGTTGGAATAGTAGGCAGGGCTGAAACGGGTGTGTCATCAAAACCAAATAATATGCTTTGAATATGCATAGCAGCATTAAATTACCAACACAGCAATCAAAGTAAGTTCCATCTGGTTTTGTTCATATTAACTATGCTCATGCCAAACTTGAATGCATACCTTTTTCATAGAAGAAAAGAAGAAGGGGGGGAAAAAAGGAAAAAAAAAAAAAAAAGAAAAAAAAAAAGAAAAAGAAAACAACAAAAAAAAAGAAAAGAAGAAGGTTTGCCCTTCCAGCTCTATACACTTACACAGGATCAAATACATGTAGACTGTAATCTGCAGAGCTCTCCTGGACATTCTTAGAAACACATTCCAGTTTCTTTATCACAGTAACATTTAGAATTTTTTTCCAACTATCCAAACAATCTCATCTGCTATAAATTGAACTAATCCTTTCTCATCAGCCAAAAAGAACAATCCCTTTAATAATCTTTTATATACTGTAGGCATATCATACTTCCTCTCTTCTGCCGCTGTTTTCTAAATTAAATACCACCTGTCATGCACTGCATTTTCTAAACTGCCTTCTCTTGCCATTCTGCTACACACCTCTGTATCTTCAAGTTTTGTGTCCAAAACTGGGCACTGTACAGAGCAGATACATCACAGGGCTCTGAGCAACCTGATGTAGTTGAAGATGTCCCTGCTCATTGCAGAAGGGTTGGACTAGATGAAGTTTCAAGGTCCCTTCCAACCCAAAACATTCTATGATCAGCTGCAATAAATAAAGAACAGCAATTAATTCTCAAACCAACTTTTCAGTTGAACTTCTAACAAACTTTTTGTTCAAATTCAACTTTTCTGTAATTAACTACAAAATGAGGTTTAATTGTAAAGTTGTTGCATGCTTCCTTCTCCCACAGTCAATCAATAACTCCTCATTTCATGTTTATTTGATACGCTTGAGTTTTTTTCTTAAGCAGCATTTCTATTTTAATTGACAGAGTAAAACACAAATAGAAAGAGATGATCAAACGCCCGATTATAGGCAGCAAAGTTTTTATTACTAACGAGGAAAGAATTGAAAGCAGATCAAGTTTACAGAGTCCAGACTGGTCTAAGTGGGAAATGAATTGGGGAGAAAAGAGTACTGTGACAATTAGGCACACTTGATATAAATCTAAAACCCTACAATGGGATCTTTATAGGGCTTCATTCTATGTGAAGACACACTTTCAGTTCTCCAGAAAAAGCCTTCTGCAATAACAAAAGAGAAGTTGCCTGTGATGGAGCTGAGAGGAGACAACAAGGGATATGGAACGTAGCTTAAAAAAACTGTATGAAGTAGCTAAGTCTCACAAGAAATGGATGCCATTCAAAATGCAATTTACCGATGTGTCAAACCATCCTAATCTAAAATCACTTAAACTTTTTTTTTTATTCTCTCCTTGTGGTGTACTATACTGTATTTCTACCTCTGCTGCTAACCCAACGTCTGCTAGTAATGTGAACTCCTGTTAAAAGTATACACTTATTATCTATTTATATGCTAATGAACCTAAAATCTCTTGCAATTTCTTTGTTAAACTATTTTATTAATGTCACAGATTACAAATGCATTGCAAACCTTTAGAGACAGAGGCGTTTGCAGAGAAAACATTAGAATTTTTTATGTAAATCTGATGTTGGGATCTGATATTAGATCACAAAACAAAGAGGCAGTTCATCTATAGTCAGAGCTAATGAGCACCAAAGAAATCCTAATCTATAAATATTAAACAACTAAGAGGATGAATCAAATGTTATTGTGTTATTTCAGGTATCATTATAGCGGAAAATCTTGGCCAAATACTCTAAAAATTTTAATTAAACTTTATTCTTATTTTTTAAAAGGTTAAAACTGGTTGGCACTTTCATGCTTTGGCTCCATGCTGTCCTTGCATTTCTTTTTGCATAATAAGGAATTCAGATGCCATGGGACCTTAGGGTCATCTATAAAAGGCTGGGCTGAACAATACAGCCTTAGGTAGTTTCTCCATTTTGGAGATCCACTCACACTATTACACATTTTGCAAGAACTCTTAAAAGGCACTCAGTCATAAAACTGCAAGAATAGCAATTTGGAAAGACAAAACAAAGTCTATACATTCCTATCACTAGGCAGGAAGAAGCAGACTTTTCTTGCACTATAATGTCATACAACAAAGTGTCATGAACAGTCCTTGAAACTTAGCAGATGTTTTGAGACGTTATCCAATTTTTCAAAGTGATAAAAATCGCTACATTGCAGTCACTTATGCTTCTTATGCTATAAGCAACAGAAATCCATTTCATTTATTTTGCAGATTACAATAATCTATCTTCTTCATATAACTTACAGTCAGGGAAGTAAACTAGAAAACGTCATCACTTTTGGTGAGCAGCAAGGAAAACAATAATTTCACAACAAAGGCAATTCATGCTTTCTGAAAGTAAATTCCAGAGGTGCAAAACCAAAACTACGTGTAGCACGTAAGCACACCTGCAGCTCAGAAACCCCCATATAATTCTTAAAAAGAAAAAACAGCAAACACTCAAAAGGCAAATTTTCGTTGAAAATTAAGACATCTGAAATAGCCTTGACTTCAACTTAGATAGTAATTATTAAAAAATTACCGACTGCATTCCTTCTGTGAATCTCAAGCAACAATTTTACTTGCCCCCTGTCCCATTATTACGAAAGTATAAATTATCAAACATTACATAGGTTATGTCAAAATTTCCCAAGAATGCATATACATGTGCATATATGCCCTTTACCTGTAGCAACAAGACAAAATAAATTCTATCTCTACTTTATTACTAAAAATCCCCTGAAACTGCGAAAAGATGACAAATATACCTTATTTTCCACTGCTTCCCAACCAATACTGAAAAATATGCTCTGCCAGTGTAAAGGCTCACCACTGTGGAATGCACTATCATTCATGTTAAAAAGCTGGGAATTTTTCTCCACTTTCCCTTTTCTCATAACAAGTGGTACACTTGTGCACACTAGCAAGAACATTTTCAGCTAGTACTAAAGTTAGCTGAAGAGAAATAAACCCACAACACCAAAAAGGTTTCAAGTCTCGCTCAAGGTTCACGAGGTTCAATTTTATTTTACAGTAAAACACAACACTAAGATGAAGACCACTAGTTTTGCTATGAAGTAAAAATCAGATAATCTGTTCATATACTTGAATTAAAATAGGTAGTAGAGGAAGAAATAAATATCAGCTGTATGAAATACAATACAAAGAAAAAAGATTCTACATGTAAAGATTAACTGACGATAACATGATTATCCAGTAATCTCCTACTTTATATGCAGTTCCACCTTAAACCAAGAGGGGCCACAATGTATACACAATTCCTCCACAGAAATACTGGCATGCACAATCTGTTACCTCTGATGACTGCTCTCACACCCTTTACCATATGTTTTTATTGGATGTTAGTTAATGAACAGGAGTAGGTAAAAAAACAACAACGGTGGTTTTAATAATATTTGTCTGAATTAAAGACTAACAACTCGGCAAGCATACTACCACTAAAGCACTAGGTGTACTTCATCATACTACTCCTTTATATAATTACAAAACTACTCACAAGGATATCACAAAGAAGTTTTTCTTTGCTTAGCAATAAGAGCCAGATACTCACAAAGAAGGGTCTTGGACCAGATCTTTAAGGTTTATCCCACTACGATCCTCGGCAAGGTTCCTGAAGCAACTGTCACTCACTAAAAAAAATAGAAATAAAATTAAAACAAAACAAAAACAGCGAAATAGAGGTGGAAATTTAAGAACAGAACAAAGTTCTTTTGGTTAACTAGAAACACTTTTTGGTGTTTGAATTTGAATGTTTTGAATTTTAATTTTTGGTGTTTGGAATTTGAATGTTCATATTTGAAGCCTGATTTTCAATGATGTTTCATCTAATTTAAAGATACGTCAGCTCAATGGAAAGTGACATACCCTGTATCACAGATTACAAGGAAGCAATCAGTTTCAGATGGTGTCCTTGCTACTTCTCCACCTGTGGCTACAAGGACATCTCAAACACAAACACTGTATGTGCAAGTATACACAGATATCCATACACTTCACAGCAGGGTCTTTAATAATGCACTGGTCAGTATTCTTTAGCTATTCAGAAACTGTGATAGTTGCTATGTATTTAAGTTCACAGTTGTTCATGGGTTGGCAGAGATGTTTACTGTGAGCAGTAGTTAAACACTTAAGAGCAAAAATGTTATTGCAATAATTGAAATTATAACACAGGTTTCACGGAAGTTTAAAAAAGTATTAGTGTGCTTTCATTTACCTCACTGCATAAAAACAAATGACGTGATTTAAACATGAAACTCCAAATCTGTTCTCTTTGCTAGTTCTCTCAGCACATTCCTGCAAGTGGGCTCATTTCTCTCAAACAATGCCACAGTCAATTTGAGAGGTGGAAAAAAAAGTAAAGGCACAAATGCTTTGAAAAAATCGACATCAGTTCAAAGGAATTACACTTATTTTTGGCTACAGCAAACTTTCTCAAGGACACACAGGTTATGATATGGTCAAATCAGCATGAGGATCAATTTGCCATAACTAGCAAGGTAATCCACCTGATAGAAGAGAACTTATGAAGAAATGCATTCCTGCTCATCTTCTGACACAGAACACTGCCTCGCCTTTCATAAAAGAGATGTGTTTAAAATCATCTGCAAAAGCAAGTGCTCCTACTTCTTTCTCTCTAAAAGCAAGACACTTTTTAATTTACATCTGTGAGTATTCATATGCATCACCAGCATTAAAAAAATGCAAATAATTCCCAGAATATGTTATTTTCACAGATTATGATACATACTGTGACAGACCTACCTAACACACTACAAAACTGTGAAACACGTCTTCTAGCACTCCTTATTTCCAAGGCATTTCACAAGCATGAAGCCTGTTAGTCTACTGGGACATAAAAGTACTGTAAGAAGGAGTCTCAGAAGAGGGGCTGGGGTAGCTGATGGAATAGGTACTGGCCCCGGCTCTCACACAAAGCCTGACAGCTAACAGTACATGACAGCAGTATTTGTCAAGACTGGGTAATATTAAGTTTACCCACTTTGCAGCTCAACAGCGTAATAACTAGTTGATATCCTAAGATTCTCTTATCTGCCATCTCTGAAAACGTTGCCTAACACGTTGCTTGTCACACGTGATCCCTGAAAACCAGGCAGTATATCACATGGAGCATTTTGTCTCTGAGGCGAGTGCCATGGATCTTCAGTTTAAAGGGCAGCTACTTTTGCTAATGAAGTCCAGAACTGCTACCTTGTTCCTCCCGCGACAATTTAATCGCCATCTCAATACAAAACTGAAATTTAACTGTAGTGAGTTCTCAAGAGCTACCTACTTTGGCCAGGGAAGCTCAGCTTGAACACCCTTGGCCTTCAGAAATTTGTCATTTCCATGCCCATCTATTGCACTGAACACAAGACCCTTGAATTTACAAAGTCTCTAAATCCTGAATAAAAGGAGCAATTCCAAGATCAGCAAACACAGTAAACAACCTACAGTCTAGATTTTCTGAGAGAAAAAAATCCCAGCTAACTTTAAATTTGATAGTTTGTATATCCTCTTGTCAAGTTTGGCAACAAAACAGTAAATAGAACATTTTATCTACTGACTTGTCTTAAATCTTACATTAGTGATGTATTGACACACATCCTATGCCAACACTATATATTGTGAAAAAAAATTGTGATTAGTTTTTTCACTACTCATAAATCAAACATTTCTTAAGTATTAAATAGTTAATCTAAATATGCTGTATTTTTTACTGTCTAATCTCCTCATAAAAAGTATTCACAATTATAATTCAACTATTGCAACTGTCCTAAAAATTTTTAAAAGGGAAAATGAAAAATACTGACATGAAATTATTTTACCAGTAAAACTGGCCATCATTTTTCTGTATAATTCACAAAGTCTATTAAACAAAATGTGTTTGAAATAAATGTTTAGAATGAAAGCCTAGACTTGACAGAGACTGTCTTTCTCTTACTTTTCTCAACATAACTTTTATATTAACACACTCCAGAAACCTCCTGGATTGCTTATGTCCTGCTGTGTTGACCCTCCAACAGATAGCAGCGCGGTTCAAATACCCCATAAGGACCAGGGTCCTTATGGGACACCATGAGAACACCAGGCTACTCCTACCTGTCCATAGAGGGCCTCATCCACCCAGTGTTTCTGGTTCTCTGGCCTGTAGCAGATCCCCACTGTAATGTCCCCTGTCCCTGCCCTCCCTTTAACACTGACCCACGCGCTCCTCACCCATGTGGTGTGGCTTGAGCCCTTTTATGTCTGAGTTTGTCCAAAAAGGGAATAGGGAACATGTTTTTTGCCTTTTTGTAATAACAGCTTTTAATTGTTCTTTTGATGTGATCATCTCTTCTAAGACATTAATAGATACTCTAACAATTTGTACTCTAGGAAATGAATGTGTCTAATAACAATTCTAATCAATGGTAGGCATATGAGGAAAATAATAGTATGGTGATGGATAACAGGCATTTAGCAAACACTTTTCATTTAGACTTTCCCCCCCCCCTTTGCTGTTCATTCAACTGTCTTTTGTATTAACGCTACCCGCAGTCTTGTTCTCCTTCCTCTCCAAAAGTCATATTAGTTGATTTCTAAAGCAGACCCCAGTTCTAACAGATAATGTGAAATTGAATATTAAATTCAAATTTGAACTTTACGAAATGAATATGTCTAATAATCACTGCATCCCAACAAAGAGGAAGTCAGGCAAAATGTCAAGAGACCTGCATGGATGAACAAGAAGCTCCTAGATAAACTCAGACGTGAAAGGGAAGCCTACAGAGGGTGGAAGCAAGGACAGGCAGCCTGAGAAAAACACAGGGGAATTGTTTGAGCAGCCAGGGATCAGGTTAGGAAAGCTCAAGCCTTGACAGAATAAAATCTGGCCAGGGACATCAAGGGCAACCAGAAAAGCTTCTACAGGTATGTTGGTGATAAAACGAAGGCTAGGAAACATGTGGGCCCTTTACAGAGGGAAATGGGACACCTCGTCACACAATATATGGAGAAGGCTGAGGTACTCAACGACATTTTAACCACAGTCTTCGCCAGCAAGTGCCCAGGGGACACCACCAAAGTCACAAAAGGCAAAGGTGGAACGAGCTGGAATGAGTCATCTTACAGGAAGACTTGGCACACTTTACTGACCCGCATACAAGCACAGCCTTGCTCCCTCACATCCTTGCAAACTCTAGCCCATGAAAGAAAACAAATCTTCAGAGGTAAACACAGGGTGGAGGCAATCAAGCAGAGTAGGAACTACATTTCTCACAGCTTAGAAAACCATAAATCAACACTGCACGTATTTTTTAAAATGGTATACTCTGACTGAAATGCAAGCTATTTATTTTAAACAGGGACGTAGTCTGAAACTATGTTTGGTGGTATGGCAGAAAGATCAAGGATGATCAATAGTGCTTTAAGGTTTGAGGGAAGAAAAGGCAGAAGAAAACATTGCATCACAGCCACAAATTGTATGTACCACATACACAAGGGCTATGACTAACCCACGTGTCTTTAACGCACAACGAAGGGAGACGTTTGCACAGGACATCTATATGAACACACAGGATTTTATTGTCTTGTTTCAAAATGCAATTTTTTTTTTACCCCCAAAAAGTTTATGAAAGCTAGTATTTTAAGCAGTGTTGAGTGCTGGGTTTGTGAAGAGACACAGAATTGTTAGCTGCTTCCCTTTACATATACATCATGTGGCTCAACCTCTGATCTGTATACCCCCCAAATATAATTCCTTACAGAAAAGGAGAATCACAACAAAAAAAAAACAACCAAAAAAAGCTCCTCAAAATGCCTTGACTCCATGGAGTATTGTACGCACAATCACAGTCTACGAGGTACTAGAAATGTATTTTAAGAAATTAAATATTGGCATGAATATTACAGGCATAAACTAAACCTACTCCTGCCATGGAAACACGTACTCTGAAAAACATCAAACTAACGAGAAACCCCTGAAAATCCATGGACTAGTTTGACTTCCAAGTGAGCTGTTTCGTGTATTAAAAGTGAAGAGTTTTTAGCAATAGCTCCAAGTCTCCCAACATTCGTTCTACTTTCAGCTGCTGGTATCTATCACTGATGTTCTGTTTCTGAGCCACGTTTAGTCTTGTGCATAGGAAGTAACGGAGATGGGAAGCCAACAAGAGAACATAGTTCTCACTTGTCAATTACACCACAAACAAAATTCTGTATGAGGAGGTTAAAATCAACATTCACACTCTAATGTGCGAACATCCAGTTTATAACCATTGTGAAGCCTTCCCAGTTAGCAGTTGTGAACTTCTAAATCCTAAAGCAGTCTAAAGCAATTTTTCCTTTGCTTTCTTTAACAGAGTTTTAAATTACACCATACTGAAGAAAAATGGATTATTAGCCAGTTGATTTCCAAAAAGAGAGTTAGAGAAGAAGTACTTCAACCAATACAACTTATATTTTCTTCAAGTGGATGGAGGATATGTTTTAATGTTTGACAATTTGAAAAGAATATAGCCCTCTAAAACTGTCACTTAGTCTCCTATCCCACACAGTGCATTCCCAGTAAACAAAAGGTCCCTTTAGATCAAAGTACTTCCAATTCTACAGTGGCTAAGTCATTAACATCTTACATTCTTTAGAAAAAACACATTCATTACTTTCAAAAAATGAAGGGCTATCTATAGTTTGGTAAAGAAAATTAACAACAATGTTTATCTCCCCAACATCAAAATATGCAATTCCAGAAAACTATTACCTGCCATGTTTCCCCCTTGGTTCTCAGAATTCAGAAATGCTTTTAGACTAATTGTAGTTGCAAAATGGATAAAAACCATCCTGACAACAAAAATGCTACACTCAGAAAGATAGTCGCTGAGAACTGTGCTTTACTTCAAAAATACATGGACTACTACAACACTGAACAGTATCCACTGAAGTATAAGATACCAATTTCTTATATTTTTGTCTTTTAGTGATAATACCATTAAGTTCAGTTCTTTTTCTTCACCTGTCTGCAGCATTTTCGGCAGATTTTCCACAGCAGATCTCTCTTCCTTACCCCTCTTTTTATAGCATTATTTATATGTTTACATTTTCATACCAGATTCACTCAGCAGCCGATAAAATGTAAAAAAAACATGTAATGCACTTGGGATGTTCTGGAAAATACTTGTCTGGCACAGGACTGTATTCTAGTCTGGTTTTGCTTGCAGTAAAGCATTCTTTGGAAGTCTCATTTCAGATTCAGGCAGTTCTGTTCTATGCACTGCATGCAAATGTAGCAAGAGTCAAGTATTTCGCTTTTATAGGCTCAACTTTATACACACTGTTGCAAGCACCCACTTTCCACTTTTACCTATTGTAATTTTATTTGTTGTTGATTTCACTGCAAAGGAAGCTTAGGCTTTAGGATATAAGAAGGTAACATTTTTTTTTTCAGACCTTAAAACATCTCTCTTCCAAAGCCTATTCTCCTGCAGATACAGAATTCTTGTCCTACAGGCATACCTTAAAGAAGGCAAAGGAATGGGATAGGAGCAGAATGTGAAGACTGATTATCTTAGTGTTAAAATGGTTTTAAAGCATTTTGCCTGTCCCATGAACAGTAACATCAGAGATAAATGTCCTGCATCTTTTCTAAGCTATTGCCATGTTTTGTAAATGACTGCATGTCAACCAGAAAACATACATAAAACAGATGGCATATTACAGAAATCTTCCAGCACCTTCATCAGATCTGTTACAGAAGACAGCAAATTAATAGCAAGAAGAGCATTTAAATTATGTGCATATCTGTCACACACATTTCTCTGACATATTTACAGAAGAAAAAGTACTAATCTGCACGCAAATTGCAAATGCTTATAACTGCTAAGAAAATATGTTGTCTGCAACCAGCAGAAATAATGCAGGCTGGTTTCCTAAGAACTTGTGATCTTTGCTCCCTAAATGCCACTCACTATCACTATAATAAATCCAGATTCCTTTGATACCCACACAAGGAAGAGAGCTAAAGCTAATATAAAGCCATGCATATGAAACGACGAGTTGATACCAAATTGTCTTCTCAGTGGGGGCAATAATCTGAGTCTCCTCTTCTCCTGGCTGCTAATTTTCACTTATTTTATAGATAAAAGTGTCCTTCAAAGTTCTTTTTTTGTTACATTGTGGTTACTTTTGTATTATCCTGTTATCACTATTTCTTCATACCCGGGTTAAACAGGTTTAAGAAAAGGAAACTGAAAGACCAGTGGAAAGACTGACGGATGACACCGTCTACCTTTTGATCATGTAAGCCTTGTTTTCCCATGGCAGACAATCTAAAAAACATTTTCAAAATTGCAAGGTGTCCATGCACACCAAATTTCAAATTTCCTTCCCCTTTCATTTCCATTTTAAACTAAATTCTGCTAAAAATGGACATAAGAGAATGCAGTCATAAAATGGTAACACTTTCAGTTTTAACCACCCACTTATCAACAAAAGTAGTTGAAGCACCTTAACATAGTTACTAAGAGGAAAGTAGTGCACTATCTAGACAAACATGACACAGTGGAAACAATTTTAAAAAACGAGTTAAGGCACAGTGGTATTTACAGCACACAGATAAACAGCAATTGAAGATTTGCTTAGGTGTGAGCAGAGTCAGGCAACAGAAAACACCACCTCCTCCACAAGTTTGCATATTCTGATCTGAGAGCTATGCAAAAAAGCTAACAGAACATTTTATTTAAATGAAGCATTAAAAGAGCTAAAATAGTCGCATGAAGAAAGGAGTGTCTCTTGTATTTGGATTGTATTTTTTTATTTTTTAAGTATAAAACTCATTACATTGGTGAAAAATCAGACTAACAAGTTCAAAATGTGCTGGTGAAATTAAAGGTACAGGATACACAGTATCAGAGTTGGTTAATACTTTTAGTAGTAGTTTATGCATAGTTCAACAGTGTCAAACTCTGTTACAAGAAACTACCTCAAAAACACAAACTAGAAAAGGACAGGGAAGAAAAAGTTTCTTTTTCGGTGTTACTCAGGCCATTGTCCAGCACCCAATACTAAAATACCTAAAACTCTATTGTAGCAGAAGGCAACTCCAAATCTGAGGATTCCCCATGTCATTGTATCTATGGTTTGAGAAGAAGCCTTCCCTGAATCCAGACCTACAACCCTTCTGAATTCAAGGGAAAGCAAATAAAGCTCATCTACAGTACTGGAGCAGGGGAGTGACATAAACTGAGATTATTAACAGAAATAAGGAGGAAGCATAGCTGATAATACTGAATGTGTTAATGAACTAATAATACTGCAGAAAACCCAATGACATCCAAGTGCAACTCCAGTCTGAATGAAGAGTATTAGATCATATTTAGCTGTAAGATTTCAAAGCCTGAAGGTGTAGTCATAGCAAAATAATGTCAGTTAGCACATAAACCAGGACATAAACATGTTCTGTAGACAAAGATCTCCACTATAGGCAAACACTTGGAGAAAAAGACATTCCCTTCCTTCTTCTGTAGGCAAAATTACCACATGAGTCCAGTTTGGTGTACCTGCCCCTTTTGATTTGCATGCCTAATGAATGATGTGGGACAGAAAAGCCTCCTGTAAGCAATTACACAATAACAATTTATTTAGCACAGCTCTGTTTATGCAAAGCTCCGACCTGAGGCCTTGCAAGCACCATACAGAGCTATAAAAGGCACTATTTTCTTCTGGTAGCAGAGATGATGAAAAGGTGTTGAAATTAAAATTCACCTGTAGTTATCTATTTATTTGATATAAGGATGTCCACTCATGCAAAGGAATCTTTAAACTATTCTCCTTAATTATTAGATTATTAAATCTTTGAACAAATCAGTATAATAATATAAAATGAGGATATAAGTTAAAAATAAAATTGAATAAAAATACTCATATATTTAGTATAAACAGATTACTATCTAAGCAGTTTTTAACTATTTCACATTAACTACTTCTCTCCAAATCTAGTTTTTATGAAGTAAATCATACCCATAAGTTTACAAATTTCAGTTCATGGAATGTAAATACTTTATAGTTTAAAGTGAAATTCTTTATGAAAGTGGGAAAAACAGTATTATCAAAAGTGCCTTCAACAACCTTTTAAAATAGGACAATTCATCTTTGTCCAAAACCTACGTAGTTTCTTTAGGTATCTTTTTTGTACTAGTACTCTAAAGCCTCCTTAAAACAAGTGATAGTACAAAATACAGTGTTTTGAAATAGAAATACTCTAAGGAGCTATTTTCAACTCTAACTAGAAAAAACAAATAAAAACAAATAGCAAAGTGGTCAAGAAAAACAAAGTGCATTAAGAGAAATCCTACAGTTTGTTTAAAAAGCAAATACCTCCCTATAGTTTTCTTTTTACAACCAACTTTCCAGTCTCCAAACTAAAAGAATACCTCAGATAACAGACAAAGATACCTCCACAGACAGTTACTACTGAGCATGCAGTGTAACACACCAAGTGACACAGCCCCTTTGGGTTCACTTGGTTCGACGCAGACTATAACACACTGTTTCTGGTGGAACTTACTTGTCCAGATGCAGTGCTGCACATGGACTTACTTAACTAGCAAGAGCTCTGTTTGAACTGATGAGCCTTACTTTTCTGCCTGTTGGAAAAGGACCTTGGTGTATTGATTGAAAGTCGGCTAAATATGAGCCAGCAATGTGCCCAGGTGGCCAAGAAGGCCAATGGCATTCTGGCTTGTGTCAGAAATTGTGTGACTAGCAGGACTAGGGAGTAAACCTGCCTCTGTACTCAGCACTGGTCAGGCCCCACCTCGAGTATTGTGTTCAGTTTGGGGCACCTCAATACAAAAAGGACATTGAGGTGATGGAGCAGGTCCAAAGAAGGGCAACAAAGCTAGTGAGGGGTTTGGAAAACATCCCCTCTGAGGAACAACTGAGGGAGTTGGGGCTGTTTAGTCTGAGGAAGAGGAGGCTGAGGGGAGACCTTATCACTCTTTACAAATACCTGAAAGGAGGTTGTAGTGACAGTGGGGTTGGTCTCTTCTCACTGGTGACTGATGACAGGACAAGAGGAAATGGGCTCAAGTTGTATCAGGGGAGATTTAGGTTGGATATCAGAAAAAACTTCTTTACAGAAAGGGTTGTTAGGCACTGGGACAGGCTCCCCAGTGAGGAGGTTGAGTCACCATCCCTGAATGTGTTTAAAAGTCATCTGGATGTGGTCTTTGGGGACATGGTTTAGCGGTGGGTCATCAGAAATAGAGTAATAGGGTTAGGATAAGGTTGGACTCAATGATCTTAAAGGTCTTTTCCAAACTGAACAATTCTATGATTCTATGATTCTACTAAATGTAGACCATAAGGCAGGGACAACACATTAGCACCAACAGCATCAGCTTGGATACAGCAGGACTAGCACTTAGGCACATACATTAAATACTGATCAGCCTTCACTGACTTTATACACTGTAATGGCACTATGTAAGTTTAGGTCAGGACACCGTGACAGGTACACCTAAGTTAACTTTACATGGTGCCAACTCAGCCGTGGCGGGGTTTATTAGCTCAGATTTGCAGCAGTGTAAAGGCAACTAAAGTACCTTCAAAAATCCAGGCACATTCACACAAACCTGATCCAGTCATGCGATTTCAGACTTTTGCTGGCTTCCCAGGGCTTCACAACTATCACACGTAGTGGGAAGCTGTGTTTCTTCATGATGACCTGGAAATCTACCACAGGTGTCTCCAGAACACTGACCTGCCATTCTGGTGCAGGTAAGAGACCAGCTACATTCATTCCTGAACAACTGCTGGTATCAAATCCTACTGAGCAAACCCGGGATTTTCAGTATTTTTTATAGTTAGTTCACTTCTGTCTTTACTGGTGGCAGTGGTGAAGATCTCAGTGGGGCAAGTTCCACTTGGATGCCATAGAAAGAGAGTATTTATCACCAGAAAGCCTGTATTTTATGAAACAAAGAAAAAAAAAAAGCCTCTAAAGGAAACAAATATTTATTCCTTACCTCCAATCTCTAACTAAAAGAAAAAAAATATTAATTTTCCCCAATATTATGTGTAAAAACTTGGTCTATTCAACTCCTTCATACCATTATGCATTTGTTTCCATGTGTCTATTCCTAATGGATATGAATAGATTTTGAGAACACAAACCATTGTCTCTTGTCATTGCTTCCAACTGGGAGGATCTTGAAAGACCTTTAAATACTTGTAACTGAGCCAACTATCTCAGTGAGCTGAGAGAAACCTGAAAATCAGTTAAAAAAGCTAATTGTTTATAGCTTTACCACCCATCACTCACTCATTCACTCACTCACTCATTCAGCTAATTATTGAAGTTACAATCTCAAATTATTCCAGAGTAGAAGTCATGCTTAATATACTACTCGAAACATATGCTTCACCAAACCTGGCATAAATAAAAACACGGAGACTAAAAATATGCTAATAAATTGTAACAGGAGTAAGCTTTACAATTGTGTACCTTTGTTTATGTTTACTTACTGAGTTGCAACATTCAAGACTCTTTATGGAGTCTTGATTGCCAGTCCTTAATTTCAGTTCCTGATTACAAGGTAAGCTACAGGGGTTGTTTCAGCTTACTGTCCATTCCCTTTCTGGAATCTTGCCATGCTCATACAATCAGGTATCTGAAAACAGCAACTTGAACTGCTGAACCATTAATTGCATAAAAAATATGTTATTAGTTTAAAATGTACTTACTTTAATTGTAAGTCTTCTGCCCAATGTGTGAGACAGTAAATAGGAGTGCTCCCTAACCCTGCACAGCCCCCATCTGACAAGAGCCTAAAGAGCTCTATCTAGTCCAATGTTTCCTCCTATGAATGTTCCTCCACTGATTTGAGCACGTTCACTCCTAACTTTATATTCGTACTGTATTCTTTTTGAGCTACTGTGCTTTAGCCATGCTCAAAATTACACTCCTTATTAGTTGCAATTAAATTGGAATTACTGATGTGGTAAGTAGCCTAGATTATTTCCTCCTGCTTGTTTTATCTACTGAAACATTATTTTTGTCATAATCATGTTGGTCTTTTACCTAACTTTGCCACTCAGAGACTCAGTCATTTAGGTTCCTGAACACTTCTGCAATGTACGAATGTTGTCACCTTCCTGCTGTACCTGTTTGTGTAATGTGAATAACACAAGATCAGGGCTTTTTCCCTGAACAGAAAAAATTATATTCTCTGGAGATAATCTTGTCACGCTGGTATCTGACTGCTTACTCTTATTTCCCTCTCTTGGCCGATTCCAAATCTTTAACAGTATTTATCTCTAAGCCTACAGCAAGCAACAAAATGGGAGAATTGCTTAAAACCTATACAGCCTGTCATCTCTCATATGTTTGCTTATACATGCAATGAATCAAATCAATCAATCAGCTGTCAGGAACAAACCAAGACATTCTGGCACCTGTAAGAGAATGACACCCCATATGAACACTTGCTCCTCTTCATTTAAGTTTCTTGCAGATAAAAGGAAACCCACACTTGCAAGATGGCAACATGGAACATCCTGCCAAGGGTTCCCCCTCACTAGCTTCTGCCCTACACACCCAGCCAAGGCAGCGGTCCTGGAAATGAGATAAACAAAGCAGCAGAAGAATACTGAGAGGTTGCCGTTGACAGAGCCAAGAGAGACAGCATTCCCTGGCAATCGCAGACCCCTTCTGCCTGACTCACCAGGTTTGGTGTTAGCATGATACAGCATTTGGCATTACAGACACTGACATACAATCTTGTGTATGTGTGTGCCTGTCTCAGTTAGGAAGGCTAAATAGGTTATGATCTGTAGTCCGGGCTCATTTCTTGCCACTTTTATAGCCCTATCAAGAATAATGTTCATGTGGTCCTCCTGAAACTCCAAGTTATGCATGCATACTGGTTTTCCTTATGTGCTCCCTGCTTGATCAACACTGAGGAAGAGAAGCAGAAGGAGGAGGAGAATTATAGGCTTAGAAGCAGTAGTATCTACTGCACCATTAGTGATCCTCATGGTTTACAAACGGCCAACAAAAATAGATGCAAATGCTATGATGCCATTGAAAACTCTGGTGTCTCTTCTGTCATTATAGAATTACTTTTGTTCTTACTGAAGCCTTTGACCGGTGGCATTTTAAATGAGCCACTTGAAGATTATAAAAATGGGAATGGATATCAATGTTATTTTAATTGGGAAAGAAGGAAACACTTCTCTGCCAAACTTTTTTTCTTTTTTTTTTTTTTTTCAGTGTATACTGAGATCTGCAGTATTAATAAATTCCCTTTTAAATGGGCTGTCAAGTGAATCGGAAACGGAATGCATCACACAATTTACTAGTTCATTCTGGAATTCCTCTCCTTGAAGTGAGTATTCACCAAAAAAAATAGGTCTTAAAATGTATAGGTATGCATGGTACGCATGTTTGGTATGCAGTTTTCCTGAATCCCACTACTGACTTCAGTGTATTTACATAAGCATACTAAGAAATTATAACAGATATTGTTAATCAACTGTGTGGAACTTTTTTGCTAATTACTCTCATTCTCCTCTCGTCCATCAAGTGACAATTAACACTTATCATTGGGGAAAATACTTTTTTTTGTTACTGTTGACTGCAGAAATCCTAAAATAGTGATTACAGCCCACATTTATAAACAAATATTGATTTAACTTTTTCCACAAAATATTGACTTTTCCAAAGACAGACCTTCATATGCTATCAGTTTTTTCCTTTAAATTTATATTTTATACATACATATCAATTACATATAAATTATATATAATATCCATAAATACTGTTTACATATCTATGTACAGATATGTAACACATTTGTTTTGGTTGAATAATGGTAATGGTTGCCCAGCAAGGTGGTGTTCAAGACTCTGGAGGTCTCCCTTAACAACCTGTTCTTACTAGACTTATTTGTGCAGGGTATTGGCCTAGTTGACCTTCAAAGCTCCCCTTCCAACCTAAGTTATCCTGTGATTCTATAAAAAGGCATCTGTATCATATTTCAAAAATTCATTTACTGTGGTTTTCTTGTAAAAACTTGGCTTACAAAACAGAAAAAAGAAAGCCATTAACGTCATTAATATTGGTAGCCTCCAGTTACATTTTGGAAGAGAAGCAGCAAGCTGAGAACTCATATGAATGTTCTATTAAAGTAATTTGTAAGACCTGCTTGCCAGAACTGCCAGCAGAAGCTCTACCTTCCTTTCAGGGTTGCTGTTTTTAGGCAACCATCCCATCTCACAGTACTGCACTGTCAAAAACCAAGCAAGAAGGCCTACAGAACGAAAATATGGAAATACTGCCAGATGTTTAAAGACAGGTAAATGCTAAACTGCCACATAAATTAAGATTCTATAAATAGTAATGCTTTCATCAGAAAACATAAGAAAACTCCCTTAATGTATTTTGCCACAAACGGGATGCTATAACATTATTTTCTGAAGCACCTTAGTCAGTAAACCTATTTTAAAAAGATTACTGATCAGAAACTCTTGTATAGAGCAACAGAAAATTCAGCATGGCTGAGAATTCTCTAGTGACTGGATTGCACATAATTGGAAAGACTTTAAAACACCAAGTTATTTTCATTTGTCAGAATTTTCTACTAAAAAAAGTAATTTTGGATCTTGATAATCAAGTGAATTACTTTTCTCTTGGATTCTCTTTGTTTATTATGCAAGCCTTTTTTTCCCCCTATTTTGTACAGTCTACTGCATTTTCTCCCTCACATTTTAAGCACTTCCACAACATCTATGGAGAGAAATAAAACTGGTATATAAGAACTTAATTTGAGGCTTCTTATTTCCCACTATCAGCAGCTTGGAGATCCTGTCTTCAGTTTTGTGTCCTGCCCTTGTGGCAAGATGAGCAAACAAACATCAGCCACTGCTCAGAGGGAAATGGAGGGATTCAGCTATAAAATACTCTCCTCTGAAGAGGCAACTCTAGATCTCTGAACTCTTCCCACACAGCAAGACATACACCCTTCTGCTATTCCTTAGCTTGCAAAGACGTTAAATTTTTTAAAACTATTTTTGTTGGAAGGAAATGGCACTTTGTGGCATTGCTGTTTAATTTGCTAACTTTTCACCAGGCAGAAATAGAGCACTTCTGCTCTTCACTGTGCAGAACAGTTTTAAATGCATCAACACATCATAGTCAGCTGTTAACCATGCCGCGATGGGGGCTTTTTCACTGCAAAAACAATGATGACAACAACCAAGATGTGCATTGTGTCACTTAATAATCTATATTTTGATGTGCTTTGTGTTTTCTGTTGAAGCTTATTTACAACACCCTAACCCATGAGGGGGAGTTGAGATTCCCTGCTGTGGAAGCCAATAAGCCACAGACAGCTGCCTGGCAGGGCCATCAGCTGGTACACGTAGCATGTGTGATGAAGCACCAAAAAGAAGACAGTATGGCCCTGAGAGTGCACAGGTACCTAGAATCAAACTGGATGATGAAAGCTAAGAGGGTGATGGGTTACAATCATTTCAGCTGAGCTGTCCCTTCTCCCTCACCAGTGATACCTTTATTTGCTTTAACCATGCAAAAGCACACAGAAAATTGTATCACAGAATCACAGAATCATAGAATCACTTAAGTTGGAAAAGACCTTTAAGATAATCAAGTCCAACCATTAACCCTACTCTACCAAGTCCAGCACTAAGCCATATTCCCAAGCGCCACGTCTAGATGACTTTCAAACACATTTAGGGATGGTGACTCAACCACCTCCCTGGGAAGCATATTCCAATGTCTGACAACCCGTTCAGTGAAAAAGTTCTTCCTAATGTCTAGTCTAAACCTCCCCTGGCACATCTTGAGGTCATTTCCTCTTGTTCTACCACCAGTTACTTGTGAGAAGAGACCAGCACCTACCTCTTTACAACGTCCTTTCAGGCAGTTGTAGAGGGTGATGGTCTCTCAGCCTTCTTTTCTTCAGACTAAATAGCCCCAGTTCCCTCAGCTGCTCCTCCTAAGACTTGTTCTCAAGGCCCTTTACCAGCTTGGTTGCTCTTCTCTGGACATGCTCCAGCACCTCGACATCTTTCTTGTATTGAGGTGCCCAAAACTGGACACAGTATTCAAGGTGTGCCCTCACCAATGACAAGTACAGAGGAAGGATTACCTCCCTGGTCCTACCTGCCATACTATTCCTAATACAGGCCAGGATGCCATTGGCCTTCTTGGCCACCTGAGCACACTGTAGGCTCATGTTCAGCCACCTATCAATCAGAACCCCCAGGTCCCTTTCTGCTGAACAGCTTTCCAGGCACTTTTCCCCAAGCCTGTAGCATTGCATGGGGTTGTTGTGGCCCAAGTGCAGGACCCAGCACTTGGCCTTGTTGAACATCATACAATTGATCTTGGCCCATTGATCTAGTCTGTCCAAGTCTCTCTGTAGAGCCTCCCTATCCTCAGGCAGAGGCAGGTATGAATTCTGAAGTTTGCAGATTCATAAAAATATTACCATGGTGGCTCCCACTGGTGACATATGTAGGCAATACCAGTTTCCAGAAATAGATTGTCCAAGACAATAGAGAAAAAAAGGTGCAGGATGTTTTAAAAATAGCCTGCCCCATGTGAAGGCTGCATCTCAGTTTTTACTAGGTAAATATTATCCTAACTGAAGCATTTTTAAGTCTTCTGATACCTTCTTAGAATCAGCTACAATATTTTAAGATTTCAGAACTGCATACAAACACCAAAGCTCTTTTCAAATTCTGCTAAACTCAGAGGAACTGCCTCATTGCTCTACTGGCCACCTCACACAAGATTACCTTGTGGTGCCACTCAACGAAGATGGACTAGCACAGAATAAGGCAGTCCTGGCACTTGAGGGAGACTGGTCAGGTGACAGAGGAGCTGGAAAAGATGACCTCCAGGGGTCCTTTCCAACTTTGGCCTTTCTGTGACTCTGTGAGCAGCATTAGCTGTTGTGAATTATTCTGGCTGACACAGTTTTTAGGACATGTGCTTGTATACAAGATGCTGCTTGTTAATTCTCAATACCAACATTCTGAATGGATTTATGGGAGCCAACAGACTGCTCTGCAAAACCTCTCTAATGCAGTTATGAGCAACTAAATTCTTCCTCCTCTCTCATATTCTCTTGAAAGTCTCAAAATGCTTGAAATGTGAATAATTTCATCTTTCTTCCCAAAATCAGTTCTCACCTACTCTGGCACAGAAGGTCTATGAAGTCCCATGTAACTAGATAAGCTGGCACTAAAATGACAAGGCAAAAAAAGGAAGAAAAACCCCCAACATTTAAACAGCAGTGGCGCAGAATACTGCTTTTTGTCTTTCCATGAAATGCTGGTCGAATTTGGGCCTTCTCCTCTAGTCTTGAGGAATACACATTTGTGGAAAACAAAGAAAACAGTAATTTAAAAAACCCCAGAAACTAAACTATGAAGATGCGCACAGAAAAATCTAATCCTTTTAATACACCTAGACACTCTGTAGAGGCAACCACCTTTAAACTTAGACAGAAAATGTTCCTAAGTACCTTAAAAAATAATCTTAATAAATCTTTAATTAAAACTATCAACGTAATCACAACTAAACAACAACTAAAGCACACATTTGCAAATTCACCCATTCATTAACAAAGGCACTCTTGCTCCTCCAACACATTGTTCCATGAGTATTAAACTTTTAAAAGTATCAACACTTATACATTTAAAAATTGTATAAAACTTTCAGCATTGTTGTGACAGAAAAACTGACTGCTAGATGCACATACTAAACACAACTTTTAAAAATTCTTTCTATAGATGCCTGCTTTTGCCCATAGAAATTGCTTAAATGTTGTCCATCAATTTCTCTGTGGCTGTCTCCCTCTTCCCTTTCCCTATGGTTTAATTCCGAATACTGCTTTTTAATCTGATGACCAACTTCAAGTGAATTTTAAAAAATTACAGATGTCAAAGCTTCTAAGTCATCACGGAAAATTGGAGGTATCAAAGATAGTAAGATAGAAACTGTACAAAAATGCCAGGTCCTGCACTTTGGCCACAATAACCCCAGGCAGCGCTACAGGCTGGGGGAAGAGTGGCTGGAGAGCAGCCTGGCAGAGAGGGACCTGGGAGTGCTGGTGGACAGCTGGTTGAACATGAGCCAGCAGTGTGCCCAGGTGGCCCGGAAGGCCAATGGCATCCTGGCTTGTATCAGGAATAGTGTGGCCAGCAGGAGTAGGGATGTAATTCTCCCCCTGTACACAGCACTGGTGAGGCCTCACCTCGAGTACTGTGTCCAGTTCTGGGCCCCTCACTTCATGAAGGACGTTGAGGTGCTGGAGCAGGTCCAGAGGAGAGCAACGAGGCTGGTGAAGGGACTCGAGGGAAAGTCTTATGGGGATAGGCTGAGGGAGCTGGGGTTGTTTAGCCTGGAGAAGAGGAGACTCAAGGGGGATCTTATCACTCTCTACAACTATCTGAAGGGAGGTTGTAGTCAAGTGGGGGTCAGGCTCTTCTCCCAGGCAACTAATGACAGGATGAGAGGGCACAGCCTGAGGCTGCGCCAGGGGAGGTTTAGGTTGGATATTAGGAAGCACTTCCTCATGGAAAGGGTGATTAGACATTGGAATGGACTGTCCAGGGAAGTGGCAAAGGCACTATCCCTGAAGGTGTTAATGCCATGGTCTAGCTAATGTGGTGGCGTTAGGTCATAGGCTGGACTTGATGCTCTCAGAGGTCTTTTCCAGCCTCAATAATTCTGTGATTCTGTGAAAAATCAATGGTTGGAGAGAGGAGAGGCAAATCAGTGCCCTTATGAAGATAAGGTTCTTACCCATCCTAGTGCACCAACAGTTAGTGAGTCAAGCAACATTGCACACAGCCTTGAATCACTGCGCACATAGGACGCATCTGGAATAATCTACTGTGTGGTACTGCTTTTCAGCTTGCTCGTGGATCTATAATTTAGTATTTGATTAGTACCAAATGAAGTAATACTTAAAACAACGCAAAACAATCAAGCAAAAAAATAACACTGAAAACCAAGAATTATTTCTGAAGTTCAATATCCCAAAACATGGCATAATCATGTATGTCAATATTGGTGTTAAGCTATTTAACGCATGAAGACTGTGTTAAAAAAAACAGTATTAAGTGAGCATCATTCAAAGGGAAGTTAAAATATATTATGGATAATGAGGGAAGTTCTAAACTGAGAGAAAAGCAGTACTATTTTTGGAAGTGAACAGATGGCTACAGAAAAGCAGATCCAGAAATGAAGAACAATATAGGGAGTCAGAGCAGGCAGGCTGAAATACTGTATAACTGGAGAACTCACTTTTCTTATTTTACTGCATACGCTTTCTGACAAGCTCAAGATACTACGAATTTATAATAGAAAAGATACAAATTATATTTACAGTTATGTTAGTCACTTGCAGAGCAGTTTTGGCTACTTTTTTACCCTCCCTTTAAACACAAACATTCATACACACCCATTTAGAAAACCTCACTTTGCAAAACTTCATATACTTCATAGAATTGTAGAATGGTTTGGGTTGGAAGGGACCACAAAGATCATCTAGTTCTAACCTCCTTGCATGGGCAGAGACATGTCCCACTAGACCAGGTTGCTCAAAGCCCCATCAAACCTGGCCTTGAACACTTCTGATGAGAGGGCTTCCACAACTTCTCTGGGCAACCTGTTCCAGTGTCTCATCACCCTCACACTAAAGAATTTCTTCCTAATATCTAGTTTAAATCTACCCTCTTCCAACAATTACCCCTCATCCTATCACTACACACCCTGGTAAAAAGTCCCTCCCCAGCTTTTCTGTAGGCCCCTTCAGGTACTGGAGGTCTCCTAAGAGCCTTCCTTCCCTTCTCCAGGTTGAACAGCCCCAACTCTCTCAGCCTGTCTTCATAGGAGAGGTGCTCCAGCCCTTTGATCATCTTCATGGCCCTCCTCTGGACTTGCTCAAAGAGCTCTATGTCCTTCCTGTGTTAAGGGCTCCAGAACTGGACACAGTACTCCAGGTGGGGTTTCAAGAGTGCAGAGTAGAGGGGTAGAATCACCTCCCTTCACCTGCTGGCCATGCTTCTTTTGATGCAGCCCAGGATGCAGTTGGCTTTCTGGGTTGCAAGCTCAGATTGCCAGCTCATGTTGAGCTTTTCACGAGCCAACACGCCCAGGTCCTTTTCCTCAAGGTTGTTCTTAACCCATTCTTCCCCCTGCCTGCATTTGTGCCTGGGATTGCCCCGACCCAGGTGCAGGACCTTGCACTTGGCCTTGTTGAACTTCATGAGGTTGGCATGGGCCCACCTCTCAAGCCTGTCAAGGTCCCTGTCGATGGCATCCCTTCCCTCCAGCAAGTTGACCTCACCACACAGCTTGGTGTCGTCAGCAAACTTGCTGAGGGTGCTCTCGATCCCACTGTCCACGTCACTAACAAAAATGTTAAACAGCACTGGTCCCAGTACCAACCCCTGAGGAACACCACTCATCACTGGTCTCCATCTGGACATCGAGCTGTTGATCACTACAAAATTCTTCTATGATGCCAGAAATAACAGGGAAATGAAAAATTAGGGTCCAAAATGTAGCTTATTTGGTTTAAAACATTTCTATACAAGTATCTGTATTACAAACTTTTAAAGAAGTTGCTAAAGACAAAATAGTACATACCATCTTTTTAAAGAATACCAACATTTTGGCCCATGGTCACATCTGTATTTACAGACCTTTGTAAAAGGTAAAAAAATGAATTAAATATGCAAAAAAAGTATCTCAATAATCTTATCTCACATTTCCAGGAAAAAATGGCAGCACATCCTCTTCTTCCCAAATATGAGATGCAGATAAGACTTCAGCTTTATAGTACAGAATATCTCAATGGGTTTAATTTAAAATCCCATTAATTCCAGTTTACTTTTCCCTGGGAAACGCAATCTTTGTTGTTATGTGTCAGTTTTTACTGTAACCTAAGTAATAATTTATTTTTTCCTACCTGTAAAATAGAAATATTTTAAGAGTTGTATTAGGATGAAATTTCTTCTCCCAAACCAGTAGGTCTTGTCTTCAGAGACAAGTTGGCTGGCTTATTTCTCTAGCCTGTCAAGGTCTTTCTGGATGGCAGTACAACCCTCTAACATAACAGCCACTCATCCCAGTTTCGTGTCATCAGCAAACCTGTTGCCATCATCCAGATCATTAATGATGATTTTAAACAGGGCTGGACCCAGTGTTGAACACCAGGGTACCCCGCTAGTCACTGAAGTCCAACAACACTTCAGGCCACTGATTACTATCCTCTGGGGTCAGCCATTCAGCCAGTAATTTCCATATATTAAGGACAGTAGCTTCTGTTTTTGTATTTTAAGTTTGGGTGAGGAGAGGTTATACAAATCTTCAGATGCCCTCTAAAAGGTCTTCTTTATTTTTATTTATTTAAAAGAACAGAAACAAGCAAGAGAAAATGGTTGTCATCAAAATCACACCATATCTTCAGTACAGAATGGAAGACGTGAGAAGTTTATTCAAAGAATGTTTTCAGGTGACTAAATGGCAAATTGCTTCTGGCACAAAGGTCCAAAATCACTAATCCTAATCATGATCAGTAAATAATAAAACTAACCTATACTCTGGAAAAGAGAGAATCAAAACCTTGTGTGAGGCAGAAGTGGGTTGTGATGCCGACTTATTTTTTGAAAGATACCTTCTGAAATCATTGACAAGCTACAACACATTACATAACCACGGAGAAGAAGGAGGGTTTTCCCTTCTGATTCTGATTAAGTTTTATCATTTAAAACATGAGCATTTAATGGCACCTTAAATAAACTAAAACATTACATTTTTGCACTGATATAGCCTGCAATTCTAAATCAGTGCAAAAAGGATAAAACTAGCTCCCTGTTGATAATTTAAAACTCAAACAGAAAAGATTAGCAAATGCATGCAAACACCTACGCAAACACCGTTTATTTATACTTTGAACTGGCCAGACATAAACCAGACCTCCTCCAAACGCCCGCCAGATCCACTGAAGCAGTGCTACAACTGAGCTGAGCTGACAGGTCTGCCAAGGTCAGCTCTAGAACTGAACCATCACATTAACATTGACACCAGCTACCTAGACTGAAGTCTGGGCAATGCAACTCAGGTGTGTCTACAAATTAAAAAACTAAATACATCTAGTATGAATATTCAGAATCAGAGTTACAGTAATCAGATACCTGTTGCAAATTTCTAAAGTAACAAAGCGTTATATTTTTCCCATCAAGCAATTTTCTTACTCAACAAAGCATTTCTCTTTGCCTTGTAGAAACAAATATGTTTATCTCAGCTTTGAGATTTCAGTGGCACATCCATACCTGGAAAGAATGAAAACAACCTATATTTACTATCCACTTAGGCATTTTCTGAGTTTTATGGGTTTCCTGACTACCAGGCTGTTTCCTTTGGTTTTATTTTAAATACAGAGCTGTAATAAAAACCCACATATATACTTATTGAGAATAGTTATCAGATCTACCACACTTCCGACACTTCTTGATCCTACAGTTAGCTGAAAAGCCAACACTATACAGGACAAGTAATTAAAAAGCTCTCATAGCTGATATTGGCAGGCAGATCTGTGGGAAACGGCTGTGCTCAGCATTCCAGCTGATGTCCCTAAGCAGAAGGCAGCAGACAAGAGGCTGCCAGAGGAAACTCTTGCTGAAGAGACACCATTCTGAGACCAAACCCAACAAAATTCTCCTGTTAAGCAGAGCTAAAAGAAGCTGGGAGACAACTACTGGCTTTTCTCACTTATTTTTGGAGGGCTCTTCAGCCTTTAGGGCCAAAAGCAAGGTGATTGCAGCATGCTGTGAAGCCAAAACACCCTAGGAAGCCTGACATAATTAAAATACTTAGATAGAAGGAGAAAAGATGAGTGAGTAAAAATCCTAAGCAAAAAAAACCAACCCTCGTTGTATAACATCTCAATTAGTGTAACACCTAGTCACCTTCCAAAAGTCAATTAAGTGATATGCTTTAGATTATTCCTCTTTTAATCCACATTTCCTTTTTTTCTCCTCAGATATTAATGTGTTTTAAACTTTTTTGTAAGACAGCCATGCTCCTTGCACCCCTCATTAGAAAATAAAGAAAAATACCTTCCATTTGAAAGGATTCCTTCTTTGCTTCAGTCTTTACTGAAACCTACCCTTGTGAATTTCAGACCCTGGATATAGGAGAAGAAGCCTGGAGGAAGGATGACTCTCCACTAGTCAATGTAGAGTGGGTCAGAGATCAGTTATGTAAATTGAATGTGCACAAGTCCATGGGCCCTGATGGGATGCACCCAAGAGTGTTGAGAGAGCTGGCTGATGTTATCGCCCTACCACTCTCCATCATTTTCAAAAAATCATGCCAAACAGGAGAGGTGCCTGAGGACTGGAAGAAAGTGAATGTCACCCCAGTCTTCAAAAAGAGCAAGAAGAAAGATTCAGGTAATTATAGACCAATGAGCCTCACCTCCACTCCTGGAAAAATGATGGAGTGGCTCATCTTGGAGGTCATCTCTAAGCACATGGAAGAGCAGGTTATCAGGAGTAGTCAGCATGGATTTACCAAGGGAAAGTCATGGTTGACTAATCTGATAGCCTTCTATGATGTTGTCACTAAATGGATAGATGAAGGGAGACCAGTGGATGTAGTCTACCTTGACCTTACCAAGGCTTTTGACACAGTCTCCCATAACATCCTCATGAGCAAGTTCAGGATATGTGGGATAAAAGAATGGACAGTGAGATGAATTAAGAACTGGCTACACAATAGAGACCAAAGAGTGGTGATCAATGTTGCAGAGTCCAGCTCAGACCTGTAACTAGCGGAGTCCCTCAGGGATCAGTGCTGGGTCCAGTCCTGTTCAACATCTTTATCAATGACCTGGATCTTGGGACAGAGTGTCTTCTCAGCAAGTTTGCTGATGACACGAAGCTGGGAGGACTGGCTGATTCACCTGAAGGCTGTGCAGCCATCCAGCAAGATTTGGACAGGCTGGAAAGCTGGGCAAAGGAATTTAATGAGGTTCAATAACACCAAATGCAGAGTCCTGCACCTGGGAAGAAACAACAAAACGCACCAGTACAGGTTGGGAGGTGATCTGCTAGAGAGCAGCTCTGTGGAGAAGGACCTTGAAGTCCCGGTAGACAAGAAGTTCTCCATGGGACAACAATGTGCCCTTGTGGCCAAGAAGGCCAATGGTATCTTGGGGTGGACTAAGAGAAGTGTGTCCAGCAGATCGCGGGAGGTTCTCTTCCTGCTCGACACTGGTGAGACCCCACTTGGAGTACTGTGTCCAGTTCTGGGCTCCCCAGTTCAAGAGGGACAGGGATTTACTTGAGAGAGTCCAACAAAGGGCTACGAGAATGATTAAGAGACTGGAAGACCTGCCTTATGAGGAAAGGCTGAGAGACCTGGGGCTGTTTAGTCTAGAGAGGAGAAGACTGAGGGGGGATCTAATTAATGTCTATAAATACAGGAGGGCTGGGTGTCAAGTAGGCAGAGATGACCTCTTTTCACTTGTGCCCTGTGATAGGACAAGGGGCAATGGACTCAAACACAGGAAGTTTCATCTCAACATGAGGAAGAACTACTTTACTGGGAGGGTTACAGAGCACTGGAACAGGCTCCCTAGACAGGTTGTGGAGTCTCCTTCTTTGAAGACTGTCAAGACCTGTCTGGATGCCTTTCTGAGTGATCTGCCCTAGTTTGTGATCTGCCCTTGTTTCTGTGGTGTGTGTGGTGGTGGTGTTTTTGTTTGTTTGTTTTGGTTTGTTCTTTTTGTCCCAGTCCTGCTCTGGCAGCGGGGTTGGACTCGATGATCTTCAGAGGTCCCTTCCAGCCCTAACATTCTGTGATTCTGTGAAAGAGAGAATGGAGATGTGAATCGTTGCTCTCATTTGAGATTCTGCTTCATGGCCCTGGACAAGCACCAAAGAAAAGCCTGTGTGCGCAAACAGATTTTATCTTTGCTGTAGACGCTCCACTGTGTCAAAAGATCAGTTATGGACCACATACATTATCCCTAAACTCCAGGTGACCAGCTAGGTATGCTGAGCTCACTTCATCTAGCACCTTCAAGTAGTTAAGACCCTGAATTTGATTTTTTATTTGGAAACTGGTCTAGAGAATAGACAGAAAAGAAAGACTCTCTTCTGTCTCTCCTCACAGCCTCCACTGCATTATAAAAATGCTTTAAAGCATATTTTCTTAAGGTCTTATGTTTAACTTGCCCAGGTGTTATTAATGCAATCTTGTTATTCAGCTGAAAAGTAATGAATTCCACAAAAGCCACATAACTGGTTGCCAGGACTGAGCAGTCTTCTTATCAATGGCATATACTAGACAACATTAATGGCAGATAACAGAATAGAAATCAATAAGAAATTCACTTAATGAGTTGTGTATGTAGAATTCCATTAATAGTAACTCTGTTCCTGCTGCAAGCTCCAGAATTTTTTGCCTCAGTCAACTTTTATAACACCACCTTTTATGCATTGTTTTAACCTGCTGCTGGTTTTCTATAATCTGATCTCCACCATAATGAATTGGCTGTTTTCTAAAAATGCAAGGTAAAGAAAGAGGAGGAAAACTGGAGATCAATGCTACAAGACTGAAATAGTAGCAAAACAGAGAAAAAAATTGCCACAGTAGTGGCTTGGATTTGATAGCTACGTTTCAGAAATACCTTTAATAAAATAATTTGGCAAGGACTGAAATACTGCCACTGTACTGCTTGAAGAGCAGAAGCAGTCACATTTCACTAGGACTTCAAGTTTACCAGAGCTTTCAGAAGCATAAGGTCTCAAAAATGGTCTAGAAAAGACAAGATGGGAAATATGTGTTTCAGTTACTGCTTGCCTGGACGAATGCACACATAATGAATGTAGCACAACTCTCCTTAAGTTAGATGCCTACAGACAGCTCAAAGAATCAGACACTTCAATAAAACAAATTGGGTGACCCGCATCACACAGCCAGTGACCTGGTACTCTTTGTTTTGAATTGAGTTGCCAAAGTTTCAGAGAAGTTTTGCCCAAATCTGTTGAGAAGTAATATGTATACCTGACAGAAAGTCAGAAAGCTACTGCATCTGCTCACAGCTGTATCTGAGTAGCACCAAAGATAAACTAACACTGACGGGCCAAAAGAGTCTTTTTCATCCTCTTATCAACACATGTCTAAGCCACTGCAAAATTAAAATCTCTAAACACATTAAAGTTGCCTCGTTGCATCAAGATTTGCACTTGGAAAACTATCACTGGGTCCTTTCCCTGTACATACCCCCCTCATAAACCCCGCAAAACAGACCATCCTCTTGCCCATACCAAGGGAAATGCTGTATTGAGAGCCTTGTGGAAGACATAGTACTTGAGGAGTTCGGGATCTTAGGCTGATCCTGCATGCTACTGGGTCTTGTACTTCAGGATTGAGAAGCCCATATGTCAGCATGAGTAGTACTGCAAAGGGAACCTGCTGGAATGCTCCAGGTGGCACTGGTGGATACTATGAGAGATGCCACCCCAGGCTCTCAGGAGAGGAGAAATGACAGTTACACAAAATAAAAGGCACTGCAGGAGGGAAAAGGAACCCTTCCCAGCACCTGCACAGCAGGCCCTGGGAAAACGCACCTGCAGTCCATCTGATGCTGCATGAATATGGGTTTACCAACCTCTGAAGAGATCTAAGATTTAATCACTACCCATATTCCTCTTTTTATCCTTTTTTATTAAAATGGCTATTTTATCATGCTGTTTGTTGGCCAGTCTTTCTTACTGAGATCCAGAGAGAACCCTGCACCATCTCCCTCCCCTGACACAGAATTAATGCAAAAAGTGAATAAAATAAAAATAGCTGAGCTAGGTGGCCCACATATCATCTCTTTCACTATTTTCATTACTTTTCTTTCGCACTCTGCACTCAATTTCCATGCTCTCAACTTTACGTACAGTAAGAAATATAGTTTTAGATATGTTATATAGCTATAATATTGATATAACCTATATAGTTTTATATATATATACACACACATTTTAATACCTCATTGGCTGGATCCTCCTGCACCATGGGAAAAAAAAGTTTTTTAAAACTCTATCAAAGAATATAGTGAAGTCAGAAACAGCACTTAGTACCATCATTCTAAAATAATAAAATGTTAAATTTTCATTCCAATCATAAAAAATAAAAATTACACTAAAAATATGTTTTGCTACAGGACAGCCTTGCTCTGTTCAACTGTTAATTAAATGCAAGTCCAAGGTCATCACATAATGCAACAATTCATGAAAAGTATAAATTCTGCCAAGATACAGATAATGAATAATGAAAGGGAAGATGCAAGACAGCACCGTAACACTTCATAGCCAGAATTCAACAGCCACTCCTTTCTCCTCCTGTAAAGCCACACACTGCAAACAGCTACTCTCAATATCAAATCTAAACAAAGTTTTGAGAGTTATCCGAAAGATGCATTATATCCTGAAATCAAGATGTTTATTCAATCCTCTGCAACTAATTGGAGGCAATTAGCGACTACAAACAAATTTCGTTTTCTTAACTTAAAAATGCTCATCAGAAGATCTGAAACACCTATAATTACAGCAAATAATCTAAGATATTGGTGGGAGTAATCAGCACCTTTGTTTAGTTATACCAGAAAATTGGAATGCACCACAAAACCCAAAAAATTTCAGTAGAGCAGCAGTTGTAAAAGTAAAGGGAACATCTCCGATTAGAGCATCAGGATTTCCAGACTCTTCAAAAACTAAACTGTTCATGCCAACATTGCACATTCAAACCTGACAGAAGCAAAATCTGCAACCAGAACTGTGGTTACAACCTATGTCAAGAAAGACACAGGAATACAATTTCCAGGAAAATAATCAATAATTACACATCTTTTAAACTGGAAAAGGGGAAACAAATAAAAAGGAAAAACAGTGGCAGTAAGCATGTTCCTAAAAAACCTTTCCAGTAAGAAGAGATGGAAACAGAGGAGAGGCAGGAGAAAGAAGTGGGTATACCAACGCCAGAGGCTGTTTTTGAAGAGAAAAGTCTCCCTTCTAAAGCTCCTCAATTTAAGATAAGATCAGAGTCGTTTTTTCACTCATACCGTACATTAATTACAACACCTTAAAATCTTCATTTACATTAACTACCCCACTGAAGTCAATGGGAACTGCTCTATTTCATTCTGTAAGATAACTCACAAAACCCAGTATCACAGGTTGATATTTAAGCTCGGTCAAAAAGGGAGTAAGGATGCACACAGACACACCTTCACCAAGGCTCCAGAAACAGGAAAGTCGTACCTCTGTAGTATATTTCTCTTCTAATTTTACCATCTTTATTTCTTAGAACTTGGCAGGAAAAAAAGGGTGGCAGTTTCCAATCTGTCATTTGGTTACAATCGGTGTGTTCTACATCCACAATCACACTGCTGCATGACCACCCAGTCTGTTTCCACACAGGCAGTAGGTATTATCCTCAACTAGAAATCCTGAATGACAGAACAACTTGGGAGCATTCAGGCAAAGCCTGAACTAAAGATAACAACACCAGGCATGTCTAAAATAACATGATCGGTTCAGAAGCGGAAGTTAACTCAATTTAAGGTGAAGTGTAAATGTAAAATGAAATAGTGATTAAATTATCAGGAAAAAAAGGATTCTGACCGCATTGATAGTTGTCTGGCAAAATCTGAATGGAGTACAAAGTCTAAGCATGCAGTAATGCCAGCCAAAACCTCCAATAAATACTGCAGGTAAAGTCAATCCTGCCTATTCTGAAAAAGAAGAAAAAGCTTTCAGGAATTCCACTCCTTCCTTGTCCCCCACCTACCCACTGCAAATTGCTTCATTTGGTACGCTCTTGCCTAGAGGGGATCATGAAGAAAGTGTAGGAATGAATAGAGTTGGGCCCACTCCCCAAATAACCAGTTAAAATCCTGACTTGTGTTCTCTAAGGCAGCCTGCTTCAGACCGACTTCAGGGCTCAGCCTGTGCAGTCTGAACACAGATGAGACAGGACTGTTTGCATTGGCTATAGCATAACAGCCCAACAACAACCCTAGCAGACACCAGGTCAGTGATGCAGCCCCATAGCACTTCAATTTCTTTAATATTTTTTTAAGTTAAAAATACTACATTTTCTTGGGTTTTAAGCCCTTTGAGCTTTACATTTAAATTCTTTTTCTTTGTAATTCTAATGACTAGAAATATTGGAACCTTACAGATTCCTCTGTAACAACGCATCTTCAGACATAGGTAGTCAGAGAAGGAAATCCCAAAATTTCAACAATTTATTGCATGAGTGTAATACCCGAGGTCTAGCATTTGGTGTAGTAACACTACAAGAAAAAAAAACAACTAGATCAATCCAATATTTAATAAACTCACTATGCTCATTTAATTTAAAATTATTCAGCATCTGTCTTACTGTTTTCAATCTTCTCATATAAGCCTCAACAATTAACCAATCAGGAAAGCAATTTATCAGATCCAGATTTGGCCCACATAGCATCATCTCCAAAATACAGTGAAATCAGTGTTTCTACAACAAACAGAATGCCAAGAAAATATATATACAATTATTCTAGCTCCACTGCAGTTTTCAGTATTTTATAATTAAAATGTTTGCATTTTTAGCCTTCAGTTTGCATATCCATATGCTTATAACAAAGTGTACCTCAATTTTGTCTTTGAAAAGGGAACGATAGCCACCTCTAATTAACTAGAATCTTTGGAATAGTGACACTGATGCCCTAGAGGTTATTACGATTTGCAGACAAGTTAAGTGGTAAGCTTATTAAGAGCAACAGTTATTAAAGCTAATAGAAACATCAGACTAGCTCCAACTATCTCAAAGTTATTTAGATAGCAAGGGTTAAAAACTACCAGTCTACAAATCAAACTAATAAAAATATGGCTACTGTTCAATTAAAATTATTTATTTTAGCTTTCTTGTAAAAATAATTAAGGAATTAAGTCTTTATAATACACCAATCTGAAACACTGTTTGCAATACCAAATTTTTCCCAATTTCAGTATCTGCAATCTATATCTATTATTAAAAATGGATGCTGTTCCTAGCAGAGTGTTTGTAAGGACTGGCACAAATTAATTTTCTGTAGGAAAGAGACAAAAAGCAAGAAGTGGAGTTTGATTTATGGAATTCATATATAAAACTGAGATAAGAATTATCTCAAATCATGCCAACAGCTGAATTTATGTGCACTGTTTAGTGGTGTTAAGAAACATGCCTGCTTCTCATAACCTTGTCCATAATTAGGCATCTGATTATTTCACATTTTAATTGTAAAGTCAGATTTAAAGAAAAAAGATTAAATCATATAAAAATTACACTTTCATACAAGAGTCCTAAGAACTTTAACAGGTAGCCAAAGATTATTTAAGAATGGGGGTTGAATGCATAAGTACCTCACAGAAAATTCCCTAATTCCAACATACAGCTTTTCCAGTTTATGTTGTAGGGTATCGCCTAAATTCAGGTATGAACAATACAAATATATATGTATTATAGGAAAAGGAAGTGCAAGGTCAACACAAGCTCAAAGCATTTGTTGCAGTGGTAGGTAATTACCAGTGCAAGTTCTTTAATCACAAGCTCATATACATCACTGTTAATTCAAGCAATTCAGTTTTCTGAGTACTCAGTGAAGCAGTGTTTGTACTAAATAAACTTGATTTTTATGAAATTAACACATTTTTCCAAGTTTTGATAAAATTTAACTTTTTCATATACACTAGAGTACAAACTTGAAAAAAAAGAGCCTGTTGAGCAATATTTTGAAAGAACTTCTTCAAAAGCATACATCTGCATTCATCTTTCCCTCTTACCACAAAGCCTAGTTCATTATGTATGGCAGTGATTCTGCAAGAAATAACAAGAGGGAAAAATTATTTCAAATATGCACTCCATGTCTACTAATCATCCTAGAAGAGAGCATACAGTTATGAGAGCTATATTAGGAAAGGCAGAAACAAGAGCTTCTTCCTGACCTTAAAATACAAAATGTTCCTACTGTTTAACAAGATTGACCAATGAAGTTCACATCTTCCAGACAGGTTCTCATCTCAGTTGTCCTCTTAATCTTTGCTTTCCAGAATTATTTTGTGTAAATGGCAGTAGTCACAATGTGCTAGCATTTTCCAGACATTCAAGAAGGGACTGTCCTCATCCCAGGGAGCTCTAACACTGAAGACAGGCAGACAGGTAGACAGAAGTCAGGCAAAAAAAAAAGAGAAAAAATTGACCTGTAAGCTGTGAATGGTACAAGCTAAAAGGGTGATGCGCTGCAGGGGAAGAACCAGCAGGTGCATTCTTCTAAGCTGTGCCACGTACTGATGCTACAGAGCAGAAAGCACAACTGAGTAGGAAGCTTGACAAGAGAAATGTAAGCAGAAAGTGATAGTTATATATTGCCTTTCATGTTCTAGTTTAACTTCTGTAATTTCTTAACTTCTGAGTAATTCCTTTTATTATGCTACTAGGACTTTATTAATCAAATTACTCGGGCTCTGTCAACATTCTCAAACACTAGTTTGTTACATCTCACCCACACAAAGATAGTTATTTCATCAGAAAGGCCATTTTGTTTCCTTCATTGAGGATATCCTTCAAAGAAATGTGCTGGACTTGAACTACAGTCCTTGCTGTGAGACTGGAAATGCAAATTAAATTTTTATCTTACATTGGACAGTTTTAAGACTCAGTTTGAGAGGGTGTTGGGCTATCTCATTTAAACTATATTACTACCTAGAAAGGTTGGACTAGATGATCCTTAAGGTCCCTTCCAACCTGGCTTTCTATGATTCTATGATCTTATCTTTCTCCATTGTTCTTCACAACTTTAGTAGGTTAAGTGTTACACAAGCATTGTTATAATTCTACATAGTGAATTATATTTTACATATAAGGTTTTCACAAAGCAAAACAACTGTCCAAGACCCTCAAAGAACTGGCAGGAAGGAGCTGCAAGAACAATAGGTTTGTGTCACATACACTCCCCATTTCTGTCCTTAATTTCTCCTCCTGGCTTGCTTGACGCATTGTTGCTTAGCTGAAATCTGTTAGTCGAAGCAATTAACTCACCAGAAATATCTAAAGTGGCTCCAATACCTTTAAGTTTGTTTTTTTTTTTACAGAAACTGATTTAAACATCCTCCTAAACCTTTCATGGTTAAGGGCTACTTAACCATCTGCAATTGCACTTCTCCAAAGTAATTTTCTTACAAGATTTTCTATGCTGTCTTCTAAGCATCTAAACACCAAAACCAACAAATCATTACTAAAGTATGCTAACATTTTTGTTGTAAGTTTGTTTTTAAAAAAGTTAAATATTGAGGAGTAAGATTTAAGGCTCTGATTCAAAAATCTCTAAAAGCTGCTCAGATTTCCACAAGATTAAACACATTGTCATAAGAACTTCTGTTTGAATGAACAAGAAAAATAGCTTATAATAATAAAAAGCTGATTACAGATCATATTATACCATAGAATCACAGAGCGGCTGAGACTGGAAGGGACCTTTGGAGGTTATCTTGTTCTCAAGCAGTGCCATCTAGCGCCAGTTCTCCAGGACCATGTCCTCATGGCTTTTGACTCTCGCCAAGGTGGGAGACTCCACAAGCTCCCTGGGCAACCTGTGCCAGTGCTCAGTCCCCCTCAGAGTACAAAAGTGTTTAATGATCTTCAGAGTGAACACCCTGTGTTTCAGTTTGTCAGCTGCCTCTGGTCCTGTCACTGGATGCCACTGAAAAGAGCCTGGCTCAGACTTCTTCACACAGTCCTTTCAGATATTTATATACATTGAGGCTTCTCTTCTCCAGGCTGTACAGCCCCAGCTCTCTCAGCCTTACCTCACATAAGATATGCTCCACTCTTGTAATCAACTTTGTGGCCCCTCACTGTACTCTCTACAGTATGTCCATGTCTCTCTCGTATTGGGGAGCCCAGAACTGGAAATCACACATCATGTGCGGCCTTACTGGTGCTGAGTAGGGTGGAAGGATCACCTCCTTAACCTGCTGGCAATATTTTGCCCAATACAACGCAGGTACCGTTCGCCTTCTTTGTCACAAGGGCACTCTGCTGGCTTATTTAAACTTGGGCATCCACCGGGACCTCCAGATACTTTCTGCAAATTTGCTTTCCAACCGGGCAGCCCTGAGCATGTTCTTGTGCATGGGATTGTTCCTCCAGTTGCAGGACTTTGCACTTCCCCTTGTTCAACTCTATGAAGTTCCTGTGTGCCCCTTTCTCCAGTTGAGTTCCCTCTGGATGGCAGCATGACCCTTTGATGTACCAGCCACTCATTCCAGCTTTGTGTCATCTGCAAACTTTCTGAGGGTACACCCTGCCTCACTGTTCAAACCATTAATGAAGATGTTGAACAGGACTGGACCCAGTGTTGACCTTTGGGGTACATTGCTAGTTACTGGCCTCCACCTAGACTTCTCGCCACTGATCACTGACTGTTCTACCAGTTTTCAATCCAGTCACTTAATCATAGAAGTTTATAACTCGTCAAGCATGACTGCCCCTTGATGGATTCATGCTGACTACTCCAGATGACTTTCTTGTCCTTCATATGCCTGGAAACTTCAACTAAACACTTTGTCCAGATCCCCTTCCAGGAAGTCAATGCAGTTTGAATACTAATGTACAATATATACCTGTGAAGCTCTATCTTTAGAGCGGCCAAGTGAGAGAAGCATCATGCATTGGGATGCAGGGAGCAATCCTAATGCCATGCTCTGCATTTCAAAGGATAAGATTTGGCAACAGGCAGCTACAGTGTTTGTTCAAAGCCAACCAAAGTGTAAGGATTATAGACTTCTAACCAAGATTAGAAGTAAACAGGTATGTTCATATTCAACAAATCCATTTTCCAAAGGCAGTGAGCTACCAAGAGCTGTTGATACGAAAAAGCCTGTTTCTACATAAAAAGAAAGTTAGACCCTTTATGGATACTCAAGTCTCTCTTGCTGGCTGTACCTCAGCTCTCCTGTAGTAACTAATAAGCCATCTCCCTGCTCTCTGCCTTGGCTTCCCACACCCTACTCCTTTCATTCTATCTATTTTCAATATAAGCTCATACAGCAGAGATCATGTGCCCTGGAAGTTGATGCCTGATCTTAATTTGAACCACTAGGTGCTGCTGCAACACAGACAATAAATAATTACAGCATAAACTGTCCCATAAAATTAGCCGGGATCTACCGCTACACGACAACACTGACCTTAGAACATAGTAATAAAAATCCTTTCACCACACAGCAACAAAAACGAGCGATTTCCAGCCTGAGGAGTGATCTTCTGGTTTTCCTGGAATACAAACGTTATTCACTGATCTGAGATTCAAAAGCCACACACCAAAATGAAGCCGAGATCAGTTTGTCAGACATTGTGCTCTCCTTTGAAGCTAAGTATATAATGGCCAGAAACATGCCAAAGCTCACTCTCAGAAACTGAAGTTTCCAGCAGAGCATGCAGCAAGTCACATGTTGCATACTTGCTTGTCAAGGCAAAACACTGGTACCTTGGCCGTCACCCAGGACCCTTCCTTTGGATCTCCAGTCTCTGATAAACCCTAGCTCTCAACTCTTCCCTAACAGAAGATTTATGAGCATTAGTAGGTTATCACAATCCCCAGGACAAGGAGTCCCAGGATGAGGAGGAGTTCTATTTGCATCCCCTCAGGCCATATTAGGTATATCTGGTGGTTAGGAAGTTTAAAAATCTGTTAACGAATGGAGATTGGGCCGCCACTATCAGACTGGTCTCTTCAAGAACCTGATACAACATGACAGAAAAGTTATGACACTAATCTAACAGGTACGTAAATAAGAATTGTGAACAACAAATATAGTTGTAAGATTCCTCTCACAAAGACGATGCAAACTATTAGTTTTTAATCTCTGCTTCTCTTTTTGGCAGAGGAGCTGTATTCCAAATTGAATTTGAAATAAACTTATGTCTTCTGTGGGAGACAAATTTAAGTTGACTCATTTTAATAATGTGTACTGCTGACACTTTCCAGAAAAAAATCCAACAAAAAAAATCCAAGAAAGAGAACATACAGACTTCCATTCTATATAGCAACTCACATTTTCACCTCTTTTTAGAATGAAAAATAGAACACCATGCCTAACTGTAAGAGCTGTTGCTTTAACTAATCACAAATATTTCTAATGTTCTAAGTAGATGTCTGGGAGCATGTAAACAGTATACAGAAAAAGCCTGTCATACTCCAGCTGACAGTCACCAGTGTAAAATTCCTTTTATCATCCAATTTTGATTGAATTCCTGGAGATGTGGAATGAAACAGCTTTCTTACTTAAATGTGGGCAAGAGTACTCTTAGTTTTCTCCTAACATCACAGTCTAAAATAATTTCTTTTTTAGGAGGGATTAAACTCCTCACTACTGCTATCAAGAAACTCAAAATCATTCTTGAAGGAAAGGGAAAATACCAGTGGATTTTGCTTTGAAACCTTGTCTCACATCCCAGTGAAAAAATGCACAGTCACAGTACCACATTGTCAGAGACCCTGCCAGTTTCCCTACAAGACAGAGGAGGTAGGATAACCATAAGTAAGGGGCAGTTGACTTGACTACCCCTCAGGTGCTGCATAAACCTTTGGGTTTAGGTGACAGCTGAAACACATCTCCAATCTTACTTGCTTTCAACACAAATTACTCTGCACAGGAAGACTTTTAGTCAGTTGTCATTTCTGACTTATCAGTTTGTATCATCTAGTTTGACCATTTTAGGATACAATTCAATCAATCTCACCCAGTAATTCAATTCATCTGTCAGCTGGGATCAATTGACCAGCCTGCAGAACCTGGTTCACCGCTTTCTTCCCAGAGCACACAGGGAACAGTAACAGATGCAACAGTAACAAAAAATTGCAGTAAAAAATTGCAACAGTAATAGATGTAGCCTGAAAAAATTAAAATTTCCTGATGCATTCTTAGGCTGGCTCTTACAGCTGCTGAACAAGAACCATGCTTTAACTGGAGATCCCTATCCTATTCTTAGGAGTCCTGACAAAAGTTATTCCAATTGCCAGCTATCCTAAGTCTTCTGCATCTCATTCCAGATACAAATTTGTCTGGAATTTGCTTACATAGACTCATGATCCACACTGTATCTCTTTTAAAGGAATCCTGGAAAGGAATTTGGACATACTTATCCAGAAGGACTTTACTACCATGCTCAGTATAACTACCAGCTGTATGTTTTGGATTTGGAGTTGGGCTTTTTTCTTGCCAAGATTCTGGTACAAAATAAAAAGTGGTGACCTGAAGCACAGACTACTTCCCAAGGCTTTAAAAAAGGCTTCTCACAACCTAATTTTTAAAGTCTGTTTTTCTTAGCCACGTCACATTGACAGTCTACAGTTATCTCACAATCAACACGTACTCGCTCATCCAACTCAATCTTATCTGACATAATACATGGATGGAATAGATCTATTGCAACATTTTTCTAGGTACCAGATACATAAACCTGCATGTTTTACACTCCATAATGTTCTGACCTGTATCAGTCATGTTCCCTAGTTATTACTGCCCCAATGACAATACTATTATTAGACAGAACTAGAAAGAAACTCTCCCAATGCTCCAATAAATACGTTCTCTTCTTCTGTGTCATTTTTCTGCAGGACAAGATAAAATTTACAAACACATTCACCCATACAAACTTCAAGGTTTTTATTTAACCATTATAGAGACACTGTAATCAGGGAATTCTGTAGGATAATTGGCAGTGGTCTAAACCTAACCAATTTAACTACATTCCCACGTTTGACTGAAAATCAGCCAAATTAAATCTAGATTTACTTTGCAGAAAAAAAAAAAATCCAGTCTACTTAACAAAAGTTTAGTACTAGCAAAATCTACTTGTCAGTGCTGAATTTCATACCACTTTTTGTTTGCCTCCCTATTCTGAATTCTTTTTTCATTAAGATTTGAAGACTACTATCCTTTAGTCAAACAAAAATGCCTGGTAATTCCACCCCTACCCAAAGATAGGCATAAAAATTTGCTTTTTGTAGTTATATGGCAGTCTGCCCAATTTATTTAAAATCCCTGCTACCTACTTTCAAGACTGCAGAAAAAGTCTTACAGTTCTATGCAGAAAAAGGATTCTTTCTCCACTCCGCTTCAAAAGAAACTCCTGGGATAAAATTCATATGCTTAAGCTGCAGACTGCAATCAACATTTGGGTCTTACGTGCCTCTTTCATGATCTTCTGTATTTTTCTCTAAAATTGTAAGTTTTTAAATACGAATCAATGACACTTCCATAGTGCAGAAGACCTCTCCTGGATCAGAGAAGAGTTTGCATTCTTGGAGCATTTGTTTCTGTCCTTGCCACTGACTTGCTATGAATCACTGGGCCAAGTCTCTTTCACGTGTGGTGCCTGACACGGGCACCCCTGTGAACCAGTCCCAAATGGCCATGCACTTCAACAGCTGCTGTCATCAAGGCACACTGAAGAAATGACATATGCTATTAATATGAAGAATTTAGAAAACTAGGAGGTCTCAAAGCAGACATCAAAATAATATGACACTTCTGGCTGGATAAACTTTAAATCTCCACTCCTCCATTTGCCATTTGTTGAAAGGAATAATACTTCCCTACACCAGAGAAGATAAACAGATTCCACTTTGAGACAAACTGATATGCTGAGATGACAAATTATAGAAAATCTGGCAGCAAAACTAGTTACTTTTTATCCATTGTACTACTGGGATGGTAAAGAAGGCTTAGTGCTCACAAAAAATGATGAAGTTAAAAAGAAATGCATACCTACATATTTTAGAACATTGATGAATGAAGTTCCTAGTAGGAAAGAAAAAAATTGATAATTGCAGACTAATAGGATGTTCAGGCTTCAGGTTTATAACCTCTACAATATTTCACATAGTTTTAAAATGCATAACTAAAGGCCAAAAAAGGTCCCTAGATTCAGTAATACTTGGTTAAAATGTACTGTAAGTTTCATAGTGTAATTTAATTTTTTCTTCAATTAAGGGACTATACTCTGCATTATCTTTTGAGATTGTAAGTGGAAAGGAATCCAAAGAAGCATTACTGGTTTTTACTAACATACGTCTAGGTAAATATATTCCTGACACCTACCATAATTTTATTTTTATAGATACTCCTTGTAAGATGTTCTATAGCAACAGACAATTTCATTTTGTCCTCAACAAAATTTGAATTTAATATTCAATTTCACATTATCTGTTAGAACTGGAGTCTGCTTTAGAAATCAACTAACGTGACTTTTGGAGAGGAAGGAGAACAAGACTGCAGGTAGCATTAGTACAAAAGACAGTTGAATGAACAGCAAAGGGGGGGGGGAAGTCTAAATGGAAAGTGCTTGCTAAATGCCATACTATTATTTTCCTCAAATGCCTACCATTGATTAGACTTATTATTAGACATATTGATTTCCTAGAGTATAAATTTTCGAAGTGCCTATCCATGTCTTAGAAGAGATGATCATATCAAAAGAACAACAATTAAAAGCTGTTATTACAAAAAGGCAAAAACATGTTCCCTATTACCTTGGACAAACTCAGACATAAAAGGGAAGCCTTCAGAGGATGGAAGCAAGGACAGGCAGCCTAGGAGGAATACAGAGAAATTATCCAAGCAGTCAGGCAACAGGTTAGGATAGCTAAAGCCCTGATAGAATAAAATCTGGCCAGGGACACCAATAGCAACAAGAAAAGCTTCTACAGATACATTGGTGATAAAAGGAAGATCAGGGAAAACGTGGTCCCTCTCAAAAAATAAACAGGAGACCTGGTCACATGGGATATGGAGAAGGCTGAGGCGCTCAATGACCTTTTTGCCTCAGTCTTCACCAGCAAGTGCTCAGGGCACACCACCAAAGTCACAGAAGGCAAAGGCAGGGACTGGGAGAATGAAGAACCACCCACCGTAGGGGTAGATCAGGTTCAAGACCATCTAAGGAACCTGAAGGTATGCAAGTGCATGGGCCCTGATGAGATGCATCCACAGGTCCTAAGGGAACTAGTGGATGAAGCTGCTAAGCCACTATCCATCATATTTGAGAAACAGTGGCAATCTGGTAAAGTTCCCATTGACTGGAAAAGGGGAAACATAATCCCCATTTTTATGAAGGGAAAAAATAAGACCCAGGGAACTACAGGCCAGTCAGTCTCACCACTGGCCCCGGCAAAGTCATGGATCAGATCCTCCTGGAAACTATGCTAAGGCACATGGAAAATATGGAAGTCATTGGGAACTATAAGTAAACAGTTGCTTTATAGCGAAAGAAAACAGTTTTCTTTCTATGGCAATGTTCAAACCTCAGTGCAAAGTTTTTTCCATGCTATATTTCCTAAAATTTGGTCTAATTCATGTTTCTATTTTACATAAAACCTCACATCACATAAGTTAACAAACGTACAGGTGTCATTAATGTATACCCTTTATCACTGGATTTTAATTTGGACCAATTACAACCAAAATCTATAACTTTTTGATTGGTAAAAAGGGAATAGGTTTGAGTGGATGAACTTTGAGGGATACTATAATAGACATTAACATCTACCTTTGAAAGAAAGTAAGCGAAAGAGCTAGAAATGCCTTCTACCTGCAGCCATTTGTATATTTTGAAAATGCTTTACTAAAAATAAATAAATAATTTTCACGGCCACATAATGGATCTCTCACACTGAGAATTTCAATTTCCATTTAGCAATTCTGAACAGTCTCAGATATGAAACTTGTTATGGCCAGTTATTGAGTTTTCCAAAAATGCAAGAGAAAAATATCTCATTCACTTGAGACATCTCACTCGGGTGAATGAGTGAACTCCTCTAATGTAGAACATTATCAAAACACTTAGAAAACACTACTTATTTTTCAATTAACTGTTGTATTATTATGGAAGAACCTAAGCATCAATTGCTATTATTCAAAATCGCAGAACTTAAAAAATTATTTCAGAGGTTTCCCACCTGTAAACTGTTATTCCAAAACAAAACAGATTTTGAAAGTCAGTCCTCTTTGAGATGGCAAGCAGATTTATTCCAACCAGAAAAGAAGCCAGCACCTACAAAAGTCTTCCCTGTTTTGAACTCCATTTCAAATGGAGCTGCTTCCAGAACATTAATAAAGTCAGTTGTAAAAGTATCAGTTTGAAAATACCACACATGCTATTACAAAACCAGTTCTTGGCAACATCAGGACTCTCTGAAGGAGGCAGCTGAGAATGGAGAGCAATGCTAAATCTTCAGAGATTTAAGAACTACAATTAAGCAATAACCTTTTCTAAGGGAACACAATCACCATATCACTTGTGCTCCAAAAATCCTTCCAAGGTTTCTTCAGCTCAAAAGCAAGAAAAAGCAATGGCCCCACAGAAAGCAGATATTCATGAATAGCAAGGTGCTGTTTCCATTTTCCTTGCATAGGTTTGCTTCCATGGTACAATCGTTCCGTAAGTAAACCCCGTCTGTACTGTGGAGATGCAATCAGACATATGCACACGTGTAAACCTGCCCTCCTCCATCTGTGAAACAGAAATAAATGTCTGCATTGTGTTAAGTGAAAATCATAGAATCATAGAATGTTACGGGTTGGAAGGGACCTCTAGAGATCATCTAGTCCAACCTCTCTGCCCAGAAGGATCACCTAGAGCAGGCCACACACGAACGCATCCAGGCAGGTTTTTTAAGTCTCCAGAGGAGACTCCCCAGCTTCTCTGGGCAGCCTGTTCCAGTGCCCCATCACCCTCACAGTAATCATCAGTAAGGAGAAACTACTAAATTGTTTATCTCCTCTATTCATACCCTCTATTTTAATTTACACCAAGAGCAACTCTGTCAATCAAATATCTTATCAGCTATAAGAACGTCACTCAGTATGGTAAAAGAAATACAGCTTTCTAGTTATGAGGTAGCTAAAGCCCTAGCAAAATGTTCCATCCCAGACTCCACTGAGCCCTTGCAAATCACAGTAGGACTGACATGAGCACATTTGGTGACTTGGACATACACACTCAAATTATCTTCTAAATTGTATTTTTTTAAGTGTTGTGACCACTCAAGAAAAAAAAAAGAATCACCCCAATAATTTCAAATACATAACTGAGATAAAGAAATGGTAAGACTAGCCTAAGTTATCTCTGCAGATTGTCAAAGTTTAGGAAATAGTAGATTACTCTCTACCACCTTGCTCCTAATTGACACTTTAAAACTGAACAAGTATGTATGAGTGGAGCAAGCCACACTTGGTGTTTTGTTCTCTGACTAGAAGAAACAGAAGGCCTCTACATTGTGATAGTTCCTATTCATTGAGTACTTCAGAATAATGAAGTAATAGTTGTTTGCAAAGGGTTCAAACATGTTCACAATACATTTTACTTCTCTTTGCCACATGAACAAAAAGAAAATGGCAGAGCTGTTAAACTAGAGTCAGAAAGATTAACATGGATTTACCCATTCTTCCACAGTCAAACTAGTGCTCCCCCTACCTGAGGAAAAGCTACTGAAACAAATGAAAATTCATTTTAAAGCATACAAATCAACTGGAGGAGTTTCTGAATCCTAGAACACTCATAAAAAAACAGCACCCTTTTACATCCACTTCACAGCTCTGACACAATAAGAAAGCAATTGTAGGAGGTTCAACTTATCTTACACCTTCATTCTGGACGACGTTGTTTACAAGCCTGAAGGGAAACACTTCTAACAGCAGAGGTATACACCTTTCCAACTCCATGATAAGGATCAGGCTTGCCACTTACTGGAACTTCCATTAAATTTATCTCTTGCTGCTAAAAGGCCAGATTCTGTCTATGAAGCGATTCTAGGCTGATCACACACTGACAGGACGAATATCCAAAATAATCTATTCTGAATGTTGACATTTTCCTTTCCAGTTACATACATGGCCAACCATTCTTTAAATACCTCTTAAATACATGTAGATACTGTGTAGTTGAAGTCCTCCTCTTGGGTCTACTCACTGATGAGGAAGAAGGAGATGGTATCTTGAAAATGACAGCCTCCCCCCAACTAGACACCACAGGCTGCAGAGGTCAGCTCCATACGCAGGAACAATTCCTTCTTAAAAACCCCAATGACAAAAGGAAACAGTCTCCAGTTAGAAATATTTGCCTCTATTGAGGTAGATGAAAGCTGGAGAGCAGATTTAGTTTAGGACTGTATATACAATTCATAACCACAAGGAACCTAAATACACAAAGTAGTCTTTTCCTTCTCAAGCTAGGACAGCTGGATATACAGCCCTTTAGCTTTACCCTTAACTATCCTTTTAGCTCTCTCAAGGCAAGTGTATGGTTTTGTGCTAATGGTTAAATACTAATTGGGGCACATGCTAAGAGAAGCTAACTAATGGCAATCCCTCCTATCCCGAGAAAGACACTGAATACTAAACTCCAGTGCCCATTCCAAGTACTTATTTTTAGAAAACAAAGCAAACTTTTACTAACAAAAATCAACAGATCTTCAACTTACACAGATGAAATTTAATTTTATTATATTATTTTTATTTATTTTATGTAAGTATAAAATTTGGCTCTGAGAAGCGCAGTTCAATTAAAATAGATATATGTAAGTATTTGTTCCCAAGACCTTAACTGGACACTACAACTGAAAAATCAGTATCTATAATAAAATTAACTTCTCTAAACAATATTTTAATTATTTTCCCCCAACTGAATAGTTTCTAAATTCAAGAGACTTTCCTATTTGTTTCAGCACAAAGGCTCTGCCTCACCAACACCATCACATCCTCCTAGCTTCCAGTCTTTTCAATATGGGAGACAAAAGTAATAATCAGATCCCTAGCAAAATTTCATTATTTAAAAAATTAATGTGATTACAGAATCATGAATAGGTATTTATTGAAGCTGAATGACAATATTACTTTTGGTTTTAATAATGTGCTGAATGGTTGGAAGCGGGATACACTAAAAAACTCAAACATAAAAACCACAAAGCCTCAAAAATTCTTGTACTCTCTCTTTCTAGAGCACATCTTAAACATAAACAATATATAGAACCAACTTCAAACTCCACTGATTCAGGAAATCTAAGAAACAGGAAAAACAAATGAAAATGTGGGGTTTGATAAAGCAGCTGGCCTTTGCTTCAGAAATAGCAAAACTACGTGTAAGGAAACAAAAATAACTTCATTCCTCAAAACAGCCTACTGCTATCAGACAGGTAGATCACACTGTACAACACAGAAGCCATTCTAGATGGGAAAGCATGGAGGAAGATGTTACAATAAAGCTTCCCACAAACCCAGCCCTTGAATTTGCTGAATTCAGGAACAGGTATGCATGTTGGAGAGATTTATCAACTTGGAAAGTTGATAAGTTCTATTAAAAACAAAAGAGAAAGTACTACCTTGGCAGTAACAAAGATTTAACTAGTTTACTGTGGGTTTTTTTAAATGTTATATATAAATTGGACATGCCAGTTATTAAACCCGGATGGTTATTCTGAGCTTTTCACTAGTCTAACCATAGCTTTATGCCAAACTTAGTTTTAGCTACCTTAAAATACTAGATTAAGGATGCAATCCCTCTCTTGAAGCATCCAAGGAGAGTTAGATAGCAGATCTCTTTCCAAGTTTAATTTTATGTAAATACCACATCAACTATACACAGCTGTTTCTCCTGGGTAGGTCAAGCCATAAAGGACAAACCAGAAAAAGGGGAACCATGTATTTCAAATTAAAAACTACACTGTTGGGAGCATATTTCAAGAAGATTCAAGTTCCACTTCCCCAAATTGAACTCTGTCTTCACCTATAACTTGACTGAAGATTTTATCTTTTTTAATCAACCTCTTTACTTCAGCTTGATCTTGCTTTTCAAATGTAAACCAGACATATTCGTTCGAGCAGAGCAAAGCATACAAATGTTTACTTCTGGTGGAGACCAGTTATCTTGAAACAAGTGCTGCATCATTTGTGCCTTGTTCTTGTAGCTATTATTCTAGCCAACAAATAGTTAACTAATGGTTTACTTTTAAATTTTAAAATCCTAAGATTTTTAACACAGCAGGGATAGAAAACCTCATGAAAAAAACCACTGCAAAAAAAAAAAAAAAATACCCATAAATGATCAGGAAGAATGTGAAGTAGCTCCCTAACTAATCCTACATGTCATCTCTTCGTTTGCTGTCACAGTGTTGTAACAGAACAGTACAAAGGATCATTACCTACTAGTTGCAGGGAAAAAATATTCAGCTGCTGTTTCTAAATGAACTGAACTGAGAACAGAATGATAATGATAGCAATAACTTTTTGTAATTCTTCTTTTATGTCAGATCAAGAGCCTTCCGTAACATCGATACTGTCACTTCTCTCCATGTATTTAAATAACCTTACATTAAGAACACAACAGTGATCGTACAGGGTCAAACAAATGTTTGTTGAGCTCAGGTTCATATAGCAGCAAACAGAAGACAACTAGGAAGCATTAAGCAGAACATGTAGTGGTATTTCTGCAGAACGCGCTGTTAGGCCCCAACTTTTCAAAGACTCCAAAGACCTGAAGCAGTATTTATCCTTATTTTCACCAGCAAATGCTTCTTTCAGTAAACTCATGAACATATACATTTGGCATTCACAACACTGTACAGCAGGAAGTTACATACTACATTATATGTAGAGAGCCACCTCCATGTGTTTGAGCATGTTAAATACTCGTTTTATTTGATGGTCCCTACTTCCTGAAGTAAAAGAGGTCCTGCAAGTCAGGCAGGGCAATAACCTCTCCAACACAGGAAGCAGTCTCTTAGTACCCAAGTTATAGCAGAGCATGTGTCAGGGTCAGCAACCAGAGTAAGCCACAACCTAGCAATCTGTATCTAGCCCAGCCGGCCTTGACTATAGGCAGCCAGGCCTGAACTGGATGCAGAAGTGGTTGCAGAACCTGTTCTTACAGCCAGGGCTCTACCACTATAAGTAGCAGTGAAACCACTTTCCTGTGTCACTGAGAAATCATCAGGAAACATTATAATAAATTTGAAGCTTGCAATAAAATTATTATAGTTCAAAGGAGTCAGGAGAACATAATATGGACTCATGTTTTTTAGTGCTGAACTAAAAGAGTGATGTGATCTACCTTGACTTCTGCAAGGCTTTTGACACTGTCTCCCATAATATCCTTACTAAGAAACTCAGGAAGTTTGGGTTGGGTGAGTGGAGAGTGAGGTGGATTGAGAGCTGGCTGAGTGACAGAGCTCAGAGGGTCATGATCAGGGTCGAGTTGGAGGCCTGTAACCACCAGTGTTCCCCAGGGGTCAGTACTGGGTCCAGTCTTATTTAATATATTCATCAGTGACCTAAATGAGGGGACAGGATGTATCCTCAGCAAGTTCACTGATGATACCAAACTGGGAGGGGGTGGCTGACACTCCAGAGGGCTGTGCTGCCATTCAGCATGACCTGGACAGGTTGGAGAGTTGGGCAGGGAGGAACTTTGTGAGATTTAACAAGAGCAAATGTAAGGTCTTGCACCTGGGGCAGAACAACCCCATGCATCAGGACAGGTTAGGGGCTGACCTGCTGGGAAACAGCTCTGAGGAGCAGGATCTGGGAGTCCTGGTAGAGAGTAAGTTAACAATGAGTCAGTATTATGCCCTGTGCCCTTGTGGCCAAGAAGGCCAATGGTATCTTGGGAAGCATTAGGAAGAGTGTGGCATGTAGGTCGAGGGAGGAAACAGAAGACCAGGGAAATGAGGATGGGACGAAGCCCCACCCAGGGAGTTGCCAAAGCAGTCAGCTCCATGCATTAAGACTGTTTCTGTTAAGGGCAAGAGGATGGTAATTGTTATTGGAGATTCCATTCTGAAGGGAATATGCTGTGCGGGCCCTTCCCACAGGGAGGTCTGCTGCCTCCCTGGGGCTCAGATTAGGGATATAACCAGGAAACTGCCTGGTCTGCTACAGCCCTCAGATTACTACCCTCTTTTGATCTTTCAGGGAGGCAGTGATGAGATAGAGAGAAGTTGTCCAAGGGCAATGAAGAAAGATTTCAGGGCCTTGGGACAACTGGTCAAGGGATCAGGAGTACAAGTTGTGTTCTCCTCTATCACTCCAGTGCCAGGGAATTATGAATAGATAAACAAGAAGACCCACCAGATCAATGCCTGGCTCCAACCCTGGTGCTAACAGCAGGACTTCAGGTTTTTGACCACAGTTTGATTTACAGGACACCGGGCTTGCTGGCAACGGATGGGAAAACCTGATCTCACAGGGGGGAAAAAGGGTACCAGGCCAAGAGTTAGCAGGGCTCATGGACAGGGCTTTAAACTAGCCTTGAAGGGAGAAGGGCATAAAACCAGGCCCACCAGAGATGAGCCTACGGGTGAAGGGCCAAGGATGGGGGTGAAATCGATAGCCCAGCTCAAGTGCATCTACACTAATGCACGTAGCATGGGCAACAAACAGGAGGATCTGGAAGCCATCGTGCAGAAGGACAGCTATGATGTAGTTGCCCTCACGGAAACATGGTGGGATGACTATCACAACTGGAATGCTGCAATGAATGGGTATGAGCTCTTCAGAAGGGATAGGCAAGGAAGGAGAGGCAATGGCGTGGCTCTGTACGTTAGGAAGTGTTTCGATTGTATAGAGCTTGATTATAGTGATGATAAAGTTGAGTGTTTATGGGAAAGGTTGAAACGGAAGGCAAATAAGGCAGATTTTGTGCTGGGAGTCTGTTATAGACCACCCAGCCAGGACAAGGAGGCAGATGAAATATTCTGTAAGTGGCTGGCTGAAATCTCGCCATCGCCAGCCCTTGTTCTGGTGGGGCACTTCAACCTACCAGATGTCTGCTGGAAATACAAGACAGCAGAGAAGAAACAGTCTAGGAGGTTCCTTGAGTTTGAGGAAGATAACTTCCTGACACAACTGGTAATTGAGCCTACCAGGGGAGGTGCCTCACTGGACCTCCTGTTCACAAACGGAGGAGGACTACTGGGAGATGTGGTGGTTGGAGGCCATCTTGGGCTTAGTGATCACGAAATGGTGAAGTTTTCAATTCTTAGCGATGTAAGGAGGGGGTTAGCAAAACCCCCACCTTGGACTTCCGGAAGGCTGACTTTGGCCTGTTCAGGACATTGGTTGAGAGAGTCCCTTGGGAGACAGTCCTGAAGCACAAAGGGGTCCAGAAGGCTAGATGCTCTTCAAGAAGGAAATCTTAAAGGGCCAGTAGCAGGCTGTCACCATGTGTTGTAAGAGCTAGAGCTCAACTTGGCCACTGACATAAGGGATGACAAAAAAAGTTTTTACAAATACATCAACAACAAAAATAGAGCCAGGGAGAATCTCCATCCCTTAATGGATGTGGGGGGGGAACACTGCAACCAAGGATGAGGGAAAGGCTGAGGTACTTAATGCCTTCTTTGCCTCTGTCTTTAATAGTCAGATCAGCTACCCCCAGGGCATTCAGCCTCCTGAGATGGAAGATAAGGACAGAGAGCAGAACATCCCCCATAATCCAGCAGGAAGTAGGTAATTATTTGGACACTCACAAGTCTGTGGGGCCTGATGGGATCCACCCTAGAGTGCTGAGGGAGCAGGCAGGGGAGCTCACTAAGCTCCTCTCCATCATTTACCAACAATCCTGTTCAACAGGGGAGGTCCCAGATGACTGGAGGCTGGCTAATGTGACACCCATCTACAAGAAGGGCCAGAAGGATGATCTGGGGAACTACAGGCCTGTCAGCCTGACCTCAGTACCAGGAAAGATCATGGAGAGGCACACAGTGAGTGAGCTGATGTGGCAAGTGCTGGGGAACCAGGGGATCAGGGTCAGCCAGCATGGGTTCAGGAAAGGTAGGTCTTGCTTGATCAACCTGATCTCTTTCTATGACCATGTGACCCACCTATTGGATGAGGGGAAGGCTGTGTATGGTGTCTACCTAGACTTTAGTAAGGCCTTTGACACTGTCTCCCACAGCATTCTCCTAGAGAAGCTGGGGAATCATGGCATAGACAAGTGTACTCTTCACTGGGTGAAAAACTTGCTAGACGGCCAGGCCCAGAGAGTTGCGGTAAACAGGGTCAAATCTAGTTGGTGGCTGGTCACCAGTGGTGTCCCTCAGGGCCCAGTTTTGGGGCCAGTGTTGTTCAACGTCTTTATCAATGATGTGGATGAGGAGATTGAGTGCACCCTCAGTAAGTTTGCAGACAACACCAAATTGGGTGGGAGTGGTGATCTCCTTGAGGGTAGAAAGGCTCTGCAGAGGGACCTGGACAGGCTGGATCGATGGGCAAAGGCCAACTGTATGAGGTTCAGTAATTGTGATCCTGCTGGGTCCTGCATTTTGGTCACAACAACCCCCAGCAGCACTATGGGCCTGGGGAGGAGTGGCTGGAGAGCTGCCCAACATAAAAGGACATGGGGGTGCTGGTGGGCAGCCAGATGAACATGAGTCAGCAATGTGCCCAGGTGGCCAAGAAGGCCAATGGCATCCTGGCCTGCATCAGGAATAGCGTGGCCAGCAGGAGTAGTGAAGTGATCATGCCCCTGTACTCGGCACTGGTGAGACCACACCTTGAGTACTGTGTGCAGTTGTGGGCCCCTCACTATAAGAAGGACATTGAGGTGCTGGAGTATGTCCAGAGGGGAGCTACCAAGCTGGTGAAGGGTCTAGAGAACAAGGCATACAAGGAATGGCTGAGGGGCTATTTAGTCTGAAGAAAAGGAGGCTGAGGGGAGACCTCATCACCCTCTACAACTACCTGAAAGGAGGCTGTAGAGAAGGTGCGTGTTGGCCTCTTGTCCCAAGTGGATAATGACAGGACCAGAGGAAATGGCCTGAAATTGCAGCAGGGGAGGTTTAGATTGGATATCAGGAAGAATTTCTATACTGAAGATTGGTCAGGCAATGGAACAGCCTGCCCACAGGTGGCTGAGTCACCATCCTTGGAGGTATTAAAAAAACGCATAGATGGGGCAATTCAGGGAATGCTCTAGTGGCTGAAGTTGTGGGGTGTTTTTGTGGGTGCTTTTTGCTGGAGCATGTGTGGGTGTGTGTTTTTTTGGGTTGTGTTTGTGTGGGGTTTTTGTTTGTTTGTAGTTTTTTTCTTTTGGGTTTTTTTTTGTGTTGATGGTTGGACTCTGTGATCTCAGAGGTCCTTTCCAACCATGATGATTCTGTGAATGCAAACCCAAGGAAGATGTACAGGACAGCAACAAATCACCTGCAAGGATTCTAAGTAGAAGACAACTACAAAAGCAGTTCAGGAAGCAGAAAATTATCAAAATTATCAAAAGATACAGAGAGCTCATGGACAAAAAAGAACTTGAAATTTCATGGAAAAGAGGCCAGAGCTTTTGAGCAAACTGTTTTGCAGAATTTCTTTCAAAATTTGCTGTACCTAAACAATTGCTAGTGAAATTCTGCAGGATAACTGAGTTTTGATTAGGTTAAAAGCTGAAGAAATTAAGTAAGTTCCAGCTCTCATTTTCCTCTTTCAAATAAAGGAGTGGAATAGTATATTTGAGTCTTTTTTTTTTTCTGGTGTAAGTGTTTTAATAAGATATCGAATAGCAAATCCTAGTAATTTAAAAACCTAGGACTATGTGACTTACTTATCCTCTAACGAATGGAAGAAGGTATGAAAGGATGAGAGAGGGTGAACAGCTGAGTTTCCTTAATGAAGACTACTAAGCATTAACCATTATGATATTTTTTCTTCAAAATGCAAACATTTATTCCATTCCAACACACCAGCTACTACGAGCAGACTGACAGCATGCACATTTTCCTGGTGCAAATAGGTAGTAGTGCAGTTTGCAAATGCCATGTTGGACTACATAACTGCATATATGCTTGGTATGTTTTATCTGCAAAATGATGCTTCTGCCAATGCAGTGAAATTTATTTTATAAAAGTAAATGACTGAAATGGTTTAGGTAGTATAAAATGCATCAATACTGGGAGAATTATCCTTACGCAATCTTTCACAAAGGTCTTATTGCTTTTTCTAAAACTGTAGTGCCACCAAGGAACTTGAGATAGAACCTGCTGAACCTGATGTGTATTCCCTAAGCTGAGGAAAAAGAAAACAGCCAAAGAAGTAACATTTATCAGCTCACACAACTACAGGACAGCAAATCAACAGAATGCTTCTGCAATGATATATGTTGCGGATTGTGCTTAACATCCACAGATTATCACTTCTTTGTTGCAATGAAGTTATAATGCAAGACATTTCTTTAGATGTCATTTATGGACAGGCATCTGTTACATGAAATTTTAATTCTTCAACTCACTTTTGAGAGAAAAACAGTTAAAGAGGTTCTGCCCTGAAGCAGTTGTGCTTCTCATCACAATCAGGAAGTATGTGAGTTGGTCAGATTGAAGCATTTAAATTATTTGTTCTGAATCAAAGTCTGCTGCCTGCCAAGCCAACTCTCCTCATTTCCACCTCAGCCTAAGAATGAGAGGCACCCAACTTCTTGCCACCCCAAAAGTCTGAAGGCATATACCTGGCCTTCCATACTGGTCTGGCCATCATATACTGCCTGCTCTTCTGATGTGCCAGAAGCCCTGGAAATTATTAGTCTTCTAGGCAAATTCTCTCATACAACAAGGACCCAAACCTACTTCAACTGAACAAGTAAAGACAAAGGTAGCTCAGTCCCAAACTATTTAAAGTGTTTGATCAACCTGACTGATGGATGGTGGGAGCTCTGGGCAGAAATCACAGCAATTCTATTTCTAGACACACATAAAGAACGAAGAGTAGTACGTGGTATAAACGTTGTATTAGTTGTAATTACTATTTCTAAATTGAAAGAGTCACATGAAAAGCTATAACCTCAAATGCTCCTGGCCAATTGAGTAAATAATATTCTGCAATGTAGGACGATAACAGGCTGTAGAAAGATAACTCAAGTCTGCAGTAACAACCAATGTCAGACAGAACTATTCCTTCCTTCATGTCACCCTTTGTGTGATCCTCCCAGTCCTGCTTTTTCAGTCAAGAGCCACTAAATGCATATGAAAGACTTCTGCCTTTACTAATAAGGCAGAGCATCTGCTGCTACAGAGATTCCTTTCCCTGCAGTGAAATTTTAAAGATATCTTCTTCAAAAACAGCAAGATGACTAATTAGCAAACTTCTCAGTACAAATGCTAAACAGAAAATGTTTATGCTGTTACAATGGCTGACGCTCTTCTCCCAATAGGGTGTAAAAAACCCCACCAAAAAACGACAAAAAAAAAGACAACAAAAATCAGTTCAACAGATGTGGATGGATCTTCTCTGCTTATGACACAGCTGTGATTTTTAGCAACTAAGTTACACAACAAATGTATACTGGAGTTTTGTTCCAGGCCCTGAACAGAACATCAATGTTCGAGAGAGGCAGCTGTTCACCATGACAGCTATCACAACATTCAAAGAAATCCAACTAAGATGCACAAAAAGGAGATATACAATGTCCACTCACAAACACATGGAAAAAACTTGGATAGTGACTACACCTGGAATCCAGTTGATATTAAATTCTCTTTAAAAACAGCCAGTGTCTCACCAACCTCACAGGAAAGATTTTCCTCCTCATGTCTAACGTAAATCTATACTCTTCCAGTTTTAATCTGTTACCCCTTGTCCTCTCACTCTCTGCCCTTGTACAAAGTCCCTCCCCAGCTTTCCTGTAGGCCCCTTCAGGTACTGGAAGGCTGCTATAAGGTCTCCCTGGAGCTCCTCTTGTCCAGGCTGAACAACCCCAACTTTCTCAGCCTGTCTTTGTAGGATAGGTGCTCCAGCCCTCTGATGATCTTTGTGGCCCTCTTCTGGACTTGCTCCAACAACTCCACATCCTTCTTCCGTTGAGGGCTCCAGAAATTACAACATTAAAACTTTGAAATACAGAAACTTGGATCTGCTGGATGAAACATATTCAAAGCAAAGGGTTTCATAACCAAGTCATAGCCCAGGCCTTTTACGTGATGGGATCTTCCTCTCAGACTTTCTCTCAGTTTGGCAACTTTCATCCAGTTTATGGATTGAAACAAGTATCACACAGTTCTCTGAGATGTTCCAGAAATTCATTGTGTCTTAACAGCCAAGTGAAGAATTGAGATACTTTTCTGAGCCACACCAGCAGTCACGCGTTAGTGTGCAACTGTCCACTGCAATAAATAAAATGCTATTGGCATTCTCAGATCTCCTGTAGCAAGGGGGCATGCAAACAGCTCATACGTTGCTGGATTCTGAGCTACACGTTTATGTTATCCTTTAATTTTCATCTAGCACAGCAAGATCCACTTCAGTTTCATGACAAACCAGATGGAACACTTAAGGACTTGAAAACAAACTATTTCAGTAATAAATAAAAACATACAGACACAGCATCTCCTCACAATCAGAAAATCTGGGCCTAAGGGGAGTCAAAACAAATGACAGCTACTCCTTAGCAAGCGAACAATTACTCCTTAGCTTTGTATAAGCTACTATTAATAGAGAAAATTAACATGTTGACATAATATGTAGAATAGTAGGATTTACTTCGTCATTATTCTTTTCATGAGACGTTGGTAACCTACCCCTGATGTCTGTAAACTTGTTGCTCAGAATTCATAATTCACAGCACAAAAATATCACTTGTCCTCTACACCTCAAAAACAATTTATTAGTACTACAGAAATACTACAAAAAGCCTTCTGCAGGTGCTGATAAGAGTTTAAATAAATAAATAAATAAAATCCTTTGATCTCTACTGTTACTTCCCTTTTCAATGTCACTGTAAGTAAAACAGTACTCCAGTTCACAGATACTAGAACTGTTAAAATTCTTCATAAAATATTGAACTGTTTAACAAATGTCAAAGTTTTGACTAGTCAAAAACAAACAAGCAAACAAAACCAATTGATACACCAAAAAAAACCCCAAACCCCACAACATGTCCACATGGGATTTAATTTTTCTCTTCATGGGGATTTTTCTTTTTTCCCCATACTCAGTAAAAATGTTTGAACACATTAAAACAAAATATAAAAGCACAGCACCAGGATTCTTTTGCTGTGAAACAGTATACTCACTTATCCCCCATAATAAAATCAATAGTTAAGATTGCATTTTTTGGAACCTATTATTTCCACTATCAAATCCTTGTGATAAAATCTTTATCTGCTGACCAACATTTTTGTTGAGAAACCCAAAAAAAGAAATATTATGCCTAAAATCTGATTCACCTTGTACATGATCGAAACAGTTGTATTCCACGAATGAGCACTGTTTGATGCACAACTTGCATTTCAAAAACACACCTGTTAAAGATGTGCAAATCAGTAGGTTTTCTTCCTAAATCCTGAAATAAGTTTTAATTTTTAGGGCTCATGTATCATTTGTGGCTCTAGGCATAGGAGGCAACTAATGAACCTAAAGGAAAGATACAGATTTTTTCTTCTTTAAAGATCAGATTTTTCAGGAGTAAAGGTTTACGTTAGTTCATATTTCCACTATCATTATCCCTTCCCACATATTTGAATAGCCCTACTCACCAGCCTTTCTGGAATAAACTATATTATACATTTTTAAAGACATAAACACTTCGATGAAATTCTACATGCAAGTGGTATTTATTATCAGAATTATCATTATTCTTAGTAGAAGTCCCCCCTATTCCACCTTACTGTTGCTGCATATGATTGAGAAGTCTGCCTTTCTGTTCTTTTCCCTACAAAGTACAAACAAGCAAGAAGCAAGAGACAGTACATGTGGAAGGCTCATTCACTGACAGGCTGTGTTCTCAATAAAATATTGAATTATGGGGTGCAGTAGAAACATTTAAAATTATTTCCATTACTGTTCAGTCCGTAACACTTACAACTCTACCAGATCTTAAAATTACTTTCTTTGGTCAGTTTACTCCAGCACTCTACATTGCATATTTTGTTTAAAATATTGTACCACTGAGCAGAAAGTTTTATGTTTACCATGCCTTGGTTGCTGCACTCTGGCTCAATTCCAGCCTCTACAAGAGCAATCAGGGCTGGTAAGCTCTGCAGGACCTTCTCAGTAGGGGAGGAGAGCTGCAAGGCAGCCAGAAGAGTGTCTACATGCCTGCAGGAAGCCAAGCAGAGTGCCTGCAGCAGGTACACAGATTGGAAAACTTGGGAGAAGGCTGTTCAGAAACAGCCCGGAAGCATACTGAATTAAAATGGTCATGCCTCTGGCTTCCATCACAGCATGATTTCGTTACTAAGTCTAGCTGTAGTGGTCAGAGCAAAGGCTTGTCTGTGATTCTAAATGATTATATGGCATTCAGACCCTCACCAGTAACAAACACCTATAAAGGTGTGAACAGTGGAACCATACAGACCTTTCCAAGGGTATTCCTGTACCTGCTGTCAGGGCTGCAGGCAAACGGCCAGGCTGCCAACTAGAGTCAGGCCTGAGTTTAAGCTAACAGAGCAGGACACAAGAAACTGCGGGATGTGACAGATTACAATGTGAGAAGTGACAGAAATTACAGACCGCGCCACGAGGAACAGCCGGATTTCACAGCCAGTTACGTGAGAAACAGCCAAGCTTCAGAGCTAACTGAGGGGGAGTGCTAACTGAGGGGTAGTGCTGGGGCCTTTTGAGGAGCAGCACCTTGCCAGGCCAGCAGCTGCTAGCTAACAGTATTGGTAATACTATATAAACCTGAACTTCAGAAATAGCTATTTGGGTCCCCACGTGACAAAACTGATGAGGAGAAAGTAACTAGGGGTTGGTCGTTGACTTGGAAGAAGACTAGACTAAAAAGAAAGAGATGTACAAGGAAGTGAAATAGAGCGTCGAAAATAGGAAAACCTATATAAGGTATGTAAATTATATGATCACTGCTCTCTGGAAATAGATGCTGGGTGGCTCTGCACTTCAACACCACAGCCTCAATCAGGACAAACCCAACCTGTTGTCCTGATTATTCCACATGTTGTGAAACCTGTTTCTGTGGTCAGAAAGGAGGGAACAGGAGTTTTCCATGGCTAGCAGGGTAAACCAACATCTACCTTGGCATCACTGTGTCAGTCCTCATGCCACACCTTAGTGTCTACCCACCACTTCCATGAACACTCTCCCATCTTCCCAACCTTCTGGTTTAAGGACTTCCTGAGCAACAAGTGGCACCTATGTATTTAACAGCACTCAGGGTTTTTTCTTACATGAATTTGTCTGATGAGGTCTCAAGTCATATCAAACATTAGAAGTTGCAGCATCCTGTGGCAAGAAATAGGGGAAACTGAATCACAAGATCTGTAACAGCATCCTGAACCTCTAAGCAAGCAAGGTGAAACCACCATGAGTGCTGATGAGTGCAATGCGTTATCCATATAGCAAACAGTCTGAGAGAAAAGTTTGTCCTTCTAAACTGTACAAAAGCCAGGCCTTCTTAAGAAATGTGCTACAAGATTCCACCTATCTGCTGTTTATAATCATCTGTGAAAATTGCCAACCAGTCTCCTGGGAATGCCAGTCCTATAGTGGTGGAAATAGAAACTCTCATCTGTTTTACATTCCACGTCTGCTAAACTATTCCTCTGCAGAAAATTTGATATAAACATAACCTTTTAAAATTATTCCCTCTAAAAATAGTTACCAATATTTATCTACAGATTGGTGAAAAGGCCCAGCTGTACAGTTCAGCCTGCAAAAGTAACTTCTGATATGGCTTGAAGCATCTTGAATAATAAGTGAAAATAGAACTATAATATTTAGAAATCAAGAATTCTAGTATTCTGAGCAATATGGACTAAGTTCAGGTTTTAGAAATTGCAAATTGCTAGGCATCCAGCTAAGGCCTGAAAACATGCATAGTCTGGGTAACTGGAATAAACCTGAAGAGGACAGGCTGGCTGTCCTTGTTCCTACAAATTTTAAAACTAGGGTGACCAAATCCTCTACGGAGCATCCAAAAAAGACTTGAAATACCCCTCCAAAAAATTTACACAGCATACTGTGGGTCAAGTTTTAGTCACACCAGCAAGGACGAAAAAACAGGCAAATGTCATGAAAGAATCAGAGAACTCCAGAAGTCATTCAAACATTTTAACACAATGTGTGAAGATTCATGATTTCAGCTTCCCATTAATCACGCCAATCAACAAGATGTAAGAGTAAGTGCTCTCCCTCTAAACTCACCATGAATTTCACATTTCATTCTCTGAGTATTATCACTATTCATCTCCATGGAAACAGTTGTGATGGGAAAAACTCACTGGTATATTGTATCACCGAATGAATCAGACAAGAAGACTAATTAAAGAAGACTCTTTCTAAATATACACACAGCTAGCAAACCAGCAATACTAATACAGTATTTTCAAAATGGTCTTAAAATATAGGCTGGGTTTTATAAAACTCGTAGGACAGTCTCACAGACAGATGCATGGGTTTACAGTAGAGAGTAAATCAACCAAAGACCTCCCTTACTTAAACCAAAACAGTTAAAAAATTCCTGCTATTCAATTCTTGCAATTCAATATCTATTATATGCATCTTGAAATGACAGCTGGCAAGTAATACCAATTCACCACTGCAAACTTTTAAATAACTGCACTTGTAAATAACTTGTAAATACACTGTACCGTGCAAACTTTCCACATACAATGAGACTCTTACATTTTTTTCTAATTCTTGCAAAGATTCCATGACATTTATTGCTAATAAAAATTGCAAATATACTGTAGAAACAAACAGGAAATAGGCCCTGAGTGTATCTCTGCATAATTACAAGAGAGTGCTGCCATTAAGTGCCATCCTAGCTTTTCTCTTAGATATTTTCACAGCTAGCAGAAAGGAAGTCCTAAGTAGCATCCTCCTTAATCCCTAACATGATACATATACCATCACAATTTCTTGAGTACTCTTTTCTTCATACAAAAAAAGTATATACATAATGGAATAAAGACATTCTTGTGATCAAGTGGTATCCCAAATTTCACAGTATGTGAGTTAGCACTATTTGTGCGGACATAAACCTATACACACACAGAACCCTCTCAATAATACTCTACAAGAGAGAGAATTTGGACCAAGTTTAATGATCTACAATCAACTAACAGATCTGGGTTATTTCAAGATGCAACTAAAGCTTTTTTAGTCTCTTCCCAAAAATATGCAGAAATAAACACATAAAACCAGGTAACCTTACCCTTCAGAAATAATCCATTTTCCAAATACAGAAAACTGTATCTATTTATTGTGCTGCCTGTGTTAATCATGAATGACTCAATTCACAAGTTGCCAGCAAGGAACACTTCCTGTTATCAGACAAGTAATATCCTGTCAGGGCAACCATACAGCTCCTGTAGAAATATAGCAAATCACATCTACCTTGCAACCTCTTGTATAACATTAGCTGGGTACCTAAAGATAGGCCTATGAAGTACATAAAGTTAGTCTGATTTGTATTTGCTGTCATGCTATGGTGTCATGTTTTAACCCCAACCATCAACTAAGCCCCACACAGCCGCTTGCTCACGACCCCACAGTGGGATGGGGGAGAGGATCAGAACGGTAAAGTGAGAAAATCTGCTGATAAGACAGTTCAATAAGTAAAGCAAAAGTGTGTCCAAACAAAGCAAAACAAGGAATTCATTCAGTACTTGGCTATTGGCAGATAAGTGTTCAGCCATCTCCAGGACGGGAGGGTTACATCACACATAATGGTTACTCAGGAATACAAACGCCACCACTCCAAATGTCCTCCCACTGCTGTCTTCTTCCCCCAGCTTTCTATGCTGAGCACCAAGTATGGTCTGGAACATCCCTTCGGTCAGTTGGGATCAGCTGTCCCAGTTGTGCGCCCTCCCAACTTTTTATGCATCCCTAGCCTACTTGCTGGTGGGGTGGTGTGAAAAGCAGAAAAGGTCTTGACTCAGTGTAAGCACTGCTCAGCAGTAATTAAAACATCCCTGTATTATTAACAGTGCACATATCCAGAACAGCCCCATACTAGTGACTATGAAGGAAATTAACTCTATCTCAGCCAAAACCAGCATGTATGGTAAGATGATATACAAGCAAAACGACAAAACCACAACTATATTTTTGTTTCGAATCTTGCAGGTTCTCTCCACATTAACTTCTTCCAAAATTGCAAAGAAAGTGAAACAATGTACTATACTGCATCCTTCCTAACCAAGACCTGTTCCACATTACATACGCCCATGAGGGGAATACATACCATCAAAATGTAAAATGCTTGTTTTAGCTGATGCCAACATATATTGCTGCTTCTATACATTACAGGAAGGTAGATACAGATGATTAAGAGGCTTAGCAAGGAAAGAAAAATATATGACAGTAAATAAATTACGAAATAAGACTGACCTGTAATCTCCCTCAATTTGAGTTCTGAACTGTTCAAGGGGAAGGAAATCGTATTAACTTCCTCTTGAGACTATCCCCTCCAAAAAACCTGTCAGTCAATGAACCTCTATTATGGAGATAAAATGGTCCCCAAAAAGCAGCTGGGTATTTTTGGTAGTACTCAGGAACAAAGGTTTATATCACACAAGTGCTACCAAACTGAAAGAGCCTAAGGATCAGAGTTTAGGAAAACAAAGCAATGGTGAAAACTAGGCACATCCTGGAAAGAAGTAACATGATGTAATGAAATACTTCTTCCTCAGAGGACCCTTTGAGCAAGCCAAGAGATTAAAAAAAATCCCCTGCTACTAAGGAGACAGACAAAGAACAGACCTGGTGAAGAATACAAACACATAACTGCTACTCACCACATTAGGCCCTGCCATGTAAGGAAAGAAGGGAACGGGACATGCACAATTACCTGAACAAACAGGTAGAACAGTTCCTAGAACATTAGACTAAAAAGGCATATCTCAAAACTGGATTTGGAAGAGCAGAAAGGCAACATCTTAATATGAAGAAGCTTCCATGGGATGTGGAGAGAAACACATGTAGGCAGCTATTTTTTCTTTGGAAAATCTTCTCAAACATCAAGATACAAATAAAGTATTTGAAGTGTTCTATGCAAAACTGTTGAAGAAAAGTTTGTGGCAGCAACCATTTGGCAAAAACAAATTCATTTGTAACTTATTTATTACAGATAGTTTCTGCTCTGCTTCAAAAATGTTTTTTCTGATAAAAAGCCCTCAGATAGGCATGCTTGTTTATGTGGAACACATATCCTTGAAATAATCACAAAGCTTACACGAGCTTACAGACAACCACAGTGAACAACTACCTACACTTGCAGCCAACAGAAGAGAACAGTTTTTATTTATATATATATTCCCCTCCCCCCCACTTACAGTTTAGAGATGGTTTACCTTTGGTGGGCAGCAAATCTGCCACTTTAGGACATTTTCTGAAGAAAAAAGGAGAGGACTGTAAGTGCTGTTTTAATATAGACAAACAAAACTTGGCATACACTGTGGGATTCTTACACACCAAAAATGTTCGCAGGATTCACCATCACTAATGAATTAGTAGACATTATTCTGCAGTGGAGGTTTTAAAATTAAAAGAATTACCTCAAAAGAGGCTTGACTTGTCTAGATTTCAGACCTAAGAAGGAGACAAAGCATCATATATTTAGATTAGGCTTTATAAGCTTACATTTCTAAAATAAAATTATCAATGTGTAATTGAGTTTCTTTAATAACCTCAGTCCAACTTTCAAGTTTATCATTTGCTACTTACTTTTCTATTTATTTTTATTTACTTTTTTAAGGTGTAAAATCACAGAATCACAGAATGTTAGGGGTTGGAAGGGACCTCTGAAGATCATCGAGATCAACCCTCCTGCCAGAGCAGGCCCAAAAACTAGGGCAGATCACTCAGAAAGGCATCCAGACAGGTCTTGAAAGCCTCCAGAGAAGGAGACTCCACAACCTCTCTGGAGAGCCTGTTCCAGTGCTCTGTAACCCTCACAGTAAAGAAGTTCTTCCTGATGTTGAGGTGGAACTTCCTGTGCTCAAGTTTGAATCCACTGCCCTTCGTCCTGTCACTGGGCACAAGTGAAAAGAGGTTGTCCCTGCCTTCTTGACGCCCAGCCCTCCTGTATTTATAGACATTAATTAGATCCTCCCTCAGTCTTCGCCTCTCTAGACTGAAAAGCCCCAGTCTCTTAGCCTTTCCTCGTAAGGCAGGTGTTCCAGTCCCCCAAAGGGAAGATAAGAAACCTTAAAAAGCTATTTTAGCTTCTGAATAAGCAGTTTGCTTTAAACATATTTTCTGTTACTGTAGTTTTACCTTTTGTACGCAGCCCTGATTAACTGGCAGAAGCCTACAAATGTCATGATTGCACTCCTTCCACACCAAAATGGAAGAGACCAGTGGGGAAAAAAACTCCATTATACACTAAGACAACAGCTACTACAGCCCTCGTATCAAGACATGTAATGAAGCATCAGTTCTTAGCACCACTCAAGGAGCATTCTGATGCAACCTGGGACTGCCAGTGTATTTCCAGGAGCCTTTTAAGGTACCCATATATTGTTATAAAAATCTCAAGCATATTCCTCAAATACATCAAGAGATAAGTAGGAAACAGAAGACTACAGACTTTTTAGAACAATAAGAACTTCCTACAAGGAGGTTTTCTCTTCCTATTAGGTAATACAGCTTCTAACAGCTTTGCCAAGGTATCCACCCAGCAGGATGTAAGGAACACCAGCATTCCAAACACAGACACACTCTTCTTGACTTGCTTCTCACGTCTGCATTAACAATCAAGATTCAGCTCACAGATTAAGGGATTGAGGGTGGTCAGGCACATGCCAGACTGATGTGAAACTTCCTATTACATATGTACCACAAAACTTAAATCATTTTCTCTCAGAATATGTGCAGAAAAAAAGTCTATTAAAATTTGATTAAGTAAGTACTAGGGTGTATTAGGGGTTCTGGGGAGAGTTTTTTTGTTTGATAGCTTCAAGTAACGACTTTCAGAGACAAACAGTGAAGTTATGAGTGCACTACGTAATTTAACTTTAGTAGAAATGTCAGCTTAGACTTTAAAATTCCCGTCTCTTGCTCCCATCCCAACTGTCCCTTTGGCTGCGCCAATAGAATGATTTCTGCAACAATTTTATAAACAATAAGCCAAACACAGTCATTAAGCAATAAAAAAAAAAAGTTAAGAAAAAAATCAGAAAAAGTAAACAAATCCAACTTACACTGCAGCTCCACAAACTGCTGTGCTGGCATAGACAGGGCATGGTGGCCTTGGTATGGGAACAAACATCCAATAATGGGGAGGGAGAACAGCAATTGCTACAAAAGGAAAAAAATTTCTCATGTCATAGTTCCACGTTCAGTCTTTCCAGACAATGCTGATTTATCTTCTGAGACAACTCCCTATCAAACTGCAAGCAAGAAAGAATGTATTTTAATGAAATAATGCAGCATACAGTCAACAGTCCATAATCTTTGTAGTTAAAAAACAAAAAAAGGAAGACTATGGAGTTCTAAAGCTGACTTTACCCACTGTGGGATGTGAGAAGCAGGGTTTATTATTAAAATATGACTCAATGACCCAGGGACTATTCTGTATAAAATGTCATGTATGCTTGGAAATTCAGAGCAGAAATACTAATCTCTATACTAACATTCACTGAGCCTGGTTCACATCCCTGTTGTGTGATATCAAGTAGCATTGCCATTAAAAAATTAGTCATGTCCCTAGAACAGTTTGCAGGTTATGAAGGCTAATTTACTATCTGTAATTAGAGCTTTGCCCATGTTAGTCAAGATGTAACACCAGGCATTGGAAAATTATCCTGGAATAGAAAGCTTTACTTACAAAGATCTCCAGAGCAAAAAGATGCACTTTGAGTATTACGTAAGAGAAAGCTGCATGTGTAAAAACTGTAGTTACTTCAGGAAAGCGTCAATCTGAACAAGCTGGAGAACGTAGCAAAGGCTGTTTTGGACTCTCAGCACCTCTCTTGAGAGTCTGGCATTCAAGAGCCACTCCTGCCTCTGCTCCTTGCCTTTAAAAGATTTTCAAAGTAATGCTCTCCACAATCGGAAGTCCGTTTCTGTCTTTGTCATCGATTTCGATGAATGAAAAAGCAAAATATCTGGACAGGTTACTTTTTTTTTTTTTTTAACATTAGAAATGAAGGAACAACCTATGGGAGTCTGTCTTCTGCAGAAGGCATGTCTGGGAATTGCGATGTTTTAAGAACATGAAGAACAGTACAAAAGACAGAGGCAGAACACAGCAAAAATAAAGATGGTAGAAACATGTCAAAAACAAAAGAGTTGACAGAGGAAAAAATAATATTAAAATTATTACTTTATCAGTAGGAAATAGAGTTACCTGATCACCAAAAATCACATGTTTTAAAGAATATTTTTGGCAAGTACCATTAAATAGCTATTCAGTATAAGAAACTAATTTTACAGCTGATTTAAGAACTTTATTACAGCAAACTTACTCTCTGAAAATACTTTTTTCTTTCACTTAGCAAAATAGAAATTAAAACTCTCTCAAAGCCTCTCCCTTGAGGGCTACATACATGACTGTCTTTCATACATACTTGAAAAACTTTTCAACTCCACAAGTAGATATTTTATTTTTCTGACACAATAAGGTATACAGGTATCACCAGTAGAATTTAAGCAGTAAAGTATACTAAGGAAGAAAAAATTTAACACAAATTCTGTGTTAAGAATAAAGAATTACTGCCACTATTGATGACTGAAAAGTCATGTTTAAATAACCCCTGTGCTGGAAAGAAGAGCAAAGGAGTTGTGTTGTTAGTTTTGAAAGAGTGCATTTTTAGCATCCTTAATTTTCTTCCCTATAATATTTATTCTCCTTCTTATTTATCTGAAAAATATCAATTCCTCTGAGACTTTCTTGTCTGCTGCTGGCAGACAGCACAAAATAAATAGAAAAACTTTCGTTTGGTCCAGTGGAAGTTTCTATTGCTCTCACATCCAAAGCATGCTTGTTCTACGGGTGCTTCAGGCAAGGACAGGTAATAGGCAATATTCATAACAAACACAAAGTCCTCTTAGGAAAAAAAATATCTAGTTGCCTACTGTTATGTTGTAGAAAGACAACTTAATAGTAAGTATTCCAGTTTTTTAAAGGTTAGGTAACAAGTCATGTGTAAGGGGACAGTTCATGCTTTTAAGATCACACATTTCCCTTCTCAGAAAGACTAATCACTGAAGCCACTGATCCTGAAATGGAATCCAACAGTCAAACAAAGAATATTTAGATTTTATTAACAGGCATTAATACGTCACCACTTAAAGCTGAAACTTCCTCTTTAATTGATTTTTCTCAAATACTGTGTTTTAAAGTCTAATGATTACTGGTATTATTCAGCTAAAACAGTGAGTTCAGATTTCAGATTTCTCGTAGTTAGCAGAGGTAAAACGCCCATGACTGACTAGAAATACAAATGTAAAGAATGGTTTAAAACATGCTTTCCAAGCCCTGCACATTGAGATGAGCACTATGGTTCACTGGAGATACTTTTCTGAATCCTTTTTACTTTGTCACATCTAGTTTAATTGCAGACAAGTGAAATAAAACCTCTACGCCACTAATAGTTCCATTAATGGAGCATATGCTACAAACATTCTCTCCTCTGCTCTACACATCCATTTAAAATCTCCCTGTCAACATAGTTAGGGATAGGATGCTATCTCTCTATAAGAAGATGGCAAGAGTGGAACACACAAGTAGAAACAAGAACAGGAAACAAGAAGAATAAAAGCATCTCTCAGTGACAAGAATCAGGAAGGGAGTAAGAAGACTATTTTGCTGAACATAAATTTCAACAATAAAAGATTCTACAGAGTTCTTATAATGCAACAGGAAGTTCAGGAAAACAAGAGTGTTCTGGTGGATGGGTAAAGACAACCCAGTAACAGAAGATATAGAAAAGACTGAAATGCCTTTTTTCTCCTGTTCCATACAGGCAAAACTTGCTCCCAGATGACTGCAGGTACGAACAGTGGTTGGAGAAGAGTTGGGAAACCAACAGTATGGGACCAACAGTTTAGGAGTGCTTAGTGAAGCTATATTCAGACCCTTGGGGCTAGATAGCATTCATCTAAGGGAGTGGAAAAGGTTGGCCAATGTGATTATGAGATTGCTACCAGCTATCGATAACTTTAACAGTTGAGGTTGTTAAGAAGGGTCCCAGAGACTAGAAGGCAGCTAATGCCTAAGAAAGGCAAAGAGAAGAGGTCCATGGAAAGAAAGGCTAGCCAACCTGAACTAAAAAGTACCAGAGAAAACTATGAAGCATGTCCTCCTAGAGTCTGCTTCCAAACATATGATGGACAAGAAAGTAACTAGAAACAACCAACAGGGTTTAACCCAGGACAAATTACACTTGACCAGTGTGATTGCCTACTTCAATGACATGCTGAGGTAGCTAAGGGCAAAGCTATGGATTTAATGTAACCATATCTTAGTGAGGTTTTAGCATCATCTTACACAGCATTGTCTGGAAGCTGACAAGCATGGGCTGGAAGAATCAACTGTTACGTAGATTGAAAATTAGTCAGATTACCTAGATAAAAAAGTAACAACAAATGACTGAGCAGCTCATAAAGACCAGAATACTTAAGAGGTCGATATTGGTGCCCAGATGGTTTAATTTATGTTTGTGGGGTTTTTTAAATCAGCAACCTGAATGAACCCACACTCCAGGAAATTTGTGGAAAACATGAAATTAAAGGGAGTAGCTGAACTGATCAATGTCAAAGATTCAACACCTTGAGAAATTTGAGGACTGGGCAAAATTAGAAGGGTACGCAGCAGATCCAGGCAAGTTATTCTTCCCTCCTACTAAGCACTTGTGACCACACACCTGAAACAGTATGTTCAGTTTTGGATCCCTTAGCTTAAAAGCACTGTTGAAAACTTAGAAAGGGTCTAGTAAAGACCATCAAGATAAGTATGGGCCCAGAACACATACACAAAGAAGACAAATTGAGAGAGTTGAGCTTATTCAATCTGGCAAAGAGGAAGCAGTTACCTAATAGCAACTTATAACTATCCAAAATGGAATTACAAATTTGATGGGGCAATAGCAATAAAAATGTGTCTTGGTTATTCAGATTGTACACAAGTCCTCCGGAGGTTCCAGTCAAACAAGTTTCTATGATTCCATAGGACAGGACTTTGTTCTACAAAATCTAGAGAAAAAGATGACTCATGTTTAAGGCAGGCAAGATTTCCACCTCTACAAATGTATACTGGTGTCTAAGTTACTTAAAAAATGCATCCACTGTTTAGGACCTCAGTCATCCTAGGTAAATCAAGACTTGAGATCAAGAGACTCCAAAGATCTTTTAGTAAAAGCCAAGAAGCATTTTTGTTCCTTTTGTTAAGAGTCATTATATGGCACTTTGTTAGACATCCAAGCCTGAGATCTGTAAGAAGCATGAGTATTTTGTGCTACAGCATGAACAAGTTTCCCCGAGACCTCAAAATGACTTTCAGACATGCAAAGCCATGTTGTACCAAAAAAACCCCTCATTAACAACACAGAAAAGGTACTCAGCACATTTAATCAGACCTTTCCATAATTTATGTAATCAACTGTTACTACTAATTTTTTTAGAAGAATTTGCTTACAGTCAAATCACTGGTGAGTACTGGACCAAATCACTGGTCAGAGGAACAACAATAGGCGTTTGAAAAAAATCCAGCACTATAGCATTCATGGAGCAACAGACATGTTCCTTGCACTGAAAAGCTACTGAAAACAGCATGCAGTTCTACCTTCAATAACTCTAGAAAGCTGAAAAAGTAACAGAAACATGCAACCGTCATCTGTTCTTTCTTGCAGACAGTATTACACCTTTGTGTCTTGTCATCTTTAGACTGTTTTGATACTATTTCATATTATATACAAAGGCATTGCAAAATGCCTTGCATATTTATAAAGTTTTTTCCAAAAATTACCACTTCAAGGATTTAAAATATGCCAAAGGCATGCTTAGCATTGTAAGGAAGTTTTACATTTCACACATGCACATCTCTCAAAACCATCTTTTGATATTACCTCTCAGACTAACTGTAAAATTCTAAGCAGAAAATGAGCAGAACAAGGGGTTGCATTTTTGTAAACCAAAGCCCTTCATCATCTGTAGAACACAGACCCTAAAATAAGTCTCACAAAAAGCACCACAAGCAAATTAGTGTTCAAACTGTCATTCATAAAATAGGAACACATTTTTGAGGTCAAGAAAGAATAGGTGATTCTCTGACTGTATATACTCTGTACTTGCTCTGTGTATTAAAGATCTTCATGGCAGCACTACTCTGCACTGGTAAGAAAAACCTTCAAAATAAACCCAAACCTTTAACATAGACTAAAAAGCAAAATAAACTCAATTTGTTCAGTTAGACTCTTGCATAGAACTGCCAGCTGCAACTCTTCTTGAAAAACATCATCTCTCTTTCACAAAACTACCTGTACCCTGCCAAATTTATGATGGCAAAATTTCTTACAGAGTAAGAACCAGACTAAGTTTGTTAGGTCCAAAAGGAAAACCATACCTTGACATATAATCTGAATCAATGGGAATCTGGAGAGTAATATTCAAGCAACAAATGCTGGAGGTTTTTTGGATAAAAGTTGATTTTGAAAATACTTAAACCTGTTGCCCATTGAATAATTGGTATCTACCCAAAGAAATTTCTTCCCATGCCTAGAGACCAAACTGTAGTACGATAATAGTTATATACACTATGGCAAGCTTATGCTGCCAAAATCTGAAGGCCAAGATTAGAAGCAGGGGAATGGGCATCATTAATAGTGCCAAGCCTTCTATCCATCCATTACTGAACTGGCAAGAATTTCTAGTACTTGAGGAAAATATAACTGAATTCTTCTACTTCCCTGCCAAAATTAGGGTGAAGTCTGTAGCAGAAGGCAAGAAGCCAGCGTTTACAGATGTCCAACATGCTGTGCAACCCTGTTCTGGTTAAGATTCGCATTTTCCTACACAAACCTATGAAAGAATGGTGCTATGGATGGATTGCATGAGCCAAGATCTACCGTAGAGTTTCAAAAGGCACAGTTAAAACAAACATAGTAGTCTAGGTTATTATTTATTTACAGGCATTTCAGACCACATGAAACCGCTAATGGGTCTGCAATTGCTGAATATACACTATGCATACACCAGCCTACAACTCAGGTCTTTCACAACATCCAACTGAGTCAAATGCCTTATCAGCATTTCACACCTAGGCACAGGTCCTGCCTTCATCTCTAAAGGGAAAAGAATGTGTGGGCGATGCAGGTGATAATTTTTGCATCCACCATCATCACGCTCCATTCTCACACTGACTGTACTTTTCCCCCACCTTTACTGAAACAAGTTTCAGATTCAAATAAAATCTTCAAATTTGTGGAACACAGTTCCCAGGTTCAGTTTCTCTGGTTGTAAGAACACATGCATACTTTCAATTTGTTAAGGTTACTGAATATAAAAGCTGTCAATACTGATCATAAACAAGCAGCACAGCCTAGGACAGCAGAGTAACACTCTAGTCTTATTTACCTACTGTGCCAATTTATAATAAAGAGTTTACAAGTTCCTCATCTTAAAATAGTTCACTGTTGAAGTATTTTCAGGCCTGTATATAATTCTCAGTATCTTTTGAAACAACAAAATGTTAGTGTAAGTGATTTGCAGCTGAAGTTAGATATCTGTATTTGTACTGAATTCAGAAGATGTAGTCTGTTATAATCTGAAAGTAATGTTTATTTACCGTTTAAGGTGCAAAGATGCTAGCTGTTAGCTCAGTAGGTCCTGCAATGCAGACTACTTGAATGCTCTGACCACTAACAATTACACAGATCCATATGTGCTGTTACTCTGTCCTTTGCTATCCATGTTCACTTGTTTCCTCACCACTCCAAGGGCAATCCTATGAAGACTTACATATGCATTTCTCCTGAAAGCACCAACCTATGTAGTTGAAGATAATGGGAAAATTCACAGCACGGTGTTAAATATGTAGAAGTACTAAGTCTTCACAAAACTCTTCCACTCCTAAATTTAGAACATTTAGGCAGTATTTTTTCTAGTGTAGATATAGTTATAACAATATTAAAGCATCTTTAAAACAAATCAGACATTCATAGTGCTTCCTGATTCTAAACATTAGATTAAGATTTGTAATCTAAAATAACAGACCAGCCATAGACAGAAACATAAGCAGGTTGTATTACATAAATAAGACTGAATAAATAGTGTGATGTTTTGCATTCATATTAATTCCAATTTAGGAACTGTAACAGTTTGTCTTTATTAGGAGATTCTTCTGCAAGGAGCTTAGAAAGCAGTACGATAGCACTCACCACTCAATTCCTACCAAGTCCTTACAATTCTGTTTCTGTCTTTGGCACCAAGCACACAGCCTATTCCTACACCGAAGCACATCCCATGATTGAGACAGTCCTAGGAAAGTGAACCACATTCACAACTACAGATACAAAAGTCCAACTGTTTTTAACCTAATCTGTAAAAAAATTCCTTCCTGACCCCTAATCAATAACCCTGAGCTTGAAACTAGGACTACCAATAAGGCCACAGAGCTTCTGGAATCATTAAGAACAACATGAAATTCTCCGTTTTAGTGCCAATCAATAACAAATGTATTTTACAGAGTAAGAAAGTGTTTCTCAAGATCTCAAAAAGAAACCAGTAGAACCCCTAAATATTTTATATTTGCTGCTTTCTTTTTTTCATAACCTAGCAAATATAAGTGCTAAAATTCTACAAATTAGGTTAAAATATAAAAGGTACATTCTACCTTGATTCTCACAGTGGCAAGGAAAGTCTTTTGACACCTACTGTAAAAAATTACTTGATCACAACTACATACTACTGAGACTAAAAGTACAATTTTTATCTGAGTATAGGTTAACTTTGAAGACATTGTAATGATATGTATAATTAAAACTAACTCCTAATTTCGTTTATGCCTCCTACTACTTGCAATATGAGAAGCAGTAAGTAGTACAGAAGCTGTTTTATATTCTCTTCTGTAAACCGTGACAGCTTGCAGAGCAGATCCCTACATGATTCTGTTGGTAAATGCCTCTACAGAGAAATCTGAAAATTTATTCCTACACTTTTCTACTTATCGACCAGTTATTAAAAAGTGGAAGGACTTTGCTTCTTATTGCAGGACAGTTTAATATCCTTAAGAGTATTCTGAAGCATTTTGAAAATGCAAATTTATTATATCACTCATATTGAAGGCATCGTGAGACGTTTAAAGAACTCTCCACCACACTGAACAGAATTAACTTCAGGAAAAGCTTTCAACTCTTCCCCAGTATACCAGTAGATATGCTGAAAACATACTAGCCTCTGCAACACCTTCTGAAGCGTGCTAAATGCAGAATTCAGATTTCCTAGTCTGAAGTTGCTAGAATGACCACAGGTATTCCATTAAGAAACCAATCAAACAACACCTCCTTTCATAGTTCTGTTACCTCCAAGCTAATAACTTGTCCTAAAAACCTACAATGTGAGATTCACACCATGTTTAAAAAAACCAAACACCAAAACCAAAAAACCCCACACCTTTGCATGGTCAGCTCATTCATGCTCTCTGTACAGAGGACTAGTGCAAATATTAAAACCATAATGTAATATTTAGTGTATTTTCCTCAACTGCTCCTGTGATGTCTTGATCATTTAGTGGCCCTACCAACACTCCCATAAGCTTTCTGCTCCCTGAGCCACATGAACGATGGTTGTTATTAGACATTGTGGCTCTAGCAAGTTGATTCTCAACAGCCTTTTTTGGGCCTGCCTTATTTAGTTTGCATTTAACTTGACAGCATCTCTGATCTATTTCCCCCCTTTTGTTTTACATCTTTGTATTACTAATAACTTCCTTTCTCCTGAAGTTTCAACATGTCAGCTTTTTTTTTTTTTTGGTCTTCTGATACTGTATCAAAACTCAGGGAAACAGAAGAGTACTTTGTAGTTCTTAGAAGTGCCTCATATGATGGCTACTTACCAGTTCCATACTGTGGGAAACCCAGGACCACTCTACATCTTCACAGCTTTGTTTCCACAGAATGGAAATAAAGATACACAGACTGAATGGAAGGTGCAAGGCACTGTAACAGCCTTCTGATCTAGATAAAACTGAGACTAATACATTGCACCATTCAAAGTAGCTAGAGGTCAGCTAACTGAAGCCTTTTCATTTGCAGCGTATGTTCTAGTTCTGAGTCTAATTCAATTACTTTAAACAGATTATACAGCATCACAAAGGATTCAGTTGCTCTTCCTAACTTCCCTTTAACTAGTTTGCCTCACTTTTATATATTCTCACTCTGGTATTTTTGCTTTTTTCCCCTTTTATGCAAGCTGAGTTTGACTAAAAATTACCGAGTACATCTTCTGTAGTTAGCAGATCCTAAGTGAAAAGTCGTTTTCTCCTCCTACAGTTTGTCAAACTACTTTTTCCTAGAAGCATTCTCTATGATACCTTAAACTCTTGCCTCTGCATTCTGCACCAATGTAATCTTAACGCAGATTGCGTGGTAATAATCCCATTTCCTTTTACATTTCCCTCTTCTGCATTTTTGCCCCAAGAGTAATTGCAGTGGATGAGGAAGAGGATGCGAGTGAAACAGTACATTACTGCTGAGGCTGGCTAAGGGAGAGAACAATGGCTGTGAGTACGGGAGTGGTTGGGAGAAGGTATTTCAATAAACTAAGAAAGAAGAAAAAAAAGATAAAAGTCGATGTTAGTATAATTTGAATAAAGTAGAAAACGTTATCACTCTTGTTTCATGTCATGAAATTCTAGAACACTTTTTAGAATACAGAGAGATTTTTTAGAACATAATCTACAAAGAATATGGCATTATGTGTAACATAATAAGCAGCTCTGACACCTGTCAGTTGACATTTCAGTCTTTGCCCAATTTTTAGCCATGGACATTATATGGCAAATACATTTTGAAAGTGTTAGTAACAAAAATGAGATCTACATGTTTGTCATAGTAACAAGAATAGCAAATTAAGAAAGTCAGACAAATCTCGATTCACTATTTCGCCTTAAATTTTTGAAGTTCAGCATATTGGGGGGGGAAAAAGTGTCAGTTCCATGTTCAGCCAACTTCAAGAATAGCTCATGAAAACTAACTGTGCAAGGAGAGACAGGAACTGGAACACACAGATTATAATCCTGTATTTGCTCATTACATTTCCTGAAAACAAGAAGAGTATGCAATCCCAGAGTGTGGTTTATAATCCTTTCCTGCTAAACCATAGATCAAACCTGACAGTTTTGGAGAAAAAAAAGTTTAACCGCTTACTTTCAGCTGTCTTGCATTTGAATACCAACTGAAATTTTAATTAGGAACATTATTTTTTTTTTAAGTTAAATTCTCACCATTTGTGCAGAGACCTGATTGCCTCTTGCTTCATGGTGCAATGTCTTTTCATTTACAAACCACTTTCATTTCTCATTTTATATTGCAAACCAGTGAAATGCATTCAGTCTTACTCACATAGAATCACAGAATGGTTAAGGTTGGAAGGGACCTTAAAGATCATCAAGTTCCAATCTCCCTGCTATAAGCAGGGACACCTCACACTAGACTAGGCTGCACAAGGCCTCATCCAATCTAGCCTTAAACACCTTCAGGGAGGGGGCTTCCACAACCCCCCTGGCCACCCTATTCCAGTGCCTCACTACCCTCATGGTGAAGAATTTCTTCCTCATGTCTAACCTACATCTCCCCTCTTTCAGTTTAAAACCATTGCCCCTCGTCCTATCACTACCCTCTCTGGTGAAAAGTCCCTCCCCAGCTTTCCTGTAGGCCTGGAAGGCTACTGGAAGGCTGCTATAAGGTGTCCCCAGACCCTTCTCTTCTCCAGGCTGAATAGACTCCCTCAGCCTGTCTTCATAGCAGAGGTGCTCCAGCCCTCACATCATCTTCGTGGCCCTTCTCTGGACCCTCTCCAACAGCTCCATGTCTTTCCTGTGATGGGCGCTCCAGAGCTGTACACAGTACTCCAGGTGTGGCCTCACCAGAGCAGAGGGGCAGAATCACCTCCCCGGCCCTGCTGGACACACTTCTTTTGATGCAGCCTAGGATGTGGGTGGCCCTCTGGGCTGCAAACACACACTGGCAGCTCATGTCGAGCTTCTCATCTACTACCACCCGCAAATCCTTTTCCTCAGGACTGCTCTTTAGTCATTCTTCCCCAGCCTGTATTTGTGCCTTGTTCAACTTCATGAGGCTGGCATTGTCCCACCTCTCCAGCCTGTCAAGGTCCCTCTGCATGGCATCCCTTCCCTCTAGGGTGTCAACTACTCCATACAGTTTGGTATCGTCAGCAAACTTGCCGAGGATACACTCAATCGCACTGTCCATGTCTCCAACAAAGAAGTTGACAGCACTGGTCCCAATACTGACCCCTGAGTTTCACAGCACAGTGTCCTGCAACTCAGCATCCTGTTCCAAAAATCTCATTGACACAATGTGCCACAGAGCTCACCAGCTTAGTGGGACTGAAAAAGGCAAGCCATTACTATGAATAAAGGGAGAAAAATTGTATCAAACATTGCATATACACACACCCTACACCAATTTACTGTTTATCATAAGAATACTTTCCCTGGAGGTGAGCTAACAGCAACTTTGAAAAGTTTTGTACTGGCCACTGTCAACAAGTAAATTATAAAAAACATATCTAGCTTACAAATGTCCTAACAAGCAACAAGGAAAAGACACGTAAAAATATCTATATTTCAATAATCTCTGTTACTACATTCAGTTCTGTTCATTCACTAAACAGAATTACCATGAAGGATGGAACTAATAATGTGTCATTTCCAGGTTCCCTTAGTGGAATTTGCCGCTGCCAGAAAAGGGATGAACTCACACAGAAGCCTCTTCCTCTGTGGGCATTTCTTCTACCAAGCAAGATGTTTTATAGGTGCTTAAAATTTTCAATACTCTATCGAATTTGATTGAAAATAACCAAAAATCTCAAAAATAAGGTAACAGTTCCTGATTGCAAAAGATTCCGCCACAAGAAACACAAACTGGAAATGGGAAGACATGCTGCTAAGTAGAGACACAGCAAGATTTTATTTTTTAAATATATACATAAATACATACATTAGGTCTCCTAATTGATCCAAACGTTACCTCTGAAACACCAGAAATTAACCGATGGCAATAAAAGTAAAACTCTAATCCATAAAGCTCTGTGCAGTTTAATCAGAACAAAAACTCTCAGTGCAATACTACATGTTAGAGAAACAACCTGCTTGTGTAAGTTTGTATATAATATACACGCTGAAGGTTTCAAGCTTATAGGAAAAAAAAGGTAAATATTATTTCAGGTTTCTCTAAAAATATCACTGATGTGATATTTTCTATTTAAAGATGATCAAGAAACATCAAGTTAAGGGCAATAACAGAACTACTGAATTAGACAAGAAGTTAAACTGACATGCAAGAAAGGGGAAAACAAAAATACTAAGTAACTAGCCCTAATGCCTGTTACAACATGATATTACACCATATGGATTCCAGACTGAGACAGTATGGTAATTACATTTCCCTACTGAGCACAAAGAAAGACAGGAAAAAAATAAGTGTTCCCTCTCCCTGGATATTAGTTTTATTTTTCTAGTCTAAGCAGACAGATAGAAAATATGTTGCATGCACATTCAACCATGCCAGGACCACCCAATGAGATTACTTCTATTATACACTTCATATATGGCAGGCTGGAAAATAGCAAATTCATTTGTGGAAACCGAACTAGCAAGTTGAAATGCCTGCTCAAATTATTTTCAAATGAAAAGTGAGACTTGTCAGAACATTCTCTTTCACATTAAAAAACTGTAACTATAACAACATTGTCTTGTCACTGATATTAATACAGAAATATGATACTAGAAGATACTCATGTTCTTCATACAAGTTGATGAGCCAGAATTTGCATTTTAACTCAAGTGAGTCCAAACCCTAAAGATATCTACTGTAAAAAACAAACAAAACAAAGCAACAAAAAACAAACCACATTGACTTATTCCCCTGTTATGCAATTATATTTTTCAAACCAAAAGATAACTAATTCAAAATACATTAGTACATGGGAAATTCTCATAACATAAGGCCAGTCAACCACCTGTTGAGTATATAACACGAGCAAAGCCAAGTTTGGATGTTGCATGACTGAAATGAAGAAAACTCCCAAAATAAGTGCTTGCATAGGCTCATTAAGGAGCTGAACCAACCTAAAAAAAGATACTGCTGATTTAATTTAAAATTTCTTAATCTCACAAAATCTTGTGCTGTAACAACTTCTCTTCAAGTACACAGAACATACACGCAGGACTTTGTCACACTGTGGGCTAATACCAGCAGTACAAAAAGCAGAGAAGTAATATAGAAATGCAAATACCAACACCTCTTTATATCATGACTATTTGTTCCTCAATGTTTCAAACACATTCTAAGAGCAAACATTATTTTTTAATAAGTTTAAAGAGTATCTAAAATTCAGGAAATTTAGGCATTATGTCAGGTGGAAGGAAGAGGAGCAGAGAAAAAAACTTCCTTTCAAAGAACTGTACATAACCTAGGAAAACCCTAGGAGTGGGTACAGTCAAAAATCAAATTTTTGTTCCCATCTGCCATTTCAGGAGGCTGCACACAGCTATGCAAGTAGAAGCCTCCTTTGGGACACTCCATCTCCACTAAGCACTCTGCAAATACAGCTATGTCAGCCAGGTAATTGTGGTACAGTTACTCGCTTTTTATCAATCCACTTTCTCTTCAAAGATAACAAATCCTTCATGTATTACTTTACAGTAGAGAACTTCAAGCGATTTTAATAATTTTAAAGAAAAACTTCATAAAAAACCAAGGAGACTATAGAAAATGCTGATAAGTTACATTATCAAGACCGAATTCCCAATATCCCAAGTCTTGAAAGCTAGACGTTAAGCAAAACAATTAATGGAAAAAAAACCCCTTAACTATGCTTAGCTTAGCTATGGAAGTATGTTAACTCAGACCTGTTGTTGATTTATACTTTTCTTCTGACATATCAGCAAAGTATCCTACATTGCAACCACAGAAGAGCTGATTTATCATTTCTGGATTAGCTGAGCAATTTCAAAATACGTATTAGAATATTTTTCTAAACTAATTACAAACGCCTGTAATTAAAAAGGAAAGAGTTGTGGAATATTGCACTGTGTGATTTTGAATGACAACAGCACACATTTTAGCTGACTGAAACTCACCTCCAGGATTTTTAAGCTTACATCTCCTAAACCAAGAGTTAACTCCAAAAAAAGTTTAGATAATTTTCTATAGACAGTATTAACAAAAAAGTGACAGCAATATAACCACTACAAAACAAATTCAGAAACACAGAAGAAAATAAGAAGCTCTGAAATAAAGTGGACTAAAAGGATGTGGCTTGACTGAGATGCCACTGAATCAGGCAAATGTTACTGTTCACTCCTATTTCGGGCAACCAATTCAATAGGCACAGGTTAATAAGTTCACCTCATAAGGATTTACTAGTTCAGACAGATCCCATTTCACACTACACTACCTCACACCATGTCCAGTTTTGTCTGCACCTGAGCTTCAGAACTGTACCTCCACACAGCCAGTAAAAAAGCAAATTTCCTCAAGTTATGCTGGTACTGAAGACCAAAACAGTGTAATTTCCATCCCTAATGGATTAACTCCTTAACAGAACAAAACCCAATAATGAGCACATGAAGGAGAGTTATTTCACTTATGATATGCTTTCATTTGTGTTCAGCTCACACTTAATTCTCTGTTAGTCATGAAGGAAATGTTTCTCTTCACGCTTTCTCTTTTTGGTTTTTCCCCTGTGAGTGAGTATTCTGTCTGAAATGCATCTTTCAACAGAAACCCCTGAATTACCCTGTAGGCTACCTGCCCACAAAAAACACACATGACTAAAACACCATACTATTTGGAGACCCATGAGAAGCTGCATCTTCTGAGTAATTTTAAATTCCTTGATTGAATTTGAATCAGTATGCTACCTCCACCAGAATTATTCTTAACATGCTGAGCCTGCTGCTAGGAAGCACCGTGCCAAAAGAGATTCCTGCTCTGTAACACACAAAAATCCAGTACTTACAGAGGGATGATTGTATTACTTTATGTTCTTCATGTATTGAACAGAAAGCTTTGCAAAACTGGCGTATCAACTTCCAACCAGAGAAAGACATCAGTTTTACCCACAGCAGATCCCCATTAATTAAACCTTAAAAACATAACAGCAGTCAAATTTCTTTAGGAACTATCTGTGTTTCTCAAAATCAGTTATTTTCATATGTCAATGGCTGGAAGACTCTGATACTTTGGGGTAACAGCCTTTTAAACTTACCATAGCAAATTGTTTAGTCATGCAATTCTAGCTACACACATTCACTGCACTCATTCATTAAACAGTGTCCTGATTTTGTAACTGAAGACTGCAGAGACCAAAAGATTTCTTACCTACACTTTGCTAATGCAAAAATAAGCAAGCTAGGTGAAGTCAATCCCCTCTGTGCTCCATTTCCCAAATTCTAATTATTCCCGCAGGTCATTCAAGAAAAAGTGAGGTGTTAATAGCACACTGGAATTAGTTATATTCAGAGAATGAGAAGCTTGTAGGAAAGTAGCACTGACAGAAGGTAAAAATACACTAGTCCCCTAGAAAACATTACGGCTGATGACTTAAAATACTTAGCTTAGTATTAGGCTTTTCTTCTTGTATTTGTATTAACCTCTATTATGTAGCATACAGCTGTCCTGTTTTCTAAGTGCAATATAAAGCTATAACAAAAGGTCTTCTATGCTCAAATAATTTATAGTGTATGTATCTGAGTGGTTAATATCTTGAGTTGAAATACAGCTAATCTGAACTAACAGCTTTATAAAAACCTATACGCAGCTTAATAATGTCAAGTCAATGAAGATTAACTGTACAGAGTAGCCTCAAACACTTTTGGGACCATTACATTCTGGGAAAATACAAAGTTGCCCACAGTAGGGCAGTATGTGCAGCATACTGAAGAGTTTTCATCTTAGGACGTGCTCCTTACAATCATTGTGACTCAAAAAAACTATTTTCTTGACAAACTGAAAGCAGTGTTAAAATAGGAACCTTTCAGAAAGAGATCAGACATGCTGCTATTCAGAAGATTTGATCATAAATTTCCAAAACACATCATGCAATTTTAACAGCCATTACTGCATTAAACTTCAAATAGTATTTCAAAGTTCTGCCTAACAAAGCGGGCCACATGTATCTTTGAGGAAATCCTTAGTATTTCTTCTGTTGTATGAATCTGTTATATGGACAGATGTATAGACAAATACAGAAAATAGATTTTTTTTTTTCTGCTAAGTTTTTTACTACACAGATTAAATAATTACCTTCCATTAGTTCTCTTTTGATCTCCAGAACGTCATCACTTTGTAGACTTTCTTCACTCCAATCCAGTATTTTTGAGCTCAAGATTAATTACAAGAAAATGCTTCTGTCATTTCTTAAAATAGATTCTGAGTGGGAGCACATGCGATCATGATGCTGTAACTCATCAGGAAATTATGATGCAGTACCATCTTATTGTAAAAGCACCTGCTAGATAAGATATGGCCAAGGTTGTATCACCACTTCTTATGTTTTTCAGGACTCTATTCCTTACCAAATTAAAAGAAATCCAGAAAACAACAGAAGACACAGTGTTTTTTTTCAAGAAGAAAAAAAAAAGACTTGACACCCATCACTTTGAGCAACTCCAATTTCAATTTCGCATAGAAGCATTACTACCAAAAAAATTAAGGTACAAAATGATAATTGCAAAATAGTAAGTGTAACTAATTTCAAAAATGCAGTGGATTAATTTATCAAGTAAAGTGAAAAAACTGAGGTGAGAACAGACTTCATTTTTTTTTTTTTTTTAATCTTATGGCATGTAAATAGGGGTTTGGGGAAGAAGGCTAGGGAGAGCTCTCCAGAACTTTTATCCTGCTTGTTACAATCTTCTTCAAGCCTACGCAAGTCATTCTAGTTATGGGAAGACATAGAACAAGACTACATCAGAGAAACCATGAAGGCAAAACCTTCCTAAGTAAAACAAGCAGTTGTTTTTCTTTTCTTTAAAAAAATATCTTTGTTATTTAACTTCATCAACTGAAAGGAAAACCTGATTGTCCAGAAGCTTCAGCCCTTCAGGTGTACTAATAAAGCTTCCAGGCTGGGTGGTCCCTGAACTTTCTGAATGCTAAGATATTTTCATTTAAATGGCAAAAGAAACAGTGCTCCTGCTGTTACAGTATGCAAATACTTCCTAAACATTCTTGGTATTTTCTCCTCATCTGCATGGCTTCTTAATCCATGGTAGCATGTAACGTGCATTTTTGCATACAAGTAAAATTCAGGCCCTCAAGTCCTACACAAAGCAATAAAACAAACACCAGAAGATTTCCCTAGAAATAGAGATAATACATGCACTTATTTTTTCTCGTGGAAGCTTTATAGAAGACTAAAGCTCCACCAAAACATATGCTAAGAGGCTTATACGCAAGGTAACACAGAAGTTACACCTGAGGCAGCACACACAGGCCCTGTGAAATGATGGTGGAAGATGCTGTGTAAGAACACTGCAGGGCACACAAGGGTCTACAAATGGTTTTGCACTACCAACCTAGAACTTTTCCTGTAGAACCATACTGGATTACAGTAAGCATCATGGAGGCAAAGAACTTGGGTCTAATTCCCTGTTAGCCTATGGAGACTGAAACACACTGACATGGTTTCACTCAGGACCAGCAATTAATACAATGACAGCAATGCTCTTGATCTCCTCCCCCTCCCACCCAGGTAGGGAAAGGAGAGAGAAAATAAGGAGAGACACTTTCTGGATTGAAAACTAAATGAGACAGCTTTAATTAAATACTAATGGTAAAAGAAAACATGTACAAATACATACAAGCATGTGTAGGAATGTGCAAGTCCCTATTGCCTCCCCCACCCCCAGCAACTCCCACGGCACCTCCTGAGCTGTGAGCAGTTCTGAAATGTCCTGGAGCACTGCTGGAGAGAGTGGCAGAGCAGACAGGAGCTGAGGGGAGAGTTGTGAGGGTCAGGAATGCATGAGCCTAGGGATCAACAGTGACAGGGAGACAGAGTCCTCCCAGGATGCCAGCCATGAATGGAAGAGAAGGGAAGAAAGGAGATGACTTCTGTGATCCGTGAATTTACACCAAATCTTACATAGATATTATGGAATACCTCTGGCCAATTTGGCTGTCTGTCTAGTCCACTCCTCCCTATGGGAGGATTATAGATACAACTCTTCTGCTCCTTTAGTGCCCAAAGCAGTAAATCCTACAAGCAGAGCAAAGTGTCCTTGGTGTCTTGGCAGTACCTATAAACATTCCAGCGTTATCAGTCCACTAGCTGGAAAACTTGCTGTGCTGCTTAAAAAGAGAGTTCACTGAAGGAAAAAAAAAAAAATCAGTAAAAGGAAAATTGGCGTCATCCTGGCTCAAACCAGGATACACACTCATTTGTTTCCCAGAAGAGTGCTTTAATTAAAAAATTAAAAGGCTGGATGGTGACAAGCTTCTTAACTGCTAAAGCTAGGTAACTACTCAGCTAAAAATTAAAATGCTATGGCACCTGGACAACCAGGGCAACACAGACCACACTATAGCCTAATAGCTGAGGCACTTAACTTGGAGAGAAGACCTAGACTCTAGTCCCTGCTCCATGGACCATTTCAGTTTTGTTACTTGCCCTCTAACAGGAAAGAAAATGCAACAGTAGTTCAAAACACAAAAATATTAACCCTGTTCTCTTCATCCCACTGCGTGGTCCAAACCACCAATTTTAAGATACTGAACCATCACCACATCTATGTCTCTTTGTGGCTCAAGCCTGTGGAGTGTTACAGAGACTTTTTTTGTTGACTATATCTCACTTCAGAAATACAAGACTTCTTATAATTTGGGCACCTCTTCAGCCATGAAACTTTTTTAATTTCAGAAGTGTATAGCTAGGGATGTAGCTCTTAATAGCACTGCTCCACAGAGAGAAAGGCAGTGCATTCCATTTTAAAGAACATTTAAAGCTTCTTCTACTTTTAATGCAGCATTTAGTGGAACAATCATAATTTCCCCAAATGAGTATTTGCTGGATCAACAGAATATTCTCTGCTCTCTGGAGCACACAAACTCTAGGAAATCCACCTTGGAAGTCTAAAACTATGACTCAGTGCCGTCCTATACACCCAACATCCACCACCACATTATATGTTAATGCTAGCCTTCTTCTTATGTCAACTGCAGCTTTTTTTCTTTTTTTTCTTTTCTTTGCAACTTGCATCTTTTGGATCACATACTATTTTTTCCCTCCATCTGAAATACATGTAAAAATCTTCAATCCAGCCTCAAAACACAGGTAATGTTCACATAGGTTGACCAATATGATAAATTAATTGTGAAGTATTTGTTCATTCTTTTAGAAATTGTTAGACACTTTCAAATACCACATTAAGTTAAAACTACTAATGGTGCTTTGCACCTTCAAGTTCTCATCTCAAATTCTTATTCCCTGGAGCAAGGAGATATGCAGTCAGAAGTAAAACCTCAGATATAAGAGGAAGCAAAATACATCACTCCCTGTATGTAATTTCCAGTGGATTAGCAGTACCTCAGTAAATTAAGATGTTTGCAAACCTTAATTATTAAAGAAATACACAGTTATTACTCTTAGAATACTATTTTTACTGCAAGTCTGTCCTTTAGTTTGGCAACTGCACTTTAGCCCTCACCCAGAAAGGTCAAACTTTGGTGATATTGATCATGACAGACTATAAGGAAAATCAAAACTCCTCTATAGACTCTGTTAGAGCTAAGTATACAACAAAACCAGACATTACATACTTATAATATATAGAACTGTACTTCTCTGAATGAGCAGAAAGGTAAATTGATATGGACAGATCTTTGTTTACTACAGAACAGACAAACTATTTATACAGGATTTTAGCTATTCAGCTAACAAATTATATGTGGAAGAATTCTGTTAAAAAAACTAAGGAACCAAAGCGAATGAGTCCAAGGACAAAGCTGTGTCTGTGTAATGCTTTCAAGACATATGATCCTGGTTACTTAATGTGAAATGGCTTAGTAAGAAACAATGTTAAAGCACAGAAAAAGCCTAAAATAACACTTTCTTTTTACACAGAAAATCAGATGTGAAATAAAATTACTCTCAACTACTGAATTTTGTTATTAAAAATGACCTGTAGGCCCTTGATGCAGGGATTGCTATATAAATATTTAATAAATGGCATCTCATTTAACACTCAAATTGACTGTGGCCTCTAAGGATCTCTGATATATAACATTATAATAGTTGTATAAGTAATTCTTAAATAACCAACAAGAGTGTTTTACTAATACGCCAAATTTCAGAAGTCAGGCTGGAGCAGCCAAAGCTAATTAGAGGAGTGAATCCAAGCTAATAGAAGAATTCAAGTTTATTCAAGAATCTCCCATATCACTGTAGTATCAGTTCTTGTCCACAGACACTCAAAAATGCATTTGTTTTAGCATATAGCCTAACTGGCATATAAGTTTCAAGACCTCTTTTTTACCTGAAAATTTGCAAAGTACATACTTAGAGAAAAGAAATCTACAAAATGTATAAAGAAAAAATAAATTACATTGGCAGAAAGAACTTCATACAGATTTACATAGCAAGCAATGCTCTCAGTTACAATTCAGTATCTGAAATAACATCCAATACAGAACAAAACAAAACAGTGACAAGTCATGCAGGACTGTGAGCTTTAAACATCTTTAAACCACATCCTTACTCAAATGATCTCATCTGAGCTCCCAATAACGGGATTTTCTTCAATTGCATTCACATAACATGGTTAAAACCCCAGTCTGTATTTTAAGATGCATCATCACTGAACAGTAATTGACATCAGATAGCTGTGTAACAGCCCAGAGGAATATTACAGATGTATTACATTTACTTAAATGGCACTAACACTGTTAAAATGTATACTTTTTTTTTTCCTATGAAGGAAACTCCTTGAAAGTATGGAAGTTGAATTTCCATTTCTGATTTCATTGAAGAGACAAGAAAAGGAGATGAATCCCCAAAGGCTCCTAAACATGTATCAAAAGGTATCACAAGTGAGAGGTAAAAATGCTATTCAACAATTGTAGGAAAACAGCCTTCAATGTAAACAGACAATAGATGTTTATAAGTCTTTACTCATCTTACAGGTTGTGTACCACAATCTATAGTAAAGTCATACAGTGGGACATTGCTTCTTTGCACTGACCTATAAAATGCCCGTATTCCTGAAGAAAGGGGGCAGACAGATTAGTAGAAAAAGCTATAAAATTTCTTATGAGGCCTTCCGCCAGACAAAAAATGCCTGTGCAAAGGCAAACTAGACTTTTCTACCTGACTAAAATGTAGATTAAAAATGCAGCAGAACACAGAGCCCAGCCTAACAAAATCTACTTTCTACAGGAAATCACTGGCTAAGTAGGGAGAGAGCATTGGGTATTGTCTGACCTCTGTAAGACACACACAGCTCACTTATTAAGCTGTCTTTATCTCAACCCACGAGTTTTCTCGCTTTTTCCTGATTCCCTCCCTCATTCCACTTGGGTGCAGTGAGCAAGTGTCTGGGTAGGGGCTCAGCTGCTGGACAGGGTCAGCCCACCACAATCATCTTCAGTGATTTCTCATAGTGACTTCCTTTGTACTGTATTAAGGCAGTAGTTACTCCAGATATATACATATCCTCTTGGACAATAGACTATTCGAGAGTGCACTGGCTGCAAAATGAAAGAAACAGAGGAAGAAAAATGAAGTCTTGAAAGAATCAACATTAATACTGTGGTCAAAAATGAAAGTGCTTACAAGCAATTATATATGGAAAAAACGTTCTTCTCAGAGCTAAGAAAGGAAAGATGGTGTGGGGGAATGGGGGAAATAAAAGTATTTCATTGAGTTGCTCAGGAAGACAAGGCAAAGTGGAAGAGATGCCTTGTCGTGTCAGATTTAAAAAAAAAAAAAAGAGAGATGGGAAAACAAAGGTAATTATGAATATTGACCTGATAACCTGATAATGAAATCTTAAGAGTCCAGGACATGTCATCTCAAAACAGGTCCAGACTAAACAGTTCCAGGAAAAAAAGCACTTGACATTTAACAGAAATTCTGTAAGAATTGCATTCAAGAGGTTGACTTTTTCACCTAACACCAAAAATAACCAGAATAAGATATATGATGTATTTTGTATCAAAGCATGAACACCCAAAGGAAAAACAATCTAAAAAGTAAACAACACTGCTAAGAAAGATTTCAGTATAACTTGTCACGTTACAGGCAACAAAAGGTATTACCGTCAGTCCCAAAGGAAGTATGCCTTTGTCAATTCACAAAGAACAAGACTTACACAAGAACAGAAATAATGGTAACTGAAAATTCTTTTCAATACAAAATAGCAGAAAAGCACTGAAAAGCCATTTCCAGTATTTTGCTAGCACAATCTAAATCAAATGCAAAAATGGAAGGTCAGACATGGAAGAAGATGACAGCAAAGGAATCTGATGACCTTACTTCTTTATCTTCCATTGTTTTTAAAGAAGAGCTCAGTTTGGTTTTTTAAATGCTTTATTCTCTTGCAAGCAGTAAGAAAGTAGTGGATTCAAGCATTTTGCTTAATGGTGAGGAGGTGAAGCAAAAGAGGAACTCGTGAAAATCTTGAAAGTACTTCCCTCTCCCCTTTTTTCCAAAACTTTAATTTTTATATCAATTGTAAAAGAAGCCGTAATTAAATTCTGAAATCTCACCGAATTCCTAGTAGTTCTATACAGGTTAATAAAAGTAATTCAAATAGATAGAATCTAATGTTCTCCTGAAAGAATACAGGACATGAGTAAAGCAGGAATAGATTCACAGATCAACCAGACATCACCAGAAGTAGGACAATCACTTTAGAAACAGGAAGCCAATCACTTAGTATCCAAGAAAAGGAGAAATATCCCACAAACAAACAGCATATGCTTCTGTGTGTGTGATTAAGTGAATGGAAGGCAATTGAGTTTTGGGCCACTGTATGTAGCCTTGGGTCAATGACTCTCAAATTGCACCCAGTGGACAACAGGTGGTGCACAAAGCTACCAGATGTGATCATACACATTCTGTAGAGTGTGATTTCTGATTTTTCCAACTGAAGTTTGATAAAGGTGCACTGCAGTAATAGTACAAGTTTTGAGGGCCTGAAAACAGTGTGTTCCCTAAGAACATGGGGCATTAATGCCTTGGCCAAAGACCAGTTTTTCTCATGCATTATTACCAAAAGAAAAAAATCCCACCTTTCTACTGGAAACAACTTGCTCCCATCTCTACTGTGTGGGCACAAGCATTTACTTGTAGTAAACTAAGAGAAATTAATTTAAAAATAGCTTGGCAAAATACTATCATCTGGACCAGTTCACATTTTGTTCACCGTGTATGTATGAACAATTTTGCTGGGGTAAATGAGAGCTCATGGACTGGATTACTTCTCTAGGTGGGATTAATTTGACCATTAATAAAACGGAGTAAAAGATAAATTTATCATAGAGACTTGCTATAAGATTCAATACCCATCAACTTTAACTAAGACTCAGTGAGGGATTTTTAATAAGAGACTCCTGGGATTACAAGCATTTGGTATATTTCGCTTATTTCTTTATTCTTTTTATAAAACAAATTTCCTGATTTTGCCTGTGTTAAGCAATGTGTTCAACTATTCTAGTGAATGGGATGCTTGAAGATACCTAGAGGCATGATCACTAAGTGCACAATTTTTTCCCTATCTAATTAGACTGCTTTTCTTTAACAGCCTTTACACTTAATTTGTATAACCTCAGTCTCTACATTCTTTGCTAGAAGCTCTACTTTATTATATGGTTTTGATTTATATAATGTGGCTATCTGTCTCCTCTATACTTTCTTTTTCTCCAACTTCCCATAACATTCCATTTTTATTATTAATCTTTTTCTTCTAGGAGTGGTTTTTAATGTTAGGAATGTTTTTTCAGTGACTACAGCATTTCAGTATTTTCTGCTATTTCAAAATCACTCTTCCACTGTAGATGTGTCTTAATATTGAAGATGCTACTTACAACTTTTTTAGTTGTTTTTTTTTTTTTAGTTTTGCAACTTACAAAACTCAGTTTAGCTAGCTACCTTCATCTCCAAGCACTGCATCTGGATGCCAAAACCACGGTCAATACATAATTAGAAGCCATGGAGACCACAGAAACTTACAATATTGGACATACACAGGGACCAGCAGGCTTCTGATTTGCAGTCAAATAAGGCCTTAAATAAATGTACATGGTCCACTGACCACAATTAGATAACGAAACTAGCTGTTCTCCTTCTTCATTCCAATCCCTCCCCCTTTTTAAGGAAATAAGAAACCCAAAGCCTGACTTCCCAACTATCTGATGCCTGTGACTGGTTGTTCCAACTGCCTGCATCATATGGACAACAGTCCACTCAAGAAAAAGGTAATTATGCTGTTCAGGTCAGCAAGAAGGTATGCAGCACAAAAGTGAAACTAGAACATTTTCTTGCATGCAGATGTTTTAAATAGCTGGTGTACAGACAAGTGTCCAACAAAAGAAAGAAAAGTCAATTGCATATCATATGGTGTCCCTGCTCATAGCAGGGAGGTTGGAACCTGATGATCTTTAAGGTCCCTTCCAACCTTAACCATTCTATGATCAACAGCAATTTAGTACATATTAGCTAACTTGTCTGGTAAAGATACTCTTAGAAAAAACTATACTGAGTGTAAGTAAAATGACAGATTGAATGCTGACAAAGAAGTGTCTCAAGCAGAAGGCAAATTAGATCTGGTAGAAATAGGTAATTTGTCATATATATAAAATGTAATTATTATTTTATATCTAATATAATAAATGTTTATATGTGTATATATAAAAATAATATGTATATAGTCTTCAAATTACTTCTGTCAGGCATACTGGAGTCAAGATAATAAGTTATAAAGACTAAATGTTGGAAGCTTTGGCTATTAAAAATTAACACATTAATAAAAAGATACCCTACTTGCCTGTAAGCACGTAATGTAGTGTTCACCTTTTTCTAAATTTAACACTGCAGAAGTCTAATGTCCACCTTTTCTAGGTACCCAGCATACACAAGTTACCAAATGCTCGGGTCTTCATTAAGCACAAAAGTCTAGCACAGCCTTCATAGACACCTAGCTGCTACTCACACAAACCAAAAAGCTTACATATAAAATGGGAAAATATATCTTGACTTACCTCCTCTTCAAAATAATTTCCTATAATGGGCAAATCCTTCCCTCCCTTCGTTGTGTTTCTTTCCCTGGTTGTTATTCAGTAGAGGCAATGTCTTTGCTCGTCAATCACGACAAGCTAGTAAATAACACTGAGAGTATACCTGGCCTGAAAAAGCAACACTTGCAAGAAAGGAGACAACACTTAGTTAGATAAAGGAGTGTCAAGACTATTTTCTGCATAATTGCAAGTGAACTACACAAAACCATCACATGAAAACATCTGTTTGAGAGAGCACCTAATTACCCAAACACAAAGAATTTCTCCATCTGCCTGTTTTTTCCTGCAAAGGCTGCTAATTGGAATGTGAGCATCTAGGGGGTTAAGTTTAAATTCATGCTTTGAATTAATTGTAATATATATTTTGCTGTAGCCTCAAAGGGCTCCAGGCTGATGTTTTCACAATATCTTAAACACAGAGCAGAGCAAGCTCTTGAATGTGCCCTAATTGTTAGATACTTTCTAGATGCTAATAAGATCTCAATGATTCATTTTAAACTGTTTTTTGTCTTCACATTTTTCATATGCACAGCTGAATTTACTTTCTAGAGGCTGAAGAACAAGTAGAACACTTTTAGCAGGTGTTCATTTGGTGCAGAAAAAGGATACTAGGAATAATTCGAATATGAAGACTTGCTAAAACTATTGAGGAGGGTACCAGAAGCTGCTACTGTTCTGGTAAGAAATACTGAAAATTATTACTGTTTCACATCTAAAACCTCCCTTATGATTTGATGAGTCCTCACAGCATCTTACACATAACAATAACCAAATACAAGACGCTATCAAGGAATTAAGAGATTTTTCTAATATTAAGGATAATCCATGGTGTCCCAGTTTAATGCTATACAGAAATTCACCTCACATGCCTATTCCAGAAAGACATTCTGCTCATCAAAGCATTCAAAAAAAAGTCTACTTGAACCCTTTTCTGACAAAACAATGGTGAAATGACAACTAGTATTTTCAGTAATTCTCTTTGATCAACTGCCAAGCCAAAGAGAAAAGTCATGTACTGAAACCATTGTGCATAAACTAGAGATAACACACATAGAATCACAAAACACTCCTTGGAATAAAGAAATATGAACAGGCAGGTGAGCATCCCTGAATCTTAACAATCACAGGAAATTCTTCAGTGGTTGCTTTTTTCAGCAGTTGCTTTTAAAATGAACTTTAAGAGTTTCCATTTTGATCTTCGATGCTTAGAAAAAAACCCTGAGTCTCACTCAAATAAGAAAGTTCTGCACACTGGAGACACTAGTAATAGTTTTAATTTTTACCCTGCTGGAACTCAACTGGCAAGGTCAAATCTTAAGGTTTTACAGCTTATTTCCCTACTGCGGAACAGTGTGCTCCTGAAAAACAGATGTCAGAATAGCATTAGATTCTGAAGCAGTATAAATGTACCCAACTCGAATGGTATACATCTTAATAACATGACCATACCCAACTTCTTAAAGCTCTGTGCCTTGCCTTCTGTTGAAAAAATTATGGCATACAGTGATACCCTAAAGTCACATTTACTTGAAAAAAGTTCTAAGCGTTCTCTCAAAAATCGCAAGACCCTCTTAAGTCTTCCAGTTTATTCGACCTACCTTTTACTGGTTTCTTCTTTTCTTTATTTTGCTAAATAAATGCCAGAACAAATGTCTGCACGTACAGAATGGTTTGGAATCCCTCGCAATGGAAGGCTGAAAGAAATTTCCCCCTCAGACTTTTCAATCTGTTTAAAGTCATCATTAAAAAAGCATACAATCAAGTACAATAACTAGAAGTACTTTCATTTAGATTTATCTAAAGCAAATAGCTAGGGAGTTATACCTCATCGATCCACTAGTTTGCCAAATTCCCAACTAGTGCCACATTCAGTGTCTCTTCAAGAATTACTGGATGAAGGCTTTACAGACTTCACCTCAGGCCTTGCTATCAATCCCTCCCGAAATGGCTTATCCCAGGGCATTAGAAGAAGCTTGCTAAGAGAAAAGGTGGTATTTTTTTAATGGTAATCTCTGCCTATTCTGTCATTTGCAGAGATCCTAGAAACCTTCCCATTCTGAGCCACATCTGCAGGATACATCACTGCAATTTATTTTAATTCCTAAAGAATGCATATTGTTCTTCATCCTTACAGCTTCCCATAAAACGATTCTGAATAACCACTCACTTCCTAAATTTCAGTATTAATTTAAATCCCCCCAAGCATAAATTAAAAAAACACCAAACAACAAAAAGCAACAACACCCAAAAAAACCCCAAAAACCAAAACACTGGCAAAAAACAAAAATACACACCATATATACTTAAATTTCTACTTCCCATTTTTAGGTCTCAAAGGTCATATATGATACAGAGGAAAAACAAAACAATAAATCCAAGAAAGATTTTTCTAATGAAAAATACTCCGCATAGATTTTAAGTTCCCGACAACATAGAACATAATCAAGAAAATGAAGAATTTCATAATCATACAGTAAGTACTCAAAAGCCCAAAATACATTCTAGTTCAAAGCCTACATTTGTTCTGCTTCTTCACTCTACTACATAATAAGTGATATAATTTAATTAAAAAAGGAAAAGGATATCTGAGAAACACGTATTTTCATGGTTGTGATCCTAAATACGTATGCAGTACTTAATATACTACTGTATTGATCTACTAATGTAATTTGTAGGTTGATTACATAATGAAGTGTCATATTAAGTATAAAACTATTAAAGATTACTGTTCTAGGTAACTCTCTTGCATATGGAGCTAAATTAACATTGAGTCAGTTCTTTCAGGTCTTGGTATACATCAAAAAACACTTTACTGCACAAAAATAGATTTTGTAATACATAGCTATTTACTAAATCACTGAAGTCAGCCAGAGGAAGTTTTGCTATTTATCTCACAGTACGAGGAACAGACAATGCATTTTATTCCTTGCAAAATACCATTAATATCATTCACCCACCTTGTAATAGCAAGATAGAGCCCTGTTTTGTCAGGGTTTTGCAAAATGTGCTCAGAAGATTATTCTTAAGGGTTTATGCTAATTTTTTCCACTTGACAAGTAAGTTAGGCATAAAATAGGCCTCAGCAAATTAGTATGAAAGCAAAACAAGTAAACAAAACATCACATACAAATCTCTTACTTGCAAAATAAGATTTTCTTAGATAACTACCTAATAAAGTTTATTTTTCCCAAGCACTTTTTTATTCAATTACTGTTACTTGTAAACTTCAACTTACTTTTCTCAATAGTTTCGTGATTAAAAAAACACCAAACAACAACCTAAAAGACTATGCTACTTCTTTATAAATTAAAAACATCCCAGATAAAAAGGTTGCTACCTCCTAATTTCCCACATGGTTGTTTATCACCCTCCTATTCTCCAAGAACAGCTTTTTCAGTCATTCTGCTAAACTTACAAGAAGGATCCTGTCATACATAAGATCACTAATATAATTTCAATACAAGAAGAATTGCATACTACATCTACATATAGGAATTTAATGTAAATTATTTCATTTAATCCACAATTCAAGACCTTATAATATTCTATCAAGAGCTAAAATTTTTCTCATTTTTAGCTAGCATGTCTTCCCATTGCACAATATCAATGTCGCAAATTGCAGACAACAAAAGCTATACTTGCTGATGTCCAAAAAAACCTTGTTAGCAAAACTGCTTCAATCATTGAATAAGAAAAAAATATTCCCCACATATTCAAAATAAACTTTTTTTACATGAACAACAGAAAAAGCAAAGTGAGAATCTTAACTTCACAAAGGCACCGCACAGCGTATTTCTTTGCTTTTCAAGTGTTACAAATGTCAAGATAGACATTTTCAGAAAAGCTATTGGTGAAATACAAGGGTGTGTAGTGAGAGGACAAAGGGTAATGGCCTTAAACTGGAAGAGGGAAGATTTAGGTTAGACATTAGCAAGAAATTATTTAGTCTGAGGGTGGTGAGACACCAGAACAGGTTGCCCAAAGAAGCTGTGGATGCCCCACCCTGGAAGCATTCAAGCCCGGGTTGGATGGGGCTTTGAGCAACCTGATCTAGTGGGACGTGTCCCTGCCCAAGCAGGGGGTTGGAACTAGATGATCTTTAAGGTCCCTTCCAACCCAAACCATTCTATGATCCTATGAAATCCTAATATGATTTAAAACTATCTCTGAACAAAGAAGCTATACTCTCTTACTTGGAAAAACAAACAAGCAAACAAACACTCTAAAAGGTGAGAAATTTTCTGTCTCCGTATCGGGCTTTTGTATGTTAGGCTCTCCAAAGCGTGGACTGATGATCATATATTCTGTTACCAGCCAGTTAACAAAGCCAGCAAACCAAGTAAAGGTTATTAACAGAACTTAGTTCTCATGAAATCCACAATTGCTTATTTTTTTTAATTAAGTAGCACAGAAAGTTTTCCTGCAGTGCCGGAAAAGGGGACAAATATAGACCTAGAAAATTAAATGAAAGCATAATGTAATGGATAAGCTCTGTATCACTAAGTATCAACTACAGACATGGAGCATGGTCAACAACGGAATTCTTTCAACTGTATTTGGGTAAGTAAACTCCAAATCAAGAAACACTGATTAGACAAGACCTCTCCCCCCTACTCTGTGAGAACACAAACCTCCAAAGGAATGGCCATTTCTTACCTAAGTAGGTGTCAATTAAAACATGTATGTATAGTTGGGAAATACTAGCTTGCTTTACGTGCTTTTAACTTCAGTTTTCATTTCTTGCCGTTCAAAAGAAACAGTATCATTGCAAGCAAATTAAACTGTGAGTCTGCTTTATCAGTGAGATTCCAGTCACCAATCTTTGTTCCACACTATACATTAAAAAACAGGGGAAAAAATAAAGGACTTTCTTCCTCTTTAACTATAAAAGGTAAAGGCTCCTATTCAGCACTGTTAATCTATAAAAAGGAAATTGGACAATTGTGCAGATTGCACCTAGCAGACCTAAAAGCTTATCATCATAGCCATACAAAAAATGAGAAAGAAACACTTGTGAAAACTTAGGGCTTCAAATGGCAAAGAAGGAGATCTCCTAGTTTCTATGGATAAACTCAACGTTATGATAGTCTTCACATTTGGGAAAGACAAAAATCAATGTTGCTCAGAGTCTAGAATGTATTACTCTTAGCGGAAGAAAAGCTTTCTCTGCTTCTAGAATTCATTTGCTGAACTAAGCTTTTTGAAGAATACTAAGGCCCCTAAGAAAAGCTACCGACTTGAATCTATGTTTTGAAGACAAGTACCCAAGAAGATGCAGCTTTTGAGAGAAAGGCAGACCACAAGCAAAAAGCTAACCAACTTCAACTTAGAAAATTAGGGCAATTTGACAGTAAGTCCTAGCTTAACTTAATGTCATTCCTTACTCTCCCACCCACACGCCTATAAGAAAGTTTACCATAACTTCCAATGCAGGTACAAAACATGAACAGCATCCCCACTCAGAAAAGATCATGCAACTTGCATGCTAGTAATGAAATGTCTTAAGAGGAAAGTTGTGAGAAGGTACCTCAAAATAGGAGAGGCATATGAATTTTTAGTTGGAAAACAAACAGCATATGTATTTCTAAAACAGTCTGACCAACAAATAGTGACACCCTAAGCATTTTGTTCCCCATGTTTCTCAAATATATTTTTTACAAAACTTTTACATTGGTGAACTTCAGATTTGCCCAGCTAATCTCTTTGTTTGGATGATATTCACAGGTAGACAACACCCTTGCTATCTGAGAAGAACACTTGCTTCAAAATGATACATCCAGACATAATATGTATGTGCTGTTATTTCAACAAACTAAATGGTCTCAGACCCTTGAAGATGCTAGTGTAATCTTTCACATTACAGTGTTAAGAGGCTAAAGAAGGTCTGAGATTACACATTCAGAACCCTCTGTCTGCTTTATTGCATAGGCTCTTGGCAAAAACTATAATTCAGAATGTTTTAATCTTTACTTTTTGGAAGTAAGGAAGAATAAGGTACCTGAAGTAGAAATCATTGGTGAAGGGTTGCATTTTTCCAAAACCCCTTATTCCCTTTAATTGTAAAAATGTTTCATAAAGGTGAAAACCTGTATATCCATTTTTTAAGCAATACTAAATACGGTAAAATTATCCTGAAAAAGAAAGTTAGCCCGAGATTACTTTTTTAAAACAAGCAAGAAACAATACAAAGAGAGAAGCAATGACAGGAAATGCTGTTTGTGTCTGCTGCTGATTTTCTCACAGACCTACCTCCAGAGCAGATAAACACTGAATAAAGCTTTACTAGCATTTTTATTAGGAATATTCTGAAAAAAAAAACGTAACAAAACATCAAGTTTAGACCAGGTACACTAGATGCTTCCTGGAAAGAAAACATGAGAGGTAAATAAAGAGAAAACATGGATGGAGCGGGAAAAAGACAAAATAAAAGAGCAACCAGAGAGAATCGGAGTCTCTTTTTTCCACCAGGCTAGTGGAAATGGCAACATCGTTTAGATCTCTCTGAACAGTTCTAGACAAGGGTCTGCTTAGTCCCTCAGATAAGAAGAAAGGTCACAGATTATGTAACTTTTACCAATATCACCACCAGTGAACGATGACCTAATATTGCTTCAACTCTGGGCACTGCACACATTTTCTTCTCTTTTCTAGCCAACTTCACCATTACAAAATGCTGTACTTAGTAATCCAGATGCAATATCCTTACATAAATGCTAACTGATTAACAACCATTCTGTTAGAGATACCCGAACATAAAAGGCTTGAAAGGGGCAACCAGGATAATTCCCTATCAGGAGTTGTATTTTACTAAGGAAGCATTGCTGCACAACACGATAGACTGAGCATTAATATAATCCTACCTTTACCGTAAATATAGTAATTTTTCCTCTTTTTATTTGTTTATCTACCCACATTTCTTGTTTGTCTGTTTCTTTTTTAAACGAAAACATGTGGAACACATAAATGACAAAGCTTTGGCCATTGCTAGCCCAACTCTGCTATCTCATTCTCCATTACAAAAATCTCCCAGTCTGATAGTTAGCATCAAGATCTTCTTAAAACGTATTTTACTATAAGGGTAACCTCATGACAACATTAACACTGATGCTCTATTATTAGCTCATATGCCTGCACTATGTATCAATGGTAGAAGAGGGAAAAACTAGGTTAGGAATTTCAGTGAGCAGTAACTTTAGTCTGAGCCCTTCTTTAAACACTGGGGCTGAATATGACACTTCCATGGTTGCATTCTTTTCACATGTGGCAAAATGTGTTGAAATGTGAACGTGGAAGACTAGAATTCAATTTTCTACCCACAAACTAGTGAGACTCCTATTCGTATAAGACATAACCCTCCAGTTTACAACAAGTTTCACAGTTTTGTAATCCATCATTGTTTATATTTCCTCCTGTTTCAGTAGATAAGCTTAACTCTACACCTTGCTGTGCAGAGACTCAAAAATAAACATGAATGACATCTGCAAATCAGCAGATGCTGTATACTCTACAGTACTTTTGCAGACTTCAGGAAGATAGTTCTCTCACACTGAGAAAATGTCCTACTTATCAACTCCATTCTTCTCATTGACTCTTAACTAAAAGACCTTGACGGTTTGGATATAAAAGAAGTTAACAAGTAATTTTTTTAAAAAAACAAGGTGCTGCATTCAGCATAATTTTGCATTTGAACACAATAAGTTACTTTGGCTAAACAATAATCAAAATTTCTATTTGCCTAATCCATTCCATCTGCCTTAATTTGCCACAAGTAATGAAATAACACATTTGTTTCTAGATAGGAAACTAGCTATACACACACAAACACAAAGGTCTCTTAAGCAAAACTACACACAATAACTTACTCAAAACAAACTGAATGCAATGAAACTACACTATATGACAAATACTATTCACTCCTTACAAATATATTCTAAAGCCATGTGCATCAATCTCAACAACAGACAAGGTTAAAAACATGCCCAAACAATTTTTTAAGTCCTTACTTAAGCATACAACATTATTCCAAATAAATTCAAAGGAGTTACTTCTAAGTAAATTTAAATTCCATCCAAATACTACCACAAGGTGCAACAATGGTACTTTCTAAACTGAATATACCAGGAGTAATAGGAACATAAATCTATATGCCTGTGCTGATAAGCCCACAAGTATATACTGCTAACAAAACAAACATATGGGTATGATCTTAATTAGAAAAGCTAAAGAAGTCATGTTAATTATCTAATTTCTGATCACTGAGCTATTCTAAGTGATTAAACAAAAAAAACCCAAAAAACAGTGCTCATACCTAACCTTTCCATTCCTTCCTACACCAGCCAAGAAGCAATTATTAGTTCATTTATATGAGACAAATTCAGAAGTGTGAATTTTTAAATTTGCTGTCCTTCCACAGCAGAAACAACTAGGGTGTCCAAACGCTCTGCAGTACAAATATTCTCTTCCAGGGGCTAAAGGAAATGCCAGAGAGGAAAATAATTACGTTTGGCCAAATATATGATATTAACACATTTGTATAAAAGTTTATTTCATGTCTAAAAACTTACACAGAAATGGACACCGAAAAAGGGCTAGGAAAATTGTTAGAAACCAAGGTGTCCCCTTTCAAAATGGCAAAATAATTATTTGCAAAATTTTTCATTCTCCAATTCAAAACAATGGCATTAAAGGGAAAAGGACTAAAACTGTTCTATTTGCTGATGCCTTTTGTTTTTCCTTTGAAAACAAAAAATTAAAATCAGGCCACATGCTCTCCTCAATGGAATTGCAAATTACGATACAAAGTTAAAAGAGTTTAATAGTGCTCAAACAGGATTTATAGTACAAAACAAAAACCCATGTATTCTAAAAGATTACCTGAACCTATTCCGGGACTTAATAATTATTTAAATGATTGCAACACCACACGTATCAGGTACTGCATTCTGGGAACATTTTCAGGTGAAAATTATTACAATTCACTGATCAGCAGAAAATATTAATCCAAGTTACACTGCATGAAGTTGTACAAAATATGGAAAGAGTATTCTGTTAATAGACATCTCCTTCTCACTTTAACTTTCACAATACTCTGCAACTGCATGCATATTCTAGCTTTCAGGAATAAACGGTACAAACTCCCCCAGTCTGACTTTTGCATACGATCAAACCTGCCCTGCCCTTACTAAGCATATGACTGCCTGAAACTGGAAAGAAACGCTAAGGAGTTCCACTTCTATTATAACATGCTTTTCTAGCGATTTACCGTCAAAATAACCTTGCAGCCAAACGCTTCTCAGAAAGGGATGGCCTCCTGCCCCCGGCACCCCCCTCTCGGCGGCGGGGTTCAGCACTCGGCCGGGGAACAGCGCACGCCGCGCCGGGGGCTCCGCCGCCCCGCTCCCCCCGCCGGGCTGGAGCTCCCCCAGCACCGCCAGCATGGGACCCGCCTCCGAAGGAGGCGTGAGACGGGGGCGTTCGAATTAAATATTTCTGGGTTTAATAAATAACTTCGGGGTTGACTCCAGGGCTCTTCTCCAACGAACGCATTCCCTTTCAGCCCGTGCATCTTCCGACCCTAAGCGTGCTCACAGCACGGCTGTCCACCAACAGTAATGTATTCCCGGACTCCCGACGATGGCTTGACAAGCAAAAATGTCATTAAAATCTTTCGCTCCTTCTTTCAACAGAAACAGTATTTGCGCACTTATACACTCGAACCCCTCGGGGTTTCATTTCTGGGCGCACCGCGCTTCCACCGGAGTGCCGAGAGCCACGGTACACCCGAATAACCGTAAAGGCCCCCCCCAGCGCCCCAAAGGCCGAAGAAACCCTGAAGCCTGTAAGCCATGTACCAGCTACGGCTCTGGGAACCATTCTGTGCAACCATCGCGTGTCATATGCCAGGGGTTTATTAAAGGATCGTCCATGCGCTATGAACAGCAGCATCACACATGCCCTCCACCCTCTCCCAACAGAAGGCACCCATCCACCCCCCCGAAAGTAAAGGCCAGGGAGGGGGAGGGGAAGCAGACATCCTAAAGGTGTCTGCCGTGCAGACCCTGCCACACTCAAAGGCATCCCCCGGGCAGGGAGCTCAGGCCGCCTCCTGCTGCCGCCGCCGCCCGGGGAAGGCAGGCCCGACTCCCGCCGGCCCGCAGCCTGCAACGGCCACAGGCTCCCTTCTCAAACGCCTTCGCACCCACAGCTTCGCCGCGTTTGGAGGAAGCCCAGCTACGACTCGAGCCCCCGTTCCCCTCGGCAGACATCCACCCCCGCGCCGCGTCCCCTCTAGGTGGGCTATCGCCGAGCCAGTCCCCCGAGCTGCGTCGCCCAGCAGCCCGCTCGCTCGCCCGCCTGCGGCAGCGGCGCCCAACGCCGCCCGGCCTCGCGCACACGCTCTCCACCGCGGCGCCGGCGGTCTGAGCGCCGCCCCCACGTCCCCGTCCCCGGGCCCGGGCCTCGGCCTCGGCTATCGCACGCACGGCGGAGCGGCGACTCCCTCCCTGCGCAGCGGCGGCGGCGGCTCCGCCACAGGAGACGGCCGCCGGGGCAACCCGCGGGGCAGCCTGACGGCGCGCACCAACTGGCGGCGGGCGGCCGCCTGCCGCCTCTCCCCCCGCCTCTCCCTGTCGCCATCCCCGGCCGCGGCCCGTTACCTGTGAGGACCCCGACGCGGATTTGGTGGTCGTGGTTCGTTAAAATCATCCCCTCCGACGCCATGTTTCCCGGCGCAGGCACTGCACTGACAGGGAGCGAGCGGGGGGAGGGGGGAGGAGGGCGAGAGCGGCGCGAGCGCAAAGGGGGAGGAGCAGATGAGAGGGGGCGGTTCCAGGGGGCGGGGCCAACCCGGGAGGGGAGGGGCGAGCTCCAGTCTGGGCGTGTAGATACAACCGCGCGAAGAGGAGGGGAGGGTGTGGGGTGCTCCGCGCGAGCCTTCGAGAGCGAGCGTAGCGTGCTGCGCGCGGCCCAGGCAGTACCAATCCAGTGCCGAGGGCGCCGGTTACCGCCGATCGGGGCCGCCGCGTGACGCCAGGCGCGTCGCGGGGACGGCCTGGGGGGGGGGGGGCCGGCTGGGCCGGGCACGGGAACGCGGCCGCCGCCGGCTGCGTAGCCCGTGCGGTATATCTGCCCTTACGGACCCTTTGGCAGGCTGCAGCCTTCACCCCGCCCTGCCGCTTCATCTCACACCGACAGCTCTGACACCGGAGGTGCTGGCGGGGGCTTGTCTCTGCTCGCCCGGCAGCGCAGCGCCGCGGCGAACGAAGCGGCCGCGGGCACCTGAACCCGCTGCCTGACCCAACGGCGAGCTGGCCCCCTGGCTGGCTTCCGCGGAGATGCACGCTCAGGCCGTGCACCGGCTGAGCCTTGGCCCCTCCCCGCCTCCCTCTCCCTGGAGTGAGACGGCACCGCTGCCGCGGAGCACCCTCGGCACCGCTGGGCACCGCCGGTTCGTTCCCATGTTTTTCACCCGGGTGATGCCCTGCCACGCCAGGACCAGTGCCAGCGCCGGGGAGCCGGCACCGGCACACGCTGCGCGGCGGGAGGAGGGCCGGTCTGCCCGGCTCCGCTAACTGCAGGTGCAGAGCGGCGGTGCTAGGGAGCGGCCAGCCCCGCTCCCCGGCCGCAGCTCAGCGCACAGCCAGGTTGCTCTTGGTCACCAGAATCCGAAGCCCTTTTCATAAATTAATTACACTGTGTTAACAGATCAATTTTTCAGAGCTCGGGTAATGGGAAAGGATGGATAGGAAGGATAGCAATCACCCCTTCTTTTGGTTAGCCAGAAACAGACAAAATTTTCCCAACAACTTTTTAGTCCCCAGCAAGATGTTTTTGCAATCTTCCCAGGCCTCTTTCCTTCTCTCCCTTTCGAGCTCTTCCCCTCTCCTCAGAGATGAAAGCTGCTGTTGCACAGCCTGTAGATAAAGCAACTTAGTACCATAACAAGTATCTTTACCTTGTCTTACAGAATCACAGAATTGTCACAAATGGAAAAGACCTCTAAGATCTCCAAGTCCAACCGTCCACCCAGGAGAAGACAAAAAAGAAGACAAAAAAAAGCACACAACACCACCATGCCCACTAGAGCATGTCCTGAGGTTGCCACATCTACACGTTTTTTTTAATACCTCTGGGGATGGTGAGTCCACCTGGGCAGCTTTTTCCAGTGCCTGACCACTCATTCGGTGAAGAATTTCTTTCTAATATCAAGTCTAAACCTCCCCTGATGCAACTTCAGGCTATTTCCTCTTGTGCTATTATTATTCACTTGGGAGAAGAGGCCAACACCCATCTCACTACAGCCTCTACTTGAACTATATTATGTGGGAAACTGTCTGGAAGCAAATATTTAAACTCGCTTTCAATGAATATGTAGGCAAATACCTTCCACATTTAATAGCAACGCCGGCAACTGCAAATGATAACCCCATGTCGGAGTTCAAGATGTCTGACTGTAGCAAATATGTGTATTTTCAGATATTTCTGTTGAGGTTTCAATACTATCATGCTAATAGCAGACTCTGGATTGTTCTCCTTTTGCCTTTGTACTACGAGGCAGTTATTGAAAGCATTTGTAATTTGCATATACATTAATAAACGATTTCAGGAGTTTCCTCTTTAGTGTATCATTTTCTTAGATGGATGACTAGCACAAAAAACAAAGGCCTGAAAAAATACCCTATGTCTCAGGGAAAGCTGTACTAGTAGCACTTTGATGGGGTGGTGCACCAGCACGCAGTATCAGTATTGCTATATTGGCACAGCAGTTGCAGTGTGTGCAGCCACAGAGACTGAGAATTCAGGCTCCAGAGATCTCTCGTTATGCAATGGTATAATACAACATATGTGGGTGGGTGTAAGCCTGAACCCAAAACAGCATGGTTGCTGAAGATATACTGCATCGCTGGTGCTCATACTGCTGTTCCCTCACAGGTTCAGTCACTATGTGTTGAATATTCTGCTGTAGACAAGGCAAAAAGACTTTTTTTTCTTTCTCAAACGTATCTGAAATTATCTAAAGTACAAGCAAGTAGCTTGACATTTTGTAGCTTCCTGCAGAGGATTCTCACACCCTACACTAAAAACAGTATTGTTTTTCTTGAATATCTCACAGTCTCCCTGTGCAGCCTGTTGATTTGTTGCTCTAGTGGATGTTAACAAGGAGAGGCAGAATTCAGATTTCACTAGCAACATTAGCTTTAGTACTTCCTGGCTTGTAAGTGCATACTAGTGGGATCTGTGTGGGATTTTTTGTATAGAAATGTAGTAGAGGATTGTATTAATGTAAGGAAATAGTATAACTTTACAATTTTTTAAAAGGCTGAGTCAAGAAGAAACTGAAATCAATAGGAGGGGTTTTATTACCATGGTACGAAAGTCCTTGTAAACTAGATTGTTAATATAGTGGTAGCTCCACAATAGCTCAAGAGCAGGTTGTAAACAGGATGATGTACTGCAGTCAAGTTTTTAACAGAGTAAGGAAACAAGTGTGTGTGACGAAGAAACTTTTTACTGCAGGGAGACATTCCAGGAAATACATTGGCAATCCATACCAGAGTTCACGTTGAGTGTCCAGAGGAAAACAAGCTTCCTCATTAAAGTCAATAAACAATGGAGAGTCACATTTTGTCCTGGCCATGTCAGTACTGAAGTATAACGCAACTTGGTAACCTCTCAGGAAATGTTTTACATTACTTTGTCTGCCAGCTGTTAATTATCAATATCTGTCCATTAACAAGGCCTTTCATTAAGCTGGTTCTTCCAGCCATGTTTGTTCCATGTAGTCTTAGTCCACTGGCCAACATAGTAGATTTTCTTATTTTATCATGAACACTATAGAATGACATATTGGGTGAAACAGTTTGAGCATACAGGATGAACTTGTTCAGCTACCTGTAGAAATCTGGATGGAAAAAAAAAAAGAAGATGCCTCAGTCTGATTACAGAAAGACACCAGTTTGTTCTATTGATAGCAGCATGGGTAAGGATGATTTAAAAATGCAGAGACACATCATATTTAGAATAGGTGTTCAATATCATTTCTATAACTTTGTTGTCACACAGGTCTGATTTTTTTTTTTTTCAGTGGCTCCTTAAATGTAATTTCTTAACTCTGCTATTTTTTATTTTGAATTGGTTGGCTAGCTGGATCAGCAGTGGGACATAGCTCTTCAACTGTGTGCTGTTGGTACAGATCCAGCTGAAGTCATGAAGTAGCTGGCTTAATGAATCATTAATGGAATTCAGAACGTTTAATTTCTATGCCACTGGTGCAAATCCAAGTAAGGTCAAGAGACTAGCTGGCTCAGTGGCTCAGTAATAGGAAACAGACTTCTACCTCCAGGTTATTGATGCGAGTCTATCAAGGGTCAGGAAACTCTAAGTTTTGAGACTTTAAAAGAAAAAGATTTCCAATGCAGCCATTGGTTTAAAGTCAGTCTGTTATACATTATTACCTTCTGATATGTTTCAATAGTCTGTATTGATCTATAAATTTTGAAAAAGGATAGTATAGACATTTGTGCAATCACTGATACAGCACAATATTCATCACTCTAAAATAAAGTACAAGAGGTGATTTCTCCAAACAGTCCCTTCCTTTAGGCAAGCATCTAGAGAAAAGATGGAATGTGAACCACGTTTTAGCTATGTGAGGCTAGTAAACCATCTGAATGTCCTAGTGGCCCATACCATAGTCCATCCTTGCCACATCATCTTTGCCAGCAGCCTCCTGAGAACCTTCTCTGGGTTTACACCACCAGTCAGGAGTAGGACCTAGCTTCAGTGACTGTCCTAACTATCCGTAGGAGAGAAAATGTGTTTTGTTTAGGGCAAAATTCCATTACTCCTTGCACTGCACTGCACTGACATTTGTAAGGTCAGATTTGTCTATTAAGCAAACCACAGAGGTCTGTGAGGTTACAAAATGAGAGAAGCTGTTAAACTCTTCCACTTGGTAACAAACAATATTGCCACTTAACTCATGCCTGATGGCAATATGGGCATTTGCAGCAATGACAGGCATGTGGAAAACTCTGAAGGAAAGGTGTCCCTGACAGACATCCGTGCATACAGGCTCTTTCCCTCGCTGCCTCATCCTACTCAGCTACCTACTGTGGTGTGACTTTTGAAATGGCACCATATGCTCAAGGATACAACCTCAGACATATTCTCAGAAACAACAACATCTGGAAGAGTGAAGTTTATTGAGCTTATATGGTATGGCTTTGATGGCTCTGCGATAGTGACAACCATGTGGGTTGTCTCCAATCCAGTTCCCTTGCAGCCCTTTTTTTAACTCTCATACTCTGGTCAGACCATAAAAACAAAAGCTCTTCCTTCACCATCATCCTGCCCAAGAAAAATGTTATAGTAAAACCATATCTTCTAATTATTTAATGCACAAAGCAGGTCTATCCAGCCCATCTCTTCTTTGAGATTTCATATGTTGCTGTTTTGCTGCTCATTTGATGAAATGTTTCTGTCTCTATGAGCCTTTGAAAATTAATGTTCTGTAGGTCTCTGTCCAGGGCATGTTGGACCAGTGTTTTGTGTTGTGTTACGCAGAAAAACATATTTCTATCCATACTTTCCCAGAGAGAATTCAAGAAGTGCCAGGCAGTGAAGTTTCAAATTGAATTATACCCTCAGCTTGGTACCAAGGGTTTGAATCTATCACTAAACAGCAGTGGAGGTCCTGCAGGTCCTGTGCAAAGGATGATCTTCTGGTTCATCATCATTATCTTTTTGTCCATCAGCTGTTAAGCTGGTCCTACTACAAGCTTATTTCTCTGGACCACGCTAAAGAAGACACATGAGATTTTTGCTGTAGTTATTCTAATCTGCCAAAGCAGACTTTTCTTGAAGAGCAGTGCACTAAAAGGGGGCTTCCATTCTTTCAGAATAATTCGGCAATTATACCAGGCAAGGGTAATCTCTAGGGAATTTTGCAGGGATGAGAAGCTTGATGGGCCCCAGTATCAATTATTCTGTGTCATTGCAGCTCTTACTGACAATGCTCCAGTGCACGACCCATCCGAGAGCAGAACCAAGGTCTTTGAGATAGGTATGCAATACGTCTGACTACAAACGCAGTTCAGTTGATTCACTACTAGTATGGGTGCCTGACAAAAATAAATGAATCTTAGCATGACTCCACATGAGTGGTGTTGACACATTCAATTGTCTGTGCTTCGCTTGCTGCAAAACAGTAGCTATTTTAGAAAAGCATTTGATGAGTTTAGCATACACAAAGAGTAGACAGATTTAAAAGACATCTTACTGGAACATTCTATTTTTGAGATATCACTTTGACAAAACTGCCTCATTAAGGACTTGGATATGAAAAGCAGGAAAATGCTTTTGGATCTCATGTAAACTAAATTCAGAATTCTGATGAGCTGAATCAGTTCTTTCCATATATTATTTTCCTTTATCTGTATTTGCCCTTGTTTCCATGTAAGATATGAAATAAAACTTTAAGAAATCTTGGTCTTGATTAATAAACAAGACAACTCCAAACTACATTAAATAAAGCAGAAAGAGGAAAGAGAAGGTAAGAATTTTGAACCCACAATTAAATCATAATATCTCAGAATAAATTAGCCACAAATTATCATATTGTGGCCAAAAGTGAACAAATGACATCTTGCCTCTGCAGGAAACCCTGTTATAGTTGTTGCTTTAGCTTAATGGAAGCATTAAAAATACTAGAATAGATCCTCTAAGGAAGAGGAGGATACTGTATGGAGAAGGGCAGCTGCAGCCTCCTGCCAGCTTGACTGAAGGCAAATTCTCCAACATTTTTTGAAGAATTCTGTGTTTCAGCTCTGAATGACATGCTAGTGGGTTTCAAAGGGTTTCTCAGCCTTCAAACATAAGCAACTATACCAACAAATAAAATTGAGGCAACAAGCGTGTAAGCATGCCTTCCCCAGAAATACTTTGTTGTTGTGATCCGTAGACTATGCCTATAAAACTAGTCATGTGTGCTGTCTTTGATGCCTAGTCAGTGATGGTGTGAAATTTGGTCTCTGTTAATTTTTTATGAGTTTGCTTGGTCTTCTGCTCCTCAAGAACAAAATCAGTACCTTATTTACTGTTTCTGCTGATACATCTTTGCATTGTAGACCAGTAAAAGAGGCTTGCCACCTGTGTACATATAAGATTACCAGATGACACAAATGAAACTGCATGTTTATGAGCCGGTATATATAGTCGTATTAAACGCAAGAAGTTTTTAATACACAGCCTCTGTGTATTATTAGGGATTTATATATTTTTTTGTTTAGACAAGGCTAAAACTTGTTGGATATGCTTTGTAGTAGCTTTTGTAGTCTTGCTTCAGAACTCCTTGTTACGTCAGCTTCATCTCAGATACTTCCACAACTCCCAATATAGTCAGGCTGGTGGTATCAAGAATCTACCTTTTCCACAGCTAATCAAAGTTCAAGCAGAAAACCACATAGAAAAACAAGCTTTCCAGTAACAGACTTTTCTTTATATCTTTTAATTTCCATGGCACTCTTTAGTGGTGTATAGGCTTAAGCTCCATCTGTCCTTGTACACTGCTTATTTAAAATGCTAATGTGACAGCTATTGCCTTCACATCCAAGCAGATCACAGTCAATGTATTTATCCTGACAAGGTCTGAAAGGTTAACCACTATTGCTCTGGTTTTAGAGAGGGGTAACAGAGCTGCTGGGTGCATTACAACCAACTTGCTGATGGATGCTGTGGTGTTATGGTTTCTTAAGGGCAGTCTCCTTGGCATCTGCTGAAATAGTGTATGGGCACACACTTGGGTCTCACCTCAACAGAAGGACAAATCTGGACAAGGCATTCAGCTGGGACCTGAAAGTACAAAAGTACTTCAGCTCTCCAGTCAAATACTGGCTTGAAATCTGGATTTAAATCACCACCTCTGAGTGTGCTAGTCAGCAAGTTGTCAGCTATTCTGGAAGGGATAAGGCTTTCAAGTCCCTCTTCTTTACAGAGTTTGTACTTCGAGTAAATAAATAATTATTCTTAAGCAAGAGGGTGAATACCCAAGTGTGACTGACTATTTGTGATATTAAAGAACTGACTTGGGAAAAGGGAGACCTGGGTTCTAATTGCAATTTTAGTCAACATTTAATCTAAAACTGGAACATAGACTGGGAGTGTTTCTGTGTCCAGATCCTTGCTTCTAAGAAAGAGAATCACATTCATGACCTAAATTAATTTTTCTTTCTCTCTCCCTCACTTAACTCAAGTTCTTCTTTTTCCTTTTTACTCCGCCTGTCAATACTGAAGTTTTAAGTCCAACCTACATAAATAAAGTTACTCACATTAACTCTTATGGTCATTAATGAAGACAGTTATATAAAGGAAGCTAAGCATTCTCACAGAATCCATCCCATCTGAAAAAATTGATTTTCTGTTTTCTGGCCAAACAGAAAAGGCTTTGATAGATTATTGGACTGGTGCAGAAGTTTCTGGGCAAAATAAGAAATACTAAAAAGTTATTTTGTACTGAACATTCAGTTCAACCCCAAATGAAATATTATTTCTCTGTTTGGTTTTAATTTAGATCATATTTGATTGACTTTCATTAATCCATACAGGCCATTTCCAAAGAGAAAAAGAAGTATACTGAAAAGAAAAATTAAAATGTCTTTTGAAAGTGTTAACATTTCAGGTCCTAGTGTTGCTGTACTGAAGAGAGTGGATATAAAGTTGCAGGTGTGTCACTGCATCATCCTTCTCCACGCTCCCTGCCCACCACACCCTCTCTGCACACCTGATATTTGCTCCTCTCTCGTGCTGCAGTCATCAGACTCCTCCATCAGCCAGTGCATTTCACTCCTATGGCAGAAATTGGTGCAGGATTTTAATGCGGTCTGGCAGGAAACTCACGCACAGATGGGTCTGAGGAGTGCCAGAGACAGCACAGCAATTAGTGGGAATGGGAGGCAGGAGGCAGTGGGAACTTGGAAAGGTGGGAAAGGACCTTCCTTTTTGATCTGTTTTATTGGCTTGCCACATCTCATGGAATGGAATCCTGAAAGAGATCAATCTTGGGAAAAAAAAGTCTGTGTAGTCAAATTCTTGTTCCTTCACACCAATTTTTTTAGAAAAACTGGTATTTTTCCACTTTGTACAAACCTTGTCTCACATTTAATTGCAATATTTCTACTTTTTTGGTCTGTTTTTCTGTGGCTTTAATTGCCCATCAATTTTGAAACCCAGGGATCACTCAAAATTATCTTTTCCACCAAGTAACTTATTCTCCAAGAAGTTTCCTCTAGAAAAAGGAGTGACAAGAAGTTGGTTAACAGTATGTACTTTTATCTTTATTGTTTAATTATGATATTTCAATTTTTGCTTGTAAGTTTTGAAATACCTAGAAATTAATTAAGATCTGTTACCTATCTTTTAAAGATTAGGAAACTGAGTCAAAACCACATGTGTACAGAAATCTTCAATCCCAGTTCAGTTTTGGCAAGCCGACCCTTACAAGCCACCTATAGAAGTTCAGAACTAGGTATACAGTAGCCCCTGATTATAATTATATAATTTAACAGCTGAAGGATCTGGAACAAACATCTTGCATATATGCAATGTTTATAATGCCTCCCTATATGGTACTTTTAGTCATCTCTATTTTACCATTCTCTTGGGGTCTACCATTGTCTCCAGTGAAGCTAAATTTGTGAGGCTGAATATTGCTCCATGCTCAGGTGTGGGCTCACCACTATGCTGTGTAAAGGGCTGTTCATCTAGACAGTAGTACACTGATTTAATGTATATAGAGTAGCTGCTGCTCATTTTATGGAGTTACTTGAGTGAGAAAACAAGGTAATTTTATTCCATCAGTTTTCCAGTAACTCTGTTTACAGTAGATGACATTAAGATATTCCTGAAGTAACTTCAGATCAGTTTTTAAAATTTATAACTTCGCAGCACAAATACTTTTTTACCAAACTTGTAACTAGTAAAAATACCTTTGTATGATTTACATCCTTGTTCTATGACATTGGCTACATGCTAAGCAGTTACAGACTAGCAATGACAAACTGATACTGGATAACACCATTTCTCTTGTATTCTACTGTTAACTGTTCTTAACTGTTGTTAGCCTGATTTCTTCTTATTCAAACACAATTTTTTCAATGTATAGTCATATAAGGCAATACAGTGGTACTAAGACCACCTTTCTGAATAGTTTACTACATTTTTTCTGTGAAATAAACTATAGTGTCATTGTAGTTTCCATTTTGGCTAAAAATAATTTATTGGGAATTTTACATACTGTCAAAGTATTTTCTTATTTCTGCACAGCAGAAAGCTCAGCCTGTCTTACAACTTAGGTCCTGCAGTTTCAAAATGCTCACTCTGTAGCAGTGTAGTCTGCTTCTGCCAGGTAGATTCCTCTCTGATTACAGTATTAGCATCCCAACACCCATCAATCTAGCAGGTTAATCTCCTACAGCAAGAAAGCTCCTTCACTTTATTTTCATCTTGGACATGGATCTTCTTATTCCCTAAAAGAGCTTTGCAGGGGCTCTGATTAATGGGCTTGACATTATTTCTAAACTGTCACAGATTTTCAGTTGTCATCGCAAAAAACCTTCTTAGATTCCCATTCACATGGCATTGTTTTTTATGTTATGTTCACACCTTATGACACAAGGTCTTGGAGATCCTAAATTTGGATACCACAGACAAACCTGTCACACTGTTTGACAGCTACTTAGAGTGCCCTTTTAAATCTAGCTGACCTTTTGAAGTTTGTCACAGCTGCCAAATCAACTTGTTGTGGGAGCATGGGATCCTTTTACCTTCCTTGCTGTTCTTAGGCTATACTCAGATTTCAAGTGTCATTAATTTCAAGGATGATGTTACCTTTAATTTTTAAAATACTGCAACAGTTTCATGAAATATGAAATACTATGTTGAGGGCTCAAATCTCTTTTTCGTTTAGAACAGTGTGTCTGTGTTTGCATAGACATGTCTTCAAGCATGGGTGTGCATGTGTGTATTCAAAAATTACTTTTAATTTCTGTTATGACTTATTGTGCAAATAGTGAACCTGAGGAGCCAGGAGCTGTGGTCAACATTTCCAGCAACTTTTACAAATGTTGATGCAAGCTGATCACCCTAAAACATAAATGACTTTATGAGATGCTGAGCACCCACCTGCTTCTCAAATGTGTAAGTGCATTTTTGGCTTTGAGGCTCCCATTATTTATAAACTCTGAACTGCTCAGGATCACATAATATTTTAGAGCATGAAGCAGTACATGCATTCTGATCTTCTGACCTCCATTATTTGATTCAGCCATTTACAAAATACTCTCCATTTTAGCTGAAGAGGTATTCCTGAGCTACATTTAGAACAGAATTTTCCCGTTCTTTATCTGAGATGTATTAATTTCTCTTTGTAGATCAGTTGAGTAGTGGGGTTTTGGGGAACCAGTGGGAAAATTTTCTGCAGATACTTTGGAATTTTATCCTTTCTGCCTGTTCTTTCCACCAGTAAGTAAAGCCAGTTGACCTATAACTTTGAGTTCAGTATTTAAATATAGCCACGTAGCACATATTTGTTTTACTTAGGGTCCGACCTCACAATTTGAAAATACACTTTTCTTAAATGTGACCTGAGTGTAATTCTTTCTTGAACTGAATTTTGGAAGAGATTGTTTACCATTCATTTTCTGTGTATTTGTGTGATTTCAGGAGAGTATCTTCATATCACTAAAACTCCTGTTCTGTCCAATGATCAGGCTGCAGAATAATTTAGAAAGCCTCTAAGTGTAGAAAAATATCTGTTTAGTAGGTGAGAGCTCTGAAGGATTTTAAACTTAGCTTTGTAGAAGCAAACTGAATGATTTTTTATATTTTTTTCCTGTTACTGTTTAAGTGCTAGGAATAAGGGAGGTAGTCTTTCAAGTAGAAAAAAACAACCCTGGTATTTCCTTACTGTATCATCAGTTTTACAAATGAGAGGCCTGTAGAGATGGTCACATAAGAGACCTTCTAAAATATGCTCCATATATTGATACAAAGTGTAATTAATATTAGAATTCAAGTAAAGTTTTATAAGCTGGTTTTTTTTATCTGACACAGCAGGTTTTGGTGAGGGCAAATGCTGTATGGAAGTTTGAGTTTCAGGAATCATTAAACTTTGGAAATGTTGATAGGTTTTTTTGCCATCAACTTGTGTTAAATTCATACAATGCTGTTCTTGATTGTGGAATGGATTTTTGTAATGATGGGTTGAAATTTGCGGCAGTTTAGAAGTATTTTTGTGCCTTTCATTGCCTAGGGCTTTTAGGGAAGCTTTAAGTCTTGGTAGACTCTGTCAGTGATCCTGTGGCACAGTGCAGAATAGAGCATACTTGCCTTATGGTCTGTGGTGGTACTGCAGCCAAGCTGCCTGATAACACCAGTAACTCACTCACAGTAGAAGGTATTTAAAATAACATTTTCTTTTTCTTGTCTAATAAATTTCACTGGCATCCAATTAAGCATATGGCCAAAGTGTAAGTTCCTGCTTCTTTTACCTCTCACAGCTGTGTTTCCCCATCCCCTGTCTCGTTTTGGCTCTAGCAACTACATGTCCACAGGGAGCATCAAAGTCAGTGAACTGCACCAATGAAGTAATCATATTTTTCTTTTAGTGTTTCACCATTCTGTTGTACCAGTGAGTTGATGTAATCCATAACTGCAGTTATTAGGAAAGGAGTGGGTAGAAAGAAAGAAAAAGGTGTTGGAGGGGAGGAAGAACAGGCTTGTCCCCTTCTTTGGCAGCAGAAACGAAACTTTACCTGTAAGTAAACCTTGTGACAGTGGTGTTATTTTTAAACTTAGAACTGTGAGAGAATTATTACTGTAACATGAAACTGCACTCCTGCTGTGTCCTAAACATACAGTTCCTATCACCCTTCTTGATTTAATCTCTTTCTCTCCTAAGTGCCCACTTTTCCTTTTTTGGGGGACTTCTAATTTACTTCTAATATGACTTGCAAGCTGTAACTTCCTTTTCACTCCACAGGCCCTACAAATGGAGGATCTTTGCAAGTGCTTGGCCTCTTTATTCTCCCTTAATTCAAATTCTAAATTGAGATTCTTTACACCTTTGAGTAGAAGTCACCATCTGCCTTCCTAAATCAGTAAGGTTCACTTCAGTGAACTAGAAATCTGTGCTCCTCTCTTCTGACTCTTGGAACTACAGAATGGTTGAGGTTGGAAGGGATCTCTGGAGATCATCTCATCCAACTTCACTGCTCAAAGCAAGGTCAACTTGGGCAGGTTGCTCAGGGATGTATCTAATCAGGTTTTTAATATCTCCAAGGATGGAGGCTTCATAACCTCCCTGGGCAACTTTTTCTGGTGCTCAGTCAGCCTCACAGCAAAACATCATTTTCTTATGTTTTCATATGTTTAATCATCCTCTACTTCCATTGCTTCCTGTCCTTTTACTGGGTACCACTGAGAAGAGTCTGGCTCTGTCTTCCCTATCTCTCCCATATAAGAGATGCTCCAATCCCTTAATGATCTCCATGGCCCTGTGCTGCACTCTCTCCAGTATGTCCATGTCTCTCCTTCTTGTACAGGGAAGCCCAGAACAGGACACAACACTGCAGGTGTGTCTCTCACCAGTGCTGAGTAAATGGGAAGGTCCATATCCCTCAGCCTGCTGGTGATGCTCTGCCTAATGCAGCCCAGGATGCTGTTGCCTCTCCTTGCTGCAAGCCTGTATTGCTGACTACGTTTGTCTAGCTGTGCCTCACATCTCCCAGGGGATTTTCTGCCAAGCTGCTTTCTAGCCACTCAGCTCCCAGTCTGTTCTGGTGCATGGGGTTAGCTGAAAGTTACCTGCTAGTTTTTATTTTAAAGATAAGGTCAAATATATAACAATTAAGTTCTGTTTTTTTCCTTCTTGTTCTTTGTGTTGTCAAACTAGTAACAAACACGGTGATGATAATCTGGAGGCAAATGCCTACTTCTATAAATATTACAGTTACACTGGAAAGCAGACTAACAGCAGCAGTTAGGTGTTCTGTGTCTCAGAACTTTGCTGTTTCTCACAAAAATTATTCACTAAACGCATTTTGGAATATATTATACATAAGTTCTAGAGACTTTTTAGGCAAGAATGTTTTCAGCCTAATAAACTATTCAATAGCACTTTGTATTTCTTGAGCTGGCAAATATAAATATGATTGGTTTCAGAGGGAAAGCCTGTCTGATATGTACAGGATCAGGAACAATTTCATGAATAATCCAACTTATCTCAACAAAGCAATTCATATAAATAAATGTTATTCAGCTTTAGGGCAGACTGTACAGCAGCAGAGATGGCAACCATGGTTGTTTCACCACAAAGCTTGTGATATTTGACCTTTTATTAGATTCCCAGCTCTTGGAAACAGAGTATCAGTTTTAATTCCAGTACTCTTGGCTGGAGAAAAAGAATTGAAAAGTTGAAATGACATTTTGAAAACTTAACCAAAAGACAAAACTAGCTTCATTTTTCTGTCAAGGTGTCTAAGCCAAACTATTTCTGAGATCTTGATTTCTCAGCTTTGAAATACTCAAACTGGTACTACTGGAATCAGATGGAAAGGTTGCCTCTGCCCTGTTCACAATGGCCCTCTGTGGCCAGATTCCCTGATTCTGGATAGCACCACAGGAGTGCTTTAACTGTCATGACTTATGATGTCTAATATCTTCCATATGTTAGGTCTTGGCTCACCAGTCTCAGAAATCCTTGGATCCCACCTCTGAGAGTATCCCTGTGTTGCATTCCAAGAACCAGTCTGTTGGTCAGCAAACCCAGAGGAATGGGTGCCCAATGCCATCCTAATATTTCGATTGCTGAGATGTTATCACACTCATGCTGTATTCTCATCTCCCTATGGAGATGAGTGTGCTCTAGAGAGCACACTTTTTTGTCAGGTGCCCTGCAGCATGCATATCTGTGAATGGAGGTTGTTGTCACAGTTTTTCAGATAAACTCTTATAGTGAGCAAGCAAAACTGTTATAAAACAAAACCAAAACAAGGCCAAAAAAACCTCCAAAAGACCAAATAACAGGGCTCGTGCCTCCAGTCAGGTAAGTGGGATGGCAGGAAGGGCTCCTGAGGAGGGTGCTGTGATCCTTGCCTTGGGCTTGTCCTAGAGCTAAGGTAAAGTTAGGCTTATGGCTCTCAGAATGAGAATGGGACACAAAAGACAAACAAGAAGTGCCTTCAGCAGAAGGTGCCAAAGACAGGCAAGGACTGCTGCTGGAGTTCTCCCCTGAGCAGACCCTAGCCGGGGTGCTCCTACTTGTAGTATAAACCTCAGTCTGGGGATGGAGCTAGGGTTGGGATCAGAGTACCAAGAAAGCCTAGCCTGACACATAGAGTAAGAAAGGGGCTCACTGGGGATCACACAGCTATTTGAGAGGAATTCTTCCCGCTGCATTAGCTGGCCTGAGCACGTGGCAGAGTAACTATCTTCGGCTCAGTGTACATTGACAGTCAACATTAAGTTTAAGGCTCTGAGGAAAGGAAATCTAAGACATGCAGTAAGGCTGTTGCTCAGAAAAAGTTGCCAGCATAATTTAAAGCAAGGTTGAAAGCAAAAGGAACTCATAGTTTCTTAAATTTGCATTTAGAATTTTCACAAGACTGCTTGTTGACAGATTTATTTTTTTTTACATTTTCCTCCTTGCTTTGCATTACATATCCATACATGATAGTGCATGACTGGTTTTTTTAGCAGTCATGAAACTCACATGAATCACAGTTCTGATACATCTCAAACAAAGGACCTCATGAGTACCAGCTTCTCTCAGATGGGTAAAAGACATTCCATTTCATCAATTAGTTCTTATTTTTTATGCAAAGTCTCCAAGAGTTACGTGAACTTTAGTTACAGAGGCTTCACATACCACTAAGTGGTAGGTACAGCTGATAAAACAATGGAATGAAAACAACACAGAATTTTTCATAAAATGTTTATAATCTTAACATCCTCTGGTCATCTCAAAAGTAGGCAAGATATATTAATTTCATTTGCAGTTGAGAAAACTAGGAAGGGAAAGATCAAGTGACTTATCAAGGACATAGAAATAAAGAACCTTGGGACTGGCTAATTCTGAAAATTCTTCTGTTTTCTTGCCTATAGACAACAGGTGTATTCCACATTTATCTTAAAAATGTTTTTAAAATATGCCCCACAGTCTAAGAGAAGGGGGCTTCCCAAATCACAGCTTGAATTTTAGGGATTTAGGTAATGCAGACAAATTAAAATATTGATTATATGTCCCACAAAGATGTTGGGTGCCCTTTCCCTCCTATGTTGTAACACAGGATAGTTGTTTCAGACTATTTTTGCTCATCTCGAGAGCAGGGGGAAATGGTAGAATGGCAGTGTATTTTCTTGATCCATTCAAGCACAGGACTGCATAAGGAAGAGAGGCTACTTCCAAATACTTTTGTATTTTTATGAGAGGTTTTCTTTTCTAGGGATTCTAGCTCTTCTTCAGCAGACTTATTCCCTTTTAGGTTTTCCTGGAGAATTATGCTCACTGGTTAAAATGTAAAAGTTTTGAGTCTCCAAACTAGACTAATGACATTTTTCATTTGCTTCCAGAAGGTTATTTATCACAGAGAACTAGAAGTGAGGAAACAGACTATATGCCTTGTGTATCCCAAAGGAGATGGGGAGCTGTGGAAGGGTAAGGAGGGTTGTAAGACAATTGCTCTTTGGTAACAGAACCTGTGGTCTGGTTGAAGGTAAAAACCAAAGAACCAGAAGAGGAGAGGATTAAGAATGAGTGAGAGGAAAAGAGGTAACAAGGACAGTATGGAGATAGTATAGTCAGACAGTGAAATTACTGAGCAAGAGAAAAACAGCTGCATCAAAACTGAAAACTGTAGTGAAGGGAGAGGTGGAGGGATGGCAAAGAGGTGAAAGTGGAGAATTTTGCAATTGCCTTCTGGCCAGAAAATACTGTGAAAGGGAAGCAGCCAAAGAAAGAAGATTAAAATTTAGAAAATATCTGAAACTGGAAAAGAGGCTGCAATGGCTGAAGACACAGGGATCTTACAAGAACAGTAGTTTTGACTTTGTTTTTGCAAGTTGTAAATAATATATATTGCTTCTGTGAGTGGAAGTACATTATGTCCTAGTGATGGCATGGCATCCTTCTACAGTTACTGCAGCAATATATGAGAAGCAGTTTTATAAGTTATCCCTTCCCTTTGTTATGCTCTGCCTCTTTTTCACATTTACAATTTTACAGATGCAGACATGCATTTGACACTGCAAAGGAAAAAGACACACAAGAATTCACTCCTCACCAATTCCTTCGAGAATTTTGATGGATTTTTCTTTCTTAAGAAAAACCCTTGTTAGACCATTTTAGATGGAAGTGTATAGAAGCTTTTTAGGAGTGATTAAACCACGCCTGTCAGCTAAGAAAAGCCTCTTTAACTGATGTAGCATAGATAATTTTGCCTATAATTTACAGGCAGAAACAGATAATACTATCCATTTAGTGCTTTCTTTCATCTTTAGAAGAAGAATTTGTAACAAGTCTCTGGTGTGGAGGTCTGCGTGCTACACAAAGAAGCTAAGTCAGAGGGTGTTTGATGCTGGAAACTAATTTTGTTCAGAGGTCTAAAATCAAAATCATGATAAGGTGAGGAAGTCCCTCCCTTAGCAAGGCATTGATACAGCATGCACCTGGATCCTGGATCAGAAACAAGTAATTATAAATATTAATTATTTTTTATTAAATAAATATTCTGAAACAGCTAGCAGTTTTCAAAGTGGAGACTATTTATAAAGTCGGAAGGGTCTTGTTCCCATACAGAGCATCGGCTTTGAGCTTTAATGATGTCCCTGTTTCACAGTTCAGTGTTCAATAGCCAGGAACCCGATCCCTCAGAGGGCCCTGAACAGCACGTTTTCTAAAGAAACTTGCATCAGGCAAAGCTGCCCATTGCAGAAATGAGGCTCCTGCTCCCTCTAGTGCAGGAAGTGTGCATTCAGCACTGTCTGACACTGCTTTTAAAAAAGGGTTCATTGATCTAAAAGAAGTTATACAGTAACAGCTTTTGTGGTAGAAGTGCAATTAGTTTGTGTGTTGATTTACCAGGAATTCAGGCAAGTGGTCATAAGAAAAATACTTCTAAATTGTCAAGTGATTTGACTGCTGTGGTCATTAAAGATTCACACCAGCCTAAAAAGTGAGGTGTTGTCCTGGCTAAAACCAGATCTGATTCGTGATGGGGGGCTGGAAGTTAGAAGTTGTGTTTCTAAGGTGCTGTAACTCGGGAATTACAAGTCAGTTGTAGATTCCTCGAATTGCTGTATGGGAAGTAGATGAGAGACGAAAGATTGACTAGCTGGAATGGGGAGTTGCCTGCAGGTAGCCCATATGCATTTGAAATCTTGGGCACATCATTCCTGCTTTGACTGAAGGCATTGAATGTGCCAGTCCTCTGAATGCATGTGAAGTGTACTGTAGGCTTGCTATCGACTTCTTGGGGGTGTAAGTGCTGCTCTGCCTGGTTTCTGAACTGCAGCAGGCTTAGATGAGAACTAGATTACTAGTTACTAGAGCTGGAGCAGTCTGGGCATGCTGAAAAGCAGAACTACAGCCACCTAAGGAGTGTTCAGGTTATAAAGAACACACCCAGGGTGCTAGTGCAGATATAGATCATGGTTTTCAGCTTAGGCAACTAAATCCATCTGTCAAAGATGCCCTGATTTCTCTTTGGATTGGTCTCTGAACTCTTCTTTATTGCGTTTTTATCTCCTAAAAATATATTTTTCTTTCCAGATAACAAATGCTTGCTCTTTTTATTTCATGTGAGAGATGGCTGTTGTGCTCCACAAAAAGGTGAACTGCATCTTGATTCTGCAATTAGCAGTTGAATCCAAGGCAATCAATCCACTGAACTGGAACCAATTGCATGTCACTGTGCAAAATTACTTGAAAGCTCTAGAACAGGAATTTTGGAGGAGCCTACTGACTGTTTCATGCAAAGCTGTGTGGGTTTTGGCTATTTTTTCTGAAATTGCCAGCCCACTTCACTTGCAAATAGCTGAGCAATATTTTAATGGAACATGTGCACTATTTTCTACAGAAGCTTGACTACTCTTGTGCCTCAGAGATTGGCATGTATCGCATGCCTGTGGGTAACTACCCACATACCAAAAATTGTAGATCAAGGCCTCTTCTATAAAAATCTCAGAATGCACTGGCTGAGGTTTCATTTTCATCATCCCTTCCCAAAATGAAGAAAATACATAGTATTGAAAGTAACTTAGGAGAAGGTCAGGATGATAGTTTAAAAGACTTTCTAAAAGATGACACAAATGCCCAGTAGTGGCTCTAAATCCCCAATCCATTCAGTCCTTTGAAGACTCTGATTGCTCTCTGTTAGTACTACAACCGATACCTTTCCACAGCACGTGCAATCCTAAAGAAGGCCAAAAAGCAGTGGTATGAGAGGGGGCTGGAGAACAGCCAAGAAGTTACTAGGAGAAACATTTCCTTTCTTTATGTTCTGGTCATACAGTACATATGGACACACATTCTTATGGAAGTGTTACATCAGAAAGTATTGTCAGAGAGTATTTTGCATTTCAAATGAAATTATTTTCATATTATAATTATCTTTCATTTCCTCAAGTTATTTCTTGTGTGCCTCTCTATCATTTTCTTCCAATCAAATACATTTTTCTGCTCCCATCAAACTCCTTTCCCTGGCATCCGGTGGCTGGCCATTGTGGACACAGCAGGGACAGACAGTTCCTTTTTTGCCATTAGCTGTGACTTTAAGAGTGGTTACATTTTCTTTCTCTTCTGATTTTAAATTAACCCTTATAAATGGGATTCTAGAATTTATATATCTAATCCTTTCTTAGAGATCTATTTATGACTGCTCAATATAATATAAAACATTTTAAACATATATTCTGTTAAATTAATAATCTCCTACCGGTTTTCCACAAGGACCACACATTCTGCAGGTGATGTAATTGTTAGAAGGTGGTTTGCTCGATTGCTTTCTCCCCAGCTACTGCCAGCAAAAGGGACCCCACGCTCCCTTAAAGTAAATATTTTATTACCTGAGTCACCTGTTGTGTCACCTGTAAGGACGTGCCCTGAAGGGTGTGGGAGTATGGCTCTCTCAAAGCTCCCTGTGCACAACATTTCACTAGGATTGATTACCATAAGGGAGACAGGGTGAGATGGGCAATCCTATCCCATCATCAGTGACATGGCATTTGGATGACAGAACAAAAGAAACAAAAAAGTTTTTTTTAGTTACAGTGTTGTGGTGGTCATCATGGTCTAACTTGTGAAGAGAGAGAATATTTTTATTAGATCATGTGAGATAGCTGGAAAAAACAGATGAGCTTTAGACCACACAATTTCTTAATTAGAAGTCTAACTTTGAAAACAGATGCAAAACTTTTGGAGCCAAATATTAAAACAATAAAATAAGCTAGAAAATTAAATGAGAGCTTCAGTTTGGCAGTCATGTTCCTTTCCACCTGCTTAGCCTCTCTCCAAGAACTCCTGATATGTGCTCCAGGTCTCTGAGGGAGGGGCTGTTCTCAGCAACGGCACATTTTCAAGTTTTTAATTTCAGTTCTTGGTAACTTCCATTTCAATTTGTGGATTCAGGCTTTAAAAAACAAATGCAGATGACCTAGATGGCTGTACCTGGAGCCAGGCACCTGGACTGCTTCCAGATCTTTCTTACTCAGGCAGGAATATGTCAGCTATGCCAATGTCAAAGATGGTTCTCATCACTGTCAAGAAGAGCTGGAGCTGAGCAAAACAATTGCATGTGCCATTTAGGTTGGAAAAGACCTTTAAGACCATTGAGTCCAACTATTAACCGAGCACTGCCAAGTCCACCTTTAAACCATGTCCCTAAGCACCACACTGACACATCTTTCAAATACCTTCAGGGATGGTGACTCAAACACTTCCCTGGGCAACCTGTTCTAGTTCCTGACAACCCTTTTTTCTTCCTTACCACTCTCATTAACCTGACAGGTTCATCCCTTTTTTATTTAAAGTCTGAAAAAAATCAGAAGTCTTATAAAAGTGCTGTATAATATGTCATTCATTTTCCTGTTATCTGTATTAAGACTGTGGCCAGACACTTAAAATAAAAAAGGTACTGTGCATCTACAATTTCCAGGTGTCCCCAGAAGATGCAGTACTTAACATCTCAAAATCTGGGCCATGATTTCTGTATTTATGAGATTCAAAATTCTCTCTGAGTTTTTTATCAAAACTAAATTGTGTTTTGCTGCCATCAGAATCCACTGTGATAAAGCAAGATCTGATAAAGCACCAGGAAGTTTTCTCTTTCTGTATAAATATTTATGTATGTAAATGGCTGTATGGTTAATTATAACTGACACAAAGAGACTGACACAAACTCAGATCCTCTGTCCCTACAGAGAGACACAACTTGCTTGTTGAAGTGTTGTGGCATATCTCATGGGCTGTGTACTGAATCATTGATTAAATGCTGCAGCATCTGGATAGCTAAAATGCCAGTGACTATTGAAGAGGGAGGAAGGAATGTGCACTGAATAAGAGCACAGAGAGATCAACTGGTCTATATTTTTTTATATGTCAGAAATTGTTCAAGAAGTGAATTGTTTGGTTTTCCTTTATATTTCACTAAAGACTGGACTGAAATCTTCTTTACTGAAGACTGCACAGGCTCTCTAGCTCATACACGCACACAGAATAGAGTCCCTCACCCAGGAAAGAGTTAGAAAATAACTGAATAAGAAGATAGAACAGATTGCACTTGACAGGCACAGACCAGCCTGGAAACAACCCCTGCAACTGACTCTGCATTAGCAGACTCCCTGAATCTGCTTATGTATTTGGAAAAGGTTTGCATATAGATAACATTCTTGAATGAGGTCTGAATTTTTTTGTTTTCTGGGGTTTCTTGTGTTTTCTTTTTCATTCCTCTGTTATTTTTGTTACTGTGCATATTTTTTGCAGGTAAGTTATTGTCTCTTCTGGTACATCAAAAGAATTCAATTTCACTTTTGCTTTTGCCCTTCAATAGTATTACAATGCTACCTGAAGGGAAAAGAAATGCTTAGATTAAATGTACAGTGCTGCTTGGAATCATAGAGGTGTGTGTGTGTGTTTAATTTAAAAAAAATGTATCTGTTTAATAACAGTATGAGTAAATGTATAGCAATATTTAACTGAACAGGCAGAATACTTCTCCATGACATTTTTGGGACATGGAGAAGATGTATTTCCTTTTAATACTTCAACTTGCTTTTCCAGCATGTCATCACATACTACTTGTGCATTCCTTGAAATTGTAATGTTTTTACTTGTGCTACACTTAGTTTTTCTTATTTCTGTCATTTCCCACTGAAAGGATGCATGATTTCTAATGGGAAAGTATGATAATAACATACCATCATCATTACATGTGTTTTCTGCAAGACACTCCTTTACTGGACTAAGGCTGTTACTGATGTTGGCATTTTTGGAATAACAGTGTACCACATGGTCTATTCCCGTTTCAGAGAGAAGTCTCAACAGTCTTTGAAACCCTGCTTCAAGGAAACACAAAGGAAAAAAGATTGTACCAAAACATACGCTAGCATGAAGTTTATTCTGGAACTAAACCCATGGTATTGTTTTGAAATGCGTTGTTCAACAAATGTACTCTGTGTGTGTAATGTATGTGGATGTAAGGAACCTAGTAGGTGTTTTGCCTTAAGGGTGATCTGTGTGGAAGCAGAAGTGGCTACTGACCAAGTTCATGGCACTTTCCCCTCCCTTTCCCTGTAGATTTTTCTGCTTATTATTTCTACACGTGGCAAGAGATAGACTCAGCAATGAGTTTTCTGAAACCAAATAGAACTAAATGACCTCAAGGTACCAAGTCAGCTATTGCTCTTAAAGATCCAACATTTTGCTTATACTGGGAGTCTGGGTGCTGCTGAATCCACTCCTAGTCCCAGACTTGGTCAATGGTTTACAACTAAGAGGTTTAAGTGCAGGGGTTTCAGTGTAGTGCTTGTACACATAATTATGGGTCCAGTGTGATTTGCAATAGCAGTAAATTTAGCTTGATTAACACTATTATAATGAATCACAAAATCAGTTCATATGGTTTTCTAATAACTTAATCAATAACCAACACTATTGTAATAAATACAGAGGTTAAATTAAAAATTGAACATTGTTTCTAAACTAAATTGTGCCCAAGCACACACTTACACAGGGTTATAAAGGTTAACCTATTAGGATGTTAAATTTTGGTATCTAGTTTCAAAAAAGTTGTAAAATACCCTCAATCACCCCACAGAGTCAAATCATGACAACTTAATATAATTTGATTTTCCCTCCATATTTAAGAGAAGTATCTGGCTACTTAACTCTTCCCAATCAGATGAATCAACTTCCTTCAGGAAACACCTGAAACGTGGGGTCTCGGCTTGGTGCGGTTCTGGGGAGCTTCGAAGGGCCTCCCTCTTAGGACCAATATTTATAGGGTATCAAGACGATTGACTTTGGTCATCATTTTTCCATGGTGGCCATGACTCAGATTAGGTCATCTTTGGCTACTTTCAGAGTGGGCCCGTGATCTGAGCAGGAGCGGTCTCAGGTATGTTTCACAAACAATGGAGCTGCAGGTACAGTTATGAAGTGCCTGATCATCCCAAATTGCTGTATTTGCACTGGGACTAGAAGGTCCCCAATTGTTTGAACTCACTGCTCTAGTAGGCAAGGTCAGAAAGTGCCAGATTGTCTCAGCCTACTGCACTTGCTATTGAAACAAGAACAATATTTACCCACTGCACTTCTATCTAAAGAAAGAACAATGTTGGCTGGTGTTCGAACATTGCAACATGGCCCAGTAAACGGGGAGTCTGCACCATCACACTCTGAAAGTCTTTGATGTTCTGGGTTCAGAAGTTACCAATACAAATTTCCCCCTTGAACGACTCCTTTAGATATTGTGATTTTCAAGGCAATCTCCCATTTGTGTTATTGCTGTTAATGGGGGATTTGCTGCTATGGTTTTACTTCCACCTTCTCTTGTTGATAATTTCTAGTCCTGTCAGCCTTATTTCTTTTTACCCTCTGTCCTGGTTTCACTGGGATGGAATCATAGGCCAGCCATGGAGGGTAGACCACTAGTAGACCTGAGCCAACTGGGAGCTAAAGCCAGGGCACTGACCCAAGGTGAGTCACAGGGGTGTCCCACACCACTGACCTCAGGCTCATTATAAAGGGGGAGCTGTGCTGAGGGTGGGCAGTTCGGTTTCCTGGGGCTCCTCCCTCTTGGCCTGTTGTTCCCCCTGCTACTCCTGAGGACTAGGCTGAGTATAAGCTTATGTACTTCAAGTTGGTGTTTGTATTACTTGTGTTATTTCATTAAATTCATTTCTATTTCAACCCATGGGGCTTCTCTCCTCTTCTTGACTCCTCTTCTTGGCTAGGAAGGGGTCATCAGAGAGAGCAAACTGCTTCAGTTTAGCTCCAGATACTGGCTACATGAAGACACCCTGGAATGTCAAGCCAGCTGATGGCAAAAGCTTTTTCTTTTCTTCCTAGTCCTTGCCTTCATATTCTTCTGCATGTAACCTGCCTGCTTCTATTACATTGGTGTCTTCTAGAGCTTAGCCTCTTTTGCTGTCTTTAGTGTGCAGGTATTTCATAACCTGCATCCCATTGCAACTTGGATCTTATACTGTTGTGCTGTGGGGCTTTAATTAGTTAATTGAGTCATGCTGTCTTGTGCACAGTTTATTCAAATTGGAATCTGTGAGAGGAGATGCAATCAGAGCAGTTCATGCTTATTTTTCTATTGACTTTGAAGACTCCATTTGCAATCTACTTAACTGTTCTTTTTGTATACAGCACACATGCAGAAACTTACATACTGGTTATAGCCAAAAGGCATTATGAATCCTATGCCTTTTAGGAAGATTAATTAAAATATTGTTATGGAAATTCAGAAATAATTTTCTAGGGTAGAAGATAATGCAAAAATATTTCAAGATCTTTTTCTGTGGGTCAGTCCCAGCTCGTGAATTTCCCAAAACCAGTTTTTCAATGTCATGTATAAGTCCTTCACTGGTGTTTTTAGATCCAGCTGTGACATGTGTATATGAGTGTTACTAACTAAATTTCCTAATAGATTTAGTTGCAAATTGCTGCTTAAGGGAAAAATAGATAAAGGGTTATGAAGTAAAATCATTAAGATTTGGGCAACTGATGGATTTGACTTGTAGAAACTGAAATCAATACTGTACTTGTGCTTGGGATTGCCCTGACACAGGTGCAGGACCTTGCACTTGGCCTTGTTGAACTTCATGCAGTTTGCACAGTCCCACCTCTCAAGCCTGTCAAGGTCCCTCTGGATGGCATCCCTTCCCTCCAGTGCATTGATCACAACACACAGCCTGGTGTTGTCAGCAAACTTGCTGAGGGTGCACTCAATCCCATTGTCCATGTCACCAACAAAGATGTTAAACAGCACTGGTCCCAGTACCAACCCCTGAGGAATGCCACCTGTCACTGGTCTCCATTTGGACATCAAGTCATTGACTACAACTCTTTGAGTGCGACCAGCCAGCCAATTCCTTATCCACCGAGTGGTCCATCCAGCAAGTCCACATCTCTCCAATTTAGAGTCAAGGATGTTGTGTGGGACCGTGTCAAATGCTCTCCACAAGCCCAGGTAGATAACATCAGTTCTCTTCACTTATCCATTGATGCTGTAACCCCGTCGTAGAAGGCCACCAAATTTTTCAGGCAGGATTTGCCCTTAGTGAACCCATGTTGGCTGTCACAAATCACCTCCTTATTTCCCATGTGCCTTTAGCATAGTTTCCAGAAGGATCTGCTCCATGATCTTGCTGGACACAGAGGTGAGACTGACTGGCCTATAGTTCCCTTGGTCTTCTTTTTTCCCTTTTTAGAAATGGGGGTTATGTTTCCCCTTTTCCAGTTAGAGGGAACTTCACCAGATTGCCACTGTTTCTCAAATATGATGGATAGTGGCTTAGCAACTTCATCCGTCAGTTCCCTCAGGACCTGTGGATGCATCTCATCAGGGCCCATGCACTTGCATACCTTCAGGTTCCTTAGATGGTCTTGAACCTGATCTACCCCTACAGTGGGTGGTTCTTCGTTCTCCCAGTCCCTGCCTTTGTCTTCTGTGACTTTGGTGGTGTGTCCTGAGCACTTGCTGGTGAAGACTGAGGCAAAAAGGTCATTGAGCGCCTCAGCCTTCTCCATATCCCACGTGACCAGGTCTCCTGTTTATTTTTGGAGAGGGGCCATATGTTTCCTATTCTGTCTTTCATCACCAACATATCTATAGAAGCTTTTTGTGTTGCCCTTGATGTCCCTGGCCAGATTTAACTCTTCAGTTTTTCTAACCTGATCCCTGGATGCTTAGACAATTTCTTTGTATTCCTCCTAGGCTGCATGTCGTTGCTTCCATCCTCTTTAGGCTTCCCTTTTATGTCTGACTTTGTCCAGGAGCTCCTCGTTCACCCATGCAGGCCTCCTGGCATTTTTGCCTGACTTACTCTTTGTTGGGATGCATCACTCCTAAGCTTGGAGGAGGTGATCCTTGAATATTAACCAGCTTTCCTGGGCTCCTCTTCCCTCCAGGGCTTTATCCCATGGTGTGCTACCAAGCAGGTCCCTGAAGAGGCCTAGGTCTGCTCTTCTCAAGTTCAGGGTAGTGAGCTTGCTGAGTGCCCTCCTCACTCTCTTAAGGGTCTTGAACTCCACCATCTCATGGCTGCTGCAGTCCCCACCAGCCCCTCCTTATTGGTGAGAACAAGGTCCAGCGTAGCACCTCTCCTCATTGGCTCCTCTTGTCAGTTGGAGAAGGAAGTTATCATCAATGCATTCCAGGAACTTCCTGGATTGCTTATGCCCTGCTGTGTTATCCCTCCAACAGATATTGGGTGGTTGTAGTCCCCCATGAGGACCAGGGTTTGTGAATGTGAGGCTGCTCCTATCTGTCTATAGAGTGCCTCATCCACTTGGTGTTCCTGGTCAGGTGGCCTGTGGCAGACTCGCACTGTCCCTGCCTTCCCTTTAACCCTGACCCATAAGCTCTCAGTCAGCTTCTCATCCACCCCTAGGCTGAGCTCCTGACACTGCAGCTGGTGACTGACATACAGAGCAACACTGGCTCCTTGTCTCCCCTGCCCGTCCTTCATAAGGAGCCTGTATCCTTCCATTCCAACACTCCAGTCAAAGAAGCTGTCCCACCATGTCTCCATTATGACAATAAGATCATAGCCCTGTAGGCACGCACATTTCTCTAACTTCTCTTGTTTATTCCCCATGCTGTGTGTGTTTACATAGAGGCATTTAAGTTGGGCCCCAAATGAAGATGACTTGCTGGCTTTACTTAGCAGCTAAAGCTTTCAGAACCAAAGTCTTGAATAATGGAGAGTACTGCAAGTTAGGATTGAGGTTTAATATCGGAATATGGGCTATGACTGAAGTAGCTATCCTACAGAGAGTAAGGATAGATGGAACAGATAAGCAGAAGGCAATGGAGGAGACCTGAAGCACCACAGCAGAAATGTGTGGGGAATAGTCCAGGGCAGCACAACTGCAAGGAGCCTCAGGGCCCAGGACCAGAAGACCAGAGGTTGCTGCAAGTTTAAGAAGCATTAACAGAAAGTACAGTTTTGTAACACCTGCAAGTGAGAAGTAATGGCTGCTACAGCTTACACTTAAACTGTCAAATGTAAGATTTTTAATCTATCCTTTGTGACAGAAGAGGAGGTGATCTCAGTCTGAAAATTGCTAAACTGCTTGTTGCTGCTTCTGTCTGGTAGGAACAATGGGATACAGAATCTTTTGAGATCTTACTTTTTTGTTGTTGTTGTTTTTTTTGTTTTGGTTTTGGTTTTTTTGTAGAGCTGCCTAAAAATAGAAGAAGAAATCCTAACTTTAGTTTTGGCTGTCCCTATTTGGAAAGTTTGGTGAAAGGCCTGTGGCAGAACTGTGTAATATCCTCTGAACTAAAATAGCTGTCAGACTTGAACAATTCCTTTGTCTTACAGGAGGAATAACTGGAATCTGGTTTACATCTGCTCTAGTACCCATGATTAATAAAATCATGCATATATTTTATTTTAAACACAAAATGAGTAGGCACTAATTTTAACCTGGTTTTAACAGTAAAGCAAGTGGGAAGATACTCTGATAGATGTGACACTGACTACATATGATGCTGGCTCCTCTTTGGCTTCATTTGAGAAGAAAACATATGGGACATATTTTTTAATTATTATTTTAAAAACACATACTTTTAATCACAAATCTGGAATCTTTTTCAGGCTAAGAAATTTATAGATGTCAGCTTATGGACAACCGCTTATAACGTTATTTCCCCTTATCTATTGGCATCAATTTGTGTGAATAAAAGGTACTCTGAATATCCTTGTTGAATTTGTCACTGCTTTTTTTGGTGGGGATTTATTTATAAAATGTGTTGTAAATTATACAGGAGTAATAGCATTTGTTTAAATTCACCAGTATTTCTCCACAGTCTTTTGTTTTATGCTCTGAATATAGTAGGTCAATTACCAAATGAGTAGGTTACTTATGTGTGAAATTTGTACCTGGCTCTGTTGCTACCTGTCTTTTTTATACTGGCCAACTATTAGATTTCACAAAGTAAAGGATCTTGTCTCAGCTATTTTGTGAAAGCTATTTCAGTTGTGGTCATAGTGCTTAAGCTCTTTTCAAAACAGAAAGACTTCTTCCTCACTGGCTAAGCAGTTCTTCACTCACTATAATAGCATTTAGGACAGTGGCATCCTTGGATATTAATGGGTGCTAGTCAACTGAATAAATTGTCAATTATTCAGACAATTATATTGTCTTTTACAATGGCTTTTAGATCACCTAATGTTTCAGTTTAAATCAATTCTATGAGATGCTGATTCTTGTACTTGATATCATCACACTTTCTGCAAGAATTGGATCTGAACATTAAAAGCCATTTCTATATAGATAGTTTAGTCAGCACGTTCTTTTCTCTCTCCTCATAAAATGTTCAGGAATTTCTCACATTAATTTACTCTATGTATTTGTGAATTTATTTGGAAAATGTTTTCACTGCATCAATACCTTGTGAACAGTTTGTTGTGAATATTGATTTTCTAACTTGTACATTAATTCAGTGTTGGTTAGTCATTTGAGAGCTACAGTTTCTGTACTGGCTTACTTTTGCATCTTACAAATAGATTTCACATTTAAAGTACTGTGTGAATAATCAAACACAACGTATATTTTGCTTCTACTTAAGCTTTTGCTTGAATTCACCATAGCAAGTGAAAGTAAACCTTGACCGTTTCTGAGCTCAGATGAATACTAGTAGCATTTTTTCCATTGCTCAGGCAGCTCAAGTAATGGCATGCTCCTGACCCAGATTCTCCCTGCAGACTCAGGTCAATACTGCCTTCTTCACTTGGTCTTTTATGCTGCTGTGTAAAGTCCCTCTGGGTGGTGAAGCAACTGTCACAGTCCACTCCAGAAATTACTTCATTGCAGTGAAATGCGTTTATTAAATCCTTTGGGATCCTTCCATGTGGGGCCCCAAGATGTAAATTTTTTCACATGCTTTGTAATTAGAGAATACAATCAACCACTATTAAACCTACAAAGGTATTGCTTAAAGTCAGGCGTTTCCTTATGTATTTATATTGTTAAATAGAACAGTTTTATTTCTCAAACCTTCTGGTAATCTTCTGGTTTCTGTAAAGTCAGTGACGGACATATACTTAACACTTACTAGAATAAATAGGGCTTCAGATTGCTGTACTTAGGTATTAATACTTGATAATTTTGGCTCTAGCTTATCAGTGCCTGTGTGTTTGCCTAACTGTAAACACTACATTTCTGTCATTGAAACGTGCTGTGAGGGTTATGTAATCGTTTAGAAAGTGCTTTGAGATAATCAATGAAAGACAATTACAGGACTGCAAGGTGTTTAATGTGGTTTCTCTAAATATTGATCATGGACAGAGGCTCTGTTACAATAATACATTTTTGTGGACAATATCTTTATTAAACTTTAATTGAATCTACTTTGAACTTTAATTTAATTGTTAGTATCTGAAAAGAAGTTTGTTCCTAGTGACTGTAGATAGGAAACACTGGACCGTGGTAACTGGGTATCTGGGAAGGGTTTCCACTGAAGAGATGGTGGAACAACAAACTCTCTAGTGACCAGCCATCTTGCTTCCTGCGTAGCTGAAGACCTTGATGCCAGTAAGCACTGCTAGTTTATCTCTGCTCAGTTAAGAGACCTGTCTCTTGGGGTAGGAATCAGAAATTAGCAAAGTCTTGGTGATGTTCTCTGGGTGTTGGAGGAGTGGCCAGAGGAAGCCATTTGGCAGCAAAGGGAAGGGCGCAGAAGTAGGGGAAGAATCTGGTGTTTGTATTTTCAACAGAAGGCTTCCATGAAAGAATAGCTAGGAGGGAGAAAGAGAATTGGAGATTTGAAGTCTGAAGTATCTCAGGATACAGAAGGCTGCTCAGGCACTGAGAACAAATTTTCTCCCTGCCTAATGTAATCTGGAGTTATTATTTCACATCTGAAATTTTGTCAGAAAAAGCATCAGAGAATAAATATTAGCAGCACTGTTGTAGAATCACTAAATATTTTGTGTTCATTAATAAAGTCTCTTTGTCTTCTGGCATTCTCAGCTGACATGGTCACTACCTTTCTTTGTCCTACAGGAGAATTATGCCATTTTGATGAAAAATCCATCTCTGAATCAGCCTGCATCTTGTACATCTAAAGAAGATGAGGGCATCTTGCCAAGATTATTTTTTTTTTCACACACATATAGAAATGTGTGATTTCACTCCTTTTGGTTGTCTTACTATTTATTTCACAACTGCAGCAGCCATTTTTCTCTCTGACATACTTTTTATCTATAACTGCTGGGTATTCTCCTCCTGGACATTGCTTCCTCTGCCAGGTCTTTGCTGATGACACCTGTCTGGACTCATCCAGAGACAGAGTCAAGCTCACTGCAAGGGTGCCACAATGTCTGAAAAAGAATAGTCCTGGGAGGAGAAGCAGCTAACTCCAGTTCAGCATGGGCAAAACTGAATTGTTACTAACCACTTTTTGCATTTTTTTTCCTAGAAAATGTTTTTCCTTCCTCTTAGCCAAGGAACTGACTCAGGTAATCCACAAACTGATCATCTTCAGGCCACATTAGAAAAGCCTAACCTCCAAGAATTTTTGACACCATAGGCAACTTGGCAGCAAAAAGCATGGGAGAAAAGGGCTACACAAAGAAACACAATCCATCATCACTCCTAGGACCAAACATCATCTCCCCTGCCAGAACATTCACGTTGAATTAATCATTCTTAGCCACAAGTCTGCAATGTACACCAAAGCTGCTTAGTGTTTAAAAGGACTACAGAAGAGACCAGAAGAAGTCATGTTCTCACAACACAATTTTTCTGTGTGAGGACATCCACGGTCCTTTCAAGAAATCACTCAGGTGGGTAATTTTATTTGCTAGACACAGAACAGGACTATAGTGGAAATTTTTACTAATGATTTTGAGTGTTAAGACTTTCACTGTGTGTTGTTCTGTGACCCTGCAGCCTTTTAGACAGTTTCCTCATGCCCTTGAGTCTGAATCTGAGTGCAGTGTTGAGGGGAAGTTCATGGAACATTCCCACGAGGAACTGACATCCAGAAGCTGACTCTCCAGATGCTAAACATTAATATGCAGCGTTCAATACATCTATAGCTAATTTGTGTAACATTTGTTTACTTGGACTTCTCCAAGGCTTTTGACACGGTCCCCCACAGCCTCCTCCTGGAGAAACTGCCACATTGCCTTGTCAATTGCCTTGACAAGTGGTCTGTGCTGTGGGTGGGGAACTGGCTGACCACCATACCCAGAGGGTGACAGTAACTAGTTCCTCCTCAAACTGGCAACTGGTCACAAGTGGGGTCCCCCAGGGATCGATATTGGGCCCAATGCTTTTTAACATCTTCATAAGGGACCGGGATGTTGAGATCAAGAGCACCCTGATGAAGTTTGCTGATGAGACCCAGATGAGTGGAGAGGTTGACACTCCAGAAGGGAGAGCCACCCTCCAGGATGACCTAGACAGGCTGGAGGAGTCAGTTAGCAGGAACTTTATGAAGTTCAACAGGGAGAAGTGTAAGGTCCTGCACCTGGGAACACATAACCCAGGAGTGCAGTTCAGACTGGGATCCACCTGGCTGGAGAGCAACCCTGTGGAAAGGGAGCTGGGGGTCTTGGTGGATAACAGGCTCAACATGAGTGAACAGTGTGCTGCAGTGGCAAAGAAAGCCAACAGGATGCTGGGCTGCATCAACAAGGGCATCACCAGCAAAGATAAAGAAGTCATCATCCCACTCTACTCGGTGCTTGTCAGACCACACCTGGACTATTGCTCTACAGGAAGGATGCAGACAGGCTGGAGAGGGTCCAGAGAAGGGTCACAAGGATGGTCAGAGGACTGGAGGAGCTGCCAGGAGTCTTCAAGGAGAGGCTGAGAAAACTGGGTTTGTTCAGCCTTGAGAAAAGAAGGCTTTGGGGAGACCTTATTACAATGTTCCAGTACTTAAAGGGTGGCTACAAAGAAGATGGAGACTCCCTATTTACAAGGAGTCACATGGAAAAGACAACGGGTAATGGGCACCATTGGAATAGTCTCCCAAGGGAAGTGGTAGATTCCCCCACATTGGACAGTTTTAAGTCTTGGCTTGACAGGGTACTGAGCCATCTCATATAAACAATGGTAGTACCTAGAAAGGTTGGACCAGATGATTCTTGAGATCCCTTCCAACCTGGCATTTGTCACAGTTTGACTCAGGATCAGCAATTAAACCAGCAACAACAATGCTCTTGATCCCCTCCCACTCTCACCCAGGGTCTCAAAGAGACCTCACTAAAGGAAAAAAAAAAAAAAAAAAAATCAGTAAAAGGAAAATTGGCTTCATCCTGGCTCAAACCAGGACAGCATTCTATAATTCTATGATTCTATGTACACCTCCTCTTATGGGTATTTTATGCAACATCACTCCCATGTCACTACTTCAAGTACTGCCTCAAATCCAGTTTTGAATGCCAGAGTCCTAGCCAATATACTGCTTTTCAAGGACAAATGCAAAAATATGTATATCTCAGTGATTGATTACTTTTCTTTATACACAGTTATATTTACAATTTGTTTTCCTTCATGCAATTTAATTCCCTGATTACAAATACCAGCCTTTTTTCTTTCTCCATACACAGAAACTCAGACTGGAAGAACTGCAGCAGCCTCCTAGTTCATTTTGTCCTCAGGAAATCCCATCCAAATGCTTGATATTGCTGTGAAGTTTGGGGTTGTAATTTGAGAGGACAACCCTTACACTTTTTGAGTAGATGAGGAAATACACCAGACATTCCCATCAGCCTCTGTGTGAGAGACAAACCCAGATCAGAAGGAAAAATGCTGGCATCTGAATTAGCATGTCTTGTCAAGTTACCTGATTGGAGTTGATCAGTATCAGCTGGTGTATAGACACAGAAGCCACTCAGCACATTAAGTTTACAAAAATAAAACAAGTAAAAAGTAAAGGAGCACAGTTAACCTTCTAACCCTACTGTTCCTTGATTTTGATTCAGTCTATTTTGGACCAAGCTCTGCACCATTTTTCAATAACATTTCCATTGACTGAACAGATGTGTAGTTTACTAAGTTAAGAAAAGTAATTGAGATGAAGATTAAAAGCAATAGTACATGAGCGGCAAGTAGTGGAAACATTACAAACAGGGAAAAACAGAAGAGAGAAACTAAAAAGAAAATAAAAGAAAATGGAAACAAGATATTTTTGCCACTCATTTTCTACTTCTATACTGTATAGCTTTCCCTTGCTCCTTTATTTTTGTTTACAGAATAGCAGTCCATCTGGCAGAGAGGTGTATCTTCTCTGTGACTGATGTATTACGAAGAAAATTCTAAGCCAACATCAATACTTTACAAAGTTGAGCTAAGACAGCACTTGCCCCTACAGCTTACAGCATAAACTCTTGTTTTTACCAGAATACATGTAAGTTATTTTCGAATGTTTATGGCCAGTGATTCTATTTAAATAACAGCCTATGCAGTTACTGATGCTTGACCTGAGCTGTACAGGGTTCACGGGAACTGTGTGTTCATCGAAGGGGAGAGCAGACTGGCAGCTATTGGCAATGCAACAGAAGCAAGGAATCCTTTCCAAGTCGTTAACTCTACAGATCTCATCCATTCAGGTGCCCCATCTCAGCTATTGCTGCTGGACCTGTGGCAGCCCACGTTCAGCAAAGGATGAAGAAGATCCTCATTTCACTCTCTGGAGGCTGTGCCTATTGTACAGCCAACTGCTCTGGAGATGGAGACAAAGCAGCTATATATAGGAGTGGCCTGGGGCTTGCAGGGGGACTACATGCAGGCAGGGTGGTGCTCCTCAGAAGCCGGATAAAGCTGCTGCCTGTGTGAATCAGCTGGTGAGTCAGCAAAGCCTTTGCCAGGAGAGCAACAGGCACAGCTGGGGCAGAGGTACCATGGTTACAGCACAGCAAAAGGGACACCAAGTGGGTTTCCTAAACCATAGCTTTTTGTTTTGCTTTTTGGGTCACAGAAAGTGAAGAAATGTGCATGGTTTGTTGTTTCACAGAGTGAGTTCACATTTAACTTGGCAAATTCTTCAAAAATGTGAGGAAGAAGTGAGAAATGAAAAATGTTGCAGTGCTGTTAGGACTGTCTGAAGTGTTACTCCTGCAAAGGCATTAGAATGGAATCAGGTATGCAAGGTTAGCAGGGTTTGATTTTTGAAATTTGGAGACTGCTGGAAAAGAGATGTGGGAGAATCAGCTGTGGTGCTGTGGATATACCTACATCCAGGGTGGATGAGAAAGACTGACAGCTAAGAGCAGATTTAGTTGAGAAAGTTTGTTTTTGGGAAAGGAACATAATTTCTTGAGATACTTGTGATGCTGGTTTTTATTAATGGGCAGTTGGTCATGGCACAGGGCCAGCAATGCCCACCATGTAGTTGTGCTTCGGTTTGACAGGTGCAGGAGAAGTGGGGGAGCTTGCCTTGGCACATGCAAGGTGAGGAAGGAGGAAACAAGGCAGGGTTTGTGGGACACAGCAGCTTTTGCAGCCATGGTGTGATGAACAGGATGTTCGCAGCTTGCCAAGGAACACAGCCTCCTGGAGCCAGGTGAAGGGGAAGCAAGGAAGCCTAGGGGTTTGATGTAGGATCAGTACCATACCTGAGGAAGTTATGAATGTTGTGAATGAGTGGATTCATGGACACATCTGTGACAATGGGAAACACTCGTTCACTCTCTCTCATGCACACATCTCACTAATGCATCCCATGCACCTCTTTGCATGGAATAGAAAAATACTAAAAGACAATCCAGAAAAGCACTATCCATCTCCTTAACTGTGCTGTTCAGTCTTCTGACTTTATGGTACACCTGCAATTCCTTTGCAACACAACTAAAGACCTTCATTTTCTTGAGTCTAGCAATACTGAAATTATTTCCCAGCTGTACCCTCTTGTCTTCGCCTACTGGAGGCTTGCTCTTACCTCAGCTGCTGAGAGATGGAAGTGATACTGATGACCCATATTAACTTCATCAGGGAAAGGCATAAGAGCATAAAAGTAGAGCCATTCCCTCTGCAAACATCTGCTGTTCTAGCATGGCTCTCATCTATTCTGTGCTCACAGGTTTGATTCTAACAGAAACCAGGAAATTAATCTCCATGGCGACTCGCAAAGACAATAAGCAAAGTAAGAGCTGTCCTGTTGTACTTCGATGTTTGACAGCAAGAGCTGTCCTACCCAGCCAAAGGATCTCAATCTGGATCCCATGGCTGTAAACAGTCACCGGAACAATTCCCCTGGCTCTTGGTCCCTTTTTTCCTCTTTGCTGTTACTAGGGAAGTGGCTAGAGAGCAGGTGGTTGTGGCTGGCGGTGGCAGCCTGCTCCCAGGTCTTATTTTGGCAGGATGCCCAGACACTTTCCCCAGCGCACAGGACTTGCTGCTTGTGACTGGTGCAGTGCATGGACACAGGCAGGTGTCTGCCTCCCAGATCAGAGAGTGGCCAATAGCCAGCAATAAGCGACAAAGATTCATGAAAGCTCCTCTTACACCTCTTTTCCCTGGACTGGGTAGGGATTTGTTGGTGCAAACACAGTAATGGTCACACGTACAAAAAGCAATGGCTGTAGTACCCATATGGTAAGCTCAGGCATATGGTAGAGGGAGACAGTAAGCACAAGGTCCACAGCCCATCCGGATGGATAAATAGAAGCAACATAGGTTAACAGAAAGCTGATCATTTTCCTTTTCCTGTGGCTGCAGGAAGATGGAATTGGCTTGCTTATGAGTTATGCCATTAGCAAGTATCAGTGCTAGGGACCGTGTACTGGGAACCTTCCCAAGCTCATTAAACTAGGCCTAGGACTTGCATAAACATTTGGATTTACTGGAAAGCATGGGTGTTTTAGTTGACTGGAAAGTGGTAAATTAATTCAGAGCTGGAACTACTTTTCAGCTGAAGACATTGTCATTTGCATTTAAAAATGACGTGGTAAATAACCCTGTTCCAATATTCTTTAAGAGCAAATGTGTGACATTATTTCAACCAAAAATTTGGGAAGGCTGCCTAACATGAAGCAGCAAACCATTTCTGCCTGAAATAGATTGCTCTTTAAAGCTCCAAAGATTGGAAAGAGATTTATTTTCGCTTGGACAGCTGGTACTAACCACATGGATGGCAAAAATATGATTTCTTTATTTTTAGAAGAAAATTATTACTAAATAGTCTGAAGTCTTGAAAAAATAGCACTGAGGTCCCCAAATGTTTGAATTCTCTGACACGAGTTATATTATTTCTCTTAATGCTGGTACAAAGCTTTAATGGCATTGTTACTATTTAAAGAAAACACTTAATATTTTGAGGTTCTCCTGCCTGCTGACTTGTAAAAGGGATGATGTTTTATTTGGCTCAAAGAACAGAAGGAAAGGCTTGGGCAAACTCTGCAAAGTGACAGGGAAATATCTAAGTCTGAACTTGAAAAGAGTGTGAAAAGTGGACGAGAGTTGAACAAACAGCTCTTAATTGTTAACTTCTATTTTCTACTTTCTCATATAAGCTAAAGGTAGTGGGGGATTGTAGCAGAAAGTGGGAGGTAGGAGAAATCTGAGAAAATGGACACAAATATGGGAATACTGACAGTAGATACTCAAGCTGTTCATCATTCCTGGACTAGAAGTTCAGTTGCTAGTTCTGCATGAACAGTTTACCTGAACTGCCGATTAACTGTGGATTAGAAGGCACCACAGCAGACTCCAGGCAGAGCCAGCCCGGATCCTTGGGGTGGACTAGCTCCCACCAGCACCACCAAAACACACACAGCTGTGGCCCACACTCCAGCATTTGATGTGTACCAATTAGTAACTCTACAGCAGAGACTAAATCTGTTTTTCCAGCACAACATGTAACTGCCTAACCACGGGGCTGTTATATTTTCAACTTACTTTCATCACCCTTTGCTTTGTCTTTCTCTAAGAAGGAAGACACACTGTCTCCCAGACAGTGCTCCCTCTGTTCTGTAACTGCATCATCTCCAGAGCAGAAGAACCTGTGGAGGAAAAACTAGGCATAAATTAATTTTATGAGATTTATTTTGCAGTTGTGTGTTTGCATGCTTTATGTATAGCTGAAGTGAACTTTATAACGAATTTAGTCTAATTGCCCAGGCCCAGTTCTTGGAAAAAGCTGAACCGACTGGCTGAAGCCTGGATTCAGGATCTGTGTTTACAACATTTGCAGTTTAAGACTGGCCTCAGTCGTATCTGGAGAACACCATGTGTTCCAGAAACTGACAAAGGCAGCAAACTGCTGAAAACACCCTGCCAAAGCAACAGCTGAAGTAATGAGAGCGTTCAGTTTCTTACAACTCCATTTAACTGCGTGCATACGAGCAACTCATTAAGTAGCACACAACCATGCGAGGGGATGCCAAGGATTAAAGGAATCCTGTCGTGAGATAGCAGTGACATTCGCCTGCTGCCTTCCAAGTGACAGTACTTGCCAAGCCCAGGGGAAGTTGGTGACAGCACTGCAGTAGCAGCAGCAATTTAACCAGCAGATTGGCAGGAATGGGACCTGCTTTCGATAGAAGGCTGCTCCAGCCATACTCATGGCAAGTCCAATTTGTGAATCCTGTCAGGAGAAAGAATATTATAGAAATCAATTATCATTTTAAACATGTTTGTATGCATCTGTACACATTCAGATGGTTCTAGCTCATAGATTTTTAAGTCTCTCAAGCTGGTATGTCAGCCCCTGTAGTGGCAAGCACCAGTGACAGGGGTTGTTGTGCTGCTGATTGTCTCAGAAATGAACACAGGCAGCAGCTCTCCCCCCCTTCACAAGTTCCTGATGACTGTTGTGACCTGAGAGAAACATGGAGCTGTTCTGAATTTCCCACTTCTGGAAGGTCAGAAGGCATCCAGTGCTCCAGATACCAGCGGACCTGTCAGGACATCATCAGCCCTCTGGCTGGCTTCCCCAAGCTCTCTGAACCCCAGGATTTCTAGGCTTCACTGCCTCTGTGGCTGTACTGGAGCATACTGAGTTCTGTTGGCCGTTCTAATAATCCAGCATCCATGGTAGTCACTTCTCATTCAGGATAAATGAGAGCAGTGAAGTGGGATTTCACGACAATGATGAAAACTTTGCAAGAGGGGTTTTTGTTTGTTTGTTTTCTTCTTAAGCACTATGTAGAAAAGCCTTGCTGAATTAATGAACAATATGCCCTACTGTCATTCCTTACAGTTAGCCTTAGGAAAGCAAAGCTTTTTTTATGCTTTTATTGAGATGTCCTGTTCCAGAGAAACAACCTGGAAAGACCCTGAATGCTGGGTAATTTTTCACATCAAGGGATAACACTTTGATTCATAAATCTCTATTAAAATCTCTAATTCTAATAACTTTCTGACATTCATAGTACTCCCAGCCTTCTGCTCCTGTCAGTGTCCTTAGGTACTCTTGGTTATTTTTAGGGTTTTCAAATGCTCAGTCCCAAGGTCCCATCACTGTGAAAAAAGCCCTTGTTAACTAGGGGTTCTTGCTCTGTGTGACAGAAGGCATTAGTTTAGCTCAGAGCAAGAAAAGTTGCAAAGAATTGTAGGCTGGGAAATAAAACTGAACTGCACAGTTGCTCCAGGAAGGGTAACAAAATCTTTGGAGATGATAGTACCACCTAGAGAGTGAAGGCAGCCACTCAAAACAAGGTATACATAGTGGGACTGCAAACATCAACACTTTCTCATACTCCTTTCCTGGTGCCTATTTTGCTTTAACTTCCCCATCTGATTTCTTACTTAAATCTTTGCCTTGGATTCTCCAGGTAAAGCTGTGCCCAGTGATGTCTCGGGATGGTGTAAGCTAGGGTAAGCACCAGAGAACCACCTGGTGTAACCTGTTCCCAACTTCCACAGCTCTTTCTGTTCTGAGATCTCTAGAGCCCTTGTTTTATTTTTTCAGCTGGTTGAAACAGATGTCTTGAGCGTTAGCTAGATTTTTTCTGTATATATAAAACAAGGATAAGAAGATAGAACACAGTTTTCCTGTAAGAGGAAGGAAGAATTTTCTCTCCCTCCGTAGCTGCACTAGCTTAGATAAGTACTTAGGTATTAAAGAAGCCCTTGAGCATTGCTTTGGTCACTCAGATAAGAACGATTTATCCCCTCAGATAATGACAAAAATCAATGTATACTGTTGGTCTAGAGAGCACTAACTTCTGGAAGTAGGAGACAATGCATCTTCTCGTTGACAGGTAAAACTAATATAGCTTCTAGACGAAGAATCACTAATAATTCCCTTTCATTTTACATAACAGATATGGCAGTTTGTGATTTGTTTCTCCATTCGCCATAAATCTCATTTGATTGAGAATGGTTCTTTGTCATTTGTCCTGAGCTAGCACTGAATTTGTATAGTATGAGTACCATAATGGCATTCCTGGTGACAAATGGAAGCTGTGTCTCAGCTGCACTTCAGCAGTGGCTTTTATTTCCATTCAGGAATTAACCCCATCTGTCTTCATGCAGCACTTCAGTGGGGGTCGAGTGCACAAGGTGGCTGCAGGATCAAGACAAATACCCTGTACATCCAACCTCTTCTCAGACACTTCTGAGTACAAGTGCAACACATCCATCTTTGCTTGCAGATTCATAGGCAGGTTTCTAAACACACGCAATGGCAAGCACATACATTTTTTTCAATAATGTTGTGCTTACCTGTAACTAATAGAGACACACTGGTCCACCTTTGCTTTGGACTCTATTTTAACTTTTTATTATGAAGCCACAGGAACATTGCTGGTCTTATTTCAATCACTTAAGAACTCTACTGACCATATTTCTAGTAAATGGGGAAGAATAATGAGGTTTGTTATGGTTTGTTCAGCAGGCTGAAGATTGCAGTGCCTAGTGATTACATCACACAGATAAAGAGCTGGGAATTACTCCTTAACATGAGCTCCTAAAACTTTTCAACTTCAAATATTCTCATAGCTAAAGTTGGCCACAGTCACAAGCTGCTGCTGTTTATAAAATTAGGCCGTTCCAAGAAGCAAAACACAGTTATGAAATAAAACAAATTTGAAGGTGAGGATTGCTTTCTAATCCTGTCTTCATTTGATGCAAAGAAAAATCTTTTTTTGCCTATCCTAAGTAATTGTCTCTGACATGAAAGTGAGCTGGTACTGAATGTACAGTTGCTGGAGAATCCTGTCAAAAATATCAAGAAGAGACAAAAAGTGACCTGAAACTGAACTCGTGAAATGAGAAGCAAAACAATCTGTTAGATGCCAAGGAGAAGTCCATATGGAGTCAGAAGTTCATCTGTCTTCTGTGCTTTTTGTTCAGAATAGGAAAAATGGGATCTCAGCAACCAGCACTTTCACAGCTTAAGAACAGATACAAAGCTAGAAATGTTCTTAATTGCCACACAAGAGGAGGCTTTCCATCATTTATTTCATCTTTGGACCTCAGATATAATGGGGTCATGTCTGAAACTCATACTTGCCCAAGTGTTTGACCTCATTATTTTTCATTTATGTTATTAACGCCTAGAAAAACTCAGAAGCAAGTTTTGCCAAGTTCTGTAATCCCATGGTCTGAAGGTCTTCAGGACTTCTAGCTTAGTGTCTTTTAACTCCGTGCTACCTCTTACACTCCTCAGTTGTGCTACTGAGTCTGTACCAGGCCCAGTGGCCCTTGTGCCTTTCCAGTATACATAGTTGTTAATCTCATTCTAGTATCCTACAGGTTTACACCTAACTCTGCAACTGATTTATATGCAACTCCAACACCAAATACTTGATACCCTCCTTTTCCCCCCAGCTATCAAGTTCCCCCTGCCTGAACATGGCCTTAACACAACTGCAACTCTCATATCACCATTTCGGGTTGCATTTGGTATAGGCAGTATGGACTCCATGCACCACCAGTAGCAACCCTTCTGTCAAGCTGGACTTAGATTAGTTCACATAGCCTGCAAGTATCCACTAATGGACCACCATGTCTGACCATGACCTATTCCAGTCAACTTTTATCCCTGCCTCAACTCAGATTCTTCTTTATTATCTAATGCTTTCTTTAAAACATACGTGCAGGTTCAAGTCCATGAGTACATATCAGACTAGCACTAAGCTGCAGAACAGTTACTTACACCTTCCATTGTGGAGAAGCAGTTGGGATAAATGTGATGTTTGATCAGATTTACAAGCTTTCACTTTGGGCTAACAGCAGTCTATTTTGTAGAAATAAGCTTACATGAAGGGCGCACCTTAAAAAGGTGGAAATATAATTACATTGCCATGTGTTATTCTAAGTACAGATCCAAAAAAGTCCCTCTGAAACATGTTTGAAGCTTTAGTTTGGAGGTGTTAGGGTCTTTGGGGCTCGAGAAAGGGTGGTACACAGCAAAATGCAATAATGGAATCTGACACACCTGATGGGCAGATTTCTGCAGAATATTTTGTTTCTGATTAACTCAGCTATACAGCATGGAAATGACATCAAATTGAGCCCCTGCAGATGGCAGCAGTATTTCAAATTTCAGTGCCACAGCACTGGATGTGGTAGAAGTTTAGCCTGACTCCCATAAAGGAGGTCCTGTTGGCTGTCAGACTCTCTTGAAGATCACTTCATGTGTTGCTACTCATCAACAGGTTACTGATGCTTTTTTCAGTTGGAAGGGGAAAACTGTAGTATTTGCCATGTAGCAGAAAGATGTTCCTGAGCCTTGTGGAATCCCTTTTGGTTCCCAGCATGATCAGCTCTTACCCTGCTTTATCTCAAGTACTGCAGGTCTTATTTTCAAAACAATTTACATTTTTTCAGGCTTGCAATGGTGTTTGACTTCATTGGCTTAGTGGAACACAGCACAGTCATACTTCAATAGCAAATTCAGTTGTAGCAAGATGTTAATGATTGCTTAAAAAAATCCTTTCAGTGGAAGCTAGTGCTAAAGACTACATGAGAGACACAATGATCAAACAGAATTAAACACCTCTTTATTCACAGCATACAAATAAAACGGTTTGAAGTGCTATAACTCAGCCATCTGGAATATTCTGTGCTCTGCACACTTTGGCTCTGCTTGGATCCCTAGAAGGTCTGAATTTAGATGTAAACAAAAAACCCCAAGATTAATGTTAACATTAACAATTTTCATCCTAAGCATCCAACTAATGATGGATTGGGGTTTGAGTAATGGAAGAGTTTTGTGCAGTGCCACACTCTTCTCCCCTGCCAGCAGAAGCAAAGGCAGAACCAGCAGAGCACATTCCTTTTGGCAAGGTCTGAACAAGGTATCCAGTCTCCTGTCTGCTGAGTTGTTCAGAGAGAAGGTCAAGTAAAGAACTGTACTCTCCCTACAAAGCTGGCAAGCGGTTGCCTAAAAATCCTCTATGTGTCTAAAATGCTACCAGATACAGTTTAGCTCCACCCCTGACAGCTTCCCAGTCCAAGCCTGAAAGCTCTGCTGAACATCTAAGCCTGAGACTAAATCTACTTGCTACGTCCCAGTGACATGTAGAGACCATCTGAACACCATGGTCCTCAGCCATGGCAGTCTGTCAGAAAGAGACCCAACACTCTGACTGCCTATAAATGGAAAGATGTCAGCAAGGAGAGATGGCAATGGCAATGGTTCTGGAGAAAGACCAAGAACTCCTGTATGAATTACCTGTAAGACATTATGTGAACAACAGTCCAAATGACTTGAAGTTAGTGGTTGTTGTCCATATATACAAGCTTTCCAAGTCCCAGCAGCCTGTGACGCACATCTTGGAAGCTGCCATTTCATTCTCCTAAACTGCCACGGGCAGCTTTCACAGCTGTCTGTTGCTGTTAGAGTGGAACAGACTATTTCATTTGGAAGGGACCTACAAAGACATTAGCTCTCATTCAGCTACAGGTAAAGGAGACCCTACAGAGCAGCGCAAACCAGAAGAAATTTGTGTTTCAATTCTACATCCCTGACAAGATATCTCTACTTATTTAGTTGAATATGAAGTTTCCTTTCCTTTTTCTAGCTCTGTTGACCTAAGATGACATCTTCAGTTCGTATGATTACACGGGCTCTTCCTTGCTCTTACGTGTCTCTCCTTTTGGTCCTTTTGTCTCACTAGTAATAATTAATCTTTAGTTTTTAATTCCTGTCTTCACTTCTTCGTCATGTCTACAGTTCCTAACACTAAATCTTACTAAGCTACAAACAATCCAGAAACATAAAGAGCAATCAAGCTCATACAAGTAAACCTATTCAAGCAACCTTACACTTTCCTTCAAGGTAGTTCCTTGACCTCTAATGCAAGCATTAGGACCTAATTACATCTATTATTTTATATCTATTCAAGATTTTGGCTGTAAGCTTTAGTTTTCCTTCTCTGCTTCTGCTGCCAGCAGATGTGAGCTACTGTTTTCACTAGTTATTTCTTTATGTACCTACCTATATTGTAATGTATTTAGGGTAGGCTAGTACCTTTTACTTTAAGCACAAAGTCTTTGCAGAGCAAGCATGATGGCATAGATGGTCCTTAGTGGATAGCTGTCTATTTCAACAACGTTATTGGGGTTCATGCCATTTCCCAACTGAAACAAAAGAGACAATACACATGCAATAAATAGGAAATAATTTACTAGCAACCAAAGTAAAACATGGACTGTGAAGTGTGAACTTTTGGTTGATGTGTGGATTTCTTTAGGGCTATTTCAAAACTGGAGAGATTTGTTGCATTATTCAGAAGGTTTGTGTCAAGTCTGTAAACTTTGCTCACTGCTAAGTTCTGTTCAATTAACAAATAAGTATCTGCTAGCTTAGTTTGGACTCAGCATTTTTGTGTTCCACCCCGTCCTGTACTATTTATAATGTTTTTGGGTGATTCTAAAGATTATGCTTCAATTGTAGGGGAAACTATCCCTATAAAGCCTTGGGATTCATCAAGATGAAAGGTGCTATGTAAATTGTTACCAGTTTTGTTGTTTAATATACTGTGAATGGTTACCTCCCAACATAATATGAAATTTGCCTTAGCTGGGAACACTGTTTACTGAACACTTCTTTCACCCACAGTGTAAAACCAATGATGGCATTTGCTGTTTTCATAACAACCCAGGAGAACACTGACTCTGACAGGCTGCTATCTCCTGATGGCTAAATAGCTAAGGAGAAGTAATGTGAGAAACAACTCTGCTGAAAATAACTCTAGCCATCATCACCGAAGCACATGGACTTACTCTTGCCATAGGTCTGTTTTCCCTGCAGCAAAATCCCTCCAGTTCCCCTCCCATAGCGGTAAGGTTGCTGCTCAGGCTCTCTTAGCATTGCCACTTTTTTTTTTTTCCTCCTTTTTTTAAACTGTGTAAACAACAGGACAAAGAAGAAGGGAGGACTTGTCAAAAGCAATGTGCCATTCTGCTGCTGATCTACTGAGCAAAGGGAATATTAATAAAGAAAACTGAAGCTTAGGTGCCTAGATGTTCTGAGAAATGGATTCAGAACACTCCTTCCAGTTTATTTCCATTCTGGAAGTCAGTGAGGAAAAAAGCACTGCACTGTAACTACCTACTGTGATGGAAAGCCAGGCAAAAAAAAAAAGAACAAAGGCAACAAAGGCAAGAACAGCAATAATGTTGGAAAGCTACGTGGGACCACTAGTACAACCCAACAGAAGACTTCATCAACATCCACATCCGACAGCTATTTACTCTCCACACTAGTCAGTCTGCAAGTGTTGAACCACAAAATCCAGGACCTCCTGCAAAGCAAAACTGTGCTGAGATCAAGAAAACTAAAGACAGCTGTCAGGGCTGAAAAGTTGTCCCAGTAAAGGTAAGACCCTTTTCAGCCAACAAGGAATGAAAGGACAGACAGGAAGCTTACTCAGACTGAGGGGCTCTACAGTGGTTATTATATTGTGGAAGTGCATAGACTTGGGTATCAAGAGTAATAAGAAATTCCTGAAGCATCAAAACAAGAGTCATAAGAGGAAACCAAAATAGCTCCCACTGTCTCTGAACAAACATTTTTTCTTAATTCTGAGAGAATGAAAAAAACCGGCATGTATGCCCAGTAGCAATGCAAGATCGGAAGGTATTCCTCTGAAACCACCTGTCAGTATGGGCAACAGTGATTAAACATGGCAAGATCAGAGACAGGCTTTTCGAAAAACCTCAGCAGTCAAATTGTGCAGACTGGTGTATATTTGGTTATTTGCAATTATATACATATGAATGAATGGTCCTGCATCCAGCTGGCATCTGGTTACCAGTGGTGTCCCCCAGGGATCAGTACTGGGCCCAGTCCTATTCAATATCTTTACTGATGACCTGGATGAGGGGATCAAGTCCACCCTTAGTAAGTTTGCAGATGACACCAAGTTGGGGGGAAGTGTTGATCTGCCGGAGGCTAGGAAGAAGCTGCAGGGGGACCTGGACAGGCTGGATCGATGGGCCAAGGCCAACAGCATGAAATTCAACAAGACCAAGTGCAGGGTCCTGCACTTTGGCCACAATAACCCCAGGCAGTGCTACAGGCTGGGGGAAGAGTGGCTGGAGAGCAGCCTGGCAGAGAGGGACCTGGGAGTGCTGGTGGACAGCTGGTTGAACATGAGCCAGCAGTGTGCCCAGGTGGCCCGGAAGGCCAATGGCATCCTGGCTTGTATCAGGAATAGTGTGGCCAGCAGGAGTAGGGATGTAATTCTCCCCCTGTACACAGCACTGGTGAGGCCTCACCTCAAGTACTGTGTACAGTTCTGGGCCCCTCACTTCAAGAAGGACATTGAGGTGCTGGAGCGGGTCCAGAGGAGAGCAACAAGGCTGGTGAAGGGACTCGAGGGAAAGTCTTATGGGGATAGGCTGAGGGAGCTGGGGTTGTTTAGCCTGGAGAAGAGGAGACTCAGGGAGGACCTTATCACTCTCTACAACTGCCTGAAGGGAGGTTGTAGTCAGGTGGGAGTCGGGCTCTTCTCCCAGGCAACTAGCAACAAGACAAGAGGGCATAGCCTGAAGCTGCACCAGGGGAAGTTTAGGTTGGATATTAGGAAGCAATTCCTCATGGAGAGGGTGATTAGACATTGGACTGGACTTCCCAGGGAAGTGGTGGAGTCACCATCCCTAGAGGTGTTTAAGGAAAGGCTGGATGTGGCACTTAGTGCCATGGTCCAGCTGATGTGGTGGTGTTAGGTCATAGGTTGGACTTGATGCTCTCAGAGGTCTTTTCCAGCCTCACTAATTCTGTGATTCTGTGATTCTGTATATTACCCTGACTGGTACTCATCATAGGATAGCTGGGAGCAGCCCTAAAAGGTATGGCACTTGGATGAAGTCAAGAAATAAAACAAAACAGGGCTATACTTCAGGACATAGCTTTCTACATGACATTTTCAGAGTTTTTAAAAGAGCCTCCTTATGCTCAAATTACTATTGCTTCTCTGGATGAATAGCATGAATTAATGTGTTTTGCCACAGATATTTTGAAATCTAATCATGGGAGAGAAGCAGCAATACAGGTGGATTGGTTGGAGTTTCTTTTCAAATTACTATTAAGAGTTTATTTTGCTTGGTGCAGAGACTGTATGAAGAATTATATTTTGGCTGATGAGTTAGTCAAGGAACTGAACTTAGAGCCAAAGGATAACCTGCTTTAGGAATAAGAAAGAAAAATCCCTTGATTAAGTTGTTTACAGTGTATATTTCCAAGCCAAGAAACACAGATGAGCCTGATACAGGCCATCTGGTATGCTAAAAGAATTGCAAACATCATTAAAGAAAACTGTGCATCTGGGGGACAGTTAAACCTTCTAAAGGGGCAACTGGCTTCCCACCAAGTACAGAGTTAAAAATTCCATTGCTGGACTGTTGGCCTGATCCTCAGTTGAATTTTCTGAAAGTTGATGGGCTTTAGGCCGTAGGCTGAACCCACATTCATCAAAACAGAAGCAGCTCAGAATTTGAAACCAAGCGATTTCCAGGTGTGATAATGGTCAAAGTTGAAACTCTGATGGAGACCCAAATTACATTTTTGAAGCTACTACCTGTCAAATCTGAGGTAGTGGGGTTTGTCTGAACCACATAGTGGTTCAGACTGCTACTTTCATCCAGTAAATAAGTACTCGTATTTTCCTTACCTTCCTTGACATCAGCACTGCTAGAATTGCAGAATACTTCATACTAACAGAAACAAATACACATTGTGCCATCTTCTCTGGAGAGAATTAATAGAGGGCATGTAGAAAAAAGTGAACACGTTGGGAAACAATTTGAGTGACAGCAGAAATTATTCCTGAGGAAAAGTACTCAGCATACCAAAGTGACAGCTAATGTCTAACTAGCCTGTGAGTTATTAAGAGAAATCTGGTGGTCATGGGGAGGCTGCAATGTGTCTGACAGAAATAGGCTGTTGCTGGGGATTTATCAGGGAGAAGCTGTTAGTACACAACGAGTGTCTTACATCAACATGCCCCTAAGTAAGGAAAACTGTGAAGGTGGCCTAGTGCAGTGCAGGCACAAGTGTGCTGCTAGAGAGCTACTGAGAATGGAGCAGGGAACATCAGGAAAGTTGCTGAAAGACTTGCAGGGAAGGTGGTGCTGAGAAAGCTCTGGTCAGACAGACAGGAGACAGGAGCTGTAGGAGTCTGAGACCCCTGGGAGCTCTGCTGCAGCTCACAGCTGCTCAGCCATTCCCCAGTGTGTTGCTGTCCGAAGGCTTCTTGAGGAAGGCAGTAACATTTATTGCAGCTGTGGGCTCCTTCTGCTCTTTGCCTTTCCCAGTTTCTCATGTAATCTCCTCTTGCTTTCTCAGTGCTTTTCTATTTCCTTGCCCGGTCCAGAGAATTTCCCTTGGCTGCATTGTTTCCTTTGCTCTTATCTCTACCTGCCAGCCCTCTACCTAAACATTTTTAGAAACACAGATCATAGAATAATTTCAACTGAAAAGGATTTCCAGAGGTCATCAGGTTCAAGCTCTTACTCAAAGCAGGGCTACCTTTGGTAAAGTTGATCAAGGACTTCTCCAGTCTCCAACCAGGGAGATTGGACCACAAGCCCAAAGAAGCTGTGCAATATTTGATCATCCTTATATCAGAATTTCTCTTCCAAGTGTCGCCCTTGCCTCTCAACCTTTCATTGCGCTTTTCCACAAAAAGTGGAATTCATGCAACTAAAGATTGATTTGTTGGAGTTTTTTTTTAAGTTTTAAAGTTTTGTTAAGTTTAATGGTTCATTTTATAAAGTCTCACATTGCTTTGGACAACTCTCAAGTATACAGTATGGGAAGCAGAGAAAAAATATGACATTGTCATTTATGTAAGTTTACCATAGCTCCTTTAAAACTTGCAAAGGATTTTAGATGTAAGGCCAGGCTCTAATATTTTTCCAGAGCTCTAAGAAGGATTTCAGGGTAGTGGCAAATCAGGAATTGTATTCCCTCTGTACTACACAGCAGTCACCTGGAAAACATGTTTTTTTGGTATCAAAGTGCATTGTCCAGTAAGGCGTAGTGCCTTGGGCTGTGCCAGACCTTCTGTAAGTGGCAGAGATGTAGACTGTCTCCTGACCTCCGTCCTTGCCCACTAATCAGCTACAAGAGAGCACAGCAAGGAAGATGGGCATGTCTAACTTGAGCACTTCTGGAGACTGACAGGGTATGCTCACTGTGGCTTTCTCTGGGGGGTGATTCTGGATGCTGATGGAAATAGCGAGTGCCGATTTTAGCTGACACGCTAGTCCTGGAGCTTCATGTAAGGATTTTCTCACACAAAACAGAACTTGGAATTTGGTTTTGTGAAAGCACAGATATTCCTGCCTGGTACTGAGAAGTGCTGTCACCTCTGAAGCAGTGGTACAGGCCACTGTAATGGATGCTATTGGTGAATCCTCAAAGAAAGAGGTCCCTTTCTTTGAGCTAGCATTTTTAACTTGCTGACAGGTTCTTAGAGCTCAGATCAGCTATTTCCATGCCTGTCATGCACATCTCATCCTTCTCTTCCTTTTTCAGGGGTCAGCTGTCCTGGGGAACCCACTCATTTTTCCCTATTTGTTGAAATAGGCTTTAGGACAATCACAGTAGGCAGTCTCAAGAACAATTAAGTACACACAAGACAGTTTTAGTCAGTCAATGAAAAAGCCTCCAAAAAGTCTGAATTTTAAAGACTTAACAGCTTTCTCTTTCTACTGAATGGCTGCTCAGACAGAACTGCTTACTAATCTTCTCACTTAGCTTGCAACTGACCGTGACCCTTAGACAAACTAGCACACACTATTGTTTCATGAATCTGCAGCAGCAGATATTCCCCCCACAATAACCCTTCTAGGTTTGCTTCAGCTTTTTTATATCCCATTAAAGTGTATTTATTGAGAAGTATTTCTTCCATTCTGGTACCTTAAGCTCAGTTACACTCAGTGAAATGGAAATTCATGGAATCACAGAATGGTTTGGGTTGGAGGGACATTTAAAGGCTGCCTAGTCCAACTTCCCTGCAGTGAGCAGGGACATCTTCAAACTAGATCAGGTTGCTCAGAGCCCAGTCCAACCTCACCTTGAATGTTTTCAGGAATGGTACATCTACCAACACATCTAGGCAACCTGTTCTAGTGTTTCACCACCCTCATAAAAATATTATTTTTTATATCTAGTCTAAATCTACACTCTTTTAGTTTAAAATCAACATCCTTTCTCCTATTGCAACAGGCCCTACTAAAAAGTTTGTCTCCATCTTTCTGATAGGCCCCCTTTATGGGAAGGCCATGAGGTCTCCCCAGAGCCTTCTCTTCTCCAGGCTGAACAACCCCAACTCTTTCAGCCCTTTTCTCACAGGAGAGGTGTTCCATCCCTCTGATCATTTTTGTGACCCTCATCCAGACTTGCTCCAACAGGCCCATGTCTTTTCAGTGCTGAGGACTGCAGAGCTGGACACAGTACTCCAGGTGGGGTCTCACCAGAGTAGGGGGGAGAATCACCATCCTCAACCTGCTGGCCATGCTTCTTTTGATGAAGGCCAGGATATGGGCCTAAGCCATGAAAGTGCAATAGAACACTTCAAATATGTAGTGTTGGCTTTCAAGGCTGTGAATGCACATGTCAGCTTATGTCCAGCTTTTCATCTACCCCCAAGTCCTCAGCTAGGCTGCTCTCAATCCCTTAATTCCCCAGCCTCTATTGATACTGGGGGTTGCCCCAACCCAGGTGAAGGACCTTGAACTTGGCCTTTTTGAGCATTATAAGGGTCACATAGGACCACTTTTTGAGCTTGTCCATGTCCCCCTGGATGGCATCCCATCCCTCAGGCATGTCAACCCCACCACTCATCTTGGTGTAATCTGCACTGAGGGTGCACTATATCCCACTGTCTGTGTCATTGATGAATATATTAAATAGTATTGGTCCAAATACAGGCCCCTGTAGGACACCACTCATTACTGCTCTCCGCTTGGACATTGAACTGTTGACCATTACTCTCTGGATACAATGATCCAACCAATTCCTCATCCACTAACCAGCCCATCCATCAAATCCGTCTGTATCTTTCCAATTTAGAGAGAAGGGTGTTGTGGGAGACCGTGTCAAAGGCTTTACAGCAGTCCAGATATACAGCATCCATAGGTCTTGTCCTTGTCCACTGATGGATCCCTTGATCCATGATCCCTTCTATGTTCATGCAGTCAGAGAAAGCCACTAGGCTGGTCAGGCAAGACTTATCTTTGGCTGTGTTGAATCATCTCCCTGTCCTCCATGTGCCTTAGCACAGCTTCTAAGAAGATCTGTTCTATGATCTTTCCAGGCACAGATATGAGGCTGACAGGTTGGTAATTCCTAGGGTCCCTTTTTAAAAATGGATGCATGGTTCCCTTTTTCCCACACACCAGGTACTTCAGCTGACTGCCATGACTTTTCAAGTATCATGGAGAGTGGCTTGGTAACTACATGAGCCAATTCCCTCAGGACTCTGGGATGAATCTCACCTCCTCAAGAGGTGTGGGAAGAAGGGATGCCAGAGAATACTGAGGCAAAAAATTTGTTGAGCACCTCAGCCTTCTCCTCATTGTGCTTAACTAAAATACAAATGTAAATCGATTGAAGTTCAAATTGTATTTGTCAATACAGGAATTAAGTGAGAAAACAAGTAACCCAGAGAAAATTAGCCCTATTTTTTCATGGGGAGCACCCCAACTGTAGCAGAGGCTAGTGACAGCCCAGGCCTCAGACAAGCTACTACTCCCAATACACAGTACTATTTCCAATAGCTGTTCTTTACACCAAAAAACAGTCATATACACAAGGACGTTTTCCATTTAAAATAAATGAACCATGAGATCCCGTTTTCTTTTTATATTTCTTTTAAATCAAACTTTAACCTTGCAATGATAAATTAAATCCTATATAATGCCATCTACACATTCCTGCTGCACATCTTTCCAATTGATATGCTTCCCTTGCCACACCACTTGCCTCAGTGCAGGCTGAACTACTTGTATTTCTAGTCCTTTGGCAAGTATTTAGAAGGCAGACAAACTCTACTGTCCCTCGGCACTGCCCAGATGTACTAGACACATCCCTGACCTTGTTCTATTTCTTCCCAAGTCACTCTTCCTACATGAAAGCCTCATTCAAGTCCCTCCACTGAAGGAACACCACCTTCAGGAATAGCTCTTCATGTTTATAGCCATTCCCCATCTAACATGGACTTCTTACATGATTACATATTTGAAGTGTTCTATTGCACTTTCATGGCTTAGGCCCAACCAGCAACAAGAACCAGGTGGCCCCTTGTTCACCCCTCCCCCCACTGTGGGATGGGGAGGAGGAAATTCAACTAAAATCTCATGGGTAGAGACAAGGGCAAGGAGGGTTCACTCACCCATTATGGTCATGAGCAAAACAGGTTCAACTTGAGGAGAAAAAAAATTAAGTTATCACTAATCAGATGAAAACAGGACAAAGAGAAAACAAAAACCAGAGCTTAAATACCTCACCCCACCTCTTCCTTCTTCCCAGGCCCAAATTAGTTTGTTCCCGATATCTCTACCTTCTTCCCTCCAGCGGCACAGGGGGACAGGGGATGGGGTTTATGGCCAGTTCATCACATGTTCTTTTTTGCTGCTCCTTCCTCCTCAGGGAGAAGGATTCTTCAGTCTTCCCCTGCTCCAATGTGGGGTCCCTCCCATGGGAGAGAGTCCTTCATGAACCTCTCCAACATGAATCCTTCCCACGAGGTGTAGTCCCTCATGAGCAGACTGCTCCAGTGCAGGCTTCCCATAGAGTCACGGCCTGCTTCAGGAACAGTCCCCTCTCCTGGTGCAGGGTCCTCCACGACTGCAGATCCACATGTGTTCCACCGTGATCTTTCAAGGGCTGCTCCACTGTGCTCTTCCATGGGTTGCAGGGGGACAGCCTGCTGTCTCACCACAGGCTGCAGGGAAACCTCTGCTCGGGCACCTACTCCCCCTGCTTCCTCACCAACCTTGGTATCTCTGCTCCTGCATTGCTCTCCCCTCCTTCTCTCCTCTGCTCTGAGGTCTTACAGCAGTTTGTTTCCCCTTCTTGAATAAGTTAATCGCAGAGGCACATCCCTTGTCGATGGTGGGCCCGACCTTAGCCAGAGGCAGGGCTGGAATTTTTGAGCCAGGGGAGCTTTCAAGCAGCTTTTCACAGGAGCCACCGTGGAGCCCATCCTTTGCTACCAAGCCGTGCCACACCAACCCAACACATGCACCCAGAGGGTGAGCTGTTAATGCCAAATAAAATAATCTGTGCAAATTAATAGGATAAACCAAGTGTAAGTGAAATTTAAAGATCATGTTCAAAACAGAGCTTTTCTTTATTGTTTTGTTTTGTTGTGGGATTTTTTTGGTATTTTTTGTTGTTTGTTTGTTTTGTTTTAATTCTGCTTTGAGCATTACCCTTCACAGATGTTAACTGACAAGTTTACTGTGGGCACAAAACTGCTGATAAAATAGTCAGTTCCTCACAGTCTAGCCGCAAGCACAGGGCTCTAGACTCTGCTGCCAGTGAGACCTTTCTTCCCTCTAATTACCAGTTTCTGGGATATCTCATTTACAGAAGCTTCCTGGGTCACTTCTTGAAATCCTCATTGGGTCTATTGATTCAGTCCTGTCTTATTTTCACTTTTTCCTCTGAGACTGAGCCACATGCTACTGGCCTGCCTGCTTATGAGGTAGTCAGAGCTTTGCATCCTACTGCAGTTGTGTTGTAGGTGTACACACAAATATGCAGGCAATAAATATGTACCAGCTCCTAGTTATTTCACCTTCTGTTCTCCTCAGTGGTATGTTGTCAGTGTTCATCTCTCTAACAAAACCTTCCTGAGTGAGCTGAACTCAAGAAACAAGAGTGCTGCAGAGACCATCCATATCAAGAAGTATTTGCTGAAGTTTCCTCCCCATGCTAAGGACCTGTCTGGGAGTTGAAATTTGCTATACTTGGACATTCTGAAATGCCTCTTGGTGTGAGTCTGGGCTTGTAATAGCTCCAGGCTTATACCAAACCAGTTACTTTCTAATGCCTGTCCTGATTATTTTAAGCACAGACAAACTGTAGCAGGAGCTCAGCCAGAAGCAGCAGTGAACATGCTGGAGTAAACAGGGTGCTGACAGCTGCTGGTGCTTTACATGGGAGGTCACAGAGCCCTACTTTGAGCTGGGTTCCTTTAAATGTTAGTTGCTGCCTGGAGCACTGTTTACAGTAGTGCTTCCTCCTCTGAGGTGAACTACTGTTAGCAACAATGGAAAATTCTAGTTGAAAAAAATTAAATATCATTAGACACAACTAAAGAAAAGTTGTTTAAGGAAATTGCAGTAGCACTTTCACTTCCAGAGAAATGCCATTACTTGGCAGTGATGTTTGTAGATATTAGTAAAAATTTAAATTAAGTTATGTAACCTCAGCTATTGTTTCAAGGGCAAGAATAATCTCCCAAGTGTAGTTTATCTACATATATTTTCAAAACACTATACTTACCTGACATAAGTGGCATCTCCAGCAGCTCCTTACTAGTCTGTCCATTTTGCTCCCTTTCTAGCCTGATGGATGTCTAAGTCCAGATGCCTCCTCAATAGGGCAGGGCTGCTAATCTGAAAGTAAAAATTATAGAATCCTAGGGGTTGGAAGGGACCTCGAAAGATCATTATTATTATGTCCCTGAAGTCTTGCCACTGAGCCTTCTCATTTCCTGGAGCTGTAGACTCAAGTGGTAGCAACTCATCTGGGATCCTCAAGTAGCCAGTGGCTGCCCATGGACAGGGTTATGTGGCATTTCAGATTTGGTTGTCTTGGGATACAGGCACTGAGAATCTCATCACCTTCCCCATGCACAATTGAGCTTGCCCTGCAATGGAAGGCTGCTTGCTAATTGCCCTCTCACAACACTGTCTGGCAAACCTGCACTGTCTTTGTGTCAGCAGTGAAAGCATCAGCCAGAAGAGCAGCTCCATGGCTCGGTCTTTGAAGGGAGTTATATACAGGTGACAGAATCTCAGAATGCTGCTTTTCCAGCTTAGTAGGCAGATGAAGATTCATGGTATATCATAAAATGTATAATATATATTTATTCAGACATCTCTGGTAATATATAGATATATATGGATAATAAGATAGGTCAATAACACTATTCTATATAATAATATGTATAATATATGTTATGCTAATAATCTCTGTAGAGATTGTTATATTTAGATATACAGAGAGCTAAAGACCTCTATAGCAAGAGAGATATAGATCTATATATACAAAAATTGGAATCAATGCTGTTTGGAAGCTTTTTCAGGGCATTGGTTGGCAGCTTGATGAGAGAATTTTACAGAAAATATCCTGTATACAAGAATCTCTGCCTCTTTTTATTTGCATGAATCCTCTATTCTCTGCAACTAGGAAAGGAATTAGAAATTACTTGATTTTATCTTCACTGAAATCATTTAAATTACTGAGCTTATCCCATATTATTCAGACAATCTACTGAATCATGCTTTTGTAAGACCTGTGTGCTGAATAAGAAAGTCAGGAATCTGTTGGGTGGTGGGTTTTACAGATTCTTGCAGCTGATGCACCTTTAGTCCTTCAAACTCTGGGGAAGTCTCTATTACCAAGTGGCTGACGAGGAACGATGTATCACACTATGCTGGCAATTCTACCTTGGGCAATGGCAATTAAGTGTCTTGTGCTGTTTAAAACTATCTGGAAAGTCTTGTAAAGGGTGATAGGAAATGCTATGCTCTTACTGGCATGTTTATTTTTCCAAGTAAGAAGACTCAAGCTAGACCTGAACCACCTTTTTTTGCAAGGCATTATGTCTAATAATCTAGCTGGGGGCATAATACTCACTACAAGACAACTTTGAGACAGGCATGAAACATCATAAAGGATGTTGAAAGACTTCATGTAAGGACAGACACAGCATCTCTGGCTTATCAGAAATCTTTTGAAATTTGAGTGTATAACGGCTCATGGCTATGGCTCTGCCTTTGGAGGAAACTGGAATATCTGAAACTCTCCTCCAGCATTTTGCTTGCAGTGGTAACAAGATTGCAAGAAACTGTTTTGCACTAAGTCTTATTAAGACTGTCAAGAGAGAGAGACTGGCAAGCAAGGCAAACTTCAGTTTCTCAGGCACAGCAAGAAATGTCTTACGCTGTGAAGTCACTGACCTGATTTCAGATGTTGATTGCTAGAAAGTGACTTAGCTTCTGACGGCTTCCCTTCATCTGAGCAAGTGATGGCTTGGGTTGCACTGAGGTGAAGGCTGCTTGCTAATTGCCCTCTCACAACACTGTCTGGCAAACCTGCGCTGTCTTTGTGTCAGCAGTGAAAGCATCAGTCAGAAGAGCAGCTCCTTGGCTCCATCTTTGAAGGGAGTTATATACAGGTGAAAGAATCTCAGAATGCTGTTTTTCCAGCTTAGTAGGCAGGTGAGGATTCATGTTAAGATTTTTTCTAATAAAAGCAGCACGATACAAGGAAGGATGAAGGACAGGCTTGCACAGGCAGTAAGTTCCTCTTTGTTATTAAATGTTTTTATAGCTCAAAGAAGCCTCAGTGAAGAGAAGAAAACCCTCCTCTTAGATGTGAAAGCATGCTCCTAGAATTAATGATTTCAATTAGAGGTGTCAAGTGATTGAATGGCTCATAGGCTGGATATTGTGTACTCAGGATGTTTAAATAGTCCATATAGCATATTCAGAATGTTATTTAAAAGAAAACTTTTCTTTTTGGTCATTGAAAAGATAATATTTTAGATATACACTCACCGTGAAGTGGCACAGTGTTCACTTCCCAAACCTGCAAACTAGATCAAATAGGGACTGAAAACTGTGTATCTCTTATCCCTTAATTAGGTAACTGAGTAATAGGTATATTTATATCCATCTACCTACATGTATGATTCTTCAATACAGATATACAAAATCCCACATCAAAAAAACTTCATGGTTTCAAAGTTCAGATCTCAAATCTTAGGTTATTTGAGAATTCAAGCTGCCTATGCAAGTCTGATTTAGCATTGGTACAAATGCATTATGGTATAGATGTGACAATGTACAGTTGCCTGACCTCGTGAGTTTTTCTCAGAACACTTGCCCCATCTGACCCTAATAGGAACTTTTTTCTATTGAATGATGCTGAGTAAGGTAATGCTTAATTAAAAATACTGTTTAAAAATGTTATTAATGTCGGTAAACTAGGTAAATTCTTGCATCTCCCTGATTTTGAGGGTGATGGGAGAATATATTTGCTACTGCAAATTGCATCATCCCTAACTAATATCAGGTACAACAACCATTACCCTCTGGTTTAAACACCTGCTCTGAGAGAGAAATTCAGAAGAGATCCCTAACAAGAACCAATTAAGTAAGCATTGCTGATAAGTTTCAGTAACAATCCTAAGAGTTATAAAGGCCTACCATCCCATGGGAAAGGAGGCAGAGAAGGATCCTTTCGCCAAGCATAAATCTTATTTTAAATTGGATTATAAACATGCTGACTAGCTGACCCAGTTTTACTTCTGCATATAATACCATATTCTGTTCCTTGCTTACAAAATCGTAACTCCTATTGATGTCAGAAATAGCGGTAGTTATTTTACCTCTAAAGCAACAAAAGGCACTTCCTCTACCACTGCTGCAAGAGAGCTCCACAGGATAATATGATCATAATTAAAATAATAATAGATCTTCCAACAATTTAATTCAAACAACTCAGTTGCCAAAAAAGAAAGTTAGGTAATAAGTATAGGGAATAAACACTTCAGGGGTAGGTAAAATGGTCCACAATTTAATCAGTCAGGTCTGCACATCTGCATAGAAAGCACAGCTTCTCCACTCGGGCTCTGTGGGAACTGGGAGGCGAGAGGAGAGGTTTTTAAATTGCCAGATGAAGCTTACACCTGAGTGCACCTCCTCACCTCTGTTGTTTTGGCCTCTGATAAATGAAAATAATTTTTAATACTTTGGGGAAATGAACATTGCATTCATTCATTTGCCTTTTTTCATTCATGCCTCATGCCTCAAACTATGGCAATTTATTTTTTTTTTTTACTTTTAAAAAGCTCACAAATTTCCATTTTTGTGATAATCTAATTAATACTTCAGATTATAATTTTACCTATTTTGCTTTTTCCATGATTTTGTCTTATTTATTCTGCAAATGTTTTATATCCTCCTTATCGGTTTGTCTTTCATCTCTTGCTTCCTTTTCTAACTGAAAACAGATTCAACATACCTTAGCTTGATGATAATCTCTAATTTCCACCCTTCATTTTCTTCACTTAAAGCTAGTGATTATTGGATAAATAAGAATCTGCCTGTAGAATTATGTCATTTAATTAAAAAAGAAGGATACAAAATTCCCAATGTGATTGGAAAAGCCAGGAAAAGCCAGGAAAAATAAAAATAGAAGTTTTGTATGGAGCAGTATAGCACTAGTGAGATATTACTATCACAGCTGGTGACATGCCCTCTCGTGGTCATACTGCTACAAAAGCAATCACTTATTTTAATAAAAGTCAGGCTACTGTTCAGCTAATACTTAAGCATTTTAGTTTGGTAAGACTAGTTTTAAAAGCACGTGTCAGAGCCCTAAAGTTTAAGCTTGGTGCGCAGAACCATGCTACAAGGAGAGAAACATAATCTAGGAAAAACTGAAATCGTGTGTCGAAATGTCTGCTCAGTTTTGGGGTATAGTTTTCATGGCGGTATCCTGGAAATGCAGATCAACATTCCCTATTCCAAAATAAAAAGGACTTTGCCAGGTGGTTTGTGTCTATTGCGTACATTCTACAGACTTCCAACGTTACATATTGAATCCTAAAGCTAAATAAGCAGACTTGGAAGACCTAAGACATAATTACAAGACTTAATTTCTTTCCAAATGTCACTGTCTCGATGAAGCAGGACTCCTTGAGTTAGAGTCTAACTGTGGCCTTTTTTTGTCATAGAATCATAGAGTAGAGTCATAGAATGGTTTGGGTTGGAAGGGACCTTAAAGATCATCAAGTTCCAACCCTGCCTGCATGTGCAGGGACACCTCCCACTAGACCAGGTTGCTCAAAGCCCCATCCAACCTGGCCCTGAACACTTCCAGGGATGGGGCCTCCACAGCTTCCCTGGGCAACCTGTTCCAGCGTCTCACCACCCGCACTCTAAAGAATTTATTCCTAATGTCTAACCTAAATCTACCCCCTTCTGGTTTAAAGCCATTACACCATGTCCTATCACTAAATGCCCTTGTAAAAAGTCCATGCCCAGCTTTCCTGAGGTTTATTCCTCCTAGCTTGTTGCTGTCCATATGCTCACCATACGTGCACTGGTGGTACCAGCTTGCTCAACAGTAGCCCAGTGGCACTGGAGCTTAGGGAGTACTGTCTACATTTGGTGGGTCCCAATTGCCTTTCCTGCCAACAGCGGGAAGGGCAGGAGAGAAGGGTCTAATGCATCCATTTGTCCATTTCAGTGCTCCTGGAATATGCCACCAAAGCAATCCTATGGTTAGTTATATCATCTGTGGATATTCTTTGCCTTTCCAGAGCAAGACAGCAAAGCAACAGTTTCAGGACAAGTTCAAGTCTGGAGTTGATCTAGAAAAATAATCATAAAGCACATTGGCTATTGAATCCAGCTTCCATGTTTTTCATACACACGTCAGTAGAGCAGTCTGGTATAAGTGGCTGGATAACCAGTTACTGAATATTTCTAATGAAAAATATCTTTCTATGGTTTTATTACTATGGATACTTTCTCAGATAAAATATGTCGCGGACCGAGATAGGTAAAGCCGCGACCCACACCCCCACCTCAGGGGATCGAGGGCTGAGGACCGCTCCCCGTCACACCCACAAACAACGCTTAGGAATCAATAGATTTATTAAAGGCACTGAGGGTTTGGCAAGTCCGATATCACCTAACACACAAGGTCTATCTCTATATCTATATCCACACCTATATATCCATATACCAACAGCTATACAACACTACATCTATATACTAATAACAACACACATAGAAAACAAGAGAGAACCTCTCCCCTTCCCCCCTGTTCCCGTTCCCGGACAGGGATAAGAGGGAAAGCCTGGAGAGAGCCTTTGGGAAATAGAAGAACATTGAAAAAGAGAAGTGAGTGTCTGGTATGTGTGAATATTATGTAGGAATGTAAGAAGCCTCGGAATGTAGTTCGCAATTCTCACCACTGGGGTACGGCCGAAGCCAATCCCTGGTCGGGATCCACGTCCTTTCACGTTCGGTACGCCCACACACCAACACCCACAGGGAGCAGCGCCGTAACTTCACGGCAGCCCCCGCAGCGGTACGCTCACCGCGGCGGCTGGATCCGTATAGTATTCACAGAGCGCGCGCCTTCTTGCTCCCCCTTTCCGGTTCCGGCCCCGCCGTGCCTCCTGGGAGCTGTAGTCTGTAGTCTGTGAGCATGCGCCTGGTACCTCTGTCCTCTCCCCACGAGTGCCGGGGGGGTGCATTACCAGGACTGGTCAGTGAATGTCGCTGGAATAAAGGCCATTATAGAGTCCGTCTCTCACATAATATTACAGCTTAGTGTTCAAATCAACCAAAAAGATTGGACTTCAAATAAGATGAGAAGATAGGTGTGTAAAAGTGCTCCAAAAATCTGGGTCATTGTTCATATAGCTTTGATCCGGCACTTCTAAAGAAAGGAAGTGCTCATTGAAGTTAATTAATATTTTGGTTCCTTATCAACTTGTGGATCAGAGCCTTGATATAAACACAGCTGGTGCATGTTCAACCACATCTTCTACTGCTCCACAAGTTACAGGATGTCATTTAAAGAGGAGGTCTTGTGAGTATGTTTATCAATTTAGCTTGAGTTTGGCAGTAGATGATGTAAGCTCTTTACAATAGAAACATACACAAAATGCACCTAAAGCTTTTAAACTCCACCCAGAAAAAACAAACAAACAAACAAACAAACAGCAAACAGACAAAACCATTTAAACAAGAAGTTGTAGATTACATATTGTATTAAATATCGTCATACTTATAAATTGCATGTGAAATTTGTGGGAAATAGTTAATCTGTTGACAAGTAAGTAACTAAAATCTTTATTTACTTTCACATCCTGGAACATCTGTTTTATTTGATTTTTAAATTCTGTTACTGCAGATTAACATTTGTTGTCTATCTGAGCTTCCTGTGTGTAACTTCTATGGGAACAGTGGCCTAAGACATTACCATACTGTACCATGTGCTGGAGTGAACTGGACATCTTATCCATAAATAGTTCAATGCTGTTTCAAAAGAAAAGGAGTTATCACTCCTGTGTATGGAATTTCTCCTAAATATCTGGAATTTGGTTGATCTCAAGGTTAGGCAATATAAAAAGACATGAAAAAGATCTTGGATTGGAGTTCAAACAGGTGCAGTCCTGGTTTCTCAGTTGTCACCACTGGGTAAATACCAGTGGTATTTACTTTCTTTTTACCTTTTCCTTCTTGTCTACAATTCCATATTTGTTTCAAAGAAAACCCAGACATCTGGGACAATTATGTACTGTTTGGTCTCTTTCTCCGTGTTCAATAAAGAATTACTGCAAGACAACAGCACAGTCAGAGACTGTGACCATGGGACACCCAAGCATCTGCGTATCTTGCAACTACGAGCACTTGAAAGCTTCAATGATTATTTTGTCAGAATTGTTGTTGTTGTTGTTTAGTGACACTTAATCTTGCATTGGACACCCAGGCCATCATGGAATTAAAGTAGAATTTGCTAAGGGAACAGCAGAAAGTTTTCTTGCCAGACTAATGAGATCCTGTGAGGAGAGAAATAAAGTTTAGATTCTGTTTTCATCCCTCGAGAGTAATTGGGGGAACCATCTCACTCTACATTCTGAATACTAATTTCTTAAGAGTTTAATCCAATCAGATCAACCCTTTTGTCTTTAAGAAGTCTGCACACTGAGCATGTGTTTCCATTCTAATGCCATCCTCATTGCCAGGAGCCAGGCTGCTTCTCAGTTTAATCAGTGGAATTTAATACAAGTTAATAGAGTAACTCCTGATTTTATTTTAATTCCCAACCCTAAGACTGAACCTCAGAGCTCCCTTATGGATGAGAGTTTCCTCTACATTGGATCACAGACTTCAAAAATGACAATGCTGAGATTGAAATAGAGACCATCTAAAATGAGCAGTTTATTATGAAGGAAGATTTAAGTTGAACTCCATTTTGCATGGTGGGTTTGTTGCACATCCTGAGTTTGTATGCTTACTGCACCAATATCAGATTGTGGCTCAGACAAAACCTCTATGATTGTCTTATTTCACAAAATATGGAAACTAAATATCCATATGACTGATAAGAATTATCTATGGAAATTAACAGCCCGTGGGAAGTCTTACTATAGGAAATATGCTCTTTGGTTTAGTTCCCTCTGTTACAGCATTGTAATTAATTCAATCTGTGTAAAAAAAGCTACTTTATATTGTACCTTTACAAAGACAAAAATGCACCCCAAGCAGCTTAAAATGTCACGTCATGTTAAATGCATTAACACATATGTATACGTACATACACTTGCAGATATAACCTGTAAGTGTGTTTATTCAAGATCTGCACACAAACATTTCTGCTTATCTTCTGTCAATGACAGTCATCCATTGCATAGTGGAATATTGCCATTGACAAGAAAATAGAATGTAGAAAACAAAAACTAGGACAACTTTTTTTTTAGGAATCCAAGTCTGACAGTTTAATTAGTGAGCATTTAGTGACATTTTTTAGTGAGTTAAGCCTTTGATATGCTGTCTTGCACTGTTTGAAAAAGCTTTGTTGAGAGGGAGGTCAGACTACAAACCGGTACATACTGGATGAATGGTGCCTGACACTGTGATCCTTGCTGTTGGGGTTTTTTTCCACTACCTACATTTGAGTCTAGCAGGCTGCATGACTTACAATATAGCATTCCTAAGGATCCTAAAATAACTTCTGCCCTCCATTTGATATTTCTTTTCAGAGCACACAAAACAAAGGATAGGGAAATGCTGCCACTACTAATATCAGCAGAAGTTAGAAGATTGCTGTCCCTGGGGGTTCATGGTATCATTTATAAACCTGCTGTCACCTTGATGCTTCCTCACTCAAGGCTTGGCTGCTTCATTATAGTTAGTAAAGTTAAGGTGAATGAACTAATGCACTCAAGGTGATGGACATTAAATAAAACCTCTCTGGATGGTCTGACTTGGTGACTTGGGAAAAAAAAAAAGTAAGCTTAGGGAAAATTGATATGTAATTGATATGTAAAGTGAAGAACTTCTGATGGAAGCACTGATTTTATTCTCTGTTTGATTCTGAGCCGAATATGCTGATCTTCATGTACTTTATGTGTCTGGGTGAAATGACTAAACCCTGTTTAGTCTCACAGCCCTTGTAAAGCAGAGAAGGAGAACTTCAGTTGAAATCTGTGGCATTGTCTGAATGCTAAAACTGGCATTAGAAGAGAATAGCTGTTTTTGTTATGGCCAAGAGACAGGATCAAATTATCATTAATATTACCAGTGGCCATTAGTGTTGGTTCTAATCATCCAAATGAAAGCTTTAACCAGAGTAAGGTTGTGCTGAGTGTTTGAAACTCCCACTGAAAATGAGCCTCTTCAGAGAGGAATGATTTGTATTTATACTGTATCTCTGCTTCTGCATTACTCTCTCTTCTCTGGAAATGCAGCTCCAGCTATGCTGCCAAGTTCATATGAATATGGAGAGGAACTGATGTTTATAAATAAATTTAATACATCACAGTTCATAGTTAAATCTCCTTTAAGAAAACATTGCATAGCCTCAGTACAGTAAAAACACAGTGTAACTGTTATTTTTGTTTTCTTCTGTCCACTGCAACCTTCTGAGAAAACACTAGTGAATGGCTCAGAAAAGAAAACCCAGTTTTATCACATGAGAAGTAAAATATATGAAACATTTAAATAAAGCAGTATTCCCTTAGCAACTTTCAAACTTTTCTGTCTAATGCAGAAAACCTGTTATAGTTACAGCATGTACACATGAATGTATACAGGGTGAAACATGCAAAGATACAACCTTACTTTAACATTTTCTTTTAATCGTTCTTATAAAGTAATAATTACTTTATTCTCAGAGCCGAATACCTGACTAAAGTTTGCCCATTTGCTTCAATTTTACTTTCTCTAGGAGGGAAACCCTTGCTGAGGTGGAAGGCAAGGTGGCTGTGAAGTTTCCCCTCCGGCCGCTAGATGCTAACCCAGCACAGCTTTGGGTAGCCCGAGCTGCCGGGCAGAGGGACGCGGCCAGCCCGCTGCCACCGTGCCCTGGAGGCTCACAGTGCCACAGGAACCGGGGCACTTGATACCCATTGATAAGCTGGCAGCTGCCTCCCTGCAAAAAGGCAGCTCACGGACACGTTGTAATTCTTCAAAACGAGCATTGTATCAATAGCAATACTTGGTGCTCAAGGGAAGAATGGAAGTGTGTAGGACCATTTAAGCAGCACTACAGAGTTTCAGCTGATCAACTCGGCTACATACCCAATTATTTTGGTGCCGGTACAGAGGTTTATTGTATTATGAAATACCATACCTTATTGTCATGGTTTGGCACCAAGCTGGAACACTCTCGATTCACCCCCCTCCCCCTCCTCCCCTAAGGTAAGGAAAGAGGGAGAAAAATGAGAAAGAGAGGCTTTCTGGGTTGAAAAGTGAAACAGATTGATTTTAATTATTAGTGATAAGTGAATATATATTTGTAAAGGGATGTGCAACACCCGATCCCCTCCCTCCTCCCCCAGCGACTCTCACAGCAACTCTTCTCCCTGGTGACTCCCAGCTGAAGGGGGGAGTGTCCGGGCGCACGGACGGGGCCCTCGGGTGTCAGCTGGGAAGAAAAATGGAAAAAAAAGAGAGAGCCAAAGAGAGGGTGATAGAAGTGACAGTAAGCAGAAAAGTGAGTGGAAAAGGAAAAAGAGAGGCTTGACTTCTGTAATATCTTAACCTATACCGAAAGCCAAATAGAGAAAATATTATGAGAAGGGAATATTCTGATTTGCTGATCCTGCCTTCAGTCTAATCTGCTCCCCTGTAGGGGGGGGGGAGGCTGCAGACACTCAGAAGTGACTTTCGTTATTATCAGTCCCCTGGTGCTGCTAAAAAAGTTCACTGAAAGAAAAAAAAAATCAGCAAAGAGCTTCACCCTGGCTCAAACTAAAACACTTATGAAATGAAAAAGAACCCAACAATGCTGATTGCAAAACAATACTTCAAGGGATTTAGAAGATCACATTCAGCAACCAAAAGAAAGCAACTATTAGGGAAAAGAAGGTTCAAAAGATTTTCTTCTGGAGTGAAGAGAGGTGTGAAGCATTATATATATATATATATGTGACATTAATATCTTAGTCAAGTTTGATTAATTTAGAAATTCTGCTTTTCATAAAGTATTTTGTACTGGTATTGGTATTTATTTAATATTATTGGTATTTCTTTAACAGTTATTATTTTAGGTGTTTTTGAGAATAAATACTAAGTAAACAACAAACAAAATGCATTATTTTAAAGTATAGGGCTTTTTTACATTAAAGACAAAAAACTTAAGGTAGAAGAATACAAGAAAACTTACAAATTCAAAAACTGGAATGTCAGGAAATGCCAGAATCAAGGTATATGTGTTATCTTGATTTGGGCCATGTGTGTTTACAGTGATTAAATTAATAACCATACTGTGCTCTTTCTAAAGAATGATGTTCTCATTTAGTGCACATGAAATGGCAGTTATTTATTAGTTACTTTTCCATGTTACTTTATCACATATATACACCTCTGCATTACTATACAAACCATACAAGCTCTGCTTTCAATATAGAATTATTGTTTATCACTTCATAGCATCCTCTGTGTTCATAGTATCTTCATTTTCTACCCACAGTTAATGAACTTTGAACTTTTCTGCATGGCACATAGGAGGCTGGATGATCATATTATTATCTTGTGTATAAGAGTCTGAGCCACAGAGGGTAATTAATCTCATACCCTGTATGAGAAACTAGCTTTACAAACTTTGGTGGTTCTTGAGTATCTTGTAATGCTTTAGGGTCAAAGCCTGAACTGACTTTGGTTTAAGTGCTCAATGCCTTTGCAAGATGCATCCCAAATTTGGGATCCAGAAGAAACACGAATGTTTGTCCCTGCATGATGCTGAACAGATGGGAACTGAGCACGGCTTCAGCCCTATGCTACGCCACGATCCCGTCACCGAGGGGCACTGTTGTCCTTAGTTAAAGCACCGGCCCTGGAAAATGATGGTTCGGTAGGTGAAGGAGCTCTGTATCCAGCCCTGGCACTACCCAAACAAGCTGCTCTGCTCCGTCAAGATTGCCCTACCCTGACATGCACCAATATTTCAGAATAAGAGACGAAATAGTGACCCTGTTGCCTAGTACTTGGGCTTTTTGTTGAGATTACCTCTAACCACCTGCTGTGAAATTGCCTTGGAGATTTATCCACTGGGAAATAATTTTGCACTCGGACAGACTCAACTGATCTGAATTGAGGTAGAGGTAACAAGTAGCATCTCATTTTCGGGCTCTGATTCATTCATTTCACAAAGAGACCCAGAACTTTAAATTTAACAAACCGATTTATCAGTTTCATTTCAAACTCCTTCTATGAATGCTGCAGAGGATCTAAGGCATGAGATCCTCCTCTCAGTTGTTGTGAATGTGGAGGGAAAAAACCACCAGTAGCTTGAACATATTTATATTAGATTGGTTCCATTTGTGCTGAACTACCACAAAACTGTTTTAGCCTTGGAACTGGCTGCTTAGTAACATTACTGTGAAGGTCCTGGTCACTGCAGCAGAGATAAGATTACAGAAGGCTTTTCCTTTTAATGGCATTTCTGCCAGCTTGTACTTCTGTCATGAATATTCTTTTTAAATAGCCCTCAGAAGGCAATTAAGAAAAACAAAAAAATAAGGAGAACAAAGAGACTGTCATTAGTAATCCAAGTAGGGTTTCTTTTCTGAGAAAGGATTAACAATGAAGACAAAGAGCAGAATGAGAAGGCAATTGATGTTGTCATTATCAGCAATTTCTTCAAATCAAGTTGGCAAGTCTTGTATTCAGTTTGCAATATTCATTGTGGATTGGCATTTGAAAAGATTTGTAAGAATTAAAAATAAGTCTTCAGAGCAGGGCGGCAGAAATATGGTCTGGATTGGGACCTTGGGTACATTCCATGAGGACTTCACTGCAGCTCTAGCTGTGCAGTATGTCACTTGGTCCTGGGGAGGTACTGTGTTTTTTCGCTGTTCTGATCTCTCAGGGAAAAGTTCAGCAAGTGAAGTTTTTGGCAAACCAGCCAAAACTGGAGCATATGCATTGCTTTCTGCTTTGCAGGTCTATGTAGAAACTATGTAGCAGACTTCAGCAAAATTAAATGAGTAGCCTGGTTTAGAGTGAAGGAAACATTAAAAATATCACTGTGAAAGAAACTGAGATTTCTTCACATTAGTGAAGAGCTTCACCATGCAACTAGTGGTAAGTTTTAATAGAGTATGTGGTAGGCACAGCTGAAGAACCTCAGCTAATTTATATCATAATAGGATTTGCTTGGTGAGGAGGTCACTCCACTGAGAGGAATGAAATGTCAATGAACATGTGGAATTTCAGAACAAAAAATAGTTAGTAGCCCATGAACTATGGTGCAATATTAACACTGGCAGTCTCCTTAAGCTCATACCATCAAGCAAATATCATTAAGACGATGGGAAATGTCAGTATGTTGCCTCTGCCTATCCTTCATGTCCTATGGCACTGCCCCAAAACTCTGGGCTGGTGGCTTCTCAAGTCTGTCTGCCCCTGGCTTTGTCAAGGAATGGACTGAAATGCCTAGTTTTCATCTTGGTACAGAATGAGAAAACTGCACAAAGTCTCCTAGGATCAGAGATTTGCTCAAGTAATGTCCTCAACAAATCTGATGTCTTTGTTTCTGTCCTTTATATCTTCTAGCTTTGTTTAGCCAAGGCCACCAAGTTCACAAAAGTGAAATGAGGCCTCGCTGTTGCTATTTGTCCCTGCACGCTTGCTCCTTGCAGTGCTTCTCCTAGCATTTCCCACCATTCTTTCCTGTCTTGCGTCTCTGCTGCTCCTGCCTCTTTCCCCCTCATGCTTTCTCTCCTGCTTTTGTCTGCTGCTCCCCACTGTGCCTCTGTTACTCCTTTTGTTGTGTCCCTCGCGGCAGTGTGGGCTCCACTCCTCCTTCAGCCTCCCCTGCTCCTCCTGCTTCTTCTCGCTGTGCATCCAGCCGCTTCCCCTCGTATATCTGCCGCTCCACCGTGCACAGCTGCTGCTCTTCTCCCCACCTCCACCACTCCCGCTGCTGCTGCTCCAAAAACAGTTTTGACCAGCTCTACTTCCAAACAATGAGGCTTTGACCTCTTTCCCCTGGGAGAAGATTTCACAGCCAAACACGTCTCACTGGCAGGAGCTTTTCCTGATATTCAGCCTGTTTCCTTCTCCCATTGCTCCTACTTAAATCTCTTTATATTGAACTAACAACTCGTGCCTCGGGCTAGGTGTTTTACCCCTCCTTTTCTGCCTATTGCAAAGAAGGGTTAGAAACGGATAGCAAGGCCAAAATGAAGAGGGACACCCTCAAAATACGCAGCACTCTGCATCCAAGTAAGCAAGCTCCTGCTGTACCCAGAAGGAGCAGAACAAACACACTTACCATAATGAAAAATAGGGCACATGCCTTACAAAAATTCACCAAGGGCCAAATCTTGATCAGTTTTTATCCATCTCAAGGAAAGATACTTGTATGGACAGCTGTGTCAACAGCCCGTGAGCCAGGGGCTGAGTGAATCTGAGCTCCCGAGGGGGAGACAGTGAACTGAAATAGGTGAGTAAGGCCTAAACTGAATATGTTTGGATGCAGAGGAACAGGTTTGAACCCAGGAGGTAGAGGAGAAAAACATAAAGCTTACAGAGAGTGCAAAGCAGGAGACACTGAGTTTAAATAGCGCAAAAGAAAGGGAAGAAATATGACAGAACATACGGAAGGGAGAGGGGCGGGAGGGGGGGCTTGAGCAGCTGGAGATGGGCTGAGGTGCAGTAGGTGACTTGTAGTAGGATGACATGGGTTGAGTGGGGCCAAAGGCAAGCGCACCCCACACACAATCAGGTCAACAGTCTCTGGAAGTGACTGAAGCCAACTGCGAAGAGACTTGTGTTTTAAGGGCAAAGAAAACAGAAGAGGGGATTAAGAATGATAGTAAACCTTCCTCTCCAATTTACAGTTTCTGAGGCAGCCAGCTGATGTCTGCATACATGAGTTGCAGTGGGTGTTGTGAAATTGAAGTGGTTGTCTACCTACACAACCATCTAGACTCCTCCTTGCTAGGCTCAGCACAGGTGCCAAGCATAAAGACTGTAGGTTTACCAGGTAGAGTGAGCCAACTGAAGAAAGGTGGAGATTTTCTGTTCCTTCCTATCCTGCCTCCCAGCCACATCTTCCTGCCACTTACTTGGCTCTGGCACTTGTTTGCACCTTTCCATTAGCCACATCTCCCTTCCATCGCCACAAACATATCCATTTCTTTCTTGTGATCAATTTTCTGCTGGTTAGTGAATTGATTCATAGAAAGGCTCCAGACAGCACCAGTTTTAAAGCAGGGAAAAGGACTGTACAGCCTGGCACAGGATAGTGGAGATGAAGGAAAGATGGAGAATGATTTGTCCTCCTCATAGGCAAGGCTTCAACTCAGCTCAGTGTACAAGGCACTACACCCTGAGCGAGCATCTTCCTCCTTCTCTCCGATGTTTTAATATGTGCTAACCAATATGTACCCATTAGCACATTGTAAGGGCTGCTCTTTTTCCTAGTCTAGACAGGTCTTTCAAGCAGACATGCGGATCTGCCCTCAGGCATTTTGTCAGGGCAGTCCTCAAAAGTACTTTTCAGAGGCTCAAAAGACAACTTCAGATGGCGATTTGGAACCTTATTCTTAGTGATTAAAATAGCTTATATTGGCCAACCCAAAAGCTAAATTATTAATACCAGCTGAATTAATAGCAGTGAAAACCACTCATTAGAAATTATAATGGCACTGAACACCATAACAGATCCCCTACAGTGTAAATCAACCTGGCCCCATTTATTTAATGAATCTACAGCTGCTCACAGCAGCCAAGGACCTGCCTTAACATTTTCTTGCTTTTGCATTTACCTAACATAACATCGCAACCTTCTTGCTCAATTTTTCTGCCATTCTTATAATTTTTCCCTTAGAGGGCTTCTTTAGACATAGCAAAGACTGCTTGGTAATTTTTATGTCTAGCCTCCTATTTCCCTTGCTACTCCCCCATGCAGTAATTTGTGTGGGGAAAAGGTAAATCAGAGCCACATGTTCCCTTTATAAGCCTGAGATAACAGGCAGCAGCAATGTCCTTAGCTATGAATTCACCAGGATTAGTCAAAATGCTGTTAACGATGGAGAAGATCACAGTATCAGCAAGCTTCCTCTGTTTTGCATGTTACTTTTTGGGGTGTGCTTAGTTTCTTTTATCAGTAGAAGAAGCAGCTGAGGGTGGTATAACACATCTCGATGCTCCTGGGCAGAGATCTTCCCCTTGTGACAAGGTGGCACAATTAGGTGTGTCATACTCAGACAACAAAACATACCATACCTGATGGAGCATAGGCACTAGCTAAAAGTATGCAGAACATACAAACTGTTTAAAATTCTTCAATACTCCCATAACAAAAAGAACTTGTCAAAATTGGGTTTTAGTTCCCCAAAGTAAAAATAGTAGAGAGGGATCACACAGCGATTTTTTTCCAAGGAAACTATAATATTCATGAGAATCTGAAAACACAGTATTTTTATTTTTAAATGCTATTTTTAAATGCCACACATTGTAGTGTGTGTGTGTTTCTAATCTGTCTGTTCTATTTCCTGTACTGGAGAGGGAAATGTGTATTGGTTGAATCACTGGTCACATCCCACCAATCAGTTTCTGCAGCTCTAGAACAAAGATTAGCATTATTAGTGGATCAAAGAAAATCCTCCTTTATTAAATATTACGCCTTGGGACTGACAGTCCACCAAATCACAGTGTTGTCAACTATGACCTATTGCAATGAAGTCAAGAGCATCACTGTGGAATTAGACTTTCATAAGTCCAGACTAAAACTCTTGATCTTATTCTGGCTCTCCTATCTGTTCCCAGTTATACTAATTCTCAGTGAATGATACACAAATGTCTTTGCTTTAAAGACAGAAGAAGACAGAAGAATCTCTTACAGTTGTACAGTGGGACGTCCTAATACTTCTTTAGGACATTTCTACTATCTGGTTCAAATTTTGCTCAGAGCCACCATGCTTTGCTGTAGGCCTTGTTAGACAGGAGATGCTGCACCTGAGGTACAGAATAAAGCTCACCAATGTAGCTATCCTCCTTTTAGCAAAAAACTAACCATGACTGCAGTGTAAAACCCCAGCCAATATTTCCACCAGCTTGGTGGAAATCACTGGTGTAAATGAGGATATGGACATGTCAACTTACAACATGATGAACTTGGCTGTGAACCAAAGGGCACCAGCACCAGCTGCATGCAGTCACCCAGCATAGCCCAACATAAACGTGAGGTGGCTGCTGCTCCTCCTCCCAGGGCCAAATAGTCTCAGGTTACTCCATGATGGCTGTGGGCAGGAGTGTGTCTCCAAACTGGAAGCTTCACAGCCTTTGATGATTTAATGTGTCTGTACCCTGAGGACAGGACTAGGTATTCCTTGTTTTCAGTCACAACCCTTGATCTTTTTAAAACTCACTTAGCTCTTCTTTACTCATTTCCTTTCCAACTTGCTGGCTTAGTCCAGGCTTTGGTCAGGTGAGATGCCTCTGGGAAGCTTTCCCACTGTGGAGATAGCTACTCCATTACCTCTGTTACTGTACATTTGTTTAATTAATTGCTCATTTTGTTCCTGAGCTGTTGTGTTGGCCCAGTGCACTTATGGTATGCATGAGTGCCTAAAAGGTGACGAGGCTCCTGGGGATGACTCTGTCCCTTTCATTTATTTATAGAAGTTTAGCACATGATCCCTTATTAATTGCAGGCACCATTCACTCAGCCTGACTGGAGATAAAGTGGCACAGGCTCCAGTCCCTCTCAGCTGGCACTGATGGTGAGAGAGGCAGTAAGTGCCATGCTGCAGGGAGCAGGACTGGTCAGCCTAGATCAGGAAAGCAATTAAACTTTATGTGGCATTTGAACTGTGGACCTGGAGGTGCACAAAATAGCCTTTGGCCACTCTAAGATCTTTTTTTTAAGTGCTGTGACTACTTAAGAGAGGTAATTGTAAGAGCATAAATCAAGGGTTCTGTTATTCCTCGGGAGGCCAACATTTATCACAGCAGACCTTAAGATGAATTTGAAGCATAGAAATTATGAGAATTTACGTAGCAAATGACTTATTGTCAACAGGCAATTGAAGCAGAAGCTTCAGCAACAGCACCTGAGACAAGCAGCCTCATCACTATATGGGCTTATAGTTAAGCACTGAACTAATGCAAAAATTGACAAATGTTTCTTCCTGTAGGACTGCTGGCTAAAACAGCCCAAACCGCCTGTTCTTATCGCTGAGCTGCTCTTTCAGATGTACCTTGGACTGAACCAGGGCCAGCTGGTCAGTCTGGGTCACCATCCAAGCCCACGAACAGCTACAATGGCAAACCGAGGAGGGGCTGGCACAGGGTGGGAAGCAGAGATGGTGTGAGGGCTGCTTGAGCCAGCGCCGCTGCTAAAAGCCATCCTTGTCAGACTAGGTCCTAGCAGTATGAAGCCCTGGGATCTTTGCTCCTTTTCTGCCCACAGACAGCTTTGAAGCTTGCTCAAGGGTCAAGCTGGTGATTTCCAGGTGCACTTCATCCACCCTCCCTGTCCCTGGTGTGTGAGTAGTGAGTGGGTACAGTGAGGTGTTGTGGGGTGGGGATGCCGCACCTAAATAAAACATAGTCAGTAAAGGTTTTGCTAATGTGTGCTTGGAGGGCAGGGGATGAGAGGAGGTGACAAACAGTTGTCCCCCATAGTAGATCTGTGGGTTGAGTGAGTCCACTGAGGCACAAAACCTTCCTTGCTAGGCTACCTCAGGTCCAGTGCAGAGAATTTATTGCCCTGGATCCAGGCCCAAGGACTGCAGCTCTGCCTCTGCTGCTAGCTGAGTAGTCTGGGACCAACATTTTACCTGTAGTTCACTTTACACCATCTGTTAAACATCTTGAGACATTTGTGCTGAACGTCAAACATGCCGAGTTCTGTATCAGCTGGGTTATAATTAATGAGTAGATATGATGTGGCTGTTGGAAGACTTCCACAGTAAGTGGAGCTTCTTTTATCTACAACAGCTCTGCTCCCCCTATTCATCCTCTGCACGTTTCCTGTGAATCACACAGCACTGATCTGGATTTCCTTGTTTGTAAGCACTGCTTTTTTCCAATACAAAAAGGAGATGCTAAAGAAGGTTGTTGACTTCATGTAATTTCTCTGAGGTGCTCAGATACCGAACTGCTGAGCATAGTCTTGATAGATGAGATTAGATAAAGGAGTGAGATCAAATGGCAGTTTTCTGTTACTACCTTCCAGACAGTTGAGATGGAGCTCAGATACTAATGTGATGGGCATCCTAGAAACACCTAAGAAAGATAGGTCATTGAGAAGCAACTAAATAAACCATTCTCTGTCCCTATAATTGTAGCTATACGGACGCTTTCCCTCCATCCCATTAAACTCTCCTCAGTTCCCAAGAGGCAGCAGTCTGGGTCTCTATAGGTATAATATTTCTGGCTCTTTTTGTCTGCCTGCAGCGACTGTTGGAAAACTGGGTTGAAAGAGGAATATGTAGCAAATCTGCATTTCTGCATATGAAACTTTAAAAACTCATCAGCAAAAATGCTATCCCTTTTAAAAATTAGCAAGAATGATTATTCTAATTTCCATGATGTTTGATTAGACAGCTAGGAAGTCTGCAAAGTATATTTATGGTAACAGGTTGAACTTGACAATGTTTTGTCAAGTAATCCTATGCCTTGGAAAGGCTTTGATACATATTTTGTCTTAATGAATGGATTTCACAGAACACAAGTAGTCAGTAGCCTGTTAGCATTAAATAAGTTTGGAAGAGTTCTGCTCTACTGGCGTTTAAATCTTTATCTCAGTGGAACTACTTGCCACCTAACTTTGGTCAATACTTAGAAAAGCGTAACTAACTTCGAGGAAAACTTTCACGGAAGCTGTCATGAGAATTATTTTTTGCTGAAATGCTTAGAAGCATTTTTGGGAGAGATGTGGGGAAAGGATGGAGAATCAAATCTCCCCACATGGAGAAACAATATTAGAGAATAATTCCAAGCACTTTCATCCAGATACATCCAAGGTCATCCTTCTCCTCTGTTCCATTTCCCTTGTATTCTGATGGATGATTTGCACTCAGTCCAGCAAAATGTAGTGGATTTGGGACCATGGGATCCATGTAAATACAGTTTCCATTGCTTTCCTGGGACTACATTCTTCCTTGTCTTCTATCCCCACTGGATAAGAGACTCTTTCCATGACGAGAAACGTGAGAAGATTTTGTGCTTTGTTTCTGATAATAGTCCATTTCAACCACGGTACCTGAAAGTTAGCAACCAGGGTTGTGTTCCAGGTGTGAGAGGCAAACTGTCCCATGTTTAGCTCAGAATCTAGGCTACAAAACATGCCTGAAGAAGGACAGCATTTTCAGAAAAGGGTGCTTACAAAGGCTTCCACTGTTTTCTTGAACAAGAAGGACACCTTGTGCCCCACAAAGTTATCTTGGAGTTCCTTCTTAAGATGAGTCTCTCCACCTTGGAGATTAGTACACTATAGAGGCAATGCCCATAGCACAGCAAAGAAATATCCCCTTACACTGAGCCAGCACAGTAGCAACATCATTATTTACTTGAAGAAATTGTCAGCCAGTGTAGCCAGACTCTGAACTGTGACACTGGTGAGGCTGTATTGCTGTCTGTACCATTCAGAGCTGCAGTGTCAAAGAATGAATGTATTTCTCATATCATGTCAGCCAACTCTGCTCAGGCATGTGCAACACTGAAGTGAGTAAGAGGAGATTTCTAGAGTCTCTCATCTCCTGTGGCATCACTGTTTCCGAAATCCTAGCACCCTTTCCTCGGGAGGAAGCTTCTGGCTGCCCTTAGCATCACTGAATGATCTCTCTGTGAGCTGGTGTTTAGGCTCTGGACCAGTGCCTGGTTTTCAAATCCCATACACTTTGTGCCACGAGGTGTGCCCCTTCTGATCCTCACATCTTTTTTCCACCTTGGGCTGAGACTACAGAGGTTTGGGCCAGAGACTTCTCCATTACCTCTCTGGTTAGGGTCAGTTCTTCCGACGAGACACGGTCTCCAGAAGTCCCCGGCGCGGCGGTGTGCATTCCAGATTCCACTTCAATTATTCACACAGGGCTGCAGCATGCTACCTGCCACTCAGACAGCCTCTCTCTCTCACTTTTCTTTTAAATAAGACATGCTCTCCTCTAACCACAGAGAAAAGTCTTGGGAGCTGATGTATTTACTCTAAATGGGGCTCTTGGTCCTACCCTTTTGAAAAGGAAATCTATAAGGTCTTGGTGGCAACCCCAAAGACAGTTTTGGTGAAATGTGTTAGAAGAGACTTGCACCATTTGAATTGATTTGGCAATTAAACAAGAGCAAATCTCCAGATCTCTGTCCCTCAAGCTTTGGGGACCTTGGGGCCCACACCTGAGCTTTGAAGCACTGACGGTTTAAAACACAGTGTTTTCTGTTTTAAAAATGCAAGGACCCTGTACCTGTAAAGCTGCTTTTTGTGCTGAAGGATTAGCTTTCCTTGATCCTGAGAATCCAAACCGAGCTGTCCAAAGCCTGGTCTCAGGGCTGCTGTTGACCTGTTAGCTGCTTGTGACCTATCAGAAGTGCTTTGCTCTTGTGCTCCCACACCTGAGAGAAGATCAGCAATTGGCATCACTGTACTGGAACCCAGTGAGCAGCAGCCAGTGCTGTGCTGCACATCTGGGGTTTGTAAATGTGCAAATGGGCAGACAGAGAGTCTTTCTGGACTACTGAGAATTATGTGATAGACTAATCAGAGATGACATTTAGAAAGGGATTTTCCTTTGTAGTCCCAGAAAGTCTCTGATTTCACCTATAAAAGGGATGCTCTGACTGGCTGCCCAAGGGCCATACTTTGCCCACAGAAAATTCCTTTGCTTTGCTGGAAATGGGGAACAGCTGCTAAGACTGTGCACAAGGTCCAGCAGCTGAATGACCGCTATGGTGCCTGGGCATAATCAATTATTAAGAGTCAAGACTTGCCACTGTCACATCCACGTGACCTGCAAGACAGGTTGTGGGGAGAGGGTTGCAAAGGAATTTAGCCAGAATCACCTGGAAAAGCCTCATTGTCCTACTCAGGGATAGAATGTCTGGGGGAGCGTGCAGTTTGTTTTACACTAGACTGCTAGGTCAGACAGGGCCAGCAAGACAGTAGATCACACAGCTTTTAGCTGTGTTCAAATCCTACGGAGCTTTGTAAGTTAAAAACAGGCGGACAGGCATCAGCTATACCAGTGCTAATAGCATCAGCTGGCTTTTTTCTGTGAAGTAAGGTTTTGTTTGTACTGCCTAAGAGCAGATACTATACTTTAGCTGAAAAATGTACATATTTATATGCCAAGACACAATAAGGCTTGGTTTTGCCAAACCTCTCCATGGTTGCTCTACAGGCACTTGTTTTTCAGATCATGAGCCCCAATTAAATTATCAGTGCCCTGGAGTAGCTGGTATTGGGAAGGAGATTTACAGCAGTCAGGGTGCTGATCAGGGGAATACTGGACAACAGAAAGGCTGGAGCATGTGTGGAGCCTCACCCTTCCCTAGGACTCAAGTATCTACCTGTGGTCTTGAGTTAGATACCTGTATACAGTGGGGATTCATGGGCCATGAGTTATTTCCTATAAGTGGTCATCCCTTTGGACACAAGTAACTGGCTCATCAGGCATGTGCTTGACATTGTAACCAACCTAACCATCAGAGCAAGGCACAAACCAGAATAGCTGTAACCACCACTTCTATTCAAAACCAAGGTTGGAAGAGGAAGCAGCCACATGTGTTGTGTGTCATGGCTGGTGGTTAGCTCCTATGCCAAGGAAATGTCAAGAAACAGAGTGGCGTCCTTGAATCCTGGTCTTGCACATCTGCTTTGCAGCTTCTGCAAAGCCTGTATGTTAGCCATGGGGTAGCAGGAGCCTGGCAGTGATGCTGTGTGTGAAAACCATCAGGTCTCGTAGTCAGTCAGGCTGTGCAAAGCCTATGCTCAAATCCCTTACTGGACACCAAAGTAGGAAGTACTACTTCCCAGAAGTAGGTCGTACTTTGAACAAAGGCATGTATAAGAAAAACTGAATTTTTAGAGTAACTTTTCCTAAATTTCCAGCCTTCAAAGTCTGTGTGTCCAGTCAGCCTTGCTTGGGTTATACTCACAAAGTACAGACTCATTTGTAACACTTTGTATTTGTACACTGCACACCTACCTGATCACATAACCTCACTGCCTCCTCACACCACCTCCCTGGCCATCTCCTGCTGTTGCAGTTGAATCACAGCACTAGCTTTGCTAACACTATGTTCCCACTGTGCTTGTACAAGGCAGAATCAGTATTAGCAACACCAAATACTTGACAATCATGAACCCAGCCACAAAAAAGAGAAGAGTTTCCTTTAAAAACACATGTAATAAGCATGTAGGAGTCATTCTACCTGGCTTCTTGTGTTTCAGTATTTAGATTGTTGCTTTCAAGCTTTTCCTCTCTATCACCATGGTTAGAAATAATATTTTGGTCCATGAGCTGGCTGTGCCAGAAACCACTGGATACCTGGAGGCTCACAATGAATTGTTTGAATTGACAATGTTGTTCAGCTGTTTAAATGACTATCTGGCATTTAAACCCAGTGCAGGAAAAAATCTAAAGTGGGTAGAAAATGTTGCCAGACGGGAATGGTAGCTGACTTTGCAGAGGTGTAAAGGGTGGAGAAGGATGAGTGGTGCCAGCTGCCTGCTCAGTCCCTCGTCTGCCATGGACTTCCCACATGGCCTTGGGCAAGCCACTTGGCTTCCCTGGGCCTCAGTTTCTTGCCATTGTAAAAGGTGGGGCATTTCCTCACTGCACAGAGGTGCTGGGGAGATATGTGTTATGAGGGAAATGGGATGGGGCAGTAGGGTTTCTAAGAGTTGTTCTACAAGGACAAAGTAATAGAGAGTTAGGCTTAGCTTGCATTCAGAAATGCAATTTTTTTTGTTATGTTAAAACTGTTTCAAGAAACTAAGATAAGTAAAATATTTCCCCTCCTCCAAAAAAGACTCCTACAGCTTGATTCTGCCACAACTTGTAAAAAATCCCACTTGTCTTTCTTCTTCAGCTGTTCTGAAATATCAGTGTTTTTTTCTCATTTTATTCTGAAATGAAAGCTGCATGAGCATCTTCATCTAGGTATAAAACAAAACTGCTTGATTAATATTAATTGGTTGACCTTCAGTTTAGTTCTCAGTCATCTCTCTTTCAGGCACAGCAATAAAAAAGGTTAAAAAGATATTGCTGAGCAGGGTACAAAGAGGAGTTTGGCTTCAGAATTTACCAAATTGAATGACTTAGTGGGAAGATTGCTTCAAGTCTTTGTACTTCGAGTGAAATATCTTCACACGTCAGCAGTGCCTTAGCTCAGGTAAGATGATTTTCAGTGATGCCTTCAGTCTGTCTGGTCTCCTTGCAGAAGCCTCTGCCTGGCAAAGCCAAACTCAAGCGGCTCTGTCAGAAAGGAACCAAGCACCGTGTGCCTCACACGGTGACTCTGGGCTCGGCAGCCTCAGAGCTCCCTGCAGCTCCCTTCAGCCTCTTTCCCTATTCCCCTTAGGTCTGCAACAAACCGGAGTTACCAGCACAATGAAGATGTACCTATAGTAGAACTAGATCATGTTTTGTCACCAGCCTTCCAAAGCTCTTGTGGGTTAGCAACACAGTTCCACTTTTGACTCATCTCTAGAAATGAGCTTCCTTTCTTTCTGCCAAAAAAGGTGACCTGCCAGCCAGTCTGACGCAAGGCAATTTGTCCTGTTTATCTGATGACTTTGATAAGGTGTAGAGATTACTGCTCTTCCTTCGTTCTAAAGTACCGGTTTGTTTATATGCTGTAATCCCCAGTGACTTTTTTCATGGTGAGAGCTTGAATGTGACAATAATTTGGAGAAAAATCTTGCTTGTAAAACTAAAAAAGCACTTTAAATATGCTCTCGCTGTCTTTTCTTCCTGCTTGCACATTATCCCTAGTGCTGGCCCCTCTCAGCAGTCAAGAGATAAGCTTCGAAGAAACAAGGCCGTTGATTGACGGCTCATTAGGAGTTGCAAGAGCAGCACAAGGGAGCCTGCCGCAGCCAGGCTCGCTGCCTGCCAGGCCGGGAGGCTGCTGGTCAGCACTGGCCTGAGAGGAACAAAGACCGCAGGAGACACTGGAGGAAAACAACATGAAATTTTCATGGTGTGCGAGAAAGGCCAGGTGTAATGGATCAGGGCCAAAGCCTCCCCTGCCCCCACTGCCCCACCGCGTAGATTTACTTTCTATATATAGGCACAAACAGAGAGTATAGGTTGTGCCATGTGGCACGTACACGCCCGCATGATTTCAGGGAACCCTGACTTCACTCTACCAGACTGAATTTGTCAATCCATTTATAAATGAAAGTCTCCAAGTGCATACACTGTTAATATCCCTACATATTAGATGTCACAGCTCCAGCCTTAGATAAGGTCACACACTGAGCCAAACCCACCCCTGCAGTGTAAGCCAGGCAAGGTTTACTAGGAATGAATTTGGCTTAATGTGCCTGCCTGTAGTTGTTTGTTTTTACAAATCCTATTTATCCTTCATGTAAGCATAATCCTCCTAGTTAGAAGACTTCTACCAGGCACATGCCAATCCACCTTCAACCCACAAGCCAGGATGTCTGTTTCTTTAGCTTCCCCCATGGGCCCTTCAAGCCCCCTGGTTCATGCTGGAGGGCACTTGCTTGAAAGACGTCAAAACCCCTTCCCACCGGGCAGGGCTGGTGACAGCCCTCCCTCAATCCTGTGTGTGCTAAACAGTAAAGAGGTGGTCAAAACAAATTAATGCAAGGAAAATGAGGCTTTGCCCTTTGTATACAATGTCATCTGCCAATAACTACTACTGATTTTTAGTTGAAATTTTCCGGTGGCTTTTTCCCTCAAATCCTCTCTTTTCATGCTGAGGAGTATTCTGTTTAATGAGTAGGTAGGTGTGTCTCATGTCAAAGACCATCTCTATTCCTGTAGGTCACCTAGTCAGATTTATTCTGTAAAAACTCAGAAAAAACATGGTTATCTTATCTAGTAGCCATCTAACTTCTAGTAGTTATCTAACTTCTAGTTATCTCCTACTTGTCATGAATAGTCAGATACAAGGGTTTCAAATTTATCTTCTGTAAGCTTTCATACTAATAGAAATTCACTACACAAGTGGATTAGCATGGTGGGATTTTGTTTATTTGGGGATTTCAGTACATTAAATACATGCAGAATCTTCTGTAGGATACTTCTAAGTCTGGGACACAATGGAGAAAACACTAGACTTCAAGAGAAGATTTCTAAAATAAGATAAGAGGTGCTGCTGTTAGATTGTTTAAGTTTAGTAGCTCTCACATCCTGCTGGAATTCAAGCAACACTTTGATTTGCATGAAGACTTGATAGATTGAGGAGAGACTGTATTTTGTGAAATGGATAGACTGAGACCGTAGACATTAGTATGGCATGGAATTTACAGATAAAACCTAAGCCCATGACCTCCGTTCTTCAATAAGCATAGCTTAATACTAAATTCCCTTAAGTTAGTAGTGTTACATGGGCATAAAACTGGGGTAAACAAGCACATAATCTAGGGCTCAATTTCAGATTAAGAAAAGTTACTTTTCCTGTAATACAGTAATAACCTTCTTCACTTCTTTAATATGCTTTGACTTTAGATCTCAAAGAGTTATACAGATGCTGCATAAAATTCTGTATTTTAGCAATAGAAACCCTGAGTCCTGAGCCAGGCAAGGTGATTTGCCTAAGATCCCCTACAGATTCATTTTGAGCCATCTTTCACTCTTTTCAGCCTTCTGTTCATGCCAGATCTAATTTTATTTTCACTTAGCCATTTTAATTACTTGTAATTATTCAGAAAAACTTTTGAAGTGCTACATGATAAATTAATAAGGATTGTAGCTTGCACACAGAAATCTGCTGATTTCAGTAGAAGTTTGGGCATGGGAATCAGGAGCTCTGAGAGAATAAGCTAACCCACAGCTACAGCAGAAAGCTTGTGTGTGTGTGCATGTGGAGGCAAACACCCTTTCAAAAATTACTGTCGCAGCACTGCTATACACAAAGCAGCACGAGATGTAACCTTTCTTCTATATTGTAATCCACCCCTTCCCTAAGTGGCTGCAGTGAATTGAAAGGAAATATTGAAGCAAGCTGCTCATTCTTCTGGCGTGGGGCAGTGTGGGCTTCCTCAAGGCCTGTGCCACACAAAGGCGAGCACTGCTCTGCAGGGACCCGGCGGTCCCGGGGGGCCCCGTGCAGGAGCTGCCATATCCCTCCATTGTGAGTTCCCTTCGAAAATAGTCTAGCGCTTTACAAAAAGCCCAAAACACAATAGTGTGACTCAGCAGTTTGGATCTGCAGGCTACCAAGCCAGCTCTGCAAAAGGTGCTGTTGCTTGTGACCGAAAGATGGATGATTCCAGTGCCACCTGCTTTGGAGCCTCACTTCCCAGTCAGCCTTTGGTGAAAGAGTCCAACAGTCTAATGTCAGGGCTGCTGCTGAGCTGCTGGATGGACGTCCTTGGGCAGACGTATCAGCTAGTGTGAGATACTGAAGCAATAGGCATTTCAAGAAAACATACATAGAAATATCATAATTGTCAAACCTGCCTCAAGACTCTGGGAGGCCAGCTAGCATCTCGGGCTGAACACCAAAAAATCATTAGGCAGGCAGATGAGGTACCTGTCTCAGCTTCCCTGACAATAAAGTAGTTTGGACACTGGCTTGCCTGCCTCTCTCTGTTACCATAACAATACTATTGGCAAAGTGTTCTGACAACAGAAAGCACCAACTACAGCTAGTAACTACACCTAGTAATGCTCCGCGGTGGTGCTGGGGGCCAGAGTCCCTTTCCTTGGCAGGAGGGAGTAAGAGAAAAACAACTGAAAAATGAGACGAGGTGGTTGAATGCAAAGGGACTGGTGGAGCAGCAAAGGAGATGAGAGGAAGAAGAGACAAGAGGGGGGACAGCATTAGTGAAAAGAAGCAGAGATGTGAGAAAGAAAAGTAGCAAAAAAACTGTAATGAAGGAGAAGGAAAGGGGGAAAAGAATATGAAAGTTAATTTAAACAGAAATAGTCCTTCTGGTTAGTTCCCCCGGAAGGGGAATGATGAGTCAGGCCAGGCATGTGGCTGTGCAGCACCAGTGGAGAAGGCAGGGTGCTTCCCCCAGGGGAACAAACCAACCCTGAGTCATGCACGCAGAGAGGGAGGGCGCTGCCTGTCCGTCACCCACTGCCCCCTGTGCCCCACGTGTCCCAGCCACCAAAAGGGGGGACCCACAGCTCTCAGCCGGCTGCCTGGCTTTGCTCACCCTAGTGTCTCCCCCCTTCTCCACCCCCTGCTCCTGCTATTCCTCTGAAACCAGCAGTCAGCCTTCTGTCTATATGAAACCCTCGTGAAAGCTTTAATTGGCCCACGTTTGTGGGTACCCAATAGGCTTAAAATCTGTGGCAATGCTCAGGTGTGACTTCTGTACCCAAGGTACACATGGACATTTGAAAAGACAGCCACCTAGGGCTCAGTACTTTCCAATAAAGCTGCTGTTTGAAATGAAGGGTGCTATTTATTCAATTCCAAACTGCTTTTTCCATGGAAGTTTTTGAAGCCATTATGTTTTTGTCTCCCTTTAAAGAGGAGACAACTCTTGTACTTCACTGAGTTTTTTTGTTCCAAACTGCTCCATTTTCAGTGAGCGGCCCCCCAATTTTTTATTTTTTTTTTCCAACCAAAAAATAGATAATTTAAAGAATTGGAAGCAAATAATGAAAATCGGTCCAGAGAGTTTCATGTTCTGTTATGAGTTTTCCACATGTGTCAATTGCCTCTGCACACCCTCTGCATCAGGCAGGGAGGGAGGATGAGAGTTTGAAGGAAGACAACCTCCCTTTACCAAAATGGACAAAATACCATTTGCCACCTGCTGACACCTTTTGAAGGAGACCAGAATGTTTTCCACCACAATATTGTCCATACCATATAATTGTAGAACCTGAAGCACAAGCCAAGTGAGTGGATCCCACTGTAGCATCATGCTTTTGGCAGAGCCAGGATGCAGGCATCAGCTCCTGATTTCCCTGCCCTCTGCAGCTCTTTCTGCCCTTTCAGTCCTGGCGCTGGGTGACCTTCTGGATTTTCATGAGAGGACCATAAACATGAAACAAAAATTGTAAGAAAGAAACCGCAAACACCTCTCCAGATTTAGGGAGAGACTTAACTGTAGTTTTGTAAGAGGATCTCAGCTATCTCTTTAATAAGTAAAGAATTTGGGTGACACAGGACCTTCTTGTCTCCAGTGGAGGACATTTTTTCCCCGGGGAACCTGAAGCTCAGTTATTAAAAATGAAAATCTGTCTCAGCCTTTCAACTCAGTTCTTGGAAACACAGGCCGTTAAAAAGGGGAGAGTTAAAAAGGACCCAAACCAAGGGACCCTTTTCAGATAAAGCTTTCCTCCGATCTTGGTACCAGGACAGCTGCATCCAACTACACAGAGGAAAAGAGGTGAGCTATGATGCTTGTTACATATCAAACCGAAAATGCTGCATTTCCTCTTAGCTACTGCCTGCCTGGAGTGCTGAGCTGCACATTCACAGTTCAAACCCAAAGAAAACCCTCTTCCCAAAACTGCCTGGTGCAACTCCCCAGGTTGGTGTGGGGAATGGGTTTTCACAAGCATTAGAGGTACTGGGGTGAACTGGTGAATCATTAGTTGCAAACATTCTTTCAGGAAAATTGTAAGGCACCCTGTACAGCTAAATTATTTTCAGACTCGTTTTCCAGGCTTTGAGATTTGTCAGAAAGTTTTTTGTTTTTTGCTACCCAAACCATAAAACTCGAACCATCCTAGTTTTACTGGGATTTGGAGATGATTTGCCACTGGATTTACTGGGAGAAGAAAAAGGTCCTCAGTTTTGTGTTAGTCCTCATAAGTACACATAAAAAAAATGCCACATTTATAATGAACACAGTGACAGAAAAAAGCCCAAGAAGCAAAAAGAAATTTTTCTACAAAAAGTGGATTTTTTTTCCTTCAGAGCAAACTTTAACTTAGAACACAAGGAGAGTTTATTATTATCATTAGCTGAAGACCATAAAGACTAGGATTAAAAAGTATTTTAAGAATATTCTATGGGTGGTAAAACAGAGGATGTAGACTTACATATGAAAATGGAAGGCCTGAATTTACAAACAACGGTGTTCCCAGCCGGAGTCTCTGCTCAGAGGTATTCTGAGCTGATTGAATATTCAACATTTCATAAGGCCTTTATGAAACTGATAGGAAAACCTGCAACTGGAGCAAAAACAATTAACTTCCTTTTATATTTTTGTATTCTATATGTTTTGTATTTCTTTATATATATATATGTTTTTTTAATAAATAGATAACAATATGAAGCACTCAGCATCTTCTAGAACTAGATGTTCCTTTTGAACTATTGGCAGAATTAGGCAATTCTGGCTTTATGTCCACTTTTACTTTCTAGCTTCAGTTTAAATTTTATTGCACCTAGGATTTAATGCTCCACTGTGCTGAACACCCTCAACGGTTCCATATTGCAAGAGAAAAGATAAACACTCAGCTCTAGGGGTCAAGTTTCTCTGCTTTATCTTCACATTCAGGATAGTCAAACTCTATTTTTCCACTATTTTCCATCAAAATATGAATGTTTTTGAGGTTAAACCTCAAGAAGTAATGCTGTGCATTTACCAAAATAAATGCAATACTCTCTGCTGGTTCCAGCCAAAGGTCCACATATCCCAACATGCAGCCTTTGGTAGTTCTTTGCCAAAACACATGATGCATGAATGCAATGTTCCTCTTCTGTAAGATAGGAACAGTGAGACATCTGTATTCTACTGGGACCACAAGCAATATATACTGTTAAGACCTGATTCTGCAAGGACTTCTCTATTTTATATCCTATGAGTGGCGCTGAGAATAATAAAAGATCAGGAAATATAGTATCTGTGTATGTGCCTCAAGATGGGGTTGATTATTGGCATTAGTTCAAAAAACAATGGAAAATAGACTGGAGAGTTTAAAAAAAAAAAAAAAAAAAAGTTTCACTTTGATATTTTGAACTTGTTATTTCAAAGGAATTTTGCACCCAAGCTAATTTGCACTGGCACAGGTTGCCCAGGGAGGTTGTGTGTCTCCATCCTTGGTGATATTCAAAAGTCATCTGGGACATGATCCTAGGCAACCAAGTATAGATGGCCCTGCTTAAACAGAGAGGTTGGACCAGATGACCTCCAGAGGTCCCTTCCAGCCTCAGTGTGAAACTGTATAACAGAGTTCCAGAATCAAACAGTCTCATAGAGGCAGGGAGCCCTTGCAGACAGTGAGTGCATGCTGTCAAGCTCTGAGGTTACACATTAGCCAGCTGTGATATTTAACAGCACTATAACTTTTCATGCAGTGATATAGGGGAAAGACCTAATTCTGCCCACCACTGACTATATCTGGTGAGTCCTAAGGATCTTCAGTGTCCATTACTGGTCACACTCAAAAATGTCCGTGGTATTTTATAGTGAGATCACAGCCCTCCGAAGTCAGTTTTCCTTTGCCTTTGGCAAGGAGTAGATCAGGCCTTTACAGAATGAGGCTGCAAGTCTGTAAACATTATACACAGATTTTACTTTAATATCTAGCCCAGTGCCCCTACAAAATCTCAAAAGCAGAGTCAAACATCTGAGGGAGTTTATGCTGCAGCAGTAGGTCCAGAATACAAGAGGGGAACAGATGACGAAGGAGAGGCGAACTTGTAAGAATGAAATGGGAAAAATCAGAAGAGACAGGATAGGAGTACAGAATCGGGGGGAAAAGATGGACAACTGGAGAAACACAGAGATAAGGAAATAATCAAGTTAATTTAACATTACAAATAAAATACATTAGAACAAATCCTCTTTTTGGTCTCTTTTTCTTTTTTTTTAATAGAAGTCTTCATGGGAACTTTCCCCTAAATCATTAGCACACTGTAGGAATTCTGAGCAAAGTCTCTGTAGAACTGGACAGTTCCTTAGAGAAAGTGAAAATGCATAGGAAGTCTTTGTGAGGAAGCAAAAGAAAGAAAGAAAAGGAAGGGAAGAAAAATCCAGTAGGAGCCCCCAGCATATAAGAGCATGTTCAGTGATACACAGAAATGTGCACACCTCAAGCCGGGTTGTCAGCGTTTCATTTGGTCCATTGCCTCTAAGGACATGAGTGAATTTGCAGGGCTGACAGGTAGGAACACTGCCTGGAAAATGCAAACTCCTGTTTTCAGTGTTTGCAGTAGGAGTCAAGCACAGCACCCCGAGAGAGGATGAAGCATTTTCCCAAGGCAGTGCCATTATGTGGGGTGAAAAGAGCATTTCCGTTTTGGTTTCAGAGAAGCGAAAAGGCTCAACTCCAGTGGGCCTTCTTAAAATTTTCTCCCTTCAGAAGAAAACCCTAACAGCAATATCCTCTCACTATTATTTATAGTCAGAAAGTGATTGTGCTCCCAAATACACCTTTCAAAATGTGCGGCGCTTTCTCCTACCAGCATTGGGTGCTGAACCCAGTGAGCCATTCTGTCAGGATGAAGGCCTGCCTTCTCCGTGAGGACTGCTCACATGAAGAATGCATAAGGATGATCAAAACATAAAATTCAAGCTGGGCTTTTTCTGTCTCACACAATAACAATACAATGTGGCAGAACACAGTCGGTAGGTCTGTTGATATGTGTCAGGGCAGATGACTGTACTTTCCACTCCTTGGCGCTCAGATTGAGCCCCCTGAAAAATCATCACATTGACCAAATGTCCTTAAGATGACAAAATAAACAGAATCAACCTCCAGCATTTTTCTTGTTCATCCTCTGCTTTATGATCCATGAGGCTACCCTTACTTTGACTATTCCAACCATGAGAGCTAGAAAAATAGAAAAATATAAATGAAAACTGAGCTCATGACAACAAGAGTGCCCCCACCAAAGTCAAGTTGGCCCTGTGTGGGTTTCGGAGCCCACCCAGGGAGACCAGCTCACAAGACCGGTGCCTAAGATCACAATGTTCTCTGCAATTATGGCTCAATGCTGACAATAGCATTTTGTCAGTAAAAGAAGAAGAAATATTCTGAAGATACATAGGGGCTATGTAGTGGGGGCTAACTAAACAAAAGAAGCAATTTTTGTTCGCTAGTCTTTTGAGCAGCAGAGCAGGCTGACACAAGGGTTACAGGATGGCACGGTATTCCCTCCACAGATGTCACCGGGACACTGCTGCACGTGATTTAAGATTAATCTCTTGAATCAAAATGCCACCATGTACACTAATGAGCAAAAACTCTCTGGCAGAGTATCTGTCCCTGGGGCTCCCCCTCCCAGGTAAGAAGCTTGTCTCCATGCTATTGTAGAAACTCGCTCAGCAGAGTGCAGTGAGGTTGGTGGTATAACTTGCCCCCGGTTCACAATTTTCCATTTCAGACTCGCTGTCTCTGTCTTGGTTTCGGTCTATTTACTCGGAGCCATTTCTTAACAATGTCTAATTTCCTCAAGGAATCCCTCTGAGTCCCCTCTCTTAGAAATGCTGCCATATCTTTTTTTTTAATCACTGAAAGGCACAAATATCCTTCCTGAGCTCCCTTACCATCCAGCCTGATTATATACATAGATTTCAGTTTCCATACATTTTCTACACAGTAGGAGTTCCCAAAACACAGCCTCTGGGGATATAAAGTGTGGCCCCAACTGCAGCTCAATGAGATGAAAACAAAGCCGATCAGGTACTGTTTTTACTGTTAATGAGCCTAACCAGCAGGCAGTTATTACTCAGTCTGGAAGACTTAAGTGGTTGGAATCATAGTGCATTCATTTTTTATTTATAGCGATGCACATTCAAATTAGAAGTAGCCCTCCAGCAGCTGGCATTTTGCCAGGGCCTGACCATCAGAGTGATAAAATTTGAACATCTTGAAGATATAGAATGTCTTTTGTTGCCTTTTTTTAAAAGTAATATTCCTCTTCCTCCTACTTGCAGCTTCCTTGACTATCAAAAGTGGACAACAAAGCTTAATTAATTTAGGATCCTGGCCCTTACTGAAAAAATACATTAGTCTTTTTTCTTCCTCACTTAGTGGTGAGGTAAAAGTCGGACATGTGCTGATCTTCTCGTAAGAAAGCAAAGGCTCAACCCTTCTGGCAAATAAAAGAATAGAAATGAACCCTTGGACAAGAACCATAAAAGAAATGGGCTCTTGGAGAGGATGAACGCTATTAGCCTGTTGATCTATTAATGGCAACTGTAAATACCTCACCTAAAATCACAGTGACTCTGAAGCATTTAACTGGAGAGGCTCACAGAGCCTGGCCAGGAGAATGTGATATGAGGAACCCACAGTAATTCACCTCACCTTGCTAGTCATCGGTTTCCAATCTAACCCCTCCCCTGAGTTTAAGTTACAAACCTCAATAACTGTGTGGCAGTCTTGACAGCAATTAACATTACTCAGCTGCCAGCTGGGTTTTAAAATCTCCCTTCCCAGTGATCTTGTTATGTAGGTTTTAAAAACAGCCTGGCAGGGTGCTGCTCTGTGCTGAGGAGCTGGGTCTTGCATCTCAACTTGGTGAGATTTTGCTACAGATTTCAGGAGGAGCTGATGAGAAATCAATGGTAGAGTAAGGGTAAACAGCACTGAATGTTTTTTTGGAGTCTGAGGCTTTTTTTTTCTTAATCTTCTCAGTGAGGGGGCTTAATAGAAAGCACTATTGGTAATGTATCCTTGTTAGTTTAGGTCTTTAGTTCTGCATATTACTTATATACATGAACGAGCATGACCTGCTGCAAAGCACTCCACCTTCATACCTCAATGTTCAGACTTCACAAATCAAGGAGAACTTTCTAAGTTATTTAAAGCCAAGAAGTAAGAGTTTTGTTTGAAAATAGCTAGCTGAAGTCAAACTCCCATCAGTTTCAAACCTAGCCTAGTCGCGTCAGTAGTTCTGCTCTTGGCTTGGGACGATGCTGTGGCAGTACAGCCAGGCTAAGCGCAGCTCCAGCAACGAGTCCTGCTGCAGGCCGACAAAGACACTTGCTTTCTTGCTCCCAGCTGAAGCAGGATGGAGCAATTTATTTTCCTACAAAAATTAGGGATGGAAAAGCAGTTTTTAAGCGAAGGCTGCTCTCCTTCTTACACAGCCTGTCTCTGGGCCGCAGAAACGACAGACGGTCCCCGCCGGCCGGGCTCGGCCCTCTCCTCCGTCTCCTTCCCACACCCGGCACCGACGAGGAGAGCGGCGAGGGGAGACAAGCACCCGCAGCTCCCCTTGACCACTCGCCCGTGTGGCGTCTGCGAATAGACAGTGATACAGGGAGTGACACTAAGCAACGCCGGCCGCGCCCCCGAGGGGGCCGGGCCGGGCCGGGCCGTCCCGGAGACGGCCAAGCTCAGCCCGCGCCGGGCAGGGAACGGGAGGCCCGGCCCCGCCCCTCACCCTCAGCCGTCCCGCGGGCAGGGCTGGGCCCGGCGAACCCCGCGCGGCAGCTGTTGCCACTCGCGGCGCGCCCCGCCCCTCTTCGCCTATTGGTCGGCGACAGGGGGCGGGGCGCAGTGAGGGCGGGGCTGCCGTCAGCTGTTCGCGGTCCGCCCGGCGGCGGCAGCGGCAGTTTGGCGGTGGGGAGAAGGCGGTGGTGGCGGGTCCCCGGACGTCCCGTCCTCGCGGGACGTCTGTCCCGCTTCTCGGTGAGTGTCCGGGTAGTTGTTTCGCCACTGGAGGCCGGCTCCTCTGCGCCAGGTCTCCGGTCAGCGCGGCGTCGAGGCCGGGTGCGATCGTGACAGGGAAGGGGGTTAGCTCTGAGGCAGCCCCGGCCCGGCCGGGCGGCGCGGACCGGCTTCTGCCCGGGGACCCGCGGCGTCCGGAGGGATGGGGAGAGGGAGGGGGCAGACGGGATGTGAATAAGCCCGGTGGACACCGAGAAGGCAGCGATTTGTTAATGTAAGCAATTGCTAATTACCGGTAGCCAGCGCTGGCCCCTCCCCGGGCCGCCCCGCCGAGCTCGCGTGTTTCGTCCCCAGGCTCTTCCCGGAGGAGCCGCGTCTAAATCTCTCGTCCGGGGCTGGCTTTGCGGGGCTGGAGCCCGGAAAGGGCAGAGTTAAAAGCAGTTGGCGGCGCCGAAGCGGGGCCGGCCAGCTTTGTTTTGGGAATCTGGCAGGCACGTGCGTTCTGAGCCCTCCCTCCGCCTGTCAGAGCGGGCGTGCGGCCGGGCTTCGGAGCCCGCCTCGGCTCGGGGGGTCGGTGGCTTTCTCCGGGAGGGCCGTGGGTCGGACACGGAGCCGGAGACGCGCGGGCTCCGTGTCCGAGCGTCCGCCTCCCGGTAGAACCCCGGAGCCCCAGCGGATCCGCCGCTCTGCCAGACCAGACGCGGCGGCTCTGGCGGTCCGTGGATCCCGGCATGAGTTAACTTTTCAGATAGTGAGAAAGAACTTTAGGGAGTTCTAGGGTGAGGTATCCTTTACGGTGCTTCGGCATCGTCTCTTCAGCATTTCCTTAGAGCTCTGCAAAGGAGTCGGACCGACCGTTTTGCGTGAGGTCGAGTAAAACTTCTTGCTCTCTAAACCCCCTTTTGTTCAGGGTTTGCTCTGCCGGCTGGCTTTGTGCCTTTGTTGCACTTTCTTGCGCTGAATGCCCGCGTCCCAGTGGGGCTCTGACGGATGGGATCTGGCAAGACTTGCTGCAAAGAAAAAATACATTATTGTCCTGCCTTTCTGTCAGGTGATGAAGATCCTGCAGCAGGGCTTGGCAGGAGATCATCCATGTTGCCCCTCAGGGCCTGTAACTCCTTTCGGTTTGCTACTCTAAGCCTTGGATGAGAATGTTATGAGTGCTGTGCCAAGACAGCACTGCTGTCATCAGTGGAGCTGGACCAGCTGTGGGGCTGGTACCTGTCCTGCTCTGCAGACTCCTATTTGGGAGTTGTGGCTGGGCTGAGTGAACCACTGAGATGCAACAACTTAAATAACCCTAGTGCCGCCTAGTTAGAGCCCTGCACAAACAGTTCTTGCACTGCTCCTTCCCTTTGTCTCCTCTGGCATGTTGGTGTTGTGAGTGCTTGCTCACCTGGGGGGAGATGGGAGTGCCAAGGGGAGCACTGAACACATCCTTATAAAATTATTATTAATGTCTCCTTCAGGCCTGAAATTCCTCTTGCTAGTCTTCCGTTCTGTTAAATGCTTCGCAAACCAGAGCAAAGGAAGAGACATGAAGAGTTGAATTTCACTGCCTTGTTTGGAACTGGGTGGAAATCCTGGAGATGGATCTCTTAGGAGACTGTCTTCCAATTGGGTTAGATGCACAGGTAACAGTAAAGGGACTTGTGACTTTTTTAGTAAATCTGCTTCTAATTGCTATATGTTTGCTAAGAGCTCTGAAATAGTGGTATCGGGGGTTTTTTTTCTCCACCGTCCTTGTCCAACTTTGTCCTGCAACAGAGCTCAGGAGTGTTTACTCTTGGCAAGTACAGAAGTCCTGCATTAACTACTGACACCACAGTGGTTTTTTTTCTTTGGTAGTACGGTGGACTGACAGTGGTGCATGTAGGCTTGAGGGTAAGAGGGGTAATGAAGTGACTGCATTGCCAAGTTTGGGACACGTATTAAGACGAGCTTAGGAAAGAAATGAGAAGTTGAAAGGAAAGCTGGTCCTTACAGGGAGAAGTTTTGAAGAGCTTCGCAGAAATCGCTTTGCCAGCTCTTGTGAGTTTTGCCACTGGAGTTTCCTAAAAGTCTGGCCTTGCAGCCTTTGAGATTACAAGACCTTTTCTTCATCAATAAGTAATAGATGGGAAAAAGTGAAGGGGAAATACCATAAAGGTCAAATATGACAGACCAAAGCAAATCAAACCCTGAAGAAGCTGACATGGGGCAAGTTGAAGGATGGGGGTCTTTTCAGTTTCTACATGCTGAGGTTGGGGTCCCTCCCTGTGACCTGTTGTGGAACTGGAACTGTAGGTGGACTCTTAGACACGTGTACTTTGTGTCTCTCTGGCCCAGCACTCGAGGACTTTCCACAAAGCCCTGACTTCACCACTGAGTCACTTGCCTCTCCTGCCCATGCAGATGGGCAGCACTGAGAGGGAGGGAGGCAGGCAGGCGTGGAAGAAAGAGCTGTGTTTTACTGTTGGTGTACAAGGCATTCTCTACTGGACAATGTTCTTGTTGTGTCTTAGCTGTTTCCTCAAATGTCCCTTTATTGCAGGAGCAATGGATCGCCCCAGCTACCTGGAAGAGGACTATTCTAGCCTGGATGGGCTGGACGATGACGTGTTTCACTCTGATGACTTTGGACTTGCAGGTCAGCCTGGTGAGATGACTGCAACTGGCATTTTCACACAGAACCAGTCCTACAGCTGCCTTCTGGGGAGGTTTCAACTATTCCCCCTCACACACTGCTGTGGTCCCGGTATCAGGCATCCTGAGCAGCAGGACAAGGCAACTCAAACACTCAGCCCGTCCTCTTCCAGTCAGGATGTTATGTTGCCTTGTGGAGTCACTGAAGAGCCCCGGAGACTCTTCTATGGTAAGAGCACTCCAGTGTCACCACCTTTGCAGCAAGGAAACTGTCCCTTCAGCACTTGCCCAATCAAGCAAGGTTTCTTTCATTAGGGTATTTATTAAAGGACTGAAATTATTTTGCTTTGGTCCTACTCCATCAGGAAAGACAGCTTGTATTTTCTTACCCTTGCTTCTCCACTGCAGGAACCAGGTACTTGCTCATTGCTTCCACTGTCCTTGATACTCCCACTCTTTTTCTTTTTGGCTTTATTCTCTCACGTTTTATTTTACTGCTAGACATGTAAGTACTCACTATACCTCGTATCCTACCATTTTTCTACATATTTTAACTTCTAGTGCTGTCTTATCCACATTGGGAAGACTTATAGACGTTTTCAGTGCAGAGGGGGAAATGCAAAGATTTACACTTAGTGGGACAGCTTTTATGCTTTTTACTGGAGTTACAATTGTTGAATAAGTAGCATATCCATCCAGTATTTTACTAGTAACTGATGGGGCACCACTCAGCTTTGTGTATCTGATGCAGCTTTAATTCATTCCCACTAAATGCAAGAGAATTGAGAAAAGTCTGACAGAAAAGATACAGCAACCTTTAATGGGAGACAATTTGAGGCAGAGATCTTGTAAAATTGCAGAATTGTCATAAAAAAAATAATTGGCACTTGGCTGAACTATAAACAAGCAAAATAAACCAAGTGTAAGACCCTGCCAGTCATTTGATTATGGGGAGCAACACAATGCTCTGCTTAATCAATATAAATGTACTTAAAAGCTGAGCAAATGTTTTATTGCATGCTTACAGTACACAGTCATTGTTTGGCCTTCAGGAACTGGACTTTAAATGAGTAAAAAATTTAGGATTTTGTGCAGCTCTTCTCTCTGTAATGTGTATTGAGTAGAAGAGCTATTCTTTGCGCTGGAAGAGTGACTCTTCTTATCTCTGTTTTGTAGGGAACGCTGGTTACCGTTTACACGTCCCTCCAGTTGGCTTTGCGCTGGATCCGCACCTCCAAGAGGAGCCTCAGGAAGGCCAGCGGGAGACGCGTGCCGAGGTGCAGATTGCACGGAAGTTGCAGTGCATTGCCGACCAGTTCCACCGGCTCCACATACAGAGGGTAGGGTGTCTCTGGAGGGGAAGGTGGGCGCTTGGCTATCCGTAAGGGCGGTTCTCTAGAAGACTGGCTCCTGGCACTGCTAAGCAGGCTGTTGTCTAAGCCAGCAGACTGCGAGCAGAGATAAAACAGCAGGAGTATCCTGATGGATTTTGCTTGTGCTGGATTGCTGGCCCTTCTGCAAGATTGGCAGGTGGAGGGAAGAGAATGTGTGGGACTGCATTAACTGCCTGGGACGGTAGCTGTTCTGTGTTAGCTGCTGCTATTCCAACTTTTCTGGTTCAGCAGCAGCTGGGTCACTGAGGCCTTCCCCAGGGATCTTCCCCCTTGCTTTCTATTACAGCTTTCACTCTTCTCCACTCTCCTCACCACCAGTGTGTTCTCTTCTGTGGCACAAGTGGCCATCTGTGGCTTATATCAGCTCCTCATCCTGGAGGTGACAACAAGCCTGGAGTCTTGTTCTGACACTCCTTGTTGTCTAGGGGTAGTTGTCTGAAATGCTGTGGAGTATATTTAGATCATGCTAGACTTGCTAGCAACTCCTCTGTCAGACAGTCCTAGCTAGTGTGACACTTGTGACTAACTTCCTCACAACAAAAGACAGCTGTTAGATGCCATCAGGTCTGAAAACCACACTCCAGAATCTTGATTTTGTTTTCTTAAAAAAAAACAAAAAACAAAACAAAAAAAAAAAACCCTGCTCTTCAGAGAAACAAAATAAAACCAGCATCCCTGAAACCCCTGGTTCTTACTTCCTTGCCCTCCTTCTCCTATTGAGTAGGAGTGAAATGGAAATTGCAGTTTGTCAGAGGTGGCGGAAGTTTGGCAGTAGGCAGCACTTCGCCATTTCTGTGCAAGTTCGACAAGGAGAGTGTGTATCTGCTTGCATATGAAGAAGCTGACACTCTTGCTGACTTCAGAGAGGGACAGAAAGTTTCTCTCACTCCAGATGAGTTGGTGCTCTGTTAACGGTGAGACTAATGCGATTCTTCTCAAAGGTAAGTGAGGATCTCTGATCAGAGAACATGGCTTGTGGCAGGGCAAAGTTTTGGTCGTCTCTGTGTCATCAGAGAGATGAGGGAATTAAGGGACTCTTAATCACCAAACTGCAGGAGGATTAAAGAAGCTGTAACAAGAAGATTAGCCTGTAGAAATGTAGATGGGACTATGAATGTCATTTAGCAAATTGCAGGAATAACGAGCTACCAGGAGATTTTAAAGAAGTGTTATTGTTGTTGAATGGGGTTTTCCCCAGTGCCACCTTTCCACCAGCAATAGCTGAAGACCCCTCTTCCTCTAGCCAGATTCTTGCAGGAAAGGGAAGGTTTAACCATCTCCGTGGAGGAGCCCTGTAGTGAAGTGGTGGAACTGGTTGTAACTTGACCCCTTTCATCTCGGGGGAGCCTACCTATCTGATATCTGTGCCTTGGAAACGCATCCAGGAGTGCCCACCCAAGCTGGCCCCGCTAAAGCTGCCCCGTGTCGGGCTCTGAGCTGCACCGAGGCCCGGGAAGAGCTGCCAGCCGCGGGGCTGCCGGTGCCACGGGCAGGACGGCGGCCAGGACTGCCGGTGCCGCGGGCAGGGCCGCCGGCCCGGGCCCGTCAGCCGAGCGTGGGGGAGAGTGAGTAAACAAAAGCCTCAGCCCGCCTCGCACTGCCCGAGAGCAGCCAGCGGAGGAGGAGCTCTGCTGTCTTTGTTTGAACTGGAAGAGCAACAAGTTGTAAAGGGAAGGGGGGGAGCTGTGCAGCCATTTAAATTTGAAAACAAAAGGGAAGAAAAAAAAAACAAAACAACAACACAACCCGAAAACTTAACCCGAGGACGGAACAGTTCAGCCAGTGGTTCTCCACAGCCTGACCCTGGGATAGGCCTTGGCATTTGGATCTGCTAAGGGATTCTTTCTTGTTTGTCAGGAAAACTGAGTACTGAGCCACATATTAGTGTCCAAGGCACTGTTCCCTGTGGAGTGTTTTGTTGTCATGCCCAGTCCCTTCCCTCCCAGCCCTGCATGGAGGATTTCCTTTGGCTTTCGGCACAGATCTCTTATGCAGAAGCCCCTCTGTTCTGTGTGCAATGGCTTCCCTGCCTCTTGCTGAAGAAGCAAGCAGTCTGCCCCTGGAGACGTGTAACCGGTTCACAATGTGTTGTGGTTTGGAAGGGGCAGTCTCTGAAATGTGGAAAACTGGGCTGTCGTTTGTCTTGCTGTGAAACTAATCCCTGATTTGGATGCCCCATTCCAGCTTGTCTCAAACATTTGGTCAAAACCAACTTTCCAAAGTAGTGGTGTCTTGAATCAGATTTAGAATACCACAAAGTTAGTCACACCAGTGTGGTCTTGTGAAGTCCTGAGAGAGCAAGCCTCGTTTTCAACAAACTGGGCCTCTTTTTGGAGCCTATGAAACATCTTATCTGTGAACCTGTGGAAAGAAAACCTTATGTGCCCTTTTAGTGGGAGTTAGGAAAGGCTTTCAGCATTGGACAAGTGCATCCAGCTACCTCAAGAGTTGCCCTCTCATGGCTCTTGAGTTCTGTGAAACTCCAGCAGTTCAGGTATGGCTCCCATTCTGCTGCCACAGCAGCAAGGCTGTGTTGACACAAGGTCCACTGGTTAATGTACATCCCTTGTGGAGAGAGGAACTGAGCAGGCAATAGCTGCTGAGGCTGATGTCACTTGAGTTGTCATTGGACTCAGCTGCACACATGGTCTAAAACCCCATCCCACACTGGGAACCCTGGAGAGTCACTGTTATCTCTTCCCTGGACTCCCACAGCTATGTGGTATTTATTCTGTGGTTCTTGGCTATACAAAAGATTTTTGGGTATGCATCTCGTAAGAATAAGAAAGTTGGCTGCACCTATGCTTGCTTTTGGCATGTACACCATTTTCAGGGTTTCATTTCCTATTAATATATTAAACAGAATACAGCAGTTTAAAACCTGGCTTTTTCATCCTCAGAACAGTGCTAGAACAATAATGCAACATGCCCTATCCCTCTGCGACTTTCATCTCCTTAAGATGCTGAATTTATTATAGGAAGGACTTGTGCAATGCTCTGCATTCCTAAGTAGCAGAGCATGCTACAGGTTAATGCAGTTTGCAAGGGGCTCTGCAGAACGACATGCAAGACCCATCTATGTTTTCTCAAGCTCTTTAGTAGCTCTTACCTGTCTGAGGTTTTGTAGCTTCTCTCAACATTCCCTCTTGTACTTTTCTCACCCTGCCCCTGGAAAGCAAAGGTAGATCCAAACCATGCTTTCTGCAGGAGAACCCAGTACCTGTCACCACCTTCTTGGTTTGGAGCAAGTGTGTCTTTGCCATGGGATCTGTGAACTGTTTGCTGTAGCCCAGCCTGTGGCTGAGCTTAAAGAGTGTGTTCTGAGGTTGTGGACAGCAGAGCTGAGCTTAGGGGATCTGCTGGTTGGTTGGATAGGATGTGCTGCCAGCAGCCCACATGTCCAGGCCCTGGCAACAAGTTCCTGGGCTCTGCTTCAGGTCCTTAGTGCATTTGAGTTTCCTTGTCTTGAGCAAGAGCTTCAACCTGTGCTGAACTGACAGTGTATTTCATCACATGACATTACATTCTGCTAGATGGGATGTGAGTAGACAACAAGGGATGGTGGCAGCAGTGGTGTAAAGCCCCCCCATAGCAGCACGGGGTTATATAAGAGTGGGGAGGATGACACTGTATAATCGGTATCACACCCCTTCAGTTTGACTTGCTCCATTGAGACACTGGAATGCTACGGCTTTTTCCAAATAAAATAACTCTTTCTAAACAGGCTGCAGCTTTCAGGGGACTGCTTTTACTGCATCTCTTCTTCATGGTGATAAGATCACTTCACAGGGGACAAAATTGTCTCTTTAAGAGCCAAGGAGTGGTAGCCTTGAACAGTTCTGGGCTCAGGTCCAAGCAGAGCCACTGACTTGCTGTATGACCTCAGACAAGTCCCTTGACCTCCTTGTGCTTCAGTCAACCCATCTGGAAAGCTTGGTTTAAAAAAAGCTGAACCTCAATGAGAACCAGATGCTGAATCAGAGCTGAGCTTTCTTGAGTAAATAAGTGCATTACAAACAACAACAAAGCCCCTTTCCAACACATCAGGAATTCTGCAGTTGATTTAGATATGCTGATCATGCTCAAAAAGCCTCCGTGGATCTAGCTATAGAAAACTTTGTTTCTCTAAATTCCCCAGTTGCCTCAGCGAGTCACTCTTTCACAGTCACTGCACTGGGCTCAAGCAGCCTGTCAATGCATGCGTCCACACCGGCTGTATACCTGTTTGCCTCAATTTAATGACACTGAAAATGGCCAGGAGGAAATGTTGTTTTCCTTTGAAAGTGAAACTTGTTATGTTTTGCATATTTTTTCCCCTCTGTCTCTCATGAGAGTTATCAAGGCCTCCTCTGAGACACTCCTGCTTATGCAACAGGGAACCCGTGTCTCTTGTTGGAAACTTACTGGCATGAGAGAGTGGCCGCACAGCACTACATGTGCATCATTTATCCCAAACTCAATCAGGTTTTTCTCCATTGTTTATTGAGGACACTCGTGGAATTTTTTAATGGTTGCTTTTTTAAACTGGAATTGTTTTAAGGAACTGTCCTTTATGATAACTTCACATTTTTGGAAAAAAGTTGAGAAAAGTTTCCTAATAATGTCATGCAGACTCTCAAACTGTCCTGCAGCTGACCTTGTCGCACCAGCAGCTCCATAATTTACTTGTACCTCTTTGAGGCTTGGGGTAAGTGTTTTCATTTGTTTCTTGAGTAGGTCAGTACATTTCAGTGTCTTCTCTGCTGGCTAGTGCTTGCTGGTTCCTACTGCTGCTGTGCAAAGCAGTGGTCTCCTCTTCAGCTCTGCCCATCAGTTCAGGACTTGAATTTCCAGCTAAGGATGCAGGAGCATGGTGAAGGAGAGTACCAGAGGGAGAACTCCTGAAGTGAGAGAGCCCAGTTTAGAGGGCAGGGGGTAGAGTGGGTGTAAGGTTGGGAAGACTGAGATGTAAACCCAGGTTCTTGCAGGGCTATGGAATTGGGATCCTAGGCTTGAGGAAAGGAGGGTGCCACAGGGGAAGAGGAATTTGCATAGTAATTTGAGTCAGAAACTTGATATGAGGAAGGGGAGACAGATTTTTTGCTTAATGTTGTTAGGTGTTGTTTTGGTTTTTTTTTCAATTTTCACAATGACAATGAAGGAAGAGGTGGGATTGGAGGTGCACCTTCCTCTATGCATATAAATGACACAGCAACCTGTTGCCCCTTCCCTAGCACCTGTTCTAAAATCCTGCTGCCTGTGGAGCTGATTACTTGACCAAAACTTGCTGGACCCTTTCATATATGATCTGAAATTATATTCTTCGGTATGTTAAGGAAAGAAATTGAGAACAAGAACATAGGCCGCTGTATAAATCCATATTTGTCCCATATCTTGAATGTTACATACAGTTCTGGTTTCCTTCATCCAAAAATGATGCAGCAGAACTGGAAAAGGTTCAGAAAAAGGCAAGAAGGATGATGAAACTTCCATATGAAAAAATGGGCTAGGATTGCTAAGCCTAAAAAAACCACAAAGCAAAGGGGGTAGCAATATTAAACAAATAAAAAGTGACATGAAGGAGATGGATAGACTAATTTCTTCCACAAACTAGGCAAAATCAAGTCAAGCTAGTAGCAGCCAGCTCAGTAAATGAGGTAGTTTTTCATGCTATAGGTAGTCCTTGTCAAGGCATATTGTGCATCCCAGTGCTTTATCTGGGTTCAAGGGGAATCAGGGCAAGTTTATGGCCATTGAAAGAGACATTAAATAGAAACCAGGTCTGACTTGGGAAGTCCCAAGCTCAAACCAGTGAAATACAGGAAGAGTATTAGGGGGAGCTATTGCATGTACTTGGCCTCTGCTATTCCTCAGGCAGCCACATAAGACTGTTGTTAGAGGCTGGGCTATGTGAGCTCTTGGTGTAACAGTCACATACAACGATTGTATATCAATTTAATAAAAAACTTTTGCATCAGCCTAATCTATCCATCTTCACTATGCTTTCAGCTGGTGAAAGATTTAAATATATTATAGGTTTGTTCCTGCTTAAAATAGGGGATAATGTTATAAATGCAAAACTTCCTGCCTAGCTCTGGTAGAGGAAGTGGGCAGAGGATAAGGGAGCTAGGTGGCAGGAGTGCGGTGCAAGCTCTGTGCAATGGCATGCTGTGAATCCTTCACCCCACTGGACACAGGACTGCAGTTTCTTAAGGCAGTGTGGCCACAACCTAAAAATACCAAGATTGCCCACATTAAAAAGCGTGAAATAATTCTTTGGGAGAGTACAAGTGAATTGTTTTGCAGTATTCGTAACATCACTTGCAGTATTGCTGTGTGATTTAAATAGTGTTGAGGGCTGCTGCTTCTCCTGTACAACACCTGTAGTCTCCACAGGCTCTTCTGCATTTCCTTGGCTCTCGTGGCACCATGCTGTCTGTGACAGTGGTAATGTGCTTTCTGCTTGTAGCAGTGTGACAGCTGAGAAATTATTTTTCAATTAACAAATAATTGTGGTAATATCCGACTTATTTTTTAGTGTGGGAGACTGGGAACTGCAGGTTATAACTTGTCTGAGATCATGCAGGGATGGCTGATTGGAACCCAGTTGTTCTGCCTCCAGTCCTCTGCTTAGGTCGGTTGATCTTATTAAGATACTGCCATCTCTGGGGGGGATGATGAGATGTTTGGACTGATTATTTATGGTGAGGAGTGTGTGTGTTTGTATTTTACTCAATTAAATTTTATGATGGAAAGGCAGGAAAGCAAATGTCCCAACTGCAGAGTCCTCCTTTGTTTCAAGCCATTGAGGAGGAATGTCCTGCTAGCCTTTTATAGTCTGTTTGGTTTTGTTTGTTTGTTTGTTTTTGTTTTGTTTCTCCTTGGTAGCTACCCTCGCCAATGGCAAAGGAATCTTTCCGAAGATGGTACCACAGCAGAAAGAACAGCGATCTAAAAATAAAAGCAGTGAAGCAACTTCTATTAACTCCAGTTAGGGTTTTTCTGATGTAACACCTGATGAGCCACTGGTGATGGGGCACTGCAGCCAGCCTCCGAGGAGAGCCCCCGAAGGGCACCCGGACCTTGGGCCGGCGAGGAGGAGCAGCCGAGAGGCAGTGCGTGAGAGCGGCTCTGCCGGGCAGTGTTTGCGCTGCGGCTGCAGTGTTTATATCGCTCGCTAAATTTAGCCTCTGAGTCATCAGAACTGCTGACGAGAGGCTGCTCTGCCCGCAGGCTCCAGTGCTGCACCTGCCCAGCCGCCCGCCTGCCTGCCCTCCTGCCTGCCGGCAGGCTCCCCTCACAGCCGGGCAGCGCGGCGCCCAGGCCAAGACCCCGCACCCCTCGCCCGCCCTCCGGCCCCCTCCCCCCCCCCACCTCTGCCTGGATATCTTCCTGTCAAAACTTTTAAAGCGTTATTTTAACAAAACCCCGAGGTACGCTTTAATCACTAGGGGAGGTCTCCCGTGCACCGAGCAGTTTGGGGAGCACATCCCTTCTGGGGGTGAGGGGAATCAATGCGAAATAAAAGGTCAGTCTGTCCCATGGCCTGTGCCGGTTAGGCAATAAACAGGCTAAGCTGCAGAGCAGCCCTGTCAGGTCACACTCAGGCTCCGAGTGAATAAGCCTGCCTTTGCTTGCTGCCTGCAGCTGTGGCTGTGGGAGGGGTGGGTGTCTTATCCAGGGGGCAGAGGCAAGGTCTGGGCATCTCTTCCTGCATCCTTGTCGCCCCAACAACGGGGGGTGTGAATCCCTTCCGGACCCCATGGTATCAGGTGCAGCACTATGGAAATGCAAAACCCTTCTTTACTATATTTATGGAAAATAAGCTGGTGCGCCCCGGGGGTGCAGGAGGGGAAGGCTGGGGGCCTGGGAATGTGGTGGCCGGTGGTTGCCCTTCCCAGGTTGCCGTCAGATGGCTGTTGCCATGGCGTCTGTCTGCTTCCCCTTCCTGCCTGCTCTGGAGAGGAAGGCGCGAGTGGCTGCATGTTTGTTTTTGAACTACGAGAAAATTGAAAAAGCGCTCACCTGCGCAGCTGTGTGTCTGTAGCAGGTTTGGGGCCATGAACGTTGCCGTTTGCTGCCTCGGCAGGGGTCAGTGCTGTCCCCCTTGCTTGGGCTGGGTAGCCTGTGAATGGGTTTTGGGGAACTCCTGCACCCCACATCTCTCCTGCTGCACCCACTCCTATATATTCTCTCTCCATAAACACACGTGTTACTTATCTTGCTTCAGAGGCTTTGACAAAGGAAGCACTACTTGAGATGACACCTCCCTCTACCACAAGTTTAGTCCCTCATAAGAAAGCCACAGGTTTGCAAGCCAGGATGCAGATCCCCGAGGAAGATCCCTGTGGTATGAGAAATCGTGCTGCTAAGCTTCTCTTTCAGTTTTTCTCTGTTACTGTCTCCTTTCCTGCTGCTTTTACACATGCATTATTCCTTGGTCATTAGGAATCACAGCTGGAAAGATTTGTATTTGACTTCCATTGGCCTGCCTTTCTCTCTCCAGCGGAGGACACCTTCTGTAACCTCTGTTGCCTTGGGGACTGTGACTTTCTAGTTCTTCTCAGCTAAAGCATATTTTGTGGTAGCACAATATGCCTCCAGCCACCTGGCAGCCAAAACAGCCTTCAGCGATGAGTCAGCAACTGCTCCCGGTGTGCAAGTATTTTTGTTTTCAGTGAATAAATAAAATGCCAACAACTTATAATACTTGTATTAGTCATTAAACGAAGAATGGTGTCTCTATGTACGCATATGTCATTCTTCTTCTTTTGCTCTAATAGTGCCATTTATGGCCATATTTTAATCCTCCTAATTGAGCTGGGATCAGAATTTGATCCTTAACCATTTGGAAGCCATGAAGCAAAGTCAGAAGTTGCCCACGAGATCAAAAGGGTAAACGGGTGTACTCTTCTTTATATGTGATAGGAGTGTACCAGACCCATATATGACATGTATATGATGAATATATTATTTTTTTTTTAAGGAAGGATATTAATGACATGCATCTATCAGGTAGAAGAGTGAATCCTATTTGTCTGTTAAATATTTATGCTCAAGGATTCAAGGAGCTGTGTCAGAGAGACAACATTTTCTTTGAGGTATATTACCTGTCCTGATCTTCTCTTGATCACCCTATGCAAGGGATTGATAGGACTAAAAAGCTTTTGACATGTGGATTACTATTTGACAGATACGTATCTGTATGCTTAAAGTATGAAACATCTATTAAGAATTAATTAGCGGGAGGGAATAAATGTGCAGTCAATCATGTCCCTCTTTCATTTGCTTCCAGTAAAAGTCTTGCTAGTTTTTTGTGTTTGTTTACCAGTAGTCTGGCTTTTGGTTCAGCACAGTTCATGCAATAGGCTTCACTAATGTACTGTTGCTGCAGAGGACATTTTTCCTGTAAAATGGCCTTTCCTTGTGACTCATTGAAGCATTCATGCTAATGCCTCAGACAGACAGTCTCTTAAGGATATCCCCTTTAAAAAGCAACAGCTGCAATAGGAAATGGTTTTATGTGTTTCCAGCTTTGTGTTGACTTACTGTATTCACAAGTATGGTCTTTAATTACAGTTAGTATAGAGGGCAAAAGGGGCTTCTTTTCATCTTGGGAAAAGAGCTTCAAAATGTTCATTGTGTTGCTACCGCATGGAGGTGGCAAATTGTTCATCCCTGATACTTTTGTGCAGTAGTGACTCTCAGGATTGAATTGTTCTGATGAGGGACAAATCAGCATAGTGAAGCTTGGGAACATTTTAAACCTGTGCCACAATAGTTATGAGTCTTAGAAAACTGGAAAAATTAACTTGAGATATATAATGTCTGAAAAAATTATATGCCAAATATCATGGACTCACTCTTCTGGATTTTCTGTCCTTCCTGACAGCTAAATTATACCACATGAAAAAACCCTAGGTCTTGAAATATTTGAGCATTTTGGTCTTGGCAGAGGTGTATCTAGGGAAAAACTACTGAAACTTGTGAAAAGGACGTTTTTTAAGCTGTCGCAGTTCTTCCCATGAATTGTTTACTCTATCTCTACTGCAAAGAGGATCTGCCATTTCCATTCTGTGGCTCCTGTTCCACGCTGAATTAGCGTGGAAAGCAGGAAAGCAGATCAGCCCAGAAGTGAAGCCACAACGCTGTAAACCCCATGATCTAGGCTTGCTGCTGAAGCAAGAAGTCCCAGCTTGTTCCTCTTCTCAGGTCACCTCTCTGTTGTGCTGGCACACACATCAGCTTGACTACCTGATGCCATGGATCAGATGGATTAGGATGACCTGATCAATAATAAAGACAACTTCTTTATCAGATTAGTTCTGGCCTTGATCATTGTCCTGCTGTCGTTCACTTTCCTGCACTAGTGTGAGGAGAGGACAGTGTGAACGGGCTGTTTCAGTACGCAAGCCAGTGAAAGTGTGTGTGGGACTAAACCACTGTGGAAGGAAATGCTGGCTGAATACAGACCCAGGGAAATACAAGCCCTAGGTCTAGGAATAAAACCTGGAAAGCTGCCCTCAGCCTAGTGCTTTATTTTTTCACTTCAAAACAAAATCAATGATGTCAACGTCCTTCATAAAGTGATTTGAGATCTTATGCTTCTTACAAGCAGGGGGAAAAAGGGTAAAATAATTCCTATTCTGCTGTTGCGTGGAAATCTCCTTGAGTGTACTAGGCAAATAGTGGGAAACATTTTTAACTGGAGAAGGACAAAAATGCTGTACCAAAAAAAGAGACTTCAAGAGGCAGTGAAATAAACAGAATAGAATATAAACAAAAAAAAAAAAAAATTGTGATACTACATCCCACAGGATCTCTTGTGTGTCTGCAACCAGTCTTAAAATTGAGTTCTAAACACTTATTTACCAAATAAAACCAAAACCCAATACCTTCCTCAACCTCCCTCCTTCAAAAAAAGGGAGGACGAAGAGCTCAGTCCTTCCACTGGTTTTCCCTGAATGTGGCCTCCTTTACCTATCACTGCAAAGAACAAGTAATCCTTTTCTTCTGAGGTGACATGTAAAACTTAAGGAGGAGACAGAATATTTAGAAACCTGTTACGGTGTGTGAGAAGGGCAAAGCAGGCTCCTATACGAAGCAGGATATTAATACACGGATTCTTGCATGTGTTTGTCTTGACAGTGTAGAATAGTTGAAATTACCCATGATCAGCACACCTCCTCTCATCTGCACCCAAATTAACCCATTTTATAAAATTCGATGAGAGTTTCCATTAGAGTGTTCACCAGTGAAGATGAGATATATTTCAAGTTTAGAATGTCGATAGCAATTTTTAAACATCCTTTTGCATTTCCTATACTAAATCCCTGTAAAACACTTCTTTACCCTCCTGGCTGTCAATAGAATAAAGTAGTCTGCCAAAGCAGATTGTCTTCCTGGCATCTATAGTATGTTCGTGCACCATGCTCTCTTAGCATAGTTCCCTACTTGTGGAAACTGCAGAAGAAGGCATTGCGCTTGCATGCCACTTCATTGACATGCTACCCGAAGATCTCTCTTTAAGGAGCAGTCCACTTAAGCTGTAATAGCTTGAATAAAAAATGGTATCTAGATGTCATTGGGACATTGTGGTTCCACGTGCACGTTCAGGCAGGTCTGTGAGTTCGGCTCTATGGAGGATGGTGAGAAGAATCTCTGGAGTTTTATGAGGAAGCACAAGCCTTGTCAAACCGAGGGGCGAGTAACAAAAAACATCTTGCATTTTGAGACCAAAATTAGGTTTTTGTAACCCAGCCCTAGGGGATAGTTTATTAATAAAGACTGTTTTCACCTGTAAACAGCAAAGCCTGGACAATCAGTACAGACTGACCCCAGGGTGGGTTACTTTGAAATAAGCGATACCAGGCTCTAGTGTTGCTGTCTGTGGGTAATGCTTCAAACCCAGTGGTGTTGAAATGTGTGTTGGCATCTGTGTGAACTCTTCCAGATCTAGGAGACAACTGTTAAGTCTAGAGGGTAAGAAGAATGACTCACTGCTAAGATGCAAGATGAACACAGGTTTTCTGAAGCCTATTTTGTGTGTACTAGTGATTCAAATGACACAGATCTACTCATGCTGAAATACGAATATAATTTAATGACTGGGAGGGTTTGAAGAGCTGTCTATTGACATATCTCCAATATACCAACTCCAGTTGCAACTCACTGTAGTTAAACTCATACGTAAAGAATGCCTTGCAACCGTGTTGTTCTGCCCTGTTGGGCTAATCTGAGTTGAAACATCTTGTTCGTATAATGTGCTTCAGTGCTTTTTTATGAACTCCTGTGTACTGAAGCAGTTTCTGGAAGCCAATCTTCTGTTTCCTTGTCTGCTGAGGACTGGGGTGGAGGGGTGGGGGGGGGGTGCAGATTGCGGCTGGTTTGTTTTGTTTTCCAGAAATGATCAGTCTTGCTTAGCAAATATGGAATTCTGGAAGAGAAAACAAAGACTGACTTCTAATAGAGGGTTGGTTATTGAGGTGAAATAGTATCCCAGGCTGGGCAATGTAAAGAGAAACCCACCTGTTTGTATGAGATGCCATTAAAGTGCTGGAAGGTGAGGGTATAATCAGAGCCACTTTTGCAGGGGTGATTACATATAACAAAAGAAGGAACAGTGTCCCTGCCCCAAAGCTGCATTATATAGTCTGGTGTCCCCCTGAAACACAACTCCCATGTTTCTTCCTTTACAATGGGACCTGAAATAACCTCTTGGTTTTGGTTTTTTGTGTGTTTTCAAGTATGTTCTTGCTTAAGGTTTAATTGGCTCCAGTCAGTAGGAAAGGGCTCCAAGGCTGATTATTTATGGCTTACTGTCAAAAGTGGCTATAAAAAGGGCAGTATTATCTTGGAGATGCTGGGAAGGAAAATGTGGTGGGGGGAGGGTGGGGGAGTGTGTGTGTGCACGAATGTGTTTTCTTGTACTAGATGAAATCAGAGTTTTGCTGTCTCAGCAGTGTGGTTTAAATTGAAGATTAACCCTTTGACCTTCACGGTGTCAAATCACTTACAGATGGATCACCAGTTATATTTTTTTCTTTTTTTTTTACTTTTGGGGTGAAGGGGGGCTTTTTTTTAAAAAAAAAAAAAAGGTTGTTTGTTCATGCAGCTGGGGCTTTTGAAAGGCTCAGAAGCCAATCTGATTAAAAACAGCACTTGGCTAAACTCTGCAAAATCCTACAAGCAAAAAAAAAAGTTTAATCCTCTTGTGCACAATGCATAAAGGGTCTGCTCTTTTCTTTTTGTAATGTTAGAGCTACAATTATTTGTGGAGAACTTACCATTTCTCTCTCTCCCCTCATCCCTTGCTGCACCCCCTTGTTATGCTGATGGGATTAAAGTGTCTGCTCTTGAAAAGTGTAACTGAGTTGTTATTGGAAAAGAGAAGTGGTATGTTGCAATTTTAGAAATATAAATAACCTTGCTTCAACTGTTCTCCTCTACAGCATCAGCAGAACAGAAATCAAGTGTGGTGGCAGCTTTTTCTCTTCCTACACAACTTGGCCTTAAACGCGGAGGCGAACAGGAACCACACTGGGCAGAGGTGAGCTTCGCCCGCCTGCTTCAGGCCGCATCCAGTCTGCAGGGAGCACTGAACAAACACTGGTTGGGGGGCGAGACGTGGCACACCGCCGGCCGGATGTGAGGACTCTGAATTTCCAATACTCGTCTTCAAGTTTGGGGGTTTTTACGGACTCTTCTTTGCTGCTGCCTGCCTCGCGAGGCAGGGAGCTCTTGTCCAACACTGTTGAAGGAAAGCCAGAATGTGGGTGTGTTTGGTAAAGCTTGCTGCTGGTTCCCTGCGCCGGTGACCTCTGTGCAAGGGAGGCAGGTGTTAGACTAACGGCTTCCTCTGCCCTGTGTGTTAGTCAATGGTAGAGTGCAGGAGTGTCATTTTGGCTGCTAGTTAAAAATTATGTCTGGGATTGATGACTCTAAACATATTTTGGGTATCTTCCAGAGCAGATGCTTGCTTCCTCACCACAAAGAAAGTTCTTTTTAGCAATGAAAACATTCAAGTAGCTTACATCCATCAGGTTGTGTTTTCTGCATGGGTTACTATTTTTTTCCTTGCACCCTGTGTGAGAGAAAATCACAAAGAAATCGGTCTCTTCGGTCCTTCCATTGGGCACCAGTTGCAGCTCTCTCACATGAAGTTGTTCTTTGTCATTGCCATCAATAGACAAAATCATTTTAGTAGAACAGTCTTAAAATTAAACCTTCCTGGGATTGCTGGTGGCTAGTTTGTCCCACTGTTTGCTTCCAGTTCAGTGTTCGCAGTGCCTGTAAGCCAGCATGAAGCCAAAAACCATGAAATATGACCCAAGCGTCATTCTTCTACAATGCTAATGTATATGTTTTTCTTAGTTTTATGATGGGTGTTTATTTTGTTTTGTTTGTCTTTTCTCTTACTATAATGTGGTTGGTCAGGAAGGCTTAAGTCCCAGGCATCCGATAGTTTTGCTTCAAGATTTGACAGGGAAATGAATTAGCAACTAGTCTGACGTGTACACTGTACAAGCAGTGTGTCCATGACTCTAGTATGTAATGTTTGGAGGCTGCTGTAGGCATATCTTGACTAGCAGTGGTAATATTAATTTAAGGGAGATCTTCCAACATTTCCTGGTTTGTATGCACTCAGAAGTTTGTCCGTATGACTGACACTATTGGACCAGCACAGGGAAATTACCAAAAGGAAGTAGCCTTAAATATTGATGGTTACTTCTCTGTAGCCTTAAATATTGTTGGTTCGGAAACCCAGTGACAGCTAGGGTAAAACATGAACAGAAAAGCAATACAGACTTTATTTTCTTCAGTCCATTTCCATATTGCCACTACACATGGTTGTAGGACTCAAATGATACAACCAGTGTGAGGAAGAGCTGCCCAGAAATTCGCTCTTCAGCCCTGCTATGAACACCGACTTCAGGTGTTGAGGAAATCTGCTCTTGGTCCATTCTGAAAAATAAGCATTACCGTATGGAAAGAGTAGTTTACTTGCACATACATTTTCTCTTCCACCCCTCTCTGCATATCCTTCTCTAATTCATGCTTTCTCTGGATTTGTATAATCCCATCATTGCACTGTAGTGTCTGGTAACAATTTGCTGAACACAGTTAAATTTGGACTTTCTCCCTCTCTCCCAGCCCCATTCTCTTGATTTGCATCGTGCTCTACTGTGGCAAGATGTGCTTTGGCTCCCTGAACGAGGTCCCCTTTTTCACTTTCTTCTATTCACAGTCACTCTCCTTCAACATAAGGAGAGTTTATGTGAGAAAAGCTTTTTTTTTTTCTCCTCTTTTGTTATTTTTCTAGCTAGAGCTAGAGTAATGTGTCTGTCCATGATGGTTAATAATTCATATACGTTAATCTCAAGTAATATTTGGGGGGAGTGGGTTTTATGCAGAGGGAGGGCCGGGGGGGTTCTAGGAGGGGGTATTGTTTTTGGTTTTGTGTTGTTTCTTTAAGCATGTGCACTACAGAGTTACCCAGGAGGATACACATGACAACTGTTGCTGACTATGCTGCAGCAGAATGGGAAGCTGCCCCCTGCCCACATGGACAGAGATGAGGCTTTCCATACCTTGCTTTGCACGGTCTGCTTGGAGTTAGCACTGGCCATTGGAAAATGAGGACTTAAATGGGGGGCAAAGCCTGAGGGGTAGTGCAAACACAGACTGAACTGGGGACCCCTGAGAAGCTGGCCGTTCAGAAGAAGACTTTGAAATCACCAGCTCTTAAAGAGGCAGGAGTGGAAGTGCTGAGGCTCAGGAAGCAAGGCAGCAATGCTGCCTGCCCACACAGCGTGCTCTAGGATGTGATGCTTGCATTTTCCCACTGGCTGCCAGGACCCCTTTATCAGGAACAGTCAAAGCTACATCATAACAGCCGTGCAAACTACAAAAAATTCAGCAAGTGCATCTGACACTTAAAAAAACATTGTGAGCTTTCCCCTTCCCTCCTGCCTTGACTTGACTGCCAAACAGGCCAGTAGTGCCTGTTCTTTGGATGTGTAAGCTGGAAAGATAGGTTTAGCAGTGGTGCTTTCTGGTGTTGTGACCCAACCAGTTTGTCTAGCATCAGACTCTTCTTACCATGGAGAAACAAGTATCTGAAACCATTCCTCAGGCAGGCTGCCTGCTCAATAGAATCATTTGGCTCAGGGAAAGACACATCTTTGCCAGTCTGTGTTTCCCACTGTAACAACAGACTTATCAAAATTGGTCATGCCAGGGTCTCAAGTTAAAATCTCCTTGTACAACAATACTTCATTGGAGACATAGAGCTAATGGTAGACAAAGGCCGACTTCCTGCAATATGTGTGTTGGTTACTGGTGCCAGAGATTTACAACCACTGATAATATATTTTAATTATATTCCATATCTGCATATCTTGGAGAAAGGAAATATGTTCTGTCAACCCAAAAGTCTTATTTTGCCTCATGTAGATTTGGAGGGGCAGACTGGTTATTCACTTAGGGAAAAGCAGCTTACAGTCTCACCTACTTGAGGAAATACTGGGAAGATTTCACACGTTTCTCAACAAATACACTGATGTATGACACCCATATACTTGTGATCCATTCCATGTTCCCAGGTTCCAAGGCCTGTTGAGCATGCACTGAAGAGATCTTCTCTGCAGAGTAGCTATTGCAGTGTGGCCATGGACATACACCAATTGTTTGGGACAATTGGTTTAAGGAACATGGTTTAAGTCCTGTTGGTGAATGCTCGGGTTTTTAGATACTAGATATTATCTTGATGAAAGGAATAGGACACTGTTTCTCTCTGTGTTTGAAAATTAGTCTAACAGTTTGGAAAAAACAGTCAGATCTTTCTCTTAAAACAAATTCATATTTTTAATGAGCAGTTCTTAAAAAGAGCTTGAGCTGCTGCTGATGGTACCAGCAGCCTTGAAGTATCTTACTTGCCTTCGCCAGATCACGAAAACAGCTTCAGTCCTCAGCTCTCTTTCCTTGAGGGATGGAGTTCTTCCTGTCTTTTACCAACTTCCCACCCTTTCGAATATCTTGTAACCTGCTCATCCCTGGATCCAGCAAGCTTGGTGCTCGTAGGGAATAGTTAGTTTTACTTTTGTTTCCTGCAATTCTTGAAAGCTGAGCCAGTAATCACAAAGTGACTGCCCAGGGCTAGCTGCAAGCGGCCTTAAATAGGATAGAACAAAGGCAGGGGAGAGGATGAATTTGCAGGGAAAGGGTTGCCCTTGGATCTGTGTGTCAGACTGCAGCTTTCTCCCAAGGTGCTGATGATCCCTGGTAGCACTGAGTTCCTGCATAACTGATCACATATCTCAGTTTAAATAATTGGTTGTTATTAAATGTTTGTTGGCTGAATTCTCTTTAGAGGATTCCTGAAATAAACTACCTTATCAGCCTTTGCTTTGGAGCTGTGTATCAACAAGGGAGTAGAGGCAAGGAGCCCTGTCCTTCTTGGTGCAGAAAGGGTGATTGCAAAGACATCTTTCTTTCTACTGGCCTTCTACTTTGTCGTCTCAAGCCTGGATTAAAGGTATGGGCAGCGTGTGTATGTGAGGTTACTACAGTCCTGTAGTTGCTCCATAGCAGTCACTGGAGCTGTACCTAAGGCTGAACTTCATTCAGTGTGAGGCTTGGCAGTTTTCTGGGAAACTGCAGATTCTGCCCATTAGTAGACAAGGGAGAAGGGTTGGGTGTTTTGCCAACAAGCAAAATTACTTGAGGCAGTTGTTGCAATGTGACCCTGTCAACTCCACAGTGAATTCCACCCTTCCGCCGCTGATCCGGATGCATATCTCTGCTGAAGCTGTGGGAATGGTGGGACCCTGACATGATGAATGGTGTGCTGTTGAGGGTATTTTTAAAAGGGAAAATAGGGAGAGAGCTCAACGTACATGCTAGGATCAAATGAGAAGGCAGATATGTGGAGGTCTTGCCTTGTTTTACCAGCAATATTTACTGTGGGATTAGCAGTAAAAGGACCATGGAATGCCTGTTCATATTCGTGGGAGCTCTGCACATGGACCAAGCACTATTGAGTATTAGCATAATTTGACAACAAAGGTTTTTAATAATGTCCTTCTGAATCATCTGTCTTTCAAAGTGGCATTTGTGATCATTTGCAAAAATGCCTGCCTGTTGCCTTGGATTGTTTTAGCAAGAAGAAATACCTCAAGGAATTGATAAAAGATCCTAGGACAATCTTTTACAGTTCCTAAAGATTTCAGTGGTCTCTGTTTCTTTGGTTTGCATGTGTTCACGCAGGTGTTACACAGCTCAGTTCTTCTCCACCAGGAAAAGCAGAAAAGACCAAACACATCAAATGCACTGGAATGTAATTGTGTGTGTGTGTGTGCATGCGTGCGTGCGTGTGTATTCTTAAACTGAATGCAGTCTGACATCCTCTACCCCTTCTTTCTTCCATGTGCCTCACCTTCCCCCTTAGCCACAGAAAGGAGGGTCTCTTCCTGCGAATCCCATGCTGGAAGTTGGTTTCTGGGAAGCGAAACCTAATGTCTGTGGGCTGTTTTTTAAAGCCATGTTTCAGTTCTGTCTTCAGACTCTTTGCTGCCTTTGGGGAATGGAGGGGTGGGAAGGGTAGATTCTTAAACTGTTTTTAAAATCTATTATGAAATTTTTGCATGTATAAAGTTGTTCTTAAATCTAAAAGGAGTCTCCCCAGTTTGTGGACATGGCTCCAGGAGAGCATCATCACAGATTCCTCAGCTCCAGTTTTGATCAATCAGTTCTGAAAGGAAAAGTTTATGATAAAAGGAGGAGAGACCAGTGTGATGGAAAGATGACACTGTCAGTATCTCCTTAAATAAATGTCAGAAGTTAGGCTTGTAAGATGGAAATTTCAAAACAGCCCAAAGGATCCGAATGTCTGTTTCCACTAAGTGCATTTGAAAATCCTGCCACTAAATTTGAAGTTGGGCATCTAGACTATTGGGGTTTTTTGGTAAAACTAATAATGTATCTCCTCTTCTCTCTTCAATGGTATTTAGAACAGTCTCCTATGTTTCTTGATAAAATTCACTTATGCGAGTACTGTGAAATATGGATTCACATTTTCTTCCTCCTCTTCCTGCATGACTTTTCTACTTTGGTGGGATAATTTTTTTTTTTTTTTTTTTTTTTCTTTCTTTTTTAAAGCTTCAGAGTCCTTCATCTGGAAAACAAAAAGGGTAAGGTGAGCTAGAATTCACAGTGTACTTAATAAACTCCCTCAGTTGAGCGTTTCCCCATGAGTTCTGATATTGACCAGAATATGATACTGTCCTGCTGCAGAAGTAAACTCGATGCTCTCCTGTGAGATTTCTGTCTGGATTAGTCCTGAAGTGCACACACCTTCTTTGCCATGGACTGAGACCCAGTGAGAATGTAGCATTTTGTTTATCCTGGTCGTGTGCCTCCAGGACTCCTGCCTGTACCAATGGTGACTGGGCAGAGCTCCTTTTTTTTTGTATCTGTGCAGTATATTTGCTTTGTGCTTTCTTTCTTTGGTGCTTTTTAATACTTTAATACTTGGATTTTTTTTCTAATAACTGGTACAATTTTTAATAAAATTGTTAAATTCTTTGTGTTCTTTGTGTTATTTTTAAGGGATGGAGGGCATTTACACCTATATGGCCCATTCTAGAGTTACCCAAATCAGTGATAAAATTTGCGTTGTTCAACTTTTAAAGTATCTGGTAGATCCTTTTATGTGCACCCTAGTACCAGGCCCTGCAAGAAAGACAGGATTTTCTTTCCAGGTTGGACTGTTCTCCTTGGGCATAATTTAATCTATGAAATAGTCTTCCAAGGAGGTATATTCCCACGCTCAGATAGAGAACTGCCACTACTTGGACCTGCACAGTTAACTTGCTGCTTCAAATCAGGAAGATCTCTTAAGACATACATGGGATACATCCTTCACATTTGCAAAATGTAATCTTTGATTGTTGGCTGCTTACCTACTGCCTACGCAAGTACATTCAAAAGCACTCAGGCCTGGAGGATAAAGACTTACTGCTTGGTCATCCTTCTTGGGAAATACGGTTGGTTCTCACTGGTCTTCTGACGTAAAATCAGTGGAGCTTGGTGGTCATGGCTTTGAGAGGACTTGGAAAGTGGTAATGACTCCCTCAAACACAGACATGAGAATGTCTTGGCCATCCCAAGTGACAGCAAGGTGTGTATTTTGGTACTCATCAGGCCTGTGCTTTAGTTTTACTCTGTTCCCATAGGGAAAAATTGCCTCCATTAAGTACTGGTAGTTAACCTGGGGGGCGCAGAAATGGTGATGTGTATATCATGAATTACTTATAATATAGCTGGTCAAATTCCTACAACCACATTCATCTTCCAGTGCAATGCTGCTGGTACAGTGTTCATGGAAGGCTTTAGGGAACCCTGTTAACAATCCTACCCGATGTTAAGTTGCCTTGGCTGGTGTGTGCGTGTTACAAAAGGGCCTTTCATTCCAAGAACACATGATGTGTGTGGTATGAAAAGCCACATGTGCATCTAAGACCACAGGGGGAAAAAGACAGTTTTTCTTTTCATTGTATTAGATCTAGTGAGAAGTGTGTCCCCTGTCCAGCCTCATGTGACCATGAAAGAGCCTGTTGTAACACACTGATACAAGGGGACAGAAATGAGATTGACTTAGAGGGAGGGCTGGCTCTGAATTTCCTCATTCTCCTATGGTTAAATTCTCACCGTTAATGAAACTCTCGCTCTTGTAAACTTTAATAATTCTTGTATCAAAGAGAAGAATGGCTTTTAAAAATAGAAGGGTTTGTAATGCTACCTCAGGAGCATTTGCCAAAGCAGCAGGATGCATTGCACCTCACTCAAAACAAAAACAAGTGCACAGATGTAAGGACAGCCTCCCTTCCTCTGAGATCTCCTGCATTAATCGTGGCTCTTTGGTTTGGCTTTATCATGACCTGCTGTCTGTCACCTGGCTGTGGCAAAGTAGACTCGGGGTGCGTGGAAACACTGTCAGCATTAGGCATCAGGACCAAACACTACAGGCTGAAACATTCCTGTTACAACAGACATTTACACATACATATTTTTGGTAGTTTGAAAGAAACTGGATATGCAAGAAAATGTACTGCAAAAAAGCTTTCTTCTTAAAATACCAAGCCTGCATACTAAGAGTGCACTTTGTTTCCAGCCATGGCCCCTTTTGTGGCAATCACAACATGTCCCTCACTTTCTGCAGTAACATGACTAGCACTTTAAGGGAGAGAATGAATTCTGTTATTAACTTCCTACAGTATGCTGTGGGGACAAGGTAAAAAGTTTAAGCAGGATTACTGCTTCAAGGAAAAAATGTTTATCAAGAAGTGCTCAGCCTGTCTCGTTAAACATAATAAAGCACTCTGAGGACGAGAAAGTTCTTTGGTTGCGCAAGCTACTGCACAAAGCACTCTATTTTCATGGCTCTGGCTGCTGAAGTTTAGAAGCCAATATAGTATATGGATTGGGGAATATTTTTCAAGCACTAATAACACTGTTTTACGGCGCAGTAAATGTGCCGGTCCTTAGTCTCTGCAATGTATATGCAAGCTTGGAAGCAGCTCTACGAACCAGCTTTCTTCTTGTGCTCTCATACCTGAGTAACTCAGAAATAATCCAGCCCCGTTTCCTTCTTTTTGCTCCCCTTCCTCCCCTTCCTTCTATTGGGAAGGAAAAAGTGTCCCAAAAGCAGTTTTTGACAGTTTTGGGAGATTGGTGTTAAAATGCAAGAGCTGCGGTTGCTTCATTGTGCATACCACTGGTTCCTGTTGAAAGGCTTGAACTGAAAGAAACCTGTTTCCAACAGGAATCTAACAAAGAGCGGACGATAATTTCTGGCAGTGAGTTGTGTTCCACCTGACATTATGCATGGTGCCCTAACACATGTACAGAGTCCAGCAACAAACCACCAAGCATGACGCACTGACATCAGTATTCATATTCCCCTCTATAAGTCCTTTAAATCTTGATTTCTCTTAAATGAATTATGTTCTCTGTAACATTCATAATGGACTCTTTTCTTTCTCCATTAAAGTCTGTGTCAGCATTCTCCTTCTCTGTGTTTTGCCTCAGGGCTCTTGATGTATACAAAGGCTCCTCTGTTTTCTGCTCTTAGTCACACGCTTTCACTCTTAACCTCAGCACTATAAACTAAACATCCACCCACTATGGCTGGAGATGACCCTGTTTACGTCTGCTCCTCAAATCCTGACAGCAACAGTCATGAAACTATGTTTTCATGGAGACAGTTGGCTCTTAGTAAGAGGACAATGAAGCTTGACTTGTAACACTAGGAGTTTTTGCAAAAATTTCAAGAGAAACAAGTAGCCGGGAAGAGTTAATGGAATCTGTAAAGAAGTGTCTTATTTTGATCATTTTATTTCACCCCCTTTTAAAATAATTGTAGATAATTTGTTGCAGGAGTCCACTGTGGTACTGGGACACATGAACTCAATCTGAGACAGTAAGGGCACAGGTAGAGGGGAGTGGAGCTTACATTTACGTTTCAAGGCTGGTCATGGTGGTCAGCCTGGGCTACAACTCTCCACAGTGCCAGCAGAGAGTGTGGAACAGCAGGGTCCTGCACACCGAGACATTCCCAGTTTTGGATGCCTTTGCTACCAGCCTTACTGCCACAACTGCTGAGTGGGGCTCTGGTTGAGAGGATGGCTCTTCCTAAGGAAACCAGCAGCCCACGGGAAACAGGGTGAGCAGCGACAGGTTTGGAAACATGAGGGAAAAGGGGCAGGAACACTTGAATTCATTATGTTGGACAACTTCTTTTGCAAGTGGCTGAAACATGCCATCAAGCTGGATCCAGGCTTACTTCTCTGCAAGCGCAACAAGCTGAAGAGCATGCTGTGAGCAAGGTGCAGTTCTCGATAAGGGGCTGCTGCTCTCCTGGCCACTTCTTGGCAGGTGCTGCTGGAGGCAGAGCAGACCTGGGGGAGAGCAGCTGCTCTGACCCCCAGCCCTACCCGTGGTTACCTGCTGCACTCCCCCTTCCCTTTCATCATTTGGAAAGAAGGTGCTGAGATGCTGTTATTATAAAAAGGATCCCACTGTCTTCCCGACGGGTCTTCCCTGCAACCATGCCCGTCATTTCCAGTGCTGGGGCAGCAGTCACTGCCATCGCTCCCCACACTGCTCCCCTTGGCACAGGGGAGCCTGGGGCTCTGCAGCCAGCAGCCAACTCGCTGGGTCCCCTTGGTGCTCACACACAGCCCTCCTCTGACAGGACGGGGTCACAGAGCTCATTTTGCCTGTCAGTGTGAGCATGCTCCCCATAGAATATTTGCTGGCACTTTCATTAGTCTAATTTTAAATATCCCAAGTGAATGCCTTTCTACTATTTCCCTTGGGAGACTGCTGTGCCTACTAATAAATCTCACTGACAAAAGCTTTTCACCAATATCCACCCTAACTCCTTTCTCTCTTAATTATATTCCAATACCCTAGTTGTACGTCCTTGTGTCACTTTGCAAGGAAACCTTACCAAAGTCATTTCTATAACTAATGCACCCTAGAGCTCACTGAACTCCTGCTGACTTCAATGTACTTGCAGCTGGCTTTCAGGGAAAGCTCTGCCTTCATTCTCAGTGCAAGCTGATATCCCTGGAGCTGGCATGGTGTGGCACAGCAAGGCTCGATTAGTGTTGCCACCCAGCCCTTTCACTGCTGCCCTCATCCCCTTTCTGTCTGGGACCACCAAAGAATTCAGTACGGGTCCAAGAATGGAAAACAGGATGTCTTAACCCAGGGTATTTTTTCAGGCTTTTGGAGGTGCCCAGCATGCCTGTCTGCTGGCATTGGCTCCCCTAGTGGTTCTGGTAGCCTGCAGGATTTGGGGCCGAAGTTCCAGCAGGCTGGTTTGGCACATATATCTTGGGAGCAGCTCACCTGGGAGCAGCAGTCTGGCTCCATCCTCCATCACCTGAGTACAGCAGGTCTGGCAGCCAGGGCTGTGCCCCTGCACAGCAATATCCCTGCCTGGGGTTACACTAGTCACAACAACATTACAGTCGGTGCCATAAAGTCGGATGTAGCATTTCCCTTCATTTCCTTCCCTGTATAGTCATGAGTCATGCTTCTCGGGAGCAGACAACTGGGGAAACCAAACAGTGCCTTGAGTTGTGCCCAAACATGAACAAATACCTAATCAATCAGGGATTTATCAGAAAAAGAAATGTTTTATGATGTAAGCTGTTATTTGGAGCCAAGATGATGTGGTCCTTATGCCTCCACCTGAACTAGGCACTTTTCCTTCAGGTAGCCTCACCCACAGAAGCAAAACCATCCTCACTCCCACTGCAGTAGTTCACTTGCCCTTTGGAAAATAAGAAGCAAAGCCGAGCACCTGGCTCTGCACCAACCATCCGTGAAGTTGTCTTGGGTGAGTCTCCGTTGTTGGAGGGGGGGTCACCACAGCCCACATCTACAGCAGGTCCCTCCTTGACATGGTAAATGTGGCTTGCGATTCCTAATATCCCACTACATTTTGATCTTTACTTAAAGGTGCTTGGAGTCACCCAACCAATTTGGGACTTTGTCAGAGTGGATACATGCTACTTATTTTCTTTGTGCCTCAGTGGCCCTCCCAGCTGTCTCCCTGATGAGGACACCAGCCTGAGTGGCCTCCACTCTTACACATCTACTGCTTCTTAAGTTGCCTGAGGGACAGCTCAGGTGCCCAGTTCAGGATGGTGGAGCCAATGGAGTGGCTAGGCACCCAGAAATTGGGTGTTGCAGAGCTCAGAGTTACAATGTTAACTTCCCTTTGTCTTTATGCTTCTACTTACTCATCACCGTGTTGAATAGTGTAGTGCATTTTGTTAATCTCAGAATAGACACAGTTCTATAATGGGACATTACCTCTGTGCATTGCACTTCTTTGTCTGTGATAAGATATGGTTTTTAATGCCTCTCTCTTTTTTTTTTTTTAGTTGGTACTTACCCAGAGCACTTCTTCATCTTGCCAACTAGTGATTAATTGGCTGTACTGAAAGGTTCAACACTTTTCATTACGTTTACCAGAGGAGATAGAGGAATGTATGTCCTATATAGAGTAAAAGCATGCCCTAAAGTGGGTTTAAAAATGGGTCATGACTTGCTCATTTTAGAATCTGTGCCCTTAAAACACATCAGAAAGGGTGCTCTACCTTTTTGGTACCATTTTTAAAAATCTAGTGATGAGTGGGAATCTCAGTGGAAAGTTTGGAGACTTCTGTTTATCTTCAGGTAAACACAGTAAAGACAGCTCAAGTGCAAACCTCTTCGTCCTACCCCAGTGTTGTCAGCTGTCATAAAAACTGTGGTTTTGTCCCTTGCTGCAGGAATTTCCATGATGATACAATTTTTAACTCCCAACAGTTCAGAGGAAAAAAAAATATTCAAAGAAGTTGGCCTGGGTAGAGCCTTGTCAGCTATAGTCTCAGTTACAGTACCTAAGCTGCCCGAGATGTCTTTCAGCATACTGAGCCGTATATTAAGGTTTTGAAGGGGTAATAGTCCACTTTGCAAATAGGAGACTCGAGAACACTTTGAGCAAAGCCTGGAATGGGACACAGCTCTCTAACTCACAGAACTACAGCTCAGCTACTTGCTACATAGCCTTTTCAAAGGAAATCCCAAATTAGGACCTTCTACAATCCTTATTGTCGGCCTTCTGCAAGGGAACTTCATGAAGCAATTTGACCTTGTTTCTACTTCTCTGTTAGCATCTGATTTGTTAGCCCTAAGGTTGGAAATTCATGCTCTTGCAACCAGACATCCATGGTTCATGTCTTGCATATGACCCAAACATGGGTGTGTTTCAGCTGGCCACGATGCTTGTAACCACTAGACCACAATCAGCTCCCAGAGCCAAGAATAGCAGGAAGATTTCTGATGTTTGACTTTCAACAAAGCTGTCTCACATGCAAGACATTTTGGAGTGTTTGCAATGTTAGTAAACTGACAGGGACCGTAGGAGTGGGCAGGTGGGATTTGAAATGGAAAGGCAGAACAAAAAAGAAAAAATATTTTTTAAAGCATTTTATAATCTTGGTTTTTTTAGTGTAAGATTTGTTTTGGTTTTTAGGGTTTCTTTTGAGTCTGAGTCACAATTTTTAAATTTGTGGTAGGTTATACTGTTGCCAAACCTAATATATCTTATCCTTGATCTAATCCTTTCTCCAAAGTTTTCATGCTTATTCCGTCCTTGATCTGTCTTCTGGGATGGCTTCTAAGGATACCAACCGGTAGCAGATGTGATACCTTTTTTGTGTATGTATTGTGGACATCTCCTGAAAGAATTGCACCAAAATAACAAAAGAGCAACAGCTTTTGGGAGCTACCAAACACTCTCCAGACAGTCGCTACTTTCCGTCATTGCCAGCCTAAGTTGATTTGAACAGGGAACTGATAAAGAAATGCTGTCAAGCCCAGGCAAGTTATGTTTCTGCTTCTCCATCTGAATAATTTCTTGACTGCTTGTTGAATGCTTGAGAGCAAGTTGGGTGCCTTCCAAAACAAAGCAAAGATAGCCTCCCTGTCCCAGAGAGGTTACAGTGCAAACAGAGACTACTCAGCATGTAATAGCAATCTTCCGTGCGTACGGGAAACAACAGAGGCAGTTGATCATATGGATTGTGTAGGCAGGACCTAAAGACAGATGTGAAGCCATATTAGTTGTTTGTCTGTGCTATTGGCCTGTTGGAGTTCCATGGTGCAGGGCCCTGGGAAGCACTTCTTGTCAGGGGCAGGAGGGACGCAGCCCAGGGCAGGTCACCAAGCCAAGACATGTCCCACTGGTTGCACTATACACGTACGTAAGGTTTTAAACTGAGCTGAGTAAAAGGATTTGCATGAATATCCCACATGATCAGATGGCCAAGGCTTAGTTACCAAGCTTTTCAACAGGAAAGAAGGCTTCTGAATCAAAAATTATAATGTTTCAGCATACGTAAATTACAGGTTCATCTCTCTACGTACTGACAGTTATAAACAGCTCTTTCTTGGCCCTAAGTCAGATGTATGGCTGTGACCATAATTACATTCTTCCTAGATAACTTATTTTTGTTTTGGGTACCAGAGCTTTTGTAACAGAGCTGGACTCTGTGTTGCTGTTGTGTCTCCTGCTCCCTTTTTCTGCCATGACTGTCCCCACGGCCAGCAGCATCTGGGTAGTCAGGACAAGGGACATGCATGCAGCATGGGTCACCAGCAAGTGGAGGGGAGCTCAGCAAAGGAAAGCTCTGAGTTATGAGCAGGACCCATGACAGCAGCCTAATGAGAAGCCCTGGCATGGTGGTGCGCAGTGAAGGGGAGTTCAGCCTGCCTGCCAGAGGAGGAATCAGTGTTCTTTATCACTCTTGTTTCCCCCTGTCCCGCAGTCAGGTTTTCTGCTTGTTTTTCATTGTGCCCTTCATGTGTTTTCCATCTCTCCAGAAATCACTGGCTTTGTTTAAAATAGACTTGGAACAGCTGCCAAGACTTTATCCAGAGAGAGAGAAAAACGTGCAAACGCCAAGTTCCTATAGAGTTATCAAAAGCTTTCACTCCCCATCAAGATCTCTGAATATACCAGAAACCTGCTCTACTCAGGAAGAGCTCTGCATAGTCACTACAGCTCTTTGTGCAAGAGCCACCAAAATATTTCTGCCCAGGAGAGTGGACCTCAGCTCCTGGTGATGTCTCTTGAGATCTGCTTGTAAGTGCCCTCACAAGTCTCTTCCTACATACCAGGATTTTGGTCTTTCTTTACAATGCATGGAATATCTACAGAAGAATCATTAAGTTAAAAGAAAATGTCTTAAGAATGTTTGCTCAGAATTCTTTAAAGGTACTATGCTCACAAAGTAATAGCTTTCATCAGAGCACAGCTTTGTGTTGTAGGCTTGTAGCAAAGGAGGATTCACCTTGGGGGGCTTTTCTGGGTATGTTTGCCTTCTCTTCATGCTTTACCACCTTTTTCTGAGACAACCCTAAAGGGATTTCCTGCTTTGTGTCCAAAAGGAGATGTTATTGCTAAATAATTCCCTTAGCATCTCCTCTGTGCACCAGTTCAAGTCAGCAAGATGGTAAGTATACACAAATTGGAAACAGAATCAGTTCCTTCATCACCAGAGCCAGATATATTAAAATGGAGACAAAAACTAATGTCCTTTCTTTTAGGTAGAGCAGTTTGATTTATCTCTGGCTTTTGTACCTGTTTCCTAATATTTCTTGATCAGAATAGCTTATTGAAAATACTTCAGAGTATTTTCATACAACTCAATACTTGAGATTGAGATGGCTTGTGGGGAGACATTTTCCTAAGAGGAGAAGCTCTTTCTGACAAAAAGTAAACAAGCCTGGAACAGGCTTTATGAGCACCACTCCCCCCACCAGGACTGAAAACACAGCAACTGAAAGCCAACAGCTCTGAAGTTTCAGTTGCTAGAACAAGATGCAATGTGCATCTAAGAGATACTGGGAGCAAAGGGGTGTTCCTTGCACATTTTGGTTTCAAAAGGGCAGCAAGGTCTCATTTTATCTGTGCCACTCTGCAGTCTCTTGCCATCTGCTCTTCCATGTTCTGAGGTCTCTGCATTTACACCTTGGTCATTGCCTGCTTCTTAGTTTTCCCAGACACTCTGGATGGTCCTAAGAAACCAGTCCTTCAGTTCATCTTGATTGTCTGCTCACCCAGTTCCCATTCTGGAAATTGAGGCACTTTCTGTGCCCTAAATCTGAGTTTCTCTGGAGCTGCCTCAGTGATTTGGTGCCTTTCACAGTGAGACCTCGCAGTAGAGCATCAGAGAGGGAAAGCTGCCTTGTCTGAAGGAAGTGTGTGGTGGATGCCAGACTTTTTTAATGTTAAAGGAGGAGGAGAGTTACAATTTTAGATGAAGTGTAAAACATTCTCTCCTGTTTCTCCTCCTATTGCTTATCTTGCTGCTCCCCTTCGAAGGTGTCCTTCTCTGCTCTCAGCCCTGTCACAGGTAACCTTAGTTTGGTGCAGCCAGTTCCTCTTCTTATTTTTCCTAGGAACACAATGTCGTCTTGCCACTGTTCTTACCTGCACGCTGACAGAGCAAAATCTTCTATGCATCCTGGGTGTAGATTACAGTAGTGAGATCGTTCCCAGCTCTGCCACCAGCACGGGCACAGTGTTTTCAGGGAAATGGGAGATTCCCTGACTATGCCTCCCATGTACGTGTGTGTATTTGTACTGTGATTAAGTCTGTAATTATGGTAAGCAGATGGAGAACTCAATGCACAAAGTATGAACTCGTTGTTTTGAAAGTCTGAGCAATAACATCTTGATGACTCATTTTATCTCTGTAAATAATGGCCGAAAAATACTTACTTCTTCACATTATTGTAAATGATTCAGAATAGTTCAGAAAGTGTTTTGGGAGAGCTTGCTGCTCCAGGTACTATTACAATTAAATCTTTGGTCATTCTCCTCATTCATGGTGTTAATGCGCCTTAAGAAAGGAGTGCTACTTTCATTGTTTGCTTGTTTGTTTTTCCACATACTGTTTTTTCTGCCATTTCCTGCCTAAGCAGGAATACTCATATAGCCCCAGAAAGTCTTGAGTCACAAAACATTTTTCTATCTAACCTGATGCACTGAATGCCTGTCTCAGCACTGAGCTAGATGGTGATCAGTTCTCCCTTAAGTGCTGATGAGACACATGCACACACACACGCTTACGCTGGGGAGGGGGGGAAGGAAGTAAGAGGCAGAGTAACACAAAAACGTGGGTGCTGTGAAAAACAGAGTGAGATGTAAAAGGAAAGAGATGTGGCACGCTGAGTAACCAGCAAGAACAAAGTAAATTAAGCCTTTGCATAGTAAACAGAAATTTATAAAAGGCCTCAGACCAGGATGCTTCTTCTTTAGTTCTTTTTGAACAGTTCTGAAAGCAAAGTGAATTTATGGTTTCCAAACCTAGCAGGTAAATTTGTAGCAAGCAGAAACATGAGAATAAAGAGGGTGGTAAAGCAATATTAAAAAAGAAGATTACAGACTGGAAATTGGGCTGGGGTACAAAATCTTTCTTTTTTCCCTTTTTTTTTTTTTTTGGTTACTGTAACTATAAGCAAGAAACGCATGCCAGAGGAAATGAGAATTTAAGAAAATAGAGACAGCTTGGCAGGGCCACAAAATGAAAGCTTTAAGGAAAGAAAATTTAGAGAACAGAAGGAAATATCAGTTGTAGAAATGATAGCAGCATAAAAACATCAACTTTTCAAAGTTATAATTTTGCACCCAGCTTTTTAACATCAAAGTTCTTCACTGCATGAAAATGGAAAGTTCTGTCATATTGATCCTGAGGCGGGAAAGTATGTGCATGCTTTTCTTTAACCTGTTGGGAGAAAAAAAATGCATACACAAAGGCAGGGAAGAGGAAACTGATTCCAGCAATTTAATAGTTAAGGTGTTGGAATAGTTACCAGACACTGTTTCTGTAGGAATGATGAAGCTGAGATTTAGAAGACGTTGAAAGAATTGTGATTCCGAATGGCCAAATACACATTAGTGCCCCCACCTTGACACAAATAAACCACAGCTGCCTGGACAGCATAATTCCCTTTTGGCTTGAAACTGTATATGTTATTTAGAAGGCTCTTTGAGAACAGAAGTAGCCCAGTGAGAGATTCATAGAGAAGCCAGGGATCTAAAGCTGACCCAGCAAATAACTGCTTCTTGCTGCCTGTGCAAGAAAACTGAATCAGTTGGATCCTCAGCAAAGGTAGCTGGAAATACAGAAAAAATAAGCCCTGATCCTTCCCTCTAAGAAGACAACAAAGCAATAGCAGGTGCTCTGAGGCTGCTGTGAAAGGCTTAGTGTTGAATCCCTGCTAGCATGAAGCTTGCACTGCCATGCTGGCCTTTGTTCGGCTGTCAGCAAGGAGCGGTATTTGGCTCCTCCTCATTCTGTAATGTGTAATTTTTAGTCTCTCCAATATGTGAAGTCACCCAACCTTCTGACCTGTTTACTCAGTGCTTCCAGAGGCCGTTCATTTCCAAACATTATCATGTTACAGGTACTTGGAGTCCCTAGTTCAACCCTTTATAGTAGTTATTTATTACTCTGGTTTGGTCTGTGAATGCTGAAGCAGCAGCTTTTCCTCACCAGCTGTCCTACTGCAGAGCTGCACCCTCAGCCTTTGCCACTCACAACACCCTGGTCCCTGTGCAAGAGATGCTCCTGCAATCATTCAGCAGATTGGTTTTACCCAGGTGCAAAACCCCTTAGCCTGCATATACACCTGCAGACAACATGCTGGCCATACATGCAGGATCCATGGAAGACATCAGACACGTCACGCCAGAGGCAAAGACATCAAATTATCCACAAGGCCAAGGACAGAAAGGGCAGCCTACCTAAGGTTGCTTCTCATGAAACTTGACTCAAGGTTCTTACGGAGTGTACTCAGGAAAAAGAAGGAATAATGTGAAGAGCTTGGTTGGCATGGTGGGAATTTTAGATTGCTTTATAGCTGTTCCCACCGTACACCAGATTCCAATAGTTGATCTAGAGGTGAGAGGCTGAGCAGCCCTCCTGTTTAAGGAAGATGGTGAAGTACAGCTTGTCTAGGCATAATCTGGCAGAACTAGCAGTCGACCCACAGAGATGTGAGACTTGGCCTAGGATGGAAAACTGGCCTGAGAAAACTAAATATTTGAGCAGCTAATCTGTGCTACATTATCAGTACCTGAGCTAGGCAATTAAAGTGAGCTCTTGCACAGCTGCAAAGTCTTTGGTCATGCCTTAGGTTGCAGTGTAGGCATCCCTCTGGTGTCTGACAATGTTTGCTTCAAGCCTCCCTTTGTAATTATTTAATGTGCTAAATGCATTGTGCGGTGGATGTCAGGAACATTTAGTCAGACATAAATATCCCTGTGGATATGATGGAGAGCACTCCTGCATGCAAATTGCTGCTCTGCATGCTTCAGGACATGATGCTCCAAAATGCTGCACTATGCTGGGATGGGCAGGTCACTGCTTCCCAGAAGGAAGCAACTACGAATGCACCATACAGAGTTTGTCCCTTTCTTTTGCCTTTCAGCTTTCCAAGTGCTTCGGTAGCCTCCTAACTGCAGACATCACGTGAGCAAATCTTTGCATGTTTGCTCCTATCAGTCCTGTTGGTTAAACATTTGAGAAAGCCAGCCTTACCACGCAGCTCACTGCACTGCAGAAGGGATCCCAAAGTGTTTTACAAACAGTATTTAACTCATTATTCATTCAATCTAATTTAAAGGACACAGCTGGAATACTTAAATTGAAGCTTGGGCACTTTGGTTTAGTTCCTATCATCCAGAGCAAGTTGTCTAGCTCCTAATTATCCCTTTGCCCACTACTTGGGTGCTGCTTCCCCAGCCTGAAACACCACCTCCATCCTGTGCAAAGAGGCTTGGGACCAGAAGGCATCTGTCTTTGTCCCACTGGGAATTCCCCTGCTTGCAGCAGGGTGAGTGGGAGAGGGGAAGTGTCTCATGGAGTGCCCAGGATATGGGCAAACCCCTGTTTGCTGGCCTTGATTGCTTCATATCCCTGTCAGATGTGATCTAATACACAATAGTGTGTGTCCCAATGAAACGTCTGTTCTTACAGCTCTAAAGACCCCAGGATGTTGGTTTGCTTTGCCAAAGCTGGGAGAAGCAAGCTGCTCCTTTGCAACCCCTGACTGCAGAGAGAAGCCTCAGAAGTGCTACTGGTGGAAGGCACAGAGATGAGCTTGGGCCAGGTAAACTCACTGGGCCCATTCCAGAAGGTTAGGAAAATGAGTCAGGAAGAGAGAAACATGCTTCAGAGCATGTGTAGCTGTACAGAAAGGCTCTGTGATTCATGGGACAAGCTATGAACTGCTGAAAAAGGGTCCTGGACCCCCTCCTCCTTCCTGATCCCAGCTCAGCGCTTGTTCTGCAGTGCAGAGAAGCTGAGGTGGGGAAATGCCAGTGCTGCTCACTATTCTCACCTAAGCCCACATATTGTGCTATCAAGGGAAGGATTACTTGTCTTAGGGTTCTGGAGAAAGTCTGTACATTATGTGCTGTAACCAGGGCATGCCCCATGAAAATCTAAACTTCTTCCTGATACAAGCCTGGAGCTTTGGCCAGGGTGTGCTGGGGCTGCCATGGGTCTCTCAAGAACTGGATTGGTCCTTGGGTCTAAGTGCATCTGGATGCATCAGCCTTTCTACTTTTGAGAAGAGAAGGGATGGAAAACTGAAGGAAGACACAGTGCTGTAGCCCATTTAAATCACAGGATTAATGAATTTAGTGTATGAAGGACTAATACAGCCACAGGCCCCCTCCTGGTCTTACTGCAGTGGCAGTGTATGCCAAGCACACCTAGCTCAAGAAAAGTGAGTCCTCTGCGCTCTTTAAAAGTAGCTTGATTGATGCTTTGAAAATGCCAGTCCTGGTGGGGACATGAGGGATGTCCTGTGCTTTCTGCCCCAACTGGTCCAGCAAAATGCCTAGAGTTTGGCATTGTTTCTCAGATCTGCGGTGAGTGCATATGTCTCAGGAGGGATGGTGGTGACTTCACTCCCTTTGGCTCTCTGGTGGCAGTCCATTTTCACCACTCTGCTGCTGGTCCAGTAGTATGCTGGACAGTCAAAGCACTGCCTTTATTTTTCAGATGCAGTACGTAATTAATCAGTAAGACTCACTGCCACATCACTGCGTCCAAGAGTGAGTAAATGAAGCTAGATGGCTGTGTGCAAGAACATTGACTTTCAACATTAAATTCAAGAAGAGATGTGATATGAAGAACATAAATCAAACTCTTGCTATTGGCAAGAGAGAAGCAGTTTTCCTGGGGATAGATTACTGCCGAAGATTTCTTGCATCTTCTGGAAAAAGAAATGTTGGCTGCTGCCAGAGAGATGATACCAAAATAAACAGACTGTGTGTAGGTATGACATTTCAGGTCCATGAGTGAATGGGACAGTGGCAACAAACTGCTATCGCCCACTGCACTGATAAGCATGTTTCCTCAAGTGAGAACAAAATACCCTTGCTTATGTCACCAAACTCAGGGGTAATAAGGATCAGCCGGCCATGTGAAAAGCCACCCTTGCTTTTTCCCTCCCCTGTGTGAACCAAACAGCCTGGGCTACTTGCATGGGAGGGCAACATGCCCCCCTGCTCCCCTCTGCGGCACCCAGCCCGCCTCACTCCCCAGGTCACCTTCCACCCCGGGGCTGCCTTCACCACCCCAGTGGGGAGGGTTAAGCTCAGCTCTGTGTAATCTTTAACATGATACACGTACAGGCTCTTCTTGTTACACTCAAGCTCAGCTAGCAGGTACAAGCAGTGAAAGTGAATATTAAAAAGCTGCTCAGAGGGTTGATTTTTCATTAAGATGAATTTGTTGTAATTAACCCTAACAGAGATGTTCGTGCTAATGCTGTGTTATTTATTGCCTGAATGAAATCCTTCTTTCTTTCTTTTTTTAAAGCATGTGAAGTCTTTACCATTCTTTCTTTTTCTTTCAGTCTTGTACTATTTCTACCTCTCCCTCTAGAATATATGTTGGTGTGCCTTTTCTTCTTTCAGTGTCTGTTTTCTCTCAAGACCATTTTTTTCTGTTGTGTTTAATTGTTTTTCTCCTGATTTATTGTTCCAAGCCCATACTAGGCAGTCTGTTTATTTATAATTTGGATTATTTTAAAATGGATCCAGAGCTCTAGGTCAGTGTTTAAAAATTAACTAATAAAATACACAAATGAGGCCCAGTGGTCAACATAAGATTACACATCCTCTAGGATTTGCATGCTACTCCAAATAAACCACTGGGGAATACCAGCCCCAGGCATGGAAAATTCACTAATCTGGACAGAAACAATCTGGTATAGAAAACATATATGGAGTCCCTTCACTGACAGTGCTGGGCTACTCTTCCTCTGATAGAGCCAGCAGGTGTTAGTATGAGGCAGGGAAACGCTGGCCTCTGCCCAGTGCACATGTCCACCTCGCAAGAACTGATCCTCTTTCTGCTAGGTGTTCTGGGAGAATGCAGCTCAAAGGATGATAATAAGTGTAACGAGCTCCACACAACAACAGATCAGGAGACCAGAGTGTCCCAAACTTTTGCTGCCTCTTCCCCCGTCCGCTGGGGAGACTGCTGGTTCCCATTGAAACGGCAAACCATCGGGAGGCAGCATTTGCTGTTCTGCAGGGACACAAACCCACCCGTCACCCTCCCACACTGCTTTGGCACCACCCCATGTGTGGTACCCTGACAGTTACATCCCTCTCTTCACACTCCATTGCAAAACTTGTCCAATAAACAAACAAGTGGTATCAGCCACTGTGCATATTTGGAGAGGCAGCTTTGGCTTGTGGAGGAGACGGGCAGGAGCAGCAGACCTTGTGGGGGAGTGTGGTGTATGAGCAGCCCCAGAGGCAGCAGACTGAGCAGCCCGGCTCAGCGCTTGCGGTGTGGCAGGGCAATGGGACCAAGCCAGCACATCCCCTGCAGCGCAGACATCGTGGTGGTCAGCTGGCAGCCACAGAAACCACCCACGCACACCCCTCTGCAAGTGCAGGGTCCCATGGCTGGTGCCATCAGTGCTGTGAGGTCAATTGTTCCTGCACAAAGTGTGGGTACAGGCAAGGGGGTGGCTTGAGGCGCTGTGGAGGAGTCTTGAGGCACTGTGGAGGAGTCAGTGCCCTAGTTTATGCTTAAAGATGCCTTGCTGGCCAGGCCAAAGAGAAAAGCACACAGTCCACTGGGTTTGAGGTGCTGGCTTGAGAACTAGGCATGTTAGTTGGCTTGCATGAAGGCGAGAAGTGGGTGGCAGGGGTGGCCAGTGCAGTATGTCCTGCTCACCCCCCTGCAGAGGTGGGGCCACGTCCAGCAAAGGTAATAAAACTACTGGAGCTGCCGGAGCTAAATACACCTGCTCTATCAGCTACAGCCTGAACTTGCTGCGCCCTGAAGACATCTGGGTCTCTCAAATTGGTGCAAAGTGGGAGCAAAACCTCCCCCAGGGTTTGGCTGGACAGTGTCACCAGGCAGAGGTAGGCCTGGTGTGTGGAGATGCTGATGCTGGACTCCGGAACCAGCGCCACTCCTGCTGCAAACAGCAGACCGTTTTAGCAGTTGCCCCAATGAAAACAAGATCAGGCTTTTTAGTGCGGTGTTAACAGCTATGTTAAAATCCTCACACTTTCCAACAAAAGAAGGGCCCTCAGAGAAACCCAAACAAACACTCACACAAGCAACACTGGAAGTTGGCTTGAGTTACAAACACAGGAAATTAAATACAAAACCATGTTACAATAGCATTGAGAATCTGACTTTAAAACAAGCCAGACAAGAGCATGCACTGTTCAGGTCACTGTATTTTTCTCTACCCCCCACTCCCAGAGGGATTGTCTCTATAAATACACACATGCATGTAAGTAGTGTATGTTTGTATACACATGTACATGTGTGCACAATTTCTATCACATTAAATAAACCAGCAGAATTAAAATAATACAGTAGCCTTTCTCTGGACTGAGCTTACCCAGTATACATGTAGATGAAGATGCTTTAGCCAGGACCACAAATTTCATATGCTATGGGGGAAAAGTTTGTTGTTACTTGAAAAAGTTTTTCTTCTTTACTAAACTGAGATCCTTGCAAAGGTTCAGTCTACAGCACAGTTTCACAACAAACAAATGTGCAACTGAGATCAGTGCAAGGGTGAGAACAAGGACAAGAAGGCAGGAAATCCTTAAATAGGTTTTATTCCTGAAGAAAACATAATATTTAATCTTCAGCTTCAATTGAATTAGCAGAAGTCACCTTTACTCCAACAGAAACGCACAGTGAGGGTTATGCCAGTACAGCACATTGCCTGTAAAAACATACTCTTCTGATGGGCGAAGCTTGACTGGGCTTTACAACCTGTCTCCTTGTGTGCCCTTCCGTATCACAGCCGGCATGCTGCCATCAGGTGACATTACATGCCCTCTGCAGAAGCCTCTTCCCACCTCCAATCACAGCCGCACGCACACTGCTGGAGGTGAGTGCCTAGGGGAGGGTGTCCTCAGGTTAACATGTCTTGACTTGTCCCTTTCTTTAAGCACAGTCCTTTCCCTTTGCTGCAAATCCCTATCTCATGGCCTCAGTCCTAGGGTACACGCTTGTTTTTCTCCTTTTATCTTCAAAACACTCTCAAAAGTATTTCAAATGAGAACTCTATTATGTTTTCCTTTCTTTTATTACACTTTGCTACAGTTCGTCAATACTGGCTACCGGTGTTATTTGAGGCCACACTTTAAAAAAAAAGGTCCTTCCCGAGCTCTGAACATTTATCTGAAGTTCTGCATAAGGTCACATGTCTCCTCCAGCAGAAGGTCTTGCAAAGTTAAACAAAGTCCCCTCGCTTGCTCTGTCTGAGTAAATACAGACCATATTGGAGTAAATAAACAGCCAGGCAGTGTCCCAGACAATGGGCCTTGGCGATGAATTAATAAACTCTGCCTCTCGCATTAGCAGAGTGTGACTGGAACTGGCAGGAGGCCCTGGCAGGACTCCAGAAACGATTATTACTAGACAGAGCCAAAGGAGACTTGGCACGGCGCGGAGCCCACAGCTGGAGATTAGGTAACAGAGTCAAAGTGCTCGCTGCGCTGCCAGGGCGTTGGTTACCCTGCCTGAGGAGAGGGTCAGGACTCTGCTTTTGTAGCTCATATTCCTGTAGGGTGCCTATCTCCAGAACTCACGCTGCTCCAGAGATTTATCTGGCGGGATCAAATTGCCATCCTGAACCGAGGTAGTTGACCAAAAGACCTGTCTGGGTGAAACAACATAGGATGAGCATGCATCATCCCTGTACTCTCCACCACCCAGAGACCCTGGTGTCCTTGGGAAACAGGACATGGTGGTACTGCAAAAGTGACAGCTGGGCCATGCAGCTGGGCAGTGCTGTTTTGGGTAATGAAGCAAGATTTGCTTCTGTAAAGAAAAGGTTTTTCTGGACTTGTCTTCTGAGCTGGGTGTTGAATCCAGAGGCAGGAGGACTGCTGAGGAAGGAAAGCCCTCCCAATGGCTTGCACTCAGGGGCAGGTGTGGGGGAAGGTGGCTGACACCTGTGGGGAGCCAATGCTAAGCCAGCCTTTTCCTGAGCTGCATAACAGTTGTCACTCAGACACATTAATGAAGGAGGTGTAAATAGGAAGGGAGTGTGGACAGCTGGTAAAAGCCATCCCCCAGTTCTCACGTTGAAAGAAATGGTAGCTGTGTTGCTGTGTGGATTATGGAGCAGCAGCCCCTGAACTGCCTCCCAAATCTGAAGAACCATCACCTCAGAGCTTGGAAGCCCAGCAGCCATGCTGCATGAGTGCTCCAGCAACTTCAGGTAGCAGGTTTATCAACTGGGCTACCTTCAGCGTGGATAACCTGCTGACACGGTTGTCCTGCTTCCAAGAGCTAAGCTACTTTCTTCACCCACTGTTGCACTGGTTTATTTAGACCTGCTTCTTGGATCTCTGACATGGGTCTGCTCATTGCCATGCACAGACATGCCTATGTTTGCAACTCACATCCCCACCATGAGCTACATACACATTAGCAACATCAGGTGGGCTTGGCACTTGTGTCCTAGAGTATAGGTGGAAGGGGAAATCTACTACTGCTGTGAAGCATTTTGAGAAGTATGAATTAAAAACTCAGGCTCTTTCACTGTCTTCTGAAGAAGGGGGGCTGTATGCTAAACCACTCTCATTCACACATGGTGAGAAGACTGGTCTGAACTCCACCCCAGAGGGCCCCCAAATGCCTTAACTGCAGAGACATCTCTGTTTGGAGCCCATGTCTTTTACATCTCAATCACTGCAACCCTAGAAATGAAAAGGAGGGGAAAAATCAGGCTTTCTTAGTGCCATTACCACAAATGAAAATACCTGGATTGCTTTGAAAAAACCCTTTACCAAGTGTACAGTGGTCAGTAAAGTAACCAAAACAAAGGGAATAAAGTCTTTAATTCCACATATATATGCTAGAGTAAACGGCAATACAAGCATTTCTTATCCTCATTTACTGCTGGATCCCCAACCTGTCCAGGACTGAATGCCCCCAAAGAAAAACAATAATAGTTTCCAGCTCTGAATACTGCCTTTTGTCATCAGGTTTGAATGCCCTTCACAAAGGAGAGGAATCTCATTTTCAGTGTTTTTCCACAGGGAGAAAGGGGGTCACACAGGCATAGCCCGAGCCCCGCTCTGCTGAGCTCCAGCCTGCTGCTGTGCCACGGGCTCAGGACACGGCTGTGTCCTCGCCAGCACGCTGGCTCTGCAGAGGACTAAATGCCACATGCAACTTGTGCAGACTTGTCCTACAGACATTCGTTATCTATGCATGGGACTGCAAAAGCTGCTGGTGTGAGTAGCTGAGGGCTGGGTCAATCAGAGGAGTCGTCCAGTTAATGCTGACCGGGGCTAAGGTAAATCTGACTCCACAGCCCTTGGCTCACTCCCCAAGCTCCTTCCTCAGCAAGCAAGTGGGTTTTTTCTTCCATAACAAAATTTGAAGCAAAGAATTGCTTTCCGTTAGCCAAGGCACAGATTTTGCTCTTCTTCTTAAACCACCTTCAGCGTGATGAGTGTGGGCACTCTTTGCTGATGCCTCTAAACATTGCCTGGAGAGAAAACCTCTGTGGAAAGTGAAATTCAGAAGAGCTAATAAAACATTTTCTGAAGGGTTTGAATCTCTCATTCCAAAGAAAACAAAGAGGTCGGCTGACCTTTCAACCTGACCCTTTTCTTTTTTTTTTTTTCTAAGGCATTAAGAAAAACATTCTGCAAACAATGAGTGCTCGTGGTAATTGTCCCTCCCCTGTGCCCCAGTTCTTGCCAAAAGCAACATTTCAATGGCTATGGGGGGTGGAGGTTGAAAGCAAATGAGTGAGCAAGCAAATGCTGGCTTTCACACATCAGTGGCTGGCTACGCCCTGTCCACATCCAAGGAGGTTCAAGGTGAGGGAGTCAAGCTCTCAGGCTGTTCCTCACCGAGCTTTACAGTTGCAGGTATCTGAAATATTGCAGTCCGAGAATGGAAATATATATCGGAAGCATTCAGAAAGCGCAGTCAAAGGGTAAGAAAAAGGGTCACACAGCAGTAAAGCAAATTATAATTTAGATCAACATCTTTTCAATCGACTGGTGAATTCCACCTTGATGTCACATGCCACATCTACTCGTCCTTCAGCCTGTGGTGGTCCTTCTAGTGTCAGGGAGAGGCCTGGTGTGAAAACAAATTCATGCTGAAGAAAAACCCTGCTGTTTTCATACAAGAAAAACCTTATTGTACCATTTATCTCCACTGTTTTCCAGCACTAGGACCTGCAGTGGATCCTGCTGTGACACGTTTCCAGCTGCAAAAGGAATCGAAAGATTTAGGGTTGAGTTCCCTCCTCATTCTGGAACATGTTCCACTGTGCAATCTTTTGTAATATCTCTCTGCTATAAAAGCACTAATGCTCTCCAAGAGGCCTCCCCCTTTCACTTTCCTCATAAGAGGTGATGACAAGCTCCCAGCCCAATTGTCTACACACAGCCTTAACTGCAGAGAGTCAGAGATTTAGCTACCTTTCCTGCTTCTGACACTAACCTGTATGCTGGTGCTGGGCAAATCGCTTAAGCTTTACCCAACCTGGACAAAATTGCCATGGAAATCCCTTCTTGCTAATACTAGATCAGCAGCATTAGCACTGCTGGGAGATGGCTGCAGACAGGGGAGGCTTTCAGTTGTGTTTGGGACTCTGCTGCCAGAAAAGGAGAGGTGCCTATGCCAGCGCTCCTCTTGCTAACTCTGGGGCAGCTGAATAAGTTTTGTAAAGGCACACTGGTACCGTCAAGGTCCTGCCTTTGAACGTGTTTCTCCAGCTGTAAAATGTGGATAGAAACACCAAGCCAGCTCTGTAAAGGTCTGCTGAGATTTAAGCTATGTTGGCATCTTCCTCCTCCTCAGTGTCAGTAGAGCTGGCAAACGCTCAGAGAGCACACGATGGTTTCTACTTTTCTTTGAGTCATACTGTAAAACCCTGCAACCCTGAGAACAGGCCTTCTAATTCCCAACAAGCACACAAATGGGTTTAGGTGCTCGTGTGGGAGGGAAAGAAGAAGTGGGGGGGGGTTAAGTAAACAGTACATCCAGAATCTTTTTGTTACCCTCCAGTTTTACTTCTCCACTTCGGTAGGAGTTTGTACAGCAAAGTACAATTTTGTGGCTCTTCTTCAAGACCATTAACTCAATATAAAAATATCAGCACTGTTTTTATTATCTGAAAAAAAGAGCTCAGAGCTGAGTTTTTGCGAGCAAGGCTCGGTTCATTAAACAATGACTCAGACTAGGTTTTGTGGTGGAGGATTCAGCTTTTCTTTAGCTGTAGGATCAAGATGTCCTGTTTTCATGATAATCTACCTTTCATCTCTGTCACGTTGCAAAATGCATTTTTACCTTGATCCCACACAAACCTCTTAGTTTCTTGCTTTTGTTATTGTAAATTATTTACTTTAGAAATGCTGAATCATTACACTGAGGTTAGAGAAAATTACACTTGTATTTAAAGTAAGAATTGTTCCCACATCTTCTGAAGAGTCCTGGATTATTATTTTTATGTGTCCTTACATTTTATGGTTTTAAAAGTTCAAGTGGCACTTGGTTTGGCTCTCATCAAAGAGGTCCAAACCTGGACCTTTTACCCTGGAGATATTTAATTCTAGCAAACGATGCCTGCTAATGCTGTGTGGGAGGAACTGTGCCTAGACAACTGAGAGCTGCATGGGCAGTCACAGTTCTGGCTTTCCTCAGACTGCCCCGGGGTATGTCCACCTGTGCCACTGCTGGCTGGCCTCCTCAAAGCCTGGGTGGCAAAGCACTAGTGGGTCCTGGGCTGCAGTTGCATGGGCTCATGTTGTCTGTGAACAGTGTGGCATGCACCCGAACAGAAGCAGGCTGCAATTCAGAGAAGCACTCCAGAGTTTGTGTAAACACCTGAAGCTTATGTTAACACCATGGGCTTGCAAGAATTGGGCTAGAAATCTCCTGAAAAAAGAAATTTGTAGTTTGCAGTTCTTATTTGACCAGGAGCCAGAGCCCCAGCCCTAGGTGTGCACCGCAGCACACGGAGCAGCTTGGAAATACAAGTACATCATGGTCTGGAGCTGTAGTTTGGTTATTACCCACCTGCAACTCTGGTCCACCAGTGCAAGGGCTACCTCTCGCCCACACTCCTTATAAGCTATGTCCTGCTTGTTGAATCACAACTGGTGTAAGTGAAGACATGCACTGGTTACCCATCACCTAGTGACAGGTGGCCACCAAGGCCCCCTTCATCTGCAGTCATGAATTAAACTGGTAACTTGTTTGTGTCAGAGGGTTAAAGGGAATGTGAAAGCTGAGATGGGCATACCTGCAAGGTGGTGTGTGCAGTACAGCAGTGAGTGGCTACTGGCAGATAAAAACCTGTCTGAGCCTGGGATCCCTTTTTTCAATTTTTTATAGGTTTTTATGAATGCAAAGATGAGATGCAATAGGGCAGGTAGAAGATAGTGTGCATGTGAAAAAGCCATAATTGATACTTTGCTGTGTTGTATCTACTTACAAGCATCTGTTTTATCATCATGCACACTGCCTGTGGGATTACTGCAGCACCAGAGCTACTTTGAGAGTAAACTGTATTGGGACACGACCAGTGGGCTGGTGCCAGCAGATGAACTGCTGAGCAGCAGCTGGCCTCGGGCCATCAGGCATGGCTCCTGCCCTCTCTTCTCTGACCCAGCCAGTAGCCCATTGCATCTAACAGCGGCGGCCACTCGCCTGCTGAATCTCTGCTCCACTGAGCACTGCCCGACATGCAGAGAGGCAGATAGGGGCCACCTCGTTAGTCATTTAATGAGTAAACAAACCATTTCTCCAGTGTTATCCAGGATCACTCAGCCTGAGCTGGGATGCCAGCCTGGCAGAAAAGGGGCTCTTGTTCTGGCCCCCCTCTGTAGCAGATGGTGAGGGGGCTTGTCCCTCGAAGCAGAACAGGGCTGCCATGCAAGCAAGCCCACCATGTATAGGGCATGTGGGACAACTCATGCCAATGACTTTTCAGAGGCCAGCTCAGCCTGCATTGGTTAATCCATGTTTTCTGTGCGTTAGATCCCAAGTTCTTTTACGTTGCCACTGATAGTTTAATTTTTCACTTTAGTGGCTCTCATCTTCTGGACATGTCAGCAGTGCTCTGTGGCTCTGGATTATTTAAACCTCAGCACATCTTCAATGCAGGTTTTCTACCCCCATTTTACAGAAGGGCTGGGTGAGGCCAGGCAGTCATCAGAGGGTATGTGCCAAGCTGTGTTATGGCCAGGGCTAAAGCTCTGTTCTTCTTTTTGTTTCTGCAATGAAAAGCCTGTTTAATCTAGGCAACCGTGTCAATGGATGGCGTTTCCCAGCAGAACAGCCTGATGGCTTCTGAGTGTGTGCGTGTGAGACCCCAAGCAGAAGCCCAAATGAATGCTGAAGTGCTTCTGACTTCTCCAGTAGCAAAGTAGCTATTTTACCTGCAGGTTGCCCTGCATTTTACAGCTCTTCCCATCCTGCCATGACCTCACTCCTTCATGGATGGACCCTCAGGTAGTGTTAGCCCACTTACAGGCACAGCTACAGGGCCGGTACTGATTTGAGCCAGGCTGCAAGGAGAGATGTTGGACTGCAGAGCTGTGAGGAGCTACAGGACAGCAGCAATGCTGACAGTCTTCTTTTCTCCCAGGCTTTGACAGGACGCCATGCACACATTCGACACTCGCTCTGCTCCACACGAGCCACCCTGTCAAGCAGTTGCATGATTGCTCTCCCTGCCAGCCCACAGGCAGCACTGCAGGCAGGCAGACCTCCCTCACCCTGCTGCCTGCACTCCTGGGCAGCAGCAAGGGGGGAAGTGTGTTCCTGGAGGGTTCTGAAGTGATGCAGGTCTGGGGAGGAGAGCACACAACCCATGAAGCAGGAACCTTTGGGTCGCATGTTTAGTGCTAGAAACCTGCCAGAAACGGGACAAATGCAGGGGTGCAATTAGCAAACCGTATTCTCCGGCTGTTTCCAGGGAGCGTGCGTTCCCCCTGCCCAGCTGTGCTGGGGTGGAGGTGAATTTCCAGTGCAGTGGGAGCACTAACAAGTTAATGTTTAACATTATTATTACCTCATCTTCCAGAGGCTCCTTCTAAACATAACAATTGACGACAGGCTCCTGATAGTTTGGAGGAGACCGACCTCAGCCCTAAGACTATGATGAATATGATTTCCCTTCCCCCTCTGTTTTGATTTTCTGCTCTGTTACTCCAGAGCATTGGCTGGCCATGACCCCTGGCTGCTTTTTCTGTAATTACCAGCTCCTGCCAGATTTACTGTGGAAGTTAATGTCTGTTCCAGCCAAGTCAGCCCCACTGTTATATTGTACGAGACAGTAACCCCTTCAGTACAGGCAGAGCTTTAGTGAAACAAAACAAAGAGTTCGGGAAGAGGCTTCTCAAGGCCCTGGGGAAAGTCTCACGTGCTTGACGGGGGTGCCACATCAACACTAGGGCTTTCATTATGCAGAGGCAGGCCACAAAATCTTCCTCAGAGTCTTTCTAATCCTGCAGAGCCCATGGGTGCTCGGTGAGGAAAGAGAGAAGAAAGCAGCTCTTACAAGAGCTCTGACAAACTCCCAGGCTTTCTTCTCAGTCCACTGTGCTCCTCTGGGTCTTTTCTTCAGAGCCTGTGCATGGTCTGGTGGGATTTTCTTTAATAAATTAACATTCTGGACAGTTACTCTTAAAATTGGAAGGATTTTCTTCAGATGTTTTTGCAAGCAATTTTTTACACGCTCAAGTGAAGCTTGATAACAAGGGCAAGATTCAGACTCAGATGGCTATCCAGTAGAGGCACATGTCTCAGCTTTGGTCCAGCCACCAGAAACACTTTGTCTTGCATCCACACATTCTGCCCAGCTGATCAGAGCATTTCTGGGGCTGCACTCCTTACAACAGTGCACAAATACCAGAGTATTTTGAAGGTCTGTAGAAGAAGAAACGTAACTGAAAGATAGTCAAGGGCTAAATGCAGTTAAAATAAAGGCCAGATTCTGATGAAAATGACATTTGGCTATGTCTGGAATAATTAAACCTAAGCCATTGGAGCTGTGGGGTGCAACTTCTGTGCCATGTGGTCACAGGGAAATTAGATGAGTAGCCTAGCATGGTGTGTGCCACATGAGCAGAAGTGGCCACAACACCAATGTCAGAAACCTCTGCTCTAGACACAGATGGGAGATAATAATGAGGAATGAAAGGCATCATGCAAGTACCAGTCTGTTAATGTGACCCATTACTATGGATGGGAAGACACTAAGCATAGACCAAGCAGTCTTGGGTAACACATTTGCAGCAAATTCTCTCCTAGGGTTCCCATATTTCTGTTCAAGATTTAGCAGACAGATGCAGAGTAAGTGCATGGTGGAAGTTAAGTCTGGTGCTTCCAGGAAGTGTCATTAGATGTGCTGCATGTGTCCTGTACAGTGATTCTGTGCATTATAGATTGATCTTTAGATACACTGGGCAGTAGCAGTACACATGCAGTAGGCCTGTGCATCAGACTTACTTCATGTGTCTGGTTTAGCACACTGCATGTGCATAACAGCATGAGATGGGGTGCTGCCTGTCCCAGATACCTTGAGGTGACACCTGGGCACCAGTATGAGGCTCCCAGGTGGGCTGCAATGTAGCAAGGGGTTTTTGAGCTGATTGGCCAACCAGATAATTAGAAAGCCATGAGAAATCTATAAAGCTTATACAAAAAAAACCCCAAAATCTAAAAAGATCCAACTGGAGATACTTATGCATGGCAAGAGAGGACATGTCTGAAAATGTTGATGTATGGGCAGCCCTAGTCTTCACCACAATTTGAATCTGTGATTTATGGCAGATAGCCCACTCTTGAGGGAAAAACAGCACTCTCTTCTTTACCAAGGCCATCAGAGCCAACTTTTGGGTTTGTGGGGCTGCGAGCAGGACCAGGAACCAGAGCTGCTTGGAAGCAGAGGCTCTGTGCTTATTCCCACTGTGGAAGCTGGGACTGGAGACATGCCAGGACAGTGGGACTGGAAGTAGCAGTTTGACATGTGGAAACTCATGCCCAATCAGCTTTTGGGTAGAAGACTTTGGGACCAGCCAGCGACTATGGACACATCTCAGGTGTGAAGAATCTCTGGCTTTCTGCATCTGAATTTGACTGGAGGTCACCTGCACCAGTGTCCCCGTGGGTGGGCCAGCGTGGGTCCTGGGCTTTCCTGGGCTGCATGCCATTCTGCACTGGTGGGGAACAAGAAGGTCTCTGCCCTGGTAATGCTGGCAGCAGGTTGCGAAATACAAACGAGTAAACACAGAGTATGCCATCAGAAAGAAGGGCAGATGAAGAGCTGAAGTCACCTGCAATACTCTGGGCACCAATTCTGGATCAAACCCAGGAGGAAGCTCACCTGCCAGCACCTCTAAACCCTGGGCTGGGTGAGGACAGCAAAGGGGACCCTGCACGGGCCTCTCAGTGATGAGGCAGACCTCTCAAATCTTTTCTAGCGTGTGAGACAACTCAGTGGCCTGTCACGCGATGGGGGGACGTGTCTGGCAGGCTGGCCCTGCGAGATGCAGGGGTTGTGGCAGGAGGCCATGGTGGCCTGGCTGCCCGCCAGCCCACGAGGTTCGCCTCCTCCAGCAACCTGCCAATCTGCCGCCCCTGGACGTGCCGTCGGGGAGCGGGAGAGCAGCCTGGCCGCGCTGTGCTCAGGCGTGAGATATTTATTATCCCAGCAGCGGGGAGGCATGAGGTGGGAGTCAGATCTGTGAGGAACGCAGAGGCTGGCTCTGCCCTCAGCACAGGGGACATCTGAGCTGGGGGCAGGACGGTGCCATGGGAGCCATGGCACTCAGAATGGAGATCTCCATCTTCTCGAGGTGCACCAAGGTCCCACAGGTTCCTGTTGTTGAAAGCCGGCTAAAAAACCCCTGCCAGCGTGGGGTGGGAGCATTGCCCTCTCCCTGCACCACCATTCACTGCCCAGTCCCCAGGAGGTCTCCCCATAGCTCCTGCTCTCCTCCCCAAGGCTGGCGAGGTCTGCAGCACTGACTGCAATATGCCACACAGAGCATGCTGGGCACACTCAGGCACCCTTGCCTGTCCTCTGGGTGCCACCACAGGTTTTTAATAGCACCCCAGGCTGCCACTGTGGGAGGCTGTGGCAGGTGTGAAGAGACGCTGAAGAGTGTCCCAGGATGAATCATGAATGGGGTCATGCTCCTCCTCACCTTCCCGTGCATGCAGAAGCCCTGCATTAACGCTATTGCACGGGCCAAGTTGTGTTAAGGCCCACGTGTGAAACACCCCACAGGGTGTCAAGGACTGCCATTACAGGACAGACTGCTGGCCCGGAGAGCTGGATGCCTGCCTCTGGCTGTGGCTCGTACCCACACTGTGGAGAGAGAGGAAAATCTCCTTCTGGCATCAGGGTGGTGATCCAGCACTGGAGTCTGCGGGCAGGGAGCTCCCATCACACACCCTGGGGTGCTGTCCACCTCCCAGGGGCACAGGGCTATTGTACCCATCCTTCATCCCCTCTCCCTTCAGTACAGGGTAGGTTTCTGGATAAATGGGAAGCCACCAAGTATTTTCATGTTGTAAATCATACAGGATGGATAAAAATGTGTTACAGGCCACTTGCAAAAGCTTTATTTTCCTGAAGCAGAGTTTAAAACACTTTCCAACCGTTGCAGCCTGGCATCATTTATGGTACTCAGATAAATTCAAACCTCCAGTTTCACAACACTGAAAGAGTTGGACTAGTGAAAAATGACACTTAGGCTTTCATAATTTTTATATTGCTCACTGACTGTTTTTGAAAATATATTTTAAACATATATTAATATATGAAATATATTGTCAGCATCTTCTTACATGTCTTCAGGTGCAAGTAGATGTGATGCGAAGCCCTCGAATGAGCCCTCCCACAAGGAGTGGGTTAGCCCTGTCGGCCCCATTTACAATGCAAATTGGGATTTGCTGCTGAATTTGTTGAGTTTGACTGCAGTTTTCTTTTGATTTTTGGGGTAACTATGTTAATAGTTACAGCCTAGGAGCAGAACTTTTGGTGCCTGTAAATCAGATGGTAAGGTTGTGGAATTTGTCAATTTGAAAGCTGAAGGATTACACCTATATTGCTGTGTTGATCAACAATTACCTATATGCAGACTGTTTATTGCTGGCTATTACAGGTACTAGAGAGCCTGTGTAGTGAAGTGCTCCCTGTTGTAAACACCCTCAGCTATCTGGTCATCAAGGTGTGGGCTTTTTCTTGCAGGGACAGGGGCAACAGAACAAAAGCTTGGTCAGAGGTAGGGGGGTTTGCAGCATATGTAGTGAGTTTTGATTCATTCCCGAGCTCCGATGTTGCTTTGGGAAATGTATTCTCTTCAGGTCTCTCACTGTGACTCTATAAACAGAGGCAGCAACTTGCATTTGGAGGCACTAAAAGTGATTTAAATGATTCAGCCTGGGACTTTTGCCAAGCAGCACCTCCTTCTGTTTGCTGCGGGGGCTTTTCTGCCCTCCCTCTTGCTGGTGGGTTGGTTGTTGGTTTGTTTTTGTTGGGGTTTTTTTGTGTTTTTTTTTTTTTTTGTCCTTCCATGCAAAATTTTTTGAGACTGTCCTTTGAGACAGTCTCTTTTGCCTAAAAGAAGAAGAAAAAAAAGTTTGCTTCTCCAGATGGACAGCTGCTCCCTGCTCCTTTTGATGTTGCTTTTATCTGCCAGGCCAGTGCTCTCTCACCCTCTCCCCTCCCCCGGAGGCAGTTTCCATGGGGGTCTCAGGGGAGCTTTGTCTCTCACATGTGTTTAAAGAGAAATGTGGAGCTGACACAAAGGCTCCATGGCTCGACCTTTCGCCCTCCGGAGTTATGAGGGCCATAAAGCTTGAGTCCCTGGTAACAGTGCTGATGACCAGGGCAGTTCTGGACACAGACAGAGCTTTTTTGGCAGAAAATTGTTTAACTAAAAATAGTTCTAGGGAGGAAAATAAAAGGTTGTGCAAACTAAGCAATGTCTTGCCTTATTTGGTATTACTGGTAGTAGTATAAATGTCTTCAGTATGGCCAGAGGCAGATGGCTTCATTGTATTTGAAATGCATCAGGCACAGATAAAAAGTGACTCACACTGAGGTGTAGGGGGAGCAAGCAGGTGACCGCTGGTCTGCAGATGCAAAGCATGAAGGCTGCTGTGCTGCAGCACCTGACCTCCAGGCACAGCTCAGCAGTGACTGGGATGAAGCACAACTTTCAGGCATTGAGGCTTTCCCTACCAGGCAATGGGAAAGCTGCTTCTCCTTGCTGGAGAGGAATCTGGGTGTCTAGCAGAGGCCTGAGAACCCACTAAGCCAGCCACCAAGCAACCGTCAGCCTCAAGTCTCAAAAAAGTATTCAAGTGCCTTAGCTCCAGAGCAGAGAAAGGGATTGTTGTTCCCTTAGCATTCATATGAGGCTCTCCTTGAGCTAGGTGTCCAATCTGCCATCTCCCACCATGATTTAAGTCATGGGTAGGGCATTATTTTTTTTAATATCTATTCAGCCTGGCTAGTAACAGATGTTGGATCCAGGTGCTCCACAATTGAGGCAAAAGGTTCACTAGCATTTGATTTCCTGCTGAGGCATTTGCCTTCTGCCTAAAATGGTCCAGACATAGAATGAAAGGGGAGAAAAACCCTCTGAGTCTCTTGCCTTCTGTAGAGGGTGTTTATTTGCAGGAGAGTTGCAAGTGGTTAAAAAAAGTGGAAGATCTTCCACAGACTACTGAGTTGCCTGGGACTTCTATTAGCCTAATGATGAAGCTGCTCTCCTCAGAGGTGCCAGATACCAGAACAGAAATTCAGAGGTGGATCCTTTATTCCCTTAAGGGAAGCTCTAAAGTTTGAATGCTGGATGTGATAAAGGGCAGGTAACCATGAAGCCTTGTCCCTCAGTTTTGTCTCCTTCAAGTTAAATATGCTGCAATGTGGCCTGACCATTCAGACAGCATCGGAGGTGGGGGGAGCTGAGCAGGGGTTTGACTGTGTGTATGAAGACTCCAAGCAGGAGTTTCAAAATCTTTACAGCAGCTAAAGATTGTGCGAAAATGCCTCATTCTCTTTGGCAGCAGGTTGTTTGGGAGCAGGAGCCACCTGTTACATATGTATTTGTGGGTCTATCAGCACAATGGGGTTCTTATCAAGGCTTAGGGCTATGGAAGTAATAAGGTATTTCCCAGGAATCTTTCCTTAAACTTTTGCTCTTCTAAACCAGATAAAGTGAGGGTCACTCGCTGTGCAACAGAGGGATAGGTTTTTCCCACTCACCAAAAAATGCAGAAGACTTTTATTTTAGGTTAAATAAAACAAAGCCAAGTAGAAGGGGGAGGGGAGAAATCAAGCCTCTGAAAGAGAAAAACCTCAGTGATTTATGCAGAGACATTTTATGTTTTTAACCTAAATACAGCTACTGTTAAAGCAGACGGAGAATTTTTACACCAAAAGGTACACACAGAAAACACAGCCAGCATCTCTTTCCACTTACATGATCTCTCACCCTGGTAGTCTTTTTGCTTGAAATGAGTAGCTTTGTGTGTGGACACGAAGTACAACTCCCTGTGCAGCCATGCACCAACAACCACATGCAGTAATTCTTTGTGTAGCTGTGTTTGTCTGCCTGTCTTGCATGATAAGGTGCACACATGCACTCTCATTTTCTTCCTATAAATCTCCTTTTCTTTTCAGAAAGTTGTAAACCTAAAGATAACAGCACACGCTCTCTTAAAAGTGAGGTTGACACTGAAATCCTTTGCTTAAAAATGTTGCCTGGAGGAGAAAAATCTCCATCAGCCCAAACGAAGCAGATCTGGCTCATGTGCCATTTGTCACTCTCCCCACCACCCCATGGGGAACGTGCTGGGGAAAGGAACGGTGCAAAAAAAGGAGTGCAGAGGGCAACCAGTCCTTTGGCTCTGGCGATCCTTCAGTGGTATATGAGCCCTAAGGGGATCACATGATGGGAGTAAAGCAACCATCTAGCTTGTCTAAATCACATCACCTTGGAGAATCAGCGAACACAATCTCTTCCCTCCCATATATCACCCTCACACCAGACAGATCTCGAATGCAGAGGAGAATTGAGCACTTCTGCTCCAGAGCATGCATCTGTGGTTATTAACAGATGATCCTAATCACTGCTCCTGGAGCCCAGGGCTAGCTGATAACTCTCTCTTCTGACTACTGACCCCCGTAATCTTCTCATTCCTGAGAAGCAACAGATATTGTGAATGATGGGTTTTAGCAACTGGGACAAAAATAGTCTTACTTTTGCTCAAGGAATTCAGATAGCAAACTAAGGGAGCAGCAGAGTGGCTGAACAGCCAAACTACAAGGCTGGGAAAGATCTGCATCATGTATCTGGCTCTGCCACAGGCTTGATCTTGGTGACCCTAGGAAAATTAGTTAAGGTCTCACAGCCTCATTTTCTCCCTCTGGATAAATCAAGATAATAATAGACAGGAACTCCAGAATGGCATTGTGGGGATACATCATTGACTAGTATTTATAATATGTGTTGAATTTTCCAGAGTAAGATGGGATGTAATATCAACAGCTGAGAAACACACTTTGCTGAAACTGCTTCTTTCATCAGAGAGTGGTTTCAGTGCTTCTGCAGCAGCCCTTGAGGCTGCATTACCACTGAAGGGTAGCCTCACCAACTCTCCATTTACACTTTAAAACCTCTACACAGGCATCAGCAGAGTCACAGATGCAGCTGCAAGAAACCACACACCACAGTTCTGCAGGTGCATGTGGGCCCCAGTGGGAAAGAATATTAACTATTTCCTGGTAACAGGGATACAGAGGTCCTTCATGTGGATAAAATAATCTCAGCACAGTTCCAGGACACAGCCTGTGTAGGAAGCTACTATCCAAATGAACACACAACTGTGCTTAAGAGATCCTAGCTTAAATTACTACAGACTATAAACATTCTGGATCTTCTTTCAAATTCAGCTAAGTTTGTGCATTCTGTGCCCCATATTTTCAATGTAGCAGGGAAAGCTTTCACCCCAAGACTTCCATTAGTGTTAGTTTAAAGCATTGTGTCTGGAAGGCATAGTTGATATTTACCCCAGTATTTCAAGATTGGATCAATTTTTTTAACAAGTTAATCATCTCTCCTTGACAAAAAGTTGCAGCAGGACCGTTCTTTGTGCCCGTAAGTTACCTGGGAATTAGAAGAATAATTAATAATTGACACTTTTTTACAAGAGTTTTATCTTCTTGGAATAAAATGGTCTTTTTTGATTCTTTGAATGTATTCTTCAATTACAATTAGTGTCTGAAATAGAAACTGCATGATTATTTGCTAAAGTAGCAAGGCATATTTGCCTTCTCTGAAAAGACTCAAGTGAGAATCAGGCCTCCAGTATGAATGTACACATAAACTACATTTTAAAATAATTTTCTATGAAATTGCTTCCAGTTATCTGGTTTGCAAGAATATTAAGATGCAAATCCAAGAAAAGTAGGGTGTTTGTTTTTTTTTTAATTTAGTATCTGTGAACTTAATAGGATTGGCTGAGCTGAAGGTGCTGCAGGAGATAATGATGTTCTGCTGAAAAACACAGCAACGCTTCAATAAATCTTGACGATGAAAATGCATTTAAACAACATGTGACATTGCATTCCACCCACACATCATCATGCATCACACCAAAAATGCCACAATGTGCTGAAGGGTAAGGTTCTCTTCTAAAATCACAAAGCTGGCAGTTCTAGTTGCAACGCTCACAATAAACCATGCTTTTTAATTTCATGTCTTTGGCTGGTTTCATTATACTCAGGATCTTTCTTGCTTGTGATGGTGATGGTGGGGTGTTCCTTAAGCATTCAAAAATGGGATTCAGAAAAATACTTGGCCATCCAAGTTTCTATTCGTACAGAGCCCTGCCTGAACAGCAGGAGGTTGTAGAACTAGGCAGCAAATATGGTGAAGAAGTCTGGCACCAAATTTCCATGCCTTCTTGCTTTCAAGCAGAACAGAAAGTAGCCTCTGTCATTCAATTCTGCTTGAAATATAACTTCTGCAGGTTTTCCAAGTGCCTTTGCACTCACAAATATTTGAAAGCTTAGATTCAGCACAAGTTTCAGCAAAGGTTTAGGGTGGTAGTTAGTTGAATGCTGGCAGAAGTTTTATCTTCCCCCTAAGTCATGATAAAAATAGTTATGAAAACTTTTTTTTTTTTTAATGTTTGCCTTCTTGTCTGTTTGATAAATAAGACAGCACATTCAAGTGGAGCTAAAGTAAAGATGAAAAATTTTAGGAAAAATTGCTTGAATGGCACAGGCTAAACCCAAAGAAGGCCTGCCTGTATTTAGATTGGGGCCTGGATGGAGTTTTGGTGCCTATATCCTAAATTTTAACTTTGATAACCTCAGCTACTGCTCAACTCTGCAAATACCTATTTTCAATAGGTGCTTCAACTCTTGACATAAAAGAAATCCTATTTAAGCACTCTTAAAGTTCCGTATCTACACATGCTTACTAGCACTTCAGTGTGCATAGGTCAGGTAAGTGCAACTTCAGCTCCACATCAAAGGTCAATGGATACCCAGACATAAAACACTTTTTCTCTCCACTCTTACCTCCTTTTCCCTGTTGGGCTGGAAGATGATGCCTGCTTATTTTTTTTTCCCCTCAAAGCAACAGGGAGGATGATGATCCTATGTTTTCACACAAGAACTTGGCAGTTGCAGCAGTCTTCCCAGGATAGACATTAGATGCCACAAAGTGACAGTTTTAAACATGGCTAAAAGTTCATGAAGACTTCTTCCTTCCTAATCAAGAGGAGTGCTGTCCTGCTCTCACTTCATATTCCCAAGGTACTGGGGAAATGGACATAATTCCCTGCTGAAGGGCTTGAAATTCACATTTCCCGCCTCCCTAGAAAGTGTTACAATGATCAGAGGAGAGAGTGGGGTCGGACATTTCTCCTCTTCTAGGTCTTCTAGCAGGGAAGGGAAAGAAAATTGGATTCACTATGTCAGAGAGAAGAAGAGTGGTCATGGCTATGATACCTACTGGCTAGGGCAGTCACCTAGCCGCAGCTTTGGTTTCCTCACCTTGCCTCAGGATTGCATGAAGTACCTAAACAGCCCTGAGACCAGCATGTGGAGCCCAGGATGTCCCTTACCACCTGAGTGCAAACTAAACGGAGTTACCTACTTTCCTTCTGGTAAAATTAATTTCTAACTCTTCCTAAAGTTGTCTTTCTAACACAAGAGCTTGGGAGTACCCCCAAATCTCTTGCCTAGAGGTCAGAGTACTCTAAGCAGCTGTGGCTTTATGGGGGGTAGAGAGAAAGGAAAGGGCAATAGCAGGGCTTCACTGCAGTTCACACTTTTGGCCATTTGCACCTGCTAAGATATCACAGAGTCACGAATCACATGATGTGACAGTGGCCATGCAACAGTGTTACATATTTCCCCCTGCACGTAGATCAGAGCCCTGTCTGTCCCTGCCTCCTAGGAGGTCAGAACCTCCTCAGGGTCCTGGCTTCCGCTCCACAGGGCTGCAGGGACAAAGTTGCTCTTTTGGACCCAGCAAGTGTAGTGTGGGAGGGAAGCCTAATGATATTTTGATACCATTTAGTCCTCTGTCTTATAGGTGATACTACCAGTAATAACTGGCAGTTATGGGCATTTAGTTCTGGCAGTTATATTTCGTTATGGGAACTCCCATCCACTGCCCACAGAACTGAGATCACAGGTGTCACGTCACAAAGTAAAATGGGCAGTTTCTCAGTAGTAAGAGCTTTGGATTGCTTTGTGCACAGAAAGGTTTAAAAACAGGGAAAGGTCTTACAGACCCCATTACTGGTCAACAGAGCCACTGCTCAGGTTCCTGCAGCACCGCTGGCACACAACTATAAAAATAAATGTGATGCAGTGCACCATCTTCTTAGGGAAAGGACTTTGGGAACTTCCCGTACAGATGTGGGCTGCATCTCCTCCTTGTACATACCACAGAGGAAATGGAAGACGAGAAACACCAAGGGTGGGAATTAAGACTGTGTTTTCATTTCCTCTTTCTTGTTTGTTACTTGGTCCTTCTCTAGTAAAAGAAAAAAAAAAAAAAAAAACAAAAAAAGCAACAACAAAAAAACCCAGCTGCACCTGGGTTTTTACATAAATGTTCTCTTGCACTTCAACTCGTCCACTGAACTCCAGAAAATACGGTGCACTCTCTCTTTAAGAAAGACTGCTCCCTGCCCAGCTGTTGACTTGCCTGAAGGTGAGACCTCTGCTTAAATTCATGGCTCCAGCTGTCAAAAGCAAAGAAAAGCAGCTTTTCCTTGGCGGCTCTCTGCTTTGGGTAGAATTTGACATCTTCCTCAGTCAGCAGAATTTAATCAGCATCAAGTGCCCACAGCCGCTCAGCTCCACCACCGATGGGCTGGGGCTGGGGCTGGGGCTGGGGTGGGGGAGCCAGACCTGCGGAGGAGAAGAGGGGGAGAGTCCGAAACACAGCAGGCACAAACAGACATAGGCACAATCACCCGTTTCTATAAGAAATCCAAAGCTTGTCACTGTCTAGGGAGAGCCTCATTATACCCTTTGACTTAAGAATTGCTGTTATCACGCAGTAACCTTAGCCGGCTTAGGCTCTGCTGTGTCCTCCTGAGCAGCTGAGAGCAGTAAATGGAGTGAGTTATTGACAGCTGACAATGCTACTGATTTCCAAAAGAAAGCCGGTGAGATGGGCTCTGGGATATGGTTTCCCAGACTTAAGCAAAGAAGTAAAGGCAAGGGAGCGACTCAGAGATGGCCATGCCGTATTTGCCTTCCTCGTAGGGAAGAGAATGTCTCCAGTTATTTTCACATAGATGTCAACAAACTAAATAATCCAGCTCATGTAGCAAAACTGTTAAGCCAAGTGCCTAACCTGTGAAGGCCAGCATCTGATACGTTTATGAACCTCAAATGGTCAGATCGGACCAACATATGGAGACATAAGTATATGCAGATACTGGCACGTACAAGCTTGCGTATGGACCTGCCACAGCAGGAGGCCATTTGCTTTTTCCCAATACTGCCACTTCTTTTCTGCAGCCAAGGCCCAATCCTGCAGAGAGAAATTCACTGGGGAGAGACGAGGAGAAGGTTGCAGCCAGGGAGGTGGTGGTGGGGCAGTTGCCGTTGCAGGTTTCAGCCCTGCAATGTGTGCTGGGCGCTGTGCTGGCTGCTTCATTGCTGGGCAGCCAGCCTGGCTGCCCCAAGACCCTCATTTTGGGGGGCTGGGGTCAGTGCATGAAGGCTGCTGTTACTGCTAGAGTGTTTTCTCAAGGAGGCTTTGTAATACTGTTTACCCATTTAAAATAACCTATTCACAGTAAATATTATCTGCCTGTGTGTTTTCAACACACAAACTCCAGGCCTTCCTATATGTGTAGTTCAGTTCCAGCACCTGCAGCTGTTACCTATTTCCTGACAATATCATCGTGCCCATTGAGGAGAGGAAGGACATGTTGGGTTGTTGGGGTTTTTTTTAATGTTTCCCTCTTCCACCTGTTTGATATTAGCCTGCATAATGGCACAGGGTTACAGCAGAGGAGGCGGCTGCTGGAAGCAAACAGGAAATGAAGCAATGCCCGAGGTGAGGGAGGACACGGGCAGCAAGGCTGTGAAGAAACTAGTGTGGGAGGGTATTAACTGGTGAATATCCACTTGCCTCTCAGCAGAGTGGTGATTTAGTTCTCCCCAGATCCAAGCTAGGTACCAGAGGGACACAAACGCACTGAATGCCCCCAGCTAGAAAAGGGGCACCCTTTGGGTGAGAAAGAAGGAGATGTGTAAGGGGGGAGATGCTGTGAATAGAGGTGGGAGTGCAGGTAAGGGCTTGCTGCTCAGGGAGTGGGGGAGAGCTCGCAGGTGTATTGCAGCCCAGGAGCTTGACAGTGATCAATGTAGAGCTCAGGCTGTGAACTGTGTACTTTCGCAGCCTGTAGCCATGAATGTGGTGGGGTTTTTTTACCCTGTTCCTTTGTATTTGGGGAATGAACTTCATAAAACCTGCATTCATCGTTTCTGCTCAGCCACATGACAAACTTCTACTGAACTGTGTCCTGGAGGGGTGATGCAGCCACAATAACAAGATCCCTCCTGCTCCAGTCATTAAAAACACTGCATTTCTCATTTCACAGCGGTGGGGGAGGGGACCGGGAGCAGCCAAGGAAGCAAATCCCACTGAGGATACTGTTACAATATGAAAGAGACCATTAACCCACTGCATTTACCTACAGAACTTACCAACAAGTGTCCTACCAAAAGACATAGTTTTAATCTGATGCTAGTGTTGCTCATCTTTCTCAACATTTACCTTCAAGAAAGCTCTTACAATCTTGCTTCCCTTCTTAAAGCTCTCTATTTAAAACTTTGCAGTGCTAAAAGGCACAATACTGATCCTGTATAGTGTCTGAAGTCTCTTCTTCTCAAATGATATCCCCCTTATAGGAACAGCTAACTGAAGACATCTGTTGGATGCAATTATCTAAATGCTGCACATTTGTTTTAGACATATTATTTTCTTTATTACTCGAGGATAATGTATCTAATTTTGTTTTTCTGACAGTAATATTATTTGTGGAGGCAGTTTTCTACTGTCATCCAAGTTCAGTGAGTGGTCAAATACTGTCTGTCAAACTTCTAGTAAAATTTTGTTATCGATTAATGATGTAGTTCTTCATGTGTAATTGTTTTAATAATTCTTCCCTGCCTCCTGCAACTAGAAGAGGTGAAATGCACACTCATGTACAGATCCTTAGCTTTCACTAACTGTAACACGGTTTCATGGCAGGGCGTGAACTCTGTTACAAGCTTTATGTCTGTAGGATTACCTGCTGTACAGCACTCTGCTTGTGGGAAATGAGCCAACTAATAATGTTGGATTAAAGAATTGATGGAAATGACTGAAACATTTTCTTTTAGAGTCAGAAATATTTTGCTAAAAGTTCTAAAATTTTCATTAAATTTTGCAACAGCAACTTGCACTGACTGTTTTAGAAAGTACTAGGGAAAACACTTTCAGCAAATAGCTGTGGAAAGCTTTTCTCTACCAGCTCCATTTTATCTGTTTTCTAAAATAAGGCCCTATAGACTCTGACACAGCCAAGTTGCTGTGGCTTACTAAAATACCAGTGTTAGCTGAACCCTGGTAATCATACAAACACGTGCTTTTAGCTGGGGCAAACACAAGATAAATGACATTAACTTTTCTCTCAGGTATAAACTAACATCTTTCATCTTACAGCAGGAGACATGATTGCAGGTTGGGCAGTGCAACTCGGCTGATGGGCAGTAACTGGCTAAGCTGAGGTGAGCCTGAAGTTGTGTTCCAGCTTGGTGTGAAGCCCTGGTCCTTCCCAACAAGGACAGCAAGGGTCCTTTGCTCGTGCTTGACCTGTTAAGCACAGAGGGAGAGAGTACTATAAGTGTTATTTAATTTGCATTACTGTGATACTTAAGAGCTCCGGTTTGGATTAGGCCTCTGTTGTGCTAGGCACTGTATAAACACACAAGAAAGCATGACACTGTCCTCAAGAGCGGCCTGCCTTATACAAACACACATGAGAGTTGGGTATAGTTTCACACCAAAGTTGGGCTTTGTCTTCCTTAGTGCCTTGTGCCATGCCCAGCGTGTTGTCAGCTCTTGCAAATCCTCTGTATTTAAGAGCCCACACCCCAGCCTGCTCTTTGCTGAATTGGTAATTTGGCAAGTTCCCATGTTTGTGTGGCATGCAGTAGGTTACCCAGAAGGATACTTGAGGCCAAGCTGGGACAGACCACGTGAGTCTATTTTAAGGGCAGCTACAAAAAGTCCCCACGTATTGCAGTTTTGAGTGGAGAGAGCTTGAACTGGAAACAAGCGCCTAGCACTAGGCTGCTCAGGGGCCAGAAGAGACAGAGCTGAGCCAGCTCAGGCAATACTACAAGGCTTATTGGGTTTGATAAGTGCTTGATCCATGAAGGACAACTGAGCAGGCTGAAGGGCTGCAGGCCTTGCTATCCCATGAGAAGCATCTCCCCATCAACTTGGAGACAGGCTGCTAATAAACAATAACAAAATTGTCTTTGTATACCTCAGAGGTGGTGACTAAAGCAGGACCAGTGAGAAGCAGTTAGTTTACTCTGTGAGAAATATTTATTCAATTTCCCCATAGGCTATTAATAGGACTTCTGGCTTCAGCAGAAGAAATCCCACCTTGTTCCCTAAAACTTTCTCAATAAAGATGAGTCATAAACAATGGCTGTGTTTTGAAGCAGTGATCCTTCCTTCACCCTAGAAATGGTGGGGTCACTCCTGAAAAGGAACTGGATAAAAACCTATTTGGATAAAACCCTGTGTTCAGTGGCCTGTAGTGACAGTCTCAGAGTAGTGTGCATGCAAAAGGTGCTTGGGATTTCTCATTTTCTAAAAGTAAGTAAAGAGATCTCTACACAGTAATCTTCTAATTTCCCCTCTTCCTTTCAACATTAAAGATCTGACCACATTACTCCTTCAAAACGTATTTAGAGATGCTACATTCCTTTTTTTCAGATGGCCAGTAAATGCAGTTGTGTTCAAGGCCTTCTCTGCAGAGTGCCCTTCCGGAGAGAGCTCACCAGTATGGCTACAGCACCATTTGCACCTATGCTGTACGGATACATGGTGTGCTGCTTGCAACTGCAGCGTCTTGTGGGTTAAACAAGTGATGTGGGCAGACTGAGTCGGGGAAAGCGTTCACATATCAAAAGATGTAAGAATTCTCAAAGCCAGTATAACCTAATAAACAAGTCTCATCAGGTGTTGTTCAAGGTGGTTTGTTCGGAAGTCAGAATGCAATGCAGTCAAGCTGTCGCAGTCAGACTGATAAACCAGTTCCAGTCAAGATGGGGCACAAAGGCTGCACCATTTAGCTAACCTCACAGCAGAAGTGAAGTGTCTTGCCTTTGTTTTAATGTATTGCTCTCCAGCTCACTCATGTGTTCAGTCACCCCCTATGAAAAATACACATTTTTACTCTTGTAGACAAAATGCATAAACATTTGACCCCCGGAAAAATGATATACAGCTAAAGACAGCTCTTGAAAAACCTGGAGCGTGTACGTGCATTATTAATTCCCCCTATCTCACAGGACCAGCAAAGTGGAAAAAAAGATAATCGCTTGTGTCTCTTGGTCTCCCTCTCCACCCCACTCCCTCATCTCCCTTGTGCTCCCCCTCCCTTTTGCTGCGGTATGTGCCAGCACTTGTCTTGGCAAAAGCCAGTTTTGGATCATAAAGCTGAAGGGAACTCCAGTGTGTTTGTGACTAGCTCAGCCTTTACCAGGCCTCCTCTCCTCCTGCCTCAGCCCACACCATGAGTGTGTGGTGGTGGTGGTGTGCTGTGGGGAGATGCAAGAGGGGGGCCTCCAGGCCCAGCACCACGTGTGTGCCTCGCAAGCACATAGTTCATGCTCTCATAAATCAGAGCCCTGCGATGGGAAGCGGGCGTAAATGCATGTGCCCTGCAGGCAGATCATGGCAGGCACCACCAGCCATGGGACAGTAAGAGGACACTGCCATTCAGACTGGTATCGGTCTGTTGTTTTCAGGGGCGAAGTCAAATGAACAAGTGCTTTGCTAGCAGTTGCAGGCACCTGGGTCCTTCCCTGTACTCAGGTATCATCAGCTCATGTCTGTGTGATTTCCACCCACCACCCTCCACTAGACTGCACCCAGTTACTGCCTTGTTTGCTCCCACTGCCCGGGCAATGCTTTGCATTTTTAGAAAGATTGCCTGAAAAACTTAGCACCATCACCACTTCAGGTGGTGGTGAATTTGTGACACAGAAAACCACCCATTAGGAATTGCACAGCAGCTCTTTTCCTAAAGAAGTTACCAACCAACACTCGGGTGATAAAGCCCTAATTCTCCTTCAGCTACACTCAGCCTGGTCTGGATTTCAAACAGGGACTGACATATGGCAGGCTGCAGTTCTCACCTCCAGTATCTCACAGTGTCTTGTCCTGATCATTAAAAATTAAATCACCCTGTAAGTAAACATCCATGCTGTTCTTAATGCATAAGCATCTATGAAGTCCACACCAGGACTTCAGATGGAAAGGGCCTGACTGGGCCTTCCACATCATAAAATGTTGTTAATAATTTCTGAATAGCTTAATCCTAAATTTGGCCTCTATTTTCCTCTTGTTAAATTTAATGGAAAATTTTTATATATGCTTGTTCCCCATGTAATTATTTTATACCATCTTGTTCTTGTGTTAAGGTTATGCTTTAGTTTAAATAATTACTTTTCTTACCCTGACATATTTTCTTTCCCTTCTCTGACATATTTAAAGACTCCTGTCCCTCCTCATCAATTCTTCTTGTTTTATTACTATATAAATCAGTTTCTTTTATGGTCTTTTAAAACAGACTCATCATTTCCCTGATCATCAGTTGTTCTGGTCTATCTTTTTTGTAGATACGGGTGACAAGTGCTGGATATGTTGTTCTGGGTGATGTTTTGATACCGCCTTACACAAGGGCAGTAATGCTTTCTAATCAGCTGAAGTACTTTGTCTAATACAACCTGTGACTGCATTTACCTCTTCCATGGCTGTGTCACACTGATGGCTCAGTTATCCTGAAATGGATGACTAAATTTTGATCTTTCTTCACTACTCTTTCTTCCAAATGCTGTGTCTCTGTCTTTACAGCAGGAATTCCTGCTGCCTAGGTTTATGACCTTTTGCGCTGTGTATTTATAAAGTAATTAGATTTTTTTTTTCTGATACTCTACTCATCCTCTCTGTTGATGAGACATCTCATCTTTAGTAATTTCCACTATTATTATTAACTATTATTATTCCTCCATCAGCCCCACTTTGGACAAATTATAAGAAAAGCTCCGTAACTTTCGCCTATGCTGTTCCTGGTGGGAACCTAATTCTTTACATTATAACATAAAACTTCTCTTGCAACTCCTTTTCATCAATGGCAGAAGCTATGCGTGCACCTTTGTCCATCTGTTTCTGCCAAATGCTTTTCTCCAGTGCCAGAAAGGCAAGAGGAAAGCAGACTTCTTAACTACACAGCAGAGAACAGAAGCGTGCCGTGATATAATCACCCTTCAGCAGAGCCGAGGGCGGGATCCCTAAGTGTACTTGGCAAAGCAGTTGACATACCTATGGAGGGGGGACAGAAAGGGATTTCTGCTACTTGTACAATCTTCCCAAATGTTCTTTGGGAGCCATTGTAGAGGCACGTTTTACTGGGGTTCAGCAATAGCTAGCTGTGCCCTTTACTCCAAGCACAGAAGGGGCTAGGAAAACAAAAAATCTCGAATTTGTGTGGCAGTTCATCATCTCCAGTCTGGTCAGCTCCGTGGGGGAAGTCTCAGGGCTTTGAGTGCAGGGTTTCCAAACACTGAGAACAAACCCTAAGCATTTGTAAAAACCGCAGAGCGTACAGTTAATACACCCAGATGTGCTGTCTGCCCCACAGCACTGCATCAGAGTGGATGGAGTGTGTAAATCTTGGAAAGGTTGAAACTGAGAGACCAGCGATATGTATAAAGACTCGTGTTCCTTCCAGGAGGAGGAGGGGGGTGAGGTGTTATCATTCTCCATTAATCACTTACATCTCCAACCTGCCTAAATCCTCTGAAAAGAACCAGCAAAGAAAACACCAGCTGCTGTAGCTTCTACTTTTTCCTCCGTACCCACCAGTCTCCCTCCCTCCTCCCTGCCTTCCCCAGACTGTGTTTATTTTTACTGCTCGTGAATCAGCCAGGAACTTGCTCCCTGCAACAGGATCAGCTGAGAACAAGCTGCAGATTGAATGTTCCCTGAAATCCTGAGTTTGTTTTGTAGCTTACAACCCAGCAGCCAAACAGTGGAGAAAAGGAAAGAAAGTGATACATGTCTTCTTCCTCACCCGGGGAGATGGAACTTTCATTCTGCAGAGAGTGGGACTTCCCCAACTTGCTCTTTGAAGGCATGGCAGCTTTCACTAGAGATTTTGACCATGCTTAGCTTATGAAAGTCACTGAAACTGTGAGCGCTTTGGGAAGGGAACCAGTGTTTTGTATACACGTGCCAAACTCCTAGAGTAACCTGGACCCACTGCACCAGAACACCCCACTGCGCCATAAGCAGCACAACGGTTCTCCCTTTGGCAACTCCTGCTCCTTCTCATGTTGCTACGCTGTAAGAACTGTCCTGTCTTGAACAGCAAAAAGATTCACCTTCCAAGCTTGATTGCACCATGGCTGCCCCAGCTTTGGGATTAGTGCCATGGCTTGTAGCAGTGGCAGGAGTGGCTGAGTGAAGTCACTGCCCTGCTGAGTGAAAACCATCCCAGGTGACAGCCAGGTACACAACAGGGAGTAGTGAAAAATGGCAACTGGTGACAGAGGAGTGACTGATGGGGAGGAGAGAGATGAGAGAGATGGGAACAAGAGGAAAAAAGCTGAAGGAAAAAAGGAATTGAAACATTCCCCCAAACAAGTGTATGTGGGAAAATAGAAAAAGAAAAGGCAAAATCATTCTTGGGAGAATGAGCACCTTCCTCAACAGGAGCAGTGTTGTGTATCTTGTGCTTCTCTGAGCCTGCACTGTCTAACCAGAACATCCACGAGTGCAAGGCTTGTCCCGGGATGCAATCCCCTGCCACACTGCAGTCCCAGGCATTAGGAGGATCACACTACTGATCCCTGAGCAGTGAGAATTTGGGGAACCAGTTTTGGAGTCCTGTTCTCCACAGAGCAGGGAAATCCTTATTTACAGAGCCACCAAAATACTAGCTTTCTCCAGGCTCTTGGGTTCAAACAGTCCAAAGGCCACTCCAACATTGGCCCAACATTGACATGACAAGCCGTGTCATCCAATTTAAATCCAGCATTTCAATTTGTACATCTTTAGAGGCATGAAGTGCTACCCTCGTCGCCTAGCTGAATGGAAGAGCACTTGCCTCATGGCAAGGGGTGCGTCCCCCATGCTGCCCTCCGCCACGGCACGCACCGAGAGGATGACTTGTCACTTTGGCAGAGTCCTGGTGCAGAACTGATAATCTCTTTCAGACTGAAGAGGCCGTTTGCTGCCAAGACTTCTCTGCCAAAAGATAACTTTATAATACTTATAATCAGGTGCCTTGTAATGATAAAATGCCTGTTGCTTGCCTCTGTATGAAGAGTTTCTTGCTGACAAGCTGCTTGTTATGGGAAACCATTTGTGCTACAGAAAAAGCAGAGCCTTTTACTGAAAAGTAGCAGAAAATCTTATCTTAGCCTAGAAGTGGAGAAAGTGCAATTAATTAATTTGTTTTGGAGTCTGACCTCTAGACATAATAGATTTTATAGCACAGCTATATATTGTAATTACAGGATAGAGCAAGCCCATACTGTAGCTTGTAGCTGAGTGTGTAATGAGGAGTGAAAGATTGATGATCAGTGTGGTCAGATGACTAATACACTGGTAACAACTGAACCGGTCGAGCAAGAGTAACAGGCACCTAAGATAGCATTTGATGTCTTGCTGAATAATGATGTTGTTTCCTATGTTGATTATCTTCCTCTAACCTGGTAATTAACTTGTCCTAACAGCACTGAGTGCAACACAGCATCCAAGACACTGCTGTTTCATGAGTAGCTGGTGTCATGCCACCGCTCATCCCTGTGCTCTTTATCCTCCCTCAAGAGCACCATGGGGTTTTCCCAGACTGCACACAGTAGGCATTGATACATAAACACACATGACAGATGACAGATGCCTTCTGAGAAATTTACATTAATGATACTCTTCAATCTTGTCTGGGAAAACAAAGAAAGAAAAGATGAAGGTGAGAGAAGATCATACCTTGATTGCAAAATAATGTTAGGCAAACCTTTAGTGTAGATGAAGCCAGTTTCATCCCAGGATTTGTCAGAGGGCTTTTTACTGAAAAACTTATCCTTTTTGTGATGTTCTTCATAAAGACCTAGAGCACTCTTCCTCCAAAGGAGTTCAGTGGAGTTCTAGCTCTCCTGCTCTCTTCAGATGATGATAAAACACCATTTGGTCATTATAAGATTTAAATGTGATAGATGCCCTGTACTACTGTGTCTCAATGACTGAGCTCTATGCAAAACTTCACTGTGTGCTTGGCAGTTTAAATTCTGGAAAATTTCCTGCTTTTTACTGGCACTACAACCCAGTCACAACTTGTCTGGGATTCTTAGGTGTATTTTCCCTTAAAAAAACCCAACAACAACACGAAACAACAACAAAAAAAGAACCCCCAACATCTTAACAAAAGAAATCCTTTGATGTGAAGGTTTCTGGTTCACTATTCTACACTATTCTGTAACCCTAGCACAATACTTGCATGCTGTATCTTCAAGCAATGCCACCCCTGAACTTTAAAAGCTGCAGGACTCAACTGTCACAGGTTTTTAAGGCTACAGGCAATAGCAAAGGAATTGCATTTATAATACATGCATTGCTTCTGAGAGTTTCCTTGGCAGGATTTCATTTAAGTGTTCCAGGAGTTTGACTGGCAATGGCTGGGTTACCTGCTACTGCAAGCAGGGGTGACTCACCTGGGATTTCTATAGCCTGAGCACTAACAAAGAGCCTGTGACTTCCAATCTGCCTGGGGCTCCTGTCTGCTGCTCTGTGTGCCTTTGAAGACAACATGAATTCAGAAACAGAGAGGGGGGGGCAAAAATAAAGGGACAGGGATAGCAACAAACTCAGATTACATTTTGGGTACTTGCATTTCCTGTTTCTGAGTGACTCCAGTGGCAGTTACAATGCTCAGTTTAATCTGCTTTACAGAGCTACCCCCTGCTACTCTTAATCTCAGAAAATGCTTTTGAAGAACAAGACCAGTAAGGTGAGGTAGGATTTGGATATGGATGGGCATCATGAGAGCCAAACTCCAGCATGGTAGTAAGGGATGCTGCCTGAGTGTGTAGGCAGTAGGAGGAGGATGTAGGAGAGTAAGAGCACTCTGTGAGCTGATAAGAGTAGATTAAGGATTTGGCACCAAGCAAACCATTAGAGGAGAAGGTCATTGTTCAGAAAGGCAGAGTCAGGATTCTCTGCCAGTGCTGTTCCCACTCTAATGAACTGACCGCTGCTGGAAATGGTTATCTCAGCGTGGCACTGAAAACCATCTACTAGGACAGATGACATGTTTCAGGTGTTGCAAGAAGGCATGAGTGACTCTTGCTGACACTGATGCTCCAGAAGCACTGCATGTGGATCCTATTTTCTCTCACGCAGAAGGGAAGATGCAAATCAGTAATATTCTGCCTGGTGTTTCAGACTTGCTGCCAGGGGGTCCAGGCTGTTGGTACGGTGAGATGCCTCATTACCTCTGCCCCGAGTGCCTCTGCCTCCTCTCCTCTGCTGTCACCCACTGGCTGGGGTGGGTGCAAGAGGTGGGGGGCAGCCGGGGAAGAGCGGGGAGGCACGCAGGCAGCTCATGTAGAAAACAATTTTGCTATGCTTAGATCCTGCAGTTTTTTCTTTCCCCCTATTGTTAAGTGGCATTGAGCACCAGCAAAACAGGAAACCGCTTCCTCCAGCCGCTGACCCAGCAATCCCAGGGCAGCTGCTGTCTGCACACAGCAGCTTCCCCACACCATCCCTGTTCCTAGAAAGTGTCTGGACATTTGGAGGAGGGTTAGGGAAGAGCAAGAAATACCAGTAAAACTTGAATAAGCAGGTACCCTTGGCAACTCTTACAAGAAGGGAGTCATGCTGGAAATATTTAGTGGTAATGGTCAAAACTGTCTGTGTGTTCCAAAATTAGGGCTTATGGAAGTGAGAGCAATAATGTCTAAGCCAATCTCTGTCACCTCACCCATCTGGTAACTAACTTAATTGTCTCTTTGTTGTGCCGTGCAGCTCTTGTACAAGACATCCTCACTCGAGCTGTGAAGAAACTATTGTTTTACAGGCGCTGCAGCTTGTGTTGGGATCCTGAAATCTCAGAAGTCCAGCCAGGTCTCACTTTGCTGGACGGCCTCAGCAGAGGCAGGAAACAGTGCTGGTGAAGTGTTAGGTGACCCTTTTCTTCCTGAGACAGCAACACCCCTTGGTACCAAGAAAATAGACACTGCTTGGGTTTCTGTCCTTCTGAGAAGACTGCAAATGGAGGATAGCAAAGACCTTGTGGCTTCTTTTATAATTACACATCCCCTGGTGTTCTCTCATATCAAGGACAATGTTGTCCTCCCTGGTGACATTCTGCTGGCCTAGAATTCCCACTGACTTGTTTTGGGTTGTTTTTTTTTTAAACACGGTGTGATATTCTTCATTCTGTCTCTTGAATACTTAGATAGAAAAAAAGCCAAACCACCCTATAACCTCACTGGGAATGTCTGGTGGAAATTTTTCACAATTGCATTTCTGTGTTTCTGAAAGTAGGACACATCAACGTGAAAGAAATGATGCTCAACCCAATCTCTGTCACCTCATTACTCTTGAGCTCCAACTTAATTACCTCCCTGATGCTTTGCACAGCTCTTAACCAGACATTCTGTGTCTGCTTAGAAATCTGCCATACAAAATGAAGTGATGACTATATACCCTCTTCTTCCTGGAGAGATGAGCTGTGAGGTTTGGTAAACATAATTTCTAAAGCACCCAGAAGGTGTATTGTATTGTACAGGCCTGATCCTGCACCACTGGAGTTCACAGATGACTTTCAAAGACCCACTGAAACCACGCTGAAAGCTCGTATCACAAAATTGGTTTAAAGATACTAGCAAAGTTTTAACCCCAATGAATTAGTGGTTTCTAGTTTACAGCTCCAAAGACAGAGTTGCATTAACAGATCCCAAATTTTGACCTCCTGTATACCACTATGGCCATCTTGATGCAAGTGTGATTGCAAGGAAGAAGCATTTGATGGTTTATTTTCAAAAAGTCTTTGAGTTTCTTGTGTGAAAGTTTGTACCCCAAAGTGGAGGGGACATGCCTGAATGCCTTGCAAAACTTACTCCTGATTCAAACACAGACCAAGGTCCACCATTTGAGTGGCCTCTAACCCTAACAAAATATGTGAGGCGTACACTGAAAATTAATTTCACAACCTTAAAATTTAAAATACATTCATTTTAAGAGTAACAAATAATATGGGCTATAACTACCAAGATATTATAATTTTGGCCATGGAGGAGATAAACTGGGAGTTCAACCCCAGTAGATATCTCTGGGTTGTAAGGATATGACCACATTCTGATACATTTTTGTTTGTTTCTATATGAGTGTCTCAATTATCTGGACTCAAAAAATATGCCAAGTCACTTCTAAAGACTCATTCTGCCTCATGGTACATGTACACGTGTACAGTGCAGTGTCTCTTCCCAGTGGTGGCAGCAGGTGGCTGCTGACCAAGAACCCAAGAGGCTGCCCGAGGAAAGCAGCAGCGCAGGGACAGGACAGCTCAGCTGTGTTACCTCGCAGGTGCACTCCTTCAGAACAGCCTGTTCTTACACTTTCCTCTGTTCTGCTCAGAACTGAAAGCTATAGGGACAAATGAGCCTTCAAAACACAACGTGGATGCCCATATCTCTCTTTTTTGTCTGTGTTTTGCATTGGTTTTGGAGGTCTGTGAGACTGTGTTTTGTTTGCCATGTCCGTCAAAAGTAAACACATCTGGTGATGTGTTTACTTCTCCCTAGGCCCTTCCTCATACTCAGGGAGTTAACTGAGTTGGCTCTTTAATTTCACTGCTCCCAGGGGTGTGTTGTGCACTACAGCATTTTGAATGGATTCATAACATACATGTCATTGCAGGGATGCACTTTCTCTGCTGCATTGTCCCCAGGGTGGGCATTGCTGCAGGTTTTACCTAGAGAGCACAGATGACACCATCAGTTGTACAGATGGCCAGTTCCACATCTGGGCTGCTTTCCTTTTGGCCTTTTTTTCCCCATTTTTTGTGAGATGGAGGCTTGTCACCAAACCATTTTGAGCATGTGTGAGACACTTAACAATATGGTAAATACACATCCCTTATCTTGCCTGACAGAGAAGCTTTCTAAAATCTGGACAGTACTTCAAAACCATGGAGCCCTTTTCCAACAGGCAATCTTTTTGTGCCTAACTCCAGATAGGCTTTGGTTTTCACTACAATAGTAATCTGGTGCATTAGAGTTTTAAGAAATGTATCTCTACCTATTTCCTGGTTTCGCTCACAAAAGATAAATCACTGTGAACATTGCTATTACATGAGATTCGTGCCTTTTGAACTTAAGGTTACACTTAACCTATCTTTGAAACTCATTTTGTGTAAATAAACACAATATTAAATAAAATAGGAGGAATTCACTTCGATTAACAAGAATGTTTAGGAAAGAGCTCAGGGTACAGGAACTGGTGCCTAAGACATGAGAGAACACCTCCTGGTTCTTATGAAGAGCTTCTCTTTGGAAGTTTGCCTTCTCACCAGGGGCTCAGCAGCTTTATGGAGGCATATCCTGGTCTTAGAAAGATATTTCTAAAATGCCTTGTTTAGTTCTGTGTCTGAATCTATAAGGTATGTGGAATCTATCTCTTTTTCATGGTTACAGGCTGATCAGGCAAATAACACCGCTTTGTGCCTATCTGCCTTGTTCACCAGCTCTCTGATCACTGTCCCCATGCAGGTCCTTAATTTCTTCTCACAGAGACCACTTATAAAGAAAGTTAAGACCTGATCTGAGGACTGATATTCACCTGGACCCATGTAACCTGCTAATTACTTTCTTAGAAAATCACCTAGCACTAGAAGAAAGAATAACTGTTCATTGCTCTTCTGAAACCTTCACTTCTTTACCTCCCTGGCACAGAGCTTTTGGTAGCTACTCCAGGGTTAACTGTCTTTCTGCCCAACCAGCCGCTGTTAAATGTTGGCTCTCGAAGACTTTTCTTTTGCCCATTAATCTCAGATCTGGTGAGGCCAGTAAGGCAGGGAGGTGTGCATCTCTGTTTTTACAGTGCTAATGATAGACTTGTAAAGGGGGGGGAGGCTGTTGCTGGGGTTTTGCTATAACACTGTCTCTTTTTGCTGTGCATAGCTGTACTTTGACGTGGTATGCTTGAACTTACAGATCAAAGAGAATTACCAGAATGATCCACTTGTGAATTGTGGGCCATTATCTGTTATTAACTCATCTTGAGCACTGTGGTGAGCAAACAGTAATTTACAGTATGTGATTACATTTCTGCTCACTGTGGTGTGCAGCAGCTGAATGTGTGTGTGATAGCCCATAACGACAAGTGATCTTCTGGAGCTAATTCAAACAGATCTTTGCTAACCTCTACTACTGCTGATCAAGAATTTAATTTACTTCTAATAATTTTGTTTTTCTGCTTCCTGCCCCTCCCACCACATTTAGGAGAGGAGAAGGTTTCACCTTCTGTTTCTCTTCAGTACATGCTTGCTTCCAGGAAAACTTGGAAGTGCAGCACAACAACCTCCTCCAGTTCTCTGCCAGATTTCCTTCAGGATTTAATGATTCAGGTGGCTTCATTTGCTAAATTTTTGCCAAAAAAAAAGTAGTTCTCTACTGACACCATATTATAAAGTTGAGCAAACAGGAGGGCTGGTAAGAGACTTATTTTATTGCCTGGCTCTAGTCACATGACAGATCAGGTTACAAAATACTAATACCCTTGCCAACTCTCGGGATCCACCAATTCCTCTTGCTACTGTTTTAATCCAACCTGTCTTGTCTTTCCCCCCCTTCCCTAATTCCCCCCTTCCCCCCCCCTTTTTTTTTTTAACCTGAGAGCAGGGGTGAGGGAGAAGGCATTAGACTGGGGCAGGAGATACAGTGAAAAGCAAGTATATCATGATTGGGAGTATCCCTTTAGGTCCTTCAGTGTTTGTTCAGCACTTTTTCGCCAGCTGAATAGCTTATTCCCTCTGAGTGTTGGCAGCCTTTGGCAAAAGTAAAGCAATGTCAGCATTCCCCTGTTCCATCTATTTTTTGGAAAAGAATAGTTTAAATTATTCCATTTTCACCTTGTTTGCAAGTTGTGATGAAGGCTTCTCCCCCAGTTGAATTGTGACATTCTGGCTTGAAAAACAGCTTCAAGATCAGGAAGATAAACTAACACACACACACACACACGATTCTTCTTTCTTTCTCTTATGGAAAGAAATTCAGCAATTCAGTGGAGCCACTTCTTTTATTAGCAGTGAGACAAATGTATTTTCAGAAAAATTGCTGATAAAACAACAGATTTGAAAAATGGAAACTTCATGCAGCTGTCTGGAGTTCTTTACAGTGCTTTCCCCTTTGTCCCTTCTTCCAGCACAGATCAGTACCAGAAGCTTTGGTGCTATGGATCACTGCAAGGGATCTACCCAGAGAGCAAGATGCCCAATATCTTCGTACAGTCTCTGATGGTGTAGCTACCCTGCTACTGAGACCTCAGCTACAATAAGGTGGGCATGACTATGTCCACAGTAAATTGAAGGCACACCGCAGCAACAGAGGTAGCTCCTAATAGTGGTATGGGAACTTTGTGCAAAAGGGGAAAAAACTCCATGGTGCTCATCCCACAGGCATCGATGGGTTTTGTTGTGTAAAAAGTATAGAGAATAACTACATATCTTTCTCCACCTTTATGAAAGAAAAGCCATGGTACAGGGAAGTCAGGAGACTGGTTCAAGGTGCAAAACTTCTCTAGTGAATTCAAGGGCCAAAAATCCAGGCGAGAGTTGTTTCAGCTACAAGACCACCCAACTTCTCTTTTGGCAAGAACGAGTGGAAATGCACTTATTCTGCCTTCCAGTGTCTGTGACCATGGTAGCTTCCAAGGGGGAGTATGTTGCAATTGCTTTAGTTTTTCCATTTCTGCTCTTCTTTCACAAGTTGCCTAAAAAGATCTGCAACTCTGCTGCACCGTCCTCCTTCAGAGTTCTCTTGAAACAGAACCTACTCTGATTTCTGACAAAACAATCTCTGGTAATTAGGACTTTGTTATGACTGCTCCTGTTTTTGGGACAACACTCCTTCAACAGGGCAAGGTTAGAGGAAGTGCGTTGCAGCAATGACTCCTTGCATCCACCTGTCTTCACTTGTAGACACTGACTGTAATCTTTAAAGGGCAGGGACCATCCCTTTCTATGATTGTACAAGACTTTGGCCCATCAGCACTTCTGACCATAGCACTGATGATGTCCCCTTAGAACGTCTGTTTTCAGAAGACTTAGATGACATATATTATTCACTCAGTTTTTATACGCTTTTATGTTATGAGAAACAATGTAATTTATTTTTCTGAAGTCCTTCCTCTTTAACTGCAAATAATACAAGTTCAAAAACATCGGGAGGATAGTATCATCCACAGTTAGAGAAAGGCAGTGTTGGATCTCTACACTCGCTTTGACTCCAACATGATGGGAGTTAATTTAATAAACTGATAGATTTTGATAAACCATGGCCGTGTTGTGATGACCTGCTTCTTGGGTATTTGTTTCCTTGTCCTTTAGGTAGTTTCATTTCTGTGTGCAATCACAGCACCCTCTACTGCCTCTTGCTTAACCTGCAAGAGGACAGCAAATGATTAACTCTAAAAAGGACTTTTGGAGTGACTAGGCTGCCTGATTATGAAGTGGTGTTTTATATATGAAACAACACCCCCACCATGAGAATGATAACGCAAGAAGGTATTTCAGTTCTGTCTAGAATGCAATCCTGAGCTCCTAAATGAACTGCACAAATTCTTCAAGCACCTCTCAGCCTGAGAGCAGTTTTTCCCTTTTATCTTTATGCAAGGCATTACCTTTCACTTTCATTAGGTCCACAAAGGAAAAAGAAATCCATTTTCCTAGACAGACAGGTGAAAAGGCACTAGATTAAATGCTTCTTCTGTGTGTTCCCAGACCAACTAACCTGGGCCTGACAGAAAACTCCCCCTTTCCAGAATCTGCCCCTAAGGAGCTTCAAGTGTGAAATGCCCTCTCGTCCCGCCCAGATCTTGGTTTCCTCTGTGCTGCTCCTTGCATAAATCTTGTTCATTTATTCTCAAATCACAGCCTTCACCCTCCAAGCCTTCAGCCAGTCACGCTCGCTAAAGCCATTCACTCCAGCTGTTTCAGCACTTGTCTGGAAATGGTGGCCAGCTGCAGTTCCGTGTTCTCAGGTGAAAATAACGTGGCGGCTCAGGAGCCCCTCCCGGCGCCCGGTGATGCCGAGGCACACAAGGCTTGGCGCACTTACGCCGGTGGACTGGAGGTTGGGAGATACAGATGGCTCACCACCTCCCACTCCCACCGTTCGTGCGGCACCCAGGCAAGCGTCTGGCTGTTCGGCAGGCCGAGGCCTATTCGCGGGCCACCGTTCAGACCCAAGTCCTGGCCGGTGGGTTACGTGAGGCTGCAGAGACACAGCCACTCGGGTGAGACGGCCACGGGCCTCCCGCGGAAGGGCACCCCTTGAGGAGGAGCTGAAGTCCTGGTGCCGCTCCCCGAAGCTGAGTGCACACGAGTTGTTCGGGAAACACCCGCAATTGCGGCACCAGACAGCCGCGGCGGGCATAGCGGAGGGGGGGTGTATAACGGCGGTGGCCGGAGCGGAGCGCCACCGGATTGGCCTTTCCCGCCAGCCTGACCCGCGGATACGCTCGGGGACCACCAGCTCCTCTCCCCCGCAGCGGCACGTAGGGCGCCGCAAGCCTGGCCCGGCAGCCGCGGGGGAAGCGAGAGCAGCGCGAGGCTGACGTGGCGTTCCCCTCGGCGGGGCGGGGCCTCTCCCGCGCGCCCCGCCCCCTCAGCGCCAGGCGCTCCCGCCCGCTCCGGGCCTCCAGCGTCGCGAGCGGCCTTCGGGGCGTGGCCTCGGCGACGGCCCCGCCTCGTGCCCCGGTGCGCGTGCGCCTGTGGGCGTGAGCGTGCGCGAGGCGCTTCCGGCCCGGCGGTGCAGGATGGTGCTGCTGGAGAGCGAGCAGGTGGGCCCGGGCTGCAGCCCAGCTCCCGGACGGGTTCTGGGGACTCGGCGGCTCGGCGGCCGCGTGGGGCGTGCCCTGTGCTGGTCGCTGTGGGAGGGGGGCCCCGCAAGGCCCCGGGATGCGCCAGGCCCACGCAGGGCCGTCCCCTCGCCTGCCCCGGCGGCGTGGAAGCGGGGGCGGGGAGGAGCATCGTTGTACCCGGAGACGTGGGCGGGGGGGGGGGGGGAGCAGGAACCCTGGGGCCGCGGTATGTCTGGGGGGTTAGACCTCATTTTCCGGACTCAGAACCTCGGGCTGGGCCGCGGCCGCTCCTGACTCAGACCTCGTGTCACACAGCCTCAGCGTGGGGAATACCGGGAGTTCTCGGTGCTTGTTCCCTCGGGACTGGGAGAGCCCGGCCTGTGGTAACAGCGCCACCGGAGCGAGGCCGGGACAGCGAGCCGCTGGGCTGCACACGGAGGTGACAGGAATGCCTGTGTGGTGGCCTCCAGACAAGGATGGGATCTTTTTCTCTTGCAGTTCCTGACAGAACTTACCAGACTCTTTCAAAAGTGCAGAACTTCAGGGAGTGTTTTCATAACGCTGAAAAAATGTAAGTTTTAAGTCTTACTGGATGAAGTTTTGATTACGTTAGTGCTAGGTTAATGGTTTGGCTTGATGATCTTAAAGGTTGTTTCCAACCAAAACGATTCTATGCTTCTAAAGAAGTGTTAATCCAAATCAAACTTACGGCGTTGTTAGCATGTATTTTAAAAGATGCAGTTGTAATTCAAAGTATCTGAAGACAAGAGTAGCCTATGGACAAATCGATCATCTTAGCTGCAGTACTAGTAACCTTAAGACTGTATTTCAAACTGCAGGGAATATTGAGACTTCCTTATTATTAAACGATAATTGGAAATCCATTCATTTCTATAAAAGAATTCTAGTGTTGCTTTTATATGTTTCTCTGGTTTCTGGCTAGCGGGCTCTAGTTGAGAAGTGTCCTAGGCTGCAGTTGGACAGGCAACGAAAACATACTGCTGCTGAAGGAGGCAGTTCATACAGCATGTCAGGGGAAGGATTTACATTTTTTTCCTGGCAGTTGCAGTTTATGGAACAAATCCTTCTGGGACAATAGAGGAAGGGGTTGTGAACAATTTGGCAGGAATGTCAGTTCAGATGGCCTTAAATTCCAAGGTGTTTTACACATCTTCTCCTGTGCAATTATTAACATCTCATGTCAGGAGGCATCCAGTGATTTTAGTGAGATATGAATAAACATTGTCTTTCAATACAGATGATGGCCGAACAAAGCCAGTCCCACGCAAAGGCCACGTAGAAAGTTTTGAACCAGCAGACAATAAGTGTCTTCTAAGAGCAACTGATGGAAAGAAGAAAATTAGCACAGTGGTAAGTGATAACTTTGGGTTAGAAAGATTAGTGGCCCTACTTGTCTTTTATGTAATGCCACATGTTTTAAGTGAAATGAGAACTACCCTTTAATTCCAGAGAAACCACATGGTAGCTACACACACCACTGAAGTTGGGCTGTTGCACTTATGTGAAGTCTTAATGCTTACTCAGCATTACAAATGGAATGGTAGTTCATAGTGTTGCTCTGTACGCTAAATTTTGCTTCAGAATGGTATTGCAGGACAGCAGAAAGGGATCCTGCTTGGTTTCACCAACCTTGGCTGTTGTGATTTGAGTGAGGTGAAATTGTTTGGAGGGAAGGGGGAGACTGCTCCCAGAGACATGGGCAGATATGGAACCTGCAGTATAAGGACAAATGGTGTGGCTCCAAGGAGAATAAAGGTCTTGCAGACTTACACTCCAGCCTCAGGTGACAAAGAGGTAGTTTCCTATAGACCACGATGGAATTACTGGAGGTTCTTAGAACCCAGGAAAGAATTGGATGTTCCCAGGGTGTGAAACAGTAGGAAAGGGATCCTCGTTTCCTGGCAAGAATGTGTGGGCATGGCTAGACTTCTAAGCCTGCATCATGCTTAGCGTACCTTTTTTTTTTCTTTTCCTTATTTACAGAGCTGTATGTATTTCAGGAAATGTTGAAGTTGAAAACCTGATGTGTTTTTACTTAGAATGAGACTGGGAAAGGCTTTAGCTGACTCTCTGATGTAACCCAAGGAAAAACGTTAGTTTAAGGAATGGCTGAGAGAATCTGGGCTACAACGTATTTCTATGGCCCTACAAGTAAATAAAACCTTTCTTAGAATGTTTTCTTCACATTCTTCCTATTTGAAAATATGCATTTGGGAGAAATGGTGTCCAGAGGATTCTAAATTGATGAGGTCCTCTGACATGTCAGTACAGCCTACCTACCACTGAATGTGACAAGTTGATCCAACTGCTGCTAAGAAGACTAGATGGTCACTGGTGGGTAAACACGTAAATATACTTGGTTTTTAATAGAAGGCAGTGTTTTCTTGGTTAACCTCCAGTATTGCTTTTGTAGGTGAGCTCAAAGGAAGTAAATAAATTCCAGATGGTAAGTTTTGTATGCCTTTTATCTTCCTTTTCTGTAGGTATTGGGGGGTGGTCAGTAGGAAGCATTGCACTGCTGTGAATGGGTTGATTCAGTGCTGAACTGCCATACAGATTAACCTCAGACAACCCATCTGTGCATTTGTTAAAAAAAAAAAATCCTGTATTTTATCTAACTTTCTGCATTGCTTTAGGAACAAAGTTTCCCAGGGTAGGGTGTAAAAGCATCTGTCTCTGAGAAGATGCAGATACCTTTCCTCTAGCATTATTTAAAATGTTACCTCTAGTATATAGTAATTTATTTATTTCTTCTTTTAATGGTTCCAATTATTGTTTCAGGCATATTCAAATTTGCTGAGAGCTAACATGGATGGCTTGAAGAAGAAAGACAAGAAAAGCAAAAACAAGAAGAGTAAAGCAACACAGTGACAGAAGAATGTCCTACTGTCCCTGTTAGAGACTTGATCCTTGCTCAAAGCAAAGTCCATTTCTTTTTGAGTTACTACTTGTCTTTGGCTTTCCTTCCAGCAGGATACTGGGATATGATCAGTACTTTTGTTTAAACTGAAAACAAGGTGCTTTCTGTGGACTGTTGTATGGCAGGAATATTTACAGGTTTTTACTGAAATAGCTTTACACTCAGCTGCCAACTAGTTTTGTACTTACACTGCTGTTTGTTTTGTGTTATACAAGTGGGCAGTGCAAAACCTGTTTGGGAGTAACACAGGGTGAAGGGAAATGCACCGTACCAGGAGCAAAAAGAGACTGGAGCAGGAGTCTGTGACAGATGCCCAGACTTAAAGATAAGCCTCAGTAGTACTAGGGAAAGCGGGTGCCAACATACTGTCAGAACAGCAGCTTTCTTGTTTGTGTCTTACTTTGAGGGACATGTCTTACGATGCAGTGCAGATACCCCTAAGGCAGAGCTCTTGCAGAGCCAGGCAGCTGTGCCTTTGCTCCATGCTGATCCAGCTGTGTTGACCCTGGCTCAGGATGAGGGGAGGGTAGGACTCTCATGTTCCCTTCAGACATGGCTTAAAAATGCTCATGTCACCTAAACTTTTTTTTTTAAAGCTTTGTTTTTCAGTATAGTCAGGGATCTGGATTTCCCCATACGTCATCTTAAAGTAGTTCCTTCATATGAGCAGATGTAAAAAACAAATACTTAATTGTTCCTATTAAACACAATGAGAAATTGATTTGGTTGTAATGACTGATGTGACTTGTCTTGGTGAATGGCCAGGACTGCTACAGGTACCTGTGCCTTTAGGACTGGCTACCCTGATGCTACTTTGTGTGCTGCTGTTACAGCTTTCACAGTCGGCAGAAGCTCTTGGTTTTGTCTTTGAAGTTCGCTCTTTATATACTTGCACTTTGTCTTCCTCTTTACTACAGTAAAAGGGCAGGAAAAGTAAGTAGGTATTTCATAACGCAATGAGCCTGCAGTGCTAAAGGCCATCGTTTGAGTTAGAGGAAGAAAGATGAGATAAGCTGTTTAAATGGAAGGCACCAGGTGGAGAAGGTGGGGAGGGACGGTAACCACTATACTTCTAGAAATCCCTAACGTTTCTACATACTCACTCCAGTATTACAAGTAGTTTGCTGTGAAATATAACACACAGTTAACGATGGCAGCTGTAACTCACCTCCAGATTTGCTCAGCTTCACTCTTCCTGACGGGGTTGCGTTACAGTTTAGCTCCAAGATGGTAATTACAAGATTCCCATCATTACTATGACTTTAACTTCAAACTTAATCTGTCAACCCATGTGAAGAAAACTAGCTCAAAAGTTTGGTTATGCCTCTAGCACGTGCAGGTTACTGTTTGTCTTAGAAGTCTTAGGTTTATGTCCTTCGGGTCTGAAACAAGTTTTTCCTATATCAGGTCTTATTTCATCTCCCAAGAAGCTGCTGCTTGATTTGAATGCAAAAGTACAGGCAGGGCAAGGATAGGCAGCCAGGCTTGCAACAACTCTCTCAAGTTGAAATCTACCATTTTTTACACAGAAATCAAAATAATAGGTTTAAAAACAACGTAACACAAAAAGCTTGTAAAGCATCTATTAAGAAGGCTCAGTAGCCAAACCTTTTATTACATAAAAACCCTTCAAAAAAGTTTAAAAGTTAAGAGTTGAAAAGTAATTCATCCTCTCTAATCCTTGAACTGAGTTTCTTATTTCAGTACTACTGTTGCATGTTGGTATAAAAGGCATCCTGAAACTATTAAAAAAAAAGTAGTTTTACACCTGCTGGTAATCTCTTGTGGCATAAGGGGCAACAATAACATGCTAATACATATCTGGCTGTAGTCAGACTTACTCCTTAATTGCCTATAAAACATTTATTTCCACTTTTTGACATAAATTTACAGTTTTATATTACATTAAATTCAGTCTGGACACATAAAAAGGCATTAGTTGCTTGTCTTGCATTATGACTGCTTTTTGAAATTCCTTTTGACAAGACACTGTTGCCTGTGAGTAAAACCATCCCAAAAAGATGCTTTAAGCACTAAAACAAAACCTTGTATTCATCTCGGTAACTGTACAGGATAAGTGCAGGAACCCTGCGGAGGGAAGAAAAAGAGACTTTAATCTTTGAAACTGCAGGTTGAAAAGCTACAACACCTGTGGCAAATCTTAGCAATAAGCTAACAGCAAAGATTGACTAGAAAAGCAGTAAGTCTTTTAGTTCCTTTGGCTGTGACTGAAATTTTTGCCGTCACTCTCTGTCCCATGTATCTGGCCTATTAAGTTTTCATTTAGTGACCTGAAGGCTTATTGCCTAAGCAGTGTTGTGCACACAGGCATCAAATGGGAAAGGAAGACTTTATCAGGGACTGCATTACATTCACACCCAACATTGTATGAAAGATTGTCAGTGGTAAGTTGGTACGTTTGCTCAGAGCCTTGTGAGCCCTGTGAATATCGAAAAAAAAAGTTGATTGATACTTAGTTGCCTCAGTTAAAATTGGCAAACTTGAAGCAATTTTGGTGCATCTCTGAGAAAAAGGAATAAAATTTTTAGTCTTATTTAAAGGTTAAGTCATACCTTCAAGCTGAACATTAGTTTAAGAAAATTCATGATAAATGAAACCCACAATAGGATGTAAATACCCAGGTCTCACTTAACTGTACTAGTAAATGCAATTAGAGGCTTAAAACTAGATGTGGCCAGACTACCTGTTTCAGCCTTGCCAGAATCCAACAGGGAGACTACGACTGGAACATAAATGTTCTTATACTTGGAAAACAGAATCAGGTTTTACTGTACATGTTGGGAGAGTATGCATCATGTTTGCTTAAAGCTGGGCAGTCTGTCAGCTGTGCCAGATTCCCATTGTTTTCCTTCAAAGCAGGAGGAATTAACTGTGCTCTTGGGTTTTAAAAGGCAAGCTGAGTTGCTCCCATGAGGGTTACTATGTACTAGAATAGCAGTATACCTGAATGTATATAGTTGTTTGCTGTTCAGTTTTATGAACAAAGCAGCAAATGGGATCCCAGTGGGAATACATTTTAGAATTTCTTGAAAAGGCTTATAAAAAATGAAGAATTTACATTCTACAACAAGTGAGGATTAAATGATAGGCAACCTCCTCCCACAGTACTCATGGAACTGTGCACGTTTCCTGAATATTTCCTTTTTTTGTTCAGGGAGAGGGAAAGGGGAGGACAAATGAAGAACAGCTTATTTGGTAAAGTTTGAATGCAGAAATAATTGAGATGTTTTGTGTACCTCTAAGAGCTTAACCAAATTACCTCTTTTCCATTTTGATATTGTAAATTTCATCACAAATTGCTTGTAAGTATGAACATCTCTGTTTTGGCCATCGTGACATCAGTTGTCCCACAGTAGCATCAAAGGCTTGTTTATCTCCATCAAACTAAGAAAAAAATAGACAAGGAACAACAGTACAGTCTTACATTCTCTCGTGAAGAAAATACTTCTAGTAAGATTCAGTCTTTGGCAGGAACATTGTGTAATGTCAATTCTCCTTAATTAAACAGGTTTCAGACAGAATTCATATAAATAACACGTGCAACTTGATTATTTTTTTTTTAAAGAAAAATTATTAAGAATTTAGTGCTCAGTTTCTTAACACAGATAGTTTAGCCATAAAAAAGTATAAGCAATGAAAAGGGCTCTACCAGTTTTGCACTGCTGGCTAGAGTGTGAAAACTGTGCTGTTAAGGGTGGTCAAAAGTCACTGATGCAAGCTGATCATGTGCTTTATTTTTTAAGTAAAAGGTGATAAACTGTCGTCATGATTTGGACAGACTGGATAAAATTAAGTATTTTGAAAATGTTTAAAAATATTTCACTGGGTTCTGATAACCAGCCAAGCACTGCTTCAGAGCAGCAGATGTAAGGTATGAAGGTACTAAATCCACTTCCAGGCAGGATGCCATTCTTGAGTTAGTTCTTTTGAAGAGTGGGGAGGCATCCATCTCTCCAGTAACAAGTTCTGACTTTAAAGCTACTGCCTAAAGCTACTTCCAAACCTACTTCTTGGAGGAAAGAAAAGAGCTTTGTCTTTGGTGGGTTTTTTTCACCTCATTAAGTAGTTTCCGAGTCATTAAAGGTGTTGGTGTAAGATTTACATATCCCTTTTTTATCTTTGCTTTACTAAGAGATGTTCAGCTACTCAAAACAATGCCTCTGTTTTTTGGGTCCTCCTTCATTAACAGCCTCAAGAAACACCTTGTTGAAACTGCTATTAATACTTAATGGTTTCTGAAAATGAGCAGTAAGACAATTTTTGTTCACTGTTCTTGGGGAAAAACAAACTGAGCTTTGGGTTAGGATTTCTTTATTGTGTCGTGTATTACTTGGGCTTTTGACAAAAAGATTTTTCTAGCCTCAGTCAAGCTCCTTGGGTAAAAATAATCCTTTCAAATTTAAAAAAATAATTCAAACTCCTTGAATGCGAAAAAACTACAATGGGTGAATGAATGAATGGAATTACATTCCACTTCATTAGGAACAGAATTTATCATATATTGTTCCATTAGTTTTAACAACAGTACTGAATTGCTTACCTCTAATGATAATAAGTGTATCACAGTTGCTTTTGGCAGATCTACCTGTAAAAATATCAAGAAATCAATACTTAACACAGTTCTGTTACCAGTTTGCCAACTAGAGATCACCTATACTGAAGGGAGTCATACTTTCTGATTTCCAAAGCAGCTCTTGTGCTGATAGAACTGGCTATTTACTAGGGTTTTAAGCATGTTACACAAATTGTTAATTAAAGATTCTATTATGAAAAGTTCTAAACAGGCCTAGGCAAATAGGCAGTATGTTTCCTGAAAAGCATATACCATTTTCAAGTCCCCTGTGACATGGTCAGCAAAGTCTAAAAGCTATTGCAAACAAATGCTATGTTGGTTTAAATGTAAGAGCAAATCTATCAGGATCAAGTTATTAAATCAACCACAGTAGTTATCATAAGTACAGCTTAAGAATTTACAACTAAATACATGTTATATTTTCTTCTATGCAACTGTCCAATACACACTATCTGAGATACTCAAGTATTAAATAAACATGCCATGTGTCTTGTTTAACAAGAAGTTTGATTGATTCATTTGGTATCTAAAGTGAAGCTGCTGGCAGTAGTTTGTTCCAGATAGCAACTGCATTATCAATTCAATGAATAATTTGAAAATAATTCAGGCTTCAGCCAAATACTTACTGCTAAAATCTCGATCTCACTTGTTTTCTGTTGCAGGCTAGAAATAAATGTCTGAAGTCTTGTTTGCACCTGCCAACACAAGATGGGCAAAAATAAAATACATTGCTTGTCTGACACAGGTTGGGAACACTTACTTTCTATTTCATAGATCATGAGAACAGAAGAGGCTGCTTCTAACCAAAGATGAAGAACTACATAATATTTAAACCAAAATTCACGTTTAATATCACTTTCAGTAACAATTCCACACCAATCCTTGATGAGTGGACAGGAAGGAGGCTGGGGTTGAGCCACTCCTGCAGCGATGGGTGAAGACTTGATAGTACTGGTAGTGTACTAATGCAGCAGACAGAATGCACCTTCTGATGGGAATTCTCGCACATGTAGTTAAAAATTGCCTTTCTGTTTCTGGGTGTTAAATGAGTTTTCAGAGAATGCGAGAGCCTGTGATTGGGTACAATGAATCAGCTCTAGAAGGGCGACTGATTTGAAAGCCAAACCAAAGTACAGGTTACACCTTCTAACACTTCTCAAGAGCAAGCCAGTAATCTCACAAAGATAAGCACTTTACAAATGTAGTTGCAGCCTTGCACTACATTGTGTTTTGACCCTTGGAAAGATGCTTTCATGTATTAAAAATCCAGAAGCAGCAAGTGTGTTTAGCTCCAAGCTCAGAGGGTAACATCCACTTCTTTATTTAGGTTCCAAGAACTATTTACAGGAGGGACTTTTTTGTTCCACACCTAAATTTGGACTCAAATCGGGATATGATTACAGTTCTGTTTACCAAGTACTCTAAATATCTCAAAGTCAATAATCCTAAATGAGCAAACTCCTGACATTTGTTTGTAGCATAATTTAATATTTTCTAAATTGTTAGAAAGTCACGTTTCAGGCAGGGTGTTTTGTTTTGTTTTAATAAGCAATTTTTTTCTTAGGCCTTTGAGACAACATAATGAAATACATAGAGTATCTGTTACACACATATTACAAATCAAAAACTATGCTGAACTTGCACCTTTAATAGACTGCAGCATTTATTTAAGAAAAAAAAAAAAGGGATATTCCGGAACCATGGCTCCTATTAAAGTAAGATTTCTAATATATGTATAATGATGGCTGAGCCAGAACAATGTCACATATAACGCCCAAGATCCAAAATGTTATAAAAAAGGTGGTCTTTGCCTTCAGCCTTTTTAGTTCCTAGTCTCATTTATAAATGAAGAATGTACTTCTGTAAATTAGGTGATTCTACTATTCAGTAACTTGTAAGGATCACTTCTTAGTAACTACTTGATGTGTGTGTACCTGAATTTCTTGACGACGCCTGGCACTGGCAGATAATTTTTCAGGAGCTATAACACTAACATTAGGCACTACAAGAGTTCCATGTGATTCAAATGCACCTAAAATATAAACATACAGTTTAAAATTTTACTCTATGTAAGAAGTAGCAAGAAACAGAAAACTCAAAAATACTACGAAACTAATATCTGTATAGCATAGGGTTCATAAAGTATTTAAAAAAACCTGGTCAGTCAAGTAGTTGAGAAAGTAAAATGTGCATGTAAAAATACTCAAATGCTCACTTATGACTTTGATGGACTGGTTTGTAAGACTGAGAATTTGGTACTTTAAATCAGTGTTCCCTGAAACTAATAAAAGGTTTGCCGAGTTTTGCAGAGGAATATATCATACCTAATATTAAAAAAAGAAAAGCTATTACAAGAATAAGGCAGCTATTTAGTGGTCAGTGCCATAGCAGAGGCAATGACAAAAACAAACAATAAATCCCAGTTCCCCCAAATAACAATAATTGAAATCTGAAATGGCTTATTTTGAAATCCAAATTGCCATTTCTGGTAATTGCACACACACAAAACCCAAACCCCAAGTTAAGCATGTCTCACCACTAACAATCACAGGTCACATAATCTTTCATCAAGAAGACATTTAATTTCTCCCCAGCTAGGAAACGTTAATGGTTTTTGGCTCTTCCCCCTTCTGAATCACTGCATCACCGAATGCTTGTATGGGGAATATTCTGACTGTTGGTCTGAGCACCTACTTTGTTAGTTTGGAGAAAATTTAAGTTTCAGATCACTTGGAACAACTTTTGAGATAAGGAGGAAGTGTCTCTAACTAGAGGCATTGCTAGAAAACATTTTCTTGCTCTGACTTTGGCAATGCTTTTAAAATTTATGTTCTGGCAATATTTTCTTATAAAACAGTTTTTAAGCAGAACGAGAAACAGTTTATCTAGAGACTCAGTACCTGAAATATTAGTAAATGATCCCTTTTGATTTGGTACTGAAAGATTATCTGAGCTTTCTCTAAAAATAAACAAAGACAGTTAGTGAAACAACTTTACAATAATGCAGAAATACTTTAATAATATATGGTTTCAGCTTATCATACAAATATACTTATTGCATTCCAATAGATAAATTTATGGAGACTGCCCAGCACATATCTGCAGATTAAATTCTGTTCTGGAACAGGCACAAAATTATATTACAAAATCATATCTAAATGCAATCTTTGCTTCCTATGGAGAGAAAAAAAATGTGCTCCCCATCATGCAAGCTTGTAGATCTTAATACTAGAATGTATTGCAAGAATATTTTCTCTGAATTATTAGTTTAATCTACAACTTCTTACAGATTTCAGTGAGATAATACTGAAGTATAGAAGTAATGTTTATACTTAAGATCACACATAGTCAAAGAAGCTTTCAATAATGATCATACAATGGTTAAGGTAGGAAAGGACCTTAAAGATCATCAGGTTCCAACCTCCCTGCTATAAGCAGGGACACCTCACACTAGACCAGGCTGTGCAAGGCCTCATCCAACCTTGCACACCCCCAGGGAGGGGGTTTCCACAACCTCCCTGAGCAAGGTATTCCAGTGCCTTACTACCCTCATGGTGAAGAATTTCTTCCTGATGTCTAACTGAAATCTATCCTATATTGGTTTGGATTACTTTCCATATTCAGGATTCATTAACAAATAAATTTGACTGTTATTATAATCATGGTTACTCCATTTCTCTGTTTAGTACTGCTAAATAAGGCGTTTTCTATATTGTGTTCTCAGGATCTAGAAATAAGGTAATTTTATAAGTAATTGTTTTCTTTCACAGCTTTTAATAGATGCTGTAGATCTGTCACAAACCACATGAGAATTAGTTTAGTTGCAAAGTTAAATGCCTAGACTGGCTGAGGCCATAAAAAGAGCATGAAGAGGTGTGTAGCAGATGTCAACCACCTGCACAAACTACTGCCTGAGTTAAGCATTTCTCAGCTTAATGATTTCCTTTAATGTTAAGTCTATTCAGAAATAGTATTCAGAATTCCAGTTTGTATGAATAAACCGTGTCTGTTCCTGCTGCCAGTACAGACATACATGAACACATAGATGTGTATAATTATATATTTACAAAGGGGTATGTGTGAGTAACAACTACAGTGCTTATGCACACAGGTGTGATTGTAGCCTCTCCTGTGATTTCCATAATAATTTCTATCGGTGACAATAAATAGTAATTTAAACAAAGACAGGATGATGGGCTCTTGCTGTGTACCCCAAGTCTCTGCCAGGCATTATTTTCACTTGTGCCAGCCAAAGTGTACAGGTGTGCTGCAGTTACACCTTCATTGTTACCGTGTCAGCACTGCCTCAGAATGGAGGATTTGCTGCTTTAATTCTTTGATTATGCAGTATACAAATGTAACAGACTTCTGGTCAGTAACAGGGACTTGTAGGCAGTCCTGCCATACAAGCAGGTGTTCCAGCAGCACATGAGCTAAATAACCAGAGGGCCTTTTCATTTATGAAGTGCTATGTAACAGCAGCCAGGGAAATCAGTCTCTTCAGCTCAACAAAATTCTATAACCAAGCCTTTGCATTCTTTTCCCCTCAAAAGGCTCTTAATCAAATAAAATCAAGGTTTAACTATGTGTATCTTAAAATTATTTCATTAAAACAAACATACACTTCTGATTTTTACTATTCACATTGATACATTATCCTACTTACCTACTACATCTTTCATCACAGATTTTAGTTTTCAGTTTCTGGATCAGATGATCTACTAAGTCAGATTCTAAAATCCTTTTCTCCGTCTGTCTGTCCTTTTCAAAGGATTTCACCTATGGTGTAGTTCAGTAGTTCTTAAAATTGTTAAAATGGTATATGGATAAACTTCTCAAATTCAATCAAAATCAAACTGGATTATTCACCCATTAAACACGAAGCAGTCAAAGGGAGGAAGCTATCATCATTACCAATCAATCACTGCCAATTAAATCTTTGACTAGGTATTTTTTTTTCAACCAACTGCTTTCCTCTGCATTCCCAAAGTTTAAACTAGCTTGAGCTTGACAACTTGTATTTAATATGCAATAGTTTTTTAACAAAATGGTGTATAGGTGCAAATACCATATTAATGAAAGTGTATTTGTTTTGGGGCTTTTTTTTTTTTAGTTAAGGAATTATATTGGAATAAGGCTTGTCTTTTAGCTTGCAAGAGTTAGACTCAAATGTTCAAAACTGCTCCATCTTCACTGGGAAGAGATTAATCAGTAACGCTATTTGCCTCATTAGCATGTTCTTTTTTAGTTTTGCTGCAATAAAGCTGTATTTACAAGAATGCCCTGGAATAGTCTTCTGTAAGACATATCACACTCTTATTACAAAAAGCTACTTATTTATACAGTTATTGCACAGTTATTTGCCATTTCTGTTACACTGACAAGGAGAGTAACAAGTGAAACATATTTTAGCAACACACATTGGCTAGGTAACATAGCCAGGCCAGATGCTGTCAAATGGTTACTTTTTTTCAGTTAAAGAATGCATCTTTATTCAAATAATAAAGATCTTTTTCCTAATTAATCAAGAATATTTTAAAACTTTTAACTTCTAAAAAGGTACCAGAACAACAGGCTGCAGAGCACGGAGGTGATAATTCATGTTGTGACACAGTTGTCTTTCCACCTTAGCCTCAGCTTACAGAGATGAGGAGTGTAGTTCAGACTCTGGCCATTTCAACTACATGGATTTTTTTATATGTATGTTTTAGTTTTTGTTTTGTAATGTGGAAAGCTGTCAGCTAATTCACTGTGTAAATTCAAAGAAATTAGAGCCAAATAAACCTTTTTTTACTTGAAGACACTCTGATGACTCAAAGTCAAGCAATGTTTGCACTAGTTTTTGGACTTGCCTAGGCAATGAGGTCGGTGAGTAACAAGGTTATGGAGGGATAAAAAGCAGGCTTCTTCCAAAAATCCTTCTACTACTTCACAACTGAAACTGTATTCACCCAAATTCCAACTACTTAAATATTTTATTGAAAATAATCTTTATCTTAAACAAAGCAAAAATATAGACTATGTAACACAATTGACATCCTCTGGTCCCACATTTACCTTCACGTGACTTCCTTCTTTATCTGATACGAGAGCCACATATGTAATCCCAGAGCATCTGCAATATTCCTGCAGTTCTTCCTGGGACTAATGTGGGAAGAAGGGAAGGGGAATGGGATAGAAATTTTAGAGATAAGAAATGGTTTACTTAAGTAATTGGAGTATACTGTCCTTAATTAAAATAACATGCAGCAGTTATGCTGGTCACAGAAACTTCTGAGCAAGGAAAGTTTCTTAACAAGTCTAGGAGGTGAAACTGCTTTATGCACCTATTTATCTACCTAATCCTCCTTAAAAATGGAAATCGAAGTCTACACTAGAGACAGAGAATGCCTAGGCTCTGGGGTCATGGCTCTCACACGGAAGGGCTAGCTGGATCTACAAGTGCAGGGTCTAGTTAACTATCTGCAGCTTTCAGTAATGACTCAGTTTTGCACGACTGGTACTCTGTCCTGACAGCTGATGCCAGCTGGGTTTCCTGTAAACCCAAGGCTGACTAACATCATTCTCAATACTGAGCTTCCTGAAGGGCTTGCTACGCTGACTTAGCAGTGGGTTGTGGGGCAACATTAGACAAAGGCAAGAACTACTCAAATCTTCATTCCTTAAGAACAGCAAGATGACAACCCAGGGTGATCATAGGAAAAGCATAATGACATGGATTTGTTTCCAATTCTGAGGGACTAAAACTGTCAGAAATGTTATGGCAAATGATTACAAAAAATTCAGCCAATCGAGTGAGCTCAAAACTGTGTGCTCTGCAGCACATGATTCTGAATGAGCAACTCCAGTGTTTCTTTTGTTAGTCACCAACTAGCATACTTAAAGGTGAACCAGGCTCATAATCCTCAGACAACTGCCGCTAGTATTAAAAGGGACTTTGGCATCTCCAGTGAGATAGCAGTGGGCAAGAGGTCTGTTTGGTTTTACCCAGAGGAAAAACAGGCACAACTCAGCTTGCCACTTTTTCTCCTTCCTACTACACATCTCTACAGGGACTAAGTGGGGGTTGCATAGAGCATCCAGTAGCTCAGTTCACTAAACTGAGTTTCCAACAGTAGAATATGTCAGTATTCCCTCTGAACCTAATAGTCTTCAACCATCTGGATATATATGCCAGCCAGACCCTTCCTACAGGGAGGTCTGCTGCCTCCCTGGGGCTCAGATTAGGGAGATAACCAGGAAACTGCCTGGTCTGCTACAGCCCTCAGATGACTACCCTCTTTTGACCTTTCAGGGAAGCAGTGATGAGATAGAGAGAAGTCGTCCAAGGGCAATGAAGAAAGATTTCAGGCCCTCAGGATGACTGGTCAAGCGATCAGGAGTATAAGTTGTGTTCTCCTCTATCCCTCCAGTTGCAGGGAATGATGAATGGGTAAACAAGACGACCCACCAGATCAATGCCTGGCTCCAACCCTGGTGCTAACAGCAGGACTTTGGGTTTTTTGACCACGGTTTGATTTACAGGACACCGGGCTTGCTGGCAACGGATGGGAAAACCTGATCTCACAGGGGGAAAAGGGTACCAGGGCAAGAGTTAGCAGGGCTCATGGACAGGGCTTTAAACTAGCCTTGAAGGGAGAAGGGCATAAAACCAGGCCCACCAGAGATGAGCCTACGGGTGAAGGGCCAAGGATGGGGGTGAAATTGATAGCCCAGCTCAAGTGCATCTACACTAATGCACGTAGCATGGGCAACAAACAGGAGGATCTGGAAGCCATCATGCAGAAGGACAGCTATGATGTAGTTGCCATCACAGAAACATGGTGGGATGACTGTCAAAACTGGAATGCTGCAATGAATGGGTATGAGCTCTTCAGAAGGGATAGGCAAGGAAGGAGAGGCAATGGCGTGGCTCTGTACGTTAGGAAGTGTCTCGATTGTATAGAGCTTGATTATAGTGATGATAAAGTTGAGTGTTTATGGGAAAGGTTGAAACGGAAGGCAAATAAGGCAGATTTTGTGCTGGGAGTCTGTTATAGACCACCCAGCCAGGACAAGGAGGCAGATGAAGTATTCTGTAAGTGGCTGGCTGAAATCTCGCCATCGCCAGCCCTTGTTCTGGTGGGGCACTTCAACCTACCAGATGTCTGCTGGAAATACAACACAGCAGAGAGCAGGCAGGCCTGGAGGTTCCTTGAGTGTGTGGAAGATAACTTCCTGACACAACTGGTAAGTGAGCCTACCAGGGGAGGTGCCTCACTGGACCTCCTGCTCCAAACAGAGAAGGACTACTGGGAGATGTGGTGGTCAGAGGCCATCTTGGGCTTAGTGATCACAAAATGGTGAAGTTTTCAATTCTTAGTGATGTAAGGAGGGGGTTAGCAAAACCCCCACCTTGGACTTCCAGAAGGCTGACTTTGGCCTGTTCAGGACATTGGTTGAGAGAGTCCCTTGGGAGACAGTCCTGAAGCACAAAGGCTGGATGCTCTTCAAGAAGGAAATCTTAAAGGCCCAGGAACAGGCTGTCCCCATGTGTCATAAGATCAAAGGGCAGGGAAGATGGCCAGCCTGGTTGAACAGGGAGCTTCTGCTGGGACTTAGGAAAAAAAGCAGGGTTTACCACCTTTGGAAGAAGAGACGGGCACCCCAAGAGGAGTAGAGAGATCTTGTTAGGTCATACAGAGAGAAAATTAGAAAGGCAAGAGCCCAGCTGGAGCTCAACTTGGCCACTGACCTAAGGGACAACAAAAAAAGCTTTTACAAATACATCAAGAATAAAAAAACAGCCAGGAAGAATCTCCACCCCTTACTGGATGTGGGGGGGAACGTTGCAACCAAGGATGAGGAAAAGGCTGAGGTACTTAATGCCTTCTTTGCCTCTGTCTTCAATAGTCAGACCAGCTACCCCCAGGGCGTTGGGCCTCCTGAGATGGAAGATAAGGACAGAGAGGAGAACATCCCCCATAATCCAGCAGGAAGTAGTTAATAATCTGATTCTGCACCTGGACACTCACAAGTCTGTGGGGCCTGATGGGATCCACGCTAGAGTCCTGAGGGAGTTGGCAGGGGAGCTCACTAAGCTTCTCTCCATAATTTACCAACAATCCTGTTCAACAGGGGAAGTCCCAGATGACTGGAGGCTGGCTAATGTGACGCCCATCTACAAGAAGGGCCAGAAGGAGGATCCGGGGAACTACAGGCCTGTCAGCCTGATCTCAGTACTGGGAAAGATCATGGAAAGGCTCATCTTGAGTGAGCTGCAATGGCAAGTGTAGGGCAGCCAGGGGATCAGGTTCAGCCACCATGGGTTCAGGAAAGGTAGGTCTTACTTGACCAACCTGATCTCTTTCTAATGACCATGTGACCCACCTACTGGATGAGGGGAAGGCTGTGTATGGTGTATTTGACACTGTCTCCCTCAGCGTTCTCCTGGAGAAGCTGGGGAATCATGGCATAGACAAGTGTACTCTTCACTGAGTAAAAAACTGGCTGGATGGCCAGGCCCAGAGAGTTGTGGTAAACGGGGTCAAATCTAGTTGGTGGCTGGTCACCAGTGGTGTCCCTCAGGGCTCAGTTTTGGGGCCAGTCTTGTTCAGTATCTTTATCAATGATCTGGATGAGGAGATTGAGTGCACCCTCAGTAAGTTTGCAGACGACATGAAATTGGGTGGGAGTGTTGATCTGCTTGAGGGTAGGAAGGCTCTGCAGAGGGACCTGGACAGGCTGGATCAATGGGCCAAGGCCAATTGTATGAAGTTCAATAAGGCCAAGTGCTAGGTCCTACATTTCAGTCATAACAACCCCAGGCAATGGTACAGGCTTGGGGAGTAGTGGCTGGAAAGCTGCATGGTGGAGAAGGACCTGGGGGTGCTGGCTGACAGCCGGCTGAACATGAGCCAAGAAGGCCACAGCATCCTGGCTTCTATCAGGAATAGTGTGGCCAGCAGGAGTAGAGAAGTGATCATGCCTCTGTACTCAGCACTGGTGAGGCCACACCTCAAATACTGTGTTCAGTTCTGGGCCCCTCACTACACGAAGGACATTGAGGTGCTGGAGCATGTCCAGAGGGGAGCTACCAAGCTGGTGAAGGGTTTAGAGAACAAGTCATACGAGGAGCAGCTGAGGGAACTGGAGCTATTTAGTTTGGAGAAGAGGAGGCTCGGGGGAGACCTTATTCACCTCTACAGCTACCTGAAAGGAGGTTGCAGGGAGGTGGGTGTTGGCCTCTTCTCCCAAGTAAATAACGACAGGACTAGAGGAAATGGCCTGAAGTTGTGGCAGGGGAAGTTTAGATTGGATATTACGAAGAATTTCTATACTGAAAGAGTGGTCAGACACTGGAACAGCCTGCCCAGGGAGGTGGTTGAGTCACCATCCTTGGAGGTATTCAAGAAACATGTAGATGGGGCATATCAGGGCCTGCTCTAGTGGCTGAAGTTGTAGAGGTTTGGTTTTTTTTTGTGGGTGTTTTCTGATGGAGTGTATGTGGTTGTTTATGTTTGCTTGGGGTCTTTCTGTGTTGATGGTTGGACTCTGTGATCTCAGAGGTCCATTCCAACTATGACAATTCTGTGATTTCTGAGATACATAAAAGTTGATACTACTTTTCTGTTCTAGATTTGCCCTTTATTAAGGATTAACTAATTAATTAAGGGATCCTACTTGCAGCCCTCATTGAAAGGAAAATTAATTGCCTTCACTGGTACAAAATAGACTTCTGCTTTGAAACATCCTCATGTCACTTAACTGACAATTCAGTTAAACTGACATGAGTCAAATGACATTAGGTCAGCTAACTGACCTAATTTAAAATCCATTATGCCACTCTACCTCTTTATTTCAATAGGCCTTGGACTCCAAACTCGGTGTGTAACTGGGGAATGTTGCTTAATTCCTCAGTGCTCTGAGAAGTGCATAAGGATCTCACATAACACTTTTAAATAGTCTGGGAGGCAGAGAGGAAGAATGCTACCAGGCTAGTGAGAATTTCTTAACATTATTCTATCTACATAGCACCCTACATGTCAGTAAAAACTAGAAAACATTGGAAAAAGATTGTCTCAGGCTGCACTAATCTTAGAGAACAATAATATAGTTAACACATGGAGACAGAAATTCTACCTGGGACCAGTCATACATTATTTCGGCTTGAATTCCTGCAGTCCAGAGTTTCTGAACAATATTGATAGCTCTGCCCATTGACATCTGACCAACACTTACAACCAGTAGGTCACATGAGCTGACAGAAACCTGAAGGAAAAATAAAAACCAAGGGACAGTATTAGCCACAAGACCACCTCTTCCCCTTCATAAAGCAGTTAAAGTAACAAAAAAGGGTAAATATACTAATTTTTTCAAAATGCATCAAGTTGAAAAAAGGGGTTAGATCCACCTCTTTTTTTTTTTATCTACCTATGCAGGTCTGAAAGTTGCTGAAGCTCAATCTTGGACTAAAAGCATCTCCACAGCCTCAGCTTGCAAAGTACACTAGCCTACTCTGTTTTTTCCTTCCCACTCTGCTAATCAATGTTAATTTATTCATACTAAAAGTTAATAAAATACACATTCCACAACCTAGTGAAATTGTGTGACATTGTACAAAGGTGTCCATTTTCTCATGTTTCCTTCCATCTCAACCTTCTATACTTTTATAAAGGGAGAAATGGTAGGGGCAAAGTAACACTTACTAGCTAAATATCTACAGTTGTACTCTTCCATCACAAACAATCCACAGGCTGAGAAAAATGTCTCATTAAAATTAAAGGGTATAAACCTGAAGATCCTATCTTCCCCCAATTCTTCTTTTATTAAGTAATCATACGTGGAGAAAACCAGAAGAAAACATGACATCTTGATGTTTGCTGTCTATTTCAGTATGCTAGTATTTTGCAACACATCTGAACATCTTATTTTTGACCCATCTGTGGCTACAATTATGTTACTGAACTGTCAGTAAACAAAAATTCCCACCTCCCAAAAACCAGACTTACAGAATCTTCCACACCGGAAACAGCAGCAGTTATTTTATCTATAGCTATGCTGACTCCAACAGCTGAAGGAACTGGTCCTACCATCTGCGGGCCTCTGAATTGTGGAATCTCAAAACAAGACAAAAGCAAAATGAAAGAGGCGAATATTTATTTTTGCCAAATTTCAGAAAGGTTTTTCTTTTCTTGTTTTTTAAAAAAGATAATCTAAATTCATTAAAAGAGATGAGCATATACCAGATGATCATATCTGCCCCCTGCAGCAAGAATTTCAGGCACAGTTCTTTGTCTTCTTTTAATGTATGCTATAAACTGAAAGATAATACCATTGTGCTGCTGTATTTTGTAAACTAGTCCCAGATTTATGGAAACCTGTAAAATAAAAATGAATATGTTTACAAGACCTGTACCAATATTACTGGTTAATATAAACAATTTCGTATTAGCAGTATGGACTGAAAACACTGCTCTGACATAAGGAAGACAGATGGTAACACTCGTTACCTCAAAAAATTTAAAATACACTTAAAAATAAGGAAATGTTGCTTTAATCTTAAAGTACCAAAAGAGACCTATAGCACAAAACCCAAATAGCAAGCCTCAAGGGATGGTGGAGGAGGAGAGATGTTTACTAGCAATCAGCTTTTTGTATTTCTAAAATATTTATACTTTGTTTCAACATTTAAAATTCCTGTATGCTTTAAGTAATGCCTTCAATCTTGGCTTAAAAAAAGAAAAAACAAAAGAAAACCCACAAAAACCCCCTCTGTCATTAGTTAGAAATTAAGCTAGAGACTTCTGACTGGAAGAGGTCTTATTAGTTAGAAATTAAGCTAGAGACTTCTGACTGGAAGAGGTCTTAGTCTTCAACTGTGTCTTTAAAAAAAAAATAAAAATAAAAATGGCAGTATAATTACTTGTGATCAAAAGACACTTTGATGTGTTTTTTTCTGTTCTAAAATATCATTACTTTGTTTCTGGGTAAATTACAAGCAGTCTACAAATCCATTAATTTATTGGCAGAGTATTTACAAACCTGAAGTTTTATTCCAAGTTGCTTTAAGAGACCAATGATTTCCTCCAAATCCTTCATGCCATGCTTCAACAGCTGAGTGACACCTGGTTTTTGTTTTATCATTGTGTTTAAAAATGGAAATACATTACTTGCATCTCCCTTCTGCTCAATGAATCTGTAGAGTCGAGCAAGCTAAAAAGAAAAATAAAATAGAAAGCCACAGATAGTACTAGACCGTGCTGACAGCAGGTCACATCTAAAAACATGAAAAATATTTGACTTGGTTTGAGTAAAATATCTGCTCTTTTGATTGTTTTGCCCAGCAGCCCATTTCAACCTGGCGAGTTGAGGAAAGGAATGGATAGGTACAGCTCTCATCAGCGTGACCAGAAGTTAAGATCGACTTTTTATGCGCATTTATCAACATCTGCAAGAAATTACTTTTTTTTTTTAAGTTTCTCTCTGTTTGTTTTAATAAATACCACTGCACAGTATTCCATTTACCCTTTAATTGCTTCCACAGTCTGAAAAATACATATACAAGAAGAAAGAGACATAGACAGTCACAAAACTGACATTCAGAGAGAACAGAGAATAAATATAGACCACTTCCAAAGAGAACAGCAGATGTAACAGTTTGGTTTTCTTCCTCTGGTTTATTAAATAGCAAAGAAAATAAATGATTACTGACTTACAGCAAGTTAAAGGGAAATTAACACAATTAAAATTACTTACACTATTTGATGTGAGAGAAAGATTACAGAATTTGGCTTCTACTTCTCTTTTTGTTAGTTTTTCAGTCTACAAGAGAAACAGATTCAAGTGTATTTGACAACTGAGTTACAAAAAAAAAACCAAAAAAACACTATTGCTAAGAGGAATTAAAACACAACTTTCCAAGACTAATTAAAGGTTACATTTATGAACTGCAATAATACTGTAAAAGAAGAATAACAATAAATAACACATTTTCCACCAATCTGGTCATGTGGTCATATTTGTTTGGCTTCAAGAAGCAACAAAAAACGTAAAAACACCAACTTTGTTGAAAAGCACTTCTGCATAAATACTGAAATGCTTATGTACATTAATAACTAATAAAAAGAATTTAAAATTAAAGTACATTAAAAAAGGTATTTTGATTGGATTTAAGTACTTATTCAAATGAATTTCATCTATTTCCTCTGCTTACAAGGTAGAAAAGGTCAACATGCTATTAAGATACCATTTTTAGTTTTTACTGAACAGCCTACAAGTTCTTAATAATGTGGGTGAATAATTCACTCACAAATACACACTTAAAAATCATCCTGAAACACCACAATCCTGATGTAACAGAAATAATTAATGTAAGCTTACAGCCCAACGATAACCAAGCATTTATATATCAACACGGTATTTCTTGTTATTCTGGCAATGGGCTGTTACTCAGTTTTGGACATAGCTCCACAAAGTAAGATACTCTACAGGAATGACTACAGAGATTAAGGTAGTAACTAATATTTTACCACAGCATCATAGAGAATGATGTAAACTTGATTGAGTTTATCCTCTGGTATCCCACAGTGCAAAAGTATAGCTTTCAGTAAGGCAGTGTGGTTCAAGTAAATACTGTAATTTCTTTCCTAACAAAGGGAAAAGAAAAAATAAAGGAAGAAAAAAAAATAAATATTTTTTTTTACTTTCACTCCATTTTGCTTAAAAATGTAAATTTTCCTAAACATTTAATAATATTTGAATACCAACTTCAGACCTCTCCTTCTACCACCTCAGCTTCCATCTAGTACTGAAGAATGGCAAGCCCTATTCCATTCTACAATAGTCACTTGCCTGACAGGAGAAAGACATTATTCCAATGGCACTATAAGGATTAAATTAATATTTTATTTGCACACAAACCTATGCTTCATTTTATTTTTACCTATGAAACGTATTTTATTTTTAAATAAAATATGGAAACAGTTCTGTATTTGTTAAGGTTAAATGAACTATCTTTTTTAAGCACATTAGACCATAGATTTACTGAGATTAAAATTTTAGGATCGAAAAGAGAGAAAAAGGGATGATTAGAGATTCTACCTGTAGTACTGAAAACTCTTGAATGATTTCTGAAATGGCATAAATTGTTTCTGCGATAGGCAAAAAGCTATTTCCAGTAGATGTAATAATGTCAAATGCACATTCTAGGAGTTCTTTGGGATGACAGCGGTCTAACTTCCGAGGTCTGAAAACTCGCTCTATACAGTATCTAAAGGAAACATTGAAGAGTGAATTGGCATCTTCAGTGGTTGCTGTCATAAAGCATGGCATCCGTGCAAAACCTCATCTCTGTGTCACTTACCTTTTCAAGTTTGATACGTTATTTCTAGCTACAAATCTTGCAAAAGGAATCTGAAAAATAAAATATATGCAAATGGTTGAAATAATACGTTGAGTCTGACTAGACTCTGAAACTGGATACAAATTACTACAGTGCAGTTACACTCGTACTCTCACATGTATAAAAATGCCTTAAATATCTGACATAGCCAACTAATATTAACTGAATCATTCCTGCTGCAAATTTTAAATTAAAGCATCCTGCCCATCCAAGTTCCTACAAGAGCTTGGAGAAGGACACAAGGACACACCTCTTAATTACCCTCATGCATGCAAAATGCATCATAAATTGACTATGAACTTATTACGATGTACAAACAGGTATTCTGTTTATATAAAGGAGTACTTTAAAATAAATCTTTGGTCAATGCATTTTCTAAAACAAGTAATTCTAATGGAAAGATCAATTCTGTAGATCCTGCACAAAATCTTAACTGTGAATCATATTGTATAGTTTGATGTTATAAATGCAAAGGAAGGGTGAGTTATACTGACCTTAAATTAACTAAATGGAATACAAGAAGTCAGGTTCTTTAACCGTCAAAAAACAACAAAAAATATATAACTTGAAGCATTTAGGTGTTAAATTAAATGCAAGGTAACTAACTGGGCCAATGTCACATAAAATTGGGTAGTACTGATAAAGAAATCCCAAACAGTGAAATTGCAGATGTGCAAACAGCGATTATTGTCAGGAGTAGAATGATCCTTGACAACATCTGTTTGAAGAACATAAAACTGAGTAGCCTGTAACCCACATTCTCTATAAAGATTCATAAATGAGGATGGGATAGGAATATTAGAATTTTCACTGGTCATTGGAAAAGTCTTTTATTATGTACAAGAAAAAAACCACACAAAACCTCAGCAGTGACACCTATTGCATTTATAATATGGCATTATTTTCACCTGTGTTTAAAAAAAAAAAAAAGTACGGTTGTCCTGGTCTGTCTTTCCTATGTGGTCAGGGCTCCAGCTGTCAAGACCAGGAGTACTGCATAGGAATACAGGAACAGACACTGAAAGACACACTGATTCAGCAGTCAGAAGAAATAGAAGCCTAAACCAAATCTGTGGCTAGTGAATCAAAGGTATCTACAAACATCACAGCACTCTTCAAACCCAGCTTTGCCTGTAGAGATGATAATACTTACTCTGAGATCATAAGGAAGCATTACTAGCATCCCACTGTGATCCATGAAATACGAAGCTTCATTATGTTCGTACAGTTTTTTATTTCTGGGCATTAGCAGTGGAGTATGCAGTTTGATGGCTCCTACACAACAGCAGTAAAATACTGTTATCTGCCATTTCAGAAGTAGCATCTTCTTTTTACAAGCTCATGAACAACCTTGCAGGGTATGATATCTCAACAGTACCTTTTAAAATTTACATTATTTTAAGCCTTATTAATAAACTTCCCTCTGCCACTGTTTAAAGAAAGCCATCAAACAAACTCTGATGCACACTTTCTGGGCTCACCAGGCAGCCCACAGAGAAACGGAGAAGTGTCAGTGCCACAGCCCCAGCAGAATCTTCACTCTGCCCTCTCTCTTTAAACACCACTCTTCACAAAAGCATGCATACCAAAGAGATGAGAAACCCCACAGATACCAGTAGTACTGTTTTGGTCTAGAGGCACTTCCATAGAGAACAAATACTGTTCAGACACGTTGTATCCTGTGTCTCAAAAACGTACTGGAAGTGCTTATTGTTTACTCTAAAATCTCATAAATACCATTTTTGCTGGCTATATTTTGCCACCCTCTACCTGTATGATACCAATCTTCATAGAAACCTTATTATTAACAATAATATCCCTAATAATTGAACAATACTTACCTGTTTTAAATTACCTACTGATTCTCAGTTATTTTATTATAGAAACTTTACTCGCACCTTCAATTAGGTTTCAACATTAACATTTAAATCAGGAAAAAAAGCAGCCCCAAATACGAGGAAATGCTTCTAACCATTACGGATGGCAGATCTAATCTAATGGAAAAAATATCCAAAAAATCCCATTTTTTTTCCAAGACAATGAAAATATTTCTATCTTTAAAATGCTGACAAACACTTTCCAAAGTATGTCAAGCTTTAAATGGTGGGGGTGGGGGTTGGGTAGGTAACTTCTCCTTACTTGACTCTGCATTTCTCATCCTTTTGTATTGCCAAACTCTGATCATAATTAAACAGATTATGATATACTAGGAAGTCTCCCAGTTTCTACTTTAATATTCTGTTTTTATATAAAATAGCATCATGAACACCTATAAAACAATACCATTTATAACATTTCAAATGTGACAGTTTGCGCATCAATCTTCTTCCTCTCTTGTAAAATACTTTTAAGCAAATACTATTACTAATGATTGGGTAGAGTCCTGGAAAAGAAAACCAAAAACTATTAAACACCCTGACACAGCCCCGCCTCCGGAAGTGCCTGAACAGCAATTCCTTGCTATGCACTCCTGAGGCCATTCCCATTCTGGCTACATTCAGAGAGAGAGTACTGTGCTACATGGGTGCTTGGTCTTTCACTATAGAGCTATCCTTTTATTCAGACTTTGCTTTTACATAACACTCTCTACCTCTAATAGCTTATACAGACTTATCAGAAAAACCAAATACATTCACAGATTTAATTCAGACTTTCGCTGTTCTCTCTATAGAAAACATAAACCATTCAGATTTCAAGTTAACAGCCATTACTGAGATGCCAAAATAACAGCAAAAAACAATGTAAAACTTCAAATGATATGTAACTATTGAACATACTTTCTGACTCATGTGATAGCAGCAAAACCATTCCATTCTCTTAAATCCATTCGATCACAAAAAGGAAATGAATGACTTGTGTAAACACACCCACCGTGTCTTTTAAATATCCGGCTGACAGTCTCACATATGTGCTGCTGTACCTTGGCTGCCCAAATGGAAAAATTACCCTGAAACCACCACAAATAAAAGGTATATATATAATTCATATGCCATGAACACTTCCATGTAATATAGACAGTAATTTCATATAATAAAGACAATAAGCATTCTGATGTCTCACCCCATTACAGTAAATTCTAATGCTCACATAATAAAAAAATAACTACAGCTATACAAATAATTATTGTACTCTGTTAGCTTGTATTTCTTTAGATGTAGAAAGATTTAAGAGCTGAGAAACCAAGAAGGATTACTTTTATCGCCGTTATTAGAAAGAGAAGAGAACAGTCAGATGCAACATGTTCTGTTGGCAATCAGGTGCAAGTATGATTAGTTTGACAAAAATTCAGAGTGAAGAAAGTAACCATCTGGAACAGAAGCTTAGAGCTTTAGGCTACTACAATCAAACACTGCTTGTTTCATCACTGAAGGATGAATGTAAGGTGTAAATGGGAAGTGGTACAGATTTGTAGCTTTAAGTGGAAACTAATGTGAAGGTTAATCTTGAAGAGATAATGCAGCTCCCTCAAGCACATTTTGAGTTCACCAGTATAAACGTTTTTAAAAATCCAACAGAGGAAAAGAACCAAACCAACCCATGCATCCCCTAAACACTTACAAACCTTCAGCATATCACTGTCATAGGTGTAGTCTATAGCTGGAGATATACGCTGTGAAAATATCTGACTCATCATAGTCCGGTAGGCCTTTCCATCCACGTTTGCTAAGGTATGGTGGAGTACTTCATGGAGTTCAGACTCCTCCATTTGTGGTGGTGGAAGATGTTCACTTTTTAACAGCTCCACAGCTGTTGGTCGTGCTGCAGGATCATGGTTCAGGAGCCATGTAATAACGGACCTCTACAAATTACAACAAAATTTTTAGGAAAATTGTGTATCTTAACAGTAGCTACAACAAACTTCTTTGTGACATTACCTGAATAAAAAATTATGAGACGCTACAGGGGATAAAAAAAAAAAGCAGGATCTGAATCTTTGGGGTGGATATTCTTTGGTTATTACATTCTAAATATCTTTTATTGTGTTATCTGAATAAAATTTATTAAAATACAAAAATTACTAGAAATGTATCTCTTTGAATGACAAAGTATGTAGTATACTTTGTTATGCTAGCTCTGGCACCTCTTTCACATGCGTAACAACGAAGATTTCATAGTTAGAGATATTAAAAGAAGAGGGAATCCTCCTGGCATATTTCAGTAAACTGTACCATTTTTATGTGACTAGTAACAGGCAGATTGCTGTTCCACAGGCATAACAGGCAAAAAGCTAATGTTAAAGGTTAATGAAAGAGTCCACCAGCATAAGAAACAATTTATCTAGATGGTCCAGGAAAGAATACACTGCTCCTTATCACTTCATTTCTCTGCCATGGATGCACCCAGAATAGCTCTTGGCAGCATCTTTTCAAACTCAGAGCAGTCAATTTAGCTTGCAGACCTCTTTCTGTTTTGTGACACAGATTTCTCTCAAAAGTTTAAGTTAAGGGTGAAAGAAGATAGCTGACATTTGTGTGAGCCTAAAACAATCCAAATTCTCCCTCAGAGCTTAGAAGGTAAGTCAGTGAACTCTGCATTTCTTTATGATTGCTCAGGGAATTTACTAAGTACATTTCCTTGGAAACTTCGTACATTCTTTTGAGATATTTTTTTTTCCTTACTTTTTTCTAGTGTCATGTAGTAAGAACTTGGCAGAGATTGCCAATTTAAAATGAAGAGGGAAAAATAATAATTAACATTTCTTGACAGGGAATACCTAATAGTTAAAATGTTCACAAAATTACCTGCTTTGCATGCTCGACTTCATCAAAGTCTTTAGGAAATACAATAGTGGGCTATAAAAAAACAAACAAAAACCACATTTGAATTATAACAGGAACTCCAGCTTGCTCAGGCTAGCCTTATTTTTAAGTTCTACATATTTAAACAGAGAGACTATGCAGTTTTATGGCCCATGGGGAAAAAAACAAACAAAAAAATCCCAAATGGCAAATTTAGTTTGAAGAGCTAACAGAAAAAAGAATGTCACTGAAGTGCTTTTACAACGTTTTGTAAAATGAAGATACAATCCATAATCACAGGCATTTATCAACTACAAATACCAACTTCTTCCTGAGAGAGACCCTCCAGGTCTAAACTCAGGTGTACTAAAGCCGTATCTGAAGTTTGCACCTCTAATGTTCTGCACTATACAAATCAATGTTGCAGAAAGAATGCTGACTGAAGGTAATACCATTAGGAAATCCACAGTGCATTAAGGCAATGTCAGTATCAGCTCCTATTTTATTCTTCACTTTTTGTTATGTATCTTGTAAACATTGTTAATGCACTTTTTGTGGAAACACTTCTACTATGTTTTGCATCCTTTTACTTGTCTTAACAAACTATGTCATGTGCAGAATTAGTGTCTTTTATATCTGTATACTTACCAGTCTTAGCTGGCCAAGAACAAAGATCCTTTCTGATGCAGTACTCATGGGATGGTAAGACATTTCAAAGAATATTATACCCAGACTGAACAGGTCCACTTTCTAAGGAAGAAAGAACAGAAACTTAAATGTAATACTCATTAATTCTCTGCAGAAAATGATAGCAGAGAAAAAATAATGTTTCAGTTAAATTTCACTGTGTGTTACAGCTGGAGAGAAGGGTGGGTTTTTTCAGGGGTTTGCTTTCTGGGTTTTGTTTAATTTTTGTTAAATAACACAATCCATTAAGATTTGTTAGATTTCAATGCCCTCCGTCATCACCACATTGCCATGACGTATAGGACTCCCTTCCACTTCAAAAACTTTCTGCATATAAACAGGATCCTCTTTGATGAAAAAAATGCAACCCCACCTCCCAAAATCACAGTCTAGGAACCCAGGAGAGCAATAGATACTTCTCATCATGACATTTTACCTTAGCTAAAGACGGTGAGATTTCTACCCTATCCTATTTATTTATAAAAAGTCCACTGTGATTACCTATTTTCACAGAACTACCACAGAACTACCAAGGCTGGAAAAGACCTTCAAGATCATCAAGTCCAGCCTAACTTGATGATTTCAACTTGAAGTCACTTGTACCTAGTCATGGTCACACCACATGCAAAAAACCTGACTTACCCATATCCTTCTAAACTTGGTCTCCTCTCAGAGGAGTATTTCTCAGTCTCTTGCTTATTGCAGCAGTCCCACCACACCCTGTTCCACCTCAAATTCATCTTTGTTGAACACAATGACCTAAATTGTACCTTGTACCTTAGATCCCATGATACCTTTTTATTAATTCTACTTAATCATACCTGATTGTATGTAGACTTAGTGCTTCCTTGGACTTCTGGGCTGACATACAGCGCAGTGCCAACCATCCCTGTCAAATTACCTACATGGAAAAAGATGAGAGTACGAGTTTCAATAAAGTGGGAGAGAATTGTAGCATCAAAGTAAAGAAAAACTAACTCCTCTTCTGTCCTCATGTCTTCCAGGTTGGAATGCAGAGAGACCTAGTTGAGAACAGTTTGCAAAACAGACAGTTCTTACCTTCACATGTCAAGCATTGTGTCTATCTATACTATCTAAACCTACCCATTGCTTTTCAAAATTGTAGTACATCAGCACAGAAATGATACAACTAAATTTCACTTAGATTACACTCATCTTGACACAGTGTACAAAAGTCTTCTCTAAACACAACATTCAGCCTGTTACAGAAGTTGTAAAAAAACCGACCAACCAAACCAACCACCAAAAATCCCTGAAGTCTTGAAATTGTCCTGTACAGGCAAGAGACATGCAGATGGAACAGATATACAAGAGCTCTATATACCTCACCACGAGGAAAGTGCTGATCTGCGGCAGAAGGCCCACAGTGCAAGCAAATTTGGTTTTAGTTAAAAGTCAAAACTGCCAGATTATACATAAGGTAACTACCCAGAAGCTGTTGGTTGTTTCCATTCGCCCCCCCCCAAACAAAAAAGGTTTTGTTTTCAAAGAATGAAAGGAAATTCTAACAGAGTATACAAGACTGCAAAATATTGTTTGCTTAAAATAATTTGGAACAAGTTGCTATGTAAACTAACCTGATGGGTCAGACACAGCAAAACTATCTGAGTTATTTTCTTCTTGTTTAGAGACCACCTGAAATCAGGAAAACAGACATATTTAAGTGGCACTTGAAATGCCTCTGTTGCCTTTTCCTGCTGCTTTGGGTGGCAGTACATGGTTTGATTCTAGCATCTTACAAATAAGGTATAAACTTCAATGTGGTTTTATGTTTCATTTTTATCTTTCATGTTACTGGAACATCAAATTCAAGGTTTTTTTCATTCATTTGAATTCGTTTTCAGTTGTACTTACTGCACTGGCTGGATGATCCGTAGCTAAACCAAAGTCACCAATTTTGACATGATCATCTGAATCTAAGAAAATGTTTACAGGTTTCAAGTCTCTGTGTATCATTCCCTGTTACAGCAGGAAAACAAAATAAAAAGACCCACAGAACGTTAAATTATAAACACAATTAAAAATAAAACTCTATTTATAATAGATTGGAAAATCAAACTACGTACTTTCATTATAATGGGAAATATACTGCATTAAGTCACTGATGATTAATTTTTAAGACTATTTCTAGCTTCTGGGCTACAGACTATAGTCTCCAGTGCTACCAGATACCTAAAAAAACGTTTTTAAAAGTGGTCAAATTTTCCTGACCAAGGGAAAAATCTGAAGCACTTTATTATAAAATGCAGATTTATGATAAAAGGTTCTAAACTCCTAGAACGGATTAGCAGTGGAAAGGCCAAGGAAAAACCTTGTTAATAAATGCCCCCAAATGAACAGAATATGAAGAAACTCATACAGACAGAGGCATAACACATGTACTGTGGACAGGCCATAACTGTCTTATTTACTAACCTTTTCATGGATGTAAGCTAACCCATCTAAAATTTCTCGGAAAAGCCTCCAAAGCCGACTGGTATCTTCATACAATCCTTGGTCAATAGTATCCCTTAATGTGCTCTTCTCACAATACTCCATCTTCCATTGTGCATATATAGGGGACAGAGGGAAGAAAGAGCAGTTTTGTCAGGAAGAGAGACCAGAAATTTGGGTCTGTGTGCATATTCCACCAAGCAAGCCTTTAAGAAAACCAGTCTTTTGCAAAAACATTGCACTTGGTCTCATTTACATTCTTAAAGGTCATTATTTTCTCATGAAAACCAGCAGTTAATCTCTGCAGGTCGGAATAAACGGTATCTTTTATGTGAAAATGCAAGCGTGTTTGTACCTGAATGTAGAGGTAATGTACTGTCTGAATGACTGCTGCTCTGTCTTCTCCTCCATGGCTATTCTTTTCATTGCCTTCTTCATCCTTTGTCACAATAAAAGTAATAGAACAGTTAGCTACAGAAAGCTGGAACACAGCAAAATAATACACTGAGATTTCTGTAATGTCACCACTTCTAAATAAACCAGAAAACCAGGTGTGAATAAACCCTCATTTTCAAACAACAAGAAACATTTTGCCATCATTAGACACTGGAAAAAAAACATTCCAGAAAATCTGGAGGAAACCTAAATCTCTAAGTGTTTCATGTTTAAAAAACATTCAAAAACAGAAACTAAAATATACAAAGCTTACTTAATACAATTAATAATGCAACTCCTGCCCTCAAACAATTTTCATATAGTGTGTGTATAGCTATAGTGACAAGAAAACGCACTGCCGGATTATTAAATGCTATAATGAAAGCCTTTTCATGCCAGCATACATTACAACTGAAAGAAGAAGATAAAGCTTTAACAAGAGCATTTTACAGATCATCAGATTCTAGGTGCTGTAGAAAACTATGCTTTACTTTTCTAGTGACACAGCACAGACGGTTCACAGAAAGTGCTGTGATACAAATTTTTAGATCAGCTAAAACCTTACACTTGATTTTGAATTCCTGTCTCTTTTTGACTGCTAACAACATGTATTATCACCACTCTTTAAAAGTGGCTAATATGAGCAAATATTCTATAATCTAAAAACAGAACAAATTTTCAACTCTCAGATGATGTAAGGCAATCCATATGGATAAATACTGATAAATCATGTATACACTGAAGTGTTAAACTTGCAACAACCAGGCTTGTGTCTATAACGTGCAACCCACATTTAGCTCAAGCAACACTATGGGAAACAGAGTCTAGATCAGCTTTATCAGTCCATGATTTCTATGGAATGCAGCTTGTGATGGCACAGTATTTACTCTGACGGAACGAAACCTCAGATGGTTCTTTACTTACTCTAGAACGGAAAAAAAAACCTTCCCAACCAACAAGTTTGCTTTTTTATTATCTTTTTCTTTTCACCGGCTTTATCCTTATACTTACTGGAGAATGACCTTTACTGTTTTCATCCTCGTTATCAAAAACTATTTCGCTTTCAGAATCTGTGGTTGGCCTGTTTGAAGAAGAGAAAAAAAAAATGCCAAAATTTTGGTTTTCTTAAATAAATATTATCAAAAAATATTTACTAAGAAATCTGGAAACTGTTTGTGGAAAAAAAGAAAATCTAAGCTTCTGTTGAAGACCCTCCATACGCCTGAAATAAAAAAGCAAAACAAAACCCAAAACAGTATTCTTCTTGCAAAGCAACACCTCCTTTGACAGCCCAGACCCTTAAAGGGAAGGTATATTTCTGCATCAGCAAAATTTAATTTCTACAGTCAATGAGCAAAACCGAGATAATTTTACTTGCTTGCTTAAACAAAAAAATCACCATGAGTGAAAGAACCGCTCCATACACAGTGGCAGGCATGGATTACGTTAACAAAAATCAAAACAAAAAAAAGAAAGAACAATTTAACTATTTTTAAGGATTTCTAGCATTTCTCTAATCGTTTATCAAAAACTTTACTCTCAAGGTTGGAAAAGACAGTACAACATATATTAAACAGTCATGCATTCCAACACAAATGATTATAAACTTCTAACCCAAACCAACATTCTTCCTTGTACACTGACAGTTTTTAGCTACAGATTTTCCTCTGCCAGGCCATCTGACTGCTGGCAAATACACTGTTATTAAGCCAGAGGACGAAGTGAAAATGCAGTTAATTACCTCTGATAAAAGAAGTGCTAATGACAAAAGACACAAATTTGGAATAAACAACTCTGCTTATGTTCTCTACAGTGTCAAATACTGAAGCCTACTTACAAAAATGAATGTGAGAACACTCCATCACCGTCATCGTCGTCATCACTGGACTCCTGGTCAGCTCCACTGAATTTGTTGCTGGAGGACCTTTCACATGAAGTACTCCACTCAACCGAACTTGTCAAAACTGGAGGAGGAGCATTAGCTTCCACATCATTTGTCTCCTCAGCGGTAAGGATGAAGAGACCAGCTTTGGTGGGTATTCTTTTCTCTTCAGCTGGTTCAGATGATGACACAGTGGGAACGGGACTTTCATGTTTTTCTATCCAAGCATTGTAATACCTCACAATATTCTCATGGTTCAAGCGGGAAAGTAATGTTACTTCCCCCTTAATCCTCCGAAATTGCTTGCTGGCAGGGTTTACACGGATACGTTTCACAGCATAATAGCAACCATCAAGCTTGTTTCTCACCTGCAAAATTCAAATAAATCCGAAGTCAAATGCTTATAAATGCCTTATCAAGTAGAGCTACAAGTAGAATGACTTCTTGGAAGTTTTCCTTCAACATGGGAAATAACTACACTTCAAATGCAAGCTTCCCCAAACTGGAAGGCTTCTCCCCAGATTCCCAGCAATTCCTCACAAAATTTATCAGCCTATTCAATTCCAGATAAAAACCACAACACAGGCACAGCACACTAGAAAATAATAAACAGAACCATTAATACATTTAATACATTGTTTTGTTTCAGAGAAAACAAATGCATCCCCAAAAAGAATTCCACAGAGTGAAATTATTTGTACCCTATACCTTGATGACTGCTCCAAAAGCCCCTTTACCAAGTAACTTTAGCTCTTCAAACTCATTGTAGTAGCGTGAAAATTGTCTCTGTGTTTCTGTGAAGAACGAAGCACTGGACATCTGGCTGCTGGGTACAACTGTCTCGATGCAGTCTATACCTCCTGAATCTGTCACAATGACATCAAAATTACCATCACTGGCAGCATGGGGGCATGGGGACAAGGCACAAGGGACTGTCAAATAGCATTAGGAAGATGATACAACCTAACTAAATTCAAGTGTAACTAAAAGCTAAAATACAGAAGTGCTCTGCTGTGTAGACTTAAGCTGTGGTACAAGCATAAACCTTAATACAGTTTTTTATTACTAACTTTAATTACACTGAACAAAGGAACTAATTCTAACAAGACATAATGAGGGAAGAAGTCTCATTGGAACAGCATCTTTCAAGGACAAAGTCTGACATTCACACCATGCAGGATGTGGATTAATTTACAGGCTTAATTAGAGCATCACATTCTTCTACTGATAAGACAAGAATCAGTCTTCCCTAGCTAGTCATGGATATAAAAAGCTAGTATGGTCTCTAACTTCTAGGTTAGTTAATGTAAAACATTTGTGCAGTCTTGTGAAGTTCTAGCACAGATCAGTTTTTCTGTTACTGCAGGTATGTAGTCCACTTATTTAGGAGAGTACAGGAAGAACCAAGTTTCTTACCATCTAGATTCTCTTCAGCTACAGGTATTTTCATTCGTGGAATGTTTATAAAACTATGTTGTAGCAGCTGCTGAGGTGTCCATCTTTCTTTATCTTCCAAGCAAACACATCTATTAGTAAACCAAGAGGAGAACTGTTCAAAGATCTATTCAGTATCAGGCCTTAATGCTCATAGAGGTCTCCTCATATTTAAGAAATTATCACCCTTATAATTCAGATGGGAATAAGAAGCAAAGACAGAATAAATGACTTGTCCACAGTGACACACAAAGCTGGTGGCAGAACAGAGAAGAAGAGAGCACCAGACCTGTTTTTCCAAATCCCAGATTAGCAGCCTGAGCTGTGAGTGAGCAACCACATCTTCGCTAAAAGCTATGTCTAATGACATGGGGGGGGATTTAGCTGTTCTTTAAGAAACTGTTCAAGTCTTAAAAACAAAAAAACCCACCAAAACCCCAAAGACAAAAAGATACAGGAACACAACAAACATACTTTTCCAGAAAGTCTTGGAAGTCAGCAGGTAGATTGGTAGGAACAGCAACTGGATAGTCCTTGGTTACTTGGCCCTGGCTGAGTGAAAGCAGAAGCAAGCCCAGACTCCACACATCTCCTTTTTTTCCAGGTTTGCTGGGAAGACCATCCTCACTAAAACGAACTTTGGTTTGCTCAAAAACATCTGCTTTGCAGATATCAGCTAAGCGCTTGGAAATGCTGTAGTCTGTCACCTTGATGTTTCCTTCAGCATCTACCAGGATACTGGAAGCACAAAGAACTTTGTGCACTACTGAATTATTGTGCAAGTAGTCGAGAGCTGACAAGATCTGGGTCACATAATGGCGCAACTGCTCAATTGGAACTGGAGTCTTTTTATGCAAGTATGTAGAAAGGCTGCAACCACTTATGTGCTCCACTAAAATGTCCACCACAATTGAATCGTCCCGTTCTTTAAGGTTCATACATTTATAATGTACTATGTTTGGGTGACTTAGCTTCGTCAGTGAGCTGAACTCTGTTTCTGCACCCTGAAGCTGTTAGAGAAACACAACATAACATGCATAGTGTCATATCTCATGAACACACCACTAAAATACATAACATATACAAGAGACATATAAAAAATTCTCATGCTTTTCTGAAAAGGAAGTACTGTACACAAGGGGCAAGAATAACTTCGGTTTCTGCTAGGTAAGCTTGATTCCCTCTTTATTCAGAATTCTATTATTTTATTTATACATGCTTGCAAATACACTTTATTGCATTTATATTATTGTAAATTTGGTGTATTGTACCCTAATATATCCATGTTCTGTGGTGCAGATACTCTTAAAACACTAGTATTTTCAAGGTCATCACCACCCTCCCAAGTTTAATATAAAGTAGCAGCCTCAAGGAAAGCACTGAGCCCACCTAACCTTTATTATGCCAAAGCAAAATACAGGCATTACCTGTTTCTTACACTTCTCAATCTTTTCTATTTCATGTGATGTAAGAAACCTTCCCATTTTTTTTTGCCAGTGCAGAACCCACTCATACACCAAAACAAAGTCTCCATTGCGAATTTCCAAGGCATTGTAGACCGATTTACCAAGCTGTTCATCCTTGCCTACACATACAAACAGAGAAGAGGAACATGGTTTCTTTTGTTTCTAAGGACTTGACAAGAGCTCCTGCAAATGCTAAATAAACACCAGTAAGCCTGCTTTGACAGTTTCAGAAACACAAGCCTGCTTACAACTAAACCAGATTCATAATCTATATGGTAGGTATGGAAAATACCAGGTCTGTTGAGGCTGAATGCTATGTAGCAGTAGAAAAATGAAAGCAGTAACACATTGGCAAAAAATTACTGCACATTCTAAAGAATTTCAGGTTTTAATAAAGAAACACTCTTCCGGCTGAGCAAAGGCCAAGCTCTACAAACAGCTGTCATGGATGGGAGTGGAAGGGCTTCAGGTCACTCAAAGAACCACCACCAAAGATATCAGAAAATATTATTTTTGCATAAATTTGTAAAAGCGACGCTGAACAGATTTTGATTGCAGGGTTCACTCTATGTGGAAGGAACATATAAAGGTTGGAATTGGGTTTGAGTGATTTACACAGGGACTGGGAGAAATTACTTATACATAGGGGAAATCAAGTCAGGACTGGGTTGGAGTTATTTATACAGGGATCAGGGAAAGAGAATGAGGGAGGCCCAATACAGGGGAGCCCTCCAATATAGGGAGGCCCTTATACATAATTGTTCATCCTCAAACTGCACTGAGGAAGTGCTATGTTGAAAATGAACAGTGAAAACATTTGATGCTCCATTCATATGGGCACTTCATGGAAGCTTTTCAGCTCTGAAAGTCTCCTATCCTTGACTGTATTTGTATTCTTGCCAGAACTGCTGTTTTTATGCCATAGCTATCAGCAGCAGTGGAACAAAAGTAAGTATGCATTTCCAACACTGTGCTTATCACTGGTTTCACATGTTACTGAAAACTAAATTACTTCTTTCTTGGCAGTTATGTATGTAACAAACTAGGCATTTAAATTTAAAAGCAAATAGTTTTCAGTATTATTTTAGTTATGTATAGAATCTAAAACAATGAGAAGCTGTGGGGTCTTTTGGTACAGCTATTCAGTCATGTAACTGTATCTGAAGAAGCAAATTTTTTACTTAAAATAGTCCTAAGAAAATATAACATATTTACCACAAAGTAAGTGCTCCTATTACTCTCTCCCACTCTCTCTCCATCTTTGCTCCTTGTACCCGTTAATATTGTTTAAGTTCTCCTGAAAAAAAGCAATAGCCCAATACCCAACCCAGTATTTCAAGTTGCAGTTGCAATTTTGCTTACCTAGATATTTTCCTTTATGGACAGTAAGTTGCCCAGCACCACTTGTGCTGAAGTTCAAAACCTCATAATTTCCAGGGGACTCTTCATTATTACTAACAGAAAGCTCACGTTCCCGTCTGCAATGTGAACAGAACATTCTTCTCCAACTCAAAAATATATCATTGTTGCAGTCCCTAGTCTCTAAGGATATCAATTCTACAAGAGGATTACCTTTCAGAGACTTCTCCATCCAATTATAATATCCATTACTTTCAAGGAGACTGAGTTAATGCAAAGATACACATCTAATTAGAAATTTAGCATTTTAGTAGCAACACCATGCTGGACTGGGTCTCTCCATTCAAAACGAGGAGTTAAATCCAAAACTTAATAAGTTCTGCATCTTACGTTGACACTCCCAATTTGCTGAGAGTATGGAGAATATAGTAAAAAAAAAGTAAACATACCATGGCTGTGAAAGTATGACTTGATTTGCCTTCTCTTTCAAAACATTACAAAAAGTAATTGGAGGGGGAGGAATGGGGAAGCGGGAGGGACTAAAATGAACAGCTGAGTAACATGGCACATCACCTTCTTGCCTTCAAATTTCACTTTGAAATCTTGTTTTTAAAAAAACAACAACAAACAAAAAAACCCAACACCCCAAATACAAACTGACCTACTTACTTTGAACGTCCAGCTGAATTTGGTCGGTGTTTATTGTTCACTCCTTGTTCTAAACAGCTCCCATTTAAACTGGAAGCAACTCTACATCCTGCAGCATCTCTCCTGTGAGAATTTTCTTGACTTGTCATAGCAGCTATTTCCAAACGTTCCTATAAATCAGTAAGTATAGAAACCAAGTAAGTATAGAAACTGCTCCTATCCTTAAAATATGCAAGTATTTGACTAGTATTCTATAAAGTCACCCAGATCACAGAAGAAATAGTTTTTCATTAGAAATGTACATATGAAGCTGAGGAAGAAGTGCTGAGCTTCCAAAAGTACCTTCCAGCACTGTCCACAGGCAAGAATGTAAAGATTCTTTACAGTGAAACCAGAAACATCAACATACTAGCTTTTTTCTATGTCTTTTTTAAAATATCCAGCTCAGTACACTTAAGATGCTAATATATTACATTGTTTTCACTTATAGTTGATTTTATTCCAGAAATAAACCCCATATAATCAAGAACCTATTTTAACCTAGATCTATTAGAAGCACTGGATGAGAAAAGACATCCAGGATGTTACTATTCTAAGACAGCTCCCAAAACACAAAGAGACTACATATAGGAAGGAGACCGTATTTATTGCAAGTTCACTCAAAGCTGAGTGCTTGGTGCCTTCCCACAAATCAAGCACATCAAATGAGATTTTTCATAACATGTTTATAAACAAAACTATAGAGTTGGTAATTTTCCAAGTCCATCCTCCTTACAGTGATTGGTTAGTGATTTACATATAGTTACATCACTTTTTTGGCTATCACACATGCTCAGGGGAAGGTTCTTCACCTGGGCAGGGGTCTTTTTGACCTGGGGGTGTGATTTTTAGTATTATAATGACGTTATAATGAGCTAAATTTACCTAAAAGACACAATATTGCAAATTCTACAGCTTCATCTACCCAAGACTGGTTCAGCTGTCAGTCTTCTTGATTCTGGTTCTTCTTTATCACGTCCTGCATTCCTTAGGCCCAACTATCCACATAGACCTCAAGTCTTATCTGCCAAGTTGGTGATTTACATGCAACGCTCTTTAAACCTCTTGATTAATTGCCTTCTTCAAGGCCTAGTTATTGGAGGATGTCCTTGCTCAGTGCTGGCTGTGGTACTAATTGTGTGCTTCTCTGACTGCAATTTTATCTCACACGTACACACGGAGTACGTCTTACACAAACTAACCACATCATTCTACATTTCAGAGTTATTTTACATCGAGGACAATTCAGTCATGTAAATCTCTCAAGTTCTTACAAGCATAGGCTAGAGTACTGGGAAGAAGCTACTGCTATGTTTTTTCCATGCCTACGTAGAAAAAATACCTGTTTGGCAATCTCTTTCTTTTTTCGTCCTTCTCTTTTCTCTTCCTCCCTTCTCTGGATCTCGTTAAGGATTTCACGTTGCTGAAATGAATTTTGGGGTTATTAGGGACACAACAGTACATGCAATACAACTGCTAATCTTAACCCTGGTTAAAAAAATAAAAGCTACAATGCTTATTTTTCAAAAGCAGTAAAGAGGACTTGGGGATCTCACAAGAATAAAAAACCCAGAAATTAGCTTTCTTGAGGAAGTTAACAGCATCAACTGTATGATGAAGGAGAACAGAGTTGTAGACGAAAGAAAACTACTACTGACAGACCCAACAATAAAGCTTCATACCCAGAAAAGACAGAGGAATAAGCTAAAACATTATTTTTTTAAAAAGAGCTCTTCTGTCCATATTCCCAAAATGTGGAGACTCCACACTACTAGTCTCTGTGAGACCTAGATGAATCAATCCCCTTGCCTTCTTATGAAGAGCATATGCAGGTCAACCGTCTCTTCGGTTTAAATTTATTGTGCTCTAGAGAAGTCTGTCATTGTGCATGTTCCTGTCACCATAAAGGTGATGGAAGGTATCATCACCCATCTGTCCAGCTAACACTTCCCAGTTTAAGATGGAATGCACTTTATATATACATTTGTATAAGGTCCTCTTTGTAAGTGATTTTCATAGGATCAACACTTAGGTTTGGTTCAGGCACAAATATTTCTCTTTTTCTTATGTGTTAAAATCACAGAATTCAAGTATTATAACTGCAGCAGCAGATAGTTCATACAGTACATATTGATTGACTTACACTGACATGTCTGACAATAATTCACTAAAACCCATTGCTATGCAGGATGATTTGCAGAATCATTATTGTTTTGTTTACATTATTTTAAGAATACAGGGTTGTTCACATTTTCACTTCTCACCTCCTGCTCCTCTCTTCTCTTAACTTCTTGTGCCCTACGCAGTTCCTCCTGAGCCAGTCTTTCTTGTTCTTTTTGATGATTTTTTAGCATTTCTTCATGAAAAGACCTGGAAGGTGGCTTATTATGTTCACTGAGAAACGACTGTATGTGGTTGGCAAGTTCAAATATCATCACCTGAAAGAAAATAGCGAAGTTCAAAGAACAAATAGATCACATAGTAAAATGATAGCCCACTCAAAAAAGCAATATACCAGCAGCATGGCTGTTGATTTTGTTACTTATCAAGGAGAATTTATAATATTTTAGTATTTTTTGTCAAAACTATTCATTAATGAAATGTAACATAAAAAATTCCTAACAGTAGCAAAGATGGCAAAATTACTGAAAGACAGACAATGTCATACATCATCTAAAAAATTAAATTTGAAAATAAATCCTTTTTCTCATCTTCTTTTAGGTGTATTTTTCTATTCACGAAGATATGCTTATGATGTATGAGCCACAACAGAATAAAACCTTTGCAATTGTCTATTACTGTAGCTACTGCTATGAAATAGTTACTTATTTCACTGCTAACATGAAATCCAGTCCTTGCTCTGCAAACTACCCCCTCAGTTAGAACTGTAAAGCCACTTGAGGCATTTTATATTCATATAATCACAACTAAAATAAGAACTGCACTGAAAATGCAGCTGAATTCTGCTATGTGGTTTACAAGGTTGGAATGAATTTTTCAATTCAGGAACTGTTTACTTGAACTGGGTATGTACTGATGGTCTATTGACTTTGTCATGGCCTAAGCTTTCATCAGTCTAGCAGCATCCTTTTATTAATTCAAGCAATGGGTGCTAATAGGCCATCAAATCTCCAAAAGAAAGATGCATCCCAGCAGTTAGCTGCAGCCAATTAACTGGATTTGCATGTATAGGTGGGAGAACAGCCAAACTGCATTGTACCACCTGCCTGTAACAGGCTGACATTTAGAAGACTCTCAAAACACTGAATCCCCTGCTCGAAAGAAAGAATGAAGCCAGGAGACAATTCAGAATAGAAGGAATAGCACAATATGTCTGTATCTGACACATGCAAACTAAGACATCTTTCCCAGGTTACTATTCTGAAGGCAAGGAAATAATGCATGCACACACATGAAAAAAATCCACAACACTAAACTCAAGAATTAAAAACCACAAACACTCTGCTGTTCCATTTGACAGGTAACTGAGGTTTTTTCAAATTTTCCATATTGTAGAATACGCTTTACTGAAGAATACCTGTCAAGGCAGGGAGAACAGATACCTCACTTTCCTAGCAGAGAAAGTAACTCAGGATTGCATTGTGTGTGTCATTCCTACACGTAACTCACAACTCTATTTACACATTGCTGGAGCAACCATGGTTCTCACTTTGGAAAATTAACATAAAGAAAACCTATGACACATTTGTAACTCCTTTTAATGAGACTGGAAATCAAACTGGGATGTAAAGCCCTACAGGCCAACAACTATCCTGGGGACAGCTGTGAGCAGACAGTAGATATAGCATGGTTTAGTGGTTAGAGAAATTGAACTTTGTCTTTCCTATCAATTGTCCATAGCACAGTAAATACAAAAAAGAAAAAATATAATCCAGAATACACTTTTAAATTGCTTATTTCCAAAGATACTGAAAAAGGTGATGAAATTCTTGATTATTTAATAGAATAAACAAAACTGTATCTGGATAAAACAGTTATTTTCAAAGTATCTGCATGAAAACTGGCAATCAAAATAGAAGTACAGTATGCAAATGGAAAAAAGGCTTGGTGTGGCAAGCCTGAACAATGGGCAACCCCTGCCAAACCTGTAAAGTTGACAGGCTTAGGAAATTCAAAATAAAGCATTATCCCATTTCAGCATATAACAACTTCCACAGCTGTACATTTCTCACTTTTAAAAACATAAAATGATCAAATGCGTTCATCTGCAACATTTCCAAATAGTGGTAAGAAAAATACCATAAACCTTGCTTTCACTTAGAAGTAAATGTTTGCTAGTCATTCTTTGAATCATTTTAGTCCTCAGCAATGAGGAAAAGGTATTATTAATACCAAACATACCTGGGGACTTAAAAAAATCCCTTAAAATTAATACAAGTTCTAAGCTTCATGTATTTTTCCTTGTTTCTCTTTTTACCCTGTTTGGGGCAAAGTCAGGTATCACTGTTCTAAACACCACAGAAAAAAAAGGCATTAACAGCCTGAAGTGACTGTGCTACTGTCACAGAAGTAAAGTGTTCAGCTAGGATCTCTTACCCTTCGGTCTTACCCTTCGGTAGATGAACAAGATCACACTGAAAAACTCCCCAGGTAACCACTGTTTGCTTTAATGGGTGTGGCCAATTATGATATTCAAATTAATCTGAAAAGCGCAGAAAGCTCTCAATTTTAGAGTTAGTACTGCCCTTCACACTGTGAAATAACTGAGAATAATATCATAGAATCACAGAATGCCAGGTTGGAAGGGACCTCAAGGATCATCTGATCCAACCTTTCTAGGTACTACTATAGTTTATATGAGATGGCTCAGCACCCTGTCAAGCTGAGACTTAAAACTGTCCAATGTGGGGGAATCTACCACTTCCCTTGGCAGACTATTCCAATGTCTGATTGTCCTCATGGTGAAAAATTTGCCTCTTATGTCCAATCAGAATCTCCCCAGGAGCTACTTGTGCCCATTACCCCTTGTCTTTTCCATGTGACTCCTTGTAATTAGGGAATCTCCATCTTCTTGTAGCCACCCTTTAAGTACTGGAATACGATAATGAAGTCTCCCCTAAGCCTTCTTTTCTCAAGGCTGAACAAACCCAGTTTTCTCAGCCTCTCCTCATATGGCAGGTCCTTCAGTCCTCTGATCATCCTTGTGGCCCTTCTCTTGACCCTCTCCTGCCTGTCTGCGTCCTCCTTGTAGAGCAGGGACCAAAACTGAACGCAATACTCCAGGTGTGGTCTGACAAGTGGTGAGTACAGTGGAATAATGACTTCTTTATCTTTGCTGGTGATGCCCTTGTTGATGCAGCCCAGCATCCTGTTGGCTTTCTTTGCTGCTGTAGCAGCACACTGTTCACTCATGTTGAGCCTGTTACCCACCAAGACCCCCAGGTCCCTTTCCACACGGCTGCTCTCCAGCCAGGTGGATCCCAGTCTGAACCACACTCCTGGGTTATGTGTTTCCAGGTGCAAGACTTTACACCTCTCCCCGTTGAACTTCATAAGGTTCCTGCTAGCCCACTCCTCCAGTCTATCTAGGTCGTCCTGGAGAGTGGGTCTCCCTTCTGGAGTGTCAACCTCTCCACTCATCTTGGTGTTGTCAGCAAACTTCATCAGGGTGCTCTTGATCCCAACATCCAAGTCCCTTATGAGGATGTTAAACAGCATTGGGCCCAATATTGATCCTTGGGGGACCCCACTTGTGACCAGTTGCCAGTTTGAGAAAGAACTATTTACTATCACCCTCTGGGTATGGTCTGTCAGCCAGTTCCCCATCCATCACACAGACCACTTGTCAAGGCCGTAACGAGTCAGATTCTTCAGGAGGAGGCTGTGGGGGACCATACCAAAAGCCTTGGAGCAGTCCAGGTAGACAATGTCCACTGGTCGCCCTGCATCAACCGAGGGGGTTACTTAGTTGTAGAAGGCGATCAGGTTTGTCAAGCACCATTTGCCCCTGATAAATCCATGTTGGCTTTTCCCAATCACGTGCTTCAATTGACTTGTGACAGTCCCCAGGAGGATTTGCTCCATGACCTTTCTAGGGACTGAAGTGAGGCTAATGGGTCTGTAATTACCTGGGTCCTCCTTTGGACCCTTCTTATAGATGGGTCCAAATATGAACCTTTAAATCTTCCTTTAAACAGGTACAATGCTTGCAGTATTTACATATGCACTGCATTTTAAAAGCGTGCACTGATTAGAAACATACTTAAGAAAGAAGGCAAGTCTCTCCTTCCTTAGGAGCAACGCAACTTATACTCCTAATACGGATGTATTTCATCATATTATACCACATATTTTCTTAGAACTGTTCAGGCCCAGAGTGAATTTCTCAAGGAAATTAAAAGCTCTTACCTCTCCACAGCGCTGTTTTGCCAGTTCAGCTAGTCTGGATTTTAATTCATTTATTTTCTCATTTGACAAGCCTTTTGAATTTTTTAGTTGTATTTCAGGGACACTGGGGGAACAGCAACAAAATATTTAAAAAGTCCTAATTAGAAAAATTGAGTCTAAAAAGCAATTATGTAAGACAGAGAAAGTTGATTAAAATGGTGGATGAGGAAAAGGCAATGGAGTTCATAGCCACTTGACAATTAGTCAATGCCCAAATAAGGAGTACATAATTATTACATATATAATATAAAGCCATAAATACTGTTTTATATTCCCTGCCATTAAATTTTCTGGCTGCAGATGATCTATCCGTTATACTTAAGAACTATTAAAGAAACCCTGCAGACTCTTATAATTCAACTTTTTATCAGCAATTCACATTACAGTCCTTTAAAAATATTAATAGCATAACGTTCAGGTATCTAAAATTTATTACCACTACACAGGTTACACAAACTTACAGAAACATGTGCAATAAATAATAGCTAAATTTAAAAAAATGTTTAGAATTAAGCAAACAAGTAAAACATTTGTAGTTATGCTAACTTAAATTTAAAAAAAAAAAAAATAGTAGTGTGGCTGCTCTGCTCCAGTTTACTGGATATAACTGAGCTATCGCTCAGTAAGGAACAGCACTTCCTGTCTACGTTGCTCATGCCACAACACGGATGAACTAAGGGGAGTTATGATGTGGACACAACCAGTGACACAAGGACTGAACAAAACTGTGCTCACAGATCAACACTTAACCCAGAAATTACTTGCCAACCCAGGATGCTGGGCAGGCTGATCACCTGCAACTCTTTTTATGTGTTGTCTGAAGAACCCTTCCAAAAGGCTAACCCATTAGAAAACAGGAACAGCAGATAGAACTAAGACAGCAGATTACTTTAAAAATGAAGATTCACTCCCTCTCTCAGCAGGCCATAAGCTGAAAAAGTTTTAAAAGGGCAGTAAGATGCTAGCAGGTACACCTGCATTTATGCCTTTTCAAGCTACAAATGGGGGCTGCAGTCTTGCACTGACAAATGCATCCCCTCTTATTCTCCATTAAATAAGAGACCACATCGAAGTTAGGTGCCAGACTTTGTAGTCACCTATTATAAAATACCACAGGCTTCAAAAATACTGACATGCAGAAAGCACAAGAGAGACTGGTGAATAAAACAACATCTTTTTTTTCAGCTTACACTTTACTATGAAAAACACAGAAAAATATTCAGAGAAAAAAGGTTACATGTTGACTCACGTATCTGGGTAAGTATGTGGACACTTGACCCACAGATCAACTTTGGCGTACACTTCATTATCGCCAGTTAATCCCTGAGGACGAAGAACTAAATTAATTTCAGGAGGCTGTCGTACCTGAAATGGAAAACAAAACTCTTGATTTAAAAGGGTTTTTTGGGTTTATTTTAATGAAAAGCACACAACTCACACAACCCATATTATGGCAGAATTCGGGCTAGGCCATCCAAACCATGAAATACAAGAATATTCATGTATTGACATTGCTCAACGAGAGTGAACTGGTCCACTGATTATCACAGTTTATCCAGTATATTTTTAGAATTCTTTGGATAATTGTAGCTACAGTTATTAGAAAGATAATTCAGATTAAGCAAAAAGATGGGTTTATTACAAAACCCTTGTATTCTGCTTACTATAGGCTAGTATTAGGAAAAAATTAAATAAACCAGAATAATAATTATTATTTATAAACATTTATTATTATTTATAATGTATTGTAATTCTTTTGTACTTATATCTTTGGTTTTGGCATAAAACAGAATTTCAACAAGTACTGTCATTCTCCCTCATCCTGTTCAAATTGTCTATTCAAACTCGAAGTAAAAAATGCCCACAGACACACTCAAAAACTTTTCAATTAGAATTTAAAAAAACAAAAAACAAAAACAGTAACATGACAAACAGGTATGGAAATAAGACCACATGAAATAACAAACAAGAAAACAGGTTAAAAGATGGTCACTATCCCTTCTATTTTTCCCTTTGCATTTCCAAAAGGGAAAAAACAGGTTAAGTCAAGAGGATATCAGTTGTGAACTTAATCGGGAGTGAGATCTGCGACACTCTGAAAACCCAGCAAATTACTAACAGTGTTTGCATCAAGCTCTATACAAGAAACAAACAAACAAACCAAAAACCAATCAAAAAACCCACAACAAACAAAAAACCTCAAAAAAAACAAACTAAAAAAAAAAAGTAATATGTTTCTGCAAGAATTTTGAGTTAAAATTTACGGCAGAAAACAACAGCAGCGGCTATGACATTCTGTAGAAACTAAAAGAGCAAAGAATGTAAACAGAGATGACAGAAACAGTGAACTTGGGGAACTGAAAACAGTGACCAGTACCTCCAAGTACAGGAAAACAGTGCCACAGATGCAGCTAGAAGAAAATCCTCTACTAGACCTTGTGGACACGTAAGAAAAATGGAAAACAGTAGTGAGTACTAGACCTGAGTATTGATTAGTTGTAATTTTAAAAAATCCAACTGAAAAGGAAAGTATTAAGTTCTCAGGGAAACAGCCAGAGTTTCAGTGAACCACATCATGTAATAAATATGCAAAGATCAGCAACTTTTTTGCCGATGAGGTGAATTAATTAAGCAAGTATGTAATTAGTTGGTTAAGGGCAATTTAAAAAAAAAAAACAAACTGACGATTAACTGAAACGAAGTCATATGCACAGCATTAATTACATTGCAAAGGCATCGATCCTAGAGGATTAATTGCAAAGGCAGGCCGTTACACGGGTGCCAACCGAAGTACGGAAGGACAAAGGGAAAGCAGCAAGAGGAAAGATGCGCCAGGCAAGAAATAAAAGGACCTGACACCAGCGAGGAAGCACCAACACCGTCACCACTGCCAACGCCAACACCCGAACCCACAAACAGCAGGGACCTGCTCTGCCTCCTGCTCACTCTTCATCTGGGAGGAGGCAGAACGAGCGGCTCTGCCTCGCTAGCGGTCAATGGGCCTGGAAGCGCCAAGAGAGCGAAGGGACAAGGCTCCCGCGCTCGGAGGGGCCGGAAGCCCCACGCTCCGGCGCCTTCCCCGCGCACCGGCAGCCGACCGGCTCCACGCAGGCAGTGGGCCGGCCGTAGGGGCCCCACTCGCTACCTTCCAGGCTTGTCTCTGCCGCAGATCCTGGAAGTCCTGCCCGTAAATGGACTCCAGCACCTGGAGCTCGTTCTCCTGCCGCATCTGGTAGCTCTCCGGCGGCTCCGCGGCTACCTCCGCCGGCAGCTGCTGCTCGCTGCTCTCCCGGGCCATGTCAGCTCCCCGGGCGGGGGCGGGCGGCAGCCATGGCGGGCAGCCTCACGCCGTTGCCACCCTCGAAGTGGCGGCGGCCGACCGTCGTCCGCGTTTCACAGCGCCCCAGTACCGCCTCCGCCACGGGGGGAGGAGGAGCCGGGGGCCGCACTTGGGGACTGATGGTGTGTCAGGTAGCGGTGGCTGCGGGAGAGGCGGGGGCAGGTCCCACAGCCCTCGCAGGAGCTGCGTACCGACCGGGGTGCGGTGGGCTGGCGGCGGCCTGGCCACCGCGTTAGCACCGGGCCGTGCAGGGCCTTGAACCCGACGGCCTTTTTGGGGCTTTGCTACCCCACGAGTGACCGTGGCATATTGCCGTCATGCCCTCCTCAACCCATATGGCCACTGGTGATCCCGCCTGCCTTGTTCCAAACGCCTTGTCCCAAAGCTGTGTAGGTTTAGAGTAGCTGTGTCTCACGGAATCATAGAGTATCTCGAGTTGGCACGGACCCATGAGAATCGGGTCCAACCCTCTGCTTCTTCAAGGCTACTTTAAAGAACACCCAGGTAAATTCATACATACAAGCTTATCTATTAGGTGTGCAATTCCCAGGCAAAGAAAGATGCTACAGTAGTTTGTAGCTTGCTACCATACACCCATAGACTGTACTTGGGTGACTTCATTTGTTAGGAAATGTAGGAAACAAGTGTGGTCCACTGAAACTGAGTGAGCTGAATCTTGGAGTCTTTCTTCTGCTTTAGTCCTAGTCAAGTTCATAGGAGAATTCACTTTAGTTATATTATCTTTCCCCTAAAGATCAGATTCTGTCATCTTAATTAAAAACAAAATAAGTTTCAGAGCCAAACTTGGGTTATTTTAAATCTCTACTGTTGTAGTATAATGGATACAATTTTTCTTTACTTTCATAATTGCATGAAAAATCTTCTGATGTTGCTTTCTTTTACTTACAAGGTTTGTATCAATGAAGTTTCGTGGTCTTCAGTTTACTCCCAGACCTTCAAGTACAGACTTTTTGTTATAAATAGACCACTTAAAGAGGAATTTACTCTAATTAGTAGTTTTTATAGCCCTCAATTTGTCCTTCTGAAATTGAAAACTTGTTACATGCATACTTTTGTTTATGTTTTGGCTTCATTCAAACTAAATTCTTATGGTCTCAGCGGGGATTAGAATTTATTTAATAACTGGTAGTTTCACAATATCATTAGTACCTATCAAAAACCAAATCCTAAACTGTATCACTGTTGTGATGCTGTTCTCAGTTCTTTATCGTGTCCAGGAATGCCTGGAATGTGCCTTTTAGTGGTAGGGTTTTTTTTGGTTTTTTTTTTTTTTGTTTGTTTGTTTTTGTGGGAAATACATGACCCAAGCTGTGTAGTGTTTATCTAACATGAGAGATCTCCTTCTGCACAGTCCAGTAGAGTTTCTTGCACCTTCTTAGAAGTAACTGCTATTTTTGACCCCCTGGTGCAGTTGGGTATGCTTATCTATCAATTTGTATAAATAGTCTCTCAGTGTTAAAGACTAGAAATAAAAGTTTCTAGGTCATGGATTTGTCTTTTCTTCCACACAAAGACACAGCAAGAATGGCCAATTTGAAGATATGATGCAGTAAGTAATTAAGAAATGTCAGTAACATTTCTTTAACAGACATTATGGGTTTAGTGTTTCCAAGCACTTTGTATGTGGGACAAAGCCCAGCACATGGGAAACTTCTCCTGTGTCCCATTGTGTAAGGATGGGTGGGTCAGATAACAAAGCATTGTTAAAGCTGCAGGAGTTTTCTTGTTCTTCATTCTTTGTGACTTTGCAAAAATTTAAGCAGTTGGAATGCAATGTTCTTGACCACATGTCCACCTCAGGCTACTTTATTTTTTTAATCTTAATTTCTTCTACAATGATTCATTGTTTCCAAGAAGAAAGAGAAAAAAAGAACACTAATAAAAATATTATGTGAATATCTTTTAAAAAGGCAAAGTGTGGAAAATTTGATGGGTGAGGGGGAAGAGACAACCCCTTTTCAGCACTTTGGCTTTGGTAGCTAGCCTTGTGAAAACCTGTATAAGGTAAACTAAATTATATTGGAGGGGACGGAAGTATTCACATGCTCCACATAGATTTACTGGAGTACAATTAATATCACTTAAGAGTCCACCTGCCTTAAACATGTGCCAGACTGTATCTGGACCGAAGGTTTCCTTCCAAAATTTAAGACTCTCACATCCTACAACATTAGATTTTAATCACTGGAATTAAATGTTAATGTTGTAGGATGTTAGTGTGGTTTCACTTCCTCCTGTGCATGGTGAGGGGAAGTGAGTGGAGGAGTAGTCTGCTCAGGTGAAGTGCAGGACAGAGGGGAAGGGTCCCAGAGGGAGAAACTGAAGAAAGGGGCTGCTGCGTGAGGAAGGGCATCTTGCTTGGGGAAGGGAGGAAGTCGGAGTCTGGTCACAGAGACTGGCCAAAATGGCCACAGCAATGTTAGGGGACCAAAAGGAAGAAGAAGCCAATTTTGGAATCCCAGGAAACAGGAGGGGAAGGCACAGTGGAAGCTGCTGACTCATGCCTGGGGAAGGTGGGGAAAAACTGCGACTGGCTGGACATGGTGAATGAGTTGGGAGTAGGGGTGAGAGGAAAGGGTAGGAGTGTGAGAGAGCATGGGGCCAGGCTGGGAGTGGGGAAGCGACGAATTACTAGAAAAGGGCCTGGAGCAATGATTTGGGACCCCCAGAGGAGCGAGTGGAGGCTGCGACAGGCAGGGCCCAGACGCAGGAGGCAGAATCAGAGGTTGCACAAACAGCCTTCAGGAAGCCTGTGGTGGGGTGGTGGCAGTCCCTGTGGTCAGCAAACGTCTTTGAACCCACGGCAGTGAACTCAGCTTGTTCCTGTATCGTCTGAGTGCACAAGAAACAGGACACAGATCACAGAAATGCATTTTGTTGATTTGGGGTCTCTGAAAAAGCCATACTGTGCAAGAGTTATGCTTGTGGGTAGCTGTTCTTTCAGGGGCACTTCCAGATTCACTGATCAGCAGCTGAAAACCCGTTTGTGGCTTGAGTTTTAGCTAGCTACCCTCCTAAAATCTTGAAAGGCAAATGTGCACCTTTTTGCACCTAGATGCACAGTTTTTGCACAGTTAAAACCCCAACTTACTATCCCTATAGAGGAAATTTCCTGTAAAATTAAGCATTACAAAGTATTTTAACAAATGTATATATATATAAGTTAGCACTGTCTTTTCAAATGCTGTCCTCTGAGTTACGAGCCTCTTTAAACAAACAGTCTAGCTTCTAGACGGCACTTAAATCCCGACGGTAAGCTGCGGGCAGCCACCCGCCCTGCCCTACTGTGGCGGCGCGGCCACCCCCGCCCTGCCGAGCAAAATGGCGGCCCCAAAGGCCCCGCTGAGCACCGCGGCCACGTGATGGCAGCGCCCTTCGGGAGCGCGGCGGAGGCCGGAACGCGGCGGCCGCCAAAGCTCGGCGGCTCGCTCCGCTCTGCCCCGCCCCGCTCGGCTACCGCCTCCCGCGGGCGGTGGCGCTTGGCGGCTGTCCGCAGTGTGGCGTGCCGGGGCCGCCGGGAGCGCGGCGGCAGTGCGGGTCGGCGGTCGGCCGGGATGTTCGCGCACGTACGAGCAGGAGTGTCGGTGCCAGGCGCTCTTGGTGCGGGGCGCGCTCCGAGCGGGTCACGCAGGATCATACGGAGGCTTTTTGGTTTATTGGAGGCTCGATTGCCCCCTGCCTTGGGATTCAAAACCAAATTAATTTTTCCCGAGAAATAGCTGGAGTGCAGTGGAAGCCATTGAGCACTCATTTTCTTTGGACGCTGTGTAAGGGTCTTCTTGGCGTCCAGTCTTGTGCAGAGCAAGGGGGGACGCAGGACGGAGCTATGTATCACCACAGGAGGAGTGAGCAGGACAGAAGAGAGCACTAGGAGATGTGCCATGGGGAGGGAGGGCTGTGAGAAAAGCTAACGTCAAGGGTGAAAGTGGGGTGGGGGCCAGAGTTTGTGATCCATCAACTTTTCCAAACCGGTTTTAATGTATAGTGAGTTCATGCGCATGCGAGCGTGGCGGGACAGAGGTGACCTGGCGGGGTTAGGAAGATGAGCCACGGTGTGGATTGTAATTTCCTCATTCACGTTTATTGCAGTAAACATGCTGAGGAGACGCTGTGTTACTGTGAAGCAAGAAATACGAGACAGCTAATCGCAAGGAGGAGCCTGCTTTATTTTCTGCTTTTCTTTACTGGCTATCATGATTTACAAGGTAGAAACGTGAAAAGCCAACCCTGCTTTCTGGGACACAGAAATGTGGTGAAGATGCCTCCAAGTGTCAGACGGGGCTTTATCCTCAAAAGTGCCTTTTTTGCCTGTGGGCTTCATTCAGGCATTAAAGGCAAGGGCTTAATAACCTTTGGTTATTAGGTGGCAGCAAGGAAGGAAGGAGCTTTGCCATGGGGTACGACAAAACCTGGGTATCGAGGAATGAAAGCGAGCATGCCCCGTACCAGGCTGTCACCAGAGCTTTGGAGATGAGGAACGGCTCGGCTGGGCAGATGGTGTGGCAGGGTGGGAACGGCAGCGAGGCTGGTGCCGCGGAGAGCCAGGAGCACAGTGAAGAGCAGACCTACAGGCATTTCACTACCACGGTGCAAATTGTCATCTTCATAGGCTCTTTGCTGGGTAAGTGAGTGTTGCTGGAGTTTTTGTTGATGTGGTTTGTTTATCCTTATGGTCAGGGACTACAGACCAGGACAGTAACTAGCATCTTTTGCTTCCTTAGTGACTTTTTGCATTTTAGGTCGTCAGGTGTATGATTTCAAGTTTCTTGTGGGTTTTTGATGTGTAAAAGCCATTATTGTAAAATGCTACTTGTCACGGATGAGAACTGGTACATTATATGTATGTATGTATGAGTAAACTTTTCTATCTGAATTTAATTGATTACACCCTTATTTTCAAATGTAATGGGATCTGTTCTCTTTCCCATTGAAAAGGGTATGGAGCATTTTAAACAACTTATACTGAATTTATTTTTCACACTGCAGTAATTCTGTATTTGTGTCCTACAGATTTTTAATTAGTCCTTTGGAAATACATTATGCTGTAAATATGTATAAACATGTGCAATCTTGCTTACCTGTTATCTTTTAATTAAGAAACATTAATTTTAGATATATGGTAATAAACTAGTAATATAATATTCCAATTTTTTGTACTTTTGCTTTCTAGGTGCTTATAGTTTGGTTTTTTGTTAGGAATATATGTGCATTTCTTGCTCCCAAAAAAGGCAAAATAAGCCTTACAGTAAGGCAAGTTAGCACTGTTTGGGAGATCAGTAAGCTGGACTTCAGTAAAGTGCCACTACTATCTAAATTATTCAAAGCAGCTTACTGGAAATGATGAGGCTTTTAACACAAGGCTTGACTGAGAAAATCTCCAGCCAGCTCGCTTAGGAGAGTTCAGTAGGACTTTGGCTATAATAATTGGCTCTTATTATCAAGGATTTATTTTTGTTTTTCCTCATCTTGTGTAATCCTAACGTCCATTTCTGTGGTCATGGTAATTTATTCTAATATTGATTTTGTCTTAGTAATATTTAATATCACTTAAATAATTTCTAAAAAGATGGTAAGCATAGACTTGGAACAGCATTGAACTCTGAGCTCAGTGATACACCTACTAGTTATTACTGTAAATCACCAAGTCTTTTGGCCTCAGTTATTTCTCTGTCCAGTGGGGGTAATACTTACAGTTCTAGCTTTTTTTCTACTTAGCGCATAGGTAGTGTGGGGAAAGGACTCTCTTTTTCCATATGTTGCATAGCACTTGGCACAAAATGATAGCCAGCAAATAATATCTAAAAAATAAGAAGATTGGTTGAGAAAAGTCAGAATTTTAGTTCTTTATCTTTCAAGTTTCAAGCTTTAAGAGTGTAACATTTGGGTTGTATGTCCAGACTATCTTTCATGAGCATGGATCCTTCAGTTTCATTTGAAGAAAAAAAAAAAAGGCCCATGTAATCATGCCTTCATCAGCTTTGAGTTTTAAAAACAATCAACCAACCAAAAATACCATAGCTATAAATTTTGTAAGACTATCATAGGTCATGGTTTGGTGCTCCTGCAATTTGCTTTCAAGAATTGGACTCTGTGAAAAGATTGGGACCTGTTACAAGGGGTTTATCTGCAGATGGGGTGGCTGGGAGGCTGATGAAACTTCCACATCAGTAACTTCTCCAGGCCTATCAGAGGAAATAGTGTGAGGTTTTTTTTAATACAAAAGTGCAGTAGTCCAGTGATAAATGTTAGGAGCAGGCCTTCTGAATTTAAAGTGATGGAAACCAATTTAAACTATTTTTGAAATTGCATTATTTTCCAGTGTCCCTGCTGCCCCAAAACACTTTTTAAAGAACATTTAGGACATACGCTATTGTAACAGCTGAAAACTTGAGAGTCTTTAAAAATGTCTTCCCATATCATCCCTATGAATGTACTCCTATTCCCTCTTCACTGAGTGGAAGCAAAGCCACAAAGAAGCTGAAGCATTGACCTCCAGAAGGTCTCAGGATTTTGGTGCCTGCACGCTCAACCCTCATATGTGCCAGATGTTTTGCTTCTGCGCATGCTGCACACTATCTCTGCATCAGTACGGGGGAACAACTTGATATTTACCTTACACTTATGCTTCCATAAATGCCGTTAATTTCCTCTTAATTTGTTCTCTGCCATGGTCCTTAGAGCATGGGTGGCATCCAGCTCTTTTCTCTTTTTTCCAGCCCCTCAGTTGAGCTGCAGAACAGCAGTTCTTTGATCCAGGGAGTCTCAGGTTCCTCTTTGCAGAGGGGAAACCCTTCAAGGGGAATTAGGACTATTCTTCACTCTAAAGCGTGAGATGGGGTGCAGTCTCCTCAGAGGCAGGATGTGTGGGTTTGAATCCTTTCTGGTTTGGGTGGATGTGCAACTTGTACATCTCACAATGTCGATGCGTGCCCAAGCCACTTAACAATTGGATGAAAGAGCAATACCCTTTCAAAAGGAAGAAATAATTTCTACTTCTGGCTTGAAAGAGAACAAACACATATGCTGCAGTCTTGATAATAAATACTGGGATCTGACATAAGCAGCAGTCTACAGCTGAGGTCCCAGAGATGTCCAGGTACTACAAGAGGGAAGAACCACAGTCAGGGATGTGAATTGAATTTGTGCAGAAAAATGCAATAGTAATAGTCAGTTGTGAGAGAGATGTACACTGTTTTTTTTTCTCCTGCTTAAGACCCTTATTTGAGACCCGCAGGGAGACTTGTAACAGCAGGAGAAATTTTTGTCAGCTTTGCTGTGTTGTGAAAGGACAATGCTATGGCAAGCGTTCTGTCATACCTCCTAAGGGCAAGAAAGAGTCAAACTGTTTTTCTTTATGGTTACCTTACAATACATTGAAAACACATCCTCAATTCATTTATTTATTTTAGGTAGTAAAAACAGTGATACTAGATTCTAGAATTTTTGTTTGACTTTAAAAGGGATTATGTAGTTTTCACAAGCTTGCCAAAACTTGAACCTGGATGCGTGACCTTAACATGTATGTTGGAGAATCTAACTGGCAGAATCAACCAGAAGTATCAAGAAGAGGATTGCTAATTGGCATTTTTTCCCTATTGTTTTTTGTCCTAATTTGTAGAAAGTTTTCATTGTTTAAAATTTCTGATTTTGTAAGTAATCCATTTATTCCATGTTTGGAATGGATAAAACAATTGCTAGTCTAAAAATCACTTCTCATTTAGGGCAGTTAGAGATGAGAGTTCTTCAGATAACTTGGTCATGAGTTACTGAGTTAATGAAGCTATAATGTGCTGAAATGCTAGAGTTTTTAATAAGTGTTCATGTGACTTTGACACTGCACAAACATCCTGCTGCTCTTTCAGTGCTTGTGTGCAAGTTCTCGCTTAGCAGACTATCTATGATTTTAAAATTCAAGGACTGAGAAATAAGAGAGGGTAAATCTGCCTCTCTCTACTTTGAAGCCAACTGATACTACTCGTTGTACACTCCTTTAGCTGTAGCCTACCACCAGGTTTCTGCCTGTGCAGCTCCATGACTAATAATGGCAGTCCTTACAGTAGTGGCATTTCCCAGCCTGTGGCCTATCAGCTCAGGGCCAGGGCAAGAATAAAACAGTGCAAATGCTTGTCACTGGTGTTGGTTGTTCCACTCATTGAACTGTGCTTGGATCAATATAAGTGTGGAGAGCATCAGCAGAAGAGCTAGGAAAAGACCCATCCCTCTCACTACCACTTTCCTTTTCTGATCCAGATGTGTACTTGGTACTCTCTCTGAAATCAAGAGAGTGGGTGCCTCAGGAACTGTGGAATGACAAATACATGTGTAGAAATGTGTTTCTGGTGTGGGGTCATTAGTCTGCTTAGGCCATAGCTGTGCCGGTACAGTATGATTAAATCTACTACTTCTAAGAAAAGTTACTATAGGACAATAGAAGCAAAAATAATGATGCTGCTTCCGTCAGCCCTCTCATATGAATGGCTGCTTTTTGGACCCCTCAGTTGACTGTAATTGGCTTAGCAAAAGAAAAGTCAATGTGTTGAATTTCTGTGTGTAACACAGCAACTTTCGTTATCTTAAATATGAGGGAAAGTGAAAGGCACTGGTGGGAAGAAGTAGCTAATTTTACTGGCCACTGGAATGATGCAGATGGGAGCAGTGTGACATGAAAAGCAATACATGCTGTCACTACTGATTCCCTTTGGTTGACTTAATCCCATGTAGTAAAAGGTGTTGAGAGATTTGAGCTTTGCGTGTCCTAACTTGTTTTGAAAAGATGTAGAAGTCATCAACAGAAGAACAAGGGTGGTAGAGATTTGCTTTAAGATTGATTGCTTCACTTCCACTAATCCTGCACAGATCCAGCTGCTCTGCAATTCCCTGTGTATTCTGTCTGACTCAGGTTAGAGAATTTTTTACTGTAGGAACTGTTTCATCTAACCTGTTTCAGGTCAGTTTCCTCCACCTGCCACTAAATGAATGTGGCTAAGATGACAAAGTTAGGATTACTTGTGGAAATGCATCATTGTTTGCAGTCATGGTAACACTGGCTAGGGTCCTTAGTTCTCAGATTCAAATGGCTGCTATCAAAGGGGTGATGTTCACAGAATCACAGAATCATCTGGGTTGGAAAGGACCTTGAAGATCATCAAGTCCAACCATAACCTAAATCCACCTACCATAACCTTTATCTACCCATTCAATGCTTAAATCATGTCCCTAAGCACCACATCTATATTTCTTTTAAACACTTTCAGGGATGGTGACTCCACCACGTCCCTGGGCAGCCCGTTCCACTGTCCAACCACTCTTTCAGTAAAGAATTTATTTCTAATATCTAGCCTAATCCTCCCCTGGCTCAACTTCTGGCCATTCCCTCTTATCCTGTCCTTATTCACTGGAGAGAAGAGACCAACTCCCACCTCCCTACAACCTCCTTTCAGGTAGTTGTAGCGAGCAATGAGGTCACCCCTCAGCCTCCTCTTCTTCAAACTAAACATCCCCAGTTCCCTCAGCTTCTCCTCATAGGACTTACTCTCCAGATCTTTCACCCAGTTGGTAGCTCTTCTCTGGACACGCTCCAGCAACTTGACATCCTTCTTGTAGTGAGGAGCCCAGGAACTGGACACAGTATTAAAGGTGTGGCCTCACCAACGCCGAGTACAGGGGCATGACCACTTCTCTATTCCTGCTGGCCACGCTATTCCTGATACAAGCCAGGATGCTGTTGGCCTTCTTGGCCACCTGGGCACACTGCTGACTCATGTTAAAGTCAGCTGTCAACCAGCACCCACAGGTCCTTTTCTGCTGGGCAGCTCTCTGGCCACTCCTCCCCAGGCCTGTAGCATTGCCTGAGGTTGTTGTGACTGAAATGTAGGACCCAGCACTTGGCCTTATTGAACCTCATACAATTGGTCTTGGCCCATTGATCCAGCCTATCCAGGTCCCTCTGCAGAGCCTTCCTACCCTCAAGCAAATCGACACTTTTCACCCAGCTTAGTGTCATCTGCAAATTTACTTGTTATTCATGTGATGTTGATCATGTGAAGTTGATAAAAGGAAGGATAAAATAAAATTTAGGTCTGGAACTACTGCCTTGTCAGTTACGGAAGTTTTGAAGATGGAGATCATATTCTCCATCCTCATTATTACTTTTTTTTTTGGCATGTTTTCCTGTTTACCTCTGGGTTCTTGTTTCAGAGTCTTTCTTCTGAGCCTGTCCACTTCACAATGTTGTTCTGCCACCTATTGCCATAGTAGCAGAAGGTCATCAGTGATACATTCATAACAAAAGCACAGTTTTTCGTTTAGTTTCAAGAGTTGCTCCTCTTTGAGCAGGAGTGAAGTTCTGCTTGGGTTTGGTTTTTTTTCTTCTTTAAATAAAAATTACATGTGATGAGTTTTGCTGATTGTGTAGAGGTTTATTTGGAAGAGGACTGACAACTACCGTTGGAATGGCAGAGAAGGAAAATTTGTAGTGTTCCCACGTCCATGAGAAGTTGGTTCCTCTTGCTGGAGAATAGTTAGGCTTCATCTTTTGTATGATTTGTTGTGGTCATAATGGTCAGCATAACCCGGCGCAATGCAGGCCATTGGCTGTGGCCATGGCTCTCACTGTGCTAGATTGTCTGTACCTTTGCTGTGTATGGGTAGGACTTGTTCTCACAGGGCAAGTATAGAAATGAGGAAGTTCAGGAGCCTTTCAAGGGGAGGCCAGTTTTTGTTGCCTGTTACTGCAGTGAAGGGAAGACTGTGATTTAACTGACTGAGATCAATGGGCCAGGAAAGTGAGACTCTGCTGGCATCTCCCATGGTGACTAATAGACTGGGAGCTAAATCTGGCTGTGCAGACGTATCTGCATTGGCTTTACAGGTAAGAGGACCCTAAGGTACAGAAAGTTACACCGTTTGAGAAGCATGCTGTGCAGCAATTCTATTATAATTACCCTAGGAAAGTGTTTATTGGTTTTTGTTTTCCATTCTCCCTCTTCTGAGCCCTCTGTAAACTGGGTGCATTCTAGATTTTCTCTTGTTTGTTCTCTCATCGTGAAGACCGTATGGTGAGATGGAGCTCATGCAGTGACCTCACTCTTCCATCTTTTGGGGCATAACTCAGGCTGTTGGGGCTTCTAATATACAGAGCATGCTGTGTGGATTAACTACAGCGTGGTAGGACTGCAACTGGCACTGCAGTATGTTTCAGTAATGCACAGCAGAGCAGCTGGGCTGCAAAGCAGGATCATCAAATGCTAGTGGTGTTACTCATCACACACTCACAGTCAGAAGAAATAGAGGCTTCAGATCTTTCACTCTGACATCAAAGGGGTAGAACAACGTTTATAGGTTGTTTTTTCATTGCATTTAAGAATTCAAATTTGTGACCTGAAATTTATAGTATTTGTTAATTCAGATAATTTCTTCCCCCCACCTCCTCCTCCAGCATGAAAACAGCAAAAAGCTGTGGTACATTCTTGGCTGCTATTAAAAAACGAATTAACAGTTTATGAAAATAGAATATTTGAGCATGGTAACTGTGAAAAGATATTAGATGCCGAAGAATATGGAGTTACTGCTTTTACTCTTGTGTCTGTTGCTAGTTCGGAGAAGGATACATGTGGACAAATGGCTTTTAAGTAGGCGACAACTGATGAATGACAAATCAAAGATGCTTCTGTTTTTGTTTTTAAGACATGGGGTGACATAGGGCTTTTCAAAGTGAGTACATTTTTAGTAGCTTCCTTTTCATCAAATAAGATTCTTGAGATCGGTTTTGCAGTGAATATAGGAATAGAGCAATATTGCTCTACAAATGATATTTTTCTCTTGCCATTAGAGGTAAACAATCTGCAGAGACTAATGATTACTTTAGGACATCAACCAAACCTTTGAAAGAGGGAATATTACTTCTGAGCTTTGTTGGGGAGAGGTTGCTGGAGGTGGCTGCGGCTGCTTTCAATTGAGTGCCAGCAGCGGGAAGGAATCTTGGAAATGAAGAGGATCTCCAAAGAGCCCTTGTAGCCAGTATGCACAGTGAGCTTAGCTTGAAAGGGAGAGAAAATTGATGGGCAAAATGCAATAGATGATTGCACTTTACATTATTCTCAGGAGAAGGGAAAGGAAGACCAGGAGTAACGATTTTAAGGGTGATGAGGATATGGGTTCTGTCACTCTTAATGTGTTTTCTTCCACAGTTCACTTATTTACATACCATTATAACTGCAGTTAAATGGGGGAGCTTATATGAACTGTGCTTTTAGTGATCGTAGCATGGGTGTAGCTGAATCTTGGTGCTGTGTTAGGCTTAGGTGAGATTATATCCCATTATCATGGTTTGTAGTTTCTGTTTTTGTTTTTTTTTCCCCACGTCTGAGAGTCTGCACATGCTCCTGAGGTTATTTGAGTCTGTTCACAATTTTCATGTTAGCTGTGTAGATAAAACTGCATGCATTTAAAAAAATAAAAAAATTTAGACATCTAAGAAAAAAACTCACACTAGATAATTGGTGAATATTATAATGAGAATGTTCTCAGTGCCAGTGTCTACTCCCTAGACTGAATGTACATCTTACAGTTAGTAAAAAATGCACAGAAGGTATCCGAAATAATCCCAAATCCCGGAAACTTTCCCAAACCTTGTAAATCAGTGCCTTAATTGAAGTTTGGTGAATGAGGCTCTTTGTTACTTGCTCTTTTGTCTTTGCAGGTGTGTCTTGTACAGAAATAAATTTCACTGGAAAGGCTGAGGAGGCTGTGATACAGTTTTAACTGTAATCTAGTGCTTATAACACTTTTTCAGAAGCTGTAGGTTAGATTGGTTACCTCCTGGTTTCTAACCACACTGTGATAATATCTAAGGGAGGTGTCCTCTGAAAGAAAAGTGTGCTTTGAAACGTATCAGAATTCCAAGTGAAAAGTGAACCCCTGCTGCCTTCCCAGTGTTTGCAGGCAAGGCTTCAGGCTTGTCCCTTTTCCTGAGCATTTCCCACGAGCTGTTTGGCTCCAGCCTCTCTCTGCCCTTGAAACTGATTTTAGTCTCCCTGTCTTGACATCTGTGCACAGAGATGTAAAATGGAATTGTTACAGCTCTTCATTTATAAAGGGAATTATCCCTTCTGGGATGCAATCCTAAAGTAACTGGCAGTCTAGGTAATGTATTCATAAAGACAAATGTATACTAGCATAAGGAATAAATATTTGTATGCTGGAATAGCTACCAGTGAAGTTTATCTTCATCTATAAAGAATGAAGGAGGCAATCTTGCATTAAAATACTACAGGTACATGATTAAAGTCTAGACTGAAAGAATTTTTAAAGAGCAAGGGGCACATCTGCAATAGCGCCAGCAAAAGGTTGTAGCCCTGCGCCCCAAAAGGGTAGAACCATCTGAAGGGGGAAAAAAAAAGCACCAAAGGTTTGGGGATGGGTAGGATGATGTATTTTTTCCTACTGGTGTCACTCTTAGAAAAACTGGAATTGTTTTAGATTAAATCTTCTAAACAGGCATTTTGCATAGATTAACTTTGTTGCTGATTAGCTGGAATTGTTGAAGTTTGGCAAAGCAAAAAGTGACTGAAAATCAAGTCTACTAAGAAGCATCAGGCCAGTGTAATGATATGTGTGGTAATATTTGTATGTAATAATAATTGCATAGTAATAACATATTACAGTATCATAACATCACAGTAATGATTTTCCTCTGCATTTCTGGGTGGGTGGTTCCAAGCCTCAGGAATAATGGACCCTACAGCAGTAAGCCCAGTTCAGGTTGCACGCTAGATGAAATCTGTCGTTTTTAAAAGCATAGGTATTATGCTTTTGCTTTTTATGTGTTTTCAGGCAAACTGCTAAGCAATTCTCTCCAGAAGGAAAATTGAGTTTGGGGAGTGGGTGAAGAAGAGGGGTTGTGAGAGGCCCTGCGGTTCCTGTTGCTATGGAGACCTTCCTCCTTCCTGTGCTTCAGCAGAGGCACCTTGTCTGGCTTTGGCTGGGGGGATACTCAGGTAGCACCACTGTTTTTTAAGAGAGAGGTATGGGGAAAATAACAGTTTAACCAGTCTGGAAACGTGTGAGATGCAATGATTTATACCTGTAATTCAAGTGTCTGATACTCCGGGGATGGTGTATGCTAGAGCATTCCTCAGACACATACAAGGGGGTTAGCTAATGAAGACATCGTGTGTATTGAGGATGTTAAAATTATCTCTATTTAGGGTGAAACTGATTGATACCAGTCATTTTACTGTCTGTAGTCCCCATGTGAACACTTTAATGACAGCTGTGAACCAGAGCTGTTTAACTAAGTGACTGGATGTCATGTTTTGCTTTTTATTGTGAGTTAAATTTGCTCAAATGCCAACTGGCTTATATATATATATCACTGACTGTTTGGAACTTTGGTGAAAGTTTAGATACATCAAGATTTTATATTGGATATTATGGACAGTAAATTAGTGTTCTAGGCACATGGTGTTAGTTCTGTTATTGATCTCATTTATTAGCTTGCTATCGAGCAGGAGCCATGGGCACTTAAATGAGGTTTTTATTCTCCTCTGTTCATCTTTAATAATTTCTTATTTGTGTGGTGTTAGAGAAAGAATTTTGCCACTTATTTGGAACATTTTTCGAATTCTAGGAAATTGTATACTTTTCTTCCACTCAGAAAAGAGTCTGGGAAGTGTTTAAGTGCTGCTGAACCTCATAGGCTAATAGAGTTGAGTGTGCTGCAGTTCCGTGTTCTCTGGTCCAGCCATAGGAAGGCTGAGCACACGTTCCCAAGAGGCACACATGGACACAACACGTATGTATGTATGTATGTATGCACAAGCAGACACACAGACTGACACAGAAAGAAAATGCAGCACTCATGCAAACACAAACATAGCCTCGTCCTCTTCCCCTCACTGGCTGCTCAGGATGAAAGTCCATACATAAGCATTTACATATACACACATCAATATGGATCCCTCTGTAGCAGCTGGTCTTAGACACCCAGTCTACCCAGTAGCTAGCCGAGGATTCCATGGTTTCCCAGTTGCCTCACACACAGGACACAGATGTAGATGGGTCTCTCCATTTGCTGACCTAGGATTATGACCTTACTAGTAGCTGACCTTCAAATCATAAGGTCTCTCCAGTAGCTGGCTTGGACCTTCTGGTCCTCCACTAGCCAACTTTCAGAGCCCTCTTGTCTCCCCTGGTATCTGCATCAGACTTACGGGCACACCAATATTTGTCTCTAAGCATCTTATCCTACTTGCTGGCTACTCTGGCGTGATGTTCAGTGTTGATCACACAATGACATACACACCCACACAAATGCACACTCTCCAGTCTCTCCAGTTGTTGCCCCCTGATGTGTGGGCCCTGATGCCCCATGGACTGTCTCCAGTTCCTGCACTTGGATCTCCATATGCACGCAGACCCATGGAGTAGAGAGCTCCTCACCCATGGAAGAGCTGGAAATGGAGTTTAATGAGAAGATGAGATAGACTGTGCTGATCAGGTGCAGGACGTGGCCAGACAGCCATACTGACCATCCTACACTTGTTCCTCCCCAAACCAACTTGAAATCTCCTTACCATACATACCCCATGTTAAGTTTTGTACAATCCCCCAGTGCTCATTCCCTGCATCCTACGAAGACTCCCATACACCTGGGTTGAACTGCCTCAATTTGAAAGGAGACCTGGAGAGACTCTCCCACAGGTCTATGGGGCTGAGGCTCCCCTGCGAGAGCCTGGGGAGGGCTTGGAGCAGGACTCTTGAGTAGGTTATTGAGGTTCCCAAACCTGTTGTGCCTTTCTGCTCCTTCATGAAGTCAAGCCTGTAATCACATTTCCTAATATAAGCTATAAACTGCATTTCTTTTTGATAATTTAGGTATGCTGAGGCTCTGAGATCATACACTATGTGCACTAGTATGAATATCTATGTGAAGTATTTTGCAGAGAAAAAAGTGGATTTTATGCATATCCTATATATATTTAAGGAAAAATTCCCAAATGATCATGACAATGTTTTGTTTTCCTTCTGTACTTTTGGTTCCTCTCCCTGCCCCTGCCCACTACCCCATCACAGATTTGTAAATGACTCTGCGTTCTTGGGTGTCCAGTATAGGTGATCACTTGGGCATTGGGACTGAACTGGAAGTCCAAAGACTTGAGACTTCTCTGTGTTAGAATCATAGAATGGTTTGTGTTGGAAGGGACCTTAAAGATCATCTAGCTCCAGCCCTCCTGCATGGGCAGGGACACCTCCCATAGATCAAGTTGCTCAAAGCCCCATCCAGTCTGGCCTTGAACACCTCCAGGCAGGGGGCATCCACAACCTCCCTGGGCAACCTGTTCCAGTCTCTCACCACCCTCACAGGAAAGAACTTTTTCCTAATGTCCAACCTGAATCTCCCCTCTTTAAGCTTCAAACCACTGGCCCTTGTCCTCTCACTACACACCCTTGTAAAAAGCCCTACCCTAGCTTTCTTGTAGGCCCCTTTCAGATACTGGAGAGTTGCTATAAGGTCACCACAGAGCCTTCTTTTCTCTTGGCTGAACAATCCCAACTTCCTCAGCCTGTCTTCATAGGGGAGGTGCTCCAGCCCTCTGATCATCTTTGTGGCTCTCCTCTGGATACGCTCGAGGAGTTCTATGTGCTTCTTATGTTGGGGACTCCAGAGTTGGATGCAGTACTCCAGGAGGGGTCTCACCAGAGCAGAGTAGAGCGGGAGAATCACCTCTCTCATTATGTTTCCTATACTTGCTTTCTCAATATCTAACAAGGAAGGAGTTCTCAACATGTTCTGAGTGGGCTAGGTACTGCTAGAAAGTTTGAAAATGGGAGAGATACCAGTGAAACAATTACTGTGTTGTGCCTCGCTTCATTTAAATGCTGATTAAATGCTATCCCTGTAGGAAGTACAGCCTCTTGCTTTCCAAACAGTACTGTTACATGTAAGCTTTTTTTATTTTTAGCATCTTTAAATTAGGTTTAGTAGCTGGAAGCAGGGACAAGAACTGGTGCCTTGTAGTCAGCCAGCTTCCGTAGAAACATTGCAATAAGGAGAATAACCTGGAATGGAAGACTTGCTGGATAATAAATCACATAACCTCTCATGGTAAGGGATTAGATCAGCCAGACAATGCAAAGGGCAATTATGGTAGTAACAAAAGCAGTAGTGAAGCTGAAAGGGTGATTGCAGGGAGGGCTCTGACTGTCTCATTTTCTGCTCATGGCCTTTGCTGTCATTGGGGATTGCTGGAAGATTGCTGTGGACTGCTGCCTTTTAAAATGCTTTAATAGTGACGATATTCAATACTGTAATTGACATTCTTCTCCATCATGAATAGTCTGGCTTACTTCCTGACTAATGTGGTCCTTTCTTCTGTTCTGCCAGTTCTCTTGGGGGGAAAAAAAAGCCTGTAATTTTTGGGAGGACAGAGGCTCTGGTTTTAGTCTCCTTTTTTCTACCACCTTTGATTTGTCTATCAAAGCAATTTCGTGCAAGAATTCAACAATTTCTTCCAGGAGGCTGATAAAATATGAAGTGATCTTGCTTGTGTAACTTCTTTTATCTATCTCTACATACCTTGTGTCACTTAGCTTGTGTTCAGACTCCAGCAGGCCTTATGTTGGTTGTGTATCTGTAATTCTTATGGCATAAATGGATTATTTCTGTGATACTGTAGAACAAACAACAAGTCAGTCATACAAGGAGCTAAAATACATTTTCTACTGCTATTGACTGAATTAATTGGTAAAAGTGGAAAATATTGAGGTAGGGTGTTTTTTGTTGTTTCAGTTTTGTATCTGCAGTTTTAAGGAGTATGAAGAACAAGGAGGGTAGTCTGATTTGCCCTTTCTGTTTGTTGTATTAAGCTGATTATTTCCCTAAGGCTTTTCAGAGGAGCATTAGCTACAACCCCTTTGGGACTGTGTCAGTCTGAATCAGGAGCTCCTTTGTGACACTTGGCTTTCCCCAGCTTTTAATTTAAATGCTCTCCTGCAATTTTCACCCAGACTTCAGTTTGGTTAAGGTGCAGGCAGCTTGTCCTTCTTTCGCAGGTCTCTCTTGTCCTGAAAGGTACCCTACTTCTTCACGTATTGAAAAACCCCTTCTCAGCATCACCATCTCATTCACACGTTGAGACTACAGATCTTTGCCTGCCCTTAGCCTATAGAGCTCTTAATGATTCTCTTAATGACAGTGGTTATGAAGGTCCTGGGCTTCAGTATCCTGGTCGGTCACCTGAATTAAACCTCCTGAACATCTGTCCTCCCTGTGTCGCTGGTACTGATACAGACTGAACATGGCCCCTGTTCTTCATTGTGAGCAATTGGGAGATCCCAGGAGGTCCACTTCCTTTGCATCTGAGAGGCAAGTCACCTTGCAGTCCTTCCTGTCTGATGTCTCAAAGCCAGCTAGCTCTGTGCCTAGAAAAGCAACTTCCTGCCACTGTTGCCTTCTGTCCTTGGAGGCAACTGCAGGCACGTCCAGTGTGCAAGAGGACACTCTTGCCTAGATGGATACTGGGATTCCCTGAGGTTGATGTCTCCAGCACAAGAGCTGCTGCAGCGGACGTGAGACTACACAGTAGTCTCCCTGTAGGCCTCATCTGGGACCTTTTTATTTATCTTAGCTGTTTCAGTTTAGCCATTCTCACCCTAAGAGGATAAGGGCCAGGAACTCCTTTTACTGTACCCACACACAGACACAAAAACTGCCCCTGAACAGGCAATCACACGTGCTGCACTCTGGGCTGTAGCACTGTCTGTTCCTGGACTTTGACTGGCACCTTGAGCTGAACATGCTATGTTTTTAAGTTTTATTAGTTTAGCTTGTCTTTTGCTTCAGTGATTAATATTGCTCTCATCCTACTATACCCTTTCTAAGATCCTTAGCAGTGAAGTAAGATGTAACCTAGATGAGATAAACTGAGGAGTGAGTGCATGCATGTGTGAGTGAGTGTGTGTGGAGCAGGTGCAGGCTCCCAGTGCTCTCTTCCATCTTTGCTGCCCCTGTTCACTATGCTCCTCTGGTCCTTAACCATCTGCCTTTTGTTGTGTTACACCCTCTGTCCCACTCAGTCCCATTGTCAGGATTGTGGGACCACCTTGCTGATTTTTCAAATCCCACCCTCTCACATCCTCTACAGCAGTTACTTGGCAAACACTCAGAGCAGCCTTAGCAAACTCCCACTTAACCAAAGCATGTGGCCAATGAAGGAAGCAGGCCAGCCCCAAACTCACCAATCTTGCTTGCCTTCCCTCTCTTCCAGTCTTTCCTGGGCAAAGCAGCTATGCCACCTGCCACCTGCCTTGTTTGATTCCCCTTTGTTTGCCACATGTACTCCCACCACAGAGAGATAAGCATCCGTCCTGTCTTATTGGGAGTGCGCAAATACCCTGTGGTGGCTGGATGTAGCATCCATCTATTTTTTGCAGATGCACTGTGTCTCCATCTTGTGTAGGTTAAGCCTGGGATGCTACACATAGGTGTATGGTGACATTGTGTATAATGTGTACAGTAATGTTGTGTATATGACTATAATAATCAGGAAATTACTAAGGGATGTTACCACATATGTTTCTCTTTAAGATGTCTGTATTTTTTGGAGCACATTTTAAAAGACCTTATTTTGCCAGCTTCACCCAAACATTAATAGAAAAAGGGAACATGGCAGGGAACATCATGTACAGGTCAGAAGAATTATTATAATACTTACAGAAAAAGCTGCAGAACTCAATAGTGTATTACAGAATGTTCTTTTTCTTCACTTTTTTTTTTTTTCTATTATCCTTATTTTCATCCAGTTCTCTAGTCTTCATGCTAGATTTGGCTACCTTCAGTATTCTTTGTCTGCAATTTCATTTGAAAAAAGGAATAAACTACCACCACACTGAAAATTTTTGGACTGTAACAGGCCTCTGTAACAGGACAAAAAAGACATCCTTTTTAAAAATACTGTCAGCAGATGAAAGGAATGTGGTTTAAGGAGGTACTAAAACATCCATGCAATTGGCAAAGGCTGCTACTGCATGGAGTGGCACCAGGAGACTTATTTTTATTTTTTTAACCACTTAGAAAGTAAAATTGCACTTCAGGTTCCACAGGAGCTAAAAAACACAGAACTATATTTTGGATTCTGTTTCTCCAGTGATGGGGACAGACCTGAATAAGCAGCTGTTTCAGAATACCTTGTATTTGCTGGGGCTAATGCAGTGGTCAGAAGTGGTTGCTTTGTGACTACAAACGCAGGTTACAAGGTCAAAGACATTTCTGTGTTGGGGTCTAACGCAGTGAAATGATGCATGGAAATGTCTAGGAAAGGCAAATGGAGCCCTTGAGCCTCTGGTATTTATATACGCTGCTAGTAAGTAGTCTTTTCTTCATTGAATATAGAGAGCTAACAGATATGGTGGCTATTTACATAGCAGTCTGTTAGTAATGTTACAATTATATGTATCTTAGCATCATTGATGAATTGTTGTAACAGTCTCCGTCCATACATTCTACTATTTTCAGAGAGAAGGTAACTTTGCAGTCCTGAGAATCTGGTATCTGAATTTATTTGATTTTTTTTGAGAAGTGGAGGGAGATCTGGTTCAAGTCTGTCCCCAGGTGAATTAGAGTGAGTTAGGCTGCTTGCAGGCTGTCTGCAAGGCTTCCCTGCAGATTAGGAGACAGGCAGGCTCTGAGTCTCCTTCAGTCTTCTGTCAAGGCAGTCTTCATTTGTTGTATAGTCCTATCTATTCGATGGTCCTAGTCCAAAAGAATGAGACCACTCCTTTTTTACATTGTTGAAAACTGACTCTGTAGGCTTTCTGTGCTGTATATCCAGCTCTAGTCCAACAGTAGGCTGTCTCTGAGACTGGTGTGGCTGCTTGGGGAGAGGTGGCTGCCTTATGTTGCTGCAGGGTAGAAAGAATGTGTAAACCCAATCACTAAGAATAGCCTGAACATGAACCGAGTCTACACGCACCACAAATAAATGGCTCAATGCAGTCTGTGTTGGAGCCTCAGGTGGTGAAAACGCTATTGCATCTCCATATATTCTCAGTTGCTAGCATGAAGTACACCATGATCAAGATAAGGTTTCAACAACTCTATAAATAAAGTATTTTTTTGTCTGTTTGCTTTTAAGCAATATAATTTCTCAAATGTCTTTGTTCTATTTTAGATATGGACTTCATGTGTTTGGCTTTACCACTGACTTACCCAAGCATGCTAAAGAACTTACTTTTGCTGTAAAACCAATGAAATCTGTTCATCCAGTCATCCTTTAAAGATGGGGTTTCTGGGAGAAACAGCAAATTATCCCAAGAGGCAAGCCTTCCTGTTTAAAAAAAAAAAAAAAGCCAAGCAATATCCATCTTTGTACACATTTTTGCTTTACTAAGTAATAGCTGAGGTTATTTACCTAATACATTATCTTTCATATTTAAAAGCAACAATTTTCTCTGGTGGAATGGAAATTTTATCTTTTCATTCAGGCAATACACTGGCTAATTTATATTATAATTTATGAGCTGTGTGTAAACACAGCTCTTGCATTTGTTTACATAAACCTGCTTAAAATGTTCACTCTTATTCAGTGTCAGCATCTCTATTCAGATTTAAATGAAATTAATGTTCAAATGGTCTTTTGCACCTGGGAATGGAGTTCCAGCCATTGTGTGCCAGGGTGACACTTGAACTACCACACCATCGGGACAAGCCTATTGACATATTGTGCTGAGGTTTGTTGGTGCCTAGCCTTATTAAGTGACAGGTGCTTTAACCAGTTAGTTACTCTAATAGTGCAATCACTTCTCTTGAGGGCTGATACTTTTATCATTAAACTTGTTTAACATCTTTAATTTCACACACGAGTGATTGCCACTGATGGAAAACATCACCCCTTCTTTCCCCTGCCTTCTCCAATGTCTTGTTTTGTAACCTTAACACTGGGGGAAGAAGAATAAGACTTAGTGAATATCTAAGTAGGTAATAACCATTTAAGTATCAGATCAGCATCTCCTAATCATATATGTACATAAAGCTTAATAATGAATGATGTGCAGCTCTTACATGGACTGTGCTCCAGATAGTGCTGAGTGTCATAAGCGTGTATGTGGGAAATGCAGCATTTGAGTATGTCCCTGTTCTGGTTTAAATCTTAAAGATGAACCCCAAAAACCAGAGGATAGAATTGCTCTCTGTTTCCCCCCCTCCACCCTCCCAAGAGAAGATAGAAAGGGGAATAAGGAAGAGAGACTTAAACTTTGGAAATTGAAACTAGAAACAAATTTACTATAACACAAGGGAAAAAGGGTAAAACGTGGGTGGAAGAACAGGTAATATACATGTATATATACAAATATACAAAACCGATCTCAGTGAATGCAGGGATATGGGGAACGCAGGGCAGCTCCAGGAGAGGTCCACGGCTCCTCACAGCACCCAGTGCAGTTGGATTCTGGAGCGAGCACGTGGGAAGCAGAAGGAAACCAGCAGCACACTCGGCAGAAGGAGTAGGAGGGAGGAGAGAGCGGCTTCCGGCTCTCCTGGTTTTATAGATTGTGACAGGAAGTGGGCGGGAATACTGACCCCTGCCAGTCTGTCAGGGTGCTAAGGACCCTCTCTCTAGGTGTCCAACAGCATGCCAGAGTCTCCCAAAACATAACAGTCCCGATGAAAAGTACTGTTCTTACAAATGAAAATCATAGTGTAACTCAATGTCAGCCTCATCATCTTCACCATCACCACCTGCTGTACTGGCAAGGACACCAAGGAGAGAACATCTGTCCTGAGACGCTATTGCTTCCCCTCTCAGTCACCATGGGACAGAGTTTTTCCTGTTTTCTTTCTCTCTCTTTTTCTCTCCTTTGTTTTTTATTTTAATCTCTAAATTAACTTTGAAGTCCATGTATGCCATCACCTGTGGACCCCATGAGTAAATTTTTGTGCCTTTAAGCCAGTGTCAACATCCTTTGGGCAATGAATGGAAACTGCTCAGACACACAAAGTTTCTGAACATATTTCTGGTCATTCTGGACAGTGGTCAGGCTCAGACTAGTCAAGACTATGTAATTTTGCTTTTTGCAATGTACTTAATTTCTGTAAATCTTCTGATTTCTAGAGTGGCTTCCTCAGCTATGTCTGGAGCTAATTTACTCATCTTTTATTCTTCCCTGACTTAATAATTTTAGCCAAGTTTTAAGCTTGAGCTTGTATTCTGCGTTATGGATCAATATTTGGAATTGTGCTTCCCCAGCAGCTGGAAGTCTTAAACATGCCTTTATAAGCCACTCTTCATTTTGTCTGAGGAGCTTATAGTTTAGATTTCAAAAGTCCAAAGAGCAAAGGAAACAGTAAAAGAAGCTAGAGTAAGTAAAGGTATTAGCAGAAGGAGCATTGGCTGTAATGTGCATATATATACATACAGCTGAAACTGTCAGAAATTGTGAGTTTGTCTTGAGAAACCATAGAGATGGGTGTTCACCATCTCCTGAATACCAGGCTTAGGGTGTCAGCCAGCAGAATCATTGTCTGCTTTTGGAAAACCAGGCCATAAATGACTTCCAAAAGTAACGTAGCTACTTAGGGAAACCTTTGATCCTATCTCAATACTCCTGTTTATGGTCTCATTCTAGACAATGGCCAGGCTGTACCTTGGAAAGCTCTAGAAATTAAATGTTCATATACTTTTGATTTAAAAAATCCCCCACAAACATGCACACCAAAGAAACCACTTCTATTTTCCTTTAGGTAAATTATTTTTAAAATAAGTTTTGATCTGTGAAATTATTCACTACATTGGAAGGGTCTTAATTAGAAAATCCCTGCTGGTTGCTGAGTGCTTTCTGTTACTCTGATTAATCGAATACTACCACTGTGTGGAATAATTCTGCCACGACCTGGGGAGTCTTTTGAACAATTTGTTGCTCCTTAGGGGTTCCCAAAAGATTGATTATAAACCAAGATGATCACAGGAGCATGCAATAAAAAAAATAATTTTGTGCTTTTTGAACTTGGGCAGTTGAAAAGTCTGTAAAGAACTGTAATAAAGACTGAAATCTGACTGTAGATAGGGAGATGAGTTACAGAAAATTACTTGGGTCTGTGGAGAAGACACCAGTCAGACCGAAGAGTTTCCTTGCATCTCCTTTTTCCTTTAACCTTTTGACTCTGTTTTGTTGCTGAAGCTCTTGAATGCAATCAGAGGTATTTTTTTGAGAATTGTCTTTTTAAATGTACTTTTTGCTAAAGATAACAAAAGGGTAAACCAATTTTGTACACAAAAGACAAACTAAAGGACTCCAGATGATTCTGCCAGTTGTACCAAGCAAACAAATAAAAGCAATTACCCCCGAGTTTTACCTCCACCTGCTCTCATTGCAGGTCTTGTGAGATTGTGTGGAGCGAGTGCTGTAATAATCCAGATAGGTTAAATTAAGTGTAAAGGTACATGAGTGGAGGTTTTCAGGTAAATGTGGAAACTGCCTATGAAGATACTAAGTAGTATTATTCCATCCGAATGAACAGGTGAGCTGTGTACACACGACAGTGCTAATGCGGTATTTGTCTCAATGACTGCATTAGAGTCACAAAACTTAGCTTTGAAGATTACTTAGTATTCACATTTGTCATAAACTCTTTTATTTTGCATTTTGTTTACTTGCATTTCAGTATATATAGGAAATATCCCATGGGGTTGGGCTGCAGCAGACAAAAAAGAGCTCTTGTAAATCATAATACAGATCAAAGAATACTGAACAACTCTTTATGTCCTAGAGAGAGGGCTGTTTTTAGGCTGAAAGCATCTCTTTCTCCCCAACTTTTGCAGTTGGTTTAATAAAAGATACTACCTCCTGTACCACCTTTGCCTTTCATTACTTTGCAGAGCTGTGGTTCTTCTGGGTGTTTGTTGTACTAAAATAGTAACTTGAGATTAGATTTTTTTCTGCTTCATCCTCTGAAATCACATAAAGACCTCACCTGTAGAGCAATCTCATTAAGTGTGCACAACTACTCCAATATATCTTTAGTAATGGGTGTTGGAAATGTGTTTAAAAAACCCCCTCTATCAACCATTTAAATAGGGTAAAAATGGAAAATTAATACATAACTTGAATTAGCAATGTTTGCAAATGTATCACTTGGCAGAAAGAGGCTACATGCCCAGAGAAAGATTACTCGCTAATATCTATTGTAGCCAAGAGGCACAGCATGAAAACAGCCTTTGTAAATCTTCTTGCTTCTAAATGTGATAAAGAACTCTTACAAACAGAAAATTACCCTAAGTGTATATATATGGACAAAGAGGAGGAGGCAAATTTTCTGGTAAAACAAAACAAAAACTAGAATAGAGGAAAGGGATCAATTTTAGTGCCAGTTGCATTGAATTACAGTTTTTTATGTATTTTCAGAGCATTGTGAATTGGGTAATTGTATTATCAGTACTCATGTAAATGTGATGTTTGAATGAAATAGGAATTTAACCAGATAATGTCATCTGGCTCTTCTGGTAGGCTGCAGAGAGGAGCACTGGAGTGTGCTAATGCTGATCACACTGAGCTGAAGCAAGGTGGTATGAAGGGTGAACTGGTGACACAAGAAGGGCCCCCTGGCAGCTTGGGTTAGTTCCTTTGTTGCAGTGAGAATTAAAATGAGCGGATCAATGCAGATCAATCAAATGCTCTGGGTTTGTGCCTCTGGGAGGTTAAAGCTATACTTTATAGTCCAAATAGAATTGTCACGGTTTGGCACCGAGTTGGAACACCGTCAATTCACCCCCCTCCCCCTCCTCCCCTAAGGTAAGGAAAGAGGGAGAAAAATGAGAAAGAGAGGCTTTCTGGGTTGAAAAGTGAAACAGATTGATTTAAATTATTAGTGATAAGGGAATATATATTTGTAAAGGGATGTGCAACACCCGATCCCCTCCCTCCTCCCCCAGCGACTCTCCCAGCAACTCTTCTCCCTGGTGGCTCCAGCTGAAGGGGGGAGTGTCTGGGCGCACGGACGGGGCCCTCGGGTGTCGGCTGGGAAGAAAAATGGAAAAAAAAGAGAGAGCCAAAGAGAGGGCGATAGAAGCGACAGTAAGCAGAAAAGTGAGAGGAAAAGGAAAAAGAGAGGCTTGACTTCTGTAATATCTTAACCTATACTGTAAGCCAAATGGAGAAAATATTATGAGAAGGGAATATTCTGATTTGCTGATCCTGCCTTTGGTCTAATCTGCTCCCCTGTAGGGGGGGGGAGGCTGCAGACACTCAGAAGTGACTTTGGTTATTATCAGTCCCCTGGTGCTGCTAAAAAAATTCACTGAAAGGAAAAAAAAAATCAGCAAAGAGCCTCACCCTGGCTCAAACCGAAACAAGAATTTAAACTTGGCATGTGTGATATGCATACAGGGGGTATTCTCCTCCTGTCTTCCTTTATTTTGCTCTATATTTCAGAGAAAAAACCCTATCTCCCTCTTGTATGGGTGGCATTACTCTTGCTTATTAACCTGAAGAAAGTCTTGGAAGAGTAGAAGGGAACTGTTCATCATTCAGATATCCATAGCAGACAGAATCAGAGATGACGTGCAAGTCCTGCTTTCTCTATCACTGCGTCTGTCACAATCTTAGCCAGGCTGAGAACACAGTAGGGTAGCTTTATGTTTGTCTAAATTGTATAAATATTGCGACAGCCAAATTAATTGACAGTGGCCTGCTTGAAGGATGAAAAGTGGCTTCAGGTCTCAGTTTTGCATTTCGTTTTGGTTTTAGCTTTTCTAAGTATTTGTGTCTTCTTGTATGTCCTACAGAGACTCCATCATCTCAGAGACAGAAAGCTAGTTATGGAACATTCTACAACTAATTTGTAAATCAGGCAGCCTGGGATCAGTGCAATGACAAAAAAAGAGTATATAAAAATGCTTCCCAATTAAGTCTGCTCATTTCCAAGGAGTGAAAATAGTCCTTTGGGTCATTCCACAATTCTCTTAGCATATGGCATTATAAAACTTATTTGTAATTTCAATTTTCTTTGCAGAGTATAATTATCAGGTCACATTAAAAACACACAGTCTTGAGAGAGTAGTGCGTTCTACTGATGTTTGTAAGGGAGCCCTCTGTACACCAGCAGGCATGTCTGTAGTATGTGATTTCAAAGCATTGCAGATTGTAATGAGCCATGTGGCAGAAGGCACTGGCCATGTATTTGGTCTGGGAGAGAGTTGGTTTGGTTTTTAAAAAACAGAAACCCAGACGTTTTGCAAAATGGATACAAAATCATTGATGCATTGATTGTTTAGTTTAACCATTTAAACTCAGAATAGGCTCTTGATATACCGGCAATAGTTCCTGCTCTGTACTGCCAGATTAATATTTGTAAGTAGGCTATTAAACAGCAATTCAGTAACAATATTTACTAATATATATACAATGCAAACATTAATATTGCACTAATGGGTTTTGCATTTATGTATACACTAGATGCTTTATGAAATATTTATTTAACCATTGCAGTTGTCAGTTACATCTATTAGTAAATTTTACTAATAAAGCTTGAAATGGTAAATTAACTTTTTAATCTTTGAAATATGAGGAGTTTTGGACTTATCTGCTATTGGAACACTAATGTATGAACCAAAAATTAATAATTTCCACTAAAAATAACGTTATAGGAGGCAGGGAAGTGCTATGTCATGTGAATTCTGCTTTAGGTTACACATGGGACACCCTTGCCCTCAGTGTGCAGGTTCTGCTATGGTCACACAATCACACAATCTATGGTAGAATGAGTCAGAGTTTAACAACATATCTTCGAGTTCCTATGTAATGATTTTTTCTGCGTCATTATAGTGCTGACTTTTGAAGTAAAATTTTTATTGAGTAGTCTCCAAAGGTGATTGTAAACTCTCAGTAAAATGCTGTTGGGTTTTTTTTTTGTCTTTGATTTTTGATATTTTTTTTTACTTTCTTCATTTTCAGTCTACAACATCTACTGTTCCAAAGAACGTTGTTCCAAGTACTGTTCCAAGTACTGTTGTAATTCCAAGTTTACTACTTCGTTGATGAAGTCTTCCTCTCCTATGCTTTTAGAAAAGAGACTCCTTCTGAAGGCACTTCTAAATTAAAGCTTTTAAAGCAGCATCATAGTTTGTGGCACTTCTACAGTGTTAGCACAAAGATCTAAATGGATCATGGATATGAAGCCTCCAAAGGTTTCTTCCTATGTTAGAGTGGATTGGCAGGACCAGGCAGAGGGTTGTTATATAGCTTCCCTGTGCTGAATATTTTTCTCTTTCTAGGACAGCACTGGAGTGTCACAGTCTGCCAGAGCTTTGTAATCCTAAGGAAGTCTCTTTGAGCTTGTTTTCCTTTATTAAAGTTTTTCATGGATGTTCCTGGGAGATCTGATAAGTGCAAAACTTCTGCAGCTCCTCCTATCCTGTGTCTGATTTAGTTCTTTGTACCTGTGTTCTTGCCCAGCTGTGCCAGAGTACTGGCAATCTAAAATGACCATCACTGGGAAACTCTCTTTTGTTTGTATTAAACCTGTCTTTAAAGCTTTTAGAGTGCTTCCCTAGTATCCCCCAGTGTGATTTTCCTCAGTAAACATCTGGTAGCAAACTGAATTGTCTTCCACTGAAAAATCAGGAAGAGTCAATGCACCCTCTGGCAGTAGAATTGTGCTGGTATTTGAGCACTTCCTCATTAAGCGTTACTTATGTTTGCGTTGGCACTGTAACGCTTGAACACCTTATTACAATGTCTCTTAGCAAAAGGGAATTTCTGTAATGCCTCGTTCTTAATTTGTTTCTTGATAAAATGCCCTACTCAAATTGAGTTGACGTGAGAAAAACAACTCTTATACATATTAATTAGTGTGATTTAAAAAAGTTAAATTCTCTGATTGCTTCTTAAAGGTTTCTTCTGAAAGACAGCAAAAAGGCTTCAGTAAGGAAGAATTTAGTTATTCATATTCAACTTTGGAAGAAAGGGCAGGTGAATCAGGAAGTGTTTAGGGATATTGTAAGGTCAGTTAGGAAGAGAATCAGAGATGCAAAAGCTCAACTAGAACTTAAACTAGCCATCTCTGTAAAGGATAATAAAAAATGCTTTTATAAATACATTAATAACAAAGGGAGGGTCAGGGAAAATCTTCATTCCTTATTGGATGAGGAGGGGAACTTAGTAACGGAGGACAAGGAAAAGGCTGAGGTGCTTAAGACCTTCTTTGCCTCAGTCTTTAAGAAAAAGACTAGCTACCCTCAGGACAACTGGGCTCCTGAGTTGGTAGACAGGGATGGGGAGCAGAATCCCCCTCCTATAATCCAGGAGGAAGTAGTTAAGGACCTGCTGTGCCACTTAGATCCCAACAAGTCCATGGGTCCGGATGGGATTCATCCTAGGGTGCTGAGGGAGCTGGCGGAAGAACTGGCTAAGCCGCTCTCAATCATTTATCACCAGTCCTGGCTCACTGGGGAGGTCCCAGATGACTGGAGGTTGGCCAATGTGGCACCCATCCACGAGAAGGGCCAGAAGGAGGATCTGGGGAACTATAGGCCTGTCAGCCTGACCTCGGTGCCTGGCAAGGTTATGGAACAGATCATCCTAAGTGCCATCAAGCGGCATGTGGAAGACAACCAGGGGATCAGGTCCAGCCAACATGGGTTTAGGAAAGGAAAGTCCTGCCTGACTAATATCATCTATGATTGGGTGACCCACCTAGTGGATGAGGGAAAGGCTGTGGATGTGGTCTACCTTGACTTCAGCAAGGCCTCTGACACAGTCTCCCACAGCATCCTCCTGGAAAAGCTAGCAATCCATGGCTTGGACAGGTACACCCTTTGCTGGGTCAAAAACTGGTTGGATGACCGGGCCCAGAGAGTGATGGTGAATGGAGCTGCATCCAGCTGGCGTCCGGTGACCAGCGGTGTCCCCCAGGGATCAGTACTGGGCCCAGTCCTATTCAACATCTTTAGTGATGACCTGGATGTGGGGATTGAGTCCACCCTCAGTACGTTGACAGATGACACCAAGTTGGGGGGGGAGTGTAATTCTGCCGGAGGCTAGGAAGAAGCTGCAGGGGGACCTGGACAGGCTGGATCGATGGGCCAAGGCCAACAGCATGAAATTCAACAAGACCAAGTGCAGGGTCCTGCACTTTGGCCACAATAACCCCAGGCAGCACTACAGGCTGGGGGAAGAGTGGCTGGAGAGCGGCCTGGCAGAGAGGGACCTGGGAGTACTGGTTGACAGATGGTTGAACATGAGCCAGCAGTGTGCCCAGGTGGCCCAGAAGGCCAATGGCATCCTGGTTTGTATCAGGAATAGTGTGGCCAGCAGGAGTAGGGATGTAATTCTCCCCCTGTACTCAGCACTGGTGAGGCCTCACCTTGAGTACTGTGTCCAGTTCTGGGCCCCTCACTTCAAGAAGGATGTTGAGGTGCTGGAGCGGGTCCAGAGGAGAGCAACAAGGCTGGTGAAAGGACTAGAGGGAAAGTCTTATAGGGAGAGGTTGAGGATGTTGGGGTTGTTTAGCCTGGAGAAGAGAAGACTCAGGGGGGACCTTATCACTCTCTTCAACTACCTGAAGGGAGGCTGTAGTCAGGTGGGGGCTGGGCTCTTTTTCCAGGCAACCAGTGACAGGACAAGAGGGCACAGCCTGAAGCTGCTCCAAGGGAGGTTTAGGTTGGATATTAGGAAGCACTTCCTCATGGAGACGGTGATTAGACATTGGAATGGACTTCCCAGGGAAGTGGAGGCACCGTCCTTGGATGTGTTCAAGGCAAGGCTGGATGTGGCACTTAGTGCCATGGTCTAGACGGTGTGGTGGTGTTGGTCTCAGGCTGGACTTGATCTTAAAGGTCTTTTCCAGCCTTGGTGATTCTGTGATTCTGTGATATGCAATAGCTTGATTTTATTAAGACCAGGAAAGTTGCAGAACTGGTTTGAACTGTCTCTATCTGATGGAGTATTTGTTACTGTGGTCTCATAATATAAGCAAGGTAAAGTTTCTGAAGAGAAATAATATATTTTATCCTAGTGAGTAGTATAGCCAGAAAAGAGCAGCTACGTGAGATGAGAAGCAGACAAAAAAACTGTAAAATTGGGCATTGTGAAATGAAAAGCCCCTAGTAACATAATAGTGTGGTGCACTTGGAGCAAAGACCAGTTTTTCAGGATGCTTTAACTGTAGCCTGGAGTCTGCTCCCTGGTTAATTCCTGATGGCTGCTCTGGGCTTTGGGCATGTGTAGCTGCAAACAGTTGCTGAGACTATGTAACTGAGACCTCCTGAGTAGAAGTTCAATATCGTTTAAGCCTTTTTTCTGTATTGAAACCCCATCAGTGGGAATTATGCCTGAATTGCAACAGCCTGGTGTTGGGTGGTATGAGTATTACTTAGAAGCAGGTTCCTGTTTAACAAAATAAAAAAGCAAGACTAAATTTAAATTGGTGTCTTAAATTCTACAAGAATTTAGTGTAGCAAAAATTGATGTGAAACCTTATGAAAAGAGAGTATAACTTTGTTTTTTAAACAACACTGATTTTGGCCCTTACTCTCTGGCACATGCTCACAAGCTCCAACGCATATGCATTCCAGCAGTCTGGATTACTTGTGTGGAATGGGGAGGATGACAATGAAATGGTTTTGAACAGGTCTTTTAAACTAAAAAAAGTCAACAGTTAGTACTGGAGAATCTTCTGCCTCATAATCCTGCTTACTGTGATTCTTAGTTACCCTCTGTAATTCCTTGACAAGGTTGCTGCCCTTTGTTTCATCATTTTAGGAATCATAGTTGCAGTCTGCCTGCTGGAACAGGCAGGAGAGCAGTGGCTGTAGTGATGTGGTACAACCTCCTTGCCATACTGCTGTATTACAGCACGAGTCCTCTGCTGACACATCACCTCTGCAGTGGCTGTTTCAGAGCACAGGCCTCCTGGTGCAAACAGCATGTTCCTCCTTATTTACCCATTTTGTTGCTGTCACTGGTGTCCTTCCTTTATTAATACATTACATTCTTTTAACCCCAGCTTTATTGTTTCTTCTGATGCTTTCACAGACATTCGCTTCCATTCACATCTCATTCAGCCAGATCTTAGTATTTCTCTTGCAAATCTCTACACACAAATATCTAAGTGCCTTAGCAAAGGCACTAGTTGAAGTATGCCTAACACCTGTAGATAAATTAACAAGAGCTTTTTCTGTGGCTTTGCTATCTTGGGAAACCTTTTGGATTTGCGATAGTAATTTTCCTGGGACTAGTGCAATACGCAAACTTAATCTTGCTCTCCATATTCACCCTAAAGAGTACAAAATGTGTCTATGTTTCTTTTTAAGGTAACAAGACTAATTATAAAGATGTTTCTTAAAATTGAAAACTTTGTTCCCAGGCAGTGAAGTTACAAAGCTGAAGGGGTTTAATCTGCAAATGGACACCTTTTAGTTCCTTCATGGAAGAGCTGAAATAGCTATAGATTTTTGGCATACATTTTTGTTGCTACTTCATCTGCAGAAGCCAAGAAAACCTGCTGGATTGTTTTTATTTTCTGTTTGTTTGTTTCCAAGTGGTGTAGATACAGCTGAAATATTTTCACCTGCTGACAGTAAATGATTCAGTACAAGAGGGGAGCAATTACACAAATGTATCATGTAAGCATTCCCAGAAATGTACAAAAATGAAAGATGACTGCTGAAATATAAATAATACATGCCTTGGTTTGTAGCAGTAGATGGGCTGAATGTTTAATAAGCATAGGTCAATGATACAGTAACTAGCACCTTGGTTATTTGTGGGTTTACTGCCTGTGTCACAACATGTATATGGTTAATACATAGTAGACCTTATCAGGTTATATATCTGTAGCAAGACAATGAAGTATTTTTTTTTAGTTTCAGAAAATAAAGCTAGGAACTAATTTTAGGTTACATTTTTCAAGCTTTGTATCAATTTTTCATATTGATATTTTATCACTTTTTCATATGGAAAAATAATATTGAAATCAGTTTGATTTTAATATGCTAATAGACCTAAAAATTCCATATATTAGCCAAAATAATCTCTTCAGCTGCATCTGTCAGCAAAACACAACTTTAAAATTTTATACTGCATATGAGTGATTGATGAGGGAGTTCGTATCATCAGCCCAAGCTAGGTCATAAGCCCACGCTAGTGCAAGTAAACATATGACAAAGTTTTTGTAGTGTTATGGCAGGTTTCAGTGTAAAGTATCTTCTGCTGTGCCCAATAATGTGTTAATTCCAAAAATGAATGGCTAATTGTATTTCTAGGCAACAAAATAAAACTTACACTAAAACCATCCATGTTATGTTCCTTTTCAGTAGGGCAGTCATTTGGGTTCTTGGAAGGTTAAAAGAAAACTTAAAAATTCTTTCCACATCAGGGGTGTGTTTGGGGTGAATGTTATGCAGTTTTACAGCTTGTCTTATCCTCAGAGCTATTTTGTTGCTAAAGGGTGTCCAGACCTAGAATTTTAAAAACTTCTCTTATTCTGAAGGTAAAGTAAAATTTCTGTTTTTCTTAAGTTTGTGTAACTGCATCTGGTTCCCTTTACGTGAAACAATCTTGGGCACTTGCATGTCTCTCAGGATTTTGAGTCATCAGTCCTGATTAGATGGTCAACTACCGATTGGCCTTGTTGAGGAGACAGAAAATGTGGACCTAGCTGAATTTCTGTCTTTTTTTAATAAAAGGGAATCAGTAAGCAAGAATATTATTTTTTCATAGTGTTTTTTGTGAAGCCATTTGAAGGACAAATGTTGGTGGCTAATTTCACTCAACCCAATGCTATTCAGGGTTTAACAGTGCTGTCTTGCAGAGAATGAGCCTGGGAACAGCCGTGTCTCTTGTTGGGAGGGTTTTGAGCAAAGAAAAGGAAACTCTTATAGTAACAGAGTAAAACAAAGCAGACTGGAGAGTGGACACCACAGAAGTCCTATGTTGGATTTCTGTTACACATGGGGGACTGTAGGAAAATGAGAGATGGAGTTTGTGGACAGTCTCAATCAAGAATAGTTCTTGTAAGTGAAATGCGTGACTGACACAATCTCAAATTTTATGCCAGGGCTCTATACATTTTAAGGAAAAAAACCAACCCAAATCAACCCCCCCCCTCTTTCATTCAGTCAGGCCAGAGATGTCACCATGCTCTTGACAGTGAATTATCTTGCCTGCTCTGAGGTATCCCATTGGAATGTATCTCTTCCCTTTGGCAAGTTGAAATAAATCTGATTTGGCTTTGTAAATTCCTATTTCTTCAGTGAAATACCTCACTCTGGTAACTAGATAGAATATTTTTCCACGTGATTTTTTTGTTTTGTTTGTTTTTTCAACAGTATTTGATGTAGGGTTGTACTGATTTTTTCATTTTATAACCCATGGTGCTTCAGAGGTGTGTCAGTGTCCCCAGCTCTACTTCGTTCTTTCTAGTGAGTATTTGCTTGAGTCCATTCACAGGCTGGGAGGAGCAGAGAGAACCATTCATTACAGAGTCAGCTGAGGAAGGAGGTAAAAAAAAGCTTGTTTCTAAATATAATGTAAAGTAATCCCACTGTGCAGGATGTATTAAGCATATTAATTTCTGTCTGAAGACATCTGTGTTTAAAGAATCAAGAGCACATATGCCCAGCTGGCAACCTTTTAGCATGGCAAAACTGTATCACAGAATCACAGAATCAACCTGGTTGGAAAAGACCTTGAAGATCATCAAGTCCAACCATAACCTAAATCCACCTACCATAACCTTTACCTACCCATTCAATGCTTAAATCATGTCCCTAAGCACCACATCTATATTTCTTTTAAACACTTCCAGGGATGGTGACTCCACCACGTCCCTGGGCAGCCTGTTCCACTGTCCAACCACTCTTTCAGTAAAGAATTTATTTCTAATATCTAGCCTAATCCTCCCCTGGCGCAACTTCTGGCCATTCCCTCTTATCCTGTCCTTATTCACTGGAGAGAAGAGACCAAATCCCACCTCCCTACAGCCTCCTTTCAGGTAGTTGTAGAGAGCAATGAGGTCACCCCTCAGCCTCCTCTTCTTCAAACTAAACATCCCCAGTTCCTTCAACCTCTCCTCGTAGGACTTGTCCTCCAGATCTTTCACCAGCCTGGTAGCTCTTCTCTGGACATGCTCCAGCAACTCGACATCCTTCTTGTAGTGAGGAGCCCAGGAACTGGACACAGTATTAAAGGTGTGGCCTCATCAATGCTGAGTACAGAGGCACAATCACCTCTTTACTCCAGCTGGTCACACTATTCTTGATGCAGGCCAGGATGCTGTTGGCCTTCTTGGCCACCTGGGCACACTGCTGGCTCATGTTAAGTCGGCTGTCAACCAGCACCCACAGGTCCTCTTCCACCATGTAGTTTTCCAACCACTCATCCCCAAGCCTGTAGCTTTCATGGGGTTATTGTGACCGAAGTGCAGGACCCGGCACTTGGCCTTGTTAAACCTCATACAATTGGACTCAGCCCATCGATCCAGCCTATCCATGTCTCTCTGCAGAGCCTTCCTACCCTCAAATAAATCGACACTTCCACCCAGTTTAGTGTAATCTGCAAACTTACTCAATTCCCTCATCTAGATCATTAATAAAGATATTGAACAGGACTGGACCCAAAACTGAACCCTGGGGGACACCACTGGTGACTGGCCACCAACTGGATCCAACGCTGTTCACTACAACTCTCTGGGCTCAGCCAGTTTTTTTCCAGCAGAGAGTGCACCTGTCTACTCCATGTGCTTCCGGCTTCTCCAGGAGAATGCTGTGGGAGACGGTGTCAAAGGCTTTACCAAAGTCTAGATAGACAACATCAACAGCTCTTCCTTCTCCTCAGTTGTTACACAGGTTCAAAACGGCGCCTTCCTGGGTTCTTTATAAAACAAAGGGACAAAAGCTCTTGTACTGAGGATGATGAAGAGAAAACAGATTGGCTGTTCAGAAAAGTTACCTGCTTGACTTGCATCCCAGGCCTTGTAGTGTATCAGTAACAACATCGGATTTGCTTTCTGAGGGTGACTGGCACAAAACCTGGTATAAGAAAAGCCAGATGGTTCACTAGATGGGATACCTGGATGTAGGATCCAGTACTTCTGCTAATGATTTAATGTATTTTGATGATGTGGACATGCAATATTTTTACTTCTTCTATATCTACGTCCTTTATTTCTATTTCATGTCTCCATAGAAGAGGTAAAAACATTGGTTCCCATGTCATTGGGGACTCTCATGACAATCATGTAAAGTCCTTGGATATAAAAATTTTGGTTATGTTTTTGCAATAAGTAAAACAAGCTGGCACTATGATTCAAAATGTTAATAACTTTGAAAATATTTACATTCCTGTTATGGTTAGAGCAGTAAATCTGGACATTCTTTTTTCCAGGTTTTTAATTTTCTAGTTTAGGTTTCAAGGCTAATGCCATACATTTGTCATATTTTCCTATCATGGGAACAGTCTAAGCTCCTGAAGTTGCAGAAACAATATTCTTTAAACGTTTTGCCTTCCAAGGAGCTTGAAGATTTTCAGGTTCTTTGAGAACATTGGTTTTAAAATACAGGCATGGAATTAAAAAAAGTCGAGTGTACTTCAGTAAAATAATCATGTTTAGTTATTTCCTTGATTGGCTGAAATGATCATGGTGGCTGTTGAAGTACTGTAGTTTATTGAAAGCAAGAAAATTCTTTTTCCTGCCTGCCCAGAAATTCTATCAATTTAATGGGACATTAAGTACAAAAGGGAGGTGGGAAAAAGTGGCAGTGGGTATGAAGAACTGTAGAACTCCCAGTGGAGCATTTTCTTATCTCCCTTCAGAGTGTATCTGAAAGAAATAAAAGTGGGTATCCAAGGTCTTTGGCATGGTGCAGTACTTTAGAATCTGCTTACAGAATACATATATCAAATACCAAGGACGATGGTAAAAGAAGTCACAGAAGTGACACACGAATGTGTATGTTAATGATAATTTCCCATAGTGATTTTGACATTACAAATGCCATCGTATCACACAAGTTACACTTGCTGTGAGAACAATTTAAAATTTCTTCATAGATGTTTTCTAATTTTACTCCACAAGTCACAGTAGCTGCTGCCAGTGGATTGTGTAGGCAAGTGTTTGCCTTAGACTAGTCCTAGGCAATACTGCAACAAAAGTCAATGACTGACCTGTTTCTGCAAGGAAATCTTATGTTCACTTTCTGGGACTAAGCTGTCATGAACTAGCTTCTTCCCTAAAATCTTTTCTACCTTGTAACTATACACTTTCTTGGGAGCAGAAGCCATGTAGGCAAGTATCACACTCTAAATGAAAGGGCTCCCAATATGATTTATGTCTATGCTGAAATGCTCTGCAGGTAACTACTCTGTACTGGGCAAATTTGTGCTTGATGTAGTTCAGTTGAGCTGAGTTTGGAGACCAGAGCTCCAGCTGATCTCTTACATAATTATACTCCTAAATCAATAATTATGATGTATGTACGAATATGTGAATGAGAATTCTAAGAATAAGAATGAGAAACATTATTTAAAAATTAAGCTCACCTGTTTTATGAAGGGAAAAAACCAAAAGGTTCAGTATACAGCAAACCTTGTTCCAAGGTAGTTCTCTTGCAGCAGACACTTGATCTTGGGTATGAAACATTTGGTTGCACATGTTTGCAAACTGAAAATCAAAGAAATATATGTTAAAACAACAAATCAAGTTATTGCCCACTCTTTTAAACTGGAGTGCAATGGTTATTTTGTCACTGAATTTTGAAGTTGGTAGCTAGAATGTTCAAAGAGGTTGGATTTGGTTGGAAGTATACTTCGTGTTTCGTGTTTTTTTTTCATCTGTAATGGCAATTCTGTCAGTCTGATGACTATACTTTGTTAAAAATTTACAAGAATTATAAAGAATTACAAAAATTGGGTCCTATTTGAGCTGAAGTTTGGTCCATATGGTCTTCAGAGGTCCCACCCAGCCTCAAACATTCTGTGATTTTCTGGTAAAGGTACACATTTCTTGAAGCTAGGTAAGCCAACATGTATCCTGGTACATCCCTGTTCCCTCTGGAGATGCGTAAGTAAACAACATACACTTTAACATAGCTACCTGTCATGGGTTGCACAAAATGTTTCCAGTGAACTGCTTTTTGAGTGAGGTTTGTCTTTTAACTTAGTTGTGCTGAAAACATGTTCTTCAGAATATCTTGGATAATAATAAAAAAGAGAAAGTGTGAGGGCTGGGAATGTAGTCATCCTGGTGTTTCAACAAGGGAGGTTTTCCCATTCATTATGTTGACAGAACCTGTAACTTTTTCAGTTAATTGTTTTTAATGGAAGGTTTTAATGGCTAAAGCCCAGTTTCTAACCTTTTTTGTTGCTTCCTGCTTTGTTTTTTATAAAGAGGGCTGCCAGCTCCTTCCCTGTACCATTGCATGGTGTGTGGGTGGGTACACAGAGGCTCCCTGCTGGGAAGGATGGCTGGATCCTTTCCCACTCTGGATGGGAAAGAAATCAGCAAGTAGAGGAAGGCAAGCTGTGAGGAGGAGGTGGATTTTGCTGGAGTGTAGACTTTGTTTTGATTCAATTATGCACTGATTAATGTTAACAAAATGTAAGATGAATGTCATACCCAGCTAATGGATTGGGTTCCATGAGTTAATTGTCAAAGAGTGTCATGGTTTGACTCAGAATCGAAAAATAGACCAGAGACAACAATGCTCTCGATCCCCTCCCCCTCCCACCCAGGTAGGGAAGGAGAGAGAGAATTAGGAGAGAGACTTAGCTGGATTTAAAACTAAACTAGACAGCTTTAATTATATGTACAATTATATACAAGTATGTTCAGGAATGTGCAAAAGCCTCTTGCCTCCCCCCACCCCCAGCAACTCCCCTGGCGCTCTCCTTATATGTGAGCAGTCCCGAAATGTCTCAAACCACTGTCTGAGATAAGGCAGAGCAGACAGGGCTGTGGGGAGAGTTATGAGGGTCAGGGCTGAGCCTGGGGTCGACGGTGATGGATGGAGTCCTCCCCAGATGCTGGCCATGGATGGAAGAGAAGGGAAGAAGAAGCAGAAAGGAAGTTGTCTTCTGTGATCTCTGACCTTCCTTGGAGCTTACGTAGATACATGGAATGGAATACCTTTGGTCAGTTCTGCTGTCTGTCTAGTCCAGCTCCCCTATGGGGGGTCATAGATACAATTCTCCTGCCCTGGTAGCCTCTGTAGCAGCAGAGCTAAGAAGTGACCTTGGAGTCTCAGCAGTAACACAAACATTCCAGTGTTATCAGTCCACTAGCTGGAACACTTGCTGCTAGTTAAAAGAGAGCTTACTGAAGGAAAAAAAAAAATCAGTAAAAGGAAAATTAGCTTCATCCTGGCTCAACCCAGGACAAAGAGCAGAATTTTTTTTTTTTTTTATTGATGACTGCATGGCAAATGCTTTTGTTTCATATAATAGTCCCTGGTTTCCATAAGGATCATCCTTCTACTTGTTAAAGGCATTGTTAAGAATCTTTCACATTATTTGAATTATTGCTAAGAGCTAGTTTTCAAAACTATCTCTCGACATTTTGTGTCTGGCGTTGAAATTCTGGGGAGAGTACAACTTGGAAGAGGCACAAAAATATTTTTTGCTGCTTTGAATCAGACTAATGCACTCTGATAACATTTCATGCTCAGAGAATGTTATTCCTTGCAGGTACAGTGAACTTGAAACACTATAAAGGTTTGAGGGATGTCTGGGCAGCTTGCTGTGTTGGACCCTTGTATTTACTTTCCCAGTGTACTTCTGTGCAACTTCATGTACTATGTGGCTGCTTATCTGTGATATTTCTCAATTAAAAACAAAAAAGTAGGGGATGACTGGAAACAAGCATCCTTTCAATATGAATAAAGTGGAATTAGTATATAGTACATGGAGATTTTACTGAATGTTGGTAGTTACAATAGTACAGGAGGATAAAGTGAACTCTGACCTTGTTTGGCAGGCTTTATACATGTGTTTGTATCTCACGTGAAGAGAGCTGCCTCTCATGCAGTCGTTGCCTTTCATATTTCTTGTTTCTCTCTTTTACTTGGAGAAATTTTTGAAGGCACAGACAACCTGGATACTTACCTCCTGCTCATTTAGTCTGTGTACTGACGAGGTTGTCAACTAACAGACATCAGGGGTAGAAAGGGTTTTATGTAGACATAGATCATTCTCTGAGAAGACTTCCTTTTAAAATGAAAACCACTTCATCTTTTCTTGTAGTGGTGGAATTCTGTGTAACCAGTATGGGGTATGCTTTGTCACGTGATCGTTTATAAGTGACACTCATTGTCGCGGACCGAGAGCGATGGCTATCGGATGTCAGGATGCTTCCGCGACTAATTCCCCCCCCCCCTCGGCAGGGAGCAGAGAGGCCCGTGGATGGGACTGCACCTCAGAGGGTGAAGTGGAACGCCCCCCCCTCCCCCACGCTCACAAAGACCAACATGTCGCTCACACGACCAGAGGTTTATTGAAGGACCAAGGCTCGGGGAAGGTTATCTAGGTATATACATCAGGGGTCTATGGAGTTAGTAGGTGCACTCCCCGCGGAAGAGGTGAGGGAGGATCAATGTAAGGGAAGGGTAGGACGTGAAGCCTGAGTACCAAGTATGGTGTGTAGGTGTACCCGTGTTACCCCTTCTGTAGTGAAGATGTAACCGATGACCGGGGAGCCAGCAGCGGCGGTGATGGGACGAGCGGGGCGTGTCCGCCGGCGAGTTCTGTGACAGGCGCGGCCCTTTAGACACCACGGCACGACGGTCTTCCCTGGCACCGGCGAGCAGCAGCAGGCAGCGATCCAGACTCCGCTTCAAGCGGCGAGCAGGTAGGCAGCGAGCCTCCGGCTCCGCTTCGGGCGGCAGGGCGAGAGAGAGGGGGGGAGACGATTCCCCCGCGGGCGAGCACCGGCCCTCCTGCGCGCAGCCGCACTCCGACGGGTGGCTCGGTGGGTCCAGCGGCTCCACCGGCACAGCCCGCCTCCCTTCAGATAATGTTCTCCTTTGGTATGTGGCCGGGTGCCCAGTCTCTCAGGGGGAGTCCGCTATCTGTCTTTCTGCCACGGCTGTTTCAGTCTGTCCTTGGTTACAAGAGGCACTTCGCTGGCTTGAAAGGCATTCCGTTGTGTGGGGGGAGAACTAGTCCGTTCCCCACACTCATGTTTAAGGCAGTATTGACTTACAGGAGCAAGATGCTGTGTTTTCCAGGTGCTTGTTCACTCCAGCTTTCTCTGGATGCCTCCCAGCTGACCATACAATCCTTTTATGAAGCTTGAATCCAAGATTATGTAACCCTAGATGGGTTATCCAGCAGAAACACATTAGAAACTAACTCATGGTAGAAAATGACATATTTGCCCACTATGAGGATGTGCAACAACCCAGTGCAGTTGTAAGCCAAGGAGAATACTGGTGTTAGACTATTGTCTTTCATGGGTCCAACAGTGAATGACTAATACATAGAGAACAGAAAAGTGCCTCTACATATTGTGAAAAGATTCAGAGCATGATTGCTATAATGCTTGTTGAACTACCTTGTTGCCTGGAATATGGTTATTCTCTTCCATGGAAAGGAGTTGCTGGGTAAAGGCGAGGAGCAATGACATGGGAAATGCATGCAGTTTTGTTCTGAAACATCTTAATTTTCAATGCTGTGTGAAGTTTCTGGTGTAATTTTTTCTCTGAGTGGGTGGCTTTGAGATGCATGAAGGGAAACAATGGATTTGAAGACATCGGCAGAATGAAGCTGATCTAGTTAATCAGAGCAGCTTACTAGTATACAAGTTAGTCGTAGTTGCTCACTAGCTTTCCAGTGTCCCAAGTGGACACTTCTGTCTGCTTATGCTTTTTTCCCCCCTTTCAGGCTCTGGCTTCATTTTTTCTGTCTAAAGAGTTCTTCCTCATCTTAGAACCAATATTTATTTTTTCTTTTTATGTTTTATTCTTTTCACTTCCATTTAAGGTCAGTCAGCACCAGAACTGATTTAATTTCCTTGTGATATTAATGAAAAACTCTCTGGTTTCTTTTATTTTTCCATTTTTCACTTATATTCATTCTAATGGAGGTAAAATTTTATTTGGAAGCAAGGTTATAAAATCAATGCAATTCAAAGTAGATGAAAGACTTAAATTAAGCAACCAAACAAAAATAAAAACCTCGCAGCTTCTCCCCTGCTCCAGGGCATTGTAATAATATACTATTACTATGTAAGAAGTATTTCTTTAATAACTACAGAGTTAGAGGTATTTATGAAAGCAAGTAGTTTGAATGATTGAGTATTTCCTAGCAACTTAGGAAGCTTTAAATACAACTGGTTGAATTCTGCCTCTGGAACATATTGTCAAGCTCGAAGCACCTACCAAAACCAGATGATGATTCCATTATTTAAAACACATCAGATATTTAATATGTAACTCAATATTTTGTCAGCTACCAAAAAGGAATTTGCATAAAACACAATAACACAATATATAGAAAATTGAATTCCAAATGACATACAAGTGCTGCAGACCTAAATAGTATTGTGTGAAGTAGGTTTTAAAGTTAATTCTGCATGCTGCTATTGAAATGGTGCACTGTTTTATCAAGAAGCTAAACTTGACTCTCCAGTATTTCTTGCTACTTGCCACTTGGTATACACATTGGCCACGTGGACAAGAATATGATCTTGCTGGCATTTGATGTGAAGAGCCATAGGAAAACTGCATGTGGCAAATAAAAGCTTGGGAATTTTTTAAGTGGGATTTTTTTATTGGTTAGAGGAAAAATCAAGCCAAAGAGTGGTAGTGTCAACAGAAACAACGCTGGGGGGCCTCAGGGGGGATGGACTGCAACTGCTTTTTCATATCTCAATGAGCAGCATAATATGCTGTTTTCTCTCATTGTGCATATTTTTAGGTACCCTACAAAAACCCTAACAAATCTGACTGCCTTATAAATCAATTACACTTCATCTCAAAAGAGCTTCTGTTAAGTGTCAGCAATATGTAGTATCAACAACGTGGTTGTTGGTACAGTCTGCAGTAAGAACAACTGAACTTCTCTTGGAGGCAGGAAGCTAAGCTCTACTTGCATGCTGTCCAGCTGCAGTGGAGTCAATGGTGTTGTCTTGTCAAGCAGTGTTTTTATGCCAGTAGCTTTCCTTGATGTGGGGGTACTTGTCAGTATGTCTCCAGGAGGAATAAAATAAAGGAGAATCACAAATGCCTGATGCACAGTTAACTGGATAATGAAGAATGATTGCACTATTTCTTCAGTTTGAAAATTTTAACATAGTTTAATCAGTCTCATGCACTGAGCTATTGCATTTTATTTTTGTCTTGGATTTGCTGTCTGGTAAGATGATTTAATGACTGTCTGTTGCTTAGTGTCTTACAGAAAGGTATTTAATAAACTACGTTAGAATTTATTAGCTAGGGGATAGTATCATCAAGAGATATGTGCTCCACTAGAGATTTTTCTCAATGAAAACCACAGTGACGAATTACTAGGGGTAGTTTTATAAATTATGTTTGCTTTCATTTCTTTGTCAGATCATTTCATAAAAGTGTGAATGCTTTCTGATAACAACTCTGATGCCTTGTAAGTTTACAAAGAATTCTTGTGAAACTACCAAGAAAACTCTTCAAGTTTTTGTGCTATTTTCATGATGTCTATGTGACAAACATTTAGCCGAAACATTAGGCACCTTTCAGTTTCAATTGGACAACATGCTTAGAAATACATGATCTGCATGTGTCTTTAAAAATGTGTGCTTCTAAGTTGCTTTGGTAGCCTTGCACATTCATCTGCTGCCTTCCAGTTTTAACACACTTTGAAAGTACTTGCTGTCAGTAAGTCTTCAAGTGCTCTGTCTGAAGATGGCACTAAAATGTTCAAGTGTTAGTGCTGGGGCTGGAGCCAAAACAGTGTCTGAAGGCATGGGTGGAAAGCCAGCACCAGGTTATGTGATGTAGAATGTGTGTGCCCTGCTCAGCTGTGCTAGCAGAGATCATTCTGCCTCCTTAGCTCTGCACTAGTGCATCTGTATCTGCTTGGGTACAACAGAAAGTGTCTGCCACAGTGTTTGATCAGCCTAAGAGTTTGCTCCTTCTTCTGTGTCACCTGCCCTGGAAGGGTCAAGCCAGAGCCAAGAAGACAGGGGAGCAGAGAAACCAGAGTGGGTTTTCTGTCTCTCACTGCCCTCTCCCACCTTTAACATCACTCCCCTCTGCCCATATAGACACAGAGGAAAGAGACTGCTCATTCTGAGCAGACCAAGGCAAAACAAGAAGGAGCTATTGCTGAGCCAACATGTGGTGTAGTTCCATGGATGTTGGGTCGGTGGAGCTGACTGCACCTCCAGGCGGTTTGCAGCAAGTGGTGAAGTACAGATGAGTGATTTCCACCACCAGCCATCCTGGGCTGACCTGTCTTTGGGAGTCCTTCTGTGTGCATAAAATGCACTTTTGGCAAATAAGCGTTTCTGTGGTCATATAGTGGGTGTTTGCATTTCCTTCACCTACAGTATTGTCTTTTAACTTGTATTGATTGGAAGTGGCCAAAGCTCTGAGAATGATGGGTGTTTTAGTACGTTCAAGGTAAGACTTTAGTATGAAATTAATCTTATTTTTTGAATATTTCTGTGAAGCTTTTTGTTTCCTGGTAGCACACTTTTTTTTTTTTTTTTTTGGGGAGGGGGGCAGGGAAGGGCAAACATCTTGCTAAAGGCATGTTTTTAAAGAAGAGATAAATTCCCATATTCTGAGTGTGAGTTGTCTGACACCTTGATATGCATTAGAAGGGGCCCAGGGCTGCATGCAGGGAGAACAGATTGCTTCATTTACTTCTGTGAGGTTACTGTGGGAGTTAGGGAAATTTGTGATGGAAAATTTGTTTCTATGATACGATATTTCTTCCTGAGATCTGGATAGAATATGATACAATGACAAGAGAGAAACAGTGTCTGAGCTCATGCTGGTTTCCCTCTGTACTTCTGCTCCACTGCCATCCATTCACTGTATTTGAAACAAATGTATAGGGCTTGAATATCCAAAACAGTAGGTTGCATTCTGTGTGTACTTTTGTGAAGTTATGTGCATCAAGTATTTTTAGTTTTCTTGCCTGTCCCATCTCTTTAATTACATGTTATTGTTTATGTATAGAATATCTTGAAAAAAATAAATACACAGTTCTTTTGATTGTGGCTTCACACAGGCCTGTCTGTGCCATTGAAGTGGCCAGTGGAAAGAAAAGCAAGCTGCTTTGATCCACTTACACACAAACAGATTAAAACCATATGTTTATGTTGATATTTACTTACAGTGTATTTTTATCTTTAAAAGAACAATTATGCATTAGTTATTAAAATATGATCACTATAGCAAATTTCTATATTTGAGTACTCAGGATGGCTCATTCAATGCGGGAGTCAAAATAAGCATCTAAAAACATGGTTTGGATATTCTACTTAGGTATTTGCCTCTGAAATTCTCTGATTTATTTGTTTCTAGGTGCTGCGAGGAGACAGCTGGGATTTCCAGTTGAACTAGATGATCTTTAAAGTCCTTTCTAACCCAACCCAAGCTATGATTCTGTGATTCTATGATCTGATTTATAAAGCTACTAGCAGTTACACAGACTTTTAGTGTGGGCAGTGGGGTGGTTCAAATCTGTGACTTACGACAAACTCTAGGCATTCAAATATTCCAATTATTGCTGTTGGGTTTTTGGGGTGGTTTTGTTTGTTTGGGTTGTGTTTTTTTTGCTTTGTTTATCCTTCCTGTTTCTACTCACAGGTAACATCATGGTGCTGTGGTCAACTTGCAGAACATCAGTACTTAAATCTGTCACAAATCGATTCATTAAGAATTTGGCCTGCTCGGGGATCTGTGCCAGCCTAGTCTGTGTGCCTTTTGACATTGCTCTTAGTGCCAGTCCACACTGCTGCTGGTGGATCTATACAATGCTCTTCTGCAGAATTGCTAAGTTTCTGCACAAGGTCTTCTGCTCAGTGACCATCCTTAGTTTTCCAGCCATTGCGCTTGACAGGTAAGAGATCAAATTTCCCAGGATCCTTGATTTGTCTTTCTTTTTTCTCCCTTTGAAACACTTTTCTTCCTTTTCTATTAGTCTTGTAAAGGCTATTTAGTGTTGCTTTATGCCATTACATTAACTGCTCTTGTTGCAGTGCTTTTCTCACAGTGTACAGCTTCTTTCCAGAATGCACTGGGATAAATACTCTTCTCTGTAACATAGAAAACCTTTATTTTTCAGTTTACTCTGGTATCTCTGCACATTTATAAAGGACTTGGAGTCTATAGATTTGTCTTCAGAGACATTTTTATCCTTTCTTTCTTCATGTTAATAATCCTTGTTCAGTAATGGAACTTGAAGACAGACAGCTTCAGGCTATAGACAAGGTGCACATTTTTAACTGTGGAAGTTGAAAGCCACTGGCCGTTAGAAGAATTAGCCAATGCCTGAGGTAGATTGTCCATCAACTTGAAATTTCAAATGTAGGTTTGTTTTAAAAAACCTCAAGATATATTAATACAACTAGAATTAATTCAGAGATGTTTTATATGTAGGAGATCAGTCTAAAACAAAAGTGGCCTTTTGGACTGTCTAAGGTTTGGGGTTTTTTTTGCCATTAATTTTGTTTATCATTATTATTACTGATGCCACCTAAATGCATAGACAGGAAGTTAGATATTTTTAAGGAAAGGTGGGTACTGGTATAATACAATTTACTGAAACAGTGGATTATACATGTTAGATAAAATTATTGTTGATCTGTTATCTTGTCTCACCACAGAATATGTTAGCTCTACAAGAACAAACTGTATACCTAATAAAGTCATATGGCTCTTACTTAATGTCTTCATAAATGCAGTATCACTATCTGTAATGCACACCAGTGTTGCCACTGGAATAGCATATAATTTGCCCTTCACCAGTAAAACTTGTGATCTTCCCAACAAAAAGCACAAACTGCTACTGCATATAATGACATGTAAAATAATAGGTCTCTCCTGAAAGAAGTCCACAGCAGTAAGCAAACAATGAATCAGTGACTGAAATTTGAAGTGCATGTCAGAGATGCACTTTTTTTTTTTAATTCATACAGAATGTTCAGCGTTTAACTACTCTTTTGCTCAAGGCCTTGCTAACCAGAGCTTGTGCAAAACAAAACCCCATTGTACTTCCAGTACATGAGTACATGTAATTTGTGACCAACTGCTTTTTCCAAATATCCAGAGGAAAAAAATCTGTCATAAAGCAGCTTTTCAATTTAATTCTGAGTGCAGTTACTTAGAAGAGACTTAACCGAAAAGTAAAATTACAAAAAAGAAAATTGGTTTTGTCCTGGCTCAAACCAGGATACTTTTCAGTGTGATATCTCTGCCTCCATCATGTTTTCTGAAATTTTGTGCTGTGTGTGATATGCGGTCCAGTTTACAAGAGATTAAGTCTTCAAATTAATGCTCATGCACATCAGACAAAGTGAGATAGTCCTAATTATTGAAAGAATTGTTCACCACTGATAAAGTAATCCTGAAGTTTGAATATTCAACTCTTTTTTTACTGATAGACCTGCATAGGTGGACCCTTAGGGTGTTTTTTCCCCTCTCATAAGCATTTAGTCAGTTAGGGATTTGCAACATTATGCTCAAATAGCTCCAGAAAGGCTTCTCATATGCACTATGCTCATTATAGACTTCACCCTTTGCACTGGACCAATTGTAATTAATTATTTTTCATTTTTTTTGGCAGGTACTACTCTGTTTTATACCCTCTGGAAAGAAAAATATCTGACGCAAAGTCCCGAGACCTGGTTATCTATATCTGGGCCCATGCAATAGTGGCCAGCATTCCAGTATTTGCTGTGACCAATGTGTCAGATATTTATGCCATGTCCACCTGTTCCGAATCTTGGAGTTACTCCCTTGGCCACCTGATATACGTCATCATCTATAATGTCACCACTGTAATTGTACCAGTGGCTGTGGTATTTCTCTTTATGATTCTTATTCGCAGGGCACTGAGTGCCAGCCAGAAGAAAAAAGTCATCATAGCTGCCTTAAGGACCCCTCAGAATACAATTTCGATCCCTTATGCCTCCCAGCGAGAAGCTGAGCTTCATGCCATGCTGCTTTCCATGGTTATGGTATTTATTTTCTGCAGTGTCCCCTATGTGACTTTGGTGATATACCGCACCATACTCAATGTTTCAGATATTTCAGTCTTCTTGTTCCTCACTGCCATTTGGTTGCCCAAGGTCTCTTTGCTGGCCAATCCTTTGTTATTTTTAACTGTTAACAAATCTGTACGGAAGTGCTTAGTGGGGACAATAGTACAGCTGCACCAAAGGTATAGCAGGAGAAACATGGTCAGCTCGAGTGGTGTTGCGGATGCTAATCTGGAGCCCAATGTCCATTCGGGGAGCCAGCTTCTGGAGTTGTTTCATATCGGGCAACAACAAATCTTCAAGCCAACAGAAGATGAGGAGAATGAGACTAAATCCATTGGCTCTGGTGACTTTCAGCAGAAGGAAATTCCTACCACCAGTTTAGAGGTGGGAGAGGCTTTGGTTCACAAATTTATACCACAGACGATTGCAGACTCTGCAGCTCAGGTGGCACCAGCTGTGCCCACAGAAGCTGATACAGTAAATGATAAGTATTCCATGCAGTTTGGTTTTGGACCCTTTGAGCTGCCTCCACAGTGGCTCTCAGAAAGCCGGAACAGTAAGAAGCGGCTCCTGCCTCCTTTGGGGAATACCCCTGAAGAGTTAATCCAGACGAAACAGCCTAAGTGTAAAGCAGAAAGAAAAATCAGCAGAAACAATAAAGTCAGTATCTTTCCCAAGGTGGATTCTTAGTAAGAGCAGGAGCTATAATTGACAAAGGAAGGTCACCTTCTATTCAATGTGTGATCCCATGGATCTTTGTTATGCTGGAATCTGTTACAGGCTGATTTTTTGGTGCCAATTATAATTTAAACAAACAAAAGGGAAATGTATATTGAAGTGTTTCTTACTAATATGTTTTCATGAAAATAATATATCAAAATATGGTGATTCTTAGCTTTATCTGTGCAACCCCTACAAGGATACCTGCCTGATTAACTTCCAAAAAGTCCACGTGGCTTTGGGAACACTTTGTGCAGCTGAAGTATGCAAATACAGCAGTCAGTTTGCTGGGAAACCCCATGTTGTATTAAAGTGGACTGGGTATCAAAGTAACATAATAGGAAAGGCTGTAGGGAAAAGAAGACAGAAACAAAACAGATGAGACCTAACCTCCTGTAAATGGACACAGTAAGATTCTGCACATTTTGTTAATGAAGTAAGATGGGCTATTAAATACATTTCTCATTTCTTGAACCAGTGTTAAAAATAAACCTTTCTGGAGTTTTTGTACAAATCGGTTACCAAGCATCTGCCAAACATACACACTTTTTAAAAAGCTAAACCACTATTTTTTGTCTTAAAACTTCAGCAAAGCCAAGGATACCCAAATTGTCATGTGTGTCAAACCTGACAAAGACCCTTTTTAAAAAAAATATATATATATTCTTTTAGTTTTAAGTACAAATGAGATTGAAGTCCTTGCAGGGTGAATCCTTACTCCAGTAAGCAAGTATATATGTGCCAAGGTCGTAACTAGGACACTTTGATCCTGTGATAAAGGGCATATACAAATGTCCCAACAGTCTAATGTATGTATTTTGTAGGTAACCAAGGGGTGAACCTTAAAACAGACTCCTCTGCTGGTGCACCTCTGCTGGTGCTGTTTTCTTATGGGAAAGCTAGCAAATGAAATAAATGGGTCAGAAATGCTAGTAACCTTGTAGTGACCTGCAGAGGAAGCTGATAACAGACCCCAAAAGGCAAGGTTTGTTAATGCCATTGCTCTACTATTGTCAGAGGTAGGGAGGTTTTCCTTCTGCCTTCACAGATAGAGATGCCAACCATCCTACTCTGCTTGTCTCACAGAGTAGACTGCCCAGTGTATGAACATGAGTTCATACAGGAATCTGGTTCATACAGGAATCTTATGTTCATACAGGAATCTGGTGCCTAATTCCTGAGTGAATCAGAGTTATGCCATCCTTGGTATCAGCACACTAGCCTTTCTGTAAGAGTTCAGGCATTGTACTGCAGCTTGCCCCCTGTATCATCACAGGCGTCTTGTCTTGTTTATACTGAGTGTGAATTTTTAACTATATCAGTCTGTTAGATGACCTGAAAGTATTGTAACCTTGGCATTTTAATCCTTGTTCAGTTGCAAGTAGTCTTTCCTCCTTCTGTATCTGCATTCACTGTTGTTCTGTGGGTAGTTTCTTAAAAGCACAATCTAGTAACATCTGTGTGCTCCTTGTGGTTCTCCTGTACTTTAGCCCTTCAGTGCATGCTGAACCTGTATCTGTAGTTACTGCCTGTTTATGAAATTCGTTTTCCTTATAAGCATACTTTGACAAGGTGAAGAATCTTGCCAAGTTCACAGTAATTTACTAAATGCAACCAGTTAGTGTTAAAAGTGAGAAAAAATTCTGCTGAAGCAGAATTTGGAGGTGTTCTTCCTTTGCCATGTTTGAAGAAAGTCAGCAGCTTCTGATGGCTCCAAGGTGGTGGATTTCTACAAGGCATTACAAGCAAATGTTTTAATAAAAATGTATTTTAAAAAAAGTTTATAAATTACTGTGTAAATTATGTTTTTCTCCATTTCATCTTTGGTTTCAATGCTCTTCACTTCTTGCTAGTTCTAGAGTTTCTCAGCTTGGGAGTGAGGAGCAGTATTCAAGGGGTCCAGATGGGTGGTGCGAACCCCACCTGCCTTGCTTCTTAGATACAGAGATGAGAAGGCAGACATAGCTTGCCTGAAACCAGACAGAAGAAATATTCTGGGGAAAAGTGTTCCTTCCCTGGCAGAGGTAGAGAAATACGATAGCAGACATTTTTTTCAAGTGCTGATAAGTAATTTAATGGCGTGTTTGCTTTTCCAAAGCTAGTGAAAGAACAGATGCCATTAAAAAAATCCTGAACACCTCAAAAGCAAAGTAGAAGCTAGAGTTTCCTTAGGAATTTGGGTTAAATTTAATATTTATGGCCCACTTACATACAGACACTGGTCGAAGTCTCTGTTATTAATGAGTGCACAGAAATGGTTACTCAGATCTGATCTGCTTTCCTTTGAGGAAAGCAAATTTAGTCTTAGCTTTGTCCCTTTCAAATCTCATGTTGAATGAAATGCCAGTGATAAAAGAGCCAAATTGCATACACTTAGTTTTATCATATCTGGAAACCAAGAGGTTTGTGAGAGTTTATTGACTGTTGAGACAAACATATTTTTTCTTTCAAAGAGGACATGCGGAAAAACTTGCTTGTATATTTTTAGCAAATTGTATCTGAAGACTTTGAAACTTTTTAGCAATAAATTAACTAAGGTGGTTTTCCATACCTGAAGACTTATTTGGGAATGCTTTATTTTAGTCCCTCTTTCAACAGCTTATCCAAGCAAATGCTTAAGGGAAGTGGAAAAAATACACAAAAGCGTATCATTGCATATAAAAAAAAAATCTATGTAAAATTCATGATACAGCCTCTGGGCTAGAATTGTCATCAGAAAACAGTAATTCAGGAGACTCTTTATACAAGATGAAATATTTGACTTGTAGATTGTGATTTTTAACTTAGATACATCTAAGACAATGGTAACTGTGAGTAATTTCTGCTGTCTGTTGGCTTGTTCAAATGATTTCTACTGGGCAAAATGTTCTCCAGCATCCAATATGAAAAAAAGAAAAATCAAGACTTGTTTTCTTCTTTATCTTCACAGTAAAGATAACCAAAATTTGTGGGTTTTGTTTGTTAGTTTTTTTGTTATTATAGTTGTTTTTAACCACCACCAGTGTTCATCAGATAGACTTTTCTGTCCAGATTATTGATGAAAGAAAGTGAAGTACAAACCAAAGCTGTGGGAATTGAGGAAGTGAAAGCCTGGGGTGATTTGGCCTGTGCAAATAGATTTAAAGGCTAAGTCTTACTACTGGGGAATAAACTTGGGGGAAGAAAAGTTAAAAATCACTAAGTGTGTTCAATTTTGCTCTCTTTTTCCTGGGAAAAAATGTTCCTGTATCCGAGGACTATGTCTTGGACAATTGAGAGGAAAGTCAGGCTCTTTTTCCTGTTCAGTAGGACTGGGACTTGGCAGCTGGTTCCAGCCAAACAGGAGCGGTGTCATCAGCTGCTGTGAAGGTAACCAGCTCTGGAGGTGATTACATGTCCAGCAGAACTCAGGTAGTTCCTGTCATTCATGTAACCTAACCTTGCACTGCATAATTAGATAAAGAATGTAAATATAAAAAAAGCAAGATCCCTGCCTTCTAATCTTGTTTGATGTAGATTACTGTGTAATTGTGCTTTAACCTACGTAGAAGTCAGTAAGAGATATGTAAGAGTATAAAGATATGGTTGAAGTCATTGCTTTCAAACTTAAAACATTCTTACCTTTTAAAAAGACTGCTTCGTATTTTAGTTGAAGTGACTTTATCTGTGCCAAAGTAAAAATGTTAGCAGGATTTCTAAACAATTAATGTCTGAACTATCAAACTGGGACCACAAGGTCAGTCACTGCAATCTTCAGTAATTTGTAATTCAAGGACATTTTAGGTAAACAAAACACACCAAAACAAAACACATCTTGTAGAAAATTGCAGAAGTCCAGAGGCAGATCCTTGCACTCCTAAGCAAGCTGATTCCTCCCCTCCTCTGGAGGACACAGAGGGGGAACAGCAGGAACCAACCTAAAGTCATCTTTGTTCCAGGTCTGGTTTTAAGCTTCTAAACCAGCCAAAGGTGGTGAAGAGTGTGCAGAGGCTGATTTTTCCGACTGCTTTATTCAGGGACAGCAGTAAAAGACTGGGATGCAGAAGCATTCTTCATCTCTGTGAAAGCCTCTCTGCATGTGCATAGGAGCAGTTTCTTCTCTGTGAGGAGAAAGTGGGCTATTTTTTAAAGAAAGCATAAGAAATACCAAGTCAGATCCAATTCCTAAATATACATTTGTTAATGCAAATCAGGATTTCTCTACAGTTTTCTTTTGCATTCTGAGGTTCCCTGTGGCTAAACATAATGCGCTGAGATGCTGATTTACTCCAAAAACCTCTTTGTGCACAGTCCTTACCTAAGCAGTACCCTTTTCTGTAAAACTAAACCCTCTGCTTTTTGCCTGGATCATATCCTAAGCCATGAAGAAGGTCCTTAGACACTTGTAGGATCTCATTCGTTTGGTCCCCTTGCACCTGTCCAGTACCAGTCTCCCAACACACTGCACACCACAGCACTAAGACATTTCAGGAGAACACAACCTGGTTTGAGCTCCGGCTTCCTCAACTCTGCTGTTTGCCAGCAGGTGTGGCAGCATGGAAGACAGTCTCATCAAGGCAGGACCTTTCCCAGTGCAAGTCAAAGAATGAAAACCTGGCTTTATTGTACACAATGGAAGTTTTACCATTGACTCCAGACTTAGCATTTTAGTTCAGCCTTTCCTCCTCAGCTACCAGGTTACTACTATGCTGTATCACTATTGCTGATGGAGCACACTGCAGAACTCTACTTATCCTCACCAAGGGTTTCTGGAAAAGCTGGAATATGGCCCAAAATTCCTGGCACACACCAAACAACAGATATTAATATATGATATATTTATCCTCTGCAAGAAAAGGGTCTGTTTATTCCCCTAACACTTAGGGGAATAAATGTCAGGAAAATTAGCTGTGCTTGTCCTGATCAGTGTACTGGAACTGCTACAGTCTAGCTTTAAACTTCTGCATGTCGTGAAGAAAAGCTACGTCAGGTGAGTACACCAACAAATATTAAAAATATAAAAGATAACTAATAGGCAATAATCAAAGCCTTGATAATTTGCCTTCCTACCTGTATGAGACCATGAGACTGTTTTTTGGCTACCTATTTGTGTATTAAAATGCTGTTCAGAAGAGGAGTATAAATAAAAGCAGTAGTAATGGGAACAAGTTCCTTATATTTTTTCCCCTCACTTGTGTTTCTTCGTAATTGGATTAGGGAGAAAAGGATAAATTAATTCTGTTACTATGGTGGCTGTGTTTGCAGCATCAAGACAGCTTTTCTAAATGTGTCTTCATCATGTAACTTATCTTTTAGAATGAAAAGCATACCTTGGAGTGCTTTTCTTGCTGTGTCCTTTCTAGACACAAGAGTTTTCTCTAGTTCAATGCTTTTTTTTTTCCTTTGTCCTCATCCTACTTGAGGTAAGTAAGTTTATCATGGAACAAAACTGACCTATTGCCAGAAAGGAGAAAAAAAAATATACCCTTTGTTCTGCTTTTCTAGTTCAAACTTCATTATAAATACACCTGACACCTTTAAATATACTTTAGATTCTATAATAGGTAATGATGGTTCAGTCCTCTTATTGGAGATGAAGACAGATTTGCAGGATTTGAGGTGAACTCTATGAACCTCTTATTTTCCTCTATGGGTCTTCTAGGACACATACTTGTAGATCATTAAGATAACTGTGGCTTGAGATAGCCCTGCTAAGCCATTTTATTGACTCTCAGGTGTGTCATAAAAAACCTTCACTGATCCCATGTAGACAAGCAGCAGTAAGGAGCACCACTTCCAGAGGAGATTTATGTCAGTTTGTTATGAAGCATGGAGCTGAACACTCTTATATGCTCTTCTGAGGTTGTAGGCAGCCTGTAATATAGGAAGCTGATAGCAAGTCAGAGTCTGTCAGCTGTGAGAATGGTTTGGGTAGGAAGGGACCTTAAAGATTACCTAGTTCCAAGCCCCCTGCCACGGGTGGAGACACTAGACCACGTTGCTCAAAGGCCCATCCAACCTGTCCTTTAACACTTCCAGGGATGAGACACTTATATTTAGACTAGATATTAGGAAGAAATTCTTCACTGTGAGGGTAGTGAGACACTGGAAGAGATTGCCCAGGGAAGTTGTGGCTGCCCTCCCCCCGTTAATCAGAACACAGGAAAAAGTTGTCACATCCTATTTAAATGTAGAAAAGAATTAAAAAGAGATAGGATTATGAAGGTAACTACACTCCCCTTATTAATTCATTATTAACAGTGAATATTCAGGTAAATGACAGTGACCACCACAGTGGTAATGAGTTTATTTCAAACATTCAACTATCCTTGTTTACAAGTAAACATGACACAGTTTATGCAGGAAACTGCAAAGACTACCAGAAGAAACAATGTTAATTCACAGCATAGGCATATTATTTAAAAGGCTCAATACAGCAACTTTTTTTCTGTTTACACTTCAAAATTTGCTCTTTTACTGAAGTGGTAAAGACAACAGCTACCAGAATTCTGCGCTCATGAAAACGGTTGCAACTCACGCCTACAGCACCCTGGCTGACAGGTTTTAAGGCTGACTTTAAAGCAAACCCCCTTGCTGAGCCCCCCGCACCCTCCCAGACTTGGGGCCGCCCGGGCACAGCCGCAGGTCAGCGGGGCCGGGGCTGTCCCCGTGCCGGGGAGACAGATGGGTACCCGCCGCTGCCCCCCGAGACCTTGCCTAGTGCAGCTTTCAGTTCTGCACCTGCATGCCACTTACTCCGCCGACAGCACACACTAAAAGCGACCCATCTTCTCAGACGCCGTTCCCGTTACTGGCGCTCAGCGGCACCTGAGGGCCTCGGCGCCCGCAAGCGCCGGCGCAACGGAAGGACCAGCCTCCCCAGGCTACCGAAACCCGCCGGTAGGACATCCACCACCGCCGCCGCCCTGCGTTCCGGTGCCAGTCTCAGCCGGGCTCAGAGACCGGCTCTCCCTTTCCCGTGCCCCGGCCTCCTACTGTTCGGCGCTACCCAGCTCAGCCCGGCGAGGACCCACCACACGGACATGGCAGCAGCGGCGCTGCGACCTCGCCTCCCGGGCAACCGGCCCCGCACAGCCCAACTGCCTGCGGGGCAACGGGAAGAGAAGGACGCTCTCCACGCAGCTTTTCTCTCTATCAGAACGGAAAAGACAGAGCTCCAATGGGGTTGCCTGCCGCGCAGACTCCCTGAGCAAGTGAGAGCCCGATGACACTTACTTCCCCGGAAACTTGCTAACACCTCCCGCCCCCCGAACCGACTGTGGTACCACCCTAATTGAAGGCGGAATCCTACGAGTCTCGCGAGAAGTGAGTATGGGATGGGCGGTTACGGTGGCTGTGCTGCCTCCGGTGCCTCCCGCCCGCGATAAGGAGGGTTGGCCACCGGAGGGCGGGGCACTGCCGGAATGCAGTTCACAGGCGCTCCCGGCCGGGAGGGGCTGCAGCTGGCTGGCATCCCCTAGGCCGGGACTGTGGGAGCTGTGGCTCTGCTGGGCAGCGGTCCCGTCAGGACGGCGCCTCGGGGGTTCTCGTGCGAGCACGGGAAAGGGCTTCCAGTCTGTCTGTCGGAGGTTCCTGTAAGGTTACTTGTGTTTGTATGTTTGGCTTTTTGTTCCGGAATCCGTTGGGTCTCGGCTGTCGCTTATCTTTGATTGCTTCACTTACGTTAATTTGGTTCTTTTGCACTTGCTTTTCCCTTACCCGGGAATATCAAAGAAGCCCAGCTCAGGCGCTGTGGGACACCTGCTGTAGGCAGAGGCCTGGGGTGGCCAGAAGGCCCCGAAGGGCCGGTGGGTTTCCAGGCCGGCCGTTGTGGGCGGTTCTGTGAGCTGGCGAGGGTCGGAGCCCGTTGCGGAGTACCCACCGGCCGGCTGCCTCCGCCGGAGTCCTCGAGCACCGCTCGCTGCTGCGCTGGTGTCTGGCAGGGCTGCAGGCGATAGTGGTGTGGATGGGCCTCTTCAGTGCAGGAGCCCCAGATTCATGAGTTGAAATAAATGAATATAAACTACTCTTTTCTTCTGTGACTCCTTCTTTCAACTGTGTCGTGTTATGGACCTGTATGCGTGACCCAGTTTGTCCTGTTCTGGATAAAATGTTGCACTCACTTGGGCCTTGTGAAAATTACCACTGCATGGTCACATACTCAGATATCTAATTCTTGTGAATTCGTGCAGTTTTTGCAGAGAACCGTACATTTCTGTTGTTTAAACTCAAAATTGAATTGGGACTGGAAAAACGGTAGTTTGGATTTGGGAACTCCCTCTGTTTATACCTACTGAATATAAAAAGCTCCTGGCTGCTTTATTTGATATGTTCAAGATGTCTGTAAAGTACCCTCATTCTTTCTTGATGCTAACTTTGCCAATCCCACGTATTAGGAAAAAAAAAAACAGCAACTCATGACGTTTCCTTTGCTGTCAGATTACTTTTTAAGATTTAAGCCATTTAAAGTTTCTCTGACAGTATGAGTATTTGAATACTTTGGCTGGCTCGATGGTGTATATTTGTACATATTTTAAAAAGTGTATCCTTGAGTGGCAAACTAGTGCATACTGGAAATGCCTCTCAACATTGAATTGCTTGAAAGGATTTGAAACTTGTTTAATATACAGCTGAAATACTACTGGGCTTGTGTTGCTTTATTATGAACCTGATAGTTTGGAAAGTTGTTTTTTGTTTGTTGTGGGTTTTTTTCCAATTTTAGGTGACAATGAATATTAGAAGGGGGAGCTTGGATAAAATTTCAAGGCCTGCATCTAGCTCAAGAGCTTACCCTAATTGTAGATCTTTAAATACATGTATGGAGTTCTTAGAAGCAGAGCCACATTTGCCAAAGGTAATTCTTTTCACTTTCAGTGGGTTGGAAACACTATGCCTAGTTCATCTTAATAGAATGCCAAAATAATAAGATTTTGCTTTTTTAGCTTCATATATAGTTCTGGTCTCTGCAGTTGTGCAGGGTTATGTGCAGGGTTATGTGAAAGTTCATGAATGTGGGCTGCTCCTTGTGCATGCATGAAATGATGTTCAATTTCACTTTTCTAAATATATGTTACATGAAAATATGTTACACTTTGCACAAAGAGGACTCTTCAGCAGTACAACCTGGAAAACTTGGTTGTCTTCCACTTTAGAGTTAATTGGATTAGTACATAAATACTATTTTAAGGAAAAGCATTTGAAATTCTGGCTATGTAGATAAACAGGTATAGGCTCTTGATGCATGAGCCAGTATGTGCATAATTTCACTTCCATCCCATTTGTGCATGTAAATTTAAGTTGGAATACACATTATTTTGCTTAGAAAACATTTGAGCAGTTCTCACAAGTTGAATTTTTGACTACAAGGCTCTCTCTGGATATGTTTGAATCAAATTTAAAAAACAAACATAGTCTTCCAAGAAATATATCAGCTCCAGACAATCAACAGTCTGTTGGAAGTAGGCTTTCATCCATCCTCTGAGAAAATGAATGTTGGAGATTAACTTAATTTTGGGAATGGGATATGTGATATGGTTGTTGGGATGTAGGAACTGGGACTTGGTAATTAGAGATTTAGATTGATTTACTTAGATTAGTCTAATTGTCCACCTGTCTGTAGAATGGGATTATACCTAGATGCTTCGCAGAATTGTTAAAATATTTTTTTGGTAGGTTCACAGTTGGGTATTAAGGTTACATTAGATAACTCTGAATCCATGTTCTGGCCTGAACATCCTAGCCTATTGCATGAAAAATGCAGTCTCTTGAGGCTGATGAATTAAGTAGAAGCTTTTCAGCCCTTCGAAGACTATAAAAAACTCATGAGTGAGAAATTGGGATACTACCTGTTGCAGAGCACCTGCAGTGTCAGGAAATGGATGAGTCCGTTGTACACACAGACTCTTAACTGGTTGACTGTACCTTCTGCTGCAGCAGAAATGGCATAAACCTTTGGAATAATTTCCTAGCCTGGCAATCCCAAATCCTCAGTCCATGGAATCATTGTGATGTCTAAGAAACAGAGCTCCTATCAGGTCTAAAAATGGTTCTTTTATTGAATAAGTACTCTGCAGTCTTGTATAGATTGTTGTTAGTCTTTGTGATAGTATGTAATTATTGTGATTATCTTTTTCTTCCCCTCAAAGATTTCTGATTTTATGGTAGTAATTAAATTGCATTTTGTAGGTTGATTCACCTGTCAGTTTGGCTGGTAGTCATCAAAGAGGCAACCTAGAACATTGTCCACAAGAAAACAAAGGTGATGACAGAAAGAAATCTGATGTCAAGGAAGTGAGAACTGATCAGCAAACCACAGTGGAGAGTACGACGTTTCTTCAGGAGCCTGTACTGAATCCCAATGTGTTGTCAGGTGTGGGAACAACCAGCACTCTCTGGTACTGTGGCTAGACAAGCATCGTGTTTGTATAGTTTGGGTAAAATTCTACTGGTAGAGGGAAGAGAGAATGCAAATGGGTAAAATTCTGGAAGAGAAGGAGGTATCAAAATTCATACCTTCCCTATGTAGAATCTGTCTTTTAGAGAAGTATGTTATCACTGCCATTACCACTACAGCATATTTCTTGTGGTATCCAAGCTGCTACCTGCACCTTGGTGATGTCCTAAAAGATGAAGAGAAACCATCTGTGTGTGTTCCATGGGACCACCTTAGAAGGAGTTTCCAGTAAGGTGTTTTTATTAAAATTTTCACAGACATTATGATAATTTGTTAGAAATTTTGTATCCTAACAATGGTCCACCAGTCCAAGAAATTGGAAATTATGGTTTTAATAGTATTCAACAAGTAAACAATGCTAATATTTTAGACATAAATATGCAATGTCTCATTTTAATGAAACCACTGGGAGAAGTTCTTAAAATGGTGTTCTTTTGGCATTCTATAAATAGTAATAAATAAACTTTCTAGAGCTTCTGACTGTTTAAAAATTGAGAAGCAAAGGCTGGTATGTGAAGCAGGAAGTTTGGATACCTTCTTCAAACTTAGATAAAATTTCATGACAGAATTGGGATAAAAATAAATCCTTTGATTCCTGCTCCTGTGTTTAACATGAGTCCTGGTGTACTAGTACATCTAATTTTTTAAATGGCAATCCACTGCAGAGGCTCTGAGGTGATCCCTACCTGACAAAAAATGTTAACATTTCAAACAGTATCTTTAAAGTTTATTTCACATTTATTTTATTGTGAAAGGCTTTTTCCTGTGTTTTTCAGGATGTATCTCTAATTCAGATTCTGGAGATGATAGTACTGAAACACAAACTTCGAAATTCTGTGAACCTGTCCAAGGAAAACAAAGTAATGCAAAAGCAGGTATTACTTTTCAGGTGTATAAAGTGAAAAGTGCAATAAAACTTTTTTTTTCTTCCCTTATTAATGCTTCTTGGAGGGTTTGGCCCCATACTGTATGTGTGTGTATGTTATATATTTATAAAGAAATACTACAAATTGAAAATGTGTATAGATTGTGTATAGAGGTGTTGGATGAATTCTTTATTTAAGATTATTTTATTAAAGGATATTCACTTTCTTTAATGACATCATAGTATTTGAGTTTTACATAAATCTAATAGGGCAGAATCCCATGGCAATTCTAACTAGTGCAGCAGTGATGGTCATCTAATATAATATTAATTTCTTCAGAACACAAATGGGATAGAACTCAATTTCAAACCTTCACTCAGTAGTTTTAGGTTAAAATCCATCTGCTGGATTCAGGCCAGTTGAAATCTTCTGTCCTTGGAGCTTCCTTGAACCTCACCTAGATTTTCATAGTTCTCCCCTTGTTGTATCACTCATCTCTTTTTATGGCATAAAGTAGACCAGTACATTGCAGTAAATGCTTGGGATCAATGAATGTGTAAAGTAGTTGACCTCAAAAGATTAGAAAATGGAAAAGGATTGCAGGACTTCAAAACTTGGAAGTCTGTGAAATGGGGACAGTGCTACAAGTGTTTATTTTCCTCTTGCTATGGAGGCTAAGTTTGAGCAGAAAAAAGAGCAAAGCATGAGGATGCTATAGCAAGGGGAAAAGCTAAAAGTGATCAGACGTTGTAATCTGTATGTTTAGGAAAAAGAGACAATACAGAAATCAATTTTATTTAAATAATGGTAGTTTCTGTAATGTTTCACCATTTCTAATTTTCAAAATAAGATTTTTCTAGAACAGTATTGGAATCTGGTTTTGCTGAGGTGTAAGTCAAGGACTGAAACTTCTGTAACATTTAAAGAAGAGATACTACAGAGTCTCTCTTAACCCCAGAAGTTTAGAAATGACCATGATACATATGCTTGATTATATTTGTATTCATGTCTGTGGTTGTTATCATTATTTTTACTGCTTTTAAATTTTTTTTTAATTGAAATGCTTCAAGCTAACATTAATTTAAAATGTGTTCTACAGCAAACTCTTCCAACTTGGAATATTCTGGAGGAACAGATGTAGATTCTCAGATTCAAGAAGCTATAAAGAAAATGAATAAACTTGACACAATACTGGCAAAAAAACATTGTAAGGAGAGAACAATTAACAAACAAGGAAAAGAAATGAGGGCAAAGTTCTGGGAAGAACTTCAGGTTGGAAGTGTTCTGCTTATTTTGTAAATAAGTATTGTCTTACAGAATTACCATATTTCACATACATTGTTTTATTAAATAATTCACAGCTGATTGAAGAAATGGATCTTTAAAAGTAATTTTGAATAGTTTGGGATATATATTGGCTAGGCAGGCTTTGAAGGAAGACCATGGTCCTTAAAAATTAGTATGACCAATAGCCAAATATACAGCTGTCTAGGTGTGGCTTATTAGCCTGCTCTTATGCTTAAGCTTGGTACTTGCTGGATGATAAGGTGTGACCTTACCTGTGTGAGGTCATGTCTGTGAATCCAGACCTTCAAGTGTTTATTCTGCTATAGTGTGACTCTTCTTAGGCCCATCTATTTCAGTACTATTATTGAAGAAATTAGAGATGCTCCTTGAAGAAGGCATAAGAATGCTACAGAACAAATTCTTTTACATTATTCCTGTTCTGGTCTCTTAGCAGTTAAATATCACTTTAAGCCTTGAAACATGAGAATGAGTATGTCCCCTGAGGTTAAGTATTGTGTAATTTACATGAATACAAATGCCAATTGCTAAAAAGAAATGATTGCAGTTGGTTTGACTGCATCTTGTAATTTCAATGTATTTGGATTCACAGCCATATATACATTATGGAACTCCTTGGTCTTGGAAATGTATTTGCATGTTAGAAACAACATGTAACAGAGGCTTTGAAGTTCCACTGTACCTTTATTGTAACTTTAGGAGATGTTCAGATAGTCTCAAGAATAAAAGAAACCAGTAGATGATGCCATTGAACAAGGAATTTTTAATAGCATCTGAAGTTCACTAGACATGATAAGCAGACAACATTTTTTTCTTTGAAGTGTTTACTTTTAAAGTAAATTTATGCATGTATCTTTGTATGTAAGCTATATTTCTTTTGAATAGTCCATCAGAACCACTGGAGGCCATGAGGAGATGGAAAACACAAAACATTTTTTAGCTTTGATGTCATCATGGCAGGATACATCTGGTAAGAAAGAGAATTAAATACCTTGATATAATTATCCTGTATTTTGATTAATATTAATATTTTTGTTGGATATTATAAAAAATAAAGCTTTACAGTAAGATAATACTTGCATGTAAAGGTAAATCAAGGGAATGTTTGAAAAAATAATGAGGAATGCGATATGTAACAAAAAAAGACAAACTGTGGTAAGAACTACAGTGAATGCGAGCAATGTAAAACCATAGGTAGAACAGGGAAGGAAAAGTTAACTAGTTAGAAATGTTTTCTCGACTGAAGCAGGACACAATTCCGTTGGAGTTCTAAAGCAAGTCATTGAAGTACGTTCTAAAGGATTGGTAGTTTTCTTCAAGAATGCACAGAGGATGTCCATGCTTGCAGGGACCTGGAAAAAGAATATATTGGGTGTTTTAAGATGTTCTTTTTCTGTGACTCAGTTTTTACTGGGGGAGGCACTGGAACAAACTGTAGACATTCTGATCATGATGTCTTTATTGGGAGGAGCAAAAACTGAATTTGTCAAGAATATACCATGTCAAAACTGCTCAAGAGTGGTTTTAAAAAATGTGCTATTTGAATACTCTGTCTTAGTGCTGGAGTTCTCAAAGGTATGTCAATCCTATGCACATTTTGTAACCTATCTGTCTGTAAACCTTGGCTGAAAGGGTTTCTTGGTTGAAAGGAAGCAGAATTATGGTGAATCCTCTTTTATTCTTGTTGGGAGAACAAGGATTTGAGGTCTGACTGGTTATTGCTTAGCAAAAATCTCAGCTTGAATTTGCAAAGATGTGCATAATAATGGTGGCAATGTGTGGTTAAACATTTCAACAAAACTTGTTTCTACATGGTAACCTGCTTTTATTTCTATGCTAAAGTTTGGGCATTAAGGAAAGAACACAGAATTCGGTACTGGTGATATTTAGAAAGTCTCCAGTAGATGTCAGGATATAGTAAAAAAACAGTGGACAAGCAAGACTATATGGTTATTCATGTTCCTCTTTTATTTCAAAGGTAACTCCTTGCTGTAGAGATGACGTATATCATATGGGTTCTGGTGTACTGGCAAAACGCTGCATACCTTAGGTTTATATTTATCCTCCAGCTTGATTTTTATCTTGAATTTTCTGTGACATGCTAATGCCTTACTTTTCAGGTCTTATTTATTTATTTGAGTAAGCTGATAGCTGCCCTGCTTGATACTGAAACGGAATGCAATTAATATCTTTTGCTTTTCAGAGCTTGAATTTGAAAGAGCTTTATGAAATAAATTGTATAGGGGAGCTATTTAATTATAGTGGCTGTGAAATCAAACACAAGGTACAGGTACAAAATCATTAATAACTTGTGCCTCTTGGGCACAAAAAGACCTTTGACACATTCATGGCAGAAATGTAAATTAGGAGTTAATGAAACAGCCTTAACTTCATTCCCCTGTGCTCTGTGTAACAAAATCATACTTTCAGTTGAGTCCATTAAACTTCCTTATTACAGACTATTGTTTGGGTTTTTTTCATTAAGGAAAACACACTTTTCATATGTGATATCTATGGTTCTTTGCATTACGAGTCCTTTTCTGTAAGTGCTAAGTGTATAGACTGCAAGTTAATGCTCTAACTTATACTTCTATATAACTATGTATGTCAATAGCATGACTGAATTTTTTATTTGAGTAACTGACGCAACTCTTGCATGCTAGGATGTTGGAACACTTTTTCTAGACCCTAACCTTGACTTAAGCCACTTGGAAGTCTAATAATTCATGCACGGGCAAACACCGGCTGTGTGGCTGTGAAAACCTGGCCATGTTGTTATCATTCAGACTTCTAGATGACTTGCCATGTCGTGTCTACAGGGGCTTTTGAACTTTAGGGCCTTGGGCTGTATCTTTTAGAATGTAATTATTTGTATGGGCAGTAGTTGTTAAAAACAAAGCCACAGCCATTATTCGTGAGACGCACTTTACTCTTTCCTCCTTTATTTCTTGAGAAGTATGGTGGTTATATAACCTATCCAAGTACATTTCTTTAAACTTCAGTTGTGAGATTTTTATAATATGGTACACGGGAGACTAGATCTTTCTTAATGCTTTTCAATTAAATTTTGCTGAAAAAAATTCCTTGCAGATCTCTCCCAGACTAGAGAAGATGAAACATGTACTTCAGTATTTCATACACAAATTAATCCAGAAAATTACGATTGCCATAAACCACAACATATTCAGGGTAACGTTTAGTAATTATGTAGTTGGTATTTCTAGAAATGGCAAAACAACATATACATTGGGTAGGTAGTGAAGACTTGGCCCTTGAGGATGAGCCAACGAAATCAGAAAAAGCAAGGTTGCTTAGTGGAATCGCAGCAGTTGCTTCGTTTTTTGTTTTTTTGTGTCTTTTTTTACAAGTGATAAAAGAATAATTTTGTTTGTGGCCTAAGACATCTTGCTTAACATCCTAAGAAAATTTTTACTGTTGGGTTTGTAAACTTTTTTCTTTCTTTGCAAAATGATGAGGTGTGTAACTGATTAATTGTAAAATGTATAATTGGTTCTTCATGGAAATATTTAAAAATTTTCTTTGCCGTTTGTTATTCTAAGGTACTGTAACTTTCATAAATAGGCTTATAATCAAGAAACCATCTAAAAATGAAGTGTGGTGCTGCACAGTTTCAACTGTTCTGTAATTTTTTTGTTTTCAGGAGAAATTGTATGGATGTTGTGAGAAACCTAAATCTTCATTCAACTAATTTTATATTTTGTGCTGATTATTTTAAATGCTGCATTGCTTTTATGGATTAAGTACTTCCTTGCAAAAATCAAACATCTGTGCTGATTCTTTTAGACATCACTTGTTTATGTGCACTGTATAGAGGTTTCAGATGCTGGTAGTAGTGTAGTGTGTCCAACACTTCAAAATAAATGGAATTTTGCTTTTTGTGCCTGTATTCTTTCCCTATTTTGAAATTCAAATTTGTATGGTTGAATAACTTCACATGTGTTGTGACATAAGAACAGCTCAGCTGCCACTGCTATCAGCTGCAATTGTTTATTTCTTTGTCATCTACCATTCTATGTAAACAGAATGAATCTATCTTCCTGGTGACTGGTTAAGATGACAAGGACGTAATAAGCATTGAGTTTCTGAAGGTTGAGCCATTGATGGCAGGAGAATCTCTGCACTTTTTTGAATATGACAGCATGTTTTAATTTTTAAGCCTGTACCTCAGCTCACTTGTTTTATCACTTGTCTTAGTCCATCAGTATGTCACCTTACCTTTCTGTTATTAAATGTTTCTTCACACTGGGTTGGAGCAGTACTGTGCTTGTGATTTCTCTGCCTTCCTATCATGTGTCTTTGTTCCTCCCTTAAAATGAAGCTTGTTCCTCAGCTTCCACGTTCACAATTTCTGAGTTGTGCTGGAGTGTCCTTGAGTAGCAGTGACAGGTTTCATTACCAGTGTTCAGGTCAGCAATGACTTTTGAAGTTCCCAGTACAGGCATGGTTGGGAGTTGCTGTTGCTTGCACTGTTTTGAGATGTTCTGTGTTATCCTAGTTTGGGAATGCATAAAATGGAGATCACTTACAACTAATAAGCAATAAATTCCTTAAATAACTTCCTATCTCTGCTGGAGGCTTTAATATGGTTTCTGAATAGCTAAGACTTACTGTTTTGGTTTTCTGGGTAACAGTTGTCATAAAGGCATACCCTGAACAGAAAGGGCTTAAATTCTGAAGAAGAATGTGTGTATGAGTTTAATAATATTACTTTAACAGTCTCAGCAAGATTGGTACCAAATTTTTGAAATGTGTACCGAATCTACCAAAGCTCATGCAAAATTTGATGAGCTGCAGTCTCTCTTACTTACCCAGGGCAATCTTCAGTGTAATCTGTGTCCTAGTGATACCTATGGTTTTCTTCTTTACTTGAATATTCTGAGAAATCCTGTATGACAGCTCCCTCTCAAAAACACTGATTCTCTAGTTAGAGAAAGACGTAGCTTCAAAGTAATATTTCATATATGTTGTGTGTTATGTTGAGGTTTGGTGTGTTTGCTTATTTCAGGCTACAACTTTTCATGTTTGTATTGATTGTGAAATTCGTATGATCCAGTTCCTTGATAAGTTCAAGACGTTACCTGGACAGTTAAAGATAGTCTGGGATGCTTTCAGTAAACAGTTGTGCATTTGAACTGTGACAGGGTTTTCTTGGTCAGATCCAACACCTCAGTCCTTCAAGGTTTCTTTGCAATTTGAGAGTAAGTCTGATAGGTGAGAATGTTGCACAGTATTTTTTGTCCATACTGTGTGAAAAGGTGCAGGTAATTAATTTCATATCTTTGGGAGTTTGCTTTCAATCTGCTTGCTCTGAAAAAGAATTTATTTCATGTAAACTTCTGTAATCTATTGTCTATTATCTAACACATTAAATTAGTTTTTTTTTGTAGGTGAATAGCTCATCTGTTTTTCAAATCTCTACTTTCTAGAAAAGGAAAAAGTACCATGCCTAGTTTTGAAGTAGTTTTGGAAACTTAGGAGTTGGTTGTATTTGGTTAGACTTGTTACTTAATATGAGAAATTTTTGTTGTTGGTAAAGGAATTGCTGTTTTAAAATTGGTAAAAGTATCTGAAATATAGAGTATGTGTCCATTTTTGTATGACAGATAGAAAGCCATTGTTGAAAAAAAATACGTGCAATATTGTCAGAATAACATGGTGGCTGTTTAATACCTTTACAGCTCTATGACAAGTTTTATTTTTAAACAAACTCTGTTTTATAAGCTGTGTTACAATAATATCAACTATATCATCTGTTCTTCAGCTGTTTTATTTTAAGAAATGTACTTGATATGTCTCCAAATAGTTCTGTGGTTTTAAAAAAAATGGTCTGGTTTTGTACTGATGATAAAACCGAACCAATGATAGGGTTCAAAGGAATGCAGTGGTTTTTAAAGCCTCCATATTGAACATTTTTGAGGTCAGAAATCCAGAATTATTGCAGCCTTTGCAACATTGAATGATCTCACATAATAAAAGCTTAAAAATGAGATTAGATTTTGACAGTAGTTACATTTTAAATAAAGCAATATAGTTCATATAAAAATAATGAAAACAGCACATAAAGTTTTTCTATTCACTTTGTATGTTCGTAAAGATTTAAATGGAATTGCTGTTATTGCAGCTCTCGTTGAATCAGAAAAGAAACAATCATAACTTAGCAACTTTTCTTCCTCAAACTTCAGATTATCCAAGTGAATTAGAAACAAATGAGTTCCTTAATCAAGCAGAAAAGCATAGCAAAAGTAAAAACAACCAGGATTTCATTAAAAAGAACATTGAGGTAAGCATTAAAGCATAAAGTCATTAACATTTTGTTAAATGTTAACTAAAAAAATAGTATATAAGTACTTCTGGAGACGGCTGAGTTTTTATGAGGAACACTAAAAGATAATTAAGCATAACTGAAAAAATCTTGGTGTTAAAAAACTGTTGTTTATGACAGAGTACTAAATAAGAAAAGTTCTTGTCTTGGATGCTCATTGGTGGGGAATAATGCTACTACTATGTATTTGCTAGAGTACTGGAAACTGAATTGTTCAGTTTATGACTGGACATAGCTTGTTTTGAGGGCAAATACTTAAGACTTTCTTTAAATGTATTTACTGTTAAGTTAAAGGAAGATGTTCTTATGCATAGATAAGGAATGGTTATGCAGGTTGCTAATGTATAGCCTGCGTGGGACCCTTATTTACAGCAGAAGTATTTCTGTCAGAAAATAGATGCCTGGATTTTCATGGTTTTTCTGTGAAAACCTAGTAGCTATAATGGCTTCTCATCCAGTGAAAAGTATCTGCCCCCCTGCAATGTCAAAGACTGTTACAGGATTATCAATTCATTGTATGTAGGCTGTTAGATTTTTCTGTCAGATGGATAAATTGTATTATGGCAATAAACAAGATTTGGATGTTGATTTCGCAGAGATGAAACACTTTGTTTTGTTGCTGTTTGAATTAATGGAGTTCTAAAGTTTATTTTTTGTTCTTCTTGTAAATATTTCAGTTAGCAAAGGGTTCAGGAAACCAGATCGCTATGGTTGAGGGAGAAAAGAAAAGGCTAATAGAACTGTTGAAAGATACAGAAGATGGAATTGACTTGGAAGGTCTAGAGGTATGGCAACTTTAATTTGCACTGTCCTGTTGTATTTGGCTTGTTTGTACAGCAAATCTGAATTTGATTTGGTTTTAGTCCTACCATGAAGTAACCTACTGAGATATGAATGAAAAGCTGGGCAAATCCAATTGGCTGTGTCTCCTAGAAGGAGTTTTCATTGACTTAAAAGAACAGTTAGACACAGGTGGAAGGAGCCTTAGAAGCATACTCGGAGAAGAAGAACCTTTTTTTCTGTGTAAAATCTGAAGTTGTGGCCTATCTATCTGAGTGGCTAGTGCTGTAGTCTCTGGTAGAAGGGCCAGTAACCACTCCAAGAGTTTTTTGAGGACGTGAGCTTCAGAATGCAGCAGTTGGGGAAATATACATTGATGAAGCTTATGTGTCCATTTAGAAAGGTAGCATGATATCTTTGTTGTGGCTTCAAACTCACTCTGTCCTAAAATTACACAGAGGAGCCAAAATCTGCTTAAGTATTAGGCATTTATGCTTTAACATAATACTGTTATAGAGCGTGCTTTCTGCATACTGCAGTGGATAGAAAGAGGTGAAGTAGATGCAATCCTTTCCTGATGGAGAGCAAAGAGAGTGTTTGCTTGTCCCACCAATCACCTCTTCTAGGGCACCTTGTCAACTAACCTACTCATGGTTTGTGACATTAATCAAGTCTGTAATTTATGCAACTTCAGTGTGATTGCTTGGTTGAAACTCATTTGGTCTGTGATCCAAAACTTTCCTCTTTACTCTAGGGAATCTGTTAAATGTACACTATGCTTTAGCATTGTCAGAGCTTTGTGTGGCAAATATAAGTGAAGGAGTTTGTTTCAGTTAGGAAAACCTGATGGACTAATTAAGTTGTATAAACGTGCTGTATTTTAGCAGTAGCTGTACTTTCACAGTTAGTAAACTAAAGTAGAAGCACAGAAAACATAGCCCTTGGTGATCATGCTGTATGCAAAGTTTTAAAACTGTCAGCAGCACTTAGTTCATGAGATTAGAAACTAAGACTTCTGTAAAATTGCACCAGTCTTCCTGTTGACCTGACATTTGTTCCCTCACTTGGCATAGAAAGCTTATTTAATTTTATTGGACATGAACACCAAGCTTGGAGGTTGACTTATTTAGCTGTGTAAAATACTCATCAGTTAATGGTGTTGCACAGGGGTGTTTGACTTAGCTGACGAAGCTTAGCATTAAAAAAAAAAAATAATGCACTGGAAGGCTCATCCGTCTAATGTTGATTTGCTGGTTGGCAGAGTTGATTTTTATTGTACTTTTAATTTGTTGCATATTAGAAGAACAGAGTGAACACTTACGGGATCGTTATTTAATTGATCTTTTGTCTGTGCATGTAGGAAAAGTTTCAAGGTATTCTATTAGATATGCTTGCAACAGATTTGGCATTATAATCCCATGTAAGGGTGACAAAATGTTCGGCTGAAACAGTACTTCATCCAGTGTTTGGATAGGAAGAAATGCTAGGGAGATGGTTATGAGAGTTTTGTTTGGTTTTTGTTTTTCTCCTGTTGTTGGAAAGGTTGGCATTTGATTAACAGTACTGCCTCTTCTTTCTGATCGAGAACGTGTTTTCAATTTGTGGAGAAGGTCCTTCATTTGATAAATGCCAGCATTTAAAGATGTGGAGCTATGAACAGCCTTTTGTTAGTAAACATCATAGCTTTCTGATGTAGAGAAAAATGACATTTTTTTTTAGAATTTACTATTTTACTGGTTGCAAAAGTCTCTCACAATATGTAATGATTTGGTTTTCTTTTTATTTAAGCTAGTGTCCTTCACAAAATTCAGAGACATTTATGTAGAATAGCTAATCCAAATTCTGACTAGCAATGTGTCTTTTTTTTTCACCAATTGTTAAGACATCAAGACAATGGAAAAGTATAACATTTATTGAAATTTTGATTTTGGTATATGTCACTGTCACGTGGGCATTTATCTTTAGAGATTTTACTGTTTGTATCAGATTTTAAATAGATCATTACACAGGATGTGTGTTGCTCTTTGTTCTTGACATAATGGACAAGAATTGGAAGGGTAATTTGTGGGTTAGTCTAGTCTGTACTAGATCATCTCTTTAAAGAAAACAGCTCCTAAATCTACTGCCAAAGCAGAATAAAAGGAAGGATAATACTTAGTTACTTAAACTTGACTAGTCTGGAGATGGATTCTTCCTCTCTTACATTTGAATTATATTATGGGTGAGGCGTTTCCTGTGGCTGCTTTATAAAAAAGATCATGAGGAAATTATCAGCTAATGAGTAATCTAGACTATTTCAAGCTGGTCCAGGTAACTGTCCAGCTGATGGCCACTTTCATCTTATTTCATTCTGACTCTTAAAAAGCTAGTGCAGTCACATTGGAAATGTTTTGGAGGTTATCAATCAAGGTAGAGCTGGCTATGCTGTATGAATTCCTCTGTATAATGTGGTGTGATAATTTCATTTGAGTCATACTACTAAATATGTCAAATGTCCAGGCAGCACTTCTCACTTAAAAAAACCCAAAACTGTTTTATGAGTATTTAAAATACTTTAGAAGTACATATTCATGCTAATCTCATTGTCAAAGCTGCAGGGGTATAATTTGTTTCAGATGTTCCACAGTAATAAGCACTGACTGTGCTGTTATAAAAGTATTGTTAACACACAGGAAACATTAACAGGACAGAAGCTTGTTTTTCAAGCAAAGCATCTTGAAAATAAAAAAGAGAATGTGTGAGACCATTAAACCCTGGAGTAAAGCAACTGCTGGAGTTATTTGGATACTTGGAGCATGGGATATGAGAGCATGGGAAGTAGACACTGAGCTGTAGCTAATGAACCCAGTTGCAGCTTAACTGACTCCTGTACTCATTTTTGTGTGTTTGCACTGAGCTCTTCAGTGTCTGATTAGGAGGGGGTTAACATGGCACGAGTGTAGTACCACATTACTTATGTTATGATGGTCACTGTCTCACCTAAACAGATACTTCCACAAAGCTGGCAAGCTTCTAGACACATTTCTGAGTGGCTCTTCTTGAGTCAGGTCATGTCTGGTCAGGCTTACTAATAGTGTCATCTTACTTGTATGAAAAAAACATTAGAACTACTGATTTTGTTTCACAACATTAATTATTCTCTTTTTCTTTTTTCTTTTTTTTTTTAAAAATTTAATATGGAGGTAATTTATGACAGGTGTTTGGGGTATGATTTTTTCTTTTTGCAACCAGTGTGATTTGAGTAATGGGATTGAACCAGGGATGATCTCATAGCAATGATATTGTAATTGGAAGCTGTTATTTCCTTCTCTTGGGTGGATGTGGCTGCTTGAATAGCCAGATGACTAATCTGGAAGTTGTAAAGGAGTGGCAGACATGAGTCCCTTGAAAGATGGATGTTGAAGTCTGAGAGCAAGGTGCTGGGCCCTCTTCTGTTAGAAAAAGGGAAGGAAACCAACAGTACACTCATATCCTCCCCCACATCCCTGTCCAGCCTGTCTGAGATCCTACCTGGTGTTTCTTTGCAGTCAGGACAGAGATGTCATCTGCTAGCATCATTCCTGGTGTGTGGTGGTTGTGCAGACTTTCTTCCCTGAGTGTGAGACAGGAGTGCCAGGTTGCTGTGGCAAGCCTGCATCTCTTTGTGAATATGAACTCATTTGTTTGGGTGAAGTAGGCCAAGCTCGCTCAATATGCAACTGTCTGTATTAGGAGTACAGTTCAGTACAGTATTCATATTGGTTATTCAGGTGTTCAAGCTATCAAGAGGGAAAAGTCATGTAAATCACGATCAGGAAAAGAGCTCTGCTCTCTGTCTCTCCCAGTGTTTTTGTGATAGCATGCTGGGGCTCTAGATGGGCAGCAGCTACTCACCTGAGAGTAGTTCCTTTGCTTTCTTATGGATGCCTTGTTGACTTCCTTGGTGGTACATTGCAAGTTTCACATTGTATCTCACACCCTCGTTTTGAGAGTTGGCTCTAGGCTGTTTCTACCATAGCATCAACCTCTGTTTTCATTACAAGCCCAATTTTGGTCAGGCCTTCTCTCTTCTTGGTTCCTTATTGGATGGAAAGTGGTTGTCCTTTTAGACATAACTGTTGAATGTATTTCCTTCTTTGACTTGCACAGTAATCTGTTGCTTCCACCTCTTTCAGAGAACAATACAGAATAGTATATTGTGTTCTACTTTATTTGGATGTCTAATGTGCTGCAGTACAGGTGTGATTGAGTGTGTACCAGCATAGATGTTTCTCTGCATTTGCTGCCAGACTTTGAAGTGCAAGTTCATTGGCGGAGTTTGACAAGATCTGTTCAGTGTAGTTGAAAACATCTCATTTTTATGCCTGTTGACTTGCTTTTGTCTTTTTAAAAAGCAAATAAAGTCTTGGTGTCTCAAGTTTGCTATATGGTCAACTCTGTACAGTGGCTTGGACTTAAACTCTGATATGGTGTCTTCAGAATAAGAGTGCAAACAAGGAGTGCTAAGATGCAAGGCATAACAGAAATGATTTAGGGTAATGTTGAGGACAGTTCCAGCGCAGTTTCTGAAGGCTGTGCTTTTCCACTTCAATCTCAGTATTGAAAAGGTGAGCTTATAGCATGTTCTTTGTGTTTTTTGTCTTAGGACTGGTGGGTCTGTGTCTGCCAGATGCTTTCCTCTTCATCTGTATCCACTGCACTAGCTTGCAAAGGAGCACAACACTCCTAAAATTGATTTTTCCTGTCAGTGGCATCATAAAGTGATGTTTACTGTGCAGCACTGAACAGCAAGATCTATACGCAAGTTAGACCGTAACATGCAATTATTCCTCCAAAACTAAGCTGGAACTGCTATATGGAACAAATACAGAAACTGCAACAAGGGAAGAGTTTGCATCCATGGAAGGGTGCTGTGATAGGCATGGCATGAGACTGTTTTAAAGTTTCGACTAGCACGGCTAAGAGGCTATGAAGTGAGATGTGTCACTAAGGGAAAGGAGCTAGCTATCCCAAGCCCTTCTCTTAGGCATAAAGAGACCTTGATCAAGGGAGTTGTATTACCTTCTCAAGAATGGATGGGAAGCTTGGGAGCTGTCTCTTTGCACTTTGACCAGCTGGCATGGAGGTGAGGCATCTGGCTTTAAGCAGTTTTATTTCAGGGTTTCTGACTGGCTAGTTAGTGAGGACACAGGCTTTGGATTTTTATAGAAACAAGTAAAATAATAGCAGAAGTTTGTTTAGGGTAACAGAACGCCTTTTTTGCTTTTACATTTTAACAATGCACGTAGATGGACGTGCTTTTTAAAACTAAAATGAAATTTTTATTTTTTTTTTAAGTCCATTTAAGTTGCTGCCTGGTTATATTTAAAAATGAAAGATGTATGCCTCTGAATGTTCTGTCCATATCTGCTTTTGAGTGTGCTGGTATGTGAATATTGGTATAATTCAGCTGTATGTACTCTGATGGATAAAAACTTACATTTTATTCATAAGTATGGTTTATTTGTAAAATAAGTACAGTTGATGTGTAACTGCCTTTAAAGTCTGTGTCCTTTGGGAATGAGGATTAAATATTTTATGTATCTTTCAACAGGAGGATGTATCTGGCTGGCTAGCACCAGGAGAAGGGTATACACCTGAACCAATGGAATTTAATCATCTAAAGGAGATAGACATTAAGCTTCAAGTACTACTATCTGATGGGGATTTTTCTGCAATTTCCAGCTATTGCTCAAAACCTCCAGGCCAAATTAATCAGGTATGGAACAGAGCTTATGTTGTGGATTCCTGGTTTGTAGTGTGTGTTGAGGTCTGATGTAAAGGAAAATACAGCATACCTCTGTATTTGTATTGTTTGCATTTTTCTTTCATTATTTTCTAATTGTCCTTAAAAAGTATGTGTTAAAGAATGAAGTAAAATCTTGGGCTGTAGAAATCATACATAAAAATAACGTATTGCTATTTGGAGTGGTAGATAATTCAAGGACTGTCTTGTTTTTAACATTTGATTCCACACTTTCAAAAATAAATTTCATATGCAGGAATTGGGAACTCAGACGTTTTTAACTGTGTGAGAGCCTCAGTGATTCTGTCAGCATAGTAACACATTACCCATGATAATTCATCTTTGGGAATTAGAATTAAGTTGCATCTCATCTCAGGATTCCAAAAGTGCCTCTTCACTTACGATGTGAACAATAGAGCAGTTACCAATGAGCAGTGTTGAAGACTGTAGGAAATCGATTGTCCCTTGTCTTTAATGGCCTTTGTCTTTTTCCCTTGCCAGCAGTATTAATAACCTTTGGGGCCTCAGCCTTGAGAAATGATTGCTTGAAATTTGTACATAGAAGAGTCCAATTTATCCCATGCCTTAGTAATGTTGCTCCTGATATAACAGGGGAAACAAAACATAAAATTATGTGATTTTTATTTTTGCGCAAATTTGCCCAAAGCTTGTTTACTTCTGTAAAGTTTACAGTTTAAGGCCAGGACAGGTGTATCAGAGGCCCTGTAGGAGTGTACGTTGGCAAGACTGTTTTCAGTTACTTGTGTGAGAAACATCTCTTCGAATGTGGGATTTTTTTTTTGCCTTTTTCTAAAGAGCACTTCAGTGTCATTTTTTATATTGGCTTGTTTCTGAACTTCAGGTTTTGTTTTACCTGTAGTATTTGCTGTTGCCCTGACAGCTCCAGAGGAGTCACGTTTCGATGATAGTTTACCAACTGGAAGTTAATGTGTGAAACAGCGACTCCCTCTAGTGGATGGTTACTTACACAGATGCAGTTATTTCCAGTAACTTCAGGTTCACAGATCGGAGTTTGCTAGTGATTGCTGGCTCTTGTGACACTATTATGAAGCTTGAATTCATGACACACTCTTTTTGGGAACGTTTGTCCAAGCAGTTGCTGTTTCTTCCTTTTTATGTAGAGTATTTGAAGCGAAACTTGCATTTATGTGGAAGCTTATTGAAGAGTAATGTATTATCTTTTTGAATAATATTAAACTTCACAACCAAAAAAATAGTTAATTCCATAAATTACCCTTCGTTAGGGAAAAGCAGTGTCCCTTCAACTTTGTTTTGCAGCATATAGAAAGCTTTCAGATATTGTAATTGTAGGAAACACAGGATTTAATTTGTCTTTTGTTTTATTCAGATAAACTTAAACATGTCATTTTAGTGAAAGCTATCAAAGAGTAGGACTAATTAAAGGTGGTTTAATACATTTGGAAAAAGAGCTCCAAAATCCCTTAAGTGTCTTCATTCCTGGTTCTCTGGATGTCCAGAGCTGCTTCTGTCAGCAGAGGACAGGGTGACTAGTGATTGCCTCAGTTTCACAAAGATCCAGGCTTTAGGCAAGTCAGTGTTAAGTTCTTCATGAAGCCTTATTTGATAAGTGCAGTCTGATTGTATCTGGCACTGTGACATGACTGGGCTTGTTTAGATTTACATCGAATTTCAGCTGCTAATTTTTTTTTTATGGCAAGTGGAGGAGAAAGTAGTTGTCTCAACTTTCAGGACCTTAACTGTTTACTGTGAAAGTTTCATATCAGGTCTACCCTTCAGTCTTATGTTCTTGGTTATGGTTTTTTTTGTTTTGATAGGTAAAAAAATCGCTTTTCATATATAGCAGTAACAACAGGTCAGGCTCTGAATTTGGTCATGCTAGTTAATTCTCCACACATTTTTTTATTTTAAAATTCTTTTAACAGCTGCTTTTTTGAAAAACCAGGAAGTAACAATGTGGGGCCCAACAGCACTGGTAAAGACAGAGGTAAAGAAGGTGTCGAGAACCTCTGCTTTTTTTGGCATTGTTTGTGACTAATTCACCTCTCCTGTTTGACAGTGGGCCAACATTTTCCTTCTTGTTGTTTAGGTACCCGAAGAACCCTTTATTTTATTTTTTGGCATCTCTGGCCAGTCTCAATTTGAGCTGAGCTTTTGCTTTTCTAACTACATCTCTGCATGCCCTGGCAATCCCCTTGTAGTTCACAACAGGCGTTCTTCTGCTGTTCCATCTCTGGTATGCTTCTCCTTTGGTTTTGAGCAGACTCTGAAGCTCGCAGTTAAGCCAAGGGAGTCTTTTGCTGTGCTCCCTTACCTTTAAAGGGATGAACTTGTTTTGCGCTCCCAGGAGTTTCTTGAAAAACTCCCAGCACTCATGTCCCAGTTTGAGCCAGGACAGAGCTAATTATCTTTTTAGTAATGTTACTTACTGTGACTGTGCTTTATGAAATTAACAGCATGTTTTTCAGTCAGTGTCTGTTTGTAGGACTGATAACTCTGGATGTGCATAGTTAATTGCAGATATAACGGTATGAGTGGTATGGAGAAAGACGCTTCCTTATACTTATTCCTATAGAAACCAAGGTCACTGGTTGATTTTGCTAAACTTCTTATGTGCCAGAAATGAACCACAGGAAAACAGGTCACACCTGTAACCCTCCTATGGGGAGGAATGGACTGAACAGGTGACCCAAAATTGACCAAACTAAGTATTCCATCCCATGCATATCCTACTCAGTATAAATCTGAGGGATCATGAGGGTCAAGCTCTCTTAGTCTGTGTCTGGTGTCCTGGGAGGACGCTGTTGTTCTGCCTTTGATCCCAATCTGTGTGTTCCTGAATCCATGCAGTCCTGAATCCAGTTCCTGTCTACTGCTGAGTCTGGGAGTCCTTTCTTTTGGGGAAGAGGCTGATTTCACTGACACTAATATTTCTTCTAAAAATAATTGCTGAAATTCTTTCTGATTTCCATGAGACGTGGATTTCATCTCTTGTGGTTGAGTAAGTAAGGTATAATGTATTAGTGATGGGGAACATTGGGAAAAATCATTAGTGTGTAAATCATCTGCTTGGATTTTCATTTAGAATTTTAGAAGTAATTTAAAAAATGTGCTTAGAGTTCTGTATCATAAAGCTGCACGTTCTTTTCTTCCAAGAATTGCATTAGATATAGCTTTCAAAATATAACCACTTAATCACCACTGGCTCAATGGGAGAGCTGCTTCCTGCCGTTGATAAATACTCTGTCAGGATATAGGAACTATGCTCTGGCTCTGATACATTTAACAACTGCCTTTAATTATCCTACAGTGCCATAGCTGAGCTGTTACAAAGGAGCATGCAGATTCATCTTTTCGTGTGATGAGTCCAGCTGGATTCAGAATGGTTTTCCATGACTAATGTTCTCTTTTTCATGGAAATGTTTCTTATCAGAAGTGTACTTCTCTGAAACATTTTCTTTGTTCTGGTGCCAACTTAATTAAATATTTAAAAAATAGTTCTGTCTTAATATTTTTGGGGAAGAACAAATTAAGTTCAATGTAATCCTGGAAGAGACAGGAAGATGGTAGGATGAAGAATATGAAGTGTACCCTGTATGTGAAGAGTACAGGTACCAGTTAGAAAAACTGAAAGACTACCTGAAAATAAAAGGAAATGGCAATGATGTTTAAAGAAACAATAATATGTGTCTGCTTGGTTGTCTTATAAAGGTGTTTAATATTTTGTTACCTTGATGAGTTCTTTCATACCTGATTTGGTTTCTTTTATTAGAAAAATATTAAATTTTTCAATTACAGCAGTGGGGAGTTAACAATTTAAATCTAAATAAATCCTCAATTATACAAAATTCTGAATACACAGTAATGTTTAAATTAATGAATGCATGATAGCCTATACTCTATGCCTGCACTTCACCAAAACAGATCATTTGGAAAGGTATCTATTTCAGGGCATGGTTAGAAGGAGGTTAATAAGCTGATCAGCCAGTTTTGTGGCTCGAGAAGATTGTATGACACTGATAGCTTTTGTTAGGTGGGATTTTGTTTCTATTTATGTTAGAATTTTGGAGAAAAGAGTGCAACAAATAATTTCAGCCATTTCTAATAGTGGATATTTGTTTTGCATTGATTCTTGCAGCTTTGGCTGTTGCCAAGTACTTACATCTATCCTTGTGTAGTATATGTAACACTGTTATTTTCTACCTTATCTTCAAATTTTTTAGATCTTTTCATGGTTTAATGCTGGGCTGGCAATTAAACGGATGACAGATTGATCTTTGTTAACTCCCCTCCCACCCCTTAAAGGGAAAAGAGAGGGGGGAAAAAAAGGAGAGAGACTTAGGGGTTGGAAACTAAATTACGCAGCTTTAACGAGACAGTAGTGATGAAAACAAAAAGTAATGAAATATAAACAAATATACACAGAAATACTATTGCGCTCTCTTCCCCCACCCCCCAGGATGCTGGTCATGGACAAAGAGCGAGCCCACTGTGATCCCTCAAATATATATCCAGTGTGACATGTAGGGGATAGGATACTTTGGTTAATTTTGGTCACCTGTCTGGTCCGCTCTGCCCCAGAGGAGAGTCTCAAGTGTGACCCCTTTCTGCCTTCTGGTTCCAGAGCAAAAGATGTTTTCTTCAGAACCAGGTAGTGGCCTTGGTTCTACATTCCAGTCTCTCACAGTAGCTATAAACATCAACAGTTATCGGTCCTGACAGACGCTGACTGGAAAACACGCTGTTAATTTCAGCAGCTGCTTAGAAGGGACTTAACTGAAGAGTAAGATCAGAAAAAGGAAATCAGTTATATCCTGGCTCAAACCAGGACAGATCTTTATCTAAAATGGACTTCCACTACCTCCACGTGCTGTATAATTGAAACATAGAATGTTTTGAAGCATTTGAAACATTGACAATAACATATTTTCCATTACATAATACTTGCTACTTTTGTTTCATGTTATCTTAACAAAAAATATTCAAAATTAAAAAGTGAAGAAAAGTCTTAACTTTTCTAATATGGTGTTGATTCAGTTACTATTCAGGGATGAGGCTGCAGCAATAATACTATCAGAGATGCTGTGTTCACCTGAAAATATCAACCAGTAGTCCACGCATACGACCCCCAAAATAAAATACTGGGAAATATAATACAATAGTTAGTGACTTCTCAGTACCACAAGTTGTAGATTCTTATAGGTTGATCTGTAACATTGCTTTTTAAAACAAATCATAACTGTAGCTCTGATCCGTGTTGACCACTAACTGCTTATGTGGTAATGTCTCTCTGTATGCATTAATAAAAATATTTTATTTAGAAATGCACTTGCAGAAATAGCTATAACTTTATTTTTTCTATAGAGAAATATGATGCCATCATTTTCCTCGCTGCCCTTAATGAAAAATTTCACTTGTTTTAAATTACTGGAATCACAAAGCCATGTACAGACATTTCCTCCTATTAGAGGGAGTTTCAGTTGTTATACTTTTAGTTGCTTTGCCAGCTCTATGTTTAAATTGGAGATATAAAGGTCATATCCTTGTTTCATGTATTAATAAACACGTTTAAATAAGTCCTTTGGTTTTTATGTTCTATATAGATTCAGTCATGCAAATTTCTTGCCATCAGGCATCATACATAATTTAAAAAAACCCTATCTATTTAGCAGCCTGGCTTTGGAGACTCAATACTAAGAATGTGGCTTTAGGTGGCCCACATTAAGCTTTAGTTCAGTTTGAAGAGATTGTAGTAATTAACAGATGATGCTGGTTATATTTCTGTTATAGGAAAATTACTGGCATTGTGGTACTGCCAGCAATTGCTGATTGTAAGTACATATCCAAAGATTTGTACTGTGTTAAAAGAAGTTTATTTTTGGGCAACTCATTGTTTGTTTTAAATGTCAGAACTCATAGATTAGTTTGTTTAGAAAAAAATTACAAATGCCTGTGATTTTTTTGTATATTGTAGTTGAGAAATTTTCCACTGAAGGTTAAATTGCAAAGGTTGTTTTACTTTTCAATTAGACACGCTCCCTGAAATTATTTTCCTGGTGTTTATTAAGACTACTTGAGCTGCTTCTGAAAAAAAGAATGAATAGAGTATATTTTTATTAAATGGTTGCTCAAGTTGCTTTGGTTTGAATTGAGTAACAGAGGGGTTTTTTGGTTATTTATTTTTTTCCCCTCTTACCATTATTTGGATTCCTTGCGTTCTTCTGTAGGATCTTTTGATTTGCAAGAGGAAGCCCTGATTTTTTCCAGTTGCAACATAACTTTTTTGTTTTGTGAATACTTGTAGTTCTTAATAATCTAAATTACATGTAATGTTGAACCTTGAATGTATTGAGAACTGAAACAAACTTCAGAATCTGATCTGAAGCTACTGAAGGATAGGAGAATTTGTAGCCCAGATCTTTAATAGTGGTTGTGCCTTTAACTCCAACTTAGAGAGAGTTGTTTGCCTTTTACCATGATAACCAGTAAACAAAAGCTACAGTTAGTTCAGTGCAATTCTTCCTTTCCCTTCTGGTCTAATTCTGATCCCAGTATGGTTAATAGGAACAAGGTTCCAACTCTTAATTCAGTCTCTGATTCTCAGTGCATTTTTATTGTTTTAGTAGAATTTAAGCATTGAGGTGAGCTCTGCAGACTAAGAAATTTCTCTTAAAAATGGGCATAACTAAAACTATGCATTTGCAGAATTTGACACATTCTTTATTTTCTCATCTAAACCATGTTTCTACCTAGACAGGTTGGACCAGATGATCCTTGATGTCTCCTCCAGCCTGGCATTCTATGATTCTAAACAATTCCTTGTTTTCCTGATAGAAATCAAAAGAATACTCGCCTGGCTTTGTAGCAATATGAAGTCCTATGTTTAATTTCTGCCTATTCTTCCTTTTGTCAGGATTCTCTGGTTTATGCAAACAGAACCCTAGAAGCAGTTCCAGGTGAAAAGGTTCTGCGAGACAATAAAGAACAACGTGATCAACAAAATCGTCTGAAAGAAATAGATCATCAGCTGAAATCCCTAGAGAAAAATCTTGTAAGTCTCCTACTTTGTTGTATTTTTTCCCTGCAGTTTGAAAACTTTGGAGTTTATCATTCTACGTGTCTTAAAATAAAATCACATGCTGCAACCTTATGTAAATTCCTGAAGGAATCTCCGAAGGAATATGCACCCAGAAGTGTCGTAATTTGTATTTAGCTGGGAAACCTGTTTTTCAGTTTTTCCCATTAACATAGTGTCTTTCAAAGTGAAAGAAATCATTCTCCTCTCTTCCTTCCCAGAGGGGGATAGCATAAACAGTCATACATGGGTATGGGTAACCTGGTGAAGCAGAATTTGTACAAGGAAACGCCAGGTGTTTTGGTATGTTAGCAAGAGGAATCAGTACAGATAATTGGCATAAAAGAGCTGTGCAAATGAAGGTGGTGGTGGCTGGGAATAGTGAGCATGGATTTACTGATGGTAAGTCATGCTTCACCAACCGGATTGTTGCCCTCGATGAAATGACTAGATCTGCTCTGTGAGCTGGAGGGCAGGGCTGCCACTCACTGGCATTTAGGCTGGAGTAGTGGGCTGACAGGAGCGGTATGAAATTTGTCAAGGAGAAATGCAGGTTGCTGCAACTCTCTCTAGCTGTGCAATAGAGTAAGTTCAGTAGAGGGCCACCAAGATGATACAGGGCTAAAGCACTTGATATGTGAGGCTGAGGAGATTTGATTTGTCTAACCTGAAGAAGAAATGGCTCAAGCAGACTTAACAGTAGCTTTCCAGTAGCAAAGAAGATGTTACAGAGAAGACAGAGCTGTACTATCTTTTCTGAGTTATATGGTGGAAGAACAAGAGACAACATTAATAAATGAAACAGGGAGTTTCCAACTAGATCTAAAGAAAAAAACTGCAAACAACCTCAGAGAATAATTAAGTATGGGAAGCAGGTTGCATGGAGAGACTATGAAATCACCTTGAAAATTTTGCAGACCTGGCGACAAAGCCCTAAGACATTTGATCTGATCTTGTAGTGGACCCTGCTTTTGAGCCAGAGGCTGGACTAGAGACCTCCTAAGAAGCCTGCTCCCCAGCCTGATGATTTTTTGATTCTACAAGGAAATAGATAAAAAGTTTTTATGCATTTCTTTACTATCACATTGAAGGCCAAAGAGTAATTTTTCATGGCTGTGCATTGTAGAAATGTGCTTCTTGTGTGTAGCTGATTTTAGTGTTTGTCAAGAAGTCATTAAAACATTAGTATACTAGAGTTTGTTGTGTCAGACCAAAAATCACTGTAGTCTGTCTTTGGCTTATGGAGGTCTTTGTTCAGCAGTAGGCTTACCTTCTGCAGTAATCAGCTAGGACAAATACTGTTCCAGTCAATCTTTTGTTGCCCTCAAAAAGGGATCTCCAGTGCAAATCAAAAGCTTTGTGATTCAGATAGCACCAACAGTGTTATAATCTCAATTACTAATAGCACTGTTGCTACAGTTGCAAAAACTTCAGCAACTATCTACATATGCAGGGTTTACGCTGGCAGTGCTGGAACTGCATAGCCAATATGATTAGACTTCTAGCGGGTTTAAAGCTGATTTGGATTTAACTACATGCAGTCTAGTCTTTGTTTTGGGGGGGGGAGGGAAAAGGATAATTGACACATTCTTCCTGATGTCAGTTAGTTTTACATACTTACGGAGTATGGGAACAAAGTCTTCAGACAGGGAGGCTTGCTAGCTTTAGAGGCTGTTCACTTGTGTGTGTGTGTTGCTGCAGTAAGGCAGCATATTTAGATTTTATCTGTTCACAATACCAAAACAGTAGTAGACCTTAATTTTAATATACTGCTCTATTACATTAGACAGTCAAGAGATGAGAGGCAAATAATGTAGAGAGAGTCTGTGGCACTTCAATACATTGCATAGGTTAATGGGTAAATAGATGAAGTAAGTCTGCTTATTGTCATCTTTTCCTAGACATTAGCCTTTATATCACTTTTTGTCACTACTGACCTTGTTCATGAGGCAAACAATCTGAGGAAGTGTCTGGGAACTGTATGATAGTCTGTAGCAGGCCTGGGAGATGCAGTGGGCTGCTGACTCATGCACATGTTTTGTATATAAATGGGTCAGTTCCAAGTCTTCCTTGAGTTATAGCAGTATTGTTTGGTATCGCATTGCACACTCTTGCAACATGCCACACATTTTTCCTTGGCTAGATATTGTGTGTATTTAGAACTCTAAATGTGTAACTCATGACCAGGCAACACCTGGTAAGGCTTCTTCACAGGGACATACTGTGTCTTTTATCAGATGCTGCTCTATAGCATGACTCTGAGATTACAGCATATGGAAATGAAATATTTGTGCATTAGGTCTTCTGCCTGATACTTTGGTTGTCATTACGAAGTAGCATTTAAGTCTGAATGAAAGTAGACTTTTCTTTGTAACAGCGAAGTAAAATATATATATAATGTATGCTTTTTTGTGACCAGAGAAGAGCCTTCAGAAAATACTGCTTTTTGTTTATTTCTGTGTCCTTGATACCTTCTAATCTTGTTTCTGGAAAATACAGTTATTACTAGAGAAGATTGGACAAAACAGTATGGTATCAGCTCCTGATGCAACATGCATAATTGACTAACATTGTTCTTATTTGGTGTGGGTATGTCTAAAAATCAGATAATTTATCCAATGTGGATTTGGTGCCTTGTTTCTATACAAAGTAATATTTTGGCCATCAATTCTGTAACATTGTTAGCAGCAAAACTGCTCTCTGCCAGGAAACTGCACAATGAAAACTAAACTGAATGCTTGGTTTGAGCAGCAGGAGGATGTGGATGACATGTGCTCTAGGCAGGCCTTCTTTAGCAGGGGGGGCGGACTAGATGATTTCTAGAAGTTCCTTCCAACTCTAACAATTCTGTGATTCTGTTACATGTTTCCAGAATAATTTAATTATTTCTGGAAATGCTGTTAGTTATTCAGTAGGTGGCGCTCTTCACTGTATGTCAGAAGAAGACTGCTTAGGCACAGTTCTAGGGAATATAATGACTGGTGAAAACGTCTGTGGTATAAAATACAGGTTGTGAGAGATTCTCTCTCACTTTTGGCAAGATTCCAGGTGTGCAGTGTTTAATGTACAGTTATTTTTCTAGCTTACTAATTAAACTGTCTAATTAAAATTCACATTGCATTTAAATTTCTCCTTTACACTTTCCTAAACCACTGTAATTCACTGTGTAAAAATTGGAAATAAATTCTCTGCTCTGAGTAGAGGAGGTGATTTATCAGCAGTTAGGGATGTTTTTTCTAAACGCATGGTTACACTGGGCTTTATAATTTTAAAATATAGGATTCTACATATTCAATGTCTGAGACATTAGTTTCAAAACGTATTAAAAAATCCCTCAGATGAAATGTTTTCTTCTATTGCTTCTTTCCTTTTTTTTGTTTCTTAGGTGAAAATTATGGATAGTTTAACTAAGCAGAATTTAGCTCTGTCTGTTCGGGGGTAACTTACAGTAGGTATAAAGGAAACTATTAATATTTTGTGTATGTTAGAATGCTTGATTTCTTCCACTACTGCAAAATTAATTATTCAAATGAATTCGTATAAAGGTAGTTTTACTCTGACCTTCTTTTCAAGGGGTGGGAATATACATCATATTTCTGGAGCCAGCTATTTAGTAGGTGCTGGCTTCTGAGATTTTAACTTTTATGGGTTCCTTCACTACAGCTTACCTCACGTACGCTGTGAGACTTGATGGTTTCAGCTACATCTGGAGTTGAGTACACAAAACAAGGTTGGAAGAGAAGAGTTAAACATAGTTACAATGAATATAAAAACCAGAAAATCTGCTGAGTATTATGCTTGAGGTAATAAAACCTAAGGACTTTGGAATCTGAGTTCCTCCTTTATTTTGAAAAAATTGTCCCTAGTTAATTAATATGTGAAAGAATGTATTGTATGTGTTGTTGAAATGCATTGTGAAATTTCAATCCAACTGAAATGTATCTGTACCATGGTTTCTGGGCCCTTGCTGCATTTCTTTTAGGTTTTAGGTTGACCTTAGTTCACTTGTTCTTCATTTGAAACCATGGCTGACTCTCTCCACATTCTTTCATCTTTCAGTTTCCTGGAAACCGTTGAGCTTATCTTTGTTTTGTGAATTACATTGTTAACTGCTGCTTCAAAAAACACGTTCAGCTGCCAAATGCGTGTCGCTGAGCATTAATGAAAGGAATTTTATATAGAAAGTGTAATAATGGTACTTGTTTTTCAATTGTGGCTTCTACTAGTTGGTTATTTGTGATAATCCAGTAGCATGTTTGTGTAGAATTTCTTCATGACAAATAGTAGGTTTAAATGCCCATCCAAGCAAGCTGTTAAGTAAGATAGTTTCACCTTTGCTGGCTATATTTTTTTTGTAAGTTAATGCAATTTAGTGGCCAAATGCGGCATGTGATGGTTAATTATTGAGGTCTTTTTTTAAAACAAAATAGTATGAAAATGCACTTTCAGTTATCTTAATAGCTGAACCTTGCAGGAAGGGGAGCAATTTGTTCAGATGGTGCAGAGCAAAAACACAAAAATAGTAAATATATTAATGCTATCAAGAGCTTTGATTACTGGCAGGAGCTTACTCCAAAAGGCAAAATTCTCATCTTCTTGATGCAGAATAATGTATATCTGTGGGGACGGAAACCTCAAAATAAAATTAATTATTGTTTAGTGCTGGAGAAAGTTTTGGAAGCCATTTCATGGTTTATGCTGTCATTATGATGATGGTGTTTGTCGTTATACATAATTTTAATCCAACTTTTTCTCTGAAACTGATTGAATTCAACGCACTTGATCCTGAGCTGGTATTAGGCACCTTTGAGAAAAGGAGAATAATTTGTTCCTGACTTTTACCATAATTCTTTCTGTCCCCTTTAAAGGGAAGAAGAGGGCAAGCTAAAATCCTACCATGTATTTGGAGAGTAATTTGTCAACTAGAAAATACTGCAGTATGGTTTTCAATCACAGTGTCTGCAGAAATTAATTGCTAATACTTCTGACCACAGGAACAGAGCTACTTTACCTTGTGCATTGGTGGTCCTTCTAGCTTCTTCTGATACCTGTGGAGTAATGTATAAATAGCAAACGTCCTTATTTCGATTCACATAATATTATGTAGTGGCTGGTTTCTGAATAAGCATGTCTATCCATAAAGGTAGAACTTGTTTAATAAAATAGTTTTACAACATGTTTAATTGCACCAAATAAGGGGGAAAAGGACAGCTTATCTAAATAGGATTGAGATGTGCTACTTCCTACATTAATCTTTCAGAAAGCATCTACCAGGTCTTAAAGTTGCTTGCCAAGTTATTGGCCAAGCTTCAAACAGATCTTGCTTATTCAAGTTTTACAAGCATTTGTTCTCATTCTGTGATTGTACAAAAATGCTTTAGAATGAAATGTGGTAGCATATCCACCTGGGAGAAAATATTAGTATGAAAATCTTGTTTTCTTCATTTAACAGCTACTACACAGAAGAAGAGAGCAATATTTCACTCATGATCAAAATAAGTTTCCTATTGGTTGATTGTACTGTGGACAAGAAGGAAGCAGCTGCTAAAAGTAATTATAATAAATTATTTGGAAACTATAAATTGCATTAAGACAATATAACTCAATTTTTTGTGTAAATGCTAAATTTATAATACTAAATTATAATAAAATATTAATTGGTCAAAATAATAATGTTTCTTCATAATGATGGAAAATTACTAAGATAATATTTACATAGATGCTGGAGCCAGTTAAATTGAACTACATCCAAATGATGGTAAGTAGAATTGCCAACTTGCATCATAAGTATTACTTATGCATTGCTACTGTGTATGAGAAATCATTGCTAGAATTTGGTACCTGCAGTGAGACATAAAGGATTTCTAGATACGAGTGTTCAAAGTCTCTGTCAATTTAACATACTGATAACCCTTCTCCCAAAATGTAAAGTTTCCAGTTAAGAGGATGACTCTGCTAACCTTTTGCCCCAGAATTTGTAGAAGAAAACTGAAAAGCATCTCCTTTCTTGTACTTCTGTCATATAATTTTAAACAAAGGAAGTTTTTTTGTCTATTTTTTCCCCCTCTGACCACTATATTTGTTCCCATTCTCTTTCCCCGTGTCTTGCATATGATGTAATTTTCTTCTGTGGAGTTGAGCTTTCGTATCTTTTTTAATGAGACAAACACCTATATATAATATGGCATTTGACATCTTCAGATAACAAACCAACCTTCTTTGACTACCCACCCATCTCTAAATTAATGTAGTGCTATTTATAGTAATTATTCAGCCTCCATCAGTGTTGTGTTTTTAACACATTTTAAATTTAACTGTAACTGCACTACTTTCTTAATTGTCTGTATTTATAAAAGGCATTTGACACCATCAAATAGGTTCTAATTGGAAATGTGTTTTGTCTTAGATAACAGAATTATTGAAAACTTCATTGCTTCTGTGCTCTTATATTATTCTTTTAGTATAGAATCATAGAATAGAGTCATTAAGGTTGGAAGAGACCTCAAGGATCATCAATTCCAATCATATATACTTTGTAACACCCTCTGTCCTCAACAAATATGGTATAACAGTGTTCTTATGTGTACTTATTTTTTTGTCCTGTTCCTTCCATTTATCAGTCCCCTGACCTCTCCCACCTCCTATCTAAGCTAGGTTGTGTGTATCCACTCACAAGGCCCTTTTTCGTTTTTTCTTAACTCCACTTTCTCGCAACCTGTCATCTTTAGTTCATGGTTGAGAACAATACATTACTTCAAAGCAGGACGGTGCCCTTCATCACCCAGTTACATTTTCAAATAATTGTGTGTTGCTCTGCTTCCCTCATGCCTAAAGCCTTTTTGAAATGCTTTTCAGTGAATTGGTGAGGATTGTATTTCTGGTCTAAGACAGTAAAGATTATTGATCAGTGGAGTTTCAGTGTTTTGTGGTACTTGACTACCTGTGTATATGCAGCTTTTGTATGGATGGACTTACAGGTTTGTTTGAGATTTTCTTTTCTTCTTTCTCTTCCTGTTTTTGTACAACGTCTAGCACCTTGGCTCAATGCAATGACTATGGTTTCTAGCTGTGGTGGTATTAAAATAATGATTATCAATTTCTCTGATTAGTACAGGTGTCCACCGCATAAAATTGTTGTCATTGAATTGTGCATGTGCTTTTGAAGCAAGGAGAAGGTGTTCACTTGTTATTACACAACTCTGTTGTCTCATTGAGGAGTTCCTTGCTGCTATTTAGCACTGTTCTTTAATCTCTGTAGGAAAGAAGCCTTGCTTTTGTTGGCCTGCTTGCACCCTCACTAAAGAGAAATCGTCAAGGAGAAGCCTCTGTTACTCTGCAAGTCTTGTAGGGGAAGGCCATTTTTCTACTTTGCATTAAGATGTCACATTGAAAATGGGAGAAGGGTAACAACAGGGCTGTGGTGAGGGAAACCTGTAACATGTACTTAAGTGTGTTTTATCCTTTATGGGTGAGTATTAACATCTTGATCTTTTGATAAGTAGCATATAAATGCATCCTTTGTCTTAGGGTAGATTATTATGTAATTTAGAGTCTGCGGTAAATGTCAGTATAGAAGTTTTTTGGCTGTAAATTTATCTTATACATGCATGTCTGTGTACATGTACAAACTATGTAGTAGAGCTTTCATTTTTTCTTGAAATGCTTTAATGTGTTAGACCAGGATAGATGTGTAATAAAACAGCATCTCTGACAGAGCAGGATGTAAAGCACATGGCAGATGCACAGGGTGCTGATACTCTTGTAAATGACATGGAACTATTTGACAGCCACGTGGGGTTTCTAAGCCAAAAGCATCTTATATGTCCTAGCAGTATGACTTTTATTATAAATAGCTGTAATACTGGTGTTGGCATCTCATGTATTTTGGTTTAAGCTATATCATCGTTTATGTTATTTTTGGTATGATTCCTAAGAGTATACAAATTCAATTGAATATATAGATTCAATATATATATATTAACTCAAACTGATGGCATAATGTAATAATTTTGATAATTGGAGTTTTATGACAAAACTTAGTTAAAAGCCACAAGTATTTCTGTTGGATTTTTGGCTTCTAGAAACAGTTTCCTGAGGTGACAACAGCAGTATTTCTAGCATGAATGCAATTATTTTCTTTTGGGAAACACTGTAATCCTGTTTACAGAGTCAAACAAAGTTGGTTTGAGAAAAGCTTTGAAAATTTTGTCTCATTAATCTAAATAGTTTAATTACACAGCATGTTTTTTTAGTTATGCTGCACAGAGCAGGCCAGTACCAAAAAATACTGAGGAAATTGGGATGTCGCTTTTCCAGAAAATCTTCACTTAAAATATTCATTCTCACTAGGAAGCTGAAGAGCTAAGGGCATATAAACTTCTGGTGGAAAAATCACGTAGATAGCTAACATTCTGGTAGTGAGCAGTCATACTGGTTGCCAGTTTGGCAGAGTTGGGCATCTCGTGGCCTATCTCATGCCTAAGTCTGTTTTTTGATTCCCAGACTGAGCATTCCTTTGTCTGTGGGCTCTGCTTGCTAGACAAGCTCAGAGCATGCCAGTACACCCAAGCAGCCGTGAGTACAAAGCATGTTACCAGTCATGATCAAAATTATGCTAATTCTCTTTCAAAAACACAACCTAGGAAGCTAGCATCTGTCTTAGAGTACTCCTCCATTTTCTTAAACAATTTCATGTTGGTAGCTTTGTCTCAATTTTCCTTCACACAGGAGAGTAACCTAGCCACTGCATTAATTTTTTTTTTTTTTTTGGTAAGTTTGAGAGGGAGGAAGGACGTAATCTCTCCAATGGTGAAATTAAGATATTCATGCAGGAACACAAAATCCAGGGCCAAACCAGCATAAATCAGAAGGAAAATATTTTGCTTGCCCAGTGATGGCCAGAATGCTCCTCTGGAAGAAAAAAAGACAATGTTCTGAGCACTATTTTTCAGGCTTTGATTCTCTCATACAAAATGCATGAACAGATTATTTTCTCGGGACTAGGAACTTCCTTGTTGGAGATGACAGTCTCACTGTTGATCTAGATGAATATTTTATAACACCGTGACTTCTGCTTTTCCCGGTGCGGTGGTGAAGAGAATTTTTGTGCATACTTGCCTATGTCCTTGCCATCAAGGTCTCATAAAAAGGGGAAGTAGATTAAAACTTAGAAATCCCTGTCTGGGCATGTACTTCTGTAACTATGAAGGACATATGTAATAGTCATCACACAAACTGATGGTGTGTATGTGGGAGGCATGGCCACATACTCTGTGATAATCCCTAATATTTAACACAGTCCTCTGATTCTGAAAGAAGCAAGGTTGGAGGTTCTTCTCTTTGGCTTTCTTCTGTTTGATTTGGTTTTGATTTCCACTTTCCCATTATCTCTTCATTTTGGCACTGTTCTGCTTACAAATATTGAGAAATGTACATAATACTTACTGCATGATAGTGATAATTCTTTACAAGTTTTTACATCTAGAGTATTTATTTATGGAAATATGCTTTCCATGCTAAGAATCTCCCTTTGTATACTTTCTGTGAGTGCCCCTTTTTTGACCAGTTCCACATTCTTCATGTGGTTGTCTTCATTTTCTGACATGCAGGGGGCTCCCCAACCCTTCCTGGTGGGACCTAGTAATTGTTTATGTCTTGCCAATAGTCTTTTTTGCCTGGACTATTGATAGTCTTTGTTTGGAGGGTATATACTTTTCTTCAGAGTGAATGAATCTTCTCTAATGGCTTATTGCGAAGTGATTATACTGTGGTATGTATATGTCTATAGGTCTTGAGCACTAAACAATATTTGTTGCTGAGAAGAATATTTACATGTTCTGAAAGGTTTCACTTTGTGATGTTCATGGAGAAAAAGATTAAAACTGGATAACTGCTTGCATAAACATGAGCATTTGGTTGTAGCAAACCTTTTTTCTGCCCAGCTACTTTCATTTCCGTAAGCTAAAGCTTTCCTTCAAATAAATCTCAAGGTAAAGTGGTGTCTTTCAGCAGGGAGTTTTCATTCTACAGGAAACAAACGTTTTGTGCCTGTCCTCTGCTATAGACTTAAGTGTAATAGAAGCTTATTAAGAGCATGTTGTAAGCTTTGGTTTGTGAGGAGCTGTCTAAAGGTATTTGCCCTTTTTGTTGAAGCCAAATGTATCCCTTTCTAAAGTTCATAGAATATTCTTATTGAAGAATATTGCAGTCTTTTGCAAATAGTGCTCTTTCTATTAAAAGAAGTCCAGAGATTCATATATTAGGATGAGAAGGTTTGTATATAAATATAGCACATTTTAAAAGTTTTTGGTTTTATCAGATATTTAACAGGTATATCTGTGTAATTGGAAAAGTCAAGTTGTTCATTGCTAGAATTGTCACTCATGCAATATTTTGTACTAATTTTTCGTATAAGATGGAAGATAATCAAATGTAAATACTGACAAGTGTTTTCATTACTAGTGCTTTAAGGGACAAAGTGAGAAAGCAGTAATGAGGGAAGTTACTTCAAACTGATAGCAACAACCAGCAAAACAGTGACCTTTTTGGTATTGTATACAAAGGAAGTCATTGTGGCCTATGTTTGTAAGAGTAATTTCAGGTGTGGTGTGATACTAGGTTCAGGGTACTTTCTCAGAAAGGTAGGTCTTTACCTTGAACTTATTATAATAAAAAAAAAGGTAAATTATACGAATTCAAGAAATGACAGAACTAAGTCTTGTATAGAACATAGAGAGTATGGACTGATTTGTGGAGAAAGATCAGAAAGGACAGTTACGCATTGTGAAATTATTTATCAATGATACACATGGAATGTAAGCTGTAAATAGATCAAGACTATACAAATGAAGCATGGAGAAATAAGTGGTGCAGAATGAATTTGTGCAAATAGTCATCATGCAAACAAACCTCTTTCCAGTTATAAATAGTAAGAAAACTGAATTCTCAGTGTTTGAAATCATTGTATTGTAATCACATTCTTGTAAATTTTTATAGCTCATTTGTTCTTTTTCTCATTACCAAGTGACTCTCAGTGACTGTCTAGTTTCTGAAGGTAAAACAGTGCTGCTGGGTTTTGAATGGATACACGTATCAAGTAAGTCTTGATTGGAGGAAGATGAGGGAGCATTTGTGCCATGTGAATTAAGCTTTTAGTGTAAGTTCTGATACAGAAATGGCCTCTTAAGTTTTATGTACTGTTTAGTTTTCGAATACCCATACTTCCTTATTTAAAATTGTTTTTTTTCAAGCTTTATAATAAAATATTTCTGGTTTGTTTATGAAGCTTTTGGTACTGAAGCTAGGAGTTTCAGGTATAACATATTAAAGCTAAAAAAACAAAGCCCAGTATTGGAAACTGAATTGGTAATATCAGCAGGAAAATCAGGTGCAAATTTAGATTCCTTTCATTAATGGTACGTTTTTATTCTCATAAAAATTAACAGAGGATAAATTAGATTGAATTTGTTCTCTTATTACATCCTATAGGAATTACATTGTTTTTAATGCAAGTGTTGCTTTATAAGAGGATGTTCTTAGTAGGAAAAGTATTATCTGTATCTTGCTTGTTTTAATACCAGTGTTCACAAAAGCATTTAGCTACAGAGAAAAGTGAGTGAGCACAGATTTTAATTAACCTCCACGTTTATGCATCATGCCCTCTTCATTAAATAGATCTAACAGGGAGAAAAGCCAGTTGTTTCTAATAATTTTCTAGTGCTTTTGTGGTTTGTATACTTCAGTGTTCTGAAGGTCTGATAGAACTACCAGACCATAAAATCCAGCCAGCGAGAGATCTGGAGCTAAGAGAGCTCAAGGATTTATTAAGTGATGTGAAACTCTATTGTTTTGTGCATGTGTTACATAATTGCTGTCAATGCAAGGCTGTTAAAATTCCCTGCTAGTAATAACACGAAAACCATTTTATAGCTTCAAGAGGAGATAAAAGAAGTTTCTTAGTCAGCACTTCAACAATATCACAGCACATGTCAGTTTTATTATTCTGGGGCCTTCAGTTTTGGCAGATGCTCTCCATTCTGGCTGTGGTGTGGTAATTACCATATAAATTAAGCAGTGAATTAAGCTGAGTGCAGCCTTATCCCTGCTGCCTGTAACCAGGTTGCAAGTACTGCAGTGTGAAACAGGCATAATTCAGGCTGATTATATTTAGAAGGCCACATTTTGAAATGCAGGGCCTTTATCTCTATTCAAGTCAATTTTAAAATTAAATTGAAGCTGTTTAGTTGCTGTGCAAACAGAAGGATCATTCTTTCTCCCCAAGGTACTCTCCATAATAGCATTCCAGGAATTAGTTTAATCCATCCAGGTTTGATTCATAGCCACTAATTATATTTCAGCATACATTCTAATGCTTCAAATTATATGTGTCCTTACTTTAATGAGTTGTAACTAGTTCTTAAATTTGGTGCTTTGCACTTTTCCTTTTATAAGTAACAGGCTTTACTTTGAATTTTTATAGGATTAAACTGCTATGGAAAATCTAGGCAAGTGAGTTGAAATGAGTGATGGATTTGGTTTTTTTGCTTTGTTTTTTGTCCTAATTCAGTTAATTCTGCTCATTTAGGAAGTCTTGGAAAGTTATAAATAAAGAGTTCAAATGTAGATTCCTCAGATGATTTTGATAAACCAGACATTTTTGTCCATGTGATAAGTAACTGCATGTGTCAAGAGTGGACAAAGAAAATAAAGGTGATGTGAGCAACTGATGCTTTTTAAAATCAGAAAAATTGTGTTGGAAAATAAAAGCCTCAAAGAAAAAAAAGGTGTTATGTAACTTTTTTTCCTTTTTTATTTTGTGTTGTTCCTGGTATTGCCTTGCAGAAGTCAAACTGTTTAGAGAACTGGATATGTTATGAACTATGTAGTGGACACAGAGTAACATGGCCAGGGTCTCAGTGAGCTGATGGCAAGGCTGATGATGTAACTGCAATCTTTTGATTTAAATTATTTTTTTGAACTTGGTTTAATGCAAATAACTAGAGCAGAAACTTGTGCCATCAGTGTTAGGCTTCATTTAATTATCCTTTGCTTTGCTAGACTGTCACTTTCTCTTTGCTTTAGTAGACTATTTTCATATAGAATGTGAATCTGCAGAGCTGCTGCTTCAGAGATAACTTCTGATGTTTTAATAAGATGGAAAGTAAAATTAGGAATTTTGAGTCTTGTGCTTACTTTTCACCTCTGAGCTGAAAGTTTAAAGATATTATTTGAAGTTATTACATTCATAAAAAGTACTCAAAATAGAGTAAAAATAGGGTTCCTATCTTCTCAATTTTCAAGGTACTTTTTGGAATAAAACATGTTTTGCCTATATTGGTGATTTTATTCAAGTGGAGCATTGGATTTCCTTTAACATTCTTTGCATGGAACTGGCAGTGTAAATAGTGAAACAGAATTCAACCAGTAGGATTTAAAATCTTTAAATTTCAGAATTTTATTTAAGTATAGTAGAAATAAACACCCATGCCAGAACTGATTCCAGCTCAGCTAATTTTATAATTCCTTCTTAAACTCCTCTTTGATGTTGGGTATTCATTTTTCTGCCAGCTGTATGTTTTTTGTTGGGAGTTTTTTATTTTCTTTTTTTTTTTTTTTTTTCTAATATGTGTTGCTCAATAGCTGACTTATTTTTCTAACTGACAGTTTGGGTGGTTTCATGCAGCACTTCAATGTCATTTAGAAACACAGGTGCTACATAAAAATAAACTGTCATTTGAATAGCTTGATTTTGAATTGTTAAATATTTGTAGTGTTAAATAAGAGGCGTCCCCAATCTACCAGACAAATGGTACATGATATTTGGAGAATCCTGTATTTTTCTCATTTTTGGAAGCCCTTTCTGAGGAGAAGAGAGAATTAGATAAACTATTTTATTATTTTCTGTTTGTGTATTCACTTTATACTTTGTTATTAATTCTTACTATATAATTACCTCCGTTAGGGCTCTTTTGTATTTGCATTTTCTTAGAGATTAAATCACTTAAGGCATGCCACAATACCACAGAATCTTTAGAGGATTCATGGAGAAACACATGTGGTCATAGACACCTGCTGCTGCAGATTCATTTGAAAATTTATTGCGGAAGTTACTACTTGGTTTTGATGCTGAGACTCTTTGGTAAATGCTTGGTTTAGCAGCCATGCCTGGAATGTCTGCTCTGGTAAGACATTCAGAAAAGTATAGATGCTGAGAATGTGGAAGGAAAGACCTTGGTTAAGCAATAGAGGTGTGTCACAGGTTGATACACTGTTGAGCTTCCTTCACAAGCAAATACCTACAATGAAACAACTCGAAGCTACTAATTATAATTCTACTACTTGACTTATTATTTGGACTACTGCCAGGTAGCAAATGGTTAGGCTAAATCTTACTTGTTCTTTCACAGTTGACTTCCCTGTAATCCCATGGAGGTGAAAAAAAAAACCTCCACAACCCAAAAAACATGGGAAATAATATTTCATGGGGAAATACGTGTTTGAGTATTGGCAAGCTTAATATTGCTTGTGGGAAAACTGCATTCCACCACCATCCTCACTATTAAATTTCATTAACTCATAGCTTAATTTGTCATTTCTTAACCAACAGTACGTGTAAGTACAAGTAAAATACTTGTTACACCTGACATTGTGGCACCGAGTATTTGATGTAGGTAACCAAGACATTGGTAGAACCTATTGCTTTAACTCCATGGAGTGGATTATTTGGAGGGTGCTCTTGACAGCGTTAGGTGTTACTTTTCCTTCTCTACTGTCTTTCAGGCTGTCTGTTTATGATTATTGTTTGAAATACTTCTCTTTGCCTTTCCTAGTGGACTAATCATACTTAGCAGGACAATGGTAGATCTCAGCGTCTACTGGTACAGTGAGAATGCTGCCACTTACGGTTGTGTGCTTTTCCTCTTATGTCTAGTCAGTTTTGAACATGAACTAATATTTTTACTTTTGTACATTTAATTGAGCTTGTAAATAACTGGAAAAAAATTTCACTGCGAGAACAACAGATTTCAATGTTCAGTTTTAATCTGGACTCTGGTGGGTTCATTCTAACTGGATGCCTGTAGCCCCCTTGCTACCAAAACCTTGCCATGCAAACCCAATTCATTGATGTATAATTTTCCCTCCTTTTTTTTTCTAGAACACAGCATGCAGCAAACACTGTCTTAATAAATTTGTTCTCAGTCATCAACATTTTAAACTATTTCTGAGGTTTACCTACTAATAACTTACTTCAAACTATGAGCTACCACATGATTTGCAAATTCGCTAACTATATAAATTTTAAGGTTAGGTTATATTAAGTAGTGTTAATATACACTTTTGGTATGGAATACACAGGATACCATAATACCATGCAGAAACACAGAACTCATTTATGTTTTGATGAAAGCTAGAAGGAACCATTAAGTTACATATTAATTTGTCTCCATATATATTTAGGCCTTAGTAGGTCATTTTCCACTAAAAAAGAAAAACTACTGCCTCAAAAAAGTCTACACTCCTAAATGTGACCAAATGTGATGTAGACGAAAGAAACTGTACAAAGTGAAGATGGGAATGACTTTGAGCTCTTACATACCATGAAAGTGCTAATGTCTTGAATAAAAGTTTTAAAAGAGGATAGGACCGAGTAAAACAATGTATTGTAAGAACAATATAATATGAGAGCTTGAAAAATTATGCCTGTTCTTGTGGGGTTTATAGCATAGCAGGCTAAATTTTGAATGTAGTGATTTTAACAATTGGTCTGGCTGAACTAGCTAAACATTGTCTATAGGACAGCATTTCAAGTGCAGTCCAATTAATCATTAACACAACTTTGTGAAATGAATGCCCCCTGCAATGTATTTGCTTCATCTACTCAACAGCCTGTTGTCAGCCACAGCTGAAAACTGTAGGTAGTTTCAGCTTTGAAACAAAACAGTCAGTTCTTGGTGACTTGTTACTGAAAGAAAAAAAGAGAAAAAACTTAAAATCACAAAGATTAATTTGGACTGAAACTGCAGGAATGTTGCCTGAATTACTCTTGCATAGCCATCTAGTGTAAAATGCTTTAAAGTTGCTAGCATGCCTATTTCAGCTTGGTGAATTAGTATTACATTGACACAAAAAATGCAGTCTGCAAATAATTAAACAATAATTAAAGCAAGAATAAACTAGATTTCTTTTAGTACTGAGATCGTGCTTTTGAAAGCTGATGGTCTCAGCCTTTTGAGTTTCTTTTTTTTTTTTTTGTAAGGAAAGGGGAAGTCTGCCCAAAGTTCTCTGTAGTGCCAGATCTTTCACAGAATCCCTATGTACAGAAAGCAAAGAGGCTTGTACATATTGCTCTACTCTGAAGGTTTTAACTGTAGATGTAGAGTTAGGCAGGTGTCAGATAAGTTCAGAGAGGGAGATTCCTTGCATAAGGTAATGTATGAGTCCATATATTTTTTTTTCCATAGTTAATTAAGATTATTTTTTTCCCCCTGAATCGTCTAGTAATTCATATTCTATTAAAACACTACATCTGTTTCAGGTAAGATACATATAAGCACTTAAATAATTACAAGAATGATAACTATATCAAAGCTTAATGTTATATAGGTAAGTGCACAATGTAAGAAAGTGAAATTCATTTAGTTTAATGTAGCCATAGTCCTGCATGTGCATTCCTGTGCTGCCAGTGAATGTTGTTTGTGTTTGGGAATCATATTGCCTAAAAGGTATAGAAAAACCTCATGCAGTTTTCATAGTTTGTACTTAAAATGTTTAAGGGACCTGCTAGAGTCTAAGTCAGTTTAAGGTTCTAAACTAAAGCTAGTCATAATCTATGCTCTTGACTGCCACTAGTAATGTTAAAAAGTCTGTTAGACTGATTTTTACCAATTTACCTTCTGAAGAACTAGGAAGCAGAGAGCTGTTCTTTCATTTTGAGCAGAATACTATTACTCAATATAGTGAATACAGGATGAGTATTACTGATGGAAAAATAACTCCTCCATTCTCAGGCTCATCTAGTTTCAAGGAATGTCATTTATGTGGTAATTTCCTTCAGCATTTATTGCCTGTCTAAATCTTGAATGAATCAAATGGAATATATTACCTGTGGCATAGATTTTAAATTAATATCTTGAATATCTCCTTGGTGGTGGGGGGGGGATAGCCTGATACTCTGCTGCTTCTTATGCTTTCTTAAAACTTGGTAGATTAGTCATTCAGAATTGCTGCTTTTTTTGAACATGAATAATTTTATTTAGATATACGCAAACATGCGTGATATTCTTTACAGGTGAAGTAGCTAATTGTTTAATGAGCTATCATACTTTTGGGTTTTGGAACAGAGTTTAATAAATTTTCAAGCTGGAGAATCAAGAGCCTTATTCTTTGTTATGTTCTTGTTATTGCTGTGTCAGAGAAGGACTGGAATACCTTTCTGAAAAAGAAGATTCCCAACCAAATTGATTTTCTTGAAAATCTATCTTACTCCTATGTAAATATTTTGTTTTTCAAACATGGTGGTCATCACAATGAATTCTGGAATAGAAAACTAGCAATAATAGTGGACTTGTATCTTGGACTCGTCTAGTGAGCTGCTAAAGTACAAGTTGTTCAAAAGATTTATCTAAACATCACAAGTATTTTAGTTTGACATAGAAAATATCAGATACATAGTTTTGAAATAAATGGTAATATTTTTTTAATTGGTTCTTCTTCTAAGTTACAGTTATGGTTTTGACTAAAAAGGTTTTCATAGAATCATTTTGCTTTGGAAAGACCCTTAGGATCATCAAGTCCAACTGTTAACTTAGCATTGCCAAATCCACCACTAAACCATGTCCGCAAGCACCACATCTACACGTCTTTTCAATTCCTCCAGGGAAGGTGACTCACTTTCTTGGGCAGCCTGCTCCAGTGCTTGCCAGCCCCTTCGGTGAAGAAATTTTTACTAATATCCAGTCTTATCCTATCACTTCTTACTTGGGAGAAGAGACTGACCCTCACCTCACTACACCCTCTTTTCAGGCAGTTGCAGAGAGCAGTAAGGTCTCCTCTCAGCCTCCTTTTCTCCAGACTAAACAACCTCAGTTCCCTCAGCCGCTCCTTCTAAGACTTGTGGTCTAGACCCTTCACCAGCTTCGTAGCCCTTTCATTCTGAATGACTTCTCTTAAATAGTAAAATTATCAATAATGTCAAATACTCTGAAAAGTCAAAAGGTGTATGTTGTGTTTGAACACTAATAGTACCTCATTCGTACAAAGCATTAAGGCAAAAGAACTAGCCATTCAGAATACAGCACTTAGGCTGGAACGGCTGTACAACACAGAACACAATGAATGACAAATTTAGCTCAGTACAGCATCTATTTTGTATCTTTTGATTTTTTTTTTTCAGCGTTTTGTTGGAAAAGGGAATATTGGTCACAAAACTATTGAAGCTATTATTACATACGAGATGGTATAGTTTTCCTTTTGAGTTACCATAATTCTATTTGTTTTGACAGATAGATCAGGACCATTGATATGATAAAGTAGTAGGAAATGTCCTAGGCTTATTTTCTGTGAGTGAAATAGCAATGTATACAAGTCACAAAGGTGTTATTGCTATGTTATTGTTTGTAAAAGCAGGATGGTAGTTTGACTCAGGGTGCCTGAAATGTCAATAGTTCATCTCTAGCATTTGGCATCTTTTAATTATGACTGTGGTTTGTAGAAATGTATCTGCACAACAGAGTCTTTAATAAAACTGGGAAACCTTGCTATAAGTGAGGCTTTGTTAGTGTGACAGGTAGACTAAACAGTGAAGGTGGTTAAATGTTAAGAATTCATATTGGATTTCAAAGTGGTTTACTTCAGGGAAATGTTACTGAGTTTTCTTTCATATCATATGTGAAAGATATATAGTAATATTTCTAGGCCTTACTTTTTAAATCACTGTTGTTTTCAATTGTTTTCCTTCTCCAGAGCAAACTTAAGTCTGTTCAAAGTATGTGGTCAGTATTTGTCTATTTGGATGCTTGTCTGGTATAGATTGTTTCATAGATGTTTCCATGAAGTACTATTAGTTAACTGTGAAGCGGTAAAACAAGTGGTTCTCTTTGTCAAAATTATGTGCACATGTTCAAGATTGTTCAAGTATGCAAATAAAGCTTTACTTATTTCATATTTCAAGGGTTTCTCATTCTGTCTTCACTACTTAAATCAGAACTATAAAGCCTGATTAATTTTGTCCTGTATTTAGGATTAGGCCTGTAATTTGCATTACTGGAAATTAGGAAGGTGACAGAAAAATAACACAATTCATTATTGTGCCCCATGCCTAGGAGAAAATTTATAAAATAATTCAACAAAAGGTTTAGACTATTTCAGAGATTTTTAAACATAGCAAAAATGCATTCTTCTAGGAGAAAAGTGCCATTTACTGGTTGCATATAGTAAGTGGAAAACTGATTTTTGCATTTCTTTACAACAAATTGTGAGCTTGCTCCTGTTACACGAAAACTGGGCAGGAGTATTATGGCTGTCCCTTGTGTCAAGTTTGAGTTTTGTGTGAGTTTTAAGTTATCATTAGATGAGCTTTGCTCACTTGTGTATTTAGATGTTATTGCTTGCTTAGAATGCTGTCTTGCTTAGTAAGGCGACAGAAACCAGGGCTACATTTTTAAAACGCTGTTGTGTCACTGTCCTTAGCTGGCTGCAGAAGCATTTTCTCATGCAAATTGATGTTTGCATATGTAGTTACTGCTTTTAACATAGTTACTGGAGTTTTGCTTTCACAATAGGAAAATGCTCGTTCTGTATACATAATAAATTAGATGCATAACTCTAATCATGTGAGAAGAGTTTTTGCATGACTAGATGAGACATTCCAAAGTAGCTATAGCCCCTTGAGATGGCTGACTGAAAAAAGCCAGTGAAAACTGAAAAAGAGTGAAAACATGATAGATATTCCTTTTTTTTTCTGTTGCGAAAGTTGTCTGTTGTATTCAGTAATTTTATAAATCTGACTTTAAAATGTTCATTTCATCTCTTTACTGGTCATGAAATGTCAGTTTTCTGATACATAAATCATGTCTTTGCTTAAGTAATGGTTCAAATGCATAAAGAAATAAGAAACTTTTTTGCTATAGGTGTTTTGTTTGGTTGTTTCTATCTATACTATTTAGATGTACTATTACTGATCTACTTTAAGACCAACTATTTTCTACTTTTATGGGAAACAGACGGAATGTCTGGAATTCCACTTACAAAAAGGAATCTGTATCCTGCTGAGTAATAGCAAGACGGTTGTCTTTTTTTTTCCTAACTGCAGATGTAAAATTCAATACTAAAGGCATGCAAAATATTAAAGGTGATTTACTGCTAAGACTTAATACTGTGTCTTAAATTACATAGCTATAAGGCGTATATCTGGCAGCAGGACTCATTTCAAGAGATGTAGCTTAAACCTGTGTTGGAGAAAGATATTTCTAAAAGGAAGAAATACAAGTCACAAATGTAAATCTTTTACTCTCTCCTGTTATTAGCATTTTTACTTTTGTGTATTTACTGTTGTTTGTAGGCGTGTGTGCTTCCTGTGACGTTACCAAGTTTAGTTACACAGTGCAAATAAAACTGCAGCACATTGCTGAATGCTTATGTTGACAGTAGTGGAAAATGGAGATGCTCAGAAACGTGTTGGAAGATGTAGGGTTATCATATTCTTAAGAAATGCATTATTCTAAAGAGTTAAATATCAGATACTTATGAAAACAGTAAAAAGCCAAAAATATAGGTCTACTTGCATCACTAACAGTAACCTAAATAAGCAGTGCATATAATCTCTTCTTATGAACTAGATACTTATTATTTTAGAGATTATATTTTACCCAGCAAACTCCCTGACATCTTTTCATTTTGATAGCATTTTGTTGGTATACTTCCCTAGTTTTCAGCCTTCTTTCAGAGGAAAAATGTAGTATGATGAAGATGCTGCCAATGTTGCATTAAAAGAACTTCAAGCCATTACTCAGTGTGCAGCAGAAATGCTGTGGTGAAACAGCAATTACCCTGTTCCCGCTATACTTGCTCATGTTTTTAAAGTCATGTAGACTTTTTGATAAAATTAATATGAACTCTGTGATTACATCCCCTGGATTTGAAAATTGTAGCAAATCGTTATTTTTATAATGAATTTAACTATTGATTTTCTCATTTAATAAAAATACTTGGATTGGCAGTTGAAGTTGTGTGTCCAGTTTTTACATGCTAACATCAAAAAGATGTAATTTAGCAGCATTTTTATATTGGCAGATACTCTTTCATATTTGAATTGCTATATAGAAACTTTTGAGCTTTTTTCAAAATATTAATGACAAATACAGACAAAAAAATAAGACAGCCGAGTTGTTGACTATTGTTCAGAAGCACACTATGTAAATACACAATCCATAAAGAGATTTTTTTAATTCAGAAGGGAATCTGCAGAAGTAGTTGAAGTTTTGGATAAGCACAGCATGCTCTCTCATTATTCTACAAGCCTGTGGCTGTAGAAATCTCGGTGCTAATCTGTTAAGGACATAGAATCATAGAATCATTTTGGTTGGAAAAGATCTTTAAGATTGTCGAGTCAACCATTAACCTAGCACTGCCAAGTCCACCACTAAACCGTGTCCCTAAGCACCACATTTACACTTTTAAATGTGTCTTTCAAATACCTCCAGGGATGGTGACTCAACCGCTTCCCCGGGCAACCTGCTCCAGTACCTGACAACCCTTTTGGTGAAGAAATTTGTCCTAATATCTAATCTAACCCTCCCCTGGCACAATTTGAGGCTGTTTCCTTTTGTTCTATAGCTTTTTTACTGGGAGAAGAGGCCAACTCCCCCCCTCGATACACCCTCCGTTTTGCACAGCGTGATAAGGTCTCCCCTCATCCTCTTTTTCTGCAGGCTAAACAACCCATTTCCTCAGCTGCTCCTTTTAGGACCTGAGCTCTAGACCCTTCACCAGCTTCATTGCCCTTTTCTGGGCATGCTCCAGCACCTCAGTCTAGCAGCTGGAAAAACCCCAGGTATCTAGGAAATAGAGTTAGCAAATGCTTTTTTTTTTTTTTTTACACGTTGGGAGAATGTCAAATTTACAATATTCTGCTTCTAAGCTTTGGATACAAAGTACTAGTACAGGATCATGATAAACTGTAACTCATTTTGCATCAGATTTCTAGTAGCATTTGCATACGGACAACCTCTGTCTTCTCTTATTGTTTATATTTTTAAGAATCCTTTTAATAACAGCTGGAATTTTTACAAAAATAACAATTAAGTGTTGGAGAACAATACTTAGACATAACAATTATATTTCTAAAGTCAAGCACTTTGTGACTCTGAAGAAGCAGCAATGAGATGTATGCACTGTTTCGAAGGTGGAAATATGATTTCTGGGGCTGGAGATTTTTTAGAGTAATTAAAACACACAGCTCATTCTGAAGTTAGTGGAATTTGTTTCCCTAATTAGTCTTTATAAATCTCATTATATTGGGTTAAAATACTTGAACGTTTTAGAAGTCATTTTAGGTATGAAATATCTATGAGAAGTTTGTGTTTGGAAGTCATGAAAGAATCACTGTGTCATGAAGGAAGCCATAATAAATAGAACTATACTGGTGATTCTGATTATCAAATAGAACGTTAGCATGTTAAAAGCATTGTAAAACTGTCAGAGTAAAAGGGTTGTAAATACATCCCTATCAATTTATCACATATTTCTTATCCTAGGTAGAGCATACCAGTAAGGACAGGCTTGCAGCATTCATTTGGTGTAGATGACACTGTTAGAGGGACCATTTGGCATTCATAGAGTTTTTTTAAAGTTTGTTATTTGGTTTTTTTAGCGTGAATTGCCCTTAGTTTTTAGTGCAAGGTTGCCTCAGGTGGTGTCTTTTTTTCTCCAAAGGTGCTTTCAGGTGGTAAAGTAGCAGAGTAGTAGAGATAAGGTAAACAGGGTGGTGGCTTCCTATTCATGGCTCTTGATGAAATTTTGAGGCAAATAAACTGTTTTGATAAAGTGGAAAATAGTTTTTGGGTTCCACTCCTTTTTGTTTCTCAATTTTGAGTTATGTTTTATTTCTTAGTATTTCCCACATTAACTTCTGTTTGCCTATTCTGTGACCATATTCTCTTCCCTCTTTCCTTGCTTTCTCCACAGTAGCAGTGGTCTCTCTTGAGTTATGCACAAACCATTATGATGGCTGCAACCCACCCATCCCTTCATTTCTTACAGCAGCTTTCTATCACTAGCACTGGCTCATGCTTTGTGTTGTCTGCTTTAGTTTATGTAACTTCCCTCCTTGATCCCTGAATGCTGCTTCTCTTCCTTGTCTCCTGCAAGGAATTTTTCATTTCTAGTCACTGTAGAAACTAGTCTTTGTACAGAACATAGAGGGGAGTGTAAGAATAGATGAACAAAATACAGAATCTCCTCCAAGCTTTTTCTTCCCTTGCTACAGAGAAGGAGGTAGAATCGCAGTGGGAAAGTCTTTCCTTACTCTTAGTACCTTCCTAGAAGCACTTTTTTCCCTAGTAGGTAAACAGCTTGACACTCTGTACCCAGACCAAATGAGCAGGCCTTTATTATCTTTTCCAAGCCACTAAAAAAATGCGTTAGAATTCTGTTTCAAATATTTGGATCTTCAAATCAGCATCCAGATTTCTTATAAATCAGCAGTAAAAGATTGGAACATATTTTATGAAAAGGTTTGCTTTGTGCAATGATTCCTAGAAATATTGCTGTCAAATTTCTTACATTCAGCTGGATTATTTCTTAATTGTCATTGACACTGGAGATCTTTATATTTATTTGAAATTATAAATGACAGCACACTTGTGGGTGTGGTAAGAATGGAAGAGAGTTAACTGAAGGCTTGAAACAAAAATGTGTTTAAAGCAGAAGTTATGATTATTGAATCCTTTAACAAGGTATAAAAGTATTCATATCTAATAAATCAGATATTATAGACATTATCATTATTACAGCTATGTTTTCTATAATTAGTTTTCTACTAGATTTCTGAGAATAGTAGAATACTCTTTCTGCAATTCCTCAAATTTAAAAACCTCACTCAGGTCAATGACACATTCCATGCCTCTTTAAAACACAGCACAAATCCCTGTTAGGTTAAAGCTCCACTGAGGCTGTATACATTTATTCTACTTGTAGTCTGTAAAGCTTTAAAATTTAAGAAGCTTTTAGTTGCCATTAGTGAGACTGGATTCAAAACCAGGTGGCAGAGATGAATAGACAGCGTGAACAATGTTTTGTTGAATTCCACATCACAATACCTATCCTGATGAGATTCTTTTCATACTGAAAGAAGAATTAAGTAGTGCACAGTGGATCGCTGAATAATGCCTTAAGAAATATTAAAAAAAATATGTGAAGTTATTCTTTTGGTATCTTTGTCTGTTTCTTTGCTGTCTAAATTCAAACTCTTTTTAATCCTTCAACCCCTGTTGTTTCTTGCATTATTGCTTTCAATGCACCACACATGGTTATTTCTGCCCAAGTTCCCTTCAATGAGAAAGACTCAGTCCATTGTCACTTCTAACTTCATACCATGGGGAAGTATTGTGAGTATGACCTACAGAGATATTTTTTTATTTGGGGTACTTCTGTTATTATTAATATAGCTGTATTTTTTTCTTACTTCTCTTCAGTCTATATCAGCATGAACCTGCAGTTGGGTACTGAATTTGGTATTTGTGGTGAATGTTCACTTCTCTAGAATATAGGACTCCAGGGGAGGAAAATTCCTCCTCTGTGACATCAGTTAATGGTATTGTGTTGTATAGTAAGCACGAATGGCAGAAATCCAATCAGTCAGAGGAGGCATGTAACTTCAGATTCTTTTGTTGTAATAGTCAGAATTGCTTAAAGCTGGATATAAAGCTTTGGTTAGTGCATAATACTCCATCCCTTTAGAAAATTAAATATTATTTAGCTACTAAATGGAAATGGAAGGGGACATGGACACTTTCTTGAGAGCGTAAATTTTACTTAGTTGTGGGCTTCTTATCTTGGATAACGTATTTCCAGAGAATAGGATGAAACTGGGAAGCATTATTTATGTAACTGACCTAATTTTGTTCATGCTAATTATAAAATGCAGTATAAGAAGTGTTCTTGTCAGGTTTGAAGATGATGCCAAATTTGGGGAGGGTGCAACACCATTAAGTATACTTGAGGGCAGGAAATTCAGTAAAGGTAAAAATCAAAGGTCTTTACCTGGGAAAGAAATACTAACAGTACAGGTTGGGGACCTAGGGGCTGAGAAGCAGCTCCACTGAAAGGGTCCTGGTCATCCTGGTAAACAAGGACGTCAAGCTGCATTGGAAGCCAGCAGTGTGCGTTGGCAGCAAAGAAGGCCAACAGCATCTTGGACTGTGTTCACAGGAGCAGAGCCAGGGGAGTGAGAGAAATGGTTAACATGTCAGCTCAACACTTGTTAGACCACATCTAGATTTTCTGTACAGTTCTGGATGTCCCAGTTCAGGAAAGACATCACTAAACTATAACACAGAGACATCTGGGGGCTGGAGTGCTTGCTTTGTGAGGAAATGCTGAGATAACTGGTTTTGTTCAGCCTAGAGAAGATGCAGCTACTGATAGCAGCCTTCCAACACCTATGAGAATCCAGGCTCTTCATCCTAGTACATGGTGGTTGGACAAGAGACCACAGACGTAATGCGAAACAAGATTCAGACTGGGTGAAAGAAATAACTTTTTCATAATGAGGTCAGGTGGTGGAACACCTTGTACACGTGGTTCCATCTCCATCCTTGGAGGTTTTCAAGACCCAACTGGATAAAATCCTGAGTAACCTGGTCTTAATTTTCATTTCAGCAAGACCAAATAAGAAAGATGGTTCTAGATATCTTGCAGAGTAACTGAGGGCTAACAGACCACTTCTGTTAGCTAGAGGAAGATGAAGCCAAATTGAGAGCCCCTCTAATATGACAAAGGTCAACTCAGAAGCAAGGGATTAGGGGTCTGAGTGTATACATATGTCAACTAAGGAACTGAACAACCATTTCTGTAATTGTCATGGATTTGTCTTTTGGAATATTCAGTTCTCCATGTGTTGACATCATCTGAATATGAATAAATGGGTAGTCTTAAAATCCATTTAATAACTAAACATTTGATGTTCTTCAACTTATTCCTGAAATGAAAGTTTATTTCTTTATCTATATATTTGGAGGTTTAATTTGATAGGAAAGTAATTTTAACATCACATTATTTTATAATAATTGTTAAATTCTCTACCTGTGAGTACTTCATATTTTGTAGTTTAAATTTTTTTTTCTTAATTTTCTATCTTGTTTTTGTACTTATAAACACTGAGAGCATTGTTAACTACCACTTACGTGACTGCCCACTTTACGGATTTCTGAATCTCCAACTTTGGGCAAGTTTCCTTCTTTTTTGAGAGCAAATTTGTATATATATGAAATGTATTGCTGCATTTCAGTGTGTTCACTGGAAGCTGGAAATACTTCACTTGCAATTGTTGTCTTTCAGACATAATTCTTGTTATTCTAAATTTCTACATCTTGGTTAGGGGAAGATGTATTTACAAGGTGTCAGTCCACTGTGGTACTTCATTTTGTGTATTGCAAAGAAAAAGCTTTGTATTTGAATGCTTGCCTGTTTATCTCTCAGGTAGTTGCTGAGGAATGCTGCAAGGCTCTGAAAAGGAAAAGGTTGTACAGGTGTTTGAAACCTGTATTGGGTACTCTGCAATTATAATCAACTCTTAACTGACTTAAACTCAAATCAAACTTGCAAGTTGCCCTGCTAGGGCAGGGCATTCTGAAAGTGAAAACATTGCTAACAGATCAGAGCCAAGTTGGACAGGAATGGCTTCCCTCACAATTCTGCATTTGTATGTTTATCAGTTTTCCTTTATATAGAAGATTTACCCCCTCCTTCTGATTTAAAATGCTTCTAAGCCCTACTGACCTCCATTTTGCTTAGGCTTAATACCTGGCACTTTTAAATAACTTTTGCTTAACAAAAAACCCCAACAAAACAATCACTAAATGTTAACCCTTCACAGATGTTAGCAGGGTTATAACAAAGTTGTTTTAATAGAGCACAGCAACAGCTTTGTTGCAGGAAATGAGGGTAAATATCTCTTACAGTGGAAACTATGGGAAGAATTTAAATAGAATATTACCCAAACTGGAATTTGCTTATTTTGTTGGAAACCTAAAACCCATATGCTTAAAGTGCCAAGGGATCTCTCTAGTTGTTAAAAACCCCAGTTTTAGGTGTCATTCCAAATAAAGCTAGTGATATTATAGAACCTCCATATATCTCTGTAGGACAAAGATCATTATTTATTCTAGAAGTAGCTAAGTCATGAACTAGGAGTTAATAAGATATATCTTGTACAAATTCTAAACTGAAGCTGATTGTACTTGTAACATGCCAGATCACACAGATAGTAGGTTTATTATTTTGCTGTTTTATGTCAAGTGATACGAAATCTTTGAATTTTAATATTCCCTCTGGTAGTACCCTCAGGTTTGTGATATCCATCTTTAACTTACTTTAGGAAAAAAAAATCAAGCATAATTTACTATCACTTCAGCCATTTAGTCTTTCTAACCATTTTGGCATCTTTTTCATATGTAATAGATGATGTGATAGCGCAGAAAAAGCCAAGGTATGCTTGATGTTATAAAAATAAGTTTAAAATAAAGTACCAAATTTTAAGCCATCTTGAACATGTGTTACATTTGTTGAATTATTAATTCAGATTTATTCTGTATTCCTGCTAGTTAGTGAGAGCTAGAAGGGGAATCATGTTACCATATATCTGAGAGTGCATCCACTGACACAGTATATTCAAAGAACAAACATTACAGCTGGTTAGAAAAGTTTGCAATATCAGCATTAACAGGTGAAACTACCCATTGCAATTGGTGATCTCGTCAGAAGGCAGATTGCATTCCATCTCTAAGTAACCACCTGTTGAGATTAAGCATAGGTGTGCTCCCCAGGCAGGAAGTGCAGATGAAAACCCAACATTTGGGAAAGAGGAGTTACATCACACCAAACACCGTGAAGATCTTGAGTCTGCATTGCAGAGGCACCAAAAAGGTATTGGTGGTTGATGGTTCCATCCTGAGAACAGCCAGGAGACTCAACAGCCTACAGTATTTGTCTGGCAGGTGAACTGCTGCTTTCTAGGAGGTGCTTTTCTGTAAATGTGTTTCTGAAAAGCTGTTGAGAGTCATCAGGTGACTCCTGCTCTGCGCTTATCCATATAGGTTGCTGTTGTCGAGAGTGCTTTTAATTTTTGACCATAGGATGATGTTTCACAAGCTATTCAAAAAGTAACGAGGGGCAGAATGAGTGATGGAAGTTCACAGGTAAACAAATAGCAAGTTGGGGATTGATCTAGAAACTAGTTGAGAACTGTTGGAGTGAGGGGGTGCAGGAGCAATACATAGGTGTATGTCAGATAAGTGTACTGTTGCAAGAATTAGGCTGAATAAACCATACAATTGGAAGTTTTAACATAAGATGAAGATGTGTGACAATTGATGTGATTTATTCAGAACTAATAGGAGTGTAATATTAATATAATGGAGTGTAGCTTTTTCAAAGATAGGTCAAAGAAGCAGGAGGAAAAAGCGTATGTATCGAACATGTAGGGGAACCTAGAGTTATTGAATGATCTTGTATAGTCTGAAGGGAAAATAAGATAAAGTCAGAGTGAGCAGACCACTACAGAAGGTTAATAAATGGTTGCAGTATTTTGTAAGCAGTTAGCAAAACAAACTAGAATTTGATGATATGAAGAAATTTTTTATTACCCAGATATCCTCTGAGAAAAGTAAAATAGAGTAAGTTTAGCAGGCATTCACTGATTACTTTTATTTTCTTCCCCAATTGGTAATGTCATAAATAAGGAGAAAGAAAGCAGCTTGCTGGGAAGTTTCTATAGTTGTAATTTTAAATAGTGAGAAACCAGCTTGGAATGGGTGAGTGAAAGGCAACTTGATTGATGTGACAATGAAGTGATGGTACTCACAATGTTTGGCAAAGAAAACAAAATAGAAACAGTGGATGTCAAGAAGTAGAGTCTGAGAACTAATAGAACTAAAGATCTCAGGGGAATAAAGATTGAAAGGAAAGCTTTTTAAAAACAACCACCCTCCCACCCCTCTTAACTTTCAAATTCATTTGAGAATGGAAAGGTCACAAATGAAGGTAATCCAGTGGCAAAGGGAGGATTGGGACTGACTTGTTGACTTCAGACACACTAAGATAGCATATAAAAAGGGCTAATAGTGTCACATTAATATGAGTGAATATAAAAAAAGCCATCAGTTGTGAGATATAATTTTAAAGGGGCTAAGGCTTTTATGAGCTAAAATAAGCAAGGTATTTCAAGGAAAGCAGCATTTGTGTTAGAAAGTATTCCTAGTAAAAGGAGGACCAAAAATCCACCATTCAGTAAAGATCTCTTTTAAGTCATGCTAAGCACAAAGTTTATAACACTTGGGGAGTTTTTTACATCTGTCTTTGCTAAAAAAATTGTCTACAAGTGTTGACCTTACTAATTGTAGTATCTGTGGAGTAAAATCTCTATCCATAACTAAAAAACACCAGGTAGATTCTGTACCTAGACTGGGTGTTTTCAAATTATCTGTTTGATGGACCTGAACAAACTTAAATGACTGTATGAAGAAATCTCAATAATGTGAATAATCAAAAGAAAAGATGGCCTCAGGAGTGCTCACTGAAAGACTGGAAATGGTAAAAGTAGTGCTTATTTTTTAAAAATATGGAAAAAATGACAAGGATTCAGGAGCAAACAGATTTGTCAAGAAAAATAGGGTCAAGACAAAGGGCTTCTTCCTGTGACAGGGTAGCAGACAGATGCTATTTAAATAGAAACAATAGATTGAAGTTGGGTTCAAATCTATTTACATGTGCATGCTAGAAATACTAGTCGTTCACTGTCAAAATGTCAATGAAATGCAGTTCTGGAGGGATTTGTCTTGGGCTTGGTTTTGTTCTGAATTGTTATTTATGACTGGGAAATTTAAATAAGCAGTATGCTTATTAATATTTGGTAGCATGAAGTTGACAGACATGTCAGTATCTTAAAAAATGAGGATTGTAGGGCAATGGTCTAAAAAAAGTGAGGTTGCAGTTTAGCAAGTTGCTGCAGTCAGAAATAATAGCACAAATACAATGGAGAGTAACTGCTTAGGTGGAAAGTTTCTCAGGTTTATAGCAGATCATGAACTGCATGAGTCATGTTGCAAAAAATGTGAAACATCATACTGTGGTGTATAAAAATTAAGATTTATTTCTGCTCTGTGGAGGTTTGTTCGGTCTCAGTTAGAATCCCACATTCTGTTATGTGAACCTTAGTAAAAGAGCTGCAGACCATTTGGCAAGAGTGCAGAGGAGAGCATCAGTGTCGAGATGCCTAGATCACAGACCTAGAAAATACCCAAATGAACGTGGAAGGAATTGGAGTGAGTCAGAATGAATGAGAGAACTCTTGGGAGGATGTGGTATCAGTCTTCAAGTATGCACTTCTGCAAAGCGGAAGAGAAGAAATTATTTCCATAGTGGAAAACAAAGGATTAATTGTGTTTGATTTGAAGAAGAAAAAAATCCAGATTAGATTTTAAGAAAATAAATAGCTAGGGTTGTTATGTAATTCCCATCCACTAGAGGCCTGAAAAGAGATTAGACTGTGTTGGAAATGGCATGAGGATAGTTAAATATTTATGGAGGGCTTGGAATATGTGATCACTTGCAGTGATGTTTCATGTTTGTTTTCAAAGTGCCTGATTTTCTATATGGGCAAAAGGAGATGTCACAGAATGTCCGCAAGTTAGAGTTAGATGCATTCACAACATGGCAGATGATAGTAACAGGGAAACTGCAATCCTTAAAGGAATTTGTTATTCGACCTGGAGTGGACATGCCATAGAAGACTTATTTAGGGGATGCTACAGATTCCTTAGATTGTCAGTACAGCTATACCTGTAAAAAGCTGGATGCAAACTATTGTGCATCAAAGGCAATCCAGGAAGAGTAATCAGTGAAGTGTGTGTAGAATATCCTCAGGTAGCAGAGAAGAAAAAAGCATTCCTTCACTAAAAGAAGATAGATCAGCAGATACTGTGTAATGTACTTTACTTGTCATGGTGCGTTAAGTCTATATAACATGGCCAAGTAAATGTTTTAATTATGTATTTTACCTTCTATTCAATTTCAAATTATGTTGCACTTGAAAGCGTTAAGTATGAATTTGATTCTTTGAGCAGTCATGAAGCTCAATAAAAGTTAAAAATGCTTTTCATCTCAGGTTATGCAGTATTAACTTAACCTGAGACCTGGAATTTGTTTCACAATGTGAATAGCTTATTATTAAATTATGAATTACTTAGGAAAAAAAAATCCTGATACAGGACAGTATTTCCCCACTCTGCTACAGAACCGTATTTCCCAATTAATTGAATGGAATTACTGGGCTAAGGCACATCTAGTAGATTTCTCATTGTCAAAGAAAACTCACAGAATCAGTAACCTGTGAGACAAACTTCTCATTTTTGTACTAATATTTGACAAAGGAGATAGGGAGAAAAGCAATAAGGACAATGACTTTGAAGAAGAGAACTGAGGGGTAGTATTAATTTATGGTTTCATGAGTAAAATAAGAACTTTCAGCCAAGGCTGAGAGGTTTAAAATAATCTTTGATCTATGTGATTCACTTGTCTTTCACGATGGGGTAGAGAAAGCATCAATTTATTTTATTGTGCAGATGTCGTATGTTCAGACTCTTTTACTAGAAGTCTCTGGAGTTTTTCCTGACTTGCAATCTGGGGCTTGTTCTTTGTGGTTGAAGAAAGAAACACTGTGAACTGGAGGAGGTTGCGGCTCTGAAGTCACTTGCCTGTACACTGTGGGAACAGACATGGTATTTAGCACAAATCCAGTAAGCGCTTGGTAAATCAGCTGCCCTTAAAACCATCTGCTGAAAAAAAATAGTGTATTTAAGGGTAGTGCTCAGCAAGACTGGCGGAGAGGACTCATTGTGCAAGAGGATTCAGAGATAGAGCAGAAATATGCAATTTCTGTTTGGATTAATGCAACATGAAGCATGTGAGTATTGCATCGCTCGGTGCTATCTCTCAGTCTAGAGTCCAGAAATATCACTGCAGCAGTGGTGCTTGTACTGATAATGGAGCTGCATTAGAATGGATTCACTATGCAAATGCTGTCCAGGAGATCCTGAATGGATTCCATAATAGCTGGCCTAGGTTGAGTTCTCTGTGGCCATGGCTTTCCTCCTAACAGCTGTTTTTGAGATAATTTGTACATGGTTTGACAGACAGCAGCTATCCCTTTGGATGGCAACCCAGACACAACTTTAGGCTTGTGTATGTATTTGATATACTTGATACAGAGGAGTTTTGTACCAGAAAGTTCTGAAAAAAAATAAAATTTAAAAAATTGCAGTGTAAAGCTCAGATGAATTGAATCAATTTTTTTATATACTGAGGATCTAAGATGTCTTTTCTTTGAAGCTTTGTTTTGCTAGCCCTTTTATATAACCCAACAATTGGCTGATGATTTTGGGTTTTTTAGAGTAGTCAAGCAAATGGTAACTTTAGCAAGCCCAGAAAAGGACGTAAATGTTTGTGAACAATGTGTTGTTAAAATGTTACGATGATTTACAGAGACTGTTAACGGAAAATTAACTAACTTGGTGTAGAAGATGCAATTTGAGATAGTGAGTCTTCCTTGTGTTTCTTGATGGTGGCACATATTATTTTAGTTTTTTAAGAAAGAGCTTTAAAATCTCATGTTGGTTAAGGGTATTAAATTCCTAGCATTGTGTGAATTTTTTGCAGACACTCCTTTGTAAGCAATTCAAGTTTATTGTAGTTTAACTTGAATTGGAATGCAGTTGGTGGGAACTAGATCGCAAATCATGCTTCACAGACATTATTTTCATATCTTTTCCTTCAGAAAAAAAAGATATGGGTACAAATTGAAATACAATATGTTCCTTTTAAGTATAAGCAGAAACAAAAAAAAACCTCTGTAATAATGACTGAACACTAGAGCAGATGGCTAAGAGGTTGTGGAGTCTCTATCCTCAAAGAAGGTCAGAACTTGACTGAACACAGCCCTAAGCAGCCTACTCTAGTTGACTCTGCTTTGAGCTGGGTGTTTGGACAAGGCAATCTCCAGAGGTCTCTTCCAACCTCAATTATGGTTCTGTGATTCTGTATCTGATAAAATGTGTTCATATGTTCGAAGAAATCTGACTAAATATTTGATATCTTGTTACATGACCTTCCTTGAAACAAATTATTGTTGTATTTATCTATTTTTTATACTTTTTTATTATTTTATTGGACATACTGTATTGGTTGACTGTTTCATGCTGAATAAAAACATTTGAACCCAGTATTCTTAGCGTTTATCAAGAAAGGAGGAAATGCCTTAAAAGAATGAATATGAGGCTTTTGGTTACCATGTGTATCAACAGCATACTTCACATCTTATTTCTACAAATTACCTCATGGTAGTGCCTAAGGATGGCAGTCCTTGACTTTTGGCAAGGCTGGGATAAGGTGCATGTCTGAAAATTACGAGAGTGAAATTTTGTCTAGATATGTTTATCTTTTTTTTGGGAAAATACCCAGGTAAAAGGGCTAGAGAATATATAGGAACCCTAAAAGTCTTGTGTTATACAGGAAAAAAAAATCCTGTCAAGCAGGAAAATAGAAGTAGGTATGCTTTCCCAGAGTTTCTCTTCTATGTAGATGTGGAGGGAGGTGATGAGTAGGAGAGTCAAACTACAGTAGGCCACTCTGTAATGGTTCTGAATAACCTTGGCCCTGAGCAACCCCTTGAAAGGAAACAAAGGTTTTTTTGCCCTTTATTTTCCATACGCTTTGAGTTCCCTGATGCTATTAAGATGTCCATAATATAGTCACATATCTGGATATTGTCTGTGGCTCAGCTCAATCTCCTCGTAGTTCTATGACAAGAATACTGAAATACACAGGTGCAAAGAGCATACCAATATTCCATGGCATTACCTCATGGTATCTTCTGTACTCTGAATTGTTCATATGTTCCAAATATAATGTCCTCTTCGGGTAGTCCTGTAAAAGGTGCAAGCTAATTGCATTCAGAAAGCTGTCTTTGGCACTCATCTTCAGGAATGGTTTTAGTATGCGTAGTGGTGCTGTAATTTTAATTACAGTTCTGGACTTTTATGGTGTGAGATGTACTGTGCAATAGGGGCTGTGTAGATAGTTGGCAATGATAGGATATACAGCAGTCGGGATTAAAAAGCAATAAAGGATTCACTGAACTGCACTAACAAATCAGACGTGATTACAGTCTGTGTCAATGCATATGCAGAGATTAGAAGATGTGTGCTGATGAATAGGCAGTAGTCCATTTGCTTATGTTATTTTTCTTTGTGTGAGGTTAGTGAAGAGAAAATTATACTGTAAGTACATGATCCTAAATTTTATGAAGTATTTTATGAAGGTAGTAATAATTGAGGAGGTTGAATTAAACATTCCTTCATTTTTATGGTATGTCACCTCTTGTTTTTTAGCTCTGTTAATCAATATATTTTCCTCTTTCCATACTATTGTATGGTTCTCAACAAAATATTTTATATTCAGATACTGTAACATTTAATCACTTGCAGTGTCCTAATGTTTCTAATTTCTGTTTTTAGAAGTAATACAGAATGCAGTTTTCTCTTCATTTCTCTTCATTGTTTGACTTTTTTGTGCTTACCTTTCTCAAACTCTTAATATTTTTTCTGTAATCTCAATTTTACAATCACTTGCATGAATAAAAATACAGCATTGTGTGAAGTGCTTTGTAGGTCTCAGTTCTCATTCTGAACATATACAATATGCCCATATTAGAATTCTTCCTTGCCATCATACAATATTTTTAATTCAAGGAACTCAGACCTTTCCAGCTTTTTGACTGAACCATTTTGTCCCTTAACTAGCAACTTTTTTTTTCCAGCTAAATGAACTGAGATACAGTAAATGGCTGAACAGAAAAATCTCAACAGAGAAGCCAGGAATAGCAATTTGATGGTAAATTTTATCTATCCTTTTATGAGTACAGTATCTTTGGTCTTGATTTTATGCCTGATAGAAACTGTATACAGAACTTGTAGTAGCAGTTGAAGTTTAGCAGGATAAACTCCTCATTTCATTTGCAGCAGCTTCAGGATAGCCACAGATGTTTATTTTTAGGATCAGGTTCACTTTTGTGTTAGGATAAGAGATTGAATAAGTTCATTAGTACCCTGACTCTCAAACTGTTCTTGTCCCAAGATCTGTTGGCACCTTCTATGCAGTGCTCTAACTTCAGACAGGCATGGTCTTATACTGTCGCTGTAACAAGATGTAAACGCTTGGAGAAGGGCAAGGCTTTCTCTCCCCTTTGTTTCAGTATGCCCCTTTTTGCATAGGCAGTAGAGTACTTGGCCCTTGGGGCTGTCCAGAAGCCAGAAAAATCCCTCCTGGTAGAATTCTCAACCAAGTACTGCTCATTGGAAATAAAGAGGCTTCATTTGGAGAAGGGAACCTGTCCTTTCAGTTCTTAACTCATTATATTTGTTGTATTAACAAATACCCACCACTCCTTTCCACTCCCTCCCCCGCCCCTCCCCGAGTAACCTTTAAGGTTTTCAGCATGAACTTTTTTCCCTGTGTCATGAGAAAAATAAATCTCAAGTTCCTTATTATAGAAATTATTACAATTCTTTGAGTCTTGTTATTATTCCTGGATATTTTTAAAAGATGGATTTTTTTCCATATGGTTCATTTCATGACCATATGGGTCTGTTTTTTGGTTTTGGGAGATAAAGTGATCCAGATTTTTTCTGCATGTCCTGGAGTCAAATACTGGGATTTTTTTTTTTTAAATTATATAATTGACTACCTAGTACTACAGAATAGAATTTTGCCTTATATGTATCCACTTCACCTACTAACTTATTTCTAACATTTTATTATTTTGTATTGTTTTCATTTGCAGCCTCCTCCTGATAATTCTGGTTTTGTGAATAAGCCAGTAAATAAATGGAGTGCATGGTGGGTATATGTGTACACAGGTGCACACCCTTACCCCCACTCCACATACATAGATATAAATCAAGTGAATGAGGAAGACTGAAATCACTGATTCCTTTTCATTAGTGAGACTTTTTTGTTTGTTTATTTTTTAAAAAAGATACTAATTTCTAGCCAGTTTGCCCTGGGAACGTCATGAGAGAAAGGTGAGTACAGTGGCTGAGTTAACTCTGCTCCCTCACCTTGGGCATGTCAGTTAAAGCTCTATTGAGTGAACTTATGTTGATTCCTGAGGGGTATGTGGTTTAGAATAATATTCAGAGCAACCAGTTTACTGAGCTGGAAACAACCTTAAGTCTGACTTAAAAGAGCAAAAAACCTCTCAAACCCAAACCTGTCTGGACTCTCACCCTTTCTGGAGTTGAAGTATTTTGTGTGGGTTCCAGTCAGGTGCCTTTGTCGTCTGAAGATTTAATACCTAGAGGAACTTTGTAAAGGTAGGCACATTTATAACATTTTTGTTTCAAATGAGGAAGAGCTCTTTTAATTACTCCATATATCTGATGGTTCAAACATTTGCCTAGTACTGGTAGAGTTAAATTTAGTTCTTTGTGAGCTTGCTGTTTCAAACTACATCTGTGATCTTCTAAGAGAAAACCGTCCATCATCAATAAGCTGTAGAATAGATTCAGTGCAGTACTATTCATGGCTGTCCTTCAAACTGGGCTCTATTAAGTGAAGGAAGCCGAGCCAAAGAGAGTATGCCTGCCAAGGTGCAAGGTGTTATGGCCTAGGGCTTAGCACATCCAGCTCTGAGTAGTGAGACTGAAGTGCCTTAAACTCCTTTCCCAAGAGTCATTTGAGGATAAAATACAAAAAAATACAAAATCATGTCCCACCTGTTATTCTCTCCATACTCCATTTATGGCTTTTTAGTGCGAGGACTTGGAGCCTATTGCTCCATTGAGCCAATATTAACCTGGCTCACGTAAAACTACAAATGGATGACCCATATAAGGAATATACTTCCAATAACACAAAGTAAAACATAGACTGCATCAAATGCATCAGTTGCATTAAAAGAATTCCCATATCAAGTGGTGTGTAGTACCATAAGGGGATACATGCGGTAACAGATTCCACAAGGCAAGAACAAGTTGGTTGTGTCTCCTGCCAGGCAGGCCAGTGAGATCCACAAAAATTCATTCTTAAAATTCCAGAAGGAATGGAATTTCTGATGTCTCTGAAGAGGACAGAGTATCATTATGTGGCTCAGAACCATCATGCATCTGTCTTAGTTAAAACTCATTCCTTTTAGCAATTAGATATAGGTCTTAAATTGTGGCAGCCAGGCTGGCATATACACACGTAATCCCATTGTAGAGGCTATACTACTACATAGCATCATCCTTCCAGATTGCAGCTGTATCCAGTCTTGGTATTTATATGGATTTTTGTGTCTCTATCAACAAGTTAGCTATTTATGTACATTTTTATTAACATTAGCATGAAAAAAGCAGATACTTAGAACGTCCATCTCTTTGCGTTTGCCCTCATTGCATCTTAGGCAGTATGATTGATCCTGCTGCTAAGCCATGTGTTTTCAGAGGTTTGTATCTTTCTGTGAACATCTGTTATACTTAGCTTGATGTATGAACTGTGTTTCAAATCAGATCCTTGGTACATTCAACTTGAATGATTTGCCCATCTATCCTGAAACTTCTTTAAAAGTTTGAATTATTCAGTTGAATGGAAAAGCTTAATAGAGAAGCATGTTAACCTAGGTAGGGAGTGTCCTTCATTAAAGAAGTTATGACTTTTAAATATTTATCATCCACCCTAAGCTTCTACTTTTTGTTTAAAAAAATATGATCTGTTCTTTTGTCAGTGCATTTCAACAGGATCTCTCTGTCTGAATTAGCCAAATGAATAAGTTGCTTTCATCTAACTGCCTGGAAGGTGCACACAAAACACTTGACGGTGTCATTGCCTACTGATTCAGTAACTGTGATTCCACGGAACTGAGAGCAGTGTAGTGTCCTCTAAAACCAACCATGTCATCATGAATTCATCAGAAACATAGCTATGAACTTTGGTTGTTGTTTTTACCAAAGCAACCAGGCAAAAACATTCCAATGTGCCATAGAGAAAGTTCCAAGCAACTGGGTTGCACGGCGCTTTGTGTTTAAGCTATTGACCTTGTAATGTGATCACACAAGACTTTTTGTAAATTAATCTTTCAGATCTTATGAGTGATACGTGAACTTTGACTTCATGGGCAAAAGACAGACTCCAGCTCCAGTGGAGTCACCTGTATCCCACATGCATGAGAAATTTACATATATTTCTTTTGAAAAACATGAGTCTTTTGGTGCTTTCATGTCTTTTACTAAGGGAAATATTAGACTTTTTTTTTTCCTTTTTGTGCAGTGGTGTATATTACTGAGTATAAATGGGTTTGTCCCAAGCTTTGTTTAAATATGTGTTTTAGCTGTTCTTATAGCAATTACACATTTCAAACTGCAAAACTTAACTTTTCTGAGCTCCATACAGCTGTACAGTTTTAGATTTTGGTAATTTGTTGTTTCTAGACTTGTATTAATTTCCCTAGAAGTAAGAATTTTTAGAATCAGTGTTTACACAGCTGTTTTGAAATACGTTTTATATTCAAACATGTTTGGCAGAAAAAAATTTCAAACACTAAAATATTCCTATATCATCAATACATTATATTTTAAACTGAGTCTTTCTACTATAAAGCCTTTTGATTTCTGCATGAGCATAATTACTTTTTGCCCCTGTTGCAGGAAAGCCAGTATGCTTATGCTTAGTAGATGCTATTTGGGCTATTTGGTTTCCTGTACATCTGTGACTTAGCTTGTGGCATTCTCTTTGAGGAGGAGTAATCACAGAAGCTTGCTCAGTGTGGTTGTGTGACCTGTTGAATGCCAGCATTGCTTCTGGTTACAAACACATAGCCATCTCTTACTTAGCAGGCAGGGTTTTACCACGAGATGAGTAAGTGGAGGGAAGGAAACACACACACTACAACACTGTGTTAGGTATCTGTTGGCCCATGGCTTCCGTAGTCAAATCAGCCTACTGTCTCTGTGAACTGAGTAAAGGCTTTCTTGCTTTTTATCTGTGTGCAGATACATAGACCTGTGTTTCGGGTTACACAAATTAGGATAATAACAGTAAGGAACTGCAACATTTGGAATGCATTTGCTTTTCTAAATGTTCTGGGACATGAGAAAGGATCTGTGACTGAGAAAAAGAACAGCAGAAGATGCTGAGAGCGTTTTGTTGTTTTTTTTTTTTAATTATTATTTCTAACACCTAGAGGGTTAAAAACTATCATAAGTTTAGTAACAGAAAGTAACAGTGAGGTTTTTCCTCATGCCTCCAAAAGAAAAAGGAGGAGGTTGGCTCTCCTACTCAGTTTTACAATGCTTATACTGTATCAAGTTTGGCAAGGACATAAAATACATGGATTTTAGTTATAGTGATAGAGGAAATTTGTCATGCCAGCAGGAATACGGACATTGGTACTGCTGCATATTTACCATATGTGTTAGACAAGCCTGAGGAAAAACTGTAGTGGTTTTAATAAACGATCAAAACTAAGGTTACTTTAAGAACTACTGAAGAGAGACCTTTGTAGTTAGACATAAAATAACTATTATCCTTTTGCATTTTTAATTCTTTTTAAAACAGCTGTCAAACATCAATTAACAATAATTGTTTCAATAATAAGTTGTTTTATCTCAGTCCTGGCTTTTCTTATTGTTACGTGGTAAATGTAAGTTTTCTGGTAATGTATATTTGAATATTTCAAGGTTTAACTCCTGTTCTTGAACTTACTGAAAGGATCCACTCCCCCTTCCTCAAAATCAAGAACGGGTGCAAGCAGGCTTGAAACTCCAAGTAAAAAGTTTTCCCTCTGGCAATATTGTTCATCACATTCTTCCTAAAGGCTTTTGGTTTTTCTTTTTGAATGGAAATAGAAAAGCCAGATGCAGGTATCTCATTTCAAAATACCCTTCCATTCTTCAGTAAATAAAAATTACTTTATTATTCCTTATTTTTTAAAAAATGTTTTTTCAGCACTCCATAAAATATATGTCCTCATCGACAAGCACAGCTGCAACCTCCCCATAGAAACTTTGCACTTGCTCTGTGACAACAAGCCCCATCAAACACAAAAAGAAAATCAAAGTATTTATCAGTCTTTCTCTGTCCTCTCATAAGCAGAGACTGAGATGTGGCAAAACTATCCCCACACTTGCTCATGCATCTCTATTAATGTACTGAGATTTTTCCCTAAAAGGCAATAACAATTTCATAGATTTTAGACGCAGGATGTTCCTTAATGAGTGTAAATGTTGATGCTGTGAATTGAAAGGGTCAGAAACATTTCATGAGCAGTAAATGAGAACTTGATTTCTTTCTTAAGAGATTTAGTAGTCCTGCCATTGTGATGCAGGATTCTGTATTTGCAATTCATATAACTACAAATATTGCAAACTTCACTTTCTTCTTCCCACAAGTTATGTCATTTTCGGTACTGGTTAAGCTCTAGATTTTTGCAGTGCCATAACTGCACTAGGATCTTTGCTCATATTTAAAAAGTGAAACAAAGAAAGCCTTTATTTAAAACTGTAACAAAGAAAAAATATGGTCTCGAATGTGCTAGACTTGGTATTTTTGGAGAGGTGTCTTGGCTCTGTTTTTGAGTGCTTGCATTTGCCAATACATGGCAATACTGTACATGCTTTTATCGACCTTGTGGGATGAACTACAACAACAAGACAATGAAAGCTAAGCCAGTGGGATACATTATGGGGCTCGTTATTTAAAACTAGGTGTCTTTACAACTCTGTACTTCAACATATTCTTGGAAACAAATTTCTGAAAAGTAGTGTCTTATATACCTTTTTCTAATCCTCTGATTTACCAAATCACTGTTGTAATACTGATCTCTGCTTCCTCCCATTTATTATCTTTTTGCTTAGTATCATAGAATCATAGGAGTTGGAAGGGACCTCTGAAGGTCATCGAGTCCAACCCCCCTGCTGCAGCAGGAACACCTAGGACAGATAATGCAGGAACACATCCCAGTGGGTCTTGAAAGTCTCCAGAGAAGGAGACTCCACAACCTCTCTGGGCAGCCTGTTCCTTTGAGTTGTATTGTCAGAAAGGTTTCAATTTTAAAACAACAATTTGTAAGCAAAGCTGTTAAGTATTCCTTTCTTTAGATTTTAGCTGGGTTGGATTACCATCTGAGGTGCTGGTATCTCTCTGCCGCCTGTGAGGACCTTGGGGAACTACAGTTAACATCAGTTCTTGGCTGAAGCGATTGATTTATGTGGCATGAATTAAAAACAGAGGGAGTAATACTATCACCTGTCTTTAATGCAGAGTCAAAAACTCTGTAAGAAGTTCACTTTTATAAGAGAAACTTCATGCCTTTTTCCTTAACTTGGGTAATTGAGATTGTACACTGCCTGTATTACTTTGCTAGAGAACACTGCAGGTTTTGGTATCTCGTTATTCTGCGTACAGCAGAATTTTCTTCATGACACACTTCTGCTATTGGAAGAGAATATTTCCATCTCCAAAATATATATCACAGGCCAGGTTTACTGTATACATATAGATGTTATATAGAAAAAGTCAGTATTCAGAGGTGGCTAATGCAATTGCTACACAGGGCCAATAAATAAAGATTCACTTTAAAAGATACCCCTAAAGAATATCAGGAAATATGGTCTGAACTCCTAAAATACATAAACTATGGTTTGGTAATTTTTTAAGCTTCTGTCTATAGCTGCTTTTGGTGAGTCTTTGTGGCTTACTGCTTCTTGGGCCAGTCCTTATTTTCAGTGAGAAAAAACTACACCTAACTACACAGGTCATATAGATCATGTGTTTGTGGTTTCCCTGTTTTCCTTCTTATTGGATGGAATGAGTTTTATTGGTGTTTTAGCACTTGCAGTGGAGTTTGCTGTGTTACGAAGAAACAAATGTCCGTGTCCTTAGTTCTGTTGCTGTATCTATTTTCTGTTTCCTCAGTAGAGTATAGTCCTGTAAGTAGTCTTAAAATCTCAAGGCATTTTGTTGCAGAGTTTTAGAACTGCTATAATAACATGCTGTGGTACCATTATGCTACACTGTATCCATTTATTGGAAAAATAAAAGCCACCATGACCAAAAAAAGAAAAAAAAAGGGCTTTTGTAACAGAAAACAGCTGCAGCCACATCAAGGCATTTTTGTCTACTCTGCTGGCTCTGCTGAAAATTAAAGCCACAACTTAATAATATTCAAGGAAGATAGTTCTATGGGATGAAATCTGTTAAATGCTTAATAACAAACAGTTAAAAACACAGAATGGGATGCTCAGGAAACTCTTTTTGAATGCTAAATAGGCTAGGTTGCAGAAGTTCTGCTTCTTCAGTAGAGGCTAGAAAATTAAAGTCGTATTCAGAATTATGGCTTGCAAATACCACTTCAGGAATCTGCCTCTTATGTTTTTCCACATGTTCAGTGTGTTCAAGTAAAACCAGCTTGCTTTCTAACCTAAGAATGCTTGAAAGTGTATGAAATAAGTGCTCTAAAACCAGGGAGCTATCCATTGGTTGAGGAAGATTTTAGAAATGGGAGAAAAAATTATACAGTGATAATTTATAGTACAGTGCTTAGTTTTTGCTATCTAAAAATAGTACTTAAAGGGGTTTACATAATGATTTATGCAACATTTACAAGTTTTAGACTTTTAAATTTTTTCTAAAGAACTGTTGACTCTTCTTGCTTAGTGACTTATAGGATATGTTGATTTTTCAATTAACTATGCCCATTACATCCAGTCAGTACCTCGGCCCTAGCCAGGAAGATACACTCTATGTACACTTAATTACACAGTTTAATGTATGTTTGCTTCAAATTGTAGTTCTTACTTTTTTTCTATTAAAGATACTGAATACAATTTCTTCCTTTGTCGATTCCTGCTTACTAGAAATTTTGCCCTGCTTATGGTGGAAGCTGGAGCAAGGCAACAGTGTTTAAAAACTGTTGAAACTTAGCTAATATTTTTTTATTATTATATAATAGATACAAAAGTCAAATACGCAGGATTTAGCTCTTAGGACAAGAAGTAGGAGAACACTACAAACACTGAATGCAGTTAGGGAGGAGAATAGAATAATATTATAACTGCTTAGAATGTCTCTTGGACAGAACCAGATTTTATTATGATGTTGGAAATGTTAAAAGAAACCCAGTCAACAACCTCTGGTTAACGCTACTTGCTTTCTTGTTAAAAGGAAGTATTACATGCAGTTAGTGGATTGATCCTATTGCTTGAAAAGTCTCCATGATTTTAGAATACTTGATCTCTTCTTGCATTTGTTTTAACTCAAAAAAACTAGATCAAAACTAGTTGCTTGCTCTTCAAGCTCCCATTTGGTTTCTCAGATTCAGGTAAAAGAGGATTGAACTAAAGAAAACAGTACATTGAAACGCATAAAATATCTCTTAGTACCTCTGAAAGAGACTATAACTATCAAAATTTGGCTTATCAATTCATGTAACTCAGCAGACTTAGCTGCTTAGGTAGCAACAATTCCCAGCCACTAATAAAACAATCTTTAAACTGTTATTGTTTGAATACAACTTTTTTATTTAATGTATAAATAGTTCATGTTTTAGGAAGGTCAGACTTTACCAGGTTTAGCTATTGTTTCACACTATTTTAGGAAAGATAAGTTAAATAGGAAAATTGCTCTAATTTAATTTAAATGCAATTTCTGTTACCCTTTATTTGCTTTTGTGTTTAGGTATTATATATAATATATTCAGAATTTCCTTTGGTATTTCTTTGTCAACCATTTGTTTTGTTGAGTAAAACCTACTATTCATAAATGAATTAGGTAATAAAATACAGGAGTTTTTGTAACAGTTTTATTATTTTGTAACACTGAATCAAAAGTCACTTAACTTTCTTTTTTAAAACGATGCATAAATCTTATATTAGCTTCTAAAATGACAGAAAAAGTCAGCATGCTAATGGAAATACAGATTTTAATCAGTTATATTTATATTTTAACTGCTTAGGTTTGAATCGAGTACTGTTGAGATCCTAAAGGTTACAAATAGTATCTTTGGTTCAGTTAATGAAAATGGAGCTTCAAAGGCATCATCTTCCTCTAATGCAAATATGCGTATGCATTATATATAGGCAATGTTATATACAATAATAATAAAGCTATATAGGCAATGGAGAAATGTTAGACCTGTGTGACATTTGCAAATTTTATTTCCTAAAGTTACTGTCTTAAAACTTTGGTGAGGACATACACATGTAGATTTTAGTGTCTGTGGGTGAAAACTTCACTGCTAATATGCAGGCACCTAGAAAAAATAGCTTAAAAGTTGCAATGAAGATAAAATTGACAGTAAGCTTCAGAAAATGAAGGGTAGAAGGTATGACTTGTAGCAATTCTGAAATAAAGATTTTTTTTTAATCTTTAAAATTATTCCCATATGCTTCCAAGAAGAAATTCACACTTAACAGCTACCAAAACCTCTTCATTATATCCTAGTGTAGTGCTATGCAAACTCTGCAGCTGTGAGTAATGTAGCTTAGTGTTTATGGTATCGAATGAGAAGAAAATTATTGTAAATTATATTTAACTTCCTTTTTTTTCCTGCTTCTGTCACCTCTGGCAACCAGTTGCTTTCTCATTCTAAAGTCTGTAGGGTGTGGCATAGATGATGCAGCACAGATTTTCATTATTTGCACATTCAAACCACAAGCAATTGACTGGATATTTTTGAGAAAGATAAAATAGAAACTAGTATTATGCCTCTTTGTAATGACTAAAATATGCATATTTAAATTAGTTTTATCTGCAAGAATTGTCATATTTCTTTTTACTCGTATAACTGTTAGGCTATCTTAAAAAATCACAAAAAAATGAACTGCTGCAATTACCATGTCTCTTATTCACAATTTTCACCTACTTGTCTCTCTTACTACTCTAAATAAGGGCAAATTTTTGTAAACTCATGTTTGATGTCTGTTAAGATTTGTCTTTGTCAAAGAAATGGGGAAAAAAATCCTTTCGGGTTTTTTATTTCTAATTTATCAACAAAGTTTGTTTTATCTTCTGAATATTTATGGTATTTTAAAATACATTTTTTAATTGAGAGTTTATATGATTCCATGAGACTGATAATGGCTTTGATGTGGTTGACTTTTCTTTTCAGACAGGGCTGTTACCAAATGTCCACAAATCTCTTTTTTTCTGGTACTCCTGTTTTCTTAGATACTTCTGTCCTTTCTGCTTTCTGGCTCTTAGCACCACTGGATACAGAAAATTGACTACCAGACTTTTTCCTTCTGTCTTTACACAAACAGAAGCAGTGGAAAAAAATAACTAGCAGAACAAGGAAAAGAGCAAAAGCAAGAGATTTTCTTGTGTGGCTCAGGAATCCTGTTCATTCTTAAAGATTTGTGTCTTTCTGAAAACACCATGGAAGTCCCTAAACCCACCCAAACTAGACATAGGCACAGGATCATCACATTGGGAATTGACAGAAGGATGATCTGGAAAATTACAGGCCTGTTAGTTTTACTTTGGTAACAGGGAAGCTGATGGAACAGATCATCCTGAGTACCATTGTGTGGTACATGCAGGACAACCAGGTGCTTGGGCCCAGTCAGCATGGGTTCATGAAGAGTAGGTCCTGTTTGACTAACCTGATCTCCTTCTATGACAGGGTGACCTGCTTATTGGACAAGGGAAGGCCTGTGGGTGTTGCCTACCTTGACTTTAGCAAGGCCTTTGACAAAGTTTCCCACAGCATTCTCCTAGAGAAGCTGGCTGCTCGTGGCTTGGATGTGCACACACTTTGCTGGATAAAAAACTGGTTGGACGGCTGGGTCCAAAGAGTTGTGTTGAATGGAGTTCAATCCAGTTGGCAGCCGGTCACGAGTGGTGTTCCCCAGGGCTCAGTGCTGGGGCTGCTCCTGTTTAACATCTTTATTGATTACTTGGATGAGGAGATTGAGTGCACCCTCAGTAAGTTTGCAGATGACACTAAGCTGGGTGGGAGTGTCAATCTGCTTGAGGGTAGGGAGGCTCTGCAGAGGGATCTATACAGGCTTGATCGATGGGGCAAGGCCAATTGCATGAGTTTCAATAAGACCAAATGTCAGGTCCTGCACTTTGGCCACAACAACCCCCAGCAGTGCTACAGGCTTGGGGAGGAGTGGCTGGAGAGCTGCCCAGCAGAGAGGGACCTGGGGGTGTTGATTGACAGCCGCCTGAACATGAGCCAGCAGTGTGCCCAGGTGGCCAAGCAGGCCAACACCATCCTGGCTTGTATCAGGAACAGAGTGACCAGCAGGTTGAGGGAGGTGATCCTGCCCCTCTACTCAGCCTTGGTGAGGCTGCACCTTGAGCACTGTGTGCAGTTTTGGGCACTGCAGTATAAGAAGAACATTGAGATGCTGGAAAGGGTGCAGAGAAGAGCAAGTGGGCTGATGAGGGGTTTGGAGAACAGGTCTTATGAGGAGAGGCTGAGGGAACTGGGGCTGTTCAGCCTGGAGAAGAGGAGGCTGAGGAGAGACCTCATTGCTCTCTACAGCTACCTGAAAGGGGGTTGTAATGAGGTGGGTGTTGGCCTCTTCTCCCCAGTGACCAGCGATAGGACAAGAGGAAATGGGGTCAAGTTGTGCCAGGGGAGTTTGAGATTGGATATTAGGAAAAATTTATTCACTGAAAGAGTGGTGAGGCATTGCAACAGGCTGCCCAGGGAGGTGGTGGAGGCAGTGTCCCTGGAAGTGTTCAAAAAACGGGTAGATGTGGTGCTTCAGGAGATGGTTTAGTGGTCATGGAGATGTAGGGCTTATGGTTGGACTTGATGATCTTGAAGGTCTTTCCCAACCTTAATGATGCTATGATTCTATGATTCTAGGATCATAGCACAAGGAGCTCTTAATTTCCATTATTCAGCTTCCAGTCTTAATTTTTAACACTATCAAATCAATCCACACGTTCCCTCCAGAAACGTGCTCACTGAGTAATAAGTATGTTTTTGATCTACTCTAATTAAGTTTTCTCTCATTACTTTTTGAAATAACCCTTCTGAAATAGCCCTACAGAGGAAAGATTAACTTTTTTCTTTTACATTCGTTAAGCTTTTTCTTATAATGTCATGTTTTTAAAACAAACAAGCAAGCACTAAAAGCCATAACAGTGTGTGCACGCTGTCAGGGCTGGGAAGGGGCACAACAAAGCAGATGACCCACACTAACCAAAAGATATTCTATGCCATTTAACGTCATGCCCAGAAATGAAAAGGGAAAAGAGGGAGCTCTAGGGAGCTACCCATCTTTTGCTCAGGAACTGGCTGGCCATTGGTCTGCCCATGGGAGATGGTGAATGTTTGCCTTTGCATCACTTGCTTTTTCTTTCTCTCTTCTTTCTCTTCTCCTTTGTTTATTAAACAATTTTTATCTTGATCCACCATTTTTATTGCTTTTACTCTTCCTTTCCTCTTCCCTTGTCCCACTGGAGTGATGGGGGTGGGCAGGGAGTGAGCAAGCAGCTGTGTGGTGCTTAGCTGCCTACTGGGGCTAACCCACAAGAGTCTCCTAAAGACATATTCCCATAACGTAAATTAGTTTACAAGTTACGGACACCAATCCTGACTTCTGTGGTACAAAAGAACTTTGGGCTTTTAGCATTTCTGGAAATTGTAAGAAGCTCTTCCACAATGACACAATGTGTCTTGTTTTTGTATGCAGCGTATTAATAATATTCCGTAGACACATTAGTAAAAATGTAAGTAAATGAGAGCATCCAAGTAAAGTATTGCAAGCAAGTAAAGTATCATGAGAACTGTTGATTGTAATACTTTCAGAACAAACAACACAATATACGCTTATACATATGCCAGCTACATGAGTCCTTAAATAGTCCTGGCTTTCTAGTGCCTGTCTGTTTACTGTGTGCCATTTTATGATTATTTACTATAATCAGAAATAATAATGAAGTGTTAGCTTTCTCCCCATGCTAAAATCTGATAAGGTCTTTCAGTGTTAGCCTGTTTCTGTTGCTGTGTAGATGTGGAAAGCAATCCCAAAGCTGTGAACTTGGAAGCCTGTAGTCACAGCGGGTCTGTCCACAGCGATCTACACATTTGCATTCCTGCTACATGCAGTAAGGTTTTCTCTATAGACCCATGTCACCGAGGAATTCAGCAAGGAACAAGAAATCTTCAGTCAGAGAAGGGCCACAAGTGTGTGAAAAACTAGCCGCACATAAACAGTAAAGGTCATTAACAGGCTCCTAAATTCCTGGCTAGGAATTGGTTTTTTTGGATCATTAACGGTAAAAAGCCTAGGAAATGAATAGGACTCAGTGTCCTATTAAAAATTAGCCAGAACAATTAAAAGGTTTTCCGATTTCTAATGGGAACCTGACCTAATAACTTGTTTTCCCTTGTGTAGTGTGCTTTTTCTCCCTTTTGAATTACATTAATTTTATGTCCGGGTTTTTTTAAAGAAATATCTTGAAGTATTTTTTCTGTATAGGAGTTGTAAATTATTTACACTGAGGGCAGAGAAAGCTTGGGAGAAGTCTAATCTAATGTCTCCCTGAGACTGTGTTACTGATTCTACATCTCGTGACTCTTAGCTGTGACAGAAATCCTCTGGTGTGTGCAAATGTAGACTTTGCAGACTCCTAAAACAGTTACTGCATTATGCGAGCCCGTGAGTTAAAGTGCTCTTTTGTTTGCAAATGCACAGCCTTTTTTGGTGTGAGGTGTGTCTCTTTAGGGTATTACATGTTTCCCTAAACACAGTTCTCTGATTTCAACGGCAGCCTTTCTGCTTTCATTTCAATATAAATATCTTGCTGCTGAGTGCATGACTGATGGCTATTTAAGAGCTATCTTCTCATCTACTTTGTATTTTTCCTTAACCCTGAAATGACTTTGGCACAAGAAAAATGCAAACAGTGAGCCTTTATTATATTAATATGTAATTTTTGGAGAGGTATGTTAAATACTTTCTCCTTCCTTATCTTTGCATGCTTGCAAGCCACTCTTATAAATCAACCCAAAGGTAGGAAGATATAAAGAAAGCACAAAAATGAGTCAGCTTTTGTGCTGTGTGCTTTGCCTGCAGGCCTGCTACTCTGGAGGAAAACAAGTCCACAAATTACCAAACTTTTTCATGCTATAGGTATTACACTTCTTTCCCTCTTCATTCACCTTAGGCTCCAGTTCTCCCCACCTAGCCCTTGGGTAAACATCAAGGCAATCTATAAGCTAATTGTCAATACTTTTTTTTTTTTTTTCCTGAAAGGAAAAGAAAAATTAATTTTGAACAAGGAAAAGAAGATTGCAGATAAATGGAGTGGGGATAGGGGAGTAAAGGACAAAAGAAAGGCAGGACAAGATGATCTTCTTCACAATGTTAATTTGTACTCAGTCATTCATTTACACCAGATGCAGAATTCCTTTCTGCAGAGAGTGAATTGCCCTGTCGTTAACATAAAATTAGCTCCAAATAAACTTGGCCAAGAGTTTTGAAATATGTTCATCTAGAACCACACACTTAAAAGCATGTGGGAAACCATGTGGGTTTGCAGATGTGAGGATCTTCTGTGGTACATACATAGTTATGTTTACGTAGCACAATATTCTGCTCTGTGGATGTACTGTGGATGCAGCTGTGCTTCCAGAAGGGGTATAACTGTGTTACTGCGGTGCTCTGCCTGAGTGAATGCATCTTGTTATAGCAAGTCCATCCTAATAACAACTACTTGTAAACAGACATTGTCTTGCAAGTTAAAATACTCCTTCAAGAAATGTAAGGAATTTAGCATGGGGTAATAGATTAGGTTGAGAATGAAAATTTGAAAAATTCCATGCTTCCTTTTTGATCTGTCATGTGTTTTGCTACTAATTATTTTTCCCTGTCTGACTTATTTTTCGTCAGTGGGTACTTTCTGCACTAGGATTAAAATTTAAAAGCTTGAGAAAAGTTTGAAGAGGTCATAATTTTTACTTTGTTATCTAAGTGCTTAAGATTGTGGTTTGGTTTTAATTACAGTATCAAATGTACATTGATTGATACCAAGATTAGCTGAGTCTCAATATAATTAACTGGTTTTAGGTTCATCTAAATAAAGCTCGCTACACATAATGATAGTCTGTTGATGCTCTTTTTTGTTTGTTTAAAAGCCCCTAATGCTTCAATTTCTTTAATTGTCTTCTTTGTACACTCCAAGTGTCTTTGGGAAGGAAAATAGTCTGTGCAAGGAAAGACTAGAGAAAAAAAGGTTGAAGAAATCTATAAAACTGAGTTTAAGTATATCAACTAGTGCCAGAACAGTAAATTAATCAGTCTTTAGTAGCAGTTACTAGCTTTTATCAATGTTTGACCATATAAATACATTATGGTGGCTGACAGTAACATGAAATGCCTTTCTTTTTCGCTTTGTAGTGTCACCTTGTCATTTTTAATAGCCACAACGAGTTTTACAAAGAAATACTATTTTCTTCCTGACTGAAAACTGTCCCCATTCATAAACATGAATACTCAGTTTTCAGGCATAATCCATACACCATGTGCTGCTTAAGCTGCAATTTCATGGTGTCACATACAACAAACATGGTCATATCATGCTTGTAGGAAAGAAAAATCAGCTAGCCATCTGATACTGACCTTTCCTCTGAAATGGCCACAGGTCCACGCTCTAGCACAATATAAATTCAATTCTGTATAATAGCCATTATATGGTGAATAAAATCGTTTTTTGGCTGAAATCATTCTAGCCTTAGAGAGCTCATCAAAATTGCCAGGTGATCCTTTTATATCTTGGAGGTTGGGTAAACCCAGGGTTTTGATTGTAGAAAGCATCTTTTTCCAATGAAAACTGCATAGTATCTGTATTATGCATATCTAAAATTACTTTTCGCTATACTCTTTAAATTGTCAAGGAGTATTGTACTCCTCTTACCTAACAACATTAAGGATTATAAAGGCTAGAAGTAACTTCCTCTCTAAGCAAACCTCTCTAAGCAAAATGTCCTTTGCTGTTCTTCACCATTACCAGCTAACGTCAGTCATTATTGTTCATATCAAATTTTATGGAATGTCCAGTAAAGGAAACCTGCATGGTAAAAATGCTGCGAGTGTGCTACTGTCTGAATAAGAAATTGACTGAAAAGATGCATCTGTGAGCTATCCAAGCAGTGACAGCTTGTAGAAAGCAGTAAAACTGTCATACAGAAGATGGGGCTTTCTCCTGTCACATGCCATGGGACATACTTGACATGATAGGTCCTGTAGATGAGTAACTGATGAGCTTTTTGTCACATGGTTGGGAGAGGCTATGCTGCGTTTCTACAGTGAGCAGCTGGGAATGCTTCAGTCAATATGTGACCAGTCTTTGTGGGCTGGTGCTGTCCAAGACCGTTTTTGACCCCAGTTGCATCACCCCAACAGCTGAAAGTTGTTTAGCAATGTGCTGATTTGCATTCAGAAACTAAAATCTTAAAAGTGTGTGTCTGTATGTAAACAACACAAACCAAGCTACATCAAAAAGTATGTGCTTTGGTAGTTAAAAAGTAGTGATATCTAGTGGAAGACTAAGCAAAATCAAAGGTCTCTCGCTGGGCATGAGACTTCTTTCCTAATTTGCAGCATCTAATCTATCTAGAACCTAGTGAAGATTTTACATAAATTATGTAATTATGTAAATTTAGATTTAAATTCAGTCTACATTGAAAAGCATTCATATCAGTTTAAGAGTTGTGCCAGTGCTTTTATATCTCTGAAACTGTTGTATGGCACTGCTTTTCATTAATTATATTTTTACAGAAGAAATTCTTGCTGGTTTTTTTTTTTTCAGACTGAAGAAAAAATGGGCCTCTCTGAAGAGCAGCTTAAGACCCTTCTGGAAGAATGTATGCAGTCTCAGAGAACAATGAGCAACGTTACCATGCCAAAGTCTCAGGAATCTCTTTCTTGTGGATTAAGTCCCCCTTGTTACACAAGTCAAGACTCCACTCTTCACTCCACATCTACTCTTTGCAAAATGTTTGTTGAAGACCATATTGTAGGGATGTTAATGACTCAGGAAAAGGCTGAAGTTGAAGACAAAAGCTTATGTGTTAAGGCAGAGAGTGAAATCCCTGGCTACTATATCAGCAAAGCATTGGCTGATAGTCACTTATCAAAGGATTCACTGGCCCAAACAGAGGAACCTGATGACCTAGAAGGTTCACAGAAGATGGGAGATAAGACTATTACTGAAGGTTACTATATGTCAAGAGCACTCAACAGAAAAAGGTTGAAGAAGCCTTCTTTCTTGGGTGGACCATTATATTGCATCAGCATGAACAATGAGCCATCCAGCGAGGCTGACATTCTCAGCATACCACTGCAAACCGAAGGAGGTGAGACTCTTAACAACCCTTTAGAATAGCCTTTTGATTATGATGAAAAAGCCCAAGCAGGTTCTCACCAAAGGTATGCACCAATACACACTGATTGTTATGGTGGGGCAAAGATGTGCTTTTATAAAACATAAAACTGTGCCAAAGGTAATACACACGAAATAACAGAATGTTTATTAAAATTCTTTCCCTGACATAACTGACTATAAGACTATGACTCTTATGAAATATAAGATTGATGTTGATTAATTCTGTCAACTGAAAAATAGTGTTGACAACATATATGGATTATCTTTTTGGTAGTAGAAAGTCGTGTTCACTGTTGTGTGGAGAGCAAATATTCTCCCTGTAATTGGTATAACATTTCACACAAAAATCCAAGTGTTTCTGGGATGTTTTTAATAAGGTAAACTTCATAGTATAAACACAAACATGACTTAACTATATTAAAAATAAAAACTTGCTTTTGGAGAGTTCAAATTTATGCATAGAATATAACAAAGTATACTGTATAATTTCTATAAATTACTTTTAGTTCAGTAAAAGAAAGACTAGACTTTATCCAGCAAAAAAATTAAATCCACTCTATCTGGTATTATAAAAAGATTTTTGAAATTTCTCTAATTTTTGTGTCTTTTGCTTAAAAGCAATTATATAATGACATTGCAATCTAAATCTACATTTAGATTTTTTTGGTCTAAGACCACTTCTCTTTCTAGAAAGCAAACTGTTCAAGTAAGCCAGATTTTAGGCAGGTACATCTACATCTTTCATTTATTTAATAAAAGTATTAACAGTGTGAAGTTGTTTGCGATTAAAGTGCTATAGTTCAATAGTATTAGAAATCAGTGAGTTTTGCTAGATTTGTAAGGTAGATCTTTATTATACTGGTAATCACATCTGAAGTTGTATAAACATTTTTTGCATTCATTGGAAATTTAGAAGGACATCCTAATACCTCTTAACTATGTTAGCATTTTGTATGTTCACAACTGTTTTCTTTGATTGTAATTACTCTTTCTACAATAAGGGACTGTAAATATTTTTTAAAGTGATTCCACCTATCAGAAATCAAGAAGGCTTATTATTACTGTTTTTATGCTGCCAAACTTGGTCTACAGACTCACCTGCCATATTTGCCCATTATGAGATTCAGACCATAGCTGCAAAAGGAAGAAAATAATACAACAGCTGTAGAAAAGGTTGGGTTTTGTTGTGGGGTTTGTTTTTTTTTTTTGGTAGGTTACTTTTCAGTTAACTTCACATGCCAGCTTTGCCCTTCATATAGCTACAAGCATCAGAAGAGTGGAGCAAAGGAAGAAGGAGGTGGTTGGCCCCAGAGGAGAGTGGGGTGGTAGTGGTGTTGATGACGAACATGACAGGGAACCAACTCTGCCAGGGGCAACCTGATCTCAGGCAGGATTAACATGACCACTGTTATGAATAAGCCAACACGGCAAATCAGGTTTACAAATTTATTGGAGAGACAAAAGCAAAGTACAGCGCTGGACGGCAGGGGAGTCACCGCTCCTACAACTGCCGTGCCGTATAGCCCCTAGTCCCTCATATTTATAGTCCTTTTTACTTCCTTTATGGCATCAGCTTTTCTTCTTTTCTGCGTAGGTGCGTTTTGTTGCTCTGAATGTGCTGATTTACGATATTCCCTTATCTGCGTTGCTTAAGGCAGCTCCGAATGTGTTAATTTACGATGTTTCCTTATCTGCTAAGTTTCACAACATTTTCAGCATACCACAGTGGTTACATAGTTACACCCTGTTGCACCCACATCCCACATTACATTCCCTTAGTAGTTTTTCCACTAATGTGTGTATCTATACAATGAACAAACTTTAAACTTTGACTTTAACTTTCCCATAACATTCCCCCCTTTTCTTTTTGTTCATTGTAGCGGCCCAGTTCTCGTTCTGCTAGTTCGAGTTCGTCATCTCCAATCACTTGGTATCGTTGTCGCAGTATCAGGAGATGGGCGGCCTCCAGTCGATTCTTGACAAGTCCTACTACTTTATTGAAAATACATGGTCCAAAGGTTAGGGTTACAATAAAGAGGATTAATGGCCCCACAATCGTGGAAAGGTTCGTGGCTCCTGAGATTCGCCCTAACAGTTCCAGTATTACAAAATATGGCAAACATCATTATATAGAGGTAACGCACACGGGGGGGTCCAGTAGCAGGGGCCCTGTCCTTTTGATACAATTTATTAATTTCCCCAGGGTTCCCGTTCCTATCAGGGGGAGACATGGGTTCCACCGTATTATCCCTCTGTCTGCCTCCGCCAACTAGGTTGCATCTAGCTGCGGGGTAATCCATCTTCTCGACAGCAAGGATATTCTTCAGGATCCCTCTCAACCCCTCTCGTCCAATTAGGATCTGGCTTCCAGGCTTTCCCCTTCTGGGGTGGGACATCACACCGTACATCTTTTGTTTCTTTTCGGCACTTTACCTCAAGGATGTCGGTGTCAAAAGTGCCTGATGGTTCGTAAACCAATTTGCAGTAGTAGTCTGGATTTATTCCCTGGAAATAGGTTCGCCACCACTCCACAGATCCTAATGGAACCCTTTTGATAGCAATCCAATAGGTTGTCAATTTCCGCTGTTTTTCCCAGCAGGGCTTACACACTTTGTGTGGGGCTCTTCCCTTTCTACAATGGACCCACCAGTGTTCGTTACAAATTTTACAGCAGAACTTTACAAAGGGATAACAACCGCAGTCCAGCCAACTGCAGGCCACTCTAATATTCTCATGGGCTTCTTTACGATCCTTGTTATATAATTTTCCTTTATTATCCAAAAGTCTAATACCTCTATAATACGGTTGCTTACTTAAGTTCTCTAAATACGCACAGTACCCCGGGGCTTCTGAGTGTCCTATTAGAGTCTTTTGTAGGAGCCAATCATCCCCGACCCAAATGTCATTGTGGTCCCAAATTTTTCCAAAGGTATGCACCACCCCAAACCCATACTTTGAGTCCGTGTATATAGTGTCTATTTTTCCCTCCAATATTTTTAAGGCCCGAAATATTGCATATAATTCACAGGCTTGTGCTGACCAAGAACAGTCAAGTGGTCCTGATTCTCCTTTGCTTTACCGGTAAAATTGGGGTATTAAATGGTGACATACAGGGCTCCAGCAACCCCTGAGCCACCAATCTTTCTATTTCAGGTTTAAGGCCCCTGCGGCCTTCCAGGGAGAGGGGATACTGTTTTATTCTTACCGGGACCTCAGGATTCTTGATTTGTACTACAAAGGGGGTAATGTTTAATTTCCCAACTTTCCCAGGCTGATACCAAACCTCGGGATTAATTTTGCTTTCATCCTCCATTCTGAGAGGGCATAATCGAATTGCAATCTCATTTTCTACTACCTCAATTTTTATTCCTAATTCAATGATAAGGTCCCCGCCCCAATAGGTTAAATTCAGCCTCGGGAACCCATAAAAAATCGCCAGTAGTTATTTTTGATTCTGATTCTACTATGACCTCTTTAATAATTTTAACTTTAAAAGGTTCTCCTTTCGCCCCAATTACCGAGGTCGTATCCTTTGATAATTTACATTCGTGAGGTATTTGCAGGAGTGTCGATCTTTCTGCTCCTGTGTCTACGAGAAAGGTTACTTCCTCACGGTGGGGACCTATTTTCAATTTTATCAAGGGCTCCTTTTGATTATTCGAGGTCCCCAATAAATAGAGCCCCTGACTTCCCTATTCCGCCAGAAATTCCTTCTCATCCCTCATTCGGACCCGACATTCCCTCTTAAAATGCCCCTTCTTTCCACAATAGAAACACTTCCCTTGTTCCCCTTGTCTGTCTCCTTTCCCCTCACTCTTTTCCGCTTTCCAATCCCTTCTGCGCTCCCTTCCTTGCCAACCATCCCGATCTCCCTTTCCTTGTATCGCTGCTACCATCATTTGCACTTGCCGTTTTCTATCTTCCTCTTCCCTTCGTACATATACCTTATGGGCTTCCCTCACTAAATCATCTAAACCCATATGCTGCCAGTCTTCCAACTTCTGTAACTTTTTCCTAATGTCATCCCACGATTGAGACACAAATTGTACTTTTAACAAGGCCTGCCCCACCTGATCATTTGGATCCACTCCAGAATACAACTGAAAATTTTTACGTAACCTTTCAAGCCAATCTGTGGGGCTTTCATCTTTCTTTTGTCTCTCATTAAATGCCTTGTTGAAATTTTGGGACCGAGGGACGGACTCTCTGATTCCTTGAATTAAAATAATCCTTAGGTCCTGCATGTGAACCCGATGAGCGGGGTTTTGGTGGTCCCAATTCGGGTTCTGGAGTGGCCATTTAATATCAGCTGCAGGACCCTGGGCATGTTGGTTATCCCAGATTCGCATGCCCTCCCTCCTGATCATATTTTTCTCTTCAGGAGTGAAAAGAATCCCCACAATTGATTGTCATTCTTCCCAGGTATACAAACTAGGTCCCAGGAATTGGTCTACCCTTTTAGCTACCCCCAGGGGATCTTCTACCAAATGTCCCATTTCCTTCTTAAATTCTCTCACCTCTCCTGAACTAAGAGGGACGGAAACAAAGGCGATACCTGGTTGTGGTCCCCCCACTGGCATTTCCCTTAAGGGATAGAGACCCTGCCTTTGTCTGGCCCGCCCTCTAGTCATTGGTCCGGTATCCCCGTCCGAGTCCTCGGACAAATCGCTAGGTGGCGCGCTTGGACCAGGAGCCGGACCGGCTGCCGGCGGGAGCACATATGGTGGTGGTGGTAAAACTTCTTCTGGTGACCTCTTTTTCTTTTGGGACTTGTCCTCCGGGAGTCGGATTGTTTCCGTCTTTAACTTATAAATTGAAACTCCCGGAGTATCTAGCCATACAGCTGCATAAGCAACTTCCTCGGGGTTCACTGGACTTTTGTCATTTACCCACAAGTTTAACTTCTGCTTTACCCAATCTTTCGATGACCCAAAGATTGGCCAGTATACTTGTCTATCAATTTCTCTTCCTCCCCATACTTCAACACAATAATGGATCATTTTTACTTTTTTTCTTATTCCTAGCGCTAGGATGCTGGTTCCAATTATTTAACATGACCCCCAGGGGACTATCGGGAGGTATGGGGGACAACTTAATCTTCCCGGGGTTCCCACCAGCTATCTTATATCATCTGGAGCGCCTTCTTTCACGCAGGATCATTCGCTTCCCCTTTTTCGTGGCCCAAGCCCTCGCGGGTCTGTGGGAACCGCACTACCGAAGGGTCCGCACTCGCTTGGGTTAGTGCCGGCTACCGGCCCCCCTCTCATTCACACACCACACAGTCGCGCTTCCAGGATCCCCACCCCACCCGACCCGAACGGATTCCGCAATATACTTACGCGTCCCACACGTCTTCGTCCGGACTAAGGGGTGTTGCAGGCCTGATGTCTTGTTTTTCCTTTGCTTTTTATGAATCTCTCCGGGTTCGTCGGTAAGGGTTAGCCGGACAGAGAAAGCTCCCGAGGCCACCGAAAAGGTGGGGCGCCTCCCCGAGAACTCCCTACGCCGCGGAGTCCCTTATCCGAGTCACGGCACCAAATTGTTATGAATAAGCCAACACGGCAAATCAGGTTTACAAATTTATTGGAGAGACAAAAGCAAAGTACAGCGCTGGACGGCAGGGGAGTCACCGCTCCTACAACTGCCGTGCCGTATAGCCCCTAGTCCCTCATATTTATAGTCCTTTTTACTTCCTTTATGGCATCAGCTTTTCTTCTTTTCTGCGTAGGTGCGTTTTGTTGCTCTGAATGTGCTGATTTACGATATTCCCTTATCTGCGTTGCTTAAGGCAGCTCCGAATGTGTTAATTTACGATGTTTCCTTATCTGCTAAGTTTCACAACATTTTCAGCATACCACAGTGGTTACATAGTTACACCCTGTTGCACCCACATCCCACATTACATTCCCTTAGTAGTTTTTCCACTAATGTGTGTATCTATACAATGAACAAACTTTAAACTTTGACTTTAACTTTCCCATAACAACCACATACTACGCTACCAGTCTTCTTCAGCACCCGGCACTGAGAAATACTCAAGTTTAACTTGCTGCCTTCACATGAATTTCAGTTCTCCTTTAGTCTGAATAGATGTAGTACAGTCAGAGTCAAGCGTGACTCAGCCACAACTACCATCTCACCTTATTAGTGTACTTTAAAGTGGGATGTCTTAAATCAAGCAAAACACCATGTGCTGGAACCACTATGTAGTGAAGTGAGCAGGGAACTGTTTATACCTGTTGCGGTAGACATAGTTACTATGAGGTAATTTTATTGCCCAAGAGAGAAAGAAGATTTCACCTATTACATACATTTCCATATGGGACATCTCGTGGTAAAAGTCTTTAAATGTTGAATTAATAATTTAAATATCTTTGAGTCATAATCACGTGTCGTGTCAGAGCAATGCAACAGGGTGTTTCAATTATCTATTTTCAGTAGTGGCTGAGTAATGTTCACCCATATAGCCCTCAAATCTGTATAGTTAATAAACATCTTGGTTTTATGGTAATTTTGCTTACCAAATTTTTTTTGGGGGGGAGGGAAAGTGTTCTGAATTTATAGAGTCTCTACATCTTTTAGTTTTACTAAAAAACGAAAACCAAAACCAAGGATATCATTACAGATACCTTAACCCATCAGCCTTTGAGTCTTTGTGTCTTATTTTTAAAAATGGGGTGAACAGGTCATCCTTAGGCACAATAAAAATAAGTGCAGAATGTACAGCGTAAACCAGAAAACCCTGATACTTTCTATGGCATTAATTTGTTTCCTCCAAAGGTGACTCAGTTCTGTCTTAAGCAGTTCTTCCTGGCCATAAGCAAAAGGTTCTGATTTTTATCAAATTTGTGAAGTTGCCTAATGTATTCTATAGGTAAGCTTGTTTGTTCAGACATGATTAGATCTGCTATTTGTAGTGAGGAATGGAGATACTAGTGGATTGCCAGTTTAAGGCATCTGCAGATGAAGTTGTCCACTGGTATTTTTATTTTTGAGAGACATTTACATAGTTGAGCTTTGTTACAGTCTTTGTTCTAAAGGACATTTAAGCATATATGCATAATCTTCCGTAAACAGTTTGATTTTCTGCTACATGTAGTTTAAACTCTGTGTAGGGCTGCATAAGCAAATAAACCTGAGTTTGTGTGAAACTGGTTTAGCAGAATTTTGGTTTTGCAGTCATTATGGTACTGTATTCTGTGATAATACATTTGCTTAAATACATTATTTAAGGAAAGCATAATTATTAGCATCATTCATATTTGTATTTGATATTCATTCATATAAATTTTTATCTATATTTGTGTATATATATGAATATATATATTTATGAATATATCTATGAAGGAAGCTCATCTGCTTCCAGAGAAAAGGAATTCCTTCTTCTTGAAAGAAGCAGTAATTTGCATCAGTCAAATGCATGTGAAACATAGGTGATGTTTACTGAGTGTTGCGACCAGTGTGGAGGCTCTAAGGCAAACCGTCCCAGCGCTTTGTCAGGATGTGTGAGAGTCGCGCCTTCCTTCCTGGAAGCTTTAAAAATTTAAAGGGACCGAGGGTCACAGGCTGAGCCTGCCTCTCTCAGAGGATCGGAGGCTGTGGCTCCGAATCTTGGAGTGAACTCTTAGGTGCTGCTTCTCACCATGCCCACAAGAACCACGCTTTGCACACAGATTTAAGGTTCTTGAATTAAATGGTTTATTTGGGGGGTGCCAATTACAATTAGAGGGCAAGGGTTCAGGAGGAGTAAATAAGGAATATGGAACCACGCACATACGCTATGAATAACAGTATATCTATGGTACACTATAGTAAAGAATGGGGAGGAGGAAAGGAGGGTGAGAGTGACCAATGTGTGGCGTTAAATTCCCTTAGAGGGTCTTGCTATGAGTGTGATTCTGGGGGATGGGAGCAGCAGGAAAGGAAGCAGGGCTTAGCACGTGCCTATCCTTGAGATGGTCTGAGGGCTGGTGCTTCAGGCGGGCGACTTTCCTCACTAGCACGGTGTTATTCTCATGTGCTGTGAGTGAAAGGCGTCCAGTGACTGCTGAATTCTGGAGAGACCTCCTCAGTTTCACTTGTAGTGACCCATTGATCTTCCCACTCTTGTAGCAGTAAATCTACAAGAAAAGGGAACCTGGTCACAGCAGGTAGCTCCCAGTAAGCACAGCAGAATCCACAGACAGCCAATGGTTAACTCCAGCAGATGACACTCTTCGCCCTCAGGCAGGCAGCCAGCAGCACTTCTCCACAGAGCCAGCAAGCAGCACCTCCACTAACACACAGCAAACCCACAAAAGACCAGCCAGCACCTTCTTCTCTGATACCAACTCCACCCACAAACCGCCAGCCAGCAGCTGCTTCTTCTCCACTAACAGCCAGCAACCAGCCCACAAAGGTCCAGCAGAAGGGGCTCCCAGTGTCTGCCTTTTATGTATCAAGCAGTTGGGGTCTGTCAGAGTTAGTTCTTGATCTGCATATGTAGCAGGGCTTTAGTCCAATCCCATGGCTACTTTTCTTGCAGTGGCTGACGGGTTTGAGCGGTCCAGGCGCACATGGGAACAGTGTATCTTCTTTCCCCCCTGGTCTGCTATCCACCAACTTCAGTGTTTGTCCTTGAAGCTCAGTCCTTCAAAGACAGCAGGCAGAGGCAGAGGGAACACTGGAGCTGGCATTTTGAGTTCCAAGCTCCAGATGTGGTTCTATTGCTCCCATTTTATTTAGTGTCCAACTCATTGTCCCCATAAAGCCATCATGTTATCTTGTGGGAAAGGGGATGCCATTTTCTGCAACTGAGATAAACAGAATCCAGACTTACCCACATACAGGTATGAAAAGGTTATTTCTCAGTTGTATGAGCCAATGGGTAATTATTCCCAGCTCTTTTTTTTTTTTTTTGCTATATGAGGTTTTAAGTAGAAGTTCTATCACAAACCACTTTTGCTTTTTCCTCTTGCAGAGAACATTGTGCTTGCAGCAGTTCAGTGTGTGATTCTTTTCTTTTTTGCAGATGATCTGAAGATTGAGAGCTGAGAAGAGACTGATAATGTATTTCTTTATACAACGTTTTTTCTAAAAGTCTGGTTTTCAGACCTTCTGAAGGCAATGAATTATCATAATTGAGAACTATTCCATGAGATGTTTTATTCTGAAGAGATAATTGTTATTATCTTTATAATATATTGTTGCATTTTGATTTCAAAATCAAATTTTGATTGCACATCACTAAATTTCCTGGGAGTGTTCTATCTAATAAATAAATGCATATATACATTTGTGCAGCGGTGTGTTTGATAGCCATGCATGTCTTTGTTAATGAAAAATACAAAATACAACTTTCATTTCTACTTATGAGATTTTATTAGAAAGGTTGTGACATGTATATAACAATATTATCTTTCCTCCTTTGCTCACAATCTACTTTTTCATGAACTTAGCTAGAACCTGGCCACCAGTATCCCAGTATCCCAGTACAGTGTGCTGGGGGTTGCAGCCTGCCTGACTGCTGAGCCCTGACTCAGTGAAGGACCCAAATAGGCACTAGGTCTTCTGCCCGGGGCTATCTGCTGAACTGGTTGTTTGATTGAAGGTTAAGACTTGCACAAGTCCTCTGCTGGATCAGAACATCAGCACCAGTCTGCTCAGCTGTGTCTGATTCCTGATCCTGCAAAGAGTCAAACCATACAGCAAACAATCTTACTCTCTGGTTAAGATGTGTAACTGAGTGATGAAAGGTGGCAGTCCCTCCTGAAGGCTTGGTGTGGATAAAAGGGAAGGGGTGCAAAAGTTTGCCCTCGGAGTTACTGGATTGTGAAACCTTATAGTAATGGCTAGCTGGGGGGAGGGTAATACAGCTGGTTTGTGTTGGAAAGAATAATAAAAAATAATTACAAGTTTTTGCTTGTCTACTCTTTAACTACTCTGTCTCCTGAATTTTCTACTTACTAACTAAGAAGATGGTTAGTTTTTCGTTTCTTGCACTCTAGTGTTAGAATAAGAAGACGTTATAAAAAAAAATATGGTTCTCTTTTAAATTTTATTTTGGACTGGGAAGAGGTATTCTAGCAAAGAAAACTGAATAGATTTTCCCACTGACATGAGCTGAAAGGACAAATGATTTCTCAGAGGCTATACTAACCATGTAACATTCAACAAGAAAAGTTATATGGATACAATCTTGAATGTACAATGGCTGTCTTATGGCATAGGGCTTACTTGAACTCATCTGAATGTTTAAGTTAATGCACAGATTGGCCCAGATTTTATTCTTCTTTACAGAGTTGCCAGTCTAAGTGGATGTACCCTCCTGAGGGAGCAGTAACCATTTATTGCTTTATTATCTGATATTTTTACTTATTTTGAAACAATAATAAACAACCCATGGATACTGGGCATTCTGCATAGTCCTGTTGCTCTGTATAGGATTGCTGTGAGCACATTTCATGGAGTCTTTGCAAATCTTACCTAGATGTATTTTTTTCTTAAAAATGTTAAGCCTGTGTCGTACTTTCTTTACCATAAATGTAATCAAAGCAATACTGGTAAGTTTTTTCAAGAGCAGTTTCTGTGTATGTATGTTGTTCATGCAGGACTGTGCACTGGCTGTAATCTTTCCACAGTCCAGTTGTTTTCAAATGCAATTCATGTTTTATAGAGACCTTCTCAAAAACAGTGTTAAATTGCTCAGGTTTTGAAGAAAACTAAGTTCTGTTTCAAGTTTTATGTAGAATATCTGCAATGTATGTATAGACAAATACTTCATTCTTACTTTTCTGGTATATTTTGTTATCTTAAATCTCTCCCTTGAGAGGTTTTAAAAAAAAGCTCTTTTTAATAAAAAGCTTTTCCTAGCATCCTCAAAGAAGAGCCTGCTACTGACTAAGCCTTATAACATTCCTGAAGCCTTGAACACAACTTTTTATTCACATCCGGTGTTTCAAGGATATGCAGGCAAGTTAGAATGACTATTGACTTGAAGTGTATATTCCAATAGGAACTCTATTACTTGAGATCTGAGGAAGTGCCAAGCACCCTGCACCAGTTGGAGTCACTGCCAACCATAGAGACCTACCTAGTGCTTGTGAAATGCTGTTCCAAAGTTGGGTAGGGTTAGTACCCAAACTCAGAGACTGTGTCAAAAATTAGTGACCCAATATTTATCTGTGGTTGGTTGCTATTACAAGATATTAAATGACAGGTTCTTTGGGAAGATTTTATTTCTTGCTTGATGTTATAGGTGAAATATCCATTCAAGCCCTCTTTTATTCTTTTTCAGTCAAGTTAAACTGTAGGGAATAAAATTATTTGGTAAAATGTTTATTGCTACAAGGTACATGAATAATGGGGATATTATATACAATATAGTGGAAAAGTTGTTTGCTGAAATGTCATCAATATCAGGGTAAAAGGAGAGTTAAGCCCAGGAGGATTCATGGGTTTTGCTTTGTTTTTCTAGTGTCTCTTGGTTGTGACCTGTAATAACCCCTCTGCCGAGCTTGCCACTGGAATTCCAGCTGCACTGGAATGCGGCAGCTTCTCCTCAGGGAGTGATGCAGCAGTGATGATTAATTTTCATTTGCAGCTTAACTCAGGAGTTGGGAACAGGTTTTCCAAAATACATACCTTCATTCAGTGTAAGTTGCATTTGGTAAAAATTCCGACAAGTACTTTCTTTGCAGTCTTTCCTAGCTCTTTTAATCCCAAAACACAGCAGAACCCAGGAGTCTGATTTTTAAAGTTATCCTTCTCACTGTCTGGGCTGTGAGATCTGTTTTTTATTGAGCAATAAGCAATTTCATCTATCTATGTAGGTTCAGGCTGTTTTGTGCTCCTTATTTTACAGTACAAGATAGATAATTTTGTTCTAAAAATTTATTATTGGTGAAAGCAACACATCTGTGAAGAGAAGATTTTGGTGTGCTTGCATTTATTTGATGAGCAATGTATGACTGAACAACTCTGCTGTTGTCACTGAGACTCCTCAGTAATACACATACAGTGCTGGTGTTCTTGGTGGCCAGTGCTAAGTTGTTGATACTGATTTATTTTCGTGTGTATGTTTCAATGCTGAATGGTTTGCCCTTTTAAATGACAAAATCCATAGTGTTTTCTTCTGAAAGGGGAAAATAAAGGTGGTCCAAGAATTTTCAGGAACAATATGTGTGTGTATAAATATATAGAAAAGTATATACAAATTAACTGCATTAATTTAGTACAGATCATATATAGTATATACTATAAATCCATATAAATGGGTAGGATGATTTAAAAACTATAGTGTTTCCAGTAATGGTTCGAGAAGTTCAGTTCAGATTTACAGTTATGATACAGATTTAGAGCAGTTAAAGGTTTTTTTCAGTTTCGAAGAGAAGTGACAGAATATATATTCTGATTAACAAAGACAGAAAACGTTTGTTGACTATAAGCAACAATGATAAAAGGAGCAAAGCTATTCTTATATGTGCAAAATTCAAGTTTCAATTACAGTAATTCTATCAAGGGGTGAAAAAACTTCCAGATTCATCATAAAAAAAAAAAAAAAGAGGATAAAGCCCCACAAAGGTTCTCAGCCAAATGCTTTTATACTTTTTTCCAAGCCAGATGATGGCTGGTATCTACTTTGTGGCTCTGCAGTGCCTGCCTTCCCCCTCACTTCCTGAGCAGAACCCCTGCAGAGCCAGTGGACGTGCTGAGCACAGAGTGAAAACAGGCTGTGCAGAAATCGTCTGCTGCACAGATCAGAGAGGAAAGAGCTGCTTAAACATGACAGCAGAGTAGCAAGGACTCGTCTAGAAGTGCCAAAATTTGTGCCAAAATTTATGCCAGTAATTCATGGGCTAGCAAGGGTGCAACTTTACCTCTGAATTAGGGAGAGAGATGTGAGACACTCCTGTTTGCTGCTCAGTTTCTGTAATTTCAATAGTGACAAGAATTTTTATATTTTATTTTAACCCCCCCTATTTTCTAGGTTGAATTCCAGCAAATAATACAAGACTGCACTACTTCTCTTTGTATCCCTTCTTAGAAAGGCTTTCTAACCACAGCTTGAAATGAGATCTCTCTCCTACACTGATTACACTTCCAAGAGTGCTTCCACCCCCAGTTACAGAAAAAGAGCCCCACCTCTGGGAATTTCACAGTTTCAAGGATAGACTCAGGAGACAAGGTGGTTTGGCAGATGCTTGGGAAGTTGTTAAATTAGGAAAGTTTTTGAAATCTAGGAAATACAATGACAGTGATAGTTTTTTCCTTTTTTAAAAAAAATTATTTTAAACAGATTTATTTATTGAGACATAATTGCTCTTTTATTTGTAGCTAGATTTAAAGGTCAGGAAAACTGTTTCCTTTTTAAATAGAACAGAGGCACTTGAATACTACTAATGTTATAACCTACAGTTATCCAATTATACGTTTCATTGAGGGATTGGCTGGAATCCAGGTGCAGTGGTTAGAATAAAAGGCTCCCTGTCATTTAAGTCTGTGTGAAATAATTCACTGCTTGCAATTGAATCTGCAGTACCTTATCTATTATGCTTAAAAAAAAAGCAAACTGTAATTCTCACAAGTTTGTATTAATTTCTGGAGTGCTAAAGGACACAAACTATTTTGATTTACAGACAGGTATTTTGCATTTACAACTTTTTTCCCACTTAAAAATTTGCTGCCTTCTTGTAGGAATGTTGTTCTGTGCCATTATTTTCCTATTGTGTGATTTGTGTATTTGGCATGCATAGTTTTGGTGGGAAGGGTATTGCCAGAGGCATTCTACCCTAACTTTACAATAGCACTAAAATGGGTCTCTTCCATACACATTTTGTGAGTGGAGTCATCAAGGGAGACTGACACAGCATCTAAGCAGCACTAAGTTTAGCTCTTGCATGTGCTGCCTAGGCTAGCAGTTCTTGAATTTGAAAGGACAAACGATGGCTGGGCTTCTTGAGATTTGTCTACATTTGAAAATTCAAGTTTCTCTGTGATACTTGCCTGATTTTGTGGATTTCCTGTGGAAGATTTTATCTTTAAGACTTTTGCTTGCCAAACACTTTTCTCTAATGAGTTCTCTGCCTCTTGTCATAACTCTGCTTAAATATGAGAGCTAGAAAGCCCCTTGTGGTTATATTAAGATACTGTCTTCTATAATCTCAGCAATCCTTTCCCAAATGAATTTATGCTGAAAAATCAACAAATTACCATAATAAAGACTTCACTTCAAAATCGTGGCAATATCAGTAAAAAAGTGCACATGGCGTGGCTCTTGTTACAGTTATCTTGGTCTTTATCTCCACAGGTTATCAATATCTGCAGGTTAAACTACTACAGCTCTGGAACATAGGTTTGATGGAGATGACCACTTGAAAACTTAAGCTACTGTATTTGCATGGGCTCTGAGAAGAACGTGCTATGATAAGGAAACATTGTACTCTCTGCAGTAACGAGAAACTCAAAGATTATTTATGCAAAATGTTGGCCAAGTACCCAGTAGCATGAGAAGTGGCATGCAGTACTTGGGACGCTTATGTATCCCACTGAGGAGGCTCCAGGGAGCTGGGAACAGCATATTTCCCATATTCTTCACGTATGGAATTTCTGCCCTGTGGAGTGTGGCCATTTTCCATGCTCTTCCTGTTTGGTTTGTCTTTGCAAGTTGTTTCTTTGGGCAAGTACAGGCATGATTTACCTCATCTATAGCTCTTCCTTGTGCCCTGTTGTATTCCCATTCCCCAAGCAACAAGTGGGTGAACTTAAGCTATGGGTTAACTCAAGGCATATGGCTTGCCTTTATTATTCCAAGGTGTCAATCATCCCTAGTTCAGATACTACACTGACAAAAGCTACATAACTGCATGCAATAAATTAGCATGAAAGTTTGGCTTGGGCTCAGACAAAGGCATTGGAATGGGCTGTCAAGGCTGTCTTCCTCCACATCAGCAACAGGGCTCCTTTTTAAACTTATATCTACGTATATCCATACATAGGTATCTGTTCATACAGCTAATGGGCTTTCTAAATCCAGAATACCTCATACTTCCTTCAAGTACAGTAAAGAGCTTTCTCCAGGTAGAAGTGGTAGCTCTGGCTCTTGGAAGGCAAGAAGAGAGTTTGAGGCTGGGACTGCAGCACATTTGGTACAGCAGGCCCAGATAAGATCAGATGAGTTACACTGATGCTGCTCTCCCACAAGAGGCTACCGTGTCTCACTCCAGAGAAGTGAAGCAGACAATCCTGTAACTAGTGAGGACAGAAATTCAGCAGCTACTCATATTTTGAAGCAACAGGTTAGGAGTTCTTTGTCTTTTTTCTCCTTGTTCTCAGTGAGATAAAATAAAATACACAGGACTGTCCTAAAAAGTTCAGTGACAGAAAAATAGGAAAAAACCCTAAAGAAAACAGCACTCATCATTCTCAGGAAAAGAAGATGCAAAAATTAATCTTGTATAGCTGCAGGACCCCTTAAATACACTTGTTGTGGATATCTTGCACCTGGCTTTGCTAAAGGGCTCATGGGACAAACTGCTGCTCTTTGTAAAGACTGAGCAATTAGTCCTAATAACTCTTACTTTTAGCAGCATGTTCCAACAGTTGATGCAGTGCCACATCAACTTGTTGGTTGCACTGGCAGTCTTGGTTCAGAAGAGATACTAACAGATGCTTATGTGCCCCTGCAAATAGTGATCCTGCTGCCTTTTCACGTAAGAGACAGAAATAGGGGCCAGGCCTGGCTGGGGCCTATTGACATCTCCCAAAGAGGGTTTTGCCTTGAGGCTCCATTGAGGGCAGCATGGTTGTGTCTACACTTAACATAAGTCTTCAGTGAAGCCTTCAGAATCAAGTGTGCCAGCTGCCATGCGGCCTAACTGCAGACGTGCCTGCAAGGCAATAAGCTGTGATACATGGGGTGAAAGCTCAGGTGCATCTCTTCTTGTCATAGTTTTAATGTAAAGATTGTAGAAAGGTCTTGCTTTGAAGCCCATTTTGACATGAACAAGGGAGGTAGCATATGTTAGCATATCAGTTATGCATATCATTGATCAACAGAAGTCTTAATAAACATGAATAAAAACAGAGCACAAAGGTGTAAATATAAATGTCCTTGTTGGTTTATTGTTCTTTGTATGTAAGAAGCTTTATTGTACAACTTACAAACCTTTAAAATGGAAAATGGTTAAAAATGTTTACCAAAAAAGCATGTTCTTAGAAAATTATGCTAGCAAAAACATTGGGAGGAGGGAAGCAAAAAAAAAAAGTCCTCAGTTCAGTGTGCAAACATTTTATAAAAATAGAAATACTAACTCTACAGGTAGCATTTCATGATAAATTATTTAAATAGCATATCTACACAATTACGTGATTAACTATTACAATGGCAATGAGAAAAATAATTTATAAAAATACAAGCAATGGTATACAAGATGACAGGAAAAAATATAACACAACATTAGAAATTGTATTTGACATTTTTTTTCCAATGCCATTTCCTTACTGGGAATACATTTTCTGCAAAGAAATTTTGACTATGTACAGCATTAACTTTTTAGTACTACAGTAGCTTTAAAGTTTGTTAGACATTTGAACTCTACTTAATCCAAAGGTTTTTCTCAGTCACACAACAATGAGGTAATATTTGTACGTAAAACTTTCACTGTGTTAATTTATTTTCCTTTTTTGAAAAGACAAGGAAATACTATAGGGATGCTGCCCCTTCTATTGGGGAAAACAGTCTTCTGCTTATGTACATCAAGCCCTCTCCCTCTTTTGCAAGGAGCTCCTGAAATTCTGTCTAGTTTGTGACGAATTCCTTTTGTAGCTGCACGTTGCTGGTTGCAACAATTAGTGTGCAGCAGCACAAATACCCTGTTTGAATGGTTCCTGACTGCAGTCATTGTGCCTCTCTGCAGCCTCCTCAGGGCCAGTATTCTGGTTTTGTGTCAGGCCCACTGAGCAGTGGTCAAGCACTGCAGACATGTCCAGCACTTAATAACTGCTAAGATGGGAAATGGCATTCCCACATCTCTAGCACTATGGATGGGACACAGGAACTGCTCTAAACCAACTAAAGGGACTTGAGTTTTAGCACTGCAGAACAGTTGCCTGCCAGGCTACCAACTGCCTTGCACAAAGAAAGGAAAAGCCAACACTGAGCTCAGACTGAGAAAAACAAACATCCCATTCCCCACCCCACCACTTTTCCCTGTGCCTCAAATCCTTTATGGGAAAATTGCTCTTTGTAACAAGTACATCACCACTATCTGCTCCAGACAAGATTTTTTTTTTTTCCACAACTAAACCCCCTCTAGTTTCAATGTAGAACAGAGTTAATAAATAATCTGTATTTACAATCTTACAGTCATGAAGACTTGTAACAATGATCAGGTGGATAGTCTTGACGCATTTCTTGTTGTTTTAATCAGTAATCCCTCAGCCATAACATCAAGGATAGACAAAAATAAATATTTTACTATTTCATTATTTTATCTACAGGCCCCTTCCCCTCCCTTCCCAAGAAGCAAGAGGGTTAAAGCCTCTATGGCATGTAGAAAAGGAATGTTTTTCATTACTATTGTTTTTGTGCCTTTTTAACCATAGAAAGTGAAGCACATGCTGGTTTCCTGAAAGGCAGCACAGTGCTAGTTGAGATGACGGTGCTGTCTGGCACCGTATCTGAAAGGAAGTATTTAAAGGTAAGAAAGATCTGCATCTAATCAGGAAAAAAACAGAATTCGATTGTAAATCCCAGTTCTCCCAAAGCTGGTGTGATCCAGTGTGCCAGTTTTTATCCTCTTTCCCCCTCCCACCATGGAAATCAGTTTTAGGATATCTGTTTTCCCCTTTTTAGTAGAGCAGCTGATCTAGCTCACCACAAATAGAGTAAAAGGCTATGTTTTCGTCTGAAAAATATGACACATAAAACAATAATCATTTCTCCAAGTTAAATGGATGTAAACCAAGGCAGTGCAGCCCTCATTAAAAAACTCCTCTCCCCCATACAGAAAAAACACTTGGAGTTCACCCTCCCACCCAAAACCCCTTTTCCCGACACAATGAAAGGTCTTCAGTTTAAGTAGTCCACAGCACATCCAAAGATGGTCTTTTTACAAAATGCTACTCCATGGGACCTCCAGTTAAGAGAGGCAGTGACACTGCACTGTGATAAACAGCAAACAAATGTCTTTCTTACTGAAAGAAGTGTGCTTTGTTCAGTGAAGACAATTCTCATTTGAAAGACACTTTTGTTTCCTTCCACTCAGCAGAGGTCAGATACCAAGTATGTTCTCACTTTCATTCTCTCAAAAGCATTCTCTTGAGGCAGGTCATGTGTTTCGAGTCCACATTTACGCAGAAAGAAGAAAGGAAGGAATAATATAATGGTCCCAGGATTTGTAAGGCTAAACGTTTCAGAAGGTGCAATACCAGCATTTTTAAATAGTCTCTGGATCCAATAACTTTGTGATTACGGATCTGTAAAAAGGAAAAAAAAAAGGTTAAATATTTTTGCATATTATCCATGATTATGTCAAGACATTATGCCTGGAGACCTTTGTAAGTAACATATTGGTAAAGAAAACTGAAAGCACTTAAGTACTTTGAGTTAGACTTCAGAATTTAGTCTATGAGACGATTCCGTGAGGAAGTTCTAACGATTAAGTAATTACAATTTAAGACTAGGGCACCTGGAACTACTCATATGCACCTATCTCTACTGAACTGCAAGAGTACAATGTATGGACAACCTTCTACTTTGCCTGCTTTTAAGCAAGTAAGTTTTCTGTGCGTCAGACACTACTCTCTTGCTTGCTGAAGTCAGTATTTTGCATTTTCACCTTGGGCTGTCAGCTGTGTTGATTTATTCTAGTCTGCATGTTAAAGGAGACTCACGGTATGTTTCATATCTAGATCTTAACATGGATTTCTGATACTTTGAAATAAGAGGACAGAAATATACTTAGATTTTACATATTCAAACTTCTAACTGTAAAGAGTTTATCAAGAAGGTATCCTGTTTCTGCCTGCAGAGCTCTTGAGATCAAGCCATGAAAAATTATGGGTGAACTTTCCCTCTTAGCTCTTATTTCTTGATCCAGTCTATTTTTCTTAGGGGCAGGTGTCTTGAATCAATTCCTTTAAATAGGATCTCTTAAATACAATGTCTTTCTTACCTCTGCATTCATATTTAAGGTCTGAAAAGAACACCATTTCTTGAGAGAAGACAAATAATCCTAGCCGACCTCCAGCATACGTTTTATCATAGATGGGTCCTGAGTCTGCCATGATTTTCTTCCCTTCATACATTACAACTCTACAAAGAAACAATAGGTCAGCCATCTCTGAAAAGATTCTGTTAGGTTCATCTTTACAGACGTCCACTTCCCTTGTGATAATTACATCAGATAAAAGGATGATGCTCACCTGATGAAACCAGTCTTTGGTCTATGGCTAAGACGCCACCTGTATGCAGTGAAATCTTTCCAGCCTATGTGACGAGGGTCATGCCACAAAGTTCTCACCTACAAAAGAATGCTTTTTTTTATTAACCAAAGGCCTGAGATAACATAGCTATTATTTTGACATGTCAAGTGCCTTGATCACCATCATTATGACTAGTAAAGGCTTAAAGTAAGTCATTAGGCTCAGTAATGGGGTCCTTTGAAATCAACTACATTTTAATTGACTTTAAAATATCTAAATAGGAAACTACTCCACAATTCCAGAAACAGTTGATCACATCTGATGCAAAGCCTCTCTGCAGCATGTCATCCTGTTAATTTTATGCAATATTTTGCATGACTGGGGATAATTAAAGTTACCGATCCTGCAAAGAAGACAGTGCCTTTCTAATCAGCGTGTGCAGACCCCTGTAAGCATCTACTTTGTTGGAAGAACAGCCTGCCTTACAGTGCAGAAGAGTAGATTATCAAAGTGTCCCTCTTACCTGGCCAGGAGTGTTTCCTGTGTGCCACAGAGCATTACGAAGGTGTTCTCCTGGACCAGTGGTGGAATTCACAACTTTGATGGAGAGACCTGAGTAGCCTTGAGCTTTGGTTGGTGTGGAGTCCCAGTAAGACTGGGTGATCTGCTTCCACATGACAACATAGAAACGACTGCTAGATTGGTAACCGAATACGAAGCCAGCATAATCATCATCCCTTTCTGTATTGATGAAGAAGGTGCCACTGAAGTCCACAGCATTGAATTCATCATAACCTAAGGGATTATTAAAGGAGAAAGTTATTGGTGCTGTTCTTTTGCAGTTCTTAAAGAACTCCTTCATAGTTTTTCAGGGTCTCCTCTCCCCCTTGCCTCTTCCCCCCAGCCAACCAACCAACAGTGTAATGTCTGTTACAGTTAAAATTTTCCCCTTACCAACTGCAAGGCCAGGGTCACAGTTGACTGTCTGAACCAGTTCTTTACCCTGGTGACGAACAACCCAGTTTGGATCATTCTGGGATGTTCCTTTGGGATCCAGAGGAATCATCTGAAATCTTCGGAAATCAGTCTCACTAATGCCCACATTTTCAGGGCAGATATCATCAATGTCTGGCACACTATCTTGGTCAAAGTCATCTTTGCAAGCATCTCCACGTCCATCACCTGCAGGACACAAGGAATTCCCCTGTTATATCATCACTGTTGCTTATTTGCTTCCGAGTCTTACAACTCGGAGTTGAAATCTTGATTGCAGATCTCTGACTCCCCAGGTATTGCTGGCAAACACACTACAGAAACCACAACAACTACTGTATAAATGCTCTTTCACTCTAGCCTGAAGGTGACTTAGGAATAAGTAGCCATTTTTACATTGCTCCTTAGTCCAGAGGACCACTATAACAATTGTACAAACATTCTTTTTGTTACTTGGAAGTTTTGTCCACTCTCAATAGTGGGGGAGGGAAGTATCAAACTATTGGACAGTACTCTGTTGCTATGATACTGGCCATCTTACCATCAGAATCAGCTTGATCTGGGTTGGCAACCAGTCTGCAGTTATCTTTGTCATCAGGGATACCATCATTGTCATCATCATGGTCACAGGCGTCACCTTTTCCATCCTTGTCATGGTCAGCTTGATTGGCATTGGGCACGTATGGGCAGTTATCAAGATTATTTTGATGGCCATCTTCATCTATGTCCTGGTTGTTGTCACACTGATCACCTATGAGGTCAGAATCAGTGTCTTCCTAAGAAAGGGAAAAAATAAAGAACATTTTTGAAAGACACTTTTTTAAAAGGCTGAAATAGGAGTCTTAATATCTAGAATTAATTGGGATTTCTGCTTGCTTTAGTAAGAGCTAACATAGATGTAGTGAGGTATTTGGCTTAAAGCAGCTTTTGGGCTGCTTTAGTGTTGCCCTGGTTTTAATCTGAATCCACAGCAGAAAAAAGCAGTGTGGTCATCAGCTTCTCTTCTTCTCCCTTCTGCCACGTGACTCTTTTGTCTCTAGTCTACCACACTGGACACAAGGTACTTAGCTCCCACCTTCTCTGGCAGCACCCTGGTTCCAAGGGGCAGATAAGGGTAACACTAATCTATACATAGCCAGTAGAGACTGTAACATTAAAACAGTCTGTGAAGTCTTGATTTTACAGCTTCCACACCATATAATAATTTTCTTTATCATCAAAGTCTATGACGTTCTTCATGCCCCCTGGCTCATCAGTCAAGACAATTATTCCCTTAGTGATCAAAGACTGCATGAACTACTGTGCTGGCTGATCACATATTTTAACCAGTCATTTGCTTAGTCAGCTTCTGAAATAAGAGAAAACAATCCAGTCATCCCTGAGGCTGCCTCAAGGTTTAGTCTAGTAGTCTTGTCCAACACTGGTGGATGACCCTGGTGTTAGCATGGACAGAAAGCATACCACCACAGTGTGAACAGCTACTCAGTCTGACATTTGAAAGGTAATATCCTGCTGTAAGGACTTGATTAGAAAAGTGCTGTAAAAACCTTTAGAGCCTTGTATTAAGATTTCAAAGCATTAAAAGAAACATTGCCTGTAAGTCATGGAGAAGAAAGTAGAAAAGATTTTCAGGCACTTTCCACACTAGGGTGGAGAAGTGGTAAAGCAAGTGACAAAGACTAAGAAAATTTATATTATCTGTTTAAATCCTGCAAGTAACACTGCTTTTAGGCTATACAACCATACTACACTAGATTCCACTGATTTGCAACAGCTTTTCTAACCCTTCAAACACTCCAGTTATGTCCCTGAAGCTATTAAACTTATGGCCTCGTACTTGACAGGATGGCATAGGCTTTATCTACTGCTTTCAAAAGTTTTCGAACCAGAAAGTTGTGGGAGAGGCTGGATTCCCTCCAGATTTATGAAGGAGAATTTTGAAAGTGTCAGAATACACCTTTCCCTTAGAGAAAAGCTGCTAGTGCTGCCTTCAACTTACTGGTAGACAAGTTATCATTTTAAATGCAGCTGTTTCAGAATTAAGGACAAAGACTAAAAAGCAACTTTATGTTTCAGTGAACACAGCACTACAGGCTACAAAGAAGGTAGTTCCTACCTACCTAGACTTCATACAAGCTCCCAGGAATTTCATATTCTTACTATGAGATCACCACAACTGACGAACCTAAGAAGTGTCTAGGAGAGTGTCTGTGACAGAGAGGAGTACCTGCAGTAGTCTCAGAGATCTCCACTGGAGTTACTTCTCAGAAAATACCTAGCAGCTGTTTGAACTGTGAGGGCATGTTATTTGATAGAGACACCATTTGGCAAATGGGTAAGAATGATTTGTGACAAGTCAAATTAAAGCTGTAACCTGTTCAAATATTTTCTACAGTATACATCATACTATAGATTTATAACATCAGTCTTCTATTTACATAATGCAAATCCCCTACCTGGTCAGGATTGTGTTCCAATGGACAGTTATCACACTGATCTCCAACACCATCCAAGTCTGTATCCCTCTGGTCTACATTGTAGACATATTGGCAGTTGTCTCTTTCATTAAGGACCCCTGTGAAATTACAGAGAGTTGATGAATGAAAGTCAAACATCTAAATGCAGCAAAAGAGCCACAAAAAAGCCATCACAAACTTGTAAATAAATCTCTGGAAGTATTTTGAACAGCATTTGAAAGGTTTGAAACTTGACTCATCACTAGCTCTGCCACACGCTTCTGTTCCTACTGCTTGTGAGAGCAGAGCTAGAACTTAATTGTGCCAAAACGCATATATTTCAAAGTGAATTTCCATTAGCTATAACTGTTACTTTCAGTACTCTTTATGTCCTGAAACCACCTGAGAAGAACTTCTGTCTGTTCAGGGATGAAATTCTGCTAGGAAATCAGTGGTACACCGTGAGTACCGTGACTAGAAAACCATCTAAGGGAGCAATTAAGAGGCCACCTACCATCTCCATCAATATCCACTGCACATGCATCTCCTTCTCCATTGTTGTCAGTGTCAGTTTGATCAGGGTTGTGATTGTAGGGGCAGTTATCACAGCGGTCACCAACATCATCCCTGTCATAGTCATACTGCTGTGGGTTGTAGATGAATGGACAGTTGTCCTGCAAGAACAAGAAAGAAGTTAACTTTAAAAAGAGTCAAATGAAAGCTTTAACCAAATTCTGCTTATGCTTTCTGACATTCGGGATATATAGTGCTTGTCTTGAACAATCCAAGAGGTATGCAGTGTACTTTGGCACTCAGGATGTCTGGTGTTTGTGCTGAGACATCTAAGAGGTAAACAGGACTTGTTGCTGGGCTAAAGAGATGTTTCAGCAACCCACCAAGCCGTTTTACTGCCCTGAGAACTGGGGAGTTTGGTGTGGGGCATGCTAAGACTGAAGACAAAGGAGCTCTACAGCTGGCGCTGGGAGCAGAATATTCAGTGATAACCAGGCCTTGAGATTTCATGAAAACCACTGACTTAGCAGGATGTGTATAAATGCTGCAGGCACCTGAGAAAAAATAGAGGGTGCCAGTCTCAAGTTGCCTCCTAGGCCCGAACCTCTACTGCAATAAACTAATCCTGTGATGCCGAGTTGTCTCAACCTCCTGTTTACTGTTGCTGGCCAGGTCAGTGGCTTATCTTGTTAATTAGCCAAACAGAGACTATCTGCAGGACCTAGTCCTGGCACCATACCCCCCCTCCTATCTCTAAGGCATGAGAAGACAGAGGACAGGGAGAAAGGGGAGGAGTGGGCAAGAACTGTATAAAACTCTGGGACACTATGGGTGCAGTGAAGCACTTCCCCCCTGAAGCACTTCCCCACCAACAACGTTGCTGGACCACAGTGGCAACTATTAACTTACTAATCTCTGTATTTCTGCTTTCTTTTCTGCCTCTGTCTTCCTCTCTGTCCTATCCGCTCTAGGGACTTTGCTGTGTAACTCCAATAAACTTCAGTGTGCATGTGACATCTGACCTCGTTTGTGTCTTAATTTCACCTTTTGGGATCACCTTTAAACCTTTTCACAGGTCCTGCTGGACAAACGGGTGCAGCTGCTGTGTGGCTTGTACCAGGAGAGGGAAGGCAGAGTCCAGCCGCCCCAGCCTCCCCCTGCGGTGAGGAGTGTCAGAAAGCAAGGGGGTTCTGCCCCATCTCTCGTGAGACCGCACACCCGCCCCAGTGTCTGTTTGTGCACCTTTGCTTTGTTCTGGTGAGATCATAAAAAATTGCCACATATCCAACTACCAGAATGTGACATGCTTGTACTGCTATATGAAAGAAGAAATGAAGGCAGGGAAACAGTTAAACCTGGAATGCTTTTACCTCAAAACCCTATTGCCTGCGTGAATGTAGGAACGGCTGATTAAAAAAATAAAAAAAGATTTACTTCCAAAGCTCAACCAGCTGCAGAAAGTTTGTCTGCATAGTTATGCATATCTAAAGGTTTCTAGGATAGCTGTCAGTGCCAGCAATTTCCTACGGTCCTCTCTTAAGATTAAGGTCAGAAGCTAGACCCCAGTCCCAAAGGCTGTTCTTTTGTGTTGTCTTACCCTGTCATCAGGAATACCATCATCATCATCATCATTGTCACAGGCATCACCAATCCCATCCTTATCATAGTCTTCCTGTCCAGAGTTGGGCAGATTTGGGCAGTTATCCTAGAAAGGACAAAAGTACACAGATCTGTTTACTTCTGGAATGATTACAATAGGGTCTTTAGCAGGTAAGATCTAATAATTAGGCAAAATCATACTTCAATCAGGTAGGTGTTATCTCACTGTAGTTCTCTCAATTTTAGCTAGTCATTACTGTGAGGATAAGTATTTGATAGCCATAGATGAAATCATTTTTAAAACAAAGATTTGGCTACTTTTTAGAATCTTACCCTCTTTTGCTTCCCCTGGAGATACTGCCAGAGCAAAGCTGGTATAGGCATAGCCTAAACTAGATTCTTCCTAGCACTTTTATAACAAAAGTGCATAATTGTGTCAGGCTTAATTTTTTTCCCATATTGCAGGAATATCTAAAGCAACAGCAAGAGCCTCCTAGCAATACCTTGACGATGGTATCCCTGCACAGAGGGGTATTCTACCAGTTTTATTTGCAGAGAGAATGGTTTCATAGCTCTAATTCGATAGAGGCGTGCTTTATACATCAAGCCTAACATATTTTGTCTATTTCTCAGATACAGGTTGTCATAAGGGTAGATGTGAAAACAGGACAAACTTACTTTTTTACAGTGGTAAGTGGCATTGGCAACACAAACCAGGTTCTCATTTGGCCATCCATCCAAGTCAGTATCTTCTCCGCAGATGATGCCATTGCCAGCATAGCCTGGTTTACATTCACAGCGATACATGGGGTCACTGAAGTGGCCAAGGTAATTGCATTTGGCATTCTTGTTGCAATCATGTGTTCCATCTGTGCATGGATTACGTGGCTTGCAGACCTAGAAGACCACACAAAAATTAAATGTGCTGTAAGTATATTTTTATCCCTCATTTTTGCCCAGAGAGTCAAACAAAACCTGTAGAGTACATGCTTGTTTTGATCAGACATCCTTCAGTGGGGAAAAAAAAATAAATAGAAAAGCCTCATACATTACTTTCTTCCACTCCCCAACTCCAGTAACTATCTTAGCACTAATTATTATTTTTCTTGTTCAAACCTCATTTATTTTTCAAATGGAACCAAATACTAAAATATCTAAGGCATGTATTCTTGGATCATAAATTAATACAGATTAAGTTACCCTCCTAGAATGACTTATAACATCTGAACCCTCCATGGCTGAGGTTAGTGATTTTGAAAACTAATTTTGAACTCCAGTAGAAACTGCTTAATGCTCCTCCTGTTCTGAATGACAGAGGATGGTGTTTTATTAAATTTACCAAGTTATTCTTCCCTGAAATGCATAGGTGCTTTCTGCTTTTTAGAAACTGTGAGATTTCATAATCCAAAACAGTTCTCAGATTGACAATACCTGTTTGTTAGCCATGGCATCCTCAACACTGCGACCAAATGGCTGTGTCCCAGTGAAACGTGGTGGACAAGGCAGACAGTTGTACCCAGGTTCAGTATTCTCACACCTATGCACTCCATTGAAGACAAAGCAGGCATCAGGAACCTCTTTGCACTGAAATACAAGAGTTTAAGATAAAGAACAACAATTAGTGTTATGAAACACTGGAATTTTATTCTCCCCATTTTCTTTCACTCCCTTTCAAGGCGTGAATTGTAGTCTTCTTACCTCATCAATATCTTGGCAGTGGACACCATCACCATGGTAGCCAGCAGGACAGGCACCACACTTCCAGGAACCATCAGGGGCGCTGGTACACGTAGTCCCTGCAAAGCAGGGATTGGACAGACACCCATCTGAGAAACAAAGAAGACGATGTTAGGATGAGGGACACTTACCATGCTGCTATGGTACTGTAGTTGGCTCATATGCCAGTTTAAAATTCTAGTACTTGTGTTTTACAGACTTATGACAAAATTTTTAGTCAATATTATCAAGATTGTCCACAACCTTCAGATGTTTATAGAAAAATGGATATTCACCAATTGGGCAGTCCTGTTTGTTGCAGACCTGAGTCCCTCTAGCTTCACCTACGCAAGTCTTCCCACCATACTGAGGCTCAGGATTATTGCAGAGACGGCTACGTTTTTGAAGTCCTCCTCCACATGTCACTGTGCAAGCATCCCACGGAGACCATGGTCCCCAGTTGCCATTAACTAAAGGGAGATAGAAATTAGAAGACATGTATAGCTTTAAATTCAGTGGTACAACTATTTTCTACCTTACTAACAACAACTATTTTGTAGTGAGAGTACTTCCAACATTGTTCAGACATAAATGACAGAATAAATGGACTCCATAGAAGAGCCACAGAAAAAGTTTAGTTTCATCTGAAACTAACTGGTGAGGTTTTACATAGCCTACCTCTATGTTTAAAGAGATAAAATTACTAGAAATAGCTTATATAAGAACTACTTAGGAAGTTCACAGTTTAAGCTACCAAATAGTAGTTACCACCTGGACACACTTACTTGGGCAAGGATCTTTCTGGCAGGATTTGTTTTCTCTTGCCTCGCCCTCACAAGGTTTGCCATTCAGCTGTGGTACGGGAGAGTTGCAAAGACGAATTCTAGTGATGATGCCCGTGCCGCAAGTGACAGAACATGATGACCATGGCGACCAATGACTCCAGCCACCATCCTGTTTAACTACAAGAGAGAGATGTCTGTCATTAACTGAGTTTCTGAACAACAGACTTCAGCTGCACAGCACCTAGGACATAGCCAGTACCAGAACTATACCAAAGGCTCCATATATATTGGATAATCTCAGCACCATCACAGATCAAGTTGTTTTTGTCAATAGACAAATTGCATACATAAACTGGCCTCGAGTTTTGTTCTGGGAGGACTGCCCAAACACACCTATTTACTGCATTAACTATCCACTCCCCTTTACCTGATTAATTTAAGTCCTTAAAGCTAAAAGCCAATGCTCCATCCCAGTGACAGAGCTACAGGGTGATCTTTGCTGTTAACATTAAGCCAGTAAAAGCAGCCTGTGTTTTATGACCAGTGGGGGCAGGTTAAGTACTTACATCTCTTATCACACTCCTGAAGGTGACAAGTCCGAGTCTGCACAGAAGACCCTTCACAGCGGTTATTGAGACTGTCGCAGGATCGCCCTCTCTGCTGAATCCCATTGCCACAGGTCACAGAACATGAAGTCCATTCAGACCAAGGAGACCATCCATCATCTGCATAATCGCTGGCTGCAGGGGGATACAGCTCTGAATAAGACTCCAGGTATGTATTTCCCATAGTCTTTTCTCCCACCCCTCTCCACAAAAATGGACAGAACTGTCCTCAAAAGCCACATGCATCTTCCTTTCTTGTACAAGATAAAGGCCATGAACTCAAATGTTTCAGTGTTCACATGCATCACCTAAACAACTGACCTCAAAGAGGCATCAGGCTAACTTCACTTCAGTGGTGCAAGGTTCTATCCAGTTGTGGTATACTGCCGAGCAGCATGTGGCTAGCTAGACGAAGCCAACTGCTATAGAAGTGCAAAGGTATTATCAGTACTTACGCCAGCATCGGGGGCAGCACTCCCCATCAGGCACAGTGGCATTGGAACATGGCATGAGAGGACAGGACACTTTCCGGCATATAGTGGCAGAGTTCTATAAAGAATTGAGAACTGCAATAAGCCAGTGGAATATAAACAACGCCCACGTCTGGTTAAATGATAGATAATTTCTGCAGCACTTAAAGACTCAATAGCACATATAAAGCAGAGACCCTTTTATTTGGAGCTAATACAACCCAAGAGTAGCCCTAGGTATTTTTAGTCAAACTTCTTCTCATTCCCATTCTCAGCCATTATTTTTCAGCCAGGAACAGAAGTATTTTGGTTTTGCAGAAGTTGATCAAGAATAGCTACCAGATGCTAGTAGAGTAAAAGACTATCACGTGATACCTAAAGTATAAGGTCAGACTTCAAGGGAATGAAACAAGAATAAGAAGCCAACTTTCTTTTCTGTTAATATGGATTTAAGCTGATTATATGGTAAAGGTAAAATTAGTTTAGTGGACTCTGCTCAAGAGCCATGAAATCTATAACTTATACTTAGAAGTCTTTGATCTTTAAGCCAAGAAGGTGGGGTAAACACACCCACCTCCAATCTCAATGAGAACTAATGGGCAGCTTGTAGTTTTGCTTCTAAAAGGTAGCAGTTTGGTCAGAAGAATGCTCTCATGACCACTGTTTTAATATCCCTAAGCAAATTAAGGCTGACATTGAGTAAGAGGGTCAGTAGGAGAAAGACAAATGCAGCAGTCACAGTATCATTAGCTGACTACAAGAGAAAGATATAGAGACCCACAGAAGCAGATGGAGGACTTGGTGAGATGCCTTGGATTGCACATGTATAAATATTCAGCTTTTCGTTTCTAAACAGAGGCAGGCTAGTTAACCCACTCTTTGGCAGACTCGAACACCAAGATACTTTTGCTAAGGTACACTTACAGTGAAAGGGAGCAAGCAATGAGTTTAAAGATACTCGAAAACTATATATTTTTGTGTCATTTTACAACATTCCACAGAAGCGGAACTCAAAGCTTAAGTATCTTGCCAGGTGACGCTGGGATTTAAACAGCTAAACTGAAATCTGGAAAGCAATGCTGTCCCATATAATCTGTAAACAGCCAATAGGACACAGCCAGGAGCATTTGTTAGATAAAGAAAAAACTCATAGGTGTGATAAAGCCTTTACCTACTAAGCCAGTGGGAGGTTCAGTGAGGACCAAAGGTGAATCTAAAGTATTCCAGGGAACAAAGCTGGTAGTACTGTAAATTTGTTCTATTGATGCTGACTTTTAGTTACTCATAGACTCAGGTAAAGAATACAGGCATTCTCCAAATTAAGGGACTAAAAGTATGTTAACAGCTGTATCAGAGTGATGCTTTGTATAATTTTCTAAAATACTGCTGTTACGCTGTATAAAAGCTGCATTTATACCAGACATCTAGTAGGCTGCAATAAACTGAATGATTCTCTGGCTACTTTAGTACACCCAGTTCTGTGTAGGATTCAGTCTTTCCAACAAAGCATGTCATTTAGAGATATCCAGTAATTTCAACTCATTAATTTCTATACAGAGGATTTATGAATGTGAGGAATCTTACCTGGCAGGTACATTCAGTGCAGCTGTCAATAGTCCACTCTTCTTTATTTTTGTGCAAGATTCCATTATGAATGCATACTCCAGGAGTGATCTGGACCACTTTGGCAATCAGTTCATTTTCTTCAGTCTTAAAAGCAGGGCAGGGAAGGGGAGCAAAGCAGAGAGAAAGTATTTAGAAGTTAATACAGAAGACACCCTTTTCCACAAAAAGTCATGAAGTTATTACTGTTGATGCAGGCTCTCAAAGGGCAGGTTATGGTTCATTCACTGAGTGCCAGTTAATGCAAGGTACCATTAATTTAACCAATACTCACCACTTTGCGAACTCTGTCTTGAAGTGTTGTCACCATGGATCGGAGCCCTTGGAGTTCCACAAACATATTTGTTAATTCATCACAGGAAAAACCACAGACTGCTTGGATATCCTTCGTTTTATGGCCAATATAATTAGTGCGGATAGCTGGACTGGAGCCATTGATGGGGTTGTCCAAAGTAATGATCGCACTAGTGGCTAAAAGACAAAACCACACAATGTAAATGCATTTTTTACCATGTGCATTTATCATTCCAGGGTAACACCTGCTAAACAGCTGCCACCAGATCCATTAGGGTGCCTGCAGAAATCTAATCTTATTTCTTATGCAACATGGACTTGCATGTCAGCATACTTCTGAGTCCTGCTTCAACTTGTCTTTCTAACGTAATGAAGAATCTTATTTTTAATAGGTCATTGGATTCAAAAGATTGCAAACTTACAGCTGGAGCAGCCTTTGTTTCTCAGGATAGTTTCCAGAGTTGTTCCAAACACAAACCTCACGTTCTGCAGCAGTCCCTGTGGACAGAGGAAGAATTACAACTACTTGCTGTGACTGCAAGGGAAAAAAGTACAGCTTGCAAGGAGACAGCTTGTAGGCACTTAAGGTCACATAAGATCATTAAGAGTGATTCCATGACAGCTGGCATAATGGAACAAGTTACTTTATTCTCTTCAACGATAACAAACCCTGCTTTCTAACATTTTCATCCTTGACCACAAGGACCTGGCAACTTTCCAAGCAGGAAGGAAAAAAACATTAATTTCTGAATCTCATAAAAGAAGCTGAGCGATGAAGCTACAACTACCCGTTTGGAAACTTCAGTGCCTTCTTATTGCTGCAGAAAGCTCTATTCCTGCAAATGAATGTTTCACCCTTCAAATTCCATTATTAAAGTTTAGTAGATTTAGAGGTGGTCCATATCAGGTGTAAACAAATCAGTCAGTGGTGGAATCCTTTCTCCCTCTTACCAGTGTCTTTGTAGCTATTTAGGCTGGTTGAGCAGCTAATGCACCTTCAAGGCAGATGACTGAAAATACTAGGCAAAACTAGAAGTGAAAGTCTTACCTGGAAGTTGTCATTGACTCCCCCTTTGGCGATGCGGAGCCTGGCACTGCTGGCCAGGTCCCTAGTGAAGATGTTCTGGATGGGTATGTCCAGTTCAGCATTCTCCATTTTCTCACACCCCACATAGAGCTGAGCCCGATCCTCCTGCACAAACAGGGTGATATTCTTCCAATGTCCTGTAGCTAGCAAGGCATCCTCTACTGACACTAATTGCTGCTTGCCATCACCAGAAAGGCTCAGGTCCAGGGTGCCTGCCTTGCCATTTGAGACTAGACTGAAGACATGACCAGAGCCATCTTTTTGTTCCACGGACAGCAGTGTGCCTCTACTCTTCTTGGCTTGCCGGAGAGTGGCCAGAAGGATGAACCCCTTCTCAGCATGGATGGCATCTAGTAAGTCTTGGAAGTTGGAGTCAGGGACAGCAGGGATGCGACTGGCATCTTCAATGCGGTAAGCAGGGCTGGAGGATTCTGGTCCCTTCACCAGGTGCACCCCAGGTGCCCGGCGCCCAGCTCCCTTCCGAATGTAGCCAATGAGTTCAAAGAGATCAAAGACACTGTTATCATCACTCCGGGACTCTGTGGAGAGGTCAGAACAAGCATCATGAGCAAGGGACAAGAGGAGGCTAAGTAGCTGCATATCTCCCAGGCTTGCTTAACACACTGGCTTGTGGTGCACATCATGCAAGGTACAATGCCTCACATTAGAGCACAGACAGCAGCTCCGATGCCACGGCAGTCCCACCCGGAGCTGCTGCGCGGCGATACATGTGCATTCTTGTATGGGAGCCAGTCAGCACAGGAGTGCCAGGTACCCGCTGACTGACATGCCGAGCTAGCAGCTGTTCTGGCACCTCATTAGGCTCTAGTAGAGGAGCACTACACAGCAGAAGCCCTGACTGCAATATCCCTATGCTAGGATTCAGCAAAGTGAGTTGCATACTCTAGCTGGGTGACAGCAAGCCAAGCAGCAGCTTCTCTATAGCACCATGATGGCAGCCTACTGCCCCAGTTCCTTCTGCAGCCAGTTCTTACATCACATTCCCCTTTCCTCTGCCCAACACAGAGGTGGACAAGCTATGCACCCGAGTCCTGGAGACACTGTGCTTCTATTGCTGATTGTTACGCTGATTCCACACCTGAGAAATTTCCTGTTCCCAAATAGCTGATGCTCAGGTTAAAATGTTTTTGTTCATTGAAAGCTCTGGAGCTTTTCACCACCGAGCACAATTTCAGCTGCCTATACAGACACCGATAAGTGTTTTGTTTTGTTTTTTTCCCCCTTTCCTGACTGCTCCGAGTACCTGCGCAGAGCTGCTCTTACCTGCAGTGCGCTTGGCCTCCGAGACGCCGAGCATGAGGAGAAGGAAGAGAACAGTCGTTGGCCCCATGGCAAAGGTCTCTCTCCGAACCGGCCTGGGGACAGGCACAAGGAAGGAGGTCACCGCGCTGCCGTCGCACCCGGGACTTACCGCCCGGCGCACCGGCACCAGCGGCACCCCGACGCTCCCCGGAGGCGGGAAGGCTTCACGGCGGGAGGCAGCGGGGACAGGGTAGGTGCCCCTTGGGAGGGGGCAGCGAGCGCGGCGGGAGCCGCTTCAGCACTTACCTGCGGGGAGAGCGATCCGAACGGGCGGCGCCGGCTTCCCGCACCTCCGGATACCGGCGACTAATATCCTAGGGCAGCCCTCGACTGTCCCGGCGACGGAGGGCGAACAGCAGCACTTCGTCGGGGCAGGCGGAGCGGCGGGTCCCGGGATAGACAGCAACAGGCAGCGTGATCAGCGCTGCCGGGGCTCTGTGGGCGCCGGGCGCCGCGCGCCCCTTTAAAGGGCGGCTCGCATTCCTGGGCGCGTGGCGGACCAATCGGCGGCGGCGGGGCAGGAAGCGGGAGGCGGGAGCCCGGTGGCTCCGCGGCCAGAGACAACTTTCCACACGGGCCGGGGGGCGGGGACGGGCCCGCTGCCGCCGCCGCCGAGCCCCGCCGGCCGGGGGAGCGGCGGCCCCCGCGCCCCCCTCAGCGCCGCGCCCGGCTGCACCGCTTGGGGGCGCCCCGCGAGCGTCCGGCGCTGGTCCCTCAGGGCCCGCGGGGCTCGACGCCTTCGGCTTGCTGTTGCTTTCTCGGGGAGCCGCGGTGAGGCCGTCGGGGGCCCTTGTGCCCCGAGGCGACCGTGAACCGCGTCTTGCAGCTCCTTCCCGCCGCTCATCGCCTGTGCTGCTGTCCGCCCGGCGCCCCGGCCTGCCCCAGCCAGGCCCCTTGGCTGCCGGCTTCTCGCACTGGCCTTCGCCCCTCGCTCAGGGATGGGATGTTCCGGCCTCGCGTCCTCCAGCCAGCCCCCTGCGGCAGGAGGAGCGCTTGGGAGGCGCACCCCGCCGCAGGTGTTTGCCCGCGGCCCGGCTGGGGCTTAGAGGAGAGGTGTGCCTAAACGCCGCTACCTCCGGCTGCTTTGAGTCACTTAATGAGAGCAGTCTTCACTTAATTAACTTAATGCACTTAACGAAAAGCTTCTCTTCCTGCCCACTGGCCGCAATACACAGCGCACGGGACACTGCGTCCACAAAAGGGGGAATAACGTAAATTCTTATATATTATTATATATTCTTATATTCTGAATAACATTAGGTCTTTCTGCCTGCCCTTGGAAGGGGCGTGGGGCCGGGTGGCGTAGGGCAAGAGAGGGGGGCAATGGCGGGGAGGGAGGCAGGCTGTAGGAAGAAGGAAGCCTGGCACCTTTTCCTGCCACTCCACTTCGTGCCACTGTGCGTGGGGATGACCCTCAGTAAACGAGTTCACTCAAGGAATGAAATGACTAATGCTGTACTGCAGATGAGAATCTACCGTAGCAGTCTTGTTTAATGGACAAAATGACTAATGCTACTTCAGCCAAGAATTTCCCATGTAATATGGATTTCAGGTAAAAGGAAAGCTTTTAAAGGTTAAAAAGGAAGGTTCTGTATGTCATGTCATATTCTGTATGACCAAAAGTGACTTGGAGTGTGTGAAACGGCTTTGAAGTAATCAAATTCCAAAAATGGTTACTTCCTCTGCATTCCCTGGCCTTTGTATGCTTGGTATGTGCTCCTGTGGAAAGCTGTGTCAGTGAATGGGAAGGATCTCGTCAGACCATTGCGTGTGTGGTGAGGGAAGATCGGAGTGAGCCTGGCAACCCTGAGCAGTTCCTGAGTTGGACTCTAAACTGAACTGTGTGGAACACATCAGACAATCGGACTGGCAAATATATGAGGAGGCATTACTGCTCTACATACTGTCCCAGGAAATGCCTTGGAAAATTCTTATCTCAAGGAATGAGATAGCTGCAGAATTGTGTATATTAGAGTACAGCCAAAATGATTGTCTGCCCCTTTAATCAAGAGATAGTATAAGGTCTGAAGTAAGCCTCTTTATTGTATAATGATTAATAAAGGAAAAAGCTTGAGTGCCTCAAGATAAAAAACAGAAAGAGGAGAGATGATGGTGATGAGGAGAGCCCCCCCGAGGAAAAAAAAAATCAGCAAGAGAGCAAGAAAGAGACACTGACTGGTCCTACCTGGACAAGTTTAACTGACAGTCTGGAGTAATTCTTAGTGGTCAGCTCACTAAGCCCTTTACATACCAGTGAGCTGCTCCGATGGATTGTCCCATGTGCTCTTGTCTTGGAGCCTGGGGTGTTATCTTCAAGTGTTTCTTCATGTGGCAGTAAGTCAAGCCAAGGTTAGATTTGAGAGGCAGTGAAAGAACCTCAAAAGTGTTTTCACATCAAGTAAGGAGACTGGGGGAGGCAGCCAGGAGCCATTCACTTCAAAATGAAAAATAATATCCAAAATGTATCTCTTATTTTATCCAAAGGTGTGTGGATGAATCTCTACTCTTTTGTCAGAATATTCCTGCTTGATGTGCATCGTGAGATTTGTAGTTTAGACTGATCTTTAAATTTTAAAGAGTGCCTTTAAAACATCAATTCAACCTTAAACTATCTAATTACACTGGAAATACACCACAATGATTGGGGTCAATATCTGAGCATGTTGTATGCTTCTAGCTTCAAATTGTTACCACAGTTTATAAACCTAGCTTTCTTGACTTCTGTGGAGCTAATACCAATTTGCACCCTTATAGCTGATGCTGGAATTCAACACTTAGCTCTGCTCTGGTAGGCAAGAGATTACCAAGACCTGTTGAAACAGTTTTAGTGGAATTTACCTGTTGTCATTTGGATGTGTTCAAGAATGTGAGCTCTGTTAAAACTGGTAGCCAGGTCTTGGGAGTGCATGGATGTTTTATGTGATTAATCCGTCGTTTACTCTCTTGCCATGAATCCTGGAGTCACATCCTTTTCCTGACTTTCTCTCGAGTTCAGAATCCTTTTATATTTTCACTTAATATTAGTTGCAGGATATATTTATAAGTCCAAAAGTTCGTAGTATTTCTTCATTTGAGACTGTAAAAAAAGTAGTTGGAAAAAAGTAATGGATATACAGTATTTGGGAGAACATTGATAGTGGTATCACTTCCGTGAGTGTAAATGTACTCTCACTCCATTGTAGCAATTGACTCAGACTTAGTTACTATGTCAAGATACCCTCAGAATTGCAATAATTAGATTCTGTTGCAGTGCTGTTCACTTAATTGGTGAATATGCAGAATTAATTTGGACTCTTGCAGTTATTGCACACAGAATAATTTTGCTTACTGCATAAAGCCTTCAGTGAAAAATGTCAGAGCTTTTTATAAATTCTTTAGTGACTTGAACAAACAGATTAATTTTCAGTGGGGTGGGACCGAAGTATTGATAAGAGTGTGGTTTCTCAAGTGTCAATGTTGGAAACAAAAACTGAGGAAACATAGAGCTGGATCTTCAGCTTTTCTGAGCTCTGTCATAGCTCGTATTTTATACTAGTTGAGATTATTTTAGTCACTTCTTGAAGTCATATCCTCCTTCTCAGCAGAAAGTCAAAGAGTAAAATGAACCTGCTATCGTATCATATCGTATCACATCACAGCGTGTTTCACATCCATAAGTGTAATTATAAGGTACAAGAAGGCAAAGCAAATCTGCTATGATAACAATATGCAAATTTTTTAAAACGAAGCAATCAGTGTGTTTTCAAGTATGGTTTGATTTTAGGGCAAGGTACAAAGAAATACAAAGTTGCTGTAGAAGAAGAAGGTAACTTTTCTCTAGATAAGACCTGCTGTCTGGAATCTCTTTGTAATGTTATCCCCTAGCACACAGAAAGATTTTTTTTTTCATTTAAAGTTACATAAATAGAAAAAGAATTCTCAAAAACCTATGCTGAAACTGTAATTTAGAGGTAATAGGACAGACAATGTACATTGGAATGATGCTACTGAAATGCACAGTATTAAAACAGTTCACACCAGTTTATCTGTTATGTTTTAGTCACACAGAAGGAAAGCTTTAAAAATATACAAGGTGTGTTTTTACACAGGTACGAAGTATATTAATGTAAGAGTATAAACATATAAAATATCAAGTTATGGCACAGCATTAAAGATACAAATAATTTGGCTCATTATTACTGTCATCATTATTATTATTTTACAGTTTAGCAAAGATCTGAAAAGTTTTTCTGATGCAGAAAGGTCTTCTGACTTGTTTTTGGTGGAATTCTTTTTGCCCACCATCTGAAGTGCAGACTTGTAGTCCAGGGTTGCTGGTTAGGTCCTTCCTCTGTGTTTAACAGAGTCTTCAGACGATCTCACTTTTTTTAGGATGATAGGAATCCCCTCCTAGAAGTGTTCTGTGTTTCCTAAAGAAACAGATAACCGGTTTAGTTTTATTGGCTAAAGTCAGTTGTGAAGGGTCTCACCATTTATGACTTTCTGTGGCGTATCCTCTGTTGGCTTTTACTGTGCTCTCAGTAAGGAAGGTAATGGTTAGCTCCCGGAGGAGCTAGATACCTGTTGGAGGACTGCAGATTTGAATGCAAGGCGTAACCCTTCCCCTCTGGAGTAGAATCCAGGACATCGTTGCTCAGTAGGTCCATGTTCTGTCAGTGAAACAGTCGCTCTACATAAATTACTGTTAAAAAATATGTTGGTGCATATGTGCTTGACAAGGATACCCTGCTTATCAGTGTGCTTTCTTTGCAGGGATATTCCCTAGGCAAACCACAGCTGTAAGCTGCCTGCATACAAAAATCAGATTGGATACTTTTTGTCTTTGAAGCTCTTGCATCAAATGCAGACTGGTTTCCATATAAAAAAATGTGGGAAATTGCAATAATGTCTGATTGACAGATAGCCAGCTTGGTGATCTGAGCTCTAACCCCTTAGTAAGCAGAGACATTTGTAGCTGAATTTCTTCTGAATTTTAATGGGTGCACAGCACATTTGTTTACTTTTAGTCTGATTTTGTTGTTGGCAAAAAGTATTGCAGTTTTATGAGAAGATTATGCTTTAAAAGAATTAATTGTTTTTATAGAATTTTCTTCCAGGAGTTGCATACAGTTTTGTACTACTGTAATAGCAGAGAAAAAGTGAAGTAATTCTATTATTTTTAAACCTTTTTTTTCCTCTAGAAGGAAAAAGCATTTAATTTTAATAAATAGAATTTGCAGTATAAAGCAAAAAATACTCCCCCACTCTATTCCTGAAACTAAAACCGTTTACTGTACTTCAAAGTTCAAGTAGGTTTCCTTTGTCTGTGAAGGAATAAAGAGGAAAAAACCTAGTATTCCCTATCAAAAGGCTTTTTCATGTGCTTTCTTTGTCAGCAGTGGATCAAAGGTAACCTTAGATATAGGCACCTTGTCTCTGCCTCAGTTAAGTATTTCTAGTCAGTGAACCATTAGGTCATGTATTCAAATTCAAGCACATGATAGAGTTTCCTCGTTTTTCACTAGGATTCAGAGCATACTTGTGGGCATGTGTTTTCAAATGTTTTGCTCAGCAGAGGTGAGCATGAGTGCATATTTTTGTACATTTATGGACTGGGACCTTTGATCCCATGAAGTGAATAAAGGTGCTCATTTGCATCCATTAGCAGTCTGTGTCCCAGTGTGTTTTTGCGGGTTGTAAACAACCAGCTGCAGAGCTTATATTCCTCTCAAGATAATCACAGGGGAAGTAAAAAAAGAGACTGAAGTTTACGTTCACCTATCAAACAGAACATCTCTTGTCTCCAGCATTAACTTTGTATTACACAATCAGGCAAGACTTGGTTATACACAAGACAGAACATATATGTTTTACCACAACGCAAAACCACATTCAAACAAAATGCTATATCATATGCAAACCTTTACACTGTTCTTTTCTTCTTTTAATTAGGCAGAAGCAATCAATTAACCACGGGGCCAATAGAGCACTCTTAATAATGCCATTACTTAATATTGCATAATCTCTTTTAAGCATCAGGGAAAAAGGCATTGAAAGATCTGTGCAGTACATAGCTGGGTGTTGCTGGCAGTCGTGTGGTAGAGAAAGTGAATAACACGTATTTTAAAAAAGAACTGTGCTGTCATTACACAACTTGAAAGATATGCATTTAAAATAACTAAGAGAAGTGATGAATAAAGAGTAATGTGCTCCTGAGAAGGAGGATAAACTTTGTGCTAGGAAGTGATGTTACTGCATGTTTCTTAAACACCAGTTGCTTAAAATGTACTGTCTTGAAGGGACTGATATATATATATATATATATATATATATATATATATATATATATATATAAAGCCTGCTTTGTAATTTGCAAAGTCCTCTCCCTGTTACCACAACGTAGGTAGCGGTCTGCTTTGTTCTGCTTTCCCAGCAACTGATAGGGCATCCTATATTACAGTTTATCTGTGTTATTAACTTGGTGTAGATTAACAAGATAAGGCAAATGCTGAACTTCACTGTTGAGCTGTAAAATAAAAAGTACTGGCATTTAGTAGTTCCCTTATTCTGCACAAGTATTTGATGCAGCAGCTGTTGCAGAATGTGCACATACAGAGTAACAGCAGACACTTTAGGAAGAACACAGACTGGAAGAGATTCTGTTTCATGTTGAGGAAGGAGACTGAATAACACAATTGCCTGGTATAGTTATTTGCAGGCTTTTATTACAAACAATGCCTCAGAGGCAGGGAAATAAGATGTCTTGCCAAGAGATTATTTTGAGCAAATAAAATGATCTATGAAGTTTATGACTAAGAATCCTTGACACACCCCAGTTGAAACTCTCATGCAGTCAGCTACTTAATGGAACTGCAAGCTGCATTATGTACATACATAAGATGGAAAGTGCATGGAAAACATGGGCACATTTCTTGCAATTTCAGGTTGTGTCTAGCCTTTTCTTTATCCCAGAGGTCATAACAGGAGCTTTGAATCTTGCAAAGCTTTCTCATTCCTGTAGTTTTTAGATACATCATTAGCCCTGTTGACTTGCTCATCTGAACAAGGACTGCTGGCATGAATAAAATTCTTCAGGTTCCGGTCCTTACACTGCTTTATTAGCAGTGCAGCCTCCTGGACACGCACACCTAAATTTAAATCATGTATAGCATAATACCTATAGCAATTACAGTCATCTCCCAAATGGTGTCACATTAATTACTATTGGGAATGAGAGGAAATTTTGAGAAAGTTGTCTTTGCAGTTTGTTTGATACCATAGTGTTGCTTAGTTGCACAGCATGCAGAGTAAGCTGTTCTGAAGAGAGTAATCCAGGAGATAAATCAGTGTGATGTGTAGTGCATACCTCCCTCTCTCTCCTAAAAAATGCAACTAAACTTTCCCACTATTCAGCCGCCTGTACATTCACTGAAACAGAACTTCTTAGAATATCTGAAATAGGACAATCTGGCAACTCCCAGTAACAGCAGAGAAAACAAATAATTTGATCTTTAGTGAAGAAAACTTCTTATGGCCTTTTTGAGGCTGAAGGCTTGGTCTATGAAAAAGAATTAAGCAGAAGGACTGCTCTACAACGGCTCTGCCTAGGGATACTTTTACTCAATATTAGAGAAGTCCTCTAGGAAATTGCTGTGGCATGTGGGCCTTAAGTTCACAGCCTAGCATTTTCTTATATAGCAAGCACTCCAGTCTAATGAACATGGTAGTGAAAATAGTTGCTAGGGCCTGAGAACGTAGACATCCAAATTATTTTATCATTTATTTGAGGGAAGTGGAGTTAGTAGGGGTAGATTTTTTTTGCCTAATTTTGTAAGAAAATGAGGTATATGTGATCACACTCCATGTTTGTTTGGCTGTATCTGTGTAACAGACAACTCTCTGCCTCCCCACCTCTCTAACTTTAAACCTGTTCTCAAACACAAACACAAATTTGACAGAGGAGCAGACGTCTAACAGAAGTTCTCATAAGTCACATGAAAATTTGCTGCTTGATAAAGAAAGACAACCTGAATTACACGGGTAAAGGTGTTGGTCAGCTGCTTCTGTGAACCAGTCAGCTGCTGGATGGCCAACCAACTGCTCCATCCATGCCTTTCATTTGCAAGTACTCTTAACCAGGCCCAAAGTTTTCTTCTTTAATCCCAGACAATATGCAGATGAAGTAAGCAGGGAACTGAGGATATAGAGTAGATAGATGAAGTTGTTAATATGAAAAGGAATTGGGGCTGTCAAATGGCATCTCAGAGCACAGAGAGCTAGGTGAAGTTAGAAGATACACAACATGGCATACAGGTACAGAGGAACTCAGACTACTGCTTGTTTTTGTAAAAATTCTGTATTGTAGACAGCATTCTAGAATGATAGTAGCAATGTGATAATAATTCTGTGATTATGTGATTCTGTAATGTGAAGGAAAAGAATAGAAAAATCAGATTATTACCTGTCTAATCCAGGCTTCTACAATAAACCAGGCTCAAGTATAGCAGACCATCCCAAAGGCATCGTTGCCCAACCTGTTTTTGTAAACTTTTTGTTCAATAAAATTCCACAGCTTCCCCATGCAGTTTGTTTACACCTCTTTACTTGTAGAGGTGCTTTCATAATATGGTTGTCTTTATTGCAAATTGCTCTAATTTCTTCTTGTCCTTCCTTCAGTGGACATGGAGAGAGATTGGTTACTGTTCCTGTACAAACAATCTGTCATGCATGAAAGCCTGCTATCATGTCTTCCCTCAGTCTTCTAGACTAAACAAACCCAATTTCTTCAATCTCTCTTCATAGGTCATATTTCCTGAACCTCTTCTTCTCCACTTTGGACCTTATCTATCTTTTCTTTAGCTTTTTTAAAAGCATTGTAACCAAAACTCTTATGCGATGTTCCAGCTGAAGCCTTACTAAGACTTAGTGAAGAAAAATAATTACTGCCTTTTATAGAGCATATTCCTGTAGGCATATGCTGCCATGACAGTGTTCTACTTTTTCTTTCCTTTAATTTTATTTTTGCAACAGTGTCATATCATTAATCTGTATTCTGCCTGTGGCTTAATACAGGCCTCATGTCTTGTCAGTTATTTGCACATTGTATTTGATTTTTGTTCTTAAGTACGGGACTTGGTCTTCACTGGGGTGAATTTCACTTTAGCTATTTGCATACAAGACTGTTTATAGGGTAGAGCTCTTCGAATCTGAATATGGTTTTAGCCAACTTTGCCCAGGTAAGTGGAGACCAAGCAGCTGATACACCTGCACAGAGCAAGCCAGGAAAGCTTATCTTCTGTTTGAAACATATTATCTGTTTGAAACATATTGCAGCATTTATTACAGAAGTATTGAAGAATATCCTCTAAATATTTGCAGAGCATTGTATTACTCAATTGCAGGGGTGGAAATTAGAGGCATGAAGGTTTTGACAGCAACATTTTAAACATTTTCAGTTCAAGTTTTGTGTTCCTGCAAACACTCCTCCTCCTCCTTAGATGTGCCAGGCAAATGTAAGCAGTTTGCTTCCTAGGAATAAGCCTCATTTCCTGCAACGGTGAAGGCATCCAAATTTGAAGGCTGTTAGGAAAATTTTGACCAAAGGAACCTATCTGAAAACATCAAGCGAAGGCAGAAACTGGAATGTAGAGTGTCTGCATCTAGGTGTACAAACTATCTTATGTCTTGGCAGAGAGTCTGAAGTCAAATATACAGCCTTGCAGCTATGCTTATTAACTCAGGCAGTGCAGTAGCTGGCAGTGTCTCCATACCTCAGCTGATGCATGTCTTGCTGTATCAGTCTCAGGGTGGAGTTAACACGACTGTCTCCATGGTCCGTTTCGGCAAACGCTGGATCTTTGTTTTCAGTCTTGCCCTCAGTGGGTAGATGAAGCCCTGCACTGCCTCACACTGGCAGCTTAACTTTTTCCACAGGTGATAAAGGCCAAGATTTGAGGACACCAACTGCGATTTTCTCTTAGGAGCTTTTAACTACCTGAAGCTTCCCAGTGCAGAGTGGTGCTAAATGTACTCATGAGAAGTGCTGATTCATCAATGCAGTGATACTCCTATAGATTGCTAAATGTTGCATGCATGTGTGCACATCCAGTATCCCTGCTCAAATTCTCAGGCATGTATAGATTTGAAAGACATCAATCTTGGTCCAAAATTCCTATCCTTTTTGGACATTTAAAAATTCTATCTTTCTGCTTTTTTCTCTGATAAAAAACAACTGTTGCCACTATGTGAATGCCAATATATGTATTTTCCTCTTGCAGCCTCTCCTACAAACATACTGCATGTGCTAAGAGCCCTAAGAAAACAAAATGCTGGTTTTGTGGCTGTGAACAACTTTTTTGTTTTTGCCATGCTAAAGAGAGGTAATTATTTTACATACAGATGCAAGAAAAAAAGAACTGACAGAACATATTTCAGAACATGAACAATAGTCACAAGCCAGTATTAAAGTACAGCCTCCAATTCAGTTGCAGAAACATAAACAGATAAAGTATGTATATATTGTGTTTAGTAAAATATATGTCCTCAGGGACAGATAGAGTATTTCTGCTTTTAGTTAAAACTGGACAAAAAGAGATTAAAATCAAGAAGGCGTTTAGTTTCTGGGGTTAATAAATCTACATGTAGCTTTTCAGTTCATCATATGCTAGAAACCACCCCTATATTGCTGAATTAATCAGTCTGTGTTGCTTTGTGTTTGACAAGATGTTTATTTCTGAGCCAGTGATACTTCGTACAAAATAACCACTCTACAAACAAATAGGAAATCACGTTTAATCAGAGCTTTCAGGAGAAAGAAACTAAAAAGGCAGTAGAAGGTGTGGAATGATTGGCATGAAAAAGTAGGCATTTTCCTTCATGCCTTACTTTTTTCTGTATTGGAAGATGTTATTTGAGGTCAGGAAGCCCATGTAGGCTGAAGGAAAAAAACCCAAACAAATCCAAACCCCATTGCTTATGATATGAAAGAAATGGCATACTTGCTGAGAGATTCTTTGAGCAGCAAGGTTCTCTGGATTTTGGAAGCAGGCAACTAAAGATATGAACTTAAACTTGAAACAGGGAAGTCTGCATTCCTTTTTGCACCCCAACATGCATGAGCATAAGGTTGTGAGAGAGGATCTGTAACAGGTTAGAATGTGATAGTAGTCAGATGTTTCTGTACCAGTTATGACCATGATTTTGGGACCTGGCCCTGAATAAGCTAGCTGCTATTGACTGCATCACAGTCTGCATGTTTTTCATGCATAATGGATTGTCAGTCAAAACAATTTTTCTTTAATGACATCCTTATGAAGGGGAACAGATTGCTAGCCACATCTTATTCCAATGGAAAGGAAACAGAAGTAGTTTTCTTCATTCAAAAGACATTCTGTGTCTTCAACTTCTTCATATATAAACAAGATATTGAGTATATTAATAGGTTAAAGGGGACCATAGAACTGGAAACATAGAGCTGAAATGCAGAAAGTATGTGTACAAAGGTTACAGGGTTTTTAATTGGCATACCACTTGTAACCACAAAAGGGAAATTTCGACTGTATTTATAATGCATGCATTGATACATTTATGAGAGGAATGCTAACTCATGTATAGTAATTCATCTGCTTTTAGAGCCTGTTGGATTATTAATTTCTCCTTATAAACGATGCTTTAAGAACACTAGTTTGTAGTTGTTTCATCATGCAGGGATGTTAGTGACACCAAGAGTATTTTCATTTCTTTTCATAGTTAAAAGATTTTTATAATTGCAAAACTCCTCTTTAAAAACAATTGTTATTTTGCAGTGGGAAGCTCACCCTGTTTTGGAATGTTGGTTTTGTACTTAGTTATTTGCCTTCCCAGCTTGTGTAAATCTGCATAGGCAATTATTAAAACGTAAACTTGTCTAGCAGCAAAACGACCACAGAAGTTTCCACATCAAGTTGAGTAACTGTAGAATCAGGTAGGAAATGAAAAATTTGAAATCGTGTGGAAAAAAGGAGGAGAAAGGAACATGCATGGGAACATCTGGTGGGAGTACAAAGCCTGCACTTCTGGGCCTTGCCATTTACTTGCCTTGCTTGTCACAAGGCAAGCCAGATCAGTTTTCCATACCTCAAATCACCCATCTCTTCAATGAAAACCATAACAGAAGCAGTAGGATAGTCATGAAGTACATATAGGAAATCAAAGATATGATGCTGTTATGAATTCAAAGAATTAAAAAATATATATATATTTGTCAAATAATACATCGTTTTGACAGATTCCACCAGACTTCTATTTAACCATAAAAAAAGCCAGCAGGAAAAAGAGGGTAATATGTTGTAGTAGTTCTGTACAAAACTGCTTTAAAAAACAGTGCTGTTGGTATTGGAAGGGGTGAGGAGACTTCAGCTGAACTGCATTAGCAAAGTTTAAACCTTATGCAGGTGTGTGGGGTGAGCTGACATGGCTAAGAACTGAAGGCACAGGGAGGTTTCTGGAGGGTAGGATAATTGAAGAAGACTCTTAGAGAGCAGGAGGAGGTGGAAGAGAGCTGGTCTGTTTTATCTATCTATCTATCTATCTATCTATCTATCTATCTATAGATCGTGCTTTGAAATGCTTTCTCTCTCTTACAGTAAAACCTTGCAAAGGGAAATACTTTTGATTAAGGATTTGACAATAATGACAGGCCTGCTGCCTTTGCATGCTTCCTGTTTTGAAGCCAAAATTTAGTTGCTCTCTTTGGTCCAAATTCTAACTGGGTCTTTTGCAGGCTTCTGATTCTGCATTCTCTGCTCAGCATTTTGCTGTGGTCAGTTGAGATAGAATAACATAACTCTAATTGCCAGGCTGCTAACTGTGCCCCTCCTTGGGTGTATCTTTAAGGATATAGGGTTACCAATGAGGAGAGGAATTGCAAGGTGTTAACAACAGCCTGGACTTTGATCCTGAAGACAATCTGAATCACACTTACTGCAACTCCTTGTCTCCTCCTTTCTGAGTGTTCCTATAGGTTGTGATGCCAAGAAAATCACAAGGAATGATACTGGAGTGTTAATCTAGTAAGACTGGAAAGCTGATATGTGTGGGTATAGTGAATTTTTTTGACTGATGATCAAGTGACAGAATTCACTTTTTTCCTGTCATTTGTATTTTGCTTCAGGTTATGTTGTCTTTCCAAGTTTTCAGTGAGAAAAATGTTAGTTCCTCAGAGCTTAGTTTTTGGCTGGTGATTAAATTCATTATTGAAATTTTAGCAAAGAGCATTGATACATGTATGATGTGAAACTATAGCCCTTGGTGCTACAAATTTATCTGAGAAATCTATCATAGAGTAGTGAGTAATGTCCAGTCTGGACTGGAGTGAGATATTGTACACCCTCAACTCATAAAATGCTGTAATGTTCTCATTAATATACTGATCGTTAGGTAAAAAGAGTATCTATAGCCATATGGTAGGACATTATCTAAGTTTATAATGTAAAGAAATGCACAGGGAAAATGTTGTTTGTTTGTTTTTTTAAGGATAAGTTTTGCAGCTACTGTTAGAGCTATATTGTTGCTCTCTTCTAGTCCGTTCATGCCTACAGTCATAGGCTTTATTTAATTTATTGAAGCTGTGAGCAAATAAACGTTTTCTCAGGATTTGCAACCAAACTGAATGCATTCCCAAGAGTTCCCTAGAGGTTTCAAGTCTAAAATGTTCAGATAAATCTCCAGTCATAAGAATGCTTAACCAAAATACTGTAAAGGTCATTTTACTAAGGAAAAAAACAAAGTGGACACCTTTTGTGTACTGGAGACTCCTCCAGTGGTGAGAGTTGGCACATGCAATGGCTTTAAGAAGGAAAACAAGCATGCACAATATAAAGTACTTAGAATGACTAGGCTTTTAATTTTGTTCATTATTTCAAAGATTAGCTCATCTTTATACAGAGAGGAAAAATAAGGAAAAGCCACAGTTTTGTTATAAAATTATTTTGGAAAAAAACAATAGCTGTCAATTTATTTCTGTGCATGAGTACAAATAAATGCCTGGCTGGGTAGCTAGACTGGTACAAGTACAGCATGGACTTATAGAGCGTGCGTGGTGGAAATGCACTTTAAAAACTGTCTGTGGACACAGTGTTAATTTAATGAATACTGTCAACTAGAGTGTTAAGTGCAGTCTGCTTACTGAAACATTTGGAATCTGGGATGCTGAGAATGTGACCTAAAAAAAGTTGTCTTTAGACTTTTATATAACCTCATCTTGACCTGGCTCCATTTCAGCTGAAGTTTTCAACAGTCAGTAACTTACGCTCTTTCATGTGAGCAGCAGGGAAGACTTCAGACTGAGGGACAGCAAGGAGAAAAATTAATTGTCTAAAAAAGGGAGGAGGAAAAGGATGGAATGAGGAAAAAATGAGAACAGAATCGCTGTGGAACTTGGTGACAGTGACAGTACAATTATTTTTATTGTTTTGTTTTACCCTGGGCCCCATAAAACTTTAATCCAGTCATGTGGGGAAAGGAAAGTAGATTACTGTAGAAATTATTAATACAAAAGAACACACACTAGAACATGCTTTCCTAGCAAGAGTTTGGGATCAGCACTCAGGATGTGCAGAATGGGAGCAAATATTTGTTTTTGAAAAGACCTCAGAAAGAAAGACAAAATAATTCTCTTGAGATGGGAGGAGTATCACTGACAGTATGAGTGTGTCATATCATATGAAGAGTAGTTACTTGTGTGTTGCAATGGCCAGAAGAATGATCAGTTGCTATGTTGCTAGAGAACAATACTGGTTATTTTTCCTCTGTTGGTGATCTTTTGTTTTTTATCCTTTTTAAATTTTTTTTTTCTTCTGTCAGGTTTAGAATCTGATACTATCTCTGATAATTTGTTTTGCTGCAAAGAGCAAGACTCTTTGCAGTGGTATGAAATCCTTAACAAGTTTTTCTACAAAAAAACTCAACCAACACAGATTTTCATTTTGGCACAGATTCAATCATTAATTGGGTTTTGTTGCTGTTAGTAAATTGAACAAGATAATATTATACTTTTTGAGGCAAGGTTATTGTTCGAAATAAAAGTCTGTTTTGAAGTTCCATTTGGGTCAGAAGTTGATATTAATTCAAAGGAGATGGAAACACACAAAATGAGGAAAGCTAGTAAAATTCTTTAAAATGCTTGAAGCTTCTTAGGCTCACAAAGGGTTTGTGTAAGTCCAACCTCTATTTTTTTTACCTGTACCTTTTGGTATAAGAAAACTTCAAACATTGCTCAGCTTTGTGTTTTGGTGGCGTTTTGCTGTTGTGTCAATGGTCTAATGTGACTTACAGTTTTAATTGCAAAAGCAGGTAGAACCTCAAAATATTTTCGGAGATGGAAATTTTGTCTCTGAAGTCCTACTAGGTAGTTTTGGCAAATGTTCTCTTTGGTCTAGACGGCCACACTTACTTATGTGTTATTTTAATGTTCTGGATAAAAATTATCAGACTTGTATACTGTTCCCAAGGGAGGCCTTTGCCATGTCTTTTACAATGCCATTGACCTTGCTTAGCTAGAAATAAACTGACAAATACACACTGACACTCGTAGTCCTTTCAAATGATAGGATTTACCACTCAATGTGGCAATGAGAAATAGTCAGCCTTTGAATTTTTTCTCCAACCCTGTACTTTTTGATAACCTTGTGATGGAATAGTCAATGGCCAAAACACCATCCTTCAATTCAGTCATCATATTGACACTGTAAAATCTCCTTGCAGTAAAGAATTCTTTGTAACTGCTGCTCACTCTGAAATTTCTTTGTGTTAACACCAGAAAGTGCTTCTAAGTATCTTCTGTATGTGAACTGACAAGATCTCTTAGTCTCTTTCCTAGACTGGATTTTAGAGTGGGGGCCCATGTGAGACTCTGAACCAGCTGAGATTTATGCTTTAATTGTCTGAAAATTACATGCAGCTTTTGTTATTGGCCAGCAAGGAAACTTGGCTTTTATCCCTGTTAAAAGAAGTCATATATTCTGATGATGGATGACGAGGACATGACCTCAGCTAGGTATTTGCTATTTACATAGACAGGGAAGACTGTTGCATGATCTTACACTGGTCAAAATTAGGTTTAAAAATTAGGATCACAAAATGCCATGGAACAAGTAAACATTTTCATGGAGAGGTACCAAAGATTTCATGGCTGAGATTTCCAGAGAAAGATGACATTCAGTCCTGTGGCATTTTGTTCAGTTTTCAATGTATACAGATTTTATGGTGAAAATTCTGGGGCCATGAAGTTTCTGCATTCCAGAATTCTTCAGGATGTGTGCATTCTCTCACACACGCATATGCACACACGCATCTCACACCCTCCAGAAGAATCAACGCAGCATGTAACATCAGTCTGGCAGGATTACATTCATTAGTTGTTCATTTTTCCTTCTGACCTCTGCCCACCCCTTTTCTTTTAATTTTAATTGTGAAGAAACAGCTCTAATAGCTGGATTATTCCTGGATTAATTGAGCTATTTAGCATATTGTCTGTGGCCTTGTTTACCTTGCAAGGATCATTGGGCCTGAGTGGAGTCCCATAGCAATGTCACGGAGCACAATAGGCTGGCATGAGCAGTAGGCACAAAAACTCAGGACTGTTAGGCTGGCACAAGGAATGGCAATGGTGAAATGCTGCTGGCAGGTTATTTGAGCTGGCAAGAGAGCGAAAGCTGCTGGCAAGAGAGCGAAAGCTGCTGCCAAAAAACCAACAGAGACCAATTTCTGCAAAAGATCAGAGTGGCCTGCCTGAGGAAACTACTGTGTCCATCTATTCTGTGACAGATACTGAGAGTGATCTCAAAGTCTAGTCTAATTTGTTTTGAAGAGCAGAAGAAAACCGTTCTTAAAGTTGCACTGTCCAGTCGTGGACCTGGATAACGGGAGAAATGGTTTTCAGCACAACACAGATCAATGTAAAGCTCTTAGGCAACCACCCTCCTGTTCTTCCAGTTCTCAGCTCCTGGGCCTGGAGGACATAACTGAAAATTTAAGTAATGGAGAGTTTTCACTGTGGCGACCTTGGTATGGAGTGAGGTTGATGTTTTAAATTCTGACAGCAACTGAAGAAATATAGATGTCTATTTGGCCCATTTATCCCATTTCTGTTCTGGTCTGCAGTACAAATTTATCCTTGGGCTGAAGGAGTACATGGTGTGTAGTTGGGTACTCATAGTGTGGTTCTGAATTTTTATTTATTTTTTTTTTTCCTTTCTTGTTTTCTTCACCAGGAACTGTGCAGAAGGCCTCCAGTTCCGAGTCAGATCTTGCATCTTTCCTTCCTAATGTCCTTGAATGCTTACTCTGAGAGTTATGATTTGTGAGCTACTTTAAAGTTAGTTTTTAATGTTTAAATTCACAACCAACCTTCCCCTCAGAATAGCCACTTGCAGTCATGAGTAAGAGCCTCATATCAGCCTCTTGCTTTTTATCTTGGGAAGTGAAAATAGCAATTCCTAGCATTGCAGATGGCAATTGTTAGTTATGCACTGAAGTTTCTTTCACTCTTCTCCCTCCAAATATCATAGAAACCAAACTTACTTCATTTTGTCCCAATGTGGATTTTTTTCCTGAGTGACTATTTGGATTTGACTGTGACCACAGTACTCTTGGCAGGCTTGTAATAGATCTATAAACTCCCCAGTTGTGAGCAGCTGTTAAAAGTTTAAAGAATAGTTTCAGGGTATTCGTAGAAAATTCTGAAAGTCATCTTACCCAGCAGATTTTCACTCGGTGGGTTTTACATTGCTGTCACAGTTTTCCCCATGATTTCCCCATATAATCCATTTGAGTATGAATCTTATTAACATATCTTTGTTCGTAATTGTCTTCAAGGCAAAAATGTGGAAGGTTTGCAATTCCAGAATGTTTTAAATCCAAATAACATGACGAAAGAAAAGACTGAAAACAGGGGAGGTGGAATCAACACTGAGGAAAGAAAGCAGGCTGCTAGCAACATGGGCAAGGGGACTGGACCATCCCAGAGCTTTTGCTGAGCCCTACCAGTCCCAGGCTGCTCCTCTGGGCTTCTCCAGCATGTCTCCTCGCTGATATAGAAGTCTGGAGCGAGGGTGAGGAGCATTAGAAGCAAAATGTATTTTGATTCAAAGCCACTCACAGCCACTGGAGCTATCCCATAGGCTTTGACGAGCTGTTGATCAGGACCCTGCTCTACTGCAGGCTCCTGAGTGAACCTCCACTTCCAAACAGAGTAGGCAGATTTGGTTTAGGCCAGCACAATGCAGTGAATCACTCATCCATTTGTTGTAGTGTGCACAGCAGAACTCTTTGTTCCAGAAATAAGTCTAAATGCCAGATCGAGATTCAGTTTTCCGAAAGTTCAGGGGTCTTCCTCTCTGGCAGCTGCACTAAATCCCTTCCCTTTTGGCGTAACAAGTAACTGTCCCTGTCTGTCTCTGGAGGAGCAATGCTATTGACTAGCACTGCCATTGTGCGTATCACAGGGAAAGCTAACATACTCGGAAGTCAAATTTTAAAACGTTTTCATTTTGCCCAAGAAAATGAAATCAAGAACCACAATTTGCCCCTTCCTTCCCTGCCAAAAAGTCTAATTATGAGCTGCTGTCTCAAATTTATTTCAGTCTTGTGTGGGAGACTTAAGCAGGCGGGACCTTGGGGTGATTTCAGTTTGCAAGCTAGTTGTTTACTAAATCTTACAGTGTTTGCCTTTTCTTTGGGAATGAACTAAAGCTTGGAGTGTGAGTGTGCTGGAAGATTTAGTGCATCTGGCAGCGGCAAAATAATTATTTTCAGCCAGTGTGTTTATGAAAGAACAGGGCAAAGAAAAAGTTACAAAGTATATAGTAATAAACAGCGTGGTTCCTGTGTTGTCCTTTTCCAAGCAACTCCTACAGTATATGGCATTTGTGAACAAACCTGAGATTGGTATTAAACTTTTGCAAAAGTTTTACCAGAGCTCGGTCTCTCCTTATACTCTGACCTGATGCGTAGCTGGCTCAATTCATGTCTTGCTCATTTGTGATTTCCCTCTGTGAGATCAACATTTTTTATAATCAGCAACTAGCTCACATATTTTATTTCAGTGAAATCTGCTAATTTTGCTTCTTGGCAAAGTAACATAAAATTGGCCTCAGAATTTGTGAAGAGCTGGGAGAGATAAAATTTTTGCGTGACAGGATCAGGGCATGTTGTGCCTTTGAGCTGTCATTCAGTGGCGGAAATACAGCCTGGCCCATCTGCACCAATACCTCTCCTGTGCCAATTCTGTATGCTGGTACCAAAGTCAAAGCAAAAGCTTAATTTCCAAATAAAACAAAGAAAACTTTCTACAGACAGCATCTTGTAAACTTCCAGTGAGCCATCAGCATCTTCCAGGCACTTCCAGCTGGGCTCTGAAGGGAACCAGGTGCTTCTGGCTTCAGGCACTTCTCCCACACAGCTTTCCTTTCCTTGCCCATCAGTCGGACAGACTTCCCTGAGTTTTCACAAAGGGAAGCTCACACATCCCTAGGAAAAGGGGCTGGAATAAAGCAGGTATACCTAATGACCCATTGATAATTTAGTCGCTGAGGTGGTGTAGGGACAAAAAATGATGCTATTGACAATAGCATGTGATAGAATACATTTTTTCATTTACTTTTAATTTATGCAATGTAGCTGGATGAAGCTAGGACAGATCCCTTGCAAATAATCAGTAACTTAATGTCTACAACAAACATTGTCTGAATGTTTAAATAATCTAAATAATTTTTATTTCATGGCTTTTGTAGTACCCTTCAGGTTAAAATACTCACTCAGGATATTTTTTCTCTTTCCCAAACTGTGGGTAGGTGTCTGCTTACTTTTAAATAAATGCTAAAGCTGTTAATGATCAGTCAGATGCCAGTGATAAAGTTCAAGTCCTGAAATGTCCATTTATTTCTCTCTGTCTATTGTCACTTTAAGTGGACTGAGGAAGTCCATAGTTTGTTACTGCTGTTTCTCAAGTGAGGCTTTAAGAGCCTGAATGCATTCACATGTGTTGAGTGAGGCTCAGAAGAAATGTCCTGACAATATTTTAGATGGAAGCTATTTTAAAGATGACTTCCTTTCAGTATCTTTGGCTTGTTAAGGTTAAATGTATATACAATGACATAAATGAAATGAGATTGTTGTATTCCTGCAGTTTCATCCAGAACTGAAATGACCATATACATCAGCTGTAGCATTATGCCCAAGTACTAGCCAGGTACTTTGGTACAGAAAGATTTATTAGGAAATGGTGAGCTCATTGCAAAATCTCTGCAGGTGTAAGAAGTAAAATAAATCTATGAAATATTAATTAATATTATTCAATTCTGACATATGTAATTTAACTAACATTAGTTTATATCCTGGAGACGAAAATGTTTTTCTTTTTGTGCCATATAAAAGGCCTTCCAGAATGGATTAATTGCAAGTCTTCAGTACATATTTATGAATCCTTGCTCTCCAAAGAGCTAATGAACTTATTTCTAGTTTACATTCTCTCTGCATGACAGCAACATTTGAACTACATCACATTAAAAATGCAAGACTCCTAGAAACGACAGATGGGAATGACTTACTAGATCTCTGAAATCTTCCATTAGTGTTGCACAGGATCATCTTTCAATATGTCACCGTAATGCTGAGATAATTAATTTTCTTCCTTTTAGGATACTACATTAAAAAAAAAAAAAAAGAAGATAAAAATCAGACAATGAATTCCCTAGAGTTCAACAGGTGTCCCTGAAGTTTGGTACTCACTTTGAGTAGGGACAAGCCTTTGGAAAACCAAGTGAACACAATAAAACTAACCTTTCCTGAAACAGGAGGTTTTCAACAAGTCTGGTGACTAAGAGAACCTTTCCTAAACTCCCAAGGATCCTTCTGCCTGCCAAAAATCTTCCCATCTCAACTTCCTGCAAACTTAAAGTAGCAAATAATTTTAAAATTGTTTTCTATAAGATCCTTCTCTGATTCACTTAAATGTTGCAGAACCAAATATTATTCCAATGTAAGCATCTTTAGAAGGGATGTGTGAAAATGTTTTCTGTTAAAGATCCATGCTAAATGGATTGTTATGCTTGCTTCCCAGCACAATGCAAAGTCTACCTCCTTCTATCATTACTTTTAAACTTCCTAATTATATAAAAAGTGAAAATTCAAGACAATTTCTAATTATATGCCTGGGATTGAAAATGCATAAACATCACCTCACCTTTGAATAGAGTATGGTTTAAAGCAAATGTTCTAAAAATAATTTAACTTTGCCCCCTGAAAATTGTTGATGACCTTCAATTCCAGATGAGTGATTGAGTTAGCAATGTTGGAGACCACAGGTATGAAAGCAAATTGAGTAAGAATCCAGTGGGTGCTGCCCTATCCATTGACTCTGCCTTATAACAGTGCCTCTTGTAGGGCTAACACGTTTTTCCTTTGGTGCTAAAACATTTATTCTTCTGATTTTAGGCAAAATCATGATCTCAATTATTTGGCAAGTCCTTAGAGATGTTATTCTGCACTTAATAAGGAGAGGCTAATAATTCAGGTCATTTTTTTCCAGATTTTACCATTACTAACTTCTGAGCATAATTCCTGTATGAAATGGTAAGGCTCAGTAGAATGTATTATTTTTCAATATGAATGTGTCGTGGAAAATCCCGTTACTGTGCATTGTTAGTCAGTGCTACCATCTTCCATACCATCTTTTCTGCATCTCAGAGATTAATGAATCAATTCCTGAATGATTTAAAGATACTTTATAGAAGAGCCTCTGCCACCCTAGAAGAAATGTAAATTGATAGTATCAGCACAGTAATTTTGTCATAATTAGTTGATACGCTCAAAAATTTTTTTAGAAAATGGAAAAAAACCTTTTTGTAGATCTTCTTGACTACTCCACTCAGATATATTTTCAGAAACATTGTCTAAATGTTATCCATAACAATTTTAAGCAAGAGAAGAATCGCTGAAATCAGCATGATAAATGCTGTTGGAAAACAAAAATGTTTTGAGCTTAACCAGACATTTTTTTCCCCCTGAAGGACAGAAAAACATATTGCAAGGAAGCAAGGCTGTTTGCCTGCTTAGCATTCCATCGTCTGTAGAGCGCGGCAGTAATCTGATATACAGCTGACCTAGTCCCATGCTACCGTATAGGGCTTGGTGGAACTGCAGTTCAAGGCTCTGCTCTTTGCTCCCAGCCTGGCTTTGTGCTTGGTCTCTTGGTGCTCTGCGTTACATCCTTCGCCAGTTCAGCAGCAGCATTACACATGCTCATGAGGGAACCTCTGTGCAGCCTTTCTTGCTAGGGAGGATAAACTGCCACATATGACAGCTTGCATGTGGGAGGAGTGCACAAAAGAATAGGGTGATTCAGAGTCCTTAGAGAAGCAAAACGCAGCAGCAGGCTGATTGTTGGAGCTCTTTCTGGGCAAACCGGGTTTGATTCCTGGTATGTCAGTGCAAAACTTTAGCCAGCTTGTTGATGTTCTTCTTCCCATCAGACCTGCATTTGACTTCCAGCCTTTGCAGTGCTAAGAGGCTGTAGGGCTGTCTTTGTTGGAGGGCAGAAGATGAAAACAAGCAAGCCAGTTCCAAGATTTGGTTCAATCCAATTGCCATAGCAGCTGCTTGTTTTTGTGTTAAAAGGTTTGGCTTGGTAGTGTCTTTCTTTCTTCCCTCTTTTATTAATTTATATATTTATTTTAAAATAAGTATTAATAGGGCATGTAAATAATTCCATGGACTGCTGTGGCACTTGCAGTTCAACCTCAACCGTTCTGTCAGCTTACGCTTCCAAGACACGAATCTCTGCACTATCATAAAAAAAAGAAGATGAGATTATAGCTTTCTTGAGGACTCTTGACACGAAGAGATTCATGAAAAATTCTCACAGGAGTTTCAAGAAATCCCACCCTTTTTCTGGCTCAGTAAATTCCTACATTTGCTTGAGTCAACCCAGTCTTTTCTAAGGCCTCGTATTTCTGGAAAAGCTGTCAATGAACAATATCTACTTGCACCAGTGCCTGTTCTCTGTAAAGAATTTCTGGTTGTTGTTTTATGGCTTCCCCATGTTTATCCCATGTCTAAAGCAGAAGGATGACTAGAAATATCCCAGGGTCTGTCACACAGTATGTTAGCACCAGAAAGCTACATGATTTTGCAAGGGGAGATATAGGGACTTTAGATCAGTTTTTGTGTCTGGAGTAGCCATGTTAGACATTAAGATTGTTTTCATAGATGTGTAGAAAAATTAAATGGAGATACATTTTTCTGTAATTTTCACCATTTGTTCCATTAAATCAGGTTGTAACCTCAGGCAAGCCAATATTTCATCATTATTTTAATGAGAAGATGTTCATATAAATAAATAACCCAAGATACTCATTCTCTTGTAGTGGATCTAGGTTCCTGCAACTTCTACTGAGACTCCACTTGAGTCAGCTGAGAGTAAAACTTGCACCACCAGTACAACAGTTTTGCATATGGATTTAATTTTGAAGCTTAATATGGATGGCGAGTGATATGACTTATCAGCCTTTTCTGAGGTGGTAATTTATTTAAGGCAGGAGATGCTTTCTGTGTTCCCTAAAGCAGTAATTGCAGGACCAATCAGTGCATTGTGATTCACTAACTTTTTTAAAAAAGGTAATTTAAGATTTTATATTATGTGATGCTGGAGCCTCTTAGTTTTATCTTATTTTTATGTGAATATTCCTCATAGTGACACTAGATGTTTTAGGGGGTCCAATCAGATCCAGTGGTCTGGATCTACTTTAATTAAATACTCCTACTCACAAATAAAAAAATATGAAAAAACTGTACAAAGAATTTAAAAAATAAGAGAGTGACAACCTAGACAGTGGTAGAATCAACATTGGTTTTAGCATGTGAATATATTTTTGCTGAGGAAAAATTCGTCTACATTTGTTGTTGTTGATCTTTGCCAGTTTTAAGCCAAAGACTTAGGGCCCAGTAGCTTTGATATTTGCTGTATGACAGACTTCAGCGTTACTAATTCCTTGCTACCATGGGAAAGTACTTGCTTGTCAGAGATGGATTTTGACCTGCAATGTGAGAGTCTGCAGGATATGTTTTGGGCTCCCTCAGGTATCCTGACCCAGCTCTTTTCTGAAGAGAATGCATCAGGAGAAACAAAAACTTTTAACTCAGGTGTCTTCTGGAATATCAGCTTTTATCTGATATGATTTGGAGATTTAACATATGGAACCTTTGAATAAGCAGAAGCAAATTTTACTATAGGATGATATTTAAGGGACTTTATGGTATGAATAATTTTTTTCCCTTGGGGTAGCTCTGTTATCACCAAATAGTAGAAGTGAGGCTAGTCATTGGTCTGTCTAAAGATGGCTGCACAAGCCCTCATTTGAACAGACTCAGTGGCTGGGAGGTGATGTGATCCTGAACTGCCTGGGGTTGTTGCAAATGTGCTAAATAGGAGGCTGAACAGGCCAATACTAATGCTCTTTTCCTCCCAAGGTTCAAAATCTAAGAGGAGCAAAACACAACTGTAGCCTATGACTGGCTGGCTGGAGAAGGAGCCCTCCAAGTCTGTAACATCAGCACCATTGCACTGTCAGCAGCCAGAACTCCAGTTTGAAAATCAGGTTTAGCACAAGGTCAAGAAGGCAAAGCCTAGGACAATGCCTGGAGCAGTGTGTAGGGTGGTGTCAATGAGTTGATTTGTCAATTAAAGGGATAGTTAAGGAATTCTACAAGGAGGTCTGCCTGTTCCTGCCTGCTACTCCAGAGATTTACTTGCAAGGACTACAGTGAGCTTTGCATGTTCTTTGATACATTATGGCCTTGGAGAGATACGAAGATAGTGAATTCAAACTCAGTGTCATTATTGTGTTTTTCTGGCAAGTCTTTTCTTAATCAGTATAAATTATTTCCATCTACAGCAGAATTGAATCCAGACCAGAACAGAGGATCTCAGTTTGCTCATTCTGTGGGAGGGCTCAGATGGGAATATGGCTCCAGCCTTTTTGGCTTAAACCCATTTCTCGTCTGTATTGTGGTTTTATGAGTTGATATAGCAAATATGTGACATTTGCTCTCCTTTTTCTTGTCTTGGATTTTTTAGAGAGATGAGTGTTCCCGCTGTAGTATAAGAAAACAGCAGAAGACAACTGAATAATAAGGGGCATTCTGTGCAGAAATGTCCATGCCTGGAGAACAACAATTATTTGCAGCCTCCTAAAGGTTAAGGATGTCATGGATGTTAATGCATAGACACTTGTGGTTGTTCATGAGACAGTTCCTTTTGAGGAAGAGCACACACACAAACATCATTTTCCCAGTGGATGTTAGCAAGCTGAAAAGTTCCTTTCTATATCTTAGTAGTTTCTAAAGGGACAACATTACTAGCATAAAGAAGCAGTCGTAGTAAAGAATCTCAGTACAGTAATATGAAAGATCAGATAGAGTGCAGACAACTTCTTTCTGGTAGTTATTTGGAAATGTGAAAATGTAATCTAAAATAAGTTTAAAGATCCTTTATTGGACACACAATCCTGGTGTTTTTAGTCATATGGAAATCTGACTTTGATATTATGAGTTTAGTGCTTAGAGACCACTGATAGATCCCTCCATCTGGGATGGCACAGCCTCTTTAAAAATATATTTGCTAGGCAACATATCCATCTGCTCACAACCACAGAGAGGAAATAGTTTGGATTCTGGAGAAAAGCTTCAAATACAAAAAAATAGCAGGTTGTCCACTGGTGTGTTAGGAAATTGCCAGAATTGCATTGTAAGTGGGATTCATCACATCTAGTTTTAGGCTACTTAAAGTTAGGCATCTAATCTATTTGCCTTGGCATCTCTTCTATACAGTAGAGAGAGATGGACACTTCCAGCAAGTGACTCATCTCATTTTAAGAATAATGCCTAAGATAGCTAGAAGGATTCACTTTCTGTGTGGTCCTGTGTCTTTCCAGTGGCTATAGAGATAACATTGAAAACTAATATGGGCTAGAAACCTAGATTTTAGATGAACTGAATCCCTCCCTATATTTCTTTCCACTGTGGTATGGAGAGGCAGTGCCTCAGTTGATACAAATGCTGTGGAAGTTATTAAGTTGAGCCAAGCTAGTCAGGAGTGGTGATCTAAACGTCTGTGTATCGAAGTCTTCAACACTGTATATTTCACTTAAAAAATCGGAACAGGTAAGCAAACAGTTCCATACTAAAGCAGGAAACACACTCCTGTCTGAGCACTAGGAACATTATCTGACCACTTAACATTCCTCAGAGCCGTGTAGCTGTTAAAAGTGTAATGGTTAAAAGCAGCCCCATGTCATTTAAGGCTAACTAGCAGTTTTAGATATCTTGATTTCTAAAACTGCCTTACAATACCTCTGTGTTATACTTTTGATTTTTTTCTTTTTTTATTCTTTGAGTTTGTAATATTGTAATCCATGTCCCCTTGATGAATACCAATTGTCATAGTCACCAGTTTCAGGGCCTATTCACAAAGTGTCTCAATAAACTGGGCATTTATGCAGCTTTGCAGACCCTTTGTGCAGCTTTGGAGTGTAAGAAGCAAGAAAAGATGGAGACTGAAGAGACTGATTTTCTTGACTTTTTTGTATTTCTTGGTAATAAGCAGCAGGTGAGAATTCATCCCTCCTTTTTCCCCCAGAGTATTTGAAATATAAACAGAATCAACCTTTTTTTTTTTTTTTTCCAGAATACTTTTCTTTGTTATTTTATTTCCTTCATGAGATGTCAGAAGCAATTAAAAAGAAGCTGAAACAGTCCCCTTTTGGCCAGAGCCAACTTCACTTATGCTACAGTGACCTGGCTCTGATTGATATTTTTTTTGCTGCCAAATATTCAAGATAGCCATCTAAGTTCAGCAAAGAAATACTACAGTGTGTGTATAGGCCTCTTATATCTTTTGGTGCATCTGCTCTGTTCTACCTACCTAAAAATGACAGCGGCATTGAACTGCAGTTGAAAGGCTTGTCAGTGTTGTAGCACTCAGAACCTGTCTTACAAAGATATGCAAAATGTGAAGAAATAATGTTGAGCTACGTATTTTAACTTTCAGACCTCTACTAGTCTTCATACATATTGCATCTGTCTCCTTGATCCACTTTCATCTTCTGAGAATGGAGTTGAGCTGTGTTGTAGATTTCATATTAAGCTTAAGCTAAGGAAACAATTTTTCCCTCATTTTGGTTGCTTGTGTTCTTAGAACAGGGTTTGAAAGGCTGTGGGTAAATACAGTCATACTTTTGCACTTAAATTTATGAGTGTGCAGAATCCTGTCTGCACATCCTGCTGTTGTTGGTATATATAAATTACATACTATCTTCAAGTAAAGCTTCCTGCTTGCAAAGGCAGGAATTTAAGATAGGAAGTAAAATTTCTTAGGTAAAACTGAGGGTAATTTTGGTGACTGCCTTTGAAGTCTCTTTGCAAGTACTGCAGGAGGCATCACACAAACATACACAGTTTGTTACATCCAAATGCCCAATATCATAGCATTAAAACAGAGATAAATATTCCCCGGTTTAAAAGGAACAGATTATTCTAAATTAAATTAAACAGCTCACCAGTGGCAAGGGAAAGCTTTCAAATTTAAAATATGCAGCTGGGAAAGGTAGGAAATTACAGGAATGCATTGTCATGTTACCAATTTTTTCCCTAGAAAATACTTTGTATTTCCTCCTATGAAGTTGATTATATAGCTTGGCCTTCACCAAGGAGGTTGCTTTTAGACACTAGTTTTGTCTATATGGAGAAAATACTGATGTGACGAACTCATCAGCCTGAATCTAACCAAACTTTCCAGTACAGATATCAACATGCTTTAGCTGACCTCAGCAGAACAGCATGGGTTCACACCAGCAGAAGACATGGCTCATTCTTCAGAATATCCTTTCTTTATCTATCTTTTTGTCCAGAAGCCTTAATACTGGATCAATTTGCCAGAAGCAATCTAAAGAGTTCATATATCTTCAGGTATGATACAGAGCTGTTTATCACTCAGGACTTTTACTATACACTAGCCAAAAGACAGACAAGTTTATACTAGTTTTGTGCACTTCCCCCTCAACATATTTCTTAATGTTTCTTCTGTGAAGACCAGGACTAGGTAAATGCTCGTATGTGGCATGTTCTGTATCTGGATCTGAGCTGCCACCTCTGTGCTATGTCTCCATGATTCATGCCTCAACTATTGTATCTTAGGTGTGTGATAGCTAGGCAGAATTTAAAGGCAGAAAGAGGTGCACGCAGATGTCTGAGGCAAGATGGGAATGCACTGCTTGCTGTGACTGGCGAGTTCTCAGTCTTATATACGTATTTCAGATGTAGGAACTTCCCTTTACAGAATATTTAGTAGGGAAGAGACAAGCCTACAATTATTGCTGTGTTTGATTTATTATTTAAACAAGTGTTTCCAATGCAGATGTAATTTCTCAGTTTGAAATTTATTATTTCACCTGTCTTTAAATACGAATGCCAGCCCGTTGCCCCTGGGAGAAGTGAGGTGTCTTGTTTCATTTCAACTTGTACAATGTGCTAGCTTTGGTAGCCTCCACTGAAAGTAGCATGGCTTTCCACAGTAATATTTTTCTGTAACTACTGGGCACACCTATGTCTTCTGTAGGAGCTGGAATTTAGGAACAGCAGTACTTTTCCCCTTTTCCAGTGGCACGGATGGGATTTTTTCCTATTCTGAATATTTACATTTATTGCTGAAACTGAGCACCTCTTCATGCCCACTTGCCCCTTAAAATAAGACTTATGGTAAAGATTGCTGTGATAAATAAATGAGGGCATTCTGAAAGTGGTTTCTTTTCATACCTGAAAGAACATGATGCATCCAAAGGTTAGCTACTAATTTACTGATTTTTATGGGTAACTCCCTGTCGCCTGTATGTCAACACCGTTAGAGTTGTGAAGTTGAATTCCTGTTAGGACACATCAGAGCTTAGGTTGGCTCTTTAGTCTTAATTTGTGCTTTTTTTTGGGCATGTTAATTTCTGAAGTTTTTTATAATTGCTAATTATCTTTTAATTTTACTGCTAGCAAAGTAATAAATAAAAGGTAATTGAATAACATTGCAGGGAAGAAAATAGCCAATGCTATTTCTGAAGAAAATGTCAATAGATATTACCTTAGCACAGTTAATACTTTTCCAGTAGCTGAAAAAGAAAGGAATTTTCCTTCTTTCCATAATGGGAAAAATGTTATCTCTGAATTCTGTCAGAGCTGTTTTTTGTATTTTCTTATTAAAATGACCATTAAATATAATTTATAATAATTTTATAAATTCTGATTTTGATTAAATGGGAGCCATTCTTTTTTTAATTTAGCTTGTACTTTTTAGGTTTCACAACAGAAAATATTTCCTTAGTTTCTTGTATAATTTTGAGAAAAATAATCTTTTCTAGACAGATGTTTTGAGGGCTCCAAAGAGATAAAAAAATGACCAGAATGTTCATTAAAGTCTTTGGATTCCAGAATGGTGCCACACAATTACTATGCTATTATGACTTTACAAAAATATAGTATTTATTGAAAATTGCTCGTATGTAGTATTTTAAAGCCACTTGATTTGCAGATTTATTATAAAATAAAGGGTGTATCTACATACGTTGATCCAAAGGAGGGATTTAACAGAGTAACACAAGTATTAAAAAAACAAATCAGGGGTGTCTTGTCCAAATTTTGACTTAAAGTGTAATAGTCAAAAGATAGGAACACAGTAAAATAATAGTTATATGTCAAAAGTACTTTTGGCATCTGTTCTTTATTGATGAGAATAATATTTAATGCCATCTGGGTTTCCTAATTTATTTTTCTGATACTGCTTATCTGGGGTTGCCATAGGACACAAACAGCTGGATCAAATTCCATCATGTTGTGTCACTGTGACTCATTTATTTTTTCTTATCTATGAAAATTTCTTGTTGTAAATAACATCTCACTCCCTTTCTGAAGTACTTTGCTGTCTTACAGAAGTAGTGTGGTCTGTCTTTCTGTTTTTTGTTTTTTGTTTTTTCCTCTCTCTCTTCTTTATCTGTTCCTTCTTTTTCTTATTTTTCTCTCTCGCTCACTCAGATTCCCTTTCCCTTTTTCTCTCCTGTTTGTTAGCTAAGTAGCTTTATAGATATGTTTTAGCCTCATCTGTGGGATCTAAGCATATGTTTAATATTGCCTGAATGATAACAGAGCATTTTAGAATGCAAGAGGTTAGCTAGACTTCATTTAAGCTTCCCAAAACGGAGATTTCAGTCCATTCAGAAACTTTGACATAATGACACTAGGACAGGGCTTTATGGCTGATTCCCTTGCAACTGTATAGCTACGTGAATATATAAGGGATGGAGCATTTTATATTTATTAGGATGCCTCATGTATTGGCTGTTTTCAAGTTTTTGTAAAGTGTCTGAAGCCCAGCAGTCCTGTATAAGATTGTAGTAGCTACATGCAAAAGAAGTAATTGCAGAAATATGATTTATTAGTTAAATACAAAAAGCCATAATGAGTGTTATCTTTACTGTATTTCTTCTCTACTAGGCCAGTATCAATGACTGCTGTTTTTAAAAAACTGTCTTATTCTAGAACTAAATAATACACACAACATTTCCTTTGAAACTGTGGTAGGTTTTTTTGCAAACTGGATATTTTAGGAGTATCAATTCAGATGTAGCTGGATGTCTTTCAAAAATGTAGATTCAAATCTGCCTCAGATTTTGGGTCAGACCACAGGGTAGCCATTTTGTGCATATTTGTTTGAAAAATGCATTTTTTCATTGCCAATGGCAAAAGCTAAAAGGAGATTCCTTGTTTGTTTCATGAGAGAAGACTTCTGACAATGAAACTGGTTATTGTTCCACCGCAGAATCATAGTGTTGCACAGATATTTTGCTTTCAAAGGTTTTTGTCAAATTTTATGTCTTTAATCTTTCAAAGCAGAATGCAACGTCTTGCAGCAAACATCATAGATGAGATAGAACACTCAGGACTGATTTTTTAATATAAGATGGAGTAAAGAGACATTCCTCAAGGGCAGCTGCTACAAAACAGGGGGGAAGCCTGAATTTGGGGCAGAAATCCTTGACTATTATCCACACCTGAAGAGGTCCATCTCTTTTTTGATGCTCTAAAATCCATTTGAATTTCATCTAACCTTCCCTGTAACTGCCCCAAAGGTATGTCTGTGGAAATGACCGATATAGGCAGAAGGGATCAACAACCTTATATTGGGTGAGAGAACAGTTGCTGTGGCCTATGTGCAAGCTAGGAAGGATATTTCTTGGGAACAAATAAATGTAAGCATGCATGCAGGTACTGGTATTAGTGTAGTCTACTGCATTTATGGAAAACTGGTATTAAAGAGGCAAACTAAATTGTGCTATCAACTGTGGAAGAGGAGAGGGAAACAAGAGGGCTTCTGAAAATACATGCATGCCACTGTTGTGCTTCTGAGTCTAGCACTAGCATTACAGTGTTTTCAGAAGCAGCCAGCAATCTAAAAAATACCACTGGCCTAGGAAATATTCTCTGCATGGGTTGTGAAAACATTTAGTCCAGAGAATTTTCAAAGCCCATTGAAAATATAGGCCCAGCATCTGGCTGCCATGGATGGAAAAGGGGAAGGAGCATTGCAAAAACACATCAATGGTGGTTCTATGTGGAGGATTTTCTTGCAGAGCATGGGCATGTGAGCAATCCAGCCTTTGGTATAAAAGCTTAATTGTGCTATAGAGACTTTAGCTTGACTACTGTTATCTCAAGGCCGATGGAGGGATAATTATAGCTGGGAAAGAAGAAAGCTAGCAGAAGAGAAACAACTCCCACATGCAGAAGAAGGAACGAGATACCAAAGGTGCTGAGATCATGCTATGTAAGGACTTTGTGTGCTTAGGGCTAGTAGCCCATCATGTATTAGAAGCAGGCTTATGGACAGTAACAGTGCACTAATCAGACTGAAGCATTATTCGTGTGGACAAAAGCATTTAACCAATAATGGGGGGGTTACTGTGTGTGTACCGGGCACTGAGGTACATAGCAAGGCATTTGTTTACAATAAACGGCTTTCGCTTCATCACATCGGTCGTGGTGCGTTAGTCCGAGCTCCCATCGCAGTTCTATGCAGCTTCATCCTAGTTCAGCGTCCTGTGTATACTGGCCTGAATTTTACTCCACTCCTGGTTAATAATGCTAGAGAAAATCTTGTGAAATAGGGACTTGAATTACTCTGTCAGGTTTCTCAGCAGTGTAAGCATCCCCTTTGTTGTGCTCTCACTGGTTGCTTACTATCCCTTCAGTCATTAGTCCCCTCGTAATTCAGAAGATGACGAAGTAGCTCCATGTCGAATTATGCTTTCATATTGGCCATTTTGTTCTCTTTGGCTCTCTGAGAGGTGATGTTGCATGAGGAGAATCTCGAACTGGAAAATCTGAATAAAATTTGTAATAGTGCTTCATTAGGAAAGCAACTGGATTGAGGTAAGGTTGTTAAATGGTATAAACTGAGCTACAATCTGCGGTATACATTTTTCTCCTCTGTACACACTCTATACTATACAAACTGTTTTGGTTTGCTGCTCCGCTCAGATGTTAATGATAATCATCCCATTGACCATAGGCATGCATGCATTTGTGAACCTGGAAACCATACTGATTTGATGCTTTTTTGAGTTGTTAGTTTTTAGTTTTGGTTGGTATTTGTTTTTTTGTTTTGTTTTTTGTTTGTTTTGTTTTGTGTGCATGTATTGACGTTTGGGCTTTTTTGGAGTGTTTTTGTGCTAACTCAAAGATCAGATATTTCCTCTAACTAAAATCTAGAAGCTTTTGAGACTAGAAGAAAACATTTTCTGACAGTCAGTCAGACATGGGGCTGCCCAGGTTCTTTCAAAACAAAATTTCATTTCCCCAAAAGATATACGCATATAAACAGTGGAAGGAACAGTCACTGGCCAAACCAGGTGCACGCACAGATTTTATCTTTATGGTATATTTTAAGAGAAACTGAAATATGTGTTTATCACTGTGGTTACAAAGATGAGGGGAAGGTTGTTTATTGGTTAGGGTTACTTTTTTTTTACAGCAATGTAAACCGAAAGGATGTTTAATATGGGCCCATAACAAGTTTACTGCATAAGGCCATAGCAATGATTCACAGTCACTTCTTAGGACAGATGTACACTGTGAGCATTGTAAGCCAAGCAATGGCTATTCAATATTGTAGTTAATGATATATGTTCTTTATATTTCTCTGACATCCCTCCCCACCAACTCATTTTAGTTTTTAACCCTGACACTGATTGTTCTTACTTGCATTGAATTTTTTTGAGATCCAAGGTTATGTGTTTGTACTGATCCTAATATTTTTGATGCTGTTTAGTGAACTCCTCGATGACAAATGAAAAATATTCAAATGAAAGAAAGGAAGGACTTTTTTTCCTGAAGAATCATTACAGTAGCAGTTATAGTCAGAGGCCAGTCTACCTGCAGCCTGTCTTGAATCATGGGACAAGACTGCTGAGAGGATCCCACAGTGGAGGCAGAGCTGGGATGCTGAGGGGAGCAACCATGCTGTGGCTACCGTGGGTCATGCTTGACATTAGAACAAACATAGCAAGGGGGTAAGAATTTTACTCAGGAGCTGCATAAATCTGTAGTTAACACAAGCATTTGTATGTACTGAGGAGTACCTGTCCGCATAAGGGATGGGAACAGGGACTTCAGCATTTCTTCAGTTTGGCAGCCAACAGAAGTAAGCATAATGTCTAATTTATTTGATTTTGAAAAGAGAGAAATATATTCTGGAGGCTTCTAAGCCCTACATGCTGCTACATTTAAGCTCTGCATTCAGTGTTAAATGCTCCTTGTCTTTACAGTCTTGAGTACAACCCTTAAACTAAGCTTGAATACATCCTTCTCTTCAAGCATCAGGTGCACTGGTCCCTACCTAAGCGAGGACTGGAAGAGCAGGCAGCACAGACAGAGGGAAATGCCACTGAGCAGACTGCTATAATACTTCTTTTAAGCCTTACTTAATGAGAAAACTTGTCTCACAAATTAAGCTTTGAGAAAAAGCAAGAATTAAACCTTTCTTCTAGCTTTATGACATGTCTTAGTAAACTAAGCACAAAAGCAAGTCTTCAGTTGACTTTAGAATTTCTTTTATTACTTATAAATATATGATTTCCCATCCTGTATCATGTCACAAAGCAAAGCCAGGTTCAGATAAGGAGTTATTAAACATTAATTTTTCCTCCTATTAAGATCTGAGCAGATTAAATTACAAGGGACTTTCCATAATAACAGGCTAAGGACATGTTCTCAACTCATTGCACGGGATCTTGGCAGAGACTTTCTAGGAGTACTTCTGTGAAGTAATTCTGTTTTGCCATGAGAGTACAGACGATTAGGAAAGGAAATGTACAGGAGTCAATTGTGTGCAAAAATAGCAATGGAGTCTGTTGCAAATAAGATTTCTTCCCTAGTGATGGTTTAACTACACTTGAGGTGCCAGATTTATTCCTTCTAGAACTTACTTGGAGTATGCTGGCAGATCATTTTAGTGTCGAGTCACATAGGGATTTAATATCAAATCCTAAAGTGCTTGAAGACTTTAGGAAGAAAGGGACTGTATCTTCTAAACACCAACTAGTTGTACTATTTTGACTTTATTTCAGAAGTTCTCGTTAGAGCCTTAGTCATTGAAACCTCACCTTGATACCAGGTTCTACTTCCATGATAACACCAGGGCAAGAGCAGCAGCAGTACTTTCTGATGAATGAAACAGCATCCAGCCTAAGAACTGACACCCCTCTCATGCCCACGTAAAAAAACCCACCAAAACAAACAGAAAAAGAAAAAAAAACCCTGCTGCTTTTCCCTGAGGCTTTCAAAAGCATGATTGACCTTCTATTGTTTTCTTTTCAAATGGAACTGTTGGATGTGCTGAGCTAGCATGAAAACATTGTTTCTAACATGATTTCTAGCTTGGCTTTGCAAGGTTCCTATCTCAAGAAAGGGTGCTATTATCACATTGGATTTGTTAGGCTCTGCTTGGAACTCCCAGCCATGAACCAGACACAAAGATCTTACAATGTATTTCAGACATTAGCAAATAGAAGAAGACAAAAATGACCCTAGCTCGGAGTAGCAAACTGTACTTTGGAGTTCGAAGCTCCACTATGATTTTCTGTCTCCTTGTTGCAGTTCAGACACTCCCCTTCTACCAGTGCATTGCAATGTGTGCTTGCCACCGTACTGTTGCTCCTGCTTGCCCTGTGTCTGCTTGTTTTGGCAGTTTTGAGGGCAGAGAACGCTGGGGCTCTTTCATGTGGTTTGTGTCACATGTGCTGCTGTGTGAGACACACGCGGCTCTTCGGGAGCGTTTGCCGCTTGCTGCTTCATATGCTCCCTTGTACGCTTCCTCTGCAGATGGCTTTCCTGGCTTCCATGGACCATATGTTTTTTCCGTTTCTTTTAATGTGTGTACACCCAACCCATGCAGTTCCAATGAAGTATGTGTTGTTTATTTCCTCTACTGTCCAGCTCTGAAGGTTTAGATCTAGAGCCACCGTCACTGACACTAAATGCAGAAATGATCCTTAGCACAACCTGCTGTTTTATTGGAATACTTATTCTTCTTCTTGAAGTGTGGAAGTCTCCACTTGTTCTGTTTTTAACCCTGTAGTGACTAATTTTAGCTATCCATTTAGCATCCTTTGTCCATGGAGAGAAGTGGATGAGATATTCTCCCAAGGCAGGCGTCTAGGATTGGTGGACAAATTTGCCTCTTTCAGATGGTTTTCATTTCTCTCCCCATTGACAGAGAGGAAACAGATGACAAACCTAGGCTAATTGAGCCACTTTGAGATAGCAGTATCTAGGTGAGATATATCCCTCTCCAGGAACCCAGCCTTCATGGTGGTATGCATGAATGCTGTATGCTTGCAAACTGCTGGCTGGGATTTTTTTCATCAGCTAATCCCCTTATCAGGACTCTCCGTGCTGCATCATTACCCATGAGGACAGAGCAGACAGCTGAGTGTCAGCAGAGGGGCAAGATAAAAGATAAGGACTAAGAGCTTCCTTGCAAGTGGGTCAGTCCCAGACTTGCACAAGGTATTTATTATATGAAACACAGTAACAGATGGGCCTAGGTAAGAAGGGAAGGGTTTTGGTGAGTAGTGCAAAAAACCCCAAACCTGACAAACAGGAAAACCCTGAAACAATAGGAGGACAAACCTCTGATGCAGAATATTTCAAACACAGGGGAGAGATCCCTATAGATCCCTATAGTCAGGACTAGCAGTGGAAGTTGAGAAAGGTCAGGCTTTCCATAATGTTAGTGGTCCCCTTGACTTACTTCCTGAAAAAGCTGGAAGTGTGCCATATGCTTTATTTATACCAAGAGCTATTCATTCCTCATTGAGATTGATGTTTTTAGTAACAACTCTGCTGTTTTCATTCAAGAGCAAAGCTATCAGAACTTACCAATGGTAAGTTTAAAGCATTCTATTGATTAATGAGATTTCTCCACAAATTCTTTTCAGAATTTGTACAACTTCTATATTTAAGGGTGTGCATTATGCAAACTAACAAGCCACATCTGTGAAAAAGAAAACTTCCTCACATCAGAAGCAAAAACTTGTTTTTGGTAGAGCTGTTAAAATACTGCAGATCTTTGTATCCTGAAATAGTATTGAATAGATCAAATACAACAGTACCAGCAGCAAGATTTTTATTTTGGCTCTTGTCCAGCAGTAAGAAAAGTCATATAGATACAGACTATTTCTCATTTTCCTTAGGATTAGCAAGCTGATCCTGTGTATGAACTATGTGTGATAGTCCCTGTGATGCCAATGGCAGCTCTGCACATGGACCAGATCCACAGTCTGTTCCCACATGTAGGGTGCAAGGGCTATAGTGAAGAAGATTTTAAAACAGCAATATTTATACCTGGAAAAAAACTGGCATTGCCCTGACTCTGCAAATCCTAAACAGCTGCAACATAAGGCAAAGAGCACAAGGCAATAGGTTTGGATCTGTGAGATGTGGGAGAAATGGCATGCTTGGAGAAGTGGTTTCTGTCATTGCTCTGATAAAAGAGCAACAGTAGTAACAGAGGTGTGATATATAAGAGCAGGCATATTGCTTCATTTCCAGTTTGTTTTCTATCCATCTCTTGGGAGCTTCCTGTAAGAAGTTCTTGAAAAAGAGAATTCTGCCTAGTGTGAATTATATGTCAGGGTCCAGTCCTATGGTCATGCAGCATCCTTCTGTAGTCATTGGAAGTCAAGCCTGTAATAAAGCCAAGACTGGGCAGGTAATCTCCCTGTAAAAAATTATCTTTCTTTCCCTGAAAACTGATTAAAAATAAAACAAAAACTAGTGTTCTTTGCTACTGGCACCAGCTCTACAGGGCATCAAAGCGACTGACTGCCTGTAATCTGCAGACATTTCCTGATGGACTGCAAAGGTCATTTTGGAGTGAGCTGGGGAAACTGAAACAGAGTTATCTAAGGCCAAATAAGGTGAAAGTTCCAGTGGCTAATGTTCAAATTTATTTACACAGAATAAAAAAGAGAAACAAAACGTTTGCTGACTTACTTTCATTTTAGGAAGCTTTGGAGCCATCTGTGTAAAACAGAACCAAGGTGAAAAAAAGGAATTCTGCTTGCTAGTCTCTCCCGGAGCGCTAATTTGGGTCTCCCTTTTCTACCTACTTTAATGAATTTTGTAGAAGTTCACCTGTCTTTAAGATGTCCACTCCATGTTCAAACTTAGCTAAAGATGGCCAGAAGGATCTAAAGTTCCTGGGGCAAGTGCAGACAGGCAATGAAATATCTTAATTATTTAGTTGTTTCTTTTCTAGAAAACTGGACCAAAGATAATGTCAAGTTATTGTTCACTCTGGAGATTATTGGTTAGCTGTGGTTATTGACAGAAAACAATTTGTGAGCATTCATCAACCTGTCATAAATGCTAAGCAAGATGAGACCAATAGATTGGTTTAAATCTCAAAATCAGAAGTTTCATTCTTGGTACTTATGCCTGCTTCCACAGATGCCCAACAATTCCCTTGCTAATAGCTTGTTGATCATAGCTTGGTCTATGCTTGTTGGAAGCAACATGTTCTATTAAATGAGAGGCTGGAAGGGACCCAGCTCTGGATTAGATTCTGTCTCCTGTGATGACTCTTCATCTGTTTGCCTTCTATTGACTGCCAAAATCACCATGTTTGTGTCATGCATAAGGGGCCTCCAGTCTCACCTTGAGCCTACTTGAATCACACTTATGTTGCAAGTTAGGTGATCTTGACCATGGGTTTCAGGGAATTTCAATAGATACTGATAATGAGCTTGAATATTCTGGCAATCATTATTGAGCCACAAATTAATCCAGTCTTCTTCTTCAGAGACTCCTGTTCTCTGCAGTGATAGAATTGGCTGTATATGGAAAAAAAAAAAAGAATATTTAAAACCTAATGTCCCAGGATGATACAAAAATGATTAAACACAAATAAAACTGAACCATTCCAAAGTCTGTACACTTTCACTGGAGTATTGTGGTTTTATGTTTTAATAGATGATAAATAACTAAAGGGTTCTTGCATTGAAACATATGTGATAATGCAAATGAGAATTATAACATTTATGTATTTTATTGACAATTTATTTTTTGATGTGGCTCAGCTATAAAGGAGTACAGGATTCCAGTGTTCCTGTATGTTTGTTTTGACTACTGTGACAACTACAATTTAAACTGTCACCATAGGAGAAAACCTGTTTTGAGTCTTCAGGGAAGCAAAGTTCAGCAGTTTATTTTAACACAGGAAATTACTGTTTTAAAGGATAATATTAAATATCAAGAACCCTAATTGCTGGATAATTCCTTATTTCATTATGAATTACTTTGTAGATTTTGGGTTCTGTCTGGAAATAATCCTCAAATGTGATGGGGATTTGGCAGCAGAACTGATAAAAAGGAGCACCACAGATTGTTCAGATAAGGTATGCTGGTGAAAACAGTGTCCTCTCTAGTGCCTCGGCACACAGCAATCACGGCAAAGCTTCCAGTGGCATATCATGAATATTAAAAAACCCTGTTTGTATAGTAGGTGGGACACATAAATATCTTAGGACTGAACTTAGAGCATCAGATATTTGAAAGTCTCATTGAGCTTGTTTATGTTAATTGATTGATGCCTCACTCCTATAGCAGTGTTCAAGAAAAAATTCTTATGGTTGTATGAAGCTGATTGCAACAGAGAATATAGCACACTACTATGCTACAGGCTTCACAAAGTTGCTTAAATCTGGCACCATTTGGGTCCCTGCTTTATTAAATATTTTACAATGAGAAATTAAAGAGTTGACATCTTAAAAGCCTTCTAATCTAAGCAGTTAAACTGCTGGGGATGGCATGCTTCCTGGAGTGCGAGATGGCTTGATGGCACAAGTGTGTAACATGCTCTTTCCTACACATATGCTCATACTCCATTGAGACACCAGAAAAGAAAAGTGTGGCAGAAAAGAAAGTGTGAAGGACACAAAAGACAAATTTATTGCCAGACCTTCTTAGTTTGTCTCCAACCACTTCCAAACCCGTTTCTGTGAAGTGAGATAAAACAGTGGTAAGTGATATCTTCGCACAAATGTAACACATTATGTTGCTAAGAACTTAAATGCTACTAGTCAAACCAGAGTTCAGCACAAGGGTTGGGTTTTTTGTTTCATTTTTTTAAAAAATCTTTATAAAAAGAATGCAAAATATCTGGGCTAGTGTGAAAGAAGGTGCTGAGAATATGCTTTAGTAGGAAATACAAGTGGAAGGACATCTCTGATCTTATTTCTGTTGAAAGAAAGCAGGACCAAACCCTTTAACTGAATTGTATAAATTTGAAGAAAAAAACTACAAAGCACAAAGTATGAATGAATAGGTCTGTTGAGATAGTTAAGATCTAGTGTTTCTTCAAAGTTAGACAATTTGTAGCAGGAGCAGCAGTGGGGATTTTTCTTCCTGTGTAGTTCAATGAATTAGCAAGAGAAGGATCAAAGATATCTCTGTCATCCAGGATTCCTGTCTTGTGTAAGTTCTCACTGGCAAGCAGCTGGTAGAAAAGAGATGGATATGAGAAAACAGTGAACAAGGGAATGGAGAGAGAAAGAAGTTGAAAGGTTAAAAAAAAGAGAGGAGGAGATTAAAAGACAGGTGAAAAAGATGGATCAAAAGGAAAAACACTAACAGATGGAGCCCCAGCAGCATTGGTCTGCCAAAGCACCCGTGTTTTCTAAAGCTATTTTCATCAGCGTGTTGAGCTTGCATTTTGCCTTGTGGGATCCTAACAGTTTTCAGATTGTTTCTTGGGGACTCAGAGGTTTTCTATAGACCTTAGTGGAGCCATGGGGATGGACAGCAGCTGCAGACCCCTCATGAATTCTCAAACATCTAATCACTAGGAAACGTGTCATATCTGTAGGAGGTATTTATTTCTATATGTCCTTGCTTAAGCTTGTAGGATGTGGTTGCAAAATTGCATATAACTGGGTGAGAAAAGTACGTTTCACTGTAGTGCACATAGTAACAGCAGGCCAACAAACAACATAAACAATCCAGGTGGCAAAGCCCTACCTCTAGTTCTTGTTAAAGATATTTGGTGCCCCAAGAGCAAGATTGCTGTACCAGTTGTCAATATCTATGACATATTAAGTAATTTTTGGGAAACAAATAACATCTCTCTAACAGGTGCAGATGCAAACACATACAAAAATTTCTCTTAGATCTAACAATCCTCTGAGCCCTCCCCTCACTCTGGCCCAGGGCCCCTTTTGTCCTCTGGATTGGTGAAAATGGCTTTTCCCCATGTTTTGATACAATGAATGCAGAAGGGATGGCAATCATGAGCCCACTCTCTACTTTTTATGCTTTCTCTATTTTACGTTCGTTAGTGGCTTGCACAAATTTTGTCCAAGTATGTTTTTTCTATTATATAAAATGATAAGTAAAGAAAAATCACAGCAGGGAGAAAATTTTGCCTGATTTAAGGCTAAGTTTCTATACCAAACATGGAAATGACAGAATTTAATAAATACTGGTGATTTCACATGAGCCCTTGTCTCTGACTAAATTTGTGTGGCTGGCTGTTGCCCAGGTGTTGCACATGCAGTGACTGGCAAGTGAAGGGTGAAATGGTGAGCCCAGAGGCCTCCCAGCTGGCTACTGTGATTGCTGGGGGTGGGGGGGAGGAGGTAGCTGAGCCTGGTGGGAGCAGCTGTGGCTCTTCTTAGAGGGACAAGTACCTGCCTTCTCTAGCAATGAGGACAGCCAGTGCTCAGGAGAGCCTCTCTGGGTGACCTGAAGTGGGACTTTATTTCTGGAAGAAAGAGGAAGCTGTGTCACACCTGAAAGTCTCCAAGAACATCTGTATCTTCTGGGATCCTATCCCACAGCAGAGGGTGAGTGGAAAGGCTGCAGCAATGCTTTTGCTGAGCTGTAGGTAGACTGGGGTAGCTTTGCTCATCCCTTGTGTTCCCTGGTTGTGGAAAAGTGAAAAGTCACATAACAATTATGACTCTCATGGTAGGAATGAGGTGGACTTGTGTGTAGAAGTGGAAGAATCCAAGCAGTTGCAATCAGCCCAAGTAATTGAACAAAACCCAGATCTGAGGAAACGTGGGACTCCTGTGTTGGGTCCTGTGCTGGAGCTGGGCTGCAGTAGCTGCAGGCGATGTGTCTCTCAACTGTAGTGATCAGGGAGTGGCTGTCTGACCTGTTACCACTTGCAGGTACAACTAGTTCAGGCTCTGCCATGTAGCCTGCTAGGGGCTCAGCAGAGCTGAACATGGCTGGATTCTGCTTTGCCAGGTATGTGTGTGGGGCAAGAAGTCCCAGTCTTGGTTTGAACTTGGACTCTGGGAGGTGGGGCAATAGGAAATTACTTTAGAAGGAAAAAGTAGCTTACTGGTAATAAACTTTCTGGCCTGTTGTTGTCTGAGGGTGGACGTGGGCACATTTGGCTGTGAAATCCACAGGTGTATAGCAGGTGTTAGGAGTTGGCAATTAGAATACAAAGAATGTGACTCTCTTAACAGTCTTATTGTTAATCACTGAGGGCTTTTTGTTTTGGAGTCCTTAAATGAGTATTTTATCAGCTTGATTTCACAGGGGATAAGAACACAGAGTGTGACCAAGTGGACCTGTATTTCCACGACACTTGTATAATTTACTGTCTTAGATATTCTTCCTCAGTCATGTAGCAGAGAGCAGAATGGCTGCTGCATAACAGAGAAGCATTGCTGCATCTGAAGAGATGTCATGGTTCTCACTTTTACTCTAAATGCTAATATGTATTGGTAGCTAACAGCACTTCTTACTTCATCTTTCTCCCCCAGCAGGCTGCTGTTTGGTCCTCCCAAAACCATCACTTGTGCAGGCTGAACAAGCCAGCTTCCCTCAGCCTGTCCTCACTGGGCACATGCTCCAGCCCTCAGCCAGCTTGGTGGCTCCCCACTAAACTCACTGCAGTTTATGGATGTCTTTTATATACTGGGGGGTGGGAAGAACTGGATGCAACATCTAGGTATGGTCTAACAAGTGCTATGAGTTGAAGGGTGATCGCTTCCTTTGCTCTTTAGACTTTGCTCCTGAGCAGACAGCCCAAAATGGTGTTGGCCTTTTCTGCTGGAAGGGCACACTGCTGGCTTGTGTACTGCTTGACCCCCTCCCTGTCCACTGGTCCTTTTCAGCAGTGCTGGTTCCCAGTCAGTCAATCAGTGCAAGAGCCTTCTCCTTTCCAGCTGTAGGTTTTTCCTCACTGAATTTTTTTAAGTTTCTGTCAGCCCTTTCCTTCAGCCTGCTGAGGTCTCTCTAGATGGCAGACCTACCTTCATGTATTTTGACTGGTTTCTGCCAGTTTGGTGCCATCTCCAAAATTCACAAAAAGCTGTTTATTCTATCATGTCTTCCAGATTTTTGATGAAGATGTTAAACAGAATGATCCCAGGACAGACTCCCACTGTTCACCCATCTAGCCATCCACTTATTCAGACAACAGTGTCCCTACATGGGCACAAGAATATTGTGAGAGAGTGCTTGAAAGCCTTGCTAAAGTGGAGGTAACTGATATCCCCTGCTCCCTCTCATCCACAAATCCAGTCATCTTCTCCTAGAAGACAATCAGACAGATCATGTATTATTCACTGTTGATAAATTTTTATGCCCATTTTATGAGAGGTGAGATGCTGCTTTCTATGTGTTTTAAACTGCTTAGTCATTTCAGTGTTATGATCACTCTGTGATGATTGTTCATAAAGTTGTAGGTATCCTGTTGGGAGCCGTTTCAGGCTTGCTGCAGATTCAGGAAGACACAAATGAATTGCTTACCTGCATTCATAGCAGTAGGCTGTGAACAAAACCTTAAAGAAAGTTTGGATTTTGGGTACAAGTGGAGTCAAGTGCTAGATAACATTTTGCCAGGGTGCTTCTGAAAAACAATGGTTTGACAGGTTGTTGTTTGTTTGTTGTTTGTTTTTTTTTTTTAAGAGTGGAAATAACTCCTCTTTAACCTGTAAAAGAAAGTTTTAGTGTTTTCAGGAAAGCAGTCTGTAAGTGCATGCAAGAGAGAGAGTTTTCCTTACGCTCTTGCATAATCTGACAAGCTTTGTGGTTAGATACTCTGTTTCTATTCGTTATTAGACTGAAATGTGATGTTCTAACCAGAAAGTAATAATCTGCCCAAAGATTTTATGGGAGTTTGAACTGGGCCAATTTACTTCCTCCAGGGTTCTTACCATTTGGGTATCTGTGTGCAAAGTGAGGGAAATAGACACTTCATGGTTCTGGAAGGTCCTTTTTCCAATCAGCATAAGCCCTTGAAACTGTGATTCACTAAATAAGAGAGAGTACACAGTGAGATGCACTGAATGGCATCCAAACAAGGTGGTTCTTGCTTTACAGAAAAGTGCATGAACAGAATGTATTTAAATCCTTATAAAGCAATAGGAATGCTAAAAAGCAGAAAGGGGAGTACTTCAGGGACAAAAGTATGATCTATCTAGGTTTGGGATGTGTAGACAAAATAATCTGTCATGTGCCATGGGCTCTGAAGCAGCCCTACAGTGTTTTTTCTCTAACCAGTGCTTTATTAAAATTGTCTTTTGCTTTCAGCTTTGTGGCTGCCACCTTGTTTCCTCTTCCCAAACATTAGATTCTGGCAGCTTTTATGTCTCTGCACAGAGGCTTCAGCAACTTTGATTGCATGTTTTTGACCACAGTCTGTCCCTTCAGCATCCAGGAACACGCATAATGACCAGTTACATTAGTTCTAAAATAATCCTTTCCATTAATGCTCTCTCCCTTGTGTTTTCTGGAAGTTCCATGGCTCCTCTGGATCATGTTTTGGAGTAGATGCTGTGTGATCTTTTTCTCCTCCTTCTAGTTCTTTCTTTCCCACCTAAAAACAGGAAGAAAAAGGTACCCTGTCATGTACTTTTAATGAATGTTTTATCTTACTGGACTTGTAGTTACATCTCTCTCTTTAGATATAGAGAAAGGAGCAAGACAAAGCAACAGGGACTTGTAAGGACAAAACCCAGGTGTTTCCTGGGTTGTAAGAACAAAGTTGATGAAGGTCCTAAGTGAGCTCTAGCTGTGGAGAAGAAACTGCAAAAATTCAATGGTTGCAGTCCAGGAAGCCTGAAACTTCAAGCTAGAATTCTCTCAAGTGCAAATTGACTTTATTTCTTTTTTTTTTTTTTTTTTGATAGATTGCATCTCTTTAAGTCAAAATACAGGAATAGGTAGAGCTCCACAATAGAACCTGCCAGTCTTCAATGGCTGAGTGTTATCTACAAATAATAAATATATAAAATTTTAGAAATGAAATGGTTTTAAACCAAAATGCAAGTCTACTCCCTCTTTCTTTAAAAAGTGAACTCTGAAAACTTTTCATAATAAGATTGGTATTTTCATTTATTAAAAAGTGTTTTAATTGCCAAAAAATAGAAAAGCTTTGATCTTGGATTATGTTATGAAAAACAGCAAGAAGAAAAAGTTCAAAATGTTGTGACTAGTTGACTTTTTATTATTGGCCCTCCTGTGGCCTGCCTAAAAATCAAAAATACTTCCTGTATCAAATCAGCCAGAGAGGTGTATCCTAGATTTGAAGACAAAGAAAGTCCTGGCTTTGTTCCCTATTGCTCAAATCTGAAGGTACTAGTGAGAGTCTAAAGAGTGTGGACACATTGTTGGAATGCTTCACATGTTATAACTGGATGAGACCACAGTCTTTATCTTGAATGTACAGCAGATGCAAATGAAGGTCATAATGTTGTTCAGACAGGCTTAAAGATGAACAAAAAAATTGCTATCAAGAATTAATTTTAGATATTTACCTACTTTTCTACTCCACGGCTCGTGTGTTACCTCTTGTTTTTGAGTTAATCTGTAGTCAGTTGTTTTTTTCACATTACGGCAATCAGATCTAAGTTTTGTTTAATTCTGAGAGTGAAATTTTGTACGCTTTAGTTACAGAAGCTTCGGTAAACAAAAATTATGCTTTAATTGCTTCTCTTTGATCTTCTACTCTTGTAATAGATATTAAAAACAAATAAACCAATACTATCCTTACAAGTAATAAGGCCAGAACTCTGTGAAATGGTGGTGGCAGTATTATTAGGTTAAATCTGCAACAGCTGTTTTGTCTCTAGGTGAAGTTACAGGCTAAGCTGAACTAACCTTCACCCTGAGATTCTTTCACCTCTGAAATGTAACCAGCAACAAAGGCACTGGAGACAGAAAGATTTGTGACAATAAGTAATAACTATTTGATATTACTTGATAATAATTACTACTTAACAAGCAATAGTTACATTTGCAGTAAAATAGTATGTTTTGGTACTTTGGTTTTCTTCACATCATTGCATCTGACAAATGACTGGATCAAATAGACAGAATGATTTGTTGCATTGATTAGTGCTTCCCTCGCTTTCAGGAAAAAAAACAAAGCTGTATTTTCTTCCTTCTTTCACCTTTTTGTAATTGGAGGGACTCTGCTCCTCTAATCTGCTTAATGAAGCTGTGGTAGCCTTGCAGAAGTAATTATTGGGCACTGTGTTTTCACAGTTCATTTTCAGCACTTGAGACGCTGCAGTATTTTTAGAATGATAAATACTTTATGAAATTATACCTGCCCTTTAGTTTTGTTTTGCTAATGTGGAAATGAGTAGAAGTCATAGGACGAAAAAACAAAAACAAAAAAACCCTCAGGTTACAGAATGCTGATATAACAAAATACCTAAGCTAAAGAGCTGAATTGTGAAATACAGTTTCAGAACTACCATTACCCTATGATTTCAGGGAGGCTGCACAGTTCTGAAGTCCATAACGTCTCAGTTATCCCCTGCTGTATAAATAGCTGAGGTATCATACTGTAATAAAGTGTTATGGGGTTACTCATTTACTTTCCTTTGTTTTTGAAATAGGTAACAGTTGCATAGTAGGTGAATATTCAGCATGGATTGCTTGTTTCTGCATTGTGGTAAAACAGTAACCCACTGGAATATATTATTAGAATGTCCTTCTTAGTATTTATAAAAGGAGAATACAATGAAATATTGCATTTATTATTATAATGAATAAAGAGTGAAAATTATATACTGTGTTACAAATTACAAGCTCTTGTTTTTATTTTTGAGAGCTTTTATAATTTGTTCCGTTCTGGAATAATTTCATCATCATGATAGATATACCCTGAGTTTCCTTGCTTCATTATTTTAAGTATAGCATAGTAAAGAAGATGCCTTCAGAGATACATACAGTCTCAAACAGTCTATTTAAAAATCTTAAGACATCAGCTCTTTAAAAAAAATTTTCTCCTGGCCCAAATCCATGGCAATATTTGCCCTGCAGTACACACAGAAGTGTTAGCCTTTGTAGGTGTGAAATTTGGTGAGGTCTCAAGCACTGGAATGAATTAGTGTAGTATACATAGTGACATTCCTTTCATCAAAGAGTGGGCAGCAGTCTGGAAAACTTGATGAGTTAAAAGGAAAGCATGTGTGGTAGCATGTTGGACGTCATAGGAAGTTACAGCCCATGTTTCTACATATAAGGCCACAATTCCGGTGGAAGCAGAGTATCTGCAGAAAACCATCACAAAAAAATAAAACAGTGTTGAATCTTTGAGCATTTCCAGATTATATCTGTACATTTTCCAACAAAAAATTGTCCTACACGTTTCCCTGAAATATCGAGATGCTTTGGTTGTGCAGTCATACCTTGGCTGATAGGAGGCTTCCTGTGAAATCTGTAAATCATCAGTACTGAGATAACAAAAAAAGCCACACTAAAGAGATTGTTTAAGTTAGCTATATAAAATACATGTTCTTCCAAACAGGACATCTCCCTAGAGCATTAATGCATTTATTTACAATATTACAGCTGTTGTGTTGGATCGGAAATGGTTAGTGACTGAGTAACTGGCAAGAGTAAAAGGAGAACAGTAATGGTTTGATGACTGCTTGTCATTTACAAGTAGCAGCTGCATTTCCTTTTCCTTCAGTTGTATGCGTTGTTTTCCAGAAGAACTAGTGCAATCCCATCTAACTGCAGTCTGATCATCTTAAAGGTTTTTTTCCTAGAGCTGAGCTATTGAACTGATGACCTCTGCCTAGCTCTCAGTCTACTCTCAGCTGGAAGTAATTGCTGTTGCTCACCTCAGGCTCAGAAGAAGGAGATGACCAAACATTTTTTGCTCTTACCCCAGAGGCAAAACCTGTCTTCTTAGAGCTGATAAATGCACAGAGATGCCATAGGGAAAGCTGTGTTGTAGTTTGCTGTGCTGCCTCTAGAGAGGACCTCAGGCTGCAATGTTGATACTCTAGAACCTTTAATTAACAATCAATTAAGTAAGAGATTACTCATGTAAAACAAGAAAATATTAGCTGTGGAGTCCTTTGGATTTAGGTATTTTAGCTGAAGCCAAGTGAATGGACTAGCAGTGGAAATAAATGGCTGCAGTAAATTCTTGGCCACCACATTTGTCACTCCAAATGTCACAGGAATAAGTGTGTTGACAGATGAGTTGCAGAAAATCTTTCTTGGTGGTTTGAAAAATTAAAGCCCTAGTGCTCCCATTGCCTACTGGAGGTTGCTGTTTCTGTTTTAAGGTCAGTGGGAGAGAGAATGATCCAGTTTGAAAGTTTGGACGAAACAGCCAGACTTTATACTGGGAAGGCTGAAGCACGTGCTCATGTTCTATCCCACTGCTTGCTGTGGAAAGAGTAGTGCCAGGGGGCTGGAACTCCATTTGTCAGAGCTCACCTCTGTATTGAGACTAAGAAACTCTTACTGAGATTATTTGTATGTTTGTAATTCTGTGTTCAGGTCTGATTCAGCAAAGCACTCCTAATTAAAATGATACTCCAGCTAGCACCCAATCCTGTTTGAATCATTTTGGGTGGTATTGTGTATTTAATCAAAGTCAAGCTTAATTGCTTTTCTGACACAGAGCCTAAAACTTACCACTGTATGTTAGTAATACTAGTGACTAAACAAAGTTAAATTCTTCTCTGGGTAGCACAGCTGCATTGTTTAACAGTTTCATGGATGTTTTACAATGCAACTTTGATGGGAAATTAACCTCTTGAAATAGAAGTCTTACCAAACATCCTAAAAGATAATTCAGTTGGTAAGTTGAAAAAGACTTTAAAGAACTCAAGTGTACCAATGTACAGCAGCTCAAGATTTAGCATGACCTTAAATAGTAAAACTTTCCACTGGTCATTTCAAGTTTCAAAATATCTCTCTCTCTCAACCTTCATTTGAGCAAAACATGCTGCTTTATGTAGTTATGAGATGGTGAAGAGCTACTTTTCTGCTGAAAATTAGAATATTCAGACTATGTTTATATTTTGTTCTCTAATATCTAGTTCCTATGATTTCTGTATTTTAGATTAGAATTGTAAACAGAATCTACTAATTTGTCCATGACGTGTCTTTGTTGTTTGCACAATGTTGCTAATGTGGAGTTGCTTGATGAAAAGGTTCATAGCAGTTTATTAAAATATTACTTAATGGTGGTAAAACACTGTGATAAATAAAAAGAATATCCTACTAGAGAAAGCTGGAAGCAAAAAGACCTGATTTAAGTGATATGTATGACAACATGACTTAGTGAATGCTAGGGTCTGGATTATTACAGCTGTGATTTTAAAGAAACAAAAAACAAAACCTCAAGAAATCCCAGGGCTAAAATAATGTGCAGACAGCATGAACTCAAGCAATCTCTATTTAATAAATAATTAAAAAAACAAGGCAGTGAATTGTCACAAACATTTTTTTCCCTTGGTTCTCCTTATCAGGACTGACTAATGTTACTCATTAATGAACAGGAAGAACTTTGCCCACACATGGTTTAAACTGTTGAATATGTTGACTCATCTGTGTTGAATGCATCATGCCATGACTTATCCATGTTATATATAGATGTATATTTGAGATTCCTGATGCATGAATAATCATTGATGAACTCCTTGTAACCAAAGGCTGTAGCTGTGCAAAGGAAATGTCGCAAATATTGTCTGCAGTACCTGGACTTCACCTGTGAATCACAGAATCACGGACTCATTCTGGTTGCAAAAGACCTTTAAGATCATTGAGTCCAACCATTAACCTAACTATAATGAGTCCATCTGGTGCTAAATCATGTCCCTAAGCACTGCATCTACACATCTTTTAAATGCCTTCAGGGATGATGATTCTACCACCTCACTGGGAAGCCTGTTCCAGTGTTTGATAACACTTTCAGTGAAGAAGTTTTTCCTAACATCTAACCTGAACCTCCTCTGGTGTAACTTGAAGCCATTTCCTCTCATCCTACCGCTAGTTACAAATGCGAAGAGACTGATTTCCCCCTTGCTACAACCTTCTGAAAAAGATATTAAAGAGAATTGGCCCCAACACTGAGCCCTGGGGAACACCACTTTTGCCCAGTAACCAACTGGATTTAACTCCATTCACCACAACTCCTTGGGCCTGGCCATCCAGCCAGTTTTTTACAAGCGAAGTGTACACCGATCTAGGCCATAAGCAGCCAGTTTCTCCAGGAGAATGCTGTGGCAATGACCACATCATAAAAATTTGTATATACATAGCATAGTTATACAAAGGAACAAGCAACTTTGCTTCTTTTTATTCATCAAAAGAGTCCATCAAAAGAGCCAAAAGGCTGCAGTTACCTTTTTTTATTCTAGTGAGATTAACTGCTAGCAGTGTACACAGGACTCCAGAATCATCATTTTCCTGCATATGAAAAGCATTTGTGAGACTTTTTGAAGTTACCAGAGGTTTTTTTTGTTTCAGAAAGACCTTGTGTGGTAATATGGTTATGAAAAATGGCTTAGTCTGCAGCCAGCCAAGTCTGTACATCTTCTACTTTATGCTTTAACAGTTATTTTCAGTTCCCTTCTCTGAAGTACCTCATATGCTGACTTACAGCTCGCGGCTTCGTTACTGGTAACTTCTCCCTCCACTAACTATACCAATCTTATTTGACTTGACATCAGATGGTTGTGATGGCATGTAAGGTGATTTGTGCCTTTGAATGGCTATTCTTGCTTTTGTACCAGAACATGTTTGGTTTTAGTATGTTGAGTAATTTTCTGTCAATAAGATTTACTGAAAAAACTTCAGAAGGTATAGACAAATGCCAAAATACTTACAGGAACTTCAGTATAATAGAAATTCCTTTTTGTCACATAGGAAATTAGCCTGTCTAACAAGGTGAAGGATGGCTAAAACCACTCAGTCTTCTGTCTGTGACCTGCAGTAAACTGAGGGTGTGATAAATAGGTCAAGTGTTTTCCAGTATCCAACTCCTCCTTTTTTCTTGCCTAACCAAAGAGTAAAATAGCTGTTTCCCAGAAGTGAAATACTCTTTAATCCAGTTGTGTGAACAACATTATTATTATTCCATTGCCTTGTTTAAAAAATTTAAATTCCGGGAGCAACTCATTAAAGAAGGTCATCAGAGGAACAGTGCCTTAGCACGTCCACTGGAGAACTTGCAGTCCTTCCCTTTTTGTGGTTTGGTGAGGCTGGAGGAGTCTGGCACGCAGATGGTGTGGTGCAGAGCTTTGTCAGACAGAGATAGTGAGGAGGCCAAGAGAGTCTAGAAAGAATGACTGAGCAGGATGGGCAGACCAAACATCTTAAAGATGTCTTACACATGCTCTCACCATATGAGATCGTGTCAGATGTTCTCTCCTGTGCTTCTACAAATAATTTGGTTAAACAAATTATTTGGAGAGACTTGAGGGGAAAGGTTTTACTTTATAAAAGGATTCTGAAACTTTGATCTTAACTCTCCTTCTTCACTACTTTCTTTTTCTGTGAGTTTAGCTCTTGTGTGTTAAGAGCTCTGACTAAAGGTGATGTGAATACTATTCTTGCGAATGAGTTCAGGCTTTTGAAAGGAGTAATGAAAGTCATATTTGCTTTGGTGGTAACAGGCCTGGGCTGTGTTTAGTTGAAGTGTTTCTCATTTTTCAGTGTGAAGGAAAAGTCTTTGTTTTGCCAGGATTGTAACTGGAACCACATTGATACCCAGGATATGTGTGGCCTACTATCTAAGGGGCCATGAAAAATTGATAAAAATATTGATCTGGTAGGAAACCACTGTGATCTGTTTTTGTATAAGGCCACGAATGTTATTAAATTGGTGATTGAAAGTCATAAAGCTAGAAGAAGGGTTCAGATATCGGTGGAAAGCAGAAAGTTAACTTTTGTGTTGTACTGCATTTCATATTTAGAAAAAATAAAAAATAGATCTCAATTCAATTATAAACTCAAGTGCCTTGCTGTCAGCTAGCTGGACAGTCTCTGATTTAGTGCTTGTTTGAATTCTTGACTGTTGTGTAAAATAAAGACAAGATATTTGGTCCAAAATTTTCTTTTTCCAGAGGTATAGGTATTCAGCCTCTTATACTGATGTTTTTCTGTTTCCTTTGTGAACTTAAGAATTCTAAGAAAAAGAAAACTGAGGTCTGTTACTGTTTCCCTTCAATGTTCTGTCAGTCTAATGACATAAACACAGATTTAAGAGAAAATTTTGGCTCTCCAAATTTCATGGTAGGAAATGTCTAATAGAAATCTGGAGAAAATATCATTATCTTCCTCCTTTGGAAAACAAACCCAACTATCTGGCACATGCCTGATACATATTTGGGCAATACTGAATGTGTTGCTAGTGCAGTACAATAGCAGCCAGAAATGCCCTAGGTGCATCTGTCATTTATTGTGTGGCTTAGTTAAAGTATACTAGAGAATAAATCAGGTGGTGTTATAAACTGTTCTCTAGTACAATGCTCTTCATGCTTTCTGTTGTGCTGCATCCTGTAGCTGGGAGGAGTGTTCCATAAACATCCTCAAGGTCACCTGGCTTTGTTTTTCCATAACACTCTCAACTTCTCTCCCCTTCCACACACTGCCCCAATAACCTTTCAATTTCTGGTTTGCTAAGATTTATTCCTTTCACATTTACTAGTCTTATTCTTCCAGCTCCACTTGTGTTGTTTCCACACTCTATAGCTATTATTAAGAAGATATCTTATATAAAACTCCTCCACTGATGACTAACATATGGGAAAACAAATCTTGAATTCCTTTCCATCTCTTTCAGTTTCCCCATCACTTTTGGTTTTCCTTCAGGAGATATTAAAACAACTTGTTAGCAGAAGTGTTTCAGAAGTTCATACCTCTGAACACTGTCACATCATACAGATCCTATGAAAAACAAATACCACTGTAAATCTGTGGAAGGAGCTCCTCTCCTTCTCTTCTAGATTAGAATTGGTTTGTTTTTGTTTTATTTTTGTTTGTGTGTTGGCTTTGGTTTTTTCTTTAAATTTTGTTTTACTTGCAATGCCATCACAAAGCACAGCTGAAGTATTCAAGGCAATCCTTATCACAACTGGCACAATCTTTTTGATTGTTTTCTAAACTTTTAGTTTCTCAGGTAATGAACAAAAAGCCTGCTGTATTACTTTAAAGTCTTTCCATTCTCATGTTGTTCTCAGTTTTTTCCCCTTTTTAGGTAAATATGAAATCCCTATGATTGCATTGAAATCTGAGTCTTTTTGACTCTTCTCAGGTGATGTTTGGCAGATTATTTAAATGATGTTTCTTATAGTTACGAGATTGCTTTAATTCCTTGAAAAGAATTAAACATCTCAAAACAGGTGTCATTTAAAGTTGGTTTTCTTACTGTCCAATAAAGACAAGCACTTTGCCAAATTTGTTAATACAATTTAATATAAGTTTTGAGTAGTATTTGTGAAGAACGTACAGGGACTTAGACAGAATACTAGTGCTGTTGAGTGAAGATGGTTGCAGTCTGAAAACCTAGTCCAATTTAAATAGCTTAAGAATTGTGCTTGTGACTCAAGATGGCTAGAAAACCAGAGGATATAAATTGTCATTATTTCATTGCCTTCAATGACTCTACACCAGCTTACACCATCATAGGTCAATCACCTCCAACTGTCTTTGTCTATACCTTAATTCACTAACTAAAAAAACAAGGACATTACCTATATGTCTTCATACAAAAGAAGAGGTGAAAGGAAACAGCTTAATGTAGATGCAATTTTTATTGCATTTAATCAGATGTCAGAGCATTCATCAAATGAATTACCCATGTTTACTGTTTCCTCAGTACTTTATAGTACGCAGTGAGTTTTTGGAGTGTCCAAGTGTTACAAAGCATGTTCCTCAAATAACCATAAAGGAACCCCACCATTCTTAAGTAACAGCAGCAGCCAGCTCCAATGGATATAAAGCCAAGCATTTCAGCAGTCTTTTGGTTTTCCTTGGTGTTAGAGATCTGAGATTGCTTTACAACAATCCGTATAAGGTAGATTGCTATTTTTGCTGCCATTCTACATATTGTACATGGCACAGATGTTAACTGATTCTCTCCAAACCATATATTGAAAGCCCAACTGTGCTAATTTCAAGTCTGAGTGGTCCCATTCTGACATGTTTGCAGGATCAAATGTTCTTCAACTTCTGTAAGGTGGATAGGATTTTGGCAAACTGTACAGCAATTTCAGAACTGGACACCATCAGCCTAATTTCTAGAAATGTAAATCAGTAGAGCCTGATGGAGGCCTTCGCTGGTGTTTCTCTTTTATTTAGGTTGTTAAATTTTGATTTATATTTAAGGTCACATGATGCCCCTGACAATAAAATCAAAATGGTTACAGAAATGGAAGTTGATAAGCCCTCTCCCTTATCATTTCCTTGTGAAATTAACAGTCATACTGTATGCATAGCATCTGGCTGCTTAATCTGTTTTGTAGCATCTGACCACTCACTCTGTTTTGAGAAATTTCAGGGAAAGGAAGCCCTGACAGGTGATCTGAAATAAAGAAAGAAGAAAATAAGAAAAATCTAGAGCTTTTAAAAAATATTGTCCTCCTAAAAGCTGGCCAATTAACCTTCTTATCAAATTATTATCTTTAACCTGTGGTTTCTTGTATTCCTCCCAGCATCCCACTCTGCAAAAAGAATTTAATCTGTGTATGTCCTGTTTTAGAGACATTAATATTTTTAGAGATATGAATCTCAACAAGCAACTACCTTTTTTTTTCCTTCTTCCTTTATTTTTTTTCCTTTTTTTTTTGACAGTGAGATTGGAAGCTGGACCTAGATTGCAAGTAAATATTATGTCTCTTTCATATCAAGCCCTCTATAGAAAGTCATACCAAAACTGCTCAAGTGTGGGTGGATGGGAGGAAATGCACTGAAGGAAGTTCCAGTCCCACGTGGGAGTTGGGTCAGTGGGCTAGATGATTGTTTACCCTTTCTCCTCTTGCTGGAGGGAATTTTGAATCCCCATCTACAGATGAAACTTTGGCTGTTTTCTCTTTTACTACCATTAGCAGCTTATTTGTTGCTGAGGGCAAATACCTTACTGATGTATTTATTTGTTCAGAAGAGACCCGGAAAAGGAGGGTCCTTCCCTTCTGATGAGAAGGGAAGCTAATGGAGAGAAAAAAACAGCCTCATGTTCTGCTTACCTAATTTGTTTCACTTTTCCTTCATTAATATCCAAAACCACCTGTTTTCATAAGACAAAGGGGAAGTTTGACTCAATTTCACATTTTTGCAACCCAGGTTCCATCCATGTGCTCAACAGCATTTTGATAGAGCATGTGGTCGTGAGTAACCTGAGGGCATAGCTTCGGAGAAACAGCAAATGCTGGGGAAAAAAACAAAAGCAAACCCAGAAGCAGAATGGACACTCTTTTGTCTTTTTTTGTGGAAAGAAGTTTCAATCTTTTGGAGGACAAGTAGTTGGAACATTAGAATCTAGATTAAGTAGCAATGAAAGGGGTAGCTACTATGTAGATTTAGAACGATGTCAGAAAAAACAGTTCTTATATAATAATTATTATTTTTGGGAGGGATTAGATATTATAAAAAATGGAATACTAATATAGAATATTTGATTAATGTAAATTACTTCATTTTAAAGATATTTGCATAAACATAATTGCCTTAGATTTTGCTTCTACAGTATGGATAGCTATGTTGTGTGTAGATGTTCAATGTTTAATCACACACAGTAAATTAAAAAATTCAAGATACCAGTGTTCTGTAAGAATGTGCACAACAATAAATAGACAGCTCTTCTCTTTTCTTTTCAGCATTTTCCCATTGCCAGAAATAGTTTTAGGGCACTCCAGAAAGATTTCACTTCCCCTTTCTCTCAATCTTCAGGATCCACACAAGTTATCTGTTCTTTGCTTGTAACTTTTTAACAGTAAAAGCATCTTACTGCTGTTGCTCATGTCTTGCATTCTCAACTGACCAGCAGTAATGGGAAAACCTTTGTGGGAATTGAATAATCTCTCACCTTTGTCAGCCTGGGAACAAGTCTGTCCTTGGTTTCTTCATGTGGATCATGCATGTGATGGCATAGAAAAAAGTCTAACTGTGGACCAGCTTTCTGATCCTGCTCAAAGTAGAAAGCAGCCAATCAACCCTGGCTCATCAAGTGCACTTGCACCCTGGAGAAGATTCCTCTAAAGCTTGGAGTTGGCTTCCTTGGGAACCCAAGTGCTTGTCTCTAAAGATGTCACTACCTCACATTTCCCCACACCCAGTTGCTTAACTGCTGTTAGAAGGCTTAAATTTTCAGTAACAATTATTCCTTTGCTGAAAAAAGTTGAAGTCTCTAGACACTGAAAATGTTTAAGAGCAAAAGAGTTATAGTATATTAATATAAAAGTATCATAACAAAATCTTGCACACTTGGGTTTCATAAGAGACTTGGCCTGCAATAAGTTGGTTTTTCATACTAAATGTAACCTAATAACTGAGTATTTTGCTGCTACTGTGACCTTGTTTGACTTGATCTAATATACTATACTTCAGTTGGGGTTTTTTGTGATGTAAAAAAGCGTATGCATATTTCAGTAATACTGTCATTCAGAAACCTCATGCCTTTATAAGCCATTCCCTATTTTTGGCTAAGGAGTATTGGAGGGTGGGTGACACACCAGAACTTGATGATCTACCCAGTACATTCTGTTCTTTGAATAAAAACTGCAGAAACTCTTTCTCTGAGATCAGTTTGAACTATGTCATCAACGTAGATTAAAACTGTAGTATGGACACATGGAAGCATCAACAAGTATTACACTTTGAACTAATACATTTTGAACAAGCATTGCACAATGCAGAAGATATGGAAACGCTTTTGAATCAAGATCCCCAAAAGTTCCATAAATACCACCTTTAAGATTTTGGAAGTGTTCCTTACAGTGTGCTCCATTTATTTTTTTGGCATGGGGGAGATGTTGGCTTCAAAGTGAGAGGCTGAAAAGACCTGAGTTCAGCTTGAAATGCTTAAGCTGATGTCCTCTGTCCAGTCTTGAAGCACCAGTCTACAATACTAGGTACTGACATTTCAGCTGGCACTCTTGACAAACTTCATGGGCAAGAACATAGACTGTAGACTGCTTTTCCTTAGAGAAAATCTCTCTAGGCTTGCACCAGCACTGAAAATGACCTAGTCCAGTAGGAGGTTAGCAATGGCTTGTCATCTAATACTGTGGTAGTCTATGGAGACTTGCTTTTCTACTGCTTGCAAAACAGTTTTGTGGAACAATGGCTCAATGGCTTTTCTCCATACCTTTTTTTTTTTTTTAAAAAAAAAAAGTGTGTTAACATGTTTCTTTGGGAGGTTTAATAGTGCTTGAGATTTAACTATGCTTCAGCATTACAGTGTGAACGTTGCCCTTTAGAAACAAATGCAAGAGAAGCAGTTCCTGGCAGCTCTCCAGCATAAAAACCAGAGCCATTGAGAAACTCTTGTGGTTATCAGCTAGACTGTCTGGAGTGCTTTCACCCTCGGCTACTGAGGGTAAAATACAGGAAATTTGGTCCAGATACTGCAGAGGGAAAAAGGAGTGCGTGCCTAAAAAAGTAAAGGAAAGTGAAGTTTTTCTGTCAGTCTTGTCCCTGTGTGCTTAAAAAGTGCAACTCATAATTTGCTCTTTGAAATTACTGACCTTTGACTCTATGGCAGCAGTAGTTTACCATGACTTACAAAAAGGCTTCAGAGTCTTCATTTATCCTTACTGAGAGCCTGTTATTCATCATCTCAATAAAAAGACAAGAACAGCACTAACAAAGAACTGAATAAAGGAAGATACTGAGAGTAAAAAGCCAAAAGTCTAATTTGCACAGGGGTCTTGTGATTCCTTGCAAAATACATACACATTACGAATTCATAAATTTAATTCAGATTTACCTTTTCTGTTTCTGATCTTAGCAATACTACAGAAGGCTTTTATTCTGGATTTGACAAAATCCCTAATTCACAGCTTCAGAATACATAGTATCACACTGTAAAAGAGTAAAAAATTTCATGACATTTTCGAAGTGATGTAAATGAAAAGCTGATTAAAGACATCTGTCTTCTACAGAGAAAGAATGCTAACCCTAAGCATGCAATAGTCATTGTAAGAGAATAATTTGTGACCACCTACCTGTACCAATTAAAAAATGGGGTAAGGAAAAAGATATCCCACCAAGATAGTAGAAATTACTGCAGAGTACACAGACAGTATGGACTTATTGGTTTGGAAAAGTTTAGAAGAAGCTCAAAATTACCTTTCCAATGAATTATCTTGAACTAGGGAGACCTAAATGTTTCTTTGCTTTACTCTAGTTTCCAAAACTATTTTAAATATTTGAAAAAATAGGATGGACAATAATAATCTAGAATTCATTACATAAATGATAAATCTCTGAATACTGCAGTTTCCCTTAAACCTTCTCATTTATTTTAAGAAGAAAGACTTCTAGGCCTTTCTTTTAAGAGCTGAAGTGTCATAAAAATGCAAATAAATATGACTAATGGCTGACACACTGTGAGAGGCTTCGTTTGAATCACTGATGAAGAAAAAAATTCTAAAACGTCTTAGACATCTCTGTAGAAAGTTGTACCTGTTGAATTTTCTAGGTCTAGGAAATTCCGTCAACTACCTGCTTGCAAACAATGGAAAATTCTGGAAATACTTTACTCATGAGGATTTTTGTAAATCCAAGGTGATTATTGAGCTGAACAAGGACAGTACGGATAATGCAGGTTTAAACAGGTCTTTAAATCCATGTACAATGGCTTCAGAATACATGAATGCATTTCTAATAATCACTTTATAAACTTCTGAAAACATCTATTCATTTTTGTGCCCCTTACGAGTGGTGATCAGTACATTTGTCACCGTCTGCCTTCTCCTTCATGTAATGCTTTTCATTATTTACATTCCGTCTTTAGACTAGTCTCCATTCCTTTCCTTTAAAATCATCCCAAGCTTGTAGTACTCTTAGAAATATGAGCTCTTTTTTTTGGTCATTTTGGTCTTTGTATTTGACAAATGACCTCTTCCTCACTGTTTTTGAATACAGTTTGAATACATGTGGCTATTTTTATTTAACATTATCTTCAACTTATTACAACATATGATCATTAAAACCATTGTTATTAATTTTACAGCATCATCAATTACAGCTACACATTTCTATAACTCTTCATTAGTTATTTTTGTAGAGCTTGCTTAGGGAACCCCAGGCATTGTTTTATGATCTGTCTCTAAATAAAAGTAGGTCTTATGTAGTGTTAAAACACCTCTGAGCAAAATGATGAATTTAAGAACAAAAGATTTGCAAGTTTCAATACAATCATCTATCTGGGACTAAATGTAACACCATATTTGTCAAGAAGATGACTGTGAAAGGGCCAATTTCTGCTTTGAGCCTTTGCTTCTTGCATGACCTCTGTGGGAATGCTCATCCACAATTTTTTTTCTTATTTCAAGAAGTGTTGTCAGGAAGCAGCTATATGGCACAGAAATGCCTTCCTTATATGTTTAGGTCTTCTAGGCTATAATCTTGCAAGCATAATTCTGCAAGGGTACTGGTGTGGTATAACTCACTCAGACTTTTGATCTCTCTTTGTAGATGTGAATTGGCAAAATTGGCTTAATAGCTATTTCAGTTGCTTATGTGCCTTGGAAAAAACTTGAAACCAAATCTAGGCATATCTCGTATGAAATGTAGAGACTGATTGAAGATATATATTAAAATTCTCCTTCAGTAAATATTGCAGAATCTAGCACTCAGTTGCTTTTGAGTAGGAAATATTTAACACAAGTATCTTGTAAAAACAGAGAAAAGTATTTACAATGAAAATACTATTAGAAGTTTGATTTTAAAAAATTATTTTTAAAAGAAAACCCTGCAAAGGTTTTGGAAAAACCTATCAGAAATGCAGTAGAAGAAGTGATTGTAAGGGCAAAGTATTTTTGAAATGGTATAAAATACACCTGAACTCACAGTTAATATTGTGTATTTTCCCTGTGTTTTGTCAGGATGAATTCCGAATGAATTGCAGAGGTGTGGCTTGATCTCCTTGTATACATAAATGGTATTTTCAATTTATCTGGAGTTGTGCTCGTGATAAGCCCTAGTGTTTTCAGTAGAAATCTGTTTATTTGGAGTGAATTTGGAGTGCTTTCCCGATTCTTACTAGGCTATGAATCAAATGAGCTGAAAACTTTTAAACTGCTGAGCCGTGGTCTAGGCCTTCTTATGGAAATTTTAGCAAGCAAAAAATGAAAGCTAAATGAGGTTGAAAGAATACGTGAACTAAAGCCTGGTTATCTTAAATGGCATTGATAGAAAAGGGCAAAGCATTAGATGTATAGGTATCTTTCTGGAATTAATAAATCTCTTCAGGTCTCACGCTTAAAAGCTTTGCAGGGATGGAAATGTAATGTTGGGAGAGAGGCCCTAGCTGAGAGGCTGTGTGCAGACCCAGTAAAAAACTTGATTCAATTATCATATTATTTAACCCTTAGAAACCCCTATCTCAGAAGTAGTTTATGTATCATGGAAATGGATATAATAACTTTGCTTCTTCATGCAGACAAGGCAAGAACATAATTGCATAAAAGGAGAGATAAAGGTTAGGTATATGTTCCAGAGCTGCTAAAAAATACATAACCTTTTTGAAATGTTACACTGAATGTAGAATGATACTTGCTTACCAGTGTAAGTCTTCCTGCACTTAGAATGACAATAAATGTTTAATGAGTAGGATAGTGGAAAAATGGAAGGGAACTATAAACTAAATATAGATCACTGATTTTCAGTGATGTAAACAGCATCAGACAGGTTTTCCCTGGAATCATGTTAAATATAATTTTTCCCTAAAAATCAAATGTATCTGTGACCCAAGGCAGGATTAATTGTCTTCTGATATTGTACAAGGATTTTTCAGGAATTACTTTTCTATCCCACAGATGGAAGACATGGCTTTCCTCTTAAGGGAACAAACCTTTTTTATTTCCTTTTTGAATTATGGTTTTGGAACTGTCCAAGTCACCTTGATCTTGAACACTGCTTTATAAAAGATTCCACTCTGTGCTTGTGAAAACATGAGCTAAATATCTCCCGAGTTCAAACATTGATATTTGAATGAAGGGAAGGCCTAATGAACACAACAGTAATTAACTGGGCTTGTTAATTTATTATTATAGTTTATTTAGAATGTTCGTTTAGTCTGGCATGGGTTCCATTGATGAAAGGAAGGCATCACAAAGCATGCTAGAATAAGAATGTCCTATGAACCTTCCACTCTGGATCCCAAATCTGTGTGTAAATCTTGGTTCAAGAATGATAAATTGTTTCTGGAGAGCACAAATTCAGGCATTTCCCTAATTTTTTTTTCATTGTTTGCTGAAATTTTAGTTGTACCAGGATTAGCTGTTAATGGTTAAGGTATACATGGGCCTTTTTCTGTCCCCCTCCCCCATGAAACTTTAAACAACGAAGCAATGAATGTCTTAGGTAATTCCAACCTGCTGCCCCAAACTCTGACGGAATTTGTGGCTATTCAGCTGCATGGCTTAACCTTAACTGTTTCCAGCCTGTGTTACTTCTCCACTACACTTACTTAGCTCTTTGTACCAGTTTGTCAAACTGATGCAGGTTAAAATAACCTTTAGGAATAGGGGAGCACAGGAGAGGTTGATTTTCACTCAGAAAACCAATAAATGAAGTAATCTAGACGTCCATACTCATGTCAAGGACATGGTTCACATCTGAAGCAGTTACAAGCACTGCCAAAATGAGCTGCAGTGAGTTGTAGAATGATGGCCTTGAATCTTATGGAAACTCAATGCCTAATGTTTCTATGTCTTCTCCCATCTTGACATTGGCTTCTGGAGTCTTTTCTTCAATATTATATGAAGAAGTTTACTTCTACTAGACTTCTTCTCTACGTAGCCCTTAGCATTGGTGACTCCTGGTGCTACTGGCATAACTCTTGGATTAGGAGGAGGAGTGTTTTGAGAACACCAAAAGCTACAGTGAAAGCAAGTCTAGCCCATAGGTTGGAACTCAGGCCATGGGCACCATGAACCACCAGGACATCCAGCATAGAAGGTATTCAGGTTCTAAAGTGATGAGACAGATAAAGGAATATGTAAATATAGTTGAACACTGACACTAGAGGAAAAAAAAAATTTGCAAAACAAAAGAATGTGCATGAAACTGGATGTACATCAAGAAACTATCATGTTAAATTATGTCTGACAGTGAGGAACAAATGAAAAAATTATCCACAGGTGATGAAATTTAGAGTTATTGGTGCAAACTTTTACAGCTCCACTGACTTCACTAAACTTACTCCACATTATACTTGCTGGCTTTCCAAACAACTGTGTTACAAAATGTTAATAGCATAATTAAAATAGAAGCACACTGCCAAGGGAAAATCTTAACAGCCGCTTTGTTGTCCTCTCTCTCTTTCTCTTCCTCCAAAATGTTAGGATCTGAAGTCATCTTGTTCAAATGAAAAACTGAGTACCATGTTTAATTTTTGTACTGTGTATTGAAACCATGAACTAAGTGTGTACAGCCCTGCAGAGGCCCTGAGATCAAGAGCAGTCAGGGACTGCAGCTTCAGAGATGGATTTGCTGAGGATTCAGCCCCCTGTTTTCAGATATGGCAGCTTCCATATGCATCAGCCATTTTTATAAATGCTGGCATATATCTCACTGCTCTGAGTGGCCTGCAGTTCTCAGAGTTGGAGCTCTCACAAAAGCATTGCTTCGAGTATAAAGAGATCACATAGTGTATTAAGTGCTCTTGGATGTGGCTGTATTCTGAACCGTTCAGTGAATTGCAAGTATGTTATACCCAATTCAGACATGGCGCCTGCATAGTCCTTGGAAAAAGGACACTGTAGAAGCTACTGATAATGATTTATAGAGGGATTTTATTGAAATGTTTTCATAACTTCTTTGTAAAATTATTATAACTAAAATAAAATTTAAAACAATCTTCCCGTACCACTTAAACGCTGTTCCTGTGTGTTTCTATAAATGGTACAATAGCATCAGGATAGTTCAGGTAGCATTATTTTCTCAGACAAATATGTTTTTATTAGCAAGGGTGCTTTCCTAATGTTCACAGACATGGAGAACTAAAAGTAAAGAGCCCTTGTTTTGTTACAATTAAATGCAATTGCTTGTAACCTGACTTTTCCCTATCACACAGAGAAATTTTATCTAAAGCATGCAAAAAAAAAAAGTGCATAGAATATTTCACAAACCAACATGTGAAGTAAACATAGAAACATCCCAGATAGACAAACAACAGTTAGTAGCTAACAATACTATTGCTAAAATCGTATGGAGACCCCTTGCTCTTTTTACAAGTTTATGCCTGATTGAATAGTAGAGTTTGCTGTGAGAATCATAGTGTGTGTGCACACTAAACCACTGTGATCTGACATGAAGAATTGCACGACAAAATGGCACTAATTGACATTTTATGAACACGATAGCCCCAAGCTGATTGACATTTTATGTCAGGATAGCCCCAAGCCCTGATTCGAATGCATGTGCCTCCAGAAATGGTAGTCTTGCCTTGGTTTTGAGGGATGTCAAGTGTGATTTATACAGTTGCAAAATAAGCATCGATATATACATGAGAGCTCCATCATGCCCTAATGCATCCAGTACATGACTGGGCCTGTATTCCTGGCTGCACTTCAGGGTAAAAGGTTTACTGATAAATCAAGACAAGCAGTATTTCCTTGTTAACTTTCCCAGGTGACAAACTGAATGGGCTGTGCATATGACAGATGTGCTTAATGCTCAGAAGACACCTCTGAAACTGAAAGTAGCCTAGAGTCACAAAAATTCTTTCCCCTCACTCCACCTGTTAGTTTAGTGGAGATGTGCTCTAATATTCTTGACTAGCTGCTATTGATATTCAATTATTTTTAACAGATCTTTCTAATTCCTGTATTGAGCAGGGGGGTAACAGTAATAAAATACAATATCTCTGTAACATATCTCTGTGTGTGTGTGTATATATATATCAGTAACAATAATAGATAATAAAATATCCTAGGAACTCAACATGCATTTTTATACAAAATTTAGTGTGGATCCAAAGGTTCTCTCCAGGGGAATCTGAGGTGTCATGCTTTGGGAGTTTGCTTTTGATGGTTAGCATTTAACAAGAATTAACGTAACAGCATCTGTGTTACTAGTAAATATAATTTAACTTTTGGAAGGAATAAATTAAAACATTTTAGAGAAGTAGAAACTCAAAAGCAGAGGATTCTATTTTTTTCTGTGGTCCAGAAGTCATTTATGCCAGTAGCCTTTGAATTAAGTATCACCATTTTATCATTCAGGACTTTTGCGGGGTCATTTTTCTTTGAAAACGTGGGCCAAAAAATTCCAGACACCACCTAAGCTGAGTAGTAGCAAGCAGAAAAATGAACTGGGAGCCACTGAACCATTAGAGTGTTTGGAGTATCTCATTTCAGGTATTGGGCTCACCAGCTGTAAAAATGATTGAACTAAACTATAATACTCTTCCTGGTTTATTTTCTTCTTTCTGTGAAAGCACTGAAAGAAAAATATACATCCAAATGATCACTCAGACCCAGCAAAAGGAGTTAGACTTTTTCCTGGGAATAGGAATCTCCTGATGTGGCTGTTACAGGTGACTTCTCCCCCTGCACCCCGAAGGGTGTTTCAAAGACCCCTTCATAGAGGAGACCATAAGTAATACTGCAAAACATTCCTGCTCTCCTGCTTTACAGTCTCTGTAAACAAACCTTAGCTTAGATCAGAGAGTGTGGACACAAGATAACCCCTTCTGCAAACAGTGTATGACTTCTAAAGCTAACACAGCAAATATGTTGTCACTCTCCTGCACCTTTCTCTCAGGAGAAGGGAGTCTCCTCATAACTCAGCAGTCAAAGGGTTCTTTGACATGTTTGAGTCTCTGTGCTGAGATCCCTGCTCAGTGACACAGGAATGTGTAGAAACTCCAGCTTCGGGAGGTTGAAGTGTCAGGTCAGGCTGAGACATGATTTGCAAAGTTTGCCAAGACCATGTCTGATCTCAGAGTGCCCGTGGAACAACCAAAATAGTGCATCTGACGTACTGATGTGCATGTAACACTGGAAGGGTGAGTGTCTGATTGCATAAAGGGGTACTTTGCAGACTTCTGTGCCTGTGACTCAGAGCAGATACTTTCCAAATGTCTGAGGCCTATTCTTTTAGGAAGAAAAAAATGCAAAGCATTTTCCTTTTCTAAGTCCAAAGGAACATTTCACAATAAAAATACTTTTTTTTAAAACCAATTCACACTGATATTTTTAACGTGGCTCTGAGCTCCTGGTGAAGAGCCTAATCCAACTCTTACTGAAATAAGAGGAGTCTTTTTCTTGAACATAAATAGGTAAAGCTCAGAAAATGCAGAATTATTGAATGGGGTATATTGTTAAAAGGACCTTTGTGCTTTATTTGTGTATACCCTTCTTACATTTTGCTTCATGGTAGTTCTTTTTGCTTGCCTTTTATATAAGAATCCTTTAGTTCTTTGCTCTTTCATTCTTAACTATGATTTTAAATTGTGAGGGGATTATGAAAAACTTACTCTCAAAGTATGAATCTTAAGTGTGGTACTTTTATCAATGTGTAAGTTACTTATATAATTCAGGAGTGTCCTGATTTTTCCCTGTGTGCTGGTGTTGCAGAAAATAACTGAAATTATGGGGATAAATGGAGATTTAAGCCAATTCAAAAATAATCTATTTGTTTAAGTAGACAGCTAGGCAACAGTTGTTCTTGGCTGAGGCTTTTTAAAACCACTGTAAAGAAAGGATACTGTGGAGTAACAGAATATCTTAAAATTTTCTTAGTGATATCATCAAAGTCCTCTACCTCTGAGTTAATCCAGTTGGTACAGCCAAGGCTTCAACACCATTTTCTGCTTCCTCATGCTCTAAGTTCATCAGAACTTGGCACTTCCAGAGTTCAGAGCCCCCACCATCTAATGATGATTTTAAAGGGGAAAAAGAACAAGCTATTTCTTCTTTTAAACTGAGTGAAAGTGGTTTGATGTCTGTGAAATTATGTCAATCATCTTTCCCCTCACATAACCACCTAGTCTTTCTCTCAGATAGTTCTCTGACATTCCATCTGAAGCATTCTAAGTTTATTTTCATTAAACAGAGAGGTTTTAATAAAGACAGGAAGATACATTCTATGCTAATTTTTTTCAGAAAAAGGGTCTGTGAATTTTCAGAATTGAAAATAGAGCATGGCAGCATGGCACACATAAAACCCTTGTGTGGGTGGATGTTAGTGTTCATTAACTTAGAATTCCTAAACCTGTATTAACACAATTCTTGCGGAACCTTGCTTTTGGCACATATTTCCATGATCTTATGATCTTCATTAGCTTGTCCCTAGCTAGGTCTCTTGGAACACGTGGTAAGGTGGCTACAAGTCTTTCAAAGCTTGCCAGTCAAAGAGCAGCATTCAAAATGTCAAGAAGATATCTCTGCTCAGCTTCATGCTGCAAAAGCAGGCAATCCTATGAACCTGAAACTATATTTACTATGTACTGTTACGTGTGTTTGTTTCTCAGAGCTGACAATCTCCTTAACCCTCAAATAATATCAAATCTGAGATTAAATCAATGCAATCTCCCCACAAAAACACTTTCAAATGCACCAGACTGCAGCATCCATGGGTCCTGAGGGAGCTGGCGGATGCAGTTGCTAAGCCCCTGTCCATCATATTTGAGAGGTCATAGCGGTCTGGTGAGGTTCCTGATGATTGGAAAAAAGGTAACATAGCCCCTATTTTTAAAAAGGGGAAAAAGGAAGACCCGGGGAACTACAGGCTGGTCAGTCTCACCTCTGTGCCCAGCAAGATCATGGAAAAGATCCTCCTGGAAAATCTGCTAAGGCACATGGAAAATAAGGAGGTGATTGGTGAAAGCCAACATGGCTTCACTAAGGGAGAATCATGCCTGAACAATTTGGTGGCTTTCTATGACAAGGCTACAGAGATGGTGGATAGTGGCAGAGCAACTGACATCATCTACCTGGATTTGTGCAAGGCATTTGACACTGTCCCACACGACATCCTGGTCTGCAAACTGACAACACATGGATTTGATGGACCACTTGGTGGATAAATAATTGGCTGGATGGCTGCACCCAGCAAGTTGTGGTCAACGGTTCAGTGTCCAAGTGGAGGCAAGTGACGAGTGGTGTTCCTCAGGGGTCAGTATTGGGACCAGTGCTGTTCAGCATCTTTGTTGGAGACATGGACAGTGGGATTGAGTGTATCCTCAGCAAGTTTGCTGATGATACTGAGCTGTGTGGAGTAGTTCAAGAAGGCCAAGTGTAAGGTCCTGCACCTGGGTCAGTGCAACCCCAGGCACAAATACAGGCTGGGGGGAGAATGGATAGAGTGCAGTCCTGAGGAGAAGGACTTGGGGGTGGTAGTAGTAGATGAGAAGCTCGACATGAGCCACCAGTGTGTGCTCGCAGCCCAGAGTGCCAACCACATCCTGGGCTGCATTAAAAGAAGTATGGCCAGCAGGGCCAGGGAGGGGATTCTGCCCCTCTTCTCTGGTGAGACCCCAACTGGAGTACTGTGTTCAGCTCTGGAGCCCCCATCACAAGAAAGACATGGAGCTGCGGCCAGGGGCTGCGCGGGAGATTTAAACGCCTCTAGGGAGCGCCAGCGACCCAGAGCGCTGTGAACAGGAGCGGGCAAACAGCGTGGCACATCTGTGAGGCATGGCACGGCAGTTTGCACGAGGCAGTTCGCAGCGGGCAGGGCACGCAGCGCTGAGGAGCTGCGAACTAAAGAGAGGAGGGAAGAACCCCGAGGAGAGAGGATAGAGGCAGTGGCTTGCCTCCACAGAGGACAGCACGAGCAGGACACACAGGTGAGTGTGAGAGGAGAGGTCGTAAAAACAACTAGAAAAGAAAGAGGGTTAAGTATGGTTTCAACCCGGGCAAAAGCTTCTACCAGGAGGACTGTGGCAACCCAAACAGAGCTTCCTCACAGACATGTGGGCCTTCAGGTCTCTGGCTGTAGGAAGTGCCAAAGCCTGGCGTTCCCCCTGGAGAATGGCAGAGACACCAGCTGTGTGCAGTGTGAGCAGATAAATGATCTGCTCGGTATAGTTGCACAGCTGAAGGAGGAAGTAGAGAGGCTTAGGAGTATCACGGAGTGCGAGAGGGAGACAGACCGTTGGTGCCATGACTTAGCCTCCCTGAACCACCCCCAAAAGACAGGTGGGGCTCACGGTGCAGACCACGGCCTATCTCCTGTCTGCCTGGCTGAGCGAGATAGCCTACAGGATGAGGAGCAATGGCAACAAGTTTCTGCACGGTGAAAGCGGCATGACAAGGGGGTCCCTGGTGTTCCCCCTCTCCAGGTGACTTTGCAGAGTAGATACGATGCTCTACAAGTAGAACCAAATGGTATTGTGGATGATGGTTCACCAAACTTGGAGGTGTCACTGAGGCCAGGTCAGTCTGTACCTTGCATCAAAACCACCTCAGTTAAGAAAAAAAGGCGGGTATTTGTCATAGGCGACTCACTTCTAAAGGGAGTGGAAGGCCCTATATGCAGGCCGGACCCACTTCTTAGGGAGGTCAACTGCTTCCCTGGGGCCAGGGTTAAGGATATTTGGAGGAAGCTCCCTACCCTAGTTCGGCCCTCAGACTACTACCCATTACTGCTGTTCCAAGTAGGCAGTGATGAGGTAGCTGCCAGAAGTGTAGGGGCAATGAAGAGAGATTTCAGGGCCCTGGGACAGCTGGTTAGGGGATCAGGAGCACAGACGGTGTTCTCTATCCCACCAGTAGCAGGGATTGATGAGGGGATAAACAGGAAGAGCCAGAAGATTAACTCCTGGCTTCGGGACTGATGCAGCAGACAGGACTTTGGCTTTTTTGATCCTGGATGGACCTACAGGACACTGGGCATGGCAACAGGTGGGGGAAGCCTAACCTGGAGGAGGGGAGGAGTCCTGGGGCACAAGTTAGCAGGGCTCATTGACAGGGCTTTAAACTAGGTTTGAAGGGGGATGGGGACAAAACCAGAGATGAGCCTAAGGACGGCTGCCAGTCTGCTGTCCCACTCAAGGCGGGAAACGGGGATAAATGTGGCAACAAGAACACAGGGCTCACTAACAGGTTGGTAACCACGCAAGTGGTCGGGATATCTGTACCATTGTTTTACTGAGAAATTCAGCCAGATTGCTGGACTGGGTTCAGGATAATGATGTGTTTTAAACATTAAGAAAATGGCAGTACTTTTTTTAATTGAAGTATCTTAATATAGAAGGTGAAAACAGCAATTCTTATTTATAGGTTTGGAAGATAGCTGGTGTAATAGTTATGTACTGGTCAGAAGTGGGAAAGGACAGTTGGAAAGCATTATGCAAAGAGAAAAATAGATTTTGAAGGTGCTGATGCTTGAGCTTTGTATTTTCAGTTAAAAATAATAGAGTTAAGTACATAGCATGTCAAGTTAGCACAAGTGTAACCCTTCAGTGAAGTATGAATTATTTGTGAATCATGCAGATATAACTTTCTTTGCAGTAGAAAAGTACATCTTTCTGCTATTTTTCTGAGTGGAAATTGTTATATTTTTCTGCCAAAGAAAGAGATGCCACTGGTTACATCCTGTTTGAAAATGTATTTATGGTCAGACCCTGGACTATTTGAAACCACTGATGGGAGGTGCTGACAGTATAGATCAATGCTGCAGCAGGGGGGTTAGATTTGATGACCCTTGGAGGTCCCTTCCAACCCCTATGAGTCTATGATAGCTGCTACACTGATGTGAATAAAGGAGAGGAGAGCACTCTGGGTGTTCCATGCTGCACCTGCTTGCAAAAAAAAAAAAAAAAAAAAAAAAAAAATCAAAAAAACGCTAATATCTGCTTTTTATCTCAATCTGTCACTATCTCTTGCTTCTCTTTTCTTCTTCTCAGAAATAAGGCCATGGAAGCAAGCAGGATTCTGTGCTTGCAGTGTTCACTACCATTGACAGCAAGTCATGTGGAGCCAGATTTTAGTAGTATTTATATGCCTGTCTTCTTTTTTGTCAAAGGTTGACAAATATCTAAATAGTGTTAAGCTGTCTTTTTTTTTTCCCCCTCCATATGTCTTGGTTTTTCATCTGTAAAATGCAGGCAAGCATATGTCCCTACCACAGAGCAGCAAATCAGAAACTACGAAAAAGCAACTTTTAACAAAATATAAATAGAAAATAGAAAATATTTTCTGTTTCCACTTTTTGTACTCCATCTTGTTCTGAAATGAAAACCATGTCAAAATACTTCTGCACTCTAATGTCAGGATTTAATCTCATTACTTAAAGTCTCTGTGGGATTTAAAAAAAATTCTAACTAAATTCGTTCAAAGTTATCCTTCAGGACAAACTGAGTACAATTTTCAGAATATAATCCATTATTTATATTGATATTATTTAAATATCTTGAGGGTACTTTGCTCTTAAATGCGTGTTTGTTTTAATACACTAATACCACAGAAGGGCTTATTGTAATAATATTTTTTTAGACTGTTTTATCATTTTTAATATTTAAGACTTCTAATTAATTTACAGAGTTGTAAATCTTTCGACCCTTTGAACCAGTCACTCTATGTGAAAAAGACAGGTTTTTATTAGATGGTCTTAGGCCCATCCTACACATATAATTTTATTTGGGAAGATAACTTCTGAACTCTGAAAAGTCAGGCTCTTTGGGCCTTCTCAAGTCAATTGAAGTCCGTACTTTATTGAGCCCTGAAACTAGAGGTCTTAGTGCTTATCCTGCAACAATTAGAGAAGTCAACCTATCCCATGGGTTGCAGTCTGTATTAAATATTTATCTTTCCAATTTTTATTTTTTGTATTCGAATTTGATGTTCATTTTGCTTTTCAGAGAGACCTTTCAAGAAATGTGAGCAAAAATTTCTTGTTTTAATTTCTGTGTTTTAAGCACATTCTTCTTAGCTCATTTTCCTCCTTTTTTCATTGCATTGCCTCCTATAGAGTGTGTCTCATGATGCTTCTGTACTATTTTGTGCCGACTTTTCCTCTTTGTGGACTAATGAATATCGTCACACACACAAATATCACAAATGAATATCTCTACACTATGCTGTGCTGAACTACCATTTTTGAAGTGCAGTTTTCTAATAAATCATAACACTTTTATAATATTTGCTTGGAAAATGGTACATTCTGAAAGTTATTTCTTTGTGCTGTTATTGAAATTATGATTATTTTTTATTCTTGAGACTTTGGAAGAAATAAATGTTAGCCTGGCCACAATGTTTGATAATAATTGTTACGTTCACACTATTTTTTGCTGATTTTCATTAGTCTAAGCAGAATGGAGGTCTAACATTGCTGAGTTTTGTATGTGTCTTCCAGGACAAAGTAATTAGAAGTATTTTCCTTTACCTTAGGCTGTTTTGCCTGGGGAATTTATAGCTGCCGAATTCCTCCCATTGAGCTGTCATTCTGTTCAGAACTACAAACCTGCATGTTTTTGTCAGTCTGTAAAAAAAACAATCCTCTAACTGATTCCCTGCATTTTTTTGATGTTCCTAGCCCTGTTAGCATACAAGTAGCAATCCTACATGGTATTTGCTGCTCTCTCTCTAATTGTTTTACCTTAGATTGTGCCATACCTACTTGGCAAAACCTGTTTATTCATTTCTCATGGTCCTTAACCTTTCTCTTTTTCTCATGATGTTGTGTCATAAAACTCTTTCAGCATCCAGGTCTTTTAAAAATGCTTTAAAACATATTAATTTACCCTCATTCTTTCTCTGTGCCATAGCTTGTGATTTTTATATTTACAGGTGTAATAAAACTGGCAGACATGAAATTCCTAATTATGACATCTCTTTTCTACACTGAATTCCCAGATTTATACCTGAATTAAAGATTTTAAAAAGTTTGACGGACTATACATATATTTTATTCTCCAGCTAGATAAGTACAGTTACTGCATAGCTTTCTCTATATGTGCCTAAATTAGATGGCAGCAGTGTTTTAAACAAGACTGAGTTAGGCTAGAACTAGGTTTAAATACCACAAGGTATTTAGCAATGAACTGTAAACTCCTTCAATAATTCAGTAGACAAAACCTCCTGAGTAGTTGCCACATCTTTTGTTAATTCAGATTGTGGAAAGTGCTTGTCATTTAACTTGTGAATAAGGTTTGTTTTCTAATGGGCTGTGATTCCTGGATGAAAAATAACCCCAGTGAAACTAAAGACAAATTGTTTTCGTTTGAAGTGATTGTAATAATTTTCTAATGGAACAGAAATCTTATAGAAAACTCAGTTTTCTTCTCAGATTGGAAAATGAGGATCTTATTGTCGTTTACCCTTGTATGCTTTCCAGTTACTCTAGGGGTCTAAAGGACTCTATGTGTATGGATAGGAAAGAAGGCTTCTTGAAGTTGTAAAGAATATTAATACTATACAAAGCAAAACAAAAAATAATTAAAAGTATATATTCAGCAAAATGAGGAGTATCAAAATAAAGAAAACACTGCTTTCCTGAAAGCAAAAACTCGTTTCAGAGCAACAAAAATTTGAGTCAGAATAGGCACGCCTTTGCTATACCTAATTAGGGAGAACATAAGTAAAATCAAGGACTCTTGGAAAATTCTCCAGTTTCATCTTTGACAAGGCACTAGAGCATTAAAAGTCTTCTAAAAAACCCCAAAAACTCCTTCTTATACTATCTGTATTCTGGAAATTAATGTCCAAGCCTAAAGACCAACAGAAGCAAAACAAAAACCTGATTGATAAATGAGTTAACTAAAATAAAACCTCACTAAAAAACCTTTTTATTAAAAAAAAACTAAATTCTTTGACATCCAGTGACTTGATTCCCCCCCACCCCCACCCCAATCTAAACCTCCTTTTTCTTCTATCACAAAGTGGCATCATAGATCTCTAGATCTGCAAGACTAAATGTTGCCCAGTGTTGACATTGGGCCACGGTTATTTTCTGAGAGAAATTTTCTATTTAGGGGGAAAGTAGAAAACATTTTTGTGGCATGCTGATGTTTGGAAAACAGTGGTTGTTTAGAATTGCTCAGAGGATTGGAATGTCAGAAGTAGTCTGAGAGAAAATGGATTTGTTGGCAGAAGGCAAATAAAGTGCTTAAAGCTGTGTGCTAAGTGCAGTTTCTGAGATGGCCTTTTGATTTGCCCCCTACCTAGTACTGCCACACCTGTGGATCTGCTTAATGTGCAACCATATGTAGCTGTCTCCATAGGCTGCAGAATTTCAAAATGTATGTGTCATAGCCAGCAGCCACGTTTAATTCCTGTTAACGTTATCAGCATATCTAGAAAAGACTCAAAAAACTTTTTGGCTAACAGAAAATTTAAATTGTCAGTAAACTTGATTTGCAGAATTCTTTTTCAACATGTTTTTCTGAATTCTTGCTTACAATGAAAATCTGTGTTTTTAAATGCATAATATACAAGATGCCTCTGGTTTCAATAATGCTGAAGGTTCCAGCCTGCAGGATTCTTGGTGGGGCTTCAGTGAATGATCTTATTGGAAGTAGATTAGTTCCATATACCTGAATTTGGAAAGACGAAGAATAATACTAATTGCAACCAGATTGTGAAAGTAAAAATCCAACCACAATTATATGAGGGCAGCACTGGACAAGTGTAATTTGTTTTTCACTTACAAGTCCAAGCAAATCCTCAACTGTTTCAGAAAAAAAATTGGGCTTTCAAACCAGAAGGCTGTTGAGAAGGGGAGAAGTTTGGGGCACTTTGCTCTCTGGTAAAATACTCAGATGCTTTCTTCAATTAGAATGGTGTTTTGCTTAAAGAGTAAGATTGCTTAAGAAGATCTTTGCTTTGTTGCTTCATATCAGACATGAGAAAAGCAATCACACACAAGATTGGATAGTAGCTGAGATTCAACCTGGTTTTGATATAATTAAAAGCTCCACACTGAGTTGTGGTAAGGATCTGTGACTTTCCCCTCACCCCCAACAGAATTATGTCTTCTTATGTTTTCATGTGAAAAATGTGTAAAACTTGGAAGGAAAAAAAAAAGGAAGAGATAACTTTTTGTCTCTCATATTTTTAAATTTTATTGCATCTCAGACTCAAGATAGTACTCAGGAAATGTGATAATATCTTGGGAGAAGCAAGAGTAAGTTTTACATTGACTCTTGGAAAATTGAAAGAAAGTTTAAACCGGATTGCTCTGCTATGTTATCCAGCATCTGCTACATCAGAGTAGATGGATGTATGTTGCAGAACATGATTATACCCATCTAGGGCTTCGGGGGTGCTCAACTCTTGTTTGTTAACTTGCAAAAAATTTAGCTGTGTCAACTTCTTTCATTGTCCTTTCTTTATACAGCTGCTGTTCGCAAGGTAACATGATACTACTGTGGAGAACCTGACTGCATCATTATGTTGCCTCTTTGTTTATTTAGTTTTTCTCACTGTGAGATAGAGAAAAACAGGCATGTGTGAAAAACAGGCATACAATAGGAAAGAAAAAAATGATCTGATATGAACACTATTGTTAAGTGGTGCTCAGGCTATTTTATACCCAGGGGTTTCCTGGCTCTCGAGTGCCTCTTTCTAGGCACATTTTCTTCATTTTTTGTAAAGGTCAGCCTGGATCACTCCCTTCTTATCTTTTGAAGGCTTTGGAATCATAGTGAAGTCAGTATTTTTACTTCTGGGATAGAAACTTATAAAAGTTATTTAAACTTCTCTCCAAAGGAGATAAACATAACTTTGCTACAATGACTGATGACAGCTGTCACTACCCAGGACAACAAATGTACAAACTGAGCAAACACATGTAGCCTGCTGCAATCCCATACAGCTGACCTCAGAAGCAGATTCATGTTTTGTAGGTGAAACCTGTTGTCAGAAACTTAACTTATGGTTCTTTGGAAAATTATATATGCCATTTACAATGTGGAGTGTAATTGGAGTGCAATTTAAAATTGGAAGTGTAATTCATCTAGATTTGATCTGAAGTGTAAAGGATGTACAATCAGAATAGACTGAAGAGGCAGACCTATTTATAAAGTTTGCCTCAGTCTTTTTCCGTATTCTACACAGCAGATCACAAGTACAGCTTCAAATGAGAGCATTTTCAGTATTATTATTTAAAAAAAAATCCTTAGCAAAATAAAGCAATGAATTTCTCAGAAATTAAGACCAAATATATTATTGAACGATTCAAGGAATTAAAACTATATCGTATAAGTTAGTGGCAAGAAACTGATAAGATTTTATTTATCTCCTGCTTCATTTGTTAGTAAGTAATAGAGGGCCAAAATTCCTTCATTGATGGTACCAGGTGTCAGGGATTGCTTATTATTATAATTATAGGTATCTCTAAAAATAAATCCATGTATAAACAGAATTTGTTCTGGTTCTCCAGGGGGCATATGCTCTTTAAAGCCAAGGAAATATTTGATACTGCAAGGCTTCTGTTCATAGACAATGAAAATAAATGGAAGTAAGTAATCTCTCAGCAAGAAAAAAATATAGAGGATAATAATACAGAAGGTAATACTACTGTTGTCATCTGTGTATTCTAATAGTAGCAGCTGATAAATGGAAAGAGACTGCCTTTGTACAGAGAAGTAGTGTAGAATAGTCAGAGATGAACCATAGTTACTGTAAAAGCTGTGATAATGCCACTGAAACAAGGCATCCTCCAAGATTATGTACAAAGATACTGGCAAAGGTGCTGAAGATCGACAAAGTCAATTTAGCTGTACTGAAAGAAATTGGTGTATCATCCATTGCTATCTGCCAAAAGTTTGCATTACCAGAACTCTGCAGGTGCTTCACTATCTGCAGAAATAGAAAGGAACTAGTGGTTATATGGTAGCTCTCAGGGTGCTGCTCCCCATGAGTTGCAAACTGGGAGCCACAGTGCATCCCCAGGGGGCAGCAGGGCTTGACAGCCAGGGCTGTCCCACAGCTGTCCCATTGCCCCAGCCAGGAGTGGGACCTTGGGGGCAGCCCCATGCATTGGGCACTTCACTGGTGACAGGGATGGGCCGAGGCTGGGAGAGGACATCAGCATGAGGTTGGGGTGAGATCTACATCAGTGAGCTACATTCTAGCAGGCTGAAGCATAGCTGTGGTGCAGCTGGAGTGGCAGCTTTGGGACAGCCCAGCACTTAACTGGGCTCTTACATTAACTGTTTTACAAAGATTTAGAGCTCAATTATCTTTCTTTTTAATGGGATTGTTTAGAAATGAGAACACAGAATGTGGAATTACTCCACCCCTCTCTCCCTGGGTGACTTGCAGGAGTGTGCCTCAACTCCTTCACCTGTAAGTGGTTTTAACACTCCCCATAGGACTATCCCTAAATGAAAGTTCATACCACACTTCTGTTATGAGTATTATGGATTCTGTATTTAACTCCAATGTATTTAAAAGCTTTCTGTTTGTGACATTTTAGAGCTGAATCGTTCAAACAAGTGCACTGTGAATAAAAAGTGCAGATTAATTTTAAAACAATGTTATATATTATATCAACATTGTAGGATGCTATACAGATATATTTAGGATGCTTCATATACTGTTCTGGTTGAACAGCTTCTCTAGGACATTGTTAATAAAAAATGTTGCATTGCAGGAGTGATGTTTATACCAGGTGCAAGAATTTCTTTAATAAATGTTATTTTTTCCTCTACAGAAAATGCTGAAATACTTCGTCTTTTCAAGGTTGATGACCTTAGAATATTTTGAAGTTTAATGTACAGGAAACTGTTCTGGATTTACTGGTACCTCTAAACATAGTCATTTGTTCTTCCCTTGTTATCACATCAGACTACAGTCCTTGCTTCATATTTATGGTGCACATAAAACCTCATTCCATTTATCATTCCTGATGCACATCTGGTTGCACTTCCTAAAATTAGTTGTTTTCTGCTAAAAATAACTCCTGGCTTATAGATATTTTTATTATTCAGCAATAGTTAATATTTTTCTTTGGTAAATAAATCCTTGTCTCAAAGATTACTTTTTCCTAACTCTCTGTAGATCACTATAATGTGCTAAAACCACAGATTGTTTGAATGTCCAGCAGAAACACCTGTGGTGAAAGGTTACTTATTTTCTAGCAAATAGAGGTCACTTAGTTCCTACAACTATTATAAGCATATTAGTATCTGCTTAGAAGCCTAACTTTTTCAGTATTGTGCATTTTCTTGACACTTTCAGGCAGTTGATTTTTTTCTTTTTTTTTTTCTTTTTTTTTTTTTTTTTTTCTGGAAAATGTGAAGAAAGATAATCTAAGTTGCTACCTTGAAAGATTTAACATTTCAGCTTTGGGTTGTTTATTATGGACTTTCATACTCATTTACCCATCTATGTCTGAACACACACACACACACATATGCAGGTTATCTGCTGTTCAGGGACCAGTATGACACTTGCCAAAGTTAGGGAATACCAGAATTAAGCTTCAGTCTCCTTATGTGTGGGCATACGCACCTTATTTTTAAGCATATGGAGACAGGCTATTTTCTTCAGAAGCTTTCTGTCTCATTGACAGTAAAACTTAAGTGGCCTTCACTTAACAAGAATTTTATTTTTAATTTTGCTCTTTGCAGTTGAATGAATGGCCCCATGGTATTTTAGTGTATGCTATTGAAATCCTACTCTGTATACCAAGTGTTTTTTTTTCCAGAGTGTATTTCTTTGAATGTCCACAACTGTAGTACTGAAATGCCTTGTTGTTTTTCACAATATCTTTGTAAGAGCAGGGGGAGGGAATTGTTAGAGAAAGGAAACTGAAATGTGGAAGCATTAACATCAGAAGTTTCTACTCAATTTGGGCACAGTGTTTGAGAATGTGGCATGTGCTTTCGTTTATCCTACAGGTGGACATAATCTTCATTTTACAGGGACTGGTGAAATAAATTTCTTTGTAAAGCAGAGTGGAAATACAGAAATGTCACCTGCAGTAATCTTGATACTTTGCCTATGTTTAGCCATATCCAGGGCTAAACTACAGTAGTTATTCTATCACCTGATGATCCCTCCCCAGCTAAGAAGGGGAATTGGTAAAAAGAGAGGAGATCCATGGGTTGAAATTAAAACAGTCCCAGTCTCTGGTTTCTAGTTTCTTCATTTCAGTCTCATTCTTGTCATTGTCTTGTTGTAGATTTCATGCAAACCCAAGTCTGGTCCCAGCCCTTGCCTTGTCCCTACTATCTGATTTGTTCTGGTCAGGTATCACCTCCCCCTGGACCATCCATCTCAGTTTAATCTCACTTCCAGGTTCTTACCCTGGGTTTCTCACCCAATTTTAATGTTGACCTTTCTTGCCAGGATTCAGATGGCATTCTGGGACTATCCGCCTTTGCAATGTCAGGTCCCACTAGGGGTGAAGATGTCCAGAGCAGTGAGAGGAGAGCATGGTATCTGGGAGTGTGTCTGCTGAGCTATGCGTTTCCCCTCAGAAAATGTGAAATATGGTTTTTATTTTGTCCAAATTCGAAAAGGTTCTTAGCAGAAATGCAATTGTAAGTCACAATAAAACGGTCTTATACAAGAAACCGTGATAAACGCAAGAGCTTTCAGTGTTCTGGCTCTACCTTTCTAAGAGCCTCTGCGCAGAATGGTTAACTGGACTTCTCCTGGGCCTTGAAGGGAAGGGGAGTGAACGAAACCACTCCTGCCTCTCATGGCTGCCAGAGCAGGCTGTAGTGGACAAAATACTGCAGGAGGAGGAGCTGGAAGTCATGCCTCTGCATAGGCCTTGCCTCCCTGGTTGATCTCTGCAGCAGCCTCCCCTGCTTAGAGCCTGCGAGGAGTGTTGAGAAGTGTTCCCAGGCTTGTGCAGGGGGTACAAGCCTGTGAGGAGCCTGGTGGGCTGAGTGACCGGGAGAGATGTGCAGTTTGAGCAGGAGGGGCTGGAGCACTTCCTGCTCACCCCGGCCCCCAGGGCCCTTGGCCCCCTCCTTCCTCTGCTCCCTGTTCTCGCCATCAGCCTCTGCTGCCCCGCTGCTGCCAGACCCTTGAGCTGGCGGCAGGACAACAGCGCTGCTGCCATCAGGTGCCGCTGCCCCAGGGTGTCCCAGCAGAGAGGACAGCCTTTCTGAAAGCTGTCATTGAGGTCAGAGTTTGTTTTAAGTAAAACAGAAATGCCTCATTTACACTGCCATCTTTCAAACTGTAAGAGGTTCTGAATTTGATATTACAAAGAGAAGAAAGCTTCAAAGCTCTAAAAGACAGCAGAAGTCAAATAATAACTACAGGGAAGGGGAGAGTAATTCCCTGGTCAGGAAAGCAGACCAAATCAATAAACTGTTATTTTGATTTCCCACAGTGTGTGGATAAAATATATCAAAACTTCAGTATTTACCAGTGGGCAAGCGCTCAAGGAGGTGTCTCAGAAGGAAGTTTCAGGTGTCCTGCTTTAATCAATCACGCAATGTGACAGCCTTCGTTGAGATGTCTCTCAGTGTTTCTTTTACTGCCAGGCCACTTAGTCATGCATGCGTGCTTGGCTTTCTGAGTGATACAGGTCAAGGGCAAAGTGCTATGCAACAGTTTTAATTTTAGTGGTTCCTAAAACACACTTCTGTTGATGAGGTATCCAGCGTAATGCTGCCTTTTGCCACTTTGCAGAGTAATTTAAAAAAAATTAAAAACAAAATTTGGAAGAGACAGTAAGACGTGAATGTTTGGCAAAAATTTCCTAGATCAATCAGTTAAGCAACCAGACTAATTAATTTTGTTTCCAAGGGATTTTTGTTTTATTTTGTACTTTTGTTAAGTGCTGCTGAAATCTCCTAGATTAACAGCATTTTAAAAACTGAAGTTTTTTATTGTCCAACATACATAATACCATTCAAGACCCAACATTATAGGTAAGTTTTTCTTTATTGGACTCTACTGTTTAAGAAACTGCCTGCAGTTTGACAAACTTGAGGCATTGACCTCTTGGGCATTAAATAAATAAATAAACTATTGCTAAGGTTACCAAACACTCTTTTTGAGTAAACAGACATGTCCAACAGCCGTAACTCACATAGACTTTAAAAGAAGCAGTATTGCTCAAGTCATGTGAGTACTTGATAATCTGACATTCCTGTTTCAAGTTAAGTGCTCTGATCCACAGCTTTCTGTATTGCATATTTTCACTGATTAATGTTTTATTAATAAATTAAAGTCTGGAAAATTGGTCTGTTTAAGATTAAACTATTGCCCAATACTTACATAGAGAAACAATATAAATCACAAAATACATTATTTTCTCAAATGAGGACTTGGCATATACAGGCATCCAGCTTCTTTTGGAATGAATCACACATAGAAACTGAACTGCTGACTTCTATAGTGACTCATTTCTAATGTACTTCTTCATTATACCTCAGATCATGAAACAAACAAATTTATCAACACAAATTTGTCCCATCTTTAGAGTTTATTTCAGTCACTCTTGGTTCTTGTCATGTCATATTTTGTGTGATGGAGGGCCCCAGGTGCCTGAAAATTGGAATAAAACAAAGTGTAGTATGAATGGGATTAAATATTTGCTCCTTTTAATTTCACACACTGAAGCACAAAACACTTCTTATTGTTTGAAAACTTCAAGCAAATGTTGACCTGGCATGGTAAATGGAGCCTCAATTGCCCTGTTGAAATGAGCACAAATTGTTTTGACTCTGTTTCAGTTGCAAGGCAGTTTGGTATCTGAAACAATCTACATCATGCGGTCAGATAAACCTTGATTTCTTTTCCACTTCAGTATCAGGAAAAAGGGGGGAAGATAACACCGTTAGGTCACTGACAACAGCTTTTGCTTTTAATACTTTCTGATGCTAAAATTTGCAAAGCTTGTAGATGGTATCTATTCAGATAGTACTACAATAAAAAAATGAAAGATTAAGTTAAATATCCAGTCATCTTTTAAACCCTTTCCAAAGCAGTCTGGTGTCTGAGATGCTGCCATTTTTTTTCTATTCTGTCTAAGCAGCTGAGTGAGGAGATCCAGGTTTGAATTACTATTTACATTTACCATCTCTCTTATTCTCTGATCTTACTATTTTTGAGCCTTTGATCAGATATGTAAGAAACAATAAAGATATCTGAAAAGGCCATGATTTTGAAGCACTTATTCTCTAGGGTCATTCCTTCTTGTTAGACAGCTGCCAGAAACTGGTGGAATTACCAGTAATTTCACGTATTTTAGGGAATCCATGAAAAATATTACAGTCTTTTAAACTGAATAGTACTTACTATTCTTTGTATTTCTCCCATATCTTTCACTGAAATGACCCCAAGTGTACCATTTCTACCATTTCTCTATATAAAGGTTTAAATGATGTTGCAAACTGCAATGTTGCGGGATACGAAAGTTGTATGAGGGAGTAATTTAATATAATGGTATGCCTGTTAACACTCTGTAGAAGTGTTCCTTGTATAAATTTATCATATTTACTCTTTTTTTGTCCACATTGTAAACTACCAATTACTCATTCTTTCAGTGTTTCCCTATGGAAAAGATCTATTTACTCTAAATCTGTCTTTCCTGAGAGACCGTAACAGAGGCTGTAGGAATAGCTGCTCAAAGAGATGGGAGGAGATGGGGACTCTGGGACAACTGATTTCCATGCCAAGGAATTACAGCACAATTTTCTTTTCTATTTCAAATAAGATGCCTTACACAGGAGTGTCGAATCATGCCTGCTTTGCAATTGGATTATGTCCCTTTAATTGTGCAGTATGCAAATCTCCAAATGGCAACAATACCTGCAATAAATAATGTCTAGATACGAGGCCTTAAATTTTACGTAACTGGGATAATGAAATGCTCAAAAGAATTTCTAGCAAGACTTGCTCTTATTTTTAAGTAGTCTGCTGAAAAATCTATTCAATTGAAAGGTTAGTTATTTTGCTTCCAGGCTACAAGGAGGACACAATAACTTGCAAGGGGTAGGTAAGGAACACAGACATAAGGATTAACCTCTACAATCAAAAGACATCGAGTGGTTTTTATAGGGTTATAGCTGGATCCTCTTTTATATTTTTGCCAGCTTGCCAACTCTGACTTAATAACCCTTGGCATAGCTCAGAACTATCTTAATTCAAAATGCAGTCATGAGTTTGGGGGAGGTATTGAGGATTAAATAACCTTGAGAAAGAAGTCCATTCTCTTTCTCCAAGATGGCATTTTGCCGTATTGTGGTGTAGACATATATTCAGGCATCTCTGTATTACAGAGTGCTGGCCAAATACAGCTCCCTGTAGAGGTACTGCTTGTATATGCTGACATTAGTGAAGATGATATGAGTAATAAAGATGAAGTACTGAAGGGACAGTGCAGTCAAAGTATATATGTCCAGGTGTCCCCACGGTCTTCAGTCTCCCTGACATGCTGACACATATTCCAAACTTTCATTCAACTTGATGTGTCATTTTACTGAATCATTGTACTCTCAGTCTATGAAGAAATTATTATAGTGAAGAGGATGTTTGTTTTTCTGATTAGCAAGAGACCGACATAAGTGATTTCTTTGACTTATGCTTGTTAATTTGTCACTCCTTGATCAACCTGGCCAGACTTGGTGTGGATGAATATGACCTGATTTTGATTGGTGCCAAATTCTGTTGACTGTGATAGAAGGAAGTGCTGCAGGATACGTGTAGCTGCGTGGTGGGACTTATTTACTCTAGGCTCTCAAGCTAGTTATGCGCAATGTCACATCATAAAGGTAACACAGTTGCTGCCTTTGTTTAGTGATTTATTTTCTGCAAGGTTCCAGACTCCTAGTGGGATGATTCATCACATGCAGTAGAAGTTGCACAGACTACGCAGGAGTTAGAGTCTTTTACTATTTCACAGTGTAATTCCACATCCTGTCTAGCCATAGTCGTTAAGGTCTTAATTTGAGAAGGTTAGTACTAAGAGGCTGTTAATCAGGTATCTGAAGGATACATATTTTTTAAAATGACATCTGATGTACTGACTAAGGGGACTGTCTGATTGTAACGGAGACTGACGTTGTTCCTGATCCAGAATCAGCCTGCTGTGAATAGCAATTGACAATAATTAATTGGTTAGAAGAATGTTAAAAAGAACCTTTTCTAGAATGTGCACTCACTGAAGACTATTTAATTTACAGTAACTTCCCAAACATTAAGACAAGTTACCTGCCACACTATTTTGCTCAAATGGTATGGTTCTGCTTTAAAAAGTGACTTTAAAAATGGTGTAATTTGCACCCATTGTACCGTTTCCACTGCCCTGTTGTTTTGAGTGTGCTTAGTTTACAGTCTTTATCCCTAAAAATATGCCAATCAGTAATATTTTTTTAATAGTGTTAATATTTAACAAATACATAGGAATTATACAAATAATATTTCTAATTCTATAATATGAGATAATAATTCATTCAGGACTCTGAGGATCACTGTAACTTTGGAATTTATGCATCGTGTTCTGTAGAAAAGCCAAATTTTGACACCCAAAGTGCAAACATCTAAAAAAATCTCCCATGCTACTCTACTGCCTCTTCGAGCTGTGGTTTGTGAGAAACCGTTAACATACGTTTTAATTCCAAGAAAAAAACCCTTGGAATTCCAAGAAAAATCTTGAAAACTGTGAATTGTATTCTTCTTTTAGGAAAAAAAATGCCTCTGTCCTGGAGAAGGGTTGTAGCTTAAGGAAGCATTTCCTTGTTTCTTTAAATGCCTTCCAAATGATGTGCTGCTTTTGTGGAACTCCTTTTTAGTTGCCTAACTCTGCAACACCTTGAAACAGGAACTGAACTGTCTTGTTCACAGCTCTCAGTTCCCTGAGGTGGTGGAAAGGTAGGTGTTGTGACAATGATGCTAACCCCACTCGGTGGATCTTTTCCATAGTAAATAATGCGGAACATTGTACAGGGAATCCTAGTCTTCCTCCAACTCTTTTCAACCTTCTGGCATGTGGTCTAATTCTGTAAGTACATAAAGTTTGTTCTTGCCCCTTGAGTTGCCTGAAATTCTTCATTCTAGGAAGCTGTATGCCTTGCTTTTACACTTAGCACCTAGTTGTAATCTGAAATGCCCAACAGGTTCTTTAGCTGGGTCGATCTATTCCTTTATATCCTGCGTTTCAGTTTTTTCTGTGCTCAGGAGACTTTTTATTACAAATACTGTAGTGAAGAAAAAAAAAAGTGTGGTTGAAAAATATGATGTTGCATTCTCCTGCCAGAATTTGGCTCAAATCAGTGGTTAAGAAAGAAGTTCCTTCCAAGCTCTTGATGCAGGCTGGTAGCTCATCAATGAAACTTTTCATTTTCAACAGATTTTTAAAATGTAAAATATAGAGGGTGAAGAGGGGTTCTCAACTTTGTAGCAGCAGTGTATGTGCCTCACATAATTTAAAATTCAGTCTTAATAGGGACCAGAGTCCGTATGTAGCAGATCACAGTCTTTCAGTCTGATAAGGGTACATGCAAGTGCTTTCATTGAAACAGTGATTTAAGCCCATGCTAAAAATAAAGTGTGTCTGTACATGTTTTACTGGATCAGGAGTGGTTTGCTGTCAGATAACCCCAGTACAGTTTCATCACTGCTTTGCAAGTGTTCAGTAGTAGTTAGAAGAGCTCAGAACTGTTACTCCTTTCATTTGCAGCCAGATGAAAACTTATCTTTTCACGTAGAGATTATTTCAGCTGTACTTTTTTAATAGAATTAGTTGCAAATCTCTCTTCTGTAGCTTCCTGCTGAGAGATGGTTCTTTCTTTTTATCAGTGTACATGGTTTCAGCCATTTCTACTTTTACAGGTGCCAGAGGTTACTACAATTAATAAATTGTCCCGGATTGTGATTGTTTTTTAAACCAAGTGAATATTGTTTAATTCTGCAGAATTTTAATTGTCTACTGTACTCTTGTAACAGTCATGCTGTGTTCACATGCATTTCTGCAAAAAGCAAACAGCTTTAAAATGCTGAAGCAAAGCAGATTGCTTTACAAAATTGTAATGAAATTGAAGTGGTCAAGCCTGTCAGAAGAATAGCTAATATGTAACTCAAGAGCTTAGATTATGCTAGAGTGAAATAATTTTTAGATCTCACCAAATAGAATCAGGTAAGATGTGGCTAAGTAAATAGAACAGTTACAAGTAAAATTTCCTTTGAGAAGGATTTTTAAATGTATTTCTTTTTTCACAATAGCTGTATGTTTTGGCTGTCTCCTGGGAAATTGCTCAAATAATTACAGGCAGAATATTGTTCATTTCCAGAAAGCGCTGAAGTAATCTTCATCATGCATATATATATGTGTGTTTTAAATAATAAATTCAGGTTTTTATTAATCTGAAATGTTTCCTTCAGACTTAAAGTGAGCATATAGATTATTGTTCTAGTTGAATTTATTCTTCCAGATTATAGAGAATGAGCTGTTAAATTATTTTTAATTAAAGATTGGGAAGAAACAGAATCTTATTTTTGTTACTTAAATGATTAAAAAATAGGCAAAAAGTATCTGTATAATGCCTTTACACATGTTTTCCCTCTAAGTCAGTGTTACATATCTCAACTTTGATTTAAGCTTAAACCCCCTAGGCAGAATGGAAGATCAAAAGTAACAGTAGCAACATGGAGTTTTTCATAGTGCATAGATATAAGTATGGTATTAAACTTACCAAAAGGATTTAAAAAAAGGAAAAAAAAAAAGGGGAAAAAAAAGTAGATGTAGTTGACTCTAGCTCACTAGTGTAAACCACTCTTACTGCCCTTGAATCCATGTATACCATTATCCATGCGACTGGAAAACACTAGGAGATGGTCTTAGGCCATTCCTATAATTCAGAAAATTACAGGTGAGCTATCTTTTTTCAAAACAGTAATTTCTTTTAATAAAGTAACTGCCAATAGTTACATATTTGTCCCTTGTTGCTTCGGGTACTTCTCAGGTTAAAAAACTATAAAAACAATATACCATTTTTATAATTTTTTTTTTTACGTTTCAAAATCATAGTCAGAGAGATCAAAGGCAGTATTTATCCTTAATCTTTTTGTCCTAGCATTTTTAATGGTTTGTTTATCACATCACTGCTCATTCATTAGTTACCCTAAAATCATGTTACTCTCGTGGCAAGTAGTACTTTCACGCAACAGCAGGCAAGACCTTTCTTCTATACTTCTATTGTTCATGTTCATTCAGCAGGTAATCTTTTAGTCACATTAAAAGAAATAAAACAAGAAAAAACAAAAACAACGCAAAAAACTCTAAAAAATTTGGACACTAGTCTTCATATGTGTCAAAAATAAGGGTAGGAAATAAAATGCTTGGTCCCAGCCTGGGACTGAGTGGTAAACAACCTCCGGCAGAGGTACCAAAGGCAGAACTCAAGAGTTTTGGATGAATAGAAGTACTATTAGGGAGACAGTATCTGGACCTCATCAACTTGTGGGAAGCAGCAGCTCCTAGAAAATCGGTTTTGAGTAATTCTGGTCTCCAAAGATGTAACAAACTCACAGAGTGACAGTCCACCATCAATAGCTGCGTGGACAGCCATCTTTGTGAAGTTCTCAGAAGCATACCAAGCCTTTCCTTTAGTAAGAAGAATGCATGTCCGCTAAGGCCTAGAAGGTTGAAGCAGGTGAAGGAATTGCTCTTCCAATTTTGGAGCAAGGAATTGTTTACAGAGACCACCCATCCCTCCCTTTCCATGCTAGAGTTCTCTGTCTGCCAGAAGGATGCTCTCAGGAGCAAATCCTTAAAGTGGAATATTTGAGTTTGTGCTTTTCTCTGCTTCCTTCATCTGACACTTGTCCAGAAGATGACAGAGTGAAGTGGAGAATGTTACGGTCACTTTACAAGAGAGGACACCTCTCTAGCTCCCTTCCCCTGAGTGATAAATATACATTTTGCTGAAGCCTTTGGTAAAAATTTATGCATTTTGAGTGCAAATAATGATACCTTTTTTTTTGGCAGCTGTGGTTGAATCGAAACAGTTCTATTTCTGCAGCTGGTCTCAGGATCTTACAAGGTTCATGTTTCTTCTTCCCAAATTTTGAGGAATCCTTACATAGCTGAGGTGCTGGAGATGACCTCAAAGCCACTAATTAATATTCCAGAATGTTAATGGCATAGCATGAGGAGGAGGAAAGTGTCTTACTAAGGAATGGCAGTAATCGCTCAGTAACTGAAGTTGTACCACAACTCTTATAAATTTGAATTTTGACACTGTATCGTCCTTGTACCCACAATATCCTGCTGAGGAGAAGTCTTGGCATTTCTGAAATTTGTCACACTCTGTCTCATCTGATAGAGGATTGTTAAACACCAGGAAAATAAGTTTAAAACTAAGAGAAAGAAAGGCTGTGAAGTCTCGTTTGCTTTAGATTTGGCACTGTTTGAATAGTGTATTAGAAAAATCTAGTTCTTTTTGTTTTTTTTGTCCTCACCCCCCAGTGGTAACTGACTGCAAGTGTGGGAAATACAGCAAATGAATTAAAAGTTGAAATAGAGTATACTGGTCTGCGCAGTAATACAGCTCTGTGGAGACTGAGCATGCTCAGTGCAGACTGAATCCCCAAGAAAGGTTCTGTTGTATTATTACAATCCTCTCTTCAGCATCAGAGAATTAATATTTTTCAGAGGTTACACTGGCCTTATTCAAATATTTTGCAGACATCAGACTCTCGCAGAAGGTAATAATTTAATAATCCTGAAACAAGCATCCCAAATTTCAGCCAAAATAGTATTTGCCTAATTCTGGAAGAATTAAAGAAGTGTGAAATGCTGGGGAATGTTAATTTCAAGAAGTAACTCAAAACTTGACAATTGTAAAAGGGCATAAATATGTTTATCTTAGTAATTTCATTCATTAAATGATTACCACAGTATAATAATTTCATTTTTGCTTGGGCAGTTTATACCTTTTTCTTACCTTGTGTGTGTGTTACATGTGTGTATGTACTTCGCGAGGTCCTGGATGTCTCAACTGAGATGGTAAACTCTCTGTAGTAGACATAACTGCCATATAAAATAATAATGAGGGCCAAAACCTGAAGTGATGAGGATGATCTATTGTTTTCCTTAGTCTACAGATTGGAAAGGTTGATGACACATAAAACCGACATATTTATGTCTGGAGGATCTTTATGTCTGGAGGATCTTTATGACTGGAGAATTGTGATAGATGGCTATAGGCTGCTTCATAAAGACAGGCAGGGGAGAAGAGGTGGAGCAGTTGCACTCTATGTTAAGGAAAACCTTGAATGTATAGAAGTCAGCTATGGTAATTGTGGTAGCCCTATTAAGTGCTTTTGGGTCAAAGTTTGAGGGGTCATCTCCAAGGGAGACCTTACAGTAGGCATCTTTTACTGACCCCCAAAGCAAGATGATGTGACTGATTGTCACGGTTTGACTCAGAATTGAAAAATAGACCAGAGACAACAATGCTCTCGGGCCCCTCCCCCTCCCACCCAGCTAGGGAAGGAGAGAGAGAATTAGGAGAGAGACTTAGCTGGATTGAAAACTAAATTAGACAGTTTTAATTATATGTACAATTATATAAAAGTATGTTCAGGAATGTGCAAAAGCCTCTTGCCTCCCCTCACCCCCAGCAACTCTCCCGGCACTCTCCTTAGCTGTGAGCAGTCCTGAAATGTCCCAGCCCACAGGCAGGAGATAAGGCAGAGCAGACAGGGGCTGCGTTATGAGGGTTATGAGGTCAGCCTGGGGTCGACAGTGATGGATGGATGGAGTCCTCCCCGGACGTCAGCCATGGATGGAAGAGAAGGGAAGAAGAAGAAGGAAGGAAGTTGTCTTCTGTGATTTCTGACCTTCCTTGGAGCTTACGTAGATATATGGAATGGAATACCTTTGGTCAGTTCTGCTGTCTGTCTAGTCCAGCTCTCCTACAGAGGGGTCATAGATACAACTCCCCTGCTCTCAGTTGCATCTGTAGTGGCAAATTCACTGACTAGAACAAACTGACCTTTGCATCTCAGCAGAAACATAAACATTCCAGTGTTATCAGTCCACTAGCTGGAACACTTGTTGCTAGTTAAAAGAAAGCTTACTGAAGGAAAAAAAAAATCAGTAAAAGGAAAATTAGCTTCATCCTGGCTCAACCCAGGACACCAATGAATTGATACTTGGGTCACTCAGGCAAGCTTCAGGTCAACAAAACCTGGTCCTTACAGGAGACATTAACTAACCAGATATTTTTGCTGGAGGAACAACACTGCAGTTCACCTGACATCCAACAAGTTCCTGGAATGTGGAGAAGACTGCTTCCTCACACAAATGTTGGATGTGCCAACCAGGAATGGGGCACAGCTGGACTTCACTAACCAAGAAAACCTGCTCTGTAATGTCTCAGTTAAGCGACAGACTTGGTTGCAGTGACCACAATATTTTTGGAATTTGGGATACTGCTGAGCACGATGAAGGTTAATTCCAGGACAAAGGTTTTAGATTTTAGAAGAGCAAACTTCAGCTTGCTCGGGGCTCAGCTGGAAGGGGTCCCATGGGAAGCTTCCACGGAGGGTAAAGGAGCTTGTGAGTGCTGGGAGTTTTTCAAGAACACTCTCCTAGATAAGCAAAACCAGTTCATCCCCTGTAAAGGCAAGGGAAGTGGGTGGAGCAAGAGACCCCCTTGGCTTAACTGTGAGCTTCTGGGTCTGCTCAGAAACAAAAAGGAAATGTACCAGAGATGGAAAAGTTGATATTAACGGTTGAAAATTACAGGTGCATTTCCAGGGCATGCAGAGATGCAGTTAGGAAAGCAAAAGCTCAGCTTGAGCTGACATTGGCCAGAGATGTCAAAAACTTCAAGGAAGGGTTCTTCAGATACATTAGCAACAAGCAGAAACAGAGCAATAATATTGGCCCACTATTAAACAGAAGAGGTGAACTAGTCACCAACAATGCTGAAAAGGCAGAGGTCCTCAACACCTTCTTCACCTCTGTCTTTACCAGTGCTGTTGGGTCCCAGGCCATAGAAAGAAGAATCCAGGTTGATGCAGAGACTGACCAGCCATCACTGAAGGAAGAGTTGTTGTGTTGACTATTACAGGAGCTTGACCCATACGAATTGATGGGCCCAGATGCAGTCCACCCTAGGGTACTGAAAAAGCTGGCCGATCTCATCACAAAGCTGCTCTCCATAATCTTTGGAAGTCCTGGAGATTGGGAGATGTCCCTGAGGACTGGAGGAAGGCTAATGTCATACCCAGCTATAAGAAGGGTCCAGAGGAGGACCCAGGTAATTATAGACCCATTAGTCTCACTTCAGTCCCTGGGAAAGTCATGGAGCAAATCCTCCTAAGGACTGTCACAAGTCAATTGAAGCACGTGGTTGGGAAAAGCCAACATGGATTTACCAGGGGCAAATCATGCTTGACAAACCTGTTTGCCTCCTGTGACAGAGTAACCTGCTCAGTTGATGTAGGGCGAGTAGTGGACATTGTCTACCTGGACTTCTCCAAGGCTTTTGATATGGTCCTCCACAGCCTCCTCCTGGAGAAACTGACACATTATGGCCTTGACAAGTGGTCTGTGTGGTGGATGGGGAACTGGCTGATGGACCATGCCCAGAGGTGATAGTAAATAGTTCCTCCTTAAACTGGCAACTGGTCACAAGTGGGGTACCCCAGGGATCAGTATTGGGCCCAATGCTGTTTAACATCTTCATAAGGGACCTGGATGTTGGGATCAAGAGCACTCTGATGAAGTTTGCTGGCGACACCAAGATGAGTGGAGAGGTTGACACTCCAGAAGGGAGAGCCACCCTCCAGAATGACCTTGATAGACTGGAGGGGTGGGCTAGCAGGAACCTTATGAAATTAAATGGGGAGAAGTGTAAGGTCTTGCACCTGGGAACACATAACTCAGGAGTGCAGTTCAGACTGGGATCCACCTGGCTTGAGAGCAACCCTGTGGAAAGGGACCTGGAAGTCTTGATGGATAACTGGCTCAACATGAGTGAACAGTGCACTGCTGCAGCAGCAAAGAAAGCCAACAGGATGCTGGGCTGCATCAACAAGGGCATCACCAGCAGAGATAAAGAAGTCATCATCCTGCTCTACTCGGTGCTTGTCAGACCACACCTGGAGTATTGCATTCAGTTTTGGTCCCTGGTCTACAAGGAGGATGCAGATAGGCTGGAGAGGGTCAAGAGAAGGGCCACAAGGATGATCAGAGGACTGGAGGACCTGCCATGTGAGGAGAGGCTGAGAAAACTGGGTTTGTTCAGCCTCGAGAAAAGAAGGCTTTGGGGACACCTTATTGCAATGTTCCAGTACTTGAAGGGTGGCTACAAGAAGATGGAGATTCCCTACTTACAAGGAGTCACATGGAAAAGACAAGGGGTAATGGGCACAAGTTGCTCCTGGGAAGATTCCAATTGGACATAAGAGGCAAGTTTTTCACCATGAGGACAGTCAAACATTGGAATAGTCTGCCAAGGGAAGTGGTAGATTCCCCCACATTGGACAGTTTTAAGTCTCAGCTTGACAGGGTACTGAGCCATCAGTAGCACCTTGAAAGGTTGGGCCAGCTGATATTTGAGGTCCCTTCCAACCTGGCATTCTATGATTCTATATATATCTGCTGAACTACAAAAGTGATCCTATTTCTCCTTAGACCCATTACACTGCTCTAACCTCAGGCCTTGTCTTTCTCACATGACTGCTTTCAGTGCTTTTTTTTTTTTTTTGGGGGGGGGGGGGGGTAGAATTCTCAATGCAAAATGTCAGGAATTTTGAGACAACTCCCAATGTCATCAGAAAGAAAGCAAACTTCTGATGACTTTGCACACCTCACCTCACTTCAGTCTTAGACTTGTCTGGGAAATTTGGTCAGTAACCAGATTAAAATAAACATTTAAGCATTTTGCAAATGTCATTGCAGTTCTATTTTTTTTTTTTTTTCCAAAATTCTTGTAGTGTTCTTGGCTTATAATATCATTGCTGCGACTTGGTCATGTTTTGTTAAGTTGACCCTGTCGAGGAGAAATGCAATTTAGAATTTAGGGAGAAGGTTAAGAGGCTATAAGAGGTTGGTTTTAATATATGAAGATAGTTATTTGTCCTTATAAACAGTGCTAGATTTGAACTGATCTCCCTCTAAATCCAGCTGCTGGGTCATGGAAAAGCATTGGTTTCTTGGCAGAAGAACCAGGAAAAAATAAAGAAGAGGGGGAGAGAGTAAGTGTCTGGTGAGTAGAACAGAGATTTCCTGAGAGGTCGCACAGTGCAAGGATTACAAACTGGACAGGATATTGGAAGGCTGTGAGAAAGTGATGTAGCTGTAACTTGTCCTGATATGGTGAGATATAATGGACAGGGTGTGTACCTGCCAAGGACCTGTATAGTTTTACTGAGTGATGAGCAAAGGCAAACCACTTAGCATATTTGTGTCTTCTTTCTGTTCCTTTTGACCTTCATTCTTTTGAGACCATTTTTAGAAAGTTTAGTCACTGTGTGGCGTTAGCAATACATTTCCTGGGAGTTCTGGGACTTTCTGCGTGTTGCAACCTTAAATGTTTTTTAGGGAAATATTTTATTTATGAAGCATCCCTAAGTAGTCAAGTCAGTGTTCTGTGTTTGAGCCAAGACTTTCTTGCCAACATGAAACTATTCCTGCAACATTATGTCATTTTCTCTTCTTCACTTTAAATATTCTTTATGATGATGGTAACTTGCCTGTTGTAGAAGAAATGGGCTGTATTTCACTAGATGGACTTTTGAAGAAGTGGCAAGAAAAATGTATCAGTTGAGACAAAAACCAAATGTAGTTAAAAGTTGCCAAATTTATTTCACTGTAACTGTATATGTGTTATGCATTTTAAATCCTCAGGATTTGATGTTGGAGGAAAAGGGAAGCTGGAAAGCTACAAGATACAACTGTTTGTTATATTCTTGTACAGTAAAGTTCTAGCCCCAAACAACTGCTAGGAAAGATCCAGTTTCAGACATACAAGACTATTCAAAATGTTCTACATTTATTTATAGGTTATATACATATTTATAGGTTCTAATAATGTATATATCATATGCAAAGATGTTATTTCCAGGAATTACCATGAGAAAAAAAATACTTGATTAATGGTCTTACTTAATTAATGGTAAAAAGTGTTACATCCAAGCAAAATCAACAGAAGAGTATTCTCTAGTACTGTCTGCAACACTCTTCCCATTTGCATTTACTGCAACAATAACTGAGTTTTCAAAGCTGAACATCTATGTTTTATGATCTAATGATAAGTTATAAACAAATATTTTATGAACAGCTGCAGAATATTTTAGCTAATCCTGTCTCTGATCAAAATTTTCATCCAGGGAAGACAAAACTATTGAAAAATAGAATAATTTTGTTTGGATGGGGCCATAACAGGTCATCTGACCCACCTGTCTATGGGAAGCAGGCTGGGTCAATTAATCATGTAAAATCAGAGAATAAAAAAAGTTAAGGAATAACATTATACTGGTTTTACAACTTGATAAACTGCTTGAAGTGAATTTGAGGAGAAGGAAAGAGGTAATGTGGCAGCCTAATCATCACTTAAATTAATGTGATTGAAAAACTCAGAGTATTGACAGATCCATATGAAATAGAGCCTTCAGTGCCATGTTTCCTACATCATCAGCAAAAGTCCTATTTTGAGTGAACTGGAATTGCCAGCTAATTGTTGCCATAAAGAGGCAGGCTATAATCTTCAGCACTGAAGATGCTAACACCATTTTTTGAAACCTACTGCCATTTACAGAAGTATTTTAGATAGCTAAAATTTTATTTACAGTTCCAGTTATATAAATGTTTTAAATGTTATTTCAAATCTACTTGGTAGTGTATATATATATATATAACTGGTTGCATGTTTTTTTCCAGAGGCGACTAGATTTACACAACTTTCACTGAGTACCAGAAGTTTTGTCTGGCATGAGAAGATAGAATAGGTCCATAATTAAACTTTAAATATAAAAGCATTTTTGGTGTTATTACATTCAGAGCTGTGGATTTTTGAGAAGACATGTTGCTAAAATCACCCCCTAAATGAAACAGCATTTCTCTATAAAAGAACATTTTCTTCTGAGGATGGTTTTTCTCTCTATTTTCTCTTACCAAATTCAAGCTAGGTCAGTTTTGACCACCTGGCCATTTCATTTATTAAAATGGCAGCTGAAATTCTAATGCTGAGCATGTAGCTACTAACAAAGTTTGAAATGATTTTTCCTTAGAAGTCATCAAAAGCTTGTGTATAGCTGCAGATGAACATCAGGAATATTGTTCAAAGGGAGCTGGTAAGTATTTACATTAAAATTCTGAAAGATTGCTTGAAAATATATTCTGTGAGAGAGAGTTTTGTGTTCTTCCTTGTTTCAGAACTACACAAATAACTGTATGCTTTTGAGCACAAGAAGCAGGTGAGAATCACAGGGCAAATCACAGGGGCAAAGACGGGAATCTCAAGCAAGACTTGAAGGATTCTTGTATTGACATTTTTTCATTGCAGATTGTTTGCATTAGGGTGAAAAGAATTTTAAAAATGTGTTAAGATGAGCTGTGTGCCTGCCTACTGTCTGCACAGTCAGATCAGACTTGTATGGTTTTGATATTACAGATTTCACCTGGTTTATATATTACATTACAGCTGGGCTTCTAAAGTCTGCAGTTGAAATTTCTGCCTTTCACAACTTCATGCTGTATTTCACATGAGCTTTTAAGCTGTGCTGCTTACAGATCGTATTGAGGTGTAGATGCAAGAACAGATAGATGTCTGTTTACTTGCATAAAAGGAGTTAGTCACTTCTTCGAGCCAAAACCTCAGGGGTGGGCGCTGTTTGGCCTCAATGACTTTAAGCTTTTTCTGTCAACGTAAAAAATCTTTTTGTCTGAATTTGTTTTCTTTTTTTTTTTTTTTTTTTTTTGTTTGTTTTCTTTTTTTTAATTTATTTTATTTTGATATACTAAGGTGTGTTTTTTTTTAGAAAAAGTTACTGTATAAAAAGTTACTAGTATAAAACAAACCATGCCATGACTGTCAGCACTGAACTAGCAAACATAACTGACTCCTGGTTTATAGAAAAAATGAGGGCCAAATAAAGGTTAAAATTGGCTGAGAAAGTAATAATTAGGGAAACTAATAAATAAAGACTGATTTAGTCCAAGAAAAGCTTAAGTCACTCAATATTAGGTCTTTTCTGGAAGAGAAGATGGGATATAGATGCATGAATCTATGAGATAGCTTCAGGTCTGGTGGCACTGCCTCCTTTACAGGTGTCTCTGGAGCACCACTTTTATTGTCCTGTTGCCAATGGTGTCGAAACCCTGTGTGTTGAGCCTAATATTTCTTGGCTCACCAATACGGACAGGGATGAGTGTAGCAGTGCTTCTGTGTTAATTATGGTTAATTTGGAGGTCACCTTTCATGAGATAGTGCTTCATGCAGACAGGTTGGGACTGGACTTACAGTTGTGGAGGAGCTGGCATTTTTGCTCAGGTGGGCATCACTGGCAAAACAGATTTGGGGAATTGGTACTTAATTTATTGTGCATTAACAGAAGCGTTGGATCAATGTTTTGTGTGTTAAGAAGAAAAGAACATAAAGTATTAAACAAAGAAACACCTTTCCTTCCCCTTCCCCAGGCTCAACTTCAGCCAAACACTTATCCTCCCTGCTTCCTAGTCTCAACTTCTCTCATTTTCATTGAGGGTTGCACTTGGTCTGTACAAATTCCTCCAGTGCAGCAAGAAATGGTGCAGGAGGTTGGTATTGTGTGTGTAGATTTTGTCTGCATCTCTGAACTTCTTACTGGTCTGCTGCTCCTGCTCTTTTAATTAGTACCCCTGCCCTTGTGTAGGTTGCCTGTACACTGCAGCCCCTCAGAGGTGTCTATGCCCAAGTGTGTATTGCCCATGTGCTGCATGGAGAAATGTAGGTCCACTGATGAATGAGGCAGGTGTCCTAGTGGTGGAAGACACAGAGAAGGTGGAGTTATTGAATGCTTTCTTTGCTTCAGTCTTCACTGCTAAAGCAGACCCTCTTGAATCCTGGATCCTGAAGGTATGAGATAAGGTCTGGAGAGAGGAAGACTCTCTTGGTAGAGGACCAGGTTAGAGGCCACTTAGCCAAACTAGACATCCATAAATCCATGGGCCCTAATAGGATGCATCCACGAGTTCTGAAAGAGCTGTCGGATGTTATTGCATGGCCACTCTCCATCATCTTTGAGAGGTCATGGAGAACAGGAAAGGTGCCTGAGGACTGGAGAAGGGCCAGTGTCACTCCAGTTTTCAGAAAGGACAAGAAGGAGGACCCAGGGAACTACAGGCCAGTTAGTCTCACCTCCATCCCTGGTAAGGTGTTGGAACAAATCATTCTGGATATCATCACAAAACACGTGAAAGCAAAGAATATCACTGGGAGAAGTCAGCATAGATTCACCAAGGGAAATCATGCTTGGCCAATCTGATTGCCTTCTATGATGTAACTGGCTGGCTAGCTGAGGGGAGAGCAGTGGATGTAATCTACCTTGACTTCAGCAAGACTTTTGACACTGTCTCCCATAACATCCTTACTACGAAACTAAGGAATTGTGGGCTAGATGAGTGGACAATGAGGTGGGTTGAGAGCTGGCTGTGTGACAGAACTCAGAGGGTTGTGATCAATGGAGCAGGGTTGAGTTGGAGGCCTGTAGCCAGTGGTGTCCCCCAGGGGTCAGTACTGGGTCTGGTCTTGTTCAACATATTCATCAGTGACCTAGATGAGGGGACAGAGTGTATCCTCAGCAAGTTCGCTGATGATACCAAACTGGGAGGAGTGGCTGATGCTCCAGAGGGCTGTGCTGCCATCCAGCATGACCTGGACAGGATGGAGAGTTGGGCAGAAAAGAACCTCATGAGGTTCAAAAGGGGAAGTGTAGGGTCCTGCACCTAGGAAGGAAGAACCCCTAGCACCAATATAGATTAGGGGTGGACCTGCTGGAAAACTACATCCAGTTCTCAGCTCCCTAGTTCAAGATGGAGAGGGAGCTACTAGCGAGAGTCCAGGGGAGGGCAACAAAGATGATTGGGACACTGGAGCATCTGTCTTATGAGGAAAGGCTGAGAGAGCTGGGACTCTTTAGCCTGGAAAAGGGAAGGCTGAGGGAAGACCTTTTTAATGCCTGTAAGTATCTAAAGGAGGGTGGGTGCAAGGAGGATGGAGCCAGACTCTTTTCAGTAGTTCCCAGTGACAGGACAAGGGGCAACGGGCACAAGGTGGAACATACGAAGTTCCATTTAAATATGAGAAAAAAACTTCTTTACTATGGGGGTAACAAAATACTAGAACAGGCTGCCCGGGGAGGCTGTGGAGTCCCCTTCTCTGGAGACATTCAAAACCAGCCTGGATGCAGTCCTGAGTAATGTGCTCTGGGGGATCCTGCTTTATCAGGGGAGTTGGGCTAGGTGATCTCTAGAGATCCCTTCCAACTCTGACAGTTCTGTGATTCTGTAATATTTCTTGATTAGAAGAGCTTAATTACATCCTTTTTTCCTGGTAAGATACTGTATAAAACATAATTGATTAAAATAAGTTGCCAAAAGTTTAATTTATTTCATCACCTGTAGAAATATCTGGCAAAGATTTTTGTGTGGGTGAATATGTTCATAAGAGCTACTTTGCATTTCTTAATACTTCCATCTTAGAAATGTAACTAAAAAGAGCAATAAAATATCAATGTAATTGTCCAGAATACTGCAATAGTTGCAGTTCAGTGCACACACACTGTTAAGTTGACAGGAGTTGTGTGAATTTGTGATTATCTCTGATATTTTGCAGTGAAGTATGCATTTATATTTTAAGTCATTTGTCCAAACATATGTTTCTCTTATTTTGGCTTACTGGGACAAGATTCCTTTCTTTTTCCCTAATAGAATATTCTATTTCTGACTAAGCTGCATTTAAAAAATATTACCTCTTATTTTCAAACTACTCACATCTCACATTAAGACTAATATATTGTGGTAACTTTTTATTCTTATGGTAGATGCCGTTAAGGGTAACCACTTGCTTCAGTATTTTTCTGGACTGGGGTCAGAAAGCTCAGTGTTTTGCAGCCTGGCTTATTAAGCACTGATAACGCAGTTTTAAAATCTTAACTTAGAGAGCTTAGCTGGACAAGGTAAGATTTCTATCAGGTAATACAATCTGCTTGTGATCCCCTCTTCAGTTTCCAGTGTAATGTTGGCTTGTGTAGGGACAGGAGTGCATCAGGCCACTTGCACCGTAACTGAAGGGCTGCCTAAGCCACTGTCATGCATTGACAGTGCATTTAGCTAAGAGAATTATCTTTGGTTTTTAGAATAAGTCCTAACTGTATATCATATATAAACACAAACATGTCTGATACCCAGCATGACTCATGTTTAGTTATTAATACAGTCCTGGAGATAAGGTATTTGACAAGAACATGCCTTTATGCATGCTGAAACTCAGACGGTTATATAATACCAGGAGTAGCAAACAACTTTTTCAAAGTCTCATGGAAACCATTCAGGAGTGGGAATTGGATGCCAATTTCATTATCACCTATAAGGAGCTGAACAATGAGGCATTGTAGGCTCACAGACTGTGCTTAGAACAGGAGGTTTAAGTGCATCAGCCCGTAGGTAAACTCAGTCAGGCCAAATCCTGTCAGATGGAATACATCTGTTAACAAAGCCATTAAGTGTATTTTAAATGTTAGTTAAAACTTTTGCGAGGAGGAATGTCCATGGGATGAACAAGGGTGTCATGAGGCTATGCAGGGAGAAAATTAGAAGGGTCAAAGCCAAACTTGAAATTAGTCTGGCTACAGCTGTTAAACATAACAAGGACTGTTTCTACAAACACATTAGCGACCAAAGGGGGACTAAGAAGAATCTCTAACCTGTATTGGATGTGGGAGGAAACATAGTGATCAAGGATGAGGAGAAGGCTGAGGTAATTAATGCTTTGCTTGCCTTATTCTTTAGTAGTAGGACCAGTTGTTCACTGGGTACCCAGTCCCCTGTGCTGGAACACAGGGATAGGGAGCAGTTTGAAGCCACCATAATCAAAGAGGAGATGGTTGGTGACCTGCTGCACCACTTAGACATACTCAAGTCTATGGGGACAGATGGGCTACACCCAAGGGTACTGAGGGAGCTGACAGAAGTGCTCACCACATCACTTTCCATCGTTTACCACCAGTCTTGGCTAAGTGGGGAGGTTCCAGTTGATTGGAGATTGCCAAATGTGACCCCCATCTACAGTAGGGGCTAGAAGAAGGATCTGGGGAACTACAGGTCTGTCAGTCTGGCCTCCATGTCAGGGAAGGTTATGGAGCAGATGACATCGAGTGCCATTATGCAGCATGTGCAGGACAACCAGGTGATCAGGCCCAGTCAGCATGGGTTCATGAAAGGCAGGACCTGCTTGACACACCTAATCTTTTTCTGTGACAAGGTGTCCCACTTAGTGGATGAGGGAAAGGCTGTGGATGTTGTTTACCTGGACTATACTAAAACCCTTGACACTGTTTCCCACAGCATTCTCCTGGAGAAACTGGCTACTTACGGCTTAGACCAGTGTACTCTTCACTGGGTAAAAAACTGGCTGGATGGCCGGGCCCAGAGACTTGTGGTGAATGGAGTTAAATCCAGTTGGTGGCCAGTCACAAGTGGTGTTCCCCAGGGCTCAATATTTGGGCCAGTTCTCTTTAATCTCTCCGTCGATGATCTGGACAAGGGGACCAAGTGCACTCTCAGTAAGTTCGCAGACAACATTAAGTTGAGAGTTGAGAGGGAGTGTTGATCTGCCTGAGGGTGGGAAGGCTCTACAGAGGCAAATGGACAGGCTGGATCCATGGGCTGAGGCCAACTGTACAAGGTTCAACAAGACCAAGTGCTGGGTCCTACACCTGGGTCACAAAACCCCCATGCAACACTACAGGTATGGGGAAGAGTGACTGGAAAGCTGCCCAGAGGAAAAGGACCTTGAGATGTTTATCAACAACTGGCTGAATATGAGCCGGCAGTGTGCCCAGGTGGCCAAGAAGGCCAACAGCATCCTGGCTTGTATCACAAATGGTGTGACCAGCAGGACTAGGGAAGTGATTGTCCCCCTGTACTTGGCAACGGTGAGGCCACATCTCGAGTATTGTGTTCAGTTTTGGGTCCCTCACTACAAGAAGGACGTTGAGGTGCTTGAGCAGGTCCAGAGAAGGGCAACAAAGCTGGTGAAGGGTCTGAAGAACAAGTCTTATGAGGAGTGTCTGAGGGAACTGGGGTTGTTTAGCCTGGAGAAAAGGAGGCTGAGTGGAGAACTTATTGCTCTCTACAGCTACCAGAAAGGAGGTTGTAGTGAAGTGGGGTTGGTCTCTTCTCCCTAGTAACAAACAATAGAACAAGACGAAATGGCCTCAAGTTGTGCCAGGGGAGGTTTAGATGGGATATTAAAAGAAACTTCTTCACTGAAAGTGTTATCAAACACTGGAGCAGACTGCCCAGGGAGGTGGTAAAATCACCATCCCTGGAGATATTTAAAAGATGTGTGGATGTGGTACTTAGGGACGTGATTTAGCACCAGACTTGGTAGAGTTAGGTTAACGTTTGGACTCAATGATCTTCAAGGTCTTTTGCAACCAGAGTGATTCTGTGAAGGGAGGATGCAGTGAGCCAGGCAGTACTGTTCACAGTACTAGTGGGTTTATAGTAGTCTTTTGTCTACTGGTCTCAGGATGTTTTACCATGGGAGCAACTGTTCTTATGTGCATTTTGTAGGCCTGAAAATGAAGATGTTAGGGACTGTGCTCAAAGGGAACAATAACATTTTAAGCTAAGGAAGTAAGATGCTAGAGAGGTAGAAAAGAAGTGCTGAAAGTGCTTTTTGATTGCAGTGTTTTTCTGTGGGAAAAAATTCTCATTAACCTAGTTTTGAATACCTACTGATATTGCAATTTACCAAGTTACCAATTTTATGTTACATTATAAAAATATCGGTAAGAATTTATTTCTACAGTTCTCTTAGGCATTGCTAAAAATTTCAGTTTGTTTTTTTTCCTGAAAAATTAATTGAGAAACTATAAGAAAAAAAAATCAGTGAACAGTCAGTGAACAAGGATCTTCCCTTTGCCTAGTTAGAATCAACACTTAAATAACATAGGTAGAGGCTGGATTTAAGAGAGAGAACAGCCAAGATGGATCTGGCTAAATAAAAGCCCTGCCCCAAGTGAGGAATCTTCTGGAAAAGGTTTACAATGTCCTTTAAAAGAAATCACAAGAGAAATTTTGTCCTGGTTAAAGTGCTACAACAGTGATAATTCTAATTACAGTCTAATTATAGCATTCTAGAAATAATTCTTTTCTACTTGAGTAGAATTAGAAGCCTTTTTATGTCCTCATACCCTCTAAATATGCAGAACTTATGTTAAAGGTGATGCAGGAGAAAATGTGTTAAATTAACACTTCCTCCCTTTTGCTCTGTTTACAAAATAAATTTTCAACTTTCATCTTAACAAGGATACAGGTGGCTGTTATTCAGACTGAAACAGTAATTTGGTGAAGGAGTCAGAATTTTAATTTTTGGAGTCTCTTATGTTAGTGGAAGAGCTGCTTCAGGCACTTCCAGAAGAGGACAGAGTCAGAACACCCCTTAATAATAATTACAGTGCTCTTCAAGAAGTTCTGGCCAGAAGAAGCTCCATCTATCTTCCTTGCAGAGGTGAAAACAGAGATTTTAATCTTGAATGTATTTCCAGGCAGCAATTAGCTTTTACCTTCTAAACAGAGCAGATTGCATTCAATAAAAATAATGTTCAAAAATGTTGACAAGGAAGAATGATCCAATCTGCTGATCTTTTACAGATGTGTTGATGTTCACATGCATCCCTCACACATTGCAAGGCTAGTGGTTACTTGTAATGAACACCAGATTGTCCTTTAGCGATGTGATCCCAATGCAATTTTTTCTACTCATACTTTTTAAAAGGAATAGTAGGACACTCTTCCTTTATGGTGCCATTGACTCTGTAATTTGAATCTAATTGTGGTGAATCATATCACTCTTTGCAAGTGAGATATTATAGTCTCCTCTTCACAGGCAAGAAAACCCAGAAGAGTTTGTAATTTGTAGCAGGTGTTAAAAACTATAAATGATAAAACTGTATGCAGAATTTGATACCCTGCCTTTTAGTTCTGGGTGCAGAGACAGCTATTCTTCACCAGCACCTCTACAAAGCAGAAAAGTGGGAAAAGCTGTGGGTGGGATTGTTCATTCATTTCTAGCTTTTTCCAGTGAAGATTCTGTGATACAAACTATAGGACTTGTGAGCCTTTAAGATAACATCAGGTAAGAACATTTCCAGTACTTCTTTGTTTCTATTTGTTTTACTTTCAGGGAATATGTTCTCCAGGGAATTTCTTCTCTTTAAAGTTCCCAGGATGACAGAAGACTCTTTGGTGACAAGTTATTACAATAGCCTTCTCTTCCTTATTGCAAATTCATATGTGACAAAGTGTGAAAATATGTTTTTGTGTTGCAACACTTAGGCATTATGGAAGTTGGGAAGGCCTAAAGTGGACAGTGAAACCCAGGTAACATCCATTTCACAAGAACAGTATCTCTCATTTTGAGGGACATTTGAATTTATTTTGACATTGGGACGTACATCTAACTCTAGCTGTAAACTTAATGAAATTGCTGTCTGTTATTTCTGTGGATCCATAAATCCCCATTGCCAAATTACTACAAGCCTCAACAGTAGCAATAAAACAATGAATTTAGACCCCAGTCTGGCAAAATGAGCCCCCTACAAGAAGCTACTTGAAAAGGTCAACAGAATTTATCCATTATGTTAGAAATATAATTCAAATTCTTATATTTCATGTACAGTCTCAATATTAACACAGCATGCAGGCATTGTGAATGCTAGGATTCATACAGTACAGTAGGGAGGGCCAAAAAGTCCATAGCTTTAGACCGAATTTAGACGTTGAATTGGGCTGTGGTAAGTTACTTCATAAGATGTCTTCATCTCAAATTGCTTTTAGTATCATCTATTTAAGTCCTCCTCTTAACTTAGCCAGAATAACCCTCCAGGTTTTTATACCCTGAAGAGCTGCCGCAATGTAAAATGGGACTGGGCTATTTTCCTCAGCTGCAGTCCAGTTGTTTTTCAGTTTTGAGCAACACATGCTAGTGTTAGTACATCTTCTCATGTCCTTACTTTTCCCCATAGATTCCATAGACTCGTGGTTCTCAGACTGGAATTCCAGCTTAGGTGTTCCAGTCTGTGACATAGGGAAGACAGAAAATTTAGCTGCTTTATCTTGAACATGCTTTTATTCCGTCACCACAGAGTTAAACAAAGCTAACAAATGTTTCTAAAATTGAACTTGTCTTCTTGAGAAAGATTCCAATGAAATTATGCAAAAGGAACTGAACTCATATGTTTATTTCCAAGATACTAGTTATGTATTTCATGGAAAGCTGGCTATCTGTAATTATAATTTCTGTAAAATTAATCTTTTAAAAACGAACATTCTTATGTAGGCTTCTCCTCTGAAAATGTAGTTTATGTACCTGACCTTTGAAGCCACCTTATTATAGAGCTCTGAATGAGATGCTGGTTGTGTAATCAAGCTAGGATTTGGTTTGGTTTTTTAATCTTTACTTGTGAATGGGTTAGGAATGAACTAGCACAGTTTGCAATGAAAGATTTAATATGTTGTTGTCCAGCTTTTTCACAGAGTTGTCTCTGTGGGGTTACATGTGCATATGCTTGTGAGAATTAAAGCTCCAGAGTCTAGTTTTTTCCACAGTGAGAAGTCAGTAGTGTCTCTGTAGGAGACTGCTTGTGTTTGTCTTCGGTTGTCAGTGTTTTTATTTAGCCACAAAACAGAATTAACTGAAACAGCTTAATTTCAGTTAAGAGTTTTGGCATAGGTTCTTAGACCAATTTTCAGGTGATCTATATGCAAAGAAGTTTTGGTATGTTCTCCAGAGTTTATTCCCTGCACTTGATTCCAGAAGACCAATATAAATCAGAGTTTGCCATACAACACAGATGGTAAAGAAGTAGTAACTTTTTGAGCGTTCCTGCTTGGCCTGAGAAATTAGTATATAGCTGACTATCTCTGTAGGTTAGGAACATTCTCCTGCCATGTGTATGTCATCTTTTGAGCCAGGTTTTAGTGATGTGATAACACCAAATTTGTGTAAAAGATGTCATATGTGTTTCAAGGTCTGTTGTTAAAACCCAGCCCTTTATAGGAATGCCTGTTTATGCCTCACACCAATTTTTCTTCAGGAGGGAAGTTCTAAGAAGTACATTGTTGCTTTACACTTGTAGGCTTGAATACCTCTTTTTATAGCCGGTAGTAGATATATCTACTACTATTTGCTGTAGTAGCTGCTATTTTATCACAGATCTGTTTTAAAGTAGACATGAGATAGGTTGGCAGCAGTTTCTGTCATCTGCTCACATGATTTATTTTAATAATTTTGTGCTCCTTCGTCTAACTGAAGTTATGTCCTAGTCCAAGCCAAAATTCATTATGCTGAGACACACATGGTAATGTCATGATTATCTCTTAGTATTACTGGACATAGGCATCAAATAATGTGTGATGTGTAGTTTTGAGTTCTTTTAGCTCCTAAATTCTGTAAGTAATGTGGCAATTGAGGTAAAGCAAGATTACTTGTGCAAAATGTGCATCACTAGAAGATAGTAAAAATGTATCTTTTTTGTGCTTTCCATATTTCAGAAACTTATAATTCATGCTTGCTCGTTTTCATCTGTCTCAGCTAGTGATGACAAACCATGGGAGAAAATAAGCACACAGCAGAACTTACCTGAGATCTCAGTGAACTTTTCTCTTAGCATGGACTTGTCTTGTAGACATTGTTTTGCTTCTCATTTCTAGGTGCAAATGAAATAGATGAAGGTGTCATGAGATGGACTCTTTTCTACTCTTGGCTTTCAAATGCAAGCCAAAAGGCAGAATGGTGACAGGTTCTTGAACACTATGCATCACTTTGATTGCAGTCTTATTTTTTTTAGTAGACAGTTTTGGAAGCTTCAAAATTGAAAAATGTTTTCAGTTGAAGATAGAACACCTGAGCAGGCATCATAATGTTACTTGTCCCTTCATTAGTAATGTTCCTCTCCAGGTAGAACTATGTAGAAGGTAACATATAGTAGGCTTGATGGGCAGTATGTAGATTGAGTTTGCATTGTGGCTGTTCATCCCCATAATTGTTTTCTAAAAAATGCTTAAAGGTATAGTTATGAGAATATTTTTTATTTCTGTGATCCAGGAGTGTAGACGTACCCAGTTTTCCAGCCCAATCCATGCGTCCACTAGTCCTTCCCCCTGTGCCTACACTTGATTCCTGTGGAAATTAAATCTTATGCATGAGCTGGGAGGGAATTTGGGACTTCTAAGCAGGTCTCTGGTCTACATGATGGGAGAACAGTATTAGGAGGATCTGGAAGGAACTGGGTGTAGATTTTTCCAAAATCTTCTATAAGTAAACTTGGGAGTTGAGTGTTTTAAGGGGAAAAGTGAAGAGGAGTAAAGTGGAAGCAGGGGAGAAAGGGCAGATGGGTTTCTGTAGGAAAGAAGGAAAGGTGAGTGTGCTGAGCAGTGGGACAGTGAGGTGAGGAGAGCTGGACTGTGTGATTCACTCTTTTCTCTAGATACTGTTCAACAGGTGGACAGTAAACATGGACAAAAGTGACATACTGTGTGCACCCTTGAGTGATCTGGTAACACCAGCAGACCTGAGGGGATCTTCATTTTCTGGTGCTTCTGCTGTTGAAAGGAGCTCTGGAGGCTTCCTCCCAAATTATAGGACCTTGTCTCCTTGTCTCCTCCTAGCTCAAAGCTGTGACTTATTTGAAGGTTTGCTTCAGGGTTTTGAGGATTTTATTTACAACTGATAGCTATGAAAGAAACTGGACTAAACTTTAATTCTCTTCATTGCCATCACCGGATTTGTTTAGTAAATTCCAGGCTTGGAGCAGGTTCTGTTTTTTATTAAAAATTGTCACCTGAAATCCAGTGATGCTTTCATCTTGATAAAGATATGACCTAGCAATTAGGAATGTGGTTCTGGTCTGGGGATTTTTTTCCAGTTTAAACTGAGTATTTTGTCCTAGAATGTAGTCCACCTGATTTCTGATCCTTTTAACAGATGTTAGATGCTGTGCCATATTGAAATGTGCTGCATGTGGGAGAATCTCAGCTTTTATTCAGTGATATTCAAGTCCTGATGTCTTAGAAGAGGGCAAAAATACTAAAGGGTAAACAAAAGCTATAAAATAAAGATTTTCCCCAAAATTTTAGTCCCGGAGTCATACTATTTGAGTTAGCAATAATATATAGTACACTTGTGTGTTTTCTGCTGCTGATACTTTCTAACGCTGCATGAGATGGCACCATGTATTGAGATAAGATTTCTTGTGATAACAATTGTATCTAATACAATCTAACAGTTGAATAAATACTTGTGTATTGTAAAAGTAATACACAGCTTAGTCGTTGCTCAATTAAGGAAAATTTTGTTAATTCATCCAATTTATCTCATTGACTTAGAACAATGATCAGTGGAAACTCAGTATAATATACTTATCTGTTATGAAATTCTTGTCTGTGATTGTACCCATCCAAGAAAAGACTACTTACAAGTCATCTTTTGGATAGAGACAGTTATGTCTCATAAAAACCCCAAAATATAAGAACAATCAAACATTTTATGATTAATATTGGAGGTATATTTAAATTGTTCTCAGTGATAGTTCATTAATCATTTCCCGTCTTTGCATGTTTTCCCCAGGTTGCACAAACTTCTGAATTCTTTGGCAGATAACAAAACCTTTTGTAGTAATGAGTGATAGCACTTTTTACTACACAAATATTTAAGAAGTTCTGATGCTTAAGGGAGTTCCAGGAAATATTAGTCTAGTTGGAAGTTTAAAACCAAACATACAAAAATGTGGCAGCTGCAGCTGCTGAAGTTTTTCCCAAAAAATGTGACAGTGAGGTTAAAAGAGCTAAAGGGAGACTAAATAAATGTATTAGGCCCGATGTAAAGATCATTCTATAAGGGATGATGGGGAAGATGCAGGAAGTTGGAAAGCTACTGCACCTTTGTCATCAATAAAGAATTTCCCCGGTAGTGTTTGCTATCCTGGTTCAAGAGATGAAAAATTGTGCAGATGGACTGCGAGAGATCTTTAAGAAAGCTGTATTCAATTGGGTTTTCTCAGCTTTTCCAAAAGTACTTGTCTCAAAATAATATAAGCTGAACACAATTCTGAGAGATAATGTGAGCCATCTGACTGGCAAATATACAGGACTTATGGCTGTACAAAAACTCTCTATGAGCCAAGTCAAATGTCATTACCTAAAAAAAAGCCAGATACCTTTATTTGTAAATTAAAGAAACCCTGAGTTTATTGCGAGTAAAACTCTTTGTCCATTGAGGCAAATTTCCCATTGAGATCTGCCCAAATCAGAACTTTCAGAATTTGTCCGAATCACACAATTGGCCCAGGGTGTACCTGTATTGGGTTTGCCTGGCAAGGTTTTGGCAGCGGGAGGGCTACAGGGGCAGCTTTCCCTACATCCAACAGAGCCAATGCCAGCTGGCTCCAAAATGGGCTTGTGACAGGCCAAGGCCGAGCCTGTCAGTGATGGTGGTAGTGCCTCAGGGATAACATATTTAAGAAGGGAAAAGGACCTGCAGCGGAGCAGCAGCTGAGAGGAGTGAGAATATGTGAGAGAAACATATCTGCAGACACCAAGGTAAGTGAAGGAGGAGAAGGTGCCCCAGGCACTGGAGCAGAGATTCCCCTGCAGCCAGTGGTGAAGACCATGGTGAGGCAGGCTGTATGCCTGCAGCCCATGGAGGTTAACGGTGGAGCAGATATACACCTGCAGTTCATGGAGGACCCCATGCTAGAGCAAATGGGTGCCCATAAGGGAGGTTGTGACCCTGTGGAGAGCCCAGGCTGGAGCAGTCTCCTGGCAGGACCTGTGGCCCTGTGGAGAGGAGCCCACGCTTGAAGCAGGTTTTCTGGCAGGACTTGTGACCCTATGGGGGACCCACACTGGACCAGTCTGATCCTGAAGGACTGCACCCCATGGAAGGGACCTGGAGCAGTTTGTAAAGAACTGCAGCCTGTGGGAAGGATCCACATTGGAGAATTGGTTTTATTTCTCATCACTCTACTCTGATTTGACTGGTAAGATGTTAAATTAATGTTACGAAGTTGACTCTGTTTTGCCTGTGATGGTAATTGGTGAATGAACTGTCCCTGTCCTTATCTCGACCCATTAGTCTTTCATTGTATTTTTTCTTGCCTTGTTCAGCTGAGGAGGGGAGTTATAGAGCAGCTTTAGTGAGCATCTGGTGTGGGCACTGCAGCATCAAACCACCACAGGATCTTACTGTTTAATTTGTAACTCTTCCCTATCTTTGTCTGTCCTGGACAGATATGTAAGTTGTGCACACAAATCTTAAAAAGGAGAAAAGCATACCTGTCAAAGTGTTTTGCAGTGGTGGAACCAGTGAATGATTGAGAAAGACTGGAGTAGCATGCTTGAGAAGGTGGGACTGTCAAATAGAGAGAGAGAAATTCTGCAGAGGGGATATCAATCAAATACAGACTTACTGGAAGAGGTAAAGGAAATTTTTACCTGCTTATTAACATGAGTCTATGCAGCACATATTCAGGCAACAATGAGATGCATCTGTGCCTGCAGCATTGTAAACACCAACCTAGAGGCCCTTATGTAGGAGCAGCAATCAGTTAGCTGAAACTCATTTACCATCATAAATTAGGTGTACTCACATCCGCTTATTTCAAAGCCAATAGGGGCTGTTGGTGTGGTAAGCTCTTTCAAATGTGTTCAAATTAAATATGACAGCACGTATTAATGAATGACAAGACCCATTTGAATCCAAAAGCTAAAGTAAATGGATCAGAATTTCCTGAGGGAGTTTCCAAGTCCTAAAATCTATTCCCTTACTAATAATGTAGTATTAAAACATTGGGTTGTATGGGCCTTCAAAAAATTAATCCTTTGATGTTCTTTTACCTCCCAGGAATGTTTGAATGGCATATTACTGCTAGTAGACTGAAAGTGGGGAGTCAAATGACTGCTGGAAGCACAGATGTTCTTGAAACATGTGGGCTTACCTTTAAAGTAAAATCTGCAAAAACATTTATGCACTGATGTTCCATCAGTTTCATGTTGCTACATGAATATCTTTGAGAATCTAGACCTTAATTACTACAGTGAAGGTAAACAGAAACATCTAAGATAAGACAACCTGAGAAAGAGCCTGAACATCTGCAGTTTTCATCAACTTTGATAGGAACTGCATGTTTGGTGGCAGGAAAGTGAAGCCTAATTAGTACATGCAAGAACAATCATAGTCCACTGTAATAAATTTGTCCTTATGAATAATTTCTGCAGCTTCACTGTTTGACAGTCGTCCTCTGCACATCACCCAGTCCTGTCCCTTTCCTTGAAAAGTGGAGGTTAAGGAAGAAAATTAATAATAAGATTTTGCTGCCTAGATATTGATCCCAGGTTGTGATGCAGAAGATATCTGGAACTCAGGATAATAATTAACTGAAAGCTGCTTCCATATTTATTTAATTTGTGATGTTCATTGTTTGTAGTCATATTCTTCAGTGTTCTTCAGGTGAAATGTGCGCTATATAATTTGATTAATAATACTTGTTTCCTGCTGAAAGTAATTTAAAGGGCCAGATTAATCTACTTTCCAGTGCTTTCCTAATTTTTGCACAAATTTTATAAAGTTGGGGCCCACTTCAGTGATGATTCAAAACCAGTATCTATGTTCCTGATTCAAGAAAACCCACCCCTTCTTTATTTCCGTAATTTTTGAACAATCTGTTCATTCTGCTATTTGATATGTAGACCGTTTTCTTTTACACAAAACAACATATAAACAGTTGCTCCTTTTACACATCTGATGCAATAATAACATTGGTATCAGCCTCAGTGAGCTGGAATTTCCTGCATAGTGGACATACCGCACCAGAAGCGTCAGTTAGTTAAGCCACCAGATAAACCAGAGACTTTCTCAAAGCTGCTGCTTTCATTACAGAGTATACGCCACTTATACTTCCCCTATGCAGTCTGTCCTAGGCAGACTTTAGCATGCTCTTTTAGAGCCAAATTGCCTGAAAGGCTGTCACTTCAACCTCATGAACATCTCTGCTTCCAAAGATAGGTCTGTGGTCTCTCTAGCAGTAACACGAAGTTACATATACACATAGCTATAATTGTTCTGCCATATTGTGTCCTTGATGTAAAATAAAGCCAGAAAAAGGCTCCAGGCTTGTCCTTTCTGCACAATATAATCCACATGTATTTATCCTCTCTTAGTTTCTAAAAACATTTCTAATTTTGCCTAGTATAAAAAAATCACCTCAGCTTCCCTAGGGAAAAGCACTGTCCAACACATCTGTGCAGAAACAGCCTCTACTATAATGGAACAGCAAAAAGAAACACACTCTTCACATCAATTGTTAATATAACTAGACTTGGTGTAGCCCAGTAGCAAAATGTTTGGGTTTGGTACATGGAAAATGTGTTAGTAGTGTAACTCACTTTATTATGATACTGTCTTAAAAAAGCTAGGAAATAATAATAAAAAAATCCTATTCTTAACCAAATGATCAGTGGTGAGATATTAATTAAGCAGAAATTAATTCATCAGTCCTCATTCCCCTGGCTGAGAAACGGAATGATCAGATACGCTTAATGACCTTTTTTGGATAGAATGTGGTAAAGGACAAAGAAAAAAACTTCTAACTAATGATTCCAGAAAAAATCTGCAAAGTTATGCAAGATTCATACAGTCACAGAGTCACAGAAACGTTGGTTAGAAATGACTGCTGGAGGTCTCTACTCCAACATCCCAATGGAGAAGGACTATTTCCAAAGCAATTAGATCAGCCATGGCTGTATCTATGCAAGTCTTGAAAACCTCAAAGACAGATGATTTTTTGACCTCTCTGGTTAATTGTTCTAGTGATTACCTTCCTCGTGGAAACTTTGTTTCTACTATCCATTCTGAACCTCCTAAATCACAGTTTTGGCCTGTTTTTCTGACGTTTACCAGCTGCGACTAGCAAAAATTTCTTCTCCATCAACTTTGGAACTCCCTTTTCCTCTCAGCCTCCTCTTTGCATTTGTCACTGCATTTGTCACCAGTTCTCTGCTCTTTTGAGCAACAGAACAACTGGAGTATCACCCAGCTTGTTCCCTCTAGCATTTATGTTGTGATATTGCCATGAATGTGATCAAGAAAATGCTGTTACTCTCCCAGTAGATAGCTGTATGGGTGGAATAATCTATAATTATGAGAGCCTGTGATTGGGCGATTCCTGTTAGTTATCTGTAGAAAGCTTCGTGCTCTCCCTCAAGTAATCTATAACAGACTCTGGATCCTGTGTTCCTTCCTTCTCTTGATCTTGACTAAGAGGCTTGCAAACAGCCTATCTTCACTTTCTTACTTGAGCTCTTTGACTCAAGAGCTTGACTCCCCTTCCTCTTGTTTGCTACCTGACCTTCTCAACCTTTGCCTATCCATGACCTTGTCTCAGTTTGTGCACTATCCCATCAGGCTACCAGATTCTGTTCATGTGCTAGCCCTACCACTGGCCTGGACTTGCAGTTCTTCTTTGTTGCCCAGGCTCTGTGCATTAGTGTACAAACACCTTTGGAAAGCCTCCTCCTTTCTCTAACATAGCAATGTGATCAAAGAAGACCTACCTTTGCTGGTGACACAAGCTATGTAGCTGTGTATTCATTGGCAGCTGAATGCATCTGCTTCATCCTGGGCTCTTACTCTTGACCAGCAAGACTAAAGATAACACCCCATAAGCTCATCCATTTGGCATCCCAGAAGACAGTTGCAATTGCAGGTGAATACATCTCACATTGCTGAGCTGCAAGGCAATTAATTATAGTTATGAATATTGAGTTCACATTTGCAAAGAAAGAAGATAGGAAACATGTCTACACCCCAGGGAAATGTATCTACAGTAACAGACTGTGATGTCAGGAACATACAGAGAAATTGATTCAACAGTAGCCTGTCAACAACAATTCATTCCACAACAAATAATGTTAATTTAGCAACATTTAAAGGACATTGTTTTTTTGTTTGCTTCCATTCTGTTCTCTAATTCCTACCTGAAACATCATATTTTGATGTTTCATGCTGAAGTAGTAGGAAAGAATAGCAAATACAACATGACAATGTCAAAGCGCTGGAATGGTAATGCTTTATATAAGGTTTTTATATATAGGGTTTTGCAAAAAGAACCACCTCACAAAGCAGAATGAAAGACATCCCCACATAACTGTACAAATAGCAGAGGACTGTAAAACAAGGCTTCTTCTAAGCAGTTGCCATCAGTGAATGCTGTGTGGTAGAGCTGATTTCAGAATGCAGAATACTTTGGCATTCAAGAAGGAGTTACGCAATGCAAAAGGTGCATAAGTCTCCTTTCTTTATATATACACATATTGAGATACGTAGGTATCTTTTTACATGTCCACATCAATGCATGTAATTAGCCCAGAAAGGGTTAATCAAGGGCATTGTTACCCCTTTGGCTGGAATTATCTTGCAAATCAGAAAAAGAGATATGAAGAAACCTGTAGCCCAGGGCAAAATGGGGGCAGTGAGTGGGATGTTGTGTTATTTTCACAGCTTTGCTCATCCTATGTCTCAGAAGTGCTGCTAAAGGCAATGTGAGGTATGCAGAGGGAGAGCAGCTAAGAGTAGAGGAAAGACTAAGAAAACTTTTTTGCTGCTGAAGTTGAGACCATTGAACTGTAAGTCAGAAGGTGGCTTGTCCCTGGTAAAAGCAGAAATGGTAGCTCTTGATATGACAAAATTACTAGGCCCTGGGTGTGGAAATATGGCCATTTGGACTTCGATATGACTACTGATTTTCTCTGATGGCTAGTGTATGCCATTCCCTACAGATAGCAAGGTGATGAAATAGCCAGCCTTGCTGTGGAACTCAAGCAGAGACTGAGCTCCTAGTTGTACCTTTCTGTAAAAATTAGTGCTTCAGTGGCTGTAGAGTCTCTATTTTTTATATTCCCTTTTCATCCATACTGTTGAGAAAAAGTGGGAGGGATAAAAAAGAAGGACAAGTCCCCATGAAGTTGCACTGAGGCATAAGTCAAGGGATGTCAGAGGGGAGACTGATCTTAATTTTGTTCATTATGTTTGAGTGGACTTCTGAGGAATACCAAGTTTTCACAGTTAGGTAAGAAGAACATGATATACCAACTGCTCATAGAAAATACATTGAAATTTAGGTTGATACTGTTTCTACAACTTCAAGATAATACAAAGTACTTTATTCTTCCCCATTGAATACTCTCATAGAGCTTAATGATGCACCTCATGGGCGCCATAGTACTGCAGATGATGCTAATGCCAATAGTGGGATTGCTCCTTTAGGAATGGACGGATGCTAATCTGAGTAAAAGTCATTATATAGTGAAATTGTTTATTATCACAAAGTAATTAAGTTATAAAAAACATATATCTGAAAAAAAACAGTTGAGAAATCATGCTTCAAAACCGTGAAAATCTGATACGTAAAGGTCTTTGGGATGGCAAACTGACAGAGAAGGGAGTGAAGAAGGGCTGTCGTCTAACAAAAGCAGCTGTCATAACAGTATATTAAACTATTTCCACAGAAAGTGAAGATAAGGAACAACAAAGGATGTATAACAAAGTTCTAGAATACATTATGGGAGGAAGAAAAAGGAATGCTCATTTACAAGGGAAGGAGTGCAAACTGCAGTTGATACTGAAAAAGTGGTGAAAGATTTATCTGTTTCCATTTTTGGGCATTGTATGGAGTTTAAGAAAATTATAATACAGGTATTTTTAAAAGGAGACACAACTGTAATCCTGGATACAAAAGTAACAGGTTGAAGGATGCTTAGGTAAAATAAATGTGGTCAAATTGTATGGGCCTAGTGAAAATTAGTGCAGCATACTTAAGTCAATAATAAAACTAGTCTCTGAAGTGAGAATAATTATCTTTGGAAATCTGGATGATTTGATAAAGGAAATGGCAGACATTTGTAAGCATAGATTCCAAGAGAGATGCTGAAAAAAATATTGCTTAGTAACAACAGGGAGAATAATAAATTGATAAACAACATGAATTTGCCCAAAATACATTCTAGTAAATGTATCTATTTTCTGTTTTTTAAAAGGGAAATTGCCTAATGGATCTGCAGATACGATGTTTCTCCAGCTTAGAACAACTTCTGTATTGTCATGTCAGTTCTCAGAATTAAGCTAGAGAGGTCAGGTCTGTATGATGTTTTCCCTACAAGTTCTATTGCACAACTGCCCTCGTAAGAAATTATTAAGGATTCACTGACAAACTGGGAGAGTATTTCAGAGAGTTAGTCTCCATTTTAAACTAATATTTTAATGTAATGACTCAAATTTTGGAATAGAAACAAAACTCAAGCTAGGCTCTTTCAATAGCGGCTAGGGAATGAATGCCACTGATGATTTGAATATTTGCTCTGTTTTACAAAGAAAATTTTGACAAAAGATGCATCTTCTGGGATAACTCCAAATACCAAAGAGAACTTTCTCTATTGCTGAAATTGTCCTTGATGTCAAACCTTTTAAAAGCTAATAAAGGAAATGAGTTAAGAGAGAGGATTGTGATGGTACCTGACTTGCTCACCCCTGAAGAAAACAAACAGTTTGATTCTGAGCCCGGTACATCAGCGTTATTCTGTGTGATCTGCATTAAGGCCTTATGCAGCAGTGCTTAAAAATATCAGCAGACCTGTTTGCAGCTAAGAAGCTGTGCAGAATAATAAACTGTATTTGCCAGTCTGCAATTCACTGTCTGTCTTGTATTTTATAACTAGTTAATGAGAGGTTAAATTATATGATGAAACAACATTTCATACACAGAGGAAGGAGACAAATGCAGGGAGATGTGGTGTGATTAGATGTTTTTTTCAGTTCTAAAGGTAATGGAACAGGTCTGGTCTCACTCTATAATAATACTCATCCCTCCAGATGGAAGAATAATATAAACAAGTCTGTAAAATAGTGCTGCTAACCATCCCAGCTGTATGATAGAACTCAGCCTTTCATCTGTTGGGAATGAAGAAGCTAAAACAGTGCAGATCCTGACTATGACTGTTGGCAGGATCATCACCATAAAAATAAAACTCCTTTTCCATGTCTCCCTGGCATGCATGTGGCTCAGACCTTTCAATAAACCCTTATTTCTGACAGACTCTGGGACAGACATAAATATATTTATATATATATTTATATATGTATATATAAAACATATATATACATACATATACACATAATGCAGGTGCATATATACTATTAGTTACTCATCCTAACAGTGGCACTGAAAATTCCCCTTAGTCAGGAGAAAGCACAAGCAGCTCGCTTTTATAGAATCATAAAATCATAGAATCATAGGGGTGGAAGATCATCAAGTCCAACCCCTTGCTGCAGCAGGAACACTTAGAGCAGATCACACAGGAACGCATCCAGATGGGTCTTGAAAATCTCCAGAGAAGGAGACTCCACAGCCTCTCTGGGCAGCCTGTTCCAGCACTCTGTCACCCTCACAGTAAAGAAGTTTTTCCTCATGTTGAGGTGAAACTTCCTGTGTTGTAACTTGGTGCCGTTTCCCCTTGTCCTATCACGGGGCACCACTGAAAGAGATTGGCCCATTCTTGACATCCACCCTTCAGATATTTCTAGACATTAATAAGATCACCTCTTAATCTTCTGTAGACTAAACAGCCCCAGGTCTCTTAGCCTTTCCTCATATGACAGATGTTGCAGTCCCTTAATCATCCTCATACATCCTCCGCTGGACTCTTTCCAGTATATCCCTATCCCTCTTGAACTGGGGAGCCCAGATCTGGACACAACACTCCACATGTGGTTTTACAAGGGCATAGTAGAGGGGAAGAAGAACCTCCCTTGATCTGCTGGCCACACTGTTCTTAATACATCCCAAGATACTATACGTTCTTTTGGCCACAAGGGCACATTGCTGTCCCATGGATAACTTGTCCACCAGGGCCCCAAGGTCCTTCTCTATGGGGCTGCTTTCTAGCAGGTCAACCCCTATGGCTCTACATCCTTAATAATAAAGAAACTTTAATTGTTTTCTTCTGGTCCCACAGTGTACAGATATATAAAATAAAACTAGGTTAATAGTTACATGGGTGGATGGTCTTAATGGATTAATTTGACAAAAAAGGTGGCTGAATATGAAATAGATGCCAAACACATTGCTTAGAAAAGCTGGTTTTAGGGCAACCTGTAATGTCTTAGATCTTATGTCCTCATAATGCTCTCTAAGGTTTATGCTATGTAGATTTCTGCAATTCAAAATGGGTTTAAAAGAGCTTGAGTCTACACAACACTGGTGAATTTTTCATAAATATTTTTTCTGCTAATTATTTCAAGGCTGGGCAGATCTAGAGTAATGCAACATGTGATAGCAATGTAATAGAGACTGTTGATTAGCAAATAGAAAGAATTCCAGTTTTACAACAATGTCCTCTGCTTTGCACTAGTTCACTTCCAAAGTTCCTTAGAGCATTTAATGGTTTCTGTGTTATACTTAGCTAGAAATTCCGTATCTCTGATAGTGCCAAATCCACTATAAAATGAATTAAATATGTCCTTCATTGTGATTATGTGAATTGCTGCAACAGTTTCAAACATCTGGACTAGTCATATCATATTATCTCAGAACAATAACCATAAGCTGAGAAACTGGTCTGTTTAACAGAATGGTATCTGCGCGGGGCCACAAAATCACAACTAAGAGCATTCATACTTCCCTACTTGGAACTTTATGCTAGAGCAATTGACACTGTACCATTTTGTGCCTTCATCTTAGGTCTAGAGTAGAGATTGATTTAACAAAAAGGAGTGCTCTGTTTATGGCTGAATGTTTTTTAAACATAGGGTTGGACAATTCTTGATGAGGGCAGAAAAAGTCAGAAGTCCTTCATTAAGGTTTCCTTCACTGCTGTGTGTTATATCAGCCTTTAATAGCCATTCAAACAGAGATGAATGTGGATCTCTAATGCAGTCCATATTTCATTGTCTTATATCTGTTTCTTGGCAACTGCTGTGTGTGAGAGTCATCCCTCTACTGAATTACCTGTATGTGTTTTTTTTTTTCATTTTTATGAATTCTGATAAATACATAAATTACTAACCAACATTATTTTTGCAACTATTATTTTTATGATAGCAACCTACTGAAGATTATTTTGGACACATGGCAAACTTCTATAACCCCAAACTTGGAATGTGCTGGGTGAGTCTAATGCTGGATTGTCCTCGGCCCAAAAATAGCTGCCACCGGCCTCCCTCCGTATTGATGGTAGGTTTGGGGAGCTAACAGTAAGTTGTTCTGGGGAGTGCATTTTGAAAGGTAAGTGGGAACTCTGTGAGCCTTAGCCAAGGTTTTCAGAAGTGCTGATTTTAAGTGCTGACACAGATGTATGCAGACGTTTTCTTTCTCTGCCTGTGCTTGTGTCTAAACAGACATGCATCATTTTGGGCTGTTGTGGGCCAAGGCCACTTGCCTGTGCTGGCGGAATGTATCAGGTCAAATGCAGCATAATGCTCATGTACCTACCTGGCTTCTGGCTTTTCTTTCAAAAGTCAAATGACAAATGCTGTTTAAATGTACAATTGAAATTAACTTCAGTTTGAAGCTCAAATTTGAAATCAGTGTGGTGTAGGTTTCTGTAATATGCATGACAACATTCTTTTGCCCTGCTGTACCTGAGACAGAGCAAAATAAGCCCTACCAAGTTTTCAGGTTTCTTTGATGGAGAGAGAATTCTATGGTGTTTCTTCTTAAATGATTACTGAAGCGTGGATATTTACAATGTACGGAATATGTCTTTTTATGTAGTATACTTTACTCAGACAATATAACTTTGTCCTTTTGATGGAACTTATGTTTTCCTCAAATTTCAGCATTACTCAAAGGAAGCAGATGAATTTAAATAAATTTATATTCAGAATCAGTGATGAAAAACCTTTTGAGGAATGAGAATTAATGGTACAGTCAAATTATTAGTTGTTTTCCATGTTCAGATCAGATAAAATCTTAACCCAAGTAATTTGAAATGATGAGAAATCTTTCTAAAACTTATCCAGCTGATTCTAAGCTCACAGACAAATCAACTCACAACTCATCTTTCCTTCCTTCTAGAGATCAGCTCTGCAGTTCAGAATATACCAGTAGCCCAAAAAACAAGCTCCCTATGGCTGATGTTCTCTTTTGGTTTTATGGGTTATGGAACTGGGATGAACATTTCCAGAAGCCTCCTAAAAGACTTTACTAAAAAAGTGCTGCACCTTGGCAGAGGGAAGGAGTGTGCTCTGTGTTTCAAAAGTTTTTACTTCATAGTACAGCCACTAGTGCTGATACAGAAAACATTTTCTTTGTATCTAGCTAATGTTAGCTAACGTTACAGAAGTTTTCTGCTTAACGACCTTTGTCTTACTTGAGCTTCAAGCGCAAAATCAGAGACATGACATTATATTATGGGTTGCCAGGCAAAGTCTCAAAAAGAAGTCCACATTTAGGAGCCTTATTTCATGTGTACAATTCAGCACAGTCTTACAATAACATGAAATAAGATTAGGATTGTTTCGAGCTCTGTAGCCAGGTGTCGTTGAATAACTGAATCTCTTCAGCCTGAATTCTGCATTGTGAACCAATTATAATCTGCCATTTTTTTCTCAGTGTTGCAATGTTGCAAGGTTGAGTGATTCAGCCTTCCCTGCTTGTGTGATGAATGACCAGATTTAAGACATTTCCTGAAACCTGGACCAGGGCTGGTCACCACAAGGGCCAAATTAAAGAAATACAAGGGTGCCTTTAAGATAAGATCACTCATGCTGTAAACACATTCTATTGTAAGAGAGCACTGCACTTGATGCCCACCCATCTTTTGTTTACTACAGTGGAACTTGTCTGGAATTATGAGAGAGAATGCAGTATTTTATTTCTTTAATTAGGACATATCTCAAGTGAGACTCCCAAACCTATTTTGTACTGAAATTTAAACTGATATATTAATGGCTCTCTGGTGTGTCTAGAGAGGAGCACTGAGATGTGCTAAAACCACAGCTTGTTACTGCCCACAGCAATAGTTCTTAGATTAGAAAGGATTCCACTGTGATATTGCCATTTTATTTTATTTTGTATATCAACAGATCTTGCCTGTTGAGTACTACAGAGCAAGCTCACCAATGAGGCCAGTTTATTAAATTTCTGAGAACAGCAATGAGATAATTTGTATATTCTTTGTGTCTCTTCAAGGAAACACAGAAGAATAACAAGCAACAACTTTATTTTACCAAATTAGTACTTCTGCTCTGTAACAAAACTGTTCTTCTGTGGCTAAAAAAAGCTTAATTCAGAAGATTTGCCTTTAATAAATTAATCCAGCTCTGGGCTGGATTTACTCAAATACTACACTAATGCAGGATGAAGAACTAATGATAGCCTACTGGCAAACACCAGGGACATAAACATTTTTTTTTCTTATGCATGTGTGCTTGCAAGGCTGCCTACCACCATTGCTGTGAGTTCGGGGGGGGGGGGGGAAGGGAGGGAGACTTCAGCAGGTGTTGGTTCATGCCTTGACAGTCATAAAACTTTTAGCAGAATAATTTTTAATTATAATTTTAGCTGCTAGACACTGCACTATGGTCCAAATGACTCCTAAATTTTTGCTGTTTTGTCAGGAAATAGTTTTACACAAAGCATATTTAGAAACCTGCTATACTGTGTCACAATTCAAAAGATGTCTTTGGAGCTTGTATCCAGAGCATGGTGTTATCTAGCTAGCAAAAATCAGATTTGCTTATTTGTTTCATTACTTTAAAACCAGATAATAATTTGACAGCTGCTGCTGAGAAACACCAAAATAGCTTAAAAATAATACCACAGTGACATCGATACATATCACAGAGCTCTGCTGCAGATGCTTTGGGATGAAATACAAAACCTCCCAAATAGCTGCGAATGAAAACAAAACAATATGTGCTGATTTATGCTGCATTCTTAAGGCCAAGAGAGCTGAGATCTGGCAACGAGCACATGAGACTGAATTCCGTAGGAGACATCTGCTGCCGCTAAGTGGTGTTGCCAGTGCTGCAGAACTCAACAACAGATTTTGACAGTAAAAACCATCCTTATTGGTGTTTAACTGTTTACATAGCTGCTAACAGGCAACATGAGAACACAAGAAAATATTTGAGCTTCTGTAACTGGGAAATACCTGATCAAACAGTAGATCCGGCAGGAAATATTTATAGCTTTCAAAGTTATGTCAAATCCACAGTATGTCAGTGCACTGTGGAAGACAAAAAAACGCAGAGCTCAGACTGTCTATCATGGAGTCACCTGAGAATTGTCCATTAGGTCCAATTTGTGTCACTCAAGCTTAACACCGGGATGCGTGCAGCAAAAAATTATGATTCCACCTCAGTTAGGAATTAAGACAATTCACAATTCACCTCTTACTCCTGTTCCCTGTCTTCACATGATAAAATACACTCTTTAATGGCCACAATTCTTGGTAGCCTCAGCAGAAAGGCCAAAGATAGGTTAAGTTCTGAAGTTTGGAATACTTTTTCCCAAATCCTTTTGGAAGTGAGGCCTGTGCACCCTAATGAAACATGTGGGAAAGAGAAGCTGGAGGAAGTTAATGTTGTTCCTGCATGTGACACTTGGTCTGTGACTGGACAACAAATCTAGTTTCAGTGCATTGTCAGTGTCAGGTTGACTGTAGCTGTGATGTGTTTGTGCCGTGCTGGGAGGAGCTAATATGTGGGGAGGCCAGAGGTTTCTTCTTTCTCCCACTAACACTAAATCTTATGTCATTGCCATATGGTGGCAAGGGGTGGCAAGGGGTGGCAGGAGGAAGAAACTAAAATATCATCCTTGTAATTCTCCAATTTACAGCAGTATCTCTGCCTGAGTACTTACATTTTGCTAGAAAATTGATTAAAAAACACCTCAGAAAAATAATTTAATGTTTCATTTCCTAGTCTGTGATATTTTTAACCGTAAAAAGGATAAGGAGCTGTGAAGACCTGCAGGCATAGGAACAGGCTCTTTCCATCACTGAAACTGAACTGTGGGTGTTCCCTTGGCAAGCTGCTTGGTCTTGTGTTTAAGTTAAATTTGGAATAATCTGTATGTTTGGTGTCTAATTTTATACATGCTTAATGACAGAGGTGAATGTATATGTGTAGCATCATAAACTTTAAATATATGTAAAGAAAGGGACTTTTAAAGTGGTAAATGTTTGTTAACAATACTTTGAATGAATAAGGTTCTAATTAAAACTTCAAAGGAAATGTGACAATTAGTGGTACACATTTAAGAAGAACTATCTATATTAAGAAGTGGGAGAGTGTAAACTACTCTGAGAATCAGTAATTGGAAAATAGAAAGTGAGGCTAATATTGCTTGACAATGTTTCTCTAATTTCAATGATGAGGGGACTGCAGACAGTTTATTTTAACCTCTTCTCTGTCGGACAAGAGAGCAAGGTCAGTGTTATGCTGTAATAGCAGTATACAGAGAATATTCCCAACCCACTTGTTTTTTTTCTTACTATAATTGTTAATCGCTCTTTTAAAGTAATGACTGCAATTGATTTTTTCCTCCTACTTGAAGGACTTAACAGTATTGAAATACAAAAAAATGATATGGATAAAAGGTAATCCTTTGAAAGAAAAAAATCTGGAGTTCATGTGAGGAAGTGTGTAACACAGACATTGTATGAGAGGAAGCCTTTTACCTGCAGACATCATTATAGATAACAATTTAACACAGAGTTTGCAATCTGGTGAAACATCCCTCACCACAACAAACCCAGAATGCATGTTCACAGACAGAGATGTAACCTGACCCTGTGCAAGGAACTAGGGGCCAATAAGTGGGTTTATAATCTCTGAGTCCTTAGCATTACACTTTTCAAACATGGTATTGTTGGCTATTTGCTTGTGATCAGCTAAGCTTTGGAAGAGCTGAGCTCACAACTTTGTTAGTAAACCAGGATGTAGCAGCCTCTGGGATGCCCAGGAATCTTTGCCTGACCCACAGGAATGATGCAAGTGAGAACTTGGGCACATGAGACCTCTCTAACAAGTTCAGGCTGCATCTGGATGTAAGAACATGCTTGCCCCGTGGGCAAGTTGGTATCAGAGAATGGGCTCAGACTCCCACTCCATTAGGAATTTAGACCAGGAGTTGTCAGCCTGTGGCTCATTAACTATTTTTGACTCACAGCCTATATAAGGCAATTAAAAAAAAGAAGCCTGCTGCTGCTAGGTTTATATTTGTTCCGCAGACGTCTGGTCAGCCCTGGAAGACTTACAGGGATGTAAAAATTAAATAAAAGGAAAACAGAAAAAAATGCCTGGTTGGCAAGCCCTGCTTTTCAGTGGAGGTTGCAATTTTAAATGGTGCAGTTGGTCACAGGAAGACATTTGAACTAAATGCAGGGAGTTGTGAGAATTGCAATTTAAGTATCTCGGAGGCAAAATTCTTTAGGTGAATCATATTCTATTCAATGGGAGCAAGTTCAGGCCCAAAACTAGAGAAGATTAAAGAAACAATGTGTATTCTAATACATGTTCTGTGGAATGATATATAGTTATCTATTAATCAGAGAAATATGAAGTTTTTTTTAAAGGATAATTTTAAATTACCAAAAGCCTTAAATACCCCAAAACTAAACAACTAGAAAGAAAGACCTTTTGGTTTTTCTTGTGAATGAACAATTATAAATATGCAATGCAGACTGGTTTTACACTGACCACAGTAGTATTTCTTTCAGATGAAAACAGATTGTTGCTTTATTAAGCTACATATTTTTGGTAGTAATATTGGGAGATTTATGAGGAATCTTTATGAACATAATTAAAATAATCCTATTATCCTTGATGTGCACTTTTGCCAGTCGTGATGGGTGTTTCATTCTCATGCCTCTGAATACAAGAGGTTAGATTAAACCCCACAAGATTTAATTATAGAGCTTTCTAAACTGTTTTGAAGTGCATTATGTCATTTCAACTTTTTCATGATGCATAATAAATGGTGCATATTCCAGGTGAGTCAATCAGCATTTTTTCAGAGATAATAAGAATGGTACGGGGAAAATTAAGGCACAGACTTTTAAATAGTCTTGATAAAGGATATATTTTAAAGATACAAACCTCCTCAAAGTCTGAAAAGATTTGGTATTATTCATAAAGTGGTTTTAATATTTTAGAGTTTGCCTCTTTTTTGGGGGAGTGGCAAATACGCTTACAGATAAAATAAAATCTATCACTATTCTCTTTAATCTGTATTCAAAAACTCCATAAGAAACTTGTGAAGACTTCTTTTTGTACACCATTGAATGACTAATTTTGTTTTAATCTTTTGTACAAGCTTTAGAGTCTTAATCACTTTGCAGTTGGGATTTATAAATGAATGAAGTTTCTCTATATTGAAAGAAAAAAGGCTAAAATCAGTGGTTCAGATCCTACTATTGAAAAGGCAATGGTGGATTGTTTGCAGGTATGTAGGAATTTTCTTTTTTCACCTGTAGGATTAAAATCTGCTTTATAATTTCTCAGTAATCAAGAGTTCAAGTTATTAGTATAAAATTCAATCTAGGGAAGGTTCTAGATAAGAAAAAGAATACAGAAAACTTGCTGACTAAATACAAGAGGAAATGAAGATTACTTGTCTGGTTCAAAATGCCATAACTGTGCAATTTCCGTGGACACAGATTATTATGAAATGTAAATCAGCAAGGAATACATAAATAAAAACCAATTTTAGATTAAGTATTCCAGGAGTTTAGCACTCCAGGTGTGGCCTCACCACATCTGCAGTGCTGTGTCCAGTTCTGGGATCCCTAGCTCAAGAGAGGCATGGACATACTGGAGAGTGTCCAACAAAGCACTGCAAAGATGCTTACAGGCCTGGACCATCTCTCCTATGAGGAAAGGCTGAGAGAGGCTTAACTGTGAAGCCTGGAGAAGAGAAGGCTCAGGGTAGATCTTAATGAAATAAATCCCTGAAGGAAGGGTGTAAAGAAGATGGAGCCAGGACTGTTTCAGAGGTGCCTGGTGACAGGACAGAAGGCAATGGGCACACACTGAAACACAGGAGGTGCCATCTGAACATCAGGAAACACCTTTTCATTGAGAGGATGACTGAACACTGACACAGGTTGCCCAGGGAGGTTGTGGAGTCTCCCTTCTTGGAGATAGCCAAAAGTTGGTCCTTGACAACGTGCTCTAGGTGGCCTTGCTTTAGAAGGGGAGTTGGACCAGATGACTTCCAAAGGTCCTTTCCCACCTCAGCCTGTGATTCTGTGGAAAAAAATCAAACATTTACAATTTCTCAGTTTTTCTCATGTAGTTTCAAAAAGCTGAGTTTTTGGGTGTTTCTTTTTGCTATATGAGTGGATACAGTTCTGACCTTTTTGCATCCTATTATGCAGTCTGCCCATGATCATGTTGAGCTTAAATCAGGGCATATAGGGAAGGAAAAGAATGTGATAAATGTGAATTGATGCTGTCTTTTCATGTACTCTCCCTAGGAATTTTAGTTACTAATGGACGCCAAATTCAATATTGCCACATCATGACAGAACAAAAGCAGCACACCATTTTCTTGCCACAAAAAATTATTTCTTTGAGCACAGTCATTTGGTATTTATGGATGCAATTTGCAGTTAATCTGGATCTAAAAGTCTAGACAACTTTCATTGCATGATTGTATCTTCTGAGTACTACCTTTATAACAGGATTTCATGTGTATTATAAAAGAAACAGAGGCAAAAGGAGCTTACTGCATATTAGTAATTATTAATTATTAGAATTGTTTCTAATAATTGTATTATTGCAAAATAACTCACTTCCCAAAATGTTTATATCTTAATTAGAAATAAACTGTTACAGTTGTGAGACAGCTCTAACTAGCATTATCTGCATGTCATGAAAGTGGCAAGGTCTGCATTACCTTTGCATTTTAGAAGACCTGGAATAATGACTAGGGAGAATGGATCAGAGGCTGAGTTTTCAAGAGTTATCATTTTCCAAGACTTCTGGCACAATCTCTTCCCTGTGATTCTATTAGACAGCAGATCAAAAGTGACGAGGTCCTTGGTAGCTATTGCAAATTTGTGTAAGAAGCCATTTGCTAGATTTAGGAAGGCAAAACTGACAAGCCCTACTTCACAGGGCTGGTTTGCTAACTGTTAGATGACAATGCAAACCATTAAAACAGTGGACAAAGCTTTTTCATGCACAGAATCTACAACCAAATTGCATACAGGCATTTGCAGTTGACAGCAAGCTGTAGTTCACTTGGCTGGTGAGTTTTTTAAAATTTGGATAAACTGTAAATGGCAATTGGAAAATCACAGTAAGCATGAAATATAGCAATGGTTCCTCAGTATATATATGTATTATATATATTATATATACATTATTTATAATATATTATAAATAAATAAGAAAGTTCCATCAGAAGACAAAGTAGCTTGCTTTTCATCAGAAACAATTATCAGCTAGCATTTAGATCAATAACTAACTCAACTTTAAGAGTAAAGTAAAACTCAAGTAAAATAGAAATATTTAAACCTATTACCTTTTTAAAAAACCTTGTAAGGTTCCAAAACATACTTTTATTTATTTGTAAAATTAAACTCCTCATAGTATAAAATAAAACAAAACTGTTTTTGAATTATTCATTATTTTAAAATGTGTAGACTTCGTCTCCTCTTCCAAAAATCAGTAGTCCCACTTGTTTTAAGTATGATCAGATAATACCCTATCAGTTAAAATCTTTGATAGTAGAAAACTTACGCAGGTAAAATGTGGTGATGTAAACCACTGACTATGATGATGTAAATGCTTCCTTAACGTGTCACTTGAGAGGAATTATTTTTCATCTTTACTCTTACCTGCCTTTATGTTATTTGCCCAGTTGACATCTTAAGCCATCACTAAGGAAAGGGCATTGTAAGAAATGCTTTTCCCATTAGGTCTCATATTACAAACGTTTGCTGTCAACTTTCCAAAAGCCATGATTTCACTATCTGGGAAGATGAAATCTTTGTAAGGGATTGTGCACACCAGGTTTTCTTCTATTTTACTTCCTTAAAGTTATCTCAAGTCTCATCTTGGGGAAAAAAAAACCTTTCAAGATCAGATCACAACAACAATTAGATACAAGGAACACAGGGACAAAAAAAGGGCAGAAGATTGTAGAAGCACAAACAAAAATTGAAGCTGGTCTTCCCTGTTCCACAGCCATAGTTTAAAATTGTAAGGGCTTTTCTTTTTGGTAGATTAATCATTGTTGAGCAAAAGAAAATATATGGAATTTAACAAAATTTACACTATTTATGTCTAATTCCCGAATCCCCTGCAAACACCTAGGAGAAACTGGCTCAAATCCAGGTGAAGTGCTCCTGGGAATGTCTTTTCATAGTGGAGTAAAGCTGGGCTAAAGGAGAGGCATGTTTGACAAGTAAATATGTGCAGCTCTACCATTCTCTTTTACTTTGATTTTGTCAGATTCAATTTATTACTGTTTTGTCTATATGTCTGTATGCAATTAAGCATCACTGGTCTCTTTTACTTAATATCCTCGGGGGTTTTTTATTCTTAATTTTATTTTATGTAGACTGTAAGGTCAGACATTAATATAAAACTTAGAAACAGCACAGGTCTGTATGCATATCAATAGATCTATCAGTTCTTCTAAAATACATTGTATTATACTATTGTTACCCTTAGGATTAACAGAATCTATAAAAATTAAGAATGGAAAGGTATGGTTTTAAATTATTTGTTACCTGCAAAATATAAAAAATGAATATTTTGTAAAGAGTTTAGTGAATCACATTATTAAACATCATGTATTTTCCACCATGTCACATCATAATGCATAGTCCTACTGGGCCAGTAATAATTTATATTAGCAGACTGCAGAGCATGTTCTAAGGGCTTTATCATCTTAACAAATATTTAGAAAATAATGACTATTACATGGTGGATTCCCATTGGTTATATCAGCACACTGAGGAGTTTGCAAATGCTTCCTTTTTCCTTATTCTCGTCGGTTGTATGCACTGGCTTTTCTTTTCTGAGGTGGAAAAAAATGTAATTTATACATTCTTTCTAGTGTCCCCATGTTTGTATTAGTGTTGCACCTAGTGTAAAGGAAAAGTCTGCACTGCAGAGGTAGTACACTTTTTTTGTACCTCTTAGGCAGGTTTTGATTCAGCTTCTAGATGTGCTAAACGCTGAAACAGACACAGATAACTACTTATTTTTCTCTTCAAGCTGATACAGTTAAACTGTTTTGTTCCTGCACACAGAGAACACAATGGCATTTTTCTGACCTGTTCTTGCTAAATAGAACTGAAATCACATAGGACAGTAATTTTTAATTTTATTTTTTTTTCCATTTTGTTGTAGTCCCCCAGTTTCATCACTGGGGTGCTGTAGGCGTCAAGCTTTTCTCACATTATGATAATTGTCTGTTAAAGTCAGGAGGGCATGAAATGACACCTAACAAACCTTGCACAGTGAAAGCACCTTCCAGGATGCACAGTGGTATAAACAGAGAAACCTATGTATGTAGTGGTATAAATACAAACAGTGCCATGGTATAAATACCCCTGGTATATTAACCAGTACAAGTTGGTAGGAATGTACAGAGGCCCACAGGATTTCATGTCATACAGAACTTTTAGAAGTGTATGCAGACAGCATGCAGTTTTCCATGAGACAGTGAACAAGACCTCGCCATGGCATGTAGATACCACTCATATTTTGGCAGTTTTAATAAGAATTACGATTATAATTGATTATGGGTAGTTCTCTACATTCTCTATTAGTTAGGGTAGTGCATGTTATTCTCATTCACACAAGAATATAATATTCAGCAGTGTTCTCAGCTTGCTTTATAAACCGATAAGTGTTGACAAGGGTGTCATTATGAAGTTGATCAAGTTTTCTCCAGAGTAGGATACAGAGTTTTTTCTCTAGGTAGATTCAGGAACTTTAGTTTCCACAAAATGCATTCTATCCCCTCTTTCAAAACCCAGAGCTAGTTCTTCAGTGTTTGTTTGACATTTGACAGGGGAAGGGACCCATTGAGATCCATTCTGACCTACTTTTTCATGATAATTTTGTTGGTCTGTTGATCTTTTGATTGAATCAGAAGCACAGCTTTTGAAGCTCCCTTGGATCTACTCCACTTATGGAATTATAGTCAGGGTAGCAGATTGAGCCCAGGGTGGAAAATCCTGTTGAGACAAGAGGTTGATATTTTAGTGGCCTTGCCTTGTGTATGTTTCACATACTTTCCGTATAATCCCATATTTTGGTAAATTCTGTCTCAGATGAAATATTTACTGTATGACTCAGAAAAAAATGTTTGAGAAGAGTTTTATCCTGTAACAGTAGCTCACATTGGGACAAGCCTCTTAAATATCTTGCATTCTGGGGCCTTGAGTTTCTTTCTAATTATTACCTTCCTCCTGTAATTATTAATACATACTTTATCTACCATAAATTTCAGGGAACTGGTTTATTTGTGTTTCTTTGAAAGGAGTAAGAAACATTATTTACATTCTATTAGATAATTTTTATTTTTGCCTCTTTACTTTGTGGTGGTGGCTTACAAAAATCTGAACATTGGTTATCCCTTGAGCTCAGGATGTCTATCATTAATCAGTTTTGTTTTTAATTGGAAACACCTCTTCTGAGAGAAACAGGTTTCAGTTAATTGATGGTCTCAGTTACAGATGAAGTAATTGAATACTGGCTTATGATAACTACCTCACCTGACAGCAGAATCTGCTCTGCCTAAAATTCACTTTTGTTTTGTGTGTTGTTCAGTACTGCTATATCCATGCTCTTAATATTGATTTAAATCCTCTGCATATGAATTTCATTAAGTCTACCATATTTATGTATCAGAAGGATCTCCACAATACCTTAACCTGATAGTATAACCAGTCAGCCTCTGAAGCTCTTCCTTCCCTGCTGTTCTATGATATGCTGCAAGCTCAGATTCTGATGTTCCTCAGAAACAGCACTGCATTCCTGAAAGTGCATGAAAATGCACCATGATTACATAAGATATAACACATCACTCCTGTTTATCATTGTTTATTTTGAGAAACTCCTCTTTCTCACCTGGTAAGGATTATGGTGATACATATTTCTGAATGTACAGCATATCCTACAAAGGGATTTATCAAAAAGGTAACTGTTCCCCTAGCTTTACTGATTAATTAATAAATTACATTGTATGTTAAGATATTAAGAATGCCATTAAACATCCTCATTCAACATCAAATACCTGCCACATCATGCACATAAAATGGTACGCTGTATTTCTAAACTTGAGAATTTCAGCATACAAATTTTGTACATTTAAACATGATATGTTCCTGTGTCACCTTGATGAAGTGTGATGTGGAGTGTCAGAGAGTTGTTACATGAGAGGCAGAACTAGTAATTTATTTATGACATCTGAATTCCAAATGGAAAGTTCTTCAATTATGCATTAGTGAAATCTGTTTTCTCTACCTAGTGGCCTTTAGCTAATAGTATAGGTATATTGTAGCATTAAAAATACAAAGTTAAGACACATTAAATCAGATTATTCAAGTGTTTTTCCACTCTGGAAGTGATTTTTTGTTGAAGTGCATTAGCAATTCATGTTAAATCGTCTTTGTTGTCCAGCTGCCAGATTGCCACTAATTTACCTGAGCAGCAACATCTCTTGTTTTGCTCTCTGAATGAAGATGCAGAAATCATGACAGCCTGCCTTCCAGAATGTCAAGAAAAAGGTAACAGGTTGCCTAAATTTCTTCCTTGCAGCCTTTCTATTAGGAATCTTGAGGGTTTCCTTGAATAAGCAGCAGCAAGGCAGACTGCCTTACAGTGTTGAACATGCATTCTTTCATCAAGAGAAGAAAGGCTGAGAAAGGACTAAGACTAAGAAAGGCTGAGGAGCTCACATGTCCTGACATTTCCAGTAAATGCATCAGTTTTTATGGAAAACTACTGGCACCTTATACTGTACCCTAAATGGAAAGAAGAACAACACAGAATTAGGAAACAACTTTTTTCAAAGTATATTTCAGTAAAAACATTAGTAAAATTTTAAGTAGGGTTAGTACAGGATAAACATTAAATTTTGAGTTTTTTACAGATTTCTAATTTAAAGTAAGTCTGAATATGACATAAAAGAATTTAGACATTTTCTCCAAGGAATTACCCATAAAACCAAATACAAAGATTTGGATTTGAGAGAGTGGGATTTTTAGAACTGCCTACAAGATAGATTCATTATGATTTTAGAAAATTCTTAATTAGTTCCTTTCCTCACGGTATCTTCAATAAAAGTTAGAGATCACAGAGGTAAACAAGATGTCTGAAGACTTTTTAACAGTGAAAAAGTGGTCAGTTTGGACATTATTTTATCAAAACCAGTTACCCTTTCCCCTCAACTTTAGACAAAACTGCGCATAATAGCTAGAGTCACAGCTGATGTAGTGTGATATAATCCTAACCCATTTTCCTTCTGCTGACCCTCCAGCTCAGAAATTGTAAAGCTCAAGGCAATTTCTATTACCACCCCAATTTTATTTGTTCTAATGATTTATTTGCAGACATTTAATACAAGTTGAATCTGAATGTTATTTTATTAATGGAGAGTCATTGTTTTAAATGAGTCATACATTGAAACTAACTACCAGGACTCCAAGTATTAATGAAAAAGAATATGCCAAATTCAGAAAAATACTGTAATGATAAACAATTATTAAAGGATTAGATCCTTTTCTGGCAGCAGATACATTCCTTGGATTTTCATGTCATTGCCTAAAGCAACAAAAGCTGCCACAGTTAGCTGTTGGCAATTTAATCTCAAATTGCAAGAGGCTTGCCAGACAGAATTTTTAAAGGTTCAGGATTCTGAGACTTTGAATTGCATGTGCATGGAAATTGAACCTATTGGAACATTTAACCGAATCTTAATTGTAGAAAATTCAGGAAAAGGCCAGACCATTTATTTACCCTACAAGTTAAGATGGTAAAACTATCATTTTGAAATGAAAATCCTTTAATGAATATTTATCACCATTTCTCCCACACACAGACCCCAAAATTGCTTTAGCATTCCTTGGCACCATGCATCTCCCTTATTTTAGCAGATGATTGTGTTTTCATGTCAAAACAACCTGAGGAAGAAAGAACAGTACATCCTGTGAAGAGTGTCAAACCCAGTTCCAGTCAAAAATTCAAATTATGACAATCTTACATTATGCTTCTTAAATTAGGTGCTTCATTGTACAAGTTATTTCCTGTTAGACTATGGAGAGGGACTTCGCAGTAATTTTCTACGCAGCTTTGAGTACCTTCATGGAATTAATCTGCCATATCTGACTGAAGGCTTCCTACCAATGCTGAGATCCTAATTCTGGAGCTGTATAAATGAACCATCAAATATCTGGGTTACTATACATATGCTTTTATTCTGAAGGATCAGGTTCTCAGTCCGTTTAATGGCAAATCTTGTCTTCATGGGATAAAAGCCATAGTGTCTCTATTAAGTGTGGCAAAGGCCATTAGAGACTACAAGGTAAAAATAAATGAAAGATGTGCTTGAAGACCAAACATTTTGTTTAAGTAGCTTATTTTATTTTGCAGTTGAATATTGTTCAATAGGTATCTATGTGTATTCTATTCAGAATGTTTTACAATTTAGAGAGCATCTATTTTGCAAAAGATTATAAGTAGTGGGGTCAGTCATCCAGGTAATGTTGTAACTTCTCCCTTTACCTCGTGGCCATCAGCATTGCTGCCTTTCCTTCTGAGGCTTTTCAAAATACTGTTTTTCTCTGAAAAAATTCCTGTTCTGAAGAGAATGCAAATTTGCATTGTTTTGTCCTTGGAGATTAACTCAGTTTACAGTGGTCTCAGCCCGCTAAACCTGAGGACATTGTGAGAGTTAAGGTAGCTCAGATAAATTAATAAAAATATTTAGTTTTTACACCTTTTCTAGATCATCACTGGCAATAAGAATTCTAACAAAAAATTTTAGACTATAGCATTGTTGATTACCATTTAGATAACACACTTGTGGTTATCTTGACTTTGGAAGCTCAATGAAAGTGAAAGCTTCTTTTGTATGACAGAGTGAAGGACAGAGCTACTGCTAAGATAGTCTGACTTTAAGAAAGACTCACGTCTCTGTACAGACCTCAGGGTTTTATCAGGCAGCAAAGTGTAATTGAGCCAACAATGTGCCCTAACTGTAGAGAGGGCCAGCAGCACCTGGGGCTGTGTTCACAGAAGGGGAAATGAGAAAAAAGGGAAGTGAATAACCTCTCTACCCAGAACACTTAGACCGTATTCAGATCCTGAACCTAGTTTTGGACCCCACCCTTCCTAATACAGAAAGATGGATGAGCTACAGCAAGTTCAGCAGAGAGGTGAGGGAACTAGGCTTGTTCATCCTGGAGAATACACAGCTTTTGTGGGGCCTAACAGCACTCTGCCATTACCTACAAGGAAGTTATTAAGAAATTGGAGCCAGGCTGTTCATTCAGCAGTGCAGGACAAGAAAGCAAGGCTGGGGGAAGAGTGGCTGGAGAGCAGCCCGGCAGAGAGGGACCTGGGAGTGCTGGTGGACAGCCGGTTGAACATGAGCCAGCAGTGTGCCCAGGTGGCCCAGAAGGCCAATGGCATCCTGGCTTGTATCAGGAATAGTGTGGTCAGCAGGAGTAGGGATGTAATTCTCCCCCTGTACTCAGCACTGGTGAGGCCTCACCTCGAGTACTGTGTACAGTTCTGGGCCCCTCACTTCAAGAAGGACGTTGAGGTGCTGGAGCAGGTCCAGAGGAGAGCAACAAGGCTGGTGAAAGGACTAGAGGGAAAGTCTTATAGGGAGAGGTTGAGGATGTTGGGGTTGTTTAGCCTGGAGAAGAGGAGACTCAGGGGGGACCTCATCACTCTCTTCAACTACCTGAAGGGAGGTTGTAGTCAGGTGGGGGCTGGGCTCTTCTCCCAGGCAACCAGTGACAGGACAAGAGGACGCAGCCTGAAGTTGCTCCAAGGGAGGTTTGGGTTGGATATTAGGAAGCACTTCCTCACGGAGAGGGTGATTAGACATTGGAATGGACTTCCCAGGGAAGTGGTGGAGGCACTGTCCCTGGATGTGTTCAAGGCAAGGCTGGATGTGGCACTTAGTGCCATGGTCTAGATGGTGTGGTGGTGTTGGTCATAGGCTGGACTTGATGATATTAAAGGTCTTTTCCAGCCTTGGTGATTCTGTGATTCTGTGACATTAAGTTGAAACAAGAGAGGTTCAGACTGAATATAAGGAAAAATCATGAGAGCAGTCAAGCAGTGGAAGAGCTTGCCCAGAGAGCTTGAGCTGTCTCTAGCCTCGGAGATTTTTGAGACCTGAGTGAATAAAGACCTGAGTAACCTGGTTGTATTGGATTTGCATGGCAAAGTTTTGGTACTGGAGGGCAGACTACAGAGGTAGCTTCTTTGAGAAGCTGCTAGAAGCTTCCCCTGTGATGAATAGACCTGCTGGCCAAGGCCAAGCCCATCAGCAATGCTGGTAGTGCCTCAGGGATAACATATTTAAGAAGGGAAAAAAATCCTGCAGCAGAGCAGCAGCTGGAGAAGAGTAAGACTATGTGAGAGAAACAACTCTGCAGACACCCAGGTCAGTGAAGAAGGAGGAGGAGGAGGTGCCCCAGGCACTGGAGCAGAGATTCCCCTGCAGCCAGTGGTGAAGACCATGGTGAGGCAGGCTGTATGCCTGCAGCCCATGGAGGTTAACGGTGGAGCAGATATGCACCTGCAGTTCATGGAGGACCCCATGCTAGAGCAAATGGGTGCCCATAAGGGAGGTTGTGACCCTGTGGAGAGCCCAGGCTGGAGCAGTCTCCTGGCAGGACCTGTGGACTCATGGACAGAGGAGCCTGCAAGCAGGTTTTCTGGCAGGACTTGTGACCCTGTGGGGGACCCATGCTGGAGCAGTCTGATCCTGAAGGACTGCACCCCTTGGAAGGACCCCACACTGAAACAGGGGAAGAGAGTGTGGAGAAAGGAGCAGCAGAGACAATGTGTGATGAACTGACCACAACCCCCATTCACAGTCCTTCTACACCGCTTGGGGGAAGAATGTAGAAAAACTGAGTGCAGTTGAGCCCCAGCAGTTATATGATAAAGAGATTTCATTCTAGAGGTAAAAAATCAAATCCAGAAGAAATAATGAGTTTAGCTTATATTTGTAAGTAAAAAATATTTCAAGCAAATGGTATAGTTTTTATATTTAATTTGGGTTTTTTTTTGTTGTCATTGTTGTTCTTGTTTTAGTTCTGTTTTTTTCTTCATGGGTAAAACAAAAAAGTGTCAAAATCTACTTTTCCGCTAAATGTTTTCCAAATCTTTTTCTGAAAAGCAAGTTTTTGCAGAAATTGCTGTATATCTCTTGTAAAAAGTCTTCAGATATTCCATGAGATGCTTAAAAGGAGATGAATATTAGAGGTTTTTTCCATCTCTTTATTATTAGTTTTTTGTCCTTAAAGCAATTCTGTAGTCTCTTGTCCTCTAGCTATTTCATGATGTATGTTGCTGTCCTCCAGAATGGAAGTTTCATGCTCCCCTCTAAAGGAATGTGCTGGTGCAAGAACATAGCCTTCTCTTGTCTGATGGTATGCAAAAAATGATAAAATGCAGTTAACACTGGTAACTGAATTGTTTTCGTGTCAATGCTCTCTTCAGCTCTTAGAACATATTATTGAAAAGTGTGATGGAAATTCATAATTCCTTTATACTGTTTTGTGTCTGGTTCCTCTGTAGATAAACACCAGAAGAAAAGTTTAGGTGAGCAAATTGTTGTCACCTTTTCTTTCTGAAAAATTTACTCTTTAGATGGGAAGACAAGGCTGTTTACAGAAAAGTCCTTGTCAAGAAACCATGCCAGACTTACTTTTTTTCTTCTGGAGGTATGTTATTATGTATTTTGTTGTATTTTTATAGTAAAATGATGCTATTGACTTTTTGAGATTGCTTAGAGCTTTTTCTTTGGCTTTTCAGGGGAGATGGCATGTGTGTGGCAAGGTCCATAGCAAACTAGGACACAATTTCATCTGGAAACAAAATGGGTTATACTGGATTTTCAAATTCCGTACTGAAAAATTGAATTAATTGCATAGATGCAGACAGATAACTAAGTAGAAATTCAGGTGGCATTTTTTTCCCTTTCCCTTTCTCTGTTCCTCAAATGAATTACTATTACACAATAATTTAAAAGGTTTATACTTTTTTTTTATTCCTTCTTCTATTTTTGTGTTTACAAGTAACTTGAAAATAATTTTCTGTTTTTTTGAATTTATTTCCTAGGCAAAATTATTTGCCAGATAATTTATTTAGATAATCATTTAAGTCCATTGTGAAACCATTGATTGCAAATATTATCCGGAAATATGAGTAGATATGATCTATCTATATTAGCTACACTAATCACATGCTTCTGTTTATTGATAAAATGAGACTAGATAATTGAAATTGGCTTCCAGAGAAATATTTCTGATTCCAAAAGCAACATCCAAACAGTATTCTGAAAGAAAATCCTAAAGTCTACTGTGCCTATCTTGTCATCAATCTTGTTTGCTACAATCTGGTTGAACAAAAGCTGATTTAAACATATTTTTTTCCCCAGTACATTCCTAGTAGATGTTAAAGGAGACATTTTGTGGCTAGATTTAGGGTGTGAACAGTAAAGGAAGGATACAAGTATAGGAAGATACCACAGTGTGTATGGATGTTGTGATGTGGTACTTCATTAGGACGTAATTCCGGCAACAGCCTGATACTCTACAGTTCTATAATCACCACTGGAAGTCCTACAACCAAGAAAGTCAGTTTTTCTGGGATTGTCCAATGGGTAAATGTAGTGAAAAGATGTAGTATGCAAATGAAGAGCTACCCACTGATTAGGAAGCAGTTGATGGATTAACCAAAACCAAAGCCTTTACATTTTTTTGGTGGAATGATTTTTTATCTCTGTAGGTGCTAATAAAAAGCAGTCATGGCACTGAAGAGAATAACATAGGTTCAGCACTTGTGGTTTTCCCAATGGGAGCAAGGAGAGCAGGGTGCTCTTACCATATCCCACAATGTCAGTTTTTTCAAGTCTTTGTCCACTGGTCAGGACAATGTAACTGCAACAGGAAGAGGGGTGGATGGGTTAACTTTGTTTGAGTTGGCTTGGATAAAAGTAACAATGAAATCATGACAGCAAGGCTTCTAGTCACCCAAGTAAATTCTCAGGCAAATGAGTGCTAAGTCTATTCCTTGTTGTCATCAGTTCTACTGTTATCCTACCCAGGTAGAAAGAAAACTATTTAAAAATTACCGTAACTCTGCATCACAGTAGACAAAGCCACATCCAACCATAGAAACTCTAGTAGAATATAATGAAACACAATGGAATTGCTTTTTTTCTCATGTAATTCTTTGTTCCATAAGAACACTAGATGTTAACAGTTTGACTAATGACACAACCAGCAATTTTGACTCTTTATCAGCATAAGTTCTTGTGCCAAGGAATCTGTGGGCAGTGAACTATAAGGATACCAAAGAAGACATATTCTCAGACTAAACTTCCTATGCCTATTCATACAGAACATTTCAAAATGCCTTCAGAATGCTAGACCTTACTGTGAATAACAAAGTCAAATGTTTTCTTATTGAATCAATTTGCTAGCTTTTAATTCATTGTATATTTGCGATAAGACAAAAGTAGGGAATGAATAATGGGCAGAACAATACTATGTTCATTTTATCAGGATTTCATTTTCTTCGTGTGCTGGAGAAATGGAAGTACTTTAGCATCATGTAGTAAGGATATGTAAATGTTTTGATCTCACTTAAGTCTCTTTGAGACACAAATTTTCTAAATGTATGTAGAATTTCTTGAAGGATTGTATTATGAATGTTAGATCCTTCATAAAGTGCAGATAAAATTCAGTGTTGCAGAGCACAGAAATCCAGCCTGTGACAATTTTGCCAACTGAAAATGCCAAACTTTACTGCTTCTATACAGATTAAGAGAATCAGCAGCTTTTCCTGTTGACTTGATGGTGAAAATTGCTGAGAACTTTCAAGTGACACAATAACAGGTAAATGATTCTTGAAAGCTGTTGGGCGATGGCACTCTGTGATAGCTTTATCAAAGAATGTACAGACTTCTCACTCATCCCATGATTCATCCTAACAGCATTGTACCCTGCGTCCTTTAAATCACCTCAGAATTTCCAGTTAGGTGATGTGACAAACTACTGGGAAACAAAGGTGAAGTAAAAAAAATGTGATTAACATTTAGTACCTGAAATGATTTTTACCATGAGAGATAACCCAAAAGTAATATCTGGGCTAGAAGATGACTTATCTAAAATTGACAGATGCATTTTCTCATAAATTAAACATGACCAGGTTTTGACTCATATATTTTCTGCTGTAGTGATGGACAGAAAGCTTTGACATTGATAGGCATTATACTTTTTCCACAAAGAGCTGTATAGATGCTGGTGCTTAAAAATCTCTTGTATCAAAGTCTCTTTATCTTTAAGGAGAGCTTTTCTTTGTGTGAAAAAATAGCACAGGACATCAGGCCTTGCTAATGCTTTTAAGTGGAGCTGAAATGACAACCTTGTACTTATCCTTCTGATGGAACAGGTTCATACTGTCATAACAGTTTGCCATAGATGATTATCTGCTAAAATTTTCAAAATGAGAGCTTTTTTTTTTTTTTTTTTTAATCTGAAGAGCTTAGTTTTTCTATCTGACACAGAGATTATTGATAATCCATGTTAAAAATCTGTGTTCGCCAGAAGTTGCATACTGTGAACGGTACTTTGAATTGACACAAAGAATGTAAAAATCTTGGCCAGTTAATGAAATTTGAATTAGCTGCTTTGTATGGGCATTTGAATATGATATGTTTTAAGGTTTCCTGTGCCTCTCTTGGCATTTGCTCACAGCTATCCAGATATCTTTTTTAAAAAAAAACACAACTTTTTCAATTCATCCGTGGTACATTGTGTTTAAATTGACTCCTTTTTCAGTTGGGAATGCACAAGCAGAAGGAATGTGTTGTATCTTTGCTGAAGAAGTGAGTAAGAAGTTGAGAACTGCAGAGACTAGTCTGCAGCCTATGGACTTAGGGGGTGAAAATGCTTAAATGCCGTGGGAGGGTTTTTATCATTATTTGAAATCTTTTTAGCCAGAGATACATAGGTCCTATTAATTTGTAGCATAAAATAAGAAAGGTCAAATTTTCAGTCAGTTTTATTGGAACCTCTTGCATTGATTGCACTTATTAGTAGGCAGTTAGTGTGGTATACACATATTAGAGCCAGTTATTGTAGTATACATTACCTAAGATAATTTTTCATCACTGCAATTTACGAACAGTTATACATGTGTTACAACTATAAGCAAAATAAAGACCAACTATTTAGTTTTCAATAACCAACACATTTACTATACAACATATCGAAACCAGGAGTAAACCCCATTCTGCTTACGAAGCTTCAATGATTCAAGCTCTAACCATGTATTTAAAATTCTAGTTTTGGCATGTAATTAAAGGTGCTGGTGGTTTGTCTGGAGGTAACAGCTCTGCAAAGAAAACCCTTCACTTGTAGAGGCAGAACCAACAGGTCTCAAAGACAATGGTGTTGCTGATGAAATCAAAAGTATGCAAGAATAATGCTCTGTGAGAGAGGCTCAAGACACAGAAAAAACTGTAGAGAAAATGGCTATCAGTTATAGATGATAAAAGACACTTCAGCCAACCTGTGCCAGAAAGAAGAAAGCTGCTATTAGACACAAGATGGGCAAACCAGAAACTTTCCAGCATAGCCTTTAGGCATGTCTCACAAATTTCAGTCAGGTCTAATTGTTATTTAAGGGTAGATGCTTTCCACCTATTAGCCTCTCTTCAATTTTGTGTGGATTGATCTTTAGCCAGTTTTCTCCAACTCACACTCTCATTTCAGGCAGGTCTGAAGATCAAAGGCTTATCACCTTTATCAGCTAGAGAGAGATGATTCTCACTGTGCTCATGAAGTCTCAGTAATTTCTCAGTCTTCCCAATGGTTTTGCAATACACCCTGCAATAAAATTAGCTAATCAATGGAATGTACATTTAGTGGACGAAGTCATTTATAACGTCTGTGGAGTTAGATGTAACCAGACAGTTCTGTCCAGCAGTGTCTGAGGTGATGCAATATTCTCACTAAAGAGGGATCAAATGTTCTTGAGCAAGTTCTCAGTGAACCAAAAGAATCTTTCCCTGATTAGGCCAGAAGGAAATCTGATTGAACAAATGCATCTGGATTTTAGATTCATTGCTGTACCTCCTCAACATCCTCGTGTAAAGAAAAAAAAAAAAGAGGTGATAATTGGCAAGGCTGGCAATTTTATAGGTTGGCTTCTGAGGTATGGGATAATCAGCTACTCATTTGAGGTTATCTGCACACTGATCTTCTGCTGACAGGCAGTAAAAATCATGGCTGCCAAATACTTTTAAAACACAGATCACTCTCCAGATGCCAAGCCTGCAAGGCCTGTTATTTTGATGCAGCCTGCCTCGATGTAGAAGGCCTGATTTGGAAATCATTCTCTTTGATAGATGTTGTTTTCCCCTTTGGCTTCCTAGGAAAGTGAAGCAAGTAATAAACATAATAAAGTCACAGCACTTAGAGGTAAGCTTTCAACCTAGTCCAGGAAAAATATTATTTATATAGAATAATTCTGAACCCAAACTGGAATCCTCTCCTTTGGCAGATTGTAACCCATAGCATTCTCTTCTGACTGAACATCATATGAATTTTATATTTTCACATTTACATTTGTTACATACATTACATACATTTTGGGAAAGATTACCTGTCTGGTTTTTAACAGTGAATATTTTAAATCCAATGCAATCAGTAAGACATATGTAATGATCAGTTGTGATTAACTGCATCTGTGACTTCTGGAGCATTTGGGAAACAGAGACAGACTTCAGATGTGGCAATGTTTTTTAAAATCTTGGAGTGTCTGAGAGCATATCTATCACAGCATTTTTGAAGTTTGAGACTTCTAAATCCTCTACTTCGTGTGCAATATTTAGGAATTTTGATTGTTAGGTGTTTTTCTTTTTGGAGTGCCAGAATTAGAACTTAATGTAAACTTTGAAGATTACAAAAGTTGACTCATTTTATTTGCCACATTTTAGCAGACTTAGTGTGGTAGGGTGTTGTGTTTTTTTTTTTTGTTTTTTTTTAAACATTGCTCATTTATACTTACTATGACTTAGCTTTTGAAACTCTCTTGTGCAAGCCAGTTCAAGCAATGTGACCTAAAAGCATAATCCCTTCTGAAATCGTGGGTCAATCAAAAAAGGTAGCTGCCTCTGACACTGAATTTTCTAAGCTACTGATTACAGGCACGCACTTGAATCACAAGAAAAATCTACTTGTTCTTCTTTGGTTTGCTTGAAAACATGAGATGGGGAAAACATATCTGCCTTGGACAGACTGTCCAGAGAACCTTCCTCTTTATAACTCCAGTCCAGCTGAGACTCAGGACCATGTTTACATTAAACAAAAAGGTAGAGTCTTTGACCTTACAGGTATATAACTCTAGCACTTGAAATTAAGCCATTTTTTAAAGAGGTTTGTGGCTTAAGGGACTAGAGCATGAACAAAATTAGGTAGATTATTTCCCTTCTAAAACCAGCTGCACTGAGAAAGCCTAGGCAATATATGTAATTTCCTCTTCTCTGAAAGTTCAGTCTGGCATGCAATTTATTTCTTATTGAAGCAATTTGAGACACTTCTTCTGTTGGAGAGAACATGCTTTTGCTTGTGATAAATGACCCACCCTTCTTTTCTTGTTTGATCCACACAGGTGACTGCTAATTCAGGATCACAGGATGATACCTATTGGAAAGGATCTTAAGTGATCTCTAGTCCAACCTCCTGCACTGACAGGGTCAGCTATGGGTCAAACCAGGTTAGTCAGGGCTTTATCCAGTGGGGTGTTGAGAACCTCCAAAGCTGGAGATGGCACAGTCTGTTTGGCAAAGGTGTTCAGTGCTCTCATGATATCTACTTAAATTCAGTCTGAATCTCTTCTTTCAACTCAGTGTCCATGCTCTTGTTCCTTACCCTGTGCAACACTGAGTAGCCTGGCTCCAGTTTCTTAATAAACTCTCTGTATGTATTGGCAAGGTTGTTAGGTGTCCACAAAGCTATCTGTTCTTCAGGCTGAACAACTCCTGTTCCTCAGCCCACTTTAGAGTGTAAGTGCTCCAGTCCTCAACCATCTTGATGTCTCTCTGCTGAACTTGCTGCATTTTTACTAATTTCTTTCCTGTACTGTGGGAGTCCAGAACTGGACGTGGGTGTAGAGTAGAATGGGTAATCACATTCCTCACTACTCCTGCGAATACAACCCTGGTGCTTTTGGCCTTCTTTGGTGCCAGAGCACACTCTGCCCATCCACCAGGACTCCCACGTCCTTTTCAGCAGGGCTGCTTCCAAGCTTTTTGGTTCCCAGACTGCATGGCTGCTAGGAATCTTCCTTTCCAGGTGCAGGACCCTGCATTTATCCTTGTTGAATTTAATACATTTCCCATCAGACCGTTCTTCTACCATGATGATGTTTCTCTGAATGGCAGCCCTGCCCTCAAGTGTCTTTTCTCCCCAGTTTAAAGCCACTTGAAAACTGATGAAAGTGCACTCCTTCACCTGCAGCTTGTTGATAAAGATGGTAAGCAGTACAGGTCCCAGGCTAGACCTGTTGTGGTGCCTCACTTCTAAGTGGCCCAGTGACCCACTAAGCCCAATTATCCAATTTTTAACCTATATAGTTATCCATTTATCCAGACTGTAACATCCTAATTAGGATGCAAGACCCTCACTTCTGCAGGGTCTCTGTGAAGATCTTGTCAATCTCTTTTTGAATTTCCCTGGCGTGGCACAATCTGCATAGCTATTCACACCGTTCCTTCACTTGGCAACACAACTCCTCAGCCAGGGCATGTCATCCTGCAAGCAAGGACAGCCTCTGCCCTGTGTTTTCCCTCTGAGCTCTGAGTCTGCTCACTGCTGTCAGTGTAGCCATTCCTGTCACGGTCACTAGAATATGATGAATGAGTGTTTGGCCCTCCCTAACAATGAGTCAGCTGAAGACAAAAGCTCAAAGCTTTTGACAGACTGTTAGAAACTGATAAATTTTGCAAGAAGGGAAAGGCTTTAGTAACTACCCTTTCCCAGCAGCATTAGAATTAATTCAGAATCGTACTATGTTGTTAATTATACAGCCTCACTAATACTGGAATAATTTTCTTCCTCTGAGTAATCTCCAAAACCCATCAAACCTTAATGCCAGTAGATGTCAGGGGAAGTGACGTTGAAGATTCTGTAGTCGAAAATCCTCATATTTGAACCAATTCTGAGTCAGTGTCCATGATAACCCTTCAGGAACAGACTCAACTTACGAATTTCAGAGAAGAAACAAGGTGAGTAGTTTTATGCTGGATGAGTTGAATCTATTCAGTGAAGAGTCTCAGTAAGAAATAGAGAAGAGGATAAGCATAAGGATGCTTCATGAGAAATGAGGAAGAAAAAGGGAATGAGCAGTGACAGATAAAGTAGATAGACTGAGACTTCTTAATTTGGCCATGGACAGCTTTTCTAGCCTCCTTTGAGCTTGTATAATTTAATTCTGAATGGTATGAAACTGAAGTGTGTCTATGGCTCTGAAGAAACTGCCCACTCCTTCCCCAACATAAGGACATGTACCTTCATTCTTGTCATGGGCTTGGTTATATGAGATTATATTGACAGGTATTTTTCAATTGCATATTAACCAATGTTCTACATCTGTGACCTACAAGCAAGGTCATAGTCTGGTTTAACTTGTTATCTGCCCAGACCTCAGACACTTAATAGTTGAACAAGATTGGTATTGGGTCAGTATTGGGACTGGTTCTGTTTAACATGTTCGTTGTCGACACAGGCATGGCATTGAGTGCACCCTCAAGCTGTGGTGCACTCATCAGCAAGAATGCTGATGACACCAAGCTGTGTTGTGTTATCAACACGCTGGAGGGAAGGGATGCCATCCAGAGGGACCTTGACATGCTTGAGAGGTGGGCCTGTGCAAACCACATAAGTTTGACAAGGCCAAGTGCAAGGTCCTACACGTTGGTTGGGGCAATCTGAAGCACAAATACAGGCTGAGCGGAGAATGGATTGAGAGCAGCCCTGGGGAAAAGGACATGGGGGTGTTGTTTGGTGAGAAGCTCAAAATGAGCCAGCAATGTGCGCTCATTGCACAAGTAACAAACCAATGAAGACTGAAGAGCCAGCCACTCAAGCAGAAGGTTAGACAACCAAGAAATTGCTCCTTGTTGCCAAGCTTGGCCTTTCCCTGCAAAACACCCCAACATTATGTTCTGCGCCTTATACATGTGGAAGGGTGATGGCAGAAACTGATAGAACTGGTACTGACAGACATGCAAAATATGAAATTCTTATCAAAGCAACATTTGACACATTGCCATGGTATATGAAACCTTTTGCAGTGAGAACTAGGAGCTAGCTGGAACACTACACATTTCTTTGTAAGTGATCTCACAGGCCTGGGGAATGTATTGATGGTACTTGGAATGGAGGCAGGTAGCAACTGGATTTTGTGAACCTTGTAAGTCACAAAGCATCTATGAGCAATCAGTACTAGCCAGAAAGTAGCCACATTAATAAATGACAACGAAGAATCTGATACAGAAATACAGATTTTGTAACCAAATCCTAAAGCTGGGGTGACTGAAATGGTTGGGCTCTCAGAGTGCTCCTTATATTACATCTGTAAGTAAAAAGAACTTACAGATAGGTATAGGCTCAAGAATTCAACTTATATTAATGACACTGCAAGCACTTAGAGCTTGTATTTCTTTATTTTTTTTTTCCAAGTTATGGAACTCTGTTGAATAAAAATTGCTGAAAAAAAGCTACTCCTCTGTCACTCCTTGTTTTTGGACACATCAATTCTACTAGACAGTAGGTGTGTTCTGGAGATATAAAACATTCAGGATAAATTTCTGTGTGATATTATGGGCTATTTTCTGCAATCACCAGTTCCATGTTCATCAGTGTTCAGAAAGTTAGATAAGACTTATGGAGAGGAAATGAAACAAAACGGAAACATTATATTTGTGTGCAGATTCATGGTTAACCTAGATCTTAAATACTTAATCTGAAAATCTGAAATACTGCATGTACCCAGCTTAAGACACACAAGAATATAAGAGAATTTAAAAAAAAGAACAGAGTTTATTAAGGAATGGAATAGCATTTTTAGAAGGAAATGGTGAGTAGGCAAGGACTGTCAGTATTAAAAAAAAGACCTCAGACTGGGGTATGATACAAGTCTATGAATGAGAAAGAATACAGAATGACTGTTCCCTCTTCACTGAGCCTGACAACTAAGGGATACTCAATGAAGTATGTGGACAAATTGTTTAAAACGAAGTACGTAGTGTGTCACACAGTATATAATCAGATTGTTGAATACGTTTCCTAAGGGTATTATACAGAGAAAAACAAGAAGTGGCTTCATGGAGAAGTATAGATGGTGATTGAACAATATGACTTGAAAGCAACCTTTTTATCAGGAAAAGCCTGTATCAGTGATTTCTGTAAACTGCAAGGGTGGACAGGAGGAAGGATCACTCTGAACTTAAACAGAATTCTAACAGTCCTATTTACTGTTAGGTCATGTGATTACAGGTGCTTCTTCATAAATACAGAAGAGCAGAGAGGCACAACGACAGTGTGGGAACCCCAATAACCTACTCAGATAAAGGATGTCCTGCCTCAGCCCCTCCCTGGGCTCTTGCAGGGAAGTCTCAGCCCCATGGGCCAGGGGTGGAACATCTGGGGATTGTACAAAACTTATTATGGGACGTTTAGGGTAAGTACCAAAGGTGGGGAAAGGGAGAGTTCAAGGTGTTTTGGGAAGGAGCAGGTGGGAAAGACCAGAGGAAAAAGGAAGTAAAAGACATCTATGGACTGGCATTTGGTCAGTAGGCTTGCCTGGTCATGTCCTGAACCTAGTTAGTGCAGTCTGTCCCACCTTCTCCTTAATTTCAATTTCTGACTCTTTTTTGTGGGTGAGAGGTCCAAGGACCCAGGGGTCAGATACCAGGCAGCCTGGGTGTCTAAGCCTGGCCACTGGAGCGATGTGTAATGTATGTGTGTATCTATTTTCCACTAAGCAACCTTCAGCCTGATCAGGTAGAGAGGCACACTGGATGAGGCCATTGCACTCTTTATGTTTGCATAAGTTCTGTGTGTTTGTCTGTCTTGACCTGTGCAGCCAGCTGGATGTATAAGTCTGTTACATATGTGTTTGTGTATGTGCCCTATGGGAATACACATGATCAGGCTCATTATTGCTCGGACCTGGAGTGTGAAACTGTGGCAATCTTTTCTGCTTTGGATTATCAGGTTCAGCCATTACCTAACATTTACTACCACTAGTTGCTACCGGAACACATTGAGTAAGATGGTTTTTGTTCTGGACTCAGTACAGCAACTCTGTACAGACAATTAAGGATGTATTGCAAAATTTCAACAGTCATGCTTAACAAAAAATAATTAAAAATAATGTAATAAATTCCTTTTAAATTCCCTTTACTTCATATTTTCCTTATCTGATTCTCTACTTTATCCTCCCTACATGAAGTCATCTGTTGTTTTTGTATCAACTAGCCCTACCTTTGCACATTCTCGTATAACTTTTTAGCTTTACTGCTTTTCTATTATTCGAATTCACCCGAGGGAAGAAAAATAATCATAAATGTAATAGTTCTACTGAACAATGAAAGAAAAATCAAGAAAGAATCCAACAAGCAAAATGAAAACTAGTGCAAATTGTGGCTGAACATTTACTTAATCCCTAGCCAAGGTGATGTGAAGTTTGAATTAGTATTTTGTCATTTTTCTTTACTTTCCACAACAAATCCCAACAAAATAAGATGGGAAGCCGACATGTAGCTATTTACATTTCACTTTGCTGTTCTTCATGCCAAATAACATTCTAGTAACATGTGCCCATGAACATGAAAAAAACAGTGATATACATGCTCTAAGGAGTTACTATATTATCCCCTTAGTTTTTAGTTTTTGAAAGCTTTTTAAAGTTTTGAAAAGGAACCTCTTCCACTTCCTTTATCCATCTATGCAAAAAAGAATTTTGACTGCAGCCACCACAGATACATGGTAGAATTCAGTTGAGAATTTCAGGAAAAAGTCAGGCTAAGGAAGAAAAAAAATGCATCGTAACCAGTTAAAGTTGTAATGATACTTTAGATTATCAGATTGTAATTAGCAGAAAGCAAATTTCAAGAACCTTTATACTGGAGTTAGTAACACCAGGCATCTGTCTACTAGAGTAGTCTGTGAATGAGATGTTAGGACAACAGTTGAGCTCTGGTAGAAGTTTTACAGCCTTAGAAGCACTGGTTTCAATAGCGATGGATCAAATCCTGACTCGAATGTTGTCTCTTTGTTACTTCAAGAAACATGTGAGGTCTCCTGTGCAGCTACTTACATGCACTGAGCTAGAGATCAGAGAGGAACACAGCCTGAAGTTATATGACTTCAAGTTAGAAATGAGTATGATATTTCTTAGAAGAGCCAAATGTCTTTTGTTTTGTTTGACAGAGCTGTACATAATCAAAGACATTGCAATAGCTTAGGGCTGGGTATTTAAGTTATTTCCCTTGTGAATAAGTTGCACACAATTTAACTGCCTAAGTATTTACATATTTTCTGAGACTTCCTCATTGCAAAAATGAAACGTTTGTCTTCGTAATTGTCAAAACATGCTACTCTTTCATCTGGCATAATATTTACCTCTCTGGTACTGTGTGTCAGGAATTCAGGCTCAGGTTGTAGACGGTATCAGATTTTAGTAAGTGATAATGACATTGGGGAAATGTTGCCAGGAGAAACATCTGAACTATGCAAGTTAAAAATTGCCATTCAAGCACTGATTTAAATTGCTTCTGATTCTAATATTCCTTTGATATGTCATTGAAATTCTTGTCTATTTGTACTAGGCAATGCTTTTTGTAATGAGGTGCAGCGTTTTCTCATCTATGAAGTTCAGCTGAAGCTCACTACACATAAATCAGTCCCAGAGAGCATTCACCTCACATTGTTTTACCGGCAAATATTATTTTTTTTTTTAATTTTTTTTTCCCATAGAAAACACACATAACTAATACCTGGTGGTATTAAGCTCACTCTGTACAGTTGAGATGTTCAAATGAAAGGGTTAGAGATGAAAAGATGAAGACAGACATTCTTAGACAGCTACAATATAGATGCAGAGCTGACTAGTGAGTGAACTATTTTAGAATATTGGTTCCACTGGATTTGTACCGGTCTTTCCAATGTCATTTTGACTAGCTGTGAAATCAAGTTATTCTGTATGAAATGTTATGCAGCACTGAACTGTTCTGCCTATGCTATGTCATGAGTGACTCTTTGTACACAACTCCTCATTTCTATAACTGTCCTGGAAAACTGTTTTATCTGAATCCACTAAGAATCCAGAATTGCATCCCTACTTAACCCTGGGTGCCCAAGACCAAACCGAACCCATGGAGTGCCTACTGAAAATCTGTGAGTGTCCAAATCCCCTGGGCATGCTTAACACTCAGGAACAGCACTGCTGCTTTGCAAATGGAATCAGTAGTTACTGCTTTTCGTGGATGTCTATGTAGTAAGGACATAAAATTTTAATCTAACTAACAGTTAGGTGATTACAGTACTCAGCCTTCAGTAGGAGACCTAGATTTAGCTTCCTGGTTAGTCTGGACCCATATCTTATGTTTCTAGAAATCTAATTAAAAAAGAGGAATGTTCAATTAATAATAAGTGTATGAAACTGGAGATGAGGACATGAGGGAAAGGTAAAAAGGCAGGTTCAGAGAGGGATATGGGACAGGAAAGAGGTAGAGAGAACAAGTGAGAGGGGGATAAGACTCTACCATCTAGTGGGAGTTCTGCCCTGGTAGCAGCGAGTTGAATCTGCCCTTTTTGGCATTTGTGTCAGTCAGTATTGGAAGGACAGGTTTGTTAGGGCATGTGTATCTTTCATTAGATGAAAGAGTATTATTGAAGAAAGCTTGTAGGGAGGTACTCTCAGGATAGAACTGTAGATGTGGATCTCACGCAGTTGGAGGCACCTCTCTGTAGGTTTGGGCAAATCCTTCTTGCCTTTCCTGTTTCTTACTCATGATGAGCCACTCTTTGCTCAGTGTGGCTCAGGTTGGAACATCAGTCTTTTGTAAGGTTTTTGCTCCTCCTCAGGGCAGAGAGTGCAGGCACGGCAACAAACATGCCAGTACCACTCTGAGTTCTGGTACTGAAGCCATACATACAGGGGTCACTGGGGGCAGATCTGAAGAGGGGAGCCTCCAGACTGGAGGCAGCACTGAGACCAAACAGGATGCTCCCAAGATCAGGTCCTCTGTGAGCAGAATGTACCTGCAGGAAAAGGCAGGGACACTTGCTGCAGACATTATTCAGGCTGTCCTGCCATAAGGATGGGGTGCGTGAGATACAGGGCTCACTACTATGCTCTCAATTGTCTTTTTGAGAAGTATGTATAGAACCAGAAAGTTGTTGCCATGAGTAACTTTAAAGTGAAAAATTCCATTACTGAAACCACCCTTTAATCCCTATGACCGTAACATGTCTATAGCAGATAACTGGAGTGGCTGTTTGGCTTGCACATTAAAAGCAGTTGATTATACTTTGTGTTTCGTAGTGTCATTCAGATTACTTTGCAGTCAGTTTAGTGAATGTATAGTATGATTAAAATTTATTAAGAAGTAAAGCCAATAATGTTATCAGTGTATGATACAGTAGGCAGATTAGCCTTTAAGAGTATTTTGTTCCATGTTTACATTATAATCACACTACAACTGACAAATACTTTTTTCGTTACATGGCAGCTTGGAGCAGTTCCAGGAAATATCTACTCTCATACTGAACTAAATGTGAAATTATGGATTAATGCTGCAGTTTAAATATGTTATTGAATATATTTCCTGAAAAAAAATGCTAAGAAAATAAGTTGTTAGCTTACTGTAAAAAAAAAATGTAAATTTTTTAATGAAAGACAAATGTGCTGTGAGTGAATAGAGCATATTGGGGAGAATGATCAGAAATACCCAATTAAAAATCTATTTATTAAACTTTGAATGGAGCAAGCCCCATTGATCTTACAAAAATCTGTCTTTCTTCAATAAAATGAAAATATTTACATATAATAACTGTATAACGTCATTTAAAAAAGGCATTTTTCAAAGGACCGTATGCTGTTATTTTTATTTACAGCCAGTATATTAATAGTCAACTGTTCTAAAGGGCTTTAAAAGAAAAATGTTGAAATTACTTGATAGCAAAGAGAATAGTGCCTCTTCAACAGAACAGAAAATGCATTTTTGGTCTGCTCACGGCTCCAGATGGCAGGCTGATTTAGAAAAGAGGCAGATAATAGTTACCTTCAGGACATGAGATGAACAGAATGAGGGACTGATTTGACAAGTTTATTGTACGCTGCTTCTTTTGTCTAGTGTAGGATTCTTTAATTTATTGCTTTTCTTCCCAGAAAATCTACAGTAATATTAGAGAAGTGCTGATAGTGTATATACACTCCAGTGAACCACCTGTAGGTAATAGTGATGTGACCTGTTTCTCACAGGTATCAAGTTCTCTAATTACCCTAAAAAAATTCAGCTCAGATGTCTTCTGTTTGCAACTATCATTCTTTCTTTTGTTTGTTCACCCATTCACTAGTTTTCTCTCTCTTTTTTTTTTCCTTCTTTCTCAGTAAATACATGAGTCTGAAGAGAATTTTTGAAAGAAAAATATTTGAAAAATGTTAGTAATGCTTTGTAATCATATATTGCAGTGTATGAATCTGTCAATTGCTGGTATCACCTATATTACTGCATGTAAGGGGAAACTTAAAATTTGGTGAGAGGAAGAAACCCACCAAATACCATTGTGAGAGTAATTAAAATGGAGAAATAATAAAATCACCATTGTTTACAACATTTCTACCTTCTGACGAGTTTTCCTATTATGTCAGAAAGAAGACTGTAGTCAATGCAAAAAAATAGTACAAATGAGGGCAAGTCACAAGGCAAGTGAAAAATTCTACTAAATTGAATCTAGCAAACACCATTCAGAACTGAAAATTATTAACATACCATATTTGCAAGTTTTTGTCTCTGAAATGAATTGAAAGCTTTGTTTTACTTCTTGTCAGGTAAGTTACTCAATCTGAAAATCATTGTGAAATTTGGTCTTGAATACCATCTTCTGGGCAAAACCCAAAGGAAAAGACAACGGGTATAAACCACTTTTGGAATTAGCATTATCTATATTTAGCATATGGTATTCAAAATAAATTTTGGCAAATGTCTAGTTTTATCAGTAACTCAGTTGCTTTTATAGCTTTTCCAGTAGTAAACTGAAGATCTTTATCCCATTCCAGGACTGCAGATACAGGTATTTTGGACAAACTTACTTGCAATCTTTATTTGTATAATAAAGTTTTCAGATCATCTGCTCTTAAAATTCCTATGAAGGAATTACATATGAAATGCCAAGTTAGAACACTGACTGAAATAAAAAACCAACAAACCACAACACTACAGCTAGAGTCTGGGTGATAGCTTTGAGTTTCAAATCATCGCTAGTTTGTGAACCTGCATTACAATGGGTGGTAACAAGGAATGCAAGGGATTATATTCAAGTTTTTGTATCATTCTTGTGAATTCTTTCTGGAAGATTAAGAACCTGCTGATGCTATCACAGTCTGCTATAGCCTGAGTTGCAGAGAACAAATTCTGGCAATCTAGTTGTGCCCTGGCATTGTTTGTCCCAGCTCATCACCATGAACACACCTCTTGTTCTGCAGACCTGGCAGAGGTTCTGTTCTTGTATTAGTTTAGGGATAGATGGATTGAAAATAAAAAGGAGGCTCACGAGAGAATCTGAGCTTTTGTTCTCTACTTGAACTTTTGTGGCCTCTCAAATTTGGAAAGAATAAAAATAAATAAAAAAAAAAGGAAACGTGCAAAAAAACCTTCATGTACACTTGCTAATTGATAGTCACTGATAATATTAAGTAATCACATCAAAAAGTGGATAGTACAGACTCTGCATGCTGACACTTTCCTCTTCCATTCATTGGTAGAAATTTCTGGCCCAGTCTTTCTGAGAGTTTTGATTTCCTCTTGAGCATTTCCTTCAGAGTATTTGAATGCAGATAGTTCAGAGGATTTAATTCACCAGTGATTCTGAATCTTTCAGGTACATTATTCTTTTAAATTATCTTTTAAATTGACACAGTCTTTTTTTCTTAACAATGGCTGAAATAGAAAGATAATGACATTTTACAAGGCCATTTTCAGTTGCGTATTTTGAATATTCTTTTATTTATTTTTTAACTGTCACTAGTTTTTGGGGAAGTTATGCAATCAGACCCATGCAGCTGAGCCCTCACATACATTTTGTGAAAATTAGTCCTCTTCCTGCTATAAAATGTAGTCTAGGTTGTGATAATTACAAATTATTTCAGAAAAGCTGCTCTTTAATCAAAGAAGTGATTTAGCTTGTTACAGTGTAAAGAACAATTTAAATGCTTTGAGGCCCAGATTCATTGAATTTGTAGTTTTTCCTTTTATGGTATAAAGGAATGGTCATATATTTTTCCTTTTTCAATAAAAGCTAAAGAGTTTAAGCCAACAAGAAAATATTTCCACACTGAATTGGTTTGTGGATATCTTTCCAGCAGCACTTGATTTAACACTGCTAAACTCATTACCTTTTTTTTTTTTTTTTTTTGTGGATAAAAACCAGGATTTCCAAAAATATTACTACTGTTCTTGGGTTGCCTACTGACTGTATGAAAGAATCAGTTTGAGGTAAACTCCTAGGGATCACAGCCAGTTTGGAGACTGTCCGAGCCACATGCCCTTTGGTATCTTCTTAAATGGATAAGCCAAATTTGCAATTTTCTCAAAAAATATGTCTGGGACTTAAATATTTTCAGAGCTACTTAGAGTGTCAACTCTTGGCTTGTTTACTCTCCAGCTGTGAAATGCAGTACAACACGTCAAGTGATAGAAATGGTGAATGAATAAGAAAAGTCTTTGGTCAGTAAATAGACTTTCAGACAACTTCTGACAAGATAAGATTATAGAATGTGGGATTTTAAAATCCCATTGCTGCAAACTAACTCCTTTTCAAACTTTTAAAATACATCATTTTTTCTTCTTTTTATTTTGTAGGTTTTTTGTTTGTTTTTTATTTGTTTGGTTTAGACTTTGTACATGACTCTCTCTTTCTTTGCTATTTTACTGATTTGAGGTTTGAATCATTTCGTTTAATTCTAAGCCATAATTTACCAGCAGCAGCTTTACTGTCCTCAATTTTCGTAATTTCCATCACACTTGAGGCATCCAAAAATATATTGACTCACAGTCTAGGTATTTGTTAAATGATCTGCATCTTTCCTTTCAGTTTTTCATTGCCTAGGTATGTGTGACCATTCTTCACATAGCTGTCATTATGCAACAAAAAAAACTTCTTTAATACATACAAGTGAAAAGCTAAATGAGAATGGTCAGATGAACAAATTGATCGGAAGGGAAAGTGTCCTTGTGAAATTTTCCTCTATAAATTTTGTGTTTGTTTTAATGTCTCTATTTTTTTATGTTCACGAACAAATTGTCCCTTCTCTTGAACGACAAGTACGTAGTGTAGCAGCAGTGTGTGCCCCCTTAACCTCTGTTCTTAGCAAAATGAGCTTTACAGTTCTTTCACACCGTGTGTTTGTTCAGCTTGCTCATCTAAGTACACTTCATATTCGTACCAAGATTAAAAGACTGAGTGTCTGAAGAACAGTTGTTTGGGTACACAGAATGTGTCTTGGTAAGTCACTGAATTGTAAGGTAAAGAAAAATAGTAGTGCTGCTGCAGTTCAGCATGGGTATTGTCTAATTTACTGCTGTGTCACAGAATTGTAGTTCCATAAGAAAATAAAGCAAAATAGTAGAAGGAGTTTGATTATTCTGATAGAACTAGTGGAGACATAAAACCTACCAATGAAGTAGTTACAATGCAAATTCTGAATCTTTTACCCAGACATTCAATTTGGACTAATAATCACATGATAACAAACATTTTAATGAGTTGTTTATGTTGGTCTCATTTAAGCAGATAGGACAGTTCTTATTCATTAGACCTTTAAATTGATAATAACTCTTCTGTATTCTCCTTATACTTTTAGTTAATACTGATCAAACTGAATTTAGCTAAAAACTAATTTACAGTTGTTTGCTTTAGACAATTCAAACAGATATATCCGCAGGTGGTATTTATCCTAGGTAGCCTGTGCTACTTTTGATGGGAGTTTTTTCCAGGTTGATTCTTTCCATCACTGAAGATATAGAAGCAACTTCAGAAGTGATTTATCCTATTCCAAAATCAGTTTTGAAGAAAACAGGTGTGATGAGTCATACGCTGAAGATGCTTATCTTCCTCTGTTGACTGTTGAGACTCCCAAGACCCCAAGTAGGCTCGTAAAGTTAGAATAAATGGTGTCTGATTCACTGAGCCATCTAATCCCACTTATTAGTGGAAAAAAAGATGCACATCTAGACAGCACTTACCATACCTATTTTAGATGCTATCTTAGAAGATACATTTTATTTTCCTTATTTACTTTAGAGGTAGTCTAGTTTACTATTGTAAAATAGATGCCTAACTTGTAGACGGTTATATTAGGTGAGACGAATCGCATCTTGAGTTGTATTCTGAAAGGATTAAATGAGGAAATGGAATGGAAGTAGAATTTGGCACTCACTTCTCGTTAGTATAGGCCTCTGCTTTTAATCTGCAAGGTTATTAGGTGACTGTTTTTCTTTGTAAGCCTGCAAGGAACGATAGTTATTAAAAAGGCAACCAAATCAAGATGTATGTTATTCTCTTCCCACAGGCATGAGAGGTTTAGATTTTCAGTGATTTAAATATAGTGGTAGGTTAATCCACAGAAGTTCAGGTTCTAACCACGAAGATTTCCTTGTGTAAATCTGACTGGCATGCATCAGTATGGGACAGTGTGGGATCACATAGCCAAGGACAGCTTGTGCCCTGGTGACCAGTCCCAGAATGCAAATAGAAAAATGGTAGAATGGCAGTTATCTAAGGTAGTATTACACTGTCTCTCTGCACAAACAGTCTTCTGGAATGATGCTTCCACTAATTATAAAGATAGATTCAGGCTGTCTACAGACTTGGGCTGCCATTTCCTAATATAATCATTCCTGGCTTGCCTTAGTTGGATCATGGGCTGCATTGAGATGGGAAGCTGGAGAGATATCTCCACATATATAATATGCAAATCATCCTAAAATTGATAAATGTTTCCATATTGCCAGAAGTTATTTTCAAAGAAGAGTTCTGCTGGTAAAATTTCCCAATATATGACTTTATGTAATGTCCTGTGGCAAGTCTTGGTCAAGTGATCATAAATGGAAAAAACTCAAAAGTGAACATTAAATTCATTGGACATTAGGACTCCTGGAAAAAGTTCAGATAATCTCAAGTATGGATATGGTGCCAGTTACAACTACGGTGACTGATATTTCTCAAATATTACTATGGAAAATTAGTGAGTCTTCTACAGCTTTTACAACTCTTGACTTCTATTTAAGCTAACTGTGATCTGCTCTTGCGGGAAACTGTGGACCTTTCATTCAGTTTGCATGGCAGATGGAGGACCAAAAAAACCTTTCAATTGCTAGACAGATATTAAAGTCTTTCAGTGTCAGATGCTACATCAGTGAAGTGTTTAGTGCTTACGAGGGGCTACATTTCCAAGTAAGTTTATATAATAAGACAATTCAGTTGTTAGGCAGACAGTTTTGTTCTTCTAGTTTGGGACTGGGACTAGAAAGCTTGTAAAAATGGACATGACCTTCTAATGGAAAACTAGAAGAATGTTTCTAATATTCATAAAACATGATGGAGATATAAAGGAATATATAAATGGTAAAGATTATCAGAATTAATTTGTTCACTAATTCAGAAGGTACAGTGAATTTAGAAACAGTTGATGTAAATATGCACTTATATGTGCAAATATGGAAGGGAAAGTATTACTGGCTAATTTATTTATTTACAAAGGGTTGAAGGAATTATAATATTTTCTTTTTCTGTGTACATACTTAACAATCACAGTGTCTCTATGTTACTGGTCAATTTCCATTGAAAAAAAGAAATTCCAAACTGGATTGTAAAACAGTTTGTGATAATACAACCCAAGGAAATAAAACATTGCTAACAAATCTTTTACAAAATATTCTATGGTTGGACAGAAACAGACCACTATGAAGTCTTTGCTCCGTAATGTGCATCAGGAACTGAGGACCAGAGTCACAGGTGGATGCAGTGAACAGCAGGAGATTTCAGCATATTTTTGATGCAAATTGTATGTGTCTTCTCTTCAGATTAAATATACTTTCTGAAACAAACAAACAAACAAAAGTCAGAAAAGTAAAGAGTATGATATTTGTATAAGAATAGCTGTTTGTGTATCTTGCAACAGAAGGAAGCTATTATTGTGGGTATTTCGTGCCTTCTCCTAGCTCTTGTCTTTTGATACATTTCACCAGGCCACATTCTCCAATGGAATTAGTACTGAAATCATAGAATTGTTTTGGTTGGAAAAGACCTTTAAAACCATCAAGTCCAACCATTAACATAGGACTGTCAAGTCCACCACTAAACCATGTCCCTAAGCATCACATCTACACATCTTTCAAAATCCTCCTGGGATGGTGACTCCTCCACTTTCCTTAGCAGCATGTTCCTGTGCCTGACAATCCTTCCAGTGAATTTTTTTTTCCCTAATATCTGACCTAAATCTCTCTTGACACAACTGGAAGCCATTTCTTCTTGTCGTATTGCTTGCTGCTTGGGAGAAGAGACCGACCCCCTCCTTGCTACAACCGCCTTTCAGGTAGTTGTAGAGAGCAATAAGGTCTCCCCTCAGCCTCCTTTTCTCCAGACTAAACAATCGCTCCTCGTAAGACTTGTGCTCCAAAGTATGCATTTTAGTTTCATACTAGTGCAGGCTCTTAAATACTTTTGTGTGTTTACTTTGTGATTTCTTTAACTTCCGTATTATGAGTTGGTGAAGCATATTTTTTGCAGTGTTCCAAAGCATAGCAAAAAAAAAAAAAAAAAAAAAAAAAAAAGCAGAATAAATACACACAGAGTAAAATGATATCAGAAAGATGATATCATAAAGATATAAAGGGCTTTCCTCTGGAGCCCTTGAATCAGCTCTTTCCAGCTTTTAAAAGGGTTGACCTTCTTATTTCAAAGACTTTCTTAACAGCCTGCCTATTCAAAACGTGATAAATCATAATATGACTTAGTCTTTTATTAGCCATTGTTAATCAATTAATAACTCTAACTTTTTAATGAGTTAACGAGCTTTTTTTTTAGCACATACTGAAACAGCATTCCATTTAAGCCACAATGTAGTAAAAGTCTGCTCCACTGGTCACTGAAGCCACTAGAATCTTTTTCCACTCTTCAGACACTGACCTGACAGTTACTTGCATAGTACCTAGTCATCTAGCAAAGTAAGCTAGTAATTTAGAGAAAACATGATTCCAATGTTGTGATGATTGCTCACTAATTAGTTATCAATAGACATTCAAGTTCTAGTGCTGCTAAAACTCACGTGCTGTGGAAAGACTTTTCTGAAGAACTGAAAATAATAAATTTGATGTGATGCCTTAGAGCCTTTTGTGGGAAATGTTATCTTGCTCAGTAGAAAATTAGATCCAAACTAAAATAATAAATGAATGTTTTTCATAGCTTTGTGTGGTTACAGACCACCGTTTGTAAATATCAGAATAAATATATCTTCTCATAGCTTTCCATACACAGTACTGACCCATATGAAGATTGTAGTCATTACAGTTTCTATGGGTTTCCACCTCCTTTATTGCCCTTATGGCAATGAGAGCAGTTTTCAGTCCTTTGCCTTTCTGCATAGTTTTTTGTATTTCCAGGAACAACAGGAAATATTTTCAGCAGTGTCTCATGGCGTGTGTATATTGTCATTTGGACTTAGTGGAACCAAATCCCATGTAACTTAATCCTCACTCAATGTCTATTCTTATAATCTCTACTCATAGCATCCACTCTCCTTCTTCTGGTAATCCCATTTGTTTTCTCTTCCTTTTGCAGTCAAGATATATATATATATATATAATTTTTTATTTTTTTTTTTCAAAGGAGGATGGCACAACTGTACGCAGGATTCTAGCTCAGGGACAGTTCTTTCTGCTCTGGAAACATTTTCCCAGATAAACACTAAGATTGATTTGTCTTTTCCACTTCTCATTATACTAATAATCTTACTCATTCTGTTGTTGAATAGTGCACTTTAGGTCTTTAGAGACTAGTGATTTCTTAGCCTATAGAATAAATGTCTTTATTTGTATTTGTATCCAGGACATTTCATTTATTGCTGCTGAGTTTATCCCATTTCTATTATTCCAGTCCCAGAGGTCATCCATTCTTCCTGTGCCCAACCTCCTCTGCATTTATGATGGCTCATAACCTTCTGTCAGACTTTTTCTGCCAACATCACAGATGAAACAGTACTTAAGCACTACTTAAGGAACAGCTTTAAGAGTCTCCCTTGCACTGCCTCCCTCGCCCCTCTCTTCCTTTTTAATACTAGCATTGTTAGGTCTTCATCTACCTTAGAAATCTGATTATTAAATGTGTAATTACATTAAATGCTTTACTGAAATTTGAAGTATTAAATCTAAACCTAAAGATATAAGGTCTACTTAACTTGTCTGAAAAATCAGATACACAGTTTTCCATCTGAACTGATAAGTGCACTTCTGTCCAATGCTATACTGAAATCTAGAGATATGGTCTACTTTATTTGCAGAGAAAATAATTTCAAAGGAAGCTTCTGTATTAAGTCTGGCTTATTCTACCTTTGGTGAGTGCATATTTCAGCTTATTTATCTTCTGTTTTCATCCCATATGTTTATACAATATTTCTTTCAGAATGTGTTGCTTTGGTTATGGTTGAGACTAAATACAATTTTTGTCAACAAAACACAGCACTATATTATCTAGTTATATATATATATATGATTACCTATCACAAAAGTTTTAGAATTACTTGGGTTTCTTCTGTGGCTTTGAATAACTTCTGCCTAATTACAGTATCTTAATTTAATGATTAATTTTAAACTGTGAAAATTACTCGCAATGAAGAATTATGCAATGAAGAATGATAGATAAGCAAGTACACATCTTCATCTGTAATTTCAGTGAATCAGAGCAGCTTACAAAGTCACTAAGGATCATGACTGATACTTTCTGGAATGAAAATTTCTGAAGTTTAAATTCAAGTTCTTAAATTTTCACAGCCTTGTGTATTTGAACTTTAATTCATATATTGAACTAAAGATTAAACTTTTCATTCTACATCCTAGCAGAAGAAAAATTTTCTTTCCTTGTGCTGATAAATCAACTAATGATTGTCTAAGACTTATATTTCTAATACAGTCACCAGCAGCATTTCAAAGTAAACTATATCTTCAATTTCTTGTGGTTAATGATAAGCTATTCATGATAGAAGGTGTTATGACACATAACAGTAAAACATTTTGAAAGAGTCATAAGACAAATGAAATTATTCCTCAGGTCTGACTTGATAACTCATAAGGTATTCATTCTCTGGAAATACCCTTTACATGCAAAACAAGTCCACATCATCAATTTTTAAAAAGTAATTTGTAATTCGGTTCTCTTTATTTTATGATCTGTCATCTCTGATAGTGAAACTATGGTGCTAAATTTTCTTTTGCAAAGACCCTCAAGCCTTAGAAAGAAGACACTGGGTCACTGGATATATTTCTATGAAGACCACTCAATTTACAAAGACCCCAATGCAGCACTAAAGCAGCACTGATAACCATCTGGAAGTGAAGATCCACCATTTGTAAAAGCCTGACATAGAAGCATATTCTGGACCAATTTCTAATGTTTCATGGATTAAAAAACAAACAAACAAAAAAAGTTGCCTTTCAGACATCTCAGACAGTGGCCACATTTTCCAAACTGCTCAGCATCCAGCAGTTTATAAAGTGAGCAGCCAGAGCTGCTTGTTGAAAATCTGGTGCCATCTGCTCCAGAGCTGCACTTTTTCCATTTAATCCAGGCAGAATATCATACACACAGAGCAAACTTTACAGTGTCGTGGGCATCAGGCATGAAACAGGTGATGAGAAGAGTATTTCACAGATGCTTTAAGTAATCAGCATTCAAAACTTGACACACTCCCGGATCATTACTGTCTAAAATTTTGCTAAAGAATGTCCAAGGACTCTAGGTAATTTGTGACAAGGTCATTTCCTACATGGCAAATTCTATGGGCAAGTCCATAATCTCAGTGTGCTCTTGGTATGCTGTGTGCTGTGACAGGCCTTTTGCTTAAGATATGATAGAGGCCCAAGTGATTAGCAAAGGCCCCAAGGTTCTGTTTGCTACAATAAAAGCATCAGCCTCCAAAACTGAGCTATACTGAAGTGTAGTCAATTACCAATTTAATGTCTCCAGGGGTTTCAGTTAAAAGAAGAATTTGGATACTTTCCTGCTTCACACAACTCTCCAAAATGTAGTATAGTCTCTCTATCTCCCCAAAGTAGTAGCCGTGTTTCGTTATTGAGCAATATACAAACTCTAGAGAGCAATATAATGCTATGCTGAATGTATGTCACTATTAATCATTGGTGACTTATGGCTCTAAAAATGGTATAAATATCACATACCATCAGATTGAGTTTACATGGAATACAATGCAAGTAGATATTCATTCCAATTTGTTAAAGCTAAATGTGTGTCTGGTTGTAGAAAATGCCTGGATTCTGCCAGAATTTAACTTTTCATTTTTGATCTCCGCAGGGAAACATAAAACAGTGATGATTTTTTTTCCAATGCTGAAGTTGTTAGATCCTAAATTTCCAGCTGCTCATACTGACACCTTTTCAGGGACTATATGTGACCAATTTAATCATTTCTTTCAGCAGAAAAACCAACTCCATTAGAGTGCAGCAGCCCAGAGGACCAGGAGCAGCTGTTAAAATGCAATCACTGTTGAGCTCATATAAATTGTTATAGAAGTTCTTTCACTGTTTCTGTATTTAAACTTGTTAAAGTACATCCAGTAAATGCATCCAACCTCTCCTTTAGATCCTTGCTCCTACTCAGGTTATGAAAGAAGGTCTCTCTGTAGCAGTCTTTGTGTTGGTCTTTTATCCTTGGTAATGTTCCAACCACTCTGAAAATGGCAATTATTAATTCACTGTGAAAAAAGCACAACTTCTATCCCAATATTCTGAATAATTTTCTTCCAGTTTCTAACCTGCTGTTTCTGGCAAAAGCCTTTTTGATAAAGTGAAGGCTGAGTACTTTTGAGGTAGACTTTGACAAAATTAGGTGCCATATGTGACAAGTTTCAGCTGGTGTTTATTTAAGCTAGGGGGTAGACCACAAAGACTCCATTTGGTAGCTCAGGTCTAGATTGACAAAAGACTATTTATCTGCTTGACTCCTCTCTAGGGACTAGTCCTCCTTGGTCGTTCATCACCTTGTACCTCTATGGACTTGAGCCTTTCCTTCTAGCCTGACAGAATGAAGTGAATCTCCACTGAGCAGGCCAGTGCACATGCTAGCGTTGTGCTTATCTGACTGCAATCACAAAACAGGGCTGGCATGTGCTTAAGAGGTTCCTGACAAGCATGCTGTTACCTCAAGCTGAAAGTTTGTTCCTCTTATCGGCTCTCCAAGTCCATAGAAACTGCAGCTACAATCTGACCTTATGGATATGTTGCAAAGCTGTAAGTTAGGCTGTGAATTGATAGGTAGTCAGCTACTTAAGAAGAAGGTTTTCTGCGTGAAGACTTATTCTAGGTTAATTTGAAGTAGCTTATGTTTCCTTTGCTGCAGAGGTGAGCTACCTGGAATTGCCTGGTATTTACCTGAGGCTAAGAAACACAGCTGGATGGCTGCTGAAAAGCTGCTGATGCACAGTAACTGGTTCATATACTCAGAAGCCAAATTATCTTCTATTAATTTGGAGTTTGACAAAAATAAATATAAAACTACTTCCACAGAAACTAATGGGTTGCCTTCAAGTAGTTTTGTGATGATACTAAAGAAGGGCCATTTCTTAGGCACCAACTTAGACTAGGAAATCCTAATTCTAGCATTCTACAACCCCCACAGTGATCTTGGGCAGTGATTTTCCTAGATTCTCAATTGTATTTACACATCACTTATTTCAGATGGGTATCTAAATGGCTTTGAAAAATCTGACCAGAATGCCTCTGTGCCCAGTCCCAACTCTGTTGAACCAGTTATTAGTAAAATCTCATATTATAGTAATGCCATGGGACTAATGAGATCCTATGTTAATTTAATGAGGGCACTATGAATAGCTAAGGCAGGTAACAAAGATAGATTATTACTGAACTGAGAAGTGTTTAAAGGGAAAGTTTCCTTGTCATTTAAAAACTCCCAGAGTGAATACAACTGCTAAAAGCAAATCTGACATACACGAAGTTTCCCTTCTCAGTACCTTTCCAGATTGTTCAAGTGCTTGTGCTATTTGAGTCTTACTTCAATCTTTGATAAAGTGGGCTGTGAGGCCCTACCCGTTTCACGACTTCCTGATCGTATTAAATGTTGGGGGTGAATTCCATGTGCTTCTGCTCAGGCTCAGGAAAGCTGTTCCATTGTTGCCTCCCCATTTGTAGTATCCATATGGCATATCATAGATTTTTTGTTTGCTTGCAGGTGAAGGCAAACTTTTTTATATGTATCCTGAGGTTTACTGGTATCTCCAGTGAGGCATAGGGCATATATAACTCAGATCAAAAACAATTGCATATCAGTCCTTCTGATACCTGTGGGGATTGAGCTACCACATCAAAGCTCAGAACTGATTTTGTTCTTCATGGTTGATTCATTCAGTCAGAAATAATTTGTTAAAGACCTTAAGGGCACCTTCAACTGAGCATAACTCCATTGATTGGAGAGATATGCATACTTTTGTGAGCATACTTGTGCAGATTGCAAAGTGTAAGGTATTCAGACCAGTGTTTTCCTGGAGGAATACCAGTGAACTATGTGGGCGTACACATTCCTGTATACCTGGAGAGACGTCTATGGACTGTGAGTGTAGTTAAAACAGAAAACTCTGGGTATTCTAAGTGGAAAATGAAAGACAAATATGTTGGAAATCGAGCATCAATTGTATTACAGCTGCATTTAGTGGGTAACCAGGAGGGGACAGGACAGGGTGTTTTCTTTCTTCTCGATTGATCCTGCCTTAAACAGTGAACATTCTCAGAAGAGACAGAAAAGTGTTGGTAGCACTCGATCCCCTCATCCAAATCATCAATAAAGATGTTAAACAGGAGCAGCCCCAGCACTGAGCCCTGGGGAACACCACTCGTGACCAGGTGCCAACTGGATTGAACTCCATTCAACACAACTCTTTGGACCCAGCCATCCAACCAGCTTTTTATCCAGCAAAGTGTGTGCACATCCAAGCCACGAGCAGCCAGCTTCTCTAGGAGAATGCTGTGGGAAACCTTGTCAAAGGCCTTGGTAAAGTCAAGGTAGACAAAGTCCACAGCCCTTCCCTCATCCCATCAGCGTGTCACCCTGTCATAGAAGAAGATCATATTAGTCAAACAGGACCTGCCCTTCATGAACCCATGCTGACTGGGCCCGATCACCTGGTCATTCTGCATGTACCTCATAATGGTACTCAGGATGATCTCCTCCATCAGCTTCCCTGGTACTGTAGCCAGACTAACAGGCCTGTAATTTCCAGGATCATCCTTCTGTCCCTTCTTGTCTATGGGGGTAAATCTGGCTGATTTCCAGTCTGCTGGTACACTTGTCCAACAAGATAAAATTATGTTTATGATATAAAATCATTGCTGATAAAAAAAAAAGAATTGAGAGTTACAACAAAGGAAAACTAAAAGAGGAGTCTGAGTAGTAGAAAACTTTATATTTTTCACAAGCTATCCTCAAATATGATAATGCTCAAATTACTACTCTAGCACATTTGATGCACATTATGTTCATTTCAGAAACTTCTGATGTCATTAGCAAATGCACGTTTAACTAAAAAGAAATAACAGTCAAATCAGTAGGCAGTGATGGCTAGAAATAATGTTCTAAGTATTTTAATCCTGACATTCCAGAGATGTTTGCCTTTGTAAAGATAAGCAGAACATATTAAAAAACTAAACGAACAACAATATGCATTCCATCATTAAAATGAACTTTGCAGATGACTTTCCCTTGGACTCTGAGACCAATTCTTTTTTTAGAGGACAGTCTGCAGAACCAGAAAATAAAGACAAAACCAGCCTGTTTGCAACCTCTCAGAGACCAAATACCACACAGAAAGAAGTTTCATGTTTTTGTATTTATTTTTAAGTGCCTAGTTTAGTTCTTAGAACACCACTTTTTTGTTCTCCTTCTCAGGTTTTCTTCAGCAGCTCTATGGTTTAAAGAGATACTTAAACTGTGACTTCATTACAGTTCCAGAGAATTCATGGCAAAAGCCTTTTGCTTTTGAGAGTACACCATGTCTGCTGTATGTGTCTCTTTTATACCACCGCTACACGATAAAAGCAAAACAAGACACTTTAGAAGTGTCTGCATTATTATTTTCAGATGCTACCATCCATCTTATCCATCACTGTAAGTTTTACACATCTGGGCGGTCATACAGCTGAGCTAGCTAACTTGATTTCCCTTGCAATTAAGGCCCCTTTTATCAAGTTTGCTGAGAATAGAGCCTAACACAGTTATAAATTGTTATCAATAACTCTTTCAAGGTCCCTAGATCCAGAGGAACTAATTCTGGTCAGCGTCATCTGAATGTTTTAACATGTCAGGGAAAGTCAAAGTCAACTAAAGCAAGATGTGAATGAATAAAAATGAGGATCATCAGACTGTCGTAGCTCAAGCCATTTTTCAGGTTAGATATAAGAATGAGTTTCTCACTCGTGATTATTAGGCAAGCAGCTATACTATGATGGACAACAGCTTTCAGGTTGGCATAGAGGCCAAAATTGTTGTTCATGTATAGTACCGCCTTACTAGAGCAATGTTGGGGCTGGCTCAGTACTAACCCTGAAGATTTTCCCTGGGGTTATGGAAGGTCCACCAAGCACACGTGTCCAGAGAGCTGCAGTACAGGTGAAGCCCATCACTCCCTAAAGCCTCCAAGCTATGCCTTCTGGCTGAAGGAAGAGGACACAGCAGGGAACACCTTGAGACCTTCTTAAAATGACTCCTGTGTCACCTGTTTTAAGCAGCTAGCATCTATAGGGAACCTGAATTCAGGCTGAGTTCAAGCAACCAGCATCTTGTGATTTTTACTGACACTTCCAAGTGCAAACTGTTTTGTTCTTTGATTTAACAGTTAAAGAGTTAGCATTGAAACCTACATATTAACATGCAGAAGAAACTAATTTAGACCAAATCCCAAACATTTCTTCCTCATCTAGCCAAATGCAAGGAGAGATGCACACAGCAGTCTTCTGTGTTGCACTTCTGCACAAAGTAGCAGAAAAAAATGAGACCTGGCATGAAAATATCACAAAATTTAATAATATACTGTCCTAAAGAACAAAAATTACTGTCTTTATTTCTTTTTAAATTTTTTTATCTTCAGGAAGGAGAGTATAAATTCCGGCTGTAGTTTTTCAGTGACAAAAGACTACAATGTATAAAAATGGTAGAATTGAAACTAGCCTGTCCTCAGGGACAGGTCTCTGCTCCCTTTCTTGGGCACACGGTGTGCATATCAGCACGCTGTGCTTCTTGGTGGCTTCAGAGCAATCCTTTCAATAAATAATGTAATAATGCTTTAGGTATTAATGGGTCATTTGAGCCAACTTGAGTAAAGGAAAGAATGGAACTTGTTAAATTAAAAAAAAACCCTGAAATTATGTGAATGGCTGGCAATACTGAAAGTAAGTGAATTTTATAGCAAGTATATATTCAAAATTCCTACAAAGACAGGCTCTGAGACATGCTCAATTGCATTTTTGGGTAACAATATTATCGCATGATTTTTTGTTTGATGGATCTGTGTCCTGCCTGGTTCTCTCTGTGACTCACCCACAGTTCTGTACCCAACAGTAGGAAATTCCGGAAGGTGCCCAAAGAGAGTCATGTTTCCAGCTCTTGCATTTGTGCCTTCAACCTTCCTTATTACTTGCTGTACCCTCTCTCCATTTGTGTGTGTGTGTGTGTGTGTGCACATGCACAAAATTCTTAAGCAGTTTGGAGCATAACTAGTAAGTGCTGTCGTGTGGAGGTTTCATTTGTTAGGGCCAGTTGTCATGGGTGTACTAAAAGAGAACATTGCAGTTGGTAGTGGCCTAGCATTAGCCAACCTTGAGTGGTCAACTTTTTTATGATTTGCACCTCCTGAGATGATGTTCAGTGGAAACACAGACAACGCATAAAAGACTTCAGCCTCCTTAAATAGTCTTTCTCTTTTTCTACTTCATCTTCGCAGGCTCTCAAGAGTAGTCCACAACTACAAACTGATACCCATAGGACTACATACAGCAAAACTGTAAAAAACCCCCAAAAGCAATGTTGTATCCATCATATATGGATAGAAATGTTACGAGGTTTGTAGAGAAGAGTAATATATTTTACAATATCCATCATATTGTAAAGAAAACAAACACTTAGAGTGCACAAGCCTTACTTCTGGTCCACAAGAGAAGGCAAAAACTTTAAATTAATTACAAAGTCGTAATAATTGCTCTGAGTTTAATGTAATCATGATAGTAATCAATTAGAAAAGTCTGGGGTTTATTTGTGAGCAGAATGAGATATTAATTGTAAGGCATTACCAAAGTTGCTAGCTCTTGAGGGATGGACACCAAGAAAAGTTATTTCCTGTGGAAATCTGAGAGTTTGCACTGTAATCAGTCTTCATGTACTCAGAGTTTCCTTGACCAATTTTCTGCAGATTTGATCTAGGTATCTTTCCTCTGGACAGTGTAATAGGAAATCACATCTGTTTAATTCACTGAGAAGACTTAACTGTGAAGTACTTTAAGGATAATGTTAAGTACTACCCAGAATCTTCTGTGACAATATAGGTAGCTTAGGACAAAGTAATTTCCATAGATTCAGTATTATTTTAATTAATGTTATTGTGCATTATGACATTTACACATTCTCACACTGGATCTGAATCAGATTTCTGATGTATTCAGGTCTGAGTTATTAATTAATATCAATTCTTATACAAAGCATTATTAAGCCACACCATAGTAAAGTGAGCTTTAGAACAAGAATAACTTGCTATGTTTTATGCTCTTTCTGTTGCAAGTTACATTTTTTTCAGATTATGATGCAAAAGTTTTTTGTTACTTTTTTTTTTCTTGTGTAACTTAAAACTTCACTTTTGCTTTTCAAGATTGCCACCAGGGGACCATTCTGTGCTGTAATTTGGCAGACGTGCTTTCTGAGTAGGAGGTTTGGACTTGTTTTCAGGATAACTGAGGTATTCTTTTTCTTTGCTCTTGGTTGATTTTGGTATTTTGCTGACCTTTTTGATGAGAACACAGGGAGAACAACTTTTCTCATGGAAATGGAAATTTTTGTTCCCTGCCATACATGGGAGTGGGAAGGGAAGAAAATTATTTGCTTTGAAAAATAAAAAGCAAACAAATTAATTTATAGAACTGTCTGGAATTAATATCCCTGCAAAGGTTCTGGTTGTCCTTTTATACAGTTCTTCTCAGACACTTCTTATTTTCCTAAGCCATGTTCAGTTATTCCTTGAGGAGAATAGAACTCCCTCATCATTAAGAAATTTGCAATACGATACCCATAAATCAAAAACTAAATTGGCGGTAGAGTACAGCCATCCTGACATACTTTCATTAATATTTTTAATGCATATATGAACAGATCTCTCCCAAAAAGGAAGTAAATTAATAAAGATATAAGGATGAGTATATCCAATCATTGGATGTTCTTCTCTTTGCTGAATCAGCAGTTAAGTTCTTGGTTTCCATTCCTTGCCAATGATCTGCTAATATATCTTTAGACAGCTCTTGTCTTTCAATTGGCTCAGCTGAAATATGGCTCAACTGAAATATTAAAGTCTGCGGAACAATAAGTGCATTAAGAGAAGTGATCTGTTTCACCTAGACAACAGAATTAAATTATTACATCTGGTGATGGGGTCAATTAACAGTAACCTTTGCTCATAGACAAAATCCCTATCCAAGTAATTGCACTCTGCTTAAGCTTGTAGTCCTGGGGTCATGTGCAAACTCATTCCTCTAAAGCTCTGCAAACTATAGAACTACTCTAAGACCTTGTGAAAGGAGATTTTTTTTTTAACAACCTGATTTTTCTCAGATATGGGGAGAGGAGATTATTCTCCTTCACCACCCAAGACTTGTTAGATGGGGTTCCAAATTCAGCTGACAACAATAGAGTAACTTTTCAGGTATGGCTCTTATTTTGGAAAAAAAGCATTACTTTTACTATCATGTTAATTATCATCATCACCAGAAGAGTGGGGTATATCAAACTCTTTCCCTTTATTCACTTTCCAATAACTCCTAGAAGTGCTACCTCTGACATTTTGTGTATTCTCTGTATGTTCCTGACTCTCAAGTTCCTGCAGTTTAAAAAGACGATTCAGGGAATTACTTAGAACTTGTATATTGTTCAAGTTCATATAAATTGAAATGTATTCAAAGTGCCTTTTGAAATGGCTCAAGCCATCTGACTTGACTTCTGCAGTAGCAATAAGGTATATGGATAGTACTGAGAAGACCTATGCTCTGGGACAAGAGCTTGATCTACAGTTAATGTACCTACAGTAAACAGCCTTAACTTAAAATAAACCTATTTTCTAATATGATTTCTAGTTTTTCACTTCACTGAATCTATTACCAAATCATCTTTGGAAGTGATAGAAAGCTGTGGTTTGGTTTTTTTTTTACATTAATTATTGTCTTATTCCTCCTAGTCTCACATAAAGAGTCTCTAAAAATTACATATTTGATTTTGTTTTGTGGAAAGTATTTTGAAGGAGTAGCCATTTTTATTCCAGAAACTTCTTTTCACTACAGTCCCAATCTAAGCCCATAAGGAGTTTATGGGAATTGCCCACCACCAAAACATATTTAGTTAGGCCTTCATGATTTGGATATGTATGTTACGGGTGCACTATCAAACTATTCCTAGTTCTTTGTCAGAGGGACAGGACTTTGGACTATGCATGATACTTGCAAAATGAAGCCTATTGAATGGCACACGTGCTGACTGCTAAAACTTACAAAGGATTCCTGAAAATCAGGGCTTGCCATATATGACTTTTTATGAAGGTACTATAGAAAAAATAGGCCTGTTAGGCTTTTTAGCACATGTATGTTTAATTTGGGTGTAATTTTTAGAGTGATACAAACAACAGCAAGAGGAAACTTGATTTTTTTTTTTTAATTTGTTTTTATTATGTAGTTCTTCTGACTGTAGGGAAGTATATTTAATCTCCAACCTGAACTCAGCAGTAGCAAAACTGCCCTGGAGATGTTTTAGTTTCAATAGACTTTTAAAAAAGTAATTAAAATCAGGACATCAGGGTTATTCCAGCATTCCTGTAGAAAGCATAATGAGATCATTAACTTCCAGATAGAGATCTGAGGCAGTAGCTGAACATTTTATTAAATGTACAGTGAGAAACAGGATTTGAGTTTTCTTTCCTTTGCACTGATAGAAATTAGAAATATGCTATGTGGTGTAAAAGAAATAATGGCAGTGCCACTTCAAAGAGAATAAAACTAATAATTCTACCTGTTCTGGAAAAGCAGAAGTTTCTAGAGTATAATTTAGGCTGAAATACAGGTGTAAAACTGTAATTCTGTAAATATTATAATTGTCAAATCTAATTCCAGTACTGTGTGTAAGAGAATACATTGTAAATATGGTTGATAATAATACCATAAATTTAGACATCATCATTTTCAACAATAAATGCTAAATACATAAAACTTTATCTATAATGGAGTGGAGCAGTTTTAAACCATCAGGGTGATGGAATTCTAAAACTGGCTTTGTGTATTCATGACTGATTTAATCATTTACTTGCTATCTGAAGTATGTGTTTTTGACTGCTTTCTAACTATGACCAGAACTTGTTTCGAAGTCTTTGAAATTTGTCTCAGAAGCTGTGTCTTGTCTAGCATACAGCATCATAATGTTGGAGCATAGTGACTGCTGCCTGCTACCTGGGTATCAGTTAGGTTCTTGCTCTGCCATGCCACAAACAAAGCTTTCTACACTTCCCTCTCCTTTTTGTTTAATTTTGAGGAAATATATTATCTGACTTATGATAAGAGAGGTAGACGGAAAAATCCTAGTGGTACTTAACTGTTTCCAGTCATATGACAACTTAGTGGAACATGTAAGCAAGATTTTTGTCAACAGCACTACTTAATTTTTATATATATATATAAAAATCCACTGGATTACAAGAGCCTACATGTTTTGCAAAACTATCCTCCAAGCCTGTATTGTGATTTTGCTCAAAATGTATTGTTTGGCATTGTTCAGCAAATACATATCATTGATATTTCTCTTTCCTTGAGAAATTGAAGACTTAGAGGATGTGAGAGAGTTTCTTGCTTGTGAACTATGATTTATTTCAGGAATTTTGGCTACCAATGCAGAATATGTTCACCTTGGAGCTGGAAGTTTTCTGCAGAACACATCAATAAAATGATCCTTTAACAGCCACCCGTTCCAAGACCAAGGTGTGCTTTATATGCATCCTGTTTCTCATGCACTGGAATAGTTTCAATATCATGGTTCTTTATTGAAATCACAACCAACCGTATTAAGATATCATTTCAGGTAATTATAAATGGAAATAATATCTAGAAAATACCTGCCTGACTAAAGGTCATGCTTCTGTACAAAATCCGTGTTTTCCTAGGAGGTCAGTCAACTCCTTTGGTTTAATAAAACATTTGTTGGCAGATTTGCAAAATGATATTGGTTCTGCAGCTCCTAGTAGTTTTCTGCAGAGGAAATAATTACACCACTTCAGATTAAAAGTGCTAGAATTCTGAAATAAATTGTTATTTGGGAATGCCAGTATTATCAAATCTGCCGTATCCTGCTTGAAACTCATCTATCTACTGTACACACTTTATTTACACCAGAATGTGATAGCTCTCTCCTGTGCTGCCTTATGCAGCTGGCCAGCCTGATCTATTGTCAGTGACCAAGGATGTGTCTGAAGGACAAGGTTTTGCACCTGGGTTGGGGCAACCCCCTGCAGAGAAGGACTTGGGGATACTGATGGATGAAAAGCTGGACATGAGCCAACAATATACACTTGCAGCCCAGAAACCCAGCCATATCCTGGGCTGCATCAAAAGAGCCATGGTCGAGGGAGGTGATTCTCCCCCCTAATGTGCTCTGGTAAGATCCCCCCTGGAGTACTGTTTCCAGTTCTGGAGTCATCAGTACATGGAAGATGTGGACATGCTGTACTGAGTCCAGAGGAGGGCCACAACAATAATCAGTGGGTTGGAACACCAGTCCCTGTAAGAGCTGGGGTTTTTCAGTCTGGAGAAGAGAAGGCTCCAGGGAAACATCATTGTGGTCTTTCAATACTTAAGGGGGCCTATGAGAAAGATCGGGATAAATTTTTTTAGCAAGGGTTGTTGTGATAGGACAGGGGGTAGAAAGTAGATTTCGTCTAGATACAAGGAAGATGATGAGGGTGGTGAAACACTGGAAAAGGTTGCCCAGAGAGGTGGTAGAAGCCCCATCCTTGGAAATATGGACGGGGCTCTGAAGAACCTGATCTAGTTGAAGATGTCCCTGCTCACTGCCTGGAGGTTGGACTGGATGACCTTTAAAGGTCCCTTCCAACCCAAACTATTTTATGATTCTATGAAATACATCTGCTTGGTCAATAACAAACTGAGCTTGAACACTGTTTGAATCGGTGTTTGATTTTAGACAAATGTTAAAATATTATTTCAGGGAGCCTGGTATTCTGAAGTACTGGTTGAACTGTAAGCCAGTGTTAATTCTTAAACTTGAAGCAGATTGTGTTGCCTCAGTACTGTGCTCTTACAGAGTTCAGCATTGCAAGAAAAAACCCACAACATTGGACCATTATGCCTCTCTTCAAGACTTTTGAGTCACTGGAAGCCTGGTTTTGTTTAGGAAAGGAAAAATGAAGCCTCTTGATGTGGTTTCTCATTTTTCTACTGAAATACAGAATCTTGTAAGGGGGAAGATTTAAAATTTTCCACTAAGTTTGAGTGGCCTAGTTAACCATTGCTCCAAAACTGCGATGTGAAAGCAATGCTAGAGAACTGTAGCTCTGAAGTACACACTATTTTCAAGTGTTGTCTTAGGCTTCATGGCAGAAAATTCCTCTGTGACAAGCACAACCAGCTATCACATGTATAAACATGGTTGCTAGGCAGTGAGCAACATCTCCCTGCTCAGCAGAAGCATTGGACCAGAGGAAATGAGTCATGACTCACTTTCCAAGGATCAGTATGAAACAAACCGGCCAGCAAGTGGGGATGACAGCTGGAGCTCTTAGAGTCAAAGGCCCAGAAAAGTTATCTGATTCCCATCATGGCATATTGCTTGCATTTGTATTCCTGTTGTGATGACTCCCATCTTTGTCTCCTGATGCTTACAGAGTATATGATAGGGCCTAGCCACAAAAACAAACAAACAAACCAACCAACACACAAAAAAACCCAAACCATTTTAAAGAAGCTGTAAAGGTGAAGACATGCAGTAGGTTTGATGTTGCTGGTACTTATAATTACTTGGTAAGGAAAGCAAAGTTAGCCAAGGATACACCTAATCACACAGTCACAGAAGAAACTGCTGTCCTCTGGCAAAACTGGGGCTTACCCAAATGTAACCAACCCTTCTGATAGCCTGTTTGCTGCATGGTGTTGTAGCATGTTAGACCTGTATGAAACATTGAACTTCAGTACCATCGACAAGACTAGTTTTCAATATTTTGTTACCTTCCAAATAAGGATGAAGGAATGAATTAGCGTTTTTTGTGTGTTAATCAAACTGTTTTGAAATATTTAGTTTAAATCCTACTGAAAGTATTTAATTTTTTTACCCTGTGATTTTAACTTGTACATTTGTAATCTTTTGAAAGGAAGAAATTGTAAAGATGAGATATCTGGTCTTGTAGATATGAATATTTTACTTTAGTTAAAATAATATCATTTTACCTTCTTGGATCTAGTTATTACACTAATTTCCTGTAAAGCGTGAACAAAATTGATCTGGTTCACAGTATGGTTGGCTATGCTGGCAGTGTGACTGTTCAGTGTTGTCACTGGCTTGACACCCAGCAAGCAGCAGACTTCCTGCATCCGCAGAGCACAAGAGGGAAGAGAAGCCTGTGTTGGGGTTGAGGGTGACATACTCTGAAGGGAGGCAAAGTACGAGAGCCATGGAAACTCCTTCAGTTGAGCTGTTTGACAAGAAAAAACTTGATAATGTTCCTGGGCATGGCAGCTTTGGGGTCTGGGCAGAGACATGGCTCCCACTGGCACTACAGAGAGGTGAAGATGCTTGGTTGAGCTGGTAGGCCTGACCCTGGAGACTCACTTGAGACTCTCAGCTGTCTTAATTTCTTCTCAAATGCTCGTGCCTTTAGTGTAAGAAGTATGTGAATCTTCATGGTAGAAAGCTCTATTATTTGAAGTGTGTGAGCCCTTTGAGAGCCTTGCCAGTGGCACCCAGTGGTTGGTGTCAATACGGTTTGGCAAATCCAGCAGTATTAAAAACTCTGAATCCAGACAATTTCTCTAACTTTCTGTTTTGCCTTGTAAGTCTGGGTAATTTGCCTGTGGTAACCAGCAGTTCTAATAATCATGGTTTGCTCCGTATACAAAGTTTTAATTAAGATTTCCAAGTGCTTCCAATGACCATGTATCTCAGGAAATATTTGGGATTCAAACATCTGGGTGTTTGATTTGGATTTTTTTTCAAATGAATGAATCCATTCATTTGGGATACGTTTTCAAGTCTTCATATTTCCTTTGATTATCATGTCCCAGTAACAACCTATAATGATGGCTTTAGTTACAGACGTATACAACTAACATCTTAGTGCCATCATAGCATTGACAAGAGTAAAGGACACAAAAATTCAGGATTTTTTTAAAAAGTATTCTTTTCTGGATGTGCTGGACATCCTGACTTAGTCCTATAGTTGAGAGGAATAGGATTCTAAGTTTTAACTGGATTGCCAGTTGTTCCCATGTCTGATATCATCTTTTCTATTCATCCTGTAGATACTAAGCAATAGCAGGGGAATTTTTGTCCCTATTAATTAGTCTTTTTTTTTCAGCCTCATTAAAAATCTTAGAATACAGGGATGCTGAAGGCAGAGTAAAAACATTGAAAGCACCTCTATAAAAAATTCTGTAAAGGAGTGTGTTTGAAATGTCAGTATTTATCTCCATTTGGTGCATACAATTTAAAGAATCTCTGAAGTCAGCAGGCAAAGAAGGAGTATGGCATTTCTTGTCCATAATCTTTCTCTCTGGCATCTCCCATCTCTCGTTTGTATCCTTTTTCCTCCAGGGTGATTGTCATGTGCAGCAGCACATTTTGGTGCTTGGGAAGCTAACAAAGGACTTCTCTGCCTTTCATATCAGAGTGCAGCAAGGGCTGGCTGCTCCTGAAGGCTGGAGAGCTGGCAGTTGTGTGCAATCCCATGGCCAGCTGGGCAGGGAACAAGCGGGGCAGGGTCTGTCCCACGACCACCAGTGTGGGAGCAGTGACGACCTGAAGGTGGCAGCCAGCTTCAGCCCAAAGCCAAGATCATCAGGCAAGTGTTTGGTGACAAGGGCAGGTCTGAAGTCAGGAAGTTGAGTGGTAGCTCAGGATCAGGGCTGGTGATCCCCAGGTGGATCCATGGTGATGAGGTGGGTCTGAGGTCAAGCTGTGTGTCAGTATGTGGGTCAGAGTCCAGATCAGTGGGGCCCATGGCTGGGCACGACAGCCCAGCACTGCCGGGGCATCACTGCAGCAGGGACTGACAGCATCAGGAGGATGAAATGGGATCTTGGGCTGTGGGTAGGGTGGGGACAGCCCCAGGGGTCCAGTCAGGGCAAGTGAGGTGTATTGATGTTCTCTGAATCCTGACATCACACACCTTAGCAGAATATGTTAGAAAGAGGAATGAAAAATTTAAAGAATCTGAAAGCTCTTAACATATCATATAAAGGCAAGAAAGAAAACCTGGTTTTGGACTGTTAGTGACCAACACTCTTTGCTCATCAAGATTGGAAAAGAACCACAGTTCAGGGAACTAACTGGGGATTTTTCAAAAACCTTTCCTTTGCCAGGACCTTTCAGGCACACTGATGTCTTTGCCACCTAAGTTTGCCATCAGGTTTTCTTCTTCCCTAGTGCTGCAGAACAGATAAAATGAGGAGAGACTAGGAAGTTTGGGACTCTTCAGTTTGGAGAGGAGATACCTGAGAGGGTCAGCTGAAAATAATTCACAGAATTACGAAAATATTGAAGATGTGACAGTGTTGGTCACTGCTTATGTACAAGCCAGGCAACTCTCAAAGGAACCAGTAGGAGACTTGTTTAAAATAGGAAAAAGAACAAAAATACCTCTTTGCACCATAGTTAGTAAACTGCTGGCCCCTGCTGCCACAGACAGTTGTGGATACAGAGACCATTTGGTGGTTCAACAGAGATTAGACAGATCCATAAACAGCCAGTGCATATACAGAATACAAGGAGAAGCGCCACAGGATTTATCCCTGCCTTATCCTCTCTGATGTTGGGAGAGCGAAAGGAACTGCATCTCACACAATGGCAGGGTTACATCCTTGCCCTGTGCACCCTCTTCTTTGGCTGCTGCTGGCAACAGTCTTCTGCGTGTCACCTCACAGGGCTCTTCTCATGAGCTGATGGTTTTGACTCCTCTCCTTAATGCTTTTCCATTACAATTATTTTGAAAGCATCAGGTCAATTTTCTGGATTTAAACTCATCAGGGAAGTCAGAGAGATAAGCACAGATGCATCATTGGCAGGTTATATTACCAGCTCTCCACACTGAAACACTGGAGTGTGAACAACAGTCACTGCTCTTAAATCTTCTCTAGCTGCATTCCATGACTGCTAAAGTGGCACTTACAGTGACCTGCTGGAGCTCTATTCCAGATAGGTACTTCAAATCAAACTCTATTCAGATATCCATAATTGTGTGAGTCAAATATTCAAGACCGAGAGCAGGTAACAGGGATGGAGGCAGGAAGAAAATAATAAAAAAAGGAGAGATCAAAGGTGGGCTTGAGTATTGCAGCAAAAGAAGTGGCAAAAGGTACAGAGATCATGAGAAGCACAGTCAGGTAAAATAAGGAGGATGTGAAGCAGGGAATATTCCCCCCATCTCTACCTGAAGCAGTGGGAGACCTTTTCTTCCTAATAAGCGTCACTTCCCTACATGGTCTGGCACTGCATAGTGAAAGATTTAATATTTTCTGTTATTTAACCATAAAACTGTGGGATACAGATTTAGACAGTGGCCATCACATATGGGCTGAGCAGTCCTGAGATGGGGACAGAACCTATATCCAATATTTGTTCTTGTTATAAATTGTAGCAATTTAAAAAGTACGTGTTCTTTCAATTATTTTACAATAAATTCAGTTAAAGTAGAATTAAACCTGATGAAGCAGCTGTTAAATTCTTAAATGGAGAAGGGATTCCAGACAAGAATAATAACTCCACCTAATCATTTTATACCAAGTACAGACAATGCCACACCATTTATTTTGGGGGGGAAAAATCCAACAACACCAAAAAAACCCCCCAAACCCCCAAAACACCAGAAAAAATGAAAGCCTAAAAAAAAAGTGTTTACTTAATATGGACATAACTTTTATCTTATTTAAAACAATTTACTATCTTGCCTGCCTGTTGATTAGAGTGAGGAAAATTCGATGGGCTTGTTTTACTCAGATGAATAAGTGAATGAGTGAACAAGTAATGTGACTGCAATAATACCAAAATGGGTTTACTTTTGGCTGAGGGAAAATATTTGCACAACAAATGAGTGGGCAGCCCCTGTGTCCGATACCAGGATTCAGCCATCTGGTTTTAACATCAGGTGCCCAAAGAAAGAACAGAAAACTCTTTGTCCTACATAAATCTCCAGAGAAAGTTTTGATCCAGATCCTCAGTCTGATGCTACTTTGGATACCACTTAAAGTTTACCTTCAGTTGTTTATTAGTGTTGTCTGCTTCTGGATTTGCAATGGTCCTGCCATTCTGTTCCTATGGTTGGGGTCATTATTTTCTCTTCATTTGTCAAATCAATAACACCAGAGGAAATAATAACCTTCAGTGACCTACAGATATCTTTATATCTTCCCTGTCAAGCTGTACAGAAACTCAGGGAACAAAGAACCCTCTTTTCAGTCCATTTGCCAGATTTTTTTCTATGTTTTCTGGGAGGGACCAGCAAGATATTAAAGGAGAAACTGCCAGACAAGACAAGCTGTCACTTAACACAGATCTTACTGATTCAATCAGCAGGGAGGATTTATTTTGTGTCAGGTAGAACTGCTACTTTCAGACCAAAAGTCTCAGTTTAAATATCATCAGGATATTCCTGTCCAGGAAGTGTACACTGGGAGATTAAACACTGGATGAGAAGAGTCCATAAAATAATTAATTCTGCATTTGACAAATATTGCTGGGCTACATTGTATAATAAAGTTCAAGCATTATAACAGAGATTCCTTACTGGGACCACAATGCAATAGTTCGTATTTTGTGGGTTTGTTTGTTTGTTTGTTTTTCTAATAACATATTTCCAGAAATATCTGAGCTATTATTTTTATATTTAAATCCTCTAAAATGATGCTAAAACCACACGACTTGCAAAGAAGTGCCTGAAAGTCTAATTGATGTCTTTTTTCAAATAGAGTTTAGTGAAATGCCCAGTGTAACTAAGGAACACATCCAGTGCCAGTTCCTAGAGAGGGCATGTATACTTATTTTAAATCATTCATTTCTTTCTCTCTTCCTTTTCAGAGAGGCAATGCAACATAAGGTAGATAAATAGTGATTAGAAACCAAGCTTTACGCAAGTATTTACATTGTTTAAGCAGAGAACAGACACCCATATGTACTTTGCATATCTCTGAGCAAATCAAGTTTCAGAATTTAAGATCAAGCAATAACTCAAGATGTTACATACAAGGCTCAGACTGGAGCTTTTGTATAGATAAATGTGCTTACATATTTATTATTCCTGTTTTGCCTTCCAAACAAAATTTCCCTGGAATCTTAATCGATGGCACTCTTGCTACTGCAACCTCAAGACTATCTTGAAATTTAGTGGATTTTGCATTGTTCTTATGTACAATCAGATAGATGCAGAACAGATATATGGCACTGCTTTCTAAGCCCTGAGGTAAAAATACCAGACCTTCAAATAATCATAGTTATAAAGTTAACAATTTAATTCTCATGTATAACTTGAAATCTGGCTCCTTTTCTGGAGCGGGTATATAGCTATACAAGAAAACCCCATCATTTTTCAAGGACAGGGATTAATTTTTTTGCTTTGTGTATGTGTGATAATTACTTTCATGTTACATAATACATCAAACATCACTTCAGCACAGTGCTAATGCATAAGTCTCCCTTAAAAGGCCATCAATCTGAATATCTGCTAGAAAACTCTGTCCTGAACTATTTACATTGCTGGACAGCTTGTTTTCTTCCTTTATATGGGTAGCTGCATTTTCACTGTTTATGCATGTAATTCAGTGCTGGCACAATTGAGTTTTCCATTGCTAATTACTCAGTTGTACAGAAAAAGCATGCAGTTTATGTAATGACAGTACTCTGTAACTGGATAGTAAAATAAAAACTGCAGTTCACCTTTAGAAAAGCATAATATGCTGCCAATGAAGTTCGATAAAATAGTTTTCATGCCAGCGTTGTACTGTAAATCTGTTTTATCTCAGTTAACTGAGATTTCTTTACCACTCTGCTTCCACCTGTGAATTGCAGAGCAATACACTTTTCAGAGGTGAATAACAGAATTAGATTGATTTAATAATCCAATTCGATATTATAAAATGTAATTTGATCCCTCATTGCAATGTTCTGTTTCCAAGAGTGCCCAAGAGCAGGTAATCAGTGAAAGATACAAAATAGAAGGGTTCTGTAGTACATTTCTTCACATGATGATTTCTCAGAAAGATCAAACATGTCAGATGTTAAACAAATATCCATTGAGCTATTTTCCTTTTGAGAACACTTAAAAGATTACACTGCAGAAATGTTTTACTTTTCCTGTAATTTAATTTGCAATGTATAAAATGATGCTAGAAACTAAATTTGGAGTAAACACACAGAAGCAAAACTTTATTGTGGTATGTTTTCAGGTCAACCAAGGATGAAAGGGTAAGGAAAACATGCCACTAGAAATGTTGTCCAATAATGGGCAGGTCCCATCTTGTAGCCTTCTTCCCTCAACCTAACTTAGGAGTTGAGGCAAGTGAGATAGCAGAGGATTACCTGTGTTTCTTGAGATTACAGTGAGGTTTGTAATTCTGAGATAGCTGGTCCTTGGTAGGTTCTTCCTGACCTTCTCCTTTTCATGTACCTCTGACATTTTGTGGAAGGATAGGATCTCTATCATGAACATTGGGCTGTGAAAACATGACAATACAACATGACCTGTTAATTTTAGAAATGACTGTCCAAGGTAAATAAATATAAACTCTTATTCCACGAGTATTGTCTGGTTCTGTATTCATGACAGTGAAGTAGACAGTGTCAGCCACTGCAGGTGCAGTGATGGAATTACTGACTACATAGATTTTCTCAGGTATGCACTTCCCTGAGCTCTGTCGCTATGTGCCTCATTTTGAGGTTGTCTGTATGGTTGCTTGACAATAACTACTATTGAAAACCATAGCACGAAAACACAGACTTACTAGATCAGAATGCATGGAATTTCTTCCCTGTGACATAGATATTTTAGAAAAAATGCAGCATGAATCAAAGCATTTATTTTCTATTTGTTTCTGGCTTCAATTCACTTGTGTGTTCACAATGTTTAAATACTTGTTCTAGGAGGATGTTAACACACCCTTCTCCTCCTGAATCCCCTGATTCCAAAATATACATGAGGAAGCCTACAAAAAATTCTTCAAAGCCACAGAAAGAGGTATTTCAGGCTGCTGAAAATGAAATAGCTTAAAAATATCAGCAAAAAAATTTCCACAATGTTTCTGAATACTTACGAGGAAATATTTGGCTCTGAGAACTCAGAGGATGTTTCTTTTTGTTGCTCCTAGTGTCCTGTCTCAGTTGGGCACAGACTACATGGAGAAGGAAGATGTATGTTACAAAAGCTGAAGAGACAGCTAGCTAAGCTGGGAAGGGAACAAATAAAGGAGCTCAAGGGATATATTGCAGGAGAGGCCAGTAATATTTTAGCAGGAAACTGGTGCCTGGGTAATAGCTGGCCAAGAAGTCTGGACCTATTAATCACTGCATGAAATGTAGTAATGGACTGATTTGGGTCCGGGAACCCGGAACTGGCTGGGCAAAGACTCCAGGGTAAGGCAGAGAAAATGGGAGAAAAAGAGGACAAAACAAGTGAAGGTCAGAACTGAGTCACAGGGGAGGAAACATCATTAATGGGATTGACAAGCCAGGCATGTATTGATTGTAAATCACTCTTCGTTTTGTAATTTAATGGTAGATAGATTCTTTTTTTTCTCCTGAGAAATTACTGTATACTTTTGAGTTGTGCTATGCTGAGAAAAGCCTCAGAAGTGTAGCTTCTGGTTTTTGGGTAAGCATCCTAGTCATCATAGCATTTTAGAGAATTTGAGCACTACCCTGTGGATTAGGCAAATGCTGAGTGGGACAAGTCAAGCAGTTGAATGGGGTTCTGGGCTATGAATCCTAGTCCCAGGGAGTTGACTCATCCAGAAGGGAAATGAGTGCAAGCCCACCTCTCTATTCAGTGCTTCCTAATGATTTATTGCCATTCTGCATGTTTGGTGTTGTGACACCTGCTCCCAGCTGCCTCAGGCTCCCATTCTACAGGAACTTGAGGGGAAATGGGACCTAACTTAGATTTTTCTCTCCTCGAGCCACATGTCTGACCTGTGGTCTTTTCAGGGTCAGCAGTAACATCTAAATCTCATCTGAGCCTTCGTGCTTGGAGATAAACATTACTTGTCAATCCTTTGGCAGAGGCAGGGGTAGAAACCCATTTTCCCGGGAACATGTAACTCCCTTAGCCATGGACCTTCTTTTGCTAATCTCAGCTCTTCTGGTTTCTTCTCCCGTGCATCTTCTTGTTGACAAAAAATGACAGAGAGGCTTCTGCTGCTGAGATGCCTTCACTTGTGGCACTTTGATTCACCTGCCGCCCCTGCAAAAAGAAAGCGGGATTGTTCTACAGGCAAAAGATATGGAGGAAAAGATTGTGTGAACTTGTAAGTAAATTCTAAATCTTAATATTGTACAGGCAGATTTTTACTTTTTTAATACTTTTTACAACCTATGATTTCATAAAATGAATTATCTTAACCTGTTTTATGTGTGTTATGTATAATGCCTGAAATATTTACATTGGTTTTTATACTAACTTTCTTCCAATTCACTTGTAAAGTCTATGACAAACAAGCATGTAATGTAAGTGCTTTTGAGGGAATTTTTACAAACTAAATTCCATTTGGGTTTAAGTAATTAATTCTATACCAAAGTGACCAGAGAAAGATCACTCATACAGAATATAGTTCTGTCAGTTTTTTCTCAGGTCTTCAAAGAGCCATCACTGTAGCAATTTCATTGCTTATTTCATTTGAAAAAGACTGAAAATGCTCTCCAAGGAAGGCAGGACACAATGGGATTTTGAGGCATATTTTTCTGGTTTTCCTTGTAGATTTTTAATATCACTGGGACTTTACCAGAAGTAGTTAAAAAGTAACTCTAGCTTGGCCAGACTACATGGTTAGTATAGGACAATCCCCAAAGCAGAACAGAAGAAAGCAGAAAGGGTGCTTGCTTCAAATGCTGGGCTAGAGTGTAAGCGATCATCTGAGATGGCTGATGGAAGGAGCTCTACTGGATGAGAGATGGTAGATGGGACATGGTACTTGATGACTTGTGAAATTCAAAGATAAGTATGATAGCATGATATGACCAAAAGGGCAGATTAAGGAACATCTCTGTAGGAGCATTCAGAAGAGGCTTAATGAGGAAAAGACCACATTTACGAAGGACAAAGAAAAGGATGCTTTTGTCCTCTAGACATAAAACTAGGAAAACATAAATTATGAAAATGTCAAAGGCTTTGAGATGCTGTGCAAGAACAAGTGCATTATTTAAACAGTGATTGGATGTAGGGTCTTGACCAAGATCTGAGTCAAAGATACTGCCCAGAACTCTGAGCAAGAATAGGCAGACTGGCAGCTTTCCCCTCTGGGAATGAAAGAATGGGGAAGCATACCAAAAGCTGCTTAGCAAATGCCTAAACAGTCCACTTGGTGAAAAATTCCTGAAAATGAAATGCACTGACATTGCTAGCCACTTGCAGCCCTTTCATTTTGCAAAAATTGTATTGCAGTCTTATAGATTTGTGGCAGGGTTTTATGTGTCAGCCATGCCTAAAGTGCAATCTTAGTCTCTACTAAATTCTGCAAGACTTTTTGTAGCTCCAGCAGCAAACGGAGCTCAGGTTTCTAGCAGACATAAGAAAGAGGTAAGAAAAAAAAAAAAAAAGGAAAAAGGTTATTTGAGACAAACCCCAGTTGATTTACCTCAAAAGGTTTTCTCTTTTCCAGGAGATAGCACATCTAAGATAAGTTGACGTGAGTGCTGAGTCAACCTGATGATTTTCCAGTTCAGCACAGGCTCTTATTGATGCAGTAACACTGCTGCTGGGCAGAATGATCTTTTGGATACCTCAAGAATTTAAGACACTTGTCAGCTGCATTTTGCAGATCCTACTTGTAACACAGGACTCTTTGGATTCAAAAAGCTTTACACGTTAGCTTTTTGGCTTCCTACAGAAGCTCACTATTACATTCTTTTGCACTGAATAGGGGCTTTTACAGTGCAAATGTGCCCTTATCTAATTCATAGGGTTACTTCCAGCCAGCCAATGCAACCGCATGTAACTGTGCAGTTGTTAAGAACTTATTTTATTTCACCTTGAACAGTTTGGGGTTTTTTTCTTTATTTTTCTTTCCCATCAGGGTAAGAAGAAACAAGGCTGGAGGCATGGGGTGTGTACAGACTTAATTTATTTAGGCCTTTCTTTGATATGAATCTCTACATCACTGAAATTAGGACTTCCCGTAACATCTTTGTTGCTGATTCTGGCCTGACTTCTTTGTTCAGGATCGATTATACTTTTCTGTTACATTATAACTTTAATTCAGAAAGGTTGCAGTGCATTATTTTATTTCTGTAAACTCTCAATTTAAGCAGTCAGCTGAATGCAGCCTTTCCCTGAATACTGTTGTTAATCCAAAGCACTGAATTCCCTATTCCTTTTGTTCCACTGCTCCTTCCTCTGCAGCCAGCCACATAGGAAACCATCTCAATTCTGCCAGATCTGCCTTTCACTGTTTCCCCAGTGAAAAGCTAATTCAGCTTCTGAAGTGACACAAAACCCATCCAGCAAAAAAAAAAAAGAACATTTTTCATCTGGTTTTGTGAGCTAAACTGGCTCAACAATAAGTCAGAGCTGGCACAAAGAATAGGGCAGGACACTGCACCTACAAACAGGTCCTAACCTGACAGACCCAGAGCAGAGAGATGAAGAAGTTGAACCACCCCTCTGGGAAGTGTTTTGATTGCATGAATGTTTTAGATGAGCTCAGCTGTATAACTGCAGACGGAGGCTAATTAATGGCAATTGTCTGAGCTGGACTTGTCTTGGACCCGAGTTCAGAGGCATGTGCACTTTGATGCAAGCAGCCACGTGTACAGCTTCTACTGCCTGTGAAAGTAAGGTATGTTCACTAACACTGGTTCTTGTTAAAGTCTCTAGGCCAGTTTAACACCTTGGCTCAAATGAATTAACAACCACATCCCCTACTGCAGCAGTCTGCTAAAGAAAAAAAAAATCTTCTTTGTTACTGGCAAATCTATCAATAAGGCATGCTGAGAAAGCAGCTTGATGTGATATAGCTGTAAGTAGCATATTGCTTGTATTTTTGGGACTCCATTTGAACAGAAAGACCCACAAGAGTGTCACCTGGACAAGATAGTGAATCACTCAAATAGTGAGCTCTGCCCTTTCTATTGAGGTATTTCTGCTGTGCAGAGAACAATGTAAACAGAGAAAGAAAACACTAAGAGGAGAGTATTTCTGTAGGCTAGTGGTTAGGCTGCTCATCTAAGAAAGAGTCCTGGGCTCTGGTTCCTGCACACTGGTGTGCTGATGCAAATTAGTGTGTTTTTGGAGAGTCCTCACTTTCCCCAGCCCAGCCTACTGTCTGGTGCTGAGCATTAAGAGCACACTATCCAGGCAGCGTAGGCTTAGATGCCCTTGGGCAAAAGATTCCAGTATTTGCCACCTGGTTTGTTTCAAGTTAGTGAATGGTATTTGGGACAAAGTGGATTCAGTGCAAAGTGTTTCTGACAGGGACAGTGCAGCAATCTGCTTCTTCCTGACACCATGTCTCTCATTTGTCTGTGATTCCTTAGCTGTCCTCTTTCGCTGGTCTGAGACTTTAATTGTGAGAGTATTTTGCCTAAATCATGTTCTAAATGACAATCTGTTATGGTTGGCCTGATCTCTCTTTATGCTGTGCATATGATGATCAATAGCGGGATAAGGATAGTGGGACATATTTTGGTGGTGGGCACCAGTGTGGCACAGCCCCCTCATGGGGAGGGAGGAATGCAAAGTGATAGGCCAAGACTTCAAGGAACCCCCAGCACTACTAAGAGTGCTGGCAAACCAGCACAGGTTCTCATCTGGGGATGTGAGCAGTAGGTGTGAGACAGCATGAAACTTTACTAAGTACTGCTAGGCCAGATCTGGGCATGGAACAGAACAAATCCATGCATGGTAGCCAGCAACACTCAGCTCAGTCAAATGCCCTTCATCCTTCCTAAAACATGGGGTTCTCTTGGGGACGAATTTAGCAGCACCCCTTCTATCTCACCTTTTTACAGTTAGTATAGTTACACACTGATGTGCCTACAACCTATAAAGCTCAGTGGTTACAGAGTTTCTCACCAAAGATCTAGAGATAGAAATAGAGCACTCTTAGCTGAGACAACTTATCTCCAGAGGAGAAAATTCAGGACTCAGAGACATAATAAAGTCACTCTGTCATAAGAGGTTATTGCATGCTAAATTCAGGTCCATAGCTTTTGGTATCTGTCTCTGTGAATGCTCTCAGCTAACCCCTCACATGTCAAACTCTGCATGAGAGAGGCTTTAACAGCAGTGCATCATGCTACAGCCAAGGCTGGTAAGTTTCTGAATGGGGATAATTGTTCTGCCTTACCTCACAGACGGAACCTTGATAATCTACAGTCTAGGCCCTGACCCGGGAACTCTTGCAGCACTCTGCAAAACCTACCTTTTTGATAAACCTCTAGGGGTTGAAAGGCTGTTTGTTCATAACACCTTCTGACCAGCTTGACTTAGAAATTAGAGAGCATTTTTCTTTAGAACATGTACATGAATGTAGTGTAATTCAGTGAACTTCACTGAAGTACTACTGGATTTACTTTGGTATAGTTGACAGCAGAATTTGGCTCTGTATGTGTTGGCATGAGCTCTATGGGACATTGTGAGAAAAAAACAACAAAGTTATCCTTCTTAAACCATGTTTTAGCTTGCTGGTGAATCTGAGCTTTAAACACTACACTCTAGTCTAATGCCAGAAATTTTACCTACTTTCAGATCTCCCCATTGTAACCTGTCTGCCAAGGTTTGAAGACTGTAGGTGTAAAATACAGTTAAGGAGTTTTATGCTCTGAGACTTGCCAAGCAAAGTAGAGTCCATGTCTCTCCTGTATTAATGGCTTACATTGTAACATGTCTGGAAAACTAAGGCTTTAATTAGCCAAAAATAGAAAATGCTTTAAAACACAGCCAATTTTAGTGCATTAGTGCTACTTCTTAGTATATAAGTTTGAAGAGGTTTTAATTTACTGTTACCAAAGAAAAAAAACACATTAATATAGTATCATGCTGAAAATTTTTATTCTGTCTGGTTAGCCAGAGAACAGGTATATGCACAAGATAGATTTCACATTATGTAACTATGCATGTATCTGGCCTAGATTTAGCCTTTGTGAGCAAGAGGTTCATCCTGCTAACTGCTTACTGACCTATACCAATAGGATCATAACCATAGAAATTTATTATATCCCTTTAGTCAACATTCATTAGCTCACATCTGAAATGGTACATCCAGTTGTGAACCCCCAGTTTAAGGAAGACACTGATAAACTGTAGCAGTGTTGACCCTGCTTTGAGCAGGAGGCTGCCCTGGAGACCTCTCTGAGATCCCTCCCAACCTGAATGAATCTATGATGTTGAGATCTTACAGAGACATTTACACCAGTGAAAGTGAATGTGGCAAGCTACCGAAGCCAAATGGAAATTTATTTTGTCTGGATGCAAGTTCAGATACATTGCACAATTTAAAGCACTAACAAATTACAAGGCACCATCTTGACTTAACTAGCTCTGCTCTGTACCTATTGAGTTTTTCATGAAGTCATTAATATCAAGCCAAATTAAATGAGAGTAGATTTAGTCCATTATGTTACTTCTGATTTACTAGGCAAAGCAAATAGCTGTATGAGCTTAAACAAAGTTATACTGTCAACTGAAGAAAAAGCATAGAAAAATCCCAAATGCACAAGAATGAATAGAGCAAAAAAAGATGAAAAATAAAGGACCAAGTTTTCCTTGATGTTCCAATATATTTTAGACATTTAAAGTAGTGGTTTACTTCTCTATTCTTTGGGTCACATTTGAACTTCACAAGTTGTGTCTACCCCATGGCTGCAGTATGAATATCAGGATGCTTGGTAGACCTATAACCTGTTGTCTGGGACACCAGTCTACATTTAGCCTTAGCTCAGATTGTCTGATGTTTAGTTAATGCCAGAGTTTAGAATGGATTCCAAATATTCTGCAGGGCAAAAACCATCCTTCTGCTTGTGCTAATCATTGCAAAGGCTTATGGGATAGTTGGTAGCCTTTATTTGGCAGGGTTGCAGCTGAACATGAGTTTGGGGTTTTCCTACATTCTCTCTGGAATGTATGTATGGCTTACCTTGAGCAAGGCAATTATCACGAGACATTTATTTTGGTCTCTGGTCCACCCTTTGATACAGTTTACAAAGGAATGCAGATGCAGTAGTTTAACAGCAGTCAGTGTTCAATATTCTTGTGACGAAGTCTTCTGTCTTGTGGTATTAATGTATAATGGGCCAGTTGTACATGAAGGTGCACATTCAATTCACAGTTGCATCCACATTTAATTGCCCAAACCAGACTGATTTGCTTTCAAGGTTTGCTTATTAAGCATTCAAATGTAATTATTCTTACTGGTCTGACTATAAAGTACCGCAGAGAAATCTGATCAAGAATTAAAATCTGACCTTGATGTTTCTAGTTGTGTACAAGGGTTGTAATTGGATACCACTGCTAATTCTGAGGGGAAAAAATAACTATGACTCACTGTTGATCTTGTTAAAAACAGCAATGGATAAATGGTTGGGTTAACAGAGATTTCTAAGAGGGAACCTTCATTTTACTTGGCTTACTCTGCAATTATTTTAAAAACAGACAGATAAAAAGATCCATTTATCTACTTCCCTTCAGTGTTTTCAAACATGCTGCAACATAAAATGCCTGATAAAATTATTAAGACTATTTATTTCACAGTCTCAGTGCCTTTACATGTCTGAATGGCACCCACCCAGCAGTCTACTCAGAGTGTTCAGTGTGCACAGACAAAAAAAAAAAAGAAAAAAGTTTAGAAAAGCTATTTTTTAAATAACTTGCTAGTGTATTCTGGTTTGTATGTAAGCATTCTCTCAAAAGGTAGATGTGCCCATGTTTCCAGGCAATTCAATGAATAAGAAACAAAAAGTACTTTTAAAAAATCCAAGACTCTTTTCTTTTGGATTTTGTAAAAATATTGACAGGAAATGTTTTTTCTTTAGGTACTCCCCTCTATCACCTTGTAATCTAAAGATGCAACAAAGAAGTGGGGGATACTGACTTTAAAATGTGGATATTTTAATGAAAAGTAGCAGTTCTGGATCAAAACACAAACTGCCCATGTTCCCCAAAATATGATCTGCTATAGACAACTGCTACAGACTCACATAGAGTAAAGCCAATTAGTCAAGATTTTACTTCTTTTGCTTAGTAGGTCTTTATGAGTCTCATTTTGCCACTGGCTCAAACTGAGCTGTAGCTTACTCCTCAAGGCATGCCTTTGATTCTTGTTGCTCTACCTAATCAGTGCTCAGGATGACTAAAACTTCCAGAATCTGGTTTCATGTGTTATATTTAATAATTCAAATATAACTGCAGGCTCGATTTTTGTTGCCAAGACTTTGTAGCAAGTAAATTCTGTAACCAAAAAAAACCCCAAAGATAAACCACGGATACAACCACAACAATTTCTTAATTAACAGAAACGGCTCTCAACTGTGTTTTTAAACCAAAAGGTGATCTCTTTCTTCCCATTTTCACCCTTGTGGCAGCTTTAAATCTCCAGCTCTGGTCACCATAAGGTATATGGCCAGAAACACAGAGATCAGTCTCAGCATTGGTGTTAATAATTAAATCATGGTACAGGGTGTGTGATTCTACAGCCCTTGTGTTGTGATTCCATGTACCAAGGCTGTCATAGAGTAGGTTTGGTTTAATTATTTGGTTTAGGGTACCAGGAGCCATGGTACATTCTGTACAGTTTCTCTGAGATCTTCAATATTATAAAACTTAGAAGTCTGCTTCTAAAAAGGCCTGATATTATAAAACTTACAGGTCTACATTGCTCTGTAACAGCTATATCGTATCCTCCAAGTGGATGTCACAGGAGTCTGCAAGTTCAGTGGAAGCAGCTTATAACAGTGAATAGCAGATGCTGAAGAGAAGAATACATCTTAACTCACTGAATCATACAGTGATTTACACCGGGATTTTGCTCTGAAAGTCAACTAGTGCAACCCACTTCTCAAAGCAACTCAAAACTTGTTAGGGCAGATCGTCCAGTGCCATATACAGTTGAACATTGCATGTCTCCAAGGATGGAGATTCCACAATCTCTCTGAGCAACCTGTTTCAGTGCTTTATCACCTTCACTCTGAAGACTTTTTTCTCCTGTAGCTATACAGAATTTTCTGTCCTGCATTTTGTGCTCATTACATCTAATTTTTCCACTGTATACACCTCTGAGAAAAATTTGGCTTCTTCTTCACCATAACCACTTCCCATTCCCCTGCACACTGAAGTTCACAGATTACTCTTTTATCTCTTTAGGCTGTACAAAGTTGTCTCTGTTTCTCTCCTTACTTCTCAGATCCCTTGATAATCTTGGTGGTCTTCCACTGGACTTTAATACATAAAAGGGAGATCACAGCTGACCTAGCACTTCACAATTTTGCAAGTGCCAAATAGAGGGGAATAATCACTTTTCCTGAATGTTACACATTCTTGCAAATATAGGCCAGGAGGCTGTTGGTCTGCTGCTGGCTCCTGTTCAGCTTGCCATCCATGATGCCTGGTGGTCTGACCAGGTTTCCATCAATGTTGTAGTTTATTCACCCAATCTATTTCTCTCTAAAGGGGAGATATGTGAGACTGTCTATAAAGTCTTGCTGGAATCATCCATCCTACATATACGAAAAATTCACTCAAAATGTGCCTGTCTTGTTTCTTGCACAATGTCATTAACTGTTCTTATGCTTTCAGGAGGTTGTCTTTAAAAGCCAGCCAGCTTTTCTAGGTCCCTTTGCCTTTCAGAAAACCCTGAATAAGCTGAAATCAGATCACTTGGAGCCTAGGGTCATTTTTTTGCTACTTGCTGTCTTCATTTTAGGAAAGCAAACTTCTAGCTTTTCAAGAAGTTAGTCAGTAGGACCCCTTGGGAAATAGTCCTCAGGGACAAGGGAGCAGAATAAAGCTGGCAGATCTTTAAGGATGCTTTCCATAGAGCACAAGAGCTCTTGTTCCCCAGGTGCAAGAAATCAAGTGAGGAAGGGAAGAGGCTAGAGTGGCTGAGTCAAGACCTGCTGGCCAAATTAAAAGGCAACGAGGAACTGCACAAGCAGTTCAGGCAGAGACTGGTGTCTTGGGAAGAGTATAGGGACACTGCCTAGTCGTGCAGATGTGGGGTCAGGAAGGCCAAGATGCGGCTGGAGCTGAACTTGGCAAGGGATGTGAAGAATAAAAACAGGGCTTCTATAGGTATATTAATCAGAAAAGGGAGGTTAAAGAAAGTGTCCCTCCCCAATGAGCAAGGATGGCAAACAAGTAACAACAGGCAAAGAGAACGCTGAGGTTCGTGCTGATTTTTTTGCCTACCTCTCTCCGCACACCTTCCGAGTTGAAGGACCTCAAGATGGGGACCAGGGGGAGAAAGTCCCTCTAACTGTAAGTGAAGACAAGGTTCAGGATCACCTGAGGAACCTGAACATACATAAGTCCATGGGATCTGATGAGATGCATCCCAGAGTTCTGAGGGAATTGGCTGAGGTAGTTGGCAAGCCACTCTCCATGATATTTGGAAAGTCATGGGAGTCAACTGAAGTTCCTGGTGATTTGAAAAAGGGAAACATTACATCCATTTTTAAAAAGGATAGAAAGGAAAACCCTGGGAAATACCGACCTGTCAGCCTCACCTCTGAGCCTGGAAGACCATGGAATGGATCCACCTAGAAGCTCTGACAAGGCACACGGAGACAGGGAGGTGATTCAACATAGCCAGCATGGCTTTACTAAGGGCAAGTCCTATCTGACCAACCTAGTGTCTTTCTACAATGGAGTGACTACAATAGCGGACAAAGGAAAAACAGTGGATGTCATATATCTGCACTTCTACAAGGCCTTTGAGACAGTCTCCCACAACATCCTTCACTCTAAGTTAGAAAGATATGGATTTGATGAGTGGATTGTTTGGTGGATAAGAAATTGGCTGGATGGTCACATCCAGAGGGTAGTGGTCAGTGGCTTGATGTCCAGGTGGAGATAGGTGACAATTGGTGTCCCTTAGGGGTCTGTACTGGGACCAGTGCTGTTTAATATCTACATCAATGATATAGACAGTGGGATCACCCTCAGCAAATTTGCAGGTGACACCAAGCTGACTTGTGCGGTCCATATGCCAGAGGGATGGGGTGCCATCCAGAGAGACTTGGACAAGCAAAAGAAGTGGGCCCATGTGAAGCTCATGAGGTTCAACAAGACCAAGTGCAAGGTCCTGCATCTGGGTAGGGGCAATGCTCGTTATCAATACAGTTTGGGGGATTATATGATAGAGAGCAGCCCCGTGGAAACAGACTTGGGAGCAGTAGTGGATGGAAAGTTGGACATGAGCAAACAATGTGCACTCGCAGTCCAGGGGTCCAATCGCTTCCTGGGCTGCATCAAAAGAAGCGTGGTCAGCAGGTCAAGAGTGGTGATTTTCTCTCTCTACTCTCATAAGACCCCACCTGGAGTACTGTGTCCAGTTCTGGAGCCCTCAACACAAGAGGGACATGGACCTGTTGGAACGAGTCCAGAGAAGGGCCACAAAAATGATCTGAGGGCTGGAGCACCTCTCCTATGAAGACAGGCTGAGAGAGCTGGGGTTGTTCAGCCTGGAGAGGTGAAGGCTCTGGGGAGACCTCATTGCAGCCTTCTAGTACCTGAAGGGGGCCTACAGAAAATGCAGGGAGGGACTTCTTACAAGGGTGTGTAGCAATAGGATGAGGGACAACGGTCTTAAACTAGAGCAGGGTAGATTTAGATTGGATATTAGGAAGAAGTTATTTCCTTATGGGTAAGGGAGATGGATCATGGGAACAGGTTGCCCAGAGAGGTGGTGGAAGCCCTGTCCCTGGAGATATTCAAGGTCAGGTTTGATGAGGCTCTGGGCAACCTGATCCAGCTAAAGAGTTCCCTGTGCACTGAAGGGGGGGCTGAATTAGATGACCTTCTTTAAGTTTCTTCCAGCTCTTTACAAAAGACAGTAAAATTTGTCCCATACACCGGCAGGTCTGTAGCAGGCACTGACTGCAATGGCTCCTTTGTTGGCCTTCTTCCTTTAATGATATGTGACTAAATATCTTGGAAACACTCCTGTCAAAATGGGACTCACAGCTGGAAACAGTCACCTGGATTAAGATAGCATGCAGGCATGGCTCAATAGAGTGCTAACCCACCTTTGCAGGTTCACACCTGGACCTAATTAATCTTCCACCACTTTTGGATATCCACATACCCCCACACAGAAATGCCTTTGATTATGTGCTCTCAATTTACAGAAGCTTATAAAGATGTATGCAGAATTTTGTTCAGCTTCTTCTTCTCCCTGCTACCTCTTCATCACCTATGGTGTTCTAAAAATCACGATGATACCGATTTATGTCATTTAACATACAATTGCTTTATGTTATTTACATACAAAAATGTGGGAATCATCAACTGATGTTAAAGTTTGTCAAGTTCCCGGCACATAGAAAATCTAAACAACCTACGGTCCTTTTCTGGTAAAAACCTGGACATTTGTAGATCATGGGTGTCTATGGGGCTTAGGCAGGATTTTTTGCAATATTATTGTTAGGTTCAGTGGCACAGTTTTGCAGAAATTTTAGGCACTCTGTGGATTTTAACCCTGGCTTTTAATCCTTTGAAATAGTAACTGAAGACAGTGAATTTTTTCATGGACAATGTATTTCTTACAGTAACATTGTTCTACTTAAGAACAGCATTGTGAGGCAGCATCTGTACATATTCTCTTCTGAATCTTTAGGTCAGTTGGGCTAAATTATCCTAAGCCAAGAGTACTTTTCTGCCTTGAAAATCCAACTGTTTTCTGTGGATCAATACCAGTGTTAATGGTGACAAATACAAGATACTGGAGGTGACTGCTCTGCCATCCTATTGCTTTTCATATTTGTGGTGGACCAACAAGAAAGGAAACCATATTTAATTTAGTTGTCTCTTCATTAACTTTGCTGTGCTAATAGGAACTAAGTGTAGTCACATGCTATTTTTGTCTGGGAACTAAGAAGCTCCAATGCTGAACTATCCTGCTGACTAAGAAGCTGCTTTTTATATACAGTCATGTCTCATAGATCAGATACAGTTAAATCAGTAGTTTTGTATCAATGGTTGACACTGAAGTAGCAGAAAATTCCGTGTGTCTCAGATCATGTATAGTGATGAGATAGTCATGCACCTATATTTGTTAGTGTTGTGATGTTGCAATTTGGATCATGAGTCACCCATGTAACCTTCTTTCTGGAATTAAATTGCCAGATGATTTTGTCATTTTCTTTATAATTGGAGATGCTGAGGAAATCAGCATCTCTGCAGTTACCCAATGACAGCAATTTGGCAGCCTTTCAAAAGAGAAAAACGAGTAAAGAAATGGTGAATAGTACACTTATCATTAATTTGTCAAGTCAAAATATTCATATGATTTGGGTCAAGTTAGTGGCTGTTAAGGAAAACATTCGCGGCTTCACTAAGCCCTGGGAGCAGTAAGAGAAACTGGGGAAGTCAGTAAGAAAGTTTAGTTTGGCAAAGAAGTGAAGAGACAAATAAAAGAGAACTCCAAGGGGAAACCTCCTTGATCAGCTTATGTGACAGGGAGAGTGAGCAGGGGAGTTAGGTTATGGCAAGTCAGGAAATGGGCGAGGGGCAATAGTTAGCCCTAGCAGGAGAGCTCTGGGGCAGGAAACAGGAAAGACTGTGAGTCTGTTGACCTCCTGTTTTCAGAGTTCCTCTTCCATGAGCTTGTAGACCAATATCCTCATAGGTCTGCTAACAGTGAAAGACAGAAGTGTTTGTTTCTCAGGTTAGGGGGTCCAGTTTCTTTCATGTGGGTTCAACCTTTTTGTCAGCCTCAATGAAAGTTTCATTCATATGAGATTAAGAGAGCTGGCTCTCCCTCGAGTTTCTCTGGGAATCAGAGAGATATAACTCTATGTTAAAGACAGAGGGACAGAGAGTTACCTGTTATGTCCTACTGCCTGGCCAGACCATTGCTTTTCCAGTAATTTGAAGGGATTTATCATAAAAAAAGAAACCACTACAAAAGGCAGTGAGTATTCTGCAGCACTGATATCAGTCAGTTCAGTGATGACCATAAGTGTTCTTCTCCAGATGCATTTCAGAAGTACAACATGTAAAAATTCTACTCTTCATGAGTAATAGAAATTAGCTGGTGATGGAATACAGGTGGGTTCTGCTAGCATGACCTTGAGTATTTTCAGCAATCTTATTTCTTTTATGGTATCAGAAAGAGTGTGCAAGGCACTGACACCCCACACCTTGACCTCAAATTGTCCCCTACAATGATAGTGCAAAAGCAAGTCTTCTGCTTTCTGAAAACAGCATCCTGGTACTATATTCCAGTAAGTATCATAGTTTTGACTTTGTTTAATGTTAATTGATCAAGTCACTTACTCAGAACTGAATTATTAATTTTACTTCCCCCTTCCTGCTAGCCTTGAGATACTCTGAGCTCATGAAAGAGCTAATTTTTCTGGGAGTTTCCTAAAACATTACATGATCTGCTTGCATAGACATAGGTAGAGCTTTCACATGCAACTGAACGCATTAATATATTTTTGTAGGTGAAATCTAAAGCACTCTGTCTATTATCAAGTGTAAAATAGATATGTGGTAAACATGTGTTCCTAGTTCTTATCAGCTATGACAAAACTAAAAACAAAAATTGAGTGTCCAAAATGTGCAAAATCGTCCTCCAAAACTTGTGCCAATCACACTGAAATCAGTGTCATGGTTTCAACTCTAAACTGAAAAGGTTTTGTTTTTTTTTTCTTTTTCCTTTTCTTTTAAACTAATGGTCAAAACTTAATATGATGATGATGATGCAACAGATTTTATCAAAGGGGAATTTAACATGCATTACTATTTATCTAATATGGAAGATACAGATCACAAACATCTCTTTTTCTGCTCACTTAAAAGTACTTTTTCTCTCATAGGCCCTTACCAACTTGAACTACTAGAAGTGTCTTCCCAGGAATGGGAAAAGGGAAAACAGACAATGTAATGTCTATATTCTTTTCTAATTTTTTTTTCTTCCTTTTCAAACTGCAGTTGACAGAAGTGAAACCTTTACTTCCATGAAAAATGTCAGTGCAAAACCTTAGACAAGATAGGCTTTGTGATTCTGGTTTCATATAGAATGCAAAGCAGATGGACAGCTGACAATCCAGACTGAAATCTTTCTCTCTGCTGCTCTCGTGCAGCTGTAAACATGTGTTGTCTCACTGCGGCTGACAAAGCCCATATATCTTGAAGATAGGGGGGTGTCTTCTTCATAGATATGCCTGTAGGCAATTAGATAAGTGAAGATGCTCTTTATTTGAACAGCAAAGAAGCAAGCTTCAAAAGGCATGCCCGGGCCTGTCCCTTCTAATTGAACCTTGGCTCTCAGGATTCCTACAGCAGAGGAGATCTTTGCCTTCATGGAGGCCAGTCTTTAGGGAGCCAGCTATCTGTTTTTACTGCGGCTGGTAACATAGTCATTATGAAGTGTTTTCTCATGAGGGGCAAATGGTCCATCCACACAGAAGGTGTTTCATTAAGGTGAGGATTTGGAGAGTGCAAATTGTGGAGGACGTTATTACATTTTTTTGCTTACAAAAGAAGCAAACACCTTGCCAACCGTACCACTGTCTTCTCATTAGCTTTTATGACTCGTGTTACACTTCTTCCTTATTATGTCAGCCTCATTGTGCCAGATGATACACAAGCAGAGAATAAAATCTAGCCTCTTTGTAGCTGAGCCACCTTGTTGGAGGGGCAGTCTTAAACCTGTGAGAAACATTTGCATAGGAAGCAAGATTCCTATATTTATTTAACAATAATCTGAGCTGCAGAATAAACATTATTTTAGCCTGAGCTAGGAGTGTTTTTTTCTTAGACAACCTCAACATCTAGTAGTCTGAGTCAGCAAGAAAACAGCTTCTGAGTTCTCCAGCGTACCAGAAAAACGAATGCAGATTAGCCTGTAAAGAAATACAGTAATAAGGCCATTCCCCTGTATAAACCCTCTTAACTTCTGGCAGAAATTGTACTCCCATGGAAGATGTAGTAGGATTTTCCCATTGACCTCTGAGAAGCCAGTATTTCACTATCAATTCTCAGAGCTATTCCTGGCCTGCTGTTTCCCTCCCTGGAGTGAATGGAGAATAGCTGTGTAATTATTTCTGTTTAGAATAGATGCATTTGATCAAATATGCAAGAAATTTTACTTCTATTCTAGTTAGAAATTTGGTGGCAGCTTTCTTAGGTTGATTTGTTGTTGTTGTTTTTTTTAAATGTTGACTGTGGCATAGTAGATGCGCCTGCAAACTGGGTAGTTTTTCAGTAACTTGGTGATACTACTGTTACCTTTCACTATTTTTTACTCTTTTTTGTTCTATCTGCCTCTATTGTTACTGCCATATCAGAGAAGCTAGAGGAAAAAACCCAACAACCCAAGGCTCTGATTTTCAAGGTAAATTACCCAACTATTTTGACTTTGTCAGCTGAAACGTCATGCTCAGTATTTGTCAAAACACCCTGTCAATACTGGAAAGAATAAATCTAACACTTGTGTCATTCTAGGTAACATCATTCCTTGTATTCCTTGGAGTTAATGAGGAAAAAAGAAAGGTTTTCCTCACAGGGTGAGAGACACATGAAAAAAATGAATGAGAAGCAGTGGACAGAGGGAGGGAGATGGAGCTAAATGATCCTCTTCCTACCTTAGGAAAGTTATACTTCCTCTGCTGCTTCAAAATCACCAGGTTAACATCACAGATAAGGGAACACAGCGATATTGTTACTATAAGCATATGATTCCCAATCACTGTAGTAAAAATCTATAGATTTATTAATCCTTCCCAATTTTATTTTAATAGCAGCCCCATTGGATATTACGTCTTCCCATTGCTTAAAAAAATCAGTCAACTCTACTAGTGATAGATATTCCCCAAGAAGCAATAAAATGAGATTCAAGCAATATCAGAAGAACACCATCTCAAAAAGCTGAGCTCACCTTTAAACACAGATGGATATGTACACACACACATCTGCACACACACATACAGTGAAGTCACAGATTCAGGCTAATTCACTCTCTGAGCCTGCTTAGGAATAGATACCAAATTTATCATAGAATCATAGAATGATTTGAGTTGGAAGGGACCTTAAAGATCATCTAGATCCAACCCCCCTGCATTGGCAGGGATACCTCCCACTAGACCAGGTTGCTCAAAGGCCCATCTAACCTGTACTTGAACATTTCCAAGGATGAAGCTTCCGCAACTTCCCTGGGCAACCTGTTCCAGTGTCTTAACACCCTGATAGTGAAGAATTTCCTCCTAATGTCTAAGGACATTTATGTTGGTGGCATGCATGATTTCTGAGTAATGCTAGTGCTGGTATTCCAGGCTTTAAAATCAGTATGAAAATAGTCCTTCAGGGAATAAATCAGTTTATTTTAAATTCCCTTTAATCTCCACTGCCCCAAGAAACTCCATGTGTTCATGGCTTTTCTCTCTTTAGTGTATAGAAAACTTATTATCTCAATGCCTGGATTAAGAAATAAAAGTCAGTTAAGGTAAACCATACAGCTAGATTCTGAAGCCCTTCTCTCCATGGTTCCTACTGAATACTGTCCACAGAAATATTTAATGCCTTTAGCTTCCCTGGAAAAAGTGATTCTGTTTTATCCAGGAATAATTTAACTTGAGAAAAAATTGTGTTAAACAAGCATCAGCAAGTCAATGTTTACAAGAATTCTAATGTTCAGGAACAAAACCTGGGGATATGGATTTCTGGTGTTTCATTGTTAGAAAAATGAACCAAAGGAGACAAAGATAGCTGAAGATGTTGTGGCAGTTTACTTATCAGTAGATAGACAGAGGAACTGCCTTTTCTGGGATACTGACTCTTTGGAGAGTTTGTTGTTTAATCCAGCTGAGTGTCTGGCCTAAACTTGGCTACATGTTAAAAAAAGCAGATCTAAGTTTTTGGCCTAGGGTATCTAAGAAATTGTTCAGCAAAAACATGAAAGCCTGCATGAGCTGAACTGGAAAGCAAGAGAATGTTGTGTAATAAATACGAGTCAAGAAGGCGACTAGGGAATAACATTTTCCATTACACCAATCCAAAGCAGAAAACTCAGTCATGAGGTTTTTTTCCTCTCTGTATGTTCTCCTCCTCAGTTTCTCAGAAAGGCACTCATTGTATTCAGATTTAGATTCATTTTTCATGCAGATATAAGCAAACTGAACCATGAGCTCTAAGTTCACAATGTTCAACACTTTCAAAAGAACATACAACTGCCAGGAGTTTGTGATGGTTTAGGGACTTTTACAGACTTCTGCAGAGATTAAAAGTTAGCTCCAATACAAACAGCCCTTTCATTAGGCTCTCAGTGGTTGTGACAATGAAATTAATTTTTCAGAAAGCACACCATTAATGAGTAAAATTTCCTTGTTCCCAAGAGGACTATCTATGTTAAATAAGATGGATGCTAAATTTAGATACTCAAAAAGAGAAATCATTGAGGACTAATCTTTTTAGTAGGCAAGGCAGAAGACAGTTTGCTTTCTTCTACTGATGACTCAGAGGTTGTGTTGCTGCACAGCAATCTGTTCCAAAAAAGAATAATATTTGTGTTTTATGCTAGTCTTTGGAAACGGCCCCTTTTTTCTGTTTCTATTTCCACTCCACCACAGTAATTACCTTGGCTAGCCTCTGATTTTGGGTGTCTAGCCCTGGATGTAGATTAGCTTTTGAGATCTACTCAAAAAAAGATTATAACTAGCAACTCTCACAGGCCTCAGAAGTGGACTTCAATATTGAGCCACTTCACTAAAACTGCCTACAAGAATGCTAGTCAGTGAGAATTTTGTGTGCAAGGTGCACATTTAAGAATTAGCAGCAGAGCTGAGATCACAAAGCTATTGACAATAAACTGAAAACTTAAAAAAAAATATTCTACTCTCAAAATAACTAGACTTCGAGGTCACAGATGCAGCTACTGCTTTTTTTTTTTTTTTTTTTTTAAATACAGTTCTACTTACTTGAAGACAAGACATATTCTTTCAGTATGACCATATTCTTGTCCTTGCATGTGGGAGTCTTTATAACTCACTCATTTAACTCCTGATCTCCTTCCTAACTGGGTTTTCCTTGCCTTGCACTGTCCTAATTTGGTTTTTATATATTCTGAAGTCCCTTGCCAAATCAGTTGATACTACTTTTTTAACATAACTTTTACAAATTCATGCATCATTAAATGAATGGTGAGAGAAAATATTTCTTATTTATTAATTAAAAAGTGGTTTTACACGAGCACTGAAAAGCATCACAACACAATGTACTACTGCTCTGAGATTCCCTGGCCTAAGCAGAATATTCTAGACCAAGAATCAGAGTCTGTATGACCACAAAGCAGCCATGCTTTGAGGGCAGGAGCTAGAAGTGCACTGTGCAGTTTGCTTGGAGATAATCGGGACATCTTTATCATCACACTGCTTTATCTAATGCAGACATATCCTAATTCCTATTTTCAATCATCTAGGCAGCTAAGTTCTTCAGTCTTCTTGGAAAGTGGAGTGAACCTTTTGCGACAGTGAATCTTAGTGCAGCAAATGATCTACAGGACTACAAAACTGTCATTGTGAAGGTTCATCTTCTTGGAAAGAGCAGGAAGTCTTTAGTCCTGTAATCCTTTTGAGGGCCTACTTTTGTCCCCTCTGCAGGAATAAACCTGTTGATTTACAGAATAAAGTAGACTGGGAGCTTCACCCAGCTGTAACTGTCTCCCATGCTGTTAGGATGTTCTTTCAGTACATGCACTGCTCTCTGCTGGAAGGTTGTTGTGTGCAAGTGTGATGTGAGAGCCACTGGTACCTCTTGACAAACTTATTTATGCAACAATCTTCATCTTATGAGTAGGCGATAATTCAGATCATGCATTCTTAGTCTTTCTTCTTATACATCAGCTTCTGGTCTTTTGTCTAAATAGACTCCATTTCTCACCTGTGGAAAAGATGGCAGAAAGGCAAACAAAAATGTTCCCTGGATGATGTTCATAAGAACACTCTTCATTTTTTTTCTCTATGAACTAGTCAATTTATCTTCAGAGCATATTACCTCCCCCCCACACCCCCCCCGCCCCGATCCTCTTGGACCTGATATGGGTACCTCAGCATTTTTCTTCAGCTTAAAAAGTTTATGGCATGTTGATTCTGTGGAGTAAATAATCAAACTCCTAATATTTTTAACAAGCCCAAGCTGATTCCCAGAGGTACTGCCCTGTTGCAGATGTTTCTTTCCTAAATGGTAGAACATCAAGTCAAGCCTTGGCAGTGGCAATCTGGGCGAGGTGCTGCCAGTGTGGGTAGCTGCACTGCTGCTCAGCATTCCTCAAGCACTGAGCAGTTTCCAGCTGGGAGACATGGGCAGGGAATGGGTTAAAGATGCTCTACAAAAGGACAGGAGATGAGAGAATGGAAACTGAAATGTTCACAGTTTTGCAAGTGGTACAAAACCATGCCTGGAGTGTGGCTTCTGCTGCCCATTTCATTGTTATTGAACAGCTTGTATTTTGAAACATTGAACTCCCTTTCTGTAGATTCTGATAAACTTTAGCCCTTTTATAATTTTAACTATTTTTAAATAGAGATAATAATGTATAAAATAACTTTTTATTTGTTACTGACTAGCTTCAGGAATCACTAGTGGACACACTGCATCAGTTCAGCCAATATGACACTACATGCAGATAGTAAGCAAAAGCTTTCTTTGTCTCAGGGCCACCTGGCCTGTGCAAGCCAGAGTTTCTCAGTTCAGATGCTGTTGGGTAGGGCTTTGTGGCATCAGTGGACTTGATGCCATGGCAGTTAAGAAGTTTCTGGACAGGGTGAGAAAACATTCTTCTCATCAGCGTAGCGTGCTCTTTCTGATCAAAGTAGAAGTTCTCAAGTGGAATAATCAATATGTGGAATAATCATAAACCGTGGATTTCCTTTTCCAGGAACTAAAAATTATTTAAGTTGTCTTCTCTACACTGACTTTATATTGCACAATTTAAAGATGTCTGAAAGTCTCTGAAAGTTGAAGTATTAGTCAATCAGTTTGTTGACAAGTGCTGAAAATATGTACAAGGACTAAAGCTCATACTAAATTAAGCACTAATTTAACAAATCAATCAAGTAAATTCCATTTCAACAACATCACAGGGAAAAAAGGTTACAATAGGCCTGAATAAACTCTGTTTTTTGAAGAGCTGAAAGAGTGAGCTTACAGAAATATATTCTTGAATTTGCCATGCAAAAACATACATGAGTATAAAGGCTCTGATTAGCAAGTGTATGCACATATGTGAGTATGCATGCATAAAAATGGTAATTTCAGAACCAATGCTGACAATCTTAGAATTCTAATTATACAAATGTATCTTGAAGTAGTATGAAACTTCACACTTGCATCTTCGTAGGAATACAAATAATGTCCAGTGATCTCTCTAGTCTGACTGTCTCTAGCAGTAATTTAAAAACCTTTACTACTTTTGGAATTGCATTAAAAGTAATTTCTTCTTTTATGGAAATATTTGTCACAGTGCAAAGAATGTGGACAGTCTCATGAATATGTGTATTTGCACATGCCCACTCCCCAACCTGCTCATTCCTGTAAGACTTTCTTATCCTTCTTCCTTGATGAAACTCACACTTCCAATGATGTGTTTAGTTGTGTTCAGCAGTTGCCTGGACTATTCATGAAAACAGCAAATCCAGTAAGTTTTTACCAAGCTATTTCTGGAAGATGAAAAAAAAAAAAGTCAGTGATTTCCAGAAAAGTAATAAAATTTTAAGTACCTTTTGTGTGTGTTTTAGATTGGACTGGTGGCACCATCTATTAAAATTGCCCAGAAGTTCCATTACAAAGTCATTTTTCTGTTGCTTATAAATTTGCCAAACTTTAACTATTTGGCCTGAAATTTTACATACTGGGTATCTGCCTCAGGCTGAATCTTTCTGGAAAAATTCAGTAAAAATGACTATTTACAAGAACAAAATTAGGGGAAAAGACATCATTCTGTCCATATCAAAATATTCTGGTTGCCTCTATTATGTGAAATTTTAGTGATTTGAAACAAAAACATAAAATTTGGCAGGAGTGACTGAGGTGTCCAGCCTGTGTTCTTTGTTATTGATATGGAATTGCATCTTGAATAAATTAAGACTTTTTAAAGAGAAAACAAAAATTAAGAAAAAGAAATCCCAGTTTGCAAATGCTGAGTAGAGGATTACTGGATTTCTGAAGTCATGGTTCTGAAAGACTCTTATCTGGACTGATCAAGTGATCAGCTTGTAGTGAGCTCAGCTTTTTCTTCCAGTAGATTAAGTCAGGAACTGGTACCAAAAGTGCATTGCAGCGAGACCTCAGCACTCTCCATTTCCAGTCTCCTTGCTCAGGTAGTGTAAGGGCAAAGCTTTCTGTTTTGACTACAAAGATGGCCAAATGTTATTGCAGGGAGAGTGCATTAGGACGAGGAGCTTGTTGAACAAGGCTGAGATGTAAAACATCTCTGTAAGGAGGGAAATGGAGATCATAGGAACTGGGATGTAGGAAAGTAGGACTGTGGGGGGACTGGATTTACCCTGATCCCGGGGTAAGTCTAATGTTTTGGGCTGGAGATTGAATGCTAAAGGACCATGAAGGGAACTTGAAGGCAGGAATCTGATGGAAATACTACTGTGCAGTCTTGTAACTAAATATTGTCTTAATGCACATACTCAGCAGTGCAGCATTACAAATACAATTTGACATAATACGATTTACTAATGTGAAGGCTTATTAGTGGAACTGTTCTTACATTTTTTAATGTTGTATCTTAGTGTGCAATGTAAACGAATGTTGTTGGTTCCAGTATTAGGCTCTCACAACCTTCTAGAGTTGCAAAACTGAACTTTGTAACTCAGTGGAAAACTGGTAGGGTTTCCCTCCGATTTATAAAATATTCACATCATAACCCACTGGAGTGGCAATATATCACTTTATCTTCTTACACATGAAAGAAAGTGCCATCCTGGGCTTGAAACTCCAGATTAATCTTGTCTCCAAAGACAAATGCTAATGAAATGTTTTGATTCTTTTTTCTTTAAAGTGAAGGGCATTTATCTAGGCCACAGTGATCTGGTGGAGGACGCACTTCATTACTATGGGAGAGACTCACGATGAATGCATGTGGTTATATGCATTGAGATACCTGATTTATAAGCCAGTCCTGTGTGCAGCAGGTTAGAAATGCACTGAGAAACTAATTCAGGGCAACTCAGCTGCTGAAATGTGTTCCTTCACAGCCTGTGCTGTATGGAGCAGAAAAGAGTCTAAACCCATTTTTATTTCAATAACTCAAGACACTTAGGAAATAGTTTAGGTTGGAATGGACCTTGGAGGTAACCTGATCCAAACCTCTGCTCAAAGCATGTCTTAATAGAAACTCAAAGAGTCAGATTAGACCCTTATGCAGGAAACAAAACAAAACTTTTCTAGACGTTTTATATAAATACTGTTCTTCTTTTAAGGAATTATTTCCTTTGCAAGAAAAACACATTTTTGAGGTCAGTAGATCTGTTTATATCTTATGTCATATGAGAGCAAACAATGAGTGAGGAATTAGTAAAATTCTTAATACAAGAAACACAAAGTGTGAGATTCTTTAAAACATCTGTTCTGCTATTAACATTTCTCAAACACTGAACAATTTTCAAAGTGGCTTTGAACCTAGCCAAGTTAATTGCCATTGTATCTGGGTTGGTTAGGTCAAAGACTGTTGGAAACAGGGTCATCTTATTGTTCACATGGGTCAAATGAGGGCAAGTCTTAGCTGATCTCTGAACTATGAGATTAAATGTTTGACCTGATCAGATTGTCAGGACAGCATAGAGACAAAAAGAGCCCCTGGGTTAAGCAGCAGCAGTTCAACCATACTGCCTTCCACATAATTGCACAAATATAAACTATGTAAAGAAATCAGTTCTAAGGTTTCAAAAACATCTGAGGAAAAGCTGTTTAACAGATACAGAACCTGTCTCTGAGAAGATAATCATATCAGCCATATGTTCTATATAGGGAGATGCCTTTGTGTAACTTAAAAATCTTTCACTAATATTTGCTTCTGATCTGTGTTTAATGAGAATGATTGCAGTAGCATGTAAAGCATCAAGTAGTTTAATTTAAATATGATAGCATATGATATAATTTAACTTCTAGTGATCCTTAATAAAAAAACTTCCGATATGACTGACCAGCTGTTCCACTTAGCAAAAATTATGAGATAGTTTAAAAACCATGCTACTTTTATGTTAACCATACTTTAAAAAAAAATACAGATCCAGTATGCTTGAAAGCAGAAATAAACATGGAAGTTCATGCTTGGAATTTCACCATCTAGTTTCACATTGGCCAGATACAAATAAAACTCTGTGGCACAGGTTTTTAACCGTGACTGATTTTTGAACAATAATGGATCTAAATGTATAGTGTTCTGCTGCAAAGACTCTGCAGTTTATAAAGTGTGAATGTGGGGCATACTTACAACAGTGGATGTTGGACTGCTATAATGGAATTAATCTCACCTAACTTTAGGTATGGGATGTAACCATTGCACTTAGGATAATCCTTCTAGCACTCTCTACAGTCAGACAACAGACATACACAGCTCCAAAGAGCAAGTCCTTCAAAGAACCTCTGAGGGTTTCTGGTGTTCCCTACCAAACTCAAATGAGTAGCTGAGGCCATGGCATTTATTTTTAGACTTTTAAAACCACATAAAATCAGACTAACTCTGAACAGTGCACCAAACTTGAAAATCTGTTTTGTTTTACAAAAGAATGTAATTTTGCTTTCACTAGACCAGGTTGCTCAAAGACCCATCCATCCCCTCCTTTCCCTTCCCTGACCTTCTTTCACCTTCTTTCACCTTCCTGGACCTTCCTTGCTTTTTATTTTCCTTTCCCCTCCTTTCCCTTCTTTTCCCCTCCTTTCCTCTCCTTTCCGTTCCTTTCCCTTCCTTTCACCTACTTTCCTCTCCTTGCCCCTCCTTGCCCTTCCCTGCCCCTCCTTGCCCTTCCTTCCTTCCCTTAGACTTTAGGAGGAAGTTCTTCACTATGAGGGTGGTGAGATACTGGAATAGGTTGCCCAGGGAAGTTGTGGAAGCCCTATGCCTGGAAGTGTTCAAGGCCAAGTTCGATGGGGCTTTGAGAAACCTAGTCTAGTGGAAGGTGTCCCTGCCAATGCAGGGGGGTTGGATCTAGATGATCTTTCAGGTCCTTTCCAACCCAAACTATTATATGATTCTATGATTCTATGATTCTATGATTCTATGACCCTAGGATCTTAGGATCATAGAATCATTAAGGTTGGAAAATACCTTCAAGATCATCAAGTCGAACCATCCGCCCTACAGCCCCTAAGCCCTAAACCATCTCCCGAACCACCATGTCTACCTGTTTTTCGAACAACTCCAGGGATCGTGCGTCCACCACCTCCCTGGGCATCCTGTTCCAATGCCTCACCACTCTTTCTATAAAGACATTTTTCCTAATATCCAAACTGAACCTCCCCTGGTGCAACTTGACCCCATTTCCTCTTGTCCTATTGCTAGGTACTAGGGAGAAGAGGCCAAAACCCACCTCACTACAACCTCCTCTCAGGTAGTTGTAGAAAGCAATGAGGTCTCCCCTCAGCCTCCTCTTCTTCAGGCTGAACAACCCCAACTCTCTCAGCATCTCCTCAAAAGACCTGTTCTCCAGACCCCTAATCAGCCTAGTTGCCCTTCTCCACACCCTCTCCAGCACCTCGATGTCCTTCCTATACTGTGGTGCCCAAAACTGCACACAGTGCTCGAGGTACAGCCCCAACAAGGCCAAGTAGAGGGGCAAGATCACCTCCCTGGTCCTGCTGATCACACTATTCCTGATGCAGTCCAGGATGCTATTGGCCTTCTTGGCCACCTGGGCACACTGTTGGCTCATGTTCAGCCAGCTGTCAATCAACACCCCCAGGTCCCCCTCTGCTGGGCAGCTCTCCAGCCACTTCTCCTCAAGCCTGTAGCACTGCTGGGGGTTGTTGTGGCCCAAGTGCAGGACCCGACATTTGGCTTTGTTGAAACTCATGCAATTGGCCTTGGCCCATCGATCAAGCCTGTATAGATCTCTCTGCAGAGCCTCCCTACCCTCAAGCAGATCAACACTTCCACCCAGCTTAGTGTCATCTGCAAGCTTACTAAGGGTGCACTCTATCTCCTCACCCAAATCATCAATACGGATGTTAAACGGGGTCCACAACCTTGATCCAAAACGTGGTCCATAAAAGCTATTGGTCTTGGTTAAAGTGTTGTCTGTAGAAAGGAGTTGAGGAATGCATGTAAGTGGAAGGAGTAATAAAAGGCTGAGAAAGATGAAATCTTTCTGGGTGGAAAAAAGTAATGACTTCCCTCTTGGCCATGAAATGTCTCTCGTTCCACAGTACTAAGTTAAATTCCTCTTGCATTGATAATGCATTGTTTGTTGACCTCACCATATCAGGACTTCAGACTTTAGTTTGAAATTTTTGCTTATACTCTAAAACTATCATAATAAACTTTCATTTTACAGATTTTTAACAGTTTGTCCTTTCACAGGTAATTCTATGAAAGAAATAGATTCCCTATGTTAATTGATGTTCATAATTAGTAGTTACATTACACAAGAGAAAACAATAAAATAAAACTGAGGAGCTAAATATTTTGTTTGTTAACCCTCAATGCTACATTACAGAACACTGTTTTGCAATTGTATCTTGAGCAATTTTACTCTCAAACTGTCTACTTAGCACAGACACTTATAAAATACAGTTAAATTGAAAGGTAAGAATGAAAAACATTCAGATTCTTGGTTCTTTTGGATTTATTTAAGGCATATTTGACATTTGAATTTATTTAAATTTTTTATAGCAAAACCAGTATAGCAGTGGTTTTTATGAATTGCCTCTGTACACAGGACAGGTCTTAGTTAGCTATTGCTAGAAAATGAAGCAAGTGTTTAATTTTAATCAAATAATCAATCTAATCGGAGAGGCAAACATTTGTGAAAGACAATAAGTGATTTTTATGTAATAGGATATAGTCTGCACCATAAACTGACAGCCCCTCAGGTAAAAAGGTGTAAGCACTTTGTTCAACAAACTCCTGCCTAATAACGCACTCTTCTGTCTCATTACAAACATCACACTACTGACAGTCTGAGACCAATAAACATTTTGTTCCACTTCTGACTTCCAGAGAGCTTTTTAAAAACAGCTCCAGGTTATCAATGCCTGAGGGCAAGGGCCCTCAAAAAACCCGAAATATTTGATAGTAAGGAAATTTCTACTGATCATGTAGCCATAGGATTATATTATTCATCCCTCATCCTCTTCATTGTTTCGTTTTTCAGCTTACCAGTCTGAACTCATGTGCAAAACTGTCAATTTTGGAGGTTGTATCAGTCTAAATAATTTCAACTGAAACCAAACATAAAAACTAAAAGAATATTGTTTCATCAACAGAAAAATAGTTACTATTACTAAGGAAAATATTATTCACCCTGATTAAAGTAAAGATGAGTTTTAGATAGCTACAGTTTGACCCATTTTCTCTTTTATTGGATTTATTGCTCAGACTTCAACATTTTGCAAATTTCAGATGGTTTTAACTGTCATTAAAAACATATAGTAAGCCAGCATTGTTTTTTATTTGTTTATTTCCTTGATTTGTAAGTAAAAGCCAAGGGCACATTTTTTATTAGAAGTATTCATTCAAGCATTATGAAGCAAGGGAAAGTGGATATCTGCTGCCATTTATTAATGCAAAGCAGGAGGCCAGAAGTGTTTCGTATTTTTCCCTGTGATTGATCAGGATAGAAATAGATTTAATTTCTAGAGTAGGATTTTTTTTTCCTAGTAAGTGCTTTTAATTAGACCTGGTTTGGAACAGTTTTCTTGTCCTGCCACATTTTCAAGTGTTCAGAAATGTGCCTGGTTCAATACCCAGGTAAAAATGGAAGGGGGAATAAAAAAATAAAAATAAAAATAATAAAAAAAAAAAAATAAAAAATTAAAAAAGGATGATAATCCATTGGTAAACCAACACTACCCAAGCCACTGAAGTACTCCCTAACAAGACAAAACCCGCTAAACGTCAAGCTCCTGATCCAAAAGAGTGTGCAGCCTGGGGAGGTCCTGCTTGCTGTGGGTCCTGCCTCTCCACAGTCCAGCCTGGGAAGCAGACCAGAGTGCACCACATCTCCTTGTGTGTCAGCACGTAGAGGTCTTGCCCAGGGCACACTTCTGAGTGCTGCTGAGGGCTGGAAGGCATCCCTAGCTCGGCTCCTCTGGCTGGGTCTGCCCAGAGCAGATCTTCCTGTGTGGCCAGATGAAGCAGTGCCATTTTGTAGGACTGATGAAACATTCTTGGTGGCAGGGGCTTTAACCTTAGATGGTCAACCAGCAAAATCATCTGTTTGGGGTTGCAGAAATAGTGACATTTTCCAGGCTGTGAATTAACAACTCTTGCAAATCTCAAACAGGCTGCTGCCAAGAGTATTGAATGAAAGCTCATTTTGTATATTTCTTCGTTGGGCTTGGTTCACCCAGCTGCATGACATCTGCACATCTATTCATTATCCTAGCTTGCTTGGAAAACAACAGAGCATGTGGTGCTGAGTGGAGGTGAAGTGTGCTGCTCTGCACAGGAAAGAGGTTCCTAGGGTGGGATGTGTTTGTGTCTACCATGTGACACGCTAGCCTAAAGTTAAGACTCCTAGTACCACTGCAGACTGGCAGCCTGAATGACCATTTTCATCTGAAAAATGAAATACATTTTCGCACCTATGGTCCTTTACGTTTTTGTGAGCAGCCTGAAGGACAGGCTGCATCCTCAGAGTTGTGTGAATTACTGTTTCCTGCATCCCAGGGAAATCCAACTATTACTATCCAATTTCTGTACGGATGCACTACCAAAATAGTCACAAATACTCTGTGTACACAGATCAACTACTTGCAACACATGGTTCCTTATATACAAAGGCCTAATCATGGAAGCATCATACTGGATACTACATAAGCATGCCACAAAACAAGCAAACATAGACCTCAGAGGCTTTCGAATCTAACTGAGTCATAAAACAACAAACCTTTAGAAAGGGGAGTGGAATGTAAACTGTAGATCAATAGCACAAGCAAGGAGCTGAGCACATAAGCAGCCAAACTTTGCCAAACATTCCTTCAGTATGGTCACCCAGAAGAGCCCTAGAAGCAGCCTGGAGGAAAATTATGTGAGACCCTTGCAAATGCAAAGGGTAACCTTGAGAAAAAAATCATGCATATGTTTCTTTGGAAACATAAGCAGCATTCAATCATGAACAACAATGACAACCAGGGCCCAAAAATGTAATGAGTGAGCAGTCCTGAAGTTTAATGTGATGTAGGAGGGAGGAAATGCAGTGAGAGCCAGAGATGGGTGATACAGGTAACAGAAATGGGTGAGACGATCATCTTTGCAGTGGGGAATCTACTGCATTTTCAATTTACACATGAAAGACAACAAACTTACCACGCTGAAAAAGTCTGAGTGGAAGTTGCAGATGTCCAGATTTAGAAGAAAGGTTATCTTAGTAGCAGAACATGGAAAGAAAATTAGACATGGTCTGGAAGTGAGAGCTGAGAGTGAGCTTGAAAAGATGAGATTTTGTGTTGCATGTGAACCCATAATAATTTGTTCTGAGAGTAATTTTTGTCCAGAAATTTATCATTTTTTGTTTGCTCTTACTACCAGGGCAGTCATTAGCAATTGGCGTATGATATTTGTGGTGCATTTCAACGCATAAACCTGTTGTGTTGGGAAATACAGTAGAAGATCATTATGGCTAATGGTTAAGTTTCCAAGCCTTTACAAGACAATTTTCTTTGCAAATAGACAGTAATAAATAAAAGGTGTGGATGATATTTTTGGTCACATATTCATTCATAGCTAAAATTTTGGAAATTTCAATATTTTTAGAGCCTGATCACAACAGGTTTACCTGTATCACTTTCTGCAGACCTGCTCAGATTTGGACATAAATTCACTAACAATTTTTTTCTGGAATCATATTATCTCTGCTGTTGGAACAGATGTAAAGCAGTGCCTAAATTTCCCTACCTGGGAAGCCAGTGGCTTTTTCAGCTGGAGTGCAGGTAAAAGCCTGATCTTGCAGGCAGATCTGATGATTAAGGAACTTGGGCTGAACTGTAAGTTCACTCTTCAGGCAAATATGACAGCACAGATGCAGCAAGGGCTAGCAGCTGATCTCAGAACTCTGATAGCTTGCCACATGCTGGGTGTTTTCTTTGCTTAGTCCACATTACAGTTTGCTCTACCACTGCATTACCATGTTTGCAAAATCAGCAGGACTTAGTGAAATAAAGTTGGAATGACACAGCAAGGAGCAGGATGCTCTTAGGTTTGGATATTGCCTGTTACTAATTTTTCATTTGTCTGTTTGCTGAAAATAAAAAATATGTGAATGCAAAACGCACTCCAAGGTTGGGGAACTCCTAGGAGTGCCTCTGAGATGCACAGCCCTCCAAAGCAATAGGATTCTGCATAGCAGAGATACTGCTATAGTATTCTCACTCAAAAGTATCAGGGATGTTAACTGAGCTGCAAATGATTAGTACCATATCCTTAGTGAAGGTGTGTTTTAATTACGTTTTTTAGCTTCTAGGCTATAACTACTGCATGGCATTGACTCTCGGTACTGATTTGAATTTTGAACAACAGTCTGGTTTCTCTAGGAGAAGTTGCCATCTGAGTGCCAATAGCAAGAAAATTATATCCTTTGCTGTTAGTCCCATTCACCCCAAAACTCATACCACTCGTTCAGATAAGGTTATTTTTTCTGGAGAAATAAAAAGATAGTGATGTAGTTATAGGCCATGCTCAAGAATGCTTTGGCACATGTAAAGTTTCGCTCTTAGGTAATTTAAAAATAATAAATAAAAGTCTAACTCTTTAGTTATATGTACAGTCCCTTTTATTTTAATATCAGCACTTCAAAGTGAAATCTCTAGCATTTTTTGGAAAGAGACCCCACAGCCTAAGGTTTACATTACAGCTGAATAAGCTTTTAAGCATAGCAGTCATCTGCAACAATATATTGCTTATGGCAGCATTTTGCATTAAATGTTAACTCAAATTTATCCATGTTTGATAAAGAGGCAGACTAAAGAGTGTTAATTTTAGGGAGACTATTTTCACTGCAATTATAATCCATAATTTTGCAGCTCAAATTCTAGAGGGACTAAGTGGTGTAATGCTCCACTTTTCCTGCTGTTCAAAACCGGGAAGAACTGGTGAGAAATGCAGTCAGAGAGAGCAGCTTGGGCAGCAGCAACCATGATGGGAGTGAGTCCAGGATCTGGATGAAGGCTGGGAAGGAAAGCAGTAGACTAGGAGAGCAGAATTTTACTCATTCAGGGAATTGCTAGGAAGAATGGTGCCATGAGGGGAAAAGGTGACCTGGAGAACTAACTGATTTTTAAAGAAAAATCTTTGAGAGCTCAGGAGCAAACTATCTTGTGCAGGTAGATGGGGGATTTCAGCAGAAGACCTGCTTGCCTAAGGAGGAGCTTTCTAGCTCCACAGTGAAGGGGATCTAAAGGCAGCCTTCAACTACTGGAAGGGAAATTAGAAACTCTTCTCAATAGCGGTAGTCAGCATAAAAAGAGGAAGTTGGCAGAAACTGCAGCCTGAGAGGCTCAGACTGACTAGTAGAAGAAACTTTTTAGCTGAGCAGGTAGCACAGTACTTGAATCGGTACCCAGAGAATCGGCACTACCCATCTCTGAAGATTTTAAAGATTTGACTAAACAAAGCCACAACCAACTTGCACTAGGTCTCCTGTGAGAAGGAGGTTGGAATAGTTGGCATTATTATGCTTTTAGAAATATATTTGAACATACACTTGAACCTGTTTCTGCACCTATCTTGGTTTCTTGGTTGAGTGTTGAACCTAGCTGAGCTGGGGACTGAGGTGTTGAAGAAGGAATGGGAACATCCTTCTGCCTCCTTGGTTCTGAATGATCATCAGCACAGTGTGCGAGACAGAGAGCATCTTCCTATCGGCTTACTGCCCAACCAGAGGCTGTGCTGAGCGTTCAAAGAAGCAGACTGTCAGGCACCATGGGGACTTCATTGGTAGATTCTTTTTCCTGTAAAAGTTGCAGGGATTTGGGGTTCTGCTTTGTCAGAATCCCCATAGATGCCAAAGTGTTTTGGTGTATCAAGGCTAAAGCTCCTGCAAGGGACAGTGGAATTACTGCAGTTCTGTGACTTACTCATTAGAGTCAGAACTCTGATAGCTCTGGAAAAAAAAAAAAAAAACAACGTAAAACAAATGACAGCAACATCTATATATTTACTTATTACTAAAGTTTAAGTCTTTCAGAAAAGTTTACCATTAAAAATGTTCCATATGCTTTTGAAAAGTCCATTGTAATTAGAGCTTCTCTCACCTGACAGCTCAAGCTTTTTCTCCATTCCAGTCTCTGATTTCTGCCTGTACATTCCTTCGTTGTTTGCAGTACTTGCTAATTAAGTGCTATCTGCAAACTTGGAAGTCTTTGCTTTCCACATCACTGTCTACGTTATATTTGCGTAAATATTTCAAATCTGGATCTCTAACACTGACTCCTGTCATCTTCTACTACTGACATTTCAGTTTGAATACTTTCCATTTATGACTACAGTAGATTTCCTACTAATGCAGCCAAATTTATGTTTAAGCATGCCAGTTTTCTTCCTCTCCTATGACTAGACCAGAGGAGGTTAGTAGCAAGAATAAGGTGTATTTCATGGATTTTAAAAAATTAATCAAAATGGGTTTTTGAAGAAAGCTATATGCTCCTTATGCTCCTTTACTTTTCCTAAAGGTACTGATTGCTGCCAAAAGATTTTAAACAGAATTTTTTAACTGAAATGCATAGCCTTTTATAATTTTTCTCATGTAGTTCAGTATTCTAAAAGCTTTTTGTGATGTGATTGCTTAAGAGCATATTTCCTTTTACATCTAGGCATACATAAGTATATATGCTTCTGACTCTACCTGCACACATACACAAGCACATAGTCAGGACTTAACAATATCATCTGGAGGGAATAAAACTTTTTTTTTTTTTTTTAAATTCCCTAACATTTAAATGTGTATCTTGAACATTTCAAATTATGACAATAATCCTACTTCCTCTAAAACTCTCTCCAGTGCAGGTGTGCTTGTGTATATGCCAAGTGGTCTATCAGCCTCCCTTTCAAACCACTTCAAGACTCTGCACATCCGTAAGGATCTATGGTGTCCCAGAAAAGGTGCAGTTTTACACATGGAGCTTCTTCATGGCCTTGTTTCATGTTAAATATCCCGGTCTTGTTTATGCTCCTTCTTCAATGTTTGCCTTTAAATATACTTTTCTTGGCTACACTTTAACAGTGTGTTTCTATATTTACAGTACAGATGATTTGCATTAAATACCAAAACCCAAAGTTATTTTCTTATTTGAAGCAAGTATACTTGGTTTTCACCATGTAGCCATCTAAACTTAATTATTTAGAAGTACAGAGTAGTTCATAATCTGCCTCAAACAAAAATGGAGATCACTACTGTTATGAAGAAAAATAATGACTTTTTTTAAGGATTGCCAGGTGCTGCACTTCACAAGCTATCCTGAAGAGTGCATGAAACTTACCACTAATAAAAGTCTGAAGCATAAGTACATATGCAAATTTTACATATTGATGGAATACTCTGGTGCATAAAACGCAAAGGATAATGGGATATTTTTACACAGCATTTTGGAAGAAGTGTTAGACAAAAAGTTATTTTGGAGTATTTAACACATGCAGCTCATGTTAAACATTAAATATTTTAACAAACCAAACCCATGTTCCTGGAACTGCTTTACTATATATTAAGACTATACCATACAGAGAAAATAGATTCAATTGCTCTTCTTTTTTTCACAAATGTAATAATTCACACATAATTCAAAAGCCAATGTCCTGTAGGACTCTCAGTAAATCACTTGAGTCAAATTTCTGTTCTCATGCCAGATTATCTCAAAAGTTAAAAGGTGATTTTTCAAATAAAGCAGTTATGAGCCCTGGAAGATAGGGAAACTTCACTGTAGGCGTCACAGTATGTGAACTAATTAGAAGTCATATACAATAATTTTGCTGTATGAATATATGTACTGAATGCCTTCTTTGCCTCTGTCTTTAATCCTGCAGACTCTCCCCAGGAGCCCCAGATCCCTATAGCCCCAGAAGGAGTTAGGATAAAGGAGGAGTTTGCTTTGGTAGATGAGGATTGGGTTAGGGATCAGTTAAGCAATCTGGACATCCATAAATCGATGGGTCCGGATGGAATGCACCCACGGGTGCTGAGGGAGCTGGCGGATGTCATTGCTAGGCCACTCTCCATCATCTTTGGTAAGTTGTGGGTGCCAGGAGAGGTGCCTGAGGACTGGAGGATAGCAAATGTCACGCCAGTCTACAAGAAGGGCAAGAAGGAGGACCCAGGTAACTATAGACCGGTCAGCCTCACCTCCATCCCTGGAAAGGTGATGGAACAACTTGTTCTTGGCACTGTCTCTAGGCATATCAAGGATGAGGGGGTCATTAAGAGCAGTCAACATGGTTTTACCAAGGGAAAGTCATGTTTGGCCAACCTTATAGCCTTCTATGAGGAAGTAACTAGGTGGATAGATGATGGTAGAGCGGAAGATGTGGTTTATCTTGATTTCAGTAAACCATTTGACACTGTCTCCCACAGCATCCTCATAGATAAGCTAAGGAAGTATGGTCTTGGTGATCAGGTAGTGAGATGGATCGTGAACTGGTTGAAAGGAAGAAGTCAGAGAGTTGTGGCCAATGGGATAGAATCTAGTTGGAGGTCTGTGACTAGTGGAGTCCCTCAGTACAGGTTGGGGGCTGACCTGCTGGAGAGCAGTGTAGGAGAAAGGGACCTGGGGGTCCTGGTGGACAGGAGGATGACCATGAGCCAGCAATGTGCCCTTGTGGCCAAGAAGGCCAAATGGCATCCTGGGGTGCATTAGAAAGGGTGTGGTTAGTAGGTCAAGAGAGGTTCTCCTCCCCCTCTATTCTGCATTGGTGAGGCTGCATCTGGAATATTGTGTTCAGTTCTGGGCCCCTCAGTTCAAGGACAGAGAACTGCTTGAAAGACTCCAGCACAGAGCCACAAAGATGATTAAGGGAATGGAACATCTCCCTTATGAGGGAAGGCTGAGGGAGCTGGGTCTCTTTAGCTTGGAGAAGAGGAGACTGAGGGGCAACCTCATCAAAGTTTACAAATATCTTAAGGGGGAGTGTCAGGATGATGGAGCCAGGCTTTTTTCAGTGACGTCCAGTGATAGGACAAGGGGCAATGGGTGCAAACTGGAGCATAGGAGGTTCCATGTAAATATCAGAAAAAACTTCTTTACTGTGAGAGTGACAGAGCACTGGAACCACTGGAACAGGCTGCCCAGAGAGGTTGTGGAGTCTCCTTTGCTGGAGACATTCAAAACCCGCCTGGACAAGCTCCTGTGTGATGTGCTCTAGGTGACCCTGCCTGGCAGGGGGGTTGGACTAGATGATCTTTCGAGGTCCCTTCCAACCCCTAGGATTCTGTGATTCTGAGATCCTTTTGTACCTGTACTTTAGCAGAGCAATACAGTACAGCAGTACTTCACACTTCAGATGTTTCCTTTGACTACACAGGACATAGTTCCCAGATGACGACACTGGGTCTCTGCTTATGTGCCATTAATGTTTTCAAATATTCTTTACATGAAAAAAAAAATAAATAAATTCCATATGCTAAACTAAAGCCTAAAAAAAGAGTCAGTTTTAAAATAAATCAGTGAGCTTACCTGACCCACCACAGTAGTATGGCTGTTGGAGGGCTCCCAGTGAGGAAGGTTAGAAAGATGAAGCTGGGTACATGGAAACAGTGGGATGGCCTCTTCAATAACAGCACATAATTGCAAACTGACTCTGAAACCTCAACTTGAATGTCTAACCATGACTTACACCTAGATAAGGCCTTTGACTTTAATCCAAGTCTTTTCCCTGGGGACTGTCAGGGAAGCACAAGTCATGTGTTTTTCAGCCACTTCCAGTTAATACAAGGAGTGTGTCTTCTGCTACCTAAGTATTAGCTGCAGAAATATCCTACAAAAAGGTGTGTGTAGGATAGCACACCTTAGCCTATTCTTTGGTCTCCTTTTCTGGTTTATATATCCGTACACAGGGGCTTTGGCAGGCAGAATTCCCATGCCTACTGACTATCAGTAATCAACATCATTTGTTGCAATTACATGAGAACCCACAGTCATGTGTAGTTGTGGGACAGCTGTCCCCTAAGGCTATGCCCTAAGGCTCTAGAGAGGTTACGTCTCTATACAACTGTCATATGATACATTTAATAATGTATTACATGCCATGCTTCTTGAACATTCCATTGTTCTTTCTTTTCTCCTATCAAAGAGCTATTCAAAGTAAAGAGTGACCTCATCAATACTGTCTGAAACTTACAGTAAATGGAAATCTTCCAAAACCATAATAGAAACCACATTTCAACAGATGTAAAAAGCAAGATGAGGAGTGAGAATTAATTTATATGAGAATGTTACAGTACTTGATACTTGACTTGGCTATGCTCAACCTCATATTTTTGCTGAGAACAGTATGCTTTTTTCAGGTGAAAATGTAGATGAAAAAAGAATAAGAAAATCACAAGTGTGGTTTTTGTTGCAACATTCACAGCTTGGTGAAGAAGATAAAAGTAATTTTACCAACAGAAGATAAAAAACAAAGCAGAAAAAATTTGGCCTACAGGAGAGAGGAGCAAGAGTACTGTCATGACTGAGATTTCCAATGTTGCATAGGTGTTCAAACAAACACAATTTTTTATACAGCTATTCATTAACCTATTCATCCATGACCTTTAAAATGCCAGCCTTTCAAAAACCATGCAAGGTTTGCTAGAAAAGGAACAGAGCTGCTATTCAGGTACTTTAGATTGATCACAGCCAGAAAGCCAAATAAAATAAAAGATCCTATCTGGACATCTTTGTTTGTCAGACAGCATTAAGCTGCAGGTGTGTGATTTCCATACAACTCACAGAAACACTTTGCCTTGTTGATGTGTCTGGATTCTATTTACCCCTGAAACTCTCAGGAAATTGTCCAATCTACAATAATTTTTCTTTTCTGTATAAAGAGAGAAACATTGACTTGATTTAAAGGACAAACATCAGAGGATTACACTGATTCAGGATCTGCATTTTCAACAAGCGTTTAAAAAGCAGCACTTGCTTAAGTAATAGTAAGCCTGTAGTGACTTGGCTTGCTACTGATGCCTTTTTTTTTTAACCAATAGATTAACATCTTATGTATTATAAGACTAGCAGCATTTTCTCTTGAAGTATTAAAGTGTTCACGTTAATGATCACACTCATGTGATTTCTATCACATTAGTAGAAATCTCTTATCAGAGTTGTTCATCACTGGTGTAATTTCCTGTCAGGGAATCCTTGCAGTAATGTAATGTAACAGTGCTTACACCCATTAGGAAAAAATATCAATAAGAAGGACACATAAAATATACTAATGATGTGGTGCACTCACAGTGAAGCCCCTTTTCCCAGCATTTTGACTAACATTCTGATTTTTCTTATCTAATTTTGAAATGCAGAAGCTATAAAAATTGAGTTGGAGAAAATAATACATAAACTTCATAAAAGCATTGGAAGAGTAGTATTTTGTTTGTTTTTTTTTTAAATAGTCACTAAAAATGGAAGAAATCTCTTTGGAACGTGTGCTTTAGTGTCAAATCATGGTCTGCTTAATGACGTTTTTATCACATCTACAAGTCATAATCTTTTGTGGACATTCAAGCCATTAAACTCTCAAAGGAGATGCTAGTTTTGTTCTCAGTGACCTTTTAATTTTAGAATATAAGAAACAGGACGTCAGATGGGCAAAGAAGGGTGTACAAGAAAGCAAGGTCGGACAGCCTGATAAATAACTGGATTTGCACAGTTGGCAGCCATCCTGGCAAAGCAGATTATCAGTGCTTGTGTGTAAATGTCTGTGTCTGTCTGTTGGCATTATTTGCCAGAATCAGTAGTATATTTTCTTCTAAACATTAATTTTCCTGATAGCCTGAAAAAATACTAATATGCTAAGTAGCAAGATCCTGATTCAATGCAAGTGCAGTTATGTTAAAGCTGCGTAAGTTCACATAACTGTCCTCAAACTGTAATTTTTTTTGATGATAGGGAGAATTTCATTACTTTATATGACCCTCAGAACATGAAACCAAAAGGTTTTTCTTGGCAAAAATCCAAAATGGTTTAAGTATGTGGTGTTTTATGTCCCTATTCCATGTTTTTCTGTATTTTTCTCCCCCCGCTCCCCAGCTATATATCACAGGATAAATGCCCTTCTCCTATGTATAGGAGGGCTGGAGGGGAGAGATATGCCAAGCGGGGATTCAACTTGACAGATTTTACTAAGTAAATAAGAGCCTGCGTTGGTTCATTCTCTGGGGTGGTTTTTTCCTTCCACTCTACATTGCTAAGAAATTGTATAGAAAGTTCCCCTTTCTTCAATCCTCTCATTGTTGCTTTCTTTCAACAGAATGACTCACCATTGCTCTGGATTCCCCGCGGATGGTATCACAGTTCTGTGAACAAACTTGCTCTCACGTTAGACTGACATCATCTTTATTACATTTTCATTGTCACTGACATTAAACAGGATGGGCCAAAGGAGGATCCCTGTGTCTTGTCATTTCAGCAGCACTTAGATGTTATGCTTAGCACACTTGCTACAATATTTTTCCCTTGAGGCCATTCCTCTTCTGGGAAAAAAAGTAAGTCAGGCACTTGATAGGTATAAGCTTTTTCAACTAGGTTCTGTTCGGATTTACATCCATCATGTATCAGCACAGATGATCTCAGGGCCCACAGACAACATATTTGCACTTCTATTAACTTCCGTGGAAGAAAACATGTTATCTAAGTAACGCAATTCACAGTTAAACATCTCTCCTCTGATAAGGAGGGCTGCTTTTACTCACTTCTCTCATCCCTGATCTCCGTCATCCCTGCTAGCCTGGGGTCCCGTGAGGTAGTACCTCATGTGCAAAAACCAGCAGTTACTCCAGTGTATTTTGCTGTAAGGCAAGGAACCTCACTCATCTTTCAGTTTCATCAGGGCTGCAATGGGATGAGAAATGCTTTTCACAAAACTTCCTTAGTGATTCTTTACTGTAAACTTCTATGGTGTAGTGTTTTAGTCCTGTAATGATCCTGTGTTGGACACAACTAGTCCTATGGTGACTGTCACTCTTGATGTTACAGATCACTTCAAGCAGCTAATGGGAAAGTTAATTATAAATGACAAGGTGAGCACATAAAAGAACTATAAAATCATAAAGAATCTGAAGAATGACTGGCTATGAAAGGTGTAGTAAAGCAGTAAAACTACCAGTTTGCATGACTGGCAGAGAGTGGGATTTACTATCCCTTCCACGAAAGCCTAAACTCACCCCATCATCACCTCTACCACCCTGAGAGCGACCTTAGGGCTTTGTGAGGTGGTTTGACATGTCATAGAAGAGGAGCTGTTTTTCCCTGACAAACAGCTCTGACTATTCTGCTCTCAGTTTGCCTTTCTGAGTAGGGTGCTGTTCCCTCCTCACCCCCCTGTCTTATCACTGCATTTAGAAAGAGATGAGAGGCATAAGCGAAAAAATACGTATGTGTGTGTGAGGAACACTGAGTTCTGATCATGGCCAAGAAAGTTCTGATCAAGCATATGTGAGCAATTGCAACCTAATGGGGCACTATTTTTATTAGTCTGTCTCAGGCTCTTGCAGCTCTGGCCAATGTCTCACACTGGTGAGTCTAAAGTACACGCAGAAATGTTTCTATTGTGACCTTATATGTATTGGCCAACTCAGCAAGGGATGATTCTTTAATGTGTTGTAGGCAACAAGTTAGTGCAATGTGCATTTTGGGAGAGCAGGTCCTGCACTGCCCTGCACTGAAATGGGTTGTGCATTTGGTGTAGAGTGTCTTCTGGTGCTCCTGTTTTGTGACTGGCTGTTTTGCTCCCAATATATATCTTATTTACACCATAAATTATAAACACTATATATTACCTTTGATAAGGGCTATGCACAAAAAAAGCTCTTTCTTTTTTTTTTTTTTTTTTTCCTATTAAAACATGTGAATTTCCCCAAACCAAAAACAAAATCTGTGTTCCTGGACAAAGACAAAATATTTCAAGAGAAGGAAACACTTTTCACTGCCATGTTTATTTAATAAAAAAAAAATCTCACCTTCTATTTAAAAAAAAAAAATTCATCTCAGTATTTGTCTCTTTTTAATAGAAAACAACAACAACAACAAAACAACCCAAGAAAAAATACAAAAGAAGGATTCCATTAGGCAGTCCATGAGTAATTCCACTGGGTATCCCAAATATCTTTGTACTTCATACTCCATTGTTCTTTCTCTATGCAATGTATCAACAGCAATAAAACAAAAGGTTAAAAAGAACATAGAAGGAACCGCATGGCTCTGAAGGCCAAGTCTGGTGTGCGTGTTTTCAGTCTGCATTCTGCTGGGCTATGCCAATTTTTCCAGTTTGCAAGGAGGAAAAATATTCAAATGTTCATAACCATCACTCTTAAAACTGTCGTTAAGAGTTTGTAAAGATATGAGAATTAGTTTCACAATTATTTTTGGTGCACTGAAACAGCTCTCCTTCACCACCACAAGAGAGAAATTTCTGTCATATATTACATAAACTACTCTGCATGACCAGGTTTCAGCTGCATCCTGTCTGCCCTGGTCCAGGCCATTCTCATCACTCCTGCTGCAGACTGATACTGCTTCTGATGCAGTTTCTTCTCAGAATCCTGTGCCAGTGTGGAATAAGCTATAACCCATTAAGGTTGTCAAAAGGAATTTTAAAGGAAGAAGAAATTTGTTTGGTACTTTATATGTTCTGAAGCTGGGACGGAGAGGATCCGAATGACAGCACTGTTGCTTTACCCAGGAGCATGCTACACACAGCACAGTAATCTCCTTCACAGTAAAACACAAGCCTTTCATTACAAATGGAGCAGACTGGAAAAGTTCTGACAAAACATTTTCTGGCAGGAATTTGCTGTTCAGACAGATTGAAATGTTTTGTTGAGACACTTGCATTTTCCCCTGATTCCCTCAGAAGGCAGGCTACTTGGGAGCTGCTCTGGGGCTGGGATCCAGTGAGTGAAGGGTGCAGCTCTGGAGCAGGTCCAAAAAGGAGCAGCCTTCCAGGGCAATCCCCCTTCCTCCCCTGGCTCAAAAGATCTCAGTGCTCACATGACCAATGCTTTAGGGATGTCTAGGGGATGACCTGCTCCCACACTGAAGCTTTATTGCCTTTCACAGATAATTATGAAATCCTTGGCTTGCGTTCCACACTAGAACAAACCCAGATTTGGAAATATCAAAATCCTGTGTGAAAGTCAATTAGATCTCTCTGCAAGGCTGAAACTATGACCACATACTTCCCACATGTAGCACCTGCATGAAGACGTCAATGCCAAAAAAACTGGCAATGCTGATGAAGTTGTATTCAGCATTTTGGGAGACCATCATCTTGAATATAGTGTGTTTCTTTACCTATCAGAAATACAGGTCCTGTAGAGCTCCCTGACGATAGAAAGAATAAAAAGAATGGAATTAGATTTTAGATTATATTTAATATTATAACTTGGAGTTTTCTTGCATTTAAGGTTTTAAAGTGTGGGTATGTCACTAACATTAATAGTCTCAATGCCTTCAGAAAATATTGATAATGTGTGGAATAGTGAGAGAAAGTATTTTTTGACATTTTCATTATATAAGCTTGTAACAACAGATTATTATCTCCCCTTATAAGAAATTATTCATTATAGATATCCTGTGTCAAAAGGATTATTAATTTTTCACTTTTCTTTTTTTCCCCTAAAAATTCAGGATAAACTTTCATTTAACACTGTGTCGGTTTGGCACCGAGTTGGCAGTCTCTCGATTCACCCCTCCCCGCCCTCCTCCCCCAGGGTAGGGAAAGAGGGAGAAAAATGAAGGTTCTCTGGGTTGAAAAGTGAAACAGAATATTCCCTTCTCGTAATATTTTCTCTATTTGGCTTTCAGTATAAGCTAATACATCGTGGAAGTCAAGCCTCTCATTTTCCTTTTCCTCTCACTTTTCTGCTTACTGTCGCTTCTATCACCCTCTCTTTGGCTCTCTCTTTTTTTTTCCCATTTTTCTTCCCAGCCGACACCCGAGGTCCCCGTCTGTGCACATCCCTTTGCAAATACATACATATATATATATATATGTATTCCCTTGTCAATAATCATTAAAATCAATCAGCAAAGAGCTTGCTCAAACCAAAACAAACACCTTCCAGTGAGCTGTATAAAATTAATTTTTAATAGATAATTTAATTGACATGAATTCAATAATTATTTCTCAGAGTTCAGATCAATTTGTGACATATATTTTCAATCTGCTGTTCCCATGAGTCTTAACACAGCTATATCATTTGTATACTCTTCTGCTTTATCCTACAGATGGCTGTGTTATAACACAGAAAGTTCGTAACAATCTTCTTCCACACCTAGTGTTGAATGTAGGAGGGGAAGACAAGAAGAAATATTGCAATTCTCTCCAATGAAATGAAGAACCTTATTTACACTTGTGTAGCCTTATACGTGCAAATACATCTAAGTAAAAAGAAATCTGCAAATAAACAGTGTTACAGATTTAAGAAAGAAGCCACATCTCATACCTTTTTACTTACTGTTAGCCTGAATTTGGGAGAAAACAGCTGCAGATACAGCTCTGATAGCCTTGGTTGGTGGGCACTGTGGGGTGATGGAGGTGTCCATGTTCAGGCTAGTTATGGACAAGCTGTTTTCAACAGATTGCACATCAACTGATGCATCTGCAAATGCTCTAAATTGAGACATGAAATTTTGTAGCATATAAAGGAACATAACTTTATAGAAAAATCTTCTTAAAATCACTCTGTTGAATTTAGGAGAAATGCCCTACAATTGAATATATTAAAATTTAATTTTGTGGAACAATTCATTGAAATCTGTAAGAGGAAGATCACTCTGTACTAAATACTTATACCTAATAGTTTCAAACTTAATCAGCTGAACTTCAGTTTCTAAATGGGAGTCTTTGTTCCTGGGTATATCTGACCTGTGTTTGAAAAGCACCACATCTTAAAGTAGTTCCTGTTTCATTAACTGGATTTTTGTTTTGTTACTTAGTGTTGCAGAAAGCAAAACTTTCTGGTTCCTGGAGTAATTTCTTTCCACGGTCACATTAATAATTTCTGTTCAGGACCTTCCAATTATTCCCTTATTTCTATTTTAAATTAAATTTGTATGATAGAGTTACAAATAGGATGTGGTGGAAGACTCTAGGTAAATATATTCTCCATTATTCTCTGTTGCTTCTCTTAAAAAGGCTTTTCTGGTATAGATTTAATTTTATTTTTTTTTCCTGACTATAACTTTGTGCTGGAATTCTTGTTCTCTTACTAGATTTCAAAATAGCAAAGTACATTAGTACAGAAGTTGTTTTTATAGACCTGAGAAACAGACTTATACCGATGTTCCAGTGATTAACCTCATTACTCAACCACTGACCCTTTGTATTGAGCCTAGAGAGCAGAATTAGGAGTTCATGCAGCACAGTAACACTTCTGAAATATATGGAAAGCTCTAATTCCAGCAATAAGTTAGTTGGAATGTTGTATTGTACTGTGCTTGAATATGAAGCTATATTTTATTATAGAAAGATAAGAATCCTGAATGCAACTTAACCTCCTAAATTTTCATATGCTATTTGAACACCATTCCCATAAAGCTACCAGGCAGAAAAAGTGAACCTCAGAGGAAGTATACTGAACACAAACGAAATTTGTTTTTCTACAGTGAATAAACAGTAACATTGTTACTGGGTTATTTTCATGTTTCCTTCTTATATGACTAAGTTGAATGATTTTTTTTTTAATTATTGAATGGGGCTTTCATATTTCTCAAGTTATTCAAGAGCCTCCCACTCTCACAGTCCTCAGGGATTTGCAGCCAGCCTTACTCAGAGGACATTCCAGACTTGTCACTGCACAGCTGCTCCTGGCAGCCAGCCCTCTGCTCAAGGGCTTTGCCAAAGCATTGCTTGGACCCCCCAACCACTCTGTTGAAACAATAGTTAATAGTATGACATTTGTACAACTGCTAAATATTTTTTTTTTGCCTTAGGATTAATTTGTTTGCTTCAGTTATAAAATGTGCTGTGTCTTTGGTGTCACTGGATTTACTCTTGTGACTTAGTGTGGAAACTGCCATTGATATCTTACATTCCACAGATAGACTGGTAGGTAGCATAGGCTTAAAAGTCTGGCTTGGTGATAAATAATATTAATTCCATTCCTCTAGGTGTTCGCTTGTGCTTTGCTCAGGGAGTATTTACTAGGGAGAGTCTTCACTTTCTAGATCTCTGACAGGCTTACTTCAAATAACAATGATTCAAAGAAATAAAATAATAAATCTGACCTGGAAAGGTTTCTTTACTTTTTCTTACATACTGAATTTTAATCTGGTAATTTATCATGCCTGGTCCTGAACTATTTGATTCCAGACAGTGAAAAGTGGCAAACTGTGTACGTCTTTTGTCCTATTCTAGACTTGATAGAATCGTAGAATGGATTGGGTTGGAAGGGCTCTTTGAAGATAATCTAATCCAACTTGCCTACCATGGGCAGGGACATATTTCACTAAATGGGGTTGCTCAAAGCTCCATCCAACCTGACCTTAAACACTTAAACTTACAAACACCCCATTCTGTGTGAATGCCAGGAAGCTTGGTGTTAATTCTAATAAATAATTTAAAAAACAGATTGGAAATTATCTTTGAAAAACTATGTTAGGCTATGGAGTTCTTGAGCATTTCCCACATCAATTTTTTATCATTTTTATCATCGTCTAAGCACCAAAGCAATAGGGATTCTCCCTTTATACAGGAAAAATGTACTGTAAAAATAGTGACAATTAAACATTACAAAAACACCTAGAGAATTTTCAACATAAATTAATTATAAAATATCTGTCAGAGTCTGCCTTTTAAAATACAGGACAGGCTACCTTCCTATGGAAACATATTTATTTTGTTTTAAAGTTAATGTGATGCTGGTGAAACATGTCAGAAAAACCTCAGAAAGACCTCAGAAATCCTTTGTGTATCTAGCAAGAAGAATGCAAGGCCATAGCAATGAAAACTTGCCCCCTAACTGTATGCTGTCAAAGGATTATATTCAGCCCTAACTGAGCAGCATCCCTCAATGTGCATTTTAACTACAAGGATATGCTTAAATGCTGAGATGGAATTCATCTCTGCCCCTTTGTACCTTGTTTCAACTGTGTATTTCTCCACCATGGGTTTTATCTGTGTTCTGCATTGTGGAACAGGAATATGTATTTTAAGGCCAACCTGAAGAGAACAATTTCTATTGTGTAGGGATTTTTAATCAATACTGATTAAACAGTTGTTCTTGGGGATGTCTTCAAAAATCTAGGTTAGGGTGCAGATTGCTTTGATTAGGTAAATGTTTTGAATGGCAATTACTGGAATTTATGTGAGCCTCTGAAGCTGGAAAGTGAAGTCCAAACTCTTCGCCAGTGCTAAGAAGCTGTAATAGACCTTTTCCTATGTACTGTGGTACCATCTTCTTTATTTGATCTTTGTACCTTTTTACCTTGCATACAGGTATTTCGATTTCATGAGAAATGGAATGCAACCAGATTCTAAGTCTGATGAATTCTTCAAACATAAATATACTATTTAATAGATTATTTTTTTTTTAGGCTCAAACCTCAAAATATATTTACCTTCTGGACAGTACTCTACCTGTGTCATTATGATCTTACCTAATCAGCTTTTGAGCTTCCCTGTTGTAGTAGGAAGATCAGAAACATGGCAAAAAGAAAGTGATTAGTCTTACTTCCTTTGCTTAAATTGCAAGTACTGTAAGTTTATTCCCTAGCTATAGCCGAACTACCAGCTCCAGTGCCAATCCAAATGGAACACCATTATATGAAAAATTAAATTACATGGCACAGTTTTCTTCAAAACAAAGTTTAGTTCACTTAGAACAGGATGACTCAACCTTCCCTGCTAGAAAGTTAGTGACTCTTTCACTGGGGAATCAGAAAATTCTCAGAATGTACTTTTATACCACCTCCTGTACTGTAGGATTTTTCTTCTTTTATGCAACTGGTCCTATTTGTCACTCTTAACTTTTCAACCTGCAATTAAACTTGCAAACATTACCTTATTTCTTGACTCAGCTAGAAAGGAATCCACGGGCCTGCCACGTAAGTGACATTTTACAGCTGTGCTGATGTCTTTGTTGTTCTGACTTCAAGTCATAGATGTTTACTAGTGTTCCTCTTGTGGTGATATTTTTAAATTATTATTGTCATTATTAAATTATGTCTATGAAGACATTGAATGAAATGGTACTCCGAGTCTCAGCAGACTGGAAAGTTATCTCAACTGTTGTAAACTATTTTTCATTCTTTGTGCAAATAAACACAGGCCTAATTAGGCTATTTTCTCTGTCTTCCAAATGAAGAAAACCTTAAGAGACTCCTTTAGATTCTTTCAAGAATGTGCAGTTGGTTTTTCTTTTATATATTCAAAATCCATAAAATTCCATGCATCATTGACCCATTTGTTCTTACAAGTTTTGTCAGAAGAAAACTGGAAGGTTTTTTGCCATACTTTGGCTAGACTGAGTTCGTAGGGACTGTCGAAGGAAACCTTGAGATTAGCAGATCCCTATTAGTTACTTTACAATCAGTAAAATATAGTTACAAAAACAAGTGTTCAACTACTGACAGGCAGAATTAGTAGTTCAGCTGCTGGCAGACCAGAAGTGGTGAGAAGAGTTTTAGTTTCAGTGGTATTGTCAGAGATTTTATTTTTTATGGCGACAACAAACAATTTATTAATAACATCTGCAGGGGGCTCGTGACCAACAGAAAGTAATCAGCCCTCAACTTTCCCATACAAGTCTCACTAGTTAAAAATAAATAAATGTGATCTGAACTTCTGAGGCCTGCATTGAAATGCCTAATCGAGTGTCCTGGGATAAAGTTCAAGCAAATAAAAAGAAGATAAAAATTTCATTTGTATTAATGAATCACAGGATGACTAAATCTCCAGGAAAAAAAAAAAAAAAAAAAAGGTGAAATGTCTAACAATCTTAGGATGCACCAGGAGAGGCATTTTCAAGAGAATGTATCCATGTTTTTGTACACAACACTGGGAGACAAAATAAAAAATGAAAATTGTGTACAATTCTGCTCCCCCATGTTCGAGGGAGCATAGGGGACTGGAACAAAATTACAAAGTTTATTGAATCTATCAAAACAAAAGTAGAGAAGATATACAGTTGTTTTCTAGGGGCATAGCCAGAATAAGCATCAGTGAGGAAGAAAGAGACATCCGATATGAAGACTAAAGGATTAATTTAGACTGGAAGTTTAAAAATTTCTGACTCTCAAAGGAGTGAGTTTCTGTATCAACCAATGGGAATAAAAGTAGAATAAATATGATGCAGTTGCCTGCAGCTCAGTTATATTGATTTCCTGAGCTTTTAAACTTTGGATTTGTGTAATATAAATAGAAAGCAAGGAAAAGGTTAAAGATGAAACTTTAAAGGAATGTGTCTCAGACTTTTTCTAAACATGAATGTTTTATTAGGAATGAGGAGTTACATGGAAAAGCTCTATGTAAATATGCAGAGTTAAATATTAAGCCAGAAGCTGTTCATTCTCTGAATATCTGAAAAATTAGAAAATTAAGATAACAATTATCAGGAGGCAAAGTTTATTAATATACATTTATACATCACCTTTTCTCTGAAAGGATCTTTAAAGTCTCTAGATGTCATCACACTAATAGCCTGTCCAAATAACTCTCCAAACTGAACTATACTCATGTTTAGGAAAGATTCTGGTGAGGATACTGTTTTCTGTCCCCTCACTCACAATAACCACTATGAATCTGTGCAGTCTATAAACATTAAAGTTCAGTTTATCTACTCATCCTCTGTATTAGACTTGCTATAATCTTGCAATGTCCTTTTTTTAGATGGAATATGCAGAATTAATAACAATATTTAAGGTGAAGCTTTAAAACATAGAGCTGCATATTTTTCCACATTCATTCCTGTCTCATTCCTCATAAAGTTTGACATCTTATTTGCTTTTGTCAGCAGCTGAACGTAAGCAGAGGTTTCCATTGACCATGCAGTTAATCCTTTGAATGTTACTACACAGATCTGCAGACAAGTGGATTTCACTGCAATTTTAATTTTTCCCTTTCCTTTTCACTCTTTGCTTGTAAGTGGTGCAAAACCGGTTCCTGCTTGTTTTAGTATTCAGATATAACATAAAAACTCATGGAATTCCAGCATGGACCAAGATTGCCTGTTTCTGTAAAATGCTCAATACACATCTTCCCACTTGCTGTGTGCTCTAAATTCTAATTTATATCTAACTTATAGGCATTTGAAGCTTTTGAGTAAAACTTTTTAAAATGGCAGCTTCTTGTTGCCTCATAATTAAATATAATGTGTGCTATTTATTTATTTATCCATACGTTTACCCACGTCGCCGAGGTTCTTGGGAACACTGTTGAGTTAGCCAGTGTATGAAAGTGGAAAAATGAGGATCCAAACTGCCCTGGTTTGAGCCAGGATGAAGCTAATTTTCCTTTCCTTTTTCTTTTCCTTCAGTAAGCTTTCTTTTAACTAGCAACAAATGTTCCAGCTAGACTGATAACACTGGAATGTTTATGTTACTGCTGAGACTTCAAGGTCACTTCTTAGCTCTGCTGCTACAGAGGCTACCAGGGCAGGAGAATTGTATCTGTGACCCCCCTGTAGGGGAGCTGGACTAGACAGACAGCAGAACTGACCAAAGGTATTCCATTCCATGTATCTATGTAAGCTCCGAGGAAGGTCAGAGAGCACAGAAGACAACTTCCTTCCTGCTTCCTGCTTCATCTCCCCTTCTCTTCTGTCCATGGCCGGCATCCGAGGAGGACTCCATCCATCCATCACCATCGACCCCAGGCTCAGCCCTGACCCTCATAACTCTCCCCACAGCCCTGTGTGCTCTGCTGTTATCTCAGACAGCAGTCCGAGACTTTTCGGGACTGCCCACAGCTAAGGAGAGTGCTGGGGGAGTTGCTGGGGGTGGGGGGGGAAGCAAGAGGCTTTTGCACATTCCTGAACATACTTGTATATAATTGTACATATAATTAAAGCTGTCTAATTTAGTTTTCAATCCAGCTAAGTCTCTCTCCTAATTCTCTCTCTCCTTCCCTAGCTGGGTGGGAGGGGGAGGGGATCGAGAACATTGTTGTGTCTGGCTTATTTTTTGATTCTGAGTCAAACCTTGACAAAACACCTCTGACGATAAGGGGTGGGAAAAGAGAGGCTGTTGAAGAGAGAGATTGCTGGAGAACTGAAAGAAATCAATCAGCCAGTATCAGGACAATGGCTGTTGGCAGTGTACACCAGTATCTAAACAAGCAAGATCTGATTCATGGCAGAGGACGTGAGGGGTGAAGCGCTCCTAGGCCAGACAGGGTAGCTGCAAAAGAAATGTCATAAACAAAGAAGGAAAGAAATGTATCTCATCTCTCTGAGCACCAGGCATTTAAAAGAATAAGCTACAGAGAAAATCTGGATAGCTAAAATCTTGTCAGTCATAGAGCAAGCAGCTAAGATACAGCCAGAGTAGGGATGACAAGAGAAATGGGTAGGGTTAAAGTGAGAAAAGGTACTGAGAGAGATATGGAAGTAGGAATAGGAATGGTGGAGAGGGGAAGATTTGGAAGGAAAAGGGAGAGGACAAACAATGTGAGAAGAGGAAAATGAAAGTATGGAAGTGGGATCTGAATTTTTGCTGCTGGGAGAAGACAGGGTGATTAAGATAAAAAGCGAGAAACCATCAAGCTTCAATGACACAAAGCAGAGGGGAGAGAATAGTGAAAAGTTGCAAATGGGATCAGTATGGAGAAGGAAGGCAGAGGAGGTTTATAAAAGACTATCTAAGTGTCAACTGTGGGAAAAGTAAAGGGAATAAGAATATGCTATAAAAGTTTTAAAGACTGGGCAGTGTGGTGAAGGTGCTCCTGTGCAGACCTGCTGGGTAGCTGTTTTGTCAAGCATAATTTTCTTGTCCATGACTGAATCATTGTTTTCCAAGTTGAAGAAAAAAGAACCTGGGATGTTTTCTTGAGGATCTAGCTGATGACAACATATTTACTGAACTTCTCACCGAAAATCATCACATAAATATTTGACTCTGATTGTGATTTCAGCAAGTTTATTTCCAAGAGCTTGATTGATAGATAAATTTCCATGTACTGTGCCTCCAAACAAAACATAGGACTGACAAAGTCATTTGGTTTTGTTGTAACGTATTATTTTCAGCTACTCATTTTTATTTTTAGGATATAAATCACAGAAACTAACTGAAGCTGGAGATCATCCTTTAAGTTCTAGTAATTTGCATTTTAGTATTAACTCCTTCTGCCCCCTCCCAAATTGCTTGCTGCAGTCTTTATATCTAAAGTTCTACATAGCAAAATCTGAATACTGCTGAATTAAGAAAATTAAAGTAAGACTATTCAGGCTAACATAAATGTTGATTACCAGTTATGGTCTGATTTAAGCAATTGCATAATGTTGAGACTTTGTTTATATCAGTGGAATAAATTCCTGATTTACAAGGGAGACCTGAAACTTTTTCCACAGTCATATTTTTAGAGAATGAACTGTTGGCCATAAAGAGGCATGCAAGGAAATGAACAGGTTCCACCTTCCATCATTTCAGAACTGAGCTGCTGAGAGTTTACTTGCCACTGAGTTTGATGAAAATGAGTGGAAAACCTATTAACTGTTTTTTTCTCTGCTTTGTTAGGATCAAAATATCATTACTTTAAAGTAGTGTTACTGAAACATTTTGAAATCATATGCCTGAAATAAGTGCCCTTGTTACTTGAAATCAGTTTTAATTCTAGCAGAAGCTGAAAGAAATGTAATTTCAGGAGTGTGAAGTGGTGCAGCTGACATTATAAACTGGCACTGTACATCTCCTCTCTAGTGCATGAAAGCTAGTGGAAGTTTTCTCTGGCTAAAGACATAGTATTCAGCATGTCAGGGCTTCATCCTGGCTTTGCTCTTGTTCGTACATTTTGCACATTCTTTTTATGAGTTGCCATAGAGCATGTGTGAGGACCCTATTCTTTCTTGAGGACTGAAGAAACCTTCTAAACACTGTTAGCAGGCTAAACATTTTCCTACTTCTTTATGGCATCTCTATTTAATATAAAAAAATTATGTACTAATTCAGATGAAGTAAAGAGTGATGAGCTGTAGGTTTCTCAGCCCTGCAAAAAAGGAAGCAGTCAGCTAATATGGCAAATGACAAGCTTTTACTCTTTTGCTATATCCCAAAAAAAGAACTAGGTCAGGGAAATTACACTGGACTGTGCAATGTTTGGGAAGTGAGCTCTGCATAACATAAATTGAATATACTAATGTACAAGCTTGGTAAAGGAATTCTAACTGTGTATGCAAAATGTTTCCTTGATGAATAGTCAACAGCTCTGGTTTGTGTTTAAATTCCTCCCTCTAATACTCACGCATCTAGGAGATCACATTGGAAAAGATTCATTCCTGTTATTACCAGATTTACTGGAACAAACAGGAGCACATTTACTGTGAAGAAACTCTCTCTGAAAGAGACAATGAAGTTGTGTCAGGTGAGGAAGATATGTTTAGTCTGTGTCATAGCTTCCATAGAAAGGCTGGCTGAAAAGGTTAGGATGCACTGAAGCACTATGATATTTTGTTTTCCCAGAACATACCACCTGCTTAACATGATAAATTACACCAAGTTGGAATATCAGATGTGTGCAAATGGCAACACTTTATCATTTGAGCCTAGCTCTTCACCCACAAACATCTGATACATTTGGCCTGAAAATGTCTTTAACTTATTGCTGCCCTGAGGAACCTTCAGGACTGCTGCTCTCTAGCAAAGAAAATAAGAGCACAGCATGGCCTTGACTGTGGCCATATACAGTCCCCTGGCCTGTTTGTCCTTTTTTACCACCCTATTTTTAAAAATAAGCTGCACGTCATCTGAAGAAACTATTGCCAACTTCCATTCCTGGGATGTATTTAAGAGTGACTTTTCTCCTTATTAACCAAGCAAAGGGGGTGGAGATTTTAAGAAAGGTATCTATTTGATGAACATTCTCATTTTGTTGCTTTCAAGACAACAGACAACTTCTGATCATCAAATAAATGCTAGAGTAAACAAAGGGTTTAACTGGGAATTGTTTTTGTGGGAAGCTGTAGTTGAGGTTGTGGCATAAAACAAATTCTTTGAATTCATATGAAACATCAACCATTGGCATCTAAAGAGGAAAAAATAATGTTGGTGATGTTTAGTGAAGGCATAATTAAATGCCTTATTATAAAACATGAACGAAAACAAGCTTCAACAAACCACAGTAAAAGGGAGAGAATTTCTTTTCTTATATTATAAATGTTTGGAAAAGCTCAGTTTCTTCTTTTTGGGAGCAAATATTTCCTACTTAATGGTCAACCTTCCAGTGAGACAAAGATACTGCAAAAATAAACTAGATAGGCAGCCTGCAACTGTATATCATTCCCTGGCAAAACAGGAGGAACAAGAAAGTTAAACTTGGAGGCAGAGGACATGCCATCCTAATGTAACTTGCACTACAGTCATTGAGCATAGCAGATCTTTTTTTGCTGTGCCTACTTTCTTACGAATTAAAATAATGTAAAATAAGAGAGACAAAACTAAAAGCATCCAGTTTTTTTTATTTCCCTGTAATGTCAAATATGAGCAGCTTTGCTTCTGAGCTGAGGTGAACAAAGGAATACAGCATGTATTTCAGTCCTTCAATGTGAGGCAAATAGTAGTAATAAATGGGATCAGTAGCTCTTTCAGATTCACTCAGAATATAGGTCCCAGTTTTTTAAAAGTATGTATCTGTTCATTAATCCTCAAAAATAGCATTTTAATACTCCTTATTTCGGTATCATAGTTATCCTCCTTTAAGTAATAAAGTCACTGTATGTTGTATAAATGTTACTTTAATATTTAAACCAGATGGATGGATATAGATGCTTTCGTTACATGCTGTTTATCATACACTTATAGTGAGGTCACCTGCATTTCCAAGAAAATAAGGACAGATGTATGGAAAATTCAAGACAAAACTTTCTTGGCTTCTCTTTATCCTTGCAATTCTCTTCATATTTTATCGTTTTTGAGCAGGTAGAATGAAAAAGTGTTACTAAATTTCAATTCTGGGCAACTCTGATAATTTCTGGAGTAAGTTCTCACACAAGAGGAATTGTGGTGTTTTTTTTTTTTTCTTCATGTAGAGTTGTACCCAACAAACAGTTAAAGGCAATAGCTATTTTACAGATCTGTGTTCCAGATATTTTTGTTTTATTCTTTTACTACATGAAGAAAAGCAGCCAAATCTATAGAAGACCTATAACAAACTACTAGTCCATGCCACTGTCTAAGATCATCTGGATTTTTCCCATTATTAGCATATCCCAAACATTCCTGAACAATGAAAAAGGTTACTGTCCTACCAAAGTCAGCTTTCAGATTATTTTCATTTTGTCAGCTAGTATAAAAACAATCTATACTGTAGAATGGATAGCTATTTTTATGCATCTGAGGTGTCCCTTGTTTTGTTGAAGTAATCACAATTTATGCTGTATCTGGTACACGGGGAGGCTGATGTTATGTGGTTTGTCTGCTGTTTTGCCTTTTAACAAACACTAGAAGTTTCTATATTTTTACCGTTGGCTTGGATACTATTCCTGGACACAGGCCAAGGTGGTTTTTTTAACCTACTTACTATATCATAGGTCAGAAGCAACATGACAGCAGTAGCAATTTCTCAGCTGTTTTACTCCTCATTAGTATTGTAAAACTGCAGTAATGTTCTTGTGTTCTCTGCATGCCTTGACTATTGGGAGAATCCTTTATCGTTTAATACACTTTGCAGAACTGGTCTGGCATGGAAGTGGTCTTTAGGCCTAATTTAAAAGATGCCTTGCTGATGCTGCCAAAAAGTACTCTACAATGGGCCTGCTCTGGCTGGTACAATGGACTAGATGAACTCCAGAGATCCTTTCCAGCCTACTTAATTCTATGTTTCTATGTACATCTTACAGTTACATGAGTGAGCATGTAGGATATGTGTTACCTTTCCTATAGGAAAACAGTAGTGTGAAAATACTTTCAAATCTAGAACATTTTCCAGCTTTATTGTTCCAGTAATGACACTTGTTTTCTGTCATGATTATACTAAGAATATTAAAGAATCCTAAAGCTGCACCTCTGGTGCTACTGGACTCTGTTACCTTCTCTTTGCAGTCATTACAACTGAGCCAGCATGTTCAGAGGATGCAAGTGGGTGGACATGTAGCCAAAGCAGCCCAACCAAAACTCTGAGATCTTGTGCAATTATGAAGTTAGCATATGGGTGGATGCAACTGCATTTTCTTTTCCTTTGGACTGTTAATCAATGTATTTGTGTATATAAAAAAGCAGATAACACTCCTTACCAAATATACAGGATCAATATGCAACCTGTATCAGTCAGTGGCCAGGAGCAACTGGCTGAGGAAAAGACTATGAGAAGAATGAGGTACTTGATACATGCATATGTCAGTGCAGACATACACAAAAAGGAATGGACAGGTCTTTCTCTTTCCTAATTACAAGGAGACGGTTACATTTGGAACAGCAGTTTGTGGTAAATATAAAACCTTGCAACTTGTTATCACAAGAAAATGCAAAATGAAGCAGCAATCTTCATGCCCGTTTCACTTTATTAAATAAAAAGTATTTGCTACATTCTTTCCTACATTTATCAAGAAATAACACAGTTAGTGATCACACAACTTATTGCTCAGTTACTTTTGTTTCCTGTAGAGTTAACATGTCCCCTTAGAGTTACCATACAGTTACTGCAAAATAGCATGTGGTATTTTACATTTTCAAATAATTAGCTTGCATTCTTCTTTCTTACTCTAAAAGTGAAGCCTATTAAAAGACAATTCATGAAAAGTGTTAAACCAGGATTTGTACTGTTGTTTGGTAAAAGATTATGACAGAAACTGCATTCCACTTCAAAGACATATCAGTCTTTTTAATAACATGCCAACAGTAATCTTTCTGTGAGTTTCCAAACCAGAAAATGAAAAACATGTGAGGCTCTTCTGTTAACTCTGACATTCTATTAACAAATGGTAAAATACATTAATTTCTACCAACAAAAAGATAGACAGCATAGATGATGTAACGTGGCTTCTACTCTCACAATTAAGTAAATAAAAATACCAGTTTCCTAATGCCTCTTTTTGGTCTGTCAAACTAAACAAAAGTTAACAATAAAGGAGTATTTTATTGTTTTGGTGGTCCAGTTAGTGAAATTTCAATAATTCATGGCCTACTATCTCAGAAATTTTTGGTAAGTCAATTTTTTTGTCCAGTCAATGGATGATGGGGATGATGGTTCATCTATACCAGAGTGTTGCCAAGGTCAGAAAGGCCTAGCCCCCATATCACAACCACCTCCACCACAAAGAAAAGACGAATTATATTTGTAGGTGACTCCCTTCTGAGGGGAACAAAGGGTCCAATATGCTGGACAGACCCTCCTCTTAGGGAAGTCTCCTGCCTCCCTGGAGCCCTGGTCAAGGACCTCTCTAGCAAACTTCTTAGCCCTATGCAGCCCTTGGATTATTACCCATTACTGATCTTCCACATGGGCAGCCACAGTGCATAGTCTGAGGGACATCAACAGAGACTTCAGGGCATTATGATGCAAACTGTACTGTATATATACAGCCCAGAACTCAGAGACAACTGGATACACTTCTGGCCAAAACCAGTTTTTCTCTCCTTTTCTGAGTTGGCATTACCATCAGAGATATTTTATGAATTAAGGCCATGTTCAAAGTCAGTGGTTATTGTGACTCATATATAGTGCTCCTTTCTCATCTCAGTATGTGGCATGTACTTCTAGCATAACACTTTGTTTGATGATGGGAGGCTTATATTCAGTTTGTACGGTTTGTTGTCTGGTAAGTTGAGTCCCAAGCCTGAAAACACAAGATTCTGCATAAAAATGCATAATATTGCACCACAATCTCTGCATGAATGCATCTTTATATATGTGTTTAGTGACTGGAACATGTATAGAGGATAGCAGAGCACAGCTGTACTCCCTGAAGTGGGTACCTACTGAAACTGCCTGCTGCAGACTATGATGATTTTGTTTCTTTACTCTGCAACTTCTAGGATGGTATAAAATTCAGGTTTTTCCTCCTTGCTTTGGTATCACAAAAAAAATCCACAAAAAAGAGGGTACATGATTGTCTAATGAAGATTCAGATAGAGTAAATGTTGCTATGATTGAGCTGGAATGGTTTAAATAGAACAGCAGTTTTCCTCAAACCCTAAAAAAGGTTTTATCTAAGAAATAAATTAGCTGCACAGCTGTTCTTACAGAAATCCTATGCACCTGTACATAGTTTATTTCCTACATATATGTGTGTTAACAAGTATATGCATGCATTTTTTGGAGTGTGTGTATTTTTGTGTGTGGAGACTAGGGGCCTAGAGGAGATAGAGCACACTGTAGAGGCTTTTACTTCACCACAGAAGTATATAGTATTCTTCACTTATAGAGTGACCCAAGATCTGACCTAGGTTTAAAACTTCAATGCATATCCAGGTACCTAAATAATAGCTTTAATTAAACTGGTTTGCTAAACTGCCAGTTTTTCATAATTGAGTGGAAGCCAGATATTTGCTATATTAGCCAAAAGGTGTTTATGTGCCCAAATAGAAATGAAAAAATCAATTGCCTTTTGTCAGTAGTATGACATTACAATAGAATATACATAAACACATACATGGTTATGCACGTACTGACTGTAAAGATTACAGTTTTAATTTCTTTATAGCTAGTGGTTTGAGGAAAGGGACTCTTTCTCGTGGAATGATAATATGTATTTTCACACCTCATCTTCACCAGGATTATTTGTTAGATTCACAGAATGGTTTGAGACAGAAGGGACCTTAAAGGTCATCTAATTTCAGCCTCCCTGCTGTGGGCAGGGATACTTTCCACTAGACCAAGTTGCTCCAAGCCCCATCCAGCCTGGCCTTGAACACTTTCAGGAAGGGGACAGCCACAGCTTCTCTGGGCAATCTGTTCCAGTCTTTCACCACCCTCACATTAAAGAATTTCTTCCCAATATCTAACTTAAATCTACCTTCTTTCAGTTTAAAGCCATTATGCCTTGTCCTATCATTACAAGCCCTTGTAAACAGTCCCTTCACAGCTTTCCCATACGTCCCCTTCAGGTACTGGAAGGTGCTATAAGGTTTCCCCAGAGCCTTCTCTTCGCCAGGATGAACAACCCCAACTCTCTCAGTCTGTCTTCATAGAAGAGGTGCTCCAGCCCTCTGACCATCTTCGTGGCCCTACTCTGAACTTGTTCCAGCAGTTGCATGTCCTTCTTCTGTTGGAAAAACTGGGTTTGGCCATTAGTGTCTCCAGCTCTCTGATTTCTGGGTTGGATATATACATTACAATTTGCATCATAGCTGTTGACAATGCATGAAATTGCAAGATGACAAATCTTCAGTTAATTTCTGAGCTAGTTTAGATTTAAACACATAATTAATACTATTGAAGTTAACAGGACTAGTGCCCTTTACTTTTAGGCTGGAGTGCTCAGCACTTACAGTAACAATCCCTGAGCAAGCCAGAGGAACGTGCTTTTGTCAGACACTGAAAATTTCTTTGCATTTCTTTGAGAACTTTCCTAATGCAACTGTTTATAGGTAGCCTCGAATTTTTACATCTCTTGGTGACTTAATCTATCCATTCAATAATACAAATATTTCTTCAGGTAAAACAACATTAAAGATCTTTGTTTCTTTTTTTTTGTTATCTCTTAAATCGTATTCACATTATGGATGGACTGTGTCTTGGTCTCAGAAGCAAATTTGTAGTCCTTCCTCACTGACTAGCCAATTAAAAAATTTGTTCTTAAACTTGTCACTTCCTGTCATTCTTGTCTGCCATTCCCCAAGATGACACTAAGAAGAAATAATTTGTGATTGTGACTATTGCTAGATTCAAGTATACCTAAATTATTTCAGAAATAGATATCCTCTACAGTGGGGCTAACTGACAACAACAGCTTGTATACAAGAAGCAAACAATAAAAATAGATATGGAAATGCTGATCTCTTGTTTAAAGGATTTAATATAATTGAAAAATACCATTTAATAACATTGAAAACACATTATCAGCTACCCACTTAACTAAGAAACACATCTCCCAGCAATTGCTGCTGTGTGCCCTTAACAAACAGCTTCCTGCTGCACAAATGCTGAGGGCATTCCTGACATTCCTAACATTCCTGGAGGAAGGGTCCTGGTGGAGCAAGCTGTGGTGGCTCTGTCTGTCCCAGTTATGTACTGAGAGCTGAGCTGCACTCCTGCAGTGGCTGGCCGGGAAGCTGCACTCGTTGGGATTTCCAGCCATATATGGACAACACCCATATGTGAACAGGGTGCTCCTCTGCCCTGAGCACGAACCAGGACTGGAACCACTGAGGTCTCACTTTATAGATCCCCAGTGATGTAATCACATGCATCCAGCACCTAAATTTAGTAGCTACATTACCAAGGCAGAATCGATTATTTTTTTTCCTTGCTTTGTTGTTTTAGTTTGGTTTGTTGGCTTTTTTTTTTTTAATTAAAAAAGGAGTCAATAAAGTGGAATTTATTCAAAAGAATGTAGCATTTTATTATTTTTTCTAAATGTTTGAGAGAAATATCGTGGATCTGCAATACAGATAATTTTTCTCAGAAACTGACTAAAATAGTCATTGATGTTATTTAACAATTTGAATCTTCTTCCAAATGCTTTATCTTCACAAATCTGATGTAACAAATGTAGTGAGAAGAATAAAATAATCCCAGCTTTTCACCATAATCTCTCATGTCTGTAGAAAACCGTGGCTTTCACTAAATTTCTGAAAAGTCATAGAGGTTTATTTATGACTTCTTTCACCTTAGAAAACTGAAACTTTCTGTTCAGAGATTTACTGGTACATTTTCTTCAGGAGGCAAAAATATCCAATGTGCACAAAATGCTCTTTATCAACAGAGCATTTTTGGCTGTTATAAATGTTTTATCACCCTTTTCTCCAACAGTAGTGGCTATCCATTTCTCTATTCCTTCCCAACACTTCTGGCCATTCTAAAAGTGCAGTCATGTTACTCTAAATACAGAAATAAAAAAATACCAAAATCTTCCACCCTTGCTCTACCTGTTTTGCTACCTCAGAGTCAGTGCTGCTTCCAGTGTTGCTTTGTTTGTATATGAGATTTATCTTGTTATTTATGCTTTTTCCTACATTGTATTGTTAGTGTTTGTGCTAGAGGTCATTGTCATTTCCTCTGTCTGCTCCCAAGGATCTAAATCTAACTGTTTCTTAAAAGTGTCTCCAATGACAACCAGTATTTACATACAGTTCAGATTTTATATATACATATATATATATGTGTACATATATATGTGTGTGTGTGCATATATATATATAAAAATAAATTGCCACGCCTTGTCTACTTTGTCATGAGATCCCTGGAACCTTGAACTGTGTTGCATATGTGGAACAGGCAGCATCAATATAAAGCACCTTAAGTATGGACTAACACTGAGGGGTACTGGGATGGCTTGCTGCTTTGGATGATCCCAAGACAAAATGTCAAGCCAAGAAGTTAAATTATTACAGCATGCACCTAGTGTTTCCAGATTGGAAGACATACTACAAATACTTATTTCTCTCAAAGGCTTGTTGTGGCACTATTTGCCTCAAGCTCTTGCTTAAATGCAGAAGCATCTCACTGTCTTTATGTATTAGCCAAAGGAGCATCAGGGGGTTTATATATCATGCAAAAATTTTGTAAGTTACTTTAAAAATTTATCATTAACAGGATAATTTCCTTCTCTGTAAATGTAAACTGAATATACACAAATTCATGGACCCTAATGGGATGTATCCAAGTGTGCTGAGAGAGCTGGCTGATGTTCTTGCTATACCACTTTCCATCATTTTCGAAAGATCATGGCAAACAGGAGAGGTGCCTGAGGACTGGAGGAAAGCCAGTGTCTCTCCAGTCTTCACAAAAAGGCAAGGAGGATGATCCAGGAAACTACAGACCAGTCAGCCTCACCTCCATCCCTGGAAAATGATGAAGCAGCTCATTCTGGAGGTCACCTCTAAGCACATGGAAGAAAAGAAGGTTATCAGGAGTAGCCAGCATGGATTCACCAAGAGGAAATCATGCTTGATTAATAAGATAGCCCTTTATGATGTTGTGACTGAATGGGTAGATGCAGGGAGAGCAGTGGATGTAGTCTACCTTGACCTTAGCAAGGCTTTTGACACTGTTTCCCATAACATCCTCGTGAGCAAGCTCAGGAAGTGGGGGGTGGAAGAGAGGACAATGAGATGGATTAAGAACTGGCTAAACAATACAGCCCAGAGGGTGGTGATCAATGATGCGGAGTCCAGTTGGAGACCTGTAACTAATGGAGTCCTGTTCAGCGTCTTCATCAACGAGCTGGATGAGGGGACAGAGCGTATCCTCAGAGAGTTTGCTGACGATAAGAAGCTGGGAGGATTGGCTGATTCACCAGAAGGCTGTGAGGCCATTCAGCAAGATTTGGACAGACTGGAGAGCTGGGCAAAGGGGAACCTAATAAGGTTCAATAAGAATAAGTGTAGAGTCCTGCACCTGTGGAGGAATAACACCATGCACCAGTACAGATTAGGAGCTGACCTACTAGAAGGCAGCTCTATGGAGAGGGACCTTGGGGTCCTGGTGGACAAGAAGTTATCCATGAGGCAGCAATGTGCCCTTGTGGCCAAGAAGGCCAATGGTAACCTGGGGTGCATTAAGAAGAGTGTGTCCAGCAGGTCGAGGGAGGTTCTCCTCCCCCTCTACTCTGCCCTCGTAAGACCACATCTGGAGTATTGTGTCCAGTTCTGGGCTCCCCAGTTCAAGAGGGACAGGGATATGCTGGAAAAAGTCCAATGGAGAGCTACAAGGATGATTAAGGGACTGGAACATCTGAGATATGAGGAAAGGTTGAGAGACCTGGGGCTGTTTAGTCTAAAGAAGAGAAGACTGAGAGGGGACCTTATTAATTTCTATAAATATCTGAAGGGTGGACGTCAAGAATGGGCCAATCTCTTTTCAGTGGTGCCCTGTAATAAGAAGAGGGGTAATGGATTCAAACTAGAACACAGGAAGCAGGAAGTTCCACCTCAACATGAGGAAAAATGTATTAATGGAAGGGTTACAGAGCGTTGGCACAGGCTGCCCAGAGAGGTTGTGGAGTCTCCTTCTCTGGAGACTTTCAGGACCTGCCTGGTTATGTTCCTGTGTGACCTGTCGTAGATTCTGTGGTGGTTCTGCTCTGGCAGGTAGGTTGGACTTGATGACCCCCAGAGGTCTCTTCCAACCCCTAACATTCTGTGATTCTGTGAAACCTTCTACATGGTCATAGACTATTAGTTTTGAGCGGGCAGAAATATAGTGGTAAGGTATATTTAAAAGATGCAATGAGTTGCAAGTTTCACAGTGAACGTGCCCACAAATTATTCAAATGTCTTTGAAGATAATTAGCTTTATAATATCGAGGTTTTTGTAACAGCATAACATAGTTAGAAACTGTAATTTAAATTACAAATATGAAACAGCTAAATGGTGTAAGAACGTGTGAATTTGTTTTATTATTCTTATTCTACAAATCCCAGTTTATTGTCTTTCCCTGCACTTGCCCCTAGCCCTAAATTCTGAGGCAGATATTGTCTTCTTACTGCATGTTTTTTAAGTGTTTAACATAACAGGACCTTGGGATAAGATCATCAGTCCCTAGGAACCCCAGCAGTATAAACAATTAATATTTTAACTAAATAGGGAGAAGAGAGGCAAATGACAGAAGGCTTTATTTTGTTATATTTTATTCTCTTTGAGCAAGGAGTATTTATGTATTAATTACTGTAAGTCCATCACATATAAGTATACAAAACATATACTAAAGTATGACAAATGAACGGCCCTTTCACTGAAGTGCTCATGTCTCTAAGCTGAGTGTATATCCAAGAAAGAGAAAGAAAACAGGATAAAAATGAAACTTTTGGATTAACATGGTAATCAGAACACATCCCATGCTTATTTTTCGTCTCTGTGTATTTCTATTAAATGGAGATGAGCAAGTCCAACCAGGGATTAAATGAAACCCAGCAAAGCATCTAACAATTCCTTTTAAACTGCATAGTGTTCTAAAAACTTGAGATTTCCTTATCAGAAAGCATTAGGAGTTACTCCGAATCTGAGAATGTCAGATAATATCCTGGTTACTGTATTTTTCATTGAAATATCTCAGATGACATTAAAACTAAAAATGTTAGTTTGCTCTCTCAAATCTTCTCTGAAGCCAGAAACTTTAGGTTGTTATTTAAGCACCTTAAAGTACGGTCAGGTAAGCAAAATTTCATCAAAATGTCCTGTGTCTTCAAATCCAGTTGCAAATGCTGACTGACAGTGAAGAAATAGTGTTTTGGCTAGAGATGAGAAAGTTACAATTAAAAGAGTATTCCTTGTTCATACTTGTCAATATTGTCATTAAAAAAACAGGCAGCATCATTTTCTTTTACTTACTGTCCACACTGAGATTTGTGAGTAGTAAGAAAACTGCAGCAATCCCACAAAATCCTATAAATTCCCTATTTTTTACACCACCTCTTCATTCACTTCAAAATTCCTGTCCAGAATACATCTGCTATCTTGTTCAGACAGAAAAAATGTTCTCTCATGAGCTAATGACCAGCTTAACAACACAAAAGTTGACTACTGAGGCATCAGAGAAAACAATCAGAAAGCAGATCAGAAATTCTCCCAGATAGATGGCCAGGTAGAGATTAAAAATTTCAACATCATGTGAAGAAATTAAGATCAGCTTGTAAGTGACTGTAAGTCCCCCTAAACAGCAAGGGAGAGTAATTCACACTAAACACAGATGTATTTTTTCTAACTTCTGCATCACCCCTTTGGTGAGCTCTTGCAGGACCTTGTTAGGGGAGGCAGAAAAAAGGGAAGAGAAAACTTGGTAAGCTTTTAATGCAATTTCTTTGGCTTACAGCATACACCATATGAGGAAGAAAGCAAAAGACCTCCTGCTTGCCAGCATACCTTTGCAGAGGAGGCTGAAAGAGACAATAAGGTTGGAATTCCACTTGTGGTCAGCTTTCCCATACCATCAGAGAGGAGCCTGGGTGAACCCATTGAAACCACGATGGCTGGTGATACCAGGTATGCAAAAATGACAGTCACAAAAGCTGTAATTTTTTTACTGGACTATATTGTGGAAAGAATTCCTATTTGTTTCTTATGGTAATGGAGGTGCAGTTATATACAGCTGTAATGTCTGAATAGTTTTTTTCCACTCTTTTTTTCTTTTGGACTAACAAGTGGATATGCAGTAGAGAGAACCAATGACTGTCAGGCAAGTATTTAACACTGTAAACAAATATGGTAATAATTAATCTCTATTTGCAGCTGTAATCAAGAAAGATTCAATAAACTGAGGATGCAAAAGTGGTTATTGTGCTTTTCCTGCATGTCTTTTTCTGTAGCAACTCTGCCAAATCATTAAGGAAGGCAGGCAGTGGGCTTATAAGTCAAGGCTCTCCAGAAATCTGAAAACTTAAAACAGTTCCAGAAGAAGAAAACACAAGATAAACTTTCAAGGAATGAAAAATTGATGTGAAATGTCTTACCACCATATTAATCTGATTTAATTCTGTTATTCTATATCCTCCATAAGAACAATTGGCTTATAGCTCAGTATGATGTTACTGGTGCAGAACATAGGCAGATTACCTTTGGTAGCAGACTGCTTTCTCCCCATCCCCCATTACTCTCTGTGGGAAAACTGACAATAGGTAACATGCCAATGGGAAGATCTTGCAGGGTGTTGAGGGGTGAATAATGAAAAATTCCTGCAAGAGGAATCTTCTAATAATGAAATCCATAGAGCGGAAATCCTCTTTGGTGATGAGAAGAAACTTCAAAGATACCTCCTTCTAAAGAGTGTGAATCATTTCACAGAATCCAATTCATAGATCCAGATAACGCTTGTTATTAGTAGTGAAGACCATAAAAAAAAATTATATACACCTGATGTTGCCTGTTCTTCTGAAGGTACTACTTTTAATTTTCATATCTATCTTTCTGTGGGAATTAATCACTATACTTTTTTTAGATCCATCTGTGGCTCTACACAAATTAGTCAGGAAATGTGGCTTCATGTCATTAGGCACCTATCCAGGCTGCATTGTCTGCAGTGCCTGAGCCAAGCACACTAATAAGCTCTTGGTAATGATTTTATACTAAAACCAGACTTTTCTACAGAGCAAGATTAAAATACTCCCATCAGATGTGAGCTGATTTCATAGCAGAATTCTGGAAAAAAACCCAACACAATTCTGTTTCAAGATTTGCCATACAGACAGAGGAAATATAGTGCTGCTTAAAGGGAAAAATCCACCATAGTAGCAAACATTTGATATGTGTTGCTGAATTGTATCTTTTAAGCAGATTTATTTATAAAGTTAATGCAAATTCAATAAAAGTATGAAACTCTATATATTCTGTTTCAAAAAGGCAAAAACGGGAAACTAGCACAAAAAAAATATTAAAATTATTTCAAAAGAACTTGACTGGAATCTTAAATCAGTCTGTGCTGCATTTTGACAGATCATAGGCTAGCTTACAGTTTGTCTAAAATAAGTTTGAATCCAATCTGATGCCAAATGTGAAGTTACAACTACATTTTTAAACAAGCTGGAACACAAATTGTTTAGATCTGGACAAATTTTTCCTTCTCTCAGTGATCTTTAAAAGCTTTTTTTAAGTTATATGCATGTAGATAGGTGCACAGTATATTTTGTCAAAGAAATGAAATCTCCTTCCTGATTTTTAAATACTTAAAATTATTGACTTTAAACAATCATTATGATCTATGTTTCATATGCAGTATGTATATAAGGAAGATCTGTCCTGTTCCAGAAACATCACTGATTCTCATGGGGGTTATTTTTGAGTAGGGAAAACATTTCTATGTACAAAAGTCCTCTTCTGTCTTCCTCAAACCATCATCCTATGCAGTTTATTTTATCTGTCTGTTGAACCAGGTATTGCAAAGTGCCTAATAGTGGACAACATCTGTGTGAACAGAGGAGGTTTCTCCTCCCATAATCTAATGTCGAGAGCCAGGAATAACACATCAAAAAGAGGGCAATAATGGAGACTAAAGAGCTTTTAAATCTAGTTGTCAAAGGCCCCATGTGAAGACCCAGTGGCTGGCAGCTGAAAGCTTCTAGGTTCAACTTGGAAATAAGATAGAATCTTTTAGCACAAACACAACAGGTCACATCCCTGCTAACCACCAGCTGGAGTCTTCTGTGCAAGATGTTCTGCCCTTATGGAAGATAGACTCTAATTCGATTGTAGGTTTTTGGGTTTTATGCAGAAATAACTGGGTGACACTGTATGGCCTGAGTTATGCAGGAGGTCAGATGTGCTGTTCAGAACAGACCCTTCTGGAAAGGAAATATATAAAAATAGTAATAGAAATCTGTAACCCAGTGAGTGTATCAAGCATTTATTTAGAACTTGGGTTCAGCACCTCGAATGTAATGTACTTTTCCCAGTCAAATTCCTAAAGGCAATTATAACAGGCCAGCTTCTCATGACTACTTATATTTATAGTTTGTCTGCTTGGTTGTCACCGGTCACATTTTTAGGCTTTGCATTGCATTTTAAATTGCCTGCGTCATTTCATGTTCATGTTTACCACTCTTTTCCTTCTTTTATGAGATTTTTCCATGAACCTGAAATTAAAAACATCCTTTCCTCCTCTCCACTGAAAAGCCACAACCACAAGTCATCCATCACAGCTTCAGTTTGTCGCTTAAAGTTTTCTCTGATCCCTCACAGAAGAAGCATTTCCAAGCACGAAGTTCATGCTCCATTTCTCACTATTTCTCAGGATAACTGAAGAGAGTTCTCTTTTCTTCCAAATATTTAATTTCTTTTTTTTTTTTTCTTCAAGTTCTGCATAGAAAATTAATTAAATGAAAAATTGCTCTTTTCACTCCCTGGCACCTCAAGCACTTGCAAGCTTCTTTTCACTTTTTGAGCTGTTTTAAAGCTGGGATGGAGAGAGCTAGGCTATGCTGTGGCTATCACCTCTCTCCCTCAAGCATAGATTCAAGCTTCAAAAACTCATTGCTTATTTCCCTTTGTTACCAGAAAATAAAGAAACAATTCATGCAGAGACTGGAAGAAAAGAGTATGAAAGCATGGCTAGAAACACTGCATAGCAGCCTTTTCTTTAAAGAGGGGCTTTTAACTTGACATTCAGCTCTATGTTGTACTACAGGCTCCATGTGTTGATTACAGGTATACAGCTAATATCATCCTGCATTTTTACTCCAAATTGTGAACAATCTCAGACCTGAGAATTGTCTTCTGAAGCACTACTCTTCCCAGAGGTAATAAGTCCTTTTCCCACAGCTTTCCACAGATGGGAGTCGTCTAGCAGTGCTGGACAGCTGTAGGGTCTCGTACTGGGGACCTCAGTGAGGCATGTGTCTCCAGCTCCCTTGCACTTTGGCAGTGTGGTGGGCCTCACATCCAGGTTGATCAGTACATGAGTAAGGTTTGCACTTGACTGTTGGTTTCTACATCTTCACATTTAGTTATTGATTTAAGAGAGAACACAATACAGAGGGAAGAATAAAGTGATGTGTGGGAGATGGCAGTAGGGATTTTTCCCAAATGTGTGGGAGGATCCCATTTCTAACAGATGGCGCTGCCAAGAAACAGCATACTTTTCTTTCAGAAAATATGGCTTGTTGGCAACAATCTTTTACCCAAAGTATTTCCCCAATCCAAATGCTAACACTACTGTAAAACAGGAAAGTCTCTTTCAATATACTTATTATTTCAAATGGAAGAAGAAAGCAAAGAGACCCAACAGGTGATGGTGAAAGGATTAATCTAACAACAACAGAGGTTACTACAAAACCATGTTACAGAAGACCTTGAAGGAACGGAAGGAAAGAGAGCAGGCTCCTTCCCAAGCAGAAGGTCCATTGCCTATCACTGTCAGCTGCAATGGTGGGAAATCTTAAACTGGGTGTGTCCAAAATCTAAGAGTGACCCTTTAGAAAGGAGGCAATATAATATAGTGCATTTAATTTCACAGACCCATATGCGGTTGTGTCATGCCTACTCTGTTTTTTTTGTCATTTATATTCTCTCTATTTTCACTTGATAGGCAGAAAAAGCATTTCCTTACCTTAGGGAAAGATCCAACAGGACGGTGACTCACACTTTTATTCTTCTGGTTGCTATGCAGAGCATTAATAAACAAGGAATGTAAATATCTGTATATGGCTGTGGGGGAAGTCCTCTGCTGTGACTACTGGACAGAGCTGCTGAAAGAGAAACCTATGCAGGGCCCTGTACAGGCCCTGACTTTAGGCTCAAGAAGGAAACAGATGCTCAGTGAAGCCTGCTGCCATTGGAATGAAAGGACAAAGCAGGTTTCCTCCTGGTTGAACAACTGTCAGTGGTCACTCCTAGAAAAGGAAAGTCAGAAATCAGAGCAGCATGACCTTTGTGCTTAACTGCAAAATCTAATTCAGAAGCCCCTGATGCTGCCAAAACTCTAAGGACAAAGAATTTGACTTAAAGACTCTTTCTTTGTACCTGAATAACTCCAAAGTGATGTAGAAGGTAATTCTGTTGGAGAAATACAAAAGCAGGTTGGCATGACCATATCTGATATAATTACTAGTAGCAGAGATGAACTTGAGTTACAATCTAGAAATCCCCAGTCAAACCTCCTGAAAATTTAGCTTGTGTTTGGGATTGAAGGTTTGGGTTGGAATTCTCCCTCATGGGCAGACAGAATGTACCAATTCTGAGTCCAAATCCATGTTTTTCTTTGTTTTGGTTGTTATGATAGTCATGGCTACTGCTGCAAAACTAGACCATAAAAAAAAGGCAAGCAGCCCAATCCAAATGATTCCCATTTGAGCTAAACTCCTTGGGCTCAGTAATAGACAGAGAGGTACCTATTTTAAACATGTATTTTCTACTTATTTCTGCCCTTGACTAGTTTTGGATGGTTTTGCTAGTTGACAGATGAAATTTCCTTCCTAGGGAAAAAGGCTGATATTTTCAAAACTATTTTGGTCTCCCAAATTGGTGTTTTCGGAGACCAATATGCTTAGAAAAAAGTAAGTTCAGAAATGTCAAAATATTTTTTTTTAAGTCAAACTAGGTATTCCACATTTCCCAACCTGTCTTAACCTTCCTTCCACATGAGCTGGTGTGTGCTCTTAGGCTGGAGTCCTGTTGCTTTCCTAGGGAGTTGCAAGTGTATTATGTTTACCTTTACACCCATGCTCCTCAGTCAATATCTCATCAGATTTTGAGCTGACAGAAAGCTGCTCACAAACTATAACCAGTATGGTATACTTACACTTGTGCAACCCAATGTCTTGACAAATATGCTAAGGACTGGCCAAGATTAATACCTTGGTCCAGAAATGATAGGTCTTCACAATGTAAAGACAGTATTAGGTCAAAAAAACAACCTAACCATAATATCATGGCACAGAACCCACAAATGCTTCACTCCACTTCTCAGTCAGACAGTGTAAAAATTCCCTGTCTTTCATCTGTTACTGCAAAGCTTCTATCGTGCACAAGTCAAAATCATGATCAAAAAGTTAGCAGCTGATCAACCTTACCATAGACCTACTAACACAAGTTGTTACATCCCTTGCAGAACTAAAGAGTGGAAATGGAATGGCCTCTCAGGATCTGCAGAAATGAGAGATGGTATTACCTGGAGGAAAAAGAAGGAAAAATATTCAGATCCTACCTCCAGAAGAACTATTAGTATTTTCTACAGTTTTCACACTTGTTTTTTAGACTCATCTGTGCTTTGAGGTACACTAATTCTTATTGTATCTTGAGAAAAGCATGAAAAATATTATTTTCTTGCTGGTTTCCCCACCTTTCAAATGATACAGTGAAAGTATAGTATTCTCATAGGCCATTTTAATGAGAAAGATGTGTAGCTATGTTCTCTTACAGACTTTATTGAATTGTGCTTAGAACTCATTCATTTTGTTGACTCAAATTATGGAAGCAATCTTTGTTGTAGGATTGTTTATATGTCCCAGAGCATTCATAACTCACTGAGTTCAACCATCTACAAGAGTTTAATTACAGACTATCTGTTTCATGTGAAAAAATGTTCGCCAACAGTCTTTTGGCAGAGTTAAGGAATGAACTTTGTAGAGGAAAACCATGTTGCTCACGAGGAGCAGCAGCAGAACTGGGGAAAAGAACTTCCCCAGATTTTTCTGAAGATTCAAGTTTCTGGATCCTGGCATGATTTGGTCTCTTGCATAAATCTTCCTGGAATTACAATAAATTTTGCATTGACATTTTTTTCTCCACTTCTACAGCTGTAAATGTATGTACATTTAAGAACCGTTTGTGATAATTAAACTCACAAGACACAATTACATAAAGTGTGAGCTCAAAATTTACCTAGAAAGGGAGAGAGCATCTCATTTTTGAAAATAGTATTTCTTTGTGATTTTTGAAAATATAAAATTATCACATTTTACTGGCTCAAAACATAAAAATGTCCCGCATTATTTAATCTGACTGATTACTTAAACTGACTATTCTGAATATTTTAACTGATTAGAGGATAGAGGTTTCTTTACCTCCATATTTCTAAACTTTTTTTTTTTCATCGTAGCTTTCTATGAAAAATGTTGTCTTGCTGTGAAATATTAAATTTATCTGATGGACTGCTTTTAAAGGTAAATCTTAAGATTTGGATTAAAAAAATCCGATTATCTATCTATTTATTTATTTATTTAAATTTTGAAGTACCATTATCTTGAATCCCACGGTTTACGTGAATATATTATCACCTCTCTCTGTTCCTTTGATTTGAGATTCATGGCTGCAGCTGCTGTGTAAAATAAAGTGTCCATTGAATGTCCACCTCTGAATCAAAATTTCTGCCATTCTTAACTGCTGAAGTTCAAGATCCTGCATCAGGCCAGCACACCTTATTACAGCCTCAGCCTCCCCAACCTGAGATTCTGCTGCCTCACTTCAGCAAAGGAACCCATGTAATCCTTTGTTGGCAAACATTAGATACACCAAAATATGTGAGGACTTATTTGGAGTGATGTTGTCTCACTTATGTCCACAAGACAGAATACAAAATTGAAAAAGGCAGAACTTTAGAGAAAAAAACAAGTTATTTCAGTGTTTAGTCTCTGAGGACTAGCTGAACAGGTTTGCCATACTGCAAGTGGAAGTTTTACTGGAAAGGTGAGGAGAAGGGTTTTCCAAAGGTACAAAGGGAAGCCCAGTGAATTTGAACATAGGAGAAGGCTGTTTCCACCATCTCTCTCCAGTTCAGCCTATGCCAACTTGGAATCCATGCAGCCTTCCCATTTGTATTTCAGGCTCTGGGATCCTGCTCCTCACTGATGACACAGTGCTGTGCCTGCGAGCAGTGCTGGCAGGACGGGGAAATGCCCAGGAGGCTCAGAGATGGTGGGAGCCCTGGAGGGAAGGTCCTGCTTCATTGCTCTGGGTGTGCCCCGGGGGGAAAGGGCAGCTCTGGGGCCCCTCCAACCCTCCTCTGAGAGGAGGTGCCCACTGTGTGCTGAGCTGGACCAAAACCCACGGGCAGCCATCAGCTGTGGGCAGCATGTGTCATGGCAGCACCTGGGTCGAGGGAGCCAGCATCCTGTCCACACGCGCTTGGCAGAAATGAAGGAAAGTTCTGCTTCAAAAGCAGAGTTACGCAGTTTCACCCTTGAGTCCTCAGCTGAAAGAGTGGAAATGATCTTTTCAGGCTTTCAGTGGCCAACCATCCAGAAGGCCAAGGGTCAGTTATGAGAGAAGACAAGGGGGAGTTATTCCCCTCTGATGGCTTCCATTGTGGGTTCAGTCCACTCCCCTCCAGGGCTTGGCTGTGCTCTGAGGTACCTTGAGGTACACAAGTCCTTGCAGTATGAGCTCATTTGTTGCAATTTCCATTTCTGGGAAAAAAAGGTCATAAGAAGAAATCAGTAAATGTGCAGTATTCATAAAGCACGGTCTCTAACAAAACAGACACATTGCAGTGTTATCATATCCAGGAAAACAGCAGCAGACAGCATAACTTTAAAATACCACCCAGCAACTCTTGTTTGGAAAGGACAACTCATAGCATCAAAGCCTAAATATATTTGCCAAACCATGCTTTAACTTACTGCCAAGACACCAATGGTCCACTAGGCAACATGGTGACTGCTACAGTAAACTGGACATGGGTTTACTTCACAGACGTCAAGATTATGGAAAGAACCCTACACCTATTGGAACTTGGTGAAAACGGTAGGATTTTTTCCATATGAAATTGTCCTGAGGCTAGTTGGTTAATAAATAAGCCTCGTAGAAAGAATGCAAGAGAATCAGTATAACTGCTAACTGTTAAGTCTAAGGAAAAATATTTCTGAAAATTTCAAATGTTTAGACGAATAGTTTCAAACCAAAAATAAATGGGAAATAAATGTCTAATAGAAAGTGGATTTAGGAAGTGCAAAATTACGCCACCAGGTATATAGCCATACACAAAAAGGTTTTGTTTTTTTGATGGCTATTATTGACTTCAATGTGGAAGCAAAATATACTATGTAGAGAACTCATGAAATTTGTGTCCCCGTTATTTATATAGTATGTGCATGGACACTTGCAGGATGTAGGATTCAGATTTATGAGGAGCAGGAAGGAGAGGATGGTAGCTGTTACTCCTATTCCTACCCAGAAATGACAAGGTTTGCAGATTTAATGGTGCTAACCAACCAAAGAATAATGGTTTGTTTCTAATATTTCTATATTTGTACTTGTGGGGAATCGGTCCGTGACAGTACTCAAAAAGAGATGAATATGTTTAAAATCTTTTTCAGCACAGAAACATAGACTTGAAGGAGACTTACGTCAACCACACTACAATTGTCGGAGCCTGGTGACTCTTACAGAACCCTAATTACAGTTGCATGTATTCAATAATGCAAAAAAGTAAACATTTAAGGAGTAACAGTTGAAATGTATGAAATAATAAGGTACTGGGCTCATTACAAGGACACCTACAACCTGTTTCTAGCTCAGCCATGACTTTCCATATTATTGATGGTGGGCCTTTGCCACTCTGTGACTGTTTTACTTCTGTTTTAATTGTCTTGTCAGACTGCAAGCATTTGAGAACTGTCACATCACTGCCTCAGCAGGATGCAGATGAGGGCTGGTGTGGTTCGTGAGTGGCTCTTCCATTCTTACAGTGCTCATATTCACAATTTCAACAGCTTACACTTGCCTTCAGTGAAGTAATCTGATGGAATAGAAAGAACTTTGCTCAACTCTTCTCTGGAAGGGAAAATAACAATGAATCTATTTTAATACACTGGTTGAAACCCAATTCAGAGGTCTTAAGATAGAATATTTGACTGATGCATTTATACACCACTGGATGCGAATTATTAAAAAATGAATCTTGTCTTATTGGAACTCTTTTTCTGATGAGGTAAGTTTGTGGTATCTGAGCTATGATGTGGTTTTGGCCAGCCTTGTCTTTAATTTGGAGCTATTCCACCTGCATCATTTTACTTATGTGACTGCAGCAACTGACAGAGGGCCTTAAATAGAAGGATGAATTCCAACAGCATGGAATGATAGGTGCCCTTAGTGCAGCACGCACAATTACTTGATAATATATGGCACAGTATTAAACGACTTCCTGGAAACCTTAGCAAGGCAGAAGTCTAAAAGAAATTATGTGGCTTGAAGTTCATAAACAACACAGGCTGAATAAGCTGCTTCTAACTGCATCAGAAACTTTTGCTCATAGATTTAGCCTTTACTTCTCAAACTGAAAGTGCTAAGGAGTGGCATGACTAAAAAGGCAATGCAGCAATAAAAATTCCAGTTTGACTCTAGGGATAGCTTCAGAGACATTGTGGTCAGAATTTTCTCCATTATTTGCAAGTTGCCACAGGAGAATATTTTTTATTTTTATTTTATTTTTTTCTTTATTCTGGTTTGGCTTTGGGAAATCTGTTAAGATTTTTAATTGCATTCAAAAATATTCTTGTGTTTTGAAACCTAGTCTGCAGGAAGTTTAACCAGCCCTTCCTTACAGTCTCCAAATGTGGCTGAGACTTGTGTATTAACAAGGTGTTTTGCTTGCCTCTGCTCAATAAAAATACAAGGACTAATGCCAGTTTGGGGAATGAATAGAGCAGAAGGGAAGGGGGGGACACAAGCTATGATTTGCTTTGGTCTTCATACTCTGGAAGTACTTACCAACTTCCATTGCCTCATCACATCTCTTCCATTAGAAGGCCTTTATAAATTACAGGAATAAGTGGCCCTTAGCAAATAACTTCACAACAGAGAGTAACCAAAGTGAAGCAGAATAGGAAACTTCTTTCTGCTACTGCAGATAGTTTTGAGATGCTAACATTTTTTCCCCTCAGATCAGGATGAAAGGCAAAAAAATCTCAATAATTTCCACAAATTGAACATCTGAAAAATGTGTGAGCTGAGTGCAGATGAAACATTTCATTTCAGTTATTTTGTAATATCTTTTTACAATGCTGATCTGTCTTTAATCATTTTATGTTTAAATTTGCTAAGATTTCAAAGACTTTTGTAAATAGGTTCAGCTTGAAGGAAACAAAAGCTTTCTAATTCAGGAAGCTGAAACATGACTATTTTTAATGTTTCTTATAAAAAATAATAATTAAGGAGTAATGGGAAATGGAGCCTTTTTGTATCCATTAGTCTGAGTTATAACTCAGATCAGTAACAAACACTATATGTTTCAATGTGATGGCTCTTTTGTGAGTAGCTCTTTTTTCCTATCTGGTTGACTGCAGCAGTATTTGGATCAGACCTAGTAAGATGATTCTCTTAACTGTGCCAAAACCAGAAGGCAGCTTTGCTCCTATGCTGATAAGTCAATGGAGCAGCAAGGAGAAGTATTTCTTTTTGTTAGCCAAGAACAAGATATTTGACAGTGGAGCTGATCACAAATGGAGTGTATTCTTTGGAAATAAAAATTTTCCTTTACAGATAATTCCATGATTAAGACAAAACCACTGCTTTGTTCCTCCACCTGTCACTGTGAGTCAGCAATGGTTTCCTCTTACTTTCCCTCCAAGTGGGATGCCAATGCCTTGCATGGACTGCAGAGACACAGGTGTTATGCCCGCATTTGTGAATTGTTTAGGTTTAGAAATCTTGGCAGCCTGTTCAAGCTCTGGCAAGCTTTTTGCTAAATGGGATATAGAATGGAAGAGGCTATCCAATTTTCGTTCTGCTCAAGGGTTCTTTTACTCTAAAAGTCAGGATGTTTTAAATCTCATCAGAACCATCTGTTGCTTGTTTACAACTGTGTCTAAAAAATTCCAACTTTTGTTCATTAGAAGAAGTACTGAAAAGTTTTAGAGTTTTAATTCTATGGAATTCTCAAAGTCAGAGATGTGATATACATGTTTGGGCCACATTTTCACGTACATTTGTGTTGTACATCCAATTCCAATAACACAAGCATATCCAATAAGTAGTTTTGTACCTGTGAGTTATGCTGCTGCATAGACACATCTCTCATTTACTATATACATTTTAGCTTATTTCACAGCTGCATTTTGCATTCAGTTCTTTCTACTGAGGTACCTATTGGATGATTTTTGCCAAATGTTCTTCTAGAGTCTATGTGAGTATGAACGACATGAAGTAAAAGGTGCCACCTGTACAAGTGTCGTGCCAGGCAAGGCAGTGTGCTTCCCACCTAATCACAGTGGGAAAGAATCTGTGTGACTCAGAGGCAGGGAAAGGAAACTAAGTGTCAGACCTCTGGACCAAGCGCTCAGCTTGCCAGGGAGGAGGGCTATCAGAGCCAGTGCCTTATTCAGTGGATTGCAAATCTGGGATTTCTGCCTCTACAGCATCTATCTCCCTCACAGAAACAAAATTATTCATGTAGCTGTCATTGGTTTGGTGATAGCAACTGATCCAGACACTTGAGGCGTAGTGTCACTAACATACCCAGTAAGCATGTCAGTAAACAAGTCAACCCCAAAATGCTGAGGAGTATGCATGTGTCCAGTATGTGCGTGCACAAACTTTAAACTGACTCCTCTCATGCCATACTGATGAGCAACATATTCTGGCCGTTCCTTTCCCATGCAGGCTTAGCATGGCTGATCTGTGTACTCAGCACTGAAACCTACACTTTTCCCAGGACCCATCAGGTCAGATTGCCCATAACCTATTGCTCCTTTGATGGCTCTCACTCTGCTTTCAATTGATGTGGCAGTGCGTGAATACATATGACCGAAAGCTTGATATAAAATTCATTTGTCTAAACACCGGCTATTTATGTTTGATGGCCTGAACAATTATTAATCCTGATTGGAAATATAAGTCATTGTGTCTACAGTGTCCTGTCACAGCAGCCCTGTTAGCTCCCCTGAGGCCAAATTCTCTGACAATGCACACAGTGTCCGGTTCTTTCTGCACACAGTACCATGCCCTAGCTGAAAGCCCAGGCAGGAAACTTCTTTTTCTCTATGCTCACCAGTGTGGATGATCCCCAGGAATTTTCCTGGTCTGCCCATGTACATCCCATAAGACAGGCCACAAACCCTGCACCACTGTGTCCAATAATTTTCATGCTCTAACATACTGTTTGAAGCTGTCGTGACACATGCACCCCTCATCCTCAGTGAAGACAACTGCATCCTTCCCGCAAGGGCATGAGCTCCCACATTGACCCTGCATGTGCAGAGAGCCCTGAAGGAACTGGAGCCTCCCTTAACCTACAAAGAGAGTGGAAAGCTCCAGAACAGCAGCAGGCATCCTCTTTGTGTTAAAAAAGCAACATATCTCCTTGCTTCCCTCTAGTCTCTGAATTCTCACCCTTGAAGATTGCACCACCACTTACAATGAAATGCCAAGTTCCAGGTTGTCAGATGACTTCCATGTGCCTAGCAGACAGTCACATATGAAACCCAGTACAGTAGCCACCAATCACCCTAAGTCTTATTGGCCTGCACCTGGTACACACATTCACTTAATGCCATCTTTTCCGTAGTAATTTTACACAGCCACCACATGCCAGCCTGTGCACTGCTCAGTGAAACATAGAGGCTGGCCTGGGTGTTGGCATCTGTTGCTGCAGCAGGGCTAGTCCCTATCAGGTACAAAAGATCCCCAGTGCTGCATGGCCCCATGGCTCCTCTCCCTGCAGCACCAAGCTGCAGTGCTAGGATGTGGTAAGGGAATCCCCATGGCTAATAACCCCACACAAACCCACATGTGTCTCACTGTGAAGCCAGGGAATGGCTAACAAATCCAGGGGAAGCAGTTCAGACACACATAGCTCAGCTGTTGTGGAATAGTATGTTTTGGTTTCTGTCCTCAAATATCCTAGGTCTGTTGAGCGTTTCCTTAGTCTGATGTGATGGAAGGTTTCTAGACAGCCATGGACCTGCAAATGCTGGTCTTCTGGAGCTGGCACTAGGGATTTGGTCTTTGCACACAAATGGTGTGACTGAGGGAAGCAAAGGTACTTCACCCATCATAACATACTTTACTGATTCTTACAAGAGCTATGTGTCTGCTCTTGACTCATGTTTTGTCTCCCAACACAGTGCCCTGGCGAGGATCTTGACTCCCACATTCTCAGACATGCATGCACACTGCAGGGCTGTCTCCTCCCAGCTTTCCAGCAAGCTGAACCTTGCCACACCACACTCCTAATCTCCAGGATTTCTGGACCAAGTCCCTAGCTCCTTCCAGGGAGAGAGCATGGTGAGTGGCAAGGCATCAATGATGTGGTCAAGTAAGGCAGGGCTGTTACTAGAAATCCCTTGCTTGGTGACATGAGAGAGGGAAGGATAGAAGAGAAATGTGGAACAGATACTGTCTGAAGGCACAGCAGGCAGAATATGGCATAGACACCCCTGAAAAACTGCAGAGACGATTTATGGATCTGCAAGGCAGATGAAACAGGATGTTCCTCCATTCGCTATTGCCCTTATTGGGATAATTATCAGGAACATTCTACCATGGGATTGCAGCAATGAGTAACAGAAATATTGATTTTAAATGTTCAATCTTGTAGAAGAATCTTCAGCTTGAGTACATCACTGTAACTTTATTTTTACTTTACTGGGGTATTCTATTTTCCAGCAGATGACAACATTGTCCTGAATAAAAAAAAAAATCTAGGATTGTTTTGGTTTGGTTTGGTTTTTTGTTTGTTTTTTAATGCTGAATAAATTAGAAACCCACTGTAAGACTATAAATTGTATTTTAGTGCTGGGAGCTAAAACTCCTGAATCTTAATCTAAAAGAGACTATAATAACCATTTAGTCAGACCTCCTGCCTGAAAATAGGTACAGACTGAATGAAGAAGCATTGTACCTCTGGGTATGTATTTCTGTATTTCCTATTTCAGTGACACAGAATTAAGAACATGGGAGGCCAGTTGTGCAGCAAAAGCCAAATGTGCCATCAACTTGCATTTCATAAATGGAAATTCACTCATTGCAATGCTGCATTTCCTTTGCTTAGAGTGAATCCATTCAAGGAAATAATTTGCTATAAAGAACAGAGTTCTGGATAACCCAGAAAGCACTTCAGTTAAAGAGTATGTTCAGTTTCCTAAAAGTCTGAATAAAAATGCTATGGAGTTTTTGTTGTTTTTTCCGTACATGTCATGCACTCTTTTGCTAATTTTACTTACATTTTCTCCAAACAAAATTAAAATCATTAAGTAAATTCTGAAAAAGTAACAATGACAAAATTAGAAACACCATAAGTATTTTTTTGAGTCTTCCAGTCATTCTTTCAGGTGAACGTGAAACATGAGCTAAAATACTCTATACAGAAGCCCACACTGTGTAAATTATTATTATCAGCTAAAACTGCACACTAAGTAAAATCAGACAATTTTAAGCTGAGTTTATAATGAAGTGGAAGGTGGCTTTGATTTTGGAAGTTTTGTGGTTTTTTCCGTGTTTTTTTAGGTTTTGGATTTCTTTCATTTGTTTTGGTTTGGGTTGTTTGTTTTGGTTTTGGTTTTGTGTTTGTTTGTTGGTGTTTTTTTTCTCATTTATGAAATGGAATGTTCTGCTTGGTGAACTGGTTTAATGATGGAGTAGCTCCCGAAAGTCATTTGTCAATGAAAGGAGTAATGAGAACGTAATAGCTAATCCCTGAAAAGTTCAGCCGGATTAAAAGCAATTCGAATTTTTTTTTGGAACCAAGAATAAAGGTATTTGCAGATGGTCTTCATTAGAAATCTTGGTGGCAAGAACTATTTCACAGCTCTAACAATGTGTCTAGCAGAGATCCCTTAGGCCTTAATATTTTCGAGATTGGAGAAGAACATACTCTTTGTAGATATCTGCTATTGTTAAAGAAATATCATACAGACACATAGATATGATATACACATATATACACAGACACACAATACCTGTTTCATTAATGCGAGAAGATAACTATATATATTAAAAGATTTCCCTATATTTATATTACAAGAAAAAGAGTGAGATACACTTGATCCCCAGAAACACACTGGTCGAGACTAATTTTTCTTTTTTTGATTCTGCAACTCTGAAGGTTAACAAGTTATTTTATATTATACTGATAATTTAAATTATACATTACTATGCAAAAACAATTTCCTGCTATGGACAAAATGGTTGCACCCCGGAGAATATGCCAGCCACCATGTCACCACACTGCCTCCACTTAGCTACAGTACCACACACAGGCAGGTAGTTAGATATATAGTTATCCAACCTGCATATATTATCTGATTGGCATGTTCACTTGCTCCTTGCCTGCCATAAATGAGGGGCTGTGCAGGTGCCATTAGCACATGCATCTTTTTTCTGAATGCACCATTGTAGGAGTGCCTGAAAAGGTGTTTGTACTACACAGTCAGAAAGTTGGCAGCAGTGCTGGATGAAAAATGGCAAGTATGTTTCAAGAAAAATTAAAAAACCTTCATGTTTACTTTACATTTTTAACATCTCAATGTGAAATTCAAAAAACCTGAAGGTATTGAAACCAAATACTTTTCAGGATTTGATTTAAAAATTATTGCATTATATTCTTATTCTCGCTCCTCTCATTATTTTTTTCTCTTTTCATTTCTTGTCCTTTGTTTTTAATGACCAAGTAGGAAAAAAATGAAGATAAAAGAAATAGAAGATATGAGAGGAAGGAAGAAATAATACCTGGGAACTTGTAACATTTTTAGCAGGTTAGTTTAATAGAGAGATCTTTTCTATACTCATACTAAGGTAACAAACATGCCAGTGGGTGAAGCTCACCAATATAGTTAGATAGTTTACAACTGCCCAATTTGATTGAAAACTATTTGGCTTGCTCAGGATGTGTGCATTCAGCTGGTTGTCGATTTTGTCCCCATCCTTTTGCTCTCTTAAAAATGGAATAGTGCCTTGTTAAGCAACACAGTAAAAGTTGCTGCCTCCTTTTGCTTCATGGCTTGGGATGTTTACAATTTATGACCAAATCAAGAGATACATATGTTCCATGCACATGCATTACACTTTTGAAAAATTGGCAAGTTACATCTCTGAGTTAGCAAGGAAAAGAAACAAAAATTCAATGATTACAAATTTGTGCTTAAACTATTCCTCCATTTCAAGCTTCATTTGTTTGCTTTCCATTTCAGCAGCTGCTGGAAACACTCTTCAGTAGGAACCAAATAAATCCATACCACCAGTCCCACTCTGAATTGGAGGCTAAATCTTTCTGTTAGCTATCTCAATATTTAAGAATTAAAAGACCACTTCAACCTCAATTTCCATGCCATGAAAAAAAACAAAACAAAACAGCACATACACAGAAGAGGAATAATAAAAGCTTTGTTAGGCAATTTGAGGGCATGTGCCTTGCAATTAAAGTAAATTCTTCATCACTCTCCCAAAATGTTGTTTGCAGTATGAAATTCAGTGTCTTCCTTTCCAAATTTGGTAAAAGCCAGTATGGTTTGGCTGGAATATGATGTTGACATATATCTATTTTATTACAGGTTCAAGTTTTAGGTCTTTTAATGTTTAGCTTCTCCTCCTGATATGTCTCATGGCAAGGCAGCTGTGAAGAAACGTAAATATTTGTGGATATATTTCTGAGTTATCTGAGAAAAATATCAGGATTCTCCCAGAACCACATGGCACATTTATCCCTATAGACTTTAAAGTTATTCTGCTCTAAGCTCTGCAGGTTCCCCCCACACTGTTCATAAATAAAAGTGGATTTTGAATGCTTGCCTTTAGTCCTGAATCCCAAGGTAAGGATTAACTGGAATATATTGGAACAGATCTTTAGGCTTGGACTAAATGCTAGTCTTAGGTCATAGCCACGCTTTTCAAGCACTTAAAAAAACTACTGTATTATGTTCTTTTGGTACTGGGCCATGCAAATCTTGCCCAAATTTTGAGTGCACAAGCTGTCAGCAAAGAGCTGTATAGTTGTAAGCAGGAGGCACTTCAATGCAATGCAAGTGAAACTTTTCTCCCCATTTCACTTCAAATCAGCTGATTAGAAAAAATGGTTTATTGTGCCAAGATAAAAACAGATAAGCCAAACTACTAAATTATTTTTCCAGGGAGAGTTTCATACAGTTTATTAAATAGAGAACCCAGCACAGTAATCAACACATTCACTGGGATATTAATGAAGATATGGCAAAGCAGTGTATGACAGCCAAGGGACAGAGTGCACTTCTTACTCACTCTCTCCAGCCATGAAATCAGATCATTTGTCTAAGTCATCTACTATTACTTTGGAGTGAGTCAGTGCATAGAGGTTTAAGGACATCCCAATCAGATTTGATCATTTAATAGAGAAAGAACAAAACAAAAATAAAAACTGCTTTATTTGAAAGCCAGGACCAAGGGACATTTAGTTTAGCTAAAGCAATATTTGACTGCAGTTCAAATTGGGCAGGAGTTCAGCCAGAAGTTATCATATGATTGGGTTTTAGGGATTCTGGTTTTTTGGAAGTCGGTGTGAAATGTTCTAGTAGTAGTCTCAGTCCAAATTCCAATCCACAAATGCCTCTATTTCTCACAAAACCCCATAATTTGCACCGTTGTTAAGAGTCTCAAAATAGAAGGCAAGAGCTATAACCCGTATTTTGCTTGGGGTCTGCTCTGCACCTCTGAAGTACAGAGAGGGGGCTTGAAATCACACCACTATCTCTGCTCTCTTGACAATTCCCCATTAAGAAGATAAAAAACATTGCTGACAAAAATAGAAAAGAAGTACCAACTACACCAACTACCTCATTTATATTTTTGGCCTTGTCCAGACTTTTTTCTTAATTTTATCATAAGCTAAAGATGACACTAGGATCTCAGCAAGCACTTCTCAGTATTGTCACACTGTTACTGGGCCTGGTTAAGAGTTAGCAGGATTGACACAGTGAAGATGAAACAACTTATTTTTACTTATTTTTGAGCCATTCGAAGAGCATGTCACAGAATCACCAAATCACCATGACTGGAAAAGACCTTTAAGATCATTAAGTCCAGCCTATGACCTAACACCACCACATCAGCTAGACCATGGCACTAAGTGCCACATCCAGCCTTTCCTTGAAAACCTCCAGGGATGGTGCCTCCTCCACCTCCCTGGGCAGTCCATTCCAATGTCTAATCACCCTCTCCATGAGGAAGTACTTCCTAACACCCAACCTAAACCTCCCCTGGTGCAGCTTCAGGCTGTGCCCTCTCGTCTTGTCAGTAGTCGCCTCGGAGAAGACCCCAGCCCCCACTTGACCACCCTTCAGGTAATTGAAGAGAGTGATAAAGTCCCCTCTGAGTCTCCTCCAGGCTAAACAACCCCAGGTCCCTCAGCCTATCCCCATAAGACTTTCCCTCAAGTCCTTTCACCAGCCTTGTTGCTCTCCTCTGGACCTGCTCCAGCATCTCAACGTCCTTCTTGAAGTGAGGGGCCCAGAACTGTACACAGCACTGGTGAGGCCTCACCTTGAGTACTGTGTACAGGGGGAGAATTACATCCCTACTCCTGCTGGCCGCACCATTCCTGATACAAGCCAGGATGCCATTGGCCTTCCGGGCCACCTGGGCACACTGCTGGCTCATGTTCAACCGGTTGTCAGCCAATACTCCCAGGTATCTCTCTGATGGGCCACTCTCCAGACACTCTTCCCCCAGTCTGTAGCATTGCATGGGGCCTAAACTTTGTTCATAGTTAACTTTTCAGTAATTTGCTTTTCAGGAAGTGTAAAATAAAAATATCAATACATGCAGAGATGTCACAGATTAACGCTGGGCCAACAATTACATGAATAACAGATACTCTCTATTAACCCCTCTCTCTTTTCAGAAAGGGAAAGGAAAGAGAATAAGGGAGAGAGACTCATGGGTTGGAAACTAAACTACACAGCTTTAATGAAACAATAATTATGGAAAAAAAAAAGAAAATATACAGATATATACAAAACCAATATTGCACTCCCCCAGTTATGCTCATGTCACCATGGGGGCTACAAGGCAGCCCTCGGAAAGTCCCAGACTAGATGGCTGGACTCAGAAGTAGTTGAGAACTAGATTTAGGAATGCACAGATTCAGGAATGCACAGATTCGGGAACGTATGGATCAGGATCAAAAGCAGAAGAATGTATGGAGTTTTCCCTGGATGAAGAAGACCTTGACCCTTGTGATCTCTCAGCTTTATACCAAACATGACGTGTATGGGATGGAATACTTCATTTGGTCAATTTTGGGCCACCTGTTTGGTCAGCTCCTCCCCACAGGAGGGTCATACATGTGACCCTTTTAACTTGCTTTTATTTCCAGCATAAGAAGTTTAGCAGAACCAAGCAGTGACCTTGGTTTCTATAGGAATAAGTGTAAGCAAGAGCCTTTCTTCATACCATTCTCCAGCAACAACTATAAATATCGGGTGTTAATGGCTGTAGAAGCAGACACTGACTGGAAAACAGCAGGCTGTTGATTTCAGAGAGTAATATCACTTAGAAGAGGTTTAACTGAAAAATAAAAGTGCTAGAAATAAATTTGGTCTCTCCTGGCACAAACCAGGACAAGAGAATAAGTAGAAAATATAATTAAAAACACTGGTGTATTTAATGTATATGAAGTTTTCCAGTTTTAAGGAATGGTTTTTATGTCTTACACACCCTAGACTTCACTGCAACCAATGAAACATTTAGCCTGTATTTAAAGTAAATAACCCATCGAATAGCACATGTTCAAAGTACAGGAAAAGCTTTCACTAATCTCTTACACACAATGCAGCCTTGAACTACATTGGCCTGCTCCTTGTAGCTTTTTTTAGACAGTGCTTCTCAGAGCACTGTAATTAAGAATGATGTTTTCTCAGTTGTATTGCTGCTGGCCTCCTCAAAAAATAAACTGTGTTTCTAATCAGGACAGTTCAGCCCTTCAGAAGACTCACAAACCAAACTCCAGTAGGCTAGAGAGTAATGCAAAATGCATAACATAATTGGATATTTTCTTTGTCAACAGCAGCCATAACAATAATGATTCTATACCATTTCCCCACCTGTTCATTAAAGTAATTTATCTCTCTTCCTCTACTTCCTTCTATGCCCCCCCCCCCACCTTTCCAAATGAAATTATGCTCTTAAAAATGATGCTTGTTACCCACGGTTTCTGTTTAAAATGAAATTTCAAACAGCAGAAAATGCCCTCAACTTCAGATAAATGAAAAGTATCATTAAAACAGATGTTGAAATGAGCAGTAATATTCTATATTTATGTCACTATATATAATCAAACTTTGGAGTAGTTGAGAATATTTTCTCTCCTTAATAAGCTTTACCAAATCCCACACAAGCAGATATTAACATGAAAAAGAACTGAAAGCTAATTCTTCTCTGAAGTTTCATTTTACTCTTTCTCTTTGTACCATACTGAAAAATACAGATTGTACTGCAAAGATTTTCACCTTATTTAATGCCTGTTCTACTGAAATGTGCCATGCAGACTATATGGGTGCAGACTATTTCTGATTTATATCACTTAAGTAGGAGTAGAATCAGGCCCGTGGAATCTTGCAAGGATTACAAAATATACGGTTTCCTTGGCATTAATCAGAACTGTTGGATAATGGCTCCCCTCAGAGGTAGTATGGGAAGCGTGCACCAGTCCAGTATGTCTCCTTGCTACAAGATGTCAGGAGGAAATGGATGTGATAGTTGAAAATGCACTGCAGACTCCTCCTACAATGCATTAGAGATCGCCAATTTCCTTTATGGGAAATTACTGTGGCTAGTGAATGCAATCTGTTATAATTAATGATGGAAAAATACATAGAAATTTATACATGAAATGTTGGTATTGAGGATTAAGCTGCATTTTACAAAATATAACCAGTTTTGAGGTTATATTTGAAGGATGCAAAGGAGAAATTTAGCTGACTACATTCTGATACTTTAGCTTCACATAACTAAAATGAAGGCAAAATAACGAATAAAAATTTTCTATTGCTTTAAGAGTCAATACTTGCAAGTTAGAAGTATTAACAATGGTCCAACCAGATGTTTAGAGTGGCTCTGTGCCAGGCTTAGCCATGTTTTGGAGAATTCTCTCTCTCAGTAGTGTCCCATTCAGTCCTTTAGGGCTTACAAGCAAATTCTGTTGCCTCAAAGCTGTTAATTTAGGATAACACATCAGCATGTACTCTATCCTATACTTGTTTGAGGGATTCTATTAGGGAGCATGGAGATTAATTCTTCCAATATTGTCTCCCACCACTTGTATGACATTCACAGAAATGTTCTTGAACTGATTTCTCAAAAAAGATCCTAAAAGATTTCTAAAAATTGCTGATAATTTGACCACCAGATCATTGTGTAATGTATTAGTTTGAGTAGTTTCTTAAACCGGACAATAGAGACAAAGGATAATTTATTAAATTGACTTATTTTTTGAGGTCTACTGATTCTTCACATTCTTTCAATGCAAGAAACAGAGGATATCAGATGAAAGTAGCATGTGGACGATTCAAATTACCAACATTAAGTTGTTCTTTATAAATGAGGGCAAAAATATCCAAGTATATAAAATGAGAGTTTCTGAGATGACCACTATCACCACAGGAAAAGACTGGAAGTTATAACAGGTGTAAGAACTAGGAAAACATCAGCTCATTCCTCAGTAGCATCTGAAGTAGCAAACAAAATTATAGGAATTATTAGATAGGGAACAAAAATTAGAAAAAGTGCCAAACTTTGCCACAGTGTAAATTCATGCTGCATCTTGAATCCTTTGTGCAGGCGAGTCCATAGTTTCAAGAATGGATACAATGCATCTGGGAGAGGCACGGAGAGGGGCAGCAGTAAAGATAGCCTGGGCACCAGCTGCCATTCATGGAGCAGCCAAGTAGCTAGGCATGCCTGAAAACTACTCAGGTGGGTGGAAGTACGACAAAGATTTATAAATCATGAGAAGTAAACAAAAGGTGGATTGGGACTCACTGCTCATCATGTCTTCCAATATAGGAAGTATAGACCATGAATGGAACCTAATGGCTGGCAGGTTCAAAGCAAACAGCAGCAGGCAAGTCTTCACTGAACACATTGTTAAAATGTGTAATTGCATGAACATGTGAAGATTAAGTGAGATAAAGCAGAAACTGGATAATTTAATGGAATAGAAGTTTGTTTAATGCTTAGATTCCGTGTCTTACTCAGGTAATGCTTTAGTGACAAATTGCTAGAGTAAGAGAGAGAGTATCTTATTTTAAAAGTCTAATATTCTGTAGATATGTTTAAGTACATTTTTGTATCTAAAGGAATTTCAGATTTAAAGATATTTCTTAATGGACAAAACCATACGTAGAGAAATTTTATATTCACTTACAGATTATGAAATGGCAAGCATCACCTGGAAAATAGCACATCAAGATTAAGAATAATTCCCTTCATCAGTCTTTGCATTGGCAGTTCTAAAACACTTTTGCTCACATGCACTGTTTCTCATACTGTTATAAGGTGGGATGGTAGTATTTTGCTTTTTTTAATTTTTTTTTATTTAATGGTTAAATAAGATAAGGAATGACTGATACAGCCTGGTTTTCAAAGGTTTGGTTCATTCCTATCTTTCATTAAAAGGCAAACCTTGTACTATAGTTGTCAGGTTAAAATGGATGGCAAGGGGAGAGTAAATCTTACTACTCAGTACATACTTTTGAACATAAAGCAATAAAACAAGGTGTGCACAGTCCCAGAAAAAAAAACAAAACAAAAACAACTTTAAAAATCTGTTTTTTTCCAAATACTTGGGAAAGTAATAATTTTTCAAGCAAATATAAGCAATAAGAAGTTAATTAATTACTTTGTGAATCTTCCTTCATTCTAGCAATACACGAATCAATTTCCTGACGGTGAAAGCTAGAATAAGCTAACACTAGAATCACAGAACCACAGAATCATTAAGGTTGGAAAAGACCTTCAAGATCGTCAAGTCCAACTGTCAGCCCCATATAGGCACAGATTTTAAGATCTTAATATATTGCAACAGTACAACATTTTGTATCTCTTCATTTTTTTTCACATCCCCTTGCTGAATGAAGCTTGGAATAGAAAGATGGAACAAGTCCAGAGGTTGTTCTCTTTAATAACATATGTAGTGTTAATTAAGATTAAACACAAGATGTGAGATACCAGAAGTCACTTTCCTCAAGCACTTTACATAACAAAAGAGAAAACTGATGTTCTCATAACCCAGTGATTTTCTTTAATAAAAAAACAAACCTCCAAATCTCAGCATAATCTCAGGCCAGCCATTTATCTAAGGAATATTATTGCTAAAATATACGTAACAGAACTGCTAAACTGTTTGGGTCCTTTAATGTCAAGACATTGACAATAGGAATACCTGAGATAATCAAGATATCCTTGTGGAATCTGAGTTCAAGAAGGATGCTTAAGAATTCCTGATAATCCAGATCCTCTACTGTATTTCAAACAACGTACTACTATCCCACAGCTCTGAAAAATCACCTGTCCTTTCTGAAAGCCTTAATCTGTCTTTTGAGTAAGTTAAATATTGACAGGAGGTGCCAATACAATCCAGACAAGGCACTTCAATGACAGTGATAGAATCTCACTCTCCAGGAGTGAAAGAATGGTTTCTTCCCAGTACCATTCACATGAGCGAATGAATTGGTGCTGTATGAAATTCTGGCATTTAGAGATCTGTCCAGTCCAAAGAGAATGAAGACCATTATCTAGAGAGTATTCTTACAGCATCATCTGTTCATCACTTTCTGTCAGCTCTCAGTTCATACCTAGTTTAGCCTCTGTTTTGTACAAACCTGTAGTAGAAAATTCTAACTGAGCAAATTTGCTTTACAGTTTAACTGTACAAAAACTGTGCTTACATTTAACACTATCTTTCTATGTCCCACAGCTAAAAAAATAGCATACATCATGGAGCTAGGGGAGAACATGGAATGTGAGTGAGGGCCATAGTCTTGCAAAAGCATGGCTGTGGTACTAATTGCCATAATTGCAGTGGTGCTATGCAATGTCCATGCCTTTGTGCAAGGAGTGCTGAAGCAAGCCTCAGAGATATTGTGCTTCAGTGAGGAAGAAAGTCTCTTGCTGCTACCGGTGTGTTTGTTGCAGCTAACGCTATTCTTTTGAATGACATATGGAAGCAGTTGTTGGCCAGATTTTTCCTGCCTACTCTGGATATGCTGTGAAGTGCCCTCTCTTTCCAGAAGTCTAGGGATGGAGCAGTCCCGTACTGCTTCATCTCACCACTAAATATTCTCACATGGCTGTTACTGAATATGGCCATGACCCGCTTCAGAAATAAGGGCTTCATGTACCACATTATAAAAATAGAAATTAGTCAGTTTTCCAATTCAACTGGCAGTTTTTGTTTTTAATATTTTTATTACAGTAGACATCATCGTCCAGCCATCTGCTAAAGATGAGACAGACAATAACTTAGCAGAACTGGAATGGATTTTGCTGCATCTGCAGCTGGGCATTTCATTACTGTACTCTGATGAGGAACTGAGGAGGGGAGGTATTTTGTTCTTTTTATAGAGACAACCAAAATGTGATGCACAGCAACACTTCACTGTGAAAATCTTGCTGTTGTCTACATGAAGACCAAAGGACACATACTGACCTTTGTTCACCACTGTCCTATCACTATTAAGAGGGAAGAAACAGAAAGTCTGTCCCAATTCCTCCTTCTGTCATTCCTGATGCTCTTCTGATCACTGAATTATCCAGATTTTTGCACATTTGAGAGAGAAAGCATGCTAAAGCACTCCAGATGCCACAACTGTCCTGTATCTTGTTCCAGCTTCCCATTCTGCTTCCTTTCCTTCTGCTCCCCTTTTTTAGTTCTTGATATGAGTTATCCTCCAGAGGAACAACTGAACCATCCTCCCCTTCAGAAATTGAAGGTCCCCAGACTCTTCCTTCCTTAAATCCAAATTTACTCCAGAATAGACACATAGGATGAGTAGCTTTGTCCAGCTATAAGCCATTTTTACAACCTCTATATAATAGTTAAGGTTATTAAAAGGGCAGAACACTCACCTAACAGTGAGATTAACAAAAAATTCTAAAAAATAAATATCTCTAAGAAAAACACTTTTGTCTGTGTGTTTGTTTTTTTTTTTGTTTCAGTTTGTCAAAAATCACAGATAAAACAATGCCCATTAGGGTTATTATTAAGTCCAAGGTCAGAAAGGGAGGGACGAGGGAAGCAAGGTGTGCTCTGAAGATATGTAAGGACACATAGCAGTCTTCTGCACACTGAAGTTGAAACTGAAACCTTGAAGTCCCATGGTAGCTTTTACATTAGAAGTTTATGGGTTTTGATGGTCTTTAGCCAAAACTGCTCCCATACAGTTATGCTGTCCATGTATGTACTCTCAGCACAAATGCAGTCCTTCCTATTGGTTCTTTCTGTGAGATCTTTAAACAACTTGTAAAACTCACTGGACTAGAAGATGCTCATAAGCACAAAATTTGGCATTTGTGTAGAACTACAAAAAAAAATGCAATTGTCTTTATGAACTTCAACAAATCTCAGCATGAAAACACTGCAGAATTAAAGAATGGAGAAAACACAGCTAGAAGTAGCACATAAATGAGCCCTGATCCATTGCCCATTGATGTCAGTGGAAAGACTTGCACTGACTTCACCAGATCAGGCCTGATGTGAAGGTCTGAAAAATGCTAACAGTATCTTTATGCAGGGTATTTTCAAAACCAAATGGGATGCATTTTTTTAAATCAATTTCTTATATAGCATAGCGTTGCTACACAGAATGGCCCTGTCCACAAGACACTGACAGAACAACATGATAACATAAGAACTGTAGAAGCAAAAGCACCAGATGGAAAATCTCTTTAACTAGCCTTCAGTTAGTTGGGAACATATCTATGCCAAGAAGAAATACAGTTGAGGACAATATGTGGTACTGGATTACAGCTGTTAATTTTAAAAGACAAAATAAAGTAATTTCACTGTTGCCTTTTTATATATTTACTTACCCTGCCCCCCATACCACTTTTTAAGAAATCCCTTAGCACAGTTAAACTGGAAGAACACACAGCGATTCTTATGCCTTTTTATTATTTTACCAGATGAGGGTTCAGGCATGGTGTCAGGTCATTTGACCTCCTTAAACGTATTGGCAGAGCTCTGATATTCATGGCCAAGAAATTGTCTTTGCTTCCTTTTCTCAAGGTTGTTTAAGTAATAATTTGCATTAATCACATATAGTATATCCTTAAGTAACTGAAGAATGATTTGTTTTTTTCCCCACACATCTCTCACATTTCAGCTGATGAATCCAGTGATTAGAAAACTAGAAGCTGATTTAGAGCTTGTTATTTTATCTCATTTAGACTCGGTAAAAGGCATAGGACTGATGAAGGAAAAGGTGATCAGTACACAGAGAAAAGATCACATATGACTTTGTAGTTTGAGTCCAAAACCACCCATGTTAGCAGGAGAAACTGTAAGTTGAAGTTTCAAAAGCAAGCCTGAATTTTATGGTGCAAAGTGATGTACAGGATCCTGATAGGACAAAGGATAATGGCTTTAAACTGGAAGGGAGTAGATTTAGGTTAGACATGAGGAAAAAATTATTTACTGTGAGGGTGTTTAGACACTGGCACAGGTTGTCCAGGGAAGTTGTGGGTACCCCATCCCTGGAAGTGTTCAAGGCCAGGTTGGATGGGTCTTTGAGCAACCTGATCTAGAGGGAGATATCCCTGCCCGTGGCAGGGGGCCTGGATCTAGATGATCTTTAAGGTCTCTTCCAACCCAAACCATTCCATGATTTTATGATTTAGAAAGGATTCAGCACACTGCAATGACTTAAAAAAAATATATAAAAAAAAGTCATGGGGATGACTGTTCCAACTGAAGTGCATACAAACAATGGATTGCAAGGCAGGGACTAGGGGAGGAAAGTCCCTGCCACTGTAAGAGAAGATCAGGTTTGTGACCACCTGAGGAACCTGAATATATGTAAGTCTATGGGACTTGACTAGATGCATCCAAGAGTCCTGAGAGAATTTGCTGATGTAGTTACCAAGCCACCCTCCACGATATTTGAAAAATCATGGCAGTCAGGTGAAGTACCTGGTAACTGGAAAAAGGGAAACATTGCATCCATTTTTTAAAAAGGGTAGAACAGAGGACCCTGGGAACTACTGACAGGTCAGTCTCAGCTCTTGAGCCTGGGAAGATCATGTAACAGATCCTGCTAGCAGCTAGGTTAAGGCACATGGAAGCTAAAGAGGTGATTAGAGACAGCCAGCAAAACTTCACCAAGGGCAAGTCCCACCTGACCAGCCCAGTAGCTTTCTATGACAGAGTGAATACATCAGTGTTCAAGGGAAGAGCTATGGATGTTGTCTACCTAGATTTCTGTAAGGTCTTTGACAACGTTCCTCACAACATCCTTCTTTCTAAATTGGAGAGACATAAAAATGAAGGTTGTACCAAATTGGTGAATTTATGCTCAAAAAGAAGTGCACTTTGTTATAGCAGTATGCTTCTGGGAAAACCAGGGTATTATTAAATGTATTCTAGTTCAGTACTAATATTCTTAGTTTACTATTTACATTCATTGAGTACAAGAAAAATAATGCAGGTACTAATACAAAATGCAGAAGTACTCATCCTAACATAATGATTTACCATATTAATGAATATATGCATATTTAGCACTGCTGTGGATCTGTGTTAAGATTGTTTTAGGGAGCTTGATTTTGTCTGGCTTTCTGCAAACACATCACCAGAATAATCACAGGAAGGTATGGAAATGAGTGGTCTCTATTCCTTGAGAACAAGCTGCCACCACAATGAAACAAGTGTATGAGCAAGAAATGTAACCTCTCCGTTTTGGTTTGCAGGAATGTATAATCAAAAGATCCTCAGCCGTGAAGATGGACAGAAGCAGTTAGCCTCACACATGGGATGAAATATGAGAAAACACAAATGTACTAGTGACAAAGTCACTCTTCTAGTGCAAACAGGTCCAAGATAACAGGAAAGGGAGCCAACTAATAAAAGTGGGCTTCAATAGTGCCTTTATTTTTTTCCTCTGAGGTTTTTGGGCTAGCTTTTCTTCTTCCTAGACAGTAACTGAATTGCTTTATAAAAATTTATTATGGATCGCTTAACATTTCTCCATATTAAATTCTTGAGAAATAAGTAAGTATCCTTAGATGTTATAAACTGTGTGCTGACAGGCACAATTCAGATTTCTCCCACTGACAGCACAAGCTGCAACAATCGATGTGAAGTCAAAGTTGAACTTTGGATTAGGTACGCAGCTTTATTAATAAGACAGGCGTGTTAGCCAGATGGGGGGGAAAACTCATGAGGAAAGGAGAGTATTTTTCTGACTCAGTCAGAAACACTGCCCTGTTCCAGTGGTGTATATGTTCCAGCACAATCTCAGAAAAGACCAGCTAACTTTCCAGAAATTACTTTATATCCTCACATCGAGATCAGATCTCATGTCTAAAAGAAGGTTCCCCTTTTACACCTCTCAATACGTCACCTCTTTAGCTACAATCAGTATATTATGACAAGTTTTGTTTACTACATGAAACTATGGATCTAATTTAAGTAACATCAGCTTCACTGGAAATTGAATCTAGACCACAGAAATGTTTGAAACCATTAAAAAGGAATGTACTTCTATTGTCGAGCATTTATCCAAGTACATATATTGCATATTCAGGTCCTGAGAAAACATCATAACTTCTGTAGGACCCACAGGATTACTATTCTGGTCTCCATGGATCCAGCTACTATTTTTTTTCATAATGTTTTAATTCACTTCCAGTTTCAGTAATTTTCTCAGCAATTTTTTTAAGTTTTTGGTACAGATACATATATAATATTGCATATATATGGGACACTGCCAAAATTCAGCTCTAGAATTTTTTTTTAGTGTACGTGAAGCATATATATGACAATAATCCTTTCACATGTGAGGTGTCCCATTACTGACTGGGACTAAAACTCTTAATACATGTACATCTATCTCACTTGAATTAATGCAAGGTAGATGATATGTAAACAAAAGTTTAAGTGAGTACAATGTTGTAAGAGTGATATCTGAAGTAGATACCTTTGAACTTTCTTAAAAAGTTGTTTAATACTTAAATATTTATTTACTGAATAAGTTTATGTCCTCCAGAAATTAATTCCTAGCTTAGATCCTATCTAGGATTACTCTTAGGTAGTTGACCATTTTCTTTCTAATTATTCAAAGATGGTCTTGTCAACTGTGCTGTCTATCCAAGCAGGAATTACACACTGTCATTGGAAAATACGCTGAGAAATCAACACTCTTTTCCAAAATACTATGCTAAACCTTTTTATATTTTTCTTTGTATTATCCATAGCACCTGTGATGCTTTGCCAGAGCATATACTACACTGATCTTTTGGAGACCATTGCTGTTTCATCCTGGAGCAAGAGTCTCAGATCTTGAGGGATAAGAGCATGTAGTGAAACTTCGCATAGATCAAGCCATCAGTGTCTCCTGTGAGCCAGATACACATGAATTCACAGGGAAGTTGCCCTTTGGAATTAATGAAAAAATAGAAAACAATTCTAAAAACTAAGCAGGAAGCCACAAGTTAAGTAAGGAGATTAAATTAGACACAAACTTGCATATACATAGTTTAAGGAATGAAAGAGGAAAAAAACATTTCATTATTTAATGTATCAGCGTACAAAAGCATCTGCACAACAGGTGCCTTTTTTAATCCTTTTATCTAAATGGAGCAGCAACTCCAGGACAAAAGGATTACATCAGAGGGACAACACCCCCCCCGCCCCTGCCATCTTGACCTTATTGTAGCCTATTACTAGTAATATTGTAAGAATTATACTCATTAAAGAAAAGAGAAAAAAAAAATTCAGTTCCATGTGGAGTAATATCACTTTTATGAGAAGGTGGTTGTTAAACTGACAAACATCCAGAAATATAAAGGGTGTACATAAACACTGTCAGGGACTGGAAGCCTGGATAGCTAAAGAAAACTTCAGCACTACCTGTCAGAAACAATTCCACAAGAAAATGGGTGGCACCTGAACCACTTCATCTGGTTTATCACTGAGGTTAAGAATCACTATGCTTTCCTGGAAAAAGCTGAGGAACCACCCAGGCAATGAAAGATAAAGCCAGGAGGTTCACAACTACTCCCATTAGAAAATGACAGGCATTAAACCAAGAAACTCTTGAGTCTGTAACCACATGCCTTGTCAAATGAAGATAAGGCCTAGGAAAAGGAAGCGGATGAAAAATACAAGCATCCTGAAGAATTGTCCCTGTATTTTTTCTATGGAGACCTAACATTTCCAGATCAAGCTACTGTTCCTCAGTTTGGTGAAGATCAGGAGGGGATTGCATACCCTTTCTAGTCAGCCTAGAAAGGCTGAACACAAAGAGACAAATCATGAAAAAGTGACAGGGAAAATCAAAGGGTGTTGCATCATGTAAGAGTTATAAACATTCAAAAGTCATCCATTTGCACTGGAAGTCTCAAGAAGACAAGCTGAATGTAGGGTTCCTAGCACAGCTCCCAGTAGCACATGTTCCCTCTGGGATAACTTGAGGTGTCTGATTATCCTTTATGGAAAACAGTCTTTCACTGAAAACCTAAATCTTCAGTTGTAACAAATGTGCTGCTTATAGTTAAATATTAAAAAAAAAACAACAACAAACAAAAAACCATAATTGTCCAAAATTATTATCTAACTGATCAGGGATGTGCACATTTTAGGTGGCTTATAACAATCTGCATCTAATTTGGTAAGAGAAAATTCTCAGAGACCTACAGCAAGTGAGTAGGTTACAGATAGAAAAAAATTAAATCAAAGGTATTATTACCTCTTCTTAGGTCATTAGAATTTATAGTTGATTAAATAAAGGAAAAAAAAAAATTGTCAAGCTCTCTTTGGTTCTATATTTAGATCAGATTTTTCCCCTGTGTGCCTGAAAGTTGAATATTGCAAGCAGCTTTATGTCTGAGATTCAGAAGGAAGTTGAAATAATGGAAAATACCTAGAGGTAGAAAAGTACAATGTGTTTTCTAATGGTTACAGGAAAAAAAAAAAAAATCTGTGACCTAGGATTCTTGGTTTTGATTCCTGATTTTATCAGAGACTGGCTTAAGAGACTTCCAGCTTAGATGTTTCAATAGCTAAAAGATGCTTGGCCACAGCAAGATGATTCGGAGTGCCAGTTGGGAACCTGTCTCCTAAGCCATTCAGCAAAAAGATTTTTTTGGGATTTTTGTATTGCCAGGTGCCCAAAATAGTCAATGGAGACTGATAGGCTGCTTTTAAGAATGAGTCAGAGCAAAAGCATCAGATAGTTATTCCTGTAAGTGCATGCTGGAGGAGCCCATCTCTCACTGTCCATTAGAGAAAAAGTGTGTAAGAAGCACCATTGAGTTACCTGGCCCCAGCTCAGTCCTAAAGGAAGTGGTCACTCCACATCTCATGCAGAAGCTCATGCAGCTGTAGACATTGCCACATCAGCTGCAGGACTGAGCTCCCAATTGATCCTCAGCTGCCCTGGTCACTCAGATGGCCTCTCTGCTGGCTGAGCCTGACATGAGCATGGAAAGAACCAGCTGTCTCTGCACACGGGCACCAGGGAAAGAAACATGACACTATTCTGGATCTCAACTGCATCTCCATGGCTGACAGAAGTGAGCTTGGCCTGAAACATCTGATGCAGGCAGCCCCATTCAAGCCTGGGTACCCAGACCTATGCAGGCAAGAATCACGGGGACATAAAGAGTAAGCTTGAGGAAACATAACTCTCTAGCTCAGTCACTTTGGCACTCACTGGCAACAGGCAAGAACTGAGTTTCTGCTGAAGCAAGTTTCTGACATTAATACGGTTTCCAAAAATCGTTCACAAGAACAGAAGAAAACATATCAAGACAAGATCATTGCTTATTTTAACTAACCTGTCCAAGGAGTTACCTAGAGATGTACTGGGATGGGTGTCTCTTTGGTACTGATATTCATATTTCTAGGTAGTCACCAGTTTTTGAAAAGATTCAGTGAATACACAGCAGGACCTAATAACATAAAAGATCACTTACATGTCAGAATTAATAGACTTACTGTTTTCTACTGAGTTGAAGCTATCATTTCAGCAGATCCCATGCTTCTGAACTGTGGGTTTAATAGTCTAGATTTCTTCTGATCCCAAATCACTTTTCTAGTCAATGATACCTCTTCCTCTCCTCTGAGCTTGTCTCCTGTGGTTGTAAATATTCCAGAATAATGATTTAAATCTTTTCTAAACTGCTTACTTCAATTTCTCAACCATTGCCATGTGAGAGAGCTTCAAAAGCAGAAGCACTACAGCTGCATCCACACAGCTGCATCGCTTGAGCTGCTCCAAGAGCTGTGCTGCCTGAGCTGCACCATGCCATGTAGGTTCTGGTTTAAGAGCCACTACCACTGCACTGGCTTGTTTTCTATGCAAACACACTCTGTATCGAAACATAAAGATGGATGCTTTATGTTGCCACATTGTTCATTTTCTGAGGCTGCAGTGACTTGCATGCAACATATTTTCAGTGCTTTGAATGTATCAGAGGCACTTAATTCCCATGTTTTTGTTTCTAGAAGAAACTATTTCACAGTCCTATGAATCCCAAAATTTAAGAATATTTGGGTTTCCAGTTATGAAATCAGTAATTCTTTCTCGTTTCCAAATGTTTATGCAACAGAGCTGTATAAGTGAGGCTTTTTTTCATTAATTATCACCTTTTGTAGCTAACAGTTTGAGTTAAAAAACCAAACCCAAACCTTTCTGAGTAGCGAATCCTTCCAGACTGTGCAAAACTGCTGATGCTAGTACAGTGATACTGATGGTAATGTGTATATACTGTATCTTCTGTGCAGTTAATCTACAGTATGGAAAGGCCTCAATGTGTCCTCTTTCAAAGATGTACAGAAACAATCCAAACATTTTGTTATAATTAAGAAAAACAGCTAGAATCCAATATACTGTGGATGGCTGTTTTTCAATGAATTAGAGAAAGAAAAGAAAAAAAAATCCAGTTAAAAATAAAAAAGAAATAAGTTACTCCTGAACTGCTTGAGCTCTTGAATCTACAAACCAATTATGGAAAAATCTGATAAATAAACCTAGGTAAGATGACATAATTTCATTTCTTTTTCTGGGGGAAGAAGAGGAAAGGGGGAAACTATTGTGGTTTTGAAATCACAACAGAATGAACTCACTCTCATTCTCTGACCTATTCGTTTCTCAATACTTATTTTTATATCTCATGTTACAAAGTTGTGTAATGATAATTTATAGGTCAGGTCAACAGAATCAGGCAGAAAATACTTAACATGATCCTTGCCATTCCGGCCCACAAATCCAGCAGCCTATATTGCCACTCCTCTTGCCCAGACCGTTTGAACTTTTCTCACAGAGATGTCCCATGAAAAGAAAATATGAACAAATATGTGGAACAAAGAGGAGAAAGTGCAAATTTTTATATAATTCTTTCACAAACATGTCTAAAAGCCTCGAGAGGTAGCAGTCAGCAAGGATGTGTCATTCCAAATGCAGTTCAGACAGCACCTACAGAACTGGTGCCCATAACATAGATGCTTATTTTCTCTGAGTTTATGTCTAAAACTCGGGGTTCAGCACTTCAGCAGCTCATCATTAAGCTTCCAAAGCAATGCAAGTGTGATTTGCCATGAGTGCAGAGCTGATAATTCATCTGTCACCAGTAGTCATACCCAAGCATGCCCAGACAGAAACACCCACACTGGAGGCAAAATGTGGTTCCTATGTATAGGAAATTCTATTTTCAGCTACTGAGTTACCTCAAAATAAACTCCTACTCAAATGCAAGTTTCCCTCAGTCCATTTTATTATTACTATTAAAATACAAGGTACAATTTTGATTTGCAGAAACTATTCCTACTCTAGCAGTGTCAGGTGGCTGGGTTCCAGTATCCTGTGAATACACTTTACATTCCTCTAAAGAACTGGGCATTTTCAAAAGGACAGTACATTATATTTTGAAAAATATCCCTCTGCAATTTTCTGCCAGCTGAAGTATCCAAAGTGTCTGCCCTCAAAAAAGATTCAGTGCTTTTGGCAGCATTTGCAAGCTAGTCTGTTTTTTCCAATCCAGAAACATTTTCTTTGCCAGACAGTCATCTGAAATAATGTTCTTATACAGAAAATACATGTTCAATATGTTTTGCATTTATACACTGTGAAGAGGCCAGTATGCAAGAAGTTCTGAGGTCCTAGAGGCTAGCACCAGATTACAAGGGAAGTTACTTTCCTTTCAGATTGAAAGTGAAGACACAGGAGGGTGGCAAAGGTGCTAACAAAGCACTGGGATTTCTTTGACTAAGACAGAACTCCCAAGCCTGCAGGGCCACGGGGCAGTGATGCTAAGCAGTGCTATAAGGTTACCCTGCAGGCAAGGCCACTCACTGTGAGGAGTGGTAGAGGCCAGCAGAAGGTTTGTGAAGTTTGGACATGGGGCAGTGGTACCCTGGCTATGTAACTGCCATACCTGCCCAAGGTATTTCCAAGGTGAACATGCTAAAGGATTGTGAACAGGACAGCAATTCTGATGATGTAATAAAAAGCTTCAAATTCTAAATAATAAATATTTTCCTCCCTATTCTATGGGACTTTCCAGACTGTTTTTTTATTTGAACAATGAGCTAGCCTTACAATTCAGATTACAGATTACAATGATAATTTTATTAACAGAATGTACCTAAAAAACAGGATTTGGGATCTACTGTGATTTCAGATTTTGAGGGATCTGTGGGGACAGTCTCACAAGCCACAGTCTGTATTCCTTTATAAAAAGGAACAATTTCAAAGAATTTAAGTGTATGAAAAACTTTCAGATGCTAAAACAATGCACAGCACTCTAAAGGTGTGGTGAGATATAGTTGGATATGTCAGACTATGTCTGACAAATACAGCTGCTCCCTCAGCTGCCTGTTCTGTTCTACTGACAGAGGTTATCACCTTCTCAGCAGAGCAGGGCTGGTAATCATCCTTATCTGCTTCTCTGTGAATGCAGACAGCTGTGCTTAGGCTGCTCTTCTTTGACAGGGTTAGCTCAGATTCTACATTTTGCTCCAAAGTGGTTAAAGAATGTGTATTCACTGCGCACCGCCAGATATCTCTTCCGCTCTTCATTCCAGAGGAGGTTCAAATGGAGGGCCCAACAACTTGCAGACCAATCTGTCTATGGTCTAAAACATCATCACATTCAAATTTAATAAGAATGTTGCAGTATTATGACAACTTTAATATTCTTCAGAACTAATACTTTTTCCTGGGGCAGACTTTCTTGATAAGTTTCATGAGGGCCTTGTTTTCTTCCCTTCGTCTCTCTTCTGGGTATAAGAAACAGTTTTCTGGGGACATACAAACAAATACTACTGAAAATAAGTACATATACTGCCCGCTGACACTCTTCAGTGGTGGGGTTTTTTTGGTTGTTTTATTCTTGGTTTTAGTGCTAGGGTTTTCTTGCATTAAAATGTGATCTCAGAATTTAAATAATTCACTAATCATGCTCTAATTTCTCACAGGGAAGAGTCCTGCTGCGAATTCTCACAGGGAGCCTGGGCTTTTTTTAAAAACCAACCTATCTCTTCTCAAGTTGTAGTATAAAAGGTGACATGAACTATAAGAGTGTGTGCAGAAAATGACCTACCCACAGTTATTACAAAAAATATGGGGTTTTAAATCATTTTCTGTGTGTGTTTTTATGAGACACTTAAGCCTTTTGTTCTTTTTCTATGAAAATATCCGTGAAATGCCATCGTGTATATTATGTATAGGAGCAGATGAGATAATCAAATAGTCTCAGACATGCATGTCATCAAAGGTCTGTCCAGAAGACAGTGAGCCAGTCATCCCCACAGCCAAGGCGCAGATACAGTGCTGGTGTGAGCACAGTTCCAACACACACAGTTACAAATAGCAGTCTTTGAAGTGAGAACGAAGCATCACCAAGTCATCCCTGGGCCACTCAAACACGTTTTTAATGTCACATAATTGACAAAAAAAAGACCACCCCGCACTCATTCTGCCCAGGCATCATGTGAAGGCCAAGGACACCAACTGGGGCTGTGGGAGACTGCACCTAGAGTTTTCCTGCACCTTCAGAGCAGTCTTCAGAGCAGTCTTCACAGCAGCCAGGGGTCCACAGCCCCAGCAGAAGACATCCTGCAAAGACTGTTTATAGGTGGCCTGCTCAAAGGTTTGGTTCTGCTCTGCCATGACTTTAACCAGGGCCAGCATATGCAGGCTCTCTGGATAGACAGCAGGTATGATCTCAAAGGCAGCAACAAAAGGCAATCTGCAACCAGGATCCCTGTCCATCTTATCTGCTGCAAGCTGAGGGAGTCATCTGACAGGAGGCTTGGTACAAGGCATAGATCACCTAGAAAGGCATGGGGTGAAGGGCCTGTATGAGCACAACCCTTGCTGTCAGTGCACCAGCTATGAGCCCACAAAGCCATGCTGAAGACCTGTGGAGCCCTTTCAAGGAAAGAGCTTGTTAGGCTCTTGCATCCTGCCATCCATTTGTGCTTTTATTCCACTTTCCCATTTTACATCACCCTCTGAAAAAAATTACTATCATCTTTTCAGTTCAATAGATTTCACTTACTTTTCACACTTTCAGCAAGTTTTCTCCTATGCCTTTGTTTAGTAACATACTTCTCCATCTCGGAGAAGATGCTTTTTTTCATCATTTTTTTGTTCTTGCTCTCACCTTGTCCCAACTAGGCTCTAAAATAGTCCTTTTCAATTATTTCTCTTTTGCTGATCACTAGATCTGAAAGAGTACTTCTGGGATCTCCAGACATTTTCTATCATCTCCTTAGCCCTCCTTCCCTTTCTGGAAGGAGTCCAGCAGTCACTGGACTTAAGGGGTCAGTCACACTGTACAAAGGTTTTGTAAAAAAATTTTTCCTTAAAAATAGCCTTCCCAGGTCTATTTGTGACAGTGGCCTGATATTTTTAGGCGCTTGATTTAATAATAAGAAAAACAAAGCCCAGCTAAATTCTCCATCTGATTGTTAAACCAGCAATCTGAAAGAGCATTTCCTCCACTAGTGACAGCTGAATTGATCTCCAACTTTTGTTTAATTTCTCTTTTGGCTTCAATACTTGGATTATGTTTTGTTTGTGTTTAAAAGTTTGCTTACCAGGCAGTTTCTTCAGCCAGTCATCACCATACTCGTTCTTTCAGTGATATATACTTAAGATGTCAGATTTACTGATGAATCAGAATATTTTACATTGGTAAAAAAATAAAAATCCAATGGGTCTTTTTAACCAAAGAAAGAAGAACAGGAAATAACCTAATGTGATATTAGTTACCAAAGAAGTAATGGTAAAGAAAGATTTAGCCATACAGTCAGATGTTTAGCTACATCTCTAGCTATATGCTTCTGCTTAGAAATCTGCCCTTTGGATTGCTTTACAGTAACATGAAACACAGCTGACAGTCTTTAAAAAAACATAATTTAATCGTAGAACTCATTCTTAATGCAATGGACTTTAGTTGCTTAGTTCACTAATACAGTGTCACATTGAAGTCCCTGTCACTCATATTTAATCAAATATCCATTGTAATTAGCCCTTGGGAGACTACAGCTAAGTTTTTCTTTGGTCCATGCAACCAAGTTTTGTATGACTTCACTCATAAGCATTGTTCAAAATTAAACAATCTCTCTTTCCTCACATGCTGGAACATTTTAGCAGTAATTCTAAAATGCCTCAAATACATGTTGTAAAATGTTCTGCATCTGAGTGGTTTTTATATTCCAAGTATACATGTGTATTTCCATATTACAAATGTGCATGGCAGAATCAAATAAATTGAATGGCTACTGCAGTGTTGTGCATTAATATTGTGACTGCACGTCTAGGCAACAGACAAGATTTTACTAATTTTGAGCGCCACATTATATCCAACCACCATGACTGCAGGAAGAAAAGTAGTGTAGCAGATCAGTAAATAATTATGGAATACTGTGTTATCTTGCTGCAAGGCTATGGACAAACTAGCCAGAGGGCTATGGACTCACAGAAGCGGACTGCAAAATCTGTGGAAAGACTCCTTGCTGTTTCTTCCATCACACCTTGATGTTAACAGCCTGAAGCACTGAAAGCAGCTGTACACTGAAGTGCATGAAAAGACTGAAGTAAGTCATGGTGCCGAGGGAACGGTACCTGAATAGGCCATGGCTGGCAAGGCCATGCTAGCAGTGAATGTTGAAACAATTTGCCATGGCCTATTAGTACAGAATGCTGGACTCAGTGAGGGCTTGAACAACTCAAACATTTGGCAACAAAGACAGCCAGTTACGTACACAAGCAATACTGAAGTTGTAAAGGCAGGACAGAATAGGGAAGGAGGCAGGCAGGCAGGCAGGGAGGCAAGGACAAAGCGATGCAGGAAGGAAGGGATCCAGGGAGGGAGGGAGGGAGGGAGGGAGGGAGAAAGGGAGGAGGCAGACCTGCAGGCCAGTAGGAAGGCAGGAAGGCAAGCAGGAAGGCAGACAGGGAGGAAGGCAGGGAGGAAGGCAGAGAGGAAACAGCCCCTTTGAAAACAAGAAATATCAAAATAAGAAGAGAACCTTAAAAATATAAGGCTTAACTTCAACATATCATGACACATTTTTCCCTGAGAGTTCAGGCTCAGATACCTAATTCACACATATGAAACAACCCTCTGACCAAGTTCTTAAATCAGTGCAGTCATTCAACTGAATGGATTAATGCTTCATGGGAACTTCATTAAGAAAAAAACCTCAGAAACTAGAATGGGAATGCTCCCATTTTCAGGAGGTAATTTGTATGCCCATGAGATAACACATAGCTCTGAAAAGCATAGTTCAGCGTGAAAAGGAAACTGTTTTTTTCTGGTCAGTTCAACAAACAAAAAGCATTTTCATTCTTCAATATTAAAATATGTGATTTCAATTTAAAAAAAAAGTGGTTATTTCTGCATGCCAATTTTGGAATGTGTCTTGGCAAACAGAAAGAAAATTTGTATTTCAGTTACTTGATCTGATAGGGACTGAAATAAAGCAATTAAATGCTGGCATTTCTTACTGGGTGGGCATTCCAATTTGTATCAAGTCTAGAAAACAACTCTTTCATTTTCAAGGAAATATCTCATGCAAGTAAGCAAGGATTATTGAGACTATCACCTCTGACATGACATCTCTGATAGTTAGTGACAACTTGGTTTGTGAAACAAGGAAAAATTCTGAGTGTACTTACATAAATCAATGAAGTCCAAAAGCCAGAAACATTGTTGTGCAATTACTCTTCTGCCCTGCTCAAAAAAAAAAAAAAAAGTTATTGGCCAGAATTTTGGAAGTCTTGTTATCTTAGTGCTTTGAAACACAAATAAGTTACCTTGGAGCTGATAAAGCATGGTAATTCTCTCCACACTATTTCCCCATGTGACACTGAAGCATAAACATGTGGTTATTATTTATTTCTCTTCTATTAAAGGGTAAAGCCTTTCAAATTTACTGTGAAGTAAGACTATGCAAACAAGCAGAACAGCTGACCTACAGTAATGTTCCCCAGCAGTAAATTTTCCTATGCCAAACCTCTCAATAAGCAATAACTACACAAATAAAAATGTTTTTTTTTTCAGGTGCCACTACCTCGAAGTTCAGAGCTAACATCCTTTGAATGACTGCTGAACAATTCCAAGCACAGGCAGCCCTAATAAACAAGAACATAATTTTGTGATTGTTTTGTATTGAGAAGAGTGTGATGAGGAAAAATATTTGGAGACAAGTGAGAGTGCATCAAGATATGGAAGAGCTTCTTGGAAGTTTTATTTAACTTGTTTATTAAGGCTGGAATTCAACTCAGCACAAAATTTTCTGTGGCTTGCTGGAAAAAGTTTTCAGTCAAATGCAGAACAGCTGTGCTCTCCTGCAGTTGCACTAAACAACAATATCTGTCATAGCATTGTACCAAAAAGGGTCTACTCATTTGAATGCAGTTTTGGGGGTAGGAGGAACTATCCAGCACTAGGAACTGGCATTATCAATCTAATTCATGTCCTTAAATAGGTCTATTAATGCCCCAAAATACCACCTGATATATAATTAGCAAATCAGAAATCATTAAACTCCTGAAAAGGCACATACCTGATAACAGCCTGAGATATTAAACACCTGCTCAGCTATTATTTAGTGTGATGTTACCTTCACCTCGTCAGCTAGATAACTAGCTCAGAGTTTAGCCTGTTCATCTGGAATTTAGAAACACATATTTAGTCCTCTCTTTGTGTGAATTGAATCACCTCCTTAAGCCTATTTCTTGATTCCCCCCATGTGCATGTTTTAACCAGAATAAGCAGGTGAGTTCTCTGGTTATAGCCATTACACCTTATTATGAAATTCTCTGAAGCAGAGAAAGAAAAACAGAATGACTGCACAGTGCCTTACTGCCTCATAAGTCCTGAATTCTTTCCTTAGCCCTAATGGGACAGGGAGGCTCTGACAATGTGATGTAACAATCATAAATCTATTCTGTTGCTGATTTTAGTACAGTTTGTTATGCTGGCTGTTTGAGGGGGAGCTGCAGAATGTTCAGGTTTACATTTATCTACTTAAAAATTTCAAATTCCTAAAATAAGATTGTATGGATTGTTCAAGTGTATATCTGTATGAATCTAGATAAATTACTAAGCTCCAGACTATCTCCCTCCCCCCAAAAAAAAGACAGGTACAAGGGAAAAAAAAGGATAGGGAAAGAATGAGGAAATGCCAATGAAAAACAGAGAGACAATGGGAGAAATATTATGATGTCCTATCAAAGAAGTACTTAGAGAGCGTGATTACTTCTGTTTTAAGTATAATTGTGATTGGAAGTCCTTCAGGGTATAAAGATGTAGAATAAAGAAGCAAATGCTATCCAGTTACTTGAAACAGAGCTAGAAAATTTAGATTAGAAATAAGAATCACTTCTTAAAGTCATGAGGATAAATACCCAGCACACTACTTCAGGTTCTAGCAGATTTAGAATCATTGCAAATGTTTGTTTGTTTGTTTGACTGTTTCTAAAAAAAACCAACTGTGATTCAAATGAGGATTAGTCAGGGTAGTACTTTTGTTTATTCTTTCACTGGAAACATACATTCACAACAATAGCCCTAGTTTTGCAATGGGTTCCTCAGTTAGGTATGACAAGGACATTATTAACTCATGTTCAGTAAATTCATAAAGCAACTCTTTCAGGAATCAATCCCTGTCCCTAATTTTATGGTATCTTTGTGTATTTGATGACATGACTACATTAAACACTCAATATGGTAGCTATTATTCAGAAAATTGTAAGAAAAATATTTTTAAACCCAAGGATTGTTGTGGAAATGCCAGCTGCTAATACAGTGGCGTTAGCAACTTACACTGTACTAGGCTGGATGTTGTAATACAGGAACAAGTCAACATGGTAGAGAATAATTTCCTACCACATCTCCAGTGTCACTGTGCACAAAGAAATGTCCGCTTTGGGTCCAGGCTATGTTTGTCTATAAGAATATTTGGGGTTAGACAAATCCTTTGGGCACCAACCCAAAGATGGAGTCAAACCCAACTACTATTTTTTGGCTGCCTTCTGACCTAGGCAAAACCATCATGGAACTGGTCCAAAAATCAGAAACTGCAGTTTTAGTAAGTATTTTGAAAGAGAGGGCTTAGAGACAGAAAAATTGCATTGCCTCCAGGCAATGGGTTTTTTTAGGCGTAGTTGCTTGATTCATTCCCAAGGATAACCCTCCATTTTGGGTTTTTTTGGTGTTAATTATTCCTCCCTCCTCTTGATGTTTTGCTTAAAACTGTCCTTATGTACACACTATGACTACAAGTGCATTATAACATGGTCAATCTAAAAGCTCATATAACTTTCATTAATAGTTCTGAAAGCAAGAAAACAGGAGAAATAAGGACACACCGTGAAAAGCAAGATTCCTATAAAGCTCTGTCTTTCCCAGCTAGGTGTGATATTGTTTATGAAACAGCAGGAGGATACTTATTTTCTGGCTTCCAACACTCTGTCTGCCCTGGGAAATTTAATCTAACTACCAGTAGGCAAAAATATTATACTTTGACCAGACTTCACATACCGTGAAGAGAGAAAGGGTTGGGACATATCTATTTTTAACAAAAAGTTTCTAAAACTAGATCACTTTTGTGTTCCTGCTCAGTAAAGAAAATAAAAAGATATTACTTCTTTTGAAAAGCCACACAAAAATAAAAGTCTGTTGGACTTCGATTGCAAAGAAAAAAAACAACACAGCAATCATACACCCAAAACCAGATTCAAAACATAATAAATCTTTTTTTCTCTTTTATTTTTCCTTGTTATTTTTGAACAGCAAGGAGTGTCAAATTCTTACATTTTGCCTGAAGGAGCTCAAAGCGACTTATTGCCCTTCTCACAAGTATGGACATGCAAAGAGAAAGGATTAGCTAACAGAATAAGGGCAGTTTGGCTTTACACTGCTTTGCCTCTGTCAGTTAGGAAACATGATGACAAATTGTGTGGCTTTCTACAACAGGGTTACAGAGTTGGTGCATAGGGAAAAGCAACTGATGTTGTTTACCTGGACTTGAGCAAAGCATTTGACACTGTCCCGTGTGACATTCTTGTCTCTAAGTTGGAGAGACATGGACTTGACAGATGAACCACTTGGTGGATAAGGAATTGGCTGGATGGTCATGCTTAAAGAATTTTAGTCAATGGCTTGATGTCCAAATGAAGACCAGTGACAAGTGGCATTCCTCAGGAGTCAGTACTGGGACTAGTGCTGTTTAACATCTTTGTCAGTGACATGGACAGTGGGATTGAGTGCACTCTCAGCAAGTTTGCTGATGACACCAGGTGTGTCATGTGGGGAACACACCAGAGGGAAGGGAGGCCATCCAGATTGCAGCCCAGAAAGCCAAAAAAGCATGACCAATAGGTTGAGGGCGGTGATTCTCTCCCTCTACTCCACCCACTCTGGTAAGACCCCACCTGGAGTACTGTGTCCTGTTCTGGTGTCCCCAGCTTAAGAAGGGCAAGGAGCTGTTGGACCAAGTCCAGAGGAGGGCCATGAAGATAATCAGAGGGCTGGAGCACCTCTCCTATAATGACAGGCTGAGAGAGCAGGGTTTGTTCAGCCTAGAGAAGAGAAGGGGCCTACAGGAAAGCTGGGACTTTTTACACGGACATGTAGTGAGTAATAGGATGAGGGGTAACAGTTTTAAGCTGAAAGAGGGTAGATTTAGACTAGATATTGAGAAGGAATTCTTCACTGTGAGAGTGGTGAGACACTGAGACAAGTTGCCCAACCCGCAGATTCTCTCTCCTGTTTTTCAGCAGGTTTGTGTATGCAAACAAGACACCAAATATAAGCTACAGTTCAGCTCATTTGGTGTATGGCTGTCAGAACTGTGCTGCTGACTTAGGTAACTTATCAAACCCATCTACTTAAGACATATTAATAAACTAAACAAAAGTCACTCATCTAAATTTTTTTCCTATCATGATGGCAGTTAAGTGCCCGTGTGGGGTGCCTGCACATTGCATCGCATCTTCTTCCTCCTGAGAAACAGAAAGCAAATATCTTATTTCTAATCTTACTTGAATGCCTTCACAATATTTTCCTAGGATGATCAATCATTTAGAGGCAGCACAGTCTAATAGACTTAACAAAAAGTTGAAAAACAAGACCTCACTCTCGATTTACCACTAAAGGAATACTCAGCCCTTGGCAATGCTAATAACTTTTTGTGAACATTTCCCAGCTGTGTCAGACAGTTCTGTATCCAACAGTATTAATATTAAGATTACTTAATAGGCCTAATTTTCTTTTTCCTCAGCCGCACAGATTATTCAGATAAGACTACAGTGCAATCTATCAGCTCTTTTCATCTATATATATTATAGATTAAAGCTCAATAGGTTTGTGTGACACTATCCAGATGTAAAGTGGCAGCTCAACTCCAAGTGCTTTCACTGTCCTAAATGTGATTGTCTTTATCTGAAGCATGTGCAGAATTATGCTTGAAGGTCAGAAACATGGCAGATAATTTGGAAGCTTATTCCATGATGGAAGCTTATTCCATGATGGAGCTTCTTTGGCAACATATTCTGTAATTGTCACATACCACAAAAAGTCCAAAGATCATGCAGCTTCTGTGCTACATCCCACATCAAGTTATTCTTACTGTCATCAAGAGATTTGTTTTCAAAACTAGGTGTTACACCATATTGTGGCATTTGTGTCAGCAACGTGAAATGCATATCATTGGTTCTTCTGATGTGGTATGTTACCCTACTTGTTCTATAAATGTATGTGCACAAAAACAAAGCCTTAACAATAATCTTTAAGACTTAAGTGGCTGTATAACATTCAGCTGTGGAAAGAAACAAAAATAAACGCAATGTCTTCAACAGGAAAAATGTGCAGCTTCCTTCTTGAGACAGGACACAGCACATCTGCAGGCAAAGTGGCAGAAACTTTACATCTAACCTTCAGAAGTTCCTACATTTACATGAACTGTGGATAGTAGATCACTTTCAATAATGGGATATAAAATGAAGAGCGAGCTTTATTTTGCATTATCCAAGAAATTTCAAAATGCTAGAATTTATTAATTTGGAATTAATTAATATGTGAAACAGTGCTAATATGGCATAGCTTTTCAAAATTACTTCAGAAAAAAAAAATTCTGCTTAAAGCTGGTCTACAAATACCCCCCTAAGACAAAAGAAAGACTGAAGTATCATAAATTAAAAAAAAAAAAAAAGATTTGTTAATCCTTCTTTAGATTATTACAGAACAGATTTAACACACCAAACATTCGGTTCCTGGCAATAACAACCATTTTTTTTGGTCACTTCCAACCAAGTCTGAGGAATGCCTGGGATTCCCAGTAGCGGCAAAATCAAGAATACCTTTTGTCTGGCTATACTAAGATAGAGCAATAACTATATATCAACTGAAGGGAAAGAGGAAAAAAACAACTACCATACCCATTTGGATGGTAAAAATGTAGCACAACACCTGGATAAAAAAGCAGATATACTTGTTCAGATACTTGAACAGTTTTTTTAGCTGATTACAGGTAAAACACAGGAAAAAAATAGGAAAAACATCATTTCATTATGAATACAGTTCTGTTTTCTCTCTTAATGGTTTTCTCTAAACTTCTCTGAACTAAATCTTGTTTTCTCTATCAGTTGTACTGAGATACCACCCAAGTACTGTAACCAGTCTTATTGGTATGTGTTGGCTCACATATAAACGGATATGGCCTCTGCTAAAACCCACATAATGTTGCATGCTTTACCATTCATTATTATTTAACCATAATCAATCAAGCCACGGAGTTCCATTTTTAATATTAGATTTATTAACTATGAGTAGACATCCTTGTAATGGAAAACCTCAGGTTCCATGAAGTTACAATTTAAAAAAACCAACACAACAAATCAACAAAAAAAACCAACAAAACCAAAACCAACCAAACAAAAAACCCCTCTATTTTTTCCTTTCTTCTAGTCCAAACCACACTTTCTCCATCCTTCAATTTCATTCCCAAGCAAGCCTCCTACTTTATAGACAAAAGCCCTAAAATGTAACTTGCAGTTGTTTGTATGAGAGGGTTGCATATTCATTTGTAGATCCAGACAAACAGTTACAGTCAGACCCAGCAATGAGTGGAACTGTTCCGTGCCATAGAAATCCAGAGTGAGTTGAAGCAATGTGCCTTTTACATGGGATGTGAGTCAATCTGTATCAGAATATTTGGCAAAGCCTCAGTAACGACTGAAAAATACCATTTACTGAAATGCTACTGGATGCTGAGAGAGATTAAGTTCAGTTTGGCTCAGCTGAACAGACCGAGATGCATTGCAGCTGGAGTCATATCTGCAACTCCTGCCAGATCATTCACTGTATTATACAAAGCTCTCTACTGTGCCTGACTGCTTGGAAAGTGGTAATGACAGCTGGTTTTCTGCCTGGGGAACATTTTATATTCTAGTGCACTAAACAGTGGATGTCAACTTATATATGTTGGATTTTCTTAGGGGTATATAGGTCTAAAGCTGATTTCCCATGCACTATACTCTGCGGTGCAACTATCCCAGCTACTACCTGGCTCAGCCCACTCAGTCAGATCTAAACTGGGTTTAGAAAACCAGAATGTTGAAAGAATGGACTGCTAGGTTTCTCTTGATTCATTCAAAGGGCGAGGTTGTACATAATTTTGTTTGGAAGAAATGTACTTTTGGGTAAGTATATATTTCATTTCCATTTTGCTTCACTTGTTCATGCAGTACTGTTATTGAGCATAGGCCACATTTTCCCTTCAGTTTTATTTGTGTATGTTTTATCAGCAAGCAGCCTCAGGTTGCCTTGTTTTGCTGTAACTCAGCAGTGAATTTGGCCAAGTTACTTGAATTCATACAGGCATTTGACAATTATTTTAAATGTGACTGAATTACTTTGTGAGTTTAGTTCAGGAATACCACAAAAATATTACCTTCCAGCTTGAAGTAAGTAGAGCACAAGAAGTCTTGTAAATTATTTCAATAGGCCACTCAAACCACTCTGGCCAAGGAGCACAGCTGCTCAGGAAATTCCGGAAATTCAGGAAAGGTTGGTTTTACTGGCACTTGGGCAAAAGAGATGGTATCAGCCTTGTCTTCTGAACTTTGAAACTGCCTATATCATATCAATCCCTTTTAAATTTCTGAACGGCAAGCAGTAAAGTCTTGCTCTTACCTTCCTTACTAAAGGGAAGTTTTATAATATCTGAGTGAGGAAAAAAGAGAGTGATGTGATTCTGGGTTTGATCCTGATCTTTCTTAGTTAAAATCAGAAGTAATTCCACCAAATATAAACTGATTTAACACATAAGAGGATTTCAGAATCTAGGTGTCATAGTTTGGGCCTAACACGACAACAAAGAAACAGCCACGTGGCAGCTCACTCAACTCACACACACACACACACACACACTGTGGGATGGGGAGGACAAAAGCCAACTAGCAGCTCATAGGTCGAGATAAAGGACAAGGAGGGTTATTCACTGATTAAGGTCATGGGCAAAACAGACTCAATTTGGGGAAAAAAAAAATAATTTCATTTCACACTAATCAAATGCACACAGGACACAGACAACACAAAGAGCAGGGCTTACATATGTTACCTGACCCCTCCCTTCTTCCCAGGCCCAAATTATTTTATTCCCTACTTCTCTACCTCCTTCCCCCCAGCGCCACAGGGGGACAGGGGATGGGGTTTAGAGTCAGTTCACAGTCTGGTGGTTCCTGCCACTCCTTCCTCCTCAGGAAGAAGGATTCTTACAGTCCTCTCCTGCTTCCCCATCGGGTCCCTCCCATGGGAGAGAGTCCTCCATGAACCTCTCCTTCATGAGTCCTTCCCACAAGGTCAGGAGCAAGCTGCTTCAGCACGGGCTTCCTACGGAGTCACAGGATGCTTCGGGAATAGTCACCTCCCCTGGCGCCGGGGTCTTCCACAGCTGCATAATCCACTGGCAGCAAATCCAAGTCCACTGGTCAAGTTCACCTCTCCTGGTGCCCCCAGGGAATGTGCCACCATGTTCCTCCATGAATGCAGGGGGACAGCCCGCCATCTCGCCGTAGGTTGCATTGAAACTTCTGCGTGGGCACCTTCTTCCCCTTCTTCCTCATGAACCACTGGCACCCCTCTGCCTCTCCAGCTCAGCTCTTCTTCCACCACTCGCTCTGCCCAGGTCTTATATCAGTTCTTTCGTATGTTAATCACAGAGATGCATCCATTGTCTCTCTAATGGCTCTTTGGCTGGCTTTGGAGCAGGGGGAGCTTCTCAGCTTTGTACAGGAGCCACTCCTGGGGCCCTTCCCCCACTACCAAAAAATCCCAGCAAACAAAACCAGCACACTAGGTTAATAAGTTATTAATGAAAAATTATAATAATGATGAATAATTGATAGTAACTTACTAAAAAAACTCTCCTAAGTAACTTTCCCAATGTATCTGCAAATGTTTTTGTAATTATGTTCTGACTTTACTAGAGAGACAACTAATAGGCAACCTAGCAAGGAAACAACATCCACTGTATGGACTTCTACCAGCCCAATCACAACAGCTTAATAGAAAAATACAATGCTAGGCCTGGATGTGATGGCACTCTGTCCATTTCCTGGCAGGATCAACACAAATCAAGCACATTTGAGAAGTTGGTGAATGAATCCTGAAATAAAGCATGCAAATAAGTTGTGACTTGAGAGAAATGCTATGGCTGATACAGGACTGTACGAAGTCCTTGCTGCACAAAGCTCCTCCTGTTAATCAACTTGCATTTCTATTGAATGGCATTTTGACAATGTTTAATAGCATGAAAGGTGAAAGGAAGCCTAAGAAGGTTCCAATTAAAGACAAGATTGGACCATTGCAACACAAGCTTAAACTGTCCTGAATTCTTTCAACATTCCTGTTTCTCAGTAGTGACATTCTTCTGTTTGATGCACTCACTTAGAGACAAAGTTCCAATGATAATGGAAAGTAAGGTCAAGAGAGCTTTCCCTACTATATGAACAAAGCCCATGAAGCATGATGTGATTTGGCATAAAATCAGGAGATTAGTTGCTTCTAGAAAAAATACAACATATACATAAGTGGACATCTGGCAATATCAGTAGCAAATAGCAAGTGGTGTTTCTGCTCAAGTGCAAGTATAAGTCATGTTGTAACTGGATCAGTTACAGACCTACACAAATATCCATGGTAGAAAGGTCACGATAGAAAGAGACATTACTCAGTCTTCTGTGTTTGGAATCTACTTTACTGAGTCAGAGGACCATTAAAGCCTGCAGAGTCTGAACAACATCCAGATACAGGACTCTGGCAGGGACCTCTGACACTTGGAGAGTAATTCCAGCTTTCAAGCCCTTCTGAGAAGGTTTACCAGACACATGGAGTTTCCCAGAAATATTGTTGTTCTCAATGGGAAATGGCATCCGTAACTTCCAGCCCTTAAAAGTTATCCATTTCTCATTCAACTTGAGGGTTTTTGGGTAATCCCTAACTGAATTATGGTATCCTTATTTGTGAGGGCCAAGGTCCCATCTTGCCTGCAATTTGTGCAATAAAACTGAAATGCACTTTCTCTTAGAGTTTAAGACACATAGTACTTCACCTTGGGATTTTTACTTAAGACATGCAATGACACAGACAGAAATAGGCAGACGAAGGAATCTAAAAAGAGATAGAGAGAAAAGACTAACTAAAATAGATGTTGGCATCAATGTCCTTTTCCCTGCAACAGTTTTCCCACTATTCAAGAGATATATTTAGGTTCTAATCGGAGCTAAGATGCCTAGGATTCCTCTGCTCCTTACTTGTGCTTTAATTATGACCTTACAGATGCAGTTTACTTGCTATCGTTTACCTTCTTTGAATCTTGAATCTATAATTAAACCGTTTTCTTCTTCCTGACATTAGAATTAATCTCTTCCTGTGCCCAAGATAGCTTCTATTCCAAGAGACATAAGCATTTACATATCCTCCTAGGATTTTAAAGACATATTGCTCTAGTGCTGTTTGAGATTTTTCATCTGCAGAGGAATGATGGGTCTGTTCCTCACATCTTTAGTCACAGCTTTGTTCTAATATACTTCTGTCAAAGCAGTTGTACATTAGTATTTTACCCATGACCTTTTCCACTGTCCAGCAAAGATGTGCAACAGCCTAAGTTATCAACTGACTGAGTCCACTTTCACTGAAAACACTAGCAGTATGAGAGTATGATGGTAAGGCAACCGTAACTTGGACTAAGATTCATAAATAGTCGTTCCCCAAAACCATCATATTCTGGAACCAAACAATGTCCAAAAATAACGACAGGTGGAACTACAGTTACAGTTGTACTAGCTATCTGCTTCTTCCTAAAAGGATTCCTGTGGGTCTAGGAGAGGAGATAATGAAAAGGAATTTTTCTTCCTTTTAGTGTCAGCTATTGTGAGGCAGGGAGAGGGGTGTACATCTCACAGTTACTTTATTTTCCTTTTTTTTTTTCTTTACTGAAATGAAGGATTGGGTTATAGATAACCTAGCTTAAAACAGTCAAGGATGGATTTCAGAGGGAAAAGAAATATACTGTAGTTTCTGGTATTTCTAGAGAGAGTGATTTGAGAGCAAGAAGGAGAAACTTTAAAAGACAGGTATCTTTATTAGTATGTGCTTGGTAAGAAATCTGGAAATATCCTCAGTAATCAATTGAAAAAAATTGTTTCAGTACAATAGGAATAATAATAGCAGGGTGCCCATAAAAAGGACAATGAGGAAAAGGGCAGGAAATAATTTCCTATGAAGGGAAGGGACTGCAGTTGCTTCATGTGGGTTTGCCAACCAATGGTTAAAGAATCAAGGAAGGTCTCACCATGATGCATCATAATTTATAGTTTTAAGGACAGGACTGTGTATAGTTGTCACTATTGCAACATCCTTTTTCTGAGTATGATTTATTTGAGCAAATAGAACAAATTGGTTGTTCTGGATATTGAAGCTGAACAAAACCAGTTTTGTACCTATAGTACTATAGTACCTATAGCACTGCAGAGAAACAGGTTTCAGGTTAAGACCTGCAAGAAGTATATGTCAGACCTTGTGGAGCAGACATCTACATTGTTCTGATGTTGATGGACTCGCTCCCAATGAAACCAAAGTGCTCGCTGTGTCTCTGTTCTTCTGATGTGAGAATGATACAATCTTCCAGGTGAACTCCTTTGGAAGTAAAGGAGAGAGATTTTTAGAGAAAAGTTGGAATCCTGCATAATTCACATGTGTAAATGTCCACATATTCCTTGTTAATGAAAATACAAAGCAGGCTAAATTGTTGCTTTTAATTTTATTCTTAATGAATCAATAATGGCTAGGTATATTAGAGAAGAAATACCTAAAAGGAAGCCATTTCCAATCTGGGAAGAAATACTGATATACACTTGCAAACTTTTAATTTTTTTTATTTCTTCAAGCAAAAGTTTCAAAAATTTTGAGCTAAAAATATAAGCTGAAATCACCAAAGTAATACTCATTAATAAAATTATTAGTAGTAACAGTAAACCAGTCTGCATGAGCAATACAATAGAACAAGTTTTTGTTCCTGGGTATGTTTCTGTTCAAAGCATCCAGGAAGGTTTCATAAAGAGCCAGGTTAAAGAGACTGTACAAATTATTAGCATATTTTGTGAGAAGAATATGAACTGTCAAGGAATTGCTCATAATATTTCCAGTTATGCATTCCTAAGATACAAATAAAAATTCTTCTGTATATTGCTCAATTCATTATGAATGTTTCCGGCTGAAGGCAGAGTTAGTTTTGGCCTTTTATGGACAGTTAAAAGCTGCACCTGCTTTATTCTGTTTTATATTTTAAAAAGCACATTATCTTTCTTTCCGGTAGCACTTAACAGCCCATTTTTAAAGGCATAGCTTGAATGACAACTAAAAAGCCAAGCCTGTCTTCCATTTATGGACTAGCTTTTTTGGTGTTTGTTTTGTGAAGTACCCTACTACGGACAAGATACAGTAGCAAGTTTGTGTCTTTTAACAGAAACAAGGGAAATAGTCTAAAGCAGTGAATCTCAGCTAAATCCAGTTAATTTGAAAGTGTTGATGTTCTCACAAGTCAGTAGTCCCAGTTCATTGCTCATTCACATCAACTATGCTATTCAAGAAGTTTTCCACAGACTTACAGGATTGTCAGTTGGAAGTGACCTCTAGAGATCATCTAGTCCAACCCCCCTGCTAAACCAGGATTCCCTAGAACACATCACACAGGACTGCATCCAGGCAGGTTTTAATATCTCCAGAGAAGGGGACTCCACAACCTCCCTGGGCCTAACAATAATATCTGCCAGCAGTCTCAGAACCCGTGGATGCATCCCATCAGGGCCCATGGATTTATGGGAATTTTCAAAGATCTTTGAACTGCTGGTACAATATTATTCCCATGTAGCACATTCCTAACCAAGGCTATCACAATATAATTTGTCACATTCAGTGAGGACAGAAAGAAGACTGAGACCACCAAAGTCAAGACTTTGGGCACTATTAAATTTTTTGTACCCAAATCACTGCACCAAAGCCGTACACTTCTACCACAGCAATCAACAGCATTCATTATAAGAAAAAGAAGCATTACAATATTTCCTCGAGGAAAGAGTTTAGTCTTGGATAATAAAAGCCATAATAATACACTTTGATTTGTGGTTACCCTGAGGATGGCACTAAGTGCGTAAGTCATCAGATTTACCCTTCAGTCCACAAAGTAGCCAGGGAGGCTGCAAAGTCTGAAGGATACTCTCAGTAACTCAGTGAGTTCTGAATGTTGTTCTTTGTCCTCTGCTGCAGTTCAGACATCTGGCATACCTCAGGCAAAACTGCTCTGCTGCACGAACTAATCCCTTCCATTGCCTCTTCAGTTGCTCAATGTTTGTGGAAGGCCACAACGCCCTCTCACATTGCTTTCATTAGCCCTTAACTCCAGCAGTCTTTTACCTTTTCCTTTGACTGTTTACAGCTCTCAGTCATTTAGACATAATGCCCAGATTCTGGACACCATAAACTTCTGAAAAGAGAGTGAATTTAGTCGACTGGGAAACTGCACAATTTGGGTGCATTGCTTTGCAAGCAAGATTTCCCAAAGAACTCACAGAGTTGTACCTACAAAAAGTGCTGGTCTGCCACCTATGCCTAGAAATACCACTGTGTGGACATTTTTCTGGTTAAATAACGCATGGTACAACAATGTATCTCTTTGTGTTTGTGGTCCTGTACCAGACTGCAACACACAGATACATCATCCTATAGAAAAACAGCTGTTCAGGCTATATTCAGGTTTTGAAGGATTTTGAAGTAGGTTGAGGTAGAATTTGGTGAGCCTGTGTCAATTTTAAACAGGTATGTGTCATTCTGTCTAAGGAGTTATGAAACGTAACGGTGACCAACTTTTCCATGCATACTTCCCCTAAGCAAAAGTGGCCACTCTTAGTTTGGACCAACTGCCCAAAGACCAAGAATTTCTCTCTTCTTTACAGAAGATATGGATGATCAGTGTACTAAGATTCAAGTTATCCTAATTCCCAGAAAAGGCAGCTGTACAAGAGGTATTTCAGGGGAGAAGGTTCCATGGGTTGGAGAAGAAAAGGAAGTATGGAGTTGTGTTACCCATGGAAGAGAGAGGAAAATGAGGGAGGCTGGAAGGATTAATTTCCATTCTGCTGCTTCTGTGACTGCAGTGAATCACTGGAGCATAAGTAATTCTCAGAAAATCTGAAGTTTCAGGTCTCAACCCCATGGCTGTTTTTTTTCCAGCAGAGAAGAAAAAAATAATCTGATTTTCTTTACTCCCAAACATCCTAAGTATGCTATAAGGTTATACTACCAAACTATTTGAGACACTTTCTATAAAAGGGAGTGAGGAGAGTGTGAGTATGGTCAGCCAGTGTTTATGAGGCGATATTGTTTTAAACAATTTTTGGAAAATGTGTTATAGCCAGCACTTCAAACACGTCTCATGCTCAGTGTAAAAGAGACTTTCCTGTATTAATTCAAAGCACTCTGAAGCCCAGACACAACACAACACTCAGCAGCTCATAAATTTGTCAATGGATGAATTTAGCTTAAGAAAAATAAGCTGCATGAATTATAGGTGTGGCAGGGAGCACCACCTATATTCTCAAAGTTGCTTAGACCCTTTCCAGTTGGTTGTAACTTGTTACAACTTTGCCAGATTTTAACTAGCAGTTCAGAATTTTTTCTAATTTTAGCTAGAAACCTTCCATATAGTTATCTGCTATTTGAGCTATTTGGGGAATTTTCAGTCAAAACAGCTCAGCAATTTCTGTGGGGAAAGAAGAAAGAAAAAAGCTTTTTTTGTCCAGGGTGATAAATTCCTTTGCACTTTAAGATGGTGAAGGGCTCCCATGCTTTGGTACAGGATGTCCCATTCCTAACTGTGCAAAATCCACCATACTTTGCTCAAACAACAAACATTTCAGAAGGCACAATTTGTACATGAAATCATAGTAGATATTTGCTGACTGGCACATTTCCTGAAATCTCTGCCTACACTGAGCATGCTCTGAGTTGAGGAAGTATTACACTTTTAAATGGGGTTCCCAGCTGCTATGGGCAGCATCAATACTGCAGGGGCACAGTGGGGTCTGGCAGCAACATGGGGCTGGGAGCTGACAGTCAAGGGCTTCCCACGGTGGGATCAGGGCAGGGCCTGGCAGCCAGGGGCTGTCGCATATCCCAGCCAGGAGTGGAGCAGCTGGGAGGCCCTGGGGAGGCCCCAGCCCTGCCCATCAGGCACCTCCCTGGAGAAGGGCCCATGGGTGGGCCTGGCTTGTCAGAGCCCATGGCTGGGCCGAGCAGGGCTGTGGGGAGCTGGAGACCAGCCCTGCAGGGTATCATAGAGGCAGGGGCTGACAGCCCCTGGGGTCCTGAGTTCAGACCCAGGAGGTGGTCAGGGAACAGAAAACCCATCAGTGCCCTCAGGACCTGACAAACACCATGAAAAGGAAGGCAGCTTCTTCTGCACACCCAGGCTATGGGGAGATTCGGTATGAGCTGATGGAAGAGAGAAGAGGTGAAATGGAAAAGACACATGGAAACTGTGAAGGATGAAGGTGAGGAGGACAAGCATGAAGAAATGGATGGAGTCAGAGTAGGAAAAACAGGGGAATGGGACAGTGAGATGGAGTAATCTCTATCCTGACAGTAATAAAAGGAGGTCTCAGCATGATGCCATATAAAGAGGTTTCTGGGTGTTTCACTGTCCACTTTCAAAATCAAATGTAAAAAAAACCCCAAAACAATAAACTATTTTGTAAAATTGTTAACACTGTAAAATCAAGCAAAAAAAAGTTAGGGGTAAGCTGGCATAGTGGCATGAGTATATCTGTGTTCTGGTATCATTTGCAACAAAATTGATTTGAAAATATGTACTGTTATTGCAGCAGGATAGGAGACAATTAATTTGGGTGGTCCTGTATTCCTTCCAAACCATCTGCTCATCCCTAGTAGAATAAGCCCACCTTAGGATTCAAGTAAGCCTTTCGTTTGTGCTACCAATAGAGTTCATCAGTATATACATTTTCCAGATTACACGTATCAATTTAAAAATGCCATTCTGTCAAAGTTGTGCTGATTAGTTTAATAATAATACCTGAGGTGTAGCAACTATGGAAATAGCTGGAAATTAATATGACTGAATATGACGGGTCAAAGGAAAGAAATAAAACCGCCACAAAATTCTGAGGTATATGATCCCGAGGGAGTAATAGAAATGAATGTAATGAAAAAAACAACTGAATACTGGAATCAAATACATAATAGTTCCTCAGAAATTGCTAGATAATAAGAAGGCAGCTGATTCTGTGCCTATTTTCAGCACTCAAAATACAATCAGCATTAACATTTTAAATTGGTTTATTTTTTAAGTATTAATGTCTATATGGAGCTGTAATCCATAGAGATCCAAAGATATTTTGAACAATTCAAGAATTATTTTAAACAATTCACTTTCACCTGAAATACTGCCACCTTTGGTGCAAAGAACCTCCCAAATCAGCTTTATACAACAGTGAAATCATAGAATCACAGAATCATAGAATCATAGAATCATAGAATGGCTAGGGTTGGAAAGGACTTTAAAGATCATCTAGTTTCAATCCCCCTGCATGGACAGGGACACCTCCCACTAGATCACGTTGCTCAAAGCCCCATCCAGCCTGGCCTTGAACACTTACAGGAATGGGGCTTCCACAGCTTCCTTGGGCAAACTGCTCCAGTGTCCCACCACCCCACCTAATGTATAACCTAAATCTCCCCTCTTCCAGTTTTAATCCATTAGCCCTTGTTCTTTTGTTACAAGCCATTGTAAAAAGTCCCTCTCCAGCTTTCATGTAGACCCCTTTCAGGTATAGGAGGGCTGCTATGAGGTCCCCCTGGAGCCTTCTCCAGGCTGTCCCTCTGGATGACTTCCCTTCCCTCCAGCATGTCAACAACTCCACACACTTTGGTGTCATCAGCAAACTTGCTGAGGGTGCACTCAATGCCACTGTCCATAAAGATGTTAAACAGCACCAGTTCAAGTACTGACCCTTGGGGAACACCACTTGTCACAAGTCTCCATCTGGACGTTGAGCCCTTGTTGAAGTCTGACCATCCAGCCAGTTCCTTACCCAATGAGTAGTCCATGCACAAATCCGTATCATCCCAGTTTTGATCCCAGGATGTCATGCAGGAGAGTGTCAAAAGTTTTGCACGGGTTGTGGTAGATGATGTTGTTTGCTCTTCCTTTGTCCACCGATGCTGTGACCCCATTGAAAAAGGCTACCAAATTAGTCAGGGAGGATTCGCCCTTGGTGAAGCCATGTTGGCTGTCACCAATCACCCCTTTGTTTTCCACATACCTTAGCAGAGCCTTCAGGAGGATCTGCTCCATGATCTTGCCAGGCACAGAGGAGAGACTGACTGATCTATAGTTCCTTGGGTCTTCCTTTTTTCCCTTCTTGAAAATGACAGTTATGTTTCCCCTTTTCCAGTCAGTGGCAATTTCTCCAGACTGCCAAGACTTTTCAAATATGATGGACAGAGGCTTTGCAACTTCATCGCCCAGTTCCTTCAGGAGATGTGGATGAATCTCCTCAGGTCCCACGGACTTGTGCACCTTCAGGTCCTTCAGATGGTCATGAACCTGGTCTTCTCCCACAGTGGGGAGATCTTCTTTTCCACAGTCCAGTCTTTCACCTTCTCCAACTTGGATGGTGTGACCAGAGCCCTTGTCATTAAAGTCTGAGGCAAAGTAGTCATTGAGTACCTCAGCCTTTTCTATGTCCTGCATGGCCAGGTCTCCAGTTTCTTTCTGAAACTTTTGTTCCTTTAAATTAAGAGTGGAAAGTGAAGAATATTTTTCTCCAATTGAAAACATGTAAGCGATTTAGGTAGGCTAAATGCAATGACCAGAATTGGAATTGATAAGGCAAGCAGGAATTAAATACTCAGCTTTTACCAAACATTCCTTGGATTCCTTTAAAGCCACAAGGGACAGATTGTAAGTTTTGTATCTCCTCTGACTGTTTCTCTACAGGGGAACTTGTTGCTTCCATGTCAGACTAAAAGGACCAAAAAGCTTACCCACTTTTTTTCGGCCATAAGAAAGTGGTTTGGTTCTCACTCTACTTGCCAGCATCTCTTCCTTTGGCACCCATGTTTTTCTGGACTTTTCTTCTCCATCATGGTCAATGACCCACTCAGTTAGCATGTCTCACACTTTTAGAGTTATCATCAGTTTCATGCTATTTATCACTCTATTTATCCACTCCAGTACAGTTCATTGTCAATGATATAGACAGTGGGATTGAGTGCACCCTCAGCAAGTTTCCAAGCGACACCCAGCTGAATGGTGCAGTTGACACACCTGAGGGTTGGGATGCCATTCAAAGGGACCTGGACAAGCTTGAGAAGTGCACCCATGTGAACTTCATGAGGTTCAACAAGGTCAAGTGCAAGGTCCTGTACCTTGGTTGCAGCAATCCCCAGTATCAAAACAGGATGGGGGAATGAAGAGATTGAGAGCAGCCCAGCTAAGAAAGAGTTGGGGATACCAGTGGATGAAAGCTGCACGTGAGCCAGCAATGTGTATTTGCAGCCCAGAAAGCCAACTGTATCCTGGGCTGCATCAAGAGAAGCATGGCCAGCAGGTCAAGGGAGGTGATTCTCCCCCTCTGCTCTTCTCTGGTGAGACCCCACCTGGAGTACTGTCTCCAACTCTGGAGTCCTCAGCACATGGAATACATGGACCTGATGGAGTGGGTCCAGAGGAAGGCCACAAAAATGATTAGAGGGATAGAACACCTCTTCTAGGAAGAAAGGATGAGAGAATTTGGATTGTTCAGCCTGAAGAAGAGAAGGCTCTGGGGAGACCTTACCACAACCTTTCAATATTTAAAGTGGGCATATGAGAAAGATGATGAGAAACCTTTTAGCAGGGCCAGTTGTGACAGAAGAGAAGGAGGAGGAATCCCGGAATTGTCAGAGTTGGAAGGGACCTCTAGAGATCATCTAGTCCAACTCCCCTGCTAAAGCAGAATCCCCTAGAGCACATCACACAGGACTGCATTCAGGCACATCTTGAATATCTCCAGAGAAGGGGACTCCACAACAGCCTGTTCCAGTGCTTTGTCACCCCCACCATAAAGACATTTTTTTCTCATATTTAACTGGAACTTCCTATGTTCCATCTTGTGCCCATTGCCCCATGTCCTGTCACTGGGAACTACTGAAAAGAGTCTGGCTCCATCCTCCTTGCACCCACCCTTTAGATACTGACAGGCATTAATGAGGTCTCCTCTCAGCCTTCTATTCTCCAGGCTAGAGTCCCAGCTCTCTCAGCCTTCGTCATAAGAGAGATGCTCCAATCCCCCAATCATCTTTGTTGTCCTCCCCTGGACTCTCTCTAGTAGTTTCCTGTCTCTTTTGGAATCACAGAATCACAGAATCACTTATGTTGGAAAAGACCTTCAAGATCATCAAGTCCAACCATTAACACTACTCTACCAAGTCCATCACTCAACCACCTCCCAGGGCAGCATGCTCCAAAGTCTGACAACCCTTTCAGTGCAAAAGTTTTTCCTAGTGTCTAGTCTAAACCTCCCCTGGTATAGCTTGAGGCCATTTCCTCTTGTTCTAGCACCAGTTACTCGTGAGAAGAGATCAGTGCCTACGTCTTTGCAACCTCTTTTTACAACATGTAGAGGGCAATGAGGTCTCCCTTCAGCCTCCTTTTCTTCAGACTAAATAGCCCCAGTTCCCTCAGCTGGTCCTCATAAGACTTGTTCTCAATGCCCTTCATCAACTTTGTTGTCCTTTGGACACGCTCCAGCACCTCAATGTCCTTCTTCTATTTAGGTGCCCAAAACTGGACACAGCATTCGAGCTGTGGTCTCACCAATGCTGAGTACAGAGGGCCGATCACCTCCCTGGTCCTACCTGTAACACTATTTGTAATACAGGCCAGGATGCCATTGGCCTTCTTGGCCACCTGAGCATACTGTTGGCTCATGTTCAGCCACCTATCAATCAGAACCCCCAGAGCCCTTTATGCTGGAGAGCTTTCCAGCCACTCTTCCCCAAGCCTGTAGCATTGCATGGAGTTGTATTGCACGATTGCTAAATTATTATTTTATTAGCAGCTGTCACTCCCTGTCCTTAGGATTTTTGATCTGCACTGTTCAAGGTAACTCACTAGTTGCAGTGGTTCATAAATGAAAATCGCTATTTTGTGTGTAGCTTGGTTACACCCAAACTGTTCATGTAGTTCTCAATTAGTTTTATATCAGCTCAAGGTTTTACTCCTCATTATAAAATTAATGAGTTGAACAAGTCATGAGGATAAATGTGGGAATTAAGGTATAATTAACAGAAACAATGCCACAATGTCAGTCTTTTTACTAACATTTTCTGTATCTTAGCCTCCAAGAGAGGTTAAAAGGCTCCTATTGAGGCTCCTATTGTCTCTGCTGGTACTGGCTCTTGGTTATTCCTCATACCATTTTTCTGAATCATGAAGAAAATTGTTCAGAAACTCCTGATCTGAGTACTAACATTTCTCCTTCTGCTTCCACAGTTGAACGACTAAAATTTTCAGTTGCAGAAAATGAGAACAGCAAAACAAGTCTTTCAGGGATATTAGAAGAAAGATCTTAAAGCTCAGAGCTCCTGATAATTAGCACACAGTTTTGTGACACTAAACTGAACCAAATCGGTAGGCAGAATTAAATTTTCAAATAAGAAATGTTGCCCTTGAAAGCTCAACATACTAATGTGTATATATGGTGAAGAGCTATGTCAGATTCTTACATTCTGAATGTCCCATTGAGTACAAATGAAGTGAAACACTTGTACGAAACACCTGAGGCTCATATTTTAGTATCTGTTAATAAAATTCTCCCACAGCGCCTTTTTCATAAACAGAAAATCAAAACTGCACATATGCATGCACACATGTATGCATTCATGACTGTGAATTGGTCACAAAAATAGGATATACCCTAGTACATAGACAAATGTATGAATTATGTATAAAGTGCAAGCATTCATTATATTTTTGGTTGGATGCTTTTATGCATGTGATAGCAAAAACATTCCTCAAGGCTGCACTGCTATGCTAGTAGGCACTGTGTCAAGACCAAACAAAGAGCCAGTTTATTAGTTCTGGTCTATGAGCTAGAGTGTTCAGAAGCTTCCCCATTTTCCTCCACAGGTGAATTTTGTGGATCTACCCTCCCTCTGCTTTCTGTAGCTCCTTATTAGTTACAGCATCAAGGACTCAAACTGTTAAACAACTGCCATTTTACCCTAGGAGATCATGGAAACCTGGCAGAAAGATGCTTGGCTAGCTGCACCACAGAAAAAACATACTGCTGTGTTTCAGAAGCTCAGTGTTATAACACAGCAGCTATATCATAGGGCTTTTTTCATGTCTTTCCAAATCCTACACTGTTTATAACATTGGCATGACAAATATATCTGAAAACATAAGGTTTGAAAACTGACAAGTAAGTTAGTGTCAGTTAAATGTAAGGATGCACAGAGCACTGTGGGAGGGATTTAGTGTCCTCTCACTGCCCTTCCATTCAGCAAATGGATGCCCCTCTAATCAGCTATAGTGCTGACACCCGGAGAAGATGACGAAGGGTACATCGTCATTTGGTAAGCGACGAAATAAGATGCACACTTTGTGTCATTGGCGTGGGTCCAAGGCATACCATCTGCAGAAATCTACTTGTGGGAAATGTGGTTATCCCGCAAAGCATAAGAGAAAGTATAACTGGAGTGTAAAGGCCAAAAGATGCAACACCACTGATACTGGTCTCATGAGGCACCTGAAAAGGGTCTACCGTCGATTCAGGAATGGATTCCGTGAGGGAACCATGCCGAAGCCCAAGAGAGCAGCTGCTGCAGCCTCCAGTTCATCGTCAGAAACTGCTTTAGCTACATTCAGCCAATGACCCACTCAAGAATGTCTCTGATCAGGATTTGTTCAAATAGAAAGGTCCTGTCTTCAGATATATGTTCCTCTAGAAAGACTCCCTTGGAATAACAACTTGTTCCCATTCCATGTTTCACAGACTAATTGCAATGACACTTTATATCCCAAAGAAGATTTCAGAGACAGTTCTAAGATGCTGACTACCATACGGACGACTTATTTTTCTGCCCCATCTGTTTGTATACTCTTGTCATCTCTAATCTTCCTGATTGAGTGTAAAATCTTCTTTTCATTTGTATTAATGCAGAGCAGGAACTGGACCTGTCTGGGAGAACTTCCAGCTACAATGCACACATTGTCATTCTCCATATATTGTCCACTCCATGGACAAATACCTAATGCTGCTTATTTTCAGCCAACATTGAGCTGACCAAAGTTCGAGTTAGATATTCAAAATTACAAAGTAATTACTTCATTTTTCAGTAAACCTGATCATTTAGAAATAACATGTTAGAAATTGTCTTCTGTCTGCCCCTTTCTGTGCCAGATTTGGACTAGCCTTTGTTACTTTCCTCTGAAGCCTCTTTGCTGTACATGTTGTTGGGCATTTTCCTTGTTTGGGCAAAAGAATACAGAGAAGAGGCTGTTCAGTGGTTGCTGCCTTTTTTCAATAGGGCCACTTCCTTTTCCACAGACATAAAGTAGCCCTTTTTGCAATAGAGCATTTCTGGTGGACCAGATGATTGCTGTAACAGACTTTGCTTTTGGCAGTAGGTGCATACTATTCCTAATGTCTGCTCTACTTTCAAATACGAGTCATACATATAAATATGTATGTATTTTAAATATAATTTCTATATGCAGACGAAACTCTTGGGAGCTTTATTTTAAATATCCAAATAAAACATATTTTAAAATGTAAATAACTTGCTTTAAAATCTAAATTTCTGAGAGCTCAACAAAGCTGCCAAAGTACTTTAATTTCCATTTAAAAATCTAGTCCCTAAACCATCATGTTCTCCAAATTCAGATTTTTCCTTTAACTTCTTTTTCAAGGACCATGAGTTATCTACACAAATAACAGTTGAATCTTAAGGCCTACTTCAGTGAAGTATTTCAGTGTTAGTATTCAGCAGAATACTTAAAGACATTACTAAATTTAGGTGAGGTTTAGAGTTAGCCAGGTGCTTACACCCCATGATTAAAGAAAAATACTTTGCTCTCTGAGCAAAATCTCTGAATGGTCAATCCATCTGGTATAAAAAAAAAACAAAACAACAACAAAACTTATTAACATTAATTTCCTTTGGAATTGTAAATTGTTTGTGACAGAGGATCTTTTTCCTGTATAAATCTATGAAGTACTTAAAACATTGTAAATGCTCTAAAAATAGAGCTTAATATATGCAATTATGCAATTATAATTATGAAATACCAGAGTACCAATTTTCGTAAATAAGCTATCACAATGTGTGCAGTAGAGACAAAAGCTGAGCACATACATGCTTTAAGTTTTCATAAATAGGTTGCAAAAACTTCTCCAACAGCACTTACCTTCAGATATTCCAAACCTACATTTTTTCTTTCTCCGGGGTTCAGAAATTTTAGGTCATTTTTTTATCTTTACTTTACCTAGGTTCCCTTTAGAGCCGATTCTGACTGAAGTTGAAATAATACAATTAACATTAAGAAGGCTTTTCTTGAAATATTCCTGCTAAGATCTGAAAGGGAGACGACAAACCACACGCAACAAAAATAATTCTCATGCTGTTGAAAATCCAGTTTTACTGCCTGGTGAACTTCCATGCTGTTCAATGCACATTTTGTTGGTCTCCTGTAATCCCATAGGGGTAACTTCCCATCCCAAACCAAAGGAGACTTGTGCATTACCAATGCTAGCCACACATACCAACAGACAATTTTAGTATTTAAATAGAAAAAGGTTACATACTACGCTTAGGTTTTGGTTATAGTCTTCCATGTCAGGAATAAAGATTTGTTTTATTTTTCATTTTTTTTAAAATCTAGCATCACAGATTGAAATTCAAGTTCAGCAATTGCTACTGCAAGATTAGCTGGAGTGCTCCAGACCCTGGTCTCCATGTAGTAAAAGAGACAGAGCTAATAACCACAGTTTCCTAGATTAAATAATCGCAGGGCAGCAATGTTTTATTTACATGCATAAGAAAGATTAAGTTTGGCTTTGTGAACTCATATACAGCTGTGTGGAAGCATTTGGTCATATTTTTTAAGGGCTGGTATTTGTTTTCTTGTTATTAGGTAAGTTGCTGGAAAGTAAGAAGCCCAATAGCATAAGGGAAATTGAAGAAATCTGTGGACAAAGACAGCCCTTCCCAGGAAAAGTTGCTGAAAGCATTTGCTTTCAATCTTATTCCAATAATGTTCTGTTTAGCTTTTCAAGTGTGCTCTCAATAGTTGTGTATGTTCCTGCCTTCTGTTCAAAGATAGTTACTTTTTACATTTTGTTTTCACTCATCTTTATCTTTAATAGATGTTACTCTTATGTGAGTGAATTGTCACTGGTAGAAACAGAATAGATCAGACAGGAATCAGTCTCTTAACTTTACGTTTCCTTAGATTTTAGTCTTACTGTTAGTCAGGAATTGTCAACAACATGATAGGCATGCTACCACCTCCATTTTGAGATGGTGCTCATTATTTCTAACCATAAATTAAAAATGAGTGCCACAACAGAGTTCTTATTATAAAAATTTTCTTCTGTTTTTGCTGGACACTGTCTTCTCACCCTTCATTACACTAAAATAGTTTCTTGTTCATAGCAAAATGTTTCATCTTTACAGCAAGGCATAATAATCAAATCAGCTTATTTTAATAATATATACCTTGATGAAAAAGAAGAGACAGAAGAAAAAAAACGTCTTTTGTAACTTTAAATGCACCTATCCTCTATTGCAGATATTGGCAGCAGTAGTTACTGCTCAGAGCTTCAGCATTAAAACAGAAAAGTTGAAGGGAATTGTGAGAATAGTTAATAATTTTCAAAATATTTTGTTTCCAAATCTTCAAACCTTTCAGAAAAACCTGAAAATTTTTGTACTTAAACTACAGCATAAGCTTTGTTTGCAAATTTAGGGAGAAAAATATCTTCTGCATTTTCAAAAGAAAAACAAAGAATCTTCACAGATTTTCTCTGGGCTTTTCTACAGCTTTAGCTAAGCAATAATGAAAAAAAAAACAAACACCTGACCCCTCTATAATTATGGCTGCACAATGCCTGTAGAGTTAAAAGGAAACCATATTAAGTACCAAATCTATCACAAGAAACGACACAAACATGTTTTTCTCATAAATTTCTTCTGTCCCATTCCTGTTCTTATTTTTCTGTTGACTTTCCTTCAATTAATAGCTTAAATTAGAACGTAACCCTTTGGAAGAAATAATATTTTTAGCTCACTGCTGAAGTTTCCAGAATGATTTGTAATCCTGCAACTAAAATAAAGCATTGGATAATTTTAATTTTCTAAAATTTTCTCTGGAAATTTAATGGAAAGAATCCTCTCTGATATTTCTGAAATTCTGAGTTTTAACCATTGACAGTTACTTTGTTTAAGATTATTTCTTCTTGCCACTGCTATCCCCAGAAAAAGAGCAGATTAATAAAAATGCTATAGAGAGCAAAGGTTACAAAACTGCCAGGGCTTTTTATGAACTCTGCTTCAGTTTTAAATTATATTTCAGTTCTCTGAATTTTTTCTTACCACTGGATCTGTAATTACTGGTAAGAAAGAACCATTCTACTCTTTATATACAAGTATTGGGCACATATGAACAAATGCAACATGTTTTCTTTTTAAGACTTTTTGTGTATGTTCTAATTATGGACCATCTGTATTTTTATCCTCTTGGCTTGACTTTTAGCAAAATCAAAGGGTAAAAGTGACATTCAGCCAGTACTGCCAAATCAGGTTTTATCTGAGTTTTGCAAATTTTCACCAAAATTCATAAAACTTCAATTTACCCCCAACTTGCTTTTGACTCAATTCAGCTTCCTAAAAGTCTGCAAAAAATACCTATACTAGAGAAGAACCTGATCCACGTTTTCAAATTAAGACATAATCTTGGCTTTTAGCTTTCCTGCTTAAGATGCACCCTGCTCTACTGCTGGGCTTCATAATGTCAGACTCTAGTTCTAAACTGGAATCAGATTGAGATAAAATTTAAAGGTCTTTGTGGTTGAGGATGTTAACCTTAAGTTTCAGAACCTGGCTCAAAATTATAAAAGCATAGATAATAGAGAAGAGAGAGACATCTTAAGCAACACACTCCATCTTCTGCCAAAATGCTATTGTTTCTACACTACATTTTCCAGAACCTTATGGAAGTTCTTTTCGAATTGCTCAGACAGTAAGCTTCCTGCTTTCCACTTGGGAAGCTATTCCACAATCTAATAGATTGCTACAATTAAGTAATGCTTTCCTTATAAGCAGTCTAATTTTGTTTTGCTTTACTTTGTCAAGTAGCACTGGTTACTTGCCCTGTGAATATACATGTGAATATATCAATATACTGGGGTCATTATTAAATGTTACCATTCTCCCTGACTGTTCACCATGGTTTTTGTTTACATGCCAAGAATATCACAAGTAATGAACAGAGCAAAAGCTGATATTCCCTACATGTAAGGCTGTCCCTTATGTTCCCACATTGTTGTCATTCAAAGGTTTATCCTTTTCTTTTTCTTAATGAAAGACAAATACTTCAGTTCTGAACCTCACTAATTTTGAAACCAAAGCAAACCAAAAACAATAGGAGGCAATCTATTATGTGTTGAAGTGAGGAATTAGATCTGACCTACTTCTTTTACAGCTTCCCATACTGTGTAGAGTGCAACAGCTTACCACAATTCTCTGTGGCCTTTATTAGCCCTTAAATTAAGAACAAAGGCTATTCCTGGAACAGAGCTTTTCATCAGATTACTGTTTAGATGGATGGAGTCCAGATGTGCTCCAGAAGATGACTTCCATGGTTTAAGAAGTTACTGTCCTCAATTCTTCAATGTTACTCTTGTGTGTAACTTGTTGCCCTTTCAGTAACTGACTTTTTAATCAATGTCAATGAATGCTTGTTTAAAGCACTGCTATCTGACAACACAGTTAATCACATTCAGGTCAACAAGATGGTTTTACAAGTAAGTAAATAAGACTTCAGCTGGAAGAAGATTTTATACACACAAACAGTGGACTCCAAGTAATCTCTCAACATTTGGGCACAAGCAACATATCTTACCAGAGATCCATCCTAGGATTAAACACAGAATGACCAGGGGTTAGTGTTCTTGACTGTTCAGGCTTGTTAACTACATTAGTACATACAATTCCCCCTCGAATTAACAGAGAGAGTATTTTCCAGAGCAATCATGCAGTATATTCACTGGCTTTGTCCAATCATGCTCTGTTATTTCTATGGTAGACATTTTTGTCCTTCCACAGGGCACAGGTGCAGTTGTATGAACACCTGTTAAGCACAGAAAGCATAGTGAAGCCTAATCTAGTGAAACTTGCTCTTCACTGTGAGCTGGTCTGACCACAAGCAAGCTATTAAGTACCTTATTAATGCAGTGAGACAATAAATACAAAACTCTTAAAAAACAGGTATTTTTCTCCTAAACTCCTATCTATTTTGCCCAGTATACTTGCATGCAAAAAACAGTGGGTGAGGGTCTATGGTAAAAAAACCCAACAAACTATTTGCCCTTTATCTCTTTGGAAGTCTGCAAAAGAGACTGCATTTTGCATTGGCCATACTCAGTTTTTGCTTATGAGCAGTTTCAGTGTCAGATGCAGGTGACCAACAGAGCAATAAGGGGAAAGGAAGGAGCTTCTGGTACATCACTGCACACTGCTCATGGGAAGTTCTGTTTATTTAACTCTTGGTCCTGAAAATACTATGAAGGCATCACTCCTGAACCCTCTGTGGAGAAGAATCTTACCTTAGACAAGATCTCTGGTGGATTATTTTCATCCAGCTCTAAGGAGGCAGAAAGTTACCTGCCAGTGGCAACTCAGAGGACATGAGACGTTTCTTCAGGAAAGGGGCTTCAGCATTCTAGAAATTACAAGACTTCGACTGTTTTTCTTCACCAGGAAGGGGCAATACATTTCATAACTGTTTTGTTACACTTTAAATACAAGGGAAGGAGTAAACAAGTACCAAAGCAATGCTTAAGTTGTTATGGCCCATTCTAGTATTCCCTGCTTTAGGGGGAATGGTTCTGTTCAAAGAATATGAAGAGTGTGCCCCTTAGTGATAAGCAGCAAAATTATATCAGACTAGCAAACAACCATGCTAAGTGTGATGTATTTCAGTTCACTATGCAGACAATCATTTCATGTATGTGAAAGTTCACCCAAGGCAGAGCTGAACATAGAGGGTAGGTCCCTTGCTTGCTTTTTCAGAAAGAACATGCTTAAAGCCATGTGCTTGATTCAGCTGACTGTATCCAAAAGCTTTGCTGCTCCCATAGACAGCAACAGCATGTGGGAACAGCAATGCTAGACGTCCTACACTGTGTCACAGTTCTACAGGGCATAGACAGAGTTGTGTCACAATGTGACACAGCTAGTGGTTGACAGGACATAAAAATTCCTTTTACTGATGATTTCAGATTACTGAAGTCTGAAACTGCAAAATTTTCGAGAAACTGTATTCAATTTTTCTTTTCCCCCTGGCACCAAACACAGCATCATGCAAAGGAAGGCAAACTACAAGTGTATATATATATATGCCCATGATTCACGAGAAATCCATGAGGCTATCCTGACTGCATGTTTATAAAGACAGAAATGAGCTCATTAAAATGCTGTGCCAGAATTGTTCATATATATAGTTGCAAAACCTGGCAAGTATTGTCTCACATAGAAATCTTAGGTTGGAGACTGAATGACTGAAGGGAGGAGAAAAAAACAGAGAAGGGTAAATATTTCTCATGGCATAACAACAAAATATTCAGTTGCAGGCCTGTGCCATCGATTGGCCTGAACTTTAAACAAACATCTCTCCCAGCTGAATACTGGCCAAGTGGCAAGTGGCAACCTCTCTGCAGCCTGATATATACCCAAATGAAAAGGTTTTGGGTGCCAGATACCAGGAAGCCAGTGCTTTTAACACCACCACCCCATAATTTATAGCATCTTGGTTTGTGCTACTGCACTTAAGGGTCTTTTTAATGTTTGTGTTCTGAATTCTGATTCCCAAGGGTTTATAATCTGGCCATTAACATGCTCTCAATATCAAAACCTCAGCACACAATGGCTAGCCAAGAAAAGTTTTTAGGTAATTTTTTTAGGAAGAATGTTAGTTGGCTTCCAGAATATGAGAAAAGAAGGAAAGAAGGCAGGAAGGAATGACTAGTTAAACAGTTAAAGATTATAATTTTCTTGTCTGCTCAATGACTAGAAATGACCTGTATTTTAAAACATGAATTATTGCTGTGAGGTGATGGTATTTTTTTTGCTTTAGAACTCTTTTTAAGATGAAGTCTTTTGCAGGAACCTAACCTTTCAAGTAATTTTTGAATGGCAATAGTTTTAAAAAAATCTCAGCCCCTCAAAATGCCTCTTGATGCACGTGGGTGCAGAAAGTACATTAGTGAAACCCACCACTATAATTTTAAAAATCCAATTAGTGAAAACAAGAAAGGAAAACACATACTTAGAAATGTTTTCTATCAATTCACAGCCCATATTGTTAGAGCACTTTCAGCTCTGAAGTACTTTTTGTAGCTGGATTAAGCAAAGGAGTTATAGCATAGACAGTACCTATTCAGCTACAATGAAATCACATTCTTCTTCATTTTAATCAAGGTACAGAACAAATAACAATATCTATGGACAGCCAGAAGTACCATGGCAGCCCGTAAAACCCACTTTAGGTCTTTGCCTTACTGTACTCCCAGGAATGCTGATAAGAAGTGAGAAATGGACATCCTAAACTACAATAGGTCCAAAAGCTACAGTGACTCTTTGCTTTTCACGTGATCAAAAGTAAAAACTTCAGGAATAATTTCAGCTTCTTGCAATTGGCTTAAAGCTATAAAGTGTTGATTAGCCATGCATTTTAGCAAGTTTTTTGTCAGGATTATTAGCATTTCTCAGAATGATGCCTATAATCCTGAAACCTGAAGCTGTTGTTGTCATGTGAAATAACGACACACTGTTCAGTTCCTTTTTATTTCTACCATTTAATCTACAACAGTGCCTGCCATAAGATGCATAGAGCTTCCTAATAAAACTATTTACATACATAAGTACTATGTTGTAAACACCAAGTATTCAAAGATGTTCTGTATAAGGTAGCAACTCATTAGTCTCTTATGAAGGTTTATACCACTGAACAGAACAAATGAACACTGTGGTTTGCATTTTCTGGCATTGCCTGTTAAGCACCTCTCAAGATATATACCTGGTTATGTTAAAAAAGAGGTTTAAAATACAGGTATAAGAGAATAAAGTTGCATATAAGCCTGACAAAAAGAACAGGCTTGACACTACCAAATTTTGGGGAATTTCAAGCCAAGGGCCAAGTTTGGCTTTGCATTCAGAGTCATTAGGCAGACCATGGAGACTGTCAATTATTACAAAACTAAAAGCAATCAGCTCTGTTTATCCTCTACTGAATCATGCTGTCTATGGCTTGGTAAAGGGAAGAGGTACTTACAGCTGTAACAGACAGGAAATATTCCCATTTCATATGCACTATGTATAAATATTTTTATTAAACTAATAGGTTGAATGAATTAAATCCCCTCTCAGCATTACATTTAGTAAACTGCCAGTGGTGGAACCCTTGAAAATGGTACATTCGTCCTTTACTGCACATGTCCCTGCTAATCTGCTCTAGGCTATGCAGAGTGGCACATGTGAGATGAAGAAGAATACAAGAGTAAAACACTGGGCATGGTAGGCGAGATCAGACATTTCTATAAAATAGTATCTTTTCTTTAACATTTACAAGTATCATAAGCTGAGGTACATAATATAAGAGTTTGAGCATCTTCTGTTTCCTAGCAGGCATACGCATTCTGCTTTTATTTGTTTGGTTGGTTTTTGTTAGGCTTTGGTTTGTTTCTTCCTTGACCACATTATGGAAGTCCCTTTTTGTTGGCTTTCATGTTTGACCCACAATCTGGATCAATGAGGTCAGCCAGTCAGGTTGTTGCACAATATTTATTGGCCCAGAGATTATGACTTGGCAACACAGGTAAACTGATTCCATTCCCTGAGGATTTTACTGCAATATTCTGGTGATATATTGATCAGGATTTGACCACCAATAATGTACGACCACTCTGACCCATATCAATTCTAGAAGCTGACTAATTGCTTTTTACAGATCTTTGTACAAAAACAGGACTAAGAAACAAGCTGCAGTTTGACAGCTATTTTGTGTTGAATCATGTTATTTTAACTATAGGAGTGAGATTATTATCTTCAAAGAAGTTAATTACAGAAGTAAATAAGTTTTTGGAGAATAGAAGTATCAAGAAAATCATTATCTCTGACAAGATCCTTATGAAGATTTTAGAAACAACAGCTGTAACACGTTTTAAAGATGGTCTCTGTCGAGGTTGCTAGTGAAGAATAAAATACTCCAAAAGATGGCAAGTCTAATGCCTTACTTTAAAGTCAACGAAGGAGAAAGAGATATCTTTAGATTTTAACTTCACAAAAAGCAAGTTCAATATGGCTTTTCTTCTGTTTCTTTTTCACCTTTTGTATAAAAGATTATATCAGCAATGTGTATTTTGGATATTATAAAATAATGCTTTTGTTTACATTTTACTTGACTTGTGTTCATTGTGGTTTAAGGTAGCTGGTAAAACAAGGTATCCTCGGTGTGGTGATTTGGAAACCTTTACACAGGCTCCATATCCAGATCACACAAAATTTGCTGTTATTAATCATATCTTTCAATAGATACCTAGAAAAGATGGACAAGATCATCTCTAGCCTGAAGAAGATTTTAGCTGCTTGAAAGCCTGTTTGCTTTACTGAGCTATAATACTTAGTCTAAGAAAAGATTCTACTTTTATCTGAAAACCTGGCTTGACTGGCATTCTTTGACCCTGAATGCAAACAACATAACGACTGGCTCCCCAGGAAGGCCCCAGACAACCAAAAGGAAAGCACTGTGTCCCATAGAAGCTGTATGAGACAAATTCAGCACTTAGGGATCAGAAGTCATCTCTTCCAGCAGGTGATGACAACGTGTAGAAAGGTACAGAGGGCACGACTTAATCAAAAAATTTTCCTGAAATAGCAAAAGGAGGAACTCCAACCACACTTGTCAGGTTATACCCAGTAGTATTGCTGAGCCCTTGGGCAGTGGACTGTAGTTTTACCTTCACACTAACTGAACCATACTGATTTAAGATGTGTAAAGAAATATTCAGAATGTCAGGCAGAACACATGAATAGCAAAAAACTCAAAATGTGGGTTTCATTTCAAACAAGAAGACAATGTATCCTTCAGGAGACAAACCACGAGGTTTGACACAATGTCTTTCTCAGACTGCCTTTCAAGGCTGTACTCATTCTGGTGGCATTAAATTACTCATAAGTGAAGGCCCAGATGTATGTTTATCATCTTTCTATAAAACCAGACTTCCTTGAAAATAAAAAGATAGTTTTGCAGTTAGCTATTTTTTCTGACCAACCATTGGTAGTAATTCTTTTAAAAAAGTTTTAAAGGAAAAACAAATAGTGAAACAATTTACTCTAATTTTTTATTATACCACGTTTACTTTTGGAATGTACATTTGCGTTCTCTCATTCTCGTCAAAGTACTATTTTATAAAAGCTTTGTAAAACACAATTGAATTTATTTTTTATGGAAGATTATTAGATGGCAAAGCAACTGTGTTAGATGCCCATAAAATGTGAAGAATACAGAACACAACTTGTCAAATTATTACCATGCTCCAACACAAGCCTAGTGGGGCTGCTGCTGGAGAGTAGATATGTGCAATGTCTAGCCAAAAAGTATGCACATTATTCTGCTTTAGAGGGACTGTAGTGGAAACTTAGAATCTTAGTTTCTGTTTACGACAAGAACTGTACAGATACTTCTGGCATACATGTGAATTTCTCGTCATAGTATGGATTTCTAATGCTTTGGCCTGCTCAGAAGCAGGCATCTCATCCTATTGCAGACAACCATTCTGAAGGCCCTGAAGCACTTTGAGTTCTGCAGTCCACTTTTCTGGGCTGAGTACCAAGATTTGCCCTTTCACAGTCAATAAATTCTTTTAAATCTTTTTTAAATAATAGCGAGAATAAGGATACTTTTACATATCACTCAGTATTTTTTAATCATCAGCTTGTTATCCACCACTTCATTGACGTTGTAAATAGATTTATCCTTAACAGGCCTGTCCAAACTTTTTAAATTCGAGATGCTTTTATATTCTATTCATATCTCTAACTGTTTTATTAGGAAGCATGTATTTTATAATAATATTTCTTAAATTTATCTATCTACCTGAAATCAAGCAATGGATCAATTCAAGTCAGAATTGTTGGAGGTTTCTTGGTTAAATTTGTAAGTCATATCCATAGGAACAAAAAAATCCAATACAATACTGGGATGAGAAATAAGTGGAGCACTTTTTATACTTTTCTGTTTTTTGTTGTGTTGACTTACTTCCTGACAGGACTCACAGCTGCTACACTAGAAGAGTAAATCACATATATTCCACAGATTATTCAGAGAGTGGACACATTTTTATTGATGTTTATTACTTTAGGGAGGAAGTTATCTTCTTTTTCATGTTTCGTGTGCCTCGTTTGAAATTTCCAGAAGAAAACACTGCAAAGACATGACAAATGGAACAGAGGTGTTTTGCTCTGGATTTGAAAGACAGAGAGTTAATGAACAGTCTGGTATGTGTTTTTATACATCACATTCTTATGATGTTTTTCAACAATATTACCAAAGAAGCTGATTTAATGCTACTTCCAAAGTGTTCAAAGGTCCATTTAAATACATGTGCTCTGATGTAAGTGTAATGTGTGCAAGGAATCTGATCTGGAATATGGCCTGCTTACAATCACCAAAGTTTAGCCATAACCAGTTTGCCTCGGGGATGATGATTATTACATATATACTGAGAATACATTGTATGCAAAGTATTGAAATGTAGATTCAGATCATACAATGTTGCTTTTACAAAGATTATTTTTAAGGTTAAAACGAGACATGAAAACCAGAGATTTCCCCTTTGTGTTGAATTTGCTAAAAGAAGTACAAATCCTGAATAGCAGTATAAACTAGTTGGGGGATATCTACGCTTAAAGCTACGTGAAATTGATGACACCCATGTGGCTGATCTTCAGTAAAAGCAATGAACACTGTAGAATAATTCAGCAGACCTATAGAGAGGCAGGGTGCCACTTTGTTGGACATACAGATTATATTCCTTGGCACTAGAGTTAAGGGAGTGGTTATTTCATTCCTATGTATTTTATCCTGTTGGGAGATAAATAGAAAACTTCAGCATGCAAGAATAATAAATCTATTGGTGAAAATAAATCTGATATTTTACAGCTGGTATAGTTCTGTTATTGGTTTGAACAAAAGCTGTCTGGGCTTCTTACATCCAGTGGAGGTCTGCCAAATAATATGAATCATGAAACTTAAGCCATGTGGCTTCCAGGTTATTTTCATTTATGTTTATATAATATTCTGCAACCATCTAGAGTAAGAGACTCTGGTGCACATCTCCAGGATATGAAAAAAAGAAATCACTAGGAGACAATCTTAGCTGAGTATTAGTCCTTCCTCTATAGAGTTTGTTCATCTACTCTTCTATGCCTACCAAAGGTGACTTAACTTCAGAAAGAGCCAACACTTCTGAATGTAAGCTAGTAAATCTGTCAGAATTCTTCCAAAGTTATTCCAGCCATAAAGCTATCCTGGAGTGACATGTATTTTAAAAAATCCTTTAGTGAGATCTTAAAAACGTGTGGCAGAACGATCCAGTACAAGGCAGCATTCCTAACTGAAGCCCAGTGCTGGAATTGTGGGCATATTCGGCACAGCTTCAGCTCCCCACATTGCTTTCCCTCAATGCCTCTGCTATGCCTCTAGGTGTGGGTTCTTCAGAAAACATCTTGAGGTAATAACAGGAATGTTTGGTGTAACTACCATCACTTCAGATATTTAATTGTGCCACTACGTCAACAGGAGCAAAGTTAGCACAGTATCTGAATACAGAGAATCTGTGTAATCATTTACCCAAACCACTGGGCTTTTTGTAAGGGAAGGAAATGTCTATAATTATTTATTTATATTTAGGTTCAATTGAATTGCAAATAAAAATAATATATATTGTAATTGATATGAGTCACACTGAAAATCTGATGCGGTACATCTGTCAAGGTTGTAGTGATGGGAAATAAATCTTAGAATCATCTGAAATCATTGGGGAATCATAAAAGATCAGAAGAAAGACTGAGAAACTGTTCAATTGGTTGAGATTGAATGAATCTTTACTCACCTATCGGACTGAACATTTTTCCTTGTTTTTTCCTCTGTACCTACTTCTGAAGAGGCTGGTTTCCTGGTATTTCTGGGACACCAGAAGATGAAAACATCAGAAACCTGTTCTCATTACAACATGCGCTGTTTTTCATTTCCTTATGAGAGTGTAACCTGGAAAGAGCAGCTCATTGCCTAAAGCAATATTTTGAGTCAAAGAAATTCATGCAGAGAGAAGAGCTGTTTTTCCTAATAAATACAGCCTAATACTAAGAACACAAATCTTTGCTGACAGCACATGAAAATAATGGGTAAATGTGATGGGACAGAGTCACTTCCCTGATGGTGAAGTGGGGGCGGAAACAATCTGCAGATATTGAGCACTTCTTGACTGGACCTACTTGACATACTTTTACTGATGGAGGACTATTATCCCAGTGCATATGACTCCTGGCAGGATCTCTTGGGGTTATAGGGTGTGTGAATTGTCCACTACGGTTTTTCATAATTTACATTCTCATTTTGTATTGTTTGGACATATCAATTTCTATTTATGCAAAGTAAAATTTAAGCTGAATAGCTAAAGGTAAAAACTTTCTTCATCTCTGTATTTTTGTTAGTGATCTGCTAAATAAATGATGACATTTTTGGGACAGCGACTTTTATCCCAATCACATCCTAAGAGTGGTTTCTGTTTTGTTTTGTTTCTTCCAATCCGTGTGTCCAAATACTATGGAAATCATACACAAGAAACATTCTCATTCGCTACCACAAAATTACCACAAAAATATATCCTGTCCCAATTGCAGGGGAAGCAGTTGTGATCTCAGATGTTTCATGTGGTAACTGATGGCAAATGGGAACATTTAATGGTAACCATAGTATATTTATTTCAAGTCACTTCCGTAAGTATAATGTGCTCTGTACAGATAAGTTTTGAAGTGAAATCCCAGTTACAAGCTTTCAGTGTATAATTTAAATGTATTTTCAGTAAAGACTATTTCTGCCTTGTAAGCAGAGAAAATGCTTGCCTTCCTGTGTCACAATCTTCTATTTTGTTTATGTTATGTAAATTATTAGGGAGCTTTTGGCTAATATTATAAAACTTAACAGACACAAAAAATATATTTTGTATGTTTAAACTGCAAATGGGAGTCGAATTCCTCAGAGAAATCCAGATCCTCCCTGAATTAATGTTCTTGTTTTTTAAAACATTTGATAAAATATTTAGCTCATGTACCTAATTGTTTAGAGTTTTTTGGGTTCTGTGATAGATTAACATTTTGAATATGCCCAGTTATTCACTTGTAAAGTGAAATGTTATTCTCATCCTAATGAGTTCAATTACCCATCCTGTGTTTTTTGGACTTAGAAAAGTTTGGGTAAATGTTCTCCATTTTTGCCTCTCTTGAAACATAGTCATAATACAAAGTTTATGGATTAAATGAAAATCTACTACTAACATTTTGATGTTTTCCCCTAATAGATACAGAATCTAAGATACTGAAAAAAAAGAAAAAAGAAAAAAAAAAGTGAAAAAAAAGTATGACTACCCCACTTTATTAAATTTAAAATCACCTCCCTAGAGCTTTTTGTATCTTCAGCCAGAGAGATAGTGCCCTCTTTGTGTTCCCATTCTGCTGCCTGAAACTACTGCATTCTTTAGATCAACTGATCATTTTTTTTATCAACAGATCTCTGATTTGTTCTACCAGAAAGGAGAGAATATTCACTTGCAATGTCAGTTTGGTATTCTGAAGGAACAAAGGAAGGCAGAAACCCTTCAACACTCAGTGAAAATCATCTTGTTGTTAAGCAAACATTACTGAAATATTCCAAATTTAAATGAATTGAGGGATGGCATTAGCAGGAACATCAGCAGCACCAGTAGGATATTCTGAGTGGAAAGCTGGATAAATTCAAACTCACCATATGTACATAATTCTATAATCTGCATATTTCATTGGAAGTGAAAACACCGCTCATAATTCCTCTCATGTATGACAATTTACTATTTACAAATTTACTATTTTGATAAAAGCATAATGCTAAACACTACCAAAAAATAGATACACATTGAAATATCTGACAGGCAGAACAGGTTCAGTGTCAATGATCTGAATGCAGAGTACCTATAAAATGCATTTTGAGAACATTCATCCAAGTAATTTTATGGCAGCGCTGGAAATAGACTAAACGCATCACATAGACTTGATGCTTCTCATTCACTCTTCTAAAAAGAATCTGACCCAATGCTAAAATGTTCAGAACACTTAGAATAAAATCTGGACAAACTACATTTTTATGGCAGAACTTCCTCTGACTGTAGTGGGATGAAAATTTCCCCCAATGTCTCAACATAATCTACAGGTAGCATCCTGACACCTGCTTCAAACTAAAACCAATAAGCTAAAAAATACAGCCCCAACCATGGGCAGAATGAGGCATAAAGAATATTGTGTCTATCCCAAATAAAACTGGAGGGGTAGTTTATGGACACAGAATTACTTTTCATAGATTAGCTTTCAGGCACTATATTGGGGTTAAGACTCATTTATTTTCAAAAACTAACCACCAGAATTTGTTGCCAGTGACAAAGATATTCACCGATGCTTCTATGTAAAATGCAGTCCTGCTTGTTGATCCTTGTCTTGTTATGCTCTGCTGGAATATTGGCTTGTATCTATTTAGAGGAAAGGGTGCTTGATGCTGAATCATGCAAACCATTTCTATCAGCACCTTAGTGTTCAATGGAGGTCTTTCATCTGTGTCCTGGTATATCTTCAGTGATTAATAGGCTGTACCTCTTACCTCTGAACTTCTTTTCACCATTTCATAAAGACCAGAAGGAGTAGAGTAAAATGTTCCTGTCGTAAACACCACTGATCTTTGGAGGTACAAAGATCACCTGCTGTGAAAAGCTGAACTTTACTTTCCATTAACTGGTCTGGAGGATGAGGGGACATGTGAAGCATTCAGCACATCCCAGGACTGAGCCCTAACTTTGCTTTAACCTTTCACTTTCCTCCTAACAGCCTTTCAGGAGATGATGAAAATAAGCTGAAAGACAGAGTCTAATAATCACATTAAGTTACATGGAATTTCCTCTTGGACAACCACAAGGTTATACTATCCAGTGACCTAGCTGTATTTATGGAATACAGGAAACCTTTAACTTCTTTCCTTTAGGCTTTAAAAATAAACAGTCTTACATAAAAATACACAACTGCCACACTGTGTCTCACACCATTTTAAGGCTTCTTACCTAGCAGTGTCTGCAGCCAAACACGTTAAAGATGAGGAAGGGAGCCTTCTGTTTCCCTTACTGTACCTCCTCAGGCACTGTCACCTATAGAGCACAGAAGGGCTCTGTATGAATAAAGTGTTGTTTGAGTGCTGAATTGTGAGACTTCTGGCAGTGTACACTGGTTGATTTATCATCTCACAGATTTGTTTAAAAGAAGAACTTTACAAACCACCCACAACTTTTCAATAACAAGCCCATGCATTTCTTTAAACAGAAATTAAATGTATCTGAGTTAATTCTGACAGAGGTCAGAAATTACAAAGCAAGACACATGAAGTATCCAATTTCTGTGAGGAAGAAAAAAAAAAAAAAAGTTTTTTATAATTCTTAATTTTGGGGGATGAAATGCTCCAAAGTAACTGCTTATTCCAACTGTTTAAGTCCTATGCACATTATCCAGGAGACCAGAGGTTAAGGAAGCATATCAAGACTATTTGCTAGCACCTATAGATGGGAACTAAAATATGCCTAACTTAATGTACATGCAATTAAAACAGTCTGAATTTTAACTGTCAAACACAGTCAATGGGCTACTAGACAGCAAACTGAAGTAAAGTGTTATTCAAAAATGATACTTGATTATTTTCTTCATTAAAATTTGATCACACACAATATAAAAACAGCAAATATTAAAGCACATCTACATGTTATTTAAATAATGACATTAAATAATTTGAGAAAACCACTATAATTCCAGATTTCAAATAGGCATGATCTAAGGATGAAACTAGAGTTGCATGTCTACCACCATTTCTTCCTTGGTGTCTTCTGACACTGCCAGTTACCATTAACTTTAAGAGATGCTTCAAAAAATAATACTAATAAAAAGGTTATCTGTGTCCATTAGGAAATAAGTGACAGTTTAATGGCTGCTAGGCAACTGAAATGACAATAATGGTAAATATTTTGTCCCCAAACAGACTTCTGCCTGCAATGTTCATGGAGCACTCTATTTACAGTCCCTAGAAAACTGCATGCTATGGTGCAAGGCCTCACAGTGCCTGGGATGCAAGATCTCCCCAAGCTAAAACTTGATTTTTTTTTTTCTTTCTTTATTGATGTTTAAAGAAAACAATATCCTCATGGTTCAGGGACACAAATGAAAACCACAGCCTAAATTCAGGCTTTTAGCACCACCCTGACCAGTATGTGGTTCTTTCAAAACCTTTAACTCACAGAAGGCCACATGATCCTGGGTAGGATTTAGCTTTCAAGAGGTAGCAGTTGGATTTAATAATGGGAATGATTTTAGGAAGCAAGAATTTCTGATTTTCATAGAAAACTATGTTGACTTTTCCAAAAACAAACACCATCACTTGGTATTCTCAAGCCAAAACAGTAAACTTGAAATACGATGTCAGACCCAAGGATGATGGATAGTGTGCCTTCAACCACTATAGCAATGGGGAAGCCACATCTACATTTCTTACTTCTTCCCATAACAAGGTGGGACGGTGGCAGCAGCAGGATTGCTTTACTGGTTTTCCTGGGAGGATTCTTTACCATTACACTGTCTTTTCAACTGGTGACTGCCACCAGCTGACCTACAGATCAAGCTGGTAATCATTGGAGTCTAGATCCAGATCTGAAAGAAACCCTGCCCATAATTTGAATAGTGAATAGGGATAGCTTCACTGTTTTGCTCTGGCCTTTCCTATTTAGCAATATGCTATTTTTTCTGTATGTGTAACTTAGTTTTACTTACAAAGTAACTAATTGTTACTAAGCCTTTTAATTGAGGGAGCACACAGGAAGATACATTTCATATCCGAGACAGTTCACAGCAAACTTTTAGTAAGATGCAACAAGCTCACATAACAAAAATCATAAAGGAAAGGAGTGAGGTGGAGTGCACAGAATGGTCCTTGGCTTCCCTTGATTTCCTAGATAATCACGTTTCAGTAGCATTCCACCCATTTGTGCTGCTGCTTCTCTGTTCCCCACCTTTTTTTTTCTAGGATTTTGTGCAAAATAAAGGTCTTAATACTATTCATACTTTGACCATAGATTGACCAAATCTTATCACTTGCCAGAATCAGTAAAAAAAATATATTCATCACTCTATGCTTCACCATTCCTAAGACATTCTAAAATATTGTTTAGGATCAGTATGTTGAAGAATATAATAGACTATGTTGAAAGAGTCAGAGTACCACTGTGCACTGTATGCATGCATACAGTGTCAAATGTAACAGGGACAGAGTCTGATATCTTGGAAAACAGGTATTATGATCAGAAAGACCAGAGAAGGGAAATGAATACTGAGTCTAAATACCACTATGGTGGACAGGCTTGTTCTGACTGTTCTACCCAGCTCAAATATTCTGTATTTTGTCATGTCTTGGTATTTCTGCACTTACACTCTCTAAATCCCAGCGCTGAGTGTTGACCTGTAAAAGAAGATTTTTGTTTTCTGTCTGTAAAAATGAATTAAATGTGCTGAAACCATATGGCTAATCTATTCAATATGTTTCTGAAATGTGTTCTGGTTTTTCTTCCCTCAGTCATGGTTAGAGAGGTGTCCTTTCAGGCTAACCTCTCTCCTCCAACCAGATGTGCAAACATGCCTCTTGGAAAGCAAAACCACTGGAATGAAATAGGAGAATGTAAAAAACACACATCAGTTTTCAGTATCACATAATTCTCCATTCAATTACATGTATTTGTGGATATATTTGTGTATACAGACTGTGTATTTATTAAACTCCCATCCTCCTACTTTACTGAAATTCTTATTTAACTGAAGACCCCAGAATAAATCACTTCCTCAGTTGTTTCATTTGTCAAAACTTCATTGCTGTTCATGCAATATTTTAAGAACTTATGGTCATTCTTGGGTACATGCACAATACATTCATATTAATGTAAGGGTAGTGAGACTTGTTTCTACCTACTTTTTTTTCAAGGGAAGAGACAACTTAGTATCTCACTTTTGATTTGCACAAATAATGTTCAGTAACACATTATTTTTTTCTCACGTTTTAAATTTAAATATCTCACAATCATTTCATATTTATTTTCTTCAGCAAAATCAAAGTGGAATGGAAGACTAAAATTGTCACTGCTCACAGTTAATATTTAAAATGCTAGTGCAGTAAGCCTAGCATGCAGAGAGCCATACTTGCTGCTTGTATGTTGGAGCATCTGCATTAAAGTCAGAAGAGTTGGACCCATCGATGTCTACAACCCGTAGCATTTGCTATGCTTTTATCCATCACAGTTATTTTTATCAGTGGAAGCTCTGGAGAACCTGAGACTCTCTGCAGTGCCAGCATTGACTTGCTGGTTATCAGGGCATTTTCAAATTGAGCGTTGATATCTCATTTTTTAGTAGGTCAAAGATTTCTCTTCATCTGTGTAACCTCATCAGAGTCATTTCCACTAGTTAAAATAGTTTTCAATAATGCAATTGAGGTAGAAAAAGGTCCATGGTTCACAGCACACCAACAGAAACTTGGCAAGGCTTTGAAATGGTGACCAGAGCTTTGCCCAACAAAGCACTAACTACTTGAAGTCAAATTAGTCACTTATTAGATTTAATTTTGCAAAATGCCTTTTCAGACAGAATTTTCTACTGCTTCCTCACAACTGCTTGAGCTACTTGGTTAGGTTCAGCCTCAGAAACATGCAAGCAATACGTAATAGGGTTAACATACCTTTTTCTATTTTAAATCTGTGCAATAACTTTTCTGATTTATGATAAATCTAAGCTTAATAATTTTGATTAATCTGAACATTAAGAAGTGTATTTTGCCTTGCAGAATATTCCATTTCCTGGAACTTGAATATATAGAATGTGAGTAATAAAAAACATGCTTCTGCTCCATTTTGTAATAACCCAAGCCTGTTTGTAGTGTATCTAGGAACTGACTCTGGACTCATAAAAGGTGCTCCACTCTAGCTTTTTTCTCCAGCATTGCTTTGAAGGTGTGTTTAAATTAGTATAGAAATTAATACAAATACTGTGTAAAGGAGGACTTCAGTATCAAAGCAAAATATAACTTTGAGCAAACATGGTAACGATTATAAATCTTACACCAAACCTCTAAATCAATGTGCATGTTGCCACTGGAATGGATGTAACTCCTACCCTATAGAAAGAAACAGCTTCAGTCGTGGCAAAATAACAGTGTTTTATAAAGTAACAAATTTTGAAAGCAAATATATTTTAGATATAATCTGAATGTCTTCCATGTATTATAGAAGTCCCTTTTATGAGGGTTCTCTGCAGCTAAACCAATGTGATTCAAGCAAAGGCAAATACTGAAGTAGGTTTAGCAAGGACATTGTGCAGAAAATGAAGCACTGAAGCTTCTAATCCTTTTCTCTTCTATCTGAGCAACATCCACAAAGTTTGTAATAAGAGATCCTTTTTGTCTGCAGATCCCACCTTCCTAAATATAGAAGTCAAACACTACTTACAGACTGTACAAAAGCTTCAGATTTGGCCTGTCTTTGACTGTTAGTCTGACCACTCCTAGGACAAGAAAAAGGATGCCAATTAGTTCCAGCAGTGGTAGTTCTTTCTGCATTAAGGTCATCTGAAGTGACATAGGAGCTTAACTGAGCTCATGTATCATTAAAAATTTTGATCTTTTTCATTCTGTGCTAAATTTGGACTGTGATGTGGAGGGTACAGCCTCTACATTCCCCCAAGAAACAACAACCATGGACCATTTCCATCTTAAACCCCCAGAATTCATAGTGTTATCTCCACTCAAGGAAAAAATCAAGTGAAAACTCAAGTCCTTCTGAGGACCAGTCAGCATTTTTGTCACTGACTAGAATTGTCACTGGAATAGATTCAAAATGAAATTTTGCTTGAAAAAGATAAATTATTTCATGAAGGCATGGAATTATTCAATGAATTGGTAGCAAAATAAGCATATGTTTCTTAAGTCTTTTAAAACTTAATGCAAAATTTATTGATCTTTACTGCAGGTCAGATGTGAGTACCAAATTAGCAAAAACAATTGCAACAGTCATACAACATGCTGCAACATTTAGTGTCCCAGATAACCTGAAGTTTGATGCCAGCCAAATCTACTTATATATTTTTCTGAAATAAACAGAACACAAGAGGTGCCTTCCTTTGCCAGCTCTAACAATCTGCACTTCAAAAATTATTACTGCAGATCACAGAGAATGAGGAAAAAAATCTTAGAGCTTAGATCTGGATCAGATTTTCTGTCACCCAGAAGGACCAGAAAGAGATCTTTCTAGTAATATAGAGTACATGACCTAAAAACAGTTTTTTGAGTCTTAATCATATATGGGAAAATATTATTTCATTTACTGGTTAACAATTTTTTTTCACTGGGAGCGAAGACAGAAAATTTGGCTCAAAGTAACTCGACATATTAATCTTGCTTTTTAAAAGAAATAAAAATATGAAGCAAAGGAAACACTGAACTTAAAGTACTCAGTCTCTCTCTGTATTCCATGAGCCGTGCTGTGAACTCTGGCAATCTGCTTTTAGTTAATTCTATTTTATGTTATGTAGAGTGGTATCTTTTAATATATTGTCCAAGCTCTATGATTTGAAACAGTAATGAATAATATTGCTTGCTGGATTCTTTTATTTCTATGAATGGTGAAGTTTCCTGTACATCCACAGCCAGTATGTATAGTCTTAAATAGTATCATTTCTTGTTTAAACACTCCACTTGCTCAGAATAAAGGTATAGATAGTATAAGCAACAATGCTGGATCCTCTTCACCGAGTGCCAACAGGAGGTCTCAGCCCTAATCTGCAATAGAATCAATATGCCAGTGGAACAGGATGCCATCCAGAGGGACCTGGACAAGCTGGAGAAGTAGGCCTGGTGAACCTCATGAGGCCAACAACAGGGTCCTGCACCTGGGCCAGGGCAACCAGAATATCAATACAGACTGAGGAAAGGCATGCTAGCGAGCACCCCTGTGGAAAAAGACCTGGGGGTACTAGCGGATGAAAAGCTGGACATGAGCCACCAATATGCAATTGCAGCCCAGAAGGCCAACCACATCCTGGGCTGCATCAAGAGAAGTGTGGCCCCCAGGTCGAGAGAGGTGGTTCTGCCTCTCTACTCTGCCCTGGTGAGACCTCACCTAGAGTACTGCGTCCAGCTCTGGAGCCCCCAGCACCAGAAGGATGTGGACCTGTTGGAGTGTGTCCAGAGGAGGGCCACAAAAATTATCAGAGGGCTGGAGCACCTCTCTTATGAGGACAGGCTGAGGGAGTTGGGGTTGTTTAGCCTGAAGAAGAGAAGACTCTCGGGAGACCTTACAGAGACCTTCCAATACCTGAAAGAGGCCTATAAGGCTAGGGAAGACCTGTTCACAAGAGCATGTAACAATAGGACAAGGGATAATGATTTTAAGCTAGAAAAGGGTAGATTTAGGTTGGACATTAGATAAAAGTTCTTTAATATGAGGGTGGTAGATCACTGGAATAGGTTGCCCCCATTGAGGGGGTGGAGGCCCCATTCCTGGAGACACTCAGGATCAGGCTTGATGGTGATCTGAGCAATCTGTTCTAGTTAGAGATGTCCCTACTTATTGCAGAGGGGTTGGACTAGATGACCTTTATAGGTCTCTTCCAACCCAAGGCATTCTATGATTCTGTGATTCTATTTTTAGTTCTGAAAAATAAATTCAGTCTCTAGAACTCATACCAGTAAGCCATCCAAAAAGGTGTAAGATTCTGGTTTCTGAAATGAAGAGTTCCTTTCAATTGTAAAATGAATTAATGAAAAATTAAAGAGGATACGTTTTAAATGCCAACTCAAGGAATAACTTGTATATCTGCTAGATTCTCATTACAATGGTGTCTTTAAGTGTGCAAAAGAGATCAGATCCAAGGACTTAGTTTTCAGGCTTTTTCTTTGAATCAGTACTTTGTTAGAACTGAGGTGTGGCTAGGCAGCGTGAACTTGAACCTTGAAAAACTAGGAAATGCACCTACAGAACTCAAGACCCCAGAATCTGTATATCCTGTGAAATCAAATGTGTTCAAGTTTATTGTAGTGCTCATAAAGGTCTGTTCACAGGAGATGTCATCTCTGTGCTGTGCACTCAGTGAGATTATCTCATGAGAGAAAACAGATTTATTAGGATTATTTTATTAGAGATGTATGCAATTCATATAATGTATCGCTTCTGTGTAATTTCTACACTTTCAAACACTTTTAATGTCATAAATGTATTTATTTTATTGGCTGTAGGAGGAGTTTCACTGGAGCAGTACAGACATGCATATATGAAATTTTATAAAACAAGGTTTATATAAAAGAAAACAGCAGTTACCCCAGTAGTTCAAACTAAGTTTGTGCAGTCCATCAACCTCACTTGTCTGATATGAAAGTCCAAAATATAAATGAGAAAACATAAAATATGTTAACATTAACATGTGATACATGAGAAACCCCAAAAAGTGAGCCAAGAAATACCAGTGATGCAAGTGATGGGATCATTTATTGCCTGGGAACTGGTACAGCTTTTCAGTAATACTACATTTCCAAGCATGTAAATTTGACTCCATTTTTAGCTGGTTTTTCAAAAGCATTGCTAAAGCCTCTCTTCTTGTCAGTATATGACTAAAATCCACATTCATTCTCTGCTAGAGAGAAATAAGACAGTGAGCATCCTCCCTGATTCATTCTGGTGGGGGCTTCAGGACAGTATACAGGTAAAATCTCATTATTTGAAAAAAACCCCAAACATTTAATATAATACAATTTTTTAATTTATATTTTAAATTATTTTGCATCTTTCATCTGCCTTTTTGCTACATTCCATATTTACATTATTAGGATTTCTAAGATAAGACAATGCATTTTTTTTTCCAGAGAAGCAGGCATGTCTGGAAAAGCATGCAAAGTAAACTTTTTTGCTCTGTTATCTGGTCTAAGAGAAGCTATGACTTCTCCCTGCAGATCTAGATTAATTTGTATTAATAGACCCTCACTGTTACAGCAACAGTTTGATTAGTAGTTTTAAAATAAAGGCACAGGATTTATTTAAGGAATTAATATCTATTTAAACAAACAAATATAGTTAAACGTTTGTCTGATGATTAGGCCATCCTTCTTAAAAATTATCAACACTTTTGCATGCAGAAGAAATCTCCTGGGAAGAAATCAGTATAACTTGCTAGCAGCATCCTTCAATAAAAGCATACTGCCTCTTCTGCTGATCTAGAAATTAATATTCATGTTAATCAGCTGTACATGAATCAGCAGAGCAGAAAAACACTGACAAATTCAGAGGAAACTTCCTTGTCTCAGGTTGCATATCATTAAAGATGCAGAACTGAGAGATCCCAACCTAAGATATCCCAGGCTTTACTTTATTTATCTTTTTGAAATGCAAAGCTTTTTCTAAAATGTAACCACAAGACTCAATACTCATAATTCGGCAAAAGGAAAATGGTAACTCCGGCATTCCCTGTTGGATAGAAGTGCAATGGCAGACCTTATATGCTACATAGACCACTCAAAATACTCAGCAACTCAGGCAGAAGCAGCATTTACTGGTTCAAGAGTGACATTATTTGCCTTATAGAATCACTGACACCTCACAGCCCCAGCCAAGGGCAGCATAATGAATAAGAGGAACCATAGCTCACGAATTAATGAAACTGAGTAAATTATTTGTACAAAACACACATAGAATGGGCAGATGTGGGTCGCTGTCGAAAAAAACTGTGCATGGCCAGGAATAGCGTGGCCAGCAGGAACAGGGAAGTAATCATGCCCCTGTACTTGGCACTGGTGCAGCTGCACCTCGAGTACTGTGTGCAGTTCTAGGCCTCTCACTACAGGAAGGACATTGAGGTGCTGGACTATGTTCAGAGAGGAGGTCTCAAGCTGGTGAAGGGTCTAGAGAATAAGTCATATGAGAAGCAGCTGAGGGAACTGGGAATGTTTGGTTTGAAGAAGAGGAGTCTGAGGCTAGACCTCATTCCCCTCTACAGCTACCTGAAAAGAGGTTGCAGGGAGGTGGGTGTTGGCCTCTTCTCCCATGTAAATCATGACAGCACCAGAGGAAATGGCCTGAAGTTGTAGCAGGGGAGGTTTAGTTTGGATATTAGGAAGAATTTCTATACTGAAAGAGGGGTCAGACACTGGAACTGTCTGCCCAGGGAGGTGGTTGAGTCACCGTCCTTGGAGGTACTCAAGAAATGTGTGGATGTGGCACTTCGGGGCATGCTCCAGTGGCTGAAGTTGTGGGGGTTTGTGTGGGTGTTTTTTGGTGGAGTGTGTGTTGTTGTTTGTGTTTGTTTGGTTATTTTGTGTTGATGGTTGGACTCAGTGATCTCAGAGGTCCTTTCCAAACATGACGATTCTGTGATTCTGTGACGTGGTTTAGTGGTGGACTTGGCAGTGCTGGGTTAACTGTCGGACTTGATGATCTCAAAGGTCTTTTCCAACCAAAAGAATTCAACGATTCTAAAAGAGGTACCTTACTGCTGATTTACACTCATACATGTCCTTGTCAGTCCAGCTCCTGCTGGTTAACTTTTGGGCCTTTTGGCCTTGAAATAATTTGTTAATAACAGTGTTGCCAACACAATCCTTCTGGAACAATTGAATGATACATTTTAGTAGATTCAATTTAACTAAAGCCCCATTATTTCTAACAAGAAATAGGTGAGTTCTTGAATAACTGACTGAAGCAGATACAAAAAAAATAATTCTCCCAGTCAGTGGGATCGTGTGTATATTCTATTTCACACAGTCTACTTTGGCATACAATAAAAGACAAACTTTATATGGTAAGAAACCCCTTAATTAGGTTAGTGATAGAGAAAGCAACCCCAGTGCATTGCTGTAAGCAGCAATGTGTGAATTTTCTATTCAACACAGCAACAGTGGTCTAGTTATTTGGCTTATGTGCATAATTAGTAGTAAAATTACAGCTTTTTTCTTCAACATACAGTAGTTATTCTTTATGGGTCTGGATTCTGAACAAAAATATTTCCTTTAGACTTTATTTGAGTAATGCTTTCTTCAGGTGAGCTCTGGCAAATGCCAGAAAAATTATAAATCTGGAAGCCTAGGAAGTATAGAAGGGGGAAGGAAATTACCTCAGTTTGGCATGAGGCACAATGTTACTTTCTTGAAATAAAATGTATCCTCTGTCCTTAGGAACCCCTTACAGACTAATTTAACATTTCATTGTACTCTGTCACTTACCCTTGCCATTGCCAGACTCAAACAAGACAGCTGGTATTATGGTATCTGGAGTTACAAAGGGCCTATGTTTACATGCACTATTTTTCACTTCTTTCAGAATATGTGGTAGACTGGCACCTTTCTGATTTATTCATAAATGCTTTTTTATTTACAAAAGCAAAATAGCACATAATGGAATGTGCATCAGCAACAAGAGTGTAGGTGAATATAGAGGGTATCATATAGTTGCCACTACAATTGCAATTTAGCTGGCTGTATTGCCATATTAGTTACTTTTTTACCTCAACTTTTCTTATCTAAGAAAGCAGAAAACCCAATTTTAGAAAAAAGCTTCTTGTGAACTGAAGCCCTAGGAGGAAATGTAGACTTGATACAGGTGATATTCTTAAAAGTGCATTTTAATGTGATTCAGGCTGAGAAAGTGGGATTGTTCAGCCTGGAGAAGAGAAGGCTCCAGGGAGAACTTATAGAAGCCTTCCAGTACCTTAAGGGGCTACAGGAAAGCTGGGGAGGGACAAGGGTGTGTAGTGAGAGGACAAGGGGTAATGGTTTCAAACTGAAAGAAGGTAGATTTAGGCTAGACATTAGGAAGAAATTCTTTACCATGAGGGTGGTGAGACATTGAAACAGTTTGCTCAGAGGAGTTGTGGCTGCTCCATCCCTGGAAGTGTTCAAGGCCAGGTTGCATGGGGCTTGGAGCAACCTTGTCTAGTGGGAGGTGTCCCTGTCCATGGCAGGGGCATTGGAACTAAATGATCTTTGAGGTCCCTTCCAAGCCAAACCATTCTATGGTACTATGATAGAAGACATATAGGTAAGAGAGTTAAAAGTTATTAATGGCAGTTACTGTAACTCTACCCAAAACAGAACTTACAAATTGATCTGAGATTACAAACATAGTGTAGAGACCCACTAGTCTGATCTTTAAGATTTCTGAGAGGAATTAAGAAACAAAGAAACACATGTAAAAACAGTTAAAAGCTATTTAACTGATAGACCTAAAATTGTGCTCATCCTCCATCTTCTTATTTCTAAGAAGGTTTTGAATGAGGATAGATAATTGTCAAATACTACTGCTGAATACCTTCCATAAATTATCTGAACAAAAGATAAAATCATATCCAGTGAAGTTCAAGACTAAAGAAGATAACAAGCCCCTTAGATGGGGTAATCTGCATGGTTTTATCAATCTACTGTATAGGAACTATATGTCTAAATACACAGCCAAGTGGAACCATGCAGCATGAGTAAAGAAGGAAGATACTCTCACAGGACAGGAGCTGTAACCTGGAATGTATGCTGAAATGGTCATGGTAGAAAGTTAAATGACCATGGACTTCCACTTGTGCTTTTCACATTTTAAACTGCATGATGGAAGAAGAAAAGCACTTACAGAAGACTAAGTATTATATAAGTCCTCAATATCTTATTTTTCAGTAAAAGACTTAAGAAGTTACATATTTAACTTATGCAACAAAAGATTAAAGTTAATTCTGGTGTTTATATGCCAACAGGAAGCAGAGAATTAGAGTGTCTTTTAAATAAACACAGAGGCAGAAACCATCCAATGACAGATATATTAAAATCGCATTCAAATGAGGAGCAAAGCAACAATTTTAATTTCTGTGTGCTTAGTTTTGATAGACTCTTACATTTGTATCCTCTCAGGAGGCAAATAGCCACCTTTCACTGTTTGGAGTAAAGACAGGGTGATGCTGTCCCAGACCATCTCAGATGAAACTAGAAGGAATGCTTACCTATCCATTTTTCATTGAACCATCACAGGCTACAATGTACAGACAGCACTGGGAATGCAGTTCAGTACTTAGAAATGTGTTTTCAAAAGTCTGAGATGGGGTCCTCTAACCATTCAGAGTTTAAATTAATTTCTATAGCCTACTTCTATGTCAGGACAGTAGCTTCCTCTACTTAAGGGACTAGAGTGGGTTTGAAACACTGAGAACAAATGCTTTATTTACTAAGCTTTTTTTGAAAACTCTCTTTCTTAAATCTCTGACTTCTTACCTGTGAAATCTCAAATAGAATCCATCAAGCATTTCCAAAGGATGGTAAAGGTCATGTGTCACAAAAAAGGACTCATTTGGTCTGTAAGCATCAGGTTCAAGAGGTGCCTAACACAGGGCCAAATCTATGGAAAAGATGGTTCTTCCTTGTTTCTCATTGTCTCGGTTAAATAGTCATCAAACACACACATACATGCCCAATGTGCCCATTCCTATCCTCTCTGTTTTGGGATTCAGGAACCTACACAGGTTGACACAGTGTCTCTATATCACCCTCAGTGGCTTTTCATTCCATGACTTAGACCAAGATTTGCCCATACTGCCTGACAGTAGGAGCACTGCAGAATTCCTGCACTAGACATTCTGAATTTTTCTTCCCCAAAAATCCTGATCCAGCCAGCTTTCTCCTGAAGCAGAGTCAGAAAGAAAAGACAGGCAAGCAAGGCAGGCACAAATTCCATGTTGCCCAGGAGTCTGTCTTTACAGATATTGTAGGAGAACACTTTTCAACTTAGCATCTTTAGACACTCAGGCAGGGCTGTCACCTACAGAATATTCTAGTGATACAGCTCAAGTCAAAGCTGTCATCTTTTTGTATAAATAATGAAATACCTACAAACAGAATTACTCTAAAGCTTGTTAACAGGACACTCTCCCTGGCTTTTCCAAGCAGACAATTGAGCTGGCTTCCCATGCTTAGGCTCCTCAGAACTCATGCACCATGAAAGGCCCTGGACACCTATCCTAAGACTAAGTCATTTGAAAAAACATCTTCTTTTATGGACCTCTCCTTTACTGACAATATGTCAACATTCCAATATGATATTAACTAGATTGGATCTATTACTCTGTAAGAAGATTCAGAAGTCACCTTTAAATTAGACTTGAAACAAATTAACCATTTCCATTCTTCTAATTACTCTCACACTGTCTAATAGTACTTCTTATGCCTAACTTTCCTAAGAAGAAAAAGTCACCTTTCTCTGAACTCCTCTCTTGTCTATGTGGGTAATTAATCAGTCAAAAACACTCAAGTATAAAGTTGATCTGACAAACTCCGTTGAGAACATATGTGCTGTAATTTCACTGAATCCCTAGTGCAGGACAGAGTGCTGGCTAAGCCCAAAGGTTTATCAAAACACAGTGATAAATCCCAGATGTGATCTCAGCTTTTCATGCTTTCTGTTTTGTTAATGTCTCCAAAACCACTCGTGGGATTTTTGTTGGGTGTTTTTTTTTCTTCCCTCCCCCTTCCACAAATTCAAAGTAAATTGGTCTGGCTTCTGGTACCTGGCACAGTGGCATGCTTCCTCTCAACAACTCTAAGCCTGTCTGAAAAACAGAACAACATCTTTGAGATGGGGTGTTTATATGGGCAACATTCAGTCACTGCAATGAATGTGGCCCCACCTTCAAAGAAACTCCAGAGCACTGCTCACCTGATGAAAGCATTAACTGTTTTGAGTTGACTTGATTTACATGGAAGCAGCCAGCTCATTAGCTGAGTTGAACCCAAAGAAGTAAATGTAATGCACATGCAGAAGTTTTCCTAGCTTCTTGATGTCAGTGTTGCTGCAGCTTTCCTCAGGGTAAAAGTACAAAGACAGCAGTGATAAGGCTTTGAAGAATCCTCCAGCAGCTAAAGGACAGCAAGCTGTTGAAAAGATTTACATCAGGGTTACTTAGGTCAAAGAAGTTAATGTAACCAAATCTTAGTGGTTAATATATAGGATTGCACTATACACATATTTCACAGAAGTAATAATTTTATATGACCAAGAGGTAAATGGAGGGCTTGGCATTCACATACTGCTTCCTAAGAAATCTACACTTTTTAAAAAGTTCTTTATATTTCTAGGCTGTAAGTAAAATTATATCTAATTATTAAAATAATTAAGGCAGCTACTCTCGGTATAGTCTTTCAAACAGTAAACTCAGATAAGCTAGATTTCTCTGGTCACTAGAAAAAAAGGTTTTCCCTTCTCAGTTGCTTTTCAGACACTGTCCTTGAGCAAGAAGGTTTAAAATAATATTCAAAAAGGTATTCAAAGCATGCAAAAAAATAATTCCACAACAAAATGAAAATGGATAAACTTTAATGAATGTAATATTAGACTCTGTTCCTAAGTAATATGGAAAATGTTTCATACTCATCACTTCTTAAATGTGAAAGCTACTTTCTGCTGTCTTTCACTCACAATCCTAATTAAAATTGTACCTCAACATCATTTCTCAGCTAGAAAGCTTAAAAGGAGCCCCCTATTATGGTTGCTTTTCTTGGCTTGTAATCAAATCCTCACCACAGTCATAACAGCTAAAGACTAATCAACCTGTTTTTCCTCAGTTCATTAATTTAGCTACTTTACTAATATAATCTGTCTGTGTGGAATATGAGGATCTTTTATTCCTATTGCAAAAGATCATATAATTTGATCTTTAGTAAAGCATATGTAAGGAGTATGACACCTTCACCAGTCTATAAGCGAATGTTTCACTCACCCCTTCACTTTCACTTCTCGTTTTCTTTTTGAGATTTTTCTGCTTTTCTAATACTTGCCTCATACATTTGGACACTAGAAATGCCTTCTCTCGTTTCCTTTCTGTCATCTATTTATACACCTTTGCGTCTTCCTGACTTCTAGGTTAGTATTTTGTTTATCTTAGATTTGTAAACCAATTTTTCCCACCAGTGCCCTTTTAATGATTTAGAAGACAATACAGTGAAGAAGAAAATACATGAAAAAGGTAGTGTGATTGGTGTTTGTTTATGCATTCATTCGAGTATAAGTATATTTAGCTATAACCATGCACTAAATTCAACGGGTTCTGCATCTGTCTGGAGATCCTTATGGGCTTGTTTTTTTTTGAAGTTGGGCAGTGAATGACAATTTCACTCGCAAAATTCACCACTTGCAGAAGGATTTCTGTATATTAATAACAAGCAATAATATCAAAAATCAAAAAAACAAAAATCAGAATAGGTAAATGGTCAAAGAAGGAAATGTCTTGAGGAAACAAAGAATGGAGCATGTCAATGATTTGTGGTAAGCACTGTATACCCAAAGGCCTTGTTTTCCCACTTTAGAGACAAGCAATTTCAAAAAAGTCAATGTCAGTTATTCATTCCTAGTGTCAGGAGAATATGGTGCCCAGGCAAAAAACAATTTAGACCCTGAATTTCAATTCCCAATTTGGCTATTCAACTGTAGCCTTACAAGTACCTTTCAGATTTTACATTCAGTGCATTTTAGTCAGTGGTCTGATGGTTATAACAGTCTACTGTGCAGTCCTCTTTGAGAAACCATTTGCTTTTCCCAGACAAATGCTCCTCCAGTCCTGGATGCTCAACATAAGAATTTTTTATTATCAAATTCCAAGAAAGGAAATAGAATTTTCCAGTGTTCATACATAGTAACTATACTGTCTCTTATCACACTGTAGACTCTCATTCTGGAAGACAGGTCATTCAGGGTCTAACCTACATAGTTATATTACTTTATTTTAGAAAAAATGAGTTAATATATATAATAAGGTGATTAATCTTGCAGCAAGTTACTTATGCCAGACAGTAGTAAGAAATACCTAAGTCTTCCTCTTCACACTCGTGCTTGAGTTTGTAAACATACGATTTGCTGACCAGTTTCCATGTGTTGCAGAATCTTCACAAGTAATTTTTGTATTTGAGACCCTTAAGGTAAAACTAAAAAGTACTTCTTCATTCAGCTTATAGCAATTATTATGCCAGTAGCAAGTGCAATAGCAGAGAGCCCTGAGCACATCTCATAGCATCTAAGCTGAGCAAAGGGCAGGGAGGGAGCTATAGAAGTAGTAGTAGCTCTGTGGTAGTGGAGGTTCCCCCAGAAATTTAAAGCTCCTTTTCCTATCTAAATTTTACTAACTATGATAGCTTTACTGGTAACTTCCCTTTTACTAGCTATTAAAAAATGGCTCTATCTGAAAAGAAAATCTGGACTGAATTTTCTCTTTCTATAATTTCAGAGAGGGGCCTCTGTTAGTGCTACAGATCTAATATCAGATGGATCAGAACTACTGTATGTGCACAGCAGTCATACTCTGCAGGTGTGCAGAGGATCCCTCTATTGCACGTACTTTTGCTGCAGAGTGTCTGAACCATCTCCTGTGGCATTGCAGAAGCCATCAGTTAATGTCTTACATTCTTCAGCAAGGCCAATATTTAGTCTTTGTGGATGGGTAGTGGCCAAACCAGCCTTCTGTTTCTCAGAATCTGACATAAGAGATCTGGAAATAGGGAATCCCTGGCATTTCTCTTGCATAGAGGAGATTGGGTATTTCTCCAAGAAGAGATACAAGGACTTCTCTGATGTCATTTAGTCGGGGGTAAATCCAGAGAATAACAATTGGTCCAATTCTGTCTAAATGTGAATGATACTATTATTCTAAATTTTAATGTATTTGCAAAGGTAGTTAAGCCTCTTCCATGTTGTTCCCCCGTATCTTATCGGATGTCTAAATATTCATGCAAGTCAAAAAAAGAAATCCAGATATCTCATTCATTTTCTTTGTTCTCCTGCAGTGAATAACACTACTTAACTTCTCATTTTCCCAGGCTTCATGATAGACTTGCACAATAGCATTCTAAATTAAGAACTTTGCACAAAAGCAGTTTTTACAAATTTTATTTTGTTGGCTAGTCCAACTGGACTCCCATCTGGGAGTGATGCACTTTGTTAAAGACTTTGTAAATACATACTGCTTTATTCATGCCTTTTTTTAAAGTTAAGGAAGGGAGTTGGAAACATTTTGCTGCAAGAAATAAAGGAATAATTTAAGACTTCATTATCAATTAATACAATAAAATACAATGCAATACAATACCATACAATTAATCTATATAATACATTTTGCTCCTCAAAGAGGAGATCTACATACGTTGGAGGAGGCATATTGCAGAAGCTGTGCATTAATTAGGCTGATCCTGAAAATCGGGATGATTCTGATTTTCCTTTCCTTCTTACCCACTTTACTGTGAGGTAACAGTACTACTGGCCTCTTCTGATTTACACTGTTCTGCTTTGGCATAGAAAATGGGGCACTGAAGGAAGGGTGAGGTGGCTTTTTAAGTTAAAAAGAAGAAGGGAAGGAAAATCTGAGTTTCCAACATAAGAGAAAAGTACATTTATACATGATCAGCAAGGAAGAAGCAGGAGGAGTGCCAGACTCTCCTTCTGCCCACCCCTTAACCAGTTACCTAGACTTCAGCTTTCACCCATGCTGCCTGTCTCTTTTGAAAACACGACAGTTATGGTTCTCTTGCTCTTGGATAACTTTCAGCCACAGAAGAGCTCGAGCATGTGTGGGAATTCTGTGATTACAGAGTTCATCAGAGAACCTGCCTTTTGCCACAAAGTCCAGCTCCAAAAAGTAAGTTCTTATATGTGCCACACGCATGCTCAGTATCTTTCTCTCTTCTTCTCTAACTTGTCCTTCATTCCCATATATCTGTGGAAAAAAATATGAACCAAATATATACTGTTATGATAGCATGTTCAAGTATTTCAAATGCTGTCTGAAAAACATTTTTCATGGGAAATAAAGTCAGTATTTCATCCAGAAAATCACTGGCAAATGGAAATAAAGTTCAAAAGAATGACTGTTCTAAAATTGAAAACCCAAACCTCTGTTCTAATTCTGATTCCCTCGATAGTCCCATCTACCTTACCCATTTACAGGACTGGGGCTAGCATTCATTCATTATGCTGCAAAAGAGGGAAAATCCTTGCATTACTTTGAAAGCTCCATACCTACCTTAGAGATGGAGGTATTTCTCATCTTTCTCTAACAACTCTGAGATTGACATGCTGATGAGATTATAAATTTACATAATTAAATGAAAAAAGAATTTTCAGATGTGAATTATACCAAAAGTTTCCTGCCTGCTAAATGCCAATGTAAATTAATATCCAACTTAAAGCAGAATATGTAGTCACTCTTTCCCTTGCCTCTTACTTAATTTTCTCCTTCCACCTTCACCCTTCTTATGTCCTTTCTCATTCATTTCTTATCAACTTACTCATTACTCTAAAGCTTCTCATGTCTTTAACCTTTCACCCTCATGTTTTATTCCTTCTTGAATTTGGACTGGGACCTTGGTTAAAACATACAAGTAGTTTATCAGTTCCTCTTTTCTTTTTTTATCTTTGTTTAAATTTTCAACACAATATTGAACCTCTAGAAGCACTGCTTTCAATGAAGTTATTCATAAAGCATTCTGTGTTTAGATTTGCAAAGTTCTGGCTTCCTCTCTGTCTCAAAAAATGCTGTGAAGAAGTGGGTCTTAATAAAACTCCTCACTGAAGATTCTAAGGTCTTTGATGGAAGGGGTGTCTCTTCCCATGTATTTGTATGCCACCTAACAGAATTGGACTCAAAGTCAGGTTAGAACCTTTTTGCTGTTTACATAGTTAGTAATAACAATAATAGCATAAACCCCAACATAATTATTTCAAGAGGCATCCTTTTCTTTGGTTACTGTATGAGCTGTGTACCAAGATTACATGTATATTTAATTTACCTGCTTCCTGCATAGAAGTTCAGCTTCAAGTCATAGACCATCCAACAGGAGGGCCAAAATACTGAATTTATGGTCACTGATATCAGCATTTTCAAAACTTACTTTTATTTCTTTGCATACTTAAGCTAGATATAAGAGGCTGTAGTAATAATGTAAAGAACAGATACAGATTCTAGCTGCAAAATTCAGAACCACATTCCTAACTATATTTAAACTTGTAAAAGTTGGTCAGACTTAGGGTTTAGTTTAAACTTTATACTTATATTACATATGTTGGCACTGCACCTATGTATAATAACTCTCAATATTTAAATTCACAGGTTTCAAAAAACAGCATCAATGGGATAACAAAATCCTAAAGGTATGAAGGGCTGTTCTGCATGGCTAGGCATAGGTGGACCTGAGTTCATTCAGCCTGCACTGAGCCCAGAGTAGAAGTCAGAGGATCACAGTGACAAGACACCTACTTCTACAGAACAAGAGCCACCACAAGCCAGGCCTTTCAGCAAGGCTGGCCCTGAATTGCTTCCATTTTATTAACCCTACCTGAGAGCTAGGACATGCTAGCATGGGACCCTCAGCAGTCCAGCTCAGGCAGACAGGGGCTGGACTACTGCAATACTGTGCTTTTAGCATTCTAGATTGCTAGTAGCTTGAGCCCATCAAAGCAGTGTCTGTCCCAAGGTAGCTTTGCTTTGACTGTGGGCACACAGTTACTTGGTGGCAGAGCTGGGATTAGAATCTAACAGTCCTGGCTCAGTCATGGCTGCAGGATATTTCTAAAACTTCGCTCAACATCCAGGTTCCCATAGCCAACAAAATAAAACAAACTGTGCTCCCTGTCCTCTCAACTCTCAGCAATGTGCGCCAACATCATCACTGCAACATGAAAGGCATTCTTAAGCTAACAAAATTACTTGAACTCTGAACTATGCTTTCAGATAGTGGGAGCTACTGTTGTAACCCATGGGCTGGGCATTCATTTTCCAGAGCCTGCAGACACTTAATGAAATCATCATCTCTTACTCCCACACTGTAGCAGCAGACCCAGGGTAAAAATGAGGTTACACTTCAGTGACCAGAATTTCAGAAATAAAATCCAAATCTACATCCATAGGAAAACACAATGCTGAGTGTTACATTGCATTTCCTGGTATCACATTCTTGTTCTAGAGATCCTCTCTGAACTAATGGCAGCTGTAACCTACATAATCCACAGCAAGCCACCCCTCTGCAGCCCTCCATCACCATTTCATTACACCGGCAAAGCAATACAAAGCAAACAAATCTGGTTCTTTTCCAAATCTGTTTCTTTTATTTTCCTGTAATTTTCTCAAATTTCCTGATTTATCATTGCCATCTTTCTTGACTCATCAGTTCTTCCCAGGCTGAACAAGCAGTACTGTGATTTTAGCTTTAGAAGCATTACTCCTTTATAAGTGCTTTTTAGAGTAAGATTATATTGCTCTAATTTGTGCACCAAATGGAAATAAAATGCATTAACTAAGTTGCAATTGTATTTTGCTTCCTCCACCTTTTAGAGTCCTGTCACACTTTCATTCCAATTATCTGTAGCAGACTTTCAGAAAAATCTTCCAGAGACCCTTGGACACAGAGAAATTTGTTAGTCAAAGTGAATACAGGCTTGTCTCCATGAACACAAAGGACCAGAGACACAATGGTAAATGGGGGAACTCCAAAAACCTACTTGGAGAAATAAGCTGTCCCAGTGGAGCCTCAGCCCCATGGACCAGAGGTGATGCTCATCTGTGAGTCTGTGGGTGAGACTTTCCAGGTATCCCCTCAGACTGATGGGCTTTAGCCCACGGGTAAGGAAGTCATTCTTGGATGCAGGGGATTAGCATTGTGGGATTGTACATGACTTATGAGATGTTTAGGGTAAGCACTAAAGATGGGGAAAGAGAGAGTTCAAGGAGGAATAAGCATGGGAAACTAGAGGAAAACAGGAATAGAAGCCATCTATAAACTGGCAGTTGGTCAGTACACTTCTCTGGCCATGCACAGTCTATCTCATCTTCTCATTAAACTCCATTTTCAACTCTTCTCATGGGTGAGACACTGTCTACTCCATGGGTCTGTGTGTATGTAGATGTTTAAGTGCAGTAACTGGAGGCAGATCATGGGGCATCAGGGTCTATGCATAAGGTGTGGCAATGACTGGAGAGAGTGGAGAGTGTTCATTTGTGTGGGTGTGTATGTCAATGTGTGATCATTGAGCCAGTGTAGCCAGCAAGTAGGATAAGATGTTTAGAGACAAATATTGGTGTGCTCGTAAGTCTGGGGCAGAGACCAGGGGAAATAAAAGGGCTCTGAAAGTTGGCTAGTGGAGGACCAGTGTCTCTGTTGATCTGTGTAACCATCCATGTCATTGCAAGAAAGACACTGAGGTACTGGACCATCAAATCTATATCTATATCTATATCAAATCTGTATCTTTCCAATGTAGAGACCAGGATGTCATACATAACAGTGTTGAACACTTTGCACAAGTCCAGGTAGATTACAACAGTTGCTCTTCCTTTACCCACTGATGCTGTAACTCCATTAAAAAAATTGAATTTTATTATTTAATTCCTCTTAAATTCCAATTTCAGTGCCTAAGCTTTCATATTTACTAACATGTACTGTGATTAAGTACTCCATAATGTCAGAAGAATGTCAAGCAAAAATGTTTAGAATGTCAGATTAAACATAATAAAGCAAAGAAAAAAAAATCAAGAAGACTTGACCATTCTTAAAACAGAAATTAGTTAAAAGAAGTTGTCAGTCAGCTACAGAGTTAGGTCACTGGAATCTGAATCTCTTTTTGAAACTGAGTGGCTTATGCCTAACACTGTCTTTTGTGTTTTGGTCTGGCATTTCAATGTCTTTTACAGTGATACACAATATATTTTTGTAAGTTAGTAGGACTTACTAAAATACAGAAACACATCCCATTTTCTTCTTTTCTTAGCCTATAGTTTCCTACAGTGTCACTTGTTTTTGCTCAGAAGAAACCAAAATATGCCAGGAATTGTAATTTGGAAAAATTTTGTAGACTTGTGGTAGTACTGGCATTGACTATGTTCCACAAAGCTCTTTCTTGAGCCTCACCATCTCCATATCAAGCTCTGCAATGAATGCAATCTGATCCTAAAAGAGCCCTTTTCAGAAACCATGTAGCCTTTAAAGGGCCACATATAATATAATATATTAACTCTATTTTGATGAAAAACAAATCTAGATACTTAACAGACTTCGTACTGAAGTAAAAGATGGTATATGGTGTTGTTCTTGGCCAAACAGCCCAGCCTCCTTAGAAGCTGTGATTTTGGATTACCACCCCTTTTCACTAATAATGAACATAGAGTAATCAAAAATGTTATATGCAGGAAAATATAGTATATGCAGGGGATATATTTTTCTTCTCATGCAAAGCAATGCAGACCAGGTCCCTGTTGCTATAAATCAAAGCAGCACCACTAAAATTTATGGAACTATCCCAAGTTACAGCAATTCAGGTCTTACAACTGCAATCTGTTTACTAGAGCTAGAGGCGAGCGTGACTGGTAACAGCACATGCTGTACCTGCCACATGAAATGACCTTTTTGAACAAGATTTTTGCTCAACTTTGCTTCCATGATGACCTGTGCTTTAGGAAAGGATGAGCAGGCTTTAGCAATGTTGAAACTAAGTTACATAAACTGAAGGCTCTTTTTTCATTTTAAAGCTGGTGTAACAAAGAGTCAGGACTGAAAAGTAACAGGACAAAAATCCCAGCCACAAAAGCAGAAGGCAGTTCTAGACTTCCAGCACCAACATTTCAAAGTTCAGAGGCATTCAGGTATTTTTTCACAGAAAGGTTAATTGCAAAATGTGGCCATGGATCTAGTTTTAGTTCATGATCTCCACCCACTTCTTTTCCTCATAGAGCTTGGGATAGTCAGGTCCAGTTTCAAGGCCATCTTTGGTAGAAACTACCATCTTGGAAAGATGTATTCTTACAGAAGTATTGTACATACTGCTTTAAGAAAGATTCAGATAGAAATTAGTAGTGACAATAAAAATCCTTCCTTGTTCATGGCATGGGAGAGAGCTTTGTGCGCAGTAAATTCCACTGATTCTTTGTACAAGCCATTTGATTTTTCCAGGGATGTTTCTTAATCATAGACTAGACTGTTACTGCTTGGAATAAGCAGTTAAAGAAACGTAACTGAGCATGCCCATTTTTCAGGTAGGTGTGCAGTATGTGTGATCACATGTCATTAGAGCACTGTAAGTATTTGATGGTCTGTTGTGTGCAGGAGGAGGCTCAGTCAGAGTGTCCCAATGTGGCAATCATTCAGTGAAGAGGTTTTGTGCCCTGATACTGTTCTTGGGGTAGATGATACAGCAGCACATATCACCCCAAAGACAACGTGGTGATCCAGGATCCTCTTTCTGTATAGTTGTAAATGTACTCTTGCAGAAAAGTGCTTGAAGCTACTGCCTCTGGACCCTGACTCCATAGCATCCCAGGAGGTGCTGTGACACAGCATCAGTGCCCACATTGTCAGTGGTCTTGTGTTCCTTATTATGAGTCCACTCAACACGTCTTACAGTGACCGAAACTATTCTAGCCTTGAATCAGTCAATGGAGTTGGTCTTAGAGAAAAAGTAGGGCCAAATCCTAAGATCTTTACTACATGTTCTTGTAGCAACTGAGGCAGCAGGAATGCCCACCAAATGAAGGGAAGTAAGTGTTGAAATCACCACATTTATTGAGGACAGCCAGAAATAACCTCACATTTCCACCAACATATTTATAGAGACATGGTTGGGAAATGAAGCTAAGAACAGGAAAAAAAGAGTAGAAAAAGGGTCATAGAAAAGTCTCCATGTTCAGATAAATTTGCCAACACAAGACAGTGTGGTGTCCATACAAATAAACGTGTGTTGCTTGGTCTGTCAGAAATCAGGGTCAATTATAAATCAGGCATCACAGTGCAACTCACCTTTAGTATAAATTTACAGGTGTGACTGTTACTGTACTTCAGAAACATTTTTCTGATGCTTTCAGGAATAGAAAAAAAAGCTGGCTTATTACTAGACTCTGAGGGAACTAAATCAAATGCTCACATCCTAATGAAATACATTTGAAGCCTATTGTATTTAGAAACTGATATTAATTTCCAACTGACCTTTCTAAGAAGAGAGAAACAATAGTATCCATTCTGTAACACTCCTCATTCCTCAAAACCCCTGAAGAACAGGCTCTACAAGCTTAGTCTTTTGCTTATTCTGCACATCTGTCAGTGTAGTTGTATGCACTCAGTACGTGCCTTCATAAATATATAATTTCAACCATGCCTAGTGAACCCAACTCATAAAGAAGTTGTGTGCAATATCTCTGATCGAGAGAAAAGAGAAGAGTAATAAACAGAAAGGATATTCATATGTTTCCCAGATAAATATGTGCAGTTGAACAACCATGTTAACCCCACTCTCAGCAAGGCTGCTTGTGCTCTGTTGAAAGGTGAACTTCATAAACAGTCTATGCAGTATTTTTGTCCATCACACTCAGTGACATTTAATACTACTGTTTGGAATATAATTTCCTGTAAACAATTTGCAGTTGCCATACCATATAAAAGTCAGCATTCACATGCAATCTACTCAAAATATTGTGTGGCTGAGAAACTGGTAACATTCTTCTGAAAGTAAAAAAACATCTGGTCTGAATAGCTAGGCCAGCAGCTGCAGTAAAAGAAATGTATTTTTTTCCTATTAACCAAGGAAGAAAGACTCTACACCCATTTTATCTTGTCCCTAGGTCTAGGTTTAACTCCTCTAGGTTTAACACAGACTGAGCAGGAACCTAAAGGGCTGGATTGTTAAATCCATAGTGATTTAAGCTAAACTTTTTGCCTTTGCAACTCATGGGAGGCACCTTTGTACCATCAAACACAGTTCAGATGTTTTGGAAGAAGGTCTTTACTCTATTGTCAGTTTCCCCTTCTCAGTCCAGCCTTAAGCATGATGGACAGTTGTTTCAGCTGCATTACAAAAGGAAGATCTCACACAGCCAAGTTGTCTTTCTTCTGACTCAAGTTCTCTGGAGCCTTTTCAGTCCTAAAGAGAGACAATTTCAGTACAGGACTCTGATAGTTTGGAGTCCAGTTACAGTTTCAGGCCAGCCATGCACTTTAGACACAGCCTAAGCCAGAATGCTGGTTGGGACTTCAGGGTATTGTACAACTTCTTTTTATCTACAGCTGAATATTGAGCTGGCTATATTTTCTGCTCCCTTAGGTCTTGTTCTTCCACAAACCAGCTTGTTCACCCAATTCAGCAAGTGTACATTTGTAAAAAATAACATCTCTACTGCAGGCAAACTTAAGCAGTATGAAGGTCTCATATTTTCACCTCTCTCCTATATAGCATGTCCTAGATTTTTTAGCTCAGATACAGAAGAGTAAGAACAAACCAAATTTGAAAGGACAGTGACCATTGCTCCCTTGAAGTTAATCTTGCCTCCTTCAACTCAACCAAATGGACAATCTCACCCTCGAGATTGTCAGATAAGAGAACTGTTCACTGGAAATATTGTTTACTCAAACTTTAAATATTGATCTGTAAGATAATAGAAACCAGAATTTGCCTTTTAGACACATTTAAAAAAAACTCCAGATAGTATATCTCTTAGTAGCAGTACTGTGGGACAAAGCCCTGGAGGGGAGCCCAGGAAAGCTGGTCCATATTCAAGAATCACCTCCTCCATGCCCAGGAACAATGTGTCACAACAAAGAGGAAGGCAGGCAGGAGCGCCGGGATCCCTGTGTAGATGAGCAAGGAACTCCTGGACACAGTTAAATGTAAAAACAAGGCTTACAGAGTGGAGGTGGGGACAGGTATCCTGGGAGGAGTACAGACAAGTTGTCAGAGAAGCAAGGGATCAGGTAAGGAAAGCCAAAGCACAGAGATAATTGGATCTGGCCAAGGCTGTTAAAGACAACAAGAAAAGTTTCTTCAGGTATGTCAGTGATAAGAGGAAAATGAGGGAAAATGTGGCCACATATCAGAAGAAAACTGGAAACCTGGTTGTGCAGGACATACGGAAGACTGAGGTACTCAATGACTACTTTGCCTCAGTCTTCACTGGCAAGGGCTCTAGTCACATCATCACAGTTTCAGAAGGCAAAGGTGGGGACTGGGAAAAGGAAGATTCCCCCACTGTAGGAGAAGAGCAGGTTCATGAACCTCTGAAGGACTTGAAGGTGCACAAGTCCATGGCACCTGATGGGATTCATCCGCAGCTCCTGAAGGAACTGGCTGATTAAATTGCAGCAGATGAAGTTGCAAAGCCACACTTTCCTTGCAGGAAAGGCGGGTCTGGCTGAGTGACTCTTGAAGTTTTGTAGTGTTTTTTCTTTACACTTCTTCTATCCTTCCCCCTTGTTTTCCCTAAATAGAAATCCTAATGGAGATACTGCCATGAATTTTACACACCCTTTTTTCCTTTCCCTGGCATCTCTCATTCTTGGAGCCCATTGCACCCTTTTTGTGCTTTTGCTCTCCCACCCTCCTCATACTGTCCCTGCTGTCTTCCATCTTACATGTTCCTTTCCCCCTTACTTTTCTAGATGACTCAAGCTCTCTGCTCATGCAACCAAAACCTTCTGCACAATTTTGTTGATTTACAGGGGCCACCTCAGGTCACTACCTCTTATGGCCATAACAACATGTCTCTCTCTTGCACCCCCATTTTGAGTGTATGTCTCTACACGTTCCCTGAAGGCCACCTGAGTGTGTGGAGAGGTCTAAACTGCCAGAAGACATCCCAGAAAAACTCTCTCTTGTGGGTTCAAGTCTTGCTGTGTTTCTGAAGTTTAGTTTTTACATGGAATTTCTAATAACAGGAAAGAGAAATATACAGTCTTTCAGTACTTGGAATGGCAATATGTCATGTGGCTAGGAAAGGTATGTCTGGGAGTATCATATAGCTGTTACTCAACCTGGAGACAGAGGAGCTTTGTATAGTGTGCTGAGGCTTCTTGAACAAGTCAGACCAAAATACAGACACACAGCTGAGGCTGTTCTGGCTTAGACTGACACAGACAACTTTCACACCTAAGAATAAGTAAATATTTTTCCTCATGACAACAAAATTTTGTGAAGGTAAACATCTAAGTCCCAATACTAGACCGATCTGACTCCATGTTCAGTGCAGGGCAAGCTCTCACTCATTCAGCCAAGGACCAGGATAGTTTTGTATTAAAGAAAACTTAAAGAGGAGATTTAAGGATCATGCTCAGGCAAGCAGAGGTCGGTTGCACTCTCTCTGGAGACCTCACAAGGGAGAAGCTTGTTTCTTTATTCTGAAAATCTGCCATTCTGAATTACTCAAGATAATTCCAAGTTTTATTAGCTTTCTAGACATGAATAATTAAATTTAAAATATTTACCTGCTCACATTTCCAGCGGTGACACAGGAATAAAAAATATTGTGAACTATCAAGAAAGTTTGTTTCTTAAATCTTTTTAATCATTCAGCCTTTTTTTCAGCTAAAAAAAGGACAGTAGAATTTTCTCTTTGGTTACTAATAGCAAGGAGACACTGTAAGTTACAGACATATTTGGAGTAGGATATTTTAAGGTTTGTTCATGCATAAAGAAATAAAGAGAATCAAGAGGGTTGGGGAAGGAAGGTGTGTTTATTAAAATTCATTCAATAATGTCATTGAAAGGGAAATATGGAAAGATCTCAGTTATAAAGATTAACTTCCTATAAATTGCCTCAGTGGAAGTTAGGCATTTTCAAAGCCAATTTGGCAATAGTGTGCTTATTTGGGGAAATTCATGGTCAGAAAATAGCACTCTAAAGGAAGGAAATTGGCCAGTTTCTTCTTTCCATGAAGTACAGAGAAGTCCCGCAAGTCATCAGAGGCATATGTCCCTTTTATGTATATTTAGGCAAAAACATAATTTGCAATTGGATATACAAGCAGCATATAAAACATATTTCTGACAGCAGAAAACACATGTCTTACAGAAATTGCATGTAAGTCAAAGAGTTTGAGAAAGAGATCTTCATGATGATGAGAATGGATCCTGTACAATAAACAGTAACAATCATTTCATGTTGCACACAGTGCAGCTAATGCAAAAAAATGTATCACGTGTAATTGTGTATGAGACAAAAAAGCCACCCCAAGTTCAAGTAAATTTAAAATAGAAACTTCTTTTTATTATTGGCACCACTGCTAACTACATTAAACTGAAAGTCTCTATAGCGATTTCTCTGACAAATCGCAAAGCAACTGTACATAATGCATTTCAGAGGGTTCAAGAATTGGCTTTTGGAAAAAGCATTCAGGAATTCTCTAAATTCAAGCTTCATCCAAGCACTAAGAAACATTTACCAATCCATCTGTTAAACAATCGGGACAATACATGCTATACCATTAACTGAGAGGAACAGCAAATGAGCTAAGCAATGGCCCACTCCCTCACTTAATAAAAACATGGTTTGTATGTATTGTAAATTACTATGTAGCTTTCAGTTTGTAAAATGTATTTCCTTTTTTCTTCCTTCTTCTTAGTGCACTAAGTCACCTTGCCACTCATTCTACCCCTTCAGAGATGTCTGTCCAAACTCAGGATGTACTGTGATTCCTGTTATCATATCCAATAATTCCTCCCTTCATCAAGAGGAAATTAATGACTCCATTAAGTCCATTTTCTGAGATAATCTATATACGACTAGAGGAGCTGCAGATAGGATCTATGCTGTGCACAAATATAGGAAACAGTAAAAAGTAAACAAAGATATGTAAATAAAAGAAAATGTAGTAAGATCTGGTTGATATGAAATATTAGTGGGAGCAGATTTTCTATTTCTTCTTGTCCAGCAAATCCCCGATTTTAGCCATGTCTTGCAATATTGTACATTCTTTCAGAATTCATCCTCTGCTGGCATTGCTGCAGAACCATCAAATTGGTTCAAATATAATAGTGATGTTGTGAGCATAGATATACTAAAAGAAATTGGACTGCAATTATCCACTAATTTGATAGTGGCCAACCAGCAATATTACATATAGCAATTTTTTTAACCTAAGACAAAAGCTCTGAACAAGGATCTGGAAAGTCAGTATCCTAATATCTTGTGCATAAGAATTTGGTATTCTTTAGCTGGACATGATGTACAAATTGTTTTGTCTAAGATACCCTCCACTTTTGTTATTATTGTATCCATATTTCCCCCTATTAGCGTGTTGCTAATAAATTATCCTCCAGTCTCTATTTTTTCTAGCATAAACATAAGATAATACTTAAATCACACAAACACACATTCCAAGAGGAATGTAATCCACTACTTATCTGTAGGTGCATCTAAATATTTTCAGCAAAAATAGATTTGTTATGGAGCACAAATGTCATAACACATGAAGAAGCCTATAAACATCTTTCACCTAATTCCTGTGAGAAAATTGTTCTCATAATCATTGCAGTTTCCTGCAGACTCAAAGTTCTGTCTAGAGAGTCTTCCGTTTATGTAAAATCATAACTATGTCTCTATTGACTTCCTCTTAGCTTCCCACAATAGGTCTAATTCAGACTATGGTGATGTAACATTTTTAAAGGCTGAAGCAAGTGCTTCTGGTACTGAGTGGATCCAAATCTCAATGTCACTGGCTGTTCTTGTGCCCTGTGTTTAGAACAGCAGCCTCCAGTTGAAGTATTTTTAAAAAAACTCCAAAATTCCCACCAGGAGACAAAACTGAATCCTTTTGAGTCAAAGATATATATCTGCTGGCTCCACAACACATTAAGCTTTGCTAATTTTTTACCACTTCCTTTAAATTCTGTGTACATATGTACCCACAGACATATTTAAAAGTAATAATTATTCTTACCCTCTAGGCCCTCCTGATATAAATAATTAATTAAATAACTAACAGCCACATGGACTACAGAAACCTTTTTAATCTACTACTCTGACACAGCTTAAATGCTGTGCAAGCTTTAAGAAATACTTATTTAGGGAACCTGAAGCACAGATGGCAGAGCTGTCTGCAGGGCATGTATTTTGTTTTCAAACTTATTTCAAGCTTTCAACATTTTTATTTTTTGTTGGAAATACTGCCAGAAAAGTCTCATTTATGCAGAAGAGTAAATATAGCTAATTTTAAAATCCTATGGTCTTCAGCTCTGCTCTGCACTGCTCAGCTACAGCCAGTATCTGGATTCATTACTACTGCATTTCCTGGCCTCTGCTCCCCTCAGCTCCAGCTCTGCAGATCAGTGTGTGCAGTACGAAACGTTGACATTTGGTCCCAATTCTAAAACAGTGTTTTCCCAGCTCACTCACCCTTAATTAATTGGTCAAGACTCTCATTAGATCTGCTCTAGCCTTATGAAAAATAATAAATAGCTCTTCCATATTACTCCGTTCTTCTCTTTCAGAGACTAACAGATTACAATTTTAACTGATTATGCTGAGTCTTACTTACACTTGTAGTTAAATTTAACCCATGACTTGAAAAGATCAGAAGAAGAATTAAAAATCAAGGCTGCTGCTTTTTGTCAGCTCCTTTTTCTTGACTAGCTAAACCTGCAGAGAATCTGCGCTATATTTTCCAAAGACAGCTCACTGCTACCAATTGTTCTGGGGTTCATTGCATAGGTGATAATGTCTTCCAACTGCAGCATTTCTCATTTAAATTTCACCTGCGATAATATGCAGCACCTGGAGGAAACTTCACTAATTTCTTAAGGTATGTTAATGATCTGTAAGTTACCCAACCGCCAAAAAAAATAGAAATTAACTTCAAAGACAGCAAAAGAATTATGACCAGATTTCAATGGACAAGCACAAAAATAATGGGAGATTCTTGCAGAGCTTGATCCTAAGTACCTTCAACCTGTGGAGTGAATACCACTGGCTGTAGACCAGCCACCTACAATGCAGCCAAAATCACTGAAATTTTGAACCAAAACCAATATCCTTCACATTTAACATAGATTGTTTGACAATCAGATGAAGTATAATGGCATCTGTTACGCAGGAGGCCTTAAATATTAGCTTATCTCTTTGCAAATATATTTATGCATTTGCAAATATATTTAACTCTGACAAATGAATATGCAGGTGAAGTATATAAAGCCTGCAATTAACATTTGTATTTACAAGATTTGTTGCTCTACACTGGTGATACCTTCATTCATTTAGTTTGCTTGCTGGCACAGATTTTAGGTCATCATTTTTGTAGGCTCCAGAAAATGTATAAGCCCTCAAGCCCATTAACATCCACATAGAGATCTTATAAAAACAATCCACAAGACCAGAAGGCACTAGTAATTTATGAAAGAGCCTATTCAAGTCAAAACAATAATATATTTGTCAGATTTGGTTTCATGATCTAAAAAGACAAGAGAATCCCTGGCTTGGGATTTTATTGGATTTTATCAGATGGATGATAAAACTGACAAAATTAAAATCTTAGTATCTTCATAGCTTGTGATATATCTTCTCAGAGCCTCATCATATTCATTGGATCCTTATCAGCTCAGAACGAAAAAGGTCTGAGAGACTCCTCCATGACGGTTCTGCAAATTCTCAGTAGCTTCACATGTTTGCATTCACTTAGGAACAGGAAGTTCTGACTGCTCCCTCCCAAATAAAAGCTTCATGATTTGACTTACAGTTGTGTTGTTTTTTTTCCTAGTGAACAAGGACCTGTCATTCTTTGTCTGCTTTTCACAGCCAACTCAATTTTGGAAATTTTAAAAGAAAAAGGCAATGTAATTTATTGGCTAAAACCCAATACATCTTAGAAAAATTGCCCAGTTTTAATTAATATAGTCCAAGAAAATGAGCAATAACAGAGTGGCAAACATAGCTGAGGCAATGAGTGATCTACCTGAAGAATGTTTAAACCTCACAGCAAAGAAAGAATTTATTAGTGATAAGAAATGGTACTGGAGATAATTATTTATACAGCTTTTATCAGTTACTCTATAAGGGTAATAACTTCTTGGTATTTTTCGCTCCTTATTTTACTCTTCACTTACCCCCATGTCTTCAGTACCCTTTAAGTAATATTGCTTGCAAAGTCAGACAAAAAAGTGGCTCTTGGCTCAAAAGAACTCTGAATAATTAATAAGGTGGTTTTCCTCTGATCCTTGGAGCTATTGCCAGTAGAAGACCAATCCAGACATTTGCAGCTAAACACCAGAAATAACAAGCTAATCTCATCAGTGTTGTCAAGGCCTAAGCCAATGACCTCAGGCGTAGGACATTTGAGAGACACTGAGCCACAATAGCTAATTCCATTTCATTTCATATGACAGCCCTTTTAGATTAGTATTATTTTCTTATGCATTGCTACACGGAGATACAGCTCACAAGAGACAGTCGATATTTTTAGTCCAGACTGAAATCTCAGTCCTACAAAGCCTTTGGCAAGCATCATAGTTCAAACAAAAGGGCAGTAGTCAAGGTAGTCAATCTGAAGATGCAGAGGTTTGCTTCAGATAATCAGTATCCAAAAGTTGAGATGCTGATGTAATCTGCAAATGCACTCTCTAAATCTCCCAATCATAGACACAGTTACAAAATATCGTACCTTTTTGGAAATTTGGTCTACTGAGGCTAAGAACTACATAGGAGCCCTGTTTCATGTATCAGTGCCTCTGCTTCTGGACAGAAACAGGAAATATCACAGCAAAATGAAATATGAAAGTCAAAAAATAAACCTCCAAATACTTGCAAACATTGTTGAAGGATCAAGTCACTTCAATCCAATTGCCCAATCTTGATTAAGAGAGTTCATATATTTCTACCTAAAACACAGAAGGCAAAAAGGTTCTTAATAGCATTATGAAGATGAATGTTCGGTCTCTGACACGTGGTCTCACACACACTGCTTCCTAGATCTTGTGAAGTAGAAGGAAACGCTCCAATCAATCACTATGGAAGCAAAACAATACTTCCTTCTTGCTGTGGTGCTGTCTAGAAGAGATTTATGCTATAAAATGAGTTTCATATTAATGGGCTGAGATCCTGGACCTGCTCAAATTAAACACATAACTCCTACTGACTCTAATAAACCGAACATTTTATCTACGGAGAACTGAGAAAGCGCTGGAGGACCTATTAGGAGGAACCAGCCAGGCTCTCAGCTTACCCAGCAAGTGTCTATCCCACATCCTAAACATGTCTGTGGATCCTTGCTGCTTATTGAAAGAAAGGTGACAGAGGCCTTCTTACGTCTAAAGCAAGTAATTGGAGTTTGGGAAATGGTAGCTATATCAAGAATCATAATCCTGAGTTTAAAAAACACAGCTTGCCTGACTGTGTGGTGGAAGAGAATCTTTCTATAGTTGCTGCAATCCACAAAAGAGAAAATGCAATGGTTTGGCAATCAGGTCTAGTTAGGGGCACATCACAATAGCTAGAACCCTGCAGACTTATTTTACACTGCAAAATGTCTTTTGGAGTAGCTTGAATGAAGGACTAACAAAAGCACATACCAGAGATTATTATGGTACACACCATTCTTGCTCAAATAATGTTCAGGCATTAAAGACAACATCTTCCATGAAAGGCAACAAGAAGTGTGTGAGAAGATGACAAAACTTGCAATGTTCATACATGTAACAGATCATGCACGTAAAAGTGTCAGCTTCCATAGAGCTCTCTATAAGACTGATGTTGAATATTTTACAAACAGGCTACAAGACTTTATTGTAGGATACTGGCATTATATAAAACAACATTTACAGAAGGACACAAAAGATATTGTTACTCATTACATATTGTAGTCCTTAAGACACAACAGAAAGAAGGGAGAATAAATATTGGCCGATGAACAGAAGATACATTCTTTCCATTATCCATTTTACTTATTTTTAAATATATTAATGTATCTACTCTTGAAAGTAAACAGCTGTCAATTTAATTGTAAATTCTAAGGAGGAAGGGGCTGAACTTAATACACTAGACACTCTGGACAAGCAAAAGTTTCTGGCAAATAATGTCACTTGCCCAGAAAATTTACAGAAATAGTTCTGAAAATAAAGCCGTTTCATTTACTTTCATGTGTCAAAGGAGGCTAAATATGTGACTTTGCTTGTAATACTTAATTAGCAGTCTAACAAATAGTCACTGAAATATAATAAATAGTTGCAATTCTAGAATTCAGTGTGATAGAAAGCATGGCACAAATAATTCCATATTCCAGACATGCAGCCTTTGTTGAAGACTCATGCAGGATTGTTTCAGTCTTCAAATCTAACTGTGACATTTATGGGAGAAGACAGAACTTCTAAGCAGGTAATCCAGGTATCTGAATTACATATCCCTGGGTAGGTTGATTGGGAATGGAATCACTAGACCTTTGAAAAATAGGAAACTTCTGAAGTTTCCATTGAACACAGCAAATTACAAAAAGGTCAGTATAGTATTAAACTCATATATAAATATCCAAGTAAAACTTCTAGCACAAAACTAATCAAGGTACCCATCATCATAGCTGCAAAACTAAAAATATTTTGGCATAATTTAGACAATGCTTTTTATTTTGCAGCCAAGCAATAACTCCTAACTACTTATCTCCCCAAGCCATCACTTTGACGGATTTTAATCACTTGAGAATAATGCTTTTAGCACATACATTTGTCGTATGGTCATACACAGAGCGTAGAAGCACAGACTGAGGGCTTTAGTTACATAAACCACAGGACTCACTTTGAAAAACCTGGTCTCTTGAGGGCTGATGGGGTTCCTTTGTCAGAAAAAGGGGAGAGTCTTTGGTGAGAGGCTGGCCAATTTAATTAAGAGACCTTTAAACTAGTGATGTCAGGGGAGGGGACCTTCAACTCATCCCACACCCACCACATTGTGGACAGAACTAGTAACAGATGCCCTGGGCCTTCAGGAGGATTGCAGGCCAACAGAAAGCATCTGACCTGCAAAATGTTATCCCTGCCAGCACGACTGCTTTGAAGGGGGCCCAACTTAAATGCCTCTATGCGAATGCATGGAGCATGGGGAATAAGCAGGAGAAACTGCAGATGTGTGCATGCCCACAGGGCTATGGTGTTATTGGTATCACTGAGACATGGTGGGATGATTCCTATGACTGGAGTGTGGGAATGGTTGGGTATCAGCTCTTCAGGAAGGACAGGCATGGCAGAAAAGGAAGGGGTCTCTCTATCTACATCAATGACCAGCTGGAGTCTGTGGAGCTTCACCTGGTGATGAAGGAGGAGTCAAATGAAACCTTATGGGTCAGGGTCAAAGGGGAGACAGGGGCAGGAGATGTCATAGTGGGGGTCTGCTACAGGACACCAGACCAGGATGGCTGAGCTGATGAGGCCCTCAACAGGCAGATAGGAGCAGCTTCGTGCTCACAGGCCTTAGTCCTCACAAGGGATTTCAACCACCCCGATATCTGCTGGAGCGACAGCACAGCAAAGCACCAGTGATCCAGGAAGTTCCTGGCATACATTAATGACAACTTCCTCCTGCAAATGGTAGAGGAACCAACATGAAAAGGTGCTATGCTGGACCTTGTTCTCACAAACAGAGACAGGCTGGTTGATGACGTAACACTAAATGGGAGACTAGGCTGTAGCGACTGTGACATGGTTGAATTCAGGATCCTTAGGGCAGTGAGGAAGGAGAGAAGCAAACTCACTACACTTGATTTCAAGAGAGCAGATTCTGGTCTCTTCAGGGATCTGCTTATTAGGGTACCATGGGGCAAAGCCCTGGAAGGGAGAGTAGCCCAGGAAAGCTGGTCCGTATTCAAGGATCACTTCCTCCATGCCCAAGAGCAATGTGTTCCAGTGAAGAGGAAGGCAGGCAGGAGAGCCATGAGGCCTGTGTGGATGAGCAAGGAGCTTCTGGATGCAGCTAAATGTAACAACAAGGTTTACAGAGAGTGGAAGCAGGGAAAGGTATCCTGGGGGGAGTGCGGACAAGTTGTCTGAGAAGCAAGGGATCGGGAAAGGAAAGCCAAAGTACAGATAGAGTTGGATCTGGCCAGGGATTTTGAGAATAACAATAAGGATTCTACAGGTATGTCAGCCATTAGAGTAAAATGAGGGAAACTCTGGGACTGCTTCAGAAAGAAACTGGAGACTTGGTCATGCTGGACATAGGGAGGGTTGAAGTACTCAATGACTACTTTGCCTCAGTTTTCACTGGCAAAGGCTCTGCTCTCACCATTCAAGTTAGAGAAGGCGAAGTCATGGACTGCGAAAAGGAAGATCTCCCCACTGTAGGAAAAGAGCAGGTTCATGACCATCTGAAGGACCTGAAGGTGCACACGTCTACGGGACCTGACAGGATTCATCCACAGCTGCTGAAGGCCAATTAAGTGGCAAAGCCTCTGTCCATCATATTGGAAAAGTCTTGGCAGTCTGGAGAAATTGTCACTGACTGGAAAAGGGGAAACTCCCATTTTCAGGAAGGGAAAGGGAACTACAGGCCCATCAATCTCACTTCTGTGCCCAGCAAGATCACGGAGCAGATCCTCCTGAAGGCTCTGCTAAGGTACGTGGAAAACAAAGGGGTGACTTGTGACAGCCAACAAGGCTTCACCAAGGGCAAATCCTGCCTGACTAATTTGGTAGCCTTTTTCAATGGGGTCACAGCATTGGTGGACAAAGGAAGAGCAACAGACATAATCTACCTGGACTGGTGCAAAACTTTTGACACTGTCCCACATGACATCCCAGTATCAAAACTGTAACAATATGGATTTAATGGATGGACCACTTGTTGTGTAAGGTACTGGCTGGATGGTCGCACTCAACGAGTGGTGATCAAGTACTCGATGTCCAGATGGAGACCTGTGATAAGAGGTGTTCCCCAACAGTCAGTACTTGGACTGGTGCTGTTTAACATCTTTGTCAGCAACATGGACAGTGGCATTGAGTGCACCCTTAGCAAGTCTGCTGATGACACCAAAGTGTGTGGTGAGCTTGACATGCTGGAGGGAAGGGATGCCATTCAGAGGGACCTTGACAGGCTTGAGCAGTGGGCTTGTGCAACCTGCATGAAGTTCAACAAGGCCAAGTGCAAGGTCCTACACCTTGGTTGGGGCAATTCCAAACACAAATACAGGCTGGCTGGAGAATGGGTTGAAAACAGTCTGGAAGCAAAGGACTTAGGAGTGATGGTGGATGAGAAGCTCAACATGAGCTGGCAATGTGCTCTTGCAGCCCAGAAAACCAACTGTGTCCTGGGCTGCATCAATATAAGCATGATCAGCAGGTCGAGGGAGGGGATTCTCCCCCTTTACTCAGCTCTTGTGAGACCCCACCTGGAGTACAGTGTCCAGTTATGGAGTCCCCGACATAAGAAGGACATGGAGCTCCTGAAGCAAGTCCTGAGGAAGGCCACAAAGATAATTAGAGGGCTGAAGCACCTCTCCTGTGATGAGAGAGTTGGAGCTGTTCAGCCTGAACAAGAGAAGGCTCTGAGGAGACCTGATAACAGCCTTCCAGTACCTGAAAGGGGCCTATAGGAAAGCGGGGGAGGGGCTTTTTACAGGACAAGAGGCAATGGATTAAAACTGGAAGAGGGGAGATTTTGGTTAGACATTAGGAGGAAATTCTTTAGTGTGACGGTGGTGAGAGACTGGAACAGGTTGCCCAGGGAAGTTGTGGAGCCCCCTCCCCGGAAGTGTTCAAGGCCAGGTTGGATGGGACTCTTAGCAACCTGATCTAGTGGAAAGTGTCCCTGCCCATGAAGGAGGGTTGGAGCTAGATGATCTTTAAGGTCCCTTCCAACTCAAACCATTCTATAATTCTATTACATGATACAAATTTTTATTGGACTTTTCCATATATAAATGCATTGCAAATTGGCATTTTTAAATCGAGACTTAATTTTCTAAACATTAAGTATTTAATTTTCAATTATTTTTATGTAAGTTGAGTATTTGCTTCAAAGGATACAAATTTTCATTTCTGGTCTCAGTATCGCTATTATTACAAAGCCAGTGGTAGGTGCTTTGTTAAAAGCATTACCAGAAATACTGCCCATTAGCCATTAACAGTGTACAGTAGCAAGAACCCTTATTATTCAAGAACAATGCTACATAATCTTTAGCATCACCTACTCTCACCGATTAAATACTTGCAGACTTCAAATCAATTCTAACTCTAGGACGATTCCTTTTTTAGAGAAGTAAATGTTTCGGTTTATACATCAAAGATTTAATTATCTGAATGCTTAGTACAGCCAAGATACTGAGTTAAGAGTCTGAATTTAATTCACATTGGGAATTAGTGTAAACAAAAAGCAATCTTGGATACAGCCAGGTTGAATGTTAAAGCTCCAAAATATGGCAATATGTTTATTTTGTAATTAGTCACAGTGTTGTTTTCTCTGTGTTTTGTTAGTTGCTTGAGAAACATCAGAAGTACCTCTACAACACCATATCCAGTGAAAAAGAGTTGGCATGCAGTAAGAAGGATTTTTTTCCTTGTTTTGTTAGTTGCTTGACATAGGTCACAAACAAGTCAACAATGCCAATTTCAATAAGAAACATTTGGTGTTTGGTAAGAAGAGATTCTTGCTATGTGACCTCCAGGGGAATTGTGTTAGATGGGTTGGCTTATGGTGATTAATTTACTAGCCCTATAGCTACCTACAGTAGCTGGTTTTCTATTAAAGATGCTGTTCGATTTAACACTTTCTAAACCAAGATGATTAATTGGGTACCTACTTTAGGCAATCCCCAACTAAACTACAAAAACTACATCTAAGTTTTCTTGGTTTGCGTTTTTTAAAATCAAAGTAAAACTTGCTCACTACCATCTTTTCAGCACAAAATACAAAAGAAAAAGACAGAAATATATGATAGCAACATACAGCAAGGACGCATGCCAGTGAGATCAATTCAGAGTCCTGGGAGGCTGAAATTCCACCTGTAATTAAAGCATGACTTGGGGTGATAAAGCAACTGCTGGATGCTGGAATTACCTACCTATTCATAGGTCATATTTTGTGCAAGGACCTGCAGAGTAAATTCTCTCCCACTAGTCTGGCAATGACTGCAGTGACTTCCACCAAAGGCACTGCTCCTCTTCGTAAAAAAGTCAAGTGAGGGCAAAATTGAGGGACAGACTTGCAGGAAAACCCCAGAAACAATCTTAAGGCAATGTGAAAACTGAATATGGTGGCAGGTCCCTGCACGAGAAACTAGTACAAATTTATTACTGGCTTTGGAATTTGTAATGCAGATTAACATATTGAGCATTATATAGGTTTATAGCACACAGAATTGAGATATATTTTCTCCACATGTTTTCCAAATGCTGCTGTATTTATTAAAAAAATAAAGTGACTAACAACTGAACATTTCGCTTAGTGAAACAGGTTTCTAGGGTAACAACTGAATTGCACATAGCCTCAAAAACATCCTTGTGACCCTAATCTTGCTAGAGTCACACCAGGCAGTAAAAGTAAGCAACTACAGACAAAAATAAACTTCTTTTCAAACATTTTAAAATCACAATTTGCTTGATTCAAAAAGTATATGCACATCCACTGTTTGCATACTAGCAGAATACAGTTTTAAATATATTAAAATGCCACTGACGCTGGTTCCCAATGCAGGATTCCAGCACACAGTTTGAGGGCCACACATTGCTCTAAAGAAGTAAAACAAATACTCAAGCATGTCCAACATTGAAAACTCAGCTAAGCAGTGTAACTGAATGTAAATATTCATGCTGGAGAGCAAAACCACAATTCAGCCCTCTAAAACAGGTATTGCTTACACAATGCCCTCACACTTTCCATTAAAATGGAAAAACTGAATGCAAATCCTTTCCTGAAGAAAGATTTAAAACAAAGGGATGGAGAAACTGCTTCTTGACCAAAACATAAGCAATACATTTCATGTTCCCACCAGTAGTGATTTTTCTCAAACATCATTTCCTCAGAACACTTTAAAATCACCTACAGTGTTCTAAATATGCATATAAAATAAACAAAAGGACAAATTATTCATTTATATTGAGCTAAGATTTGCTAAATTTTAGCACTGTATTTGCTTATGAAAGTTTTAATGAGATAGAGGTAACTTAGATGTGTTACATGAGATATCTAACAGCAAGAGCAACAGACTTAAAAATTTATCTGTATCTATTCCAGTCACATTGACTTGACTAGAAAGTTTTGAAGCACTTTGAAATCCCCTGGGGTTCTCTGATTGTTTACCTTAACATGGGAACTTGCCTAGAGCACATTTATATATTTAGTGGAGAAATCACTGAGGATGGAAGATTATTCCTTTCCACCAGACAACATCAGTGCCTTTGCTACCTTTGAAGTGAAGGAAATTACTCTGGGAATTCCGGTAGCAGCAAGCAACTGTCATCTAAATAATTGTTTCCTCTCACCTCAGCCCCTCATTCCTAACTATGTGAGAATAACCATGGAGGAAAAAACATGTAGGTAGGGTTTGCATTTGTCAGTCCCTTTATGGGAGCCAGAATGTAAGAAGGCGGTGTAATGCAACATGGCTATTCCAGTGCAAAATTGTATCTCAGTTGCAGGAAACATTTCAGGAGAAGGTTAATGCTTTTTAAAAGTAGGAAAGGAAGAGAAAGGTTCAGTGGTGTCTGAGCTGAGAGGCAGGCTATATGCTCAGGAAAACCAGAGCAGTAAGTTCAGCAGAAGCAGTGGGATGTTGAGCAGAACTGAAAAAAGTGTTTTAAAAAAGTCTTGCTGCACTCACCACAGCCCATCCTGCCTGACGGTTCCTGTATGATCCAGTAATCAGTGTATGTTGAAAGTCCCTTTCTGGGCTAGGTTGCTGAGGTGTTATGTTTAGCCAGTGGAAACCAGAACTTCTGATGCTATTCTGCAAGTCAGTTACAAAAAGTTATAATTGCACTTATTTTTAACACTTTTTGTTTTCCATATGACAGGGACAAAAATGTGAGTTGTGGATAAAGAACTCTTTATCAGGTATCTGCATTGGTGAAAAATCCATGATCCAGGCAGCCAGGATCTTTTCATTTCAATTCTAGCTCATGTATTATTATACCTACATCTTCCTTCGCTCTACCACACTGTGTGTGGTGTGACAGAAAGATTGTATCTTGTGTTCTGCCTCAAGGGTAAGGAGTCAACAAAAAAATTTCTTTTTTTTTTTTTAATACTAAAAGAGAACTTTAGTATCAAACTTGGAAAAATAATTATTCCTAAATTTAGCCCAACTCTTTCTCCACTTCCCTGCAGCACTTCCAGTTTCTCCAGTTGTAGCCAGAAGCCATCTCCAGTTCTGAATGAGTAGATAAGCAGCTGTCACACATCCTTCTGCCATTTACAAGAAACAGGTGCATTCAAAACTGAAGCAGAATCTAGGTGTCAGTTTTTTTCTTCCCCTCTGGCTACATATTCATTGTAGTAAAAATGCCACACACCACTATCAACTGATTTTATTACAGTAACATCTTAATACAGTAACACCAAGAGGAGCCTTTAATTGTGCTAAGCCTTAGAAGTCTGCCCATCCAACTTTCCATTTGCTACACGTGAGTCAGAGTTTTATCAGCCTTTCTTCTACTGTGATCCCTTGATGTTATGTTATTAACAGGAATCAACAAGTAATGGAAATGTATTATGATCACTAAAGCATGCAGGGGAAAAATAGCCAATTTATGTTTATGCATGTGCCAGAAACCAGAATACACATTTTTTCCAGTTCAAAACACTTGAGAAAGGAATTTTGGCCTGGCATTCTTTGGAAAAATCAAATGCCTGAAGGACATTTAGTTCCAGCAATGGTGAGATTTTTTCTTAATTTTGGGGAGTGTTGGCAAAGTTATTGAAAGATGTCATTTTAAAAGTAAATAAAATCAACACATTTTATTAATGTTTTGGAAAACACACACACTTCAGGTAGCTTATTTTCAGCCAAATACTGAAGCCTTTTTCCAAAACTTGCTCAGGAAATCTTATTGAAGTCAACAGGAGTTTTGCTGAGTGAGGACTGCAGGATTTGTTTCTAGGAGTCATTGAAATAGTGTGTTTGTTACTGAAGCAGCAGCAAAAAAAAAAAAAAAAAGCAGTCACTGTGAATCATCCAAAATAACTATTTCCTTTAAAGGCTGACATTCAGCCAGATAATTCCATTGGATCTCTGTGGATTTGCATGGAGTGGTCTTCAGTAGACATTTCAAAAACCTACAAGAAGCATATGGGCATGATTGAGTAAGAGGTAAGAGGTCTTGCCTCAATCTAGAAAATAATTTTTTACCTCATCTTTTTATAAGTGTGAGGGGATATTAAGGACAGTGGGAAGCTTCTGCCAGGATGAAGGCAGAGTGGATTTCTGGAAGAAAACATGTTTTCACCAAAAGAAAATGGAAAAAATAGAATCACAGAATCATAGAATGGTTTGGGTTGGAAGGGACCTTAAAGACCTTCTAGTTCCAACCCCCTTGCCATGGGCAGAGACACCTTCCACTAGACCAGGTTGCTCTAAGTCTCATCGAAGCTGGCCATGAACAGTTCCAGAGAGGAGGCAGCCACAACTTCCCTGAGCAACCTTTTTCAGCCTCTCACCACCCTAATGGTAAAGAATTTATTCCTAAAATCTAATCCTCTTTCAGTTTGAAACTCTTATCCCTTGCCCTATCACTACACGTCCTTGTAAAAAGCCCTCTCCAGCTTTCCTGTAGGCCCCTTCAGGTACTGGAAGGCTGCTATGAGATCTCCTCGGAGTCTTCTCTTCTCCAGGCTTAACAACCCCAATTCTCTCAGTCTGTCTTCATAGGAAAGGTGCTCCAGCCCTCTGATCATCTTCATGGCCCTCCTCTGGACTTGCTTCAAGAGCTCCATGTCCTTCTTATGTTGGGGGCCCCAGAACTAGACACAGTACTCTAGGTGGGGTCTCACAAGAGCAGAGTAGAAAGTGAGAATCACCTTCCTCTACCTGCTGGTCACACTTGGACTCTGTTGACACTCTGGGCTCCAAGTGCACACTGCCGGCTCACGTTGAGCTTCTTATCAACCAACACCCCAAGGCATTCTCCTCAGGGCTGCTCTCAATCCATTCTTCATTCAACCTGTATCTTGCTTGGGATTGCCCTGACCCAGGTGCAGGACCTTGCACTTGGCCTTGTCAAACTTCATGCAGTTTGCACAGGTCCATCACTCAAGCCTTTCAAGGTCCCTTTGGATGGCCTCCCTTCTCCTTCCCTCCAGTGTGTCAACTGCACCACACAGCTTGGTATCATCAGCAAACTTGCTGAAGATACACTCAATCCCACTGTCAGTGTCACCAACAAAGATGTTAAACAGCACTGGTCCGAATACTGACCTCTGAGGAATGGCACTCATCACTGATCTCCACAAAAAAGAAACAAGGTGGGAAAAGATGCCAACATTTTCCACTGAAAGAAAGAATAACTATTCAAGGGAAAGAGGAGGTAAGTGTAAGAATAGCTCCTTTGGAGATTTTTCACTTCTTTTATTGACAGACCTGGAGTAATGAATTAACTTTTTACTTCTGTATTTAAGGGCTATATTACATTGCTCTTTTATTATTCATGTATTTGTTTTTACATTCTTCTTGCTTTCACATTTCCATTGTCTTTCCTTCTATGAAAAAAAAGTAGGTATAGATATGGATTTCCTATAGAAGAGCTATTAATGCCCCTCTTTTCCTTTACAACCTTCCCAAGAGGCTGGTGATAAGGGGGAGTTTTAGAAGCAAACCATGCTCTAGTAAACAGTCTGCTTTGTCTGATGTCTGGTGTTTAACATCAGGCAGTTTCAAGATGCATTTGAGGAAAGCACTGAATGTCCCATTCCTTGACAACATGCCCAGAGGAAAATACATTTTCTAATATTTGTTTATTTACCAAAGTTTTCTTTCCTGTGATTCAATCCTTACACTGGCATGTGTTAACATATCCTCTTTATTTGTCGAGTACCTGATTTATGATAGGGGCTGCTAGGCTTAATCACAATACAGTGCTGATAGTCTGGCAATAATTTGCCCTGTTTCTTGAGTCTCCCACATCCCTTGTTTAGGAAAGCATCAAAATTCCAGTCCACAGATGTTCTTTTGTAAATCGACTATATTCAAAGACATTTACTTTCAAATGACATTAAAAAAATTATATAAAATTGCAAAAAATAATAACTTATAGGAGCCAGGATGGCTACAAATATTTAAAAAAATAATAATTTGTCTGCTTTCATAGACTTGACACTTTGAACTCTCATATTATTTTTTTAAGTATTATTAAGAGCACCACACTTTTTTTTTCAGAACCTGGCATGTGATCTCCAAAAGACATCATATTTTGAATCCGAATTTCAGCAGATGTCTCCACAGTGTTTCTCAGGAGGAAATATTTATGTGATTCAAGATTTCATATGCAGAGTATATCAACCTAATTTCAATCACTGACATCCAAATGGTAGATATGACCCATTTTCAGGACATTTAATCTGGGGGAATATTTCTAGAATAGCCAAGCAAATTTCTAGTCAAGTGAAGAAGTAATAACACTGAAGTCAAAGTCCCTCTGCTTGAGGGCCCTTCTGTTACGAGCAGAGTGCATGCACATCAAAGCAACCCCTAGATACAAGATGTCTCAAAATATAGAATATTAGACTTCAGACACTCTTGACACTGTGACAGTAGTCAGCTTAGGTTACATAGTCCTTTGCTGATAAATTAGTGTAATTATTACAGTGTTTTTAAGAGCTGTACAGTGTGTTACCTTGGAAGCCCCAGTCTCAGCAATACATTGTTTCTGGCATTTTTCCTACCTGAGCTGCAATAGCAGTTATGGGCAGACACAGAACAAAGCTATTGCATGTCGATAACCACCAGGCACTTGGCTAAACTCAAAGCACCAATGGAGCTATGTAAGATTCATGGCACCTGTGCTTATCTTGTGGGTTTGGCCTTATTGCAACCAGTCTGTGTGCATGTTATCAGGATACTAAACATCTACCCTCATGTATTATCTCATGTACTCTTACAAAGTTCAGCTTGATGGTGTCTTGAAAAGAAAAATTTGTTTCCTGGAATGAATTACTATTTTCCAGTAGAATCAGATTTTGGTGATGGATACTGTAGCTGGTTCAAAAAAGGGATATACAACATGGGACAGACCATGGCTAAGGTAGCTTCCTAAGAAACTTTCAGAGCAGTCACATCCTGTCTAGAATTCACTACACCTCTTTATCCACGTTAGGAAAAACAGTGGAGTTTCAAGGTGGTGAATGTGATTTGTGTACATACAACAGCTTTCTTCTTAATAACTATTTTACTGTAATCACTGAGAGGCATCTGCAAGCCACATGTGGGCCTATTCTTGACCAAATAGAAACCTTCTGTGGAAATTCAGCATTGCTGGGAAATGTTTCTTAGATGCAGGATGTAAATCAGACAGAGTCCTCACACTAGAAACTCCTGTTGTCCTGTGGCTGCAACATTCATCTGACACTGAAGTGTTCTGTCCTTGCAGCAAATCAGGCAAACAAGGACTCCACTTGTATTTCCCACTTCCTAGTATTGTCTGTTGAGTTACTGACTATTGGCAGTAAGAAATGCCTCTCCTTGGAGCAGTTACACTCCTTCACTGAATTTCCTTCTCTCAAAATACATAAAAATATGTCTAAATAGAAAAACTGCAAAAGAGTTGTCCCATACGGAGTAAAATTATTTGGAAAAACTCAGTAGCTTCCATTACACAGGACATTTCTCAGGCAGCTTTTTTTTTGAGCACAGTACTAGCCTTCAATAAGGCTTAGCTTAGAGCAGAGTAAGTAAAATATATTGGTCTCTTCTACCAGCTTCTCCACAGTGCCACCATCAGTTCTTCAATATGAAATAAATACAAGTGGATCTTGGACCCAGAAGGGAAGTTAGATCTTCAGTAAAAGAGAGGATGCTGAGTCAAGCAGGATCCATCCCACAACTCTACTTCGTGTTTAAAGGGTGAGCATGGGGATTGAGCACAAATTCTCATTTCTTTCTAAAAGTGCAAGAAGATACAAATTTGTCTAAAGAACTAAAAAAAAAAAGAAATTAGTCCCCTTCTGGCCTTCACACTCCAGACTTGCTCTGAAGAGCAGAGAAGAGGGAGAACATTCTCTCCTGGTACTTCTCTGATGATAGCTTTCTAGTATCTTTGTTATAGGTGTAAGTTTCATCATCTGGAAAAATTGTCACAGCACAAATGCTGCCAAGCAGAAAAATTTAAGGCAAATGTTTGACAGCTTTATTCCTGCTGTGAATTGTCATAATTTCAAATAATAGTTTCAAAGTATTCACAAAATTGTTTCTTATATAATAATAATGAAAATGTGCATTCATCTTGAGCCAGTCCTGGGGAATCATAACCAATTGCTATTAAATGAAAGCTATGTTCCTTGGACACCACTGGATGTCTACATCACAAGATTTTTGACTGAATGAATGCAAGACTGATAATAAGTTTATTAAAAATTCATCCTTCCAAATTAATGAAGATTTGCTTTAAATTTACATTAGTTGCAAATATTACTGGTGATGTTTCAGTGAGCAGAAATCTAAGTGCAAAGAGAACACAAAACATTGATTTTAAATGTAAATTAGAGAACTGTGATAGCAGTCAGTTACCTCTAGTTTTGGAGCTGAGCTACCACCTCCAAGTTCAGATGAGAAATTTTAACACTTCAGCATCTGAGAGTTTTCAATCAAGGATTTTGGGAATGGTATGTTTTAAAGTTTTGGTTTGGTCATTACATAACAATCTGAATGAGGTTTTTTAAACCCTTTAGCAGAAAAAAACCCTTAAAATTTTGGGGTCCATTTGCATTTTAAATAAAAGCAGTATTGGTTTACATAAAACCTCATGTTCACTCCCTTTGGCATCACAATGTAACATCTGCTGGTAGCACTATGCTGATAAAAATCATCCCTGACACCACACAGTCCCACTGAAATCATAGCCCGTGACCTAGACACCACTTCCCCAAGGAGTGGGAGCCTATTTCCTATAATGAAATCCCATGACAGCTTTTCAAAATATTTTCTAAATAAATAAATCCCAACTGATTGTCACTGCTATTCTGCATCTTTAATGTGTCGTGTTGGTTTTCTGACCCATAATCAAATCAACAGTTCTGGAATCTGTTAAGAGAGTAACTACACAACTCCCTGATGTCTAATGCACAGAGTACTACTGTGATTTAAGGGCAAATGCCATCTGTTGCTTATATGGTTCTCTGGAAAGGTGACAGCCAACAGGAAGAATGCTCAGCATCGTTACTGTCTGTTTTGATTTGAGGACAGGAAGTCTGTACAATGAGACACCCTCTCCTAACCACTGCTGGGATATATTTGTTTACAGCTGGAATGATAATTACATGGATGGTTCTTTTAAGCTGAAGTATGGTTCCTCCTTTCCACTGTAAAGTAAGGGTGATCATACTAAATCTGTTATTACAAGTGGTGTTTTCTTTTTCCTGATACTATATAAGACTGCCAGCCTGCCAGCTCAGCAAAGATATCAACAAGCACTTGTTTTGTCGACCAGATGAAAACAAGTGCATTACAGTTTAAAAATTTCAGCATTTGAAAAAACATACTTTTCAAGAAAAAATAATACTCTTCAAGAAAAAATAAACAACAACAAACCACCCAAACAAAAAGCCAACAACAAAAAAAACCCACAACCCCAACCAACCAACCAAAAAAAACAAACAAAAAACCCAAAACCAAACCAAAACAAAAAAAGCAAAGTAGAAGTATCTGGCAATTTATGTGAGCAAACAGTTCTCCCATGTGATCACAACTACATACAACAAAGTTTCCAAGGTGTTATTGCAATAATATATTAAGCTGGGATGTATAAATCTGTCCCTGTGGTCAGTATGCAAAGAGAGCTCCACAACTTCTGCCTTGCCTTTTGCATCTTGGTCTCTCCAAACACAAGCAGATTCTGTCATATTTCATTTCCAGTTACGGACTTGATTTGAGTTCTGATTTGTTCTAAGAAATCAAACAAGAGCAGAAAAAGAATACAGCAGGGATCTGGTGTTGCCCAAAAAGAGATGGTAGATGTCTTAATCCCACATTAATCCAGAGACACAGGCAGGACAGAGTACCTCTGTCTCTCAGAGAAGGAACACTGCTTGAGTGAGTTCTCAGGTACCTTTCTCAGCTCCAGAGGATGACAGACCACTCTCAGAGGAAAGGTCTTCTGTGGCAGTGTCCTCTCTGACCTGTGGCCACACTCTGCAGTGAAAGGGCAAGTGACTCTCTAAACAAAACTGAAGTGTGTTACAGAGGTGAATGTGTTACACTCATTTTCATTTGCTACTGAAGGGTTTTAGACATCAGTACACACAAACGCTTGCTGGATGCAAGCATTCAATTTCTCAACACATGCTCAGATCCCAGATTTTTGCTAGTCTGTAAAGTAGCTTTAAAAAGTATTCTATAAGTTACTACATACTGTCAGTGCTACAGTTCTATATGTATTCTGGTCTGAGCAGAAAAAGATGTTTCAGCAGGGTTTTTTTTTTGTTTTTTATCACTACACTTTTATAAAAATATGAGAAGAACCATTACATCTTTCTATTAAATATTACATGATTTATAATAATTTATAATATATAATTTATATACATTTTTGCCATAAATTAAAAATTAATCTCAACTGTACAGAAAAAAACAATGACATCTAAATGAGAAGAGTTAGGATATCTGACCTGTGGTAGAGACCTGGCCGAAAGACCTACCTATCTTCACTATCTAGTTTTCCAACAATTATAGCACTACATATTTTCATACATTAAAAACAGATCCATTAATCTAAACCAGAAATTACTTCCATGTGTTTCCATATACAATATGCCCCTCTTCTTGTGTTTAAGAAATTTCCTGTTTGAAGAGATGTAAACTTATACCCTCATCCAACAAAGCATTTAAGTACAAGTTTAAACTCATGCACATTAGTAGTCTTCTCGATCATGGTCTAAATGATGCTGCCATCATTTCTCTCTGCTGGAGTATTTCCCCCACAGTAAGGTGATGTAAAACTTTGTTGAAAACAGACAAGGTAAGTGTCTTGCCACCATCTAATATAGGCATTATTGGGAATGAGTGGTGAAGCAGCTCTAACAGATCTCCATTGTGCCACGGGAATGGTTCCCTCTCAGGTCTTGGATCATCAGAGATAAAAGATGAAAATTGAGGTCATCCAGAAAAAGTCAGCAGTGATTAACACACCAAAAGAGGCACAGAGGTGGCACAGGATGGGACATCATATCACCCTTCCACTCCCAGATTCTCCAGAGACTACAAAGGGGTTTCATGTAGGGAAAGCTGGTTATGCCTTTTACAGCAATTAATCTCATCCACTACTTGACTTTCTTGCTGAAACATTCTTCTGATCAATATTTTAACTGAAATGAAACATTAAGTTCATATTAATAATTGAAATATTTTATTCCTGTCCTGGTTTCTCTGGAATAGAATCATAGGCCAGCAATGGAGGGCAGGCCATCAACAGTTTTTGAGTCAACTGGGAGCTTAAGTCAGGGTAGCTGACCCAGGCTGACTAACAGGTGTATCCTATAGTATAAATGTCATGCTCACTATAATGGGGAAAGTTTGCTGAGGATGGAGAGCTCCTTTTCCTTAGGGTCCTGCCATCTTTGGCTCCTTTGTTGCCTGAGGAATGGTCCGAGTATAATTCTTCATGTTGGAATTAGTATTAGTTTTACAGTTTCATTAAATCCATTTTAATTTCAACCCTTGAGTCTCCTCTCTTTTCCCAGTTCCCCTTCTCAGCTGGGGAGGGGTCATCAGGTGATAGACTAACTGCTATAGTTTAGCCCCAGATACAAACTGGACTAAACATAGAAAACTCCTCATCTGAAAGCCACCAGTAATAGAACCGAATTGAATTTCTGTCTCTTCTTTTTATTCCTTGTTCCTGCCTGGTCACCTCTCTTATTTTCTCATCTTCCTTTGGCTTTCTTAACCTAATACATTATTTTACAAATAATCTGTTATTTTTCAATATTCTTCTTTCTTTTCTTTCCTTACTTCTTTCTTTTCTTTCATTGTGTTCTTACTTCCTTTTATAGTTTTCTTTATTTTCTTCTTTCCCTCCCTCCCTTTCCTTCCATGCTTCTCCCTTCCTTCTCCTTGCTCCCTGCCCCACCCCCAAGTCCTGGTCTACATAACTAAAATACACTTCAGAACTTACAGTTTTGATAGAGAAAAATAACAGTCAAGAAATAAACTCCCTTGTAATAAATTTTTCTGTACATTTATAAACTAATCCTCATGCAGAATTGACTGAAAAGAATCCCAGGACATCTGATGCTTGTTCTGGGAAATTAAACAGCACAATGGGTCACTAGATTTTGCAAACTCATAATCATATTCTTTTTAGTTTGCGAGACAACTTGTGTAGAAGCAATCCTTCAGGTGGTGAGTCCATCTTGAAGAGAAAACAACATGCAGCTGTATTTTTAAGCAAACAAGGCATTTCAGTTTATTTGTATGACTGAAAATTCTGAAACTTGAGGAGAAAATAAACCAGCATTTAGTTATGGTGTGACAGAGTCACTGTTATTTAGGTGCTTAAATAGCATCTTGTGGTGGTGCTGGTCAGCAGCAGCCTGTGGAAACCCTGCATTGAACCAAGGTGCCCTCTGAAAAGTGAAGCATTTTTAAGAAGGCACCACCTGTAAAGAATAAACATTACATGAAGACATAAAATTCTGCTTCATTTTCCAAGTGAAAAAGGTTATGTCTGCACAAGAGCACTGCTCATTTGTAGATTTCCATACACCATATGGCTGCTCAGGAGTAAATTCACATTCAACTCAGTGCCGTAAGAAATGCAGGAACAAGCTGACTTAGCCACACTGTTAAAACAAAAATAAAGTAACATTTAACGTGAAGTTGAGAGATTGCATGAGATGGCTTCATATTCCAGGACTCTTTAAAGTACATTATATATGTCACTATTGCTCAATATAACAAGACTTTATAGTGGCCTTCCAGTACCTGAAGGGAGCCTAGAAGAAAGTTGTGGAGGGAGTTTTTACAAGGGTATGTAGTGATAGGATGAGAGGTACTGGCTTTAAAAAGGAAGAGGGTAGATTTAGGTTAGACACTAGGAATAAATTCTTTAGTGTGAGGGTGGTAAGAGTCTGGAACAAGCTTCCCAGGGAAGCTGCAGATGCCTCATCCCTGGAAGTGTTCAAGGCCAGGCAGGATGGGGCTTTGAGCAACCTGGTCTAGTGGGAGGTGTCCCTGCTCATGGCAGGGGGGTTGGAATGAGATGATCTTTAAAGTCCCTTCCAACCCAAAACATTATATGATTTTATGATTCTGGTTTAGTGGTCAGGGTGAATGACAAACCAGAGAGCAGAATTGCTCCCTATTACCCCCCCTCCACCCTACCAGGGGAAGATAAAAGGGGTATAAGGGTTAGAAATTGAAACTGGAACAAATTTACTGTAACAGAGAAAAGGGAGTAACACGTGGGGTGAAGAACAGATGTATAAACTTATATACAGATATATACAAAACCGAGCTTGATGATCGCAGGAATAGGTGGGTGAGAGTCCCTTGCTCCAAGGCCGCTACAAGAGAGGGGTCCATGGCTCCTCACAGCACCCAACAGAGTTGGATTCTGGAGAGCACGTGGTGAGTTGCAGGACCTCTGAGCACCAGCAGCAAGGAAGAAAGGTGCAGGAAAAAGGGGCTGAGCTTCTGGTTCTCCTGACTCATAGAGTATGGTAGGAAGTGGGAGGGAATACCGACCCCTCTCTGTTCCAACCCTCCTGGGTCCTTCAGCATCCTAAAGGCCTCCTCTCTCTAGTTCCTCTTATAGATGTCAGCAACTTGCTGGGTCCACTTAAAGCGTGACATATGATAACCCATCTGTCACTTTTCTCAAGCATTTTGTCCACAAACCAGATATTTAAAATTAACAAAACCAAAATCCTGACCAATGGCTATGTAATATCCTAGGAACATAAAACTCTTCACCTTAGGGACACAGAGAAGCTAATCTCTCTCATCTGCTGGTCAGATTGAAACTGCAGGACATGCTACAGCTACATCTTTCCTTTAGGACTCCAGTAATCACTCCAATTTTCTGTCATACAGGCATATTCAGTGACTTTGTACAACGCTTACCAGAAGCAAAAGACCAAAATACCCAAAAGTGTGTGGGGAAAAAAACAGACATACCTTAATTAATAATAAAACAGGAACACAGCCATGTAAAAGCTATTGCTATTCAACACCACTTTAGTATAAGATCACTCCTTATATCCCATTGGGGAAAATAAGAAATAGCTTACCACTAAAATGACATATTTAGATAGTGTCATTGGAACAAATGCACTTTAAAAGAAACACCACAGAAAACCTTCTGAACCTTTTTCCTAGATAGTCAAAAACAGCTAATTGATTTTATCCAGAAGCATAGACATTTTTGGTTATGTTTTTGCAATGTGCAAGTTTACTGAAGTCTGAAGATTGGCCCTCTTATGACAGGCCACACAAAAGGACTCAGAGAGAGACATCAAACCACCTCTCTGCTCCCTTTGTCTGAGACCAAGTGTGCTCCTGGCCAACTTTTCAGTACCAATTTTAACATCCTGAGGGCTGCTCTAATTTGTACCAGTTGGCAAGCTTCCAAAGGAGCCGTCTTTGTGGACATAGTTGACAGGGGCTCAGGAAAGCATCAGTCATGACTCCATGCTGACACTGGCACTGAGACAGAATAGCTTTTACTGGTTGTTTGCTAGAAGGCATCCCACCCACACTTTTAGGAAAATATCAAATATCAGAGTGGTGCAAAGTATTCTTGATGGCAATATTTCTGGAATTTGCTTTTTAAACTTGTTTATAATTCCACATGAGCAATTACAGTTTGCATTTACTGTGTATCACATTAACATGCAGCTAGTTAAAAAGTACGTTGTTAGAAAGAGAAGGGCTGGATCCTGAGGCAGGAGACCTGTAGGGAGAGTTTAAAAAAAAATTGTATTTTTCTTTCATGATGTACAATCTTGAAATTTCAGCTTGCTGTTTATTTTACATTTATTTATTTCTCTTCATATTTCCTTATTTTATGAAAGCAATATCTATATATCATTAAAAGGATCTTCCTTTTTCTGTAGACTTGTAAATACAAGATGTAATTATAAGGCTTCCTCTGTTGAAAACAGTCATATTTTACACCTTTTTCACTCCTGCTCACTAGGTAGTGATTTTCTTTCTTAGCCACAGATTACTCTCTTTAAAATCCATCATTCCCAACCACTCATTTGGTGGAGCACACCAAGCTTTTTCAACCACTCCTTTTTGCTGACCACACATATGAGGTTGCAGAACTCAATCTTGTCCTCCCAAGAGACTGTTTTGGTACATTTTTTTTTGGTAAATTTTAAGTAATCCAGTTACAGTCTTACATGAAGATGTTCTGATTCCAATACCACAAAAATGTTTAAAGTTTGTTTCCATCACATGGAAAGAGTTCTAAGCTAAAGTAAGCAAGCACTTCTCCTCTAATAAAAGTCTTCATGTATGAGATTATACGCATTGAGACAAAGTCCTAGACAATGACATGCTCCGTGCAGCTATAGAAGAAGCACCCAGATGATAGGTCTCCATGTTGTCTTAATTGGTTCAGATAACATGGTTTTCTTTTATAATAGCATGTATCTAGTTTTTGTCAATTTTTAAAAGGAAAAACATGCTTTCAGCTGAAATCTTACTGCAAGTCATTAAGTTGCTAAGAGCCTTTTGAAACCTTTTTATAAAGGCCTGGTAAGCCTCAGCCTCTCAAGAAACTTGTAGTAAAAAATTCCTCATATTTTTCATATGCATGACACATTATTTGTATTTTCAGCCATCTAAGGAACAATAATATCACGTGCCATGGTAGTCAGATGAGGCAACCATTAAAAGACCCACTTCTGCATAGATTGTGTGGATAGGTACCTGGAGAGGAGATTCACATGGTAGAAAATTAAATACAAGCATCCTAGGGGAACACTCAAGTTAGAAAAATAAGATAATAGAATCACAAAATCATAGAATCATAGCATCATAGAATCATCATCAAGGTTAGAAAAGACCTTGAAGATCATCAAGTCCAACCGTCTGCCCTACAACCCCTAACCACTAAGCCACCTCCTGAAACATCTCATCTACCTGTTTTTTTAACACCTCCAGGGACAGTGCCTCTACCACCACCCTGGGCAGCCTGTTCCAATGCCTCACCACTCTTTCTGTGAAGAAAATTTTCCTAATATCCAATCCGAACCTCCCTTGGTGCAACTTGACCCCATTTCCTCTTGCCCTATTGCTGGTCACTAGGGAGAAGATGCCAACACCCACCTCACCACAACCACCTCTCAGGTAGTTATAGAAAGCCATGAGGTCTCCCCTCAGCCTCCTCTTCTCCAGGCTGAACAGCTTCAGCTCACTCAGCCTCTCTTCATAAGGCTGGTTCTCAAGACCCCTAATCAGCTTAGTTGCCCTTCTCTGTACCCTCTCCAGCACCTCCATGTCCTTCTTCACACAGTGCTCGAGGTGCAGCTTCACCAAGGCTGAGTAGAGGGTCAGGATCACCTCCCTGGTCCTGCTGGTCACACCATTCCTGATGCAGGCCAGGATGCTGATGGCCTTCTTGGCCACCTGGGCACACTGCTGGCTCATGTTCAGCTGGCTGTCAATCAGTACCCCCAGGTCCCTCTCTGATGGGCAGCTCTCCAGCCACCAACTGTATTTAACTCCACTGAACACAACTCTTTGGACCTGGCCGTCCAACCAATTTTTCATCCAACAAGGCGTATGCACATCCAAGCCACAAGCAGCCAGCTTTTCTAGGAGAATGCTGTGGGAAACCTTGTCAAAGGCCTTGCTAAAGTCAAGGTAGACAACATCCACAGCCTTTCTCTCATCCAATAAGTGTGTCAGCCTGTTGTAGAAGGAGATCAGGTTAGTCAAACAAGACCTGCCCTTCATGAACCCATGCTGACTGGGCTTGATCACCTGGTTGTTCTGCATATACCTCATAACAGTACTCAGGATGATCTGCTCCATCAGCTTCCCTGGTACTGAAGTCAGACTAACAGGCCTGAAATTTCCCGGATCTTCCTTCCATCCCTTCTTGTATATGGGGGAACATTAGCGGATTTCCAGTCTGATGGTACCTCTCCAGTCAGCCAGGACTGTTGGTAAATGATAGAAAGTGGCTTGCTGAGCACCCCCACCAGCTCTTTCAGCACTCTTGGCTGCATCTCATCCAGCCCCATAGATTTGTGCACATCTATGTGGTATAGCAGGTCACCGACCATCTCCTCCTGGATTGTGGGGGGATTGTTCTGCTCCTGGTCCCTGTCCCCTAGCTTAGGGAGTTGGATTGCCTCAACATTACTGGTCCTGCTAATAAAAACACTGAGGCGAAAAAGTCATTTAGCACCTCAGCCTTTGCCTCATCATTCAGCACTATGTTTCCTCCTGCATCTAATCGGGGACAGAGGGTCTCCCTGGTCTTTCTTTTGTTGTTAATATATTTATAGAAGCTTTTCTTGTTATCCTTTACCATGGAGGCCAGATTAATTTCTAGCTGGGCTCTGGACCTTCTAATTCCCTCCCTGCATAGTCTCAGCATTTCTGTAGTCCTCAGGAGTGGCCTGCCCCTTCCTCCAAAAGCCATAGATTCTCTTTTTCTCCCTGAGCACCGGCCAAAGCCCCCTGGTCAGCCAGGCTGGTCTTCTATGCTGCCATCTCGCCTTAGAGCACATGGGGATGGCCTGCTTCTGTGCCTTCAAGACTTCCTCCTTGAAGAGTGTCCAGCCTTCCTGGACTCCTATACCCTTCAGAACAGATTCCCAAGGGATTCTGGCAACCAGGGTGTTGAACAAGGTAAAGTTTGCACTTCAGAAGTCTAGGGTGGCAGTTTCACTGCCCCTCCTCCTGGCATCTCTAAGAATAGAGAACTTTAACAATTCATGTCTGCGTGCCGTAGGCGGCCTGAAACCATCACACCTCCTACTAGCCCTTCCCTGTTCACAAAGATCAGGTCTAGCAGGACACCTGGCCTGGCTGGTTCACTCATCAGCTGTGTCAGGAAGTTATCTTTGACATATTCCATGAACTTAAATCTTTCCCACCCAACAGGGAAAAGGACCCACTTGTCAGAAAAGGCTGCAGACGAACTTTATAATCTAAAATAATGAGTTTTCTTAGTAATTCAGTGACAGAATTACAATTCAGTGACAGATTCCTATAATGATTTCCCCATGGATAGACTATTTTCATATACATTTAGTCAGTTTCAATTAAAAAAAGAAATTAAATTAACAATTCAGATCTGCAAACATTTGCACTGCTTTTGTCCAGGTAATCTAATCCTTGTGATCTGAACACTCCATTTTCTGTTTTCTGTTTCAACTCAAGAAGCTGGAGGGTGAGCAGTGTTCATAATCTCAGAAATGCTCATGTTGTCTTTTCCGTGAAGTAGAGGAACATTTTATATAATAAAAGTTAAAGAACTACTAGAAATGGAATTTTAAGTCCAGGAAAAAGTGGGTAGCTGCTGATGACATGAAGGCTAAGCAAGAAGGTATTCATAATTGTTAAGAGTTTAGGTGAGAATACAGGCAAATAGGTTTAGATAATATTAACTGTTGGTCAATCAAACATTTTTTGCTCGTCAAGCAATCACAAAAGCCTTTCCTTTAAGCTGCCTTTGCTCTAGAGTTAACCGTTCCATGGTCAAATAGAGATAGTAATTTCATTCTCAGTATACTTGAAGATCTTCAGAAAGCCATATTGCTTTTATATCATACTGCCTCACATAACTGAATATGTGTTAATTTAAAATTTATTTAGCCTCTTATTTTTCATGTCTTTGTTATTGATCTATAGAGAATGCAAATCCTTCAGTTTCTATCACAGTTCCTGAAAATAAATCTGCTTTCAGTTGGATCTGAGTATGCATTGTGCTTTCTATGGTCATTTTTTCCTACTTAGGGACAGTACAGGCATCTGTCAATTTATAGAAGTAGTTTATAAAGATAAGTGAAAGGTAGACACATAAATGAGTAAAGGTAAGAAAATCATTAACGAGGTGACCAGAGAACAGCACTACTTTATCAATTGCAGATAACAGCAAACACTGAGAAGGTTAATCTGATGTTCAGCAGTCCTAAACTTTTCTCCTGACACAAGATAGCTAGATGAGGCCCTGGATAAAGAGGGGTTTTTTTCTGGGACTATATGAGGAATCATTCAGTCGACATCTTACTTAAAAGACCCACCAACTTTCTGTCTGTCTATCTTGCATTCATTATACTCCAGTATATATAGCTGATATACACAGGTTCAGTTTTCTCCTTCCAGTCGGATTGTCTACTCAGTCTTTTCATTAAAGGAAACCTGGAAAAAAAAAAAACAGCAGATGGAAACAGCACTGGAGTGCATTGCCCTGATTCCAAAACAATTAAATGCTTAAGACATTGTTTAAAAAGAAGTTTATAACATCAATTTTTGTTTAAGAAGAGGGAAGAGTAACACTCCAACAAAATTGTTCTGTAAGAGAAATTCAAAAGTATGTAGGAGTTTAGCCCACAGTTTAGCCCACAGAATTTAGAGGATGACAAGGAAGTTTTGGGTTGTTTTTTTAAACTAACTCTACACATGCAGCTGCGAATAGAAAGAACCAACATCTACAGAGTTGGCTATATCTATATTTTCCATCTTCCAAGACACAATTCCACAACGTTCACTGAACAGAGCGATTTGAGGATGCTCTGTATTACTTAGCCACAATTTACTCTAAGCATATCATATAATAAAATCATATCATAGAATGGTTTGGGTTGGAAGAGACCTAGAAGAACATCTAGTTCCAACTCCCCGCAAGGGCAGGGACACCTTCCACTAAACCAGGTTTCACAAAGCCCTGTCCAACCTGGCCTTGAACACCTGCAGGGAGGGGGGCATCCACAACATCTCTGGGCAGCCTGTTCCAGTGCCTCACCACTCTAACAGTAAAGAATTTCTTCCTAAGATCTAACCTAAATCTCCCCTCTTCCAGATTAAAACCATTACCCCTTGTCCTATCACTACACACCCTAGTGAAAAGCCCCTCCCCGGCTTTCCTGTAGGCCCCCTTCAGGTACTGGAAGGCTACTATAAGGTCTCCTTGGAGCCTTCTCTTCTCCAGGCTGAACAGCCCCACCTCTCTCAGCCTGTCTTCATAGAAGAGGTGCTCCAGCCCTCAGGTCATCTTTGTGGCCCTTCTCTGGACTCGCTCCAAAAGCTCTATGTCGTTCCTGTGTTGAGGGCTCCAGAACTGGACACAGTACTCCAGGTGGGGTTTCACGAGTGCAGAGTACAGGGGCAGGATCACCTCCCTCGAGCTGCTGGCCATGCTTCTTTTGATGTAGCCCAGGATAGAATCATAGAATGGTTAGAGTTGGAAGGGACTTTAAAGATCATCGAGTTCCAACCCCCCTGCATGAGCAGGGACACCTCCCACTAGACCAGGTTGCTCAGAGTCCCATCCAACCTGGCCTTGAATGCCCCCATGGATGGAGCCTCCACAACTTCTCTGGGCAACCTGTTCCAGTGTCTCACTACCGTCACACTAAAGAATTTCCTTCTGATCTCTAACCTAAATCTCTCCTCCTTCAGTTTCAAACCATTACCCCTTGTCCTGTCACTATGTGCTCTCATAAAAAGTCCCTCCCCAGATTTTCTGTAGGCCCTCTTCAGGTACTGGAAGGCCGCTATGAGGTCCCCCCGGAGCCTTCTCTTCTTCAGGCTGAACAACCCCAACTCCTTCAGCCTTTCTTCATAAGAGAGGTGCTCCAGCCCTTGGATCATTTTCGTGGCCCTCCTTTGGACATGCTCCAGTAGGTCCATGCCTTTCTTGTGTTGGGGGCTCCAGAGCTGGACACAGTATTCCAGGTGAGGTCTCACCAGGGCAGAGTAAAGGGGTAGAATCAACTCTCTTGATCTGCTGGCCACACTTCTTTTGATACAGGCCAGCATGCTGTTGGTCCTCTGGGCTGCAGTTGCACATTGGTGGCTCATGTCTAGCTTTGGATCCACTAGTACCCCCAGGTCTTTTTCCACAGGGCTGCTCTCTAGCATGTCTTCCCCCAGCCTGTTGAACCCCATGAGGATCACTTGGGCCCACTTCTCCAGCTTGTCCAGGTCCCTCTGGATGGCATCCCGTCCCTCTGGCATATCAACTTCACTGACTGCACCGCCCAGCTTGATGTCACCAGCAAACTTGCTGAGGGTGCTCTCAATGCCACTGTCAATATTACCTTTTTGAAAACAGGGGTTATGTTTGTTTCCCTTTTTCCAGTCAGTGGGAACTTCACAAGACTGCCACGATTTTTCAAATACGATGGGAAGCAGTGATGCAACTTCATCTGCCAGCTCCCTTAGGAGCTGCAAATGCTTCTTGTCAGGTCCCATGGACTTGTGCACTTTCAGGTTTTTTAGATAGTCTTGAACCTGCTCTTCTCCTACAGTGGGCAGATCTTCCTTTTTCCAGTCTCTGCCTCTCCTTTCTGTGACCTGGACAGTGTGGCCAGAGCCCTTACTGGTGAAGACTGAGGCAAAAACATGATTCAGTACCTCAGCCATCTCCATACCCTGCATGACAAGGTCTCCTGTTGCCTTCTGCAAAGGGCCCACATTTTCCCTGTTCTGCCTCTAATCACTCATGTACCTGTAGAAGCCCTTTTTATTACCCTTGATGTCCCTGGCCAGGTTTAACTCTATCTGGGCTTTAGCTTTCCTAACCTGGAATATATCCTGGAATCTCCCGGAATAATAATGTTTCGTTGCTGCAAAGAATCAAGTACTGTTGAGTGCTACAAAAATGTCAAGTGTGGTGAGAAGAAAAAGGAACCTGGAATGAGACCCTAGAAAAACAATACCACATGGGCAAGAAATGAAAGAACAGAAAAATCAGGGCTAATAGACTTAAGAACACCAAGAAGAAATTAGTAACATGTAAGACAATTGCTTTTTTTATCTGCTTGTTTACCTTCATTTGTCAGTTTCTTTACATCAGGAGAAAGCCAGGATAGATATTTGGTGAGCTTATATTGCATTATGAAGCTATACCTACCAGGAGGGGAAAAACGAGTCACTAAAATGTAGATAGAGTCTTCTAGCAGATAAGGCTTCACACACAGAACTGCTGATGGAAGAATTTTAATGTTTACAGCTACATATAGCAAGATGGACTTCACCTCTACCATAGAGAAGGCTGTCTTTGTCCCATCTTTATGCAAGTTGAGTCTCCTGAGTGTAATATGCTGGAAGTAGAATAGTATTTCTACAAACTGCCACAATTGCTGAGAAATTCCACTGATACCTGGAATTTCATTCATATTTAAATATAAAATGTTTTTAACAGCATTAGCAAATGGATACCTTGCCCCACAACCAGTGTGACCAACACTTCTAACGAAAATACCATTGTATTTCTACATTTTCCCTAAAGAAGGAAAAAGTGTGTGCTCCTGGAAATAGGTCTGTTTTCAACATCGCACCTTCTCTTTCTCAAAACAAGAAAGAAAAAGTCAGCCTCCTGTTTGCATAAGCAGAATATCTCTTTTAGCAGCTGCTCTTTCCTTGCATAGGGTGTCTCTGACCAAAAATGATAACTAAATAAATAAACCGTGGCTCTTTCCCCTTCATCTACTTCTTCCTCCTAAAATGTCTCATTTTTTTTACATAATTGATCAGCGTTATTTGGACGAATGTGTTTGCACAGCTTTGGTAAGCAAATGTGTATTTATTCCTTCTCATGGTGGAAGGTACGGTTTATTTCAAAGAGTTAAACAGCCACAGGGACCCTTGAGATGTTCTACATCCTCTAGCTGTGGTATGCACTCTGCTAAGCTTTGAACGATACACTATGCAGCAGCTCCTTTGAGGATATGGCTATGTAAACCATCTTACAGACTCTTTTCCTACCTATACTAAAGGCCTAGTGTCTCCAGGAAAAAAAAAAACCTAATGATTCCTGTAATTGGAAAAAATTACTGCTAGAACGAATCAACAACAGGAAAGGATTTAGATGAATAGGTAATCCAAACACGTGCCTGAAATTCTATCATTAATAATATAATTGGCACAAACGTTCTCAACAATGCTCCACTGTTAGTCACACACACCATTGTTTACATTGTTGTGATGCTTAGGTTAACACAGATATAACTGTATCTTAAGTCTGGGATGTTTGTGGCATGACATAAGTCAACCGCCTGTCACACATCTGTTTATTTTGCCGCCTTCTAAAACAGAAGAGGGAGTCAGCAACAAAGATGCAGATCCCATATGTGCTGAAATCCCAGAGCCACATGGGTTTCTTTTGGAAACTGGGATCATTAAGTGAAACAAGCTACGAAATAAGCCCTTTAAACACAATAACCAAATTCTTTTCTCAGTCACTAAGTGTAGCTCAGGAATTTTTGCTCTTTTTTTCAGCTGCCAAATGAAGCCACAGTAGGAATACATGGTTGGTCTTACGAAAAAAAAACGTCTGTACTGGTGCAAGTCTTAAATTAACTGAAAAAAACTCCAAGCAAACACTTTTAAAAACTTATTATTTGGTGGAATCATTCCTTTTTCTCAGAGAATAAAACTACATAATAATTCCTGGGCCACCATGTGTAATGGGTCGGTGTAACTTAATCTTGTGATCTTTCCCATTCAGTATATACATGCAGCCACTTGGAAACAGCAAAACATTTAGCTAAGTGCGTGCAGCAAAGATCTACTTTGGACAAGGTATATTAAACCTCACATTTCCATAACTAGTTTACATAGCATTTCACTTCTGAAAACAAAAAGTTGTCAGGCCTCTGGTTCTTCATTTAAAGACAACATTTTATGAGCACTCCTCACTAGCTACAACACATCAGGAACTTTTCACCCACTTCTGAAAGGCTTCACATGAAGTTATCAGCTTTGTCTTGACAGACAAACCATATTTTCAAATCTGCCAGTCCAGACTCCTTTCTTAACAGTCAGTTGGTTCTGTTATTATAACTTCTGATATCTGTTTTTGTTGCTCACATAAGAATTACATCACTGTAACAGCAGGGGGACACAGAAAAAGTGACTCCAGGAAGGAAAACCAATCAAGGATGAAGGTAAACAGCATGGGGAAAAAAGATTCCTAAAAGGTTTTTCCCTGACAGAGTAGACAGGCATAGGTTGTGTGAAGGTTATTTGGGATCTATCTGCATCAGCTGAAGAAAGGATTTCTGGATGTAAGACATTTGCTATTACTGGAAGACGAACAGAAGGGACAGAATACAGAACCTCTGTCAAATGAATAGACCCAAAGGAGACTGAAACACAGCATTCCAAATAATTTAGGAAAAACAACATTGAGGGCAAACATTTCCTTTATATAACTTGGCAGGCCAGTGCTAAAAAATGAAATGTGGATCTCTAGAACTTGGCAACAGCAGATGGCCAAAAAAGGTCTTGTGTGAATAATATGCAAAGCAACTCTAAGTTTTAATTCAATTTATCACAAAAATTATGAAAATAAAGATATTCTACTTTGCCAAATTTTAAACTATTTTTCCCATCTGTTTTTTTCTTTTGTTTTTTTCTTTTTTTTTTTTTTTTTGGTTACTTCAGCCAAGTCCTTTTAACTTTCATAAATATTGTCTATCAACACTAAAATCTATTTTTCTATTAAAAATTATTCAAGCAACATAGATTTGATAGTACAATACTGAGAATGTTCCTGAATGTCTCTTATTAATTCTGTTAGAAGGTAATATATTGATAGTAGGACAGCCCGGGAACAGTAAGACTTGGAGAAAAGCATTCTATCCATTCACTATTATCAATAAATGCACATTCCTTGTCAGACAGACAGGGTTTAGCCAAATGATCTATTTATCAGTGCACTCAGGATGTCATGTCTTCTTTTTTCCTAGTCAAGAAATTTGCCCAGAGTTCACTAGCTCACCACCAGCTCTGAGGATACTTCCCTATGAAAGAAAAACATTTTTTAAACTTACTTCTACAAATTAAAGCTATGATCCTTCTTCCTAGAGAATACAGCCTTCTGTGCCCCAAATACTAAAGATTTTGAGCACCTTCTTGCACATACCTGCAGGTTTTATGATAAATTGAAACATCCTGAAATAGAACTGTAGATTAGAAATTCATCAGCCTTAATACCACTGCTAATAAGAGAAAATATTCTCAGGTTAATGGACAGTCAGCAAAGTTACAACTGACTAAAACACTGAATCAGACAAAAGGAACTTGCCTAACTTGCCTAATAAACCAAACCATGTCTGGAAATTGTGAGGGAGAATTCTAGGTGGAACAGACCAAATCCATTACACAGATCCTATTAACAGTTTGACAACACTGCCTATCCTGAGACTTTAATCTAAGCCTGGACCTTAGCAGTGCTTACCTTCCTAGCTTGTTGTGAGGTGTCAGTAATGACCTAGATACAGCCATCTTGAAAGAACTTACTAGTTGATTTATTCTTAGCAATGATTTATTCTTAGCAATGATAACGCTCTACAAATTACCTGCAAGAACAAAGAAAAATGTCCTGCCAAACCAAGTTTGTCAGAAGAGAAGACACTGTAGGTTCCCCTTGCTCCTTGCTGCAGGGAGAATGACCGGGCCCTACCCAGAGGATCTGAAAACAGCTGACAGTGGACCTGAGGCAGGAGAAGACTAGGTTTTGGGCATGTGAGTTGCCTCTACCCTAAAACAAGACTGACTTCTTCACTTTTCAGGAATTCTCCTACCACTTTATGTTACAGAATCTGATTTTGATTTTTAAATATTGTAGTTGTTCTGTTATAAATACAATTCCAAGGACAGGGTAAATCAAAGCATTTTGTCTTGAGCAAGGGAAAGAGCCCAGTACTAGAAATACAATCACACCGTTTAGCCATCTTTAACTGCGTGTTCTTTATTTCGCCATTTCATCCTCTGTAATATGAATTAGATTTTACAGAAATAAATAACTTTACGCTATACTGTGGACAGCCACGGCAAGAGTATGTTTTTTTGCAGAAAGAGTACATAATTCTTTTCTTTTCCTTGAAGTTCGTGATGTAATGCACTAAAAAAAACTTAGCAAAGGGAAAATGTCAGTATTAATTTTTAATACAGAAAATTCAAAGCACATTTTAATGAAACACTTAAGTGTTCACCAATGAGCCACTCAATAATATGCAATATCTTCTTCTTTGTTTGAGTCTCCCCTAGTAAAAGAGAAGTTTGTAAAAGATAAAAATGGGAATTACTTGAGAGGTTCCCAGAGAAGAAAATTACACAACTAACAGCCTCCTCTATTAATTGCTGAGCAAATTTCTAACTCTTTTTCCACCACATTTATTTCTCCAAAATACACATTTCAGTTAGTTTTTAGTTCAGGCAAAGGAGCTTCACAAAGTTTTTGATACTTTATAATGAACAGATGTGAGAGGGATGGGTCAAAGACACCATTTCTGCCTCTGTTTATACCGACCCTTGAGGAACACCACTCATCACATGCCTCTATTTCGACTCCAAGCCATTGATCACAACATTTCTTTTTTTTTAAATTAGGAAAGCAAAAAGCCCATGGATTCAAACAGAGCAAGAAACTAGCAGATGGTATGATATGGGACACAAAAGTTTCTGAAGAAGCATCAATTTTCATTATAAAATCTAGAAATTTGTGAAGTCCTACTAAGCATAATTTCTTCACCATCCAATGAAAAAACCATTTGTTTAATTTATTTGTCTTCCTTTTACCATTTCATAGGCCCTGGTTATTGCATTGAAGGCCTTATGATTAATCAGCTACAGGAAATCCTGACAAAAGTTAGCCCTAAAGAAAGTTTGATAGGAAATGATGGCTTTTTCTCAAAGAACTTAACTCAAAGAAAAAAAACTCCAACAACAGAGACTGAAAAGAACTGAAAGTGTAGCAAGTCCTCCAGATAAGGCCATTTTTAGGACCTGTTGATCAGGAAATTATCAACTTTTATGCAGCTTTGCATTGGTTGTGGGGAAAGCCTTGGAAATTGTTGCTAAAGAGAAAATGGAAGAATGGCCACTAAACAACATTTTGAATCAAGGACAGCCAATATGGTCTCAGAAAGGGAAGGGCACACCTCACTTACTTGCTGGAATTGTTTAAGCCTGTGGCTGCCAATACAAACATGGGGAATGCTGTGGATACTGTGCACTTGGATTTTCAGCAAATACTTGCCAGAATTCCTTAGATTACTGTCTAACGTGCAGAGCCACAGCCTAACTCAAAAAGGGGAAAGAGGCCCACACAAAAGTAAAAGGTTGCCTCTTGGGCAGGAAACAAGGCAAGCCCCTTTAAGTTGTGGGGAGTTTTCTGGTGTTAAGAGCTGGCTGCTTATACATGCTCTGCGAGATGGAATTGGTGCTTACTTACACTTGGAGAGGATTAGTTACGATACATCCAGAGGCACAAACGGAGTATTGTATTATTAAACATGAAAGCCAATCAATAATCAAATTGTAATTTTTCTAATTTTGTGGAAGTAAATTTCAAGATTAAAGAACTTCAAGGCAAGGGGCACAGCTGTAAACTCATTCACCAAACCCCTAGAAAGCTTATTAGAAACACAGGCTTGAAACACAGCAACACTTTTTAAGACTGAGACTCTGAGAAAAAAACATAAGCTAGAGTAACACTGAAGTTGTAAATAAGTAAATTGTCAATTTAGCTACAGAACTGAGCAGAAAAATCCAAACCGAGTTTGACCTGAAATGAAAGGTTGAAAAAAAAAAATAATTATACAAATACTGGGCCCAGGAAAAATAAACCAATTCAATCCTTCCAAAATGTTGGTAACATCTCCTCTGCTGTTTTTCTATTTCCCAGGACTCTGACTTTAACACATTCACTATAAGGGTTTTTTTATACCATTGGATGTATTTGTTCTTCTGTTGAAACTTTTCTCCCTGAAAAAAAGTATTTACATATTCATTTATCTGGAGAGGGGGAAAAAAGTACTTACTAACCATCAGGGAAACAGCCTAGTCCCTGATTTAATTATTATTTGACACAAAGTAAATTTAGTGAATTTAATGCTAACGCATCCAGATTGGACTAGATGTCTTCCAAACAGGAAAATGTGAGGGTTCTGTGCAAACCTTCTCAACACAGGGGACACTCCATGGTTTGGTGTACATCAACCTTGGAAGCCCCTAACTTTTTAAGTATCATAACCACTACTGGATTAAGACCACTGTCCACTTGAATTCCAGTGCAAACTTGGTGAATCACTTCACAGTCAATCGTGTCACAAATTTCATCTGTCTGGTTATTATAAAAATCTACTATTCTTCCAGAGCAAAGAACATTAAACATAATGTGTAAAGTATTTGTATTTTTACAAAGACCGATCTACAGGTATGCATTTTAAAGATGAATCACAGAAGTCAGATCTTGTGGTTAATTTCTGCAAAATCACCAAAAACTTTATCCACTTGTTAAATGAAAAAATATTCAAGGATAATTTCTAGGGCCACTTGTAATGATAAACGAAATAACTTTCATTCTGTAATACTTTTGGAGATCATTAATTTGATTGTCTCATACTCATTTTTCATTAATGAAATTAAATACTTCTGCTTCATTTTAGCCCTTTCTTAAAAAAACCAAACTTGTAGGGCCTGATCCTGTATAAATAAGTAGAGGTAACACAGGGGAAGACATAGCATTCACCTGTTTAGGAGGATTAGGCCAATGTCCAGTATGACTCCTTTACAACATAGGAACAACTCCACCGCAGCCGTCACTGCTAATAAGAGAAGAAAGTATCCACATTTCACCAAATCTGCAGCCTGATAATAAAAGACTAGAAAATATCAGACACGGGAAGGAGCTCTGTGGCAGCTCATTCAGGGTTCTGAGAGTGCCCTTTGAGAGTAGCAACACATGGGATAAAATAAACAGTGATTAATTTGCACCTTGAAGATTTCCTTGAAACCCCCATGTCCCCTGGTCACACCCAGCCCTTCTATTTCAATGACCCTTTAAAGAAATAAGGCTATTGCCACAAGGGTTTGTGACTTACTTCTCAATGCATTTTGCACAGATTCAGTACCACCTTTATCATGCCAAAACCACAAAACTAGATTGGGGTAAATCAGTAGGTATTTAGGAACTAAAAGCAAACATCATGTGTTGTATGTTTATACTACTAATTTTTTTTTTCACATGCCATCAACTATGTGGGAATAAAAACTCATATTAAAATCCATTTTTGCAACACCAGGTTTGCTTTTAGGTCTGGACTTTTGTCTCAAATTACAGTGAAGGTATTAAGTGTATGAATGACAGACAAGTTGATTTTCTGTGCACTGTAGAAAATACCAGTAACAATGGAATGGTGTTTTTGCAGAACAGAGAAATGCAGTTACAAATGGGTAGAGCTTCATAGAAGGAAGCCACCAGCATGCTCCACATAATCAGTATGTACTCAACCCCCCCTCCATGCCAGAAGCACCAATAATACAGCCACATCCATCTTCAGAGGGATGGGCAGAATGCATCCATAAAAAGTAAATTGATCTAGACCTGTTTGTTTGACATGAATTGTTAGAACTTGATGCTTAACTGAACCAGTTCAGCTTTTCTCCTTACAGTATTACGATACCTACCTTTACCTGTTGGTATAAACTTTCTTTGAAGGCAAATCTTTGTCCTCTTACATCATTTTAGACCCAGCAACAAGGACCTGAAGGGTAGGTTTGAATGAGAATGTAAAGAAAATTAAACTGCAAAGCCCTGTAAAGTTGTGTTTCCAATGCACCCTGCATTTCAGGAGTGTCTGCTGTAACTGACCGCTTTTCTATTCCTGGATGCTAAGAACTGAGGCTAGCTGAGCTACTGCCTCTTGGATGGACCCCAGAGGGCTCCAGGGCTCCTCTGAGCCTTGTGACAGTGACAGCAAAGCAGTTCCTTGGCAGACAAGGTGCAAGTGCTCCCACCTCCCATTTCATGCTGGGAACTCCTAATCTGTTTTGACATTGTCATTCGCAGCTTTGTTCTGTGAGTTAATTTTTTTTTCAGTCCCCTTTCACGTGAATCACAATACAGACGACAAAGGATGGTGATAATTATAGTCAGATTGCCAGGTGGTTCTGTGTGCCTCTGTGTGGGCAAATAAAGCAGGGCTAATAGAAAAATTTGCCCGCTAAAATCTTGGGATATTTGTTCTTTCTTTTAGATATATTTATCACTACAAGGTTCCTTTGTGCCATCTCATGTGGATGTAGATGAAGGACAAAAGCAAACATTCTTAAATTTACTGGGGTAAAACAACTCTAAGAATGTGTCTGCTTAAAAAGCTAATTACTATGAGTAAGATTACTAATTACAGTAAGGTATCTTAGATTTAAATGAGGAATACAGCACTGTAATCAGGAATATTTCCAAAAGTACATACTTCTTTTTAGAGATGCTCCATGCAACTCCATTACAAAACCCAGCCCTTTGCTAGCTTTTGGCATTTAGAGGTACTAAACACAAGTCTTCTGAGAAGATGCAGTGCAACACTTGCTTGTAGATTTTGTTGCTGAAAGTTTTTAAAAACATGTAAAGAATCAAAAATACCACTGCAGAGCATTTGATACGTAACTTGCAGTTTGGCAGGATAGGAAAAGGACAAAAATTGCAAATAATAAATTCATAAATTCTCTATAAAGTTCTCTCTAAAATGAGAAACTTCAGTTGGAAGTAGAGATTGAAGGACTAATTTATAACAAGACACTAAACAGCCGGAAGTCATTACAATTACAGTTGATGAGACATGGTTATTAAAGGCCAGATGAAGGGAGCCAGCATCCAGCAACAGAACTGCTTCAAGAGGCCTATAGTCACTAAATTAGTCTTTTGCCTCAGCACATCCACCAATGTGGCTATGCCCCATCCCTGTTTTCCATTTTATTCAGTGAATGTACCCAGGTCTTGCCATGCATAAGGCAGGGAGCATACTACTTCCTGAAACACCTCCCAAATGTAGTCATCATCTATTTACACAGAGAACCTCTCAACTTCTGAGACACCTAAACCACCCTGAATTACCTTCTCTGCCCACCACTGATTTAAGTGTAAGAAGGAGAAGTAGCTTTGACAAAAAAACTCTGCTGAGCATTAATCCCCTGCTGACAGAACTGTCATATTCAGTCAAATATGTTTGATGCTGATAATGATTTAGGCTCTGTAAAATAGCAATGTTGTTAGTTACAATTTTTAGCTGTCAGATTATACTCCTCTACTAGTAACCTGTTTTCTACTAAAAATGTTAACTGGTTATCTGAATTATAAAGGGGGAAAACTGAAACAGGAAGATACCATGAACAAAGCTGTAATTACAGAAGGTTCTGGTGACAACAGCAAGCTCTGGAGCCTCGCTCATCTAGTTAATTATGATGTGATCATCCCCTCAATGCTCAATGGTTATAGGACTTTACTTCAGGGCCTATCATTTATTCTATATATTAACATCTAGAACTATAACCATGATTTAACCTAGTCATTGGGAAAGGCCACAAACCCTGCTATGGTCTGTCTCAAAGCCAGTGCTGCTGCTGTACTGCATCTCAGACAAAATCACAGAAAACACGCAGCTTTTTAAATTGGTCACTGAGGTAAGTCAGAAAAGCATTGCTAATTGGAGGTGCATTAAGGTAACTGATAATAGCTCTGTACTTCTGGTGCTGTGCATTTTAAAAAGTGTCTGCAAAGGATGCTAACTAATTAACCTCTGCCACCTCCACAAAAGGCAAGTCAGCCCTATTGGAGATATGTCTGAGTTAAAATATTAAAATATATGGACTAAAGTTTAGATGTTAGGTTTCGGTTCCAAGCTATTTTTCCCATGTGGAAAACCAGAAACAGATGTGGAGTTTCTGGTTCTGATTTCCACTGTACTGTATATATCAGGAGGAACTCCACTAAGTAAAGCCAGATTAGATCTAAGTGAATTACCTTGTAAATATTGTGGAGGATGTGGAATTAGAGCCCTGAAACGTGTTTCAGGCCACAAGATCTCCCTCTCTCTCTCTAATGTTTCAATAACAAACCTCTCATATCTCTATTTCCAAAACGGAAGAAGGTATTCCCAGTCAGACCTAACCCTGGCCAGAAGCAAACAGACATTTTTAAAGCTTAAAAAACAAGGGGTTTTGATCCAAAGCCTCCCATGACTGTGTATCCATTACCTGGTACATTGGTAAAGAAAAGGGCATTTAAAAAGAAAATATGATTGGAAAATCGAGTTTGTGCATTTGACAGAGTATCTGATACTCCTCTTGAGATTCATTCACTTCAAATCCAAGATACTGGAAATGGTATATCATTACTTGTTCAACATTGAAAACTAGCAACACTTCTCAATAAAATGTTAAAAAGCTTGCAGCACTACAAAATACAGGGGAAAAACTCTCAACACCAATACAAATGTTCATATATGGGCTTAATTGAATAGCATTTTTAATTGTGTTAATATACACTTTAAAATAAATACAGATCTCCATGCAGAACCATCACTATGCCTGGATCTTCCTGTGCAAAGACAGGGCATTTTTTTTCTCCTAGCTTTTGAAATTTACACTTGAAAGATTTTAAATTACTGTAAAAGGCATTAAGGCCTGAAAAGGTTCCACCAGCCAAGTTGTCTGAGAGGTGGCAGATCACAGATTCATAGAATGGGTTGGGTTGGATGGGACCTTCAAGATTATGTAGTTCCAATCCCCCTGCATGGGCAGGGACACTTCCCATTAGATCAGGTTGCTCAAAGTCCTGTCCAACCTGGCCTTGAACGCTTCCAGATCCCAGGTAACAGCTTGAGAAGGAGACACACAAGAAATAGCACTGTCAGAGGAAGGTGGGTGGCGTGGGCTATGCACCTGGTAAGGTGGGAGATGCTTCCAAGGACGAGTGAGGGCTGCCACAGCAGGCAGATCTCCAGAAGGTGATTTCCTTCCTGTTTGTTACTTGGGCGGCAAAGTGACGAGAAAGGTGTGTAACATTCGCCTTACACAATTCATTATTACTTCATCAGCATCTTAAGCTACCTTTGATGGTTTTTTCACTGGCAAGATAGATTCAGGCCGCTGTGTAGCTGTAACTCACCACCCAAACGGTGTGCCTGAGGCCGCAGCTCCCCAAGCGCCCAGCCGGTGTGGGGTGGCCGAGGGGTCCCCGGGCGAGCCTGCCCTGCCCCGCCCGCCGCCTCCCCGCGCTCAGCAGCGGTGCGCGGGCGCCCTCTGCTGTCCCGCAGCGGCAGCGGGCGGGAGCGCCTCTGCAGCCCGACAGCGGCGCGGGGTCGGCGAGCTGAGGGCCGGCAGAGGCGAGCTGAGCTCCGGCAGAGGCGAGCTGAGCGCCGGCAGAGGCGGGCAGGCCCGGCACCGGCCAGCTGAGGGCCGGCAGCTCTTTGAGCTTCGGGGGAGGCTGGAGTTTGTACACAATGACCACCAGAAGTTACCAGGGGGTTACAACATAAGCGTAAATAATTTTCTCTTCAAATAACGGTTAAAACGGTTGGAAACGAAAGCTGAGGATGCCACTGCTTTGGTCGATGCACCAATGAGCGCTCCCTTCAAACACCAAATCGGTTCTATCTGATCTGTGCCTCAAACCACACAGCTGCACTGACTTTGTGAGTGTGGAAAGAAAATCAGCCAGTGAAACATTGCTCCCACTTAAGAAGGGGACTCCAAAAGGAGATGAAGTGGTTAGGCTGGCATCACACCAACTCAGAGACAAAGGCAAGTTTGGTCTCTGGTCACTTAACTTGCAGGTAGCTGCGCCAGAATTGCAATTTAAGTAGTAAAACATACAAGCAGTCATATGGTCAAGCTCTTCTGCTTCTTCCATACCAGCAGACCTACCCAGCGGGGCACACAGTATGCCATTTCAGACTGGCCAGATCAAACCCAACCCAGGGAAGTAATAACCAAAGCTCTTGCACGTCAGGCACTGTCAGAGAGGGACTGTTTTCCACTCTGTCACCGGTTCACCAAACCATCTGGGCAACTGCCAGTTTGCAAATTGGGGTGTTTTTCAATGTTGCTGTTTTCATAAAGATATTGTTTTAATCTTCATAAAGGGATCAGAGAGGCAGAATGATTATGGGAAAAAAATTCGTGTTCGTAACGCTGTCCACTTCAGGAAGGCAGAGATAGTGGGCAAGCAGAATCCTACACTAAATAAGTGTGGAACGAGAACAAACACACAGTATCAAGTCTTAAAGCAATCTTTTAAAAAGGTTTATGACATTAACAAAAATAAAATAACAGGTCACTTTAGGAAAGCTATATCTGAACTCTGAAAATACTGGAACCTTTGAAAAAGAGGTCCAAATTCTTTCATTCACATCACTTGTCCTAAATAAATAGTGTACTGAGATGAAACTTCACATTAAATATTATAATTTTAATGGTTTTCAACAGAAGGAAATGGAAAACATTGGTGAAATTAACCTGAGAAATGAGGTAGCAGAGTTGCAATTTTAAAAGCAATATCCTTCCACATGATCCAAGAAAAACGAAAGTCTTGTGTTTTTCTGTAGGCTCTTTATTTTATTTTCTGTTGCTTTGACTGGCAAGCCCAAATATTTTAGCATGAATTTTACTACTGAGGAAAAAAACATGATTATTTCATGAAGATTACGTTGGAGATGCATCACGTACCCCTAACAGAATATTATTAACTTTAGAAAAAATGTTTATCCAGCTGTTCCTCTTACTAAAAAATCACCATGACAACTATAGCTATGCTTTTTTCCCAATGTTTTTTGAAATTAGTGTTCACAGAAATTAGCATTTCTGCGAAATATTTTACCTTTGCTAAATCTACAATTTCTGATTAAAGTTCCCAGTGAAAAAATGTAGAGTGGACATCAGCCAGAAAGATATTCTACTGCTACTATAGCTGTGTGCCTATTTTATCATTTTCTGCATTGATGGTCACTAGGTCACTATATTTGAAATGTGATTGGACCCCATGAGCTAAATGCTGAGGAGAAAAGGAAATTACAGAAATGTGTATTTCTACTTCACATGGATTTTTGTAATATCTTCTTCATGAAGTTACTGTGTGAATTCACACACCTGTTATTTACAGCAAGACTTACATTTCAGTCTACCAGAAGAACTGAATTGGAAATTCAGTCAAAACCTCTCAATGACCCATTTTAAGATATTTATTGGATCTGCTAAACAGTGGCACAGATTTGCCTGGAGGTTGCCATCACAGGTAAAAAAATCTCTTGACAAGCTTGAAATGCAGGACACTTGCCAGAGTAAATACTATTTCAGATCCCTCTGATTTTTGTAAATGTAATGATCATTAGAGCAGTTTCAGGGACAGTTATTCAAGAGGAACGAATGAACATTAAGAGAACCCTGCTCGCTCCCAGATAGCATTACCTGGAGTTTTGTAAACACCAGAGCATGTTTGCATCAATAACTTGATTGTTATGGATGGGGCAAAAAACCCCTTGGTTTTGTTTTCTTTATAGTGATAGCACAGAAAGGAGCTTAATTATTTCCTCATAGCTGATGCAGTCAGTTCCTAACCTCTGCTAAAACCAGCAATGCAAATGTTTGCTGTGGTAGGAAGTGTGTTTTGAACTTTATTCTAGACAATAGCTGTCCACTTCTAACTGGTTTTAAATAAATTTATTATAATTAATGTAAAAAACCTTTCAGTGGTATTTAATATTGTAGTTAAGGCTGACCAGTACAGAATTTGATCTGTTACCTAGAACAGTGAAGTGTAACTAGTAGAACTGTCCCAAGAATACATAGAGAAAGGATTTATGCTGAAAAATAAAAGGGGTAGATGTCTGGCTGGGAAACAAAACTGAGAGAAGGTAAGAGGAACAGAAGATACCTGGACTAGAGGTCCCATGTGACAAAAGAGTGACATTACAGAATGTTTTCCTTGGCCTCCATGAAACAGATGCTTTTTCCAAAAGACGTTCTTTAATTACAAAAAAAAGAGAAAATTCCCTTGATTAAACAAGCAAACAAACAAACGAAAAAAACCCAAAGCTATTTTCATAACCATTACATTGCAGACTATTTGTTTTCAGGTTTGAGTTGTCTACTTCATGCTTGTAGACAGTAGTATCCTCTTAACAGGTACCGTAAAGCTCCTTAGCACAGACGAGTATGGCATCAAATTGCAACTTCAGTAACCTTAGAGGCTTTCTGGTCCATGATTCTGATTGATGCTAAAGTTGTTTAGTGAAGACTGAAATTCTGTGGGCTCTGCACAAAGACAACATTCGTTTTGCATTCCATACACAGGAATTAATGCAAAAGTAGATATGATTGTTTCAGACTGGAAAAGGTAAGAATACTTCAAGTCCAAGCATTAGCAAGGAGAATTAAACACTTGTGGTCACACTGAGCTTATCCTTTCAACCGGAAAAGAAGAAATAATCACAATTCACAGGAGGGTCTCTCTACACCTGCAGTTCAGTTGCTGCAGTTCGTCATCTCCATTACCTTAGGAAGCAGATTATTTAAAAAATGTTAAGCCACACTTACAAAGAACTCTGAGTGCTTCCTGTGCTGTCTCCTTGCTTCAGTCTCAACAAGGGCTGGAATCTAATAACTCGGAACTAGTGATTTCCTGGCAGAATATTATATTTCTGCTAACAATAATTTTTTCTGGGAATTGAGGTAGGGCTGTGGAGAGTGCTGAATTGCTAACTGTGCAAGCTGGATTAGATTTACTCTAATCCAATGTTTAAAAACAATATTTACCTTGCTTTAGTGGAATTTTAGCCATTTCCTTTATTACTTTGATGATACTGCAGAGATAGTCCTAAACCTGGATAGGAAGAAAGAAAAATTGTTCCAGGGAAAATTGCAGAAGTCTACATGAACTTGACTTTTTCCAGCATTCTGCTATATGTGTGTCTATTTTTAGATAATTTATATCTGTATATATATAACATGAAGTGTATTGTGAATAAATAGTTTACTGCAAATATTTAAATAAGCTATGCTGGAGTCGGGGAGTCCAGGCAATTTGGCATATTCTGTTTTCCTTATCAAATAATTTTGGTGCTTTTCTAATGTGCAGATGATATAAAGACAACCATAAGGTTTACGTTCCAGGTTTCTAACACTCCAAATCTCCTTTGCAGGAGACAACACAAAATGCATTCAGATTTTTCTTTTCTTATAATAGATCTATTCAGGTCTTAGTTTTAACCAGTCCTGAACTTACATGACTGGTGTCAACCCAGATGCAATTTGGAGATTTATAAATAAGGCTGTAAGGATCAAGGTTTGTTTTCATCATGTCTGGCTAACACTGGCAATTATTAAAGTAAAGGAGAAAACTATTTGTGCCAAAACTTGGACCCCTTAATAATTCAGAGTTCTATGTTTAGAGCAGAACAAGGAGTTACAACACACAATATTTTGAGGCTTTATTTCCACTCACTTTATTCCATTCAGGATTTCAAACAGAAATCTTAAGCTGCCACAGGTTTTGTTTTTGTGTGCACAGTTCTTCCACAAACAGGGCAGAAATTACTTTCAGACAGGAGTCATTATTTAAATAACACGATTCCACCTAGTTACAAATACACTGGCTGAGCAAGAAAATTAAATTAAGGGGGAAAAGAGTTGGCACATTTCACCAGTTTAAAGGATTATGAAATGCAGAAGAAGTTCTAGAGGATCTGCAAACCCAAAACACCACAAAGGTCTTTTATCCATAGCTATTTATGCTGCTGTGTTTAATGAAAAGTCGAGCAAGCAAATCACTTGGTAAACGTTTCCTCCTGAAGAAACGAAAATAACAACAGTAAAACTTAGTAGTTATATACATATAAAATCCTATCTGTTTGAAAAGACATAAAAAAACACGTGGGTTTTTTTTCCCTCAAAAAATTCCTTATAATTGATGTCAAGTGGAAAAGAGAAGCTGCTCAAAGGACTCGGGGTGGTTCAAGATTGCACCCTTCTGAGGGGTAACAAAGAGTTCACAGTCATTCCTTGAAATCCAGAGGATCATAGACTCAGACTTAGGTCTCTGTCCAACCTGAGATTCATTTGTTCGTGGCTCCTTCTCTTCAGAATGATCACTTCTCTTCTGCAGACACAAGGAAAATTCGATACACCTTCATCCCTGTAACGCTTGCTGGCCTGAATCCCCACCTTGTCCCTTTGATCGCACACATAAAGCCTCTTTGAGACAGTTCCCAGCCTGTCCGTGTATTTCCATGGGCAGTATTCTTTCATAGCACCTGTTTTTAGCAATCTCCTTGAATAAAGCTGAGGGCATAATTAGGTCCTATGTGGACCCTGATATGCAGGAGATCTACATAACCACTTACCAGGACAGAAGAGTAATCCTGAAACTAAAATAATCATAGTCTCTGGAATTTTGTTCAGTGTGGACTTTCCTGACATTTTCCATTTGGATACAATCTTCACAGGAGTGGGTCCATTGAAAGCATATTTATATCTTCTATATAAAAAAGTGAAGACCTTCAGAAGACCTCTGAAGTGAAAGTAGGAAGATTTAACACATTAAAATTCTTTCCAGTAGACTTTAGCATTACCAATACTAGAGAGCTCCAGAAGATACAGAAATTAAGGAGTACCATCAAGGAACTAAAGCCATATTTCTCAGCTCTTGCTGATTGGTAATAAATCTTAACAGTACCAAAGCTCAGGGGAAATTGTATTTAGTTTCCTTTTGTTCACTATCTTTTTTTTAATATTTAATGGAAAGTTATTAAAGACTCATTCTGCCTTTTGGAGACCCAGTCTATCATAAATCCTTAAATAGACACATTGGCCTATTTAACAGACACTGCTGCTTTCATTTTTCTTGTGCTTCTGCATTTCCTGACACCATCTGGCACCACAGGTGGAGTATTCAAATAAAGCCAGAGTTTTCTACTTATGAAATGGGTGGACAGATAAGGTCCAAGAGATGTGCCAGCTGCCCATTTCCTAACTCTAAGGTTCCAGTGTTATGTTACCGAGCACTGGCGCTTCCATCCAGTTTGTTTAATTCCTTTTAATATTTACATTTCAAGCTGATCTTTTCCCCCACCTCAATGTATTGAGACAAAAATCCTTAGAGTACTCTAATATTGCATGAAGAAAAAAGAGGGGAGCTGGGAAGAAAAATTAATTTGAGAAACAAGTTCTAAATTGTTTCAAAATCCCTCACCAATATTCCTTTTTTTCTGTAACTCTTTGGACATTAAGCTCTGTCTTTATTTTAAATTTACTCCATTTAACTAAGCAACTAACAATAATTGTAGCTACATTGTGATCTTCTGTGGTAATTGCCCATAAGACAGTGGAACAACGGGGTGAAGGAACAGGTCATCTAGCCTTGTTTGACCAAAAGATCTATCCAAATATTAAAACTAGCCCCAGTCCCAAGTCATTTCCTGAAAGACAAAGGAACTTATCACACTTCTGGCAATAATTAAGATATCCCTGGAGAGATATGAAGCATGTATTTAATTCTCCAAACATTAATTCATGCAGACAACACTGGATGAGTAGGAAGAATATATGTATAGATAGTATATACAGAAATAATCTTGATTGCGACTTCTCTCAGAAAAACCTGCCCAATTTCACCACGTAGTAGATGAAGTCTGTTCCTTGACTTTATCCTCCTTTCTCTCAGTTCCCATTGCTTCTGCCTTTTCCTGATTCATAAGGAAATAGAATTGCCTGTGGGATTGTGATGTCATTAGTTCCTTCTGTTATGACTCATGGTGAAGAATTTACTGCAGGAAAGGCTTTTAACATCCAGTACCTTTTTTTGACTAAACTGAATTGGCAGCCAAAGCAGCACAACTCTAACCTAATAGCTGGCAATAATTAATATGCCTGCTCAAAATTAATAATGTTGGAAGTAAAATATTATGGATTCAGGGCCAACAACCCATAGACACAGAGCAAAGGCTGACTTCATCATGGCCACAGAGATGCCTGCTCATGAGACAGGGAGGGGGCAATGCCCTGACATACGTGTTTTGGAGCTATAGGTACCATTTCACATTCTGAAAGCTTTGCTTAATCATGAAAAAGCTACTTCTGCCTCATTTACACCAGGATATATATTCCGAACAATTCATACACTGACACAGGAGATTCATTGGCCCATTTCAGAGTGATTCCCTTCTGGGCTTTGGGGGAAGCCTAGAAATATGGAAATTAACTCTGCAAAGCTGTCACAAAGTCTCATGTATGGATGGTTACTTGGGTCATTTATGTTGTTATGATGATGGAGATTAAAAGCTTTGGATGTTTTATGATACTTTATTCACCTATCAAAAAACCCAAATAAAATCCCGAAGCACAACTGCTTCATAACAATATCACCATCTACAGAAAATCTTAGAATCTTAGAATCATAGAATCATAGAATGGTTAAGGTTGGAAGGGACCTTAAAGATCATCAGGTTCCAACCTCCCTGCTATGAGCAGGGACACCTCACACTAGACCAGGCTGCACAAGGCCTCATCCAACCTGGGCTTGAACACCTCCAGGGAGGCATCATCAACAACCTCCCTGGGCAACCTATTCCAGCACTTTACTGTCCTCATGGTGAATAATTTCTTCCTGATGTCTAACCTAAATCTACCCTCTTTCAGTTTAAAACCATTGCCCTTGTCCTATCACTACCCTCTCTGGTAAAAAGTCCCTCCCCAGCTTTCCTGTAGGGCCCTTCAGGTCCTGGAAGGCTGCTATTAGGTCTCCCTGGATCCTTCTCTTCTCCAGGCTGAATAGCGACAACTGTCTCAACCTGTCTTCATAGCAGAAGTGCTCCAGACTTTGATCATCTTCATGGCCCTTCTTTGGACCCTCTCCAACAGGTCTGTATCTTTCCTGTGATGAGGGCTCCAGAGCTGTACACAGTACTCCAGGTGTGGTCTCACCAGAGCAGAGCAGAGGGGCAGAATGCCCTCCCTCACCCTGCTGGCCATACTTCTTTTGATGCAGCCCAGGATGTGGTTGGCCCTCTGGGCTGCGAGCACACACTGGCAGCTCATGTCAAGTTTCTCATCTACCTACCACCCCCCAAGTCCTTCTCCTCAGGACTGATCTCTATCCATTCTCCCCCTAGCCTGTATTTGTGCCTGGGGTTGCACCAACCCAGGTGCAGGACCTTAAACTTGCCTTGTTGAACTTCATGAGGTTGGCATTGGCCCACCTCTCCAGCCTGTCAGGGTCCCTCTGGAGGGTATCCCTTCCCTGTAGGGTGTCAACTACTCCACACAGCTTGGTATCGTCAGCAGACTTGCTGAGGATACACTCAATCCCACTGTCCATATCTCCAACAAAGATGTTAAACAGCACTGGTCCTAGTACTGACCCCTGAGGAACACCACTCGTCACTTGTCTCCACTGGGACACTGATCCATTGACTACAACTCAACTGGGTGTGGCCATCTAGCTAATTACCTATCCACCAAGTGGTCCGTATGTCAAACCTGTGTCTTACCAGTTTACAGACCAGGATGTCATGTGGGACAGTGTCAAATGCCTTGCACAAATCCATGTAGATGACGTCAGTTGCTCTGCCACTATCCACCATCACTGTAGCCTTGTCATAGAAGGACACCAAATTGGTCAGGCATGATTTGTGAAGCCATGTTGGCTGTCACCAATCATCTTCTTATTTTCCATGTGCCTTAGCAGATTTTCCAGGAGGATCTTTTCCATGATCTTGCTGGGCACAGAGGTGAGACTGACCAGCCTGTAGTTCCCCAGGTCTTCCTTTTTCCCTTTCTTAAAAATAAGGGCTATGTCACCTTTTTTCCAATCAGCAGGAACCTCACCAGACCTCCATGACCTCTCAAATATGATGGACAGGGGCTTAGCAACTGCATCCACCAGCTTTCTCAGGAGCCATGGACGGACCCCCTCAGGTCCCATAGACTTGTGCACCTATGCACTTAGAATCATAGAATCACAGAATGTTATTGGGTTGGAAGGGACCTATAAAGGTCATCTAGTTCAACCCCCCCCCCCAGTGAGACATGGAAGGAAATCAAGACGTCTCAAGCTTGTTCTTAGTTGAAATATTACAGTTAAATCAAGTCAGCTAGCTTTCTTATGCTAAAAGTCTAAACATAAATCAGGTATTTTTCAGAGTTAACAATCTAGACCAGACACAAAAATCCCTAGAAGTATACTCAAGAGAGTATTTTTCAGTTAGTGACGCACAGTCACTAATAACTGCAAAGTGGAGTTGCAATAAATTAAATACTATTAGGCAGAGATGCACAGCTCAGAATGTATTGTAGAAAGAACATAGACAGCTTGCTGGTCCCAGCTCATGTTCAGCATTTGCTTTAGAGATGCCTTCTGTGTCAACTAATTGGTTGTCTGTGGCCTCTCCCCACACAACATTCATCTTCTGGCCTGAATGATATGAAAAGTTGTATCTTACTTTCATACCTGATATGAAAGTAAGTTTGCTACAGGAAATACAGTGTAATCAGCAAGTGAAGAAATGAGAAGCTATTAAATAATGGAGATGTCATCCACGTGATAACTGACTGTATCAAGTAAACACAGTCTTGCTGTAAGCTCTGGCAAAGCAGAAGGTTTTCTAAGGCAGCTCTGGGGCATTAGCAATACCCTTGGCCTGGTTGCCTTCTTTGCCCACACCTGAGATCTGGAAAACCAGTCTGGCTGCTTCCAAACCAGTGCAGGTTTGGCATAAACTCATGCTGTGGTGTGGAGAGGTCCCTCCGACAGCAGCTGTCAGCCCATCTTTCCTATGGCAGTGGGAGCCACAATCCCTACTCTCCCAAGGTCCTTCCCTATGCCTGGCTTCCTGGTTGTCTGTCCCACCTTTTCCTGTGGTAGGACCCTCCCCTGAGACAGCAAAAGTCAGGTTTTTCTAGATTGCTGAGAAGCATTGGGCCAGCTCTGGTTCAGTATCACATTTTTTAATTACCAGTTAAAAAAAACCCATTACTTTTACAAAAGGCCTGTGTTTTTAAACCAAAAGATAGACTGGTACCCATGCAAGGAAAACCACCCAGTGGGCTGGGTAGTAGGCTCAGGAGCTAATAAGCTGATCTGCTTTACTTCCTGCCTCCACCTTTCACTAAGTTGGCTGCAATCTTAGACTCTGGCTTTACTGCTATTCAGGGATCTCTGACACATCCTTGAGACCTACAGTACAATTACAACAGATAATTTATGAGCATGGACCACCTACACAAAGTTATACCATTTGAAATCCTGTACTTCTCCTATGATGCAGTGTTAAAATCCTTACTGTTAGCACAGCTTAGCTTCTTCTAGATTACAAATTCTCCATTTTACTTTGTATATAAAACCTGGGATCAGGGAAGCCATTTTTCACTATCAGTAATATTTCTTCCATTTGATATACACTAGGAATCATCACTGAGCAAGCCTTTCCCCCATCATTACTTTCTTCTCATAACAGAGCTGTTGGTTTTGAAGCAAAAATGTGGTTCTGTAACCACAAAAATCCAACAAGGAGCACAAAGCAACAGAATCCTTAAAAGGCTCCTGTTTTTGGTTTTAATTTTAAATATAGTATTAGTAAAGACCTTTTAAAATAGATATGGCACAAATCTACAAGCAGAGCACCTAATGTAAACTGAATGGAGCCTGAAATCACAAGTCTTTGTATGCTGGTTGCATATGCAACTACGTTAAAGGTATCATTTTGAACATTCAGAAATACAGGGATGAGGAAAAAAGTTGTGACATGTGCCTATTCCATCCCATCTCCTCTCTGCAGAAAGTATTGGCATAACTTTTTGAAGCTTTGGTATATTCTGAAGAATTTATTACCTTCATATCCATTAAATGAGTTGTAAATTTTACTATAGTTTTGAGATAATGCCTTTAATGAAATAATGGATTTCAATAAAATTAAATTACTATCCTTCGAAGTATATATTACATGTTTTGTTGAAATTGAGCCAGAATTATATTTTTTTTAAACCCTGCACAGTAGTTTTTAAATATGAGTTTAGAACTCATGTGGTACTTCCTCATCTGTTTGTTTTGGACGTGAAGTGCCATATTATTCTCAATCATGAAGTCACACTTACATTGCCCTTGTGCTTGATTATCTATTGGCATATGTTTCATTATATTACATTTTAGAAGAAAATACGTTACTGAGAAAGACACGTTTTCTACAAATATATGTTTGTTGAATGCTTTTTGGCAAACCAAATTCAAATCCCAAGGAGTTTTGACAGCTCTTTTTCATTCCACAGTATTCAAAGACTGTTTTCTAATAATCTTGCATATTTCAAAAAAGTGCACCATCACACAAGTCTGTATTTCTGAGTTCACTGACTAACAGAGCTACAGAAAATTTTGGCCTAGTATTTTTGCTAATAAAATACTAGCAGTAAAAAGGAGGAGTTGTAAGAAAACAAAAAATCACTGATTCAAACCGTACCTCATAGTATGTCTTCTGCATTTGGAGTGGTTCTCTGGACTACTGGGCCAACAAGTAAAGTATGAAATAGTGACGGTCTTGTGGGACAATCATGACTACATCCCAACACCCTCACCCACTCAGAAAATGCATCTCAGTCATATAAGAGATCCATGAAGATATCTGGGTGCAGAATTTGCTATGTATAAGAGTCTCAAATGGCCCTGATAGGAAGTCTTGACAATTGTGACAAAAAATTTAAATACACATTTGGTGTTGTGCCAGATATATGCCCAATTTAGGTTTTTTTTCACTTGCAAGATTTCATCGCCCAGAAAACTGCTTCATTTCTGCCAATACTGCCTCTCATAGGCTATCTAAAATGCAGAGCAATAGCACTCTGCCATGTATCTCAGGATATCACTTCCCTGTCTGTCCAAATCCTGTACCTGTCCAGACTGAAATGAAGCTTTTCTCTGTTGCACATCTAGATTTAATTCTGAGGGAGATCCGGCGCCATGAATGATGGGATGTGCATCTGCATCTGACCCCAACACAGAATCAAGATGCTGCTTGGGCAAGTGTCCGTCAGCTTATAACCCGTGACAGGAAATGCCACATTGTGCACTTCATGGTGCCTCTGCAGCTGCTGTCTCTTATGGATGCTTCTTACAGAGGTCAGCCAGATCCTGTCAGACCCTGTGCTGGAGACCATTTGTCACATCCCTCTAAAATCTCATCAGCAATACAAATTCAATTACCACTCATGGTGTTATTAACGGTTCAGTTTCTTATCAAAACCAAGCATTGAGCTTTCTCTCTAATAGTTTGTCTTGGGCATTGAATCAAGTTCTCCATAAGTAAACCAGCTGTAAATCATCTTCATCTATGTTTTCACTGCAGACAAATGCTATTCCATGCCTAATCAAGATGCCTAAATTGGACTCTCCTTTGCTGACCTGACTAGAATTTTTGCAGTGTGTAATATCTGCTATCAGAAATTAAATTTTCTGTCCTTTTTCCACATCCCATGAGCACCTCCAGGACAGAAGTTTAGTGTCCCCAGAAACTGCAGATTTGAAAATACCCAGTGATACTCTCTACAACAAAATCATGTGGGTAAAGTTCAGGACCAAATGGCTCAGCGTATGAGTCTTAGTCCAAAATGAAATTGGCCTTCATGGCATACACAATAAGAGCATGGTAATAAACTTACCATAAAGACACTCTTTTTGAAGCATCTTTGGCACCTTCCACACAAATATACACCTATACAGTTGCCCAGATTATTATCTACTCTCTTCACCTTTCTTCATTTTACAGTTCTAGAACACATTTGAATTTTCAGCAAGAATCTCACTAAGTCTGCACATCATAAGCAAACTTGAAGAAAATGTAAAGCTTAATTTTATTGTTAGGGCTAGCCAATAGAAAACATTAAAGTATGCTTTCTTCAATATTTAGACTGGTACCAAAACTCATGGAATAAAAACTGTTAGAAATTTACCAGATGGACCAAAACACCCTACTACTTGGTTAGAGTCTCACAACACAAACACTTCAAGTTGAACAGCTGCCAGGATGTGTGTCTATGTGTGTGTGTGTGGTGCACACGTGTGAGTGTATCTTATTTCTTGCTCTCTCTTTTCCTATTTTTGTAGAGTTTGCTCTCTGGCTTTGCTTTTTTTCAGCAGTTTTTGCCAATCCAAAATATGTAGACACTAAGTTAAATTACTCATTTTGTTTATGTGGCAACAAGTTCAGACTTCTTGCCGAAAAAATGTTCTTGGCTTTGGACAAAGTAGGCTTTGAGATGCTTCCATCTGTTTTAAATACACCACAAATCGTAGTATGGAAACCATTGCCCTCAACTGGTAGCCAATTTGCTGAATAAACCTATATTAAAAAAAATGAGAACAGTTCAACTACAGACTGTTTTCATATTTTTGTATCATTTAATTTCAAAGGAATTCAATCCTTGTATGGAAGAACTTTAAATATTTGTGAATTTGTCTTACTGGGTACAGGGTCAAGTAAGTAAATTAACAAAAATGGTTCTCTCAAATTAATGAATTGCTGTTATCAGTGTGGGGGGAAAGGTTTAGGCTCTTCATATTCTTATATAGTACTTTTCATAATGGGACCTGAGCACTGTCATAAAGGTAATCTTTCAATCTCTCAGCAGTTTTACTTCTTTTTAGATTCTACTAGTGCTTGAAAGGAGGCATTTGAGAGAACTTGTGAGTCAACAGTATACAGAGCCTTGGAAAAAGCAAGATATTCTGTGCTCTGTCTTTGGTCTGTTGTGGGAATCTGGGCACATCTTTATACTCTTCCTCTTATCTCACCTCCTTTTTAACTTCCACTACTAGTTTTGGAAAGGGAGAAGGGTTTCTTTAAGAACAAGTATAGACAGCACCAGCAATAAGGACTACCAGACAATGAGATCTGTCTCTTCACAGAGGGAGAGCTCATGAGAAGTGATGCATCACAAGAAGGAGGTTATCCATTTCCTTTCTGTTCTTCCTGCTTAAATATTTGTCTTAGGAACCTGCAGTGGCAGAAACAGCATCTCAGTACTGCCCACCAAGTTCACACAATCAAGTATAGCTGCAGTGAAAGCTTCTTGATGGGACAAGAAGAAAAGGAAAAGAAAAAAGAGTCCTGATAGCCTTTTTTCCTTACACTTCTCTGGTACAGACCTGAGTCTGAATCTGCTGAAGTCTGATATTACGTCTCTGCTCTCCTAATCTCTTTATAAGAACAGAATGACTTGTTGCAGCCCCTGGTCTCCCTACTGAATTGGGTTTTTTTTTGTAATATGATCCAGTCACTTTACCATTTACATTCCCCAAGGACACTCCTCACTCCTCCCACCCACTCAAGACTCTTCCATATTGTATAACCATGCTGGAAAATTGACAGTAGCTACCAGGGAAGCCAGCAAGATACACTACACTTTGCCAAAGAGCAGGGCAGCTTCAACTTTTATGTCTAGTTTAATACATAAATACATAAATATTCTGCCATTTTATTAGGCCTAAACAAAACAAGGGAAACAAATGCTCTTCACAATGTGGACCTCAGAATTATTTTCAAACATAATTCCTTAGGACTCCAGGAAATTAGAATAATATAATTTAAAAATATCCCAAATAGGAAGGGGCCCATAGGGATCATCAAGTCCAACTCCCTGCTCCCCACAGAGAGTTTCATCTTTCAAAATAGTGAGTAAAATTGTTAAAAGGAATAATTATGTATATACACGTGTATGATTTTACATAAAAACTGACTATAGGATTTACTCAAAAGATCATAGCAGATACTGGAATTAAACCTTGAGCAACCTATTTAAATACATCTTGCAGCCCACAGCACAGGTGTCCACATTAGGCTTCTAAAATCAAGCATAGCATGGGAATGTACTCTAATTTATCCTACATTATGCAAAACCGAGTCTTTGTGATATACATTTCTGTCTTGTGTTCCCTTCCAGGCATAGTCTGTTTCCAGATGTACAGCAAACTGAAAATATACGAAGTCCAGAAGCCAAAAGCCAGGAGCAAGGGACTCTGTGACTGTCATGGTAAATTGCCTGTGATCAAATCTAGTTGCTCATGGCTGAGTTCCAAACTTACTGCAGAAGAACCTGGCTTAGGAGAGCAAATGATGGCAGAAGGCACCTCATATTCAGCATCCAGCAATATTTCACAGTTCTAAACTGAGGCAGGTGTGATATAAATTATTTAGATGAGTTTGAGCCTCACTGCAATGTTGAAAGAATCAAACGGTAAGCAAAGGCTGATGTGTAACAGAGCTGTTAATAGCTACAAAACACAGGTTTCCATGTGCAGTACATCAGAATACACCAGGAGAAACTCCCTGGAACAACAGACTTCACTGTAGGCTGGTAGTATCTCAGCTCTGTCTGACTTAATGCCTTACTACATTCTTTTACACATAGCCGAAATTGAGAATAATATCAGGGCTGCATGATTTCAGTAAACAGAAAAAAAAAATCCTATTCCTTCACTGAAAACAATTCTTATGTGTCCTAAACCACAAAAAAGATTCCCTCTGATTCTACCTGTTATATATGGTTGCAGATGTTGTAGAGTATAACCTACAGATAATGCAGAAGCAGTATCTAAAGGTATGCAAAATCAAATCAAAACTATGACATGCCAATGATAGTAACTGACCTGTGATGGTAGCCTTCTACCCTTTCTGTGTTAGTATTTCTACTTCATCAGGTCTCCCAGTGCTGCCTGAATAAAAAGGGTGAGAAGCAAAAGGCAGCTCTGCTCTCCACCTCAGCTAGAGGTGCTCCTTCCTCCAGCAGAGTGCAGGACGCTGCTAAAGCACACGTGGAACTAGTAGCAACCTCTGGGTGCCGTGAGGAGTCCGAGATAGGTGGGGGTTGTATACCTTAAAGATATAAAGGAGAAAAAAATCTAATTTCTGCTACTGTATGAGTGCCCTGATACCCCTGAAAGAACAGACCCAGGAAATGTTAGAATAAGAATTCAATCCCATCCATAAACCCCATCACACCTTTAACTCTTTGGCCAAAATATTTATTAGTATTGCACTACTTATTGATCCTTTCAGCTGTCAATACCATTACAAATTTAACCGATAAGATCTTTTATTACTAATATGCCAGTGCCATTACTGTTTGCTTCCTGGGTTGGGACTTGGCCCTCTTTGCTTTCCAATAAATTAAATATTTTATCTGTTTCTAGTAAATATTTATTGTCATTTCTTCTGAGGACAATACCTCATACCTTAATAACACCAAAAACAGGAAGAAAGACATCAGTAATTAAACCATGGTTACCCTCTCACTTCTCTAAATTTGCACAGCATGGGTTAAGGATAACTGGAAAGTACTCCAATACAACAATGAATTGATTAATTCATTATTTTGGACACTGAACACCACATATAAGCATAGCTTAGAAATGGTACAAAATGACCTTACATCAGTAGGTCAGCAGAGTAAAATCTCTCCTGCCATAAAGAGACCTTCAAATTACTTCTAACTATGTTGCCATTTTCACTTCATCACCTCTGACTACTCAGTAGATATCACTACTTAAATCTCCAATGAGATATATCAAACAAGACATCTTTCTGCTATATTCCTGACTTTTTATTAGCTTGATGAAATCCTTGGAATCTGAAGCTTTACTGAGTCATTGCTGCAGTTGGGCAGAGTCAGATGAATCTAGTATTCTGATCTGGGAGCAGGCTGAGGCTCTGGTGCTTACAATTATGTCCTTATAAGGCATCATGGTTCACTTAAAATAGTTGTTTTTTTCTATAAAGCTTTCATATTGCGGTGAATTATTTATGCTCAGCAAACCCAGAGCTCTCATTGCTGACAGTATTACAATGTTGTTAGGTAAGAAATAACAGCTGGAAACCTGAATTCTATATACCTCCACAGACAAAGTGAGAAATGAAGAAACATTCTGTCCTTCCCCATTAGCGGATAACTGGAATACTAATGACCATATAAGCTGAGCACCATGTACAAGGAAACCCTAGCCCCTGAGCTTTCAGCATGTCAGCTTGTGCTCACTCATGCAGCACTCCTCTACAGACCTGTTTGACTATTCAAATCCTTCAACTAAACCTGACAAGCATCAGAAGGCATAAGTTTTTCTCTTCTGAAGTTCTGAACTGTAATTTAAGAGAGGGAGGGGAAACACTCAAAAGAAAAGGCCCCAGTTAAAAGAGGGACTGTCCTCCCCATTAGCACTGGCTGGACAGAGCATGCTGTCATGTTAGGAGACACTTGGCATTAGCATGGCTGTGCATTCTTTCACCTCCTTGTCCAACCAAAGCTGCTTCTGCCACAGCTTCTTAGCAATCTCTCCAGCCACTTGCTCTTAGACTTACTACCAAATGTAATAAACAGAGTTATTTTTCTCCCATGCTGCGCTGCTCCTTAGGTGCTGCAGTGTTTATCTCAGTACCAATGACCCCAATATCAAGGGCTGAGTCTTACAGGACTGACATCACTTTTTGCTGTGCATACAGTATATATGCACACCGAGTTCTCTCTAATGAGGGTCTGGAACTACTGCAAAACAAATGGATAAATTATATCAGTATGTTGGAAAGCTACTAACTCAACATGCCAAAAGGGTACCTAAAGGGACTTTCTGAGCTTTGTCACCAGTATCTGCTACCTAGACACAAGGGTAAGCAGTGCATCATAAATAGCATAACTCGTATATTTTGTTTTGATCTGCCTACATCATTAGGTTGAGACACCAGCCAGTTCAGTAGAAGTGCATCTATGTCTGTGGTTCAGATGTCATCCAGAGAGAGTATCAACAAAAATTTTAGTGAGAGGGGGAAGGTTTCATTCTTATTGGTAATTTTATAATCAGATGAAAAATCAAAATGCAAAATTTTCTAATTATTTTTAACGAGCAATTAATCAGAAATAACTGGGAAAAGGCCATAATCTCAGATTTTAAATCACAAAAAGTGCAATCAGTCAGTCCTTTTTTAAGTAGTTCCAAGTAAAGCATTCTGGCTGGCCTTTCACTTCACTAATGTGCTGTTCCTGTGAATTCAGTTTGCTTTGCGTGCTTTGTTCTCTTTTCCTACAGCAACCCCTACTGTTAGAAATAAAACTGGAATTTTCAATTACAAGTCCACAAGGTTATTTTTAAATAACCACTAACAGCTCAAACTTTCGAAGTTATCCTAATCCTGTTATGCAATGTGTTTTGTTTCCCCAACAACTTTTTTAGGGAATGATCTCCCATCTAAACTGGTCTCTCTGGGTGCAAAAGACATGAATTATAGATTTAAGACAACTCTCTGAACCTAACTGGGGCAACCTGATTGAAATATCTGAACTGACATGCCACCCTGTGCTAGGTCAGTGACAACACTCAGATCTGGACTGAGTTTTTAAATCCAGCACCCAACCTCACTTCTCACTTAGAATAAAAATGCTGAAATAAAAAGCAGATACTCAAAACAAACCTGATTTATGGAAAAAGAAAGCCATCTTATGAAATTGGATCTCGTTTTACTTTAAGATTTCAGTTTCAGGGGAGTATGATCCCAGTTTTTAGATTTAATTCTATCCTTAATTTTACCTAATCTGTGAGGTAGAAGCTTGGATTTATAATTTAGTGTTCCTGCTTTGAAGAAAAGTTATATGACACAGAAAATTGAGGCCTAAAGAAAGTCCAAGTACTGTGTCAAGTTTGGTAGGCTTAAAAGTCAAATTAATATTTAAAATAGAATAACAAAAAACTATGCACTTTGTGGCTTATTAGGAGATTGTTTTGACAGAAGGCTGGTTCACAGCTTCTGTTCCCAGATTTATAGAAACTGACAGCAGAGCTACCACTATTTCTTGTTTGGATATTCTCTGTTTTTCTGTGACTAAGGTCACTGTGTGTCATCATGTTCCCTAGAGCATGCTGCGAGCAAAGTTCAGCTCCAAGTAGTCCGTTAGCAGACTGTTTTTCTGAAGTCATGTTCTGTGTCTGTCTTTTATACCAACAAGGATTTAAAACATTTTATAGATAGAAACACTCTGTGGGTGTGTTATGCTTTGTCTGAATTGGAATTACTCAGATATTCAAAAGATAAGCTGTTTAAATGAAACACATCCTTTGACTTGAGCTAGCTGCAAAAATACATGATTTTTTTATCTTCAATAGTTCTCACAACTGACTTTTGCTAGCCTTTGAAGATGAAAAAAATTAAAATCTCACAAATTCTGAGGAAAAGAGAAGCATTTTCCATTGCCCTCCTCAGTCTTCCCTGATGCAGTCCTTTGGATATGAACCTATGTTTCTTTATGTATTGCCCTGACATATAATTTCATACATTAACTGCTTGTGTCAGCCAACAGCACTCAGCACTTGCCCCAAAGTCTGCACTGCCACGGATTCATTGATCTCAGTAACCAAGCAATCTCTCTTTACCCATTTAGTCACCATAAAGAAGGATATGTATTACATACACTGGAACTGGCTGCCCAGAGACGTTGTGGATGCCCCATCCCTAGGAATGTTCAAAGTTAGGTTGAATGGGGCTTTCAGCAACATGATCTAGTGAAAGATGTCCCTGCCCATGGTAGGGGGGTTGGTCTAGATGATCTTCTAGGTCCTCCCAACCCAAACTGTTCTGTGATTCTATGGTTTGTTGACTTACAATGTCAGTCCTCAGCAATACCATCTAATAATGAAGTAATCATGACTGGTAACTTGGCTTTTGTAATTTTCATGTACTAAAATACTCATGGCTCAAACTGAAAAAAATCAACTTTGAGGATCAGAGAAAGACAACAAATACACATCACAGGAACTCATCACAAGACTGTAGACTGGCTGCTCTTCACTACTAGTTACAGTAATTTCCTTGTTCGAATTGCCATCCCACACTAGACTCCAAAAAATAAAGCAGAGACATAGAAGCTGAACATTAGGCCATATCCTAACCATTGACGTTGCTTGTCCTTGCATACTACAGCTTGAAAAAGTGTATGTTTATGAAAGAAGTTGCCACAGTCCTGGTTAATAATCCATATGTTCTTTGAAGTCAAATCAAACCATTCTTTCCAAACAGTAAAACTAGTGCATGTTCAGAGGACCCTTCATCTCTAAAGAGCAGTTTAAATAAGCAGAGGCTTATTCTACAGTGAATGCAGTCATAAGGTTTTATCAACACAAAAATGTGCACTATTTACCATTGTTTTACTGCAGCATGATAATGGATAATCATGTCACAGGGCTGAGTCAGGCACAGATAGCGATCTGCTACGAGCTATAGCTTATGGAGTTACCTCTTAAACTGGTCAAGGTGGAGCTAGAACCTTGATTGAAAGCAAGCCTGCTGCAGTCCATGTGAAAATTTCCATCGACTTAAATCTGCTTTAGTTCAAGCGTTTTCAGCTGAGTGTCTCCAGTGGCGTTCAACTGATGAAAGCACCATTTGTATGTGGATGTGATTTGCTATGTAAACATATGATGGAATATGCTTTCTATGGATTCTTTGGCTGGTAACAAAGAATCTGGTAAACGTTCACCCCCTTCAGACTGCAGTTTCAGCAACTGGAAGTTTTGTTTTTTCTGAGAACTGTGTGAACAGAAGCTAAATTTCATAATAGCTCTCTAAACACTGCTGTCTGGTTTCTGTTAACTTTTCCATTACCACGGCTCCTCAGATGGATTCATAACAATGCTGAATTCTCAAGGAGGCAGTAGGGAAAGAGATTGTATCCCAATGAGTGTTCTTTACTACACAGCTCATGTGTCACAGTGGAGATTGATTTTTACAGAGACTCACCTTGGGAGAGCAGAACTACCTAGGGACTCAAGTCTGGCCAGATATAAGCATCCAACAAACTTGCAAGCAGAATGAAGGCTGAATGCCTACCTGGCAAGAAATGGCCTAGAGAGGGCGGTGCATGGCTTATCAGAAAGGAGTGTTACGAGAACTGGCTGTCAATTTGTGTACTTGAATTTGCACAGATGTAAATCCTATAAATCTTTGCACCTTGTATGACTGTACCTTGATAGACTTCAGTAAACTGTCTAAAGTGACCAAGAATCTTTTTAAAATTTATATATAAAATACCTTTTTTAATGCTTCTAATTAGAAAAAAAACAAATCCTTCTTTTCAGGCAGTCACTTCAGCTATTACAGCTAGTGTATTTTGTAAAAGAATTTATCTTGCATTTTGGCCAAGATCATCTGGTATCGTGTATTTGCACTCATTGAAGACATAACACAAGGGACTGGGGTAGCATTAAGCTTTATCTAAAGGACAAAATGGAACTGACCTGTTTTTTCTCTATTGCAGCTAGCCATAGTAGAGAGGCATGTCTAATAATTCCACTGATTTTGTGGATGCACTGTCTTTGTACCACTGAATTGACTTGGAGAAAAATTAACGCTGTTTGTAGATCAGGCTGCAAGCTGCAATCTGGAAGGTCAAAGAACACTGCTTTCATACATACCTAACAAGCTAACAAAACAGAGAAAGATGCCTATCCAGAATGAGCCTGTCCCTGGCTAGTGGATGCAGATAAAAGTTTCTGATAATTCTAATTATTGCCTTCAGCTCAAATTACATTCTTACTATGAAAGAATAGCTATAGGTACAAGTTTTATTATTTCACAATACCTGCTCTCCTTCACTGGCACTGACATGTTAATCAGTTGGGGCAAAATTCTCCTTTTGGAACAAGAGTAGATTGCAGTTCCAGTATCTTGCCTTTCCAGCATGCACAGAATTGATCTCAACATCTGACAGAAGCACTAAGAACAATCTCTACAGGAATTATTGGAAACAAATATACATAAACCATAGATCATAAATGAGGTTGTCCCAAAGGAAAGAAGAATCTCCAAGAATCTTGAAGGACATTTCTGCTCCATGGACATAGTGTTGCCAAATGATTTGCATTGCAGTAAGATATGAAGTGCATACACATTCACATGCTGTGTAAAGATTTGTGTTATGTGACAGTGTTGTAACTAGAACCTTGTGGTGCTCTCAGAGCTTACCCTACTTCTATAAACATTGTTAAACATTTTAGTTGTTAAACATTTCGGTAAGGCAGCAATTTCAGCAGGAAAGGAGAGGATCTATAGTTTGTAATGAACTTTGAGATTTACCATAAGGAGAGATGGTAAATATATTTGTATTACTTTTACAGATATAAAGATAAAAACGAACATTTGCATGCACACACATACATACACACCTATATAAAAAATTGCACATAAATCGAGCTAACAAAAAGACTGGAAAATTTGAATATGAGACTAACATCCTATTTAAAAAATAAAGCAGCACTATAAATGCTATACAGTGCTAGGTCATTTGTTTTCAGCAACAACTGTAATGTTAGACTCTTTCCAGAAATTCACAAATGGCTATTCCCAGTCCTTAGGTGACCAAGTAGCAAACAGACAAGTACACAAAGGCTAGGAAAAGTATATAAAAATTTTTTTGAATAGTCTGTCAGAGAAAAATATTTTCGCATATTTGAAACATTTCCTATGAAGCTGGGTATTTAATGTTAGTCAAAAATTCATAAATTAATCCTTATATTTTCATTGCCAGGGACACTTGAAGGAAGCTCTGAGAGCAGTTTCAGACTGTAGGAAGTGAAAAATTCTGCTGCCCAAAAGAAGCGTAAAAATGCCAGTTTCACAAAATAAACTCTGCTAAAGTGATCAGACTTCAGACTGAAAAATCTAGTTCAGAAGTCAAAAATGTAATACCAAACCACGGCAGTACAGACTAGATAGAACAACATTTTCAGCACCAGACAAAGAGGACAAATTTGCTCAGCAGCCGCCTTGAAGGAAATTCTTGACTGCTCTATAGTATCTCTGAGCAAAGGGACAAATGCTGAAAATTGACAAGAGCTTCAGCTGCCTTCCAAAAGGTGTGTTCAGAAGGCCTTTCACCTCACAAAATCCACACACAGAGTACTGCCAGGGCTATTCTTAGTTTTGCCTTCTTTTATGTCTTGCTACTTCAGTGGTTCAAATCTCTTTGCTTTTTGTTTCTTCCAAATCTATTGTTAAGTTCTGTTCTAGTCCAGGATATTCCTAAAGTCCAGTTTTAAAATATATGTTTTTAAATGTCAGTATTTAAGAATGCGATAAAGTTGTACATTTCCAGTCATTTCTTGTAGAATAAGCATAATTTCTCATATATTTCCTTTAAAATGTTCTTTGCCAAAATAGTGACCTTGAGGGCATGAGTCTCATCTATTCATGGAAATGTTTTCTTAACAGAAAACAAGTGTTCTGTGGTTTCATCCTGTATTGCAACCTTCTAGCCTAGGACCATCTAGGATAAAACAGAGGGAACAGAAAGCCTGGCTCACCTTACAGCAGCAATGTAGCTGAAAAATGGTGACATTTCCACTCCATTACAATGGCATGGCTTGTTACCAATTTGACATAGCAAAATATAAGCAAATGAATGCACATTTACTTTTTTTGTAGAGAAAAAAAAATATAAAAAACATAGTGTCCTCAGCTGGCATTACTTGTAGACTGGCTGGCAGCCTCTGCAGAGAGAACAAGGAATACTAAAAAGAACAAGGAATACTAAAATACATTCAAAGGTGCTATTTCCAAGTCACTTTACAGACATGCTGGCCAGACAATGTGGGAAATGGGCCTTCGCTTGTCTGTAACACCCCTATCAGATTTAGAAGATAATGTAAAAGGACTAGTGGAGTTTCTTCTAAAATGTTTATTGCTGTATATGTATTGGCACAATTTTTCTCTGACAATCACAACATACGGATTCATTCCTAAAGCTCAAAATGAAGCCTTTCACCATTTAGGATTTATCTGCTGTACTAAGCTAGATGTTTTGACTCTGTTAGGCAAGGATAACAGCAGAAAATAAATACATACTATCTTCTGTGGGAGTTGCAGGAAAGGATATACTGCTGTACAGCTAAGGCATGTTACTTCATCTAATACTATACCACCTTTTTAATCCAGTTTCTGCCATTGCTAGTCCCAGTAGAACTGCACTGCAGACATCAAAGGCTCTGAGTTTTGTCAGTCTTGAGGGTATCATAGAAGCTACGGTCTTCCAATTCATCTTTAATAGTTGTTTACATGGAAATCAAACAGACATGGAATTTCTTGAAAGTAGCTGAGGATCATTCCTAGCTCCTGTCCAGCACTTTCTCTCTTAAAAACAACTTCTGTGGCCATACATCAGCTATCATTGAGTGAGATTTAGAGCTGTAATAAAGCTGTTTACTGTTTCAGTCTGGACACAGTTTTCTTATTCATGTTCCCCAGCCCATAACTGCAAAAAATATATACCATCTCTTATTGCTGTGGCCCAGGATTTATTAACAGTATGCAATAATAATTTACCAGGAGTTCCTCTCATTTTTATTCCTCTCTCAGGAACATGCTAGGAACCTCTACACACAGCTAGCTAAACTTGAATAATTTTCAGATAAAAACATTATTTATGCTCTAAAATATCCTAGGATCCTCCTAGACAGAGTTGTAGATAGTTTGGATCTGCCCATTTTCACAAGTAGGGAAACCAGGCAAGATTCACAATGGAAAATTTCAGCCCAGATCTGCATTTAGGTGAACCTGGACCATGGATATGCACACACAAAGTTTAACTAGCTGCTTGAGAGGTCATTGGACCTTCAGCACCATAACTTTGGGAAAGTGTTGAACTTTCTCACTGGTTCTGCTGAACCTATTTTTTCTTGTGTTTCAGTTTGTTCCTTTTTCAAGCATCTCTTCTTAGTCTCACTAAGCTTTTTCCAAAATTCTATATTGTAGATTTGTATTTTGCACATTGGGAGTTTTAGCTCAGTTGTAAGACACAGTATTCCAAGTAAGTTTACTTTGACAATGGATACAGTCCAGGATGAAATATATAAAACCTGTTCAGTCACATCAAAGAATACTCAGTAAATTCAGTACTTTAACCTTATGGCTTTCAGCATCGAAAATTATGTGTTAGGATCTTCATGCATTCAGTTTGTAAACGGATGCTGTATTTGGTGCAAGAGCTAATCATAGCCCTAGTGTAACACAACTCACACCCTGCTATCAAAGTTCTCAGTAGCACCTGCTATATTCACGAGCTTACTGCATGTATTCATCCAGATTTGTTAAGGTTTCTGGGATGAAAGGCACTGCAGAAATGCAAAACCCTGTCACTATTCATTCACTACCAAGCCAGAAGTCTAACTTATACAGGCTTTAAATTTGACAATGATAGTGTTTTATCCTGTTTTGTTTCGAACTAACATATGACTGCAGAACTTAAGAAAGGGTCTTTAACTTGCCAATCTCTGTGTAAAAAGATGCAAATAACTGACATAAAAATGTCTGGTTTAGTTTTTCTCTAGCCCGTTAAAACAGAAATACCAGAAAATCTAAAATTTAGACTTATGATGTGCTCGTAAAAGAAAGTAGAGTCATGCAACTGGAACACGATCTGACAGTATTAAATTACAGTCATACTATATAGTAATATAATTATCTAATAATGGCCAATCAGAGAAAATAAAGCGTTCAGTCATTCAGTGTTTTTAACTGAAAGTTTATTTAGAATAACCTGTGGGCTTATAATTGAGGTGAATAAACCTGACGCCTCTATCACATACAGATTGGCATTTTACTGGCACTGAAATGCAGGCTTCTAAGGCAATAAAAAAGAGATAATTTTGGACCACAGCTTGTAAGTAGCTGGGTAATGGCAAGAGCCTCATATAGAAGACAGGTGGAATATTTGTTAGGGCAGAAAAGTAATTGTGGAAGCTTAGCTTCACATATGTATAAATGCCATCTTGTCCCATATTCCCATTAAGTTTTTTTAAATGGCTCATTTTGAAAAATTCTAAAGCTTAGGTGAGAAATACAAAGTGTTACCTACTGATCGTTCACCAGTGAAATGCAACAGTGGAAGGAAACAGGCCATTCTGTGCCCCTAGTGATAACCGATTTTAATGAAAGTGGTCAGAGAATATTTTTAGATACAGAGTTCCCAAATTAAAATGAAAGCTTTTTCTAGGATAATGGTCAGATGCATATCAAGTAGACATTGTGCACTGGAAAATAATTGACCTAATATTTGCCAGGTGACTGGACACAATATTTTATTTGAAATGTCTATAGCTAAATAAGTCATTCCGCTCTGATAGATAAACAATTCACAGAATAAAGAGGCAGAAGCCAGACAGACTTTTTTTCTGGGAAGGCTAACAGAAGACTACAAAGCTGTTATGAGTTACTCTGTTTACTTTCAGTAGTAGGAACTGACAAGACTCACAGCTCCAAAGCAAAAAGGGATGGATCTGCTTAATGACTTAGAAAGTTCCTTTGAAATGTTTTCTATTTTTCTAAAGAAAAGGTTGTCAAAACATAGTGTTTTTAATTACTTTCAGAGATTTTTTTTTTGTTTCCCTTAAGTGTCTACAGCTGTTCCTTGCTCAATCATTTAAAAAAACAGATGAAGTCTCCTAAAAAACACTCTGCTTGAAGGAACTTTTCTATATCACATCTTCTCTGTATTTTTATTCCTTGACAGTTTCAGTCTTTTGAACTTTGGAAGGGAAATAGGATGATTGCTTCATAAAACAGGTTTTTGTTTCTGCCACTTATTTTCCCATTTACACAATAATTCCACACTATGCAAGGCCTTGGGAAATAAATAAATACATACATACATACATAAAACCAGACAACTCTATAAAAAAGGGTATGACAAAGAATTTGCTGGTGTTTAAGAGGTATCAGAGTACAATCATATAGATGCATTAACTATCCATGTGTACAGTTTTCTACAGTGATACCTAGAGTTTTCAGCTGCTTAATTAAGCCTTAAAATATATGTAAATGCCACGTGTGTAGAGGCCAATATAGCATTCTGAGACAAGTTTCTTTCTTCTTCACTGCTGCAGACATTACACCAGGCCACAGTTCTTTATTTCTAGTCATATCACCCACTTTTAGACAGAGCTCTGTATGATCAGTAAAGAGGAGTAGGATTGTAAGGAAAATTAATAGAGCCTTTGCTCATTCCTCTTCTCAGTCCATAGACTGCCAGAGTTATGCCAGAAATCACAGTCTGTAAGAGACACGGCCAGTACAGTTCTGAAGGAAGCCAAAAGAAAAGTCACAGTCCTGTTGCTTGCTGGTCCTAGAGAAAATGTGTTTGTGAAGTTGAAAATAATATAGTAATAGCTAACCAAGCCTCTGTCTTCCTACATCAAAATTATAATGCATTAGTCACCTATTTTAAAATTAATATTATTTTTTTACACAGCATTTCTAACTTCTGGGGTAGATATTCTAGAGGCAGAGTTGCAAATCCCTGTGTGACAATCTTACACGCTTCTTAGAAAAGTGTCTTGTAAAAGTAGCAACAATTTAGCAATTATTTTATCCAGAGTTTTAGTTAAGAAAAGAATATTGTGTTTAACTGTCAAAAAGGTTGTTTTCTGTGTAACAATTCCCAAGAGGCTGCATGCTGATCTCTAGACTATCAGGTCCATTACTCTGCAGGATAGCATAAAAATGAGTTTTTAATCTATAGATCCTAATTGATATTGACAAGAGCAGCATTTTACAAGACAGACAGTGTTTCTGCCACACCATCATCATATAAGTGCCTCAAATTCAGCCACGGAACCTTGACCCTCATTGTGCAGAAGCCTTATTCATCCCTGGAGTATATTTAGAGCTACAGAGGTGGATTACTGAGAAAAAAAATATTTGCCACTGAAACAGGAGATCAGGAGCAGAAAAGAAGCAGAACACAGCACATTAATTTGTAATTAGGGGCCTGATTCTGCAATAGTCTGAGTATTTCCTGAATGGTTTGATGCTGAGTACCTTTAACTCACCAAGTGATGTCATCAGTTTAGGTTCTCCAAAAACAAACACATCACTGCAGTAAGAGGAATGAATGGAAGGTTGTTTAATAGGAGATGTGTTTGAATTGCTATTCAAAGGCAAAAAATCAAGTGTCAGACTACTGGAATTTTTTGGTTGGGACTGCACGAATCCTATGCCAACCAAGGCATTAGAGCTCCTCACCTGAAGCAGAGGGAAAGCCACATCATTAATTAAAAGGCTGTAAAGATGCCCAGCAGCTATGCACATAGAGTGAAAGCCACAGACGTGCTTTCACACTCAAAGCACCCTCGCAGTGTTAAAATGCTATGTTCGTTGGGCTTGAAAACTGTCCAGGTTGGCTCAGAGTTTGTTTTGCTTCAACTGTCTAACATTAAAAAAATTCTTCCCTCATAAATCCCTATCTTCAAGCATGCTGCTTTATCAAGCATTACGTGTTTATCCATGGGGATTAATAAGATTGTGCTATGTCCTAGAAAGTCCAGATGAAGAAGTTCATAGGAACATTGGAACCAGTTGGTATGATCATCAAGTTGTATATGAAGGAGAAAAGAAAATAAGAACTTGTAGTGTATGAATTACATCTGGTGAGGCATAAGTTCAGCTTTCCAGCAGTTAAACTTTTTTTCTAGATTAATTTAAACAGGACTAGTAGGAAAAACAGGAGTCTATACTTTTAAGCCAGGCCTGTGAATTCTATTAAGGAATTTCCAAACTTTCGCACCATCTCCTTGTGTCAGGACAGGATGTTTGGATTCAGTGCATCTTTGCTAAGAAGTACTGAAATAGAAGTTACCAAATTCTGCTTTGTTTGGGAAAGGTCCATTTAAAATTCTAGCAACAAGGAAGGACATAATTTAGTTTTGAAGTCTAACAGCTCTGGAATATCAGGCTTATTCTACAGTATTTAGTTATTATAGAAAATAAACTCATAGTATTTGAAGTTGATCATGTTACCACAATGACAAATATAGAGTATTTAATATATATTTATTATAGATAAATATAGAGAATCTGGTTGGAAGTGTGTGACTAGTGGAGTCCCTCAGGGGTCGGTACTGGGACCGATGTTGTTCAACATCTTCATCAACGACCAGGATGTATAGAATGTACCCTCAGCAAGTTTGCTGATGACACTAAGCTGGGAGGAGTGGCTGACACACCAGAAGGCTGTGCTGCCATTCAGAGAGACTTAGACAGGCTGGAGAGTTGGGCGGGGAGAAACATGATGAAATTCAACAAGGGGAAGTGTAGAGTTTTGCATTTGGGGAAGAACAACACGATGTCCCAGTATAGGTTGGGGGCTGACCTGCTGGAGAGTAGTGTAGGTGAAGGAGACCTGGGGGTCCTGGTAGACAGGAGGATGACCATGAGCCAGCAATGTGCCCTTGTGGCCAAGAAGGCCAATGGCATCCTGGGGTGCATTAGAAAGGGTGTGGTTAGTAGGTCAAGAGAGGTTCTCCTCCCCCTCTATTCTGCATTGGTGAGGCCGCATCTGGAGTATTGTGTCCAGTTCTGGGCCCCTCAGTTCAAGAAGGACAGGGAACTGCTTGAAAGAGTCCAGCGCAGAGCCACAAAGATGATTAAGGGAGTGGAACATCTCCCTTATGAGGAAAGGCTGAGGGAGCTGGGTCTCTTTAGCTTGGAAAAAAGGAGGCTGAGGGGTGACCTCATCAATGTTTACAAATATGTAAGGGGTGAGTGTCAGGGAGATGGAGTTAGGCTCTTCTCAGTGATGACCAGTGATAGGACAAGGGGTAATGGGTGTAAATTGGAGCATAGGAGGTTCAAGGTGAATATCAGAAAAAACTTCTTTACTGTGAGAGTGACAGAGCACTGGAACAGGCTGCCCAGGGAGGTTGTGGAGTCTCCTTCACTGGAGACATTCAAAACCCGCCTGGATGCGTTCCTATGTGATGTACTCTAGGTGACCCTGCTCTGGCAGGGGGGGTTGGACTAGATGATCTTTCGAGGTCCCTTCCAACCCCTAGGATTCTATGATTCTATGATTCTATGATAGAGTAGTAAACAAATAATGTTTTTCTGTGCCCCAGTCTTCTCTTAATTTTGAAACTCTGAAATCCAGAACTTGCATTGCAAGCTTACAACTTTTATACTTCTTAAAATCTGTTATCAAAGAGTGCTTTAATATTTATAGCCATTATTGCCCAAAGCATCATCTTAACCTAATATTCCACTTTCCTTCGCTGAAGTGGAATGGCCAGGAATGGCCTAGTTTGCCAAACTCTAAGGTCTTTTGAGCCCAGGTGAACCTCTAGCGTATATACAAGCTGTGAAAACTACAGCATTGCTTAATAACCATTTCCATTTACAAAAGGCAATTTTGGAACATGTAAGTGAGTTCACATTAAAAAATGGTGTAAAACCTTCAAAAGGATATCAAATTTTTACAGAGTCAGAGTCAATAAGATTTATTGACCTTTTCCTAGGAAATTTTACCTCAAACTAGAGTTTGTATGAGTTGATATTAAAATAATAATATATTTACATTGCTAAAAGAAAGCAAATGTTATATTCAAAAAAATTACAAAATGTAATATGAGTCTCCATTATTCTTCATCCATCATTTAATATTTAATGAATTATGATGTTGACATTATGCCTCTTTTATGAGATTATCTACGTGGTTGAGCAGGGAACTACTGAATGAACTTAAGTGGAAGAAAGAAGTTTATAGATCATGTAAGAAGGGGTTGACCATTTGGGAAGAATACAAGAATGTAGCCAGAGGGTTTAGGGATGCAACAAGGAAAGCTAAGGCCTCCTTAGAATTAAAACTGGCAAGGGAAGTCAAGGACAACAAGAAAGGCTTTTTCTAGTACATTGGAGGTAAAAGGAAGACCAGAGAAAATGTGGGCCCACTGCTGAATGAAGCAGGTGCCCTGGTGAAGGAGGATATGGAGAAGGTGGTGTTAGTTAATGCCTTCTTTGCCTCAGTCTTTATTGCTAAGGCTGACCCTCAGGATTCCCAAACCTTTCAGACCACAGAAAATGTCAGGAGTGAGGAGAACTTTACCTTGACTGAAGAAGATTGGGTTAAACATCAGTTAAGGAAACTGGATATCTACAAATCCATCAGCCCCAATGGGACGCACCTACGTGTGCTGAGGAAGCTGGCAGAAGTCATCACTAGACCACTCTCCATCATCTTTGAGAAGTCCTGGAAAATGGGAGAGGTGCCCGAAGACTGGAGGAAAGCTAATGTCACTTCAGTCTTCAAGAATGGCAAGAAACAGGACCTGGGTAACTACAGGCCGGTCAACCTCACCTCCATCCTTGGATAGATGATGGAGCAGCTCATTTTGGAAGTCATCTCTAAGCACATGGAAGAAAATAAGGTTATCAGGAGTAGCCAGCATGGATTCACAAAGAGGAAATTATGCTTGACTAATCTGACAGCCTTCTATGATGATGTGACAGAATGGATAGATGCAGGGAGAACAGCGGATGTTGTCTTCCTTGACTTAACCAAGGCTTTTGACACTGTCTCCCATAACATCCTTGTGGATAAGCTCAGGAAGTGTGAGTTAGAAGAGTGGACAGTGAGATGGATTGAGAACTGGCTGAACAATAGAGCCTAGAGGGTTGTGATCAATGGTGCAGAGTCCAATTGGAGACCTGTGACTAGTGGTGTTCCCCAGGGGTCAGTACTGGGTCCAGTCTTATTCAACATCTTCATCAATGACCTGGATGAGGGGACAGAGTGTATCCTCAGCAAGTTTGCTAATAATAAGAAGCTGGGAGGATTGGCTGATTCACCAGAAGGCTGTGCGTTCATTCAGCAAGATCTAGACAGACTGGAGAGCTGGGCAAAAATTAATCTAATGAGGTTCAACAAGAATAAGTGTAGAGACTGGCATCTGGGGAGGAATAACAACATGCATCAGTACAGATTAGGAGCTGACCTGCTAGAAAGCAGCTCCATGGAGAAGGACCTTGCGGTCCTGGTGGACAACAAGTTATCCATGGGACAGCAATGTGCCCTCATGGCCAAGAAAGCCAATAGTATCCTGGGATGCATTAAGAACAGTGTGTCCAGCAGATCAAGGGAGGTTCTCCTCCCTCTCTACTCTGCCCTCGTAAGACCACATCTGGAGTATTGTGTCCAGTTCTGGGCTCCTCAGTTCAAGAGGGACAGGGATATGCTGGAAAAAGTCCAATGGAGAGCTACAAGGATGATTAAGGGACTGGAACATCTGTCATATGAGGCAAGGTTGAGAGACCTGGGGCTGTTTAGTCTAAAGAAGAGAAGACTGAGAGGGGACCTTATTAATTTCTATAAATATCTGAAGGGTGGATGTCAAGAATGGGCCAATCTCTTTTCAGTGGTGCCCTGTATTAGGACGAGGGGAAATGGCACCAAGTTACAACACAGAAAGTTCCACCTCAACATGAGGAAAAACTTCCTTACTATGAGGGTGACGGAGCACTGGAACAGGCTGCCCAGAGAGGCTGTGGAGTCTCCTTCTCTGGAGACTTTCAAGACTCATGTGATCTGCCCTAGGTGTTCCTGCTGCAGCAGGGGGGTTGGACTCAGATCATGATCTTCAGAGGTCCCTTCCAACCCCTATGATTCTATGATTCTATGAATATAGATAGTATCTACAGCTAAGGTAACCACTATCTTTCTGCTCTGGATTTTCAACTCTCTTATTACAAGCCTGAGAATACTGGGAATTACTTTTGTGAGGCTGCAATGAAAAGGTCAGATGCTGAATTCTCTTTCTATACAGTGTGAAAAATCCTCATAATCTCATAGGAATCTCTCTTCCGTAAATTAATTCTTAAGTTTTTATTACTCTATGTTGTTAGCAGATGATAGAAAATTGTAGATTAAGTACTTTTATTTCCTTAAGAATTATATTCCCCCAATACTCATCTTGGGAGCAGTCATGTTTTCTCAATCATACACTGAATGATTTGTATGAGATTAGATTCAGAACACAAATGACTGTAATATAAAGGGCATATCACAAATCCAAAAGGTAAGAAAAAGTATCCATGTCCAATATATATCATATAGAATCAAAAAATGGTTAAGGTTGGAAGGGACCTTAAAGATCATTAGGTTCCAACCTCCCTGTTATGAGCAGGGACACCTCACACTAGTCCAGGCTGCACAAGGACTCGTCCAACCTAGCCTTAAACACCTCCAGGGAAGGGGCTTCCACAACCTTCCTGGGCAACCTATTCCAGTGCCTCACTATCCTCATGGTGAAGAACTTCTTCCTGATGTCTAACTTAAATCTACCCTCTATCAGTTTAAAACCATTGCCCTTTGTCCTATCACTACCCTCTCTCTCCCCATCTTTCCTGTAGGCTTCCTGTAGGTATTGGAAGGCCACTATAAGGTTTCCTCAAAGCCTTCTCCAGGTTGAACAGCCCCAACTGTCTCAGCCTGTCTTCATAGCAGAAGTGCTCCAGCCTTTTGATCATCTTCGTGGCCCTTCTTTGGACCCTCTCCAACAGGTCTATATCTTTCCTGTGATGAGGGCTCCAGAGCTGTACACAGTACTCCAGGTGTGGCCTCACCAAAGCAGAGCAGAAGGGCAGAATCACCTCCCTCACCCTGCTGGCCACGCTTCTTTTGATGCAGCCCAAGATGCAGCTGGCCCTCTGGGCTGTGAGCACACACTGGCAGCTCATGTCAAGCTTTTCATCTACTACCACCCCCAAAGTCCTCTTCCTCAGGACTGATCTCTATCCATTCTCCCCCTAGCCTGTATTTGTGCCTGGGGTTGCACTGACCCAGGTGCAGGACTTTACACTTGCCTTGTTGAACTTCATGAGGTTGGCACTGGCCCACCTCTCCAGCCTGTCGGGGTCCCTCTGGAGGGCATCCCTTCCCTGTAGGGTGTCAACTACTCCACACAGCTTGGTATCGTCAGCAAACTTGCTGAGGATACACTCAGTCCCTCTGTCCCTATCACCAGCAAAGATGTTGAGCAGCACTTTTCCCAGTACTGACCCCTGAAGAACGCCACTTGTCGCTTGCCTCCACTTGACACTGAGCCATAAACCACAGCTCTCAGAACTTGCTTTGATGAAGTTCATACTCTTTAAAGCTTCTTTGCAAATCCTGAGCTTTCCTCAATTATAGAAAGAGAACTCTATGAATTCTTTATTTGAAACAAAATCTTTGCTCTTTGTTACTTTACTTTGTGTGACTCAATTATTTTTAACATTTTCTTAAAATAGCATCAAGAAAAGGTACTAAAATCCAATACGTACAGTAGCACAGATGATGTTGTGTTATGTTATGTTAGGTATGTTATGTTATGTTATGTTATGTTACCTTACGTTATAGCACAACACTTGTTTGTGACCTATGAATGCTGACTTCATCTTATTTTCACAATTTTACTGTAAATATTTGGAGAATGGAAACACTGAAAGATATAAAACTCCAATACAATAAAGAAAATGGGTAGAAGATGGAGCTTTTTCTTTAATTTGTTTGGGTATGTTATAAACTCTTAATGCTACTGTATAAAACGTTTTCATTCAACAACATGGTGTTGTTGTCAGACCACAGCTGGAGTATTGCATTCAGTTTTGGGTCCCACTCTACAAAAAGGATGTGGACAGGCTGGAGAGGGTCCAGAGAAGGGCCACAAGGATGATCAGAGGACTGGAGAACCTGCCATATGAGGAGAGGCTGAGAAAACTGAGTTTGTTCAGCCTTGAGAAAAGAAGGCTTCAGGGAGACCTTATTAGCATGTTCCAGTACTTAAAGGGTGACTACAAAGAAGATGGAGATTACTATTTACAAGGAGACACATGGAAAAGACAAGGGGTAATGGGCACCATTGGAATAGTCTCCCAAGGGAAGTGGTAGATTACCCCATATTGGACAGTTTTAAGTCTCAGCTTGACAGGGTGCTGAGCCACCTCATATAAACAATAGTAGTACCTAGAAAGGTTGGACCAGATAATCCTTGAGGTCCCTTCCAACCTGGCATTCTATGATTCTATGATTTCCTATCACTAGTTGTTACTGCAAGGTACTGGAGCTACTACACTCCTTCCTGGTCTTCCCAGATAGGCAGGAGGTACACCTTACTATTACAATACTTCTACAAAATTGTAGGAACCTCACTGTTCTTGAAGTGCCTTTACAAGCAGATACCTCTGGTTTTCATCTATTTTGATCATATTTGCTCAATGGTTTCCAAAGTTGCACAAATAATTATATGAGAAAGTGATCTTATTACCTTTCAAATAGGAAACATCATCATTAAACTACACATTTTATTATAAAACAAAAAAAATGCTGATATTATGCTTCCTTATGATTTATGTTTTATATAGTTGAGGAATGGGATACGTATAATGCAATATTCCACTATCCTAAGAACAAATCTGTAATTTTCAGGACAAATCAAGCATAGAGATAGGACCAAACCAGAAATACAGATGTATATCTGTATATATACAGATATGACCAGGAAAGCTGGTCCATACTTAAGGATCACCTCCTTCATGCCCAGGAACAATGTGTCACAACAAAGACCAAGGCAGGCAGGAGTGCCAGAGGCATGCGTGGATGAGCAAGGAGCTCCTGGACACAGTTAAATGTAAAAACAAGGTTTACAGAGTGGAGGTGGTGACAGGTATCCTGGGGGAGAACAGACAAGTTGTCAGAGAAGCAAGGGATCAGGTAAGGAAAGCCAAAGCACAGATAGAGTTGGATCTGGCCAGGGATGTTAAGGACAACAAGAAAAGTTTCTACAAGTATGTCAGTAATAAGAGGAAGATGAGGGAAAATGTGGGTCCACTTCAGAAGGAAACTGGAGACCTGGCCATGCAGGACATAGAGAAGGCTGAGGTACTCAATGACTACTTTGCCTCAGTCTTCACCAGCAAGGGCTCTGGTCACACCATCACAGTTACAGAAGGCAAAGGCAGGGACTGGGAAAAGGGAGATCCCCCCACTGTAGAAAAGCAGGTTTGTGACCATCTGAAGGACCTGAAGGTGCACAAGTCCATGGGACCTGGTGGGATTCATCCACAGCTCCTGAAGAAACTGTCCAATGAAGTTGCAAAGCCTCTGTCCATCATATTTGAAAAGTCTTGGCAGTCTGGAGAAATTCCCACTGACTGGAATGGGGGAAACATTTTCAAGAAGGGAGAAAAGGAAGACCCAGGGAACTATAGACCAGTCAGTCTCACCTCTGTGCCCACAAGATCATGGAGCAGATCCTCCTGAAGGCTCTGCTAAGGCATGTGGAAAACAAAGGGGTGATTGGCACAGCAGAAAAGGACCTGGAGGTGCTGGTTGACAGCTGGATGAACATCACCCAGCAGTGTGCCCAGGTGGCCAAGAAGGCAAATAGCATCCTGGCCTGCATCAGGAATGCAAAGAATTGTGATCAATGGGTCAATTTCCAGATGGAGACTTGTGACAAGTGGTGTTCCCCAAGGGTCAGTACTTGGACCAGTGCTATTTAACATCTTGGTCAGTGACATGGACAGTGGGATTGAGTGCACCCTCAGCAAGTTTGCTGATAGCACCAAACTGTGAGGTGTTGTTGACATGCTGAAGGGAAGGGATGTCATCCAGAGTGACCTTGACAGGCTTGAGAGGTGGGCCTATGCCAACCTCATGAAATTAAGTAAGGCCCAGTGCAAGTCTTGCACCTGGGTTGGGGCAATCCCAAGCAAGCCAACCATGTGCTAGGCTGCACCAAAAGAAGTGTGGCCAGCAGATGGAGGGAGGTGATTCTTCCCCTCAGGTCTTGTGAAACCCCACCTGGAATACTGTGTCAGTTCTGGAGACCCCAACAAAAGCAGGACATGGACCTCCTGGAGCGAATCTGGAGGAGGGCCACAAAGATGATCAGAGGGCTGGAGCACCTCTCCTATGAAGACAGACTGAGAGAGTTGGGGTTGTTCAGCCTGGAGAAGAGAAGGCTCCAGGGAAACCTTATAGTGGCCTTTCAGTACCTGAAGGGGGCCTACAGGAAAGCTGGGGAAAGACTTTTTAAAAGGGCTTGTAACAAGAGGACAAGGGCTAATGGATTAAAACTGGAAGAGGCTAGATTTAGGTTAGACATTAGGAAGAAATTCTTCACTGTGAGGGTGGTGAGTCACTGGAAGAGGTTGTCCAGGGAAGTTGTGGCTGCCCCTTCCCTGGAAGCATTCAAGGCCAGGGTGGATGGGACGTTGAGCAACCTGGTCTAGTGGGAGGTGTCCCTGCCCATGGCATGGGGATTGGAACGAGATGATGTTTAAGGTTCCTTCCAACCCAAACCATTCTATGATTCTATGATATACACAAGAAGTTTACAGCTTTCCTGACACTTAAGAAATGTTATAACTGCTGGACTTGGAAGTTTGAACACTGCGGAATTTGCCAAAAACTGGCTATTATTTTTAATTTTGTAGTTCGTAAAGGTATTCAGAGTATTCAAGCTATTCAGAGTATAAAAAATAAAAGTGGCCATGTACAACCTTGTTCATATTGTCTACGTGCATGTGACCAAGTGTAAACTTTTATGAATGCAAACTAAGCCTTATTAAACAATGACTTGTAAAGTTGGGATAGTCTCCTAATACACTTTTCTAACCAGTGCATCGACTTTAAGCAATCGAAGTTGGTTTAGAGTCTATCCTTTGTCTACATTGTACCCTTGAAACATAAAGGAATGTTTCCATAAAGGAATGCTCCATAAGAGCAATTACATGGAAAAGCTATTTGCAAAAGGAAAGAACTGAATTGCCTTGTTATTTCACAAATATCTGTTTCACGTGAAGCTGCCAAGCCCTGAATACTTATGATATTAAATCTACATTAGAGCCATGACTATTGATTAGACTAAAGTTTGCTTAAAAGAATGCCATGGCAATCCACTGTTACAGACCTAAGTCAAATAGATTGACCAATAGTTCAAGTAGCAGTCAAATCTGATTGTTTGTTTGGATATGATTCATATTCTTGCAGCCACTGTGGTATTAACTGTAAGCTACCCGTTATCACAGGTTTATTCTCCATTCAATCCATACCACTTAAGACTAATCCAAGCTTATGGAAATGTTTTCAAATTGCAATAAAAAGAAGGGAAATTTTGCTTTCTCTTGCAAAACTTTTCCATTTAAGGTTACACTAGCTTTGCAAGCTTAAAACTGAAAGCATAAATAAACTGTAAAGACAATTTGAAGTCATCCTGTAACACCATTTCTTAAGATATATCAACAATTTAGTACAATGCACATATGTATTGATACACAAAATGTCACATAGTGTCAGACAAATAATGTACATAAAGCAGTGGCTTCTCTCTACCAATGGCTAGGAAGGGGCAAACCCCTAGTTTCCAGTAAATTTCATTAATTATAATAAAATAAAGAGCAAATATATAGTATGTCCAAAAAGGAAATTCCTCCCAGATCTCAGTATTAAATAGCCTTTTTCCAGTACTTTTTTCCTTGTATTTTTCCTTAGTTTCTGTTAAACTCCATATTCTTCTTAGTTTTTTTGCCATTCTATTAATCTCTAAATGTCCATGACAAATCAACCCTGGCAATAAGTTTTAGATCCTATATGTACATTTACTTTTTCATTTTCTGATCAGTTAACTTTTAGTTTAACTGAATGAGGGTTTAGTCTGCTATTAAAAATTATAATCTGGAGACGTCAACAGGTTTATTCCGTATTTGTCCTTTCAGATTTTTACAACACTCCTTATTCATCTGTTTGTAAACATGAATGTTTTACATTTCTTTCTATATAAAAGTCTTTGCCTGTCATGGATCACTTGCTCCTGTTTGGCTTTTCTTTTTCTGCATAAGTAAAAATCCATGCTGTGAAAATATTTGCTCACTTTCCACTACCTGCTTCCTCACAGAACTCTACTTGTACCCCATGAAAAGCTTACACAGCACTTGGAGACACCTGACATTTGTATGCCCTTGTGCATTAGCAAGTTGAATGAGATATCTGATTTGTAAAGGGCTGTGAGGAGTAAGGACAAAGGAAGCCATATACTGAGCTACAATGTGACCTATAAAATCATTAACATATTAGACTATGTACAAGTATAGTTGATTTCCTCAAAGTTCCAAGACCCTGCATTTGGCCTAAATAGTCTTAACCTGTTGCAGCTATGTTAATTGACATAAACAGATAATTACTGCACTTTTAGGGAAACCAAATTACAAAGTCAACAATTAGAAGAAAATAATTGCCATAAGAAGCAATTAGGGAAGAAAGAAAACATAAAGTGTGCAGCTCACATCTGTGATTAAGACTAGTTTATTCCTACATAGCTGGTGCATGCAAATGAATCTGCAGAAGATAAATAGAAAATTATTAGCTTTCTCTTAGTCACAGATACTACATTCAAGACATAAACAAGAAGTTGGTGAAGATGTTCAGATGCAATGTTTTCAATAAATTTCAGTTAAACTGCTGTAGTGGAAAATTACATCTTTCTGTAACTTGCTAGAGTAATATGCTTATACAAAGAAACGTTTCACTCTTAGTGCATCCAACTAATTCTTACTCAAATGTTCCTGATATTTTCCACTGTCTGACATTTGTACACAGAAAAGGACAAAAAGTTTTTGTAAGTTTAACTATCATCAGGAGGATCAGAATTTGGCAAGTATCACAGTAGGAAGAAAACAACAGTAAGACACCTCACATATCTTTCTTTTGAACCTGAGCCCTTTCCTGTGACAAATAACATTTCTTTAAGTAACCAGATGTCTGGGAACACTAACTGTGATACCAGTCAGGCTACCTCAGGGGAGGAGATAGTTGACAAGAGAAAAGTCCAAACTAGAAAGCTCTTTGTTGGGCTATGATCTACAAGGCGGTCATTGATGATGTTTTAATAGGTATGTTCCTTCCAAGAAAGAAGCAAAAACCCAAGAAATTACCAGCAGAAAATATTTTGCAAGAGTTTAAGAGTTAGAAGTGATAACTTTGTTAACAAGTCTTCTGCAAATACAAGCAGAATTTGTGTAAATAATTCAGCAGGAGTTAAAATTAATAGACAAACGTGGGGAGAAGTCTGTACTCATGGTCTCAGCATTCATTGACTGTTTCTTGAAAGGGATTTCTATTAATTCCTACTGCTTTTATGCAAAGGGTAATGTACCCTTCTATCTGCCCTACCTGGACACAATAAATCGTTTGTGACTGTTTTTCAAAATGTTGGTGCAAGTGACATCCAGCATCAGCTTCCTTCTAGTTCTACAAATCGATTCAATATATACAGCCTATCCTTGGCTCCATAGAGAAGCAGGGACATTTAACTAGACATGCAATTCAAGTGATTTATCAACTGCAAATTTGTCTAAAGCTGCGACATAGCAAGCCAGTCATTACTTCTAGAAATAAAACTCAGGTGTCTGGTATTTAAAGGATAAAAATCACTAGCTTTAATTCCTACACAAACTGTTTCCCTGGACATTAATGGAAGCAAATAGCTATTGAAAAGTTTGTTATGCAGACATATACAGACTTAATTTCAGGAAAAGCTAACTTTTTGATGTGAGTGATGTGGTGAATGGACTAGTTCTCTCCCCACACAACAGAATGGGGGGGGGATAGTCACGGAAGCATCGCGACATCCAATAACCATTTATATCGGTCCGCGACAAGTAGTTTGACACCACCACACCCTTACTCCTCACACACAAATCTAAAGGCAAACACAGCCTATTCAGAGACTGAACTTTAGCTGACTCTTTTTTCTTTCTATCATCATTCTCCAGCCACTTTGATGTTACTAGAGATTAAAGTGAGGTATGATTAGAAGGGATGCTGGAATTGTGCCCACCTCTTCTCCCAGGATTTTTAAGAGAGACGTAAGTAGAACTTTCAAACCTTGGCAAACGATGAAAGACTCTAAAAATATAAAGTGTGGAAATGTGAGGGGCTCACCAAGCTCTTTGTATGAAGAAAAGCCCTCACAATTTTCTTCGGTGCAATACCTCACATGAGAATCTCCTCAAAGGAAACAGAATAGTTAAAAATACAAATGTAGTATAAGGTGTCTACATCTATTTTGCAAAGAATCCTGATAGTGAATGTTTTTGCCCACTTCCTCAACTGGCGTTATAAAAAAAGAAGGCAGGAATATGTTATTCTAAGAGAGAAAAAACTTGAAAAGATATTTTGGGAAAACGTTCTAATACAAAACCAGACCCTTCCTGGTAAAGATTAGTAGGATGCATATATTCCTAAAGGAAAGGAACTGCTTGCATTTTTCCCAGTCTCCACTGGTTCACATGGTGAGGGAAGTCTGTTTTGGGATGGCTTTTAACAGTCTCCAGAACATCCTATGTGTTCCACCAAAATCAGTACACATTTACTGATACAAGCAGACTTTTCCTACCCATCAAGGACTACTTGCATTATCACTGTAACACAAACAAGCAAAAATTAATTCCACTCGCTTTTCTGAAGCTATTCTCCTCACCATTTCCCTTCTTTCATACCACTGTGAACAGGGACACTTAACTGAAACTGGGGATGGGATTATGTTTGGCACACGACCTTTGAAATAAGCATAGAGAAAGCAAAATCCCTTTATGGAAAGAACTAGATAGCCAAAAGAAGTAAAGCCTCCAAGTCAAACATTTACATTTAAACAGATGGTAACTATACTGTGAAGGCTTAAGCATGTAGCAAAGCAAAGCAGATAGCCTTGAAAGCATAATCATAGAATCATACAATCATCAAGGATGGAAAGGACCTTCAAGATCATCAAGTCCAACCATCCGCCCTACAACCCCTAACCCCTAAAACATCTCCCGAAGAACCACATTTACCCTTTTTTTGAACACCTCCAAGGACGGTGCCTCCACCACCTCCCTGGGCAGCCTGTTCCAATGCCTCACCACTCTTTCTGTGAAGAAATTTTTCCTAATATCCAATCTGAACCTCCCTTGGTGCAACTTGACCCCATTTCCTCTTCTTGTCCTACTGCTAGTCACTAGGGAGAAGATGCCAACACCCATCTCACCACAACCTCCTCTCAGGTAGTTATAGAAAGCAATGAGGTCTCCCCTCAGCCTCCTCTTCTCCAGGCTGAACAGCCCCAGCTCCCTCAGCTTCTCCTCATAAGGCCAGTCCTCAAGACCCCTAATCAGCTTAGTTGCCCTTCTCTGTACCCTCTCCAGCACCTCAATGTCCTCCTTACATTGTGGCGCCCAAAACTGCACACAGTGCTCGAGGTGCAGCCTCACCAAGGCCAAGTAGAGGGGCAGGATCACCTCCCTGGTCCTGCTGGTCACACTATTCCTGATGCAGGCCAGGATGCTGTTGGCCTTCTTGGCCACCTGGGCACACTGCTGGCTCATGTTCAGCTGGCTGTCAATCAGTACCCCCAGGTCCCTCTCTGCTGGGCAGCTCTCCAGCCATGCCCCCCAAAGCCTGTGGCACTGCTGGGGGTTGTTGTGGCCAAAGTGCAGGACCCGACATTTGGCTTTGTTGAAACTCATGCAATTAACCTTGGCCTCGATCAAGCCTGTATAGATCCCTCTGCAGAGCCTCCCTACCCTCAAGCAGATCAACACTCCCACCCAACTTAAGAGTCACTTGCAAACTTACTGAGGGTGCACTCAATCCCTTCATTGAAATCATCAATAAAGATGTTAAACAGGAGAGGCCCCAACACTGAGCCCTGGGGAACACCACTTGTGACCGGCCACCAACTGGATTGAACTCCATTGAACACAACTCTTTAGACCCAGCCGTCCAACCAATTTTTTATCCAGCAAAGCATATGCACATCCAAGCCACAAGCAGCCAGCTTCTCTAGGAGAATGCTGTGGGAAACCTTGTCAAAGGCCTTGCTAAAGTCAAGGTAGACAACATCCACAGCCTTTCTCTCATCCAATAAGCGTGTCACCCTGTCATAAGAGATGAGGTTAGTCAAACAGGACCTGCCCTTCATGAACCCATGCTAACTGGGCCTAATCACCTGATTGTTCTGCATGTACCACATAATGGTACTCAGGATGAACTGTTCCATCAGCCTCCTTGGTACTGAAGTCAGACTAACAGGCCTGTAATTTCCCAGATCATCCTTCTGTCCCTTAATAGCAAGGTAGCCAAGGAACAAGCACCTTTAGTAAGGTGCCAAGAAAAAAGATGGGAAGAGATTTTTGTGGCTCAGGATCGTTGAAAAGGTTATAGAGCTTTGGGAAACTCTTACTCATGTCTTCCTCTTATCTATTACTGTCTGAGTGAGGGAAATGGAAGTTCTTACTGTATTTCAACCTTGTTTTAACAGTACTGACTACACCATTGGTTTCTCATCCCAACTGGAATAGCATCATACCACTTCTCAGCCATTACTGGGACACCATTCACATCAAAAGGAGGCAGCAATCAAAAGTTGCAATTCCATCTTCTTTTATCCTGAATCCTATGACTGTGTACCCAACAGTCAGGTAAGGAAGAAGACATTTAATGCAGCCTTTGCTTGCATGGAGCTTGTGTTGTTGTGCTTGTTTATAAACACTGTAAAAATTTGTGCTGCATAAAGGTTATATAAAAATAGCAATTTGTACATTAGAATCTTACCTTTGCTTTTGCTACCAAATAGACTCTCACAAACCAGTCAATAAGGACAGCACTTGAAATACAGTACCATGCAGTGTGGCAGCATACATTACTCTTGAGGACTAAATGACCCACCCACACTGGATGCCAGATCTTCCAGTATCATACAGGAAGTGGATCAGAACCCTGTAAGCTGCAGGTCCCACAACGCCATCAAAATTCTTCGCAGAAAGCTGCCGCTCCCTTAATCCATACCCACACCTCAACTCTCATTCCGCAGAGTCAACAGAAAAAACAAAAAAAGCAAAACAAACAAACAAATGAAACCCCAAACAAACAAACAAAAACCACCATAACATCCAAATGTCCTTTCTTTAGGAGATGCTTTGTGATCAAACATTGCAACCAACAATAAAATTGCTGAACTGACCATTAGCTAACAAACTATTAAGTACCGCAGTCAGGAAATTATTTTTTATATAATGAAAATGCTAGTAGTGAACTTTTCTGAAAAGTCTGTCAGAAAATTGTCTGTCAGAAAATTCTGTTTTATCCAATTACTACATGATAAAACTAATTCTTACTAAGACCTGTTGAGTGAGCTGTGTTAATCCTCCATTTTGACCATCTGCCAATGTAAAACCACTCAGATTAGCATTTATTAATACTGCAGGGCCTGTGTTGGGAACAAAATAAAAAAAACAGTATCTAAATATAATAATCTGTTTTTTCTTTCACTTCATTTTTTTCCAGATCACCAACAATGGTAGGAGAACAACAGAAAATATTTCTTCTTCATGTTCTACGAATGCTGTGGATAAGTACAGAGCTGAACATGTTGCTCCATATGGTGCTTTGTCATCATGCCACAATTATTTCCATGATACACAGTTTTTCCTGTTTGATGCCCCAGCATAAGTCTCAGACACAATTCTTTAAGGATCTTCTCAGACAAGAATCTCAAAGCAGTCCAGAAAGAGCAGGGTTTGAGCAAAGGATTTGATGTCACGCTTCTGAATTTTGTATGCAGCTCAACTGGTTATTTTCTGCAAGATTTGGGTCAGCATCACAGGTCTGCATCATGTTACTCACCAGAGCTTCAAAGGATCATGGAAACTAGAGAAGCAAAGACTAATTAAAGAACAAATGTGCTCTTATTATTACCAATTACCATTATTACCAGTGGTGTCTTAACTGTGGCTCACAAGTAACACTTTGCACACAAGAACCTCCACCACCCCTCATACCACAAGCAGTAAGAGAGGTAAAGCTGAGGACCCTAGAGAGGCTTTGAGATGGAGACTGGGCTAGATGAACTCCAGAAGTCTTTTCAAACTCAAATGTTACTATAAAAATGCAATGTTCCAACCGAGTGGTACTTGTTTAGAATTGCTGCTTATAGTACAGAAGTAATCATAACTATAATTTACAAATCCAATGCAACTACTTGGATCTTCACATTTAGCAATATTTGTCTTATTAACAGTTTTCTTCTTTATTAAAATGAGTCATGTTTTCTAAATTTATGACTTTTACAAGTGGTGAGATTTAGTCTATACTCCTTGAGAAAAAAATCAATTATCTATTTTATATGATGCAGTGCTTCTCAAACTCACAAATGTTTTCTCTGAGTTGTATATGATTCACTGACATTGTAAAACAAAATATGTGAAAAGATCTAAGTTTATGCATTTCATTAATATAGTGGGAAATGTAAAAAAAAATTCAAAAGAAAAAGCATTTTTAGAAAGAACTAAAACAGCTTCCTCACATGTCTTAATGAGGTCACTTGAATATGACCTTGGATGCTTTCAGCTGTAAATTAAATTGAACATTTTTTTCCAGAAGCAGATAGGAAGCTATGGAAATTCAGGCAGTTTCACAAACTGTCTTCTGTTCTTAAATGAATGAGAAGGAAACAAATATCCCAAGAATAAGAACACCTCATGAAAGACAAATATAGAGAGAAACATGTATACTGAAAAACAGATGCTCCTGAAATGACTGATGAGTTGTCTGGACTTTTGAGTGGGCAGATACTGGAATACACATTAGTGTAATAGGCACTGACTAAATCAGCTGCAGTGCAAACAAGTTTTACAGTAAGAAATACATATGATAAATTATTTACCATTTTCCAGGCACTATCCTCAGTTCCTTCTACATTATGCTCGAATTTCTTGGGCCATCTATTCCTTCCCCCAAGGCTTGAATTTGCACATATGAAGGCAATGGGTATCTTCCTCTTGACTTACTGAGAATGACTAAGTTCTGAAGTTGATTTACCTAAAGTATGAAAAAACCCTCAGGTTTATCACAAATCAAAGGCTTGGCTAACATTGTATTGTTACCCTCACTACAACTCTTGACCTTACTCACTAAGTTACAATAGCTACAGTCACAGAATATATTCTTAAAAACAGCAGAGGAAATCCGCCTTCCCAGGAGCCAGAGAACAGAAGTAGATCTGCACCTGTGAAATTTCCAGGAGGAGGTTCTAGCAAGAAATGTCCATAGATCCCCCAAAGGGGACTGCCCCCTCCAACACGGTGCATCTGAGCAGAGATTGAATCATCAGAACAGCTCTGGCTCCTGACAGCAAGCACTAACTTTGCAGCAGAACTTTTTCTTGGACAACACTTCTTTAATAATTCTCAGAATGAAGTTTTCTGAGAAAGACAATGTCAATTGGAAGCATTATATATTTTTGAGAAATACTTTAGAGGGGACTAAGAAAAATATGTCTTCACACTCCATATGGCTTTGGCCTATTGTGGCTCTGCCTCTTTTGCCGGGATGCTATCTACACCACAGAAAATTACAACATAATGCACTGAATGCAATCAAGCATAAGCAAAGGTTGCTGTTGCCCTAAATTTCTGGAAGAACTCAGCCTCGTAATTTTATTTTGAATTTTCACAGGAAAAATAGTTATGTTTGTGTTATTTCAAAGTGGCAATGTGTTGTGTCACCGGTGCTGGGTATTCAAATAGGAATAAATTGCAATAAATACATATTGAAATGTATTGTAACATTGTATAAGTACATACATAAGTGATACTCTGACTCCTGTCTTTCAAGCTACAACAGCATGCTTCAAATTGGGAATTCAGCAATCACCCATGTCTCAGCTGGGTGGACTCACTCTAGATAGTTTTTTGTACAGCTTCTTGAGGAAAGGTAGGAATTGCTCAGACAGAAATCTCTCGCCTAGTGATCAGGAAATTCTGCTGGATGTGGGTGTGAATACCTTCCAGAAAAGTTGAGAATTAAATTCAGCTACAACTATCTATTCACAAAAGAAAGAATAAGCACTTTGAAGAAAAGAGGACATCAGCAACTGCCTCCAGGAGTTAATTTAGTGCTGCAGATCCTGTACAAGAGGATACATCCCTGTAGACTGAAGGAAATAGTCTAAGGAACATGATTTGAGATTGCCCCTCACCTTAGTTTAGCTATTGGCCTGGATTCCTTCTTATGATTTGCCATTTACAAATCTTTCACTTCAAACCCATTGTAGAGGGGGTGTAATAATAAGAACTAGGTTCTGGTGTCTAATCCATGAGTAAAGTGCCTAAAAAACTAAGTGTTTTGGTGTCAAACTTTACTGAATCTGGCCTTTAATGTATTTATTTTTCTCATTACCAAATAAAAACATCAAGGTAAATGATCAAGATATTGCCAGCACAGAAATAAAGCTGTATTAATTATTACTTAAATCAGCTAGTGCAGACTCAGATATACTTCCCTTTCCAAGCTCAGTCTTGATTTATTTAAATAAAAGATAGCCACAAGATGAACAAAATATTTGGAACAAAAATATTTGGGTAATATTTTTTTAAAACTTACATTCATCTTAGAGGTGTAATTTTTTTATTAAAAATATGTAAAATAAGTTAGATGTCCAGCAATTGAAAAGATTTGACAGTGAAAATTCTGTGGCTACTCCACCCTGTCCTACATAAATGTTAAAATGAACAGTAGCAGGAAGGCATGTGTGCTCCTAGAACAATTTCTTCTTGTTTACAGTTTCAGTAGGCTAAAATGACTCATTCTGTACAAAATGAGAACTGTGTGCTCACAAAAGATGTTTTTGGTAATATCTGAAAAGTTTCAGTAAACTAGAATGTCAAAATGATAAATGCAATTTCTTTGAATATAAATTTGAAAATCCTAGTGCCTAAAAGAATGTGAAAAGATATACAATTTCTTAGAATTCTTTTTCATGATGATAAACTAAGGAAAAACATCTGTTTTACTTCATTACTGCTCAAAGAGCAGGTGTTATAAAACTGAATGAAGACCATTGCAATACTTGTCCCTCAGGAATTTCTAAAACAGAACATTTTCCAGAGTTATAAAAATTATATGTAGCAATTAGGAAAAATGTTAGGAACTCTTTTTATCATTAATTTCTCCTTATCCACATAATAAATATAGAGAGTTTTTATGAAAGGCTCCTATATTAAAACATAAATTGTAAAGATATGATTTTCATAAGATTCCTGTACTGACTATGTGTGTGACAGTTTAAGTGATAGTTTTAAAGGCAGTAGAATAAGACAAGCACTTTATACTTGAAGATCACACAAAAAATTAATTGTAAAGTGTAATTCTGCTCAAATTATGTTTTGGCAACTATTATAATGCCTGTAAAATTAATACATCTTTTCGCAGTTTAATACAAAGATTTTGCTTTTCTCTTTCCTTTAAAAACTATCATCTATCTCAGTAAATTATCTAATCAGTCGGAAAATAATGCATACAATACATGAACAAAAATTCCAGTATGTATTACAAAAGATGTACATACATGAAGGCTTTAATCTATTCTTCAGTGCTAGAACACAATCTGTCTTCACTTGAAAAAACGAGGTTAAGGGGTCTTAAACAAAGAATGAACCATTCTACTTGTCTGAATATGCAGTGAAGAATATGAAGATAAAGAGCCTAAAATCTTTGCTTCAGGAATGGAAAGTAAATGGAAAGACGTTTTCCCTCCTGTAAGTGTTCTCCATAAAATAAGCTGTTAGAAAGGCAAGAAGTCTAGCCCTCTCAGCTACTTAGAAGAAAAGAATATTTGTGTTTTGTGGTAGAGGAGAACACCATCATAGAAGAAAAGTGCTTTCTTTGAAGGTCACAAAAGGTGTAGATCAACAAGGATTTTTAAAGAATAATGTCCTTTCACATCAGAATCAAGTATTAAAACACACCACAAGTTATATGGATTAAAGCATTCACAGCAACTTTACCAGTGTTTTCTGTATTGACCCAAAATTTCCACATAAATGAACACAAACTGAATGACCAAATCAGGCCAATATGAAAACCATTTAGTATGAATGAAAAATCTAACCTAGATCTGTGTGCAAGCTCTCTGATGATGTTACAGGTGCTCTTGTTTTACTGCATTTCACACAACAAGAGGAAAACGCACAGGTAAGGAAAATAGTCCTTACCTTGTAAAAATCAAAATTCAATGTACTCAGGAGCTGTGAAATAGTACCTTTACTCCTCACTGTATATGAACCTACATGCAGATACAAATTAGAGAAATGAAAATTATAGTGGAAAGTCTGAATAGACAGTTATCACAGCCTCCTATTTTCACTAAGATTTATTTAATGACTAGAAATACAAATATCCCCATAAAAATTGTGTGGAATATTAAGAAGTAGAATGGGGTCAGAAGTGTTGGCTCTTTCCCTGTGTTTGCTGTCTTTTCTCTGGGTTTGGCAGATAAGTTGATTAAGTTCATAACAGAAATTTTTGCTACTTCACAACATGACTCATTATGAAAGGGATTTATAAAACCCACGCTGATTATATCCATGGGGGCTTTCCACCAGAAAAAGCAGTAGCTGGACAGGTAAGATTCCTAGAATTTTAGGCAGAGTGTAAATGGGAGCAGAATGGGAAAAGACTAGCTAACTTCTCAGAAGCAAGTCCTCCTTTGTCACTTTAACCTGTCACTGCTTGAAAAATCAATTACATCAAAGACTATTTCAGAGGATTTGGTACAATTTTAAAAGAGGTGTTCAAAATTTCTGAGGCAAGTCACTAGAGTTTATTTGAACTACAAAACATCACTGAAAGTAGCCAGCTACTTGATAGACAAAACAAATCTATAATCAACTTGTATTGTTATTGAAACAAAACTATTTTGGCCACAGGGAATGCATGAAATCCCATGTGAATTAATGTGTTTAAACAACCAAGTTTAACAACAGTTTATTACTTCATTGCCAAAGAAAATGAAGTTTCCAAAAAAGACTATCATTGCTTTGGTTTCTGTTTGGCACAGAAAAATTCCTTAAGGATTTTGCAGACTTCAAGATGAGAAAAACTACAGAATTTAAACAAATTTTAAAATGTTGTGTGCGCTTCATTGTATCATAGATTTGCATTCTGCTTTGCAGGAACATCATATCAAGTCATAAGGGGAAAGGTCAAAGTGCAATTGCTTGGCTAAACACCCCAAGAACCCACCTTGGAACAGCTGTTAATTTGAAAGAAAAGTTAGAACAAGTCAGCACAGAAGACCTCTCTGATCTGTAAACCATACCGTTTCCTGAAAACCTGTGTATATGGATTAGGAAATGGGGAAGAAAAGGCATAGACTTAAGTACACAGGAAGACTGTATAAATATTACTTCTCTGACCACTATATGAAAAGCTGATTCTTAAATTTTTCCAGGGCATATAAGGTTAGGTCCATTTCAAACATTTTTGTGTTAATCTGTATAAAAAACTATTGGGAAGAAAATACAAGTTTATTCATGCAGCATTATAAATCAATATAATATAATTTATATTTTTTAAGTCAGAGTTGACTTCCCACAATACAGTGTTACACAGATGGCTGTTGTCATTCAGAGAGGTACCTGTCATATGGGCTGGACAGGTAATCTATAAAACACAAATTATAAGGAAATCCCAAACTGACCACAAGCCTTTCAGGAGTCCTACAAATTTTCCAACCAATGAATCAAAAAGGAAAGGAAAAAGCAGCAGACCAAAGAGACTGTTGCCTTGTGGTGTTTTATACCGTTTGAACAATCTTTCATCTCTAATAATCATTAGGAATGCTTATTCTTCCTATTGCTCAAAAGAGAGCTCTTCCCCGGGATGTTCTGCTTACTTAAAGCTAGCAGAGAGCTAAATTAATGGGGAACAGAGGTAGTGTAAATGCAATGATCAGTCTCATGTTTCTATTACTATTGGACATGCCACTGAGCATAAGAAATTACCTTTTCCTTTTAGTCTTGGATTTATGCCAGCGTTCTAAGATAATGGCATCTGTAGTCAACCAGATACATCATTATGGAGAAAATATAAATAGTAATATGTAAGGTTTGTAAAAGTCACAAATGCAGAAATCCCAGTGTAAATAAAGAAACAAGATTAGGTTAGTAAATATAAAGATGGGATTAGTATATGTAAGATTTGATCAGTAAGGATAAAAATTGGATTAGCAAATGTAATTGCATATATAAAGGAATTGTTAAAAAGAACAATGTATTATATCCAGTAATTGTTTGGATTTATTTTCATTATGTGGTGGATATACTTCATTCTGATATACATGTAGGACAGACACATGGCAAGCCAAGAAGAGTTTCTACTCCTCCACATCTCTCTATAGTAGCACTGATGATGGTCGTTTTTCTCTGGTCTACTACAAATTTTCACAATACTTTAAAAACATTTTGCATGCTTCAGACTTAAAGTTTACCAATGAGTTCAAATATTACTTGGAGAAATACAGTAAAAGGGACTTACAGACAATAAAGATGCTTTTCCTAGTCCTGCAAACTGAATATAGACAGCCAGTATTTTCTATAAAAGAAATTCTGCTAACTCAGAAAGAATTAGAGCTGTCAATCCTTTTTTTAAATCTATATTTCTGCATTTTAATTTATTTAGGGATGAGTTTTATACTATTGAGGTTAATACTTATGATTATTAGAAACTTGTTTACATTTACTTAGTTTTGCCAAATTTTGGACACTTAAGCTCAAATTTTCCATGTTGTTTCTCTTTATATTTCAACCATTGCATTTCATCAGTTCTCAGAAAAAGCTAAGCAGAAATTAATTACTTTCAGTTTTAAATGCTCATCACCTTTATGCTCCTGGATTTATAAAAAGGAACGAAGCAAAACGCTGGTCTTTCTGTCAGGAAGGTAACTTCACCATTCTTGGAAAATTCACCCAAATCTGTCTTGGAAAATTCACCCAAATCTGGCCATTCTGTTAAAAATAAACCAGTCTGAGAAAATCAAACAAAATTGTCTGTGTCCACAAAAAGAATACTCTCCAGAATTTGGGATTAAATAGAAGTGCCCAAATCTGTCTATTCATCTGCTGCCAATAAATGTATGTGAAATCCAGTGGTCACATATTTCATTCCTCTCCAGTGTTACTCCACAGAGAAAACTGCAGCTTTCTATTGATTATTCTATTAGCTCAAAACATTTGCACAGCAGTTTGCAGGTTTTCTGTTCTTTGAATCTGCTCTCCCTGTGATGCTGCACATGGGAGTTTCTGGGGCCTTTGTGTTCTCCATTTTTTTCTTTACAAAAAATTATCCACACAAAAATACATTAAGAAAATATTATCTGAGTGTAGAATTAATCACTTAATAGTTAGGAACTGCTTAAATTGTTTCTGACTGCATTATGATATAGCTTTTAATTACATAGTCTTTTTTCCACACTCCTCCTTGTCCCTTATCCCACTTACTATGAATTCCTGTGCAATGCTGACAGATCATTTAAACTGAACATTTCACAGGCTGCCAGTACAGCACACTTCTAGATGACAAGCTTATTACGTTCAGTCTGGTGTGCAAAAATACTGATTAGTCACAAATGTACCTAAAGTTGGAAGTCATGTCTAAACATATGAAATGTTCAAGGCCAAGTTCAGTGAAGAAATCACACCATGAATGTCCCAAGTTAGATACTCAAAATTTATGTTTATTTTTATCTGATTTTTCCAAACAGTATTCAAACTTCTTAATCTGGTGTAAATCCACCAGAGTACTGTGCAATTCATAACACCGAATAGACAGTCTTAGCTCCCTCTCCGGCAAAATTGGCAGCCAGGCTCCAGCAACCCGGAAGAGTGATTGGCTTAAACCCCTAATTGTTACCTTGAATTGAGATCACCGTCCATAGCATGAACACAGGCCTTTAAATCTGTGCTTCCCTTCCTTAAATAAGGTTAATAATGTCTCCTTTTGCAGAGCTGAGGTGAAAATGAGTAGTATCTATACATTTCTGAGATATTATGGATGGATGCAATAAAAAAGTGGACTGGAGAATTGATCACTTTTCTCTGAAAACCAGAATTTGAATAATGTAAAATATATGTGGTGCTGGACTTTTATTCTCACTGAATGAGAATTTTTAATATTTTTTTTATCAAGGACTGTAATGAAATGGGCACCATTTTACACTATGTTTCAAAAGAAGTCGTCTTCTGTGAAAATTCTCTTAAAAACTGTCAACATTTGCAATTCATTAAAATGGAAATTCGCTACTATAGTAATTAAACCCTTACTCATTACTCATTTACTGACTTTACTTACCCATCTAACAGAATTTGGGATTTAGCTTATCTTTCTTTCTGATAATGCTAAAGCAGAACTTTATAAGAATAAACTTGTTTTGGAGACTGAGGTCATGGAATGGTGATTTTGTGAGCATGTGCAAACTTGTTTTAACTTAATGGCTATAAACCAGTGGCATCTATTAATGGCCCATTCCCTTTACACTTTATTGCTATATTACCAAGGTTGAACTGAGAATTCTCAAAACCACAGTGAAAAAGGGAGTCTCAGCCCCGAATTTTCTTTCGTTTAAATAATATTCTAGATCCTCATGAACTTTATTGAAGCAGTTGGAACAAAAGTCTGCTCATGTGACAAAGAAGTTATAAGAGAAGAAAAAATGACAAATTACCAAGTAATATTTTAGGAGGTCTTTACATTGACATAGAATATCTAAATATATGAAACAAGTGGAATGAGAGATGTCTGTACATAGACTTTTGCACCAGCTGATGACCAAAACTCAAACATTTAATATGAAAGATGCCAAGCATTAAATCCTAACCTACTATTGAACAATACAAGTGCAAGTTTTGTAACTTATTTTGCTGTGGACAGTGTTTTATTCAGTGTCCCAGTGGGATTTAAGATCTTAATGGACAAAATTACTTTTCACTTCCTGCAAAGTTGTCCCACAAGCACCTGGAAAGGAGGAAGAATGGGGAAGAATCTTGCATGACTGCAGGTTTCTTTCCCTAAAGCAACTGGAACACTGTCATTATAAGCATGAGGAGGTAGTTTTGTGTCCAGACAAAGACCTGGAGCGAGAACTCTCTCCCTCTTTAAAAGCTGCTGTCTCACATGTAAGTTAATTTATACTTTATTATAATAAAACTATTTACAAGCTTAATAAGAATATTTACAAGCTTTGACTCAGAGCTCTGCCTTTTCTGTTATACACTACCATTCCTCCCTTCCCGCTGGAGCTGTGGCATGATTCTATGCAGGAAGGAATGTTAGACTCACAGGGTGAGAAAACTATCAGGAAAGTGGCAGTTCAGTTGGGGGGCCAGGAATCCTATGCTTTGCTCCCTAGCCTTTTTATTTGCATTTTAAATGTCAATGCATGCCTAATAGAAAAAGCAGAAACAATCATGTAAACAGGGATGGACACCTTGCAAGTGCCAGAATACTCCCTAAATAGTCATATTTCCTTCTGGTATTCCTCATTCTATAACAGAGCCTGGCATTTCTCTCTTTTCTTACAGTCAGTTTCAGAGGAGCAAGAAAGCGCCCTCCAACCAGCATAGTCAATAATTAGGTGACTTAGACATTTTCCAGGAAAGCAGTAAAGCAGGTTTCAACTCCATTCGGTTAAGAAGTGCACCAAATCTACATCTACCCCATTCTGAGTGAAAAAAAATGCTCTGAACCCGCAGCTATTGTATGTACTTCTTGCAGTTGAGTTTTGGAATATAATAATGCAGGATGCTTTATTATTTTAATATCTAGATGCAGGCAGGGCAAACCCTGGGGGAATCAGAAACAGCTATTAGAGCTTTAGCCAGCCTACCTATCAAGACATACAGCCCTATACCAGCAGCGAAGACTCTGTGTAGTATCAACCCACTACCACTATCACCGTTACAGTCCCAGTACTCACAGCAGCAGACACAAACTGGAGATAAAAACTTGCCTGCCATGTATATGAAGTATTCTTGGTCCACTAAGGCACAGGATTTTGGGCACATTCGTCTATTTACTGATTCTGAGTTGGCTCCTTGTTCAGAGTGAAAAATGTTCAAATAATCTTTAGCTTTTATTATTATTATTGAAAGGGCTGTGGGGATTCAATACTGCTTATTGTGAACAAGTATGGCTGGTTCTTAAATTGATTTAATTTGCTTATAGCTTCTTTTCACAGCTGTAATAATTTCATGCAAGCAGTGGCAAGCTCAAAGATACACCAGTCACCCTGAGTTCTCTTAAACAGTCAAGCAATGTAGTAGTCTAGGCTATTTTCAGTAAATCTAGGGTATTTATATCAGCAGTGATAAAATGCTAAAGGAACTGAGGAAAATAATGGGTCTGGCAGCAGTATTAAAATTGTGCCATTTTTTTCATGTTCCTACTAGTTACAATCTTATCCTTTAAATTATCAGTATTTTTAATATTTTAACTTTAGTCTAACTGAAATCCTGTTCCCATTTATATTATATCATATCATATTGTGCTGTTTGTCTGAATAACATCCTGCAGAGGTGAACTCAACTGCTCAGTTAATCTGTGCTGATACAGATGTTTGTTTGCCTGGTTCACATTCACAAAAGTTGTGTGCATCCCAAAATGCCTCAGTTTTTCCAACAGTATTAGCTTGGTCCAGAAAACTGTATTATCTCTACCTATACATTTTGCCACAGCATCTGCATTTTAATTGCTGCTTCAGAGTTTCTTTAATCTTCTCATTGTATTTAGGAAAACAAGAAATGTATGCCGGGTACTGTGTCTTTCTCAGTGCTCTTCATGAATTAGTAAGCTTTTTCATGAGACAGCTCTGCTCTCATTGACTTGACTGGGAGGAAATCCAAGCTCCTATGTCTCCTCCACAAACTGTACAGTGCCGGTCTTTTTAACGTCTCTTCCCTGGAAATGCCTTTTCTCCCACATCCTATTTCTTATCATTTTTGTTCCCCCTTCTAGTACCTACAATTATTTCCTTTATCAGATGGGAAAGTGAATTTAGGAGTCAGTTTTCTTATTCTAAATACAAAAAAAATGAAAGAGAAAAAAGGAACAGCTGGTTTATAAGCCTTTTATTTTCAATAGTTTAGGCTCGGTTACTCAAGTGCAGCAAAAATATTCTCTCAAGAAATCTTCTTGAGAAAATAGTTCCAAGCATTCTGTTGTTTCCAGATGGGCTTAATGTGCCTCATAAGGAGAACTCATATTTTCTTAGGCAGAAGCTATCTGAAAGACATGTTGAAAAAGGTAAGGCTATACATTTGTGTCAGGTCCAGATGTGCAAGACTCTGGTGCCGAAAAGTCATCCCAGCTTATTTTTATAATTGCTTCCATGGTTTGCTTAGGCAGTTTAAAGTAATGTGTGCACATTAGAAGAAAATCACTCCATGTACATCTGCTAAGTATGTGATGTATAAACTATACATAAAAAGCACAGAGTTGAGGACTAGAAGCTGTGGCTCAAACATTTGTTAGAGAATTTTGCACACAGGTCGTAAAAAACAGTAACAAGCAAAGTCTCCTCTCTGAGCTTATAGGATTCAAGCTGTCTGTGGTACATCTCCATATAAGCATGTATACGTACTTCCATGACAGCTTCTGAACAGCTGAATGCAGAATACAGATGCAGATTTCATTACTCTTCTGTTTATCATTACCCCCAAAGTAATATATCTTTCTTACTACACCAGATATTCAGAACAATTTAGAATTTTTCCCTAACACAGATGCTTAATGTTGAAAATAGAATATTTTTTTTCAGTTAGAATCATGAAATTTAATAGACCATTTTAAGCTACATACAAAATTCATAGGCGCATGTATATACTTCCTTTATTCTTCCAGACCAATTTGTTTCAGTTACTCACACTGCAGGCATTTGGGGTTTCTTACTTTCACTTGTTTAAATTGGTACCCCTCTTCTTGATATCTCTCTGATACTTTACCAGTCTCTTTCTGTCTCTATATTCTTTTCCCCTGTGCACCTTTCAGACCTTACTATCACACAGTCCCTTAAGACATTAACATTTGCTTGCAAAATTTTCAACAAGCCATTTTCTTTCAGTTCCATATACCATTAAAATTTAAACATTTTCTAAAATTCCTGCCATACCTTTATTTCTGTCTTCCCCTTAATAGCATTATATAAAATTGTTCTTCATCATCTTTTTAAATATCACTCCTATTAACAATATCACTGAATAATTTTAGTCAGAGCCTGGCTTACTCATTACTCTTTCAAAAAATAAATAAAATAAAATAACATAAAATAAAATAAAATGTTAGACTATTTTTTAACAAATACACCTCACATTAAAAATTTTAAGTGCCATAAGCCAGTTTTCGCACCCTAGTGTTCAGAATTTCTTAAGGGAAATTAATACAATGTGTTTATGAATTGTTTAGAAAAACATTTGGGCAACTCAACATAGTATCATAAAGTGCTGTCATTCTTAGATGCCTGAATTAAACTGCCTTACCCAATATGTAAAAAAATACTTGTTTAAGAGACAAAAAGAACTTGGCAACAGTTGCTTGAAATCAAAACCTAGGCTTTGGACTTCTTTCATTTGGGATTACATCAAGGTCAACTATAAGTTCTGACTAAAAGAAGTGATTGTTCTAATAGTAGAAAGCAGCCACTACAATTTTTACAATGTTCATAGTAATACCATGACACTGAGCCCCACTATAAATGGGAGCTCTGTGGCATGAAATTTTCCATGAGTATCCTAGGAAAGAAAATGCAGCAGTAAACATCATTAGTCAAGCGAGACCTACACGTCATAAGCAACAGGCAAAAGTCCAGGAAGGCCACAAGGTTAAAATGCTTTGTTTGAGTAATTACAGGATTTGAAGGATTAGGCTAAACCAAAAGATTTAAGGACATGAAAGGATTAAAGGGAGAAATAAATAAATTGAAAAGAATTCAGGTATAGAAGGCAGCACAAAAATATATGCCATTTAGTAAAGTTTTTGAAACAAGAATTGTTAAGTAAAATAGTTGCAATTGAAGGCAATGTGATTTTGATCTATTTGTTTACTACACATTAACTGAATCTGCAGAGACAAACATTTTTTAAAAAAGATCTGTATATTTCCGAGATTAAAGACCTAACAAAACAAGTATCTATTTGAGGTGAAATGTCTTAGCCAACTTTTTTGTATCCCAGAAGATAAAGTCAGCTTGCAGCTGCTAGCTGTACGCAAACCATAGGTGAGATCACACCCACCATAGCCTGTTACTGGAATCTGAAGATTCTTGTCATACACACAGAAAATTAATTCCAATCTTTGCCTTATGCCTCCCCGAGTTACAACATTTTACGAAGCTCGCAAAGCTTGTTTATTTGAAAAGCCTACTGCCCTTGTAAGCTATTAATAGTGAGAATTAACTCAGTGCATTTGCTCTAAAGAAAATCTACAGGCTCCATTTCTCAAATATTGTGGATGAGAAAAACTAATTATTAAAGAGTTCTGATGACTGTGTGATCCACAGCTCATGAGGTAGGAATTTGCCAGAAGATAGAACAGCCACAAGATAATAATGGGTATAAAACACTAAACATAAATGAAAAGGGGAGTGGGGGATTTTATCAGTCACTTACAATTGCAAGAGAATATTCATTTCAGCAAGATATGCAAAGAGAATAAGGTTTGAAAAATAGATACCAGCTTTTATTTGGAGTTACTTCAGGATATCTTAATGACACCTCTCTTTTCTTCTGTTTTGTATAATCTTTAAAAATAAACAGCATCCGGGCATCTCAGTGAGGATGTCTGAGAGAAATTCAAACGACTAAGGAAAAGGATGAAACGGTAAGGGGGAATAGGAAAAAGAATCAGTTACCAAGACAGAACAAAACAAAGAAAGGGGAAAGTATTAAGTACGTAGATGCATAAAGTAACTGGACAAAGGATTAAAAACAAAAAGCTAAGGCATGATAGAAAGAATGAATTTTTTCTAAATGTATGTTACTTGCTATTCCATCTTTTTAAGGGCATACACAACCCCAACTAAGAATTACTGCGTTTGGCTGCACTGTGCTGCTCGGCCTAAAGAAACCCCAGTGAAGCATACACCACAGCCAGGCTTCTGATGTGCCGCGCCGCGGAGCGCTGGGCCCGCTGGGGGGGCCGGGCCGCCCCAGCCCCTCTGCCGCCCTCCTCGCCCAGGGCCCGGCGGCACCCGGCGGGGACAGCCGGTCTGTTGGCACCACCTCCTGGTCAGCGGCAGGAAAGCAGGAAAAACTAACGTTTAAAACTAATAGTTCTTACATTGTAGCCGGACACAGCATCCAACAGTGTATTTTGATGTGCGAAGATGAATGCGCACTGTATTACTGTCTCATTGTATTATTAATTATGGGTCTCAAACCATGAAAATTGTCACTCAGATGTCGGACTTCAAACAAAGACAAACAATATTAGCAACCCAGAAAATCTGATCCTAAATTCTTCATGCATTTTCTGAAATCGCTTTATTAAGGCCTAGGTGTTTAGTTTCTCTCAAAATTACCACCCAAAAAATACAGTTTTGCCTCAGGAACATTAAATAAAGCCTTAAAGTGCTTAGTATTTGTTTATGATTTCCATATTAAAATAAAATAATTACAAATAATAATTTTCAATATAACCTTTCTTAAATATTGCAATAGGGTGTTTTCTTTCTCTTTAATTGGCTGTTTAACTTGTCTTTATTCATTCAGACAGCCAGTTGCTTCAGTAGATTAGGGAAATCCAGACCCTAGCCCAATTCACAGATTCTGTAATTACATCTGACTTTATTTCTAATATAGGAAATGGATGCAGTGCTCAAAAGTGCTATGTTACAAAGAATTCCAGCTTGGCATACTATTTCATAGCTTATTATTCATTAAGTCAGCCTGAGCTAACCTATCTCAGATTGCAATAAGGTAAAGACTTTATTCGTTTGAGTAGAGCATCTCTTTCAGCTGAACTAAGTCCTATTTGAGTATTGCCTTCATGTGCCAGCCAGAAATATTATTGATGGATATTTGCATTTCGAAGACTGGTAGGATCATGAAGGATGTCGATATCTGCTTTTTTATATATATCAAGTCACTTTTCTTGTAAGCTGCTGTCATTTTCAACCACAAATTATCAGTTGTTCACTTTTTTAAAACTGGCTTTCAATAAAATGAATATTCCCACTGAAACAGTATCTCCTGACAGCCCAGACTGACAAATTTCCCTGTGCTCCTTTCAGTGTCCAAAGGCCAGACCATTAGGTTTCTCGTGGGATTTTGAGTCTTCGTGTTTATTTGGACCTGTTTGTGGTGCAGTCATTCTCACAGTGGGTTTTTTTCAGTTGCAAAGCTGTTCACCAGTAGCAGGGGTGGCTACTGATTTTTCTCATATGGGTCACTGACCAGACACCAGATGGTGGAAATATTCTGCTTCTACTAATCTGGCCCAGACTTGGCAATTCAGAGGTGAAAAGCTTTATCCCATTACCAATTGCCTGAGCCATCCTGTCTCCAACCTGCAGGCTAAAGATTAAACAGTTAATAGTCCTGAAGTAACAACCACCCCCTCAAATACTGCATCTACTACACAACCCAGACATCTACTGGATAGATCTAAAAGGAGATCCATAGATGTCCATCCACTTTATTGAATTGAAATTCTAAGGAGGAATAAGAAAGAAGCCAGGCTGGTAAAATAATGGTATCAGTTGGGATAGTACTACTTATGCAACAGTGGGAAGGAAAAGTTTACTGCACCTAAAATATCAGGAAAAATAGAAAATACAAGTAGGCTGTTCATAAGAAATGCAATCTGGAAAAAGGGGAGGGGGCATCATAACAAGGAAATGCAAACACAAACAAAAGGTAGAAAATACTAAGATGCAACTCCATTTTGCAGGTTTAGGAAAAAAGTCAGAGTTATCAGCATAACACTACACAGTCTTAACACCTTAACCAGTTCTGAACAGTAGAACTAGATTTTTTCAGTGAATTTATCCATCCCATCCTTTTAATTTTCTTTGCCTCTGCAAAAGTACTTTGCTTTGCTGCACGTTCAAGCTTTTCATTTTTATACATTAGACACCAGTGTTCCATCCAAATCACTAACAAAGTTTCTGTTTTCCACTGCCAGAGGAACTACTGTTACAATTACGAAAATTACATCAAACATATAATTTGGAGTTCAAGGTAACTGCAAAGGAAACAACTCAAAGAATCCCTGAGCTAGTCTATATCCAGACTCAATCACTGAAATTCTTTTAAAATGCAAATGTCTTTAATACCAATATAAATTTTGACAATATGAGAACACAAGAGGAAGGAGCTAGTAGGTTATTTTTTAATGTACATATGTATACATTTCTGTATGTTAGATCTGCACATATTTGGCTCTATGTTCTTTAACTCCAGCAAAAAAAACATGATTCAGATTACATACCATGGTCTTATAAAATCCTATTACAGCATAATTACCTTATCTAGTTAGACATTTTTACCCATCTGGAAGATTTGATGATTCAAACCTGTCAAGCAGTGCACAAAGAACTCACAAGGCAACCATGAAAATAACTGTACAAAATCTGCCCATGAGAGAGAGGAAAGGGTAAGCATAGCTCCTTAGTGCTTAAGATGCCTTAGTGTTCATGCCTCACCTCACATTTATACAGCTTCACTATGGCAGGTACAGAAATTTGTGCAGTGTGTGTAAGTGCTTGCAGTTTTATTCAGAATAACCTGCTTAATTAATTTACAATTATGATGTTTCTAAGGACTGAAAATACCCGTACCTTTTGTCCATAAAGCTGTCCTATGATATCATGCTATGTGTCATAGTAGTAGTAGTAAAAAGCATTGTTCTATGATAGATTACATAAACTGGAATCTCTCATGAGTAATTGTTTTCCTTGAAAACACATACTTAGGTCTTGCCAAAAAGGTTAAAATATTAGAAATTCCTCAAGTATACACTTTTCTATATTAGAACTGGAGCTAAAATTGTTTGAGGTTTGAATTTATTGCAAATCACTGATGGAAAAGCATGACATTTTCTTTCTTCAGCTTCAATAAGATTGATGTAGCTCTTTTCCCAAAATCTCCTGTTTATACCAGTGTAGCAAATTTGTCTCAAGAGCATTAAAATGAACAATCTTACAGAAGTGCCATTTTCTTAATGCAAACTTCAAACATGTTAGAAGTATCCTATAAGTGGGGCATACTGGCACTCCTCTATTAGCACTGTCAAGGAGCAGCAACATTAGATCTTTCCTCTACCAGTCAAATGTACACAAATTAAAAAAACAAACAAACATGAAAAGGAATGAAGAACTGGAAAAGAAAGTTTTTAAAAAAAATAAATTTTCAGTAACTTGCAGTTAATACAAGAAACTCTGTTTTTTTCTTTAATTTAGAGAAGACAGTAGCAAAAAGTAAGTTAAAAAAAATAGGCTAAGGAAGAAATATTTAGAAAAGGTATAAGGATACTTAGCTAAGAGGACTTTTTCCAGGCCCATATAGCAATGTAAAACAGGGGAGTATGCATATCAAAAATATCATAAACAGAAGATACATAAAAGAAGTGGGAATTCTCAATGCAAATTACTGCAGCTGAGCCCTAGGATGGTTAACTTGTTAATACCAGCAGCTAATGGTCTTTGCTAAGTAAATGGAACTGGGCCCTTGACAGAGATTACATTACTACTACAAAATCTGACCCCTATGTGGACTTGCAGAACAGCTTATTTTCTGAAGAGGAATTTAATAACCAATCCCAGTAAAAAAAAAAAAAATAAAATCTGCTTGGCAGCCTTGACTGAACAAACTGATTGCTCTGCCCTTTAAAAGCTAAGCATAAGATCATCTCACGTAAGAAGCACTTCCACCATTTCTGCCACTGCCTAGGATAAGCATCCAACTTAAGCCACATTTAGCTGGAAATCTTCTAAAATCAATTTGGCACCTAACCATGTGCCCCTGACAAATTTCACATGAAAAGTCTGTTTTGGAAAGCCCAAGCATTTTATTGACCATATGTACCTGGATATCCACAGCTGAAATGCTCAGGTAAGTAAGAGAACCATGTATGTATTAAACACTACACACACAGGACAGCTTGAACTGAAACTGCAACATCTGCAAAAGATGGAGGTAAAAGTGGTATTAGGATGATGAAGCAAACAAAAAGACTATCCACCAATAGGAGACTAAGACTTTTAGGCTAGCAAAATGAAATTGTTGAGAGGATAAAATCACTCTCTTATGGCAAACAGACATGATAGAAAGCAAGACTTGTTTAAACTATAGGGTAATGAAAACAGATATGATAGAAAGTGAGAGTTGTTTAAACTATAGGGTAATATTGGCAATAAAAGGATAAGATCACTCTCTTATGGCAAACAGACATGATAGAAAGCAAGAGTTGTTTAAACTATGGGTAATATTGGCACTAAAAGGATAAACAGGGCCTGAATAAATTTAGACTGGAAATTAGAATGGATTCCGAAGTACCAGGGCATTTTGGGTCAAAAGGAGAATGATGATCGTAGAAGACTCTAATGACATTTAAGATCAATATGGTTATGGAGCTTTTGAGATGAGATATTGCCTGATCTAAGGTCTTGATTATATATTTGCAGCTCATTTTTAATGCTATCAAATGCCTTCTCTGTACAGCAGTTTTGTGGCATAAACTGGTATCTTATGGGTCACTTTGTTTTAAACTCTGATACCCGTAAAATGAAAAGCAGGTCTCAAAAAATGGTAACGTAGTCTCTGATTAAATCCAGATAGTCTTGGAGTTGTGCAGACACTAAGGAAATACTTTAATAACCAAGTTACAATTTAAATTATCATGCCCAGTTAACTTATTGAAGAAAGGATGTAATTTGTTGAAGCCTGCCCCCTCATCCCCCAAAACTGAGACTAAAGGTACACTAGGTAAAAAAATTTCAGCCAAGCCAAAACTTACATGCCTATAACAAATAAAGTCTCTGTTTTACAGGGATGCTGTGAGGTTGCATGAGAAAATAAGACACTTCAGGTCAAAATTTATTATAAGGAGAAGCAAAGTGAGGGGAGATGTGGAATAGATCTCACCCTTCCCTCCATTTATCACTAAAAGAAGCCACTTTCCTCACTGGCTTTAAGTATGTTCTGGGATGATATACCAGATCAAATAGAGAATCTTAGTACCCCAGGAATACTAAAGCTACTCTTACTCAGCTATAATCTGGAACTAGCATGGCTTTCTCAGCTGGTTTGAGCATCACACACTCATAACCACTCTGTCATTAGTAGCCTGCAGACAGAGTGGGGAACAAGGGCTGTGAGGCTCCCAATACATTATATTCAAGGATAATTAGACATCAGCAAGCTTCCTTTACGCTGAGCAGCACCAAGTTGGAATGCAACAACGCACTCAACAGCACCTGCAGTGGTGACAGCTGCAGTTCTCATGCCGTTCTGAATGACGCCTGTTGAGCTAGCTTAAGAAGTGGCCTAACTTCGCCCATGTGCCTTCTCTGCAGGTGCTCCTGCGCCGTGAGGGCCTTAGACCTGTCGGACTGGGCGGAACCCGGGACGCGAGGGGGTCGCTTGAACCCAGCCTGGGGTACAGGAGGCTCCACTCCGTGCGGACAGATGGTGGAGGTCGAGAAGATTTTTCCCAACAAGAAGTTGGACCAGACCGGCCCAGGCGAGGACAGCTGAGGCCAGGGGCCTGGCGCCTCCAGCCGTCAGGCAGGAAGAAGGGAGGAAGCCTGCGGTAGGGCAGCTGAGGCAGACTGAGCGCCAGGGCGAAGGCAGACCTGCTCTGAGCAGTGACTTCGCCAAGCATGGAGACAGTGGCCCTAGGAGGCTTACCGAGCCGCCCAACCGCCGATGCCGTGCGAGGGGACGCTAGGAGGGGACGCGCGGCCAGCAGAGGGCGCTGCGGTCCCTGGCGGCGCGGCACGGCACGGCGCGGGCGATGGGGCGTGGCGCGTGCCGGCCCAGCATGCAGCGCGGCGCCGTTTGAATGGCGCAGGCTCCGGATGCTTGGCCCCGGCGGTAGGTCTCCGTGGCTCCTCCTCCCTGTTCGGCGTGGCCCGGCCCGGTACCATGAGCAGCGGGTGAGTGGCGGGTGTGAAAGCTGCCGGGGCTGCAACCGAAAGGCTAGCACTTCGAGCCTGTCGCGGGGGCTGTAGTAGTACCGGGGGCCCCTCCTGGCCTGGGGCGCGTCTCCGGCCGCTGAGAAACCGGGGACGAGGGAATCTTCGGCGCGGCCCTCCTGCCGCCGGCTCTGGGGGAGCGGCGCGAGTGGCGCGGTCCGGGCCGCGCTCTGCTTCGCCGGGGCCCGGTGCGGCTCCAGGGTGCCTCGCCCGGCGTGTGTTGCGGGGTCAGTGGGGGGGGCTGCCCGTTTCCCGCCCCCGCGGCGGCCCCCGCCAAGCCTCTCCTGCCCGCGCCGTCCGAATCTGCGGAACCGTCGGCCGCGCCGGTATGGAGACACCCGCACCCCACGCCCACCGGCCGGCCTGCGGCATGGCTGTCTTCGGTACTGACGGTCTTCAGCGAGCAAGTTCTGGCAGTTTTGCCTTTTTCTAAAATGGTGACATCAGCTACAACTCAAAGCAAGCGTGTGCAATGGTCGATAAATGCAAGGAAAGAAGAAAAAAAGGCTTTAGTGTTACGGAAAGGGAGGATAGCAAGCGGGGTGCGAGGCCTGCTGATGGGTTTTGTTCCTTGGGTGTGACAGATTCCAGTGAGGAAAAAAGGGAGGGGTGGGAATATTCAGATGCTTGAAGATCAGATCGTGTATTAATTACTTTATTAAGAAGCTTTCAGTTTTGTTGGGTTTTTTTCACTGTTGTGTTGGAGTAGTTTGGCATGTTGTTGAATGTAGATCTAAAAAAGACATTCTGAAAAGTGAGGTCTGTTAATGAAATTGGGAGGTAGTTTTAGAAACAATTTGTTGCTGTTTTTGTAACATGCTGTGCTTTGGAGCAAGTCAGTTTGCTTAAAAACGTGTTTTTTTTCATCTCTTCTTGGAACATCAGTTTTGCTTTTCCCACTTCCCTGTTTTCTTCTTTCTTCTGTTTATTGGCTGTAATCAGGGAAGGAAAAAAAAATAGTTACCCATGTTTAGCAGAATTAAAGCATAACAGAAGGCAGATCAGTGCCTCTTTGGCCTTGCTGATTGGAAAGAACATATTGTTCTAGTCAAAAGCTGTCACTTTAATTTCTCACTATCAGTGCATATAGTTTTGATTAAAATTTCTCTAGTAATATTTTACTGAACTCAAGTTACCATTGGTCTGAATTCCTAAACTTTGTAACTAGAATTTAAAGATAATATAAATAATATTACTAAGGGGTTTTTTATATGAATATATTAAAAAAGCATATATGTGAGTATACTGACAGATATGTGTAATTATAGTAGTGGTTATATATTCTATCGCTCTCTCACCCAGTTTTGAAACTTCTATTTTCAATGTATTTCCACTGGAATAATTGAAATAGTTTGTTTTAAGTTTTAAGTTTAAGATGTTGTTCCCCGGGTAAGGAGCTTTAGTATTAAGGCTTTTTAAATGTCGTAAAAAGACCATAGTCAACAGGTGTATTTGAGTATAACACAAAGTTGTGTGATGCCAAGCTATGTGAAATGCAGTCACAGACAGTGTTGGGCCAGGTAGAACTGAGGTAGATACCCATGTGTCCACTAGGTTTTGAGCTTGAGGGATTTTCCAGTGTATTTCCCTAAGTTGGACTTTAAAATTCTTGCTGCAGGTTTTTGAAGCTCTTCCTAATCAATGAATAGAAAAAAAAATCACTGTATTTAATTTTATTAATAGTTTCTTAAAGCTTGTGTAAAATATTAAGGTTGGAGCTGCAGTGTATTGGAACTGTATGTCCTATATAACAAATCTCAGATAATGTTAAAAATAGAACTTTTTCAAACTTTTTCAAGTGAAAACAGGGTAAAAGCATATTTCTTATTAGTGAAGGACAATTTTAGAAAGTACTATGGCACTAACAAGTAATATTGTTTTATGGCAGCTTAAGATACCTGAAATGGTACCTCCAAATGAAGAAAACAGGGTACTTGTTGATTTGACTTTTTTTCCTCAGAAGATTTTTTCCAGAATGTGAATGGGGATCAGTTATTAGACTCTTAAGCCAACTCCACAAGGAGAGCTAACTCATACCTGGAGTCATCCTCAATAAACCAAACTCTGACTTATGGTCATTTCCAGAGGTTCATTATGATTGCTTGTGCCAATGGGCCTCATCCAAATTCCATATGTAAGAGTAATAAGAAAATAAGCTTAAATTTTAGGAATAAGCTAGCACCGTAACTAGTATTAGTCTTTACTGCAAGTTTAATGAAATTCCTGTAATTTTTGTCCACATGTGAAACTTCAGACTGGAGCAAATGGCCTGACAGGTGTAGCACATTAAAAAACTGTTCTGCTGATACATAAGACACTTTTTATTGTGTTGCAGAAAAATTTTGCATTAACATACTCCTTAGAATCTTGCACTCCACTTTTATTTTTTAGGATAATTCAATATTTAACACCTGTTGAGCTGTCAAGGCATAAATTACTAAAAAAGGAGGTTTGTTTTTTTTAAAAAACTATTTCATATTGAAAGGATGTGGAAGCCATCTAAAACTGAGAGACAGATGGATTCTGTAACATTTGTCAAAGTTACAATGAAAGGAAATTATACCAAGCTTACAGAATCACTTCTACATGATAAGACAGTACTGATTTACTGTTGTAGACAAATTACCCTTTTGGAGGTAAATTTGGAATAACCATTATTGGGAGTTTCTCATCAGCATTTTAAAACTGATAATGACTAGTGAACTTAGGTATACATCAGGGAACCAGTAATGGTCAACTATTTGGAATGTTTTCAAAGCACAAACTCCCATCCTTGGGGAGTAATTATTAACTCTTTCATCTGAGTCCATCCTTGAATTTGCACTTGATTTAATATTATGAGGTGGAGGAGAATCACAGGAACATCTGTCATGGGTAGTGTATGTGGAATGCTATGGGAAATTCTGTTAAGATTTTGGGCAGAGCATAGGATAAGAGAAGTGGTTGGGTTTTTTTGAAGGGTATTGGTGATGACTTAAGACATCTAGCATTTTTACATTTGCTTTGCTGTCATGCAAAGCACTCCAGTTTGTGTTCTGTAAGAAATAAATATAATGTTAATACATGTGTAGATTACATAACATCCGAAGAAATGTTTGTCCCTCTCTGGGGGCCATGCCCAGAACATAGGATGATGGGAGGGAGTGGCAGAGTTGTTAATACTTGCCTTTGATAGAATTGCACTTCAAAGCCTGTTAGTGCTGACTGACTTTGCTTGACTCTAGTATGACTTGAAGAGTTGTATTGAATTTGGGAGGTATCAGAGTTAGAAAACAGCAGTAGAGGCTTCAAGAAAATTTTGCACAGGTACTGTCTATTGGCTGTGGGAACAAATGAGCTGAGACTTGCTGGGATATACGAATGCTGCTACTCTAGTCCTTCTTTTGCCTGAAAATTGAGGAGAGTAAAAGGGGTAGGAAGGAGGGTTGGTATCTGCCATGTGAAGTCATCCATACGACGGGAAATTGGTGGAATGTGAGCCTATCATATTAATGAAATTCTGCATCTCTGTTCAGATTTGCAGTCTACTTTGTTACAGCTGTAAAATAGTTTAGGCTTGTATGATGAAGGGCTAAGGCAGAGCTGAAGGGACTTGCATTCTATCCTTAGTTTATTTTTTTTAAACTGTAAAGCAAAGGAGTTGTATTTGCCTTAGATGGTATAACAGATTGTTCTGAACAAATAGAACTAGCTGTGCTCATTACAAGAGGATAGTCAAAATCAAGACATTTAAGGTATATAGGTTTTTCGATCTTGTACAAATTACTATCTAATTAATGTCTATAATTACATGAGGGTGGGCATCAAGAAGGCGGAACAACCTCTTTTCACTTGTACCCAGTGATAGGAGGAGGCGCAATGGATTCGAACTCGAGCACAGGAAGTTCCACCTCAACGCGAGGAAGAACTTCTCTACTGTGAGGGTTACAGAGCACTGGAACAGCCTCTCCAGAGAGGCTGTGGAGTCTTCTTCTCTAGAGACTTTCAAGACCTGTCTGGATGCCTTTCTGAGTGTTCTGCCCTATTTTTGGGTCCTGCTCTGGCAGTGGGGTTGGACTCGATCTTCAGAGGTCCCTTGCAACCCCTAACATTCTGTGTTTCTGTAATGGCGGTTTAAAAATCGTCCATTTATGTGCCAAATTAACAGTGGGTGGTAGTGTCTAATTAGCTAACCCTAGATGGTGATATCTGATAGCAGATAGGAAATGAAAGTTGTAGAGAGCCCTGCAAAATGCTTTTGATCCTCTAGTATTTGTCTTTTTAATTTCTGGCCAGCATTTTATCATATGTTACTAAGCCTTTGGAAGCAGGTTTCTTGAGATGTGGGCTAAGTTTATTGTAACAGTATTACGTTTGAAAGTACACAGTACCAGATTCTTCTGATTGTGTTCTGCTATGTCTTTGGGCTACCTGGATTGTTTCTGTATTTAATCACTTTTGGTGTATTTATTTTTTCATGAATTTGCACAGTCTATCCTGGAGCCCATGTAAACATTTGGGTACACAACATCCCATGGCAAGCACAGCTTGATTATAATATGCAAAGAGCTACCCCCTTCTGTTAGTTTTGAACCTGCCTTCAGCTAGTGTCTTTTGACCCTTTATTCTTATATTGGGCAAAGCAACAAACAATCTCTATGCCACTTCTCTAAGATGTTAATTTTGTAGGCCTTTTTCTTATTTTTCCTCTGTTATAAGTGGCCTCCTTTCCAGACTGAAAAGGCCTGATCTGTTCAGCTGTTGACTGCATGTAAGGTGTTCCATACTTTTTTTAACTTGCCTTTGTCTGAGCTCTCTTGTACTTTACTTAGACGTCTTTTGAGTTTTGTTTTTGTTGGTTTTTTGGTGGTTTTTTTTTTTAGGGAAGAGGACTAAACCTGCACTCAGTATTTGAAATACAGGCACAAATTAGTTCTATACACTGTCACAACAGTGTTCTGTTTATTTTTCTAACTATTTATTGATCCATGTGGAGCACTGAGCAATCAAAATGATCTAAAGTAAACTGTCATCTATCCAGATCTTGTCATGAGTGGCAGTTATTATCTTGAAGCTATAATTCTATACAGGAACCCAGAATTTCCTCATGCCTGCAGAAAACAGGCTTTGCTTTACATTAATCTGCAATTTTGCTTCTGCTTATTGTCCTTCTCTCATTCTTCAGTTAACCCTCCTCCTTAATGCTTGGTATAACATTGTATCGTTGACAGTCTTCATCATTGAAGTACTACTCATCATTGCCTTTGTGAAGTAATCTATGAATATATCAAACAACATAAACCATTGCAGATTTTCTGTGGGATTTCTGGGGTGGCCTTCTTCAGTGTGGAAACTGCTTAGATTATGACAATTTGTAAGCTAACTCTCCATGCAAAAACTTTCCCTATTATCACTTGGTTGCTTACTTTCCTGAAGAGATTTAAGTGAGGGACTTCTGGAAGCTGTTTGGAATCTCAGGTAGACTCTTATCATTTAGCTGTCCTTTATCCATGTTGTGCTACTATATACTCTTGATGAGTTCCATTAATTTTGAAGTGCAGGACTTGCTTCCACAATAGCCAGGTTGAATCTTTTCCAATATTTTCTTCGTTTATGTCCACTAATTGTATTATTAATTGTTTACTAATTTGCACAACAAAGATGTCAGTCTGGCTTTTCGCTGAGGCTAATACTGACTGCATTTTTCACGTGATTTCTTTAGGTGCTTTATCAGCAATAAGGGAGAGGTTCTGCACCTTGATTAACAACACATCTATTTCGTTACTGCTTATGTGTTCACTGCTGCTTCTCCGTCATCAGAGACCCTCACAAAAAAGATTAAGCTATGGAAATGTCTCTAAACTGTAGGACAGTGAACACAGATGTAAGGATTTTACCTCACATTTTGAGATGTTTGTTTATATATGACTGTCTGTTTGCCTTTTGGGTTTCTGTTCCCAGTGTTTAAGGAAAGAAATGATAGTTCTCTTGTCTTTGCCTGTTTCAACTGGGAGGCTAGAGGGCATTGTTTTGTTACGTCAGATTTATCAAAGTGTGTAAATACTCCATTTTTCTTTTGGAAACATTCAGCTTTTTGTAGAGAATTTCCCTGCCTCCAAGGTAATCTCCCCAGTTCAGATACAGAATCACAGAATGTTAGGGGTTGGAAGTGACCTCAAAAGATTATCTAGTCCAACCTCCCTGCCAGAGCCAGATCACCTAGTTTAGGTATTTTGAGATGTTACCTTAGGCTCTTCAAAGCCCAGTATTAAACACTGATGTGCTAGACTAATTTATTTGGTAAGACATTTCTTTCTAGCCTTCTGATATTTTACACTTCTATTAAGTAAAAAGCATTCTATTTTGACAGTACTGTCTTATGTGTTGGAGATCAGATTCTTGCTTCCTGCTTAGCCTGAAGAAGGAGGGTTGTTTGAGATCATGTATTAAGCAAGAAAGTAAGAAGAGGTCACTGTTCTGCATGAAGAGTGGTAAGCTGTCAGTGTCACAGGAGTAGTAGCAAAAATGATTCTTCAGGAATAAAGGTTACGGGGTTTTTTAGCATCTCACAGGATGATTCTGCCCTGATGATTGCAGATTGTCCTTCCTATTATTCTGCAGTTTATTGCTTTCCCCTCAGCAATATGCTCAAACAGGGGATGCAAAAAGTGTTAAAGGTCTTGCCATAAATAATGCTGCCTTTTGCAATGCTTGCTGAAGTCATTGGTCTGAGGGCTTCGTGTTTCTGGCTTACAAGGGTTTCTGTTAGTAAATCTTCCGTTTTCTGAGAGAGATCTCAAATGAGATTTAGTACTGATCCTGTTCTAAAGAAGACTGAAGCATTTGAAGGTTGTTTTTGGGGGTTTTTTTTTTGGCTTCCAGTGTATCCTACAATACAGAATGTAATATGCATTATGTGAAGACTGCATCTTCTACTTGGTTTTGAGCCCTCCACCTTTTGGTTTATTTTATGGTCTGTAGTGAAAAGATCATCTGTGGCTAATAAGCTGTTTCCTACCTGGCTTTTGCAGTACTTTAGTGTCTTAGTGTTTTAAATATTGAAGTTCTTAATGTGGGATAATTTGGCTACATAAAGGAAAAGGGATAGGATTGTTGGTAATAAAGGTAGGGAAGAGATACTGGAGCACCTATGTTGTGACCAGAGTTTTGCCATTTAGGGGAAAAACAATAAAATTAGAACAAATAGTTGGTTTTTAAAATTAAGATAGAATGTCCTGCTAAAACATTTTAAGAATAGTGCTCCATGATTATGTAGTTTTTTTAATCCAGTCTCGAGTGATTCAGAAAATTCATTGCTTACAAAAAATAAAAAAACATACGTACAGCTGTCCCAATTTTAAATTTTTGTTCTTGTAGAGATTCTTGCGTACTTCAAGACAAAATACTTCAGACATTTTCTTCTTACTGGTTAACTGTGGAATAAAGGTTTTTTTTAATATGAAAAATAGCCAAAGTTATTTGCTGAGAAAAGTGGGTGGGGAATCCATTTGCCAGTAAATTAAGAGGAGGTCTTTTACTTCCATTTTTATAACCTATGCTGTTTTGATTAAGTTTGCCTTCTTTCTGAATAACGGATTATTTTTTATTTTGGAGGAGAGAGTCTCATAAATTGCCTTATTCTTTACTTCAATTCTTGTCTGTATGGCACCCCTCAGTTCAGGTGTACTAAGGTAGTCTGAAAACAATATCTCTGCCTGTTTCTTGGGGGAAGCTTGTTTTTGTTCCCTTGTTTTAGAAAATCAAGGAGGGGTTTTGAAGTGCTCATCAGCATGTTACTAATGATAAGACCTCTAGCTAACACTTGCTAAAGAATGATGTCTTGGATTATTTTTATGGTGGAACATCTTGCGAATAGTTGAACTCTTAAGAGATTTTACCAGCTGCATTTGAAGAAAGTTGACAATATAACTAAGTATCTTTCCCTTGAAAACAGGGATTTGAGAGATTATGGCATCTGAAGCCCACAATGTTAGAAAACAGAAAGTGTTGCATATTGAAGGTCATCCCATTGATCTCCCCAGAAAAAGAATCTCTTCTTCAACTAAAAAGATCATGAAGGAGGTAAGCTGTTTCCCTTTCTTTGTTTTTTATGTCCTCTGATGAAACTGAAGTAAACATTCAAACAAGTTCATAGTTCTGAGCAGTGTTAAACTAGAAGCAGAGCACTATTGGGCATTTAATGTTTAGATCATAGAATCATAGAATGCCAGGTTGGAAGGGAACTCAAGGGTCATCTGGTCCAACCTTTCTAGGTAATAATATAGTTTAAATGAGATAGCCCAGCACCCTGTCAAGGTGAGTCTTAAAACTGTCCAATGTAGGGGAATCCACCACTTCCCTTGGGAGATTATTCCAATGTCTAACTGTTCTCATGGTAAAGAACTTCAGCTTGGACAGCAATTACATGATGAAATCTATGTACAAGTAGTGACTGCACAGATACATGATCTGTATCATCCATGTGAGCAATAGGTACTGGTAGGGTTTTATTCATGCCTGCTTTTCTGCAGTCTAGCCAAGAACTGTTTCAGTAGAGGAATGAATTTTATAATCCAAGTTTTCTCTTGCCAAAAGAGCTACATCACACAAGTGAGAGGTGGGGTAGGTGAAATAACCTGCATTGAAATGGACCTGTCATCTTGCTGTCATTCAGCTTGATCTATTGCATTGTCTAGTAACACATACACTTTCACTGGATTCTTGCTAGTCAGAAATGTTTTCTCATAATCTCTTACCTACCTATGTGTGTTACTGGCTGAAGAGTAAGGCACTGGAGTATGGAGGAAGCACTAGGGAGGTAAACTCACTGTAGGATTGCTTCAGACAGTGGTGAAGATGCCAATATCCTCTGTCTGCTTATTGAAATTATATATTAAAACCCACATGATTTTATGACTCAGTGTTAACAAAGACCATAGCATTGTTTTCTGATGTGCACAATGTGAGTATTAACAGTTTAATTTTCAAGTTTAAATGCCTGCAGCATATAAGCAGAGTACCTGATTTTTTGAAAATACTTATTTCTAACTTGAGCATCTTCATGCTTTTTTATTTCTAATTATTTGTTTAATAATGAAAAAAAAGTAGACCAGAATGTCACATCTTTGTTACATGGAACTCTAAAACATTTAAGACTACTGTAGGAAAAAAGGTCTAGAATTTAATCTTAAAAATTGTGTTGCTTAATTTACAAAGGTTTTGTTAATCTATATGGCACAACCTTGAATGAATTTGGTGATTCCTCCAGGATAACACTGTTCTATGCAGCCTAGTGGATGTAAACGTGCTAATCTGTTTGATATAAATGAATTCAGGATAAGCAAGCTGGTGTTGTCTACAGCAGTCTTGATTTTTTTGTTGTTGTGCTTTGTTGGGGAAATGTTCTGCCGTCATCTTTCAAATACTAGCATCTGCTGTATTATGGGCCTTTAAATGTATGCATGAGACAAGTAATGCAATTTAGTCATCACATTCTAGTAGACTTTTTGTATTAGTCACAATTTTTAGTTCACTATTAACTAAAGAATGTGTCTCTGATTTCACAATGCTGCCTCTTGCCAAAGATAATCAGAGTCTACACCTGACTGTGATGTTTGAAAGACAGCTCTGGTAAAGCCAGTCCATCTATAAGTTGCGGTGAAATACTTGAAGAATGGGAAGGTTAACATAGCTGTGCTGTGGTTGCAGAAAGAGTCAGTGGAAGGGAGGGAATCTGTGGTAAACGTAGGCCATGGTAAAGCAGGATTTCTTTTTGACAAACTGTGGGAGTATTTAAGTCTTTTTACTAATACAGCTTTTTCTCTTCCCTTTTGCCTTTCTCCCAGGGTAAGAAATCTCCAAAACAGCTGGCTTCATACACAAACAGGTAGGAGGGGTGTGTTGTGTAGATTCTGAGTTTCAAGTGAGAGGGAGGAAGAAGCAGTTTAAATATATTAACATCTGAGCAGAAATAAATAGAAGATAGATCTTAATTTTACTGACAATTCTTGGTTCTTTTGTCTGCTTCTATGATAAGGAATCTGCATTATTTAAAGCAGGAGAAAAATATTGGTAGTAGCTCTTACTCTGATACCTGAAATGTCATGAAGGTATATCTTGGGGATAAAATGTTTTAAGTAACCTGAAAGTTGTCTGCTGAATTAATGATATATTTTAACTGAGTAGCACAAAGTTTTGCTTAGGTTTAGAGCAACCTTTACTGAAATACTTGTTTATTATTGCAGAATAACAGTTGGAAGAACGGTGACCAGTCCCCTCTCTCTTTTCAAAGTAGTATATTGCAAAAGAAAAGTTCATTGTTATACTCCAAAGCCTTCTTACAGAAAGAAACAGTTTCCAAAATCTAGGGGCCGTGACATGGCAAATAAAGAAAATGAACTGGCTTGTGCAGCAAATCTGCCAGCAAAACTACATGACAGTCGTACACACTTACTGAATTCTAGTGACTCTGGCTCATCTCAAACAGAAGGCCCTTCATCCAAGTATAGTGGATTTTTTTCAGAGGTAAGTACAGTTTAAAGAAAATTCAGTTTAAAAGTATTGCTGGTAGTATCTTTGTGTGGTTATCATGTAAGTTTTCAAAGAGATTAATTTTCTTGACATACAGATTGGCTGAGGGCTTGTGATTTACAGTCTTTATCTATGAGTTTACAGTGATACGGTTGCCAAGAATAGTAGTCGTGACAGTTTTCCCCATGTTTGTGTCAGCACAGAAGCTCAGGTCTGCCAGCCTAGTCTGGGTTAAAATTGTACTAGCAGCAAAGGAGAACATTGTTTTGACCTGGTTAGGTTTCAGGATCTGGCATGATACATGGCCACATGCATATTTATGGAAGCATGAAAGGATTAGTATGTGGATGGGAATAAACTGGTGAGGTAGGATATCAGCTTAGTGTGTATGAAACTAACTTGAGTGTTTGTATAAGACCATATTTCTTGTTAAGATTGCTTGATGGAACCCAATGAATGCTTGCAGGGCTTCTGAAGCTGGCTAAAAGGTCAGCTATTTAAATGAAACAGGTTTTGTGACAGTGACAGCTATTTCATTCCCTTCATGTTGATGTTTCCATTTTTGTAACCATCTATGTTTCTTACTCGTTGAGGCCTGCAGGCGTCTAAAGTGAGGCATGGCAGGAAAGATAAAATCAGAGTATCACCATGCTGTCTTTTCATGATACTGCAAGTGTGGGCTGCCATGAAGAGAGAGCCCTGAGAGTCGAGTGGGATAGAGGTACAAGTCTGTGTCACTCTAGCACTCCAGTGAATGTGATGGTTTCAGGGAGCAGCAGAATAGCTAGTGTATAGGGATTGCAAAAAGAAGGGTAAAGAAATATCTGGGAAGATTCATCCTCTAAGAAACTAGAGACCAGATCAGACTGCAGGTGAGTTTGAGACTGGTTTGAGAGATGCAATAAAGGTAGCTCTGCAGTGTTAATGCCAACCTAAGGTCTGTTTTAAAAAAAACACCTAAACTTCATTCTGAGAACAAGCTTTTTCAGAAATTTTCAGTCAAAGTTCAGAATTACTTGTGTCTAAATTGTGTCAAAATTAATAAGCATCTAAGTAAAAAGTTCTTAAAGTTGGTGAAAATTATAGGTTGATGCTTGTGAACATTCTGTTTAATTTTTAGATACCTCCCTTTAAGTGTCTACAGACCTTATTGTATCTTTTGGGAAGAGTAGTCTTAGTCTATTTGTGTGCCCTTCTAAGGGAAATCTTTGTTTTTAAGGCCATTGTTAGCTAAATTTCTAAAACTCATCAGCATACAGGTAGGAAAGTATATTTTCGTTTACTAGATTACTATATTAGAGCAGCTTATTGTGGTGTTGCTGGCTACTTGTAGTAAACTTCCTTTATATTTTCAAAAATGTACAGGTTTCTCAGGACCATGAAACTATGGCTCGAGTTCTTTTCAGCAGGAATCTGAGGCTGAATGTAGCTTTAACCTTTTGGAGAAGGAGAAGTATAAGTGAACTGGTAGCCTACTTAGTGAGGTAAACTGAGTGTCTCTCTTATATTCTTAAAGCAGTAGCAATCCCAAATATGCTGCAGCATTTTTAAGGGTTCTTTAAATGTTGTAAATTTGCTGTACTTATTCTTTAAATCATAGTGGATGCATATACTACAACCTATGCTCTACTAGTAACATTTTTTATTTTATTCTTAATATTTTTAGGATACAGGATCTTGGAGTAGTAGTAGACTGCCTTCCCGTGCTTACAAACAGGTACAGACAAAAAGAAGTGGGGGATAAGAATTTATTAAATCCACGCTGATGTTCCAGCAGTTCTGAAACATCTTGGTTTTTAAGTTTACAGGAAGAAAAACCATATGTTTCAGTTGGCTGCTGTGTTGATCTTTTGCCTTTAGTGAAATCACTGCTTAAAAGCAAATACGAAGAGTAAGTATCAGTTTTGGATGTTTTCAAAACACTATTGCTTCCTGGCTATGCAGTGCCCTGTAAATTAACAGTGTCTAGTCCTCTGACTCTTGTTCTCCTTCTGCTTCTTCTCCCAATCCTGCCTTCCTTGGGGAACACTTGCCTGAAGGAGAGCTTTCCTGTGAACCTGTCTCCTTTAGCAAAACAGTGGTGCAAAGTCTTTTTTCTGCAAGGTTAAGGACCAGAGCGGGACTGGCTTTGCCCTTATGCAGATAAAAACAGATTAGCACTGAGGTTTTAGGATGCTTTTATAACATGAAATCAAGGCAAAGTTTTCAGAAAAAATACTTTAAGAATTAATACTTTTTCAACAAGAGTGTCAGTTTACCACTTAGAAATTGAAAACATAGGCAAATAATTAAACTTGTCAATTTGTCTAGATTGTTCTTCTTCCAGAATAGAAAGCATGTTGCGAAGTTGCTTACCAATTTGTCTGGATACTTTAGTTGACCTGCAGATGCTAGAGGGGGAGGAAAAAAGCATAACGTGTACAATGTGTTGTTACAGATATGTGATAGTTGGTTTAAACTGGCTTCAAGCTGTCATTAAAAGATGGTGGTCAGAACTATCAGCACATACAGAAAAGGCAGAGGATGGGTGAGTATAGTGTTGGGAAATGCTTAAATGTGTTTCTGTAACTTCCTCCATCTCAATCTGTTTTAACTTTGATCAGTAGGAGCACGAAAGAAAAATTTATACTCATAAATTGAAAGTAAAAGCTTAAAAGTATTTAAAAGAATTTCTATTCTTAAGACATGGGTGGTGTTTGGAAACTTTAAGGATTGTCATTAATTTGTTTTGGGTTTTTTTTTACTTGAGTTATACATGTAGAACACAGTAATATCAGGGGTTATGCAAATGGTGTAGAAGTTGAATCAAAATGTTTCAGATGTTGTGGAAATAGATCATATAAACTAAGTCTATATGCAGTATTAATCGTCTTTCAGCTAGTCTAGTGAAATGCAGAATATATGTTGTAAAGTGTTGTTCATTCTTTTTCAGAAATATTAATATTTTAAAACAGCAATTAAGTGGATTATGGGAACAGGAGAATCATCTTACTCTGGTTCCTGGATATACTGGTAATATAGCTAAGGTAATCCAGTTCCAGTTGTGTTTGGTAATTAACATAGTTGTATTACTTACAATATTCCTCTCATTTGATGTTATTTATGCTAAACTGTTCACTGATGGAAACAATTTCACTTCATTTTCCACTAATGCTCAAATACATTGCACAGTTTTTACAGAAGTCTGGAGTAGATTCACTGCGCTAATAGTAGTGTGGTTTAGAATGCCAACAATGAAATTTTTTAATACCCTTTTCTTTCTTTCTTTATGGAGAAAGCTTCTCCTTAATAATAAAATAGCTAGTAGTAATAGGCCTTAAAATTGCTGTAAAAAAGGGCCCAGATGAGTAGGTAGACTGTGAAAGGACAGATACTCTCTGAAATCTGTTGTACCCATTGTTGAAGTATTACATAGATTGGAGAATCTTAGCATTTGCACATCAGGTGATGGGGGCAAGTGACAACATACTAAATTCTAAAGCTTATTGCTGGCCTAATGCTTAGAAAAGTATGAACTTTTTGTAGAGCAGAAGAGTGTCTGCATTTGAAGTGAATCCCTGTTTGCCTTTCTCTGTATGTTGTGGTATGAGTAATGTAATGGGGATGTCCAGTAAATGCATGATTTGCTGCTCCTGATACTCATCTCTATAAACACAACTCTCTGAGGTTGGGCATCAAGAGTTAAGCTGAGTAAGAAACCTCTCCACATGGAGGAACCTGAGGAAGATAAACAGTGAGAAGGGCTTAAAGCAGACACTTGATTATGTGCAGGATTTGAGTGAACTTGAAAATAACTTCTCTGTCCAGACAACAGTAACGAGGCTGGTGAGGGGTTTGGAGGACATTGTATGAGGAGCAGCTGAGGGAACTGTGGTTGTTTAGTCTGAAGAAGAGAAGACTTGGGGAAGATCTTACTGCTCTCTACAGCTACCTCAAGGGAGGTTGTAGAGAGGCCAGTGTTGGTCTCTTCTCCCAAGTAACTAGTGATAGGATGAGAGGAAATGGGTTTATGTTGTGTCAGGGGAGGCTTAGGTTGGATATTAGGGAAAATTTCTTTACTGAAGAGGCATTGGTGAGGCATTGGAACAGGCTGCCCAGGGAGGTGTAGGAGTTGCCATCCGTGGAAGTGTTCAAGCAGTGTTTAGATGTGCCACTTCAGGATATAGTTTAGCAGTTGTGGTAGTTGGATTATGGTTGGATTCGGTGGTCTTGAAGGTCTTTTCCAACCTTAATGATTCTATGATTATACGAGATGGCATGTTTCACTTCCATCTGAAGGAGCTTTGTGCAATCTGTAATTCTGTGGCTACAGAATTTGTCATTTTGATGTATCAAACAAGTTATTTTTTGTTCTTCTGGGACTGATGTGCACCCCTGACTTCAATTTTCATGACAAGGGTAATTACAAACTCCTTCCAGAGTTTCAGTCAGCAGGGACACAGAACTGAGTTTAACTCCCAACCGCTAGAGCAATAGGAGCTTGTAATATAGAATGCCTAGTTCCGGTAGATCAGCATAGCAGTTACTGCCAGTGTTGTTTTCTTTCTGTTGGCTTCAGGTTCCCTTTCTGTTAATTTACCTACTTAATGTTTATCAGGATAGACTGTGACCAAGGCCACCTGAACAAGTCAGGAGAAAAAGGAGTAGTACAAGAATGCTGGAGGGATGAGACAAAGGAATATCACTCTTAATGTTTCAAATATATGATCTCATGATGGTGATTTCCTGTGCATGCAGGGAGCAGAGGGAAAACACTGGAGTGATGGCTTTGGAAACTAATCCCACTGCTCTTGCAGGCTTTTTAGTACATAAATACATTCATTGAAAGCAATCTTGAAGATAACTTGGAAAATTTGGCTTAAACATAATTATTCTTGTATTATGATTCTGATAGGTTACCCTGCCTCAGACATAGTCGATGTTACAGCTAAAAGTAATGTGACAAACACTTCCTCTTTTTTTCCTTCTAGGATGTAAATGCTTATTTATTACAGCTACACTGACACGATTGGGAAACTGTGTTTATGTGGTGGAACAATCCCCTAAAGCATCCCTGAAATACGTACTGTTTCTGGAAGCCTTTTGAGAAATACTGGCAGAAGAGAACTGAACTGTCAAGCTGTTCAATGAAACCACTAACAAAATCCTAACAATCTACTTCACATTGAAGTGGAAAAATGTCTAGTAGGAGCAACTTTTACTTCAGTGAGGTGAAAGTGCACTATGAAAACTGTATGCCTTTGCTGCATTTGGGATTCACTCAGTTACTAGACATTCATTTAAATGCTACTGTATTTTACTACAACACCGCATAAAAGAAGATGAATTACACTGTTGTGAAGACAAGGCAGCAGAACCAGTTACAAGGAACCAACAAAAGCAATCAGCATTAAGAGCTTTTAAATGTTTCATTCACAAGAGAACTCCAAAATGCACAATAATCTTCCAATTATAAAAAAACCCAACCTTTGGAATATTCAGTTACTTCTATGTTTTAATCAAATTATTAAAGACAGTTTTTGTTTGCACTATTGAGAAACTATACAGCAAAGATGCCTTAATTACTAGTGTTTCAAAAAGCCAATGTGTTAAGATGCAAATAGCTATTAAATTCAGATTATGATGAAAAACTACAAAAGTCAGGGTTTCACATTGTTTAGTTAATGAAACATTGCACATATACAAAGATTCATGTATGAAAAATTATAAATACCTGAAGTTAAGCTTGGATAAACAGTTACTGCAAATGTCAGCAGAATGGTGAATTTATGTCTAACAAATGTTTTTATATTGTATGTGGATTTCTAACACAGTAATCTTGTTCTGTATCACTTAAACTACATGCAAATAAGTAAATATATTAAATGTATCTACTGTTTTTTCTTTTCAAGTTCATAAAAACAATTTATAGAATAATCTCTTCCACAGTACTTTTTATCATAGATATTTATGTCTGTTTGAAATGTTTACAGCCAGATGAGGCCATGTTATTCAAATCACACCCTTTTTATACTACCTCCTTTAAGAAACTGACAAAGAGCTTTTGCAACATTAATCAAGTTCTAGACTGATCAATTACGGAAAATTCATACCAACAACAGCATTGGAAATACAGCTATAAGCTCTTTCACTATTCTGTTGCTATCCTGTACTATTTTAATTTAAAAGCTGCAGCTTAATAGCTCTGAGGGAGTTTTGATTTTAGGTTTGCCTTTTTAATTTTGTGATTAAGAAGCATGCTTTTCCAGTTAAAACTTACGAAGTGCCAGCTGTTCACTTAAAATATAAATATACATGCACAGCATGTATCACCAAGTAGTCTGCTTCCTTAAAAAAAACTAAGTACTTACAAGGGTTGTTTTCATACCTAGAATTAAGGAATGCACTTTTATTGATGTGCAGGAGAAAAGTCTTTTGATAGCCCCAAGTGTGTTTTGCTTTACAGATGAAATAAATGAATTTTAAACTCTTGCAGTGGTCAACAGCTTTAGGCCTCATGTTGCTTCATTTTGTATTTAATTTACATATCATTATTGCTGACTTCTGAAGGCCAACTAGAAATCTGTCATCAAAACTTGGTGCTTTTGGTTATTTGAATATTCTTTAAACGACCAAAGGTTTTGGACTTCCCAGGACAGTCAGCAATAGGGAAGTTCCTGGGACATCCCCAAACTGAGAACTGTGTGGGACAATCTTGAGATACGCGCACAGCCAAATTCTTTTTGCTAGAATTCTTATGTACTGTTAGAGATACTTCACAGTCAAAAAGAGTTTGAGATAGACCTTACTACTTTTCAAATGTTCTTGCTGTCAATTAAAAATTTAAAGGAACTAGAGTATCATGATGTTCTTGTATTATTTTATTGATCTGTTGAGCACTTAAATGTAAAAGTAACATAATTTGGGCAGCAATTGCTGCAACCCTTAGATTATTCCTCAAGGAGAATACTGTAAAAGTCATGGTAACTCAGATCTTATTTTCTCCTGTTTTTAATAAACAAAATGAAGTAACTTGGCCATTTATTTCTGATAATACAAGAAGGTAACTGTTGTTGTTGATTAAAGTGAGATACTCTAGTATTCAAAAATCCAGCTTAATTGTAGATGTAAATATATGGGCTTATAATGAATTCTGCATGTGGCCATGGATTTAACAAATTGTAACTGTGGATGGTGCTTTTGTTCTAGTGGCAAGGTAAGATTGACTTGAGGATTGTTATTGAGAAATATCTAATAAAATAATGTATTTTTAACTGCCAAAAGTTGTATTTTGACAGCATCAATAATACAGTGTTAAAAATGAAGTAATTAGTATCTGTGCCTTATTTTAAATGCAATTTTTTACTGTTTTCAGGCAGCTACTAGACTGTAAGAACAGGATTCTGGTGTCTATTATTTTTCTGTCATGATCTTAACTCATTTAAACTATTAATGCTGACATTAAGGCTCAGCCTGTTGTATGCTCTTTAGTTCTCAAAGGGCTAGGGATCAGTTTTGCTGTAATAGAATGTGTATGTATGATACCTGCTCAAAGGTGACAGATGTCTTAATATCTGTGTAACTCTGTGAAACCCATGTAGTTGTCTCTGTGAGTTTAAGAATTAAGTTTATGAACAATCACATGCATAAATGTGAATATTTGTTATAAGTTCTGAAAATGCTGTTTCTTGGATGTATCAAAACATTCAGGCCAGAATCACTTCTCCTGTATGTGCTTGTGATACAGAAGTGTGCATATGCATGAGGGTGAAGGATGCCTCTGCAAAGCTGTTCTTCATGTTACACCTCTTGAGATGAAATGAATGTCTTTGAAAAACAGTACACCTTTTGCCTCAGTGTTCCCTGAGAATATGTGAGGCTGTTTTGCTGAAAGGGTTTTTATTTGAAATGTGAACCAGGATTTAACCATCGTCTGAACAGAAATTAAAGAAGCCTTCTGTCATACTGCCTCTTTCTGTAGAGCTAACAAAACCCCAATATTCCATTAATATAAGAATCAAAGTTTAGGTATTGCTGGTAGCTTGCTGAGGAGTGGAGACAGAAGAAGCTTCCCCATTAATTAGCTGGGCACAAAGAAGTGAGCATGTCTTAATGATGTATAGCTCCATTTTTAAGGAGTTATACCTGTATAACTTCACAGGTGAACACCCTTGTATCACAGAGGTACTGCAGTTCCCAAGCTACTTAATAGTTCTTAGAAATTGCTACTGGTATATTAAAAAATTAGCATCAGCCCTCTAGGAGCTTACCTTCTGCAGTGAGATAAAATTAAAATTATCTCTCCCTTTCTGTAGCCTGCTTTAGTGTTATCAGAGGCTGCAGTTTTAACACATGGGGTGCAGCAGGGATGGGAGAGTAGGAAAGGACAAAAAAAGTACTTGTGTCCTATGTTGAGTGATAGCAGCCCCACTGCATTATACCGTATATATCTTAAAGCAGGCTGTATTTTTATTTTATGGTGTCTGAAATAGGCAAGTTGGGAGTTACAGGCCTTTGTGTTTTGCATTGAAGAGATAAAAGTTTTTAAGATGGATTCTGTAGTGCTGATTTAAGGTATGTTCTTTGGATAGTTTCTTTGTTTCCTTGAAAGGGTGGATGTTTTTGTGTGAAGAAACTTGGAAGTATCTTGTGCAAAGCTTGCCTTTTGGACCTAGCAAGTGATTGATTTTGCCTGTTCATCTTGCCAGATCTTCCAGTTTTACAGAAGACTGTCTTGTCTTGGTGTGTAGATTCACAGCTATATTTTGTGCCCAATTTTCTGGTACACAGGGAAACAGGTGGTTCATAGTCAACTGTTTCAGAACACACAACCATGCAAATCATGCTATTGGTGTGAAGTTTTTCCAGCTGTTGTACAATGCAAATTCTTGAGTATATGAAAGCACTTGGTTCTTGTGTGAGGAACTTTAGATTGGACAGAGGCTGCATTAAAGGAGGAAAAAAATTGAAACTGTTTTTAATAACCTTGTTAGAAACCAGACAGCTTAGTTTAATTTTGTCTTCAGTCTACCTTCCTACACACAGTAATCATTGTAGGCTACAGATAAAGATTCACTGAGAGAACAGACTGAGCATGCTCATGGTTAGTGCTTATATTATACTTCTTTTAAAAATGTATTGTGTGTTAGTTAAATGGCTTGTTTTATGTCTTAGAATAAGACTAAATGCAAGTATTTATTTTCTTCCCCCTATGCATTCATCCTTCAGCACTTAATTTTGTTATTTCTTCCTCTTCTAGTTTAAATATACTGTGAGTATCTATTGTTAGAAGCAGGGAAAGGAGGATGAAAATTCTAGATAAAACACAGGGCTAGCTATTTAACGCTATTCATTTTGAAGCAATTGTGAAAAAATTTCCTCTTTAAAACTTTTCACAAAAACTTTGTTAAAACCTATTAACTTGGCTGCAAGTTTGAGTTTGAACTTGGTTGAAAAAAATAAAGTGTTTTCACTCTGAATAACCATAGCTGCAGCATTTTTTTTAATTTTTGTTGTTGAGTACTAAGCTGGACTCTTGATACTAACCTGCCATATGGAAGGCAGGAGATGCAGCATTGTCCCTTCATGGGATAAAATAGAAATAATCACACAGTCTTCAACTGTTGCAGAATATTTTTGTTTCCACATTAAATAGAGTTTTGTAGTACACCTCTTGATGTAGCTTGTAGCTGCTGATCATATTGCACTAAAATGAGATGTGCTACTTTCAGGTTGAATGTGGTACGTAATTGTTTCCAGTTCATACAGACCACTGCTTTAGTTCAGTCACTACTTGGAGCACTATAGTGTAGATTAACAACTAATGATTGGGGTCTTGAACATACTTTGCTGTAACAAAATACCAGGATGCCATGTTCACGTTTTCCACCTTCCCCCCTCTCCATGTCCCCCCCGTCCCCCCCCCCCCCCCCCCCCCCCGGCTCCCCCAGCCATTCCCTGCTTCTAATTCCTTAATTTCAGTGCTTAAAGCCATTTGAATTTCCTTTGGGAAGTGATAGCTGCCAAAACACACGTGATAAAAAGGCTGTTACAGATATGCTTATGACTTGCTTTAAAACAGTTCTATGAATTTGGAAAGGAGGCTGTTTTCTATGTGCATAGGCTTGAAAGGAACAGAAATAGTGGATTCTACTGAGATTGGAGCCATTTTCTTGGTTTTTTAATTTTTTTTTTGTAAGCACTGTGTATTGTGAAACAACTTAAACAAATTTAAATGTCAAGCTAATGTTACATTCCAAGACTGCCTGCTCTTGTGTGTATAAGTGCTGGAATACATATACATCCTAGCATCATACTTTAAAGTGACCTGCAGTTTCAAATAGCAATTTTTAATTTGGGTTGATGGCTCTCTTTCAAGTTTTATTTAATTTTCTGAGCTTCATGTTCAAAAAGCTGGAATTATGTTTGGATTTTGCTGTTGCCACTTTCACTCATTTTGGGTATTCCAGGCATTGAAAGACTTAGTAAAATAAGTGTTCCAGCTTCAGAAAAAGTCTTTGTCTTTTGCGACAACAGGCTTTTGTTACACCTCTCTTCTGCATGAGACAAATTTGTTTTCTGCAAGAGCTGAATCATTTCAGAGATGCTATTTCAGAGGAGGTTTGCCACATCCATGAAGCTTGTGGCATGTTTGGTTCTAAGTGGAGAACTTGCATAAATACAGCCAGCTGTTAGGAGAGAGCAACTTCCTTACTGTCAAGTTATCGCAGGTGAATCAGCTGTGCTATTATCTACTTGTCTAGCTAAAAGTTGAACGATGGATTACTGGGGAGTTGAAGTCTTAACTCTTGGCTGTAAGTAACCAAAAATGCTGTTTCCCTGCTGACAAAACTGCTACAATTCATGCAGAAAGGAACTATTTGTTGTGTGCTTGGTTTAGAGAACAGAAATCTCTAACTTCTGTCTGCCAATAGTACTTTGTCTTGAAGCTAAAAGGTGTAGACATTTATGTGTTTGTTTAAAATAACATTAAGTTTATGACTGAAAAGGAAAAAAAAAACCCTTGCTGTGTTAGTTCCTTTCTGCATGACCATGCTTCCCCATATTCTAGCTGCAGGAAAAAGTAAAATTATAAAATTATCATTAACCATTATTGTACAAGTAGTGGTAAAACTTAATTTTCAACATTGGAAGTTTCTGGCTATTATTAGTGAAGCAGTAAAGCAAAGCAGGACTGAAGTATAACTGGCAGGTTCTGTTCTCTGCCTTGTGTTCTGGTCTAAAAGATTGACTTTTTATCAAGCAAAATGAGTGGTGACTGATGGGAAGTGTTGATTCTGGAGTAATTATGCCAACAGCCAGCATTAGTATAAGAATAAGCTGGGTAGCTGGCTGTGAAGTGACAGTGCTTTCTGCTAGAGAGAGGCAATTCCAAAGATTAAGATTTTTAGATCTGCTGTTTGGCTGATGGGGTAGTGCTGCAAGGGGTCCCTCTAAAAATATTTACTGCCCTCTGAGTGGCAGCATCTATAGAGGGGGTTAAGGACTTGAACACAGGCAAACTCTTATGAGGACTGTGGCAGATGTGTGCTTCCCTGGTTGTTCATGTAGGGAACTTACTTGTATAAAGTTAGAACTAGGGAAGGGGGAGTGTTTTAGACATGATACAAAAAATTCCTATCACCTGAGAAGGGTGCCTGTGGTAGCTGCAGATTCAAGTCTGATGATACAGGAAGGCATTCCAGCCTTGTGTGCCTAATTGCACAAGTGAGGCACTTCGCAAAGGAACGTTAGAGAGTTGGTGCTTGCAGAGCTGTCACGTTTCCTAACCCAGTTGTTTTCCCACCTCTCTGACATGTTGGAGCACATCTTGGCTGAGTTTCCAGCTCCACATCAACCTTGTCACTTAGCCAAGTGAGAATAAAATGCCTTCATATTTGGCACACCTGGTTTCCCAAGTGATGTCTTGTATCTCAAGTCTTCCAGGTTCTTGGTGCAAACCAAATTATCAGCTTAGTGCCATTGAACTGTGAAAACTTAAGAGGCTTATACCTCTGAACACAAGGCAACTGTAGATGCTACCACTTTGTTTACCCCTTGCATTAACACTGGAGAAGCAGAATTATGCACACAAATATAATGGCTATTTTAGTCACCAGGTTTAAGATGAAGCTGTATTAGGAGAGTTCGGGTGTATGTATATAATTTTTTTTTAAAATAAAGATTCTACCAAATATTAGTTGAAATGCCCACAGTTCTGAACATTTGTAAATGGTGGGCTGGTGACTAGTTAGGGAGAAATACTGCTGCTTAGAGTTGTCGTTTGTTATTCTGGTTTTGCCTTTTTTCCTTCTGTGTTCACCCATCTTGCCTCCCCCCTGAGTACAGGGCTTTAAATTTGATGGTGCCTCTTTGAATTTTCATTTTTGCAGGCTTATGCCTTTTAGTTTTTTCACCCCACAGAAAACGATCAGGGAGTTGGGCAGTGTGCCTTATTCATGCAATGCTGTGTAAGGACGTGTATGAACATATTGCTGTGCAGAAGTATCATTTTTGCATTTCATTCTGCGCTCCAGTGCATTTAGGTTTCTGTTGGTGGCACATCTCTTAACATCTGTGAAGGGATTCTTTCCATCATGTAATTCTTGATTCAAAAAGCAGTAGTAGTTGCTTTCCAGATGAACAGAGAAGCTTGCTACTAAAGCTAAAAACAAACAAAGAAAACAAAAAAACCCAACCAAACAACAAAACCCCAAGACCCCAAGCAAACAAAAAATAGAATTTTCTTGTCTCCAGCATAAAGTAGTGCTGTGGCCAGATGACAAATGCTGCCACCCATTTTTCACTAAAAAGGGGACAAAGAGTGGCTCTCTGAAGAAGGAGTCTGACTCCTTTTTTTTTTTTTAGGATTTTTTTAGGATTAGTGCATTGTGATTCAGCAGTTTACTTTCTAGATTGCCTGAATATTTGGTACATGACCTCAGCCACCTTATTCTCAAGAGCTGTAAATAGGAGAACGCCCTTGGAGCCGTCTTCACAACTGGCAGCTTGCTAATATCAACCTTTACCTTGGGGGCCAGCGAGGCGTATTTCAGCATTTCTGTATGCGAGTTTGGCGGACGTACTTCTGATACATGCTTCCTCATTTCATAATTCTCCGAGTTCTGGAAAATGCGAATTTAACTTCTGGTGACTCACTCAAGTCTGGTTTGGATTAAAGTGTTCTCATGTCAAGAATTCTGCTTATGTGGAAGGAACTGCAAGACCTCTCTTCTGCCATAAACTCACCAAATCTAAACCCTGATCATAACAGGCTTCTGTATTGATAACAGAGAAATCTGTTTATCCACAGTTCTTGGTATTCTGATTTACACTTTTTTTTCTTTCAAAATTGGTTGGTCTGTTGTTTGTTTGTAGTAGTTAATCATCATTAATCTTATGCTGCTTTTCCTACCTTATAGAGCAGGTTCTGTCCATTAGCTCTGAGGTTTATCTCCAAGATACTGCTGCCCACATGTTTCCTGGTGTTCAGCATAACTGTCAGATTTTTCAGGCATTTATTTGAAGTTGGTTTTTGGCCAGGAAATGTATGAACTTATTTTAATGGTCTGAAATAGTACCTTCACAGGCATTCAGGAGCACCATGCTTTTTGAAAATATAATTTGCGGTGGCTTTGCAGCAGTATGATTGAATTTTACCATCTCAACAATGAGAAGCCTTAACCACAGCTACTGTCTCATATATTGCTTTTTCTCCACATGGCACCACCAGCAGTCAGTCATGCAGAGCTGTGGCATGTGTGGAGCCAGCTACAAGCACTGCTCCCTGCTCTGCTGCCTCCGTGTGAGCTTCAGACACAGCATCTCAGTAGGATTCTTTCTGAGCAGGACTTCCCTTAGAAGGTGTTCCAAGCTCAAATCTAAAGTTGTGTTCAGGACTCAATTGTAAATGTACCTGTTGTCTTTCCTGTATGTTCCTCATCTAGGTCAAGATGCCACTGTGTGCTTTGTATACAGGGGAAGCTTCTCTTTTAAAAGCTCAGACTTTTAAATTCTCTTTTGTCTACCAGAGACTATCCAGCCAGGTAACTGACTGTGTAAAAGCCAGCAGTGGGACTTGATAGTGGTCCCCCTGAGCTTGAGCTCTGTGGCCTTGCTGAAGAATGCTTCCATTCCAGATACCTACACTGCAGATATTAAAATGTTCAGTTGCTTTTTCATTGAGCATCACGGTATTTTATGGAGCAAGGGTTATCATATGTAATGAAATAATCAGTTTCAGAGATAAGCAGTTTGGTGGTTTTTTTGTTTGTTGTGTGGTTTGGTTATCATAGGTTTTTTCTTCTTTCCTAATCAGGTATTACCTGGGCCCTCAGTTTCTTGATGTACATTTTTGTTATGAGTTTATGCACTTTATTTCTTCCCTCTTCCACACTCCTCCCCCCCTCCCCCTTCCAACTCTTGTGCCAAGTTAGCCCTGGCAGTTACTTGATTTTTCTTCCCCTTTCCAATAATTATTTTAACATGTCGATATCTAAAAGCACATCTTTACTCTTACGAAAAGAAATTCTAAACTAGACACTAGACTCTCTGTCACGTGGAGTGAACACCACTTTTAAGATGTTTTGCTGAATTCTTTAGGCCTGCAGGATACAGGGAAAACTTATAAATTAAATCCTGCAAGAATTTTTCTGTGGGTCACTGTTTCATTTGCCTAAAATCAAAGTTCTAAAAGCAAAATACAAAATTAAATTAAGGACTCCTGCTATCCATGGCAAAGCTATTGCTTCCAGTGGGCCCTGGATTTCATCAGACATTACACAGAGCTTCCCAGAGGAGCCTGCTGTCAAATACACTTAGAAATAATGAAAGCAAGTAGCTAGAGGTGATAGTCATAGGATACTTGTTAGGTGATTCAATAGAAATAGAGACTAATAAAAAATTTACTAAAATAATGAATTTGCTGTACTAAGTTAACTGAATGGATTACTTTTTAAAACAATGTGCTTTGTGAAACTGTCAGTCAATTATGCCAACCATCCTGCAGGTTGTGATAACATCAAGTCTTCTAAGACCTGTGGTGCCTACAGACAACACACATGTTGATTCTGACCCAGCTGGGCAATCTACCAGCAGGAGACAGGACCAGAACTGGAGACAGGACCAAGATGACAAAGGACTAGAATCAACAAAGACCACCCCCCCCCTGCTCCAGGAGACCATCGAGCATGCATAATTACAAAGATAGCCAATTCCAGGAAATAAAATGACTATGTAAAAGAAGTCTGGGAGCTCATTGACATAAAATATGAATATGCATGGTTTTGGTGTATATTAGTTGGGGTGTTTTGCTAACTCGTCAGAGCACTTATGGTGGAGAATCACCAGTGCTGCCCAGCACTGTAATAAAGAATGCCTGCTCAATAACAGCTTGTTTGTTGTTTCTGGGTTTTTATCTCTGAATCCTTACCCAGCCGCACCTAGCCTCCTACTTCAGTGAGGTGTGTTAGAAAGCAAGGGGGTTTGGAAGCTCTGAATTTTTGTTTCAGTTTCCCAGATGGGACTCTTCTCTGCCCAGCTGTAGGAAACTCGAAATTGGCGATCCCCTAGGTTGGCCCCAGAGAGTTCTCTGGAGGGACTCACCGATTCGGCAGACCCACGCGGGAGCAGACAAGGACCTCTGGTAAGAATACAGCATTCTTTTTGTTTTGGGACCAGTCATTTTGAAGGCCACCCTGTAAGTCACAGCTCATGAGAACCCCGCAGGGTGTCATACAAGTGCAGGCATGACTCTGGTTATGGTCAATTGTGCATTTGTATCTGGTTGGTGGCTGATACTGTATTGAAATTCTATTTGTAATAGGTACACTGCACGTGAGTGTGCTTTTGGTTTGGCATTGATTTCCTGGTAATGAGACTCAGCAAATGTTATTTTATGTTGTGAACTTGGTAAATGTTATCTGGATATTGAATTATTGAATTGCATTGTTTTATTTTACGGGAATGGTTGAAAGATTTGTGAATTAAATGTCTTCAGTAACTGAGATGCAGTCTAACTGTGAAGCAAGCGAAACGTTAATGTTCTGGAAAGCTTAAATTGTCTTAATTGTTTTATGCTCTTGGTGTAAGAAAATTCTGATGTGGTGGAGGAGTCTAAAATAAAAGTCCCTTGGGTTGCATTTTAGCCCATTAGAAAGAGATAGGGACCACCAGGTGGAAGTGTGGATAAGAAAACTCATAAAATACTGCAATCAGTGGTGGCCATTGTATAAGTTAGACAATGGAGAAAAGTGGCCTGCTAATGGAACTTTTAAGTATAACCTTGTTACAGCTTGTTATTTCTTCGCTGAGAAGGAAAATGGGATGAAGTGGTTTATGCAGATATGTTTTTCACTCTGCGGAATCACCCTGAATGGCAGAGAGAATGTGGAATTAATTTAGCACCCCAGGACCCTATGGTCCTGGCAATAGAAAAGGAAAATAATAAGCAAAATGGGAAACTAAAGAGATGTTGCTCAGCATGTAGTATTGGACAGAGATGTTTAAAGATTGGTGTACAGGATGAGAGATTGGAGATTACTGGCAATCAATAAATAGGATAGCTGAAGATATACATCTGGTAGTAGCAAACACATACACCTTGTTGAGTAATTTAAAGGAGACCTATGAATGGTTCACAGTATTAGATCTGAAGGATGCATTCTTTTGCCTCACCTTGGCCCCTGAAAGCTGCAATTTATTTGCTTTTGAATGGGAAAACCCTGATTCAGGATGAAAAACCCAATTTACCTGAAAAGCGTTGCCCCAAGGACTCCAAAACAGTCCTACAATCTTTGGAAATCAATTAGCTAAGGAGTTAGAGGCCTGGGAAAGACCTCCAGGAAATGGTACTCTTTTGCGGTATGTTGATGATATTTTAATAGCCACAGAAAAAAAAAGGAAGAATGTAAAGAATGGACTGAGTTTATTGAATTTTCTTGGACTAAGTGGTTATCGAGTCTCATTACAGAAAGCCCAGGTTTTGAAGAAAGATTGGGATTTGTGATTTCCAAGGGACAGAAACAGCTCAGGAATGACCGGAAGGAAGCTATTTGCAGGACTCCAGAACCAACTATGGTAAGAATGACAGGTTGGTGCCGATTATGGATCCATAATTATGGACTAATGGCTAAAACTCTATATGAGTTAGTGAAAAATAGCCAGACACAATTAACATGGACTGATGGAGCTGGGGGGGGCATTCAAGGAATTGAAACGAGAGCTAATGAGGGTTCCAGCTTTGGGCCTGCCTGACATAACCAAGCCCTTCTGGTTGTTCTCATATGAGAGGCAAGGAGTGGCTTTGGGAATTCTAGCCCAGAAGCTGGGTCCCTATAAGCGAGCAGTAGCATATATCTCCAAACAACTGAACAAAGTTAGTAAAGGATGGCCAGGATGCCTTCGGGCAGTAGCTGCCATTGTTCTGATTATTCAAGAAGCCCAGAAGTTCACTTTGGGACAAAAGATGGTTGTGCATACTTCCCATGCAGTAACCTCTGTTCTGGAACAAAAAGGAGGGTTTTGGCTCTCACCATCGAGGTTCCTGAAGTACCAAGCAGTCCTAATGGAACAGGATGATGTTGAGATTACTACATCTGCCATCATTAATCCCACTTTTCTGAATGATAAGCAGGAAATGGAAATCATCATGCATGACTGCATAGACTGTTGAGCCTGTGTATGCAAGCAGACCTGACTTGAAGGAGGAACCACTGGAGGAAGCTGAATACACTTGGTACACCAACGGGAGCAGTTTTGTAAAAGATGGAGTCTGGATGGCAGGATATGCTGTAACTACCATGGTTGGAGTGGTGGAAGCAAAGTCACTCCCGAAGGATACATCTGCAGAGCGAGCTGAAATAGTATCTCTAGTGAGAGTGTTGGAGCTTGCTAACGGACTAAGAGTGAATATCTGGACAGATTCAATATATGCCTTTGGTGTAGTTCACGCTCACAGAGCTATTTGGAAGGAAAAAGGACTTTTGATGACCCAAGGAAAACACATTAAGCATGCTGACATGATCCTGAGACTATTGGAAGCTGTACAATTGCCTTTGGCAGTTGCTATTATGTACTGCAAAGGACACCAGAAAGGCAACACTGCCCAGGAGGTGGGAAATAAATTGGCAGACTATGAGGCAAAAAGGGCAGCGGAACAAGGTGAGGTGTTAAGTCTGATGCCTGAGAAGGCTTTGACACTACCTGATTCAGTCAATTATGATGAAAGGGATCTTAGATTAATCAAAGATTTGGTAGCAAAGATTGAATCAACAGATTGGGCAAAACTGAGAGATAACAGAATAGTGGTTCCCTTTAGGGTGTTATGGAAACTGGTAAAAACAGAGCACGACAAGACACATTGGGGGACTGGAGCTTTGTACAATTCTCTTACAAAACAAATAGTAGCTAGGAATTTGTTTCAAACTGTGAAAATTATGGTTGATAGATGTGAAACATGCTTAAAGAATAATCCAAAGGTGGAAAACTGAGTAAAATTTGGAAATATTGATAAAGGGAATGTTCCAGGCCAAAACTGGCAGATTTTTCAGAACTCCCTAGAAAAGGGGGGTATAGGTACCTGTTAGTATTAACAGATACCTTTTCAGGATGGCCTGAAGCCTTCCCTTGTAGAACCAATAAGGCCCGAGAAGTTATGAAAATTTTATTGAAAGAAATTACTCTCAGGTTTAGAGTGCCAGAAGTGATCTCTTCTGATAGGGGACCACACTTTGTGTCACAAGTGGTTCAGCAGGTTAGTAAAGTCTTAGAAATTAATTGGAAATTGCACACAGCTTACCCACCTGCAAGGAAGTAGGCAAGTGGAAAAGATGAATCATTTGATAAAGACACAATTAAGTAAAATTTGTCAGGAAACACGTTTAAGGTGGGATCAAGCCCTCCCTATTGCATTATTAAGGCTCTGAGTTAAACCAAGAACTAAGGAAAAACTGAGTCCTTTTGAGATTTTGTATGGAAGACCATTTCAAACTAGATATCAAGGACAAGATCTCACTCAGGTGGGAGAAATTAATATACAACGATATCTGATTGCATTAGGGAAACAATTACAAGAAGTAAATAGAGGGGGGATGTCTACCAGAGCGTGGGGTTTGGATTCCCCGGTGCATTTGTATAAACCTGGAGGTTTGGTTTATGTTAAAAACATTTCAGGTGATCCTCTTGAAGAACAGTGTAGTGGCCCCTATCAAGTTCTACTCACTACCTACACTGCAGTCAAGCTTGAAAAACATGCTGCCTGGATCCAATATTAGAGAGTCAAGAAGGCACCTGGCGGATCATGGAAAGCTCAACCACATCTATAAGACTGACCCGAAACTAATGTTAATATTATTATGTCTTAACCTTGGATCAGTGGGAACATTCACTCCTAGTTGGTCCCTGAGAAGAAGATATGAATCAGTTGATGGCTTTAAATGGGCCATGGGAAGACAACACTGGGACATCTGTCCATTTCTCTGAGAACTGTTCTATATGGCAACCCTATACTAGAAGTAGTAAATTGGCAGGATGGCATGGAATGAACTTTGTGTTATGTCCAAACTTGACCAGTGTCACGTTGGTAACTACGGTTCCCCTAAAACGTTGTACAGTTAAAGGGATAGGACCTCCATTACAGATGAAGGAGTGCTTCCTTCAAAACCAATGGAATAACACCTTCATAAACAAGGAGCACACTTGGGAAACCGGTACCTGGGACACACTAATGTGTACGGACAGAAAGGTCAATAAGACTGCTGGAAAGGTGGCCTCCTTAACGCTCTTAAACCCACAGCCAATTGTAAATCAGGATCAATTAATCAAATTGCCATCAACTTGTATAAATGTGGCAAGAATTAGACAAAAACATGTGTTGTTTTTTAATATCTCCTTTCCAGCCACACCTCCTTGTAGAGCAAACGAGCTTGGTACGATACCTCGCTTGGAGGTGTAGGAACTGGAATAGGGCTTATAAATTCAGTAGATTTAGAGACTTTAAGGAACAAAGTTGGTATGGCAGGGTTCGATGTAGCCCAAGCAATTAAAATTCAGGCTTAATGGACGCCAACCACCTTTAACTCTCAGATACAGACCTTAAAATATAATAAGGAATCTTTACACCTCTTTAATAAAAGTATAATTGCCCAGGTACAACCACTTCAAAACTTGACAAAATTTATGGACTGGACAGTCTGTACGCTACAAACTATGTGGCAATTAGAACAAAAGAATAAGGTGCAGTCTTACTTAATGGGAAATGAGTTAATGTGGAGAAAGCTTTTTTGGACAATGGGTCCATCCCAAAACATTGGATAAAAGCTTATTCCAAATTTGTGCAGTGCTATGACTCTTGGTGTGCAGGAAAATTGGTATTCTATAATATAACCGACCCTGACATAATGTGCAAATTTTTAGTTTTACCAACACTCTTCTCAAGTCAGGGGAACCTAGAATATTGGTTACCAGAATTTTGAGGGAAGTATATTGGGAACCATAACAAAACATATGATTTGAACCTTTGTGAAACTACCACTGAAGGCACATTGTGTGGACAACAATCCCAGTTATACAAACCCTGCTTGTTAGAACATTCTGTCAATAGTTGCAAATGGACAATCCTGTCTCCTAAGATGTTTGAAATGTTTATAGGGGTTAATGCTAGACATGTGTGCTTAGTAACTAACAATCAATCAGTAGTTGAAGAATATGGAGTGACTACCCCATTTGTAGGGTGTCTCAGAAATATAACTCATTTAACTTGGCAGGGACAAACATACTCATTTTTTGCATATACAGAGGAACAGGTGGCAATGTTTTGGCATTATAAAAGCTTGAACCTAAGTCATGCAAGCTTGTCTCTGGGGAAATTAAATGAGATATTGAACCAGTCTCAAGAACTTCGAGAACATTTGAAGAAGCAAAATAAAACCTTGGCTGAGTCTATCGTTAAAACAGTAATAGCCAAAGACAAACTTATTGGACTGTCTGGTCAAATTGAATCTGAAACTGCCCATCATTGGTGGGATATCTTTTCAGGATACTCACCCTCTGCAGAAAGAACCTTGAACATTTTAATTCATCCACTTGTGATATTATTGATGTTTGTGATTATACTAACAGTTAATTGCCTTTTATGGTATAAGCTGAAGAAACTGACTGTAAGAATTTGGGCCTTGCCTAAGGTAATGAAATATGATGATCTAGAATCTTTGTAAAGGAATTTACAAACATTAAAGAAAAGGGGGGATTGATAGTCATAGGATAATTGTTAGTTGATTCAATAGAAATAGAGACTAATAAAAAATTTACTAAAGTAATGCTGTACTAAGTTAACTGAATGGATTACTTTTTAAAACAATGTGCGTTATGAAACTGTCAGTCAATTATGCCAAGCATCCTGCAGGATAACATGATAACATGTTGTGATAACATCAAGTCTTCTAAGACCTGTGGCGCCTACAGACAACACTCATGTTGATTCTGACCCACCTGGGCAATCTACCAGCGGGGAGACACAGGACAAAGATGACAAAAGACTAGAATCAACAAAGACCCCCCCAGGAGACCCTCGAGCATGCATAATTACGAAGATAGCTAATTCCAGGAAATAAAATTACTATGTAAAAGAAGTATGGGAACTCATTGACATAAAATATGAATATGCATGGTTTTGGTGTATATTAGTTGGGGTGTTTTGCTAACTCATCAGAGCACTTATGGTGGAGATATCCCCAGTGCTGCCCAGCACTGCAATAAAGAATGCCTGCTCAATAACAGCTTGTTTGTTGTTTCTGGGTTTTTATCTCAGAATCCTTACCCAGCCGCACCTAGCCTCCCACTTTGGTGAGGAGTGTTAGAAAGCAAGGGGTTTTGGAAGCTCCAAATTTTTGTTTCAGAGGGGGAGAAAATGCATATTTGAAGGTGACTTATGCTGTTTTTTTCCAAAAGGTTAACAAACTGTTATATGAGCAATAAAAAAATGATCCATTCTTACATAGCTCAAAAAATTGAGGAAAAAACCATAGACATCCAAACCCATGAATTACATGGCAAGTGCAAGACTTTGTACTGCAATTGAAAAGGTTTTATATGATAAAGCTTGTATTATTAATCTATAAATGACTTAATTTAACCCCACAGTGCTGATCTGAGAAATAGCAAAACCTGCTTCATGCAGAACTATTAAAGTAAAAAAAGTTTAATAAAGAATCATTGTACTCCCATAGCCTAGAGATAAATAAGAGTTCTAAGGTTGACGTAGACATATTTGAGTCAAACAGGAAATACTACTGCTTAGTGCAAAGCTGCTAATCATGTTGCTTTAATGAAACTGTTTAACACATTGAATAGCAATGTAACAATGCATAGAAAATTAGTTTGTTTGCCATTGATTAATGATAGATAATGTGTGCAGTCCACAGTTGCTCATTTGAGCAGTTTTTGATGATGTACTAACTCGGGCTCATCAAGGCAATTCTTTACTTGCACAGTCTGATTCAGCATGAAAGCCCACACAAATAGGAAAGCACATTAAACGTAAAAACATGGTACATATTTCACTTTCTTACAGTGTAGTAAAGGTTTAATGCACTTCCAAATTATTTAATTCAGCTAAATAAGACTTAAGGCTAGAAAAACAAAAGCTGCTTATTTAAATAATAGCTTGAAAATAGTTACAGAAGAATCACAGGCCAATACAATGAAACAAGACAACAGGAAAAAAAAAAACCTATCAGCAGTTATTCTTCTAAGTGTTGAATTTCAAAGAAGGAGCAGCTGGTAAACTCCCTCAGGTATCAGCTATGCACATGTAAGGTTATATATATCAAATGCCAGTCTTGTACAAGAAAGATACGTACAGAGGAACTTAAAAGCCAAGGAGAGTTACAACTCTCAGCTTCTCAAGAACAGCCAGAATGTGTGTGGGTTTTTTTAAACATTTCTACTGCTGGAGTAGGAGTAACTAAAGCTTCAGGGGAAAAAAAAAAAAAAAGCACTGCAGAAACAATTTCTGAGATCAAGAAATAGCCAACTGATTTCAGAGCCACAATGAGCTGAAGGCCCAGCTTTGTTTCTCTGGCTTTGTCAAAGAATACAAGTGCAAAGGTTTTACTAGCCTATTTAGTTTGAATCCAAATTTGCCAACAGTACACACTGTAATGGTTTTTATGACAACATGCTGAATACACCAAAGAGAATGTTTACCACCTAGAAAATGCTGTTCTAATTACCATTGCATTGTTACATTTCTCAATCTCACTATAAATTGTGTAAAATAAAGACCCCCCAAAAAAAATTAAGGACATTTGGCTTTAGAAATGGTGCTAATCAGTCTTTAGTGGCCTTTGGTCAATCACCCTCTTGAAAACCAACAAAGGTTCACAATAGGCCTTAAGTGCGTGAACTTCTAGCCAGGAGGAGGCTCTGTGCCGCTTTCAGCCTTTCTTCAGTTTCTCCTAGCACAGAAGCTACTGCAGCATAATATAAGTAACTGCTTAAGGCTATCTGAATTACAGCAGCCCTTTGCATGTTGGACACAGAATTTCCCAGACTCTGCAGGGCAGATGCTTTGCAGACCTGCTCTGGCTGTGAATGTGTCACTGAACAGGATTCTCTCTGGTAGAACATTCTACCAAAGCACTTGCAGCCACTTTGTGTTGCTCTGACCTCCCGTCTGATGTGAACCAATTCTATACAGCATGTGAATTTCCTAAGCTTGAAATACAAAGAAAAGAATGACATTTTGTGGTGGTCTATCACCAATACTGCAGTAAAGCAAAAAATTACTTTCAAATGCCATTCTGTAAAGGATATGGTAATGCTGTATTATGTGGAGGCCACTTTGTGGCATTATGGAAGTAGAATTCAGATGCAAAAAACAACACAGCATTTAGATTGTGTACCAACCAATAAGGATTTTAAACTGCTTATATTTTTAGAAACCAATGTCACACTGATGTGTCATCCTAGCCTTATGAGAATGATTACAGGTGGTGTCGGTACAGGCAACAACACAGGAATCTGAAGGCTTGTGTAGCACCATTCTGTGTGGCATTGCTTCTTACATAGTCAGCTTAATGGATGCTGTAGTTCTTAAACATGCTGCTTGCATGGTTATACACAACAGCTGCTTAACAAAGATGTAGGGATACATTTTACAGTGAACAGGAGCAGATGACTGCTGTCAAAGTACTGTAAAATCAACTTCCAGGTTACCATAATGTTGCACGTATATTTGTTCTGTTTGCAAGAGGGGGTCTGGAATGTTTGCAGCAGGAAAATTTTGCTCCTTTTCCCTGCACTTAAACTAATAATTAAATTTCCTTCTCTAAAGAGAAATTTGAGTTCAGTGAAAATTGGTTCTGTCAGTTGCAACCAGAAAAAACTGGGTACCCTCTGGTAATCCCAATGTCAGCAGTTGCTAGATCCTATGAAGGGTGCATTAAAGTAGTATCCTGTTTATGGTTTTGGACATATATTGTTAGAAAGGTGGAAACAATTCCTGAAAAAAAGAAGTCCTGAAGTTGCAGGTGGAAAATACAGGTAAAGTAAGCCTGAAAGAGAAGTATCAAGTATGATCACTGTTGGAAAAGGAAGGTAAGACAATCCTGAGTACTGGAACATTGGATCTTCTAGCACCTGCATGCCCAGTAACATCTTTAAGGAAAAGGCAAAGAGGTTTCTTCACAAAGCTGTACAGTGTGCGAATTGATAATGCACATTGTCAGGGTACAAGAAACCTGTTTAATGACCTAGCTTTTGTTGCATGATCTTCAGTATACAGCAAAACCTTGGGGAAGGCATCTGAATCTCAACAATTTCCAATGGAGATTGTCCAGTCAGTTTGAGCTGAAACCAAACAAGGGGACAGCTGAAGATTAACTCTCTGAGACAGAAAAGTCTTCAATTGTACATGCTGACTCCATGGTGTGGGGATGTATGCGTTGGAGATGCACAGATTATTTTAACAGCTACTGAGTTAACAGGGGATTAGGAGATTTTCTGCCCCAACATGCAACAGTCTGTCAGACATGGAGTGTAGGATAATACCCAGAGCACTGATGGGCAATCTTGTTGAAGAAGATTGGTATTCTGGAGCAAGTCAGGATAGTGGCCTGTGTACCCGTCTGCCCCAAGTCAGTAGAACGCTCTCAGGGAATCTTATATTCAGGACAGTGCAAAGACTGTCACTGAATCCAGGCTGCAATCCTGACTTGTTCTGTCCATGTTCTTTTGTTGAAGTAAACGTTTCTAGTGTAGCACTGTATATTGCCAGTAGATGGCATCATGATTCTGCATAACAATAAATTTATTTAAAAAAAAAAAATCAGTGCTGAAGGAAACGTGCTGTACATTTTTGTTAATTCTGTTTAATCATAGCAAAGCTCCTTGTGAAAGAGCTCAGTAAATGAGTTAACTGGCTGTGGCCTTTCCCAGCACCTTAATGCTGAATTTTTCCCTCTACCTTTAGTTTGTGTATTCTCATAGATCTGCTTGCTTGGGTGGGCATTTTGATTTCTTCTCACCTCTAATTAGTTTCTCAAAAAAACCCAAAAGGATGTAGGTGTGAGTATTCTGATGCACAGCGAATTCTTACTCATTCTTCATATCAGCCAGGTCTGTGTCTTTGCTTCCACTGAACATCTGTGAACCAGCATTGCTCATCTGGTGCACTGGGTGTTGCCCGTGTACCTGTAATGGGGCACTGACTCACAGACTGCAGTAAGCTTAGAGGCAGATGGCTGAGGCTGCTCCCTGCTTTTCTGCTGAAGGTCATCAGCTCTGCAAATCTCTGCCTGAATCGCACACAAAACAGTTTGCAGGCTGCTGTTGCTTGTGGTACAGTGTAGGTCCAGTGTACTAAAGTCAACTGGTATCAGAGACAGGATCATGTCTATTTTCAAAAGCAAAATATTTAAATACTAGCCCAAGTGCTATCAGCTTTAGAGAAAGGAAAGTTTTCAGAGCAATTGCACAAAGATGTTCAAAGGTGAATTAAAGTTTATAAAAATGCTTTCCTAACAGTGAACTATAAGCAAAAAACGTACATAGCAAGTTTTGCTCATGTTCAGACTGTGAAAAGTATTCAGCACAAAAATAAGTTCTTCTACATTTTTGTAAACTCCTTTTACCCTCAGAGGAGAAAAAAACTCTTGCTCTTCATAGTATCCATCAGTATCCCAGACTACATTAATTCTCTATAAAGAGCTATGATGCTTGTGGATTTTGATGTTGCATACATAGAGCTCAGAGGAATGGAACGGGCCTTCCTCTTCTTTTTCTGTTGGTACATGAAACCAAAAGTGACAAGAATCTGGAGATACGGATTTCAGTGTTATCAGTGTGATGGCATTACATTAGTCTAGACCTCCTCTTTGTTCAACCCATTAGGGACTGTCAGCTCTCATCCATCTGGCTGACAGTTCTGTAGCATTAGTGACAGCTGGTTGAAATAACTCAGACAAAACCAAGAATTTGCTTGTGAGCAGGGTAGAACTTTTCAGAACCCTGCCGGTTTCTACGTAGCTGTTACTCAGGAAGTGAATCAATCAGTGAAGAGACAGCAATAAAACATGCAGGTCAACCTCACTTTCAGGAGGTTGATGAAATTGTTCAGTTGTTTCAATTGAACTGAAACTGTTGCTTGGTAGTTTTATCTGTCTTTTATCATTTGGGATTCACTTGATAGCAAACTGCAGACACAACTGTGCTAACAGTGAAATTCCTTCCAGAGAAAAACAGGTGGTATCTCCCAGATGATGTACTAAGAAAAATGAGTAGTCAGTTATATGTAGTTATATTTTTATAAACGTATGCCTGGACATTCTGATTTGTTTCCATTTGTACTACTTTTGTTTTGGGTTTTGTTTTTTTACCTAGAAGGCAGACAGCCACAATCGTATCAAAACTCACAAATAGCATTGTGCAATCCACTCTAATGCAATGCTGTTATAGCTAGTCTTCATCAAAAAGGCAGTAACCAACCAAATTAATTATTTTCTCAGTTGTATACACTGAAAAATATGATAACCAATTTATCTGTTTCTATGAAATACAGCTAGTAATATGTAAAGAAATCACACAGTGAAAGGAGAAGGGACTGTTACCTAACATTAAAATGGTTGCATGCCAACACTAGTGTTAGAAACTCTGTGTGTATAAAATAAAGATACGCTTCTGCAATGAAACCTGCACCCATAGTAAGCGTTTCCACGAGGATGGGATTCTAGCCGAGAAGCTGTTCAAATAACGTGTCAGTTTGTCAGCACAACGACTGATACAGAGACAGCAGCTTCTTGGATTAGAGTATGGAAGAACAAACTATGTTTTCTTTTATTTAGGTTTACAAGGCTTTAAACATACTAACTGTATTATCTAGGTTATAAAAATTAATTATTTGGCTGAGGAAATCCTTAAAATTGGAAAGCGTGACCATTCTATGTGGTCTGACAGCATCCTAATACAGTTCCTTGAGGATATTTTAAATAGGAGCCTTTCTACACTAACTGCATATGAAAACTAGTAACATGAGATGTCACTATGAAGACAGTGTCCTTCTGTGGTGTTATACTGGGAACACCATTGTGTCTCTGGCTTTAACATAAATCCTACTATTTAGTGATTCATTAACAAAAACTGATGCTTAAAGTTATTCAGTTCGAGAGAAGCTACTTTCTAATACATTTCAGTTTTAGCATTCTTAGATTTCCACCCCCAAAACTGCTGGAGTTCCTTGGGTTTTTGAGTTTATGTGACAGAAGAACCTCATCTATCATGTGTCTTCTGAGTTGTCTCCAAAGTAGAGATATCTCAAAAATACTACCAGAGGAGTAATTTACATTGTCCCACTGGGTGACCTCTGCTTTCAAAATCGTGCCTAGTAGAATATGATGTTTTTACTGAGTACCAGCTGATGACCAGGTTCATCATCTGTAACATAATTATGCTTAGTAAAATAATTAAATGTTTTCAACCTGTTAAGTAATGGACTTAAAAAGGAAGCAAGGGTAGCCACATGACAATGAATGTGTGTGACGTAACAGGACGTGTTGCGCAAAGAGAAAATAGGGGTAGGGAATATATTACAGCCCTCTTGGTTTCTGCTGTAACTCTGTGCCTGCTCACTAAGGAACAGTTTTTCATACTATTGTACTGTCAACAACTTCTAGTTACTTATCAGGAACAAACTGTAGCACCATGATTGGTTAAAAGAAGACACTTTATGCCTTGACTTAATTACCAATTTATTTTTTCTTTTCTTTTTCCTAGAAAAAGCTTGATATTATTCTTTGCATGATAACTACTAGGGCTTAACTTAAAACTAAAATGTCTTAATTCTAAATGGATTTCTCTTTTACTAAGGACGATACATCTGCTTCTTACTAATTTATGTTCCTCAGATTTACATTTGTGTCCTTCCACATTTTAAGTAGCAAACTATCTTACCTTCTGTTTTTAATCACAAACTGAAAACTAAAGGAGCCCTACCTGCCCTTCCAACACCCACTCCATTTCTCATCTTGGAATAAGCGAATAGTTGAACAATTGTGCAAGGGGGCAGATTATCCAGGTTACAAGTTACCCACGCCACAGACTCAGAGTGAGCGCCGCAAAATATCTTTAGTAACTACTGCTTTTAGAGCCCAGGCCCATCGGCTGCAAGACCAGACCAATCCCCACTGACGCCCAGCCCTGGAACTGGAGGGGGGCGCCCCCTCTAGTGGGCGGGCGGTGCCCCTGAGGCGCGCGCTCTCCCCCGCACTCCTATTCGCTACTGCTCGATACGTCACCAGACGGCCCGCCGCTCTCCCCCGTGCGCACGCGCACCGCACCCCTGCCCTTTCCGCCCCTCCGCCCGGTGCGCACGCGCAGCAGGCTCGTGGCCCCGCTCTCCGCGGGCGTTGCCTGCCGGGCTGCGGCGGCTCGCGCTCAGCGCATGTGCGAGGGCGACTGCTCCGCCCTGTGAAGCAGGAGGTGGCGGCAGCGATGGCGGTGCGGTGCGGCGCTGCCTGGCTCGTTCTGCTCTGCCTGTTTGCGTCGCCGCTGCCCGATGGCGCCTATGGGTCAGAGGCAGTTGGGACCGCGGAGTCGCCGGGAAGCGCGGGCCCCGGGGAGCGGTTTAAGATCGAGGGCCGGGCTGTGGTGCCCGGGGTGAAGCCGCAGGATTGGATCGCGGGGGCCCGGGTGCTGGTGGACGGGGAGGAGCATGTCGGCTTCCTCAAGTGAGCGGCGGGCGGGCGGGCTGGGGGCTTGGTCCCGGCGGAGAAGTAGGCGTTCTTCGCCTGGCTTGGGCCGCCGGCGTCGCCCTGTCCGCGGGTGATGCTCGGAGGTCGCACCTCCGCGCATCTGACGCTCAGCGCGCGCCGTAAAATGGCGGCCAGCTGCGGCAAACCGGAGCGCCCGCCACAAGTTAACGGCCTTACGGCTGTGGGTTGGACACGGCGCGTCCGACTTTGGTTTAACTGGTACACTTGCATCTTACCTTTTAAGGCGTTAGAAACGGCCAGGCCGGTAGTAGGGACCTTTAGTGCTGTTGGTATTGTTCTCATGTTCTCAGACCACTGCCGACATACCCAAATTGATGGTTCCTAAGGCTGCAGGCTTTGCAGCGATCAAAAAATTGGAACTGAATTTTAGGTTGAAAAAAAGCGCCCCAAAACAAAAACCCAAAGACGTTTGCAATAAATTCTGGAGTACAGTGTTTGTTCTCAGCTTTTGTGGGTGCAAATTCTGTCACTTCTTTCTTGAGATCCTCTCCTTAGCTAAAAATGTACTAATTCTGGAGAAATGTTTGTTTGTACAAAAGTTACAGTTGTAGTTATGTGTTACAGTACCTATGACAAACTTTTTCACTCTACCAGTGAAAGCTATTTTAAGGGATATAGTTTTATTCCTTCACATAAGATAATGCAAATGCATTTGGAAGCTGTAAAGAATTATATTCGCTTATTCAGTCATAGTCCGTAGAGAGTATATTCAGATCGGCAAAGGTTCTAGAGATTTAAAACAGAAAATGCCCTCAGAATAAAGAATTTAACTAATCTCAGTTTCAAGAGTAGAAGCTAATTCTAAAATAATTTTCACTATTTTAAAAATTGGGCATTAAAATGAGAAAGTTTATATGAATTGCAATACACCATCTCATAAATACCAATAATTTTTAATTATTCTCTCTGCAGTAAAATTCAACAGAACTTTGACTCTGGCAACTGTTGACAGGTTAACACAACAGATTTTACTCTGCAGAACTTGCAGAATCATGTCAGTGTGGCACCTGATAAGCCAGTACAACCCAGTTGTGGGAGCCTGACATCACATTTAGGAGCTATTTTAATAAGTACTGTGGTGTTGGTAAGCTTCCAAATGCTTACTTGGAACTTGAATTATCTGAAATACGAGGAAATACTCTTAGATAAGAGTGTATCATTTATGACAGTGTAACCTAGATATTAAGTGTAATGATAACATTGATATATCTGTTTATAGCCATGTCAAATTATATTGCTGTAATGTAAAGCCAAGCAACTAGTATTATATGTTACTCACTTTTATAAAGTATTTGTAGATATTGTGCTACCATAAGCATGGTGCATTTTAGCAAAAATGCTTTAATGTTGGTTGGGATTTTTTTTGTCACTTGTAATGAGCACAGTACTGGATGGCAGTGTACTTTTAAAATAACAGTGGTATTCCAGGCTTAGTAGAAAGATCCTTCACTTGTAGTGGCCAGATGTAAATGTGCTCCATATATCAGAAGATAAATTTGTCACCGTCTTTTGTCACCGTCTCTTGGGCAGGTTTTGATTATGTATTACATGGATGTCATTCCAATTACCAAAAAGAGGAAAATACTTATTTGACCTAGCAAAGTTGCTTTTTGGGTATTTCAGGAGTACAAGCATTTTTATAAATCTGATTAGTTTCCGCACTGTAGTAGAAATGAAACCTTTCTTTCTTCTAAAAAGGCTGTATTGGTTACCAATATACGAAGAGAGAATGCTTTGTCATATAAACGAATCTTTAGAAAAACACTAGAATTTAATTTTATCATAGTAGTACTGTAAATAATGAAAAATTAAAAGGAAAGTCCTAGGGAGACATCCTTAATAGCAGTTGCAGTATAAGTGTAAGCATTCTTAGGGGTTCAAATCTTCACATAAAGTATTAGCGAAACCCACCTACGCAGTATTGTTTATATGCTTCTGTCTTTGTGATGGGAAGCCTCTTAGGTGATGTACGTCTTTGACAGAGAGTACTTGTGTGAAGGACATGACGACAAAACTCTTTTTGAGGATTTACTTTTAAGAGGGTTAATCTATTTGTTTTCCTGATGCAAGTTTCTAGTGTATCAGGTCTTATTACATTTTTCCCCCCTTTGAACAACTTTTTTTGTCTAAACTTTGAGTCTACTTTCAGGAAAGGTATCTTTTATATTAATTTTTAAAGGTAGGGAACACTGAAAGTTTTTTTTCCTAGAAACTTCTGGAAACATGTAGGAGAAAAACTACAAGCTTTTATACTTAAATTTAATGGCAACAGGTGCTGAAGCTTTCAAGTATCCTTTTACTAATATGAAGTTTCATATTTTGAAATACAAGCAGTCTATCTCAAAATCCCTTCTATATATAGGTGCAGAGCTCTTGGTTTCCATATTGTTGTGATTGAGCTTTCCAGCATGGGCCAGTTGTAAAGGGAGCAATTAAAAGTAAAAAGCTCTATTTTGCAATAAAGGCACAAGCAACAATTTTTCTGCATTGCAGGTCATCTTAAATATCTACCCATAGTATGTAGGATGTCAATTTTAGGGTTGTTGGTTTTTTGGGGTTTTTTTTTAATATGTGGTTCTTTTTCCAGCAGAAATACTGAAGCAAAGAAAACTTCTTTGTATGTATTTCAGGAGGAGGAAGGAAGGTGTAATTCAATTCTGCCAGTGCTTGAATACATGACGTTAAACCATTTTGAATCTTACTTAGGCCGCTAAATTATTCCTCCAGCAATACAATAGCTTGAGGGTATGAGAGAATCTTTAGCATAACTGGCAATTTCTGCTGCTGTTGTGGCACACATAGACTCCATTAAGGGGCTTGATACTACCAGTGCTGAGTGATTTAAAATTTCCTTTTGGTCATCGTCAAGATTTACAATATAAAATTAAACTAATAGGGTTTCTTCTTTACAAAAAATAAAACACTCTTTTCTTGTGTACTAGAGCATATTAAAATATAGCACATATATTTATATGCTATATATATACTATACATCTATATAGCCATTTGTTAGCATTGTTTGATGCCCCCTAATGCTCACAGCAGATGAGACAGTGCAAGGCAAAGGTTTAGGCTGGATATTATGAGGTTTAGGCTGGATATTAGGAAAAATTTCTACACAGAAAGGGTTGTCAAGCATTGGAGCAGGCTGCCACCATCCCTGGATGTGTTTAAAAGCCATGTAGATGTGGTACTGAGGGACATGGTTTAGCAGTGGACTTGGTAGAATTGGGTTAATGTTTGGACTTGATGATCTTAAAGGTCTTTTCCAACCTAAACAACTCTATGATTCTATGATATTGGAATTTACTGTTTTTTCAGGACAGATGGAAGTTTTGTTGTTCATGATGTACCTTCAGGATCTTACGTAGTGGAAGTTATATCCCCTGCTCATAAATTTGAACCTGTGCGAGTTGACATAACTTCAAAAGGTAAAATGAGGTGAGACTTTCCTGATTTGCTTCTGTGTTGATCTATTAAGTATACCTGACGGCACAGTACAAGAAGTAATGTAAAAAGTACTGTAGATACAATGTTCTGTTTCAGTCCATGTGTTCCATCTGGTTTTAACATCACTTCTAGGAGTATATTTCTAAAAATCCAAAGTCTGATTTCTTTCTTCCTTTTCTATTTGTGGCCTTCAATAAGAGGAAATGGATAAAAAATAGTCCTTCTGGTTGTTTACTTTTGTTATTTTCTTAAGTGGCTATCCTAAAATAAAATCTAGACGTAAGTTGATTAACTGCTTGATCATTTACCAGCACCTTTTTTTTTAATTTCTTCTTCCATTTTTCCTTTCTTTTTTCGTGAATGTTGTGTGAAGACTTGGTACAATGAAATTCTAGTTCATTCTAATACTAAATTCTAAAATATATCTCTTACACCTCCATAAGATCATCCTTACAGTTAGTGGCAAATGCTAGTAGTTGCAAGCCTGCAGTGTTTCTGTAGCATCATTAGCATCATTATGGCCAGATCCGTTATCCCTAGCAGCTGTAACTACATTTATAACAGCACACTGTTCAGTAAGTAATAATGAATAATGACTGTCCTATCGAATAAGGTGGTTTTGTTTAAATGAGCATGTTCATAGTTCATTTTTCTTTGTACAGGCACACATGTAGTATCTTAACTTCAAGTTTGTCTTTACAGTATCTTACAAAATTTGCCATTACATTTTAGGAGTGTAAACATCACTATAAACACCGCAGCAATATTTTTAGGGGAGGTTAAAATTGAAATCCCAGAGTGAAAACAGTCCAAACAGTCTGTGTATAGTAATCATAGCACAACTTGTGCTTAGATTTTTTTTTCCAGCTTTTTGACATTTTTATACTTCGTTAGGCAGTATCTTATTGGCAACTATTAATACATATGGAAGGAACCTGGTGAAATAGACACAATGTGTGTATAACCTTTCACTTTGCACTGTTTCGGTATCTGAGAACTAGAGGTAATGAATTTGACATTAAGTACATTTGTAGGATATGTCTGCAGAGCAAAGTACCAGTAGGCTTGACATCTCTACCAGTTAAACAGGTAGAAAGTATAATGAGGAAGAAAGTTGGGACACACATGAAAAAATGTGATACACAGGGAAAATGTCAACTGGGCTTTTCTAAGGAACGTTCTGCCTTAAAAAAAAAATTGCTGGAATTCTTAGGGAGAGAAGACTGGATAACTGAATGTTTTATAAGATCTACTTGAAAATCTCAAAAATATTTTGAAGAAAACATATAGTCATAAGGTAGAAGGGAAAGACATCTTTTGAATTAATACTTGGTGAAAAATTCACAAGGAATAAATTATTTCTCTTGTAGTGGGCAGAAGTCATCCCTGGAATTGCACAAGGCGGGTAAATATTCATAAATCATGAAAAATGGGTGAAGAGAGACAAAGTTAAATGATGGTACCAAGTAACTATCAAAATACTTGGCCCAAATGTAAATACTTGTAATGTAAATACTTGGCCCAAATACTAGTGAAAAACTATGGAAAGACCTTCTACAGTAAAAAAGACTGAAATTCAGTATTGATAAATGCAAACTAATGCAGTTAGGGAAAAGGTGGTTTTAGTTTCATATATAAATAATTGTCCTGAGCAAACTCTGTTTAAGCTACACTACACTCTTCAAAACGGTACCTTCTCTTTAGACATTACAGATTTTCTTGCTTGTTACCAAGGTAAGAAAAAATGTTTTTCAGAAGTCACATGTGAACAAATAGTTAGAATGTTTGGATCTGTAGGTCTGTTTTCCATCTTGAATTTTTCAGCTTGCGTTATAGCTAGCCTGGAAAAAAAGGTAAAGTATCTTTTCATTCCATAAAGTATTCTGCTGAGAGAAATTAGCTTCTGGAAAGTGAAGCCTAGCTGGCACTGCCTAGCAGATAGCTCTGTTTGTAGTCTATTACTAAAACTTCTGTTGGAATATTATTAAATCTTTATTTTTTGTTAAAGATTCTATTTACATTTTTAATGATTTACATTTTGCTCATTAGAGCAAGATATGTGAATTACATCAAAACCTCTGAAGTTGTCAGGCTGCCGTACCCACTCCAGATGAAATCTTCTGGACCTCCTTCATACTTCATAAAGAGAGAATCTTGGGGATGGACAGATTTTCTTATGAACCCTATGGTACGTACAAGCAACACAAAGATTAAACATATGCTAAGGATCCAGATACAACTATTCTTCAAAATAGAATAATACAGAGATAAGATGTGCACAGTTTGCTCTTTGAGAGGATTGGTGTATTTGTTTTTTACTTGTTTACAAATATAAAGTTTTTCTATGACCCTATATGCCCACTCTGTTACTGTATGTCCTCTGAATATAGCCCACAGTCTGATTCCTTTGACATGGTGGTGTTCCAGTAGTGTGGAAATCAACATGTTGTGAGATTGTAACTACAACAAGTATTTACTTTAATGATCCAACTTTGAAATCTGTTATTTAAAAGACAGTACTTCCTTACCAGGTTTCTTTCTGAGAAGTGGATTACTGTTACTGGGTTACTGACACAGAACGCTGTAGTTTCAGAGTTTGCCAGTTTAGCTAAAAGCTTTATGTCAGTATGTCTAAAAATGTCTGGAGCAACAAATAAGCTGAAGACGTATTTATTGTTTTCTGTGTAGGTGATGATGATGGTTCTTCCATTATTGATATTTGTGCTTTTGCCTAAAGTTGTTAACACCAGTGATCCTGATATGAGACGGGTAAGTCAATCAATTGATGCAGACATAGAGAACAAAGGTAATGAGATTTTAAGGTACAAAAAGTAATAAAAACAAAGCTAGGCTTTTAAAGAAGTCTTAATGGACGTAATTTATTCAGTTAATACAGTGTTCCCGTTCTAACAATTAATTCTAACATTTCAATCCATGAATTTACCATTCAACAGAACAGCACAAAATTAGATTGCTTTGCACAGCTTTGAAAGTATTACAGTATGAATAGTGTTTTCCAGAGTTTCTTTAGAGTGATAAATACAATTTTTCAAAGTCTTTTTCTGTAACTTTCCAATGTGTTTCTACACCGTGTTTAAATTCTGGCACTTCATTTTTAGACATAATTTAATAAGTGTCAGGTGTGTTGAGAGTAGTGATTTGGGGTTCTTTTATCCATCAACCTAAGCCACATAGTTCACAAGACTGTTAAATCCAGATGTCTCAATAGTGTATATGATACGGAGTCTTAATGTAACCATTAAATTATCTGATTTATTGTCCTTTCATCATGCAAAATGCCGAATAGCAGAAGGCTAGGACAAAATGGAGATTCAAGGTGTTTGCTAAATCTTTTCTTGTTTTTAGAAATATTCCTTGTCTGTCTTGGTGGCTGCTTTCTGAGGGCTTGGTTAATTTAAACTCCTTTTGCTCTAAATGACCACTGTCTTCAGTAGTACTTTATAGGTGTCTGAGTCACTCTTTTTTTTTTTCTTTCCCATAATACCAATAAGAAGCATATCAGAGCTATGTAATGCTCTTTTGGCTTTTATTTTTATTAAAAACAAGATACGAAGATATGCTGGATAACGATGGATTCTTCAAACCTTCCAGCTGAACTCTGGAAGTTCAGTTTTTAAAAAAGTCATTTATTCATTCCTTTTTTCACTGATGTGACACTTACAGACAGGCTGTTCTGATAGTAAACCATCAGAACTTGTGATGACTTGGTTCTTATTAGCTGAATTATGTGAGTTCTTAAGAAGAATTTTTAAGTTGAAGGAATATTGCTTGTAATTTATCTTTAAAGAGTAGGAGAAGGTAGTTTTTAAGAACTCAATTTTAATGGCATTCTCGAGATGACCATGTATTCCATTCCTAAGTGTATATCCAACTTCAGTTTACTTGTGGAGGATGTGGAGCCTGTATGACATTTTTCAAGTTAGCTTGTTTTCTCTTTATGGAATCAGCACAGTACTATTTATATAGAACCTTAATGATTTAGTAACTGTGCATGTAGAAGCATTAAGTACAGATGCAAGAGTAATGAAGGCTACCATAACATCTTTTGCTGTGTTAGTACCTTGAAAAGAGTTAAAGCTATATCATTCTGAATGGTAACTAGAAAAGTAGGATGACAATTTCATGTTAAATAGGCAGTTTAATATAAGTATTATCACATTGTGAATGTGCAGTTTAGCTGTTGTATTCATTAGAAGTACTTCAGGGTTTGTTTTTTGTTTCTTTAAAACTGTACTAATTCATGTTATAGGGCCACCATGCTAATCTCTAAAGTTACATTAAACTTAGCTGGATATATGGTTTCATATTAAAATAATTTTGTGAAACAAAGAGAACTTAGCTGCTGTACACTAATAGCTTGATGTTACAAAGTAGGGCAATAAAAAGATCTAATACCTTCAAACAGCTTCAAAAATTTGTTAGATTTAGCATGAGTAATATTCATCTCAAAACACAAACATATGTAAAATCTATGAGAACACAGATCTGAAAATCTGAACAAAAGCTTTGAAGTTTAAAGCAGAGGAAAGTAATGCTGAAAATAGTCTTTTTTTTCTTTTAGAATTTGTTTGGATTTTTTTAATCAGGAGGTTGCCCTGTAAGACTGCTTAAGACATGGTTACCTTTTTCCACTAGTGCTTTTAGTTTGGGGGTTTTATGTTTCTGTGTGTAACTGGGCATTGGCTGTGGTTGCATAAAAATATGTAGCAGTATGTACCTTGGAGGACTATAAATAGTAAAACAGTATTTTGAATATTTTACATCTTCCTGCTACAATCTTTCAACTGATGCCTTAGAACAGCCAGAATTGTTACAATCTATTAAGGTTATCTAATCTTTGCATGCAGGAAATGGAGCAGTCAATGAACATGCTGAATTCCAACCATGAGCTGCCAGATGTCTCTGAATTCATGACAAGACTTTTCTCTTCAAAATCTTCCAGCAAGTCTGGTAGTAGCAGCAGTAAAACAGGGAAAAGTAGTTCTGGAAAAAGAAGGTAGTTAAGTCGTCCTCCTAAGCCTGAGTTTGCACAACTGTTTGTTATGTGGTGTCATGTTTATTTGTCTTGAAAGATCAAAAAGTCACTACTGTCAACTTAAATCAGTCACAAAATACAGTATGCTACAACTGTGGTGTGTAGTTTTTTAATCTAAATAAGCTGTTTTGTACTTGACAATAAGCAAAAGCGGATATGGCTTCAGTACTGTATCTGTATAAAGTTATTGGTAATACTGAATTAACTATATTGTTCTGTAGAGAATTATTATAAATTATATGATGGGCTAAACAGTAATGAATGTCTTAATTGTAAGACAATGTATAAAAGGATTTCAAAGATCATAGAAGTGGAGTTAATTATTAAGATGGCTTTGATATTTTGTACTTGCTGTTGAGTTCTGAAATGAAATCCTTTCAAAATTGAGTCATGGGTTTACTGAGTAAGTGATTTGCTGTATCAGCTTGTCATATGTGTTACATATAAAATACTTTTATTTTACATTGTTTGCTGCCTGTACACTTTAGTTAAAGAACTTTCCACTTTTTATTGCCCAGTTGTATTCTGGTCTACTGTCTGCTAAAAACTCTTTGGGAAGGGGGAAAGCAAAGCATTCTGCATCAGAAAGTCTTTTAAGCTAAGTCGTTTTAATTATGAATCCAAGGTATCTATATAGCATGATGAACTTTTATCTTGGATCTTTCCTTTCCAAATCACGTGTATCACTTCTGCAGCACTTTTGGTTCTATACTGTTTCCTGTGTGCTGTGCATTCATCTTACCAGTGGTATGATTTGAGGCCAAATACAGAACAAAGCTTTTAAAATTCAAGAAAAAAAAAGTATAGCAAGAAGGTAAATCCTACTCATATTTCAAATTATGTTCCAAAGTATATGGCTATCTCTAGGTACGTTAAGTCAGTAGCAAAACTTTGTTCTTTGAGCATGTCTGTGGGTCTGCACTGCAATATCTTTTCAAGCTACCCAGTACATTCAGAGGAAAGTTTTTCCACTAGATGAATATTTGCAAACTAAAATGACAGCAATACCTGCCAAACTCCATTAGCAACTGTCAGTACATTTTATTTTTAACATAAATGCTGTTCTTTTACAGTTTTACAATTGCTAACTTCTTAGATAATTGTATCCATACAGTATGGGTAATGTATATCTGATTCCAAAAGTGGTATTTAACATTCACCTAAAATACACCTGAAGCAAAATGAATTTTAATGCATTTTTTTGTTCTGCCACACACTTAGGAGGGCTATACGTTGTCTTAGAAAACATACTTAAAAGCATGCTCTGAAACATAAAAGCTGCAAAAGAAAAGTACTCAAATCATGGCATTAAGCCAACTTTTAGGATGTTGAAGAAGAAATAAACCACTGTTTTTTTGGACAATAAAAGATTTCAGTCTTTGTAAAGTAAGCTGCACATTTTTGGTCTTGGTTTGCTTGAATGGTCTTTTTGTTTTATATATTAAGTAAAATATATCCAATAGAGACAAGAGGATATTTGGATATTCTTGCTAGAAGGATTCACTGAATCTAGGGACATGTTGCCTTTGTAAAAAATGACAAAAAACTTCTCTTTCAGCAGCATCTTACAGAAAAATTCATAGGAGAGATGGGGAGCAGTTCTTTGAAGAAAGAACAGTTAGCTTTGTTACTGTGATGTCCTGCAAAGTACAAAACCAAGAGTCAATTTTGTTTAACAGTAATTGGAATGACAATTAAATCGCATTAACTTGTTTCTGTCACACTGTTTGGTAATTAATCTTACTGATGCATTTTTTCCTTGTTAAAAAGGTAAGAACAGCAAGATTCCTGCCTTGCATTGTGTCTTTTCACATTTTTGATCCATCTATACGGGAGACTGAAGAATTCAGACTATGAAAAGTTGAAAGTCTTGGCAAAGAGTTCAGAGTAAAAAAAATTGACAAGAATTGTAAGGATCCTGGTAAAACTTTGTGAGGGGCATATGGAATATTGAACACTTCCCTTTTCCTTAGAATGGATATATCAAGGTCCAGGCAGTTTCTTTGTGCATCAGCATCAGATGTAGGGTACCACTCCCCTGACTTCCTGAACAGAAAACTCTGTCCTACCCCCAGAAACCTATTACTTGAATCCAGGTCCAAAAACCTTGTTACCTAATGTTATTCCCTTAATCATGCATGTTATTCCTCTCCCTTTCAGACACTTTGGGATAAAGTGAATTGTAGAAGTATATTCGTCTGCTGCTGAACTAATGCTAGTTATAATGGTACCAACTTTTTATTATTTAGAGCTGGACTCTGTTAAGTGAGAAAAGAGGTTCTAGCCAGAGTGCCTTGATGACTTAAAGTCACTTGGTCACTTAGAGTTGTAACATGGTCTTAGGCTATCATAAATGCCACTAAGCAAAGCTTGATTGATAGCTTTGCAATGGCAGCTCCTAGTATAATGCAAAGTTGTCTTTTTGCAGAAGTGTGTTTCCTATAGTTCAGTTTTAATTCCTTGTCCTTTTTTTACAGATTTTTTTTGTAATCAGTCTTCTGTGTTAGGTCTGAAATCTCCATTTTCCCCCAAGAAAATAGCTGCTTTTAGTGAGGCTACTCGAGATAACATAAGGTAGACAGTAAATTGAAGCACCTGATACCTCAGAACAGAAATTAAAGGTACAGAATCTGTGTGGACTTTAGACAGGCTGATTTTCTCATTGCCAAAAGGAGGTAGTCTTGCTCCCTCAGCTTGGACTGGGTAATCATCCTACTGCCTTCTGCCTACAAGTTCTGGTATTTCTCAGGTCTTACCATTCGTTGACTTGTCCATTTTTCTGCTGGATTTCTGTTATGTTTTAGAGAGTTAAATCAGCTCACGGATCAAAGAAATACCAGATCCAACAGAAAGCAAGCACCAGAGGCCTGCAGTCAAAGCAGGAGCTCTTTTTCTGACAGTGAATGTGAGTAACACAATCCGCAGACTATATCTTAACAATTTGTAGTCTAAGAACTCATTGAACCATGTTCTGAATGAGTGGACAACTGAATTTGAGACAGGCAGTGTGGAAGGCAAGACATTTTTCTGAAGTCTTTCAACTATTAGTCATTTAAGATGGCTAGGAAGAATAGGTGAAATAATTTTATCAATTACTTTGAAAGATGCTTCCATTCTTAACACGTAAGGAAGAAATGTATAGATGCCTCACCTCACTGTTTTAAACAAAGAAAATGTTTGTTGCTGTTATTTAACTTTTTGATGAACTATGGATGATAATGGCTCTAAGTGCATTCCTTCAAAGAGAGAGGCTGGCTGTGGTTAAGATTTGTATTTGTGAAGAGGACTTAAAATGCTACAATCAAGTCCTTGATGCAAGTATTTGGCTTTGTGCAAATCATTATTTCTGTTTCAATTTCTTTCTGTATGAAGTATGAGAAGCTTGTCTCACAAAAGTAATTCTAAGGATATATTCAGTAATGAATGTTGAGTACTTAAATAGTATGGCTATGAGCTTACTGAAGAAAATCCAGTAATTTATCTTCTTAAAGAGCACCTTTATTAAGCATTTATATATAGTTCTTGATACATATTTATTAAAGAGACCCATTTAAGTAACCACATGTCAAGAATTCCAAAGCAATCTAGGTAATGTAAATACATATTCTTTTCCAGTCTAGTGAAAAGTGTATTAAATCACCAAGAGCCATTTAAACATCTCTGTTTGGGTGTTAATAGACCTTTAATTGCATAAAGGCTGTGTATGATTAGTAGCTCAAAGAGAGCAAAGTTTGTTTTACATGTTGATAAAAGGCCCTGGTTTTACAGGCTAACAGTTATAGCTGTACCTTAAGGTACTAAAAGGATTTCTCTTTCATTTTTAAGACATTATAACTGACCATGATCTTACCACTATTGATAGTTAGTATATAGTGATTTTGCATTCCTTTGATTTTTTTGTTCCATTTGAAACTTCTTTAGGAAAATAACCAGTATGAAATAGAAATAACAGTAAAACCTTAGTGGCAATGCATGTTTTTCATTCTGATGTGTCTATATAGCTATGTATTACATTTATTTAATGAACTGAAGTGGAATGGAAGTGTTTCCATCTACTGTTGATTGGCTAAGGAATACAGAAAAAACTTAAAATTTTGAACTTCAAATCAGCAGAAAAGCAAATTTACTGAAGAAAGAATATTGAAAAGTGAAAAAAATACACACATTTTGCACATTCTTGGGCAGGAAGAGCACAAGGTGCACCTGTGGGGCGTGGGGCATCAGAAAGATCCTATTTAGTGGGCTTAATTGTGATCTGTGTCTCCAAAGGCTAGTTACTGAACAGGTTACTGGCACTGAGGCCAGCTTGCCTGAACAACTGCTGTATTCTCCAAAACAGAGCATGTGACCATTGTCCTGGGAGTTGTTTCTGGTCCATACTAACTTTTTTGCCATGTCCAGGAATTATTGGGAGCGGAGGAAGTGTGTGTTGTTTTACATATCCAAAAGTGTACTGACAGCAATTGCACAAGCTTAATACAATGAATCAGTAGATTCCCCTGTGCAGGGAAGTTCTCTGGCAGTGTTTCACTTAGTAATACACTTGAAGCTATAGGTGATTGAAAGGAGAAAAAATTGGAGAAGGGCCCTCAAGGTACTCTCTCAAGAGAAAGTCCAGCGGAGGGCAACAAAGATGACTGGGGGATTGGAGCATTTCTCTTACGGGGAAAGACTGAGAAAGCTGGAACTCTTTAGCCTGGAGAAGAGAAGGCTGAGGGAAGACCTTTTTAATGCCTGTAAGCATCTAAAGGAGGTGGGTGCAAGGAGGATGGAGCCAGACTCTTTGATAGTTCCCAGTGACAGGATGAGGGGCAAAAGGGCACAAGCTGGAACAGAGGAAGTTCCATTTAAATATGAGGAAAAACTTCTTTACGGTGAGGGTGACAAAGCACTGGAACAGGCTGCCCAGGGAGGCTGTAGAGTCCCCTTCTCTGGACATACTCAAAACCAGCTTGGATGCAGTCCTGTGTAATGTGCTCTAGGGGATCCTGCTTTAGTGCGGGAGTTGGACTAGATGATCTCTAGAGGTCCTTTCCAACCCTGACAATTCTGTGATCCTGTAATGTAAAGACATGAAAAAAACTGAAGAAATTTTGAGGATTGCTGTCATGGCATATTCGACCCAAATATTAAGATTCTCAAAAAATAGCTTTAAAAAAATTGTAGACAAAAAATATTTTCTTAATGTTCTATAGATAATCTCTTCTAGTGATTGTAACATTGGCAGTAGTGCTAGCATTATGGACAAATGATTATAAGGGAACAAATGAAGATGTCTGGCCAGTTCACAACTCATATATATGTCTGTTTGTCATAACTGTAGTCACAGCTTTTAGGAGAGCACTGACTTCTGTGTTTGCCTATTACCCACGTGAATGAAGAAAAAGCAGTGATCCCAGGTTTCTTTCCAGCTGGGTAAGATTTCTATACTATTCAAGATAGAGCTCATCAGTGTTTTTCCCGGTCACTACAGAAAAACTGAGCACTCATTTAAGGCTCTTCCCTAAATGGTATAATCTAGTCACAAAGCAATCCACCTTTCCCCCACTGTTAGTGTAGGCTTCATGCTGAGTGGTAGTCTTACGATGGACTGACTAAATACAAAACACATTATTACACTTTGCCAAAAAGCAAGCACTATCAGTTGTGAAAAAAATAGAATTTCAGAAAACTTACTGCTTTCAGTAGTTCAGTGTCTGTAAAGACAGGACCTTAGATCTTAATGGCTGTTTTGAACTTGATACTGTGTAAAATCTAGTGATTCAGACCATAAAACAATAAAACATTCAGGAACCTTTAGGCACAAAATTGGCTGTAGGAATAGTACTGAGTTTTAGTCTATTTTTCAGGTTAAGCTACTGAAAGCTTGAGGTCACAAATAGGTTGGGTATGTGTTTTTTTTATTATTTTCGTTCTTTCAAAATCCATAAAGGATTATGAATCCTCTGTCATAATAATAATTATTGATTCTTCAGAAAAAAACTGTCTACTTGTGAAATTACAAGGTTATTTCTTCAAATTATGCTGGCAGTGACTCTTGTGTAATACTTTGTTTCCCATAAGGTTATGAAGATTTAATGAAAATACAATTTTCTGTCCAAGTGGATCTTCACTACTTAGCTCTTCTATTGATGATGCACAAAAACAGATTATGGTTGAGCTCATTTTTATTATATATTTGGTTCTGCATGGCTGATAGGAATAAAAGTTTTTTAAAGACTGTTATTCAGTCAAGGGCAAATGGTAGTGAATATACAACAGAAAGAAAACCTTTCATGACATTTTTAGACCAAAGCTGGATACAAACATCAAAAAGTAATATGGAAGGTGGTGAAACTAATTTGAAAACAGAGCAAGTAAAAAGGTTTTTAGATTAATATTTTCTGATTGAAATATTAGAACATTGTCCTCAGAAGCTCTCTGGATTCTATAAGGATCTTCTTGCTGTCTGATACACGTACAGGTGTACCGTTTCCCTTTGTGTCTCAAAATGGAGAAGAGAACACCCAAGTTCAGAGTCTGATGTAAAGGGCACAGGGCTGCTGTTTACCATGCAGATGCAAGGAGAATCCAGTTAAATACTCAAGAGTAATACTTCCCATTCCCTGCATCAGAAGAGAGTAAGACTTTGAACTAATTCTGGGGAGGGGAAAGGAGTGTTTGTTTTCCTACCAGCTTGTTTTCAGAACCATCCATAGATGTAATTTTGATTAGATTGCTTCAGCTTGTTGGATTTAGTTCCTTGTCTGTGCTACTGGAACACCCTGAGGGGAAAGAGTATCTCAAGCAAGCTGTTCTAGTTGGAGATGTCCGTGCTTATTGTAGGGGAGTTGGACTGGATGACCTTTAGAGGTCCCTTCCAAACCAAGACATTCTATGATTCTATGAAATTGGAGATAAGGATTAAGCTTCCTAATGTGGTTGTGTTTTTACAGTGTTAAGGTAAAACAGGTAATGCTAAACGTTATCTCTTACAAAGAGGAGGAGCTCAGATGAGACGTGGAGCAGTTACCAGAAGACAGGCTTTCATGAAAATACTTACACTGGTAGCTTTTTAAGGGTCACCCACATATTTGGTATGAGAATCTGTAGACAGTTGGTAGAGATTCCTTGAGAAACCTTGTAATCCTCTCATTCTGGGATTTGAATTACAGTATTGATACTCCCTCTTTGGTTTTGATTTGTTTTCCTGCTAATTGTATTCATATGGTATTTGCAGAGTTTTTTCACTTCTGTTTGCACTTTGTTTGTATGAGAACTACAAGAGTCTTGTTGAAATTGCTGTAGCAAAATATATTCAGCTGGTATACATCACTTGTGCTTTCATGTGTTTCAGTGGTTGCAACCAATTATTTCTATCACTAGGTAGATAGCTAATGGTGGAGAGGTCATTTGTCCTAGAAAGCTCTGATCAAATTGCTGTGCTTTCTTTATAATACATTTGAGGCTTATTTTATTGTAGATTTTTTTTCAAACCTTTGAAGTGTACCCTGAGGAGAGTATCAGATTGTACAGAGTCAACCACGGTTCACTGAAAATACAAGAGTTTAACAAAAAGCATTGTTTACAGTTTTTCCTTTTATGAAAAAAAAAAAATGAAGAAAATGTCCAGAGGGCCTGGCTAAGCTCCTCATGAAAAATGTCAACTTAAATCCCAGTACTAACAGTGAAAGTCACCTGCTGCTTTCACCCCGCTTCATTAGTATCACAGAAGAAAGAAACACTTGAAGAATTCTGCCTCTTTCAATCTTAAATTTGTATTACAAAACAAATCTGTGTGCTCTCCTTCATACATTGTAGCCGTGCAGCTATTTTATATGGGTGAAACTTGCCCTCTTGTCATTAAGTGCCTTTATAGCTTTGCAATACCTTGTTAGCCTTTTTTAATCTGTAAATGCTTCAAATTTGATAGCCTTTTCTTAACTAGATAAACTTTTACTTTCTTAAACGTGCTTCTGTGTAAGAAGTGATCACAGCCATAAAGACCTAAATTTCTAATTTCATTTAAGCACTGTTTGTTGTTTGGTTGTGTTTTTTTTTAAATGGTGCTCACATTGCCTATTCTTTCTTAATTTATTTTTTAATGCTATACATTTAGTTTGTGTTTACGTACCTTTACTGTCTAATAATTATTTTATGTTTCATTTAAGAATTTGAATAAGCAGGTATTTCTGCAATAATGACATGTGTTACTGAGAATATTAATACAGTTTATCAACTGAAGTCCAAACCATGAAATGGGCTCTGCTGTGTTTGGTATTTTTAGCAGTGCTTGCTTGCTTCAGTTAGTTCCTTTACGAGCAAAATACGGACCAAAATTACCAGTGCAGCCAGATTATATAAATACCTGTGGAAAAATATGTAAACACGTCTGAAGATCTTGTACTACTATACAATAGTATACTATTACTTTTTAAGGGAAGTTTTTAAGTTTCGTATTCTTTCTCCAGCCCATGCAAGGGGTATTGGTCTCAACTGTTGAACACAATATTATGGCTATTCCACATGATGGGTGCAGATCATAGATGATGAAAAGCTCCTACCTGCACTGTAGGAATATACTTTTTGCATGTGTATGGCCTTGTACCTGCTGTAGCACTTCCAGGTAGTCCCCTCTGAGTAACCATCATCTATGGCCCAAATATGCCATAACCAGGAATGCTTAAAACTCAGTGGTCAGGAAAGGTCATTAAGCTAACCAAACTGAAGCAAGGGTAAATAAGCAAGAGTTTAAACCATAACCCTGAGATCTGTGCATGAACTTCCCTTAATTTCTAGATTCTGTATGTTAAGTTTTAGGATCAGTGTGTTAAAGAGGTATTACAGGTTTTCCAGTCTGTATTAGGTTCTTATACTGTGGGTTCTTAGCACCACAGATCCTTAAAACCTTTCAGTAGTCATTGAGCAATCTGACTTATGCTGTGATCTCAGCCTCTCTTCTGAGGAAAACTGTGGGCAGCGAGATGTTTTGGTAGAAATTTTTCTGCTCCCACATTATCCACCCCCTGTGTATTATTCACACTATCTATTTTCCTTAACAGCAGGATCAAGAAACTAAGTCATGTAGGTAGTGTGAGACAGATCTTTGGTAACTCATTTCCAGGAGAGATTGATTCCACAGTCAGCTGCACGAACACACATTAGTGTGGTGGGATACATGTGTTTTGGGTTTGGTTTTTTGGTTTGTTTATTCCCTAGACTCATTGTCAAACTGAAAATTTGTTTCCATAAGGAAATGTTCTGAAGCATTCTTTTTATGATCCTTTCTAGCATTTCTTGTGATGGTATATTGCTCTATATGAAAAGCCCCTCTATTTAGTTTTTTTAGCAGTGCTACTTCAGCTGTGTGGTTGCTAGAGAGCAACAGAAGTCACAGAATCTCTCTTTGAAAGTGAGATGGTTGCCATGACAATGCTCCCAGCTGCTTCTTGTCCCAGATGAGAAAGTAATTTTTAGACTCCTATATTACAAGGTTAAGCTACAATGTTTTAAACTAAACATATAGCTAATCGATTCAAACCAAAGATAAACACATTGCTTGTTAAAAATCTTTGGCCTGATAATCAGCTAAAATTGTAGAATCAAATATTTTTTGCTATTTGTTTTTGATCAGATACTTGAGGTAAAACTGGTGCATTGAGATGGAAAATATTTTCATCTTACTGATTTTACTAAATGTCTCTTTTGTAGTAGAAATTACCCTGAAAGCTGACTGATACCTAGATGAGTATTTAAAATATGACTCTGAGTTTGAATCCTATTTCGCAATATCCTAAATCTGGATCAAACCTGAAATGCTAGATACTTCTAAGGTTTATTAGCTCTGAAGTCCAGACAGTTCATGATGGAAGTGGTTGTTTTAGTGGTCTCTAGTCAACCTCACTTTGAACAGTATTATCACCAACACTAGTTCAGTTAAGTCATGCTGTGCCTAGCCAGTATTAAAAACCTCCAAGCACAGAGGTTTCATTACCTGTTTGGGAAAGCTGTTCCCATGCTGCACTGGTCATGGTGAACAAGCTTTCCCAAATGTCCATTTTAAACCTCTGAAGTCAGAGGTTGTTGTCGTTGCACCATGTAATTGTTAGACTATGTGATTACTTTCACTAAATGCAATAGCCTGATGAGGTTCAGCTGAGTAGTGACAGGCAGAGGAACCTTTAGTTAACCAAACTGGAAAACAGGGACTTAAGTGCTTGTAAGACTATCAAAGGAGAATGATTTAGACCATTGTCACTGGTGTGAAACCCAAACAAACTCTCCCAGAACTCCTTGCAGAGTTAACTACTGCTTACAGGGGACTTGGTATGGGGATGCAGGGCGAAGGGCACTTTGGAATTATTTAAAGGTTATTATGAGATGCTTTAAATGGGACTGTGGGAATATGTGAAAATTTCTGTAGAATTTTTAGAGGAAGGACCAAAGGCTGGGAAAGTGAGAGATCAATGTTGCAAGGAGGAATAAGTCTGCTTTTCATCATCTTACCATCCCCTGTTTTTTTCCGTTCTTTTAGTTTCTGAGTTTTGAAATGTGTCTCTCTGTTTGTTGTTTCTCCTAGTTTTTCCCCTTTTTAAAAGATAGGCCTCTGCTATGCCCAGTGAAGTAATCTGGGACCTCCGTGACTTCTAAAAGGTAATTGCAAATGGTTGAGAGAGGACTTTTGCTAGTTCATAAGGTGCCTGTGGTATTTCACCTGTCCTTGCCACTTTGAAAATACCTAACTTCATCAGTATCTTTGAGATGTTTTTCACCTCATTTGGCCTCCAGTCCTACCTCTTCATTAAAATTAATTTCATTAAGTATCTGTTCAGTGTTTATGAATTCTGCAACAAAAAAAAGGTGTCAAATCTTTGTCATCTGCCCTCCCATTAAATAATGGATTTGGGCCTTTGACTTTTATTTTCCCAGTGTGTTTACAGAACAGGTTTTTTATGTCCCTTGCTAACAGTAAACTTTTAAATCTTAAACTCTAATTTTATCCTAGTCTGTTGTTGTGTTATTACTATATATTTACTCTTAGTAGTTTGTCCTTTTATTCCTCTAGTTTGTACTTCATTCTGACTTCAAAATTTTTAAAGAACTTTTGAACCAGACCTTCAGAGCTTTTAGTATGGTTCCTGTCGTTCTTAAGGAGAAACAGTTTGTCATTTCTCCTTCATTAATTGGCAGCCCCTTAAAGAGCCTTTCTCTTCTTAGCAAGAGAGGATGGAAAATGGCTGCTTAAGTTTCTTTGTCTGCTGTTCTGTTTTGTGGGTTTTTAAAAATACATGGTCCTTAAAATGCTGCACATATTTTTCCTTTCTGCAGAAACACAAATTCTACCATATTAAGATAGTTTTCACCCAAATTGCATTGCACACAAATCCTCTCCAACAGTTTTCACCTGCAATCATTGTATCTGGCAATTTCTGCCACCTTTCAAATAAAAAAAGTCATTTACAAGATGTTTCTTGTCATGCTGTCTTCCAAAGCTACCTGAGTAACTTAGGTTTTTCATTACCACTAGTCCTATCTGTCAGGTAACCAAACAATTATTTTCCAATGTCTTACATGGTGATGGATTCGGATAACTGTTTCAAGTTAGGTCCTATTCAATGTTTTGTTGAAAGTGAACCCTTTTCAATTCAGTTAAGTTTCTACGCCTTTAGAATTTAGTCTATGTTTCAACATGAAGAGTATGTTTTTAGTCTTTACTTCAGCCCTTGGAATATTTTAATGAAGAAATATGAAAAAAAAAAAAAGTTGCTGAATGTTTGAATAGGCATGTTTCTAAGAGAGAAGCATTTATTGTCTTGAACATTCAGTCAAAAATATATACCTTGCTTCATTTCCCAAATAATGATTAATTTCACAAATAATGAATGTGTAAATAGAGATTTAGAAGCTGTATTGAAAATAGTCTTATGTGCAATGTGATTCAGCAGTTAGTAACTGCTCTCTGCATTGTCAGACAAAACACTTCATATGCCATTGCCAGCTCAGAAGTTCAAGAACAAGTGAAAACTCTTACTAACATTTGGTTTTTTACTAATCCTATACAGAGATACCAAAGTGCATTTAGCCAAGGTTGTAAAGCAATTCAAAGTCACTCAAAATGCAGTAGTACTTCTGTGCCCTGGTTTTGTTGGTTGTTGTTTTGGGTTGTTTTGTTTTGTTTTTTTTCCCAAAGCAATCACTTATGCTGCACACCCATAAATCTTCTTTCTCTTAGTAAGCCCTTTTTTGTATGTTTGAAGTGTTTTGCCTTGTTAGAACTCTGTCTCTTGGGTTCCTTGGTATGCTGAACAAGATTATTGAATGGAAGTTAGCATTTTTACATGTTTCTGGTAACAATGCAAAGCCATAAATCATCAATCTCCAGCCTTTTGAAGACCCTGGGTATGCAAGTGGCTAGCCTGGGTCAAAGCCTGTTTTCCTTCTATGACAATGTAACCTGCTTAGTGGATGAGGGAAAGGCTGTGGATGTTAATCTACTTGAACAAAAAAAAAAGCCTTCAACACAGTAAAGCCTTCACCACAGTTTCCCATAGCATTCTTTTGGAGAAACCCGCTGCTTATGGCTTGGATGAGTGTATGATTTGCTTGGTAAAAAACTGGCTGGAGGGCTGGGCCCAAAGAGTTGTGGCAACTGCTGTTAAATCCAGTTGGTGAACGATCACAAGTGGTGTTCCCCAGGGCTGAGTATTAGGGCCAGTTCTCTTTAACCTCTTTACTAACGATACGGACGGGGGGACTGAGCACACCCTCCGTAAGTTTGTAGATGGCAGCAAGTTGGGTGGGAGTGTTGATCTGCTTGAGGGTAGGAAGGCTCTGCAGAGAGATCTGGACAGGCTGGATCAATGGGCCAAGGCCAATTGTACGAGGTTCAACAAGGCTCAGTGCTGGGTCCTCCCCTTGGGCCACAACCACCTCATGCAACACTCCAGGCCCGGGGAAGAGTGTCTGGAAGGCTGCCCAGAGGAAAAGACCATAGGGGTGTTGGTCAACAGCCAGCTGAATATGAGCCAGCGTTGTGCCCAGGTGGCCAACAGCATCCTGGCTTTTATCAGAAATAGTGTGGCCAGCAGGACTTAGGGAAGTGATTGTCCCCCTGTATTAAGCACTGGTGAGGCCGCATCTCAAATACGGTGTTCAGTTTTGAGGCCTTCACTACAAGAAGGACATTGAGGTGCTGGAACATGTCCAAAGGAGGGCAACCAAGCTGGTGAAGGGTCTGGAGTACAAGTCCTATGCTGAGCAGCTGAGTGAACTGGAGTTGTTTAGTCTGGAGAAAATGAGTCTGAGAGGAGACCTTAGTGCTCTCTACAACTAACTGAAAGGAGGTTGTAGCAAGGTGGGGGTTGGTCTCATCTCCCAAATAACAAGTGATAGAACAAGAGAGAATGGCCTCAAGTTGTGCCAGGGAAGGTTTATATCGGATATTAGGAAAAATTTCTTCACTGAAAGGATTGTCAGGCACTGAAACAGGCTGCCCAGGGAAGTGGTGGAGTCACCTTCAGTGGTGGAGGTATTTGAAAGACATGTAGATATGGTGCTTAGGGACATGGTTTAGTGGTACAGTTGGCAGTGCTAGCTTAATAGCTGGTCTTGATGACCTTAAAGGTCTTTTCCAACCAAAATGATTCTATGATTCTATAATATTTACTGGCACTTGCTGACATAATTAGCCAAACTATTAGTTAAATTATCACTTCTTTGCCTTTGCTAGAACTGATGGCTTCATTACATGAGTATTTGATCATATATGGATATTGTATTATATTATAAGGATATTTTTCATATCCCTTTCACAGAGTATGATTAGTTGCAATATAGTACCCAGGTTGTCTTTGCAACTACAGACCTTGATGAAGTAGTAAGTTGAGCATTCTCAAATTTTTCCTTTGCAAGGATGTGCCATGAGTTGTTAAAATACAGAGAACTTTTAAAGAGTTCCACATAAGAGAGGCTGCATTGGAAAAATTCAAATGAATGCTTGCCAGTAAAAGCTGAGCAGAATCAGAGGGATAATTAAAAACTTCAGCCTACTGTGGAGGAGGAAATGCAGTCATTGGGCTGAGACACCAAGAATCTTAATGACTAACAATAAGTAATTGCAGTAATGCATTATTTTGAAATCTGTATACAACCAAAATAATACATACCAATGTAAAGTAGTCCTATCTTAAGGACATTATTATATAATGTTCAGGGCTGAAACATTATTCTCAAAATACTTCATCAAGAGCAGAGAGAGATATGAAATAGTTTTTTTTTAAGTTTTCATATACAGAAATAGATGCCTTTCTGAGCTTGAGTGAATAAATGCTGTTTCCCTTTCTTACGTGTTATGGCTTCCCACTTCACTGTTGCTCTGCCAGCTCAGATGAAAGTTTGGAAATCGACAGAGAAGCAAAGAGCAAGAAACTAAAGAGAAATGGAAGGATGGAAGACTATGAGCAGTGACGGAAAATGTAGGAATCAAAGGCACAAACCAAAGATGTACCCCGATTTATATCAGGGTGAACTGAGACCTATCAATAAATACCACTAAAGTAAATGGTGTTTTCGAGAGTGTATCAATATGGGCAGAGTGGAAAGGTACCTTGCCCTGCCCTTTTTTGGCATACTATTTCAGCAAAAACTGTATCTGTTAAAAGAACTTTTATTATTTCATAAGCTACAATACGGTATTTTCATGCCTTAGCTTAAAAATTGTTACTAACCAAAAATTAGATATAACATACAGATATTAGAAATTCCCTGAGCTGCAAATGCTAAAAGTGGAGAGGATGTGGTCTTAAACTTTCCCCTGTAGCACTACTGCCAGGGAAAAGATACTGTTCTGACTCTCTGTGGCCATCCTTGTGTATAATAAAACATTCCTTGTACTTAAAAATGAAGATAAATATCACTGAGTTACAAGAAAATCTTCCCTAAAATATTTCTTATGTGTAGTTATTTAATTGTGCATGAAATACAAGTCCTCACATGTTGGGCTTTCACTGAGAATGAATTACTGAAGAACAGAAATGATGCATAGTACAAATCCTCAAGTAGAGCTTGCACAGGACTTAAATGCTCCATCAGTTTTAATTGGGGCTTGTTTCAGGGATGGAATCTGAACAAAGTGGGTTGCAGGCTGGATCAAGGAGAACACAAAACTCAAGTGTTGACTCAACTTGAAGAGGGTAAATGCTAGATTAGACATCATCTAAAGACCGTACAGATCGACAGTACAACTTTCATATATAATATAGCAACAATTACTTAATCTAGTTCATTAGTTTTGACCTGAATTCATGTTAATTTACTCTTGTTAATCCAAGTAAACTGAAGTAGAAACCTGTTGACCAGCCTGTTCTGCTCATTGATTTTTCCATTTTTATAGCTCTGAGACACTGCTTATGTTTCATTGATATTAAAACACGAAGTAACACCAGAGTTAATGGTTGGTTGTTCCTATGCTTAAAGGGTCTAGAGCACCTGTCTTATAAGGAGCAGCTGAGGGAACAGGGATTGTTGAGTCTGGAGAAGAGGAGGCTGAGAGGAGACTTTGTCGCTCTGTACAACTACCTGAAAGGAGGGTGTAGTGAGGTGTTTGTCTCTTCTCCCCAGTAACTAGTAATAGGATGAGAGGAAATGGCCTCAATTTGTGCCAAAGGAGGTTTAGATTGGATATTAGGACAAATTTACTTACTGAAAGAGTAGTCAAGCATTAGAACAGGCTCCCCAGGGCAATGGTGGAGTCATCATCCCTGGAGGTGTTAAAAAAATGTGTAGCTGTGGCACTTAAGGACACGGTTTAGTGGGCACGGTGGTGTTGGGTTGACAGTTGGACTTGATCCTAGAGGTCTTTTCCAACCTTAATGATTATATGATTTTATGATTCTAAATCAAATTGTTTTTGCAATTTTAAATGTGACTAGCAGTATAGCATCTAGTTAATTCACCTATGCAAAATGACATAGTACATTTGAGGATCTGCCTGTGGGTATTTAAGCAATGTCAGTGATTTTCTGAACTAAAACCTTCTCATGGTTCTCCATCACTGTGTCTATTTCTTTATCAAGGAAATTTAATTTAGTTACTGTGTTGTTTTAATCCTTATGGAAGAACTTTGTACTTTATAATTCATACATTCTTACTTCCAAGTGTAATATGTCAGAGCAAAGTCCACTAGAGTAAGTACACAGTGTGGAATAATGAAGATGTAATTTTGCTGTATTTGAGATAGCGTGTTGGAGCTCATTTATTCACCTGGACCTAAGTAGCAGGCAAAGTACAACTGCAGAGAGTGAGCTTATTCATTTGTGTGCATTTTTCTTTGCCAGGTTTCACTTGAAAGAGGTAAGGTGCCTTGCCTAGTGCTGCTTTCTCAGTTTCTTTCTTAATAATACCAAGTTCTATTCTGGAATTAAATGGATTGCTAAATTATTTCAATGTGTAAATATGAGGGAAGAAAAAAAGACTGACTCACTCAAAAATGCTAAAAGAAAAAAACAGCTAAAAAAATAACTCTAGGTTCAAGTACAGGTTTCCTGAAGTATAGTGATGCTTGTGGGTTAGGTTTTTATTTTAAGTAATTTGTAATATAAGAACTACTAAAAGCAAAAATAATAGAAGCTTTCAGGGAAAAGAATGCATGACAATGGAAATGCAGACACCGCAGAACTTAAATGCTTTAAGGGAAACCCTGTGTTGAATTTCATGGAAGGTAATTTTCCAGTTAATTACAATCCTAATGTCAAACAATCAGCTTTGCATAAAATAGCAAATTGTATGTTAATAGTAGATCAGAATTACTATTGAATAGTGGAGTAGAAAATTCTGTTTTGCTGGTTTTCTGTATGGTAAGTTTAAAAATTAACTCTCAAACCTGAACTTTATTACAATAATTTATCTTGAACATTTTTTTTTAAATGTGCTGATTTTTTTTTTTTCACTCTGGAAAACTGTTTGTTAAATCAGCTGCGAAGTCATTAGAGTTATAAGGAATGTGGCTCTGTTGCAATGTAAACCACTGGAGAAGGGTACTGGCCTCTCTATACCCTGTGCTGATGCTGGCAGAAATAAGCTCTGACCAGAATGCTGCTTGCTAGATCAAACTTCTGCCTTTGACAAAGCCATGGTGGGGAGCTCAGTCCTTAAAAAACAGAAATATAAAAATTAAGAGTTTGTCTAGAGTCTAAGTAAATGTGTCCTTTGAGAGAATGGGAAACACTTGTTATCCTGATTCAGTCTAAGCTGTCATTCATAAAGAAATTCCTCTTCAGTCAAGCTGGGATTTGTCTAAGTGAGGACCCCAGAATTTAGTCAGTTATAGCCTAAGCCTTCTTGCTTTGTTGGGTGCAGGGTTACTAGATGTGTAATCCCAAAAGGAGGACAAAATAAGGCTCAAAACAGTTTTGATTCAGGATATTGAACCCTTGTGGTTTTTGAAGAGGCTGAAGAAAAGTTCTTTTCACTCTGTTTATAAAGTTGGTTTTTTAAAAAAATAATAATCTGATGTAAACCTGTGACCTATTATTTAAAGCTGGAGATGGAAACTCATAAAAAGTGTAGACTAGATGTCCTGAAGTGAGTTCTCCAGTGCATGAAAATATTCCCAGCACTCAGAAAGCTGTCTTTAAGTACTGTTTGAACTACAGACACTCAGCAGAGCTAGTTTGACCTTTGATGCCTCTATTTCACTATGGTTTGGACCCAAGGAATAAGCAAAATCAAATTCTGAGGAATATAGGATATGCTTTTTCTTTTATCATTACATTACTTTCTATGGCTTTTTGTCACTCATGAAATTATATTCTATTTCATTGCCCAACATGGCACAGGGTGACATGGTTGAGGGATGTTCTAAGTGTCGCAGCACACTGCTCCATGTCAGAGGAATGGTCATTCAGAAATGGGGTGTGAGACATGAGGAAAAGGAGAGATCTTTGAAAGATGGGAGAAGCCAGTTTTGGCATAGGCTGACTAAATTGAAGGTAGGTATTTCAGTCTCTTTCTCCTTCAGTATTTTCATACTAAAAGCCATAAATCTTTCCATTTTCATTTCCAGTATGTGTTACAGTTCTGTATTGCTGCAGGAAGACTGACTTGGAAGGAAGATGCTGTTGATAATCTCAGTGGGATTTATTCTGTTCTTGCTCTCTCATTGCACGGTGTCAGTGAGCACCAAAGACGTAGTGGCGCTGGCTAATGCCCACCTTCTACCCCAAAGAGGCTATGAGAGACTGGTTAACATCAATGAAAAAGGTACTCATGAATAGAGTGAGTGATTTGGATGCATGCTGTGCTTTGCTTTATTGCTTCGCTGTAACATTTTTAGCCTATGTGTTTGAAAGTTAGCCCTGCAAAAACACTTTGCAGTATGAACATGCCCCAAAGACCAGAGCCTTTAAAACCCTTGCTCAGCTGCCATCTAATTCAAGACAAATTAATAGATATTTTGTAAAAAAGTATTTTGTGGCATTTGAAGACTTATTCTTAGGACAATTGTATCTAGATTGCATCTTATACCTCAGTACCTAAATCCCACTGGTACCTATGACAGAGGCATCCCTTGGCCTATCTAGTTTGCAAGGTCCAGCTGGGTAGGTTTTCTAATAGTTACCAGACAAGATCCCACATATAATGTACACAAAAACAATAGTGAGATTGGTTAATTTTCCTCCTCAGACTGATGGCACTTCAGGGTTTATAAAATCCACTTTTACAGTGAATCCTGTAACAATCAGCCTATAAGATTTTATCATCATCTGTCTATAGAAGTTGTTCTATTTTGTATTAATAATACTCACCGAGAAGGACAAATGCAAATGTCACTGTATGTATTGCTGGCTTGGACATCAGTTTATAAATCACATAAATAATCATTCTATAAAATAATGGGATTTGGTTTGGAGTCAAGCTGTATCTACCAGGAGAATGTTCTAACAACTGGGGTACAGAGTCATGTGCATAGTTCTGCTCTTTCAGGATATTTAATAATGTCATGCAGGTAGTATTGAGATTTAAACTATTCTATTCATGGCTGTAGATTGTATTAGACAATGAAAGGCAGAAAAGTAAGACCTTGGAAAGCATATATGCTCCTGTAAAGCTTTCCTGAGTGGCTTAGAAGTACCATTAAACTTCTGAATATCAAATATAAAAGACTATATTTAACACAATACTGAAACTAGAAATAATACTATTTATCAGATTTAATCCCTCTGGACTTCTAAAAAGCCTATAATACAGTACTTCATACAATATTTAATTGGAGAAGGTAGGGTGACATTGTATTTTCAGTAGAGATTGAAAAGAAAATGACAATGACTTGGGTAGAAAAGTAAACCGTAAAGTCAAGGGCAGACTGGAAGTATTTGTCTGTAAGTGATCTTTTTAGTAGTCTTATTAAGGATGCTGACACAAAAATAGGAACGTGCTGAAAAATTTTAATGATAACATGAAGTAGAGAAATGCCAGTTCAAAGAATCGGAATGTTACACAGGAAAAAAAATAAATCAGATGTTCTCAAGTAATACCATTGGGATGAAAAATAAAGTACAGAATTGTAGATTTTACTGCAAGAAGAGGACTTCAGATCCAAAAGATCCAAAGATCAAACTCTAGATTAAAGGAAACTAAGCAATACAAAGGCAATCCTAAAATATATCAACAGAGGTCTTTTTAATAAGACTCAGGAAGAATAATTTGCACTATATAAGGCCATCTGCAATAATGTGTGCAATTTTACCTGTATTCTAGGAGATCAATTTGTAGTGAGGTAGTGCAGAAAAGCTACTAAGACAATGAACAGAAGATTTATCTTACAGTAAATAATAAAAGAACTTATTTATCCTAACAGAATTTACCCTATACAAAACAAAGGCTGATTAAAAATATAGTTGTCCTCATGGTACATCAAAGCTTATTACCAAGGAAGAAGCACTGTTTAACCACAGGACAACATGACACGAGAAAGAAAAAGGTGGACAATTGACATTAATAAAATTAGACTGGGAACCATATAGGTATTCCTAACAAAGTAGTGACAGTTATTGAAGTCTACAATGCTTTTCAGTTGAAAAAGAAGAAATTTAATAATTCTGTGAAGAAGACATCATTATAATTCCTTACGGGACCAGTAGTAGATAAAATAGTCTCTCATGGTCCCTTTGTCTTTCCAGAAAGCTGGGGGTCTCTTTTTTTTTTTCTTTCCACACTAACTAAACTGTCCAGTGTACTTTTGAACTGTACATTTTGAACTTTACATCACAGGTGGTCTGTAGGATATTTTCTCACAGAGATATAAAATTTGTCAAGTTTTTATTTAAATATAAATTACAACTATTCCATAGAATAATGACATAATTATTTGCCTTTCAACTCCATGGAGGAGTGAGTGATTTCAATTCATAAGCATGTTTCTGAGTAATGGAACAGACATTGAATAACATCCTTCTCTACACAAAGAATTCTCTATATATGAATTCATGCATACAGAAATGTATATTTAGATAAATTATATTCTGGCTATTAGAAATCTTACAGTCAATTGAAAAAAAGCAGAACATTGTGCCTAAGTCTCATATGCTTGATACTATACGATAGCAAGACTTTACCTTGTAAGCAAATTACATTTAAAAACCAGTATATATACTTCAGCCCAACAGAGAGGGTCATCCCAAGCCTTATCAGATATTTCATCACCCTTTGAGTCTAGTGCATAAGCAATAAAGTGGAAAAGCACTTTCACCTATTTTCCTGATCTTGGTGTTCAGCACTGCACAGCACTGTAGTTCTGCCTAAAGATCAGGGGTAAGATTTAGCCTGGAGCTTGAGTGACAAGAACTGTACCTAAGAAAATCCTCAAGTGTTTATAAGTTCTGTATTAGCAATAACTTTGCTTTAAGATTTCCCTTTTATCAATGAACACATGGCATACTTATCAGAATGTAATGCAAGAATGTTACAGATGCCTGAAGTATACATTTGTTACAGAGGAATTAGGTTTATATGTTGAGGATAAGGCTAGCTCTAGTAATCAAACATAATGGTCCAACACATGGCACAGGGAATTGCAAACTTGCTGGCTACTTAAACTGGAAGAATACAGGAGGACAAGGAATGATCTGTACATAACTTTTGGCTTTTCAACTGTACTTCTGTCATAAATGCAAAATCAAACTTCTGTTGTATGACAGGGTAACAAACACTTTTTTGAAATTCCTGCATGTTCTGCCCTGAAATCTTCCCCCTTTAGCTGAGGTAGTGCTCACCAGCTAGAATGAAGTCACCCTCAGGTTCCAGTCTGAAGGCAGTCATTCACTCACTCTAAAGGACAGAGTTCAATATCTAAAATATACTATTTGAACAGAAATTTACTTACAAACTTTTTTTTTTTCCTACTCAGACTATCCAAGGGATTGTTTTGAGATTTTTCAGCTCTCCAAAGGAAATTCCAGAGATGGTCTTTACATCATCCAACCAAAGGAGGACCCATTTGTTGTCTTTTGTAACATGCACGATGGTGGCTGGACAGTAATCCAACACATCACAGCCAATAGTTCTGTTGACTTTGATAGGACCTGGCATGATTACAAATACGGATTTGGCTCTGTTCATGACAACCACTGGTTAGGAAATGAATACATGCATCAGTTAACTAGCAGCTCTGTGCAATATATACTTGGAGTTAAACTTGTAAACCTGAATGCTGAAATCAAATGGGGACAGTACGAACCATTCCTTATTGAAGGTGAAGAGTCTCAGTACAGAATCAGGGTCGGTCTATACAAAGGCAACGCCACAGATGCTCTGACCCTGGACACAGAAGCTTATCTCCATGATAACCAGAAGTTCACCACCAAGGACAGAGATAATGACAATTACTTTCAGAATTGTGCTAAATTGGAACTCAATGGCATTCCTGGGGGAGGCTGGTGGTATGATGCATGTGCTGGAGCAAATCTAAACCGTAGGAACGCGATATACTGGCAAAAGGATTGCAACAAGCAACGCAGGTGCAAGTTTGCATGGATGATGATCAAACCCATTGACCACAGCCTGTCATATCCAACCAAGTTCTGTCCATGTCAGAAAGTTGAACTGTAGATAAGCCATGTATACTTTGAAAGGAATATGGATTATGTGTCCAGAGAATGAAGTGAACTCACAGTGACTGAATAATCACACTAAGCAATCATGATTGAAAATTTAATTTAGGCCTCTGCAAGGGCTTTATGATGGCATATTGTCTGGGAATGGACCAGGACATAGACCTACTAATCACACCAATGAGAAGTCACTGTCAGAAACTGAGTCCTCTACCAGAAGATTTAAATAATTTTATAGCAATTTAGCCATAAGAGGAGTCAGGTATGAAAACCAGGATATGTCGTCTTGTACAAGATGTAAAGGAATATGTATGCATTTCAGAAGGCTTTGCTCCAGTATGAATGTTCCTGGTTGGTCTCCTAGAAGTGCACATATTCACATATTGTGCAGGAAGGAAATCTCCAGTGAAGTACCTGCATTTACAAAATGGATATTGGAGAGTATTGTGTACCAGAGGGCACCATCAGGCCTTTCCTTTTCACATTTAGTGAAAGGTATTTTAGTATGTAAAATTGAAACTAGCCTCATCTCCCATGGCTTCTTTCCACCTTCATTGACTCTTTTTTTTTTATCTCTACTTTTTAATGATCCCATGCACAATGAAGTATTCGGCACAGGCTTTTCTTCCTTCTTTTTAGAGCACCCAGAGCTAATGGGATAATCAGCTTTCCCATTTAAAGCTACTAATCCAGAGCTTACAACTCCTCTGAATTTTTCCCCAAGAAACACAGCACATTTTTAAAGATCAAATTGATGTTATAATTGTTTACTTATTGCTCCAATTTTTCCTCCACTTTGTTTACCATGTTTTCACTGTTGCTTCTCCCTCTTCCATGATGTGCTTCAGCTTTCTCTTTTTTTAATACCGCTATGAGAAAAGAAGAGGGTGTTGGCTTTATTTCACATTTGCTAGCTTCAATTGATTCGGCACTCAACACTGATGTTATTAATATAGTCTCTTTTTCTGATTATAGAATGAAGAGAGAATCTTTAAAATGAATGATGAATTAATCGGTTTTAAAATAATAAAAGGATTTCAGTTTTGATAACGACGAAGACCTTGTTTTGTTTTACAGCTGTTTTGGTTACTTGGCATATTTCTGTATCATTGGAATAACTGAATGACAACTGAAGAGTTTTCATTGTTGCATTATACAAAATGTCAGGATAATAATTATAATATCTTACATGTTTTCTTAAGATATTTCAGTGACAAACTCAAATAACAGACACTGGCAAACTCCTTCTTTTTAACTTAAAAATGGAATCTCATTATTTCTATGAAATTTACTTCACAGAAAACAAATTGTATTATGTTTTGAGAAGATCAAGACTGCCAGGATTGCTCAAGAAAAGAAATGAATTTGGAAGTGGAAAAGCCAACAAAGCAATTTTTATTTTTTACAATGATATTTTGTACTGTAACATTTTCAGAAAGATGTACAGATGTGTTACACAGGTGAGGCCAATATAGCATACATGTCTACTTTGCAGCATCTGATTATTTTTTTTCCTCGAAATTGTGTTCAAAGATAGAAGTGTGATAGGGGAAGAAATGGATAATAGCTGAATTAAGTTTATGTAATTGAGTCAATTTGATGTGGATTCTGCTGTAACTCTATCCAGCTGCCCAGTTTTGAAGGCATCTACTATTACCTGGATCCCTACAAGCCTATGGTGACACTGAATGCCAGATTGGGAAATAGATTAAAAAAGTAATAATAACTAGTAACAAGTGTCCAAGTAAAAGCAAGACAGAAAGATTAACCTAGTTCAAACAACGACATTTAATGGAACTCAGGGACTGAGGTATGTTCCCCACTTCTAAACCAAGTATGGATTCAGATGACTACTGGAGCTGGATTTGGGACTAAGTAGCGAATGAAAATAAGCAAGAATATTCCAATACACCCACCAGCTCTTCTTTCTAGAGCTTTTAAAGAGAAGGACGTGGAGCCTTAAAAAGTGGACTAAATTCCACCTCGTATTTCCTTAGAAAAAGGCTGTCTTTACTGAAAAGATTTATTTTCCCATCACTGAAATTTGATCACCAGGTACCCAGAACAGTGCTGAGAGCAGCTGGCCATCAGCATTGAAGGGCTTCTATGCTGTCTACTCCTCTTTTCTTCTCCCTATCACACTTCTCCTACCCTCTCTCTCTCTCTCTTATCCTCTCCTGATTATACTGCCTCCTACACAGACTTGAAGAAAGGATGTGGGTCCTTCTAGAAATATCTGATGGAAAAAATTTATTTGGTCAAATAAATATCTTTTCAAAATGAGGAAGCAGGACAAAGTCTAGAGCAATAGGTATATGGCTGACTTCCAGCTCCAAGCACCCCTGAATTGGAGGCCTGTTCCACTTCATACATGCAGTCCCCTAATACTAGCAGAAAAATGGGTTTCTTCACCTTTTTGCTACTTCGTATTTTTCCCCATACTGTTTTCTCAACTGCAGAAAAGATAAGCACAGTCTCACATACAATAGCACATTAATCAACTCAGAGTCCAATAGAAGGAAAAATTCTTCCTAAAAAAGTATCAAAATGGCAAAAGGAGAGAGCCTGGTGACCTTTTTCTAGCAAAAACACTGATTTCTTATTTGTCTTTAAAAATCATTGAACTTAAACATGAGGACGTGCTTGCTTTTGTTTCTGATTTTCATATGTGCAACCTAAGCTTTACATTTCCAGACTTCCGTATAACTTTTTTTTTTTCACATGTTAACCATAGGTTTAAAAGTATGGCAAAGTGGTTTTAGGACCAAGCATTAAATACTGTGCATCAAGAAATTAGCAACATTACCTGAATGGGATAATTTTTTCTCCCATAATTAACAAAACAAAGAGTCCTTTAGTCACTCTAACGTCTTCTGCATTTCAGAAGGTATCAGGACCCAGGCAGAGTGGTGGAGTACAGCGCTGAATCCAGCTACACTCCAGAGCTGGTATCCTCTGCTGTATCCTCTCTCCACTCTTCTCCTGTAGCTATCTGATGAATTGCATGTCTAAGGAGTCCTTATGTATGGCATAAAGCAAAAACAACTGTCTGACCTCTACTATGTCTAAATAGCTGCCTCATGTAAGGAGTAAAAGATATTTCAGGTTGTATCTTGATGTTATAATCCTGGAATTCAGTAAAAATCCCCGACTTCAGAGGTCTACTGAAATAGGAGCCATTAGCAACCAGGGCTTGGAGAAGTACTTGTTGAGAAGAAAAATTTTGAAGGATTTTAAATGTATAGTTTTTTGAGGAAGACTAACTTGTTTGATATATCAGCAGATACATGAAGAAACTCACAGCATCTAGTAGCTGATGGCATGAGTATTGAGTAAAAGGCAGTGGTTTGACTGACTGTAATGAAAACTGAAGTTCCTAATCTGATACATAGCCCAGCAGTGCCAATTAAACCTGAAGAAATAAATTTACTGAGATGGAAAAAACAACTGCAACACCATCCCTTTCTGAAACCACTAAAAGTCGTAGATTATCCCTAGTTTTATAACACAATGCTATCAATTTTTTTTTTTAACCAGATACAGATGTGAGGTAACTATTAATAAAATAATAAACAAGAAGTTTATTTGAATGACCAAAGTTTAAGGTTTTATGACACCCAGCTGTCAATTTTATTTGGAAGAGAACTTCTTAGTGGGTACAAAAGGCAGCAATGAGATTTGGGATGACCATATAAGAAATAAATGGCCTTTTTCTGATTGGTAGAAGCAAAGCCAAGTATTTAATTGAAAAGACACAGTATCCATTTTTGGAGATCAAGCTTGGAAGGGCATTTCAAAACAGAGAAGCCACATACTACTCAGCAGCTCCAGGAGCATTTCAGGAGCTGATGGAGCCCTTGGAGTCCCCAAGGCAAACACTGCCAAAGTATGTATGTCCCCTAAAAATCGGTGTGATTTTAAGAAAGAAGAATACAAAAATTCTCCTTCAATACAAAGATTTTAGGAATCCCAGACTATGAAAGGGTGATTTGGAACCTGTGTTTCCTACCACAAGTAAAGAAGCATCTTACAAATTTTTATTCAAAACCCACAATCTGAAAAAAGTCCACAGGTATTCAATTCCATTTCAAACTAGGTATCCAGTTTCATATTAACTGTGATTTATGTGAAAGCAGGATCTTCCAGATTGATACGGGATTCCTTAATTGTTATATGAGTTCTCATTTAAATTTAACATACTTAGTACATCCTGGTGACATTTTTATTCCTTCAGGTATGTGACTATCCTTAGCTACATTTGCATTAAGATTTATTAGTTAAATTAGTTTGGCATTTTCAGGTCATCTATCAAATAGGACAAGGAGGCACTGCCACAGATTTCTGAGAAAAGCCATATGTGGGAGATAAAATGATTGGAATAATTAAATGAGAGATGGGGACTTCTCATGAGAGACAGTTCTAAAACTGGAACAGTATCTAAAGGGTGCTAGGGAAGTACAGTTAAGGATTTTGCTTTGAAGTGTATCACTGTCTCTGGACCCAGACTCCTCAGGTCCATATATCCCAGTGCATGTCTTGTTCTGGGTAACATAGATATGAGGAAGAAAATCCATGTATAAAAATAACTTTCAACTGTTAGTAACAGTTACTAATTGACATGCATAGTTGAGCAGAAGAAGCATAATTAGCAATTGAAATAAATAATTAATGGCAAAATATACTCTATCATATTCTACAGGTTCTTAGAGTATTTTCTCTATAATCTTTTTAATTTAATCCTTCCTCCATTCAGCAGGATTTTTCTATAAAGGAAACCCTGCATTTATGTTCTGTCTTGACTTCTCGTCCTTTGCAAAGCTCTTCACTCTGTACTAAGTAGTCACAGAAAGTGAACAACTGCACCTAGGTGTTCTATACCCACTTAAAAATTCTGGGAACTCTTCCAAGTATATGTCTACAACCATAAATTATATTTACAGAAAATCAATGCTCCTTGATAATTTATGGGGATTTGGAATATATAGGGCGGCTGGTACATATGAAAAGGAAGAGACAGGAATTATACCCCCGTTTGCGGGAAGAGTCAATGTACCAAAATATTGAAGAGTCTTGAGTCTCTGAAAAGCTGAGTTAGGGATGTATATTATGCACCTATATTGATAATACATACATACATATCTATCTATATATATGTATGTGTATGTAATTATGTATAAATAAAATGTAATTTTACAAAAAAAAAGACCTTTTCACCAGTCCATGACCATAATCAATTATAGGATTAGTAAAAAGTTAATTAAAAGGACAGAAATCATCATAGAATCATAGAATCATTCTACACTGTAGAGGTCCCACAACACTTTTTAAAGGTACAAAATATAATTTGAAAACAAAATATAATTAAGTACTGACTGATACTCTTATGAGAACAAGCTTTTCTTTTTGTGGTTTCAATTTAAGAATAAACATCCTACACAACAATAAAGCATCACATACCTCTTCATGTAATTCTAGGTATTTACAGTGTAACCCATGTTTGGCCATGTAACGTCTCACATGGCAAAGTGCTAGCAGCCTAGTCTGAGCACATATTTCACAACTACATTGAACCAACATTGTTGCATCCATCACTGTGATTCTAATACATTTATTCAGCACAGAGTCCACAAAAATTCACAGAACACTCTAGTTCAGCAGAAGCTAAAACCAACAAAAAAGATCCCATTTAATTTCAGTAGAAGCCAATGCTTTACTTTAGCAACAACACCGCAGCTAGCAGGAACTGTTACTACCTCATAAATTTTGCCTTTAACTACAGCTTGTGCAGCAGAGGGACACATTTCATTTGCTAAAAATCAAACACAGTTTACTGAATATCTGATCCAGTGTAATGTAATATAATATAAACCCACTATAATAACCAACTTGTACATAGTTAGTGTACACAGGAAAAGCTACGGATAGTGACAGAGTGGACGAAAGGGTCTTTATAAAGACCCATACTTCCTTTTAATAAGCAAACATATGGTACTGCAAAAAAATTACAGAATCAATCATGTGAATTTAGAGAACGTATTTTTACATTACTACACTGTTAGTCTTTCACTGACACAATTTTCCCATCTGGAGATTGGAGATCAAAAAATATTAATTACTTGTTCTGTGGTTGTTGACATGGAGGAATTGCATATCTGTAGGGAAACATTTTGATGGTATGATAATTTAATAAATTATATGAACAATCTCACTGAGAGCAATGATAAATTCAGGATGATTAATCCAATCCCTGAAATGTGCAACTGGGTCATGTGACCACTGCATGTTCCACTACAGCATGTAGCAGATATATGAAGATTGGCCCAAACTAACATTCCAGAGCATCTCACCCCAAATTTTGATAGAAAGGCTAGAACTGAATCTGAACTTTGCATACATGGAGATCTTTCTCATTTATTCATAAACATTTGTTTACTTCAGGACTTCATTCCTTATGACTCCTATCACCACTAACTTAGTTTTCTTGTGGCCTTTTCTGAGGCTTTACATTTGTTCCCACCACAAGGAGCCAGGTCACCAGCTCCATTCCAATGGCTGCTGAAGGCAGCCCCTTACTTAGCACTCACTCAGGCAATGCTGCAGGACTCCTGCCAATCTATCACTGACATCAGACAGGCACATGCAGTTCAACCGTGCCACAAAAGTGTCGTCATCACAAACCCAAAGCCCTGGCAAACACCAGCTAGTGGATGGAGTCTTGGCTCATTGTAACTAGGCCAGTACACCCCAGACCCAGAAGCCACAGCCATCTGAGGGGTTGACTCCAGCCCCCAGTAGTGTAGCAGATATGGTTCTGCTGCACCAAAAGATAGTGACTGGAGATAATTATGTTTTCAAAAACCTGAGGCTGATTAGTATTTGTAAACCTATTTAAAGATAAAAAGTGCTACGAAAGTGCAAAGTGTCCTTTACAGTTTTATAGAAATATTCAAAAACTATTTAAAAAACCTTCTTTGTGGATGCCCTATTCCTGGAAGTGTTCAAGGCCAGGTTGGATGGGGTTTTGAGCAACCTGGTCTAGTGGGAGGTGTCCCTGTCCACACAGGGGGGTTGGAAATAGATGATCTTAAAGGTCTCTTCCAACCCTAGCCATTCTATGGTTCTATAGCTCTTCTTTCAGAGATGCCAATTCTGTCACTGTTTTTAACAATTTCATAACATGCAGGTAAGTGCACAGGGCATCAATACATATTTTTGTCTTATTCTGCCTAATTCTTTATTAAAGGAAACTTTTGGGGCAAGGGGAAATGGAACAGAGAAGACTATAAAAAATACTTTCCTTGTGTTGTTAAGTAGACTATGTCAATTATGCTTCACAGTCAGTTCTGATTTGTACCATTGTACCTATCACATAAAATGTAAAAATTTTCAGAGGCACTGGGACACGGAGAAATTCAAAGGTATCTGCTAACCAAAACCCTTTTTACAGGTGACAGTGAATTCTTGCATTATGGAACTGAGATTAGGACTGGCTTTTAATATACAAAATACATTATCTAGTTCCTCCACTATGAGCCCTTCCTATGTCTCTACAAAAGTAACCTTTAAAGTGGAAATTTTCTCAGTATTATATTATCCTATAATATGTGTTTTCTTACGGACTGTTATGAATATCTGTAACTATTTAGTATTGGGAATGGATGGCAGCATTTCCCCCTTTATACAGTCCTTGTTTCTTTACAACAACAGGTGGAAAAGTCTCAAAACAGAAGTAGTACAAGCTCCATTGCTTGGTACATTGAAAACTAAACAGACAATACGCTAGAAAGGAAGAAAGGAACTATAAGAAGAAACAGTTCTGCACCACAGGGAGATAGACTGGATGACCTGACCTGATGCCTGAGTGACCATCCCACTCTAATTTCTAGTAGTTTATAATTTCCTCTACGTGTTCTCATGCAATGACAGATGACCCCAAACTTATTATCTTTAACATAGATTTACTGCGTTACCACAAACACCCTGTGCTGCTCACAGCAGCCACTGACTTCTGTATCCCAAGCACACTACTTTCATGCAAAATTTTACTTTTCTGCAGAATTTTTTTAACCCCTAGACATATAAAGCAACAGCTTTGAAAAGACATAAGTCTTGAAAAATCAATTTACTAGGATACATGAATATCTATTTTGCCCCTTATCGCCTATATGAGAGAAATTATGGCAGTCTGGTATTGCCCTGCCAGTATAGTTTCTCCTCAATTTTTTTCTTTTTCCACTGGCAGAAAAGCAGCATCTTAAAAGTTTTCCTGAAAGTTTTGTTACAGAGGGCATAACACATGGGGTTAACAGTGCTGTTCACATAGCATAGCCAATATCCAAGGTGCCAGAGAGTCAGGGGAATGCAGTCAGAGCAGAATGTGGAGATCAAAACCATGATATTGTATGGAGTCCATGTGATGATAAAAGCCAAAAGAATGGCACTTAAAGTCTGTGCTGCTTTGCGTTCCTTTATAAGAACCATCCGTTTCCTTTTGGTGATTTGGTTATTTATATTTGGATCCATGCTTTTGATGGAAGGATCCTTTGACACAGCAGCAGAACAAGGAGTTATTTTTACTTTACGGCAACCGTTGTTGGCTTCCTGAGTGCCATCAGCCTTAACCACCAACCGGAACTTATAGGACACACATTTTTTACTTTTTTGTACATGGTCTTTGGCAGGTGACAAAAAGTATTGCTGGTTCTCAAAATCATTTTCTTCAGGTTGGTCTTTGACAACAACATCCACACTCTCATTAAACTCTTCTGCCTTACCTTTAGATGGACTTTTGTAAGTTACTTGGAAAATGGAATCAGCGGCAAGTTTATCTTCCTCCTCTGAAGATGTGTAGCTGCTGCAGGTGGTTAATTGGTCAGCCTTAGCCCAGTCATTACAAGTACTCACTGCCTGAGAGACTTTCACCGTAGCTGATGTACTTCGACTAGATGAAGACCAGGAAGCCTGGCACCTCTCTCTTTTGACTATGTTTGGTTGCTTGCAACTGAAACAAGACTTCAGGAGAGCTTTCTGAGGCTTTATCATCTCAAACTCTGCCACAGACTCTGAACCCTGTAGTTCAGCAAGGTCCTTGGTACGTTTCTCCGTCTCTTTATAGATGCGGCAATACAGAATGGTCATCACAGACACTGGAATGTAAAAAGCAGCAATTGCAGTACCAAAGGTGATAATAGGTTCATACAAAAACTGTATCTGGCACTCTTCTGGTGGTACTGTTCGTTCACCCACAAAATACTGCCAGCACAAGATTACAGGTGCCCACAACACAAAGGAAATGAGCCAAGCCAGACCAATCATGATACCAGCTCTTTTGGGTGTGCGCTTCGCCCTGTAAGTTAAAGGCCTTGTGATGGAAAAATATCTGTCAAAACTGATGACTAGGAGGTTCATTACTGAGGCATTGCTAGCTACGTAGTCCAGTGCTAGCCAGAGGTCACAGGCAAGGCTTCCAAGAGACCAATGGCCTATGAGTATGTAAGATGTATAAAGGTTCATAGAAAATATTCCAATGATGAGATCTGCACAGGCAAGGCTGAGCAAGTAATAATTGTTGACAGTTTTGAGCTGACTGTTAACCTTGAAGGATATCATTACCAGAATATTTCCCACTATGGTTATTAGGCTTACAATTGCAGTTACAGTGGCAATAGTAATGACTTCCCAAAGGCTGTGCCCTTCTAACTGCTTATGGTTGATGGATGAACTGTTTACAACAGTAGAATTGCTGAATAGATCTACTTCCATTCTTGTTCTTGGTGTATTGTCATCAGGATCTTAGCACTGTTGCATACTGCTTTCCATACTTGAAAATATTCTTTTGGAGACAGCTGTGAAGATCAAAGGAAAAAACAGAAAAAGAAAGCAGCTCACTAAATAGCACATACTTCCATTGGAGTTACCATAAATACTTGTACAACAATCTATCAAATTATTTGTGCTCACTTTGCATTTTGATTATTGTTTCTACCATTGTGAATACAGCTAAAACATACAAACGTACATTCTAGGACAATGTACTCTGGCATCTTACACAATCAAAACAACTAATTTTTCTTAAGAGACTCAATCACACCAGCTCTTTTCTTTTTAATACCTTACAAGACCCTCTACATATTCTTAAAGGCAAACATTTAAAGTTTTGCAGTGCATTAAGACTGTGAGTCATTGTGTTATTTCCTACAGTACTCTGTAGAAGACATGTCAAGATTTCAGAAATTATCTTTGGAAAATTTGGAGAAGTCACCAACAACAGAAAGAGAGTAAGAGGAAAGTGAGAATGCATGGGGTATTAGGAACCTCACTGGCGTGGTGGCAGCAGGAAACAATTAAGTGTTAGAAGTGCTTGGGATAATTGAGAGGGAATCTTTGAGTTAAGGAAGAAGGCAAGGTCAACAGGAGGACAGCAGAGACTGATTGGGTGAGGTGTGGAAGTGCAGTTTGGGTAGTTTGGGTGAATGAATGGTAGGGTTGAGAATAAGAAGGAGTCAACTGAAGAGGAATCAGCAATGGATGACCACAATGACAATGTAACAAAAAATATACTACTCGCACAAGCAGCAAAAGGTGGAAATGGCACCACTGTCACTCTATAAATGCATGCATGCTTCTGATGTCCTTATCTTCCTACTTTCTTCACTGCTGTTTTCTTGTCCCAGTGAATTCATGCCTGTATTAGGTTCTCTCCCAGATATTTGCTGGTTTTTGAGTCATTCCACCACATTAAATTATGCTAATTACTTGTTCAATGTTTAATCTTGCTAAACTGTGTAATTTTGGAATAGTCAAATAAGTAGTTTTTTAAGTCAGAAATGAAAGATAAATTATTAACAATTTATTTATTGGGCATTAAGCCAGTATAAAACCAGTAAAATGATCCCTTTTTTTCAAAGCAGACATGGGTTCAACTAAACTTATCACATAAATCACCTATGAAAGACTAACTCTAAGTCTCTAGGATTCCCTCTGCACCAGGTCTCTATTATGTGGTCCCCTTTATCTATACACACCACTTCTCTGTGTTTTAATCTTTCATCTTAACTCTCAGAACATTCTTTCCTTTGGTCTTGGCAAGTGTCTTTTATTAACTGCAAGCTTTCACTGTCTATTCCTTTCCCACATGTCATCATCTGTCTTTTGTACCAAGTGTTTGGGTCCTGTCTCTCATCAGCTGAATACATCAATATTTTAAAGCCAGTTGCTGAATTTTCAGAAAAGCATCTTTTTATTTTTTCATTTTCCTCTTACTTGCTTTCATTGTGTCCTCACTTTTGTCCCAGGTGTCTTAAATAACCACAAAAGTGTATCATCTTTCTTCTTCAAACCTTCCCTGTTGATTATCTCTTGTGATTAAATTCATTAATGGCAAGTTTCCTGGTGTACTGAGACCACTGTCTATTGTACTGCCTAAAATGGTTCTCCTTCATCAGCGTGTGTCTGTCATCTCCTGTCTTATCTTGAGATGCTTATGCATAAGTATATTGAACCTAGCTCAACAGGATTCTAGTTCATGTATAGGCCTTGCAGCCTAGTAATAATCATGATATATGCATGTTGACCATCTGTACTCTTGGCTGTCTACAGCCTTCAGGGCCCATCTAGCAGCCAAGAATAACTAAAGTGCCGCAGCAGTCTTAACGAGCCCCATGCAAGGAAAGAAATTTTATCCTGGTTCTGCATTCTGCAAATACATCCTCCAAGTCAGAGCTGTCCTAATGGCTAGGCGCGCTGGCTTTATAAATTTTTACACAACCTTGATGTGCAGCAATTTATTTAATGTGAAACAAAAGTGTGTGGAGCAGGAAGCTGAACTGTGAGACGTGAATCTGTGTGTCTCTGCTACCTCACGTGGCTTATGCTTCTCTTTCTGTGGACAGTCAGCACAGTTGTTCTGTGCATCAACAGCTACCTGTGACTACATTTTTAAGTGTGGCAATGTGTTAATGGGTTTAGTGTGGCAACGTCAGGGGGTAGTAAGGGCTGGCTGCTCCATGAGGGAAGGCAAACAATGGGTGGAGTGTGATACGAAGGCAGGTGGGAGCAGAGAGCTCACCAAGAAGAAGCAGGATATGGAGCAGCACATTTGGGTCATGATCACAGTCAGAGACACTGATCAAGGTCAGACATAGCCTGATGATCACACAGCAAGTCTGTAGAGATGTTGCAGGTCAGAGACCAAACCAGGAAGCCCAGCCAGCAGGTCCAAGTCAAGATCAGAGTCAGGATCGAGTAGGTAGGAGATCAGAAGTAGCTGGTGCCCAGCTGTGATGTAGCACAGACAAGGGTCAGCAGTACAGCCTCAGCTTAAAAGCAGTTTCCAAGGGAAAGGAGGGGGAGGCCCTCACTTCTAGCTTTCTTCACAACAGCTCTTACCAGCAGAGGAGCTGACCTTGGTCTCAGCCAGCTAAACTCTAACGTAGCAAATGGTGCTCCTAGAAGGGGGCTGCGCTCTAGATCCTGACAACTAACAACCCTGAAACACTGCCAGGGCTGATGACTCTTTTGCAAGTTGCAAGATTTCAGCTAAGGCTAGAGATGGTCTTGAAAAGGCACCAGCCATGAATGTCAGGCATATGGATAAACCTCTACGAACTTCTACGTTTGCTTAAACGCCTGGGATTGAGCAGCCACTTAGGATTATTATAGGACACTGTTTGAACTTTCTGCCTTTTTTTGCCAGATGATGACACTTCTCTCAGAAGAGGGGAGACTAGAAATTTCCTAGATGCTGTGGCCTGTAATGCTTTGTCTTTTGCCATAGGTAGCAAGAGTGTCCCTCTCTTAAGTCACTTACCCTCCCTAACACTAGGATTTAGGAGGGAATACTGCTCAAGCTAACCCATGTGGACTGCATACTTCGGAGTAACAGAAGAAGCAGAAATTGTTGTTCTGACACAATCGTTCTTGATTTGAACCAACACGGTGGGAGGAACACTGGTAATATGGTAGAGAAACTAGAATTAATTTCTAAATAAAAAGCACTCTCATTATTATCATGCAAAGCTTTCTCTCCCTAATGGGCTGTTTTACTGTGTTGCCTATGAAAATTGACAGTAGCTAAGCTGCTTGTATGCAAAGATCTGTTGTTGGCATGTTGACCATTGCCATCATCTCTTCATACTCTATCATCTTTTGCCTCATAGGCCTGGGTCAACACTTTGCAGTGTTACCTTTTGTTCTCTGTTTGTTTAACACTCAAGGCAATAGTGCCTGTGAGTGGGACTTCTGTGTGCTATGGTAACATAATTTATGTTGTCTATCATAAGAGATGATAAGAATAGGGAGATCAAAATTAAATTACAGAATCAAAATGCATATGTACAGTATCATGACTTTGTTATCTGTCTCATAATTATTGATGCATGAACATCATGCTTTTGAGTTATAATGATATTTGCTGTTTGTTGCCACATATTAGTGATATTTTTTTCAGTCTAGCTGTAAGTATTAATTAATGTGAGTTGTTCAATTTGTACATAAAGTCATCTTACAGTTATCTGCAGGCAGATTGTTCGTGTCACAGATTAATTGCACCACAGATGCAGGCACAGCTTGGGTTCGCCAGGTTTTATTAGCTCTAGTTCAGCACCGGGTCTGCCAGATCTGTGCTGGCTGCACTAGGAATCGTTCAGATGTCTCTGCAACATGCTTGCCAGGGCCACTCCCTGTTACTTTTTGCTTGCATTGCACTGGAATCAGGCTAAGCTAATTTACTGTTTTGCTGCACCCTGCGTCCCAGACTAACATCTTACCACGGGTAGTAGTGCAGAGACACTTCTGATCATGATTTCACAGTATGAGAGTTTTGGACACATTTTGCTCTAAGGACTTTTGTAAGGACACCAGATCGATAATTTATTGTGTGTTGTCAGATGACAGCCTATGCGCTCAAGAGCGATTGGGCAAGCCTGCCATTAGGGAATGGTGAACTTTCCTGAGGACATGGGTGCCCACCTAGTTCAAGCAGTGCAAACAAACCACCCTGGCTCTACATCACAAAGCTCTGTGTCCTCAGAGCAAGATCCTCAAGAGGCTGCAGACTCACCTCATGCACTTCACATAGTGCAAGCTTGTGTGTAACACCCTTTCAGGTGGGGTTTGATTGTGTTTTCCCTCGTTTGCTACAGAAAGCTAACTTTGGATCCTGTACTTGCATCACAACAACCTCATGCAACACTACAGGTTTGGGGAGGAGTGGCTGGAAAGCTGCACTGCAGAAAAGGACCCGGAGGTTTTGGTCAACAGCTGGCTGAAAATAAACTAGCAATATGCCCAGGTGGCTAAAAAGGCCAACAGCATTCTGGCTTGTATCAGAAATAGTGTGGCCAGCAGGACTTCAGAAGTTACTGTCCTCCTGTACTTGGCACTGGTGAAGCAGCACCTCTAATACTGTATTCAGTTTTGAGCCCCTCACTACAAGGACAGTGAGGTTCTAGAGTGTGTCCAAAGAAGGGAAACAGAGCTGGTGAAGGGTCTAGAGCACAAGTCTATCGAGGAGCATCTGAGGAAACTGGGATTGTTTGGTCTGGAGAAGAGGAGGCTGAGAGAAGACCCTATTGCTCTCTACAACGACCTGAAAGGAGGTTGTAGTGAGGTGGGTGATGATCTCTTCTCCTCAGTAACTAGTGCTAGGATGACAGGAAATGGCCTCAAGTTGTACCAGGGAGGTTTAGATTGGGTATTAGGAAAAATTTCTTCACGGAAAGGGTCATCAGCTACAGGAGCAGGCTGCCCAGGAAAGTGGTGAAGTCACCATCCCTGGAGGAATTTGGGTAGATGTAGTGCTCAGGGACATGATTTAATGTTGGACTTAGTCCTAGGTTAATGGTTGGAGTTGATGATCTTAAAGGTCTTCTCCAACCTGAACAATGCAATGCTTCATATGGCTTTAGAGCTAAGGGTGCCATTTCCTAAACATAAAGTAACATTTTTGTTAGTTTGATATACAAGTGGAAAGCTATTTGTCTTTCACTCCTTGCTCGTTGAGATTTGCAGAGGGTACACGGACAAATGTTCCCCAGGCGCCTGCGAGGGGCTGGCCCCAGGCGGAGCGGGGCAGACGGCGGGTTCTCTCTCCCGGGGACGCCGAGTCTGCTGCCGGGGCCCGCAGCTCTGCACGGGACCCGGCCGCGGGGGTTGCGATGCGCGGCCATGCGGGAACGGCCGGCGACGCGGGCAGGGGGAGCTGCTGAGACCGCAAGCGGCGCCGCCATTTCTCTCTTTCGCCTCCGGCAAGCGGCCTCTTTCCGGGAGTAGGCGGGGACCGGAGCGGCGCAGGCCGGCCCGGCCACGGCGGCGCGGGGGAAGGTCGCAGCCCGGCCATGCAGCCTGAGCGGGGCGGCAGCCTGCCTCGCAGGGAAGGTGGCCGGCACGGCCGGCGGCGGCCCGGCGGCGCCGAAAGAGTGGCCGCGACCGAAAGAAGCGGCGGGCACGGGGACAGCCACGGTCGCGGAGGAGGTGGATGCCGGGGAAGAGGCGGCGCTCACGGGCACCGAGGAGGCGGGGGCCGCGGCAGGCGAGAGCCTCGAGGTCGCGGGGCAGCGGCGCCCCCCGCCGCCCACTACCACCGCCGGGTAAGCAGGAGGAGAGGCCGCCCTCCGCGGGAGTGAGGGCAGGCGGGACCGAGCGCGGCGCCATGGCTGCCGCCGAGGTAGGGGTACAACCCTTCTCTCCCCTCCCCTGCTCCTCCCCTTCACGAGGTGGAGGTGGAGCCGGGCCGGCCGCTGCAGCCCGCTGCCTCTCCCAGGGGCGTGAAGTGGCAGGGAAGGGCTGTGGGGCGGAGAGTGGTAGGACTGCCAGTATTACTGCCCTGCTCGGCTCGGCACCTGCACCCGCCCTCTGCCCCCTCTTCCTCCCCTGAAACGGCACCAGCCAGCACTTGCGTGCTCTGGTCTAAACATAAATAGGGATTTTCTGGCCGAAATACGTTTATAATTTGTGTTGGAAAATACAAGTATCGTTTGAAAAATGTGTCTGAAAATGATATATCTGTTTGCAAATAGAGATGAAGAATTACTGAATGTTTTGGCGCACTTGATTAGAAGTTGAATGAGCATGTATCTTGTTCAGTCTGTGGTTCTAGCACTGAAGACATGGAAACATAGCTCAACTTACAGAATTAAGTGACTCCGTGAAACATGCGTTTTGTCATTAATCTACATTGTTGGTTGTGCTTTGACCAATCATAAAGTTTTTATTCTTTAAGCAGATTACAAGTAGCACAGACATGCCTAATTGTACCACAACTACATCTTCAGTTTCCTGTGGAGATGTTAAAATGCTTCCTGCAGCCCCAGGTGGTATGAGATGAACACTGTGCCTTTAAAAACAATTTCCATCCATAAAGGCTTCGACCGTACTACATTCAGATTGACTTGCTTCCATTAGCATTGTTGCAACATGGAAATCGTGGTTGTCACCGAATTGGCAAAAAGATGACAGTGACGACCTGATAGTGATTGGTGTTGGCAGTACCGGGAGTCCTAATGTAGATGGACCAGCTGCTACCCATTTTCAGCATCACTTTGACTTTCATAATGCTGTGGCTTCAGTTGGACCCAGACAGTGTTTTATCTATATTAAAACTCCTGTGGTTGTTGGATTTCAAAAAAGGTAAAAGATTCATCACCCTTGTGATTGTCTTTAGATCCATAGATGCAGATGGATTGGTACTGTTACCTAGAGCACAGGTTCATAATTTCCCTTATGAGTGGTATAAACCGCTAAGTTCATACTGATGCGTGCAGACAAGTTTGGATTTTGAGCGTGAAACAATAGTGCTCCCTCATGAGCCACAGGGTGGAAGGGGGAAAATTCAGCACCTATATTAGCTGAGGAAATCTCTATCCTAGACTGTTTTTTTCTCAAGTCATTCAACTATTTCTTACTAAGTTGAAATACATTTATATCTGTGTTCTCTCCGGTACTCCTAACCCAGCGGGACTCATGATAATTTAAAAGGTGCACTCAGGAAGGGAATCATGTTTATATGAATACCTTTTTGTCTGGATTGTTGTTGGAAGCATTTAAGGAAGCAGTTAAAAGATTTTCTTTTGGGACTCTTTACAATATGTTTTGCCTGATCACTGGATTATTGACTTTTATATGCTCTTCATTTTAGTCTAGCACAGTGACTCTATTTTTGGCCAAGGCTAATATGGGTTGGGCCTTTAAAAGCAAAGCAATAGCTGAGATTTTCTCAGAACTCTACTAAAGAGTGTTAAGCTCTTTCTGTATTGGAGCCTTTGATGTTAAAGACTGTGTGGTCTCTTCGCACACCTGCCACAAATCTTATGTTTAGCAGCTTGGATGGGACTGACTTCCAGCAATCCAGCCATAGTGTCAACAGCTGTGCCAGCCTGCAGCTGCTGATGTCAATCTCCTAATTTGTCACTTCTGAAACAAGAAGGACCTCCCTCTTCTTTCTTATATCTGTTCCCTTGTACTGTCTTTGATGTGTGCTAGACCATGTTTTCTGAACAGGCACAGCTCTTTCCTGGCAGGAAAGTGCCCCCATTTATTTTCAGTTTCTTAGTGCTCTCTCTGTTCTGTGAAGTGATTTGTTTTACAGAAATGCACCAGCTCAGTGAGAGAGTGCTTGGCCTTCTGTAAGTAAGGGGGAAACCCCTGTCTTTCAGCAACAGGCATCAGATCTTCTCAAGCGGGGATGTGTAAATTGCAAACCTGGAGAGCCAGGTAATAATATGGGGAATGTGAGGGGTCTTATCACATCACTTTCCTTACTGTGTGCTGAGAAGCTGGAGTCTTCTTTGAAAATCTGCTTTCTGTTTTTCAAATAGGCCTGGAATTTTGCTGGAGAACGGAAACTAAGAACACTGTAATTTTGTTAATATATAGGATTTGCAAGGGCAATTCTAGCTCTTTTGCTTTCTAGGGTAAAAATTGTGGAGGATTACATGCTGCATTTCCACACTGCTGCTGTAAAGTTGGTATTTTGGAGGAATTTTCTAGATTGTATCATTCTAGTATTGTATAATCAGGATTTAGATGACCTGGTATTGTTTCCTGAAAGTTATTTTAAGTCAAGGTTATTCTATAGTTTTAAAGCTATGCTAAATTTATAATTTTATTTGTTTATACCTCATTTGTTTCTAGAGCTATTGCTGCTAAGCTTGATATTTCAGTAATTCTTTATTGCTGGAGTTTTCATTATTATCTGAGAAGTTTCTTCAATTATGAAGAGTTTTATGACAAAATCTAGATCAAATTGTATCAAAGTAACTGGATTTGTTGAGCCTACAATGGATGGAGCAGTAAAATGAAATTAAAATTATAGGTGAATGCATTCAGTAAAGTATAATAAGTGTGTTAATAAAACCAAACTTCATGAAAAACTTTTGGAAATACTTGACAATTTTTACAGGGAAGTAAAAATAGGCATTAAATTGCATAATATTTTGGCAGCAATATTTCTTAGTCCTCTACATTAATTTAAAAACACTATTAATCTTCAAATTTTGTGGTTTGGGTGTTTTAACTTAATGGATCCTAAGCTTGAGTTTGAAGCTACAGGAGGACATTATTTCTGACCTGTAAAACAGGGAGAAGGAAGTGTAGTGTTGACATGTTTGGTTCTCGGTTTTTTCTGGACCACTGAAGGCTGGACACCCTTTACATGTTTTATACTATTAGAAGTGTATAATAATTCTTTGGTTTTGGTAGTGGGTGATCAGCTGTGCTACTTGCAGAGCCTGTCAAGATCTAGTACTTGCTGAGTCAGTTCTCCACTCCTCCGCTGGGTGCTATTTGTTTGCAAATAATTGACTTGCTCATACCCTGCATGGTAGATCCAACTGTGAATCAGAACCTTAAAGATGAAAGCTTTCATGACTTATGTCAGTTCTTGAGGAGATAGCTTTCTGAGGCACTCCTCAGCTCCCCTCTTGAAACAAGATGCTGCTTCTCTCAAACATGGAATTAGTTTAGAAACCATGAAGAAAAGTGTTCTTATTCTGTACGAAGGGGAAAAAGGATCTTGCACTTGTTAGGTCTTTGGGTAACTAGTTGGTTTAACTGTCTTGGTTACAAAGATTTTGTGTCCTTCCTTCAAAAATGAATCCAAGTTTAATTATGACCAGCTGGTTCACCAAATGGCAGATTTCCATTGTTTGTCTGCTTTTTTTTTTTATTTTCATATATTCTATGTTTAATAATTGCAAATGTGTTCTATGTATTTATTTTTAGTAAAATAATGCCTAAACTGAAAGATCCCATTGCTCTTGCCTGGGTATTATCTCTCACTTCTCTTCTAACTTGTGCTAAACTCATTTTCCTATGTATTGTCAGAATTTTTAAATTGCTCTTTCTATGAAATACAATTATTAAAACAAAAACAACTTTCTGAAATTGTGGATATTGTACTGGGTTGTACTGGGTTGTATTTTGATGGTCCTTGACCACATCCTTTTATGGGTGGCTTACGGAAACTTGTTTTTTGTCCTTTATGTTTATTTGCAGTCTACAAAGTATTCTTTTAACTTTCTTTTCAGTGATACACTCAGTGTGCATGTGATGCATGCGATTACTTCAGTGCAGTTGGAATCAGCAGGTCTGTTTCAATGTTCCTTTTCTGGCTTTGGGCATTGGTGGCAGTAAACTTCTCATTGTTAAAGAATGGAGGTTAACAGATTTTATTGCAGTCTTTCTTACTTACAGTTAGTTTCAAGATGAAATCACATTTATTTATTGTTTATTATATCTTCATTCTTTCAGTCCATGCACACATAGAACTTATTTAAGAGAACATCTAATGCTGTCAGCATCAGGTAAAGTTTCCCTAATTAGTATGAGCTAAATCTTTACAGTCTAAGCAACTGCAAAAAGCAATCTGTTCACACACATGGTAACAAAAGCTTGGATTTTTCAAATACAGATACTTTTGATTTTCTTTAGAACACTGTTACAGAGCTTGTGCAGATACGACAAGAATAGATTTCTGGATCTTGAACACAATAAATCTTTTGACGTTTTACGTTGATGTTCTAAAAAGTAACTAGGAAAAAACTTACTTAGATTAATATACATCAGTTTGTGAGCCGTACTTAATTACTAATGAAGTGTGAAGAACTTTCTTCTCAGGAGTTTCTCTACTGTGATGAGGTGTGAAGAGGCACTAACTGTGAATATAAAGTGTGGATTATTTTATTTTGAGTACATTAATTTAGATTAAGCCTCTTGAAAAATGTGTGAACAAGTGGTTGGAAACTTGTTTAGGGTTGGTTAAGTCTCAAACTTCTGTTTGTTAAATAGGATTCTGCAAGGCTTGGTTCTGTCTCTGCTCATGTTCAGTGCTCTAGTGATTCTCTATTAATAATTCTGATGAAGGAGTAAAATATACAGTGTTAACATTTGCGGACAGTGCTAAACTGGAAGAGTAGGCAGGAGGGTGGAGCACAGAACACAATCTGAACAAATGGGAGAATTAGCCTGCAGTAAGGTGTAATTCAAGGTCAAATATACCACAACTACATTTCCACAGGAAGAATCTGCAGAGGTGTGTAACTGGCTGCAATTTTGTAGAAGGGAACTGGTAGCTTAATGGATGAGAGAGTATCAATTAGCAATGCAATCACACTGAATAACTGGTTCTACTTCTGCAAGATTTGGACCAGCCTGGGTAGCAATGTTGCATGAAATAGGCTGCTGCAAACAGCCATCTTAGGCAGGACAACAAGAAAATAATATTAAAAAGGAGAAGGTTTAATTTGTGCACTGAGAATAAAAATTGTGACTGAAAGGGTCGATACATTGTGTAATGCACTGTGTAGGATGTGTATATGGAGATCAGTACTGAAAAATACTGTCAGAGGTTTTAAGAGTATAGTGAAGGTCACTTTACTCAGTAGAGCTGTTGTGTCACCACTTGTCGCAGCCCTATTTTTTTTTTTTTTTTTAATTTTTCAAGGCTGTCTCTGCGAACGAAAAATGTAAAAGGCCAAAGTTAATTTATTCTTTTCAGTTTCTGGACGAAAGAGAAACCTGCATTTCACAGCGCTGGGGACTGCAATGTTTCATAATAATCCCTGCTTGTTTAGTCTGGAATGGTTTAGAGATATTTATTGTTATTCCTTCATGGTATTTTACCAACTTCCCTGCTGATTTAACTCAAGACTCTTAAATGTCTCTTTAAGCATTCCTTAAATGCTTCTGTTCCTATTTTTTTCCCCTCAAGTCTCTGGGTAGAAATTCGGTAACTTTCAAACTGGTTGCTCTGAAAATTTGATAGCTTAAACAAATAACTTTTTCAGCTCTATATTTTGTTAATTGTATGAAACACAACTTTCAATCATTACTTTATTTAGTTTTCATTATCCCATAAATTTGAGTGGATTTTATTAAGAGTAAATGTAAAATGATAATGCCTTGAATATTGGAGAAGCTCTCCCAAGAACTTCCCATCATATTTAACTAAACATTTTAGAATTTAGAGAAGAACTAAAACTACGGATTTATTAATCCATCCATCCATTCATTCACCCATCCATCTTAAAATCCTTTTCGGCAATGAAACAATGCTGGTAGCGACCAGGAGGTGGGGCAGGCTGCCTGCCCGTCATGCTCGTGGCTCCCCGGGCTGCTGCCCCTGGCACAGCCCAGCTTCCTCGGGCAGAGGAAGTGCCCGAGTTCAATGAGGAAGAGTAAGGATGTGTACAGATCATAGGGTGGGAATATTTTTCTCATCTCAGGGTGACGTTTTCTCAATTTACAGTAGAACCTATGAAAGTCGCATATACGTGTGGCTTATTAGGAGCTGATACTGGGTATTTGTTCAAAACGTAACTCTGAAGGAAAGTTATTTGTAGGAAGGGAACACTTAGTAATTCTGAGCTAAAAATCTTGTTGTGCTGCTGGGATGAGTAGTTGGTCCCAGAGAACATCATACAGGGTTTTGTATGGGTACATTAAGTGAGCGATAGTAGGTATTTATGCTGAAGAATACATAAATTTGTAGAAGTGATAAAATTTGATTTAAAAGTTATTTCACACAGTACTGCTTCTGTTTTCCTCACAGAAGTGACAGGGTAGTTTCAGGAGCCCTGTTATAGGCTTCTAGGCAGTGTAATGCTGCTGCACAGGCTTTGGTAGCTATCAGAAGGTTTGACTGTATTTTAAATAAAAAAATGCTGATTATTGATTCAGTGGTGATTTAGAGCCTTCCAACAACTACAGACAAATATTTCTTAGAGGCTTTCATAATCAAAGGATTTCAAGCCTGTGTGATTCAATGTTCTGTTGTAAGGCTTAGAAGAGGTCCATTTCCCACTGTTGTTTCATGTATATGATTCCTCTGTATTTTTATGTGCATGTGGTTTTTAATTTTTTTATGATTTTTTTTTTTTAGTAAGGCTTTAACTCTTCTGCAGGTAGACTTAATATTACATCCTGTTGGTAAAATGTGTAAATCTAGTGAAGTGTGTGAGAACCTTGCCTTAAGGTCCTGTTTCTATTTCTGCTTCACTTTTCCCAGAGGATAACCGTATAGTTACAGACTGTACAGGCTCTCTCTTTAACTCTGGAGTACCCAGGATCTCTGTCTTGTGGAGAACAGACTGATGTTTCTGGGGCACAGCTCTCCCCAGGCTACTGCTCTGTCACTGACACGTTGTGAGGCCTTGAGCTTTTTCTGATTGCCTGGCAAACTTAAGGGTTTGTTATCTGGTGTTTTTTCTTTTTTAATTTCTGTATTCTTTCAGCCTGTATTACTCGGGGTATGCTGCTTTGCCGACTTCCCTGGTTCATGTTCCTGTTAATTTGTAACAGGAGGTGGCATGCCTGTGGAAACAACAGAAGCTCAAACGATCCTGTACTCCTTATTGCTTATCCTTCCACTTCACCATAAATGTTAGCAAGGGTGCTAAAAGAGTATTGTCTCAGAGTAAAATCTATTTGTAGAGGTAAAATTTAAAAATTAATTAAAGATTGTTCCTTCAGTATTTTCATCGTGGCTCTTTGTACTTAGTTTGAGTTACTCTCAAGTAACTTTTGTTGCTTTTTTGCTGCAACCTTGCCCTGTGGGATACACTTGAATGTAATATTAGTGGACTCCAAGCGTTTTCCCTCCTGATGGACCCACAGTTGAAGTTGTCCACCAGTTGTCTAGACAGTTGAGTGCTGTCTAGAGCTCACCACTGCAAAATGGATGCTAACTTCTCCTGCGGTTAGTGTTCTGTGTGCACTGTCAGTGCAAACTGTTGCAGGTGAAGATGTGATGTGCACATAAAATCCTGGGATCATAGTGCATTCCGACAAGTATAGCCCAGTACCTCTTTACCTTGTTGGTAATGTGGATGTGTGTGTTCTTTCAGCAAGTTCTAAATGATTCTTAGGGCTTCTTCATAATAGTGCTAACTGCAGGATCAAAGCATCGTTGCACAGTAGTAAAATGACATTTTAACATTTTGTTTTTATAAGTAGAGCATTAGGGTGTTGAGAACCTCAAACAATAATTCTTTACTGCTTTATTTCATGTTGGGTTTAGGGAAGCAAATTCTTTGAGGCTATTTGGAAAAATCTTTCAGAGGATTTCCCCTCCACGCCCCTCCCAAAAAAATTTGGAGATGAATGAGGAAGGGCTGTCTCAGTTTTGAGTGATGATCTCTAAAATGTCTGCAGTTGAAAACATCCATGATACTGTATCACCCTGGTGTAGTTATAAACAAATTTAATAAAGATTATTTAAAAACAAAACAACATTACTTATTCTTGAGCTTCTCAGTGAGCCGATAGTCACAGAATAAACATGGAGATACAATACACAGTGGCGTTTTTCATGAGCACTTGAGAGGTTTACATTTGTTTGTATAGAACTATTTGAGCCTTGTTTAATGATAAGCTTCTTACAGATGTTCTGTCTACATAGCAGTCGTTTTTTTCTTCAGCTGTAAATAGGTTTGAACATAAGAACTTGTCAGGATCTAGACTTTTCTTCTTCTGTTATTTCAGGTTGTTTTTCTGCAACTGCAATAATGCTTTTTGGGAAGGAAACTTTGGTTATACTCTATCTACAAGGTACATTTTGTAGAGGGCTATAGTTCCTACCAGGTCATAGTCACATGACTAATCTGTTTCAATTACCCATAAAACATTTTCTGAATCAAGGGGAGAGAAAAACTGTTGACTATGGAGGTTAGTAAGATAGTTTCTAGAACCCTACTTTGCAAGCGTTGGAGCAATAACAGTTTTATGTAAAAACTTCAAGAACAAGCCTTTTTTGTTTTTGTGAGCTTCATGAGATGTTTTTGCCTTTAACTGGAGCATCGTTCCTGTTATGCATAGGTTTCTGAATAGAATGTCTGTCTCTCTTGGCTAATTCTATCTTTAGCTAACCCAAAGTGATGTGTTCCGCTATCCAAAATTTATGAAGCAGTCTTAGGATTTCATCCCTCTTTCAAAAATTCTCATCCTGTACAATAAAAGCTTTTTTCTTTGTGCTACCTGTTCTTTCAGCTGCCCTTTCTACTACCTAAGCTTCTCTTTAGCTTTGGTAGATCTCTCTAAAGGTCACCAACAGAGCAAACTAGTGAAGAGGATTACTCTTTGTAGGGATATTTTTTCTCTTTTCATGAAGGAACCTCTCTTGAGGCTCTTCCTTAGTCTAAAGGAAAAAAACAATCAAACAAAACCAAATCACATGAGTTTTTTCCTTTTAGCCTCTGAAGTGCTAGGGCTTGGACTCAAGCCAGAGTTGACCTATAGATGAACCCTATATATTTTATAGTTATTAACTTTTGTGGAATAATTATTAGTTTAAACTCTTACTGACAAACTGCTTATGCTGAAGATAACCCAGATATTTTAGGATCTTCTGTGCTTAACCACTAGCCCAGATATTTTAGACCAATGCTGATGAAGTAACTGTATGCAATAGACTATGAAAATACAGCTGTTGCTGATAACATGTCTAGGCAAGATATTTTAGGGAAACCCCACCGCCTGTGATCTGGGCTCTGGCCAAGCCCTGGTCTCAGTTGGTCGGGGGGCGTACCACCAGATGTTTCCACACAAAAATATGCAAGTCATTCTGACTTGCTGATTTGGCATTATAAAGCTGGGACCCTCTTGCAGCGAACTTTGGAGACCTCACCTACGAGTGGACGCACTGTGTAGGATTCCCCAGTTGCTGGGAAGGGCTCTCCAGATCCTCTCTGCAACTGGGGCTCCCCAGTCACTGCAGACCTGGATGATGGTAATGTATTAAGGGCAATTGGTGATGTATCTTTCTTAATCACTATAGCTGCTTCCTGTGTAGTAATGATTAGATGCATTGCCGTGTTTTGTTCTAACTTTGCTAGAAGTATTTTAGTTTTGTTGTATTTGTCTTTAGTTGATATTGTGTGTGTTTGTTGTGTTTTTTGTATCATTTTTAACCTTAGCCAGTAAAATAAACAGACTTCCTTGGTTGGGTGTCTGACCCTGCCTCTTTGGTAAAGCATAAGTTGGCAAAACAGCCTCAAGTTGAAAAAATGGTTTATAATAGAAACTTGAACTTGTACTGGAAGAGCTATGATGTCTAAGTGAGCAATAAGGAAGTAAATTGTTTCCATTAATGAGAGACTTAAAAGTCACCCTAGACTGACTACAAATTCATCAATAGGTAAACATGCCAATATGAGAGGACTGAAGATACAAACATAGGTGTATGAACTTGTCCCCATTCATACTTTTGAAGAAATAATTTTTAACTTTGTCATTTGTGTCACAGAATCACAGAATTGTCATGGTTGGAAAGGAGTTCCAAGATTACCAAGTCCAACTGTCAACACAATAAAAAACAAACAAAAAACCCACCCCAAAACAAACAAACAAAAACAACAAAAAAACACACCACACAACCCTGGCCACTAGAGCATGTCCTGAAGTACCAAATCTGCATGGCTTCTGAATACCTGATGGTGACTCAACCACCTCCCTGAGCAGGCTGTTCCACTTTTTCAGTAAAGAAATTCTTCCTAATATTCAATCTAAACCTTCCCTGCCATAACTTCAGGCCATTTCCTCTGGTCCTGTCATTATTTACCTGGGAGAAGAGGCCAACACCTACCTCCCTACAACCACCTTTCAGATAATTGTAGAGGGTGATGAGGTCTCCCCTCAGTCTCCTTTTCTTCAAACTAAACAACCCCCATTCCCTCAGCTGCTTCTCATGTGACTTGTTCTCTAGACCCTTCACCAGCTTGGTAGCTCCTCTCTGGACATGCTCCAGCAGCTCAATGTTGTTCTAATAGTGAAGGGCCCAGAACCGAACACAGCACTTGAGGTGCGGCCTCACCAGTGCCGAGTACAAGGGCATGATCACCTCCCTACTCCTGCTGGCCACACTATTCCTGATGCAGGCCAGAATGCTATTGGCCTTCTTGGCAGCCTGGTCATGGTAATGATGGAATAAATTTAACATTTGGCAGTACATCTTATTAACACTGTTGAAAAATCATAAAGTGCAATGCACAAAATACTAAATACCAAGTTTGTTGTTTTTTTTTTTACTTTGCATTTCATTAGGTTTAGTCTGGAAAAAAATAATGCAAAAGGATTTGCAAAGGCCATTACTGACTTGTCTAAGCTGACTGCCAAGAATTGCAATTAAGTGACTTTCACAAATGCTTGTTTTCTGTTGAATAATTGGAAGGGGAAAAATCTTTTCTAAATTATGTGAAACCCTGAAGGAGGGAGTATATTCAAAAGTGGTTTAATGATTTTCAGTGAGACAGCAAAGCAGATTGATGTGCTTATCAGTAATAATTGTTTATTTTCTTGCCTTATTGTATCCTTGTTAGCTACTGAAAATGCTGTTTATGGTGCAGAAAAAATGCCTCTTAATGAAGTAATGTATTATTTTCAGCTCTTTCTCAAAATGTGTAGCAAAATAATCCTCAAGTCTTCCAGTTTACGTTAGAAACAGCTTCTGCATGAGGTTACAGAGCCAGTAGTGCTGATGGTTTTCTGTAAAAAGGCAGTCAGCAGACACACAGAGCCTGTTTTAGATACAGAAAGTAGAGATGTGAAGTTTTTCAGTAGCATGTGAATTTATTATTAGGAAATGTCATTATATTAGTAATGAAGGATTAAAAACTTAGGGACTGTGCTGCTGACAGTGTTGCAGACATAGAGCTGGGAGAAGAGCAGAATGCTGTCCTTTTGAATTTCTTACAAAGTACCTTTTTAGGGTTTCAAATAAGTAGTGTCTTTTATAGCTTTAATTTTCATTAGTTAAATGTTTCTGTGTTTGCAATATGCTGTTACTTTGTTGATCTGAAAAAGTGACAGATGTTGGGTTTTTTAATTTAAATTCAAGATAGAATTTCCCATTGTGAACCAAACATCTCTACTTGCATACTAAACCTCTAAAATGATGCATTACATGTCTCCATGACTGTCTTAAAGCAGTAACTGAAAAAGGGGACTAAAACCAGTTGCAAACATTCTGAAGTTCATGTTAAAAGTTTTAGTGATTGATGTAAATATTTTTAGCAAATAATATTTTTTAAATTTTTATATTAAAAATCTGTGACTTTGACAAAGAACACCTGTGTGTCCTCATGTATTATGTGGAACAGGAATAGTAATGAAGAATCTACAAGTCTTCAATGGAAAGAGAAAGCAAAATTGGCTTTAGAAAAACAAGTTTACCATTGCAGGAAGCTAAAGCCAAAGGTATGGCTTACCAGTACACTTAGCCAATCTAGCGAACAACTGCTGCCAGATATGAAGGAAGGACCTGCTTCCCAGATCCCATGTTTCATGGCAGGCTTCCAGGCTTTCTAAGCATTATTTGTGTTTTGTCTGATTCTGCTGTGAACTGATACAAGGAACTTAAGCTGGCAGAACGTTAACAGCAGGAAAAAGAAGAAAACTATTGATTATGTTTCTGCCATTTTAGGTGTACAAATTCAAAGAATACTGTTCTGTTTGGTGTCTTTCAGAATTTTTTCTTCTTTAGTGCTTTGCCAGTTGAAAATATAACAGTGTGGGTGAATATCACTAGCTATTTCATGTTTTGAAATCCATACAAAAATAATGTCTTGCTCCTTATGTGCTTTCTTTTTTGCAAAATAGATGCATTAAAAAAACCTCTTAACTTTTAACTTGATACTAAATATTATAAAATATTTTTTAATGTGAAGGTAGGAAATAGGTATCTCATTATTCAAATGTACCGTAAGTTTTGGGGAACTCTTTTCATTCTTAATATAGCACGGCTGAAATATTTTAAAAGGTTGGGTTTTGGTTTGTTTTTTTGTTTTGTTTTTTTTGTTTTTGTTGTGGCAAAAAATTGATCTATTGAGAAACTTCGCCACATAGTTTTCCTTGCATGAGAAACCCTGAAGCTTCTTCGACATGTTGGATTTGATCTTGGTAGAGAGTTTCAGGACTTGTGTTGGTTTTATTCTAAAACTATGTGCATGTAGGGAGTGTTAAATAAACATTAGACTTGTCGGTATAACTTCAATGTTTCTAAACTTTACTTTTTTGAGCAGACTTTAAGTTTATGCAATAACCTTTGTGGGTGAGGATCAAGACTCAAATTTTTCTGTTCTGTAGATGGATACTGCTTTGAGCGAGCTTTAGGCATAATTTATCATACTTTTATGTCATCATTGATATGGTTGCAGAGGTACAAAGGTTTTCAATACATACCAGTTTGTAACTGATACGTTTATTGAGGGAGGCTGTCTTACTCATTGACTCATGAAGACAAGCAAAATAGTGATATCCTTTAAAAAGTCTGTTATTGAACTCTTGAGGTGAATATGTATCCTCAATAAATTTTGATTACTTCATGTTACTGAACTTCTCATGTGTGTTCTTTACAAGTTGTTGTTAAAGCTGTTAATACAACTGCTTTTGCAATTTCAGAAGTGCTAGAATAAAACAAAATGAAACACTAAGAATTAGGTATACTATTGGAAGTTTTCAAGCCCTGAATGGACAAAGCCCCAACCTGCTTGCTCTGATTTCAGCTTTGACCTTCTTTAGAGTAATTCATTGGACAAGATGACCTCTTGCAATCCCTTTCAGCTTGGATTAGTGTGTAATACTGTGACATTAACACAATAATTGAATCAGTTTCTGAATACAGTCAATCTCTAATGCAGCTCAGGATACTTCTATTTAGGAACGGCAGATTCGGTAAGAACAAATAACTTCCTGCAGAAGTTTTCCTTAACCTGTCCAGAATACTGAGTGTAGTTTGGTTTTAGAGCATGGCATACAACATTCAGATATATGGATCCATATGTATGCAATATATAAACCCCCTGACTTCGGCAAATACAGCTTATACATAGGAACAATCAGTAATCTAACTGAAAATGCTGTAACTTCTGTGGCAGTATGCTTTGTAAGGTTTTCTTGAAACCTGTTGTTTCTGTCAAGACAGAGGCTCCTGTTATAGGTTTGCACTCATATTTTTGACTGAGTGTTTGTAAGAAAAACACTCAGCTTTCTGAAGTTACTGTCAGTTTGGAAGTAGTAGAACTACCAGGTTTTGTGCAGGTCTGTGTTACAATTTTGTATTAATTACTTGATGAGTTTGCAGTTGCCAGTAGCTTTCATCTAATTATTTCCACTTAATTAAAGAAAATACACAGTTGATTTTCTGTTGGTGGAAATGTATTGGCTTGGCAAGTTTAGAAAAATCTAGTGTGTCTTTATCTATACACAGCAGCTGGACAAGCTTTCTACAGACTCTTTGCTCGCAGCATGGTTCAGCCTTGGGGAAGGGAGGCAAAGGACTACTACAGTTAACACGGCTTGTTGATTCTCTACTGAGTTTCCCAATTAGTACAGAATGATTGCTGAATTTATAATATAACATACCCCATCAAATATTCTTCAGTTTGCAGCTTTTAATCTAAATGAGTAAAGCGAAATTTTAGCTGATGGCTTTGTAGGTTGTACCTAGTAGGCAAAGACTTGAAATACACTTTTCCCCAAATAAATACTTGCTTGGCAGGCTTTACTGTGTTCCCAAGCATACTTCTAACGCTAGAGAATAGACCTTTTGAGACTTTCTTCCTGTGAACATACATTGCATGGTTATTATGATTATTTTAGCTATGAGTCAACGGTTTTCAAACTGGGTCTTTAGAAACTGCAGTACAAAACTTCAGTGGTGTGTAGTAGAGGTTGGTGCATTTTGCCCCTTTAAGCCACCCATTTGAAGGACTGTGCAGCTAATCATGTTCTAGCAGGTTACAGAGGTATTTCTGAGATAGCAGTAGAAAGTGAACATCAGAATTTATGGATTTTTTAGTTCTTTGAAAGGGAAGGAAGGGAAGATAATCAGTAGTTACAAACAAAATAGCCAAGCTGTTTGCTTGTGGGTTTGTTTGGGGTTTCTTTTGTTGTGGGGTTTTTTTTTTGGTCTTTTTTTTATTGCCTGGCTCAGTGAGTCTAACGGAGAGATTTAGCTCCTGATAGGAGTTATTGTTCCAATCCAGTGAGGCACAAGATTTGTACAAAATATCGCTATAGCTTGTGGAAATATTAATGGTGATCTGTGAAAAATATGAAGTATGACTTGTAGCCTTCTGGCACTTGATCATGTTATAACTTTGCTGAGTGCAAATAATATTTTTAGAGGTGTTTTTTTTTCAGTTAAACAGTAATGAGAAAACAGTCTCTTTTATTTGAGGTTTCTAATCAGTTCCAATTATTTGCATATCACGTATAGAATAAGTAGGAACTTTGAAGCAAAATAATTTGGACAAGATTATTATCTTTTTCATTGTTACTATGGTCAGATGTGATGTCTTGAAAATAATTCAGTATAGGTAAGCTAAAAGCTCAGTTTTTGGCAGGTGTTGCTGAATATTATTACAAAATATTATTTTCTGCCTCTGAATGAAGCTATGGTATCACTGCATTAGGAAAACCTCATTTTTGAGGGAAATTTACAAATCATATTTTTCATTTACTTCCCTAAAATCTGGATTAAGAATACTAAGTAAGAATAGTTTGAGGGACTGTATTCCAGTCTTACTTCACACTGACCTTTTTATATTGTTCTAACTTGCTTTTTTTTCTCTGTACAGAAACTTATCATTAATATTCCTAGGTAGACAGAACAATGTTCTGGCATGCCTTATGGGATTTTCCCAGATAGTGGAGTGTGTGTATAATATACTGACAGACATGTTAACCTTGTTAATTTCCCATTGGTATTTTTTGTTTTATTTTTAAAAATAAATTCTTGTTTGTCTGTATCACTGTGAATTACATTTTGAGTTCTGTAACTGTCTTCCACCCATCTGTCTAGGTAACTTCATCATAGCATTCTCTATTTCTTATAGGTAAGGGCATCTGTATTCTAAACACCTACACCTGCATCAGTTTCAATAAAATAGCACTAGTAGTATTTTGTCTTTTGTAAAATAAAAATATTAAAAAGTTCTGCTTTAGTCTGCCATAATTCTGAATATATATTCTGTTTCTTTAAGATACAGTTTGTATTTTAGAGACCGTTAAATTTCCACCGCAATAGATCAGATAACATTAAATCAATCATTGTGATGTAGAAAATTAAGCTGTCAGGGCATTCTCCTATACCTTTCTGGATTTAAGGTATAAAAGTGCATTTAACCAGCACTGTTAGAAAAAAAAAAATCTTTTTGAGACTATGTTGTGTTCATATTGTGCTAAGATAATTCCTGCTGTAATCTCATTGCTCCTGTTTTGTTACACCAGCAATAACTTTAAACCATGAAATTAAAAGCAGGTATGTCTTTCCAAGAGCAATTTAAGTCATTGAAGTGTAACTAATTCTTTCACATTCCCGCTTATGTCTGCCTAGAGGTACCACTCAGTAGTTAATATCAGCCAAGCTACTTTACTTAGTGTCACTCATACAAGCTTCTGTGTACAGACTTTTATTCTGCAAAACAGTTTAAAGTGTAGAGATCACAAACTGCTTTATTGCTTACTTATATATGGGTTTTTGACCCTATGACTTGAACATTCCATCTGTGACAACTGGACTGTAACAGTTGCTGCTGAAACTGGGTTGAGGAGGAGAAATTGTCTCTGTGTGGACACTTCACTGTTTTAAATACAAATGAGGAAAAGATATATGCCCATTCATAACGCAGCTGATAGTCTAGGTCAGATGCAACCCATAGGATATTTTCATTTTGTTTTGCTAGCCTTTTCCCCTGATGAGAAGAGAAATTAGGACTGAGGCAGATAAGCCTCAATGTCATCGCACTTGGTCGCAGCCTGGCAGCAGTTTCCAAGAAGGACAGAACGAATCAGGAGAGAAGTTTACTCAAGGAACTGGTGTGTGCTGTTGCTGTTTGGAAGAGCAGCAAATGTAGGGAGTAGACAGTGCTTATGACTGCCCATGAATATACGTGGCAGTGGCTAACTATTTATTATCCACTCTGTGTATATATCTAAGTTGACTTAGATATAGGGGTATTGTAGGCAAGTGTCCTGAGTAAAAAATGGAAAAGATTAAGGTAATAAGTATGTTTTCGAGAGGTGTAACATTCAAAGCAGTAATACAGAAGATACAGTAACAAAGGGGAAAAGTAGCACTTGATCAATAGAACTGTAGAGTTTCTAAAGATAAAATGAAAATATTATTGTATAAAATTTGGGAAGAAGGCAAAGGAGAGAAACAGCTATGCTCTTTGTAACACATTAACAAAAAAGCTCAAATTATGTTATCATACGTTCTGTAAAGTGACATTCTCAGGAAGAGAAGTGGGAGAAATACTACAAGATAAATAAGAATGGATATCTAATAATGCATGATACCTACATAATGGGTAGAATATTCTAGGTACTGACAAAGATTACATGTTTTAAACTTTTCTTACAGAGTTAATAGAACTAAACAGGAAGAGGACTATAAGCCTACTGCAGCTTCCTAAGGGTAATAAGTATACTTTTAGAAAGTCTCAATGGCAGGTCTGTCTTTTAATGCACTTTTAGTTTGTTTATTGTTGTTGAGAGTTTGCACACGTGTGCTTAACATGCTAGAAATGACCACACTTACAGTGAAGAGCAGTTGATTAATTGAAGCAAGATGTAAGAGGTCACTGTTGCACTTTCTCCATTGTGTACTTCAGTCTTGGTTTGATCCAAACCACCCTGGGCTCCAGGGAAGTGCAGAAGGATGACCCAGGGGAAAATTGCTTGTTCAGAACAATGTTTACTTCATTTTGATACCTTCATTCCTGAACTGTGTGCATCAACATATTCTTGGACAGTACTTGGGCAACCAGGCTGCATAACTGCTATTAACATGTCAGAGAATTTGTGGTTTATTTCTTCAAGTTACAATTTTACTTCTAAGAAATGAAATTTCCTAGACGTGTGCTGTATAATGTAGCTAATGACAGAATTTGAAAAAGAATTTAGTCCAGTATAAGAGAAAACACCTTAATCCATATTAGAATCATAGGATAGAATCATAGAGTCATTAAGGTTGGAAAAGACCTTCAAGATCATGAAGTCCAACCATCAGCCCTACACCCCCGTGACCACTAAACCATCTCCCAAAGCACCACGTCTACCCATTTTTTGAACAATTCCAGTGATGGTGCCTCCACCACCTCCCTGGGCAGCCTGTTCTAATGCCTCACCACTCTTTCAGTGAATAAATTTTTCCTAATATCCAATCTGAACCTCCCCTGGTGCAACTTGATCCCATTTCCCCTTGTCTTGTCACTGGGGAGAAGAGGCCAACACCCACCTCACCACAACCTCCTTTCAGGTAGTTGTAGAGAGCAGTGAAGTCTCCCCTCAGCCTCCTCTTCTTCAGGCTAAACAGCCCCAGCTCCCTCAGCCTCTCCTCATAAGACCTGTTCTCCCGGCCCCTAACCAGCCTAGTTGCCCTTCTCTGCACCCTCTCCAGCACCTCGATGCCCTTCGTATATTGCGGTGCCCAAAACTGCACACAGTGCTTGAGGTGCAGCCTCACCAAGGCCAAGTAGAGGGGCAGGATCACCTCCCTGGTCCTGCTGGTCACACTATTTCTGATGCAGTCCAGGATGTTGTTGGCCTTCTTGGCCACCTGGGCACACTGGAACTTCTTAAAATAAGCAGGTGATACTCCTGTTTTGTTTATGTTGACAGTTGAAAGGAGTGAGTCCGTTAAACAGGTCTATAGTAAGTAGTTGTATGTTATGTCATAGTTGCCTAAGGTGATTCTGATCTTTTCTTAAAAAAAAACAACACAAAGTACAATCTGTGTAGCATTATTCTTCCTTTGACTTGTGAATCCTTTCAACTCCAAATTATTTTGGGCGCTGAATTTCACTATGTTTGCTGGATTATAGCAAACCATTCAATTTGTAAGAGAAGAACAGAAGAGAAATAAGTTGATTCTTATCTTGAAGTAAGTTGATTTGGCCTTTGTTCTCTGGAAGCTATAGCTCTGGATCAGTAATACAGAGTTGTAACTCCATCCCCATCCCCTTGCTCATGCAAATAGCTGTTTGTCAACAGCAGCCATTTTAGTGTATTTATCTGGTGAACAGAAAGAAAAGAGGATTTACCTAAAAATGGCACAGAATCAGTGACAATGCACAGAATATTTTCCTTCTTGTCTGTTGTTTGACAGCTGGGAGTATATTTGTAAAATTGTGATAGCTTTTAATCTCTTTTTAAGCTCTTTGATGATTTAATCATTCCTTCATAATGTTCCTAACCAGATCTCTCCAACAGTGCTGAAAGAAGCTTGTTTATAAAAACTGGTGGATTATTTTTCTGGGGAAGTCATTATTCTCATTCTGATTTTGCTATTGGTACGGTATGCTGGGCAGTCTCTTTTAAGACCTCAAACATGGGAGAATCTATACTCTCACAGTTGTGTTTGAAGATGCTTTGCCTTTCAGTGGACATTTGTCTAAAAGTCATGAAACAGGCTTCACTGCTACTTTTCATAATTTTTAATGTATTTTCAGAGCTAAGTAGTAGTAATGCTCTGCTAGACCCAGACTGCTACTTCATACTTTTTTGTCTGTCAGTCATCTTTTTATGATGATCTGCCTGCATACAAATATAGTATTTAGTGTGCAAAAGGGATTTATTTGGCATTGATAGAGGTTTCTCTGTTGTGTAGTAGGACACTAAAGGAACATAAAAATCTCAAACAGATTGTCCTTGTCTTGCTGAGCCAAAATGCAACTACAGAATTTTCTATGTAGCAGTTAAGCCTTCTTCATGACGGATTTCTAAAAACAAATCTAAAACATATGTTGCATTGCTCTATGACCTTTCTTGAGCCATGGAAGTAGCTCACTGATTATACAGCAAGTTAATGAAGTGATGGTGATTTGTTCCTGAAAGTGGCTTTGTGCAGTTATTTTCACCAGGTTGTCCAATGTTGGACCACTATGTCAGTCTACAGTATGGGCTTAAAGAAACTAATGTAGTTGTAGAAACACAGGAACTACTACAGACTTCAGTAATCTTTCTGCACAAGATGTTGCAGCTCTTCACTTACAAGGGCTTTTAAAAACATAAATAATTGCTTTTCACATTTATTTCAGGATTACATTTGGTCTATGCTATCAAAGCCAAGGTCCTCCTTAAAGTCAGTGTCTTACAGTGAGCTCTAAGGGTGTTTTGGATTATGGATATATAATGGCTTGCTGAAAGGTAGCTTGCTTTTAAAATTATTTTATACTGAATGGAGTTGGTTTAAAGCTTTACAGCAGTGTAGATAAACTTGAATTTCACTGCCCTGATCATGAAGAATGTACTTAGTGTTGGGGGTAGTGAAATTTAACTTTATGGCAGCAATATGTTCTGGTTTGTGAAAGGAGAGAAGGGAGAGTGGAGCTGTCGCAGGAATGTTTGGGAGCAGGCACGGTGGGAATCTTCTCTTGCTTGACTCCATTACTCTGCCTCTTCAAAGCTTTAGAGCTCTGCAGAGAAAGTATCTTGTACAGAACTGTTCTGATTGCTCTCAGTTGTCCTCTTGCCTGTTAAGTGCTCCCTTCTCCAGGAAGCAAATCTTTGTGAACTGGCAGTAATTCAGGCTCAACCTGAAGCTCTGGGAGAGGAGACCTCTGTTGATATAGAGGATTCAAGAGAGGGGAGAGTTTTCCATGGCTATTGAGTACTTGTAGCAAATGCCTATTTTCCCCGTATGTTAAGGGGACTCTGCAATGAGTTCTTCTTTTGACCCTAGAGTTTTTTTAAAAGTTTGGGCTAGTTGATTGACTGTCAGCAGTCTATTTAATTTTTCCATGTGCATTTCTGTAAAATGGCTTTCATGAAGGAAATTAATTTGATAAATTATTCCATATTGTATGAGTTCAGACACTGTGGTTGGTTATAATAGAAATTCTTTCATAGATCACCCTTTTGGGATGTTTTTCTGCAGTATTTGTTATGTTACCTATTTCCTGTTCTGCTCAACAAACATTAGTTCTTTCAGTTATCATCTGTATCACTGTAATGCTTGGACAGAGATACTGCAATTAAATTCTTAGTTCTGCTGCCTACACCTTGCTCTCAGTTTCGGGAAGGAAACTGTTCATTATGGGCTTCTGGAATAGGAGGGAAACTGGTGGAACTTGCATCAGTGTCACTGCTTGACCCCTGTAAGACCTGAAGCTGCATTAGGTACTTTTATTATACTATTGATAAATTCCATGCAGTTCAGCAAGATGGCACCTGATCTAAAATTTTGACAGGGATCCAGGCTGATTGGTCTTTATGGGTTTTAATTATGTGGTTGGAGTTGTTCATGTGAGTGACTGTTTAAATACAGTACAAAATGCTATTGAGTTGCAGTGGCTTAACTGTCCATTTAAATGTCACAGGTAGAGGAGGATGATGATACTGAATCACGAGAGGAAGAAGAGAAGGAAGAACTGAAAAGCTATTCCAGAAGAAAGATTTTTTCCAACTGGAGCCGCTATGAGGATACAGAAAAAGAGGGACAGAGTGAAAGTGGGGAATCACAGAGAGGAACAGACTTCAGTGTTTTGCTTAGCTCAGCAGGTAAGCATTTTCTACTCTGTACATAGTTCCTTAGTTTTGGATTTTGAAATGTTACTGCTTTTCTGGCTGTTGTCTTTGATGATGAAACAGGACCCTGGAATACCATTCCTATCTGCCTCAGTGATGTATTAAGGAGTGTTCAGAGTCTCCATGGGAGCAGCCTTATAGCATACAGGCTGAACCAGGCTGTGGCAGGTGAGGAGTAAAAGCAGGCAGCTGCATTTATAGCCTTCTGTGAAATTATGTATGGGTATGAGTGTGTGCAGCATCCAGTTATTTTGAGCCTATTCCTACTGATAATAAATTTCTTACTGATCTTGGTCATTTGGGTTGCTTTCCAGAAAACAAAAAAGGTTGCTAGTATGACTAAACACAGCAAAGCAGTAAAGCAGCTACTTTCTGTGGTTTGTTTTGACTAAGATTTGTAATCAGCACTGTACAGATGTATGCATAAATACCAAGTGTTACTCTCCTTGAAAATAAAGATCAGTTGTTTTCCCCTCTTTAAAGGAGGTAGTAGAAGGAGGAGGAAGGACAGGCTGTACTAGACCCTTTTTTTTTTTTTTTAAAGGTATGCATTAATTGTATGGGGAATTGCACAAAAACAGTTACCTAAAATTATTTTGGGAACTCTTGATGTGCCATTGTGTGGAATAATATTCAGTAAAAAGCTGCAAACAATGTATTATGGGGGTTTTTTTAGCAACTTGAAAGTTCTGAAATCTCTTATATCAAAATAATTGGATTTTTCAGCCACATCTTAGAGGGGTAAGTTAGAAATTATCTATGGTAAAGAAGCACGGACCAGAGCTTTCTTTTTATGTGCCAGAATCAATTCAGTGTTACATGAACATTGCAGATTTGGGCCTAAATTGCCAGTTTTAATAATAGGATTGTGAGATGTGTATTGACTTTTCTAAATGTTATGTTGCATAGGGAACAGTGTTGGAGTCAAGGTGACTGGTCTTGATCTCAGAGCTGGATAGGTAACACAGCCTGAGGAGCAAAGTAGGTATCACAACTCAAAACTTGTAAAATCAACACACCTACTCTGAGCTGCTTGTTGCCGTGGTTCAGCTTTTTAAAATAAATTTTTAATGTCTCTATACTTAGCCTTCAGAATGTCTTCAAAATATTCTGATGAATAATACTTTTGAATTGAGGATATAAGGAAATACAATATATTTCTACTATATTACTGTATTTTTGGTAAGTTATACTCCAATACACTTATTACCAACCCATTTATTTTGCTCTGTAGATTCTCTTCACGCCTAAAATTAAAATCTTGTTAGTTAGTGTTTTTACTAGTTAATAATTCTAAATCTTTCATTTAAAGAGTGCTTTATTTTAGGATATATTGTGACTGTTTTTGACATTATAATAAATTGATAAGAAACAAAAATGAAATTAAGTACTTTCAGAAGAAGAAAAAAATACGTTCAAAACAACAATGCCTGTTTCTTGAAGTCACCTAAAAAGTGTGTTGGGGAGTTTCTTTGTATGGTTTCTTTGGCTTATGTGCAAAGACTGAGAATGCAGTCATTATTTCTAGTGGTCTGAGAAAAAGGTAGCATCTCTGCTTTACTTCACAATATACTAACAGAAGTCAAATTGTCCTTTAGCTTTCTGAAGTTGCACAATGGATCCAATTCAGTTGCAACAAGCAGTTACAGGAGTACTGGAGAGGGAATGGAGTTTAAGTGCCATTTTTCATTAATTCAAATGCTTAGAAACATCTTGTAATTTACTATTAATTCACAACAATGTAATTAATGCAGCCAGTTAAGAATCCCTTGGCAAAAGCTCAGACTAAAAAACTGTTCTCCTGTGTAGCATTTAGGTTCTGTAATACTGAAAGCAAGGTCTTAAAGAGTGCCATCTTTCAAGATACAACTTGGATTTATTCCTGGAAAATTCCTGATGATTACATGAGATAGGGTAGAAAAAATGTTTGCAATAATATAGTAATAAAGACAGAAATTATGCTAGCTGACAAACTTAAATGGAGGAATCCTTGACATCCAAAAAATTAAATTTCCAAGCTTAGTATTTAATATTTTGTAAATGTTATACATGTAATTCTCTAGTTAAAATCAACAAAAAAAAATAGCAAAAAGAGAAGACTAATATTCTGTGATATGGGTGTCATGTTGATAATTAGCAGGATTGGAGCTCTTAAGTGTTGTACAGGAACATTACTGTTGCTTTAATTAAGAAAGCAACAGAGTTACGGGTTGTTATACAGTATTTTTATCAGTAGTAAAGGAAAGCAGGATATTTGTTCTGTGTGTGGTGAGGAAGGGGGTTGCAGATATTTGCAGAGGATGGCAAGTCTTTAGGGTATTTTATTTTACATTTTCCAATAGCTTCTGAAGACAGACACTTTTTTTAGTTTTTTGCCTATACTTCCAGCTTGTCCCTGCCTCAAGCTAGTCTCCAGTGCAGCAGCACTGATTCTGTCTTTTCAATCAAATATTTAGGCCTGACTAGTCCCAGGCTGTCTCTGACTGCTCCTTGTCTCTCCACTGTCAGTCTTTGCCAGCCTACTAACTCTTCTCATTTTCCCTTGCTTATGGTAATTTTTCTTCTTGTTTATGTTTCTGATTCCTGGTGGTGGGTCTTTTCTCAGTTTTATGTTGTGAGCCAGCTCCCTTCCACATATATTCACTAAAATCCAGCTCTGTCAGACATACTCTGTCCCTCTATTCAGTCCTGGTGAGCCCCACTTCCGAGTTGTTCTACCTGGAATTGCTCATTTGGCTTAATTTTTCTCTCATCCACTACCACATCATGGTCTTATATTCTTCCTAGTTTCTTTCCTTGTCTAGTCAATCCCAGGTGTTGTGGGTTTTTTTGGAAGCTTCCAGTTCTAGTCTCCATTCAAGCTGTTTTTTCTGTCTTCCCTCCACATGCTTGGTTGGTGTACTTCAAATCCTACTCAGTTACCCAACAGGATGAAGTGACAGGCCATTGTTTTCAACTATGGTAGAGATATTGGTGAGATATATTAGAGATATCAGGTGAGGTTGCAGAAATACTCAAGATGAGAGGTTTTGTTCAATGTTGTACCTAATGCCTGTTAAGTGCAGACTTCGCTTCCAGTGAAAATCTGTCTCTTCACTCATAACCAGAGGTTAGAGGAAACTTAATTCAGTTGCCTTGCATGTTGAGGTGACATACAGAAGGTAACTGAAGATGGACTGTTTGGTGATTGGTTGCAAAGCTCTATAAGATCTTGCCAAAAAATACATACAAACTCTGATTTCTAGAAGCCTGTACTTGGCTGAGTCAGGTCAGATTTTTCACAAAATGAGCGGAGTATACATCTCATACAAAATCCTGTCCAACCTCATTTCAAGTTACTGATTCAGGGAAGGAAAGTGGTTACAGCTTTTCAAAGGAAAAACTTACCAGGGGCTTTTTCCCCAGGTGCTTTCATGGTAGAAAAATGCTCCAGCCATTATATATCTTTTTTTTAAAAGGTGGTCATGAGAGGAGGATGAGGAAAAACTACCTGAAGCAGACGACTGACATGGAAAATTGCAGACTGAATAGTTAAAAAAGCAGCTGAAAATAGTTTTAACTAAGAAGTGCGAGGTGGCTTGGATAACAGCTCATGTCACTAGCCTGAGATAATTTCTTTGGTTAGGGCTTATTATATTTGTGTGTAAAGAAGCGTGATAACTTTAGGTTTTAAGTCTGCTTTCCTTTTTTTTAGCATTTTATATTTTTTTGATTAACCTTGAATATGGCAACACAAACTTTTCTGTATTGCTTTTGATGTCTAGCTGATGTAAACTACAAGTCCATTGTGAAGCCTTCAGGGAATATGTCTTGAATCAATGTAGTAAAAATTCTGTTGAAGCATGAAGAGCAAGAGAAGTGGAAGTGATAAGAACATTACTTTGCTAGAAGAATCTTGCTATGTTTGAAGAGGTGTCCTCATTTTTTGACTGATGGGGGTTAAGTGTCACGATATAGATTTAAGACGTTCATTAGGTCTTTGGCTGTGAATAGATGCTTTAGTTTAAAAATATGCTTTTAAATATCTCATTACAGAGTTCATAAAAATGTATCCAGGACCTGATCTCTTTCCTTTAAATGTGGTAGGCATTACCAGTACAGCAGCCAAAAGCTGCCAACATACCTGCCTCAATAACAGTGCGCTGAGTTGCAAGATGTGACAGTTATCGAGATGAAAAAATGTAATTTTGGACATGGATTTTTTCCTATTTGTTTTTTTGGCATGGCTGAGTAATTCTAATGGCCTTAAAGAGTAAGAAAGAGAAATGCTGTGTAGTTCAAACAAAACTGTCAGAATGGTTTTGATATTGTATGAACACACAATTTCTGTAGGTATCTGGATCTTGAGTATAGCAAAAAATGTGGAATAAAAATCAAAACAGCAGTCACTGAAGCATAATAGTAATAAAGAGTTAAGTATAGGAATTGTGAGGTAGCAGTTACTTTCTGTTCCCTAAAACATTGTTTTGATTTTTTAACCTCTTGCTTTTAGGCCTCTCTGTTTAATTTTGATGTGTCTATTGCAATGTATTGCTGTATTGTCATTTTCATGGTCAATGCATACATGAGAAATAGCAGCATACAGAAGACCATAGGATGTCTTGGAAAAGCTGAACAGATACATTCATGGAGCACAGCTTGTGTTAAAAATAGGTTTTCCTTCAGTTTTTCTATCTTAAGTATATACAGGCAGAAATTTGGAAAAAACAAAGTGAAGAGCAAATGAGCTTTCTTATTTTCAATGCTAAATCTGCTCAAAAGACAAGAATGGCAATAGCAAGGCATGGTACAGATGCCAAAAAATAATCCTTTGAGTTCTAAAATTCTAGAGATTAGCTGAAAATCAGTTTTCTTTTCAGAACTGCATAACTAACTTGTTGATTTGCATTACTATATATATCAGGGAGCCCACTTCCCAGTGGTTTTCGATTGCCGACTTTTACTACTTTTTGCTTTGTCAGTTCTGTGAAATTATTTGTCTATATATGTCCATAAAATTCTGTTTCTGCATCTCTGTTTCTTGAACTATTGAGATAGCTAGACTATGAGGAATTGTTTTTTATAATCGTCAAAAGCATTATTGCTCTGTGCAATAGAGAAAAGTATATTGTATTTCTTTTTTGCGTGTCCGTATGACTGTGTGTGTAACAGATGTGTTTTCAACTAGTGTATCTCATTTGGTGAGAAATTCAACAGATCCAAAACCTCATGTTCTCACTGTTCACCAGGTGACATGAGCTCTGTGTAGAACATAAAGATGTTGGTTACTTCTTATTACTTATCACCAGTTTTAAGATATTAGTACCACGTTACCAGTCTTGAAAGATGATATTGCAGCTAAGGACTGGTAGTAGGTCACTTGAATATTCCTAGTAGATGTGCTCCTGAAATAAACAGCTAAGGGCATGTGCTTTACTTGTATCACTCCTCATGTTCTCAATTTTTTTGCTACCTCATTCCATAAACGTCCTCTGAGCTTCACTGACATGCTCTTCTCTCCTGGTTCTCGTTCTAGCCTCATTCCAGCACATCAGAACTTTCCTTTCCTTTTTGATGGTTGTGTAGTAGATACCGTTTCCCATCTGTGGAGGCTCATTATCCAAGCGGTCTCATTTCCACGTGCCACAGCAACAGTTGTGACAGTTATGCCCTGGGCAGTTGGCAGCTTTGGATTTGTTGATAGACCTGAGAGATACTGCTGTTTTATAAACCTGTAGCTATCTGAAATAAACAAAAATGCAGCCTCTTCCCTCTCCCTCTCTCCTTCATAGCTAAAGTAGCTTTCCAAAACAAACAAAAAAAACCTCTTTCCACACGAAAGTTTTGCAGTAAAATCACAGGACTTGGCATCAGAGTGGAAGCTGGTTCTCCATCTGCTCAGTGCTTCCTTCTGAACTGAACATTGCAGAAATTAATCTTTTTTGTTCTAATCAAACAAGCTTTTTTTTTTTGTCTGAACTAAATATAGGAAATGCCAGATTTTACGTATTAATTGCATTTTCTTGATAAATGTATTTTTCTCTAATAGGTAATTTGTGCTCATTATATATGCTTTCATATCTGTGCCTTTTGTAGTCCTAAGTTTTATGTAACCAAAACTGTATGATTGAAGTACAGATATAATATGATTCCAAGACTTGAATGTATAATAAGTATAGGGTAACATTTCTTATTTTCATTTTAATGTTTTGGTGTCTTAGAACTATATGACTATATGTGTGCCAGTCATAGTACTACAAAAAGAATGGTAGGCAATAAAAGACAAATCGGAAAGGTTGCAGTGTTTTAGAGAGATTTGGATGCTTTATGATTTAGAATTGAATTGAATTAAGATTCACAGACTATAGGGGGTAAATTTTGTTCTCTTTAAAATCAGAGTGGCAAGGTTTTTCCTATTTTAATTTTTCACACCTTGATTTCACTCATTTATTTCTTAAATTCCAGATTTCTGGGTTTAAAAGGTTTTCTAACCAACATCCCTCTCTAATGTTTGCCCTTAATCTTTTGCTGCTAGTGTATATTGGTGGTATTTCTGCTGAATTGTGTTTTAAGTATGTTTTGGTTATGAAATCACAAATCAGTAAGTTTAAATTTGGAACAGTTTGTCCTTATTCCTGTCTTTTTGTTGTCATGCTCACTACTTGAATTTGTAGGCTTAAGAGGTGGATAAAAACGTCTACTCACCCAATTCACTGTTTTTCTTTCTTTATCATGTCCTTTGTTTGTATATTACCCCTAAAACCAGTTCTGTCTGCCTAGGCCTCATGTTGATCATCATGGTTTCTGCCACATCATCATCTCTGACTTTCACACAGAATCACCAAGGCTGGAATAGACCTTTATGATCATCAAGTCCAGCCTATGACCTAACACCACCACATCAGCTAGACCATGGCACTAAGTGTCACATCCAGCCTTCCCTTGAACACATCCAGGGACGGTGCCTCCACCACTTCCCTGGACAGTCCATTCCAATGTCTAATCACCCTCTCCGTGAGGAAGTACTTCCTAATATCCAACCTAAACCTCCCTTGGAGCAACTTCAGGCTGTGCCCTCTTGTCTTGTCGCTAGTTGCCTGGGAGAAGAACCCAACCCCACCTGACTACAGCCTCCCTTCAGGTAGTTGAAGAGAGTGATAAGGTCCCTTCTGAGTCTCCTCATCTCCAGGCTAAACAACCCCAGCTCCCTCAGCCTATCCCTATAAAACTTTTCCTGCCAGTGAAATCCCCTAACGAAAAATAAATTAATTTGACTCTTGTGCTGAGTACATTTATTATTCTGGTCTTCATTTTCAAAATTCAGTACTTTATTGCCTCTACATTTCTGTTATCTTTCTTCTGTTTTTATTTCTTTTTACTTATTTTCTGCCTTTCGTCCTTCCTTCAAATTTTCTTTTTACTCCACAAACTTTATCATTTTCCTTGTTGCCGTGTATTACTTTTGATGGATTTTAATATTTTTCTTATGAATTCCTTTTTACACTTCAGATTTTGAACCACTGTCAAATCACCTGAATTAGACTGTAAGCTTTTTAGAGCAGGAACTTTGTTTTGCTAGCCTGTAAAATATTGGTTCTTTTCCAGTAATGGCATTAGTAGGTATTACTTCAATGTTAATATTAAAAGATGTTGATTGATTTGGAGGACCTGTGTTTGTTTTAATTATAGTACTTTTGTTCCATCTCTCAGCAGCCTCGGTTAAAAAAAAAAAAGAAATAGAAATTTTATCAAATTCTGTAAAACCAGACTTATTTTTTTATGGTAAGGATGTTAAGAGTATCAGATGTAGCAGATTTAATTGCAAAAGCCACACTTCATTTGTTGTTCTCTTTCTCATAAAGATAAATTTATTCCTATTATCAGTTTACAAACAAAATAAATGTGATAGGTACGTTTCCTTGTTCATTGACAGATGCTTCAAAGTAGTGTTGTAACTAGACTGCATGTGACCCACCCTCAGAAGGGACTGACAGACCTATTTCCTTGCAAGATTCTCAGAAATCCGTTGGCAGGAAGCAGTGCTGTTCCTAAACATTGGTTTTGGAGTGAAAGAAGGGCTGTGAAGTAGGCAGTGCTCTAAAGGAGACAAAATACTTATTTCTTCCTTAATCTTAGTTGCAGCTCCTCTTATTCCATTTGGAGTCCTGAAATTCCTCTTCATGTTTGTTACTGAGGGATTGGGCTCTCCTAGTCTTTCTCTTCTCCTTTTAATCCTTTCTGAGTCACACCTATTAATTTTGCTGCTGTTCTTTCCCTCATCTCATCCTGTTGCTCAAAAGTTTCCAGTTCCTACATCCAACTTCTAGTCTGTGCTTTCTCTTGATCCTTCCCCTGCCCCATATTTTTGTACCTGTCCAAATCACATGTTGGATCCACATCTGTTTTGTGTTCTCTTACCTGTTGTTCCCTGTCATCTCTCCTGGGGATGGCATCCTTGGCATTTCTGGCTGTTGTATAGGAAGATGGCTCTTCTGAACACTTAAAAGATTTGTTTTATTTCCCAAAGGGCTTATTTTTTTGTCTAGATTTGGGTAATTTTCTTGAAGAATGTCAAAGGAATATTGAGCCTTGCCAAAGTCTACCTTTCAAACAAGAGTTGTATTAACTCTCTATTTCACCCTCAAGGGAAATCTTCCTTGTTGTTGTCCTTTTTTGCAAACCAAACCCCATGCATGTGTAAAACTGTGAACTAGAGACTTTTTAAATAAAAAGCATGTTTGAGGGACAGAATAGAGTGTGAGTGGGGAGGAATTATGTTTTCTTTGGTTCTGACTCATTTTCAACCTTTTACTGGAATGTGAATCAGACGACCTTCCTTTGACAGTACACACTCATCATCTAAGTTTATAAAGCGTGGTATTTCTGAATCTGCTGCAGATGATTTGAATTGTGAAACCGATCATGCTTTCTTTTTCTTTTTAAGCTCTTGATTGAAAATAGCCTGTGATAATATGGTATTTTCTTTTTGAATATGTACGTGTGTTCAACATGCAGAAAATGTGTCACTAAAAAGTGTGTATCAGCTAGCGACAAAATGTAAGGGGGCAAGGTGAAAGAATTAGTTCAAGATGGGAGTGCTCTAATAGGATGATATCATTCTACTGTTTTTTATGTCATAACTTTTTGGTGTCATAAAGGCTAGAGGCCATAATTGCAGGTATTTCCAGCAAATAAATTTTCATTTGAGACACTTAGTTAACTTTCTGTTGGGAAAATGCTGGCAGAATGGAGTTACCAGAAAGCTAAGTATTTTAAATTGACAGTTCAGTCGTAATAGGAAGTAAAGAGGGATAGAGTTTTCTGAGTAAATAAAGCACTAGGACTGCAAGAGGAATAGTCCCAGAGGGAAGGTCTATACAGTTTGTAACTCTTTCAGGAAAAGATACTCTATTTGCAGTCATCTTTGTCACCTTTCTGATGCCCAAGGAGGTGTACCAAAATGCTTCTAATGGAAAACAGCACTTCTGCTCTGGTTTCTTTACTGATGTAGTCTTGTTACAATTTTACCCCCTAAGTGTGCTGCATGTTTCTGAAGTTGTTAGAAGATAGAGTTCGGAATGACAGCCTACAAATGTTGATTGTCTCTAACCAGATTTGCTTTGGGCTAACCCACTTCTTAACTGCAATCCTTAGCCACAGAAACAAGGGTGATACTAGCAAGGCAGAACTTAGGTTTAACTGAAGAGGCAAACAGCCTTCAAAAGCAAAGAACATTCAAATAAAAGTTTTTAATTTCTCATGTAGATATATTTCTTAATGCATGCTGCTACCCCTTCAAATCTAACCAATTTGAAGACAGACTTGTTCTGAAAGCCCTAGCTACATCTCACCTGACTATCTCGCTGTCTGCACAGGGCTTAGTCACAGTATGTCTGTGGTCCCGGGGGTGTGGGGGAGCAATTAGTTTGAAAAAGATTGACTGGGAATTCAGCAGCTTACCCTACCCAATAATATTGTCAGTCTAAAGACATCATTGCTGTCCTTTGTTCATTATCCAGGTTTTCCGTGTAATATTACACTTCATTTTGGGGGATAAGTGATCCATCAACCTGGAAAACAAGTCTAAAATGCAAATACAAAGTCTGGGACCTTCAGCATTGGCAACTGTCACAGGTCTCTGCATGTCACTTCAGAGACTACTAACTTGAGCTGCCTTCTGAAAAATCAACAAGCCTTGCTCCTTGTCACCTTCTATTGTATGCAGAGAGCAACTTGTAGGTGCTGGTAAATTATTCCAGAAGCTTCTCTTAAGGCTTGAAGCATTAATTCTCTATTTCTCAAGCTGTCGCTCCTCTGTCTTGAACACAGTTAATTTTTGTAAACGTTTGTTTTACCTTCTTGTCTTGAAAAGCATCCTTTTCCTTTGAAGAAAAAAAACCAATGTATTTCCTCCACCTTTCAGGTGCCCTTTTCAGGACTACATTACTGCTACGACAAAAACTGACAAGGAATTGTATCCAGCACTTATTAGTAGTCCTGCTTAATCCTTGTTTGAAAGGGAACATAGTGTCACTGACACAGCAGTGAGAATACAAGGTGTTTGCATGTTCCATTTCATCTTACGGTGTCATCTGTCACTTTAGATAGGAGTGGGTGCAAAAAAATAACTTCTAGATAAATAAACTGACTTTTACCCCAAGTAACAAAATATTTACATTTGCTCAAAAATAGGCTGGCTAAAACTGCTTGTTCCAGCTGCAAAAAGTGGACTCGTTTTGGCTTCTCCTGCTCCCACACATAAATTACTAGAGAAAAAAATGCAGCTGTTATCAGTCACATTTGTGAATCGGCTTCATTTGATGACGTTTTTCTCCTCTAAGTAATTGCATATGTAATTATTAATTGCTTTAGTCATCATGTCAGTCACTATTAAAACATGAACTCTGATGAAGCATTTCTAATTTATTTTGGATTTTCTCTTCCTTTTGTGTATTCCTAGAAGGAACCTAGTAGATGTCTGTGTTTTCTTTCTTGCATGTCTCTGCTTCTCTTGCTTTCATGAAGTCTTCAGTTCGTTATGCAGATGTGGAGTTTTTATCAATAAAAATGTAATTAATTTGAAGTTGCTTTATATTTTTGTTTCTGCTCTTGATAATAAGATCACTTCCTCTCTTCTGAAGAAATGAGTTTGAAAGACACTTCAGTGATATTATTGATTTGGCCCATCACCAGATATGCATCTAGCTGCCAGATTTGACTGCACGAATGGTGTGAAAGAGTTGGCAGGAACATGAAATATAACAGCTGGTGAGAAGGGAATGATCTTGGGGAACTGGGGAAATACTAGGATTGGTATTGTTAGTAGTAAGGGAAGAAGCAAGAGCTCCTTTTTTGGTGGGAGCATGCATGTATATTGGATTAAATCCAGATGCCCGCTTCTCATTTATCTTAATATACATTTACAGTTAGAATATTGACAGCAAGTAAATTTTCTAAGGCAAATAGGAGACTACAGTCTCTCTTGCTTTAAATTTTCTCTTCCGTAACTACACTTTACTCTGTCTGCCCCTTCTTTTACCTTTTTTCTGTTGTTCACTTCATATTGCCTTATTAAGTGCTCGCTTACTCTTATTTTATATATCCTTTCTATCCCCAAGACAACTTTATTTTTCCAAGTTGCATTTCAAGATAAGAAAAGAGGAGGAGGGGAGGGGGGGAAAGGGGGGGTGGAAATGTCCAAGAAGAACAATCTAGTCAGAGGAAAATTGCCCACAAGTATGAGATGACTAAATTAACATGTAGAAAGGTAATCTGAAAGCATCAGATCTCACACCTGAAACTTACAAGCACACTTTAGCTTGTCAAAGAATATTGATCTTTATCAATATCTCTGTGTTAAGTAACATTTAACTAGAGACAAAGCATTTTAAAGTCTCCAAAGTGTTGGATTTCGTCATGTTAACTTTGTGTTTTTTACACACAAAAAAAAAGGGCAAACCCAACAACAACAAAACCCCTTAATTATTATTTGTGTTTAGTACTTGTACTTCAAAATAGTTTATCTGTGTCTGTTAATCTAAACTTTAACAATTTTCTTTTGGCTGTTAATTTATTAATAATAGCATCCTAGAATAATTTTTCGGGGTTGTCTTTTTGCAAACCTTTCTACTTCAAAGTGTTTTAATATACTACCATTTTGTACTGCTGCAGTGGTTATAGATAACTGAGGAAGTGAGCAATGGACCCCCTTGTGGAAGCAAAATTGGAGTATGAATTAAAGACTTGTTTCTACAAACCTCTCTGGTAGAGGGAAAGAGTATTTATGGTCTAAATTTTAGCATGAATTAAAAAAAACCCTGGAAAACATCTTTTTAGTTTAAAAAAGCTGCAGAGAGACGTAATAATTTTTACCTCACAATTGCAAATGCTTTATGGTGATGACAGGTGTTATCGACAATGTTTTTTTCTAAGTATCTAGAATCAAATAGTCTGAGCTATACTCCTGAAGCCTGTCAATCTCCCAGACTGGTTGTAAATTGAAATTAGTTCATTCAAAAAAGACTAGTGAAGTAAGTTTGTTCTGTTACAAAAATAACTCACGAGCAAGCTATACTATATGATAAAAAGCTTCTATAATGCATTTTTGAAACCTGAAGCATTCAACAACTACACTGAAAATGTAATTTCACGTGACTAACATTCATTTAATCATAAAAGGAAAGCACAGTAGATTAATCCAGGGAGAATACAAGGTGTATTTTGCTGACAGTGATAGTGTACACCTACGATATCAGTCAGGAAGAGGTGACATCCACATAATAGTATTAGGGATGATTTATCTAATTTACATTACAATAGGTAAAAGAATTCTTGAACAGCCTGTTAAGGAGAGTATGTATAGGTGTTTAAGAAAATGACTTTTCCTAGAGTCTATTTTTCTGTATACAGGGTCTAACAGCTTGGCACTGCTAAACTTAAAAATGGTTTCATTTGCTCCTCTCCTTGCAACAGTGTTTAAGACGTATATAATTTTAATAGGTGACACAATATTTGCCATTATTTGTTTTTAGACTTCAGAGGTAAAATACTACCAAAAACTATCATTAAATTACAGTTCCTTCATTTTTTGACTTGCAAAATGTGTGAAATAGGAAACCTGATAAAAAAATCAGCTTTGGTAAGGTTGGGGCAAATTTGAGTAAGTAAAAGTTGCTGTTGTTTCTTTCCTTAACTCAGATTCCCCTACTGACTTGACGAGCAGTGGACCAAGTTCCATGGAAGGCTAAGCCCCACATAGCAAGTAGATTCACAAATTACAAAGCCAAAGAAACAGTTTGTGATTGGGTGAACTTTTCTGGATAACATGAGCAGTAATAACAGTTATCACCTAGTTACTGGTTGAATTAGGACACGTGTCTTAGTATAGCTACTGTTGAAAACAAATGTCAGTCTTGATGTAAAGAATTCCAGTGACAGAGAGTCCTCCCAGAACTCTTGGAAGGTTGTCCCATGGGGGTCTTGGATTTATCCAATGTGCTGTTACCTTCACTGTCAAAAGTGTGCATCTTAATGCTCCTCTAATTCTGTATAGGACTGCAGAGAGTTGCAGGAAAAACACACGAATGACAGATTAAATGCAGTTCAGATGAAGTGATGTACATAGTTCTGTAGGGGGAAGCAGTCCCCTATCATATTTAAAAACATCTGAGGTGATTGTTACTACTCATTAGTTGAAAGCAAATGAACCCTAGAAATTAGAGAAAATAATAGAGAACAAATCAGAGAACACATCACAGTGTCATTATATAAATTGGTGACACAGCCACATCGTGGAACTTCTGATTTGGATCCCAGAGGCTCCACAAGGAAACAGTAGTACTGAAAAGGTACTGCAAAAGGCAGCAGGACAACTAACAGTATGGAAAAATTTACACATAAGGCATTCCTGAAGATGGTATGAGTATAGTAGAATAGAGGTCTTCAACCTCAAAGACAAATGACTGAGAACGGTATGGTGGAGCTGTCCGTAAAATCATGAAAGGATGGATTTGGTGAATAAGAAATTATTATTGTCTCTTCTAGCACAAGAAGTAGGGAGTCTTGAATGAAGCTGGCTGGCAGCACATTCAAAAAAAGAAAGAAGGTTTTTTTTGATGTAACTCATAAATATGGAAGTTTGTCACAGGAAGCTTAAATATTTTGCACGTTCCAAAAAAAACAACTGGAAAAATAATTTGAAGGTTATCTCATAAATAAGACATCATCTCTGGCTCAAGAAATCCCTGAACTACAAATAGCTAGAGGCTGGCAGAATATTTCTGAGGAAGAGTCCCTGTGTGTGTGCCCTGTTCTCAGACTTTCCTAGACTTAGGCAGTTGGACACTGTTGTGCAGAATTTGGGGCTGTATTGTGCCTCTGATTCAATCTGGTGTAACCTTTCCCAAGTGATGTACTTCAATCCTCTCTGTTTGTAATCTCCAGAAACAATAAATTAATATTTTAAGTTTTAGATGGTGTCAGTTCAAAACTGTTGGAAGGTATTGAGGTCCTGTATAGGATTAACTTTTCTGTAGTATTAATATTTTCAGCAAGCTTGCTGATTTTACCACTGTTTGATACTTAAGTATATAGTAGGGGGGGTAGCAAGTTGAATTCCTTGTAAAACATCAATACGGCTCAACAGGGCAAACTATACAAATGGGTATTTTAATGTCTCATAATTACAGGAATATTGAAGACCAAAAATGTCTGTCTTGAACACTGAAAAAAATGTTAGCACATGGAATGAGCTGGGTAAATGTAGGCCCATGTGCTCGACATCAATCCGGGAAAAAAAGAATGGAAAAGCTGATACAGGATTTGGTTAATTAAGATTTAAAGTGTGGAGGCAGGCCTTGCTGGACCTAAAAGTTTGTCAAGAACCAGCAGCATTACAAGCAAAAGAGAGGGATGAGCTGAACAGATGTAAATCAAAGCTGTAGGGCTGCAGGTTTTGAGTTACCAGGAGCACATATTTACATCTATTGTAACAAAGCTTCCTTCTATGCCAATGCTGCTTTGCTGTATCAGACCCCTTCACAAAGCAGTTTGTATCTGCCAAAAATGTATATAATTTCTCATGCTTTTGTTTTAAGTCAGGTTTTGTGTTGACAGAGGGCTGAAAGTCTGTCTCTGTACATTCTCTCCTGTAGCTACAAGCTGGTTTTGCCTGGCCTGGCTCTGCCTGTTTATTCCATGACAGAAGGATAAGAATATAACTAATATTAGTCAATCTGTCTTTCTGGAAGATCTCTCTTTAGATGTAGTTGGAAATACTGGATAATATTACCTGCATGTATTTACAGTACAAATGGTCCTGAAGAGTCTTAGTGCCTTTTTTCTTGTTGCAATAACTCTTGGAGGTGGGGGATTATTTAATGAGAGGCCTTGAGAGAGATGCAAATAGCTGAGGTTAATTTTGTGTTCATCTGTTTTTCAAGAGGAAGTGGACATATTGGGCCAGTGATTTAACTATAGGAGCAGAAGTTCTGGATTTCACTTCTTGCTTTCTTTTAGGTTATGTAAGTTGTATCTCCTAACAAAAAAGATGGAAATAGAGAATTATCTCATGTTTTACCTGTAACATAATAGTCTTGAGTAGACATGGAAGTGAATGCAGAAGAAAGGCCTGCAGGTTAGGAATATGTCTATCTATAAGTCTTTGTTGCTACTTGTTGATTTCTTTTAGCTGATAGTTACCCAGAAGGGGCAGTTTGAACTTTTGGTCTGTCTCATTCATGTCATTTCTAAAAGGCTCATCAAACCATGCTACACCACTTTGATGTTAGGTACCTGCTGAATTAGTTGGCAGTTTGTATTTACCACATGTGCCATTCTGCTGAGCAGATGTACTCTCCTTAGGCAATGGACTGTAGTCATTTTGTGATGTGGTTTACTCATTTCACGTACACAAGCAACTTAATACAGAGAGGAAAAGATATCCTTGTCGGATGCTTAGTGATCCTTGAATAACTGATTATGATAAAGGTGGAAAATAAATATTGACTCACTGCTTTCATGTGAGGTGATTTTACATAATTACTCATTTCTGGAAAACATTCTGTGATACATTTATTTATGGTTGCACAGAGGTTTTTATTTTGGAACTTGATAATGAACTGTTATGTTAATGCATCTTAATTCTGTGAAGTGGAGGAATAATGCACTTAAAGTAAAAATAACATCTTTATACCCTAAATTTAAAATTATTAATGACTACATCTGAAAATAATAAAGATACACCTTTTATTTTAAAATATTACACACTTGTGTTCAGTCTTTTAAAAAGTATTAGTTGTATCCAATTCTGCTTCCACTTGTTCTTAGCCCTCATATTTTCAACAGAGAGCTTAAGAAGTCTTAACTGCAACTCTCAGTTTAGAAGTTTCTGAAACACTAAGTTTTGAGGAAGCTTTTTGAGAGCTTCATCGAATAATAACCTAATTTCTCCTAAATAGGCATGTTGCCTAGCTGCTATGTTTGTGGTTTGGGGTGGGTTTTTTGGTTTTTTTAGGCCTTTTACAAAAGAGGAGGCAAAAATCTCTCACATAATGTCCAAGTTAAGAAAACTTTTCCAGCAATAACTTGAATTGCAATTCTTATTTTTCTCTCTCTCTTACTTCCAACACTGAACTGGATTCAACAAGTACAAAACTGTCTTCTGAAATCAGCTGACAAAAGCTATACTACATCTTCTGCTGTTACTGGTGTTACTGAGTTGTAGTAGGCTTTGATGGTTCAAGTTACAGAGATCTTGAACTGGTGCCATTGAAACGTACAGCCATATTGTTTTGTTTTTTATTGTACAGCTCCTACTTCTTAACTGGTGACTTTCTTCCTGGTATGTTAGATGAGACAAAGTTATCTGTGCATGTTGTACAGGAGCTGTGAGGAGGCAGGAAGAATTCTTACTGGATCGATGTATTATTTGAAGTGAGGCATAGGAAAAAAAGACTGAGAGATGTTTTATCAAGAAGTTGTTAAGAGAGCAGTTGGAGCTACTTAGAAAAGAAAACTACAGAAACTAGAGAAATGTAGAGAGTGCTGGAACCTGTCAGCAATAAAATGACAGGTGACAGGAATTTTTGCTGGTGTATCAAGTTCTCATCAAATACAGCAAGTGGGAAAGTGGAAAAGGGTTAGAATAATGGAAATTTCTTTGCTTGTATTAAGCAGAAGACTTAAGTGGGAATGTTGAGAGAATATGAAGTTTTTTTCCACTTTGTCCGGGCAGTAAAGAGTGGAGTCTTGTGGGAAGAATTTCAAATATACTAAGTATTCTACAGTAATATGCACAAGATGACTCCTATCCTGCAGAAGTTGTTTCACAGATCTTTCATCATCATCGAATGGTTTGAGTTGGAAGGGACCTTATTTTGGGAGTGTGTTGTTGACTCTTTATGTGACACAAGGCTCAGGATAGTATCAACTTCTGGTTTTTAGTCTCATGGTATTCTAGGAGTGTTTGTATTCTAGCACTTGGTAGAATTCATAAACCCCTTGTGCGTAAGTGAGGGGTTCAGCAGAGGTGTTTGTGAATGGCAAATAAGTCTTTAGCAAGAGAGAGAGATTATTTTAGTAAGATAGCAAAACAAAAAAAGAAAAAGAAACAAAACAGGAAAAGGATTGATGGATACATTAAATAAGCCAGATGTGCTAAATAGAAATGAGGGAAGTGACAGAGAGAGAAGTAGAGGAAGCACATGTGAAACAATGCTGGAAAAAGAAGTATCACATGTTAGTAAATAGAAAAAATAGTGTGAAACCAGTAAAAGACAGTAGCAACAAAGACACAGGTTTTCAAAGCTAATATGTCATAGAAAATTGACCGATGTGATACTATAAAATGGTTTGTTAAACCGTATACAGCTATTTATGCTTTCTCAGTTTCAAGGGGTGTGGGGTTTCTTGTGTGTGTGAGCACAGGTATCTCTCAATGACTCATAAGTGTAGTTCTTCGACTAACAGATACTGCGTTTATTTTTCAAGCCCTGTTAGATGTTACAATCTCATTATACAACGTTTTGCATGCTATTTTCATGTAGAATTCATGTCTGTGTGGCTTATGTAGTGGATGCTCCAAATGAGTGAAATAGCTGATGTGACCTGTACCTTCTTTGTGATAGTTTTATTGGGGCACTCACTGATGTTCAATCTTCTTACTCAAACTCTGTACACAGTACCTTGTGGTGTATTAACATAGTGCTGTAGTTTACCTTTCATAAATAACTAATCAACACTTCTAGCTTTATTTAATATCCTTTTATATAAACAAATATTCTTTATCCTATAATAAAGGATACTCGTATACATTTACAGCTGTGTTGCAAAATGTTTGCTTTGCCAAATTAAATGGATAATGAAGTACAGTGAATGTTTTTCAGAAGCATGGCTTTTTATTAATTTATTTTTTTCTTATACAGCCATGCATGGAAATATGTATTAAAATATTTTGAAGGAATTAAATCTTAGGAAATATTTCACTCTAGTGTAAGTCAAAATAGGAAGCATTTAATAGTTTTCCTTTTAAATAACCTGAATATCAAAAGAGAGCTGTTATTTGAGTAGTATAGGAAATCCAAGAACATCAAATATTGGTCATAGAAGGATTTAAACTTCAGTATCAGTATAAAGACATTTAAATTCATTGATTTATTGTCCATACATTAAAGTATATATTGATGTGGTAAACAATAAAAGCAGTATATGAAATAAAACTTACCTAGGAGATACTTGCTTGAAGCTTTATCTGTGCTCTGTCAGAATATACTGAGACTCACTCAGCAGATGGGAAGCTTTTTTCTATTTGAAATGCTTTGTGCACTCGCGTCTTGTGATTTCTTTTTCCACAGCATCTTGTGGTTCACTGCTGCTTCGTCTTGTGGTATTGGTTGTTTCCAGTTTATTTCCAGGTGTCTCCAATACCCGATTTCTTCCACATTCAGCATTTTTATTTATTCTGCCCTGATCAGGTAACTGAAAAGAACCTGTGAACTTTGCATCTCCCTTCCCCCTGCACACACAGAAAGGCAAAAAAAAAAAAAAAAAGGCAAATGCACTGACCCCAGTTAACGCAAGTATTCAGTACCCATTTAAAAAATCATTTAAAGATTTAGCATCCAGTAAATTCCATCTGTTTTCTGTAGATATTCCAACACTGAAAAGTCATTTCTCCACACGTTTTGGTAGCGTCCACATTTTAGATGTTTGTAGGAAATATGCAGGATCAGTAGACATCAGCTCTTAACTTTTAACCCATGCAACATTAACGTATGAAGGATGATGAAGGTCTGCCTCTCTCAGCTCCTTATGCTTCTGTCAGAGATGTGAAAAGCTGGTTTAGAACAGAGGGGGGGAAAAAAATCTCAACGGGTGTAGTGTTTTGTCATCTCTCAGGACAGTGAGCACGCGTGGCATCAATGAGTAGCAGATATGAGCTATTCAAACCAGTCGCTGAACTGACAGGATGATGCGTTCATACATAATAGACCTGTTAATTATTTCTTCTGATGGACAGCAGTGTCTGCCAGAAGAAAAAAGCAGCAGATGATAATGCTAGGTTTGATAGGTGTTCTCTGTTTGAACAGCTTGTCATCAAGAAATGAATCCAGAAAAAGCTGCTGTTTTGGGATATAATCAGGTAAAATGGACCAGAGTTGTTTTGATGTGGTAGATGTCACGTATAGGGTTAAAAACTCTGTTCAGGTAAAGGTCTATTCATAGCTAGTTTTTTATCAAAAAGATGTTCCAAAAGATTTGCTTTAAAAACTGTGATTTGTGTTTTGCTTCATGTAGCCTTTCATTCGGGGAGTTTGGCTTTAGTCATGTGTTTTTTAATTTATAACATAATGTGCAGATTAAACCTACACATTCATGGGGGGGTTTTATTTTTTTCTTTTTTTTTTTTTTTTCCCTCCCCTGGAAAAAGATCCTTAATGTTTTTAGAAGTGTTTTTCAAAGGACTGTGTGGATAAAGAGGATGTCCAAACTCATGACATATTTTGTATCAAACAAAGGCTTTCTGAGTCACAAATCCATTTCTACCTAATTCAGAAATTTTAATTGTCTGATTGAATGTTAATTAACTGCTCTCTTGAGGTTAATACATAGGGAATAACATATATTGAAAAACTCATTATAATGTAGCATAAGTAATTCATAAATCTGTCCTAAAATATGATGGCTAAAATCTTCGTTCGCTGTACTGATGTTGTTAGGGGCAACATTTGCTGATTGTAGGGAAAAAAATGCAACATCTGGAACTTTTCCTTTGAATATAGTTTCATTTGTTTCCCTTTGGAACCTTATTTATTGTAACTGGTTTGTTTTGTTTTGTTTTCTGTTTGTTTTTTGACAAGAAAATCTTCAGAATTTTTTTTTTTTGCCTTCTGTACTTTGAAGTTAAAGGAAAAAGAGGTAAAATTGTGAGGGAAAGAATATAGACTATTAACTTTAGAACTGGAGTGAAAGATGAACCACACCAAAAAGATGGGAGGAGAAGGGGCTACTTCTACAGGTTTGTATTTGTTTACTATAGGTATGAAGAACCTCTATCATTACTTGCCCTAGTCTTGTTTCATTGAAACAGCAAAGTTATCTTCATTTTCCTTGTTATGAAATGATGGAGAGCATCTGGATAAAGCTTTATTTTTCTTTATCCAATCAATAATGACGAGCACAGTTATGCTCTTATATCACATCAAATAACTTTTGGAATACCTTTGCCCTCTAGCAGCTTGCATCCTATCTAGCTCCAGACCAAATCCAAGCCTAGTAGCATATGATGGCTGTAACTTTAAATCTAAGTTGTCAATCTTGTCTCTTTAAATAAGGAGTTGAGTTGCCAAGGATACAATGGGTACATGATGTAAAGTCCGTGCTGAAAGCATTGGAATGAGGCAGACTTTCTGTAAGAATATTAACACTTTCTGTCTCATGCTTTCTATTCTCAGGCATACAATTCATATCTGGAGTTGGTAGGCCAAACTGAACTGAAAGTGCCCTAAATTTATTAGGATATTTCATAAGGGTGCTGATTCTTATGAAACCCTTTTAAGTAATTGGAATCTGACAAGGTACAATCTTTGTGTAGCAGTAAGATAACTTTATACAGTTTTATTCTTAGATAATCTGTCAGGAGACAAAGAACAAACACTAGCCCCAGTCTGCTTCCCCCATGTAAATCCCAAAACAATGCACTCAAATATCTACTCTCTCATTATCGCCAAAAGAAGTCCTGAAGTGCAAAATAATGGTATTTTTTTTTACAACACATATGTGTGCAAAAGCACACATGGAATCATAGAATTATTTTGGCTGGAAAAGCCTTGTAAGATCATAAAGTCCAACTGTTAAATTAGCACACTGCCAAGTCTGTGTGTACCATATCTACAAGCCCTTTAAATACCTCCAGGGATGGTGAGTCAACTGCTTCCCTGGGCAGGCTGTTCCAGTGCCTGACAACCCTTTTGGTGAAGAAATTTTTCCTAACATTTAATCTAAACCTCTGCTGGCACAACTTGAGACCATTTCCTCTTGTCATATCACTTGTTACTTGGTAGAAGAGACTGACCCCCTGCCTTGCTACACCGTCCTTTCAAGTAGTTTGTAGAGTGAGACAAAGTCTCCCCTCAGCCTCCTTTACTCCAGATAAAACAACGCTGGTTCCCTCAGCTGCTCCTTGTAAGACTCTTGTAAGACCCTTCACCAGCTTTGTCACACCCCCAGCACCTCAACATCTTTGGATTGAGCAGCCCAAAACTGAACACAGCATTAAAGGTGTGGCCTCACCAGAGCTTAATACAGAGAGAAAATCATTTCAATAGTACTGCTGGCTACAATATTCCTGATACAAGCCAGGATGCTGTTGGCTGCCTTGGCCACCTGGGCACACTGCTGGCTCATATTCAGCTGGCTGTTGACCAACACCCCCAGGGCCTTTTCCTCTGGGCAACTTTCCAGCCACTCTTCCCCAAGCCTGGAATGTTGCATGAGGTGGTTGTGACCCAAGGGGAGGACCCAGCACTGAGCCTTGTTGAACCTCGTACAATTGGCCTCGGCCCATTGATCCAGCCTGTCTGGATCTGTCTGTAGAGCCTTCCTACCCTCAAGCAGATCAACACTCCCACCCAACTTGCTGCCATCTACAAACTTACGGAGGGTGCACTCAGTCCCCCCATCCATATCATTAGGAAAGAGGCTAAAAAGAACTGGCCTCAGTCCTGAGCCCGGGGGAACACCACTTGTGACCGGCCACCAACTGGATTTAGCTCCAGCGACCAAAACTCTTTGGGTCTGGATTGGTGTTTTTACCCAGCAAAGCGTACACCCATCCAAGCCATAAGCAGCCAGTTTCTCCAAGGGAACGCTGTGGGAAACTGTCAAAGACTACTAAAATCCAAGTAGACAAAAACATCCACAGCCTTTCCCTCACGTACTAAGCAGGTCACCTTGTCATAGAAGGCAAACAGCTTAGTCAAGCAGGACCTTCCTTTCATGAAGCCATGCTGACTTGGCCTGATCACCTGTTTGTCCCGCACATGCTGCATTATGGAACTCAGGATTATTTGCTCTATAAACTTCCCCAGCACCAAGGTCAGACTTGACAGACCTGTAGTTCTCCAGATTCTCCCTTCTTGTAGATGGGTGTCACATTTGCTAACCTCTGGTCAACTGGGACCTCCCCTGTTATCCAGAAGTGCTGAAAAATGATGGAAAGTGGCTTGGTGAGCGCTTCCACCAGCTCCCTCAGTACCCTTGGGTGGATCCCATCCAGCCCCATACACTTGTGTGTGTCTAAGAAGTGTAGAAGGTCACAAACTGCTTCCCATTCGATTACAGGGTCTCCGTCCTGCTCCCTGTCTTCCAGCTTAGGGGGCTGGGTACCTGGAGAATAACTGGTCCAACTACTGAAGACCGAGGCAAGAAGGCATCAAGTACCTCAGCCTCTTCCTCATTCTTTGCCATTTTGTTTCCTCCTGCATCCAATAAAGGATGGAAATTCTCCTTAGCCCTCTTTTTGTTGCTAATGTATTTATAGAAACACTTTTTACTGTCTTTTGTATCGGTAGCCAGATTAGGTTCTAGTTGGGCTTTGGCCTTTCTCATTTTCTCCCTGCATAACCTAACAACATCCTTATAGTCCCCCCAAGTTGCCTTTCCCTTCTTCCAAAGGTCATAAACTCTTTTTTTTTTTTTTCCTGAGTTCTAACCAAAGCTCTCTGTTCATCCAGGTTGGTCGTCTTCCCTGCCAGTTTGTCTTTCTGCACAAGGGCACAGCCTGCTCCTGTGCCTTCAAGTTTTACTTCTTGAAGAACATCCAAGAATGTAAAACTCTAGATAATTTTGTCATTATTATGCTCATGATGGCCTCCAACCATTGCATCGTGTACTGCTTAGAAGCTACAGGTCCAGCAGGGCGCCTTCCTTAGTTGGCTCCCTCACCAGCTGTGTGAGGAAGTTATCTTACGCACACTCCAGGAACCTCTGTGACCGCTTCCTCTCTACTGTATCGTATTTCCAGCAGACATCTTGTAAGTTGAAGTCCCCCATGAGAATAAGGCCATGGTGTTCTGAAAATCTTTTCTGGCTGGCAAAGCTACAACAGGAGTAAGCCATATATATATATAGGCTCCATAACTAAAGGGGATAAATAATATCTCCAGTGGAGAATGTTGCTGCTATGTCTGAAGTAGCAACTATACACTCTGTAGGGCCTATACTCTGTCTTTTGACTGGATGTCTACTATGTGGCAGTCAGCGCTGTGGTATGTGATTAATTCTTGCAGAGTTCAGTTATCTTGCACTCACAGAATGGCATGATGTGGGATTACACATCCATAAATAACATCAGTCCTCATGAAGCTCTCTGACCTCTAAACTAGGAGTAAGGAATCACAGGGGACTAGCTACATCCCTCTGCTTAATTTCATTTGGTTCACAGACATGTTGTTTTCTGCATTACTTTCTGATAGCAGAAAAATTAATTTGGAGTGCGGGGAAAAAGTCCTGTACTTCTCAGGCAGACTTCTGTTTCACTTCCCTCTGTTTTTTGAGTGGTGTTATGCATGTACACATTATAGCCAAAAACCTTGAAATAACTATTATTTAGCTTTGGTTAACAGTGCATTGAAACTCTGCACCTAAGAAAATAATATCTAGAGTGAATAATGCACTTAAGAGTTTTAAGAAGATTGCTTTTTAGAAGTTGTGTAAGAAGTGAGCACAGAAGTCAGCTTTCTTTAAAAACTTTTTACATTTTAGATGTGTCAGCATTTGAGGTGAAAGCTCCCTGAAATTTCATTGCAGTCTCAGTGAGATTTTATATTGACAGTATCAAAGCCGATAGCTTTAAAAATAGTATTAAACCATATACTACTTATCTGTTAGATTGTTCATGATTAATAATTAGGGTTTCTTCAAATCTAAAAGGCCGTTACCCCTATTGTACAAAAGTAATTTGTCAGATATATCAGGGAAAACATTTTTCTGATTAAATTGAGTGATCTGGAAAGTCATATCTCAATGAAGTGTTTCTACGAATTAAAAATGTGTATGGTAACCACTAGTGTTAGTACTGCAAATAAATTTAAAAATATTAAAAGAAGACATAGTGTTAGAGAACAGTTCTAAACATTTTCCTTTTTGAGAATTCTAACGAGTGTTTACCATTTATCTAACTGCCATGCACATGGAAAACCCCATTTTTACCTTTTTTCCGAGTGTTGTCATTCAGCTTGTGTATATCTGTATGATTACCTGTTTCAAGCAACTTGATACTTGTAGCGGTTGCTTTTCAGAGACAAGTAGTGTATTTATCAGAATTTTTAAATTGCTGAGGAGCTAATGTTCTGGAGGAAATGTCATCATTATTGCTGTTTCTTTTGTTGCCTGCAAGTAGTTCTTGCTTTTGTGAACAAAATTATTTTCCTACTTACTCTTCAGCCTTACTCTTTTTTCACCTTTTTTTTTTTTTTTGGGGGGGGGGAGGGGTGGGAAGCATTTTTTTGTGACCTCAATCAATAATTATTTGTTATTGCAGATTAAATAATTCTGTTTTGTCAGTGGAGTATGCGATTATCTTCCAGCTAAATTAAATTAATCTGCAAAACTGTAATTTGCAGTGATCGATATAGAATGCATTGTACATTTCTGAAAAAAAAAATCAATAAATGTCTGTATAAATGAAAACAGTCTCCAAAGTTTTAAAATTTTGCAATGAATCAGATAATTAACACTGAGTAATTTTTGACTTAAAAACATGACAACCTGAATCTTAAACTTATTTTGAATTTAACAGGAATATCTGTTAGCTCTCAGTGAAAATAGATACTTCTGTGTTTTTTTAAAATGAGTCTGTTCCTCATAATAATAGATCTTCTGTATAGTCTGAAAACTGGTTTAGAACAACAAATCCAAAAGAGAAATGAATTGAGATAGCTTAGAAGGAAATGAGGTTTTGTTACCTAGGAAATGAGTGAGTGTAAATACTTAGCACAACTTAACACATCAGACATCTGAGGGCTTTTGTGTTTCCTAAATTTTAATTATGGCAGTCAAGTTTAGACTTGAAACAAAGTTGCTTTAATATGAAATCCTTTGAGAAGAAAGAGAAATAATTTGTTTTCCACTTTTCTAATGGAAGTGTTGCTATTAGATATATTTGGACAGAATACTTGAATAAAAATGTTTAATAATAATGACATAGTAGTATTTCTAGGACTGTTGGTTGCTACTACCATTTTGTTGAAAATTTTATTCAGTGAAATTTTGCTAGAATAATACCTGCAATTAGACTATAAAATGTTAGAAAGGTAACTAGTGTACGGGCACAGGTTTTAATTATGTTTTATAAATTATATTTTGTGCATTTGTGTGTATTAAAATGTGACTGCCTTGCTGTGTTTTTTTCCCGTTACTTTAATATTGGAAACAACTGAAGATTTCCGCTTCTGTTTAACACGGTATCAGAAAGGATAAGTAATGACTGTTTCTTAAATATATTAGCTTCAACTATCTTTTTAATGACATTTTAATTAATGGATCAGTGTTTGTGAGTGTGCTGTCTGATTTAGTCAAATTGCAGCAGGGTGCTGTTACTAAACTATTCAGATTGGTTACAAATTATGAAACTGTATTGACAATTGAACAGTTTTGCATAATTGTGGTTTGTGAATGTGATGTCTGATTAAGATGTGCTCAGCAGATGGTGTCCAGCTTTTAACTTGATTCTGGTTTGGAGACTATGTCCATGCACCAGATATATTATGACCTGGAATTTTTAATTTCTACTAACGTGGAACCTCTACCCTCTCACCTGTGTTAAATGGAAGTTTTGCAGTTAAATTTTTTGTTGTAAAGGTAAGGAGTGGTAACCCTGTGACCACAAACTTTAGAAGAGTTTGTGGGAGGTGGTGTCGAAGTTCTGCTTATGTGCATTCTTCCTCTTTCTCTCCCAACTTGATCATTCTAGTTGCCATAACAACTTCATAATAGCAGCGCATTTGCTGCTGTAGTTAAGGTCGTGTCAGCACTTCCATTATAAGCTACTGTTTTCAGGAATTTGTAATTTATCCACAGGCTTAAAAATTACATACAGTAAGCCCATGTAATTGGTTTTAATGTATGGTACCAACTTTTTGAAAGCTGCTGTTTTCTAATCTCTGATGGCAAGTATAAAATCCTGTATTCTTTCAAGTGATTTTTCTTTCTTTTTTTGCTGAGAAGTAGCAGAATATTTTTAGTCTCAAATTAATTTTAACTGGTTCCCATCTGCCAGAGGTATGAGAATCAACATGTTCTTTTGCTCTGCCACAATGCTCCATCACGCCTGTATCAAGTTGGACCCATCTGTTCCTGTTAGTTAAAAGTTTAGTGAATGTGCTGCTTTTCTGGAAAGTAAGAAAAATACAAACTTTTTAATAAGAGAATTTCATATCACATTAAGAAATAAACATTTGACATCTTCAATACTTTAATAATTATTTTTATGGTAAATAAATACTAGCTATATTAGATGGTGGATTATTTTTGACATGCAAAGACGAGTCTATGAACAAAAGCTAGTAATGGAAAAAGTCAGCTGTTCACTGTCGATGCAGTTTCTGTTGTAGAATTTTAGCAAGAAATTGTGTGTAACTTAAATGCAGCTTTCTGAAATCTGGAGATTGTTTAACCTGGAAAACCCATCTAAGCAGTTACATAATTTGCCCAAGATCATCTCCGAGCTCAACTATGAACTTGATAAAGGGATTTTTCAAGGACTTTTCTGCACTCAAATAGATTTTAGTGTTTTTTTGAAAACATTAGTTTCAGGCAAATTTACAATGCTCAACAAAAGTTGCTGCTCTGAATAATTAAGGACTGTGTACTTGTGAGGATTTGTGGGGGTTTTGTTTGCTTTTTATTTTAACCTATGTTATTGTCAAATGTGCTGCAAGATAGTTGCCCCTAAAACAAAATAATGCCTTCTTACTGTAGGAGACCATGCTATGACAATACCTCATACAGTTTTATAAACTATTCTGTAGTGTCACTACTCATAAATTAGATGGAAACAAACTATCTTTAGCTTTTTAATCCCTTTTTTTTTTTCTACTTTAAATTTAAGACATCATTTCCATAAAATTACTTACATGTGAAGCAAGTGTATTCTTTTTTTAGTTCATCTGTGGAACTACTTCACCGGAATAACAACTAATTGCGGGTATTTAGACATTTGTTTGTATCACTTCAGTTGATTGATGTTTCAAAAACTTCAGTAACAACATATATAACTTTAAAAGAAAGACTGATTTGATTTTAATGGTCCGTAGTAAGTGTAGCTATCCATTTCAAAGGCTCATCTCTGAGACGTCCTTCTGAGTAAATATCCAAAGCGAATCCTAGCTTAATATTAACTTGGTACTTTTCTTCATAGTACAGTTTAGATGAGAGGGAATGTAGAGAGCAATAATTTAATATTGCAGGCTATGGGTAAACTATAGTCTGTCTGCATTTATTTTGAAATCTGTAATGCTACTCTGTGGAGCTATTAAATTTACATTAGTTAAAAGGGTTTGATAGAAGTTCTCTACCAAAGATCTCTCTCTTCTGTGAATGAAAATTGGGATAAAATATGAGGGTTGATGTCAGTTGCATTATGGAACATACACAAAACATATAAAACTAATAGAGCAAATGAAGTCTGGGTAGTTGGGTTAAGTTGTTCCAGAAGTTCTTTAATTATTTTTTTTCAAAGATATGTGCTGTGTTGATCTTTAATGTATTTGAGATTAGGTAGTGGAAGTATCACATATTTATGAAGGAAGAATTAATGGAATTACAGAAATCTGTGTGTTTTTTTAAAGCCTATGTTTTGCAAATTGTAAAATATGCCAAGGTACATCTTGTTTCCAGAAAGCAAACAGTTATAGATCCCTTCTCTTCTCACTTCACATCCTATACAATTTTGAAAACAGTTTCCTTCAAAAATAGTACGTGGTTGCAAAATTACTGAGACAAAAATAACTTTCTGGACATTCACTAATGCGAAAATTAATTTCTTTGCTTTCTAATAGATAAATATTAATTTCAGTGAAAATATATTGTTCAACCTTCAGTTGAGCCTAAGTTCAAATTTTGTTGAGTTTAAGCCTTATCTGAAAGGTTATTAGTTTCCTGCATTTTTTTTTCCTAGTGTAGAGAGTGTTCTCTGTGAGCCAGGTGTGTAGGTCTGATCCAGCAGAAAGTTGCGCATCTGAAAAACACATGCCTAGAATTTAGGTGGTTTTATGCAATGAATTGATAAATTAATATTTTTTAAAAATTGGAGTTTTAGTTTACTCTTGCTAATTATGTATGTTACTGCCCAGTCTATTAAGTAAAACACATTTATAACCATTTATGATAGATTCCGCATTGTAACTCTCAATAATGAACTGTTTTTAAATTATTTTAGAATTTTAAGCAAGGTTGTATTTTGGTACCAGATGTATCTTTATGATTTTAGGGATGCTCTATTTGCAGGAACTAAGGGAAGGAGGGAAAAATAGCTTATAATGGATATTGTTTACAGTGTAGGCCTTCAAGTAACTGTCTACACTTCAGCAATTGAATAAGCAGGAGGGCAAACTAACCTATATATAATGTATTACCTGTTTACATGCTGGATGTTTTAATTATGCTTGGTTATGATCCTTTGGATTGCATTTTTAAAAGTTTGTCAACAAAGATGTCCTTCTCACCCCTTGGTGAATAATGCTGGGGCAATAGAAACAGCCTTTTCAAACATCTGTTTGGTCATGGAACTCTGGTTTTGTTGCTGAAACTACAGGTCAAAAAGTGTTTCTTATACCTTTAGCTGTTGATTAGTGGCCACTGCTCTTTTCTGCATCTGGACTTGGAATGTACAGTGGGCAAGGCCTGTAACTTTTAATAATTACCTAGTTATTTAAAGAGTATTTGAGTGTACTTCTCTTCCATTTCCTTTCAATTGGGGAATTAGGAAAATATTAGGCTTTGGTTTTTCAATATGGAATTTTTTTGCATATCTCAATGTCTGAATGCATTTGTTGGATTATGAATATCATGCTCTATGCCTTATCTCAGCCTTATTTTTAAGGAATCTTTGTATTTTCTTTCAATAACACAAGGGTCAAGTCTCAGAGGGGAGTACAAGACTCATGCTTCTGTTACTCATCACAAGATCTGCCACACTGCAAGTATCCTGCAGGCTGGCAGCAAAAGACTGCTGCCTCCATACCCTTCTGTCAGCCCACGTGTGAAGTGTACTTGGGTAGATAATGAAAGATTTGCAGGATAAAAAGGCAGGGGCATCAAGAGCTGGATGGGAGGCAATCAGGCTGTGCAGAAGCACAGAGAAAGTCTCAGGCCACATCTTGCAGTTGCAGTACATGTAGGACAGGGACGTGCATCTTACAGGAGCTGATACAGAAGTATGCTGTGTTATCACTGAACTGGATTGCCCATTCCCATTGTTCTGCCTGACGCAGGCACCTGCTACATTTGAGTCTAGGATGCTTCAGAAAGCCTGGCTTCTTGATTTCCACTTTAAAAAGATCCGAATGTTAGAATTCAACACTTGCAAAATAATGTATCTATTCAGTTAAAATGTCTCTGACAGAGGCATGACCAATTGTGCGATGAGAAGAAAAAGGAGGTTAAGCTGTGATTCCATTCATCCTGAGCTTTTGAGTACCTTTGGAATTGTCAGACTTTGCTTCCTGCTGGGTATTTGAATGGAGAAATTTCCATGAAGCTCTACCATTAGATGGAATTGGCTGTGTGCAGGTGTCAGATTTGCTTTTCTGTCCTTGGTCTCTCTAAAAGGTTTCTTTGACCTGCCTTTTCAGGATGGATTGTCTTCCTGGTCATTAATTTTCTACAATTTGAATTAATGTTTTTGGGGTAACTAGCCAAGAGGCCTTCCCCCCTGCCCTGAAGGGAGTGGGGTGGGAAGGATATCACAATCATAAAGCACAGTTCAACAGAGAGATGCAAAAATAAGAAATTAATACTTACAATATAGAAGTTGGCTGTTATCTGTGTGCTTCAGCTTTTATTTGGCTAGCCCAGGAAATGTGAAAAAAATCACCTTCTAGAAATGGAACCTATGAAACAGCTGCATGCTCTTTTAGTACCTTTAGGAACAGATCTGAGGAATTAGAGCAATTTAATGCACTTTATCAATCAGTGAGACACTAAGAATATTTTGAGACTTTTGTGTATTAGTAGAGACAATTAAAAGACATTTGTGTGCTTTTTTTTTAATATAATATTTGTTGAATCTATGGATTCATGCTCCAGAGACCTCCCTCTCCATCATCAACTTTCCTGTTATCTCAGAAACAAAACCTGCAAAAAATATCTTAATATTTTTTTTTTGTATATTTAAGTATATTATGGCTGACAGCATTTTTCTGCCTAGGGGGAAAAGGTGCTGTTTGTTTAACTAATTAAAGATGACATTAACCTCTAATAACCTAAGAGATGCTGCTGTCTGTAGAAATACCTTGGAGAACAACCTTGGCCTTGAAGCTAGTCTAAATGAGGATGGCTGAGTACAAAATTTATCTTCTGTTATAAACTGTGGTTTCTTTTGACCTGGCGGTGATGAATGTTCTGTTGGTATAATAGAATATAGTTGTATAATTGGAATGAGAGTCATTAAAAATGTATGTTGAGAATGTTGAGTTAAACATTTGATTTCCTATGTGTGTTCAAAGTCACTGTAATTTTCTCTGCAGACCATGCTGGTAGGACAACTTCAACATTTATTGCAGCATTTTGAGTTAATAAATAAGATACACATTAAAAAATGTTAAATTAAACCTCAATCAAAAAGTGGAAACAAAATATGGCCATTTGGAAATCCTTTATTGGATGCTCTTGGAGTAAACAAGCACTGTGTTTGGTGAGAACGATGTTCAGAAAAATGACATTGGAGTAATCAAACACAGAAGGCTTGTCTCAGGTAAACCTTAATTTTAAATTGCTGATAGTAACTTTGAAATAATGTTTTAAAATCTGAAATAGGGATTTCTCATAGGTTTCATAATTTATACTTGCACTTGTGTAAGAACTGTAACCTTTTAGTGAATGTGAGAGCTGCTTCTTTAGTGAATAATGATGAATTATATGTTTTTTATGGAATATAAAGAAGAAATGTCTTGAAAGCTGAAACTAAATGTTAGCTTTTAGCTCTTGTCTTGAAGCTGTTCGAGTGTTCTTAAAATTTTTAAATTAAGATTTTAATGAAGTCCTGGTTTATGGCACCAAGAAAAGCTCTGGATAGAGGCAGAGGTTCAACTGGCTGGGAATTCTGTGAATATGACTGTTGCTCCAGTAGTGATTTTTAATTTGTTTATTTACCTATTTATTTTTATGATCATATTCTTAAATAGTAATGGAATAATGCAAATAGTGATGCCACTAGTGGAATCTTCCAAAGAAATTAGATTTTTTTAAGTGAAGTTAATTTATACTTTTTGTTAATAGAAGTAAGAAATTAAGTAATAGAAAGCTGTGATATTAAACATTTCTTTTGCAAGTATGACAGACCCAATTCTTTTCTGGTGTGACTGGTTGCATTTTGACAGCAGTAATGCCCATCTGCTTTTCAGGGTTTCTTGGCAACTTCAGTGCACTAGAAGTTATAAATGCTTCAAATGATACTGCAAATTGTATCATTTTGGTTTACTGAAGCCCATATTGGAACACACTGTTCTAACAAACTGTAACTAGCTATAATATGTATTTTTTTGTGTGTGTGTGTTTGGTGCTGAGTTTTCTCAACATTTTTGATTAAATATTAAATCTCTTACTTATAGAGTTTGGCACTCAACATAGAAAAATGGCCTATTGAAGAATGCGTATATTAAATTGTAAAGTATTATTTCACTGGGGTTGTGTCTTTAAAAATGGGATGTATTAATTTATTGTCCAGGTAGACATTTGATTTCTGTTTATCATGATGAAAAAATCAGACAGTAGGAGGGGTTTTTCCATAATTATCTTGATCTTCCCATTTTTGCACTATTGATCCGTAACTGTCATTTTAGTAGTAAATCCAGGAAAATAATTTGAGAGAGTGAAGACTGGAGAAAAAGGAAAATAAAAGGAACACTTTTTAAAAACAAACCTACACTATAGAAATGTTGTATTTGGCATGGTAAAAAGAGATTACTCAGTAGTTTCTAAACTATCTACATACGGTTTTGGTACTTCTGATAGGAGTAGAAGAAAGGAGGTGATCCTGGTGTCATCAAGGAACAGAACAAGAGTCTGCTTTGGCAAAAAAAAACAGAGTGGAAGCATGCAAGTGATCTAGTATAAGAGTAATTAAAGATGCCATTCTTTTCTAAATATCTCTGCTACTAGTTGTGCTGTAGGTTTTTGAACAAATATGAGCAAAGAAAATAAGGAAGGAATTGTCCTGCTGTTGAGCAGAGAGGAAAGTTCTTAACAAGGTGAAAGCAGGAAAATGGAAGCTTTTAATGTCGTTGGTTGGTTGGTTTTTTTGCCTAAATCCACACTAACTAGATCCCCTCTGGCCAGGTAACTAACCTATTTGACAGCACTTGGAAGTGGGGTCTATTATAGAATTCTGGAAATGTCAGATTCAAAAGTCCTCTTAAGTGGAAGTACCAGGGAGGAGAGAGTATCCTTCTGTTTTTTTCCTTTGCCCTAAGCAGCTACTTGTGACCACTCATGGAGGTTAGATACTGTGTGATGATACATCAGTCTAAAGAAGTACAACCATTCTTGTGTTGTAAAGGAAAACAAGGTCAAATGGGGGATTTAGCCTTTGCACTTTTGACGATAGAAGCTGAATTATCTGGGATAATTGAGGTTGGGAGTGTCATCAGGAGGTCCCTAGTCCAGTCTCTTGAACAAGATGCAGTTGTTCAGGGCTTTATCAAATAGGAATCTCAAAGGCTGGCAAAGGCACAACCTGCTCCACTGCCTGACTCATTTTTCCTTACATCCAGTCTGAACCTCTGGTTCCAGTTTATCCCTGTGTTTCTTGTCTGCCTCCCATGCACATCGGACAGCCTGGTCTCATCATCTTGATGACCTCCCTGCAGGTACTGGCAGGCTTCTGCAAGGTCCTCCCCAAAGCATCTACTGTGCAAGCTGAACACACCTGGTTCCCTCTGCCTCTCCTCACAAGCAAGTGCTCTAGCCCCCAACCATCTCAGTAGCTCTCTGCTGAACTCACTGCAGTTTAGCAGTGCCTGTACTGAGGACCTAAAACCAAGTGCAGTATTCTCGATGTGATCCAACAAGTTCTGAGGAGCACTGCTGGCTCCTGTGCAGCTTGATGCCTGGCAATGCCCCAGCTGCAGATAGTTGCAGCCTGGGCACATCTTCACTGTGTAGATCAAAAGTAGGGTAACAAGTGCATTGCAGCGAGGTAGATTTTAGGTTAAACATGGAAAAAAAAAGAATTCTCTTGTGAGTACAGCAAAACATTTTGAGTAAAATCTCTAAAGACGCTGGGGAGTATTTGTCAAAGAAGATTTTCTACAACAAGTTAGAAGAACATCTTCCAGGAATAATGTAGGAATAGATGAGCCAGCTTGGTAAGGAAAAAGGTCTAGATGATCACACAAAGCCTGTCCAAGTCCTGTGATTTCAGAATAGTCTGAACAGGAACAGAAAACCCCAACATTTTCTTTCTAAATATTAGCTGTTTAAGATAACACTGTATGAAAGAATTATGTATATATGAATGAACATAGCCCTACATACCATGAGCTGTGTAGAAATTAGAACAGAGGCAAATATACGAGCATGTGTCACCATTTGTCTTCTGCATTCCATTTCAATGTGTGTGTCTTAAACTGATGAACTACTAAAGTTTGATCCTCATGCAAGGCTTTTTAGCGGTACTCTTTTATGTTTCTCACAGGAAATGATATTGTTTCCATCTTTTCTTTGATTATTGTTATACTGTTCTTATCTATCGTTCTTTGATTATATATAAAGTATTAACATATCACTGACAGCTGGAAGAAACAGCTGATGCCACTGGCAGTCCTCGAAGTTGCCTCTTGTACTTCTTCGCTGTTTCTCTTCAGGATTTGCCTTTTAAAGATTTATTTCAGAATGAGATTGGTTATATTGTCATCTTATTAAATCTTCTTTGAGTTAATAACCTGTAATGCAGTAAGCATTATTTAAATTGTACACATGATTATAATAAAGGGTACAAGTATCATGGTGAGCAAATAAAATTAAATTATATGCTGGGCTTATAGATGACTCTGCAATTAGTATATTTAAAATTTTTATTACAAAGCAATAAATAAACTGACATACATGCATTAATAGTTGTGTTTAGGTAAACATTAGATAGCAATATCAAGACACTAAAAATGGAACATAATTCTAATAAATATATTTAACTTTTAATTCCTTCCTCTGGTCCCCAAATTAATAATTCAAGTTAATCAATACAAGTTTTTTTTCCCCAAAGTCTTGAGAATCATTGATAGACATTGCTTCTGTTCTACTTGTGTATTCAGAAACACTTTAGTATATCTGAAAACCTTATTTGCAGTTTTTATGTTTAAAAGGGACTAATTAATAAAAAAATTCTGCTTTTGGGAATTTAATAAACTTCTGTACTTTGCACTAGATCTTCAGTACTTAAAGATGAAAGGTGTAACTCTATGCTGTGTAGGTGAATAATTGTCTTTGCATGAATAATATTGCTGAAGATGTATTCTATATAGTTATATTTGTTAAATATTATATGTATATGTACATATATAATGTACATTTACCTGAGTGTTCTGTTGGTGTTACAGAAAATGTGAATAATTCACCTCTGATACTAATACAGAATCCTATTAAAATACAAAACCAAGCTAGTAGAATGCATCCTGAACTTTTTTCCTATGTTTGTGCATCTATAAACATAGAATTTAGGCATATTACTTATTAGTATAAAATGTGGATTTAAGAGAGTTAATGTGCTGTGAGATTAATATGATTAAAACCTGTAATAAAGCAAAGTGAAAAAAAAAGTGCAATGACTGCTTTCTTCTGCTTTATGCTGCTTTCTGATCCTTTCCTCTTGCAACTGATATCTATAGCTGTGTATAAATGAGAGACTTAGGACTGTAAATACGCTTTTTCTCTCTGACATGTTTCTTGCTGGTTGCTTGGTTACCAGTACTTTGCCACACATACATGCAAGATACTCATGCTTCTGTCTTCACAATCTGAGCTTTAATGAGAAGATATGTGATCAAAATTCATGTTTTTATTTCTCTGCATCTAGCTATTAAGGGTTAAACTGCTTTTTGACCTAGAAGATTTAAAAGCAATTATGCATAATTTATTGACTTAATATGGAAGAATAGGATGTGCCATTATGTATGTATGAATCTTTCAGTTTTTGGGTTTTTTTTAAATATAAAAAAATCTGAGAAAACCTTAGAGATGAGGGCTTTTGCATATCATCACTTCTAGTATTTCAGTTTTTTTAATGGCTCACAAAAATAATAAAATAGATTGGGGATGGTGAAAGAGTAAAACTGGAAGAAACTCTTAAAATATAATTTCTAATATATAATTTTAATATAAATATAAAAATATTTTTTTCACACTTGGACATTCAAAAGAGAGTTCCATCCCTTCTGGTTTTAATCTTGCACAGTTTTTAATTTCAGGGTAGTGCCTTTTCTATTTTTAGATTTCTCCTCACTTAGGTACAAAAAAATACTCTTGCAAATCATTTAATGAAGTTGTTACAGTTTTTGCAGAGTGTTTATTGGTGAAGGTATAGATGTTAAGTTTTATCAATTTGACTATGTATCCGTGTTTTCTTTCCTTTTTAAAATGTGCGTGTTAATTTGTGTTTGGACCTGCATACCAACCAGAACAGACAAATATTTACCTCCCTTAAAGTTCTTATATAGTGCTCTCTCCCTCCTGTTTATATTTGTGTGTCTTTGTTCTGAAATGTGGTTAAACAGATTAGGGAAATCGGTGCTATCCTCCAAAATATGAATGGTTTGTTCATGTTTCTTCTTGTTTGAAAAGATTATTTTCACGTTCAGTGACACCCATGCAAGACAGTCAGACACTGCATTACTTTCCAGTTAGGAATTTTCCTTCGTTTGTCGGGTCACACCCAGGAAGTGTACATCCATATAGGACTTAATTTCCCATGTGCTAGAGCCTTCAAAAGCTATGTTGAGAGCTGTATTGAGATTTTCTTCTTTTGGGAATTCTATCCTTTGTACAGTTTTAACCGTGGTTTTGGAACTGTGCTTATGCAGCCTGTGCACCACTCTTTCAATTCACCTATAGCCATTCTTCACTACTTGCAAGGAAAGAACTGAATGACTTACTATAAACTGTCATTGCTGCCTTTCCCAGTCCTCTAACTGATCCACAGGGAGTATACTGTTAGTGTCAGGATTACTACAGAATGACATGTAGTGTTTCAGGTATCTCTATCATAGCTGTCACCATGGTACCTTGGAGCTTTCTAGCTTTCAACTAGGTGGAGTAAGGGGTGCAGGTTAATATACATTACATGTATTTATTTATTTAATGCCTGGTTTTATTTTTCCCCCCATATTTTCCGTTGGTAAGCCATGGAAGTAGGAAACTGAATTAATGGATTATCATTGAATAACAAACACAAGCATAGTTATGTCATTCCCACCTCATCTACTGCCTCACCCTGCTTGTCAGTTGAAGGTATGTTAATAGAATGATTATAACTTGAGAAATCCAGACTTTAAAAACAGTCTTGCATTGAATTGTGCTTTATTAATTTTTTTATGTACATCTTAATATTGGTAGCCATTTTATAATTTCATGAATATTAACTGATACATATTACAAATGTGCCATTTTACAGTAATTTTTGTAGTGAGTAGGTCTTGGAGTATCAGATGTTAGAAGAGTCATGCCATTGTGATGTTTTCCAAAATAGATGTTAACTAATGGAAAATATATTCAGATAAGATTGTATATTTAATTCTTTGTATATTTAATTCTTGTCCTCTTCAGAGGACAAACTCCATAATAATTTTAAAAAGGCAGTATCAAAGTGTATTTTGGTATAAAGGAGAAAGTAATAGATCTTAATATTCCAACCTATTTTAACAAGTCCTTGAGTATTAGTAAACCTCTTATAAAAGTGTATAAGATCTATAAATGTTTTATCTCCCTTATATGATTAAGTTATGCACATTTGCATAGATATATGTAAAAAAACCTTAAAACTTGAGCTACTTGCCAAGTTATTAGACCTGTCATTTTTTTCCAAAATACAAACTTTAAAAGCTCCTTTATTTCAGTTATCTTCTTTTGAAGGTTTTAATGCAGATGTTTTTATGACATGGCTTTAAAAATTACTCCCATCTTGAGACTTTAAAAAAACTTGATAACTTGCTGTTCTTTTCCAAATTCCATTTTCAAAGGTGTGCTCCCCCTCGTCTTTCATTCCCTAAATACTTAGATATACTGAACTAATGGCAGTAGAATAGTGAATGCAAGAAAAACAGCTTTTCAGACTCTCAAAATATCTTCTTAAAAGGTACATCTCTTGCTAAATCTGCCAGATGCTTTAATATATACTAGAGAGTAAAAAAAATTGCATTTGTAAAGCGCTTGAAAAATGCATGCAAAAGGTCACTAATCATCTTAGGAGAAGCAGAATACAATAAACTTCTATTAAGTGCATTTTCTCCCATTTCCCTTAATTTTTCTTATTCTTCTCTTTTTTTAAAAAAAGTGTTTGTTCAACAGCTAAAGCAATTTTAACTTTTCTGAGCCTTAACCTTATGTTGTTACTGTTCTGCTTTTCTTATGGTTATATGTATTAGCCTGGGACCATGAAAAAGAATCCCTAATTAAGGCTTCCAGAGAGGAAGACAATTTATCACAAATATGAAACAATACTTACACAGTGGACAAACTTATTTTCCTGGGTTTTCTACTTGTCTTTAGTCAAAAATAGTATGCATTCAAGAACTCAAAGCATTGTAGAATGTGCGAGTGGATTAGGTTTGCAAAGTTTCATTGTCATGAAACATAAAAGGTTACCTTTTCTCCTTAAAGTGGATCAGGAAAGTTAGGAAATCCTCTAAAATAAAATTATATAATGCTTAAACTTTCTTCTAGATTATTTCTGAGATAAAGTAATGTAGGATGTTTTGTGGAGAAAAGATGGCTTCTGCAGAGGTGTGAAAAATACTAATCACATTGTGAATTCCTACTGCATCATGTAAAAACTTTTGAATAAAAATCACTCTTCACATTACTTACGAAGCAATAATAAAACTCATTGTATTACTACCTCTTTTACATTTTTAAGTTTAGATAATACTTTCAGAAAAAGAGAATAAATATAATACATCAGTTTAGGTACTTAATGCAGATCAAGTCTAATTCTGGTTCCTTCTTAAATTAAACTACACAAATATCAATCTTTACTTTTTAAATGAAGTTCCATTATCTCTCCATTTCATTAAATCCAGTTTAAGCTCTTTACATTCTAAAGATTGGACCTGTAGTAAAAGTGAAATTATGTAGCTCGCATAGTGGACTTCTTGTATATCATGCTAACTAAACTCTATCCAAACACACATGGAACGTGCCCATTTACTGTTTCCTCAGAAGCTGCCCATAGTGCCAAACACTGTGAATGGTTTTATGATGTGTGAATGTGAAGGTCACTGAAAAAAAGTCCGTTGTTTCCTTTTTGTAGCGTGTAAAGACGAAGTCAAATGACTGTCCAGAGGAAGAAAGTAAATTGCAATAGAATGAAATTAAGTGTATGGAAAATTAGGAGGGTACATAATAGTAGTATTTGTTAGGTTATTTGTACCCTTCCTAACACTGTTCAGTGTGGGTAAGCTTCTTTGCTCAGGGTCTGTGTCAGTCAAGACTGTGACACCTACTGCTTGGTAGTTTGTATGTTGGAGTTATTTGTCTTTTTTTTTAATTGGACCAAGACCGTGTGGCTTTTTAAAGTGTGTTCATTTACAAATTAGGTAGTGACAGTTACAGGATGTCTTGTCTTGCATATAAAGTCATAAGAAATCCAGAGACGAACCTCAACGTTGAAGTTTTAATCCTCTTGACTGCCTGGTCTCTCCACACCAGAGGGTTCCAGATTATTACTAGCTTCTGATGGCTTCTCCAGTAGTCTAAATAAGAAGTTTCCAAACCACAATGTGTGTTTGTATGCATACCATATGACATGCAAACTGCTTCAAGATGATGTTTAAAAATTAAAAATTATCCAACTTGCATGTTTTTCCAGAGGAGGCTGAGAGAAGTTCGGGTAGTACATGCCCCATCCCCAGTTCTATGCAGGCCTGAAGAGAAGCCATGGGCTTCCACTGCTTGTCACCCCAATGGGAGAAGCAGCAGTGGGGAAGCATCTTCTTTCCCCAGGACCATGGGCTACTTGAAAATTGTGCCTGAAAGGCTATTTAACTTTTAATCTTAAAACATGAATATTCATTATTCTTTTGGAATCTTTTGTATTCATAAAGTAGTTTGGTAGTAAAAAGTCAAAGAGTCACAAATTTTTACAAAAACTGTAAATACTTTCTCCTATGTCACTTTCAGGAGTCATTAGGGGATGGGAATGTATCTTCACTAATGGAGGTGGAGGCAGGTATTGATTTGGAGCTTTCTGGCTACCTATACATGTATTGACATCTGCTGTTCTTTCATAGCTGTTGTTTATTCAATTAAAACCAAAATGGTTGCTTATGACTAATCCTATCCCATTATACTATTGGTATATTAAATTTTGAGGGGAATTTGCTCAATAAAATGGTGCAGATTTTCTAAATGAACTAAGTTAAGTGTGTTTAGTAAGACCAATAAGATAAAAAATCCCTCAGAAATAGTGGTTTGAGATTAATTAAGCTTTTATTTAGACTTCCTTACTTCGCAGTTCTCAGAAGTCTCAAAATGCTGTCTCCAGTGGTTTTCAAAAGTAAAAGGCAGAATGTTGCTTTAAGAAATGCCAGCTCAGCAGAGTGAAGAGCAGTTAGTTCGAAGGCAGGGGAGTGGCTGAAATAAACATAAAAGCTTCTTTCCTCCAGTTCCGAAGTTTAATTTCAGTGTTGTCATCTGTGTTCAGCTAAACAGTTGACTGAAAACTTATCTTGATGGAATTAGAGAAATAGGAAATTCACATTGTAGTTCTGGTATTAATTTTTAATGCTAGCTATATCTTGAGATTTTTGAACATGTTTGCATGGATGATCATGCTTATGAGTGACTGTATCCTGAAGATATACATAGAATAAGGCCTGTCTATGCTACTCTTATATTTAAAATGTTTCCTGTTCAGTCTAAGTTTGTATTTCCTGCACTTGATATTTTGGATGTGTCTAACTGGTTATCAGTCAAATTCCCCTAGTATAGATTTATTTTTCTATTTTTAAGATGGCTTATATATCAGAGGCTCCTTTTAAGGACTGAAGGAGAGAGACATAAAATTAAATGAGCCCATCTGCAGCCCTTAATTTCGATGTTAATGATGGTAATAGCAGAAATAATGAGTGCCATTTCCTCAGTCCCCTTTACAAGCAACCTTAAGAAAAATCTATGTCACTAATTTGTTTATATAATGCATTTTGCAAAGTAATTTACTAGATGCAGTAGTACAAATAATCCTTTAAATAGCATTATAGACTAAAGGACAGATTCCATCACCTTCATTCATATTAAGTTATGCCCTATTTTGTAAGCAGTTCTTTTGGTTTTAGTAGGACCACCATTAGGGTAGGATTCCACTGAAGTAGAACCTGTTTGTTTCTCTTGTGATTTAGTTGTATAGTTTTAAATTTATCGTACAGTTTTATGCTCTCATGTAAGTAACTGTGTATAATTAAGGAAAGTGTGAGTTTCTTAGAAAATATGATCATATCATTTTCTGAGGTTGCCTTTCAGCTTGCTTCCATCCTCTGTTTTTCTCCCCCAATAAATACTGTTTCTTCATTTACATGTGAAGATATAAAGTAAGTGTGTCAAAAAGCCCTGACAGTAAAAGAATCTGAAAGTGGTAAGTGAAGGTTATTAAACAGTCAAGTATGAACCATAGATCAGTCAGGTAAGGCAATAATAGCACATTTTCTAGACCTCCTCCCCATATTTTATGCATTATTTGCTTTATAATAACATTTCTGTGCTTCGGAGTACGATTCACTGGAAGATGAATTCCTTTCCCTGAAGACCTTATAAACTAGATATTCAGAAATGTAGTATGTCAAAGTTCCTACCAAACTCAGCTAGTAACTAGGAAACACAATGTATAACAATTAAATTAGGAAGTAAAAGGGCATTAAGATGTTAGAAGAATTCAGCTGCTTTTCTGTGATTTAAATGAAATTTTTTGTGAAGGTTATAGCCTTCTGTCTGTCATAGCTTAATGATTTAATTCTGGAAAGTCATTAATGTGAATCAGAGTAAGCTGAAGACTATGTAGTCAGCCCCAGATTTGACAGTGACAAGGAATTTTTTTTAATCATGCCATGTGATAATACCCTGATAACAAAAAGGTTCTTTTCTGAATGCTCTTCTTAAAACCAGCTTTTCCTGTGGGCAAGAGAGTTTATTTTCTCTATAGTTTATTTCTACATACTCTTTTCTCTGTTCCTAGTTCTTTTATCTGGACAATATTCAGTCCACAGTATTACTGGTTTAGACTTGCAGGTATACTGAAAGATCAGTAACCTCTGAAAACAAGTCTTTGGATAAATAGGTTATTGCTTATTGAAAGCAGTGCAGTAAGGAAGAACACGCTCACACGTATTTTTTGAATAGGGAGTGTGGTCCTAGTCATATCAGTACAGCAAACTATTCCAGCAGTTAGTAACAGCAAAAGATGCTTTAATTTTACCTGGGATAGTAGAAAATACTCCCCCTTTCTTTCACATCCTGCATCAGTCCTGTAATAATTTCAACTCTTCTGTTTGTTTATAAATTCCAAGTTGATTTCATAATATTGTATGAGGATAAACTTAGGAGAATGTCAGTGATATTTATGGATATGTATTTTTCACACTCTAATCTTATCCTAGATATAATACAGAGGCTCAGGAATCTGAGAGAAAAAAAAACAACATCTATCGTAATTTCTCTCAAAGCTTTAGATTCTGAGATGGCTACATTGTATGAGGCAGCTGTATGTCATAGCATCATTCTGTCCAAATGTAGAACTAAAATCAACAAAATGCTATCAAATATATTTTGTAGCTATTTTGTCCTCCAAGTGCTTAGTTAGATGTCTTTATTTTTTAGTACCTTTGATTCATCCAAAGAAGACATGTGGCGCTTAGGGACAGAAAGAGAAGAAAACAAAATTTTTGAAAAGGCCAAAAAGAATGTCTGTGTTGGAATTTTTGACCGAAGTAGAGTGTCATTTGAAGGCTCACCTTTTTTTGATTTAACAGTATTTATAAATTGCTTGTTGTTTTGTTACCAGAGAAGGATGAGGATATAGCAGTGAGGGATGCCTTAATCATTTTCTTTGCTACCAAAGCTGAAAATGCTAGATTCTTGCCAGCTTTTAATAGAACACTTAATAGGACTTGAATTTTGGGAGAGGATAGGCATGACACAATATGCTGATGGAGTAAATTGAAAAATGGATCACTCAATTAAATGAATTTGTATTGGTAAGTGCCAACATTATTTGCAGCTCTAATCCTGTATTACTGTAAATAATTGAAAAAGTACTGTTATATATTAATACATGCCAGAATACTTAATTCTATATTTTTATTACTCTTTTTAAGGCTGATGTGAAGTATGACAGAAATTAAGGCGTAAGAAGATTTACGTTTTCCTTTACATTTTCCTCTGACAGCAGTTAATAAACTAGATCACTGGTTCTTGGCAAAAAGATATAGAATGTTGGTAACTAATGAGGATAGCATGACACTGCAAGTGAAAATGGTAAACATCGTGGTCCTGCTTTCAGTATAGAACAGTCTTGTTGTCAGGTTCCATTCTAATTAACTGGTTAACTGTCCTGAGTCAACCTTTAAATCACTTACGAAAACAGAAGCACTTAGTTACTTTCACTAATTGCTGTCCTCCTTTCTATTATAGAATTATTATAGAATTGCTATCGAGCTTGTTTTCTGCAAGAAATAGCAAATTTGAGGGCTCTTCAATTCAGATATATAAAACTATCATATTTGTTGCTATATACAAAAAATCCCAAAGGCTTGTTTTGGTTTGGGTTTTTTTTTTGTGTGTGTGTGTGTGGGGTGGTTTGGGTTTTTTTTCATTATTATAATTATTTGTTTGTTTTTTAGTTAGGCATAGAATTTTAATCCTTTTCTCCTACCCAGTTTTTGGAGGGTTTTTTTGATGTTTTTAAAAAAACACTTGATTTGATCATACATATAAAGTATATATGCATTAGTAAGCTTAATTTATTTGGGAGACCAGGCTAACACTTGTGTCAGTGCAGAGGAAAATGCAAAATTATTCCTGTGGATGAAAATGAAGAGTTATTCCAGGAGGAGCACAGTCTTGACAATTTGTGGTTTTGAGAATACCATGGAAGAACAGGGAGTGGCAAGAGAATTGCACAAGAAATTCATGTTACTGTAGCAAAAGTGAGATGTGCTGTCTAGGATTTTTAAAGGGAGGGAAATCTAAAAAGCTGAAATAAAATGCTTATTTAGAAGTGGACAGCACATCTGTTTTTTAGAGGTGAAACAGGATTGTTTGTGATATCTATCCCTCATTGGAGGAAATGAGCTTTACATCCTTGTTTTTAATCTTTTTGACAAAATTCAGAGATGATTACTCACCTCCAACCTTTTTTTGTATGGATTAGAACTTAAAATTTATCCAATGCTGTGTAGCTAGATATGACTGATTCCCTTATTAGTGAAGTTGAAGACAGATACTTTTTTTGTTTTGGATGTCAGTGAACACCTGTTCAGTTAATGAAATAGTGTCTTTGAAATCCTGACTATGGTCAATGAGGCAATTGGAGCTTTGGACATGGAACAAGCTAGGACAAGGATAAAAGTCCATATAACTGTATTAAAACTGTACACGTTTATGCATATCTCATTTGTCTTGCGGAGAGGAGAGATAATGTGGGGAATGAAAACCACAAAATACTAAAAATTCAGGTAAAAAATTAATTTTAAGGAAGAGTCCTGCCACTGTTCAGAAATACTCAAAAAGAAAGAGTCAAATCCAGCTGGTGGCCAGTCACAAGTGGTGTTCCTCAGGGCTCAGTGTTGGGACCGTTTCTGTTTAACATCTTTATTGATGATCTGGATAAGGGCATAGAGTGTATTATCAGTAAGTTTGCAGATGACACCAAGCTAGGTGGGATTGTTGATCTACATGAGGATAGGGAGGCTCTACAGGGAGACTTGGATAGATTAGATTGTTGGGCTAATATTGATGGTATGGGCTTCAACAAGGCCAAGTGCCGGGTCCTGCACTTGGGCCACAACAACCCCATACAATGCTACAGGCTTGGGGAAGTGTGGCTGGAAAGCTGTCTGACAGAAAAGGACCTAGGGGTTCTAACTGACAAGCGGCTGAATATGAGCCAGCAGTGTGCCCAGGTGGCCAAGAAAGCCAATGGCATCCTGGCTTGTATTAGAAATAGTGTGATCAGCAGAAATAGAGAGGTGATTGTCCCCCTGTACTCAGCACTGGTGAGGCCACACCTGGAGTATTGCATCCAGTTTTGGGCACCTCAATTCAAGAGAGATATTGAAGTGCTGGAGCAAGTACAGAGGAGGGCAACAAAGCTGGTGAAGGGCCTAGAGAATAAATCTTATGAAGGATGCTTGAAGGAGCTGGGAATGTTTAGTTTGGGAAAGAGGAGGCTGAGGGGAGACCTCATCAGTCTCTACAGCTACCTGAAAGGTCATTGTAGAGAGGTTGGTGCTGGTCTCTTTTCACAGGTAATTAGCGACAGAACAAGAGGGAATGGCTTCAAGCTCCAACAGGGGAGGTTTAGACTAGACATTAGGAAAATTTTTTTTCACAGTAAGAGTGGTTAGACACTGGAACAGGCTGTCCAGGAAGGTGGCTGAGTCACCATCCCTAGATGTGTTTAAGGGTTGTTTGGATGTGGTGTTGGCGGATATGGTTTAAGGGAGAACTTTGTAGAGTAGGGGTGATGGTTGGACTCGGTGATGCCAAGGGTCTTTTCCAACCTGAATAGTTCTATGATTCTATGATTCTTAGCAAGTGTTTTATAGAGATTCTGGTGTTTTAAGAGTTGGTAGGCCTTGTAATACAGAATTTATTAGGTAGGCTTCATAAGTATTAGGGCAAGAGTACTGTGTGAAAGCACAAGCACTTTACAGTACTTTCACTTATAAATACTGTTATCCTTGCATAGCCATGTAACTTCTGCAGCACCATAGCTGGTATTATGCTATTTAATTTACCTATTACAACTGCTATATTTTAATAATGCCTTTGATTCTCCAGGTGTGGAGTATTTATACAGTGGAAGTGGAAGACTTCAGGGTGAAGTGATTTTAGAATGTGTCTTCCTTTTAGAACAAGTATCTGTGCCAGCCTACACACAAGATACTTAGAACTACTTAATAGTTGCTTTTTCCGGTGAGGCTCCTTGGTATTGAAATAAGATCCAGCATGGTTAACCCCCATTACAACAAACAGATTAAGTTCTTACTAAAATGACAGACCTCTTTTTAATCATTCAGCTTCATGCTATTTAGAAAAATGTTCAATTATTAAAAGGCTGCTATAATTGAATGGACTAGAAAGATTACACTTCATTAAATTGTATGAAGTGCCAAGTTGTTTCTTGATACACAAATTATTCACCTTACATTTCTCAAGTGCAGTCTATGGCCTTATACAAAGCAGGAAACATGAACTGTAGGTATCTCACTAAAGCAACAAGAACAAAAGGCAAGTGTTGGAGATGGTTCCATCTATGCATGTGGTTGCCCATGGACAGGCTCCAAATGCTCCAGGTGTGAGCCAGCTGCACTCCAGAAGCCATGTGAGCAAATGTAATGTCTTGATCCCATGTTCAACATGAGTGTTATTGCCATGTTGTACTTTTTTGTCAGCTGACTGCTTCATCTGAATTTTGACTTTAAATAACTTTGAATCTAATTGATTGTGTATTATTTAATCTGAGGCTTAAGTCAGAGGAATACCAGAGAAATAAAAAAATGTTGAACAGTAGGCAAAGCCAAATAAAATTTCAGGGTGACTGACTGATAGTTTATGAGTGTATTTTATTATGGAAAATTATTAAAAATTTTTAAAAAATTAAGCAGTTTGGCAACATAGAAATGTATAAGGCAAGATAAAGATAATTGCAAGAATATAGACTGATTGATGGAGGATATTTTAAATTAGTTTTACTTGCTATCTGTCATAAGGTTTCAAGCTTCATAGTAAAGGTGATTTTATGTTGTTTTCTTTTCCATTTAATCTCTAAAAGGCGTACTAGTGACTGCTGACTTCCTGTCCTAGTTCCAGTCAAAAACATTGATTTTTTTAAATAGGATGGTAATAATAATGATAATAATTAATAATAATGTGAGGGTGTTCTAGGTTACTTTAGAGAAAGTATGAGATGGTTGTTGTTTAATAATTCATTGTTTTGGTTGAGCCACTGAGCTTAAGTTAGTTGTGGGGACAGAAAGCTAAGAAACAATTTAATTAAAAAGGGAAAATCAGTTTTTGCAGAATAGAGGATTAACTAACAAAACAAGTTGGATAGCATTCCAGACATTAACACCATTTACATATTAGTTGTGCATGTGCTGAAAACAAAACTTTTATGTGTATTTGTCCAAAATTTCCCAGAACAACACTTAAATGCAGAGTAGAGTAGTTTTTGCACGGATTAAAATGTTTTACTCTTTAAATTGAAAATTAGCATTAGTGAGACCAAGATGACTTTTTTTTTTTCCTTTCTACAGGATAAATGTCTCTAGTAGCAAACTGATACCACAGATATGCATGTATATATTTTTTAATGCTGTGAATAAATAATCTTAGTTTGCAAAAAAATTAAATGGCTCTACCCAGGAGGACATTTCCTGAGAGTTCTGTTGGTAAAGACATGCTACATTTTCATGCTAAAATGCATGAGTGTCCTTTAAACAAAATACATGTTATCTGAAAACTTGACATTGCTTACCTTAATATCTTTAAATTTAATGTGTTCACCCATCTGATACTTTTGTTCTGATTACAGAAGAAAAAAGAGTAATTTATAGTTTTAATGTAGCAATAAATGGTTTGTATAATGCTTTGTTGATGAAAATTATGCATTTTCTTTAAGCTTAGGAGCTATTTTTGTTAAAGCTTGTCACAGTTATGGTGCTCCCCTTGCAATGCTTTTTTGCTTCCATCTTCCTCCCCTTCTTCCCTGAACATCAAGAAATTGTATTTAATAGTTCAAATTTCAGTCCATGGCTACTCTACCCCAATTTGTCAGGAAAATGTATTCTGAAATGTTTATATCTCTCTCCCTGAGGATTTACAAATGAATGCTTTTGTCTAATACTGAGGAAAAAGTATTAGTAAGAGAGAAGTTGTTGCCAGTAACTCATTTCTTACTTGTGCTCTTACAACTTCAGCTTTGTAAAGGTTGTATATCATTTCTTGGGAAAGTGTTTTCATTCTGAATAATATGCTCAGTTTCAAAGCTAATGGATTCTTTAATATTAGCAATTAATGTTATTCTCAGGCATTCATTTCTGAGTAATTGAGTTTGTTGCAATTTTAGACAAGCCATTGTGGGGGCTCATGTAACGTGCTGGTCTTGAATGGAGCTAGAGAGACCCGCTTTACCCTAGTTTACTATTACTCTTCACTGCTCCTAACAGCATGTATGATTTTTTTCCTGCTGTGCCAGGTCTGTTGCTTCTTGGAAGCTGCTTGCTAAAATGGTAGAAAGTTTAATTGTCAAACAGAAAATTTTCTGACAGTCTAGTAAGGTGACTCAGCTCAGTAAGGATTCAACAAGAGTGATGATGTGCAGCTACGTAGCTTGGACCTGAGCAAGAGGTGCTAGTGGAAGAGTCCCCAGAGCCAGCACAAGGGAGAAGGTATGTGATTATATAGGCAGGGTGTGGGTGGAAGGAGGGGTGAGCAGAACAGTTTTCTGCCTGACATGACTGAGCAGTAGGTTCTGTGCCAGAAGCCCAGTACTTACAAGTACAACCTATATGTTAGGCATTCCTATGCTGGACACTGCAGTTTAGATAGGTGTTAACAGCATAGATTAGCGTAAAAAGCTCTCTACCATAAACTTCACACAGTAAGTAATTGTGATAGGGGAAGTTAGCCAGTATTTTTAAGAATGGAAATGTAGAATCATAGACATAAAACTCTGTACGTCCCAGAATGAAGTGACTGGATTTTTGGCTGGTAGCTTGAAGTAAAAATTGCCTAAATATTTTGTATTGTCTGATGGCTGCCTCCCTATTTTGCTAAACAAAATGTCATTTCTGTTTTATCTGCCTAAGAATGTTACTAAAGATAATGAAACTGAGGGGTAGAGGTTTGTCAGAGTACAGATTGGTTGGGGATTTGTTTAGCTGTGAACTGATTGAGCACTGTTTTAATGGAAGTAGATTTTCTTTTGTGTTCCTGTTTTAAATATGTTTAGCTGTTTGTTTTCCGTTAGTTGTTTTTTAACCTTTATTAAACTTTCGTTGTATTACTGCAGCTAAGTAGGTGTTTCAAAATATATACATAAAAAAATAAATTACAAAAAGTTTTCTTTTTTATATTAACTTGAGCCAAGTATTGCAAAATATGCAGTTGAAGAAATAGAGGGAAGAAATGATAAAAGATTCTGGCACATAATTGACAGTTTTACTCCTGTCTGACTGCAGGAAATATTATTGCTTTGTCTGTACTTCATAGGTCTTCAGTAATAACAGAATCTTGTTTTAAGGGTTTGTTTTCAATTATTAATTTAATTCATATGTGTACCATAGAATGATCATTACTTTGCTTTTCTCTGAAAGCTTGCAGGAGAAAGTAGGGACTTATCTGGCAGTAAGCATCAGAGCACAACAGCTTCTTTTTCAGGATCTTAACATTTTTCATTAAGACTAGTTAATATAGTCTTTCATCATTGGTCTATTTATAGATTAAAAGATACTTTTTTTTAATATCTGCTGAGGGATGTTGTAGGTTACCACAGGAAAATGCGAAGAAGAAACATATTGCCTAGTAGGGCAATGCATATTTATTGATGGTAGATTTACCTAGGAGGTATTTTAATAGAATGCAATAATACAGTATTTTTTTTCAGGCTTTAAAAATTGTATTTGCATTTGGTCTTGATTATTTTCAAAAATCTTATAAGAAAAAATTAGAATATAATACGATGTTTTCCATTCATACAAAAACCTTTAAAACTGCTTAGAGAGTGTGATCTTAGGAGAGGAGCTAAGAACCACTGGCCCACAGGGAGAAGAAATCAAGTGTCACTGTAAGGTTACTTGTCATATTCCCAGACTGTGAAGTTCAGATTTCTATTCTGAAAATTAACTTCTCTTTGGCTGTCACTTCAGTGGCAACAGTAAGTGAACTAAATTATCTGATCCCTCATTCATTTTTCACCTTCCTCTCCAAGGACATAGTACCCTGCGATCAAAACTCCCATTTACCAAATACACTAGTTCTCTATGTTATGGCTAGATTTTAGATGAAAATTACAGCTTGAATTTAGATGCCATATGCTTTGGAAATAGAAATAGTTGCTATTCAAAATTTGGATTCCACCAGGATCTATTTAACAATCAGCAAGATTTTTTCAGTAAAACAGAAGCCACTAATACTGAATTCACTGACTGATGAAATAAAAAATGCAATGAGAATTTTTACATAACCCACTGTTCTTTCTATTTCTGGGTAGCTATAACATCTGTACACGTAGCAGTCTTATTTGGACTGATAGAATAAAATACTAGCTACTTATTAGGAACTTTATTATAAAACAGCAGTATTTCTTGCCCCCACATTAACTGGAATTTAATAGCACCTGTCCAAAAAAAAAAATAATTAAAATGTATCCGTATAAAATTATCAAATTTTTGGGACTGCGTTCTGTAATTGTTTAAAACGTACTAAGAAATCCAGAAAGATCACAGCAGATCAGTTGACAAAGTGTTCACCAAGTAAGCACAGTTTCTTACTGAATGTTTGATCTTGACGGTATCTGTTCTCCATAATCCTCTACTCATAAGAAAAAGCCTCCATGAATTTTCATATCGTAGAGTGCACCCGTGAAGATCAAAGAGGTAAAAAATGCACATGCTGTCTGTTGCCAGCTTTTTCTACTCTCAGGAATGTGCCTCATTGAAAAACTATTCAGAGAGACAGTAAGCCCTTATCATTCCTGGAGGCATGGAACTTGTATCTTCTTATCTCAGAGGAGGAGATTTTATTACTTCCTGCTTCCAAAGAAGGAAGGAGTTGAATTCAATTGGGGGAACTAAACGATTTCAGCTGCCGTGCTGTATTCACATTGGTCACTTTTTTATTTCCATTATCAGATTAAGAGCAAGAGTAAAGGTACCTACTTTCATAAGTACCCATCCAGCCAACGTAAAGCTTCTGAGATCCTCACATGGAATATATTGTATTTCTGTATTAAGCACCTGTACAGGGTGCTACTTTGACTTTTCAGTAAGTGAGAACGTTTAGGAAGAAACTGCAGTGATAATGGCCTATGTGTGCTGTCAGGCTGTGGAGTTGTTTTCATATATGAAAGATGTCTGGCTTACAAAAGACATGTCCTATGAACAAATGCAGAGACTACCAAATGCAATCGCTGGCCTGGTACAAGAATATAAAAGGTATCAAGGGAAGCCTGCAAATAATATGTAGCTAAAGAGAGCTTCTCTTTGATTAGCCTTTTATGAAGGGTACCCCTGAAAAGGTAGACAGTAGACCTTTTTTAATGTCTGCACTTTAAAATTTATGACCCCAGTTCAGGGCTTACAGAAGCATGAATAAATGCACTGTTAATGGCTGCCAGAGTGCACTGTGAAATCAAGTTTGCAGTTTCCAGTTTGAACTTGGTCACCTTTTAGGTCATGTGATCTCTTGCAGACATGTAGCACCTCATGAGATAGCTTTTTTCATTATTTATTTATAGACATGGAAGAAGGGAAATGAATCCACAGTCCAGATAAGTACATTGCAGAGAAAATGTATAGAGGGTTTTTTGGAGAGAGCAAAACTTTCTGTAGTTTTGGAATATAGACTTTGTATGGAGTTATGTTTTTATGATTGAATCAGCTGATACATGCTTTTCTACCTTGAGCTCTAACTGTCAAGTAACCTACAATTACTTATAACTCAAAGTAGGCCCAGCAGTTTTGTCTTTCCTAATTATTTGAAACACGTACAGTCTATGCCCTTGACTCTCAGGGCGTACCTGATGGCAAAAGCTGGAGGAAGCAATTTGATATACTATACCCAGCAAAATGTTAGTGGCTGTCTTTTATTACAGCATTTAAACTCATCTTCTCTAATTGTAGAAAGAGATCGTACAATAAGACATTTTTCAAATTAAAATATGTGAATGATAATATAATCAATGTAACATTTCTTTTTGTACTTAACATTTTCAAATGCATTGGATTATGCTTTCTCCATGTAGTCAGTGAACCTCTTCCACAGTTTGTCTGCATCTAGCATGTTCACACAGTCATTGGGGTTTGGGCCTAACCCGACAACAAAGAACCAGCCACATGGCCACTCACTCACCCCCCCCTCACCCACCCCACTGTGGGATGGGGAGGACAAATGCCAACTAGGAGCTCGTGAGTCGAGACAAAGGGCAAGGAGGCTTCACTCACCGGCTATGGTCACCAGCAAAACAGACTCCACTTGGGGAAAAAATAATAATTTACCACTATTCAAATGCACACAGGACACAGACAACACAAAAAGCAGTGCTTACATATGTTACCCGACCCTTCCCTTCTTCCCCATTTCTCTACTTCTTACTCTCAGCGGCACAGGAGGACAGGGGATGGAGTTTAGAGTCAGTTCACTGTCTGGTGGTTCCTGCCGCTCCTTCCTTCTCCAGGAAGAAGGATTCCTTACAGTCTGCACAGGGTCCCTCCCACAGGAGAGAGTCCTCCACGAACCTCCCCCTCATGAGTCCTTCCCATGAGGTACAGTCCCTCAGGAGCAAGCTGCTCCAGCATGGGCTTCCCAGAGTCACAGGCTGCTTCAAGAACAGTCACCTACCCTGGCATGGGATCCTCCACGGCTGCAGATCCAAGTCCATGGGCTGCAGGACCACATTCTCCCCTCCTGGTGCTTTCAGGGGATGCTTTGCCATGTTTCTCCTCCGTGGGGTATAGGGGGACAGCCTGCTGTCTCGCCATGGGCTGCATGGGAACTTCTGCTTGGGCACATCCTTGACCCCTCTTCCTCACCAGCCTCGAGTTCTGCACTCCAGCACTGCTCTGCTTCTCTACAGCTGAGCTCTTCTTTGTTCTCTCTGCTTTCAGGTCTTATTTCAGTTCTTTCATAGGTTAATTGCAGACGTGCATCTATTTTCTCTCTAATGGCCTGGCCTTGGCCACCTGAGCTGAGGGAGATTTCAGTAGTTTCTTACAGGAGCCACCCCTGGGGCCCTTTCACCGCTACCAAAACCATTCCAGAACCAAACCAGCACAACTGTACTCTCCAGTTGACAGTCTTTTGACGTTTTCATGTTTCCTTACAGCAGCATTGTACGGAGGATATAACATTTCTCATTATACCAAAGTGGTGTGAGTCAAGAATCTGACTCTTCTTTAATGACATCTCTTTCATCTGGTAGCCATGTTCACTTCTATCCCCTTTCATGAAGGATGCTTTCCTTATAGCCATGATGCAAAAAAAGTCTTTCTCAACCACATTGGACTCATCTACTTGGAAAGTCTCACAGTGAAACAGACATGATAAACAGACTGCTCATGTATTCAGTAGGTGGCAATTTCCAAAATTTCCTGGTGTGCATTGTGACAGTCACAGAAAGACCTTGTTTCTAAGATTATCAATTGCCAAACTTTTTGTTATTCTACTGAGCTTAATAGACTCAATTGAGGCTGATAATATTTTTCATAAGTATGTTTTAAATGCGAGTCATTTTCAGCTGTTGTGTCTTCATTTTTGCAGAATCAGAGAGATGCATGGCTTTTCAGTGTTTAAGGATGTTTGCTTGCATTTATTTACCTTTATCTCTTTTTTTAGGTGCAGTACTGATAAATTATGGATGTTCTGCTACTGCACAATGGAATAAAAACATTTCTAAAAGCAGAGTAATCTATTTTTTGATCACTAAGTACAATAGGATGACAACCCATTGTATCTTATTTCCTCCTGGCATTAATCCAGAAGTCCTGTGATACGTTCCCCACCACCACCTTTGAGGGATTATGGACAGACAAATTTAAAGTTGAAATGTGTATTTGATCTTCCCAAATTCTCCTTGGCTTTGCATTTTGTTCCAGTGGTTGCTAGTTCCTGATTCTGAGTCATCCATCAAAACTGGCCTTGTGGTATGTTTAGCTTCTGCAATGACTCATCATGGATTTGATGTAGGTGAGGAAACTGCAGCTGGCAAGTTAGAGCAGTTTATGTCTCAAAACCATATATGAATAAAATGAAAGTGAGCTTTGCCAGTTCAAGTATATTTTTAATTTTACTTTCAGAGAAGTCTAGATGCCCACATATGTAAAATAAAATGAAATCATTGCAGTAGTTAAACTGACCTGAATAGATTTTGATCTTTTTTTTACTTGTGGACTGTTAGTGGTTGTTTTTTTTGTTTTTTTTTTTTTTTTTTCGGGGGGGGGGGGTTATGGAATCCTGTGGTGAAGGTATCACAGTCTTGTGTTGCTTTGGTCACCTTCTACAGGTTCCCTGAGGGGCTGTCCGTAGGACCCAGGGTTGAAAACAACTGATAGAGAGTTCTCTGAGTTGAGAAATTAGGAATGGATAAAAATGTATTTAATTGAATTGAAACATGACCTTTAAATTTCATTTTTGTTTTCTTAAGTTTAGATTTTTTTTTTGTGTATGTAGTTTGATTAATATTCTAACCTCTGTTTTGTCACTTTTTGTTAATGAACTTCTGCTGTATTCTGAGTATCTTCTAGTCAGTGTGATGAAGTACCTTCTCCTGAGAAGGCTCAGATAACCTAACTCTGCAGTTTTCCATGCATGCTGTTTTGTATTCCCACAATGAAGTATCTGTAGAAGTTTGTAGTGGAAGTAACACTTCTGTGACTTTGAAAACATATACCATAAAAAAAGTATTGTGGAAGGAAAATACACATCCGGGGACCGATTTTCTTGTAAACCTCTGGCATTAGTGGCCAGCTATGTTGAACCTCTGAATAATTTGAAGCCTGTCCCTTCAAACCAGAAAGATACTCAATGAGTATGCAATACTCTGGAAGAATTTGTGGTTTTTAATTTATCTGAAGATATGATCAATCTCTTAATTAACTTTTGAAATAGTTAAAAACCTAGCTGTGCTGTTCAAACTGCATTTTGGGAAAACTAGTAACCACAGTTTATTTGCATTTAGCAAAAGCAATCCATGCTGTGAAAAACAGAAGCAAAACTGACTTCTTCCCTTTAACAGGCATAGATGGTAGTAAAGCAGCTTGATTGTAGTAAAGCTCAGTTGCTTGATTTGTTAGAAGCCTTTTATCTCTCTTTGCTTCTGCAGTAGCCATAGTCTTTATTTTTAAGTGATTTTGAAATTATTACTTAAGTATCAGGCTTCGGCAGGAAAGTGTTATTTTGGTGATAGTAGGACCAGTGACAAATACCAATGTTAGATCTTAGCACTGGTGTGTAAATCTTAAGGTGCTTTACAAAGAATGGTTAAAGTCTGTAAATGAGCTGTATCTTAAAAATATGAGAACTGGCACCGTAGTACCATGTCTTGTTTTCTTGGTAACAATGGAGAGTTTTTTCTGCTTCCATCCTCTCCCGGAACATTCCTTCCTGGTTAAGAAGGTTGTTCCCTGTGGAACAATCTGTGGAACCCTGTGGAAAAAATCCTCTGGCCAAGAAAAAGAGATGAGATCTCTGAGGTTGTATATTAGGCTATTGGTAGAGTCATGAGTGACCTTCTTGCCATCCTCAAACTTTTGGTACATTCTGATTCTTTTCTAGTCTCTGAAGCTTAAAAACAAAATGAAAAAAGGTACTTTTACAAATGTTAATTAAAAAAAATAAAAATAAAGTGCTTATCAAAACCAGAAGAGGTATTTAAAAGCCCCACATGCTTGTTTAGAGAAAAGGTCATTCATTTTTCATCTGCAGGAAAATGCATTTTGAAGTTCCAGTATACAAAACAAAAATGTCATAACTTTTTGTTTTGAAATACTATTTTCTCACCACATTAAAAATGAAAACAAGAAATAAAAATAATGTTTTAGAGATGCCTTGGTTATTTCTGTGCACAGTGAAATGTCTACAAAGAAAGAAATGCAATTTGAAAAGGCAGAGCAGAATGAGTACTTGATACTTTCTACATGATTCACAGGTCATTTCCTGCTAAAGTAAATAATTTATTGATCAGCACCTGCTTATTGTGTTCCAAGTAGGCTAGAGGGACTTAAAGTACCATAGTAATGGTCAGAAATCTGGAAGAATTGATTTAAACAAGGTAAAAAGTGAAAATAAACCTAATAAACAGAGCTAGAACAAGCAGGGTGATGGATGAATGAAAAGGCGAGGAAGGCTTTAACACAACATTAAAATACATCACGAAGTAATGTCCTTGGGGGGCAAAATTGTGTGAGCCTTTTTTTTTTTTACTTTATAGAGCTAGATCACAGAAAAAATCTACAAGGAAACAACAACAGAAAAAGTCAGTACGTCTAGTGAATAGCTGTGATACAAGTGATTTTTTCATCTTAGCTTTATTTAGCCAGATATGTCACTGTCTTCAATATCTTAAAACCTAAATTTTGATGTTGCCCGTGTGCTATTTAATAGTATGCCAATACTGTCTTGAAAAATAATTTTTCCAAATGAATATTTAAAATTGAACACTAGAGTGCACATTTCAATGCTGTGCTGTTTGAATACAGAAGGTAATTAAATAAAAATGTATACTTTTGCATCATACAGACCTGCGAAACAGTGTGTGTCAGACATAAATGCACAGCCCAGATGGTGTTTGTCATCCGTATAACTGTAATTCTCCATTCTGTATCATCCCTTCATGTTTTTCAATTTGTGGGAGAGCTGTAGTTCTTGCTGCTACCGTACAAGGAGAACTGGTGTAAGGCGGCTACGGGATGTGTTGCTAAGAGGTATTGGAAGCTATAGAATGTGGAATGCTGTAGTGTGCTCAGTGCAAAGGAGCAAGCACAGGGGTCACAACGAGGGGTTCTGGTGTTTTCACTTGACCTAACCCAAGTTTTATTTACTTACAAAAGGTTTGTTAGAAAAACCTTCAAGGTACCTGATACAAAAGATGAGCAGAAAGTAGTATGTAGCTGCAACTTGCTTTTTAACATGACCCAAAGAATTGTAGATAGTAAGCAATTCTTTTTTTTCCCTTTTACTTTCCAGAACAACTCTTAGTTTCTATTAATACAGCTTTTGCATTCCCCAATTCATCTGCAGCCATGGAGAAACTCCATTGTAGTTGGTTTTAACTTTTTTTAAAAAAAAAGCATTTTTAAAAAGCGCATTTCTTGAAGAATAAACATGAGCTTCTATCTCATAGATTATTTTTCTTACAACTACAACTTGGACCAAGAATGTAGCAACTTTCTAAGCCTTTAGTAAGACACATTATGTATGCGGCCTGCTTGTAGTTCTGATCTGAAGCGAATGCTTACCAATCTGCTGTTAATTTTAAGTTGATGTTCAGAGCTCCCTCATAAGCGAGCTGTCTGTAGAGAGTTACAAGTAACTTGCATATGCAAAGAAGGACTTTTCAAGCTTTTGCATGCTTATAGAACTGAAGCTTTACTAGATTTACTCTTTGCTAATCATAATCCTTGTAATTTTATTAACATATAAGAAGAAAATCATCTTGTCTTGCTTTCTGAACCTACTTCTCTTTTCTTGTGTCATTACATTAAACAAAAAAATCTTCCAAGCTTGTTCTAGTACTATGATTTGTCCTGTGTTGCAGAACCCTTCTAAATGCAAGAAAGCCAAACCTCATACTCACTATATTAAATGGCTTGAATGTTTTTAGGCCTGCACCTTTATTTATAATTTATCAATACTTTTGAAAGGTAGTCCCATAGACACTGCATACTGTACCACTTGCATAAATAGTGAATTCTGGTTTAGGGAAGAATGGTACTAATTTAGATGTGATTATATTAAAAATATCCAACACAGCAGCATAAAGAATGTTTATTGATTATGTAATTACATTATTTGCTGTAAGTGTTCTATCAAATAGAGTAAGGAAAGAAGTATCCAAACAACAGTAGAAATTTCATTGCATTTTTGAAATACATGTTTTAGTTAAACTTTAATTGGGAAGAACTTTCAGGTTCCTAACAGAATTGAGAAAGAGACATCTCCAAAAAAAAAAGCGGTAGTTTAATGTGTAGAGCACTCTGCCAAGTTTAGACCAGTAACTGAGTTTTGAATCTAAGATTTCTAATAATGAGTGATCCAACTAGCATTTGGCAAAGTTCAAAATCTGGTTTTATACAGTAGGACATTAATTATATTTGGATTTGGAAAGATTGTAAAATTTCATCTTTGTGTGTAATTAGAAAAAAATGAAAACTTCCTGAATGAACTGCAGAAGTTATGTCACCCATTGTGGAATATTTTTTTTTAATTCTCACAACATCAGAGTTCAGAAGTTTAGGATGTTGAATTGCTTACAGTTGTACTGTAGGTAAGGTAGGAATGAAGGGTGCTGTTTCAGCTTTAACCTCAGAGTTACTTGTCTCTTTTCTGTATAAATCTGTTCATCAAAATTCTAATTTTCTCTTCAAACTGGTTGAGTGAACTTAGAGATACCATCTGCACCAAGGTCTAAAGGCAGTATTTTTGCTTAATAGAATCCATAGGAGTGCATCCTTCTCCCCTCTCCCTCATCTCCTGATGCCCATTCACTGTGGCTGCTGCACAGCAGTTCCTGTCAACAGGCAAGGCAAATCAGGGATCTTTTTGGATGACTGGTTTCCATCCTGCTTGAACCTTGTTCCTCTTGTTTTGGATTCTCTTTATTCTATCTCTTCTTTCCTCAGTTATAAGCTAGCATTTGACAAGCGTGCCTTGTGCCAGCGCATGCAAACAGATTCCTCTTTCGAGTTCTGCAGTTTGAAACTATGTAAATCTTCCCTTGGGGATGGGATCCTTGCAATTTCTTTCAGTGTTGACTATCAGCTGTGCTTCCTGTAATGGACACATACTGTACTGATATTAGCTGCTTATCATAGTCTTGGAGAAAGCAGGGTCTTCATGAAGGGCCAGATCAGGTTAAGTTCCTTAACCTGTTGGTCTGCAGGGATCAAAAACTGTACTATTAAGCTACTTTTTCCTCTGTTGGATCCAGGTTTATGAAAATATGTGAGTCTTCTCCCTTTCACCCAGAGGAGAGTTGTCTGCCCCTGAAGTGAAATCACTTCCTGCTACGTCATACTGATATATGCCTGATTTTTTCAGCCTTTCTCTTGAAGTATATTGCTCAAAAAAACCCCAGTGTGGTCTGTGGATTTTTATACTTTGTCTAATCTAGCAAGCAGGTTGCAGTGACATTTAAAATTCACTAAATATGTTATAGATTGGTGCCCTGAAAAAAAATTACACTAGAAAATGTCATAAAGCATCGGGGAAAAATGTAAATATTTAAGGTGACTAGCTTAAACTTAATGAAAGGTTTAACTTTAACCTATGGGGAAATCAGTAACTTCACACTTAAATACCTTTTTATTGTTTATTCAGTAAAAAAGTGAATAATGGAGAAGATGGCATTGGTACTTATGAATAATCACATTAAGCTTCTGTATTTCGGTAAAAATGTAAATATATTTTTTTGATCAATGCATTTTGTTTTGATGTTGTGCATTTTTGCTGCATTCTAAGAGCTATAGTCTTTAAATATTTAATTAAAGATACATATGAAAAATAGCGATACATTTAAGAAAATGTAGAAAAATTAATTAGAAAGCAGGGAGTTCATTTGATGCTGTTCATGCAATTCGTGTATGGCAGTGTTGTCTGCTTTCTCCTTATACACCCTGCAAATGTAAATGTGAATGGACATGAAAGAACTCTTAGCTACAGATAAAATACATCTGTGGATTGCTTACTTTTCCTTCCTGCTTTTTGTGCAGAAAGATAACTAATTAAGAGAAAGGTAGAGCTCTACAGATTAAAAACAACAACAACAACAAAAAGCTATTTGCTTTAAAGCAAGGTTGGTTCTATTGAATTAGATCCATGGTCCATCTGGAGACATGTCAGATAAGGCCCCTGAATGTGCTATGCGATATGCTACTTTCCCAAATAGTTTCTTGACCTGCAACAGCGCATTTCCCAGGGACCTCCTCAGCCAGATGTGAAATCTTTGTATTTAAAAATAGTTTTCTTATATCCCTTCTTGCATCTGTGGAAACTTTTGCTGTCTGCACCATCTGATAGCATGGAGTCCACAATCTGGCTTCAGCTGATAAAGATTCACCACTTCATATTTGTTTTGAGGGCATTCCCTGCAGGCTTCATTTCATGCCTTTAGGTCTTGCATGAGAAGAGAAAATGAGCAGTGAGTCCCTATCAGCTTGATTTTTAGATCTCTGTCATGTTCCCTTGATTCCCCTCCTTTGGCTTAAGTTACTAAATTGTTTCTCATACAGTGACTGTTCCATGCCTTCCCTAATGCCGTTATATTTTTTGAGATTAGGCTTGGGGAAACCAAGATTGTGCACAGTATTCAAGATAATAATACATGATAAGGGTGTAATGTTCTTTGTGTTGTCACGATTGCTTTTTTAATAATTCTGAAGAATTTGTTTCATTGAGCACTGCAAAGCATTGAGATTCTGATTCTGAATGGTGTTGGTCAACTCTGAATTTATTTTGCCTTTTTGGTATTGAGTTTTATCTGCCATTTTAAAATCTACTTTCTCAGTCTTGTGCAGTTCTTATTTATTCTCCACAATCTACCTTCATCCACACAACCATGAGAAGCTTATTATCATCATCAGGAAGCTTTGTTACTTAATTTTTCTCATCTTTTTCTCTCTTCTGTTTTAACTGAGTGAAGAAGTTAAACAGATATGACCCCAGAGAACTGTACTGGTTGTTTCTTTTAATGTGAAAATTGACTATTTACTCTCTTTCTTCCTACTTTTAGGCAGTTGCTGAGTCATACAAAGCCTTATTTTCTTTTTGCTGCTCTGAAGTCTTTGGTGGGAAAGGGTGTGGGACATCAGAGCTTTTGGAAACGCATGTAAATTATATGAACTGGATCCTGCTAATGTGCAATAAATTTTCTTAGATCATGAAGCAGAACTTTCCTTTTTTAAATACTGTGTTTCAAATGCTCTTCCCCCAAATATTATGTTTATCCATCCATTGTCCACATATTTATTACACTTACATTTTCTACTAAACGGTCCATCAAACACATCAAGCTAATATTTCACTGTCCTCCTCAGTCCTCCTCTCACTAATCCCAGTACTCCTGTGTTGTCATTTACCTTTTTGAAGCTTTAAAAGGCTTAAAGGAATTCCAGTGTCTTTTGTCTTACTTCTTAGTTACCTAGTCTTCATGCAGAAGCATCTGTACTATTGTAAGTTTTTCTGAACCTCTTCAAATATAGTTTTATTTATTCTGTTAATCCTCTTTGGCTTTTGTTAACCTTTGCTTTAGCTTTTAATAAAATAAAAAAAAAAATTAAAAATTGCATTTTTTTGACACGTGTTGGATTCACAGTGTTCCTCATTTGAAAAACTGGCATTTGACCTTGATGTCAATAGGCTGCATTTCCTCTATACGTTAAATTAGTTCTGTTCTTCCTGAATGAACTCGTTGTTCCAGAAGGAGGACTAGTTTCTGAAGATCCTTCCTTCTTACTCCTTTATTTGTGACATGTTTTAAATTTTGAGGACATGATTTAGCCTTGATCAGATGATCCTGCTTGTTGGTCAAATTCACATATTTATTTTTTAAAGTTGTGACTTTTACTAGGGATTAGTAGTAGGGAATTAATTTAGAATATTGTTCTTTTTGAATCTGGTTACAAATACGCTTTATAGTTTGCAGTGCAGTCTACAAATATCCTTGACTTCAGTATGTTTGCATAGAGCTCTAGAACTTCTACTGGTAACAGTAGAAGAATGTTATCTACAATGTTTTCTTTGACATATGTATTCTGCTGGTAGTTCGAATTTTTATGCTGAGCTGTTGCATAAGCCTTCTGGACTTTGTAATACACAGATCTGCAACCTTCTGGTGAGTAGCAGAACCAGGGAAAAACACAGGTTGTGTTAAAGTTTTTGTGGTGAAGACATGTTGTTTGGAAATACCTGTCATGTTCTTGATAAAAGACACACTTTGCAGTGACTTGCGATATTACTGATCTTAATGTTAACTGAGGAAAATTAATAGATGTTGAGTTCTCACAGGGTCTTTATCCGTTGTTTTTGTATTCTTACATTCTGAAAATTGCTATTACTCAATCTATGCTTGTGGCAAATTGCGTAAGTAGCACATTGCAGCCTTAGTCATAGTAAAAGATAATAGTTACAGTCTGTACCCTACCAAAGTAGAGAAATTAAAAAAGCAGAAATAGAAATCCGTGATGTTATTAGAACTACCATGAAGAGTCTTTGGAAGTTTTGTCTTCCAGAAGTCTGTCTCTCAGTATTATATGCTACCTCATAGTGGAAAAATTGTCACATCTGGATGATTATCTGTGTATGATGTGTATAAAATTACTCATATAAAACCTTTGCAGAACATACATTTCCTAATGGTGGAAGAGTATTTATTATGAATTTGTGTGTGTGTGTGTGTGTATATATATATATATGTAAGTCTCCTTTGTAGAAGAAAAAAGGAAAACCACGAGCTGTCCTATAAAAAGAAATCTTCAATAGCATTTAGCCAAGGAGATTTTTATATTAAATGAAAAGTAATTGTAGATAGAAAATTTATATATATATATAAAATTGATAGAAATACCCATCTATATCTAAAATATATATGAATTGCACTATGTGGAAACACTGTGTACAGAGAAAAGACATCTTCTTATTCCAATGATGTTCCAAAGCTCCCAGTGGTACTTGCTGTTTTCATGTTGTTTTCAAAATCTTCTAGTTAGAGCAAGCCATACCATGGATGGATGGGAGTTTTTCATGCTTTTTCCTCCAGTTCAAGAAAGATTTGCTCACACCAAATTAATCCCAGAAGACTGCTAAGCTTTAATTTTCTTTCTGTGCTTATAAATTAGCTCAAAACTCATGACTCAATAGTTGCCTACCTTTTCTTTGTTCTGTAGATTTCTGTCTTCTCTTGGACCTTTTTCACGAAGTCTTGGACTATTAAAAGGGAAATAATATGTTGCGTGTCTTCCCCTCAACTCCTCAAGAGAATTGGTCAGTCTTACATGAACAATCAATGTTGGATAAGATTTCAAGCATCATTCATGCCTAAAATTTGCAATTCAGATTATTTTCCCTGCAGAAAAGTGTGATATTTGAGGATCTGGTTCACCTTAAAAATAACATCTGTTTCCTCTGGTATTATTGCAACCAATGAAGAAGACTGGTGGAGCAAGCAGGTAGCTTGTTTTGATATATCCTTCATAAATAGTGATGAGCTGGGGATCAATATTTAGAGAAAGGGATCTCTTGCAAGTTAAACTTGCAAAATTGCTTAAAATCTATTCTAAAGATGGACTTTATTTGGAGAGAATCTTCTCATTTTAGTATCTCAGGAAGAGATTTGACTACTGTAGTAGATAGAGGGTGCTTTTTTGAGGTATTTTAGGTGTCATTGTTAATTTCCCAAATGTAACTAAATTGTAGCTTTCTATTGTGGTTTATTTGGTTCAGTTGCCTTCTGCCATCATAAACTTATTGCATATTATTTAGCTGACTAAACAGACTTGTAGACAGACGCTTACATTCCCAAAATAAAATAAATGGGAGATGAGCAAAGATTGGAAAACCTCAAGTATGTTTATAAAAAATTGTCGGTGCTTACTTAGGAGAAGGTAAATTCTGATTTAAAAAATGGGTTTGGAGTCTTATTCTTGCCCTTGCAGTGCTTCTTCACAGTCACAGCAGTCTTAGAAGGATCCTGTTGCATTTATTCCCCCTCCTCCAATTTTAAAATCTCTTAAGACTATAGAATATTTTTCCTCTGTCTTCAGTAATATTTTGTATCTTTTGTTTTTATTGAATTAGAGAGTTAAAATGAACAAAATAATTCAACTGATAAGTCAGTTTTCCTACTGAGAACCATTTTCTTAATTTTTTCAACTTTTAGACTCACATCATTTCATAGATTGGAAAATATTTCTTGCAGATTACCCATAGGATTTGTTCAGTTCTGCCATTCATTGAGTATTTATATGAAGAAATAACAGGGTGGATGAGACTATGAGACATGCATTCCAGTTAAATCAATTGATTTAACTTTAAAATACATTCAAATGGTAAGAAAGCATGGTGGTTTAGATCTGCTGTTCTTTCATAATAAAGTTACATTTTATGCAAAAAAGAATATTGAGGCTTATTATGGATGTTACTAAAGATGGTGTGTGAGGTTTACTTGAGTGCATTATTTTTAGGCATTCTGTATTTGAAGGCCAAGTGATATTTGTAAGTAACATAAAAAGTATTCACATGAAGAAAAGTATTTTCTTATGTAGGAAGAAACTCAGAGTCATTGCAAGATATTTGATTAGTATTCATGGCATAAAAGGAAGTTATTTTCAGTGTAAAGGAATCTGTGAAAAGATAATTGGTTAGACCAACATTCTCATTAACCTAATTTGCATTAAATGTGCTACTCTGAATTGTAGTTATTGCTTTTCCATTTGAAAGGCATGCCTTGTTAACCTATTTAAAGAGCTTAGTTAAACTCCTGTTTAAGCCATACCCTTTAATTCAGCAATACAATATCAAATTTAGGATCTGTTATTACCAACTTTGTGAGTGTGGAGGATCATAAACCAGTTCCTGATCCCAGTGGATTTTCCTGATGAAGTAGGTTTGTTTAGCTGCTTTACATCTGGTCATTTTCAGATACTGAGGGCATTTGACTAATCCCTTAGTTTAATTTTAGTCTTTCTAAGAGCAAAGGAAAATATTTCCTCTGTGACACAGCATGAGAAATAACTGAAGGAGTCTTGGGGATACTGGAAGAAAATGCTTATGCCTTTTTTCTAATAGTATTAAGACTTTGAGGACCCTTAGTTTAATAATTTTTCAATAAAACTTCTTTAAAGATGGAACTTAGTTGAGCCTTTAAAATATGAGCTGTTAAAACATTAATTTATGCATTTTAGTATCCATTTTAAAATCATGAATGCACTTGGATTTCTTTAATTTTCAGCATTAGATATTACTTATTAGCAGGATTTTAGGGGATTTATTTACTGTTGTGCTGTGTGCAATAAAGTGGAAGACACTTTTGTCAGAAGTTAGCCAACTGTGAGTGCTCATGTGAAGTATTTGCATCTGCAGATTGATACATAAAGACCAGATCTTGCTTTTCTGTACTGAACATACCTAGCTGACATGGAATCTGATGTTTGGGAATTACATTAACTAAAGAAGTATAAAATTAGGCTTCTCCTTAGATATCTAAATATTAATTTTAGTGCTTAATTTTAATTATTTGCACTTGTACTGTTTGTCACTGGCTGTGTTCAAAATAGCAATATCTGGAGGCATTGAATGTAAACCAAAGCTTAGCTGATCAGGCAAGGTTGTGTGTCAGTCCAGTAATGCTGAACAATGTTGGATAAACCTAATGAAAACAGAGATGCAAATTCAAGCTGGTAATGGTCACAAATATCTATATAAATACTCAGCTGAGAAGGTCACTTTCTTGCTGGAATGGTTCTGAAGATGACTATGATGGGCATGCCAGGTACACAGTGTGGTTCCTATATGAGTACATTGCATACCCATTGAACATACATGAAATGCAGTGACTTGGAAATGCACTTTAGATATTAAAAAAAAAAAAGCCATGGCCAATAACTTTTTATGTTCCAGCTGGGAGATGGTTAGGTCTCCCTTTTTTAAACATTTGGCAAAGAAATACATCAATTACTGTGCCATTTTGCTGCTTATTCATTCTGTTTGCAAAACAGAAGCTGGCTGATGGTTGTGGCACTATTGAGTAAAATTGCTTAAGTCTGAACTCCCTTATGTTTTGGGACAGACAGACAATGAAAAAGAAGCCGGTTTTGGGGAAGCACATAGTGTATTCAGATTTTGTATGCAGGATAAGGGCTTGATTCTGGAATTATCAAAAGTGTGAATGACAGTCAGGATATTGAAAGCCAAATGTAAGTCAGATGCTCAGTTGTTCATAATGCCATTGAAAACTTCCTCTACCACATTCATTCTCTATTGAAGATTGGGAAAAAATGAGCTGTTGCTTCTCAACTACCTGTTGGATGAAATCCTAGTAACTTTTAGGTGATCTGCAATTCTTGGGATCAGATTTCATCTCCTTCACGCAATAATTCAACAAGGTGTTTTTTTTTTTCCCAATAGAGCTCCTGAAACAGCTATTTGTTCTCAAACTGCATGGTGTAAAAAGGCATATGTCCCATATTCTGTATCAGCAACGTCTTTTTTTTCTGTTACTGTAGACCTTTGGCCATCATCTTCCAACCTTAATCTTTCCTGTTGCCTCTGTCCCAGACTTTACTAATTCTTTTGAGTTCCTGGAACATTCCTTTTTCAGCGAATAAATTTATAGGACTATCTTTTGTGAGCCAGCGTGGTACTGCAATAGCAATGTTGCATCTAAAACAAAACAATAACTCAGCATCCCCAATAATAAGAGGAAGTTCCTACTGTCTTGAAGAAATGTGGTAGGAGATTAGAAGATCCTGTAACTAAAGTTACATACATAGCATAATCAGCCCTATTTGCGGTTTCTTTTAGTTGAGTCCCTTATGGATATGCATTGGAGTTTGGGGTTCAGTGCCTTTTTTTTTATGACATGCTAGATAGAGTAGGGACTAGTTCAAGAAGAGCAAGTCGGGAGAATTTAGCTGCCAGACAAGAGGTCTTTACTTCGCCTGTACAACTGATGTCTATGACATTTGTAATCCATTTTAAGAGACATTTGTGTGTTGATAAGAGAAGGTCTACCTACAGCACATTCAAAGCTGTTCATAAAAAATACACTTGAGAATACTGTACATGCTCCTAGTGTGTTGTCCAACTTGGACATTAAAATTGAATGCAGATTTGCTGAAGACATGATGTTTATTGATTGACTGAATTTACTTCTGTACAGCTGGGAACTTTGGAGAGAGCTTGTTATTTTTAAAAAAATAAGTATTTTTATTTCTTTTCTATAGGAGATTCCTTTACACAGTTCCGATTTGCTGATGAGAAAGAGTGGGATAAAGAAAGCGTATGCCATAAGCAGGTAACAGAATTATCATTCAGATGAGTTTGTCTGGGTAATCACCTGGCACAGAATACTTAGGCTGTTGTGCTTTCAGCAACAAATTGTTTAACACAATAATATCACTCTTAATTCTGTATATTTTTTTAGTTTGATACTGGAGGCTCTTGGGTCCTTTTTTTTTCTGTTGAAGACTAATCGAAGCAGCAGGCTAGGTTTTTAAGTAATATTGGAAAAAAAGAGTAAGCAAATCCATCCAGTGAAGGGAAAATAAGGGGCTGTCACTTTGTTTTACTGACATATCAAGTCAGCCTTCCTTCTTCACGTGTATTCAAGAGAAAACAGTTTAGTAAAATGACTATAACAAAACCTATGTGAGTATATTAATATATTTTACTATGAAGCTTGTTCTAGTTCTTTAACCATTCATGGCCTCTGGTTGAAATTTCACCTCCAAAATGACTGTGGGACCAACTAGATTTTGGATTATTTGTACGTGGGTTCTTTGTGCTGGAATAAAAAGGGACATAGCAATAGGAGCCTGCTGTTTTCTATATCAGGATACTGGAAAGTGTCTTTAATCTCTGCAGCTGTCTTCCTCATGTAACTCACCTAAATTATTGCAAGATAAATACTTTTGTCTTCCATCCTTTTCTTAAAATTGCTGCAAAACTGTGCTTGAGTGTTTCTTGAAACATACACATGCATTCAAATCTTCAAAGTTTGTTATTTATTTCCTAAAATATCAATAGCAATTATTCCCTGGGAAGTGATATTTAAAGGTATATTAAAGCTGCAAAGTCCAATTAAAATGAGGAAATAAAACCAAGAGCAGCATTTGTTTAAACCATCATGTGTGTGTTCAGTGGGATACAGTCTTTCAATGACTGTATTTTTTTCTTACCAGTTTCTCCAGCTTTAAGTGTGCAGAATGTCAGTATCCAGAATATTAATTTCTTCCTAATTTCCTCCTTGTCACTATAGCATTTAGGTGATTTCAACGCATTAATTAATTTCTGAATGGCTAAAGCCATTTTGAGCAGAGTGAAGCTGCACATTGCCAAGAATATCTCACAAATGTTCTTCTGGCAGCCAGTGATGAGAGGGCACAGTCCCACACTCTCACTCATTGTGAAGGCTGCTGTGGTGGGCAAATTCTTCTGCTCTGTCCCTACTGAACTGTAGTAATTTGTCCTGCCCCATCGAAGTCTGTTGTTTCAAACTGTTTCCTGTCTTTCACTGTTAAGTCAGTTTGCAATAGTTTACTGCACTAGTCACCATTACCCATCCTTTGATTTCTTTTTTAGTCTGGAAACCTGGTCCAGATGGTTTCACAGTAGTATCTAGCTTTTCACATGGTCTCTGATCTACAGCCTGTTATCTCTTTTTGTTTCTGGCCCATCTTTCTTTTCCCCAAAAGCTGGATCCAGGTCTAATTTTCATCCTAGACTCCTCGCCTGTGCCTCTTAGCTCACCTGTTTCTAGTTCTTTGTGTGTCTACACATTATGTACAAGATTAGAGAATTGTAAACTGAAGCGATTAAGATGGAACAGCATAAAGCAGAAAAAGCATAAAAATGGTTGCAGAATGACTAGATATTTCTCATTCCCTAATATTTGTAGAAAGCAACAGCAAAGCTTCAGTTTCAAATGTGGAATGGAAATGTAACAGTGACATCAACAATAACAGATTTTCTGTTTATTATGAATATTGTAACTCCTTGTTACAAAAAGTAGATCTGTATTTTCTTTGTGGTTTATTGATAAAATGCAATACAAGTGTTTCTGAACATGGCCTGCAATTCAAATATCAAACAGGTAATAGTCATTTGGATTTTTCAGTAAAAAATGGCAATTCTGGCAACAAAGTATGCCTCTACTTATTTTCTTGAATGAATAACTGCATGTGCCATGAAGTGCTTGTAATTTATTAAATACTGCTTTGGTCCCTTTGTTGTTTGTTCAAACACCACTTCTGGTGCAATCTCTATTGGGACATTAAATTCCTTCTTCCATTATGTTATTTCTCCAGATTCCTCTTTTCCTTCATCCTCAGCCTTTCCTCCTCTCCCCTGTATCCATTTTCACCTTCAATCACAATGTTCATTCACATTAATCTTTTTTCAAGAGTACTTCGCTCTTCCCAAATGCACTTACATGTTATTCAATGATACTTGACATTTTACAGTTTTTTGTTACCGGATTCATACTATTTCCTTGTCCTTTGCAAATGTGCAGAAGGCACATTTGATCTTCAATATCTGTCAAAAGAACTGGGTTTTCTGAAGTTCCAGTTCATTGCCGGGCAACTAGAATTGCTTGTTGAAGACTTTTTGAGGTTACTTGTACCAGTGAATCATCTTTGATGGTGATCACTAATCCATTGAAAATTAAAGTTGTTTGTAAAGAAGAAAACTTCCAACCATCAGATATTTAGGTTGTTTGGTCCTTGGTACTGTCATTACTGGATACCAGAACCAGAATTTAGATACAGGAAACTATTAAACCAACTGCATGGTTTCTTTTTCCTAATTTATTTTAATCTTGTAAATATGCTATTGGAACACAGATCTTTGATTTTCATTCTTGCTGTGTGTGCAGGTGTTAAAGCCAATTGAGAGAATGGCTTTTTGGGAGCAGTGTGAATTCCTTTGACAAATCTCTTACAGTATGGCACAAAACACTCTCTCCTAATTTATGAGTATTTGGACTTCTAAATGTCTGTGTCTATACCACATTGAGAGGGACAATTTTTTGTCTCTTTAAGCTAGATTTAGAAGCAGCTTTTCTGCTGCCATGAAAATGAGAGTATAGACTGAACTTATTGTCAGATTTTAAAATATGTGATGGGTATCAATTATCTTTTTCATGAGTGGTGAATGTGCTCACAATGTTCTGCTGTACTGTGAGCTCAGAATCTGTCTACCAATGTGCAGGGTGTTCTCCAAAAACTTCAAATATTGCTGGTCCATTTTGTGCAATTTTTTTTTAATAGTTTACAGCAAAAAAAAAAAAAAGGGCCCAAGAGAAAAGGAACCTTCATTATCTGTCACATTAAAAAGTGACTGTTTTATCTCTTAATCAACTAGGCAGCAGTAGAATATCTTTCTTTAATATCTTGAATCACAGAAGCATAGGATGTTTTGGGTTGGAAGGGACCTTGAAGACCATCTAGTTCCAACCCCCCTGTCAGGGGCAGAGACACCTCCCACTAGACCAGGTTGCTCAAAGCCCCATCCAACCTGGCCTTGATAATTTTAGAATATAGCTTTTAAAGTGTATGTAACTGTAGTTTGCTGCTTTTGTAAGCATTGAAACAACTTTGTAAAAGATGAGGAAGTAGAAAAAGGGCTATATTGTTTAGGCACTAAGAACAGTACAGCTACACACAAGCTACATGATTTGATGGCTTGGAAAATAGTAGCAACTCCTTAAAGATTGGTGATTCCCACTGCATAGAAAGCTTCGCAGTTTTAAAATATGTTTGAGTTGAAAAACCTCTTATGACATTGTCAACTCACAGAACTATTTCCTACTTCGGATTTTCAAGGCATTGCCTAAGTAGCATGCAATTTATACCTTACTTTGAAACCTTTAATTTATTATCTGCATTGTGGGTGTTTATATGGTAATTCAGGCAAACTGCTTCATACGTGTGTGATTTAAAACTCTGAATTCCTGTTTTACTTACGTTGTTCTCACATTCAGAACAGGGGATTGTAATAGATTAAGCTCAGTATTAGTTAATTTTATTTTTTTTTTTAAATACAGTTGTACTGTGTGTTGAATTGTCTTTCAGTTCTCTGCACTTTCTGTTGACTGCCAGTCTTTGGTCCAGGCCCTTCAGGAATTGCCTCTGCACCTGCGTCTGAATGTAGCTGCTGAACTTGTGCAGGTAATGCTGTGAATTTTCACGAGAATATGCAGATATTTTTAGTGAAACAATCTATGCAAGAATGCTTACTTTGAACTTGGTCTTCAAACATAAGTAGAATGTATTTTATAAGTAAATACATTTCTTGAGACTGGCATGTCAAATGGCATGTTATGCAGGATATCCCTCTATCAGCACTTCTAATGCGTTATTGGCTTAAAACAAATTCCTTTGATGTGCAGCACATTAGACTTGAAGGCAGGTATCAGCATGTTTGACAGGGAATGATTGCACTGGGTTTTTGTATTTGCTTCTTGTTAGCAGCTGTTAAAAGCTTACACCAACATTTTGAAAGTTCTTTCACCCTATTTCATGTTAATTTTTTTGTTATTTACTCCTATACATAGGTAATATCAGCATACATGTTTATTCCATAAATCAAACTTACATCTGTAGGTAGAATTGTCAATCAAACAGGTGAAGAAAATGTCATTTATGCTCTAGTTAAAAAACCCCAAACAACAGACTATTAGGAAAAAAATGTTTCTTCAGACTGTGAAAAAGAAATAGACTTAAATATAAAACCAACAGTTTTTTTAAAATTGCATCTGCTTAAGCAAGGAAAAAGAAACATGACCCTTAGAGAAGAAATTTTACTTCTGTTTGGAGTTGCGTGAAGTACTTCTGTGACTAACACAACTATGCTCTTCCTTAAGGGAGCTCAGATATGTCTGCCGATGTGTAGAGGGGAATCTGCAAATGAATGTGCATTTCAAATACAAATTTCTTCTTCAGAGTCCTAGTCACAGTCTTCAACTTTTATCAGAGTTATAAAGTGTGTGTTATAACATTTAATCTTTGTCTTGTCATTTGGACTGGTGCTGTGGTCATCATATCTGCTGCAGTCTTTTTTAATGCCAGGGCATCCTGATAAAAGCAGAATCTGCATTCCATGGTTAAATAGTGAGTCACCATTTCTTGTTTCACTATTGATAATGTTTTGTAATTTGGTTTAACTTTTCAAAATATATAGCTATATGCTATATCTTTTGCTAAATTATTTTCAGCAACCTTTAGTATGGTTTGCTTTGAAGACTGGACTTTTGGAAGGAAAGCCTAACATGGGATAATGTTTCTAGCAAAATTCTGACTTTATTCATTCCAAAATTCAGAGTATTGATAGGATTTCATTACAGAAGAATTAAAGAAAAGTCACTCTGCAGGAGGTATTTGTGAAACAATGGAACTTGCTGATTTAGCATACAGCCTCATACTCCATAATAAGGGATAAAAGAGTTTCTATTTTGTCGTTGCTTCTGTAAAAGTACCATCAGGATAACTTTAGTTTATGTTTACTTCTGAATTCAATTCTGCTGAAATTCATTGTACCTTCCTATGCGATCCAATGTAGGATGCATTAATTACAATCCAAATTAGACAGAAGAGTAAAAATGGAGTTAATCATTAGAAAGCCTCAAGTCCTTTCTTGTACTCTTAGGCATCAACACCTGTAGAGCTCCCACAGATGAAATCTAAAATGATTGAAGGCGGCAAGAAGAGAGACCTTCTGTTCCGACAGTCTCAAAGTGAAACAGCGTTGGTCTCCCATCCCGTTGGTGATTCTGTTGCTCCATCAGAGCCTGGACATAAAAATGTTCCTCGGGCAAGTGCAGCAGAACCATTTCAGAGAGCTCATCCACTATCAAAGCTAGAGACTGACCATTTGGATGAAGAATTAGATATTCTCCTAAATCTAGATGCTCCCATTGATACAGAAAACAGACCAGTGTCAGATGCATTATCCCACAACACAGCAACTGAGAAAGATTTGAAAATGGATGGCAAGGAAAATGGTAAGATTTCTTTTCTCCCCAGCATGCCCTTACTTAATTTCCATTGCCCTCTGTTTTGGTGATGGTTTTGAATTCTAGATTACTCAGCCAGCCAGCAGTACTGCTGTCATCATCTTTGTCATACAGCATTTCATTTATCTGGGGCTATATTCTGTATTCTGACCTATTTGTTCCTTTTCAATTTTAACTTCCCACTGAACTGAACTTTAATCATTGTCAGTTCAGTTTAAGCATTAAGAGAAATTCTCCTGCAAAACAGCATTGGTCTTATGATTCAGCAAAAGATTTTAGTGAGAGGAAGGAAATTTAAAGTTTTTGTGTAACATAGTACACTGTGCTACTATAATACAGAGAAGAGTTGACAGCTGTTTCTGATGGCTCATTATAAATGCTTTTTTCAAACTTTATTAGCAGTGATTTTACAAAATTAAGTTTAGTATGAAAACAAAGCATATACAATATTTTTCATATTGTTCGTTTTGATGGAGATGCTTTGCTACCGCTCTACAGTCCACAATGCTGTACAATAATTTTTAGCATCTCTGATTTTTGTGTGTATTATATTCTTGCTATGTTAAAAATTAGGTCAAAGATTGTTGAACATGTAAGATGTCACCACAAGCACTACAGCAAAGCCTTGTCACTGAAGACAGTCTTGCAATGCTCTTTTATTCCAGTGGTATGTCATGCTTTCCACTCCAAAGCAAGTGGTGTTACTTCCTTTAAGAAAACAATGCCATCAGAATATGGAATCATATCGTGCTGGGTGATCTGCTGCTGTGGCCTCCTACTCTTCTCCATCAAACTGCACTGGGCAGGATTGCCAACAGATTGCAGTTGGGGAACACTTACAATCTGCCTGCTGCAGAGCAGGCCCTGCCTACCTTGAATGAGGTGGCAGCCACGTTGCTCTGGTTGATCTTATGAAGTTGCCTCTTTTTTTTTTATTATTTTTTTATTGTTGCTACTGTTATTGCAATATGATTTGCTATTCTTCAAGAAAGAGAGATTGTGTTTAAAAAGAGTTATCTGCACGTTAAAAAGTAAAATAATCCAGGACAAATTGCTGGTATGGAATTTCTTCCAGATTTTCAAGGCTGTTCTTTTCACTTTTCTAGATCCTTTAAAACTAGATATTCCTGAAGAGAAGAGTACAGCATCACAGCAGCAGCAAAGTACATCTAAAAATGTTACTGAGGAAGAGCTTGAAGACTGGCTGGACAGCATGATTTCCTGAAGCTCAGATTTTCTTGTGTGAATAGTTGAATATAGCAAACATTAAGCAGAAAGTTGAATTTTCCTTTATCTCCTTGTTATTTCCTTTATTTGTTTCACTTTGTTCAGTATGCCAAAAGCCTGGTTTTTCTTCACTGGAACCTAAAATTCTGTGCAACCAAAATTCATGTAGATGTGATTGAAAATTGTCTAAGACTAATATTCTTGAAACTGTCCAAAATTTGTGTTGAAATTAGGATTTTCTTTGCTACAGATGGAGTCTACGACACACTAAGAGGCCAGTTATTTCAGCTTGTACTTGCTCTATGTAGTCCTTAAAATAAAGCTATGAATGAACAATGAACACGTGGTTTTAATCACCATCCTTATGCCACATCTCCATGTTGTAGGAAAATAAGAGAGAGAAGACAGCAAAGGTAATATTTGGTTTATTTATACTTTATTGCAGTGGGCACTTTTTATTAGAAGAAAAAGAAATGCGTAATCCTAGCAGTTTCTACTTGCAGGTGACCATAGAGCATTGTTTTATTTTGGCCTAAGAGTTAAATTGTATTCATTTTGATACAGTGTATGTCTTTTTAACAGCAGCATCTAATAAGCTGTTATTGAAGGTAGTGTATAAACAAACTTCAAGTGCAATTTCATACAGAAGGACAGAAAAGCAATACAGTTAATGGATCTGTTCATCTACAACACTAACATAAATAAAAAGTTTGCATAGCTATGTCTACAGAAATTTTAAGGCACTTAATGTTTCAAGGTTGACGAAGTGTTTGAAAATGTTTTATTTTTAACTGCTTAAAGCTTTTCAAGCTGTATCTGAATACATTCACTAGCAACTACTGGGGGAAAAACTGGACAGCATTTAGTTAAATTATTTTTTCTGAGGCATGGCCTCTGATCTTCAAGTTATTAAATGTCAAATGTGCAATTAAGACACCTTTTAGCCCTTTCAACTGTACTGCCAAACACTAGGTTAATGATTTGCTTTAAAAGTTGTTAAAATATACAATGTTTGAACTGGAAGGCTTAAATTAATCTGGCATTTTTTTTTTTAAATTAAAATTCTAACAAAAGACCTGTTTCATATGTGGTAGGTACAAAAAGCCTATGAAATAGTGTCAAATTTTATATATGTCTTGAAGTTTAAAGACATTGAAAGCAAATACAAGCTGTGAAATTACACCATGAAAAGAAAATAAGGGGTTTTTTTGTATACTGGATCTTAACAGTTCATGAATAAATAATCTCCTTTGTGATATTAGCCAAGTTGATCCTCATACTGTTTCCGGAAGCAGTCCCCTGCTGGGAAAAAATCCCAACATCTTTCTTGGTACATCTTCCACACAAATGACTCCTGAAAATGAAAAGGAGTATATATTTTAACATACAGCTTGCAGTTAGTGCTCTAGATAAACTTGTAATTATAACAAAGTACTGTGCCTATGACTACGGAGTAGAATTGTGAAGACATTGAAACTCAAAGATAGTAACTCAAGAACATTTGTGAAACTATTGTTCTGCATTTTTCTCGATTCAGTACTACTGAAATTTAAGCTCTGTTAGAAAAACTATATAAATGTAGATTAATCAGTCTACTTATATCAGACTAAACCTGTACACAATCTCCATATATAAAATGTGCTTTGTTTGGAAAAATACTGAAATGTGAGGTACTTTTGTTGTATTTGCATAACAGCTGCTTATTTGAGATAAGATATAATTATATGTCATTTATTTTCGTACTTACATTTAGGGCCTAACAACAATAAACATACATACAGGCATCCATATCTATATACAGATATATCTGGATTTAGACTACAAATATAGTAGCTTAACTACTTAATCTTTTGGGAATAAACCACAACTGGCATATTTCAGGTTTCACTTCAGGGATGACAGTAAGATTACTAGTAACTAACTTCTGACAGAGTTCAGTGCTGGGTAGAATAGCACACTGCTGCAGTGCACCCCCTCCCTTTTTTTAACCCTTTTCTTTCACTCTCAGAACACTCTTGGGGAGCATGGCATCATCTCCACTCCTTGGTGGTTCATCAGTCCCACCTGGTGGTACAGAGCTACAAGGCTGAAGAAAGTAATGTTAGAAGATAATCTTCAGAAAAATATTATTTCCTACTCACCTGACCAGTGTGCTCTGTTTCATCCTTGTTAATGAGATACATTAAAAAGAACCTGAAACAAGCACATGAAGTGGGTATTAATGCAGGCAACATAACATCTCCACCTAACCACTGGTAGACTGGGTTATGTGAAGGAGATTATGCCAACCAGCAATGATATTGCTAGGCATCTAAAGTGCTTATGTTAAAGGAGAAAATTCTATCCTCCAGCACTTCTCCTGTGGACTGCTAACAGATGTGAAATCTGTAGAAGTGGAAAAATGTGGTTTAGCATTTTTTTTGTTTCAGTGCTAGGAGCAATACCTGAATTAAACACATGCCAACTCCTATACACATACAGTCCAAGATCTCGCCTCGCAAGAAGTCACTATGGCTACTATGCAAGAAGTGGCACGTGCTCAGCTGCACCAAGATTTCCAAACATTCATGCCATACAGCTCATAAGCTGAGCCTGTCTATCTCAGATACCTGTGCTCACTCAGCTGCAGGGAGCTTGAACTAACTAGGGAGGCTGTAGAGTACTAACAGTGGTCTGTTTATACATACCACAGCTCTTGGCTAGCCACTTTGGATGCAGTGCATTTGGAAATCAGCTTGGTATGTGCTTTCATTGTGAAGAAGGGAATGTATACTGACTTTAACTTTTGTCTAATTAAAGGGCAACCTGGTTAGAAAGATTGGTCACTATGTATTGTAATATTAAGGAAATGACCATTTATAATTTAATGTGAATTACATGTTCCTATATACCAATTAAGCAATTCAATATAGTAAGAAAAGCTTGGAGAATGCAGACTGGTAAAACTATGGATCTTAATGGAAATTTGCCTCACAAAATGTGCATTGATTTTGCAGTGTCAGTTGTTATGAAAGGAATAATGCAGCTTTCACTCCAGGAGGCCCACTTTTTTCCTTATTTATTTATTTAATTTAAAAAGTTCAGATGCAGTATTCCAAAGCCAGACTTCTTTAAGATGCCACCAGTTCAGCTCCTGTGGTTCTGCTGGCACAATGTTCATATATTACCATTGTTGTATGGCTGACTAGTGCCATGAAATTAACTTTCAAAATATGCTCTGTGATCTGCTATGTATTTGCTAATGAAACTAATTCTACTAATGAAAGTAGAAGATCACCGTCTTGGAAGTTTGGGCAATAGTCTGAACACATACAACTCTTGATTGCTTCAAGAGGTTTCAGAAATCTTCACTGTCACTAAAGAACTATAGGATCAGACTTTTACACTACTTTGTTGTAGTTTATCTTTCAGGAATCTTCCAGAAATGCTTTGTGGTTTTTTTGTTTTAATATTTGGGTTTGGGTTTTCTTTTAGTTAAATTGAGGCTAATTTTCAGTGGGCTCATCAACATTACCAAGCCCCCAGTCAAAACTTCTGAACTAAACCAACTTATTAAACTGTTGTTCCTTACCATTCCATGTATCTGGGTTCCTTCCAGAGGAATAAGGAGTTGGTGTATCTTCAGGTGTCATTCCACTGAGGTAACTAGTGTAAGGTGAGCACTAAAGATAACCAGCAGTGTGGAGTAGAGAAGGGGAGACCAGAAAGGAATGGAGATATTCCTCAGTTCTACAGAATTCTGTCTTAGGATTGTCAGCAAGGCGTGCACCTAAATTACTCTGGGGCAGAATGGTCTCTTTATCATCATTCCAGTAGTAAAATATACTTACAGATAGTTTGCCAAGTTGTGTTCTTGCAAAGTATGTGTTTCAAAGCCATGTGGGGTTGTGTCAAAATAGTCATTGCCAATTCCACAAATAAAACATTTGGTCTGGAAACACAAGTTGTGGTTACAAATTAATTTTGACTCAAAGACACAATTTTAACTGGTAACAATCTAGATAAGTAAGAGTAATGAAAAATGTAGTGTGCTTACTCATACCTCCATATCTTCTCTCACTTGTTCTTGCTGGTCTCTTAATTCACCAAAGGCATCAATAATCAGACCTATTTCAAAAGGAAAAGTAGCTACGCTTCAGTATTTAGCAATATTCATATTTCAAGTAATTGTATCAGACATCCTCCACTGTCTTTGAAGTTTAGCATATTTATGTCTAGGTTGAACAATTTTTGTTAACAATCATTCAGTTTCCTCATATCCAGCATTTGTTTGCACTGCACTCCTAGCAGTAAGAATTTCTGTTACATCGAAGTACAGTCTTGAGACTGGAAAGGCTTTTCTGTACTTTTATTTTGGTCAATTTAAGCTTCCATAATCTCAGCTCTTTTGTTCCCATGAAATAATTTAATTTTCATGGTCCTTCTCATGGAACTCTTGTATCCAACATTTGTTCCACAAAGACAATTCTCCTTGCACAGGACCCCTGGCCAGTTTGTGATACTGCTTCACATTTGAAGCATTATTTCTCCACTTTCAACATATTGATAATAGACTTGGATCATTTTGGGGACTGTGACATTTATAACTTTTTCTCAGCATAGATGTATTTTTTCTTTGCTACCAGATAGCCCTAAAATGATGTTTTTCCTAACAACCTTAGTTGAGTTTATATGAGTGTTGTGACAGTCACTGAAGAGAGGTCTCATTCTCTGTAAACCACAACAGCAAAACAAAACTGCAAATCATTGTCTAAAGAAAGGAGAAATAGAGAATGTCATCATGGCCACATAGCCTATGTCATTTCCCCGTTTCCAGTGGAAAGTCTCCATTCCCCAGGCAGCTGTGGTGGTTCCAAACTAGGGGTAAAAAGTGTCTACAGTAAGGCTCTTCAAGGTTAAATGGTTATTATAGGAGGAACAGTGGTCCTGCACAAGCTGCATCATTGCTGAATGGTTGTCAAGTGTTCATAAACACTGTAACCCAGGCAAGTTATGTTTCTTACGTCTTGTCTTTGTGTAGTACTTGGGACAATGCATTTTCTGTTGAATAAGCAGAAAATTAATACTTTCAGAATTAATTATTTTACCCACTCAGAAGTAAGTCTGTATAGCAATACTGCTAAATTTATCTCAAACACTAATATTGTTTAAATACAATGCAGAACTGAAGTAAATTAACAGTCTCTACTGAGGTAAGTGAAGTACCTTGAATAATGGCCAGTAAGATAACAATGACAAAGAAGAAAAATGTGATGTCAAAGACAATTCGATACATTTCATAAGGGTCTCCAGCGGGATCCTCAATTTCATCTCCAATGCCACCACCAGCTCTTACACCCACATACATGTGGAACAGGTAGCACTAAAAAAGAGAGAGGAAAATTACAGACATATTTACCATTAATGATTCTGTTTGGGTTTTTTGTTTAGTTGTTGTTTTTTTTTTTTGACAATTCTGCTGTGCTAATTCTCTTCATAAGTTATAGTAACAAAGAACACAGTATCATTACCCATGTATCACACACACTGCACCAAAATTCTGTTACTATCTTAACTGATGTGATTACATCTTCAAGTACACTTACTAAAAGAGGGACTCAGCATCAGCTGTTACCCTCTCTTCACTCCCTAGGTGTTACTTACAGACTAAGACCATTTGGGGGCCAAATTTTCCTGTATTTGTAACTGTGTTCAACTATAATCTACCCCTTATATTCATTCCTAAGGTTCTAGCTTGCTCTGAGTAAGCAGAGGACATCTTTTAAAGTATTTTAATAGAGTTTAGAAATGTTGGCAAATATTGCCATAAATAATCAGTAGTATATCCACAACAGGTAGATCTAGCTGTGTTTAGGTGGTTTCTGGATAATTTTTATTTTGCAATACTAGATGTAGGTTTAGTGTGTTGTAAATTATTTGTGATTTGGATAACAGCCCGTGTTCAGTTCGATGTGGAAGGAATCACTTTATAAAAGTGTTGCTGTGTGTCATATTTTTTGAACGTAAAAATCTTCATGGAAAAATCTTTTAAAAATCTGGATTTTTAAGCTATGTAGGTATATTAGAATGGAATCTTCTGCTGGAACAATGTACTACTGATGTTCCTGAATTAATCAGATAGAGACTCCTGAAATCACCTCCAGTCACACAATGTGGGTTAAAACCAACAGAAATCTCTAAGCCCAGCCAGTGTTCTGAAGTCACATTAGACAGCAACGCTGGTGTTAAAGAATCAGCATAAAACCTGAACAATCTGATCTTTCATAAGCAAACACTAAACAGAACTATACATCCAGTTTTATAATGCAAGCTTACTGTTGACTTAAGATGCTTGTACTAGTTTAATCATGCTTAAAAATGGAACTCGGAATTTATTTACCTCATTTGGTAAAGTGGTTTAAAATGTAATGTAGTTTCATTATTCCAATAAGTCATACATCTGTTTTATGACCAGACCATTGTATCCAGCTCAGAGGAACCAGTGCAATAATACTGCTTGGGCAGGTTTCCTAATTTCTATAATTTGCATGTCTGAGTTGCACTGAGCATTTGAAAGAGTTCAAGAATAGGGAAAATAATTTTGTGAAGTCTGACACACCTCTGTTCAGAGGTATTTTATTTTGTCTTTGGCATGTAACACAGGGCAGAGACTGACTATTCCATGGAAGAAATGAGCTGGCCACAAAATCAGAAATTCCATTTTTTTTATACCTGGATTTCTGCAGTTTTCTGTGTACAGTAAGAAAACCACAATATGTATCTGTAGAGTATATTTTAATATGACATAAATAACATTCTGTAGCACCAGGTGGAAATCAGAAAGGAAATTAGTAGCATTAGATTATCACCCATAATAAGTTTTCATTTCCCCCTTCTCAACTCCTTGACTTCTTACTTTATGGACTAAATTACTAATTGTAAGCAGTTTGGAGCAGCGTTTTATAACTAGTGTTTATAACATCATATGCTTCGTATAATTTAAATAAAAAGAGGAAGAGCTTGCATAATTGCAAACACTGGGAAGAAATTTGGTTTATTTGTGCTGTGACAATATAGCTTCTTTTTGCAAGGCTGACCAGTTTGTAATGAAATTTCTTCTGTATACTTTAATGATTTGCCATCCTGACATGTGAAAGAGTTGCAGCAAATCATATACCACAGTATTTAGGAGAAAAATCCAGAGTATCTTCCTATACTGGTGAGTGTCGTCTATCTACTGTTGAGTTTAGACCACTGGAGAATGCGGAGGGAATTCCAAGACCATTCACTTTTTCAAGAAGAAGACACCCATTAATTTAGCAACAAAAGCATCTCCTTGCTTATAATTTTATCTCAACAATCCATTTGAAAATTCAGGCAAAAATTTGAAGAGTGCTAGTGCTGTTTTAGTTACCGTCATCATGTCATCACATTTCATGTCTGGTTCATCTTCATCTTCACTTTTGTTGTAGAACTTGCGGAAGAAGTTGAATGCCACAACAGTGTAAAGATACACTACTACAGCAAGGAGTCCTACAGTAAGCACAAGCTGTGTATGGAGACATGACATGAAAATAGGTTTCAGTTTCATTCTGTCAGAAGAGACACCTAGCTCAGTGTATTGCCTTAAGTGTTGGAAATGTATCATATTGTAGCTTTCCCAAAAAGGAAAGTGAAGATAAGCAGTTAAGATAGTTTTGAGGTCTCCCTATTGCTTGGATCAGCACAGAAGTGTAACTTTACCCTGCTCTCATGTGAAAATCAAGGGGAAAATTTGTTTCAAGAAACAAGTTGCTTCCATGTATACAAACGATGTATCACTGAAGCCATGTTTCCACTATTTCATTTAAAAGTTAAATTCTAGTAACTTGAAAAACTGGATATACAGTGAAAACTAAACCCCTGTAGTTCATTTGATAAATAATTTCAACTGCGGTTTACTATGTCTTATCATAGTCTGTTTTCTGTTCCTAAGCTGGTTAGCAAAGCCATCAATAAAGTGGAGAGACAATTTTTTAGATAACCAAAGAGTAATTAATTTTCAGGTTCTGCTTTAAGCAAATAAAATCCTTAGATAAAAAATTCAGCAGTTGCAGATACTAGATTATATTGTTTGTTGGAGTTGGCATTAAAAGATGCAGCACTGGAGAGGAGTTACTGAAGACTACGTATTGTAAAAAGTGCAACAATTGGTGTTACTATTTTAAAAGAAATTTAAGAGTATTGAACAATGAGCTGATGATCAGTTTATCACTTTCTTCAGATATGTAAATAGGCTTCCAAAGTGAACATTTCAACTCAAAAATCTGCAGCTGCCTTTCAGTGCTCCTATCTACATGCGAGAAAAGCAACAGGATTAGAAAAACTAATCTTTGCTTGTTAAGAATATACACCAAAAGCTGCAGTCTTGAAACAGCCTTGTCAATTATGCTCAGTTTTGAGTATTACATTTAGAAAAAAACCATAAAGAAAATATATCAATCGTCAAATCAAAAGTAATATGACTGGTCATCCTGGAGGAAAATGAAGGAGATAAACAGGAATTACATTCGTTTGAGCAATGACACTGAAAACATGCTCACATGTACTATTTCAGAAACTTCCTTTCCTGATCAGGGAAGAAACTTCCATTGGTCAATTTTTACTGAAAGACAGGAATATTCTTATGTCTCTTCCAACACATTATGTGGTTTAAAATGATTTGCCAAATCTAACAGGGCGCAAGAATGGGTTTAGAACGTATGTTACTGGATTTGAGAAGGAATGGAATGTGTATGTTTGAAATTAAATTTGGGGGAATTTCAGTTAGATTTCCTAAATGTAAGTTAAGTGTGTTAGTGAAAAGCTTGGTTTTGTTGGCATGCCAGCTAGGAACATAGAGCCTTTAGAGATCAGAGAGTAATTCCCTGTATAAGTTTCAACAATTAGTTTTGGAAGTGTATTTTTTAATGTGATTTTTTGCACGACAAAGTGACATATAAATAAATTCCACAGTGCAGAATGCCCACACCTGTAAGCACATTCTTACTAGCTAACTATTGAAATCTCAGCACCCAGATCGTTATTACTGCTGCAACTAAGGAGAGATTGTGAATTCTTATTAGCTATCACAAAAGAGTTCATCATTAAGCATAGAGAAGGAGCTGGTTAGGTCATAATTCATGTTCTTGTAATTCTCTAAAATGTTGCATTTTTCTATAATGTACAAAACTTGTTTAGCTATCAGCACTCTGTGGGTATAAATTATTATAATTTCATAGGATTTAACATGTATTAAATGTGCTGCAGAAGACACAATGGGATCTATTATTTAATCCAGTCGCTTTCAAAATTAATTGTTCTCCAATATTTCCCAGGAACCACATGGTTTTCTCCAGTACTGTTACAAAACCTGTTCATTTTCAAACCTTTGCATGTAGTACTAACCTGTTTGCCATTGTGAGTGACTGAAGACAAAATGGTTCTCAATGTCTTGAAACCCATAGCAATATCCAGCAGATGAGCAGCAAAGAAGAAGTTGTTGTAGTGCCCAAGGATAGACATAGTCGTGTACCAAGCTAAGTATAAAAACGACTGCAGAGACAGAGGAAAGTGGCAGAATGTTAGCAGGTGCTAATGTGCATTACTGGATCCAGAATATAGCTTTCTTTTAGTCACTCAAGTTGTGAAATGAAGTAATAGTATAATTATTGGATTTGAATCACAGTCTGAATGTAACACCTCACACGTTTGAAAATATTGTCTTACTCTGTCAGGTCATCTCCACTGTTGGTTTAAGGAGTGTTTACTGCTTAGTTATGCTAATGAGACCTCTATCTTTACATATTTAAAAGCAGTCTTCAGCATATATGTTATCAACATGAAAAATCCCCTACCATCAAACTTTTTTAGTTGGGGAGCTTGTTACACAGTACTTTAACAGTGATTTTTGGAGGAGAGAAAATGCATTGTTCTACTCTTGAGACACTTTGCCTCAGACCATATCAACCAGGGCACCCAGGACACCTAACACAGCTTATTCTTTTAACAAGCAGTGAACCAGAAGCCATTTTGACTTGAAAGCTGTTATTGAAGAACAATGGCTCAATGTGCTTTTAGTGCACAATGAATTTATACATCTTCACTAGATTCACCTTGGCCTTCTTGTTTGTTTGGGAGTGCTCAAGGGGATGCAAAAAGAAGATTCACAGAAAAAGGAATTTTAATATATTCATGTTCCTTTCAAAGGAGAAGATATGAAAGAAAAGATTGACCAACCATGTCAAACATAAGAACAGCCCTGAGGAAAAGGATTTGGGGGTGTTGGTTGATGAGAAGCTCAACATGAGCTGGCAATGTGCGCTGGCAGCCTAGAAAGCCAACCATGTACAGGGCTGCTACAAAAGCAGTGTGGCCAGCAGGTCAAGGGAGGTGATTCTCCCCCTCTACTCCACTTTCATGAGACCCAAACTGGAATATTGTGTCCACTTCTGGAGCCCCCAACACAGGAAGGTCATGGAGCTGTGGGAGCAAGTCCAGAGGAGGGGCCCGAACACCATCAGAGGGCTGGAGCACCTCTCCTATGAAGACAGGCTGAGAGAGTTGGGGTTCAGCCTCGAGAAGACGAGGCTCAGGGGAGACCTCATAGTGGCCTTTCAGTACCTGAAGGGGCTACAGGAAACCTGGGGAAGGACTTTTTACAAGGGCTCATAGCAATAGGATGAAGGGTAAGAGTTTCAAACTGAAAGAGGGTAGATGTAGATTAGATATCGGGAAGAAATTCTTCACTGTGAGGGTGGTGAGACACTGGTACAGGTTTCCCCAGGAAGCTGTGGCTGCCCCCTCCCTGGAAGTGTTCAAGGCCTGGTTGGATGGGATGTTGAGCAACCTGGTCTAGTGGGAGGTGTCCTTGCCCATGGCAGGGGGGTTGGGACTAGATGATCCTTAAGCTCCCTTCCAACCCAAACCGTTCTATGATTCTTTGAAACAGACTCAAGATACAAAACTTCCTGTAGACTGTGCTTGATTTTAGAAAAGACACCTTTAGTTGCTAGATTGATTTATACAGAATTAATGTACCATGTATGTACTTCTGAAATGCTGACGTATTAATGGTGAGGAGGTGCATATTTCCCTTTAGAATCAAAAAGATAATCCTAACATGAATTAAAGCATAAATTAAAGCAATTTGCTACAACACAAGACAGAAAAAAAAATTAAATGGCTCTGTAATGCAGTACTATTTGTGTATGTTTGTTTAAAATAAAAGCAGAAACATACAATCATATGTAGAGTAAATCAAAGCCTATTCTTCTAGATGAGTATACTCACATTATCAGTGAAGACAACGCCAAGCTTCCAAATGTGGTACTTTGTATCAATGGAGCTTAACCTGGAAATTACAATTTTTTTAAAATGCATCAATGTCAAAATTAAGTATTGAATTCTGTAACAATATCTAGGTTGGGCACCTCACATTTGTTTGCTGAAGGTGGTGGTATACATTAGCTATTTTCAGTGTGTAGTAGGTGCTTCATTTTTCAGAGAGTATTCGTTAACTCTGAGCACCTCTATGCCATTTCTAAACCATTGAAACTGGAGGAACAATTTCAGTAGGAGTGATACTTTCCAGTCTGATTCCACACTCACAAATATTAAATATGTGTTTAAGGTAGTGAAATTCCTTGAATTCAAGAGGTAAGTGTTTTGTTTAGTGTAAAATTTTGCCAAAATTACCAAGAGAAAAAGTAATGCCTTCTGCAAGATTCTAAATATTTTATTAGCCATTAGAGGAGATGAGAACAGAAATCCTTGTGTGCTTCAAGTATTGAGGAAACCAAACTCAAGCCTAAATCATTTAGGACTTGGATACTTTCAAACTCTCATCTTCACTGATGGATTAAGTGAGGAAAACATCTGACTTTTTTCTAGATACCTGGCATCTAGATGTTTGTTATCAATACTTTTTCTGTCCTTTGGTTTATAAACTAACTCAGTGTAACACTGAATGACCTTTTAAATGCTGCATTGATTATTGTGTAAAATAAAAAAAAGCGTCCAACTATATCAGTTAGCATCAACTCTGTGATTTTTTTTTTCTTGATTTTATAACACAAGTATAAGTATGTTTTAGAACAAACAAAAAGGTTTTTATTTTACTTCCACACTAGGAAGACTTCTCCATTTGAATTTTCTATGGCAAGAAAAACATTAATACAGTTTCAGTATAAAATCTATTTTTATCTTTGATGGTGAAGTTATGCCAACACAATTTGTCCATGAAATTCAGAAGTCATACCATGATACAAGAGATGCCTCTTCTGGTTCACTCTCTTCCACTGGGCTAAAATCAAGGGCACTTTTGTCCAAACCCAGAAGTTCTGCTATACGCTCCGCTCCATATAAGTCTCCATACTTGTTAATAACCTGAAAATAGAAGATTTTTGCTCAGAGAAAGACCTCGGTGACATTCACCCTACTTTAAATCAGTAATTGCCAGAGATTTAAAAAAAAAACAAGTCTTTTGCAATTAACACTACTAGAACAGTCAGAGCTCCCAGGAAGCCAGGTGGGGGGAGCATAAAAAAGAGAAATAGAAGCATTAAAGGCTATTATCTGAAAGCTTATGTATAATTTGCCATCATTTAAGTTGGCATGTTTTTCTTTTTTTAGGGGGATGAGGGGGCTTTGTATCCTAAAGATGACAGGGAGTGTAAATTAGACCTGCATGGCTGATTGACAGCACAAAGTTCTTTCGAATGCCTGAGTCTAGGAGGGAAACCACAGCCTTCTGTCTTCCTCCCTCCTCCCACCTACGCTGCAGCTGCCTGTTCACCGAGACATTTACCACAACACTGACTTCCATAAAACAAATCCGAGTTCTCAATTATCTGTTTATTTATGTGTCCAGAAGTATCTGAATTAAGTGAATAGTAGATTATTGCTATGACCAATCTAATAGAAATATAAAAAGCTTACCTTCCGTTTTACAAATTTGTCCCAGTAATTATTAGGAAAGGACCTACATAGATAAGGCAAAGATATTTCAAGTTATTTAGCTTGTTAGAGGAAAGAAAGAAACAAACAAAACCAAGAAAATACCATGTTCCTGATCACTGCAGATTTTGGTACAATTTCACTCACTCATACAGTGCATTTGAAATTACAAGAACAATTTCTTTTGCTGTGGATAACAGCTGCTATTAATCACCGTTCACTGCAATATCATCTTCTTCCCCCCTCTCCTTTCTTTTTCACATCCACAAATATTACTGGCTACAAAAGGACAGCAGGCTAAATATTATCACCTAATGAGCCTAACAATAATAGCAGGATAGTCACTGTAATATTATTTATCTCCTAAATAAATACTTTATTGCCCCTAACCATAAAACCAATACAGACAATTATTTTCAGAGGAAAACAGGAGTCTGGCAGCGTAAGTAATTTTTAAGTTCACTGGATTACATTTCAAATAGAGGCTGAACACATGGGAACCAGTGGACAGTTTGCCAACATAAAATTCAAAACATATTTTAAAAATCTCTAAAAAATTGCAAAGATAATTTGGCAAAAACAGGAGTTAGTGGCAATCGTGTTCTCAGGTTTATCATACTGTTGGATAGGACATCCTAGAACAAAACAAGGTAAAAGCCATTTCTAAGTCTAAAGCTGCAAGACAGGTCAGCTAAAGAACATTTTTGCATCAGGTGGCTCTAAGCAGTCACACCCACACTGGTAATTAAAAGAAAACCTGTTGTGTATACAAAAATGTAAGAAGTTAAGCAGTAAATCTTAAATATTGAAGAGATGTCAGGGAATCTTTTATTGAAAATTCCCTGCTTTTTTTGAGAGTAGTGAGCAACCAATAAACCAAGTAGTGAGCTTCAATAAACCACCAGTTTTATTCAGGGAGAGATCTTACAACAGACACTAGGAAACACATCAGCTTTGACCTGCAAGAAAAAAAAGATAGCGTTCTCTCTTATCAGTGATGTTTCCCTTATCTTCAAATGGATAATAAAAAATACTGTGCTTGAACTGTCTTATGAATAGCAGTGCCCAGGAATTCCTCATTCTGATGGTCTTAGTGTATATTATATCAGTTTCAAAGAATGCTAGTTAGCACAAAAAACTACAAAATCTAAGGTTTTTCACTCCCCATTTCCTGGCTGTAAACACTGAGTTGAGCAAATATGCAGGAAGGTAAAAAAGAAAAATAACTGCTTAAAATAAAGGACAGTATTGGTAAAATAAATAAAGTAACAAACATCAGAAGAATGAAATTCTAGAACACTGTGCTGCTGTGATATGGGGCAAACTTCCCAATTACTATAAAGTGCTCATTTTTTTATTCTTAATTCTACTGAATGAAATTACTCCATATAACGGCAAGCGGTTCCAGTGACTCAGATGGTGTATTCTGGTCCAGTGCTTTATATAATTTCTTACCTTGATTTCTCAGACTTTAAAGCAAAGTATGTCTCTAATGTAGCCAGCTTCTGTCTACCTCTTTTACCAAAAACATCTAATGGTGCTGCATTTATCAGGGTACATATTTTGCCTTTTAATTAGTGTTTTTTTCCCCCCCACTTAATGAAAGCACATTTCAGTATATCCACAGCACTGGGTACTCTCCAGCAGTGACTCTCCTGATGGCACAATACCAGCACTAAACCTCAACAGTCAGTTAACATCAGAAAGAATGATTAGTCTGCTTAAATTAGCCTTAATCTTTTGTTCAACTTCAGTAGATAACGCAACATGCTGAGAGCAGGGTGTACAGCATGCCCCTTGGGATAAGCTGACAATATATCTCATTAATTCATGCCTGTTTTTGCTGAGGATAAACTTACTGGGTGCCCAGATAGCTTGCTATCAATAGTTAAAGAAGCAGGTTGAAAATAAATCAAGCTCTTCAGTTTCCCAATTAATGTCTATTGCAACTTTAATGATGTGTGCTGGTCTGTATTTCTAACTGAAAATAAGGAAAATGCTTAAAATTCACATGTAGAAAAACAAAGCATTCAAGACTTTCCAATATTTTAGACGTTCTAATTGTAATGAAAGTACTAAGCGCACTATTTATAACATAGAAATTATGACTCATAGGATTGATATTTTGGCTATCTGGCAGCATATTGGCACTCTGATGCATCTTGTTCGGGTTCTTTTTTTTCTTGCTTGCTTGCTTGTTTTTATCAAATACTTACTTATGCCTGCACATACTAGCCACAACTGCTTTGTGATTGACTCGTAAATAACTTTGTTTTTTTCCAGCTTTCTGTTGCCGTCCTTACAATAGGATACTATTAGGGAAAGACAGGAATCTCAGCCTAGGTATAGTACTACCAGAGCATGATTTTAGGTGTTTTGAAAGAGTGAATTCTGAAAAACAGCCTGCAGGCAAAGCATTGTTTCAAGAGAAAAAAGTTGCCCTGCTGTATTTCTCTGTGTCACTCCTACTGACTGCTGCAGCTTACTGATATTTTTCTGTTTCTTGCCTACACTTTTATAATTCACTCACAGAACAGCAGGTGAGTCTCCTAGAATCAGTGTATGACTACTACAGTATTTGCTAGTACATACAGCCTGACAGTAATTCCTGTCAGACCTACTCAAATTCTGGGATTGCTCTTTTACACTAGATTTACTTCTCTTGCATATAAATATTTTTTTAGCAAGAAGTGGGGAAGAAAGACAGGAGAATACTGCTATACAATATGAATGTGAAATTGAGTCACTGAAAAGGATGGAAGTTCTCTTTCTAAAACTTTCTTGAGTGACTAATATGTGAAATGGGTTTGAGAGAGCTTGTGAGGTAAGGTGCACAATTCTTGCAAATCCTTGGAATGTACGTGTTATGATAGTATTTTTTAAATAAGCAGATACTAAGTAATTTCACATTAAAATCTACTACTGTAGCATCCAATATAAAGTGAAAAATGCCTTTCTTTAAATAAACTATATGGCAGGTGGACAGGCAAAATTCTAGACCACTGGCCTATGGAGATATAGTATTTATAAAAAGTGTACATATAACCATTTGATTTTACATACGGAGTATTTATAACCAGGCGATCCCATTGTCCTTTAATGTCATCTTCCGATGGCTGTTCAGTTATGTATAGTCCATCAAATTCCAGCTTTCTAGCTACCTCCTTTTCTCTTTTGAATACAACAAGAGGGACCTATGAAAAAGACAGTGGACATCTTTGTAATGGTTTATATATGTTAGAAACCATTATATTTACCTACAGGACTAAGTACACTTTATAATACTATATGATACCAAATATCGTACTAGCACCTCCCAAAGGCAGATCAATGCCCAGCCAATCTCTGAGCAACAGCCACCTTGGAAGTCAAGTGCAAACACTCCCTTCCCTCCCCGTCCCCTCAGGTTTTATCTCTGTACATGACGCTCCATGGTATGGAATATCCCTTTGGTCCCTTCAGGTCAGCTGTCCCAGCTCTGCCCCCTCCCAGCATACTCAGTGGGGGATGCGCAGGGTGGGTAAAGCACTGTGCAAGCACTCACTGTTCAGCAAAAACCAAAAGGTGGGTGTCTTACCAACACTGTTTTAAACACAAATCCAAAACACATACATTGCTATGAAGAAAGTTAACTCCATCTCTGCCAGACTGAGTACATGAGGAAAACATCTCACTATCGAATAGTGAGAATTTGTAAACAAGGTACAAACAGGCATTTCAGTATTCCCTCAAAAAAATCACTTTGGGACATACTCAATGTTCTTTAACAAAAAATAGATCAGTAATGAGATTCAGAACTTGCCTTTAAGCAGTAGTATCCAATCACACAGACAAAGGAGATGATAGTATGAATAACTGCCAGTGCTCTGAGAGCAGGTGCCATGTAACCTGTACTTTCTTCTAAAACAAAAAAAACCACGCTGTCCTCCTCTTCCTCTTCATCAAATGAGTTCCAGAGATTAGTGTCTTCCTCTACTTCATCAAGTGGCTCTTCTGTCACCTGAAAGAAATACAAGCACAATGAAAACATACAATAAACTGAAAAGCTTTTCCTTTACTATACTGACAAATGATGTTTTGCAAAGCCTGCTCATGGGAAGATGATAGAGCATTAGCTTTACACAGTAATGTCCTTAATTTTCACAGCAAAAATCCCCATGTTGTCTCATGTTACTGAAAACAGAATCTAGAAAAAGCAAGTATAAGCATATGATAGTTTACAAATCTCTCCTTTAACAGTGCCATAACAAAACTAAAGCAAACAATGAAAAATTTATGCAAAAATGTTTTTTTGGAAGAACAAAAAAATAATTACAGAATTATATAATATGACTGAATCTAAGGTTTGTTTTGTAATCTACTTTGTTCCTAATTACTGGCATCTAGAAAGAAAAAAATTCTCATGTACATAACTTGTACATAATCCATACATTTTTATTTAATTACTTATGTTAGACCTTAAACATTAATAGAGTATTTAATTAGTATTTTGTAAATACCCCAAGCCATAAATCTGACATAGTGCCCTCAATTCTTCCAGTGACTTAAAAAACTTGGCCTTTAAAATAAATGCCCTAAATGTCCTCCTTTTTACAGCTTTATCTGAAAGCTGAAGTCCTGGTTAGCTCCCACTGACCCATTCCTATCTTTGACAGATGGACTTGTCCTGATAAATGTAAACTTTTGTCCTCACTCTGCAGCAGAATGGGTTGTTGGCTGACCCACGGGACCCAGTGAAAAGCAGGAGAGAGTGGGGAGAAAAGGACAGGCAGAGACAAAAGCAGACTGATGTCTGAGCCATCTTCTCTAACCATATGCAACGGAAGAAGAGAGGCAAGAACGGAGCCTGAAATAACCCTGAACAGCCTCTCTCCTGGAACAGTGCACATACATTCTACTCAGTTTTCAAGAGTCTTTTGTGTCTTTACCTGCCCTGTCTCCAAGACTAACCTGAGATAAGGATTCAGTTACTTCTAGACTGAATATTCAGTCAGCTGCTTTTGTCTTCTCTGAATCTTTTGGTTGTAAACAACAGAACTAGTAAATGTAATATTGGAAAAGACAAGATTCATCAGCTTATTGCAACTTGCACCCTATATCTGTGCTGGTTCAGTTCTGGCATGGTTTTGGTAGCAGGGGAGGGGCCCCAGGTGGCCAAGGTCGGGCCATTAGAGAGACAATAGATGCGCCTCTGCAAATAACATATGAAAGAACTGCGGTAAGACCTGAAAGCAGAGAGAACAAAGAAGAGCTGGATAGGAGAGGAGCAGAGCAGTGCTGGAGTGGAGATCCTGAGGTTGGTGAGGAAGAGGGAACCACAATGTGCCCAAGCAGAAGTTCCCCTGCAGCCCATGGCGAGACAGCAGGCTGTCCCCCTATACCCTACGGAGGAGAAACACAGTAGAGCATCCACTGAAGGTGCCAGGAGGGAGGAATGTGGACCTGCAGCCCATGGACTTGGATCTGCAGCCATGGAGGATCCCGCACCAGGGGAGATGACTGTTCCTGAAGCAGCCCATGACTCTGTGGGAAGCCTGTGCTGGAGCAGCTTGCTCCTGAGGGACTGTACCTTGTGGGAAGGACTCATGAAGGAGAGGTTCGTGGAGGACTCTCTCCCATGGGAGGGACCCCCACGAGGAAGCAGGGGAGGACTGTAAAGAAACCTTCTTCCTGAGGAGGAAGGAGCAGCAGGAACCACCAGACTCTGAACTGACTCTAAACCCCATCCCCTGTCCCCCTGTGCCACTGGGGGGAAGGAGGGAGAGAAATCGGGAACAAAATAATTTGGGCCTGGAAGGAAGAGAAGGGTGGGGGTAAGGTATTTAAGCACTGCTCTTTGTGTTGTGTCCTGTGTGCATTTGATAAATTGTAAACTCAATTATAATTATTTCCCCAAGTGGAGTCTGTTTTGCCCATGACCATAATCGGTGAGTGAACCCTCCTTGCCCTTTGTCTTGACCCACGAGCTCCCAGTTGGCCTTTGTCCTCCCCATCCCACAGTGTGGGGGTGGGAGGGTGTGGGGAACGGGGGATGGTGAGTGGCCATGTGGCTGGTTCTGTTTTGTTGGGTTAGGCCTAAACCATGACAATACCTAAAAAGGGAAAATCAAAAAGGCTGTATTCCAGGATAAGGATAAATGAGGACTTATCTTACAGACTTCAAATCTGTAAGAAAAGGGGAAAAAAACTAGTATTTTATGGATGGATGTTTTCTTGAGTGAATTCTACTTCTTTTCATGGGTAGAGGTTATGAAGATTTGGGAATAAAGTTAGTGAAGGCTGCTGTTTTACTTTGCATCTTGGGTTATACACCAGAACCTAGAGCATCTCATTAGATTAAGGTAAAACCCTAAGATTAAGTTTATAGTATGGATGTACAACCTTCTTCATCAGTGATAGAAATAAAGTACTATAGACTACTTGCTTTATATTTATTCTAGCTGCTCATACCAATCAAAGACCCAATGCCAGTATAGAAATATCTTAATCACAATAATCACTAACAGCCTGGCTGGGCAAAGAGGAACCTAAGGGGGTTCAACAAGAATAAGTGTATAGAGTCCTACACCTGGGGAGGAATAACACCATGCACCAGTACAGATTAGGAACTGACCTCCTAGAAAGCAGCTTCATGGAGAAGGACCTTGGAGTCTTGGTGGACAACAAGTTATCCATGAGACTGCAATGTGCCCTTGTGGCCAAGAAGGCCAATGGTGTCCTGGGGTGCATGACGAAGATTGTGTCCAGCAGGTCGAGGGAGGTTCTTCTCCCCCTCTACTCTGCCCTAGTGAGACCACATCTGGAGTATTGTGTCCAGTTCTGGGCTCCCCAGTTCAAGAGGGACAGGGATTTACTTTAGAGAGTCCAACGGTGGGCTACAAGGAGGATTAAGGAACAGGAACACCTGTCTTATGAGGAAAGGCTGAGACACCTGGAACTGTTTAGTCTAGAGAAGAGAAGACTGAGAGGGGATCTGATAAATGTATATAAATATCTGAAGGGTGGGTGTCAAGAAGGAAGGGCCAATCTCTTTTTAGTCATGCCCTGTGATAGAACAAGGGGCAATGGACACAAACTAGAACACAGGAAATTCCACCTCAACATGAGGAAAAACTTCTTTACTGTGAGGGTGACGGAGCACTGGAACAGGGTGCCCAGAGAGGTTGTGGAGTTTCCTCTGGAGAGTTTCAAGACCTGTCTGGATGTGTTTCTATGTGACCTGCCCTAGATGGTCCTGCTCTGGCAGGAGGGTTGGACTCAATGATCACCAGACGTCTCTTCCAACCCCTAACATTCTGTGATTCTAAGATTCTATGAACCATATTGGCAATGACAAAAAATAAAACGGAGCAAATAAGTCTGAAAAACGAATTGAAGTCTCACATGGAAACACAGAATGGGAAAAATATACATTTGATGTTCATTAGTGATTACTGAATTCATGAAAAAATATGAAAAAAAGAAATTAAATAAAGCAAGCACTCCCCCCCAAACACCAAACACCAGGCCTGAAAGGCAAGAATGCAATTTATGAACAAATTAAGTATAAATAAAATATATGAGCTCATCTGGTTAAATTAAGACAATCTGATTCTGAAATTATGTATAAACTATATCCTAGTCAAAACTCAATGTAGTCAGGAGGGTTTTTTTGAAAAAGCAGAAATATAGTCATTGAAAATAATCAGACAAAACAAAGTTTATCAGTATCTTTAAACAAGTGAGAGGAAAAAATGCAACAGTTTTGACATTTGAATAATTTTAGTTTCAAATTTCCCATGACAAGATAGCAATAACAACAGACTTATGTGAGTAAATTAAAAAATGCCTAAAAACACAACATCACTTATAAAGGATAAATGAATTAAATCTGTTTTGATTCAGCCTGAGTAAAATAAAAACAGAATAAGTTTAATATCCAAAATTTTAGTTAGAAAACTTAAAATATTATTTTAACTATGTAATATCCAAACACTTTATTTCATGTTTGAAGGGCCTGTAATAATGGTTTAAACAAGACTTATAACCATTATTAAATATTACTCTGGAAGTAAACAAAAATGTTTAAAGCACGATGCTAAATCTTACCTTGTAAAATAGAAGAATAAAGTTGATGGCAAATGCAACAAATAGAGCAAGAAATCTTAAGTTATAAAAATTTCTTGCCAAGTAGTGCTGAAAGTAAAAAATAAAATATAAAAAATTAGAGGTGAGGTTGCCTGTAGCTAATAACAAGATAGCTAAAGTAGGTAGCAAGGTTTCTAACAAAGTAAATGCACAATTGTGTTGCCTTCCTACACCTGTTATAACAAGCTAAGGCATTTCTTGGCAGCCTATTCTCCCTTTTAGTGGTAAGTGGGATTAAAAATTATGGTCTTAAAATTGCAACAGGGAAGACTGGAACAGAATATTAGGGAAGACTCTCTAGAAGTCTGAAAAGAAATGCTGGAATAAAATACTTGAGAAGATTTAGGAGAATTCATTAATTTCTATAAGAACAAAGAAAAATCTTATAGAAAATAGAATTGCAGATTCTAGAAGTTAGATTATGTAGAATAGGGAGCTACTTACAAGGAGCTGAAGAGGTTAATCTATCCTCTTACACCAAAGTAGGAGAAATTACACACACACTGTATTTCTATAACTCTATGAAGTATTTCAAAAGTCTCAAAAGACTGAATATAGCCATTCGAACACTCATGCCAGTGTTCCTTTTATGATGACATTTCTCCCTTCAGCATCAGACATATGTTCTGTATTATATAAATAAAAAATCAATTACTAGAAGAATTTAAGAAAAACTTACAAGCATTTTTGTTTGATAAATTTCCAAAGCTTTGAAGAAGTTAGCCATAACAGCCTCTGGTTTCTCAATTTTTTGTCCATGCCTTCGCTTCTTTTTCTTTGTTTTTGCCTCTTCTGGTTGCTCAGATTGTATCTCCTTTGCTTTATCTTGTTTCTCACCATCTTCCATGCTAGAAGAAAGGTTATCTAAATAAAAATACCTAGCCAAATTTCTGTATTGTAAATGCATTCATTTAGAAGAAATTCTAATTCAGAATGTTTATCTTTGAAAGTTAGTTTTGACACTGGGAGAAAAATTATTGTAAGTAAAGGACTTAAGGAAGACAGTGAACCCAGAGTAAAAGATGCAGCCTTAGTGTCAAATTATATGCAAGAATAGAGTTGTTGAGGAGAGATCAAAAGGGTAAAAAGCCAAAAACCACAGAAGTTACTGCACCAAGTGTGAAGTGGATAACGTTTCCCAAAACCAGTGATGTACATATATACTCAGTACAAGCAACATAAGAAGTGTAAGAGTTCACATGTACTTTCTTGAGCCTGGGGCTGAAGAACAGAAATGAAGCTTTGGGGATTTGGTACACAGTGTCATAATTGACTCACAGTGTCATAGAATGAGTTCATTTCAGTGAGGGCAAAATCACTGTTGTTACAGAGATGAAAGTACTAACACGGAAGTTTGCTTTCAGAGAGTCACACCTTACAAAGTTTGTAGAAGATGACAGTTATTTTTCCTGCACAGCTAAACTACCTGTATGAAAATTAAGTTTCAACACTGTATGTAGTAATAGGGGAATTTAGTTACTAAACTAAAGAAATGCTGAATTTGCATACACCTAAGAGAGTGTTGAGTCATTGAGGTGCCTGAAAGTTTTAGGCATGCCGTATGTGTGGTTCACTTTATCACACGATTCAGCAGTAGGAATTATATGATGGGTGCCCAAGAATGTGTTTATCTTCTACCAAAGTTGCCATTTAAACTCCAATTTTTAAGCTGAAGGCTATTTGAATATGCTGCAAAAGTATTTGGGAGGAGAATTAAGCACAGCAGACAACAGAATACAACAGGGCATAGGGGTAATAAGTCCAATAAAGTAACAGATGTGTGAGAGGTCATGCTTATGGAAAATAAGAGGTGAAAAAGCCTAAAATAAGAAAAGAAATAGATTAGGGGCAATTAATGAGATAACAGAAAAATAAACAAACAATTTAAATGCACACATGTGTGAACACAGGTACATGTGTATGCATTCTTGTCCATCTAAGATGCATATATACATCTACGTCTATACACATACATATACATGTATGCATAATTGCACACATACAAGCATATATATGCGGAGGAAAAAAAAAGGGTACTTTGCAGACAAGCTATACAAAGTGCATCCGATCCTAAAATACTGACCCCAATGGCACACTTAAAAAAATTAACTTTGGCAGAAAAGAGGAGAAAGATAAACGAGGCTGAAGTAAACATTTTAAACGTGAAGGAAAAGAGAAAACAAAGAAAAAAAATATCTATAGTTTTTGAAGACGTAAGAATCTCCAGGAGATCTTTTGTATGTGTCTATAAGCCTTTTAAGGCCATTCAACAGACTTCAAGCCTCCAATGTGGCTGCAGGCCCCAAAAGACAGCATGTCCCTTAAAAGTAGGATGCCACTAAAACAAAGTAAGCATTTTCAAAGTTGTTTATGAGGCAGTCATATGTACGATGATCAAAGGAATGTGTCTACTGTCAAGTTCACAACTTGAGATCAAATAAAACAGCAATAATACAAATTGTTTGGTTAGTCAAATCTTGTGTTTCAATAATCTACTATTATTGCCTGAAAATTATAGTGGATAGCAGAGGAAGTGTAAATAGCAGTAGTGAGAAGTTGTGGGGTTTTTTTTCCAAGACTGGTGCTCGATTTTAAAGGTAGTTATAGGAAATCTTTAAAAGATAATGGGCACAGATTTACATACACAGAATTGTCAAGGGCTACAAGACTCAAATTACTGTTCTGCTGCCTGCTGAGATGGTATGACACTTCTTAGGAAGTGTGCTGCTTTTTAAAATACTGATGAGACAAAGTGTACATAAAGTGCTTTGAATACTTGCTGGGATTCTTTTCAGCCAAATTACCTAGCAGTAGGAAGTATCAAAGAATTAAACAGGAATTGTGCAGAAATTACTTACTCAGCCTTCTCAGCTTCTGCTTTTCTTTTTGTTTCAGCTTCTTTTGCAATTTCAGATATCTGCAAAAAGTAGTTTAACTGTTAAAATGGATCAATTAAAACAAAATTTTGGTAACTGCTTTCTAAAAAACAAATACAATAATTGCCACACTATACTTTTGATAATAGTTTGCACTTTTAAAGTGTTAGATTTTTAAAAACAGACAAATCAGACTCAATTTTAACTGTGAAAATTGCAGGAAGTCTTCTGATAGTCCTTTTCAGTATAGTGTTATTAATACTGTAACTAGCCCACTTGACTGAACAACTGAAAGTAATTAAACATGTTTATGAGACAGATTATGTGACCAGCTGAGGATGATCATACCCAAATACAGAAGTCACTCACAAAGACTCAGTGCAGTTTCTGTACTTTGGAAAACACTCATCAATTTGCCTCATTCCAAATATGAAACGAGGAATAATATATATATAATATATATAATATATATAATATATATAGCATCAAAAATCTGAAAAAAAATCTGTGTAATTATCAGATATTACAAAACCCAATTATTTATAATCAACTGATGCAATTGAAAACAGACAAATGGTTAAACTACTTATACCTATGCACTGTTTTCTTCAAACTATTTATCTTAGGTGGGTCAATTGTTCATTAAACCTTTACTGGCACACCTCACAGCAATCTAAGTATGTGTTTACAACATTCCCCCAAGATAAGAAAAAAAACCAGTATACCATTGTAGAGATGCCTAACTGTAGCAACAAAGCTGGGGCTTGGATCTCAAACACCTTTAGCCTCAGTAGTTCAAGACCAAAATAAGCTCATTTCAAATGTAGTCTGAGTATCTAAGCTTCACTGGAAATCAGGGGGATGCAAGCTCCAAAGTCCTGGATTCACAAAGGAATCTAAAGTGCCTGAATTTGTTACCATTTGCTTTTGCAAAAAAAACATATTAACTCTTTACCCTCTCAAAGTGCTTAGGCAGCAATTGTCTGTTGGTGTGTTCTCCTACATTTCTGGTTGATACATGCAGTTATCTGAACTCTTTCCCCACTACTCACCTGAATGCCTATCTCTTGCACGTAAGTAAGTTTCTATCCATTTGTGTAAGTTTTATTATTTTAAATGCTTAAGAATGTCATAGTGACTTCCTGAAAATAATTTTTTAGTCTTACATTGCTGTTTCTGCTTTGAGCTCTACTTAATAGTTGTATCTGGTGCTCTAACATGATTACTTGAGCTGTTTGTACACAGTGTGAAAAGCTACTTCCCTAATATAGGATTAGTGTAAACATTATTTTGGTGAGCTTCACTAGATAGCATATTAAAGCTAAAAGCTGACTTCACATTCATGACTCAAAGTACATGCATAAATTACTGCACATTTTTATCAGTAGTTGCAAACACATCTGAGAGAAGTGTATAAGTCAAAGCACAGAAAATTCTAAAATGTTTACTTAGATCTGAAGGTACTACTGAAGAAAATTCTAAAATATTTACTCAGACTTGCTCTGATCCTTAAGTTAAAACAGTATTTTTAAATACCAACAACACTACATTTATGTTAAATGGGACAGGTTTTTAAAAGACTGTCATTTTAAAATATATGCATAAACATGAATTAATAAATAAGAGAAACAAATAGAAAAATATAATTTGATCCATGCAATAAACATATATTGGAGAAAAATATATGAATAAAGAGGAAATAATGAACTAAGTAGTAGCCCAATGGAGGTTTATCTTGAAAATACCTGGAAAGCATGCCATAAAGAGGTAACACGTACTTGAGTAACAAGTAGAAACAGATATGAAATGGAGAGTGAAACATAATGGCGTCCAAATATGTCACATGCATTTGGGTTTTGACATTTAGTTTAATCCATTTTTAAACAGAATGATAGATTGTATCTAGCTCTGCTGAGTGGAACAAAATATCTTATTCATAAAACAGAACAAAAATAAAGAATGAATATATTATAAACATTAAAATAGCAACAAATTTGGGTAAAGTTATTCCAAATAAGAGGAAAAAAGGACATTTTCTTGTTTGTGACCAGTAAAGCATGTAGAAGAAATGGTGACGCATTATTATGGAGAAAATAGATTGTAAAAGTAATTGAAATACTGTGGGGAATGGACTGACAAATACACTGTGAAAAAATGGGGTATGCAGAATAAACAATTGTGCAAACCATTTAAAGCAAAACGGTGCCTAGAAAGCTGCTAGCAATTTTTGTTCCGAATAAAGTCCAAATGAAAAAGAAAAAATGTATTGCAGTGAAATCTAAACACGCTGGGCTGAATTTTTCTGCCATGTAAACTCTTCTGTTTGTTTTTAAAACAGTACAGATTATAAAGTATGTTCTCCTTGAGAACATTTATTAATCAGTTAACTGGCAAATAATTAAGTCACTAATAGAAAATTTAGTAATATATTTGTATTATTGTTATTTTCTGGAAAGAAGTACAAAATCTCTTTAGCATACCTGTAATGTTTTTTTCTTACGAACTGTGTTTTCCAAAGACGACTGGATATCAGTACCAAGGATTTCTGCAATATCTCCAAGACCAGGATCATGACCATATTTTGAGCCACCTTCTTTCTTTGTATGAATGCCAAAAATGTCTGAGATTATGTCAGCTTCTCCCTTTTCACCCTTCACAAACTGCACAAGTTCAGCTCTAGTGCCATGCTCAGTACCTTCAGCTTTTTCTGCTTCCATAACATCATCATGGATTCCAAACTGTGTCGGGTCAGGCATGTCCCCTAATATTTTGGTAACTTCAATGTTTTTGGCTCCTTCAACCAGTCCACCCCCAAATACAGTGCTCCAAAGAACCTGGAAAATTCCCCACACTATACTAAAGAACATCTGGAACATCCCTACAAATAGGATCCAGAAAAAGGAGAAAAACACTTTCACCATCTCTTTTACTGTCATCTTTTTAACTTTCCTGTATTGTTTCCTTAGATTCTTCACAGTGACCATTTTTAAAAAGTTGGCAACATTCTTTTTCACTGCAACACAGGCCATTGCAAAAGCTGAAGCAGATTCCAGGGACTTTTCTTCTTCCTCACCATCTCCAATATCTACTACATAGCAAGGCTCTGTCTCTTCCTCTTCCTCAGGCCTCTCAGATGAGTCCGTTTCAGAGATCTGGGATGCTAACTGCATTTCAAAGATTGTGTCTTCACAGAAATTCACAAAGAGTTCCATTTTTTCTTGCTCTCCACCTTCATTGACAACATCAAATATGAACTGCCTTTTGGATTCTTTCACCTGTGGCTTCTCCCACTGCATTCTACTGGATTCACTGATTTCAAAGTAAACTCTTTCTATTTTCTTGGCTCCACCCATTATTTCAATACGACCAAGGTATGGTTCAAAGTAATTAAGAACACTTTCTGCAGGTTCAAGTAAGCTCTGAAGGCGTGAATCATTAGGCATGTGCTCTGAGAGGTTCGTTAGCAATACTGCTACATTAAAGCCGATGTCTTTGGCTGGTTCATGGAATCTTTCCACAAAATCAACATAGTTAAACATATCATTTTCATCAGTTTCTGCACAGGACAGCAGGAATTCAATCTCCGACTGCATGTATTGTTTTTGAGCTTCCATTGATTTCTGGAATTCCTTCTTTGAAATGATGCCTTTACCATCTGGGTCATATTCTTTGAAAGCATCCGAGTTAGTCAAATCTTTTAATTTGAGGAACATGTCAAAGAACTTCAAAATCAATTCTACGTTGCTAGATGATTCTACAAGTGTGTCTACCATTTGTTTTCCAATAGTTCCATTTACAACGTTACCTAAGTAGTGTGTTAAAACAAGAAGTTATTTGGTATCACTATATTTTAAATAAATTTCATATTAATGCTGAGAACGGAACAAAACTGTTCTTAAATCTTCATAATTTTTCTTTTAACATGCCTTTCTGTAGCAGCCCTCTTTTCCAGGCCTATTTATATTCCAGAATATATGTTAAATAAATATGATGTAGTTTTTTTCCTGGCATCACATAAAGGTAATTAAAAAAAAAAGCTTAGAAAGATTACCGTCATATTGTGCTTTACATTATGAAGCTGAGATTATAATATTTGACCATAAAGAAAAACAAGTCCAACCTTCAAGCAGTGACAGGAGCATCACTACCATATCCTTTAGCAGATCCAGCAGCTCTTTAAGCAATTCAATTTGAGCAGAGTCCTGAAAAAAACAGAAAATTAAAAAAAAAAAAAAAAAGGAGTATAAGGCTAGTTTCTCTTTGTATTTATCTGGAAAACTAAATGCATTTGGAAAAAAAACAGTATGCAGGAGGGTCATCTAAAAGTAGTTCACATTCTTCAGCAACATTTGATTGTTGTTTTATTACGATTTTATGATTACTGTTGGAAGTCTTTTACAATATGAGGATAACTTATTACAGCAGAGGTACTAATACAATAAAGATAAGCTTTAATAAAGCATTACGGAGTACCAAAGTGCAGATAAGGGACAGCAGAAACTCACAAAATTGGTCACTCCACAGATCTGTATTAATCTCAGAAGATTAATCTGAGTATTAATCTCACAAAGAATCCATCCTTTTTCACTTCACAGGGAATATTTAATAGCATAATGCACTAAAGAGAACTAGAACTGTTCAGTTTAACTACAGAAATGGTAAGTCTAACATGGATTTGTGACTAATGTTAAGGATCTAAAAACTGTTAAGTATCCTCAAAAGTCTGATGTGCTTCTGTAGGGTGGGAAGAAATGAGTAAGTCAGAGGGTAGCAGAGACAGTCTGTAGCATGGGAACCATGCTTTTAATGGTACTTCTGCCCTGCTCTGACAGATCATCAGGTTTTTGCAACAGGGAGAAAGGGACCAAATTGCCACTTTCATTATCAGAAAGGTATAAATGAGTTGGAAGCAGTGAGCTCGACATTAGAAAAGGTGAGCGCACGGTGATGATTGATGCTAAAAGGAGGGATATGAAGATGCAAGTCCTGAGAGTCAGTCTTGGACATTTACATTACAATAGGTACGTGGACAACAAATGAGTATCAGCACATGAACTGCTTTACAGCTTTCAACATTCCCTGTAATTTATAAACAAAGAAGGTTTACTTGAGTACTGAAAATACCTGTGAAAGTTTCATCTGCATATTGGCAAATACATGAAGAAAGCCAACAACTGCATCCCACAGCCTACTATGAGCCAGACTTTGTTGGTTACCTATGCATGGGCCCTAAAAAAATAAGGAAAGCATATTTTTAATTTATATGAAATAAACCAAACCAAAGCAAATAAAACTATTTACTTTCCTAAGACTTCGCCCTGAAAAAATAAAAAGAGAAACTTCTGGCTTCCATGAAGCTAAATTAGAAATCTTTGCAAGATCTCTTTGGGACCAAATCCATAAACACTAGATTGTATCATGTTAAAGATGCAGCCATTAACATGTTTGAGCATTAACTTTACACTGGGCCAGTGATTCCATATACATTTATCAAAATTAAGAAAAATAAAGCCAAAGCATTTACAAATTTATGATAGGACGTGATTAGGCTATGTAATCATAGAATTTTACTGCTAGTACCTTGAGCAAAACTTTGTTTACCTGGATATATTCTGTAAGGGAATTGAATATTTGTTTGGTGACAGCCAAAGCTTTAGAGAAGTTACGTTGTCCTGATTCATCAATGACATCCTTTCCTGAATAGTACCAATAGAAGTCACTGATTGATTCCTAAGGAAAAAACAACGTTATATTTTCTAATTTTGGATTCTATATACACTATTTACTGCCTGCATTTGTATAATCAAAAGTTGAATCAACAGCATATGAAATTCAGTATTTCTATGTCAATCTATTTCTCCTTAAAATAACTTTTTGCATGATTACCTAACTACGCTCCCTGTGGAAGTGAACAATGTAATAAATTAACACACGTTTTCACACAGAATTCTGAAATGTCATCTATTTTTAAAAAGAAAGAAGAGATGAAATACATTAGATCAGAATTCTGTGTTTCAGATATCCTTGGAGAGGGGATTTTCACATTTGATTCCAGTAAAATATGTATGTATAAAAATCAAGAAAAGGTAAGTATGTTATACTCCATTTTTCTCTTTTTTTCCTCACCTGAAGACGCAAGAGATAGTCAACTGTACTAATGATAATATTCACTGTTGTGGTGTTTCCCATCTGAGTACGTAGGTAATTCTGAAAATCTGAAATAAGAGGTGATTTGTGCTTGGTTAGTACATCTATGAATAAAAAAATACAAGGTTATTTTCATAGTTTCATGTACACATGGAGAACACATAATTTTTAATCTGTTAGGTACAGATGCTTATGTGGTGGAATTGACCTACAGTAGAACACAATGTAAATACAACTGAAGAATTGTTATCCATATGACTTTTAATAGGCTAAAGCCTATTAATGCTTGGCATAAAAACTGAAATTACATTAATATTTAAACATTCAAACTGAAGTCTGCAATTCAAAATGCTGGCATGCCAGTTGTCCCTCAGAAAACTAAATTAATTAGAGGACATAAAAGACATTAGAATCGGTTCTACTCGACCCTACTGAAGAACAGACTCATCACACATTTTCCCCAAAATTAATTCATTCCACTTACCATTGTTATGCCCTTCACAGAGCAGTTGTAAAAATCTAAATAGATCTCGAGTAAATTCATCATGCTGCAACACTTTTTCACCTTTCAAATACATAAATACAATGATTAGGAGACAACGGTGATAATGAAAGATGCAGAACATATAATCTTACAGCAACCTTTAAAAGAGGAATTCTAATTTAAAAAACACTATTATAAAAGCATTAAAGCCATTTAGAAGAAACAGACTGATAATAGTTAAAAGAAAAACTGAGACAGAAAAAGCAAAGCGAAAATATTTAGCACTCCAATGCATTCATGGTTAAAAAAAAAAAAAAGGAAAAAAAACCAACAGGATATATATCTAATAAGTAAATGGTTAGTCAGAACTAAAATCATGCCTTAAATATGAATGACACTTCTTTAATAAGCATCAAACTGTTTATTCAAGCTGAACACACAACCTGCTGCAGACCATAAAGCTAAACCTAAAGATATCTGGGAAGATGCAATGAAAGATTTCTCTCTGTATTTGCAACACATTTTTGCAACAACAGTATTGAAAACTGTAAACCCAAACATACCACGCTCACGAACGATGACTGTGGATCAAAGAAAAATAACAAGAATACAGGATAAGAATACTGGAAGTTACAATGTTTTTCTTACAAATTATTGCTCAAGATTTTGTAAATATAAAGCATATTCAGAACTCAAAACCTGTAATTACTTCTAGTAAGTTTATCAACAGAAACCTCAAGGCACAGTAAGAACAGTTGAAGTTAAAAAAGGAATCACAAATAATGGAATCCATTTCATTTTACTTACGAGTTCCTTCTTCAGTAACCATTCCCAGGCCTTCTGCTTTATTTTGTCTCTCAAATGCATTCAAGTCAAGAACACTTATATTGAAAATAAAACCAAACAGGAAAAAGTACTGTAAGTACACAATGGAAAGTTATTTTCTCCTAGGAAATCTCTGCAGGCCTTCAATAAGTATTCTCGACCCACTGTGACATGCACGGCCTAGTATTTTATCTAATATGAATATTAAATAAAAGAGCTTGTGATGAAAATAAAGGTCCAGTGTCCATTTCTGAAAAGCAATGAGTCTCTGGTCAGGTGTCCCCACTTCCCTAACTTCACTTCCAGTAACATCATTAATGGTTTCATGTATAAACGAAAAGTGTAAAAGAAACCTGAAATATTACTCTTTATATTGACTTATACCTGCCTGCTGGAAGGCCACTACTGCAGCTATTTCTCAGTGACAGCATTTTCCACTTAGTGATCAGTATTACTTCTATTATATTGCTACTGTATCTATTATGTTATTCAGAAGATGTATGGAATCTCTGATTCCATATTCAGAAGACTATACATGGAATCAGAGATTCAATATCTTCCAAGGTCAAAATACACTGATATCAGAATTTTCTTTTTCTAACCCATCATAGCTCAGCATGTGGAATAACAGATGATGATTCTTCTCACTGCCCAGTCAGAGTATTTTCATTCAAACTGTCCAAATATAACTCTATGATTCTTTATTTTTTTTTTAACCTGAACAGCAATGCAGTCACATATTCTACTATCTAGTGACATCATTAAAATCAAAAGCATTTTTTAAAGCATCGTATTCATTCTCTTGTCAGTGTTCAAGTATTTTTATCAAAATCTTTTTTAATGAAGTCCTGAATCATACACATACACAGTTGGTAGTATCATCACTGCAGTTCCTGTTTAAGCAAGTCCTTGCTAAATTGTCCTACTAAGATGGAAAAATTACAACATAGATACTATTTATTAGGCTGTAACTACTCAGTGATAATTTCTGCAGTGCAGGTCACCATCCCTTCCACATTTTTTCCCAGTCTTCATAAAGCTTCTCCACTTGTAATTCTCAGTCTACTCATTCAGAACCCTTCTGTTGCTTTAAAAGGCTGAAGAAGGTTGTCTACTGTAAGAGTAATCAGAAGCACCAACAACAATTTTCCACCTTCATTATGGGAGTCCTTTGCCATAAGTAATCTGAACTTCTGTTTTTTCAAGGGAATGGACGACTATAGTCTCACCAGCCATATGCCATCTCTAACAAACCTGTTACATATGCAGAGGATTCAGATGAAGAGACAGAGATTATGTAACCTGTTAGAGATGTGGAGAAACTGAAACTCTAGTCAAGCTTCACTGGCCTGTGGATGGCTTTTATCCACTCTTAGAACCACCCAGACAGAAAACTTGAGGGATCTTGGACCAGTAAAGGAGCATTTTACTTTTCCGCCTTTCCAAACTAAGCCTGCAAAGGCATACATAGTCTGTGCTTTATCTTCTCTTCAGAAGAGTATTCTAAAAGATTAACATAATATTCCTCCGATTCACAAAAATTACCCACAAGAGTTCTAGAATCTATGACACCTGTAATTTACATATGATGAATCCACCTGCACTGAGCAATAACCCACCAACATGAATAAAACTGAGACTGTAATAATATGATTTATGCTTTTACCTGCACGACTGCATCAAGCCAGAAAGACTTTGAAAAAATCCAGCATCTTTTTTCTCCTTCAGGTAGTCTAGCATTTTCTAGAAGGTACACAATTTTTGGGAAAAAGCTATATTAAAATTATATGAATTACCAACTTCCTGAATTACCATTAAAATTAAAATCACTGGCAAGCAGTCATATAAATTGATATTGTACCAAAATATCCTGATATTTCTTCATTGTTTAGCTTAAAGCAAAATGCACTAAAATAAAAATGCAACAGAATACTAAAATTCTTGAAATCACATGCCTCCTTTATACAAGCAAGACTCACAGTAGTTGCAGAAGCATTACCTGTTGAACTATGGTATTCCCACCATTTAGAATAGCAATACCAAGTTTTAGTGTTTCAACAACCATGGGCCCTGTATGACCTGTCAAAACAAGGGTACGCTCATTAAAACTTGCAATTATGAACTATGCAATCAGAAAAGTGGTCTGAAAATTTTACCTAGTGTAGTTGTTATTGGCATTTATTTTGCCTCTTTATATACCATATTCAAGTAGCATATGATACACATATCATAGGTTCAATGACATAATACCCTATATATGTGTATAGTCTTACACATACGTATAATCATGTATACTTTTAACACTTCACAGAACATTACCTTGGCTTGCACTGATCATCTGAAGGACCATCTCAGCAGCTCCACGATCATGTAAACGAGCTTGCTGATAGAGGGTTCTCTGTTTTTCCATTTCTTTCTCCTGGATTTGGGATTGGAGAACAAAAATGAGAACAGAATACAGACTGGAACTGAATCAGGACAATAGGAAGATGAGAAATCTGAAGTTGTTAAAGGCTGACTCCAGAATCCATGGGTTTTTTGATTACAAAACTTCACAACATACTTTTTTTTTTTTTAATATGAGTAACTTAGTAAACCAGCTCAGTACACACTGTGTTATTCTTGCATTTATTCTAGTGGAAATATTTAAAATACTTGCACATCAGGTGATGAAAAAGAAGTGTTATTTAAACTCTCACCTCAAATGTCTTTTCTTTTTCTTCTTCCTCTTCTTCTTCTTCCTGACAGCTCTTTTTATGTTGCAAACAGAAATCACAAGATATTGCTTATTATGAAACATAATGCCTATTTTTACTACAGCATTTCTACGAAAATGTCTAAATAATTTATTTTCAAGCAATAATTAAATGCATTAAGGAGACTTAAAATCCCCATAACCATAAATATTTGTGCTCATCCACACTAAGGTGATATTCCCTAAGTATGAGTACTTCACGGTATTCATGCAACTACATATACACCCTGTAACTGCAGGGTATGTACTCTTGTGTCATATTTCTATTTATAATAATAATATTTACCTTCACAGTCAAATTCCCCTCATATCTATCAGGTGTAATCAATATGTTGCAAAAACTTTGTACTTATTTTTGACTTCAAATATTAACTCCAAAATAATTACCCACAAAATAAAGATAACTGGTATGTTTAAACTGCTCATGAGTTAAACTGGTACAAAACAAAGTACCAAGTAATATAAACAGAACTGCACCTACTGGAATTTTATAATATTATTTTAATGTAGGAAATTTCTCATTTTATATATATAACTCTGAACAGCATTCACTGCATTAAAAATACAGAAATTACTAGTATCAAGCAGTCCACATAAGAAACAGAAAGAAAAGGTTTAAAAAGCATCCAAAACTCATGGGAAGTACCAGAGTGAAGTGAGAGATGGAGCATGAAATGGTATATTTACCTTTGCCATCATGGCGGAATAAGCAATATATAAAGGATCATCTTCTAATTTACTATGAAGAGTAAAAAATATTTAACATTATTTTACAATGTAGCAATAGAAAGATGCTATGATCCTACTAGTATTTAAATACCATTTCTATTAAATGATATTTTGCTAAACTAGATACATCTACTTGAAATTCTATTACACTTGAAAATCATATTATAAATGTATTTTCTTATCAAGCCTCTCAAACTTTTTTAAGTAAACAATTTAGAGGTATATTTGAACATCCAACTTAGTTATGTCAGATAAGTACAATCACTGACTAGTGCAGGTTCAGAAAAGTATTATGAAGATAGAAGTTAGAATAATTATAATCATCAGATGACAAGAATATGTAAGTCATACAGAAAAAGTATATGAAGCACTGGAGTGCTCTACTCATATGAAATATATCTTCTAATCAGCAGTCTAAATTCATAACAGAAACTAGTACTGAAAGCAATTAATTCTAATAATCCATAAAATATTTCCTGACATACTGAATAAAATGCAATTAATACCAACAAGAAGAACCTACATCTACTACCAGCAGAGACCAGTAAAGGATACTCTGAATGAACCAGCAGTTCCTGTAGACTTTCTGTGTCTATGAGAATTCTTGCTCAGTTATTTCTGTAATGGGTATTTACCAAGATTTTCAAGTATCAAAAATAGTCCAGATTTTCTCGATATAAAGGTTATACTGAGTTTAAATACATGAAAACTCTAATGAAACTGAAAGGCAAAAAAGTATTCATCACTTACAATAATAAACTGCAGTTGTGTTAAATCACTTCTGTGATGTTATTAGAAATTCAATTACCGTGTGCTTTTACTCAATGTGCTTTTCAACACAGCTCTTTTTACCTTCTCTCTGTGAGAGCACTGTGACTGAAATAGAGGATAATCTGATGAAGTGGATCAGGCTGATTTTTCTCGGTCTCTTCCTCTTCCTCTTCATCTTTTTTTGTAGGTGTCTGTCTCAAGATTTATGTCAGAAAATACAAATTAAGCTTCATGAGTAAGAAAAAAATTGAGTAATTAAGCTTAGGAAAGGATTTCAGTAATTTTATTGTCCAATTTATATTAACTTCTAGTATTCATCTTATTCAGCATCTTACAGCATAACCTGCACCACAAGGTGCATGTATGACTCAGAATAAATCCTGTATCTGACCATTATTCCTTTTTTTATAGTAACATTGGAAGTTTCTCATTTGTGAGGTACTGAGAATGAGACAGTGGAAATCTTAGGGAAGCCTTATTCAGCAGAAATTATGTTTCTAGTAGACCAGAACTGAAAGAAAGCTTAATCATTTAGCAGGAGAATTATTGGCAAATTGAACTATTTTTAGTAATATCATCAGATACATCCTATTCAGACTACTGTTTGCTACAATACTTTCATACATCATTTCTAGGTAACCTAGATTCAACCAGTGTAAGGACTGCTCTTATTGTCAACTTTAGACTTCTTTTTGGCAGTTTGAAATATAACATAGCCAGCACTGGCAAAAAAGCAGCGTATCACCTTTACCTTATGTGTGTTATCACAAATTATTGTAGAATTATTGCAATTATAGTAGTAATTGTAATTACAGAAGTTCAGTTTACTTCTCTAGTTAATCTGAAAGAACTGTAGCCATGGTTTTGATTAATGGCTTAATTCCTTCCTTGAGAAGGAGACAACAAAGTTAAGCAAAGACTGTGACCATAAAATTGTCCAGAGTATGAGAAAAAAGCATTAGCTGTAATTTTGAAAAATCATACAATCTTCAATACCACTGGGTCTATACAAAGCACAACATGACTGCTTTTGCTAACACTGAAGTATCTCCTGGTACTTCTTCATATGAAGCTATATATTAATTTTCATAACGTTTAAATGGTTTAAATGCTGTGGATATAGGCCCGTTGGAAGAATTTTAGACAAACTAATTACGGAGAGGAGAAGTAGGCTTTCTGAATCAATATTCAGTAATAAAATGCTGAAGTTTACCAATCACTTTTATCAAGTACACATATACACTATATTTTTGCTGAATATGGCTGCATATATTTACTTCTCCTTATGATGTATCAAAAAGAAAACAGCAAACTTAATTTGTATCAAAGCTGAAAATGTTAAAATTAAATATTATGCATCAACAAAAATTTTAAAAAAGGGGAAAAGGATCAATTGTGTCAAGCTTTAAAAAAAACTAAATAAAATATAGGAACATAGGAATTACCATAATGACAAAAATAGTCTGACAGTTCACCTAATCAATTTATCTTCCCAAGAATGAGTATTACATAGTTTGTCTGAAGGCATAAACTGCCTTAATGCACTTCAGTGTGCCTCACAGGACAAATGTCTTTTTGACCACAGCAGAAAATTACCTCATGCCCTGAAGCATAAGGATTAATATCTTATAAGTTTATGCATACGCACACAATAAAAACACACAAAAATAGGTTATAATAGATACATAAAATATACACTAAAGTGGGCACTGAAAAATATGCCCAATTACAGCAGTACTTACAGCCAAATCCTGAACTAGTTTCTCCTCAAATGAATATTCCTCTGTTTCTATCCAATAGTTCTGATAGCCATGGAGGAAGAGGTTAATAGAACGGTGCCTGGGGGGGTTGTGAAAGTGAGATCAAGAGGGGTAACGGAACATAGTATAACAGCTCAGGTGGTTAATGATTAGTAAGGATACATATTTGTACAATTCTGATCCTCTGATTGGTCAGTGAAACAAAATGCAAAATATAGCTAACATTCAGTGATAATTCTGCATGTGCATTCTTACTATTATTTTTCACGGAATTATAGAATGTGGTGGGTTGGAAGGGACCTTTAAAGGTCCTCTAGTCCAACCCTCTGCAGTGAGCAGCATCCTCTTTAACTAGATCCTGTTGCTCAGAGCTCCATCAAGCCTGACCTTGAATGCCTTCAGGAATGGGGCTTCCACCATCTCTCTCAGCAACCTGTTCCAGTGTTTCCTTTTGGTTTGAAGGTTTTGGGAGAGCTAATATACATTATACATCAAACTGCAGAACTGGAACCTTAATGCCAGCAAGGGAAAAATTTGCTCTTGAACAGACTGAGAATGAGTGGGTGAGATTTACACCCACAAGATGTAAATCTGCTTTACTAGATTTAGGACATTGAGAGAGCAGAAGTTGGTCATCAACACCAAAATAATTATCAAGTGCTTTCCAGCATGTTATCTGCAGCCAATCCCTGCCTTCTTCCACATAGAGAAGCCTAACCTCAGCTTCTCTTCTTTCAATTTCAAATCAGGGCAGCACTAATGAGTCCTCAAAGCAGCTGGATTAGAAATACACAAAACCGGCTCTAGAAAAAGGTCAATTTTAGAAAACTCTTAGGCGTATTTGCTACTACTGTACAGTATTTATTACTTTAACTTTCCACAGAAAATACAGCTCATGACAATAAGACTACACATAATAATGGCCAAGCCATTCCACCTTTACATCATATTTGGGGAGAAATTTTGTTTTGAGGTGCACTACATATGGTTAAAAAGGCTGTCCCACACAAACTTTTAATTTACTTTTATCCTGCACCACTAGCAAAAGCGATGAAAATTGTCTATATATACTATGACTTGTTTAAATACACTGTGCACATGAATTATTATTTTATAGTGGAATAGCTATTGAGCCAGCCTCCTAGGCCATATTATTATCAAATTTCAAAAACTGACCAATCAGAATCACCTCTGAAAATTGTACAAATTCATGTTTTATGATAACATCAAATCATGGCTGGGAAGGAGTAAGTGTGTGCATAAGGAAGAGGCTCTCCACAAGTTACATTACCGTTAACTTGAGTATAAGCCTGTCATACTGAGTTTTTTCATGTACTTTTTCCAGCCAAACACGTTGAAAGGTGCTCAGGAAGAAATTGCTAATTTTGTGTCTGAAGAAAAGCATATAGGTTTTCATTGAAGAAAGGCACAATTCAATAAAGTATTCAGAAAGAACGTATATGTAAACTGTGTATGAAAAACTGCCATGTACAACTTCGCCGTATCTATGTGCATATACAGATGACAGACAACAAGACAACTATTTTTACAAATTAATTTCCTTAAAACATCAAACAAATACACACATATCAGGGAAAACATTTAACACATAAGTCACTTTTTCAAAGCCGTGTACATTCATTAAACACAAAACATGAAGAATTATTATTTCCTAACTTAACTGATTTTTTTCCTTGGAAAATAAAAATATTTTAAAATACAGCCATTTCTTTTGTACCTCTGGGCACTTCTCAGAAAAGGGAGTACTTGCAATATTTATGGTAGAAGTTAAAGTTTTTATGATTTAACAAATACCTGCACATCAGTAAACAGTTTGATTTCTCAAATTCCTAAAAACTGATACATATAAGAACATGTTTTGAAAAAAAGGAGATTAAAAGATGCGATTAACATTAAGTTATATTAAAAGCCACCCAAATCTCAGGAAAATTTTCAAAAGAAAGAATTTGTTGTTCATTGAAGTTATTGATATTTTCTGGGATAAATGGAAGGGCACTACTATAACGTTTGCTCACTGCATTTTAAATTTATTTATTCTTGCACCAGATTTAAAATAACACTTACAATATATAACTGCAGCTATAATTAGGAAATATATAAGATAAGGAGAGCTGCATTTGAAACTCTGGTTCAAAGAGATTTACAGAGCTACTAGAAACAGTCATACCCCACTTGAAGTAACCTCCCTAGGATTCAGAGATATCTTAACAACACAATCAGTTTCAGTGATGGAGATAGTATGATAGCTTTATTGTCCTGTCAGGATGCTATGATTTACCTAGAAAAAATATATCTATAAATTAATGAGGTTTAAAACTCAGTTCTGCATCCATCAATTGAGCAATGTACCGAGAGGTCACTGCTCATTGCAGGGGCATTGGACTAGATGACCTTTAAAAGTCCCCTCCAGTCCAAATTGCTCTATGATTTTACAATTCCAAGTCCGAAATGTTTGTTCACTCTTACCTTTTGAAGTGCAGACATCACAATTAATTGTCTAAAATAGTTTTATGACAGTTCATTTTTAGATTTGACAGGATAAAATGGACAGAATTCTCTCACATTCATATTTAAATCAGGAGTAAACACCACCACAAAATCTACCATAAAGTTTGAGAAGAGCCAATCCCAATCTTTTTAACCCAAAAATTTTAATGAAAAATTACAGATAATGTGATTTTTACAGATAATGTAAATGTTCTACTTCAATGAGTATGACTTCAATTACTCCATATTTTCTTGAAAATGAAAATACAGATGCAGAACACATTTTTCCCCTTGGCAAGTGTTCCATCAACCTCAAAAATAATAAATAAAAGTGCTTTTTTAAAGGCAAAAAGAAGAGTAGTAATTTTTATCATTTGGGTGCGTATGTATGTTCCAAACATTTTAAATATGTATAAATTCAGAATACAGGTGTAAAGAAAACCTCCCAAAAATGTTATACTGAAATGAGTGCTCTTCACAAAACTTCCTCTTATTTTTCCAAACGCTATTCATGAAGGAGAAATGGTTGATACTGACCAGTTTGTTCTTACATTGCACATAACCATTTAATTTCTCTGTTTCCTTAGAGATCGCCTGGTGGTAGTGTGACTACTGTGGTAGAGTAGTTGTTTAGAACCACTATTTTTTTTAAAGGAAGGATATGTTCTTGTTACAATATAACTTGCTTTTTGTCTTGTGTAAACCTAATATTCTTCCAATATGTTAGTGGCACAGCTACAGACCTTTAGCTGATGTCAAGCATGTACATTGGCTTTAATAAAGGCATTTGAAAATGCAATGCAAACTCATCTGTTAAATACTTTGCAAACAACCTTTGAACAAAAATATTAAACATGAAAGGTGAAAAAGTGCAGAAGAAGGTGAGAAGCAAACATAATTAAAGATGTGTTTAGGCTGTATCTGAATAAAAAGTAGATTTGTTGAAAAGGAACAGGGTAAAGGAAATGACCTCAACGCCACATGGTCTTAATATTCTGTTTAAAGTAGCCAATGCATCCAGGTGCAGGATGCACTTTATCTCAGACTTTGTGGTATCTATATTCAACTGGATTAAGAAGCAGAGCAACACACAAGTTCAAAACATAACTCTGCACTGCTCTGCCCCAATAGCCTCTTTAATGCATACAACATTCTAATGTAGTAGCTGAAGATTGCCACAGACAAGCTAAAAGCATGAAGAGTTCATGGAATAGGAGAGGAAAAGCCACACAATTAAGAAAACGGAAACAAATACAAACACAGGAGAAACAGATTAAAAAGAGCAACCAATCAGAAGCAAAAAAGAGACAGAAACAGCAACATCTGAACGATTTTCACAGATAACTTGAAGAACTATACAGAGTAACAGCTGACAAAATTGAAGCATTTTGGTTTTGAAGCAGTGTAATTCCTATGGTCTTTTCCCCCTCTGGTTATTTGAAATGAGACAAGTATTTTGCTACTATGAGGAATTATAACTAACCAACTCTTTAGTCATAAACAAAATTACAAAGGCCTAACAACCAACAAACTTGCACGTTTACACACAAACAATATTTGCACTCAGAGATTTTGAACAAAAGTTGCTAAACATTTTTTACCTTGGCAGGTTGTATAGTGGTGCCATTCTGAAACATGCAACAACAGCCCTTTTGCGTTGCTTTGACAGGAGTTTGTGCCAAACAGCTTTCTTTGATCTCAGTGGTTGTTCAACCTATGGGAAAACACCTTCTAGCACATACGATGGAAACTCTTCAACTTTTATTCAAAATTTACTTTTTAGCTAGTGTTTAATTTAGGTAGCAAATTAGAAAATGTTGTGAATGCTCCCCATTATATGTAAAAAAAAAAATGTTATTTTGGGATTTTGTTTTTAAATTATTAAGAAAAAATACTGGGGCCCTTATATATAGTACCTCTCAGTTTATGCAGAAAAGCTTAAGATGCCAGAGTATCTCACACGTGGGACTCCTTGGTAAAATTCCAAAAGGGTTATTATGTATGCTTTTAACTATGCATATTCAATTATTCATGTGAACAAATTTCTGTGCTATAGCACCTGTGAATGAAATGGATTAACTTTATGTGGGTAGAATACAAATGCCTTTTTCTGTTTAGATTATATCATTTGAATGAACAGCCAACCGATTCAGAAGTTGCTACAGAATCCTTAGCTGTAGAAATAGGAGATGGGCTAAAATCAGTATATTAAAAAAAATACAAACATGTAAATATTTCTACCTAAAATTACAGAGTTTCCAGTTATTGAATGGCAATGATTTTTATACTGTACTTCTTGTAACTTTTCATAAGATTTGCAGATGCAAATATATTCTGAGCTTTCCCTGAAGCTAAATTGAGGCACTTTGACTGATTAGATTTAAAACCCTGCATATATACCCATTGGTATGTGCATGTGTGTGTGCATGCACACGTGCACAGAAATAATTTTTATCTGGAAGTTTTAATAATGACACTCACTGGAGTCAAAACAATCTCCACAAGGAAAAAACTCTACTCAGAACAAACACAGTATAGACATTTGACTTTTTACCTGTTCCAGATGATACAGAGCAGCTGAAATCCTCTGCACACGTTCCACATTTCTCTCAGGGTCAGTAGGTTCATCACTCTTCAAAATGTCTTTGTACAGATTTAACTGCCATTTCACAGCTGGATCATCAGACTGAAAACCAACATATACCATACATAAGCTGCTGAACAAAGATATGGAATTTGGCTACCACCACTACTATTCTCACTGTATAATAAAGAATGTTACAGATACTCACACTTCATCTGTCCCCTTTGAGTCAAAATTAATATCTGCTAGATGCTCAGAAAAATGCCCTTAGATACTGTATGCTGTTGGGTAATTAAACTAAATTCTTAAGTAAGGTTCTGCATTTTTATTTCATGAAACCAAATAAAGGACCCTGGGACTTCTGTATCCCATTTAACTGCATTAAAAATTATCAGGCCCATTTAGTACTGGGATTGAGTTTAACTCCTTGTGGGACTTCTGTACCAACAGTGGAAAGCTGTTTTATGGAGTCTATAAAAGACAGCTGAAATTTCAGTAGGGGAAGGGTTACACGTACAAGTTTTGTTTGTTTTTTTCTTTTTTTTTTCTTCTTTTTTAGACAACCTAAATAGAAAAAAATGATATTAGAATTGCTTAGTGCGTCCAATTTAAATTTATGTACCGACCAGACAGTCATCTCTCATGAGAGATAAATGAGTTACTCTTATATTTAAAGACTGTAAGCAATTATCTAACTTATTCATTATTTACAGAATGATGAGGACTCCGTTTTGGCATCACCTTTACCTTTGACAGTGTATTCAGTATGTAAATAGTAGGAACACAGTGTGCTTGTAAAACTCTTAAAGTGTTAAGGAGACACAAGTTTTTATCAGTGGCTTTATAGTTATTTACACTGCTCATATTTGATAGGACTTCTGAAAATAGAAACTACCAGCCAAGGCTACATATAAACTAAATATTGTAATGAAAAAATTACGAAGAAAAATGTTAAACTGATGATTTTTCTAATAGCTTTTCACAGTAAACAAAGCAATTGTGACTTCTGTGTTTTAAAAGTACACATCAGAATCTTTAAGACAGATTTTTTTATATTACCTTTTCCTGCAAATGTAAGTTGTTACGTAAATGTTCTTTGACTTCATCATCAGTGTCCCTCTGTAGAAAGGCAGAAGTATTTTTCAGATCAGATTATGATTCATCTCATAAGAATATGTACAACACAGAACAGCTATTATTTCAATATTGAAGCCTTCTCTCCTTTGTTTTCAAAATATGTCAGTTACCAGAAGGGCACAGGACAAAGGCTTTCTTTAATTTTAACCACAAAACAAGGATGAAGCCCTGAAGAGAATTAAAACTAAATAATTGTACTTCAGTATTTGGTCCAATTGAATATGGATATGTAAAAATGTACATTGTGTACAAATGGAAAATTACAAGGAAATGATGGCAACTGTCTATACACAGCACTTTTTCTTGTGAAAGCACACTTAGCAGCTATGCATTGATATCTTTAATTATATTTACTGTTTAGATACCTATGCCTCAAAGTTCAGTTTATAAAGTTATGCTTATTCTGCATTTAAAACTATTACAAAGTATACACTTACGTGGCTGTATCTAGTCTTAGCCAAAGAGATGAGCTCTTGGTCTCCAGGAGTACACATATTTAAACCGATAGGAAGCATCTTTTTAAGTGCAGCTACAATCAAGGATGTCTGTATGGAGTACAAATCCCCTCTGCGTTTTGATTTCTTTCTCTCTTGATCTTGTCCTCCAGACTATAATTAAAAAAAAAAAAAAAAGTAAATTACTGTAATTCTCTGATCACACACTTTTCCAACACGGTCTTCCCCTAATGCTCCAAGGAAACTATGTTCCCGATGTAGTAAAAATAATTAAAAATTCTGCATTAAGGGAAGAGTATATGGTCTGGAGTGGGAAAGGTAAAGGAATACTTTTGGTGTGTGCCAATGCAAGAATTCCAGTAACAGTAATATTTCCATAGCAGCAGCATACTTTTCTATGCATTCATACATGTGAGTATAAATTTACTGGATCTTACCTCTGAAATCAGAAAACAATCCTAAAGTTAAAAGCTGAGTCAGTCTCAGGGGACACTGTTAGTTCTCAATGCTACAGAGACAAATTAATTACATTTTTGTCAGAAACTTACATAGAGATATTTATCCAGATTCTGAATGAATGAATATTGTCTGTTTTGCCTCATCTGAAAAATACCAGTGTCTAAAAGGCTTTGCTTTGATTCAATGTAATAAAATGCCAATGAATTAGTGCCTTTGGGAAAAGCACTGCCTCTTTGGCTTTGGCTAATATATGTAACTCTGGGATGAAAAATTAAGTCTTTTGCATCTTTGGAGATCATGCGTAATAGCAAAGGGAAACAAGAGACAGAGAAGTAAACAGCACAACAGAATAACATCGGCCCTATCTGCTTACAACAGACACTGGTACAACAGTATTTCAGACACAACTTTTCATTTATGAGACAGCATACCAAAATCTTCAGAACAGACCCAGATATTTAATGAACATATTGCAAACAACAACATAAAAACGGCCTAGTTCTGAATTCTGTACTTAGATTAAACTCCTACTACACTCAAAGGGAGTTTTGCCTAAGAAAAGATTTCAGGACTAAGCCTCCAGGCTTATACAACAATACAAAATAGCAAATGCTTGCATTTAACCCTCCACATCCTTTTCCCTCTGTCAGTTAAGTTTTACTCACTACTGTCATTATAATACATTGTGTAGTTCCACATAAGGATACAGCAGAACCCGTTGCAATTCATTATTTACTAATTATTACCACACTATTACCACAATAATCACTGGAAGAAAAAAAGGCAGCCATGCATGTTCTACTCAGTGGTAAATTTTGGCAAAGTCTCTCTTCTGGATGGTGAATCTCTGCGTGTGCAACTGGTGTTGAGCATTTTGCAGGTCAGAGGGAACACACAATTGGATGTGGCTTCCTTTCTTAAGGAACTAACAATTGCAAGAGTACTTTGCCTCAAAGCTTTGCTTTTGGAAGTGCCTTAGAAATAGCAATGATGTAATGGCAATAATAATGACATAATTTGTACTCTACGTTGACAGCAGACAAACAAATCCCACAATGTATCATTGTATTCCAGTGGCGTCACTATGCATCTTAAATAAGGAATAAGGCGATATATAATAGATATATCAAGAAAACAAAAAGAAATGAAGGAGAGATACTGGTTTCTTTTTCTGTGTCTTTATGCTTGATGACATTTTACGCATCCAATTTTCGTTATTTTCATTTGAGATTAATAACTAGGTATAAACAAGATAGGTGAACCTTAAAATCTGAACATTTTTAAAACATTAAAAGAAGATCCATTCTGCCTTTGCCATCAAATTCTGCTATCTGTGAATTCACAACTTCTGCTTATAAATGTGTAAGTAGAGTCACGGACAGAAACCTAAATGACAACAGAAATGTCTCTTTTGTTTCTAATATGCACCTACATAAGTAAATACAATACCTTCATTTCATATGTAAAGAGCATTAAATTGGATATATTTTGCCAGCTAATTAGCTGTGCTAAAACAAACTCAACAAGGATAATGATATAATCTAGTTGCCTAACAGCGTATAACAATCTTATTGACTGAGGATTTAAATACACAAATGGAAGTTTCTTCAACAAACATACACAGGAAAAGTAGATTTATAGCAGTTAAATATAAAATCAAAAAGAAGAAAGAAATAATTTATTTAGACTAAAAAACATCAGCCAAAACTGCTTAATATGATAGGTATAGTATTTTTAGTATTTCCAACTCTCCTTAAGCCTTCAGTTCTCTGAGATTATCATGCCAGCATTCATTACATCCTGCTGTATATACCATGGGAAGTTTGACAATAGCAAAGCATGAAGTCAGAGCTGTTTAAACCAACTGCTCACTTTTAAACTGATGCCTCCACTTTAACTGATTAAAAACTATTCAGAGCATTATGTGTGCTTCTCAGCACACAGAGTGAAGGGAAAGATGAAAGGGTTTTATGCTCCATTATGCTGTTCATTCTGCTTCACCAATGAAGAACACATCATAGGTTGAAAAGTACTAACCTATATTGGAAATTAATATTAAAAAAATAATATTAAAGATGCAAAGGAAGGTGAACTATGCTCCGCAGAGACAAAGAAAGCTTTGATTACATTAAATACAGAAAAGAAACAACAATTTTTCAGAAACTTCATCACACCTCACATATTTACTAAAGATCATTTTAATTCTGGGAAAAGGCAGGATTTGAACTCTGTATCTTATTTAAACTTACTGGGTTTAATACAATCTTATATTCATCTACAGGCAGGGTATAGGTTTAGCTTATTTCTTCCATGTTTTTCTTTGATATCATAAACCAAATACATGTTTCTGATGACTCCACTTAGGCATTGCTTCACAATGTCTACTTCAATATATTAGCAAAAAAAAATCAGAATGCAGAAAGACAGCAGAGGTAGAATGTACAGCTAAAATAATTACAAAAGGTTACTTTAATACATTTTTACATTAAGCAACAGGTGGGAGTGCCAAAGTGAATTTCAACAGCTCTGGGCAAATATTGCCACTGTAATTCAGGGAAAAATTTATCTTAGGTGAACCTGAGCCTTCACTTTGTGACGCCACTGCCATGATCAATGGAAAGAATGCTAAGAGCCTGATCATCTCTTAATCTAAAACAAAGACACATCATGCACTTTGACCTGTACCTTTACTTGCATGGCCTGTATGAAAGAAAAATAAAGGGAAAAAACCATAAGTAAAAGAGATGAAAAGATGATAATTTTACAAGTTAGTAATAAACTTACTCAGCTTTATCAGGGCAATAAAAATATTATAGGGTTGTAGGTAAAACAATAGACTGTAAGTGTATAACCAAATGAGATCTTAGGGAAATATTTTTTATTCAGCTTAACCCTTATTAAATGACTGAACTTTTGAAATTATCTGTCTCTATTCAGCACTACCATTTGTTGCTTCAGCACATAAGGAAGTACATCTAGTGAGTAAGCACATCGATACATTAATTACTGCATCTTTTCCCAATATTGTTAAAAGAGGAAAATGTCTGGAACTCTGGATAGTCCAACAATGAAAAAAATTCACATTTTCACCAAAATAACTGACTAAGAAAACTACACTTAGAAATTGAAATCAAGCTGTCACTGTGAAGATGCAGCATTTAATTTATAAACATATTTTCCCATTGCAAAGCTCATTACTGTTTTGATGCCAGCCTGGGAAAAAACTTGACTTAAGCTCATATGCCTCAGCAGTACCCATTTTGAGAACACTACTTTAAACTGGACTGTAACTCTCATACATACAGAGATTTTTTTTCCTGTTTATTATGTTAATACTGTAAATACACTTAAATAAGCATGTATTCCACAGTCAACACTATATTGTCATTGTGCCAGGCAATCTTAAGAAGAAAACAACAACAAAAGCATGTAGTTATGGCAAAATAGCAAAAAAAAAAAAACCCCAAACAAATCAACTGCTCCTCAAAAGAATCCTTGACCAGGCAGGAGAAATACTATAGAATGTAGTTGGTTAAAAATAAACAGAAAAAGCCATGAACACAAACTAGCCCTCTCTTCTGTGATAGCTCTAATTGTAGCTTTGCTTTCTTGTGAAGCTTGAGTTAGCCTCAAAATGTTAATGCCAAGGTACTATTAAAATCTGGGTTTATATCTTACAAATATTTATATCACATAGTGAAGACAGCCAGCTACAAGTCAAACAAGACTAATAATGAAATGAAGTGTTAAGCATCTCAGAATCTTCAATACCCTACTCAGGTAAATAACAAACTTTAATTGAAAATTTCAATTGTGCAAAATAAGTAGATGCTGCATAGACATGACTCAGCAGATATACACTGAAGGGAAGTAAAGACAAGATGTTAATTATATTTCATTTGTTAGAGATTACCATAAAAGTAATCCACTCATGATTTACTGTGGCGTATCTAAAAGAAACATTCTATGCAATAGTCTCAAAGAAAAGATACAAAATTCTTGCAGAAAATAACTAACATGAAATGCACTAATTATTGTAAATTTGCCAATAATGTATTATGTATTACAAATGGCCACAAACCATATTGATGTTTCATAAATAAAACTTGGATTTTATGACTGCCTCAAACTTATATAGTAGGTCTGTCCAAATGCTTTTTAAAAATAGATACAAAGAAATTAATGAGGGCCAGTCAAATAAAACTTCAATAGGATATTCAAAAGTTTAGCAACAGAGGTTATATATCCAGCCACAAATTCATTTAGATTCCAAAACTTACACAGAAATATTACCCACACATCTTACACTTTTATTATGTTCATGTGAATGTTTACATTTAGTCTTTTTTATACCAAATAGCTGTAAAACACATTAGGACATCATTGCATCTTAATCAAAATGCTATTTTATTAACAAATCTATGAAGGGTTCAAAAATAACAGATTTGTGGAGTTGAATGTGTTTAAATTCTCTATTTCAACACTATTGTCACAAATCTGTTATTTCAATGCAATCTAAGTCATCAGTCTCTCTCAGACTGAAGGTTCTCTAACTTACCATTCCCCTCCGAGCAATCTGCTGCCATTTTTTTAGAAAAGAAAAATTAAAAAACTTGCTCAGCTGTTAATACATTTATTTGAGAAAATATTAACGATAATATTGTATAGTCAAAATACAATGGGTATTTAATTTCTTGATTGTAATGATGAATAATTTGTTTCCACTGTTATTAGCTGCTGTTAAATAATGTAATCCTGATCATTCATCCTCTGCATATTTATTTCCTGCATATGGCAGGTAAAAATATAGAACCTTGCATATATGATGAATCACACCTTACACACTAGTACTATCACAGCACCTTGTATCTTAGGATAAATATTAGGTCTTAGTTGTAAAACAGCTGTTGCCTACAGTAGTCTGAGATCAGCATGAGGCCTTAGTCCTTTAAGAGACCACAAACTGTCTCTTAAGCCAACTGTTAACAGCCAATGTTCATATTCACAGTTATCTATAACGGTCCCATGCTTGATAAATACTGGATATAATTACTTCCACTACAAATAATGTCAATGAAGAGGAACTGGTGATAAAGAAAAAAGTGCTAACTATCCTATTGGCATACTACTTCCTGAGCTGAATTTTAATATGAAAGCAAGAAATTATAAAAATAATGTTCCCTAATGTGACGTGCTCTACGGTAGAATGTAAGTATCAAACCTTTTCAGGTTTCGTAATTCCTGAATTCATTAGTTAGAGAACTTATTTATTCAGATCTAAATGCATGCTTTAATGAATGTGCTGGTTTTAGAGCTCTTACATTATGTATTATGAAATGTTATAAATAACCTGCTTAGAAACCATATATAGAAAACCAATAAAACAATTCTAAAAGATGCCTCACATATTGTATCATGTTATTGAAGTGATCTTGAAACAAGTGTCTATCTAAATCATCAGCTGTTCTCCAATCACTCCTGCAGATACGGTACCATATTAATACAATGTTCAGTTATGAACAATAAAACCTACTATTTTTTCCTATATTGGTAATAACCACGCACAGTGTCCTTGAATGCTATGATTTGATATTAATATGCTTAGAAAAATCATATCCATATTAAAAAGTTTCTAATCTCCCTGTACTGCACACTCCTATGAAGAAAATTTACATATGCATCTGCATTCTCGTTATGTATACAAGTATGATTACATAATATGTATGTATATTTAATATACACAACAGGCATTTGAGAATGTAATCTCAAAACAAAACTCTTTCAAATTTGGGTCATATAGATTCTTGATATTAAAGTCCTGTGATTTTTTTCCGAATTGGAGAAGTATGAGGGATACCTATTGTTTATTTTGTAAAGTTTTGTTTTGTCATTCTGATGACAGACTGACTAAAATATGACACTGTTTACATCATATTATCTTATTATCAATACAGCAGTTAGAGTTTAGATTAAATATGAATCAACTTCTTCTAATCCATCATGTTATTTTAAAAGTACAACTAATTCTTGTCTCCTCAGGTTAATTTTAATGTATAAATGCTGAATTATACATATGAAATGTATATGTAGCAATTGTCATATGATAAAAGTACAGAGCTACATGTTGGACTTTGTCATTGTGCAATTGACCCTTAAATAGCCTGTACTGTGCCCACTATTCATCTCATTAATGAGGATAATACAAACACAGTTTCTAGAGGCTGCATCTTGAAAACAAGAAAACACATTAAGATTTTTCCTTTTCTCCAAATATGGAATTCTATATATAGGTTGAATTGTTGTTCAGTGCCACTCGTGAAATGGTGAGTAGAAAAACTGTCATTTTTGCTTGTAAACGCTCCAACATCAGGGTTTGTCTTAACCAAGTTTCAGAATTAAAAAAAATATAGAATAGAAAAGAAGCAAACATGTTAAAAGATAATTAAGAAATGTAATGGCACATTTTATCTGACCATAGCTTACAGACAATTAAAATATTGTGAAATACAAAACAGTAAACCCCACCACTTCTCTGGAACACTTTCAAAATAGAATTAATCCCAACACATTACAAATATGAATAAAACAAGGGGTTCTTTGCTACATTTACCAACACTAATTTGGAATTAGATTTTGACTGGCTTTAGCTGAGTAAGGCAAGGTTCCTTGGCTAATGTCAAAGCAGTATTTTTTACCCTGACAACATGCATTTTCTCTATTATACAGGTAACAAATGTACTTTCCAGTCGTCAGTGTCAGCATCTTATATTGAAAATGAGCAACAACAGAATGAATGTGGTCCCTAATAAGAAACAAGAAAAACAGTGCACATGTGGCACCCTATATGTATGAATAAAGAGGTATATGCAGACAGCATTCCTCCATCAAAGTTGACAGACAATACTGATTGACATTCACAAGAAAAAGATCAGGCAACTGATGTTTCTTAATTTGCTTCTAGAAAACAGTCGAAGTTTTTTTGTTTTTCCTGAAAGATCAACAACCCATAAAATAGATTTCAATCCATATTGTCTTATACATATAACTTTCAAATCAAGACCTTTATTTTAATCTTGTGTCTTTGACTACTTAGCACACATTTAGTAAGTAAATCTTAGATACATAACCTGTATCTTCCATAGTAGTTGTCATGTCTATCACCAAGAATAAATATTTGTTTTTATTCTACTAGCACAACAGCTCCCATCTGAGTAGATTTTCAGAGCCTTCTTACACCATACTAAACACATGCTGAAGATTTAATTGATCCACAAATTTTTATTCACTTACTTTAGACATCTTGCTCTTGGTGTCTCCTGTTAAAAATGCCAAATTGTTGATTTCATTCTGAATCACAAAATTTTGTTCTTCTCTTTTGAAGTTCTAAAGATTAAAAAAAAAAACAACACCAGAAGTTTAATTAATCCACATGTACCACATTTATATTTAAAAACAGAATGAAATGGAAGAAAAAATATACGTTTTTATCTTACATGTGATTTACACCACAGGATAAAAACTTCAGCTACCATTCGAAAGAGTTCATCAGAATCTGCATCTGGTTTCTTTAACCAGTTGGCTCTAATAACAAAAACAACAGACATTTAAAAGAAGACATTTGAAATAAGACAAGTGAATATAAAAATCTCTATTAAATAGATCAGGTTACAGTTGTATAGGTAATCTTGGAGTTTAATGAGGATCAGCTCAATTTTCTATGGCCTTGGTTAGCTATTTATTTCTGCCTGCTCCTTCTCCCTGTGATGCCAACAGGTTTTTGTGCCTCTTCTGTGAACCAGACTAGAAAAGAGACCTGAATGACAAGCAAAACTGTTTCTCTAAGTATTTATCTATTTCTTTTCATCTCCCCCATCCCTCCTAAAAAAACTTTGTTACCAAAATTTTGTGTTAATTGAAAAGAGAACACTATCATGGGGAGAAGAGCAAGAGTACAGGGAAATAAATCAAACTTACTAGGTAAATGAATGAGTGGGTAGAGCTGTAAGGACTGACTGCTTCAGTCTGTGGTTTATTTTTGTAATACGATCTCAGTCTGGGTCTGTCTGAACAAGGATGCTGAGATTCAGCCCTCTTAAATGTCTCGAAAGTAAAATGTATTAATACAACGATATATAAAGTGGACATCTGACAGCAGACATGGAGTGTATTATCATGCTGTAACTCTGTCTTTCTAGTTGGATTTCTCCACAGCCCAGTTACATTTTTTTTTTTTTTAATTTAAAGTGTTTCCTTGCCAGCAAGGTCTGACATAGTAAAGCCTTGACTTTATCTATAAAAAAAAATAATTCACAGTGTAAATTTGTTCATAGCATATATAATCATGCATGCAATGAAAATGCTCCTAACTAGCCCAGCACGTACTAATACCTAAAAAGACCCATAGTGGACAGTGATTGTATACAGAAGAACAGTGTTGTTAAGGATAAGATTAAGATACTGTAGATACTGAGATATTATAGCTACTTCAGATACTCTTCTGAAGAGCAACTTGGGGTCATGTTCTGGGGCAAACAAAAGGTGAATCATAGTCACAGAATAATCCTTCAGTAAATAGTTAAAAAGAAAAACTTCTGGTAATTCTAAAGGCAATACAACCTTGTCCAAACACTTTTTATTTCAATAATAAAAAAACAACACAGAAGATTAACATCTTTGTGGTCTTATCTAAAAGTAGAATTATTCAATTAAGGCAAAATAATGTTTCACTTTTCATTAACAATTTAGCCATTTTTTAATTTTTGAAAGGTATATTAATTTGTAATGTCATTGGGCTGCAGTAGCATATATAACAAGTCTGGACAGGATATGCATTCTCAAATATAATAGTGCCAAATGCATGTGAGAAGAAAGTGTGAATTTAAGTCACATCATTCTGTAAATTCAGAATCTTAAAATACTCAGAATCTGCTTCCCAGCATAACACCAAATGGATTGTGTTCGTTCTGATTATATGATCATGGACACCAGTACATTAACTAATAAACATATTTAATGATTAGGTTTTATTTACCTGTTGTTGTCTACATAACGTATCAACATTGGATAGAAAGCGTAAAGGTCTCTACAAAGAACAGCAAACTCATCAAGAATGAGTAGCTCAGCTTCCTGGGTGTCACTTTTACTATCTGCTCTCAGTTGCTCCTCTTCCATCACGATCTTTATAGCTTTCTTCTTCAATTTCTCCAGTGTTGGAATAAAGTGACTTCGGAGCAGATCAGCCCTGGCTTTGCTGATGATGGGTTGAGCATAAACTGCAGATAAAAGTATAGATGATCCTATGATTAATGCACTAGTGATGTTTTTCATAATATTAATATGAACTCTGCAGTTCTAGACAACATAAAGGTCATAGTGCTTCATGTATTTCTGGAACATAATAAAATTATTAATACAATTATGAATACACATCTGTGTGTATTGAGAGACTAAAAGTAGAGTTACCATGATTCAGATTATAAATATTTCATTCTGACATGAATTAAACTAACATGGTTTTGGCAAGTCACATATCTCTAACTTAAAAACTAAACAAAGTAAGGATTGAGACATGCAGTCCTCACAAAACTAAAGTTGGGCATTTTTTAATGTATTATTTTTTGTATAAGATGTCAGAATATAGCCAGAAAACAGTTTTCTGGAAGAATTCCTTTACCCTTCTTGCCTTGGGCAAGCTAAAATGCAGAGAATGAATGACTAATTCAGGATCAATGATCTATTTTGTACAAGCATTAGTAATAAAATGCAGACTACCTGATTCAAAAATCCTTGCAAGAGCCACACTAGTACATAATCTCCTTAAGTAGATAAACAGCCACCACAAAACTGCAAGCAGTGGTCTCTACAATTAAGTAGCAAATTTTTACTAAATTTTAATGGAATCCTTATTAATACTAAAGACCTCCCAGTCTTTACTACTTTTCTCCTGAAAATCCAGTACCAGTGGAGCTTCAAAATATAGCAGGAAATTATTACCTTTACACTAATTTTCTTTCACCACCTTATTGCATATTATACTCTTACACTGTTTAAGATGAATGGTAAAGTTTGGATACAGTAAATTTCTTCAGCTAGGTAACTACTAAATGTTACAGGACATTGAGAAATCTTTCTGCTGATTTAATATCTTGAACAGTTACTGAGGCAAACGGACTACTTCTGAACTTGTGTTACTCCTAGGATTATTTCACCATATACACGTTTCCCGTTTGTCCTGATCTTTCACAAGCAGAATTCACAGGACTTATACTCTCTACTGCAACACTCAGTTCTTAGGTATCTTGAAAATCAGTGGAAGTCACAACTCCAAATTAAATGCTCTTATCCAATGCTTCGAGAAGGCAATATTTTCAAAATCCATTAGGTTGTATAGAAAGCTCTCTGCTTACAGTGATGCTACAATGCATCCATAAAAACAATACTAATGAAGCCTTTTAAAAGGATCTCTCTCTTATTCTTATTTATCTGCTCTTTATATTTCTTTTCTGCTGTTACAATAATTACAATTTATTATTATTATGTCACTGGGTAATATGGTAAAGTATAGCAAAGTAATTAAATACGAATAGATACACTCCTTAAAAATATTTACAGTACCTGCAATTCTTTTCATCCAAGATGCTTCCTCTATTCCCAAATTGTTGTTAATGATTTTCAGAATATTTCCAAGAACAATGCTCAGATGCTCAGATGTTATCATTGTACAGCAAGGCCCAGCACTTTGAGGAACACTTTCAGAGCCTCTTTCCCACCAGTAGGATAAATAGTTGCATAGCATGGGTAAGATAACCTCAATTACATGAGGCATTTCAGTGTACCGTGCTCCAGACTCTGCTAAATCATTAATTTCCTTTATTAGTCCATCCAACTGAGGGATCTCTGGACACATGTCTTCTACTTTATCAGGCATACCTAAAACTGCAAAACAGGGTAGAAAGACAAAGGATTATCAAAATATGAGAGAACAACTGTGTTTAAACCCTAAATATGAATAACACTGTCACCCATGGTTTTTCCTGTCACCATCTTGGGTAGACATAACTATAGGAAGACTTTGGGGTATAAACAGGTCTCTCATCTCATAAATTATGTCTTTCTGATGACATGCCTATAGGATTGATGCAGACAATAGATGCCATAAAGCTATGGCTTCACCACAAGTTGTTCTGCAATTATCTGGTGAGCAGCCCAGCTGTGTAAAAGTGCAGAACTGAGAGCTTATATCAATATTGGATAAACACTGACCACTGTTTCCATAAACATTCACCACTTTCACATCAGTTTGCAAAAAATTAAATCCACCTCAGGAAAAAGGAAACAAACATCTCAAAATTATGGATGAGATTAAAGTATTCATGGACTCTGTATATATATGTCCCTACAAAAATTACAGGAAAGAATTCCAGTCTTCAGATGCTTGTATTAGGAACTGAAGGGTTCTTATTCAGCAATTAACAACCCATCATAATTGAATGCCAGTCACTCTAGCAAAATTCCTCTTCCACCAGTGCTGCGTCCATAAAGCAGAACTGACAGGAAGGAAGGGCTAGCACAAGCTTTTCCATAACTGATTTTATATGAAAAAAACTTATGAAGCATATGGAATCAATCTGCCTGTTTTGTTTTGTTTTGTTTTGTTTTGTTTAAAGGAGCAATGATTTTGGCAGGTAATGATTCTTACATGGATTAATGAAGAAAATATTGAAATACTTTAACACATGAGAATCCATCAAGAGTTAGGAGAGAGGCAAAGCAAAGAAAATTTTTGTGGAAGGATTCATGCTCCTTTGATTAAGCTTTTATGGAATCAAAGTCATATTCTGCCAGGAGCTCCCTATACCAAACTGCATTGGAGTACTGGTAAAAATACAAAAAAAAAAATAGATAATTTTCCTGTTCACATAAATAAGATATCACATTTCTTCCCTGTTGCTGGTAAGAACACAACTGTACAATTTGCTAAAAATTTTTGTAATGTAAATATGATCTTTGACTAAACTTCAAATATTACAATATGCTTCTTCAGAAAAGAATTCAAACATTATGTTCAGTAAAATATCCAAATATGCCAGGAAAAAGGGAACAATATTGAGACAACTTCACTAAAGTAGAGCAAGGCTAAAACAACAAGTAATGAAAGAGCAATAGAAGGAGTTCTTTACTGAAGCATACATTTTTTCTACTACTATTAGATGGAAAGAAGTAAACACGTTTTTTTCCTTTTTGCTTGAGTACTTACTTGCTCTTTCTCTTGCACTTTTTGTGTTGAAGACAGACAATGGATTGTAATGGTTGAGAGAAGGTTCAAGGAATGCTACTGGGATGGCTGCTGCAAGAGATGCTAAGCACTCACCAAGTGCAGGACGCTGCCTGTGTATGAGAGACACTTAAAGTTATGTTAGAGGAAAAGCCTCTGTCTAGGCTTTCAACATCCAGCCTGCATTCTAAAAAAGCACTAATATTTATTGCTGATTTACTTAATCTTTTTAATACATTAGGAACGATTTGGCAATTCTGATAAATTGTATTTCTCACATGAACAAAATTACTAGAAATTACAGTGGTTTAAAAACAAGGTTTTTTAAAAAATAACTTCCACTAAGTATTGTATATTAAAGGTAAACTGCTCCCTAGTGCAACTGTGCAACTACAAACTATAGAAAATATGTTTAGAATGTGCAAAAAGAATAGATTACTAACTATATATTCTTACTGTACCTTCCCTTTGCTTAAACAAGGAGCAAATGCATATAATCAGCACAAATTTGTTTTGGCAGCCATACCCTTTTTCAGGATTTCACTTGTTTTGAAATTATAAAAAACACTACTGCTGCTTATCAAAGACTGATTTAATAGCTTTATGGCATCCTATGTGGCTCATTTTGAAATGGACAATTCTGCATTCCCCCCCACAACTTTCCCATGTTCCTATTTGTCAGTTCTGTGCTAGCACTGTAACTCAGATAGCATCTTGATGATCTGGATCAGCAAACTGGTCCAGGTAGAAAAATATTGCACCATAAAACCAAAACTAACCAAGCCAAACCAACAGCAACAAAACATGTTCATCATGTGGCTGCACAAGCACTATTTACCAAGAAAAAAGAAAGGGATGGAAACATACAGATGAAGGTGAAAGAGATGCTGAGACAGTCATTTTTTTGGCATCAAACTAGAAGTTCTGAAGTATTGTTTGTTTATTCATGATGCTTTACAGCATCTTTTTATACTTGTGGATAACAAGCATAACACCTTTCATCTTTTGAAACACTATATTGTTTTTTTAATAGATATGGACATGTTGGAGTGGGTCCAAAGGGCCATAAAAATGACCAGAGGGCTGGAACACCTCTCCTGTGAAGAAAGACTGAGAGTTGGGGTCATTCAGCCAGAATAAGTGAAGGCTCCAGGGACACCTTATTATGGCCTTTCAGTATTTGAAGGGAGCTTACAAGAAAGATGGAGACAAACTTTTTAGCAGGGCCTGATGCAATAGGATGAGTGGCATTGGTTTCAAAGTAAAGGATGGCCGATTCAAACTAGATACAAGGAAAAAATGTTTTACTATAAGGGTGGTGAAACTGGAACATGTTGCCCAGAGAGGTGGTAGATGTCCCATCCCTGGAAACATTCAAGGTCAGGTTGGACAGGGCTCTCAGCAACATGATCTAGTTGAAGATGTCCCTGCTCATTGCAGGGTGGGTTGGACTAGACCTTTAAACATCCCTTCCAAACCTAACGATTCTACGATCATTCCACTTCCAGGAATAACAACAATCTTTTTAAGATTCCTTTTTGTCAACAAAGTCTTCCTCATATTATGACGTAAAGTCATAGATCATTACCCACATAGTGCCTCATCGTCAACTGTCTGTATCAATTTTTATTTCACAACCATGCTTGAGTGTGAAGAAATATGTAACTACATACCCTCCAACCTGCCAAAATGCACTAGGAGAAAAACTGCACTTGGATTCTCAATCTGAGCATTGTCTAACTTGAATAACTATTCAAGTCAGCACAATCATTCACTTCTAAGTTTTGCTGAAATATTGAGCAGTGTGTTTGAAATCCTACCTCCCACCTAGAAACTGATGTCTGCCTACGGCTTTTATTTAAGAGCCTGAGTGAGTCTGATAAAAACCAAAGTAAATTAAATCCAGAGTTGGAAACCTCTCACACAGCCTTAAGAGACTAACTCATTTCCTCAGATACATCTGACCTGATCACTCATCCTTTCTAAGAAGACAAGCACAGTAGGAAAAGGTGAAGCTGCTAACATCAATGTTTACTGTAACTGTCCAATACTTACAGCTCTTGCCAATCAAGTGGACACCTGTGCTGTGAGCTCTTCTCATCAAAAGGTAACTCAAATACAATAACTTTTTATTTCCTGTGAGAAGACCCTGACTGCTAGTGATTTTGCCTATCAGATCTGGGTCAAAGAGTATTTAAGACTTTTATTTCTGAAATGAGCTTTGCAATTTAGTGATGGATGTACAAATGACTGAATGTGGACATACAGAAGAATGAGCTTGTGCACACATGAACGTGCATGCAGAGTGGGAGGAAAGAGACAATCTGTCCACCAGACTGCTCTTGCATTTTGCATTAAAGAATTACTCAATACACTCAAGGAAGGATGGACGGAAGGACAGATGGAAGGAAGGAAGGAAGTGGAGACCAGCATTCCTCATACTTGGCAAAGCTTCTCCTAACCAGAGAGTTGCATTTCCTCCAGTATAGTTTCTCTCTCAAGCCCTGTGGATCTTACACTTTTCATTATCAAAATGATAATGAAAAGTGCCTTACCTAAAGCCTTCAGAAGCATAAGGAAGAGTTATGATTACCTCAGCTCCTGTCTTGTGGTAGACAGACCAATAATTAGGGTTCTTTTTCTGAAGTCACAGATATGGATTTGGGTTTCTTTTAATGGAACAGGATCAAAAACCAGGGCTTGGAACATACAGCAACTAGAGGCTTAGAGGAATTGTAGACCCTACTCCTTTTAAAATGCAAGTAACTGGTAAAGTGGTTTCCTTTATAGAGTTAAAGGCTGTCAGAATGCTCTATATATGCTCAGGTTTTTATGCCCAGGACAACTATTTTGAGAATCTGGATAGACTTAGGTGCGAGACAGACACATCCTACTTAAGTACTCAGTCTACTTAACATTTCAGTGTGCAATAGCCAAACTTTGGGAGCTTTAATGGCAACTCATGGAAAAATTTCACTTTCCCTAGAGAAAAAATAAAATCCCTGCCATACACTGCCATATGCAGAATGAGTTGTTTGCTTTTCTTTAGTTTTGGGTTTGTTGTTGTTTGTTTGGTTTGTTTTTTGTTGTGTTTTTTGTTATTTTGGTTTGGTTTTGTGTTTGGTTTTTTGTCTATGTGGAATTGAACTTTAAGATATAGGCAACTACATCCCATCTAAAATGAATTTAAAAGATGCTCACACTGTTTCAGTGTTGCCTTTCATTCAGCTGCTTTATTACCTAAACAACACACTTTTAAGGAAGATAAAATTTTACATGCTCAGTTTTTAACTCAATACCTTTCAACATAGATGTTCTTCCCAGTCCCAAGAGAATAGAGGCTACAAAGAATTCGGTAACATGAAACTTGTACATCACCCACTAGAGGAAAATAAGAAGTAGATTATCAGTATTTATTCAACTAAGGACTACTTTCCAAATGTTAAACACCTATTTTACACACTTTGATAAATGGTGTCTAAAATTTTTAGCATATGTATCACTGAACAATCTAGGCTATCAATACTCCACATATCTTATGTATCTTTAATTTCTCTGGTACCTGGTCTGTCATCTACATTAATTCCAAACCTAACAGTTCACCAGACATTCCAAGAGGCCAGCAGATGCTTGCTAATAAGATATTGCACATTATCACACTTGCAGAGTACAATTTTAAACTAAACCACATCAGTCTATGTGTCTACGAACATGATTCTAAATGCTCCCCATCTTTTTAAAGAAACTATTTCGTAGCCATCAACCTTTTAATTATCTTCTGCTTCAGAACTGTGATGACCCCAAGATACACACAAATCTGGAACACCATATTGCTGAGTCTCCAGGAGGCATTTCTGTAGTTATAAACAAAATGATGCTAAATTAAGGAAAATTTAAATTAAAAGAACTAAAGTAATTTTCACATGTAAGGAAAAAAACCCACAAGGAATTAATGAGTTGCCTCCTTTAATCTAATCAATAAAATATGTAACAAAAATAATCATAATTTAATTTTATATAGGAAACTATTCTCATCCCCACAATTGGTAAGCGAGCACTTAAGGGGAAATTTCAATTTCTCTCTCTGAATGTTAGGAGAAATATTGTACATAACTAACTTGAAACTTACTGAATATTATTTTCAAATATGCAATAGAAATAAGGTACTGTGCAGCTATATCAGATTTAATGCTGGAAATGTGTGTGTTATTGAAAACAGAATTTCATCCTTTGAAATCATATAATCATTACAACAAGTGTATTATTATAACACAATAAACCTCGAAACAAAATAGAATACTTACAAAGTAAATCAATTCCAAACTGGTGCTGTGAAATATGTTCAAAAATTGATGTCAAGATTGGTAACAATGCTACTGTGGTATAATTGATATTCTGTGAAACACCCTTGATTTGTGTTCGTGAATGGGTAAATTTTCCAAGTTTAAGATTTTCTGAAGTTTTTTCCAGGTCTTCAGCTGCATTTTCAAAAAAGGCACGCAATCCAGCTTTAACAAGCTCAGATCCTGATTTCATAACAGTTCTGAAAAATAATAAGGGAAAAATATTAACTTCGCATTGATCTTTAGCAGTTGTATAGATACATCTGTACACATTAGTTACATTTGTCAGTGTTTGAAGATACACACATGTATCAGTACGGTTATGAACTGAAAAGGACACTTACATCTACACAGCAGTATATATATATACTCCAATTAGCTTGGAGTATTTAATTAAAAATTATAACAACAAAGAGCTTGCTTTGCCAGTCTTGCCTTTCCAGTTTTTGTGAACTAATTTCAAATAAGATGATGCCTTCTCAGCAAATGTCATTGGTGGTCAGAAAGCTCCTTTGTACAATATGCTCAAGAAAAATAACTCTTAATCATAAGTTTTTATGGGAGCCACAGTAACTTGGTCTACAAGTCACGATAGATTCTTACGTATCTTCAAAGAACCCTAAATCTAGAAAATGCAACTGCAATACCATGATCACAATCTTATTCCCTCATTTTTTTGCAATCTTTTCCAAACTCTTAATGAAGATTTCCAGTATTGTTATCCACAATGAATTCATTGTCAGGCTGCTGTACAACATAACCAGGCCAGAAAACTGCTAAAATTAAAAAACTAGCCTGGCCTGTCTTTTAATCTACATAAGCATTTAAATGGTATACAGTAAAAGCTAACAAATGTAACTATGCCTATATATTAATACATTCTGCATACTCCTAATGCCAAATTTTCCAATCAGCACTAAGCTGTCTCAATATCTTTAGGTATCAGTACTTGCAATTCCAAAGTCTGTGTGATTTATATCTTCCAATAATGTCCTCAGATGCTGTTGGAAATGGTGACAAAAGTTTTTAATGTTTGAATGACAGGTGTTGAATAGAAAAATGTAGGTGAAACTCTTTGGTCAAGATCTGAATTATTGATACTGCTAATATCATTAATGACAAATAAGGAATAAAAAATACAGAAACAATCCAACTGCTGGTGGAAAACTCTGTGACACCTGCATAGTTTGTAGTTGGTACAAATGTTGCATACTTACCGTGTGTCAAGAGACTGAGCTAAGATGTGCAGGCAGTTCACCATTGTAGCAGAATCACTACCTGGTTAGACAGAGATACTATGAGAGCTCAATACTATAGAAAATGTAGGATAAACTAATAATCAAAAATGCCATTGGAGATGCATAGGTTAAAAAGACATGATGTAAATCTCCTACATTAGCTCACTGGAATGAGAGTTGGGTCTGGTTCTAGAACTAACTTTAGATTTCTTAAGTCCCCTTCCATACAAGAACTAAAAAGAATAATTACTGTCTACTTATGGCTCATTTTCATTACTTGACCCTGCAATATTCTGAACTTTGTATCTTGTAGTGCTTATATTTCTTTCATAATTTTCTTACCAACACCTTTGAAAAAGGTATGTTATTTTTCCCTATATCACCCATGCCTATTGAGAAATTATAGGATCCAAGAGTAGGATGACAGAAATCAAAACAATTAGTATCAGATGACTTTTGAAAAGCTAGAAGCAACTGCGAAGGCATGAGATTTCTTTGAAAGGAGTCTGAAAATCCTAGAAACTGCTATTTCTTCCTTCTCCAACACTTTACATATTCTATTAACTGTTAGCTTTAGAGCCATGTTTAATGCATTCACCAATTGTACTGGAAGTTTATGCATCATTTTATAGAATTTTGCCTAAAGCTTGTGAAAAGCTTCAGGTAAGACAGAAGCAATGTTAATGCATTTTTTATATTTCAAACTTTATCAAGATCTTTCTTAATAACTTACCAAAAATCGAGATCCTATGTCTAACAAGAGCAGCTAGTTTGCAGAATAGGCTAAAGCAGAAAAAGAACAGAAAGAGCAAGACAAGACAAGTCAAGACAAAGATTAAAGATTTATTTAGGAAATGAGATAAGGAGTAGTAGGAATATGAAAGAGAAAACACAGCATAGTTCTTGGAAACTATTTTGAATCATACAAGATGATGTCAGTCAAATAACTGCATTAAGCAGAATTACTTTTTGAAGCTTCTGAATTATCTACTTTTCTAAGCTTTACTTCAGAGGTGACTTGAAATGTGAAACTTTCTTTTGATTACGGTGGTTTCCAACAATTTAGATCATATGGTTGAGTCATTCTTTAGGGCTATTATTTCTGAATAAGAAATTTTTTTTCTAAGAATAAGAAAAACTGATTAACATTTTAGTGTTTTACTTGACATTCTGCAGGAAACAAAAGTTACAAATCTTTATACTTTTAAAACAATTTATAAAGATACCCTTTGTAAAAAAATAAATCTGTATTTAGTTCCTGACCATGTTAAGGTTAATACAGAAATACATATAGAGTAGAAAACTTCTGGCAAGTATGTCAGAAACCCGCATATCTAACCTATCTGTCAAAATAATAGGATAATTAAGAGAAAGGAAAAATCACCAACTCTCCAAAGATTAAAGGGGCTACTTTAACTTCTAAAAACAGAGATGTCTAGGCAGACTTTGTAAATAATCTTTGCTATAGTCTAGAAATAGAATTAGGACATAGCAAAATGAAGCAAATGTACCCTAGGAATTGGTATGGTGTCTTACTAACAGTAGATTGTCCTTGTTATTCTCACAATAGTAAGGAAATACTATACTTTTTATAAGATGAAAATAACTGATAGTCCCTTTTCTCAGTGAAGAATGGACAAATATTTTCAATATATTTCTGGATTTATAATAGCAGCCATACAGGCTAGATACCAAACTTAATTCATCTGACTTTGTAAAAGCATTTTATACAAGCTTAGTAAGCATTTTTCCAGCTGAATTGACTGTGTTTGGAAGTAATAGGAGTATTGGAGAGGCAGCATGAGAATGAAATTAAATTAAACTTCATCCTTCTGAACTTGAGCTGACTTCCCAGCTACTGGAGGACTATCTTGCACATTTATATGTATTATATCTGAAAGCTCAGTAAAGCAGACTCTTCAGGATTTAACACTCACTCTTATAGGCAACTGTTATATAAGGTTTATCACTCACCTAGAAGATGGAAACCAAAGGGTACTAACAATTCAGAGAAATGTAAAACTAATCTGGAAGATAAACTGAAGAATGGAATCTAGGAAGTTCAAGGGTAGTCTTGATCTTATGTAACAATGAGTAAGTAACCTTTACTTTTAAACTTTACTATCTGCTCTTCCAGTGGAAAAAAATTGTCAACTCTGGTCCACATAGTGAAGAAAAGCACAAGAAATTTGAGAAACTGACAGTTTAAGTACGGAAGTATGAGAGTAAAATATAGTCGAAAGATTATGACAGAAAATTTCCCAAAGAAAATAACTGACAGCACACCTTTAAGGGGTAGAACAAAACTAGTAACAAAAATAGCACAACAGTCCTAGTTTAAAAAAATTAAATATCAATTTTTAAATGTTAATTGTAGAAAAATGAATTTCATATTTTTGTAAAGGCAACACATTACAAACTAAAAGGCAATTGTGTCATTTAGATTGCATTTTTTAAAATAACTGAGTCAAATGGCTGATTCCAACCAAATCTGGAGCAGCACAGGTGCCTAAAAATTAATAAATTCCAGCAATTTTTGTGCAGCTGCATCAGGGTATTTTCACATTTTTTGGTACCTGAAAATTTAAATATAAGATCATTTAAATGACCCAACAGTGGGATAAGTTTCAAGCAGAAACTGCCATCAACAATGAAACAAAACCATCAGAAACTAAGTTTTATTAGTTCTATTTATTAGTTCATAGATTAGTTTATTAATGTTTTTGAAGTTATAATCCAGAATCGTATATTGTAATATATATTATTTAGTATATACACTAAATTCTTAACTTGTATCGTAAAGAATACTAAAATGAGGAATTCTATTCACTCACTGCCACCCTGATACAGAGTAAACTATTCACTTTCTGGCTCAGGAAACTGAGCTTTTGAACTATCTTGTTCTTTAACCAAAGAGGAGACCTTTAGTTATCTATAAGAAACCCTCCATTTATATCTTAATTTTCTACTTACTTTGCTACCATTTCCTTTTCCTTATTTGATGCATATCCACTGCTACTGAGTGTTTTTGTTGGAGAAGACAGGAAGTAGAGGCAATGATTTGTAAAGTACTGATCCACTAATGGTAAAAGAACCTAAGAAATAGAAATACAAAATGTATTTTTAACAGAGCACAATGGTAAACATAGCAACAATGCACTGATTTGTCAATGATCATTTGAAGAATTTTATAAGTTGCATTTTCTCATTTCAGACAAAAAAATCATAAATTAAAACCTTAAGTTTACAGTTTTATTTAAAATTACATACATAATAAACAGTTAAAGTCATACTTAGCACTTCAGTGATATGAGGAAAAAATTTTCAGAAATTATTTTTATGTTCAGTGACAGTACTGCTTACATGTAATAAATAAGTTGCCTTGTAATTTCTATGTTCCTTCTCACATAGAAGCAGATATATTGAAATATTTTGAATACTTGAATACAGCAAATATATTGAAATATTTTTATGATATTTTGAAATACATGTTAACATTTAATTGATAACTTACCATGAAAAAAAGTGGGAAAGATATATTTCTATTAATTGAAAAGCAGACTGACATTACAAATTTCCATGTTCTGGATAATGGAATACATATGTACAGTATTTGAAATAATAAAACACTCACTTTGGCAAAGAATTTTATTTCTTGGTCATGTGGTGATTTTTCAGTTTTTCCACTGGTTACAATGGCTTCTGCAAGGATACAATCAAGGCAGACACAAATTAGATGTTGTCTAATAATAAATCACTACAATTGTTCTTTGGCACAGCCTTGCAAACTTAGTTTTGCTGAAACGCAAATAGAACAGCATAAAGAGTTTAGCTAGCTATAGATGTCCAAGAATTCAGTTTGGCAAATTAAAAGACAGAATTTCAGTTTCTCATATGTGGTAAAAATAGTGTTGGCTACAAATTTAAATGTATCAATAAAAAAAATTTAAACACCAACATTTTTTTTTTTTCCAAAATAAAATCTCCAGCTTACCCAAATGTGCAATAAACTCTTGAGCGGCATCAACATATTTTAAAATTTTCTTCAGAAACTTAAAGGCAAACCTCTTTTCCATGGATGAAGCATCCAACTCCATGTCATTCAGACCCCTGTTTCAGAAAGCATTGAGATAAGTAGCGTTGATTACGACAGCAGTACAAATGATGACTGTACTAAGGAGCATTCCGTTCCTTATTATTTTTAATTATGGTACATTTTCATAAGAAGGAGAAAATGACCTTTCATAGCAACTCTTAGTTATCAACTACATAGCAAGAAATGTTAAAATCTGTTCGTGTTTCTCTAAGAGGTACAATAGCTTTGAATTAAAGTATCCAAAATATATATATATTTTAAGACAAGAATTTCAGAGAGCTATTGAACAAATGAAGCCATGGTACATTTAAATCTACCAGAGCAATGCATTTGCCACTCAGTTTCTACCATTGGCAGATTCAAGTGACAAATTTTTAGTAACTCAGCAATTAGAGCTTTACAAAATGTCTAGGTACTGCATTTCATATTTCACTATTAAACTTCACTTTAGTCCTTAAATTTTTTGAAACACTGAAGCCAAAATGACTCAAGCTACTAAATGAAAACCTAAATGCAAGTAACAAATTACCATACTACTCAAAGTATTTGATTTAGAAATTTGAATTTGAAAGTATTTCACAGTATACAATACTTTCTTAAGAGGCGTGTATTATTTCTTCTTTGAGATAAATTCATGACCTAAATCAGGACTAGTCAATGCTAGATATTAAGGAGGAATAAAAACATGTGTGGTTGGCTGTGACTAGATTTAAAATATTAGAGTTTATTTTAGTTACATATGAAATCTACCTCACTGAAATTCTAAAATTCTTTTAGGATTATTAGAAAAATTTAGGTTGGAAGGAAGCTCTGAAAGTCACCTAAACCAAGTCCCATCTAAAAGCAAAGCCAAATCCAAAGTTAGATCAGGTTGCTCAGAACCTCATCCAATAGTGTACTAGTAATAGTAATTAGTATCTTCAGGGATCATAATCTCATAATGTCTCTGCAGAGCCTACTATGTTGTTTTACCAGTCTCACTATGAAAAAAATAAGGGTCAAATATCTTCATAAATCTACTTGGAATTTGCCTTGTAACAGCTTGTAACTTTTGAGGAGTGTTTGACCTCATTGTCTCTATAACCTTGCATTAAGTAGTTGAAGACAGTGGTAAAATCCCATTGTGGCCTTCTGGTTTAATACTGAAAAAATCCAGCCTTCTGTCAGCCCATTGCTCCAGTCCATCAAAGTTCCTCTGAAAGGTAGCCAGCCTCTCAAATTTATTGCTAAGGGTTCATTCCGCAAATTTTCTAAGGATGATTCTGTCTCATCAGCAAGGATGTGAACTGGGATTTTTTCTTTTTCTTTTTAAAGTCACATAACCCTATACATTTTTTTATTTATGCTGTTTTCAAACATACTTGTTTTTACAAGTAATTAATTCTTTCTTCTTAGTTTCCTTGAGGTTTTCTTGTACATTTGTTTAATTTGCAAATTCTTCACAATCTTTTTATTTCAACATTAAGGGGACTAAACTACACTTGAGATTTTCAGTTGATAGATGGTGGCCTATACCCAGGACAGCTAACCAGCTTGCCAAATGAGGAAATAACTGAGTAATGTTAAGGGAAAACTCTGGTTACCCATAAAAGCTATTTAATTTGCTTCTATACAGACTCTTCAAATTGTAGTATGTAGGAAGACTCTCTCTTTATCAGTCCCAGAAAATTATCTGGCTAAAGGACATGAAGAGACTACAGAGGGGTTGAAGAGTGTGTCAGAAGTAGGGAAGAAGTGAGGAACTGAGTAGTCAGTGGCACTGAGGCAAAGGCAAGAAAGAAACAAGAAAGCCAGAAAGCTGCTAGGCTCACTGTTGTGGTTTGAAGGAAATGACCATTTGTCCTGAGATACCTTAGCACTGGTGTAGGAGTAAATTAGGGAGAATAACTGGAAGATTAGACTAACAGCTGAAAAATATCTATGAGGTGAATCCATGGAAAAAATTTCATGGGAGAATGCTGGTGCAACAGAAATTCTAACAACAAAACCATCTAATACTAAAATGTATGGTGTTGATCATGAGTAAGAGGAGAGGACCGGTTATAGCCTGGGGGAAAAGAACCAGGAAATCAAGGAATATGTTCCAATCCCATTTTACACATACACATATAGCAACTGCAACTTCCCATCCTACAGTTTCATTTGAAAAAAAAATAATAAAAAAATTTATGTGAAGAGTCCTAGTTTATGTATTTTTGTGACCTCCTATTAATTGATGTATCATGTGCAATCAAATTACTTGGTCATACTAACAGCTACGTATGGTGGACAGGTATCTCCTGTTGCCTCTCTCTCACAGAGGGTAATGCAACCAAGACTTTTTCTGTCTTTTCTGTGAGATCAGTGTAAGTATTCTCTTTCTGTGTTAATACTAAGTAGTGGTTCTCAGAGTTTACATGTACTGTCCTAATTGAAAGACATTAGTAGTTTTGTTAAATAACAAAGGCAACATCAAAATAACTTGTAGAGTTTTAATGATGCTTAACGAAATACCATGTCATTTCAAATATGTGCTTGAGTAAGGCCTGAGAGATACATCTGAATGTCATAAACACCCAAAAGGGCTTGAAATTGTTCTCAATAAAGAAAGATGAGTAAAAATCAAAACAAAGACAGATGGTATATGTATGTACAAACACTGTGTTGCCTGTATGTTTCCAATTATAAAGAATTTCCGTGGTTTAATGATTAGACCAATGTTTTAAAAATGACATTCTGGAAATATGATAATTGCAATAAATACTTCAAAAGATTTTATATATACATAAAATATGCACATATTCATCTGAGCAAAACACTGAGAAGAAGATAATCTTGATTCACCCTGATACAATTACTGCAAACTCTTTGCCTAAAGAGCTCAAACAGGGTTTTTCAAGTTGACTTGTCCCATTAACACTGGAAACTTTGTCTTCCTAACCCAAATAGATGCCACTGCTAAGAGATATTAAAACTAATATTTGAGTAATTCCACTAGTGTTTCAAAGAACCATACATTTGCAGGAACTAAACCTGCTTTTCTTATTCAATGGCTCTAAAGTGACTAAAGAGGATATAAAAATGTTTGGTGGCATATCTACATTTTGGTTTCAGGCTGAGAGCCTACATATGTGGCAGGAGGGACTTTTTCTGTGTAGTAATGAAGAAATGTATATTTAGAGCTATCTTCTAATAGAATCATAGACTGTCTTGGGACGGAAGGGACCTCTAACGGTCACCTAGTCCAACCCCCCTATAATAAGTAAGCAAGGATCTCAGAAAAACGTGCAGCTTACCGAGATATGATGATACCATTGACCTGAAGGAATTTAAACAGCTCTTGTGCCTTTTCTCGGTCCCGTAGTTTCTCCTTGGCTGTCAATGTGTCGTAAGGTACCAATAAAGGATGACTACCTCCACCTTTAGTAAGTTGAAAGAACTGTAAGATTTCTTTCACTTCAAGTACAAAAAGGAACTATTCAATTTTGATTGTCTCATGCTTTTTCTGACTATTTCTTCTCCCTCATTTTATTTGTCTTTTTTGTGTGGTTCACAGGATTCTGGCTTACCTTTGCTTTCCAACTCCGTCTTCTTCTTTTTGGCCCATATATTATGGTAGTTTTCTGCCATTACCTCAGCCATTCCCTACATTACCATCAGAAAAACGAGATGCAAAATTAAAAGGTGACAATTAAAAATTCTGTAATTCTACATAACTTTACAGTCTTTGGTAAAGCCTACACTCCTGCAGTAAAGAAATGTAACAGTTAAGTGTCATTTCTACATCCAGCTGTTCTTTGAAGTTAGTACAGGCACAGGATACAAATATATCACATACTGTTTACAGCACATTTCCTGGCTTCATGATACTTATTTCTAGCAACTCAGGAATCACCAATTGGATGAACAATAGAAATTTCTTCCTTAAATGTGCAAATAGTATGGTATGCACCTTTCTACAACAGCATATCACAAGCACAGTCATAAAACATGACAAAACTCAAGTAATTAATAGTAAAAAATTAAGCATATTAATTATTTTTAGCACAATATGTGCAAAACACAAACACAAACCTGAAGCTCCCTAGAAAGCACCACATTAGAGAGATCAAGTGGTGCCGGGCTATATCCATTTCCCTGCAGGGAAAAAAAGAGAATTATTTTCAGATAAAAGTATTTCAGATAGAAGAATCAAATATTCAACTACAACATCTCTGTTGTTGATCTGAGTACAGTAACATCATTCACATTTTTAAACTTTATTGTAGAAGTGTGATATATCCCTGCAGTCTTTAGGTGTCTAAAGTGTGAAAGGTCTAGTGCAACAAACCTATCAGGCATATATTAAATGTGAACAGTCACATCTAAATCAGTGATTTCCATCATGTACTGAAGTTAAGCATGTGCTGAAATCCTCTACTCAATCATGTCTTTGTCATGCATCTTCTTGGGCAAGAAGGCCCAACTGTAGAACAGGTTAAACTGGCTAGAAGCAGAGATACCAGAGACACAAGGACTCCCTGTAAGAAATGCTGAAGTATTGTCTTGTAACAGAGTGCTCAGGGTCCACTTTTGGTAAGCAAGACTGATGCTGGGGAATGAACCCAACAGACACTCAAGGTGCCTGATGCTGATGCTCACAGGATCCATGCTGCTGCAAGTATAATAGGGAATCAGCTCACGACACATCTTTGCACCATCCTTGCAGAACTGCTTATGATGGTAAGACTCTGCCATACCCATTGCTCATTAAATCTCACTATATTTAAGCAAAAATGTGCGTTTAAGTCACCACAAGGTGACACCTATCATAGTTTTAAACAGCTTTCCTCCCTCCAAAACACCAATATATTGAGCAGCAGTCTCAACATGCTATTACCAAAAAATTACAAATTAAAAAAAAAATAGTCTATGCCACATGAAAATGCTATGTACTATAAAATTTTCTGCAAATTCTGCCTCTAGACTTAACAAAAATTATTAAATACACAGTTTTACTTGTCATAATTATAATCTTGACAAAAGCCCATTTCAGGCTCTTCTGTTCCACCAAAAAGGAAAATTAATAATTTTCTTAATAAAAACTAAAGAGCTTAAATACTTTGCTATGTATTCTTTGAATGACTACATGAAAACACTCTTCAGGTCCTCTGAGAACATGAATAGGTATAGTCTTTGACAGTATTACTGTCTTAAAAGTCGTTGTTCTTTTCCAATCCCTTCCTTAGTGTTATTGCACACTTTTTATTATAGTGGCATGACTTCCAATCTCAGAACTGTAACATTAAAAGTTTATTTTCATTAAAAAGAATATAAAATTAATATAATCTTGTATAATTGCTTATTAAATTACCAAACAAGCCTTTTGCTTTCTAAATTTAAGCAATTCCACCTTACCTGGCTAGACTGAGACATGTTGCGGAGCTTTTCATTTTCACGCTGATGTATTATTGCTTCTCCTCCTTCCTTAGTCCTTTCTAGGCTCCATCCCATGGCCAACATGGTTTTCAGTGATTCTCTGGCAGGCCAACGATAAATTTCCTTTTCCTTTGAAGAAAATAACGTAAAAATGCTTTGCATTTAGCAAGTAGCAAAAAATTCAATACAAGATTCTGTCTTACTTTATAAATTATCATATGCTATAAAAGTAAACGAAACTTGTATATTATATCTAAAGACATTATATAGTTATTTTTACATGAGAAAGAAACTTTAAAGTACAATACTTACTTTTTGGTTTTATTCTTAGTGGCATTTATTGCTGAGATGTGTTACAAACTAACAGCACTCAAGTGAGCTCTGGAACAACAACATAGTTTGTATCTGGAAATTTTATTTTATTCAGTGTTTATGAATGGTATGCAGAACCAGGGCCACTGCTTGGTTCTGGAAGACACCTTATGCTCCAGAAACAAAAGCAAGGAAAAGAGGATCACACCTGCAACCTTCCTGTGGGGAGGAGCAGACCAGACAGGTGACCCAGAATTGACCAAATGAAGTATTCCATCCCTGTGAGAAGCTAACCTTGTGGCATCAAGATGTCTCAACGTTGTTGAAATTCGAGCTTGTGGAGTTAGAAATGGTGTTAGAAATGAAATTTGGAGCAAAACAATGGCTTGTCTTGTCAACATGGTAATTAGCCAGCAGGTGCTGAAATCTCGAAGGACACAGCTTGATACCCACCCCCTCCCGTCTAAGCCAAATGCCTACAGCCTGAGGTTTGAGGAAGACTTGTGTGGAGGAAGTCACCATGTGAAGCTCCTGCTGAAGACCACCTCAGAGACATATTGCACAGGTATACGGAGATGGGGCTGAGGTCAAATACTGTAACTATAAAAAGCTGTGACACTATCAATACAGTGAAGTGCTTCCCCACCCAATGACATCGCTGGACTGTGGTAGTAACTATCCTATCACTTGCTATTCTCCATATTTCTGCTTCCTCCTCCTCACTTTCCTGTCTGTTTATTTCTGTCCTATCCACTCCAGGGATTTTGAATTTTTGTTGTGCAACTGCAATAAAGTTTGGTGTGTATGTGACATCTGGCCTTGTTTGTGTCTTAACTTCACCATTTGGGATCACTTTTAGTTCTTCTCGACAGGGTCCCTCAGGACAGAGGGGTGTACCTGCTGTACGACTTATACTAGGAGAGGGAAGGGTAAACCCAGTCACAGCCAGGCACCACACAAGAGTGAAGGAGCTTAGAAAACAAGGGAGTTCTGCCCAATCTTCCATAAACCGTACACCAGCCCTGGTGATTGTTTGTCTCTTAGCACCCGTTATTGTACTTTGTCTCTGCGAGATCCCATGAGAATCTCCATGTCTCTGGCTTTCAGAACGTGACAATCCCATACGAATCACACTCAGTATAAAACTGGGGTATCATGAGGCTCAAGTTCTCTTCTTCTATGGCTGGCATCCTGGAACTCTGTCTGTCTGCCTGCCTTTGATTCTGATCCGTGCATTCCTAAATCCAGCATCCATTTGCTGCTGACTCCAGGACCCCAGTCTGGGACTTTCCCAGGGCTGTCCTGCAGCCTCAGTGGTGACGTGAACATTACTGGGGGGAGTGGGAGGGCACACGATAGTGATTTTTTATATAATTGTATGTGTTTAATTTTTTTCTTTGTCATAATTATTGTTTCATTAAAGCTGTGTAGTTTAGTTTCCAACCTGTACATCTCTCTCTTTTATTCTCTTCCCTTTCCCTTTCTGGGAAGGGAGAGAGGGGTTAATACAGAGCATCTGTCATTCATTTAATTGCCCACCCAGCCTTAAAACCATCACAAGAGGGACAATAGAACTGATTTATTTGTGTCACCTTATGAATCATTGCAAAAATATGTAACAGAATTCAAATTCAGTTTACTTTTCTAGTTTACAACTAGAAAACATTCATGCCTAGTAAGACATTAAAATGAAAAATGCATTCAAAATAGTTTAAATGTTTTTTCGCATTTTCAACTGAAGCATCTCCTACATTTTCTTTAAATTTTTCTACCATCTTTCTTGAAGACAAAATTGCCTTCAGAGACATTAAATTATACTTTCATCTAAAATCCAGCAGTTGCTGCCAGTCATTCCTCATCCATGAAGGCCTAAAAACCCTGTGCTATTGATACTTTGAGTACAAATTGGGCCAGGTCTATGAAGACTGCCTAACGGAAGCAAATTATAAAAGGTTCTGTGTAAGGTTACCTGAATGACTTTAGCATAGAGATGTTGCTATTCTGAACTCTAAGAATTCTGGTTTGTCCCTCTTCCTTTTATAGTGTATATTTGAAACAGATTTTTACAACTACCCAAACCAATCTACTTTGTATTCAAGGCGATGAAATTTCCTCTATTACCTTTTCAGTTAAAGTTTTGAAAGGTCTTATTAATGGGTGAGTCTTCATATTTTCATCCAGTGAAACACCATATTTCCATCCACTATTAGTCTGACAAAAAAAAAAACAAAACTGAAATAAGATAAGAACAACACAAAATGGCAAATTGGCCAGTTTTGTTTGTCATATTGAACTGCTAATCTACTTCAACAGCTACTCAGTGCCAGAGAAATTTCTGTTAAAAGAGTGTGAGTCTATCTGTGGATGCACTGGAACAAAACCTGGCCTAGACAGAACAGATGTCATCTATGACTAGTAGGTCTCATGCAACCAGTTCTGAGCTGGGTAAGTGTTGGCCCCTTTCAGACTCACGCATTCAGAAGGTACTGGCTCAGGTCAAAAAAATGTCTTAGTTCTCTGGGAGGCTGAAGTCAGCAACACAGAGAAGATGCAACATTAAGAGATAAAGCACTAAATAACTTTAACTAATCCCTTACCTTAAATTATAGTAATTGAAATTTATGGTTTGAGATTAACGTGTATATTTACATATCCAGAAACACATTATTTCTCTACAAATTTGCACACCTAGCCCCACCCAACAACATAATTGCTATTTCAATGTAACTGTTCCATAAAATTGCTATTAATTTGTTCTTAGTTGTTATAATAAATTACTTACCCCACCTGTCTAGTTTTTTCCTTAAATGAAAGCAGTTTAAAATTCATACTTGGCGTGAATGAGTTACTCATATCCAAACACTTCCAATACAGTAATCAGAAACTCCAATAACTCCATCAAATTTCATTTTGCTCAGATTTAACTCTAAAAATTATATTTATGACCATTAAATTCTATTTGCAGAATGAAAGACTAAAAAGATCTTTATTAAATGTTTCACTGTAGCATTGAAAAGATTTTAAAAAATAACTTAGAATATATTGTCTTGTTTTACACTTTTTGGAAATAGTGAAACAGAAACTAAACACAGTGACAGAGCGCTTGGAAAATTATAGAGGAAATAAATACATAACAGCCTTCTTAAGTTAAAAAGAAAGAACAGCTATAACTACATTTTCTTAGGCTTCCCAGGTACTCTCTTAGATCACAGAGCTGCTGCAATAAAATTGCATCTCTGACTCCCAGTAAAAACCGTAACTACCAGGCAAAATTAAGCTAAGATCAAGATATTATTACTTTTAAAGAAACAAAACAAAACAAAAACCAAACCAAGCAAGTGCCCCTTTTTCCTTCACCTCAACTCTTTGTCCTAATAAATTATGACCACTTCGAAAAAGTGATAAATTTGAATGCATTTTCTTGAGAAAAATTTTTTTTTCCACGTCCCTAAAGAAATATGCAGATATGAATGCACTCTGAACAGGAGCCTATCAGTTAAACTGTCCAGTTTTCCTTTCAATATTCACCCCAGGTATTATTTACTAGTCTTTTTCTTACAGTTGCCAGTCTTAAAGTAATTCCTACCTTATCAAAGGCCCATTTGTCATGGGAATGTTCAGCATACTTGCTGACAATATACTCCAGCTTTTCAGGAAGTACAAGGCTGTAAACAAAGGGGAGTATGGTCATTCAATTGTAAGCTACTGCAGTCTGATTTATGAAATAAATGTCAATATAAGATAGCACTGATCCAAATGTTTCACCTCCAGATGAAGGTAAGATCTTTGCCTTTGTAATTCCATTTTCTTTAGAAGAAATGCCTCAAAACAGAGCAGAGCTATAATGGTGTTTACAGGGAATCTTCAAATACATAATAGTTGCACTTATTAGCAACTGAAATCACAATGAAAAAAACCCAAAACCTTCACTATAATCTACAGGCATTTTTCTTGGTAATTCTTAATACAGATTAATACTAGTATGGATGTTTCAAATCCTATAATGATGGAGGGCTAAGACTTTAATAGCAAGAATCAACCAGTGATCCTCAATTCTTGAATATTAATTACAAAATTGGATTTTAAAAGCACAGCTTTATTAGGAGCACCAAGTCTCTATTAAATCATCACATGTGATCTGTTTATTTTGCTCTTATCAGGTTGCTACAGACCAATTCTCAAAACTAAATGAAGATTTTTATAAAAGTTGGGTAATAGGCCAACTCAGGCACTTTCCAGATTTTTATAATCTTATACCATTTGTCATAAGCACACTCCAAAAAATGACAGCATCAAGTGTATTACAGTTGTATATATCCCAAAGATCTGAATTATTAGGTAATAGGGTATATAGTAAGCATAGCATTTACTACATACTCTGCACATATAATGTGGAAAATATTTAAGATCAGTACAGTGCTGAGAATAGTATGTTTTATATCTGGTAAACAGGATATGTTAGACTGAAGTATTTGGCAGGAATAAGCAAAAATCCATACATTACTTCTGAAAGGTACTAATATTAAGAAGTCAGTCACCAACCAACTCCTCCTACAGAGGAGAAAAAAACTTTAATAAGGAATAGCATAAAAATATTTAAGGAAAGGAAATCACGATGATTCATATGACTCACTTTGCTGTGCTGACAGGTTTGGGATCAAAATTTCCTTCTGGATCCAGTGAAGTCTGCTTTTCCAAAGTTGACCTAATTCGTATATCTAAATAATCAGGGGGCAAGGCACCAGCTATAGCACTTAGACAAGGCAAAGCCATTCGAAAGAGCTCTGGATCATACTTCTGCAGAAGAGATAGGAACTGGTTGGAAAATCCAATAGAAAAACATGCAAAGTGTTAGTGAGAACCAAGCAGCCTTATGAACAAATATTAGAAGATGCAAACAAACAGTATAGCACACTTAAAAATTAGGCATAGAGCAAAATTATTGCTGTATGACTTTATTTTTCTTGATACCAACTTGAAACATTCTTAAAACTACTCAAGAGTATGCTAACACTTACATAAGTATATACAATGCAAGTATGACTTTAATCTTTTCTTTGGGCCATTAATGCCTACATAGGAAGGGTCAAGGGTTGTTTGCAGAGTTAAGAGAAGTATGATCGTCTGTAAAATACTGTCTTAGTTCTTAGCTTAACTGCAGGAGCCATTCTCATTTCTTCCACCTTCCCCCTAATCTATTTGAGTTTCAATCATACTGGTTAAAGAAAATTATGTTTTACTGCAGCAAAATCAGTTCATTATTTTTCAAAACTGACCTGCTAAGAGGTAAGCTAGCAAATGGCTCTTCTAAATAGGCATTTTAGCTCTGGAGAGAGCATAGAAGTACTTGATATATAAAAATATAGGTGGAATTACATTTGAAGAATGTATCCTTAGTGACTTCCTGTGAAACATACTCAAGATCAGTTGTTACACACTGGATTATAAAAACATGTGCTAGTCAAAGCAGCAGCAGATCACTGTAGGCCAAGATTGTCCTTCCAGCTCTCAAACAACATTTGTAATATGCTTAGGAAAAAGAAAAAAAATCACTTCACTTTCAGATTCCCCATCTGTAAAATGGGAATGATGATACAGCTTTAAAAGCTTTAAGATTTACTGATGAACACTACAGTGTAAGGGTTTGGTGCTATTATAATTACTTAAAGTCTTGCTCAGATAACACAGGTGTCTTTTTGAGTTTACAATACAGGCACCAGTCAAAAATATGTATGAAAAAAAATTTTACACTGTAAAATGTTTTCTCTTGCTTCATTGTTAGAAAAAAAAACCTATATGCTTCTATAAATCCGAATGACCACTTTGTGTCAAGGAAATGCTGAAGAACAATCTTAAGGTCAACTGAAAATAAATACATGCTGATGAAAGTATATGTTGATACCACAGCAAAAAGAATGGCTAAAATTTTGAGGCATTAATTTAATCTAATTTTATTGCATCATTCTTTAGTGTGAATGTCATAAACAAAACAAGGTATACAGGGTATATTGCTTCCACTAAGCAGCTGGAAGCCATGAAATACCAAATCTATAAATATCTCCGTACAAAACAACAATGGAGAATAATGTAGCTCAGCAGATTTACACAACTGTCCTTTCATTGCCCTAACAGCAGTTTACAGAAAAACAGAACTGCTCTTATAGAGGGCCACCAATATTGGTATAAACATATCATCTCCATTTATCAGTAAAAAGCTAAGATGCGCTAACTGAAAACATTTTGTTGCATTCAGGTCCTCCTGATGGTTTGCACTTGTGACAGCAGTAGGAGTGAGGTAAATGTCACTAAAGTTAAACACAAACAAGGTTTAAAAAAGCATTCTAGAATAATGCAGACACCATTATTATTTCCGTACTATAAATCAGAATGCCTAGAGAAGCAATCACCTAAATCTGTTTGTTAGAACTGGAACATAAATACAGTGAGATGAAAAAATTAATTATTGTCCTATAGTAAGAACTCATAGTAAGATTTTTTGAGCCAAATCAAGTATTTACTTAGTAAGGCATTTCTCCTATGAGAAATGTAACTTTTTCTTACTTGGAGAAAAAAAAGTTTGGGAAAAAATCCTAAGATCACACTTTGGAACAGGAAAATGGAAAAATATTTCTTTCTAAGAAAGTTGCACTGTATTTCTTAAGCTGGGCAATAACAAGAAAACTAACAAAATACAAGTGTATGCTTGAAAACAGACAATATGAATTTACTGTGCATACACCAACAATTTGACAATAATATAAATGCATTTCTTAACATTAATTTTATGTCAGTAAGAAGTATTTTTAAAAGTTTAGTAGAGTTAAGATCAGAGAGGAGACAACACTGACTTGTTAGTGCAGCAAGCTATTTGTCTCATTACTAGTGTAAGATTGTATGAGTATATCAAAATAAAGATTTGATATTTCATTAGTTTGGAAAGACTCTTTCGAGATTCAGCATTCAATCATTAGAAAGTTACTTCAGCAAAAATATTCATGGCAATATCTCCCATATTAGGGGAAAAAAATGTTAAAATAGGAACTTTCTGGACTTGGCACATCAAATAACTGATGTTATGCCTCTATAGTCATCCCACACTGTAATGTGAATTACAGTCATTACCTTATGAGACAAAGAATCAAATATTCCCCAGAAAAGTTTTTCAGTTAAATGTAATTCTTCTTCTGCTGCAATTCCATAGCTTCCCATTCCTGAAGGCAGACAATAATATTTCCAGCACTGCTCATAGTGATTTGTGAGAAGCTAGATTTTCAAGAAAATAGAAATACATGTAAAAGATGGGTATTTTACAAAACAACATACTGCTTAGTGAAGTCTGAATTACCAGTATCTGTTCTAAAAGTTATTTTGCATTGTTATGTATTTATTTCTGTCTCTTCATTTCCAATGGCTCATAAAATTGGTCTTTTTTTCTTTTTTTTTCTGTTTGGGAGAGCAGTGGAGCCCATGTTGTGAAAATATAAAGCCTGTATTATCCCCAACTATTGCTGTGGGATTCTCAGTGATGACAGTGAGTAGCAAAATTACAAAATTTCAAGATTGTCACCAACTGAATACAGATTAGCTCATAGGCTAAAAACAGAGACAATAAAATGGGTATAAAACAGGACATGATATATTCCGTTTTACAAATTCAAATGTATTTTACTTTTGTCATTTGTAGTTGATGGTCTCAGTATTATTCAAAACATTGCAAAAGACATCTGCAGACACCCTTTTAGCCAGATTTTTATCTCTGGAAAAACCTATGGGAAGAACTTGGGTTCAGAAAAACTCTGTTACATACCAGTTAGAGATCTAGTGTGTATGATTATTGGTGCACTTTCCACATAATTTGAAATTTCTACTGATTTCTTCTTAAGAACTTAAAATTCCTATCCCATAGGAAATTCTAAATTTTCTTTTAGCATCAGACTAGTATCTTTAAATTTGTTTTTTTTTTTTCCTGCAATTTTATTTAGGGATGGGTACTAATAACACTAAAATAAACAAATCAAACACTCCCTCTTCACCCCACTTTTGCTCCTCAATTACCAATGCTCCTGAATATGTCTGTGAATCTGGCAGCTCTGCTTTAGAGTATGACAGAATTTCAATTCTGCCATTAAAAGACCTGCAAACCTAAAATCAGGTCCTTTTATCCCAACAGTAACAGGAGGCACACCTGACAGAAAAATCTTAAGTAAAACTTAATTATAATCTCGTTATTGTAGTTCTTTATTTACAGAATAAGAAGATGGATAAGATTTCAGTTAAAGATGGCTCAAAAATAAAAGGTGAATTCTCTTCCCTGTATCCCAGTCTGTGTAGACTTCACTCAAAATTTATTCCTGGACTATGCATCCTATCAAGATAATTTGATACTTTGAAATATTCTTTTGCTGAAGCAGTGAAAAAGTCAACAGTTCACTCAACAAAATCCCATCATCAACTTACTATACATTTGTGTTAGGTGAGATTTCATAAAACCTTTAATTATCATTTTCAATTTGAAAGACTTTTTAAAACAATAACATTCTTTTCAATTCAGTAGTCATTTCACATGCTTCACACCGCCCTGTTATGTTTTTAAAAAGATTATGAGAAATCATTCTGAAGTAAGTTTTACATTGAATTAATATACAGAAAGTAAAGCATTTACCTTGAGAGGCATTTTGCAGTACTCATTGAGTAGGGGCACATCAAAAACCAGCCTCCTCAACAGCTGTTGTAGCATAGATGGACGTAAGTGTCTATAATTTAAAAAAAATAAGTTCTTAGTTAAATTCATGCAGTCAAGTGAAAATGAAATAAAAATTGAAATAAATTTGCAAATTGGAATTCAAATCACTCATTAAATGTATTAAAAAAACCCAAACAATCAACAATGGTAGGTGCTTAAGGAAACTCATTGTGCCTCATCTACATATAGAAGGATACAGCATGGAAAGATGTGCTGCTTCTGGACTCCCTGAAGTGCATAAACAACATATATGATTGTGGCATATGGCAGCAGAGGGAAGGGCGTTGCTTTTTCTTTTCAGAATACACAGAGGGGACAATCTAAGCAAAAGAAACTTAATATTGTCCTGACAGAATGGTTTCTGGTATGAGACTAAAACGCAACAAAACTCTCCTAACTGAAACTGATCTGGGAAATTCATTATTATTATTATTATTATTCTAATAAATAAATATCAACGGGAAGAAGGAATAAATTACCAAACATTTCTTTTCTAGCTATTTAATTTCAGTGATCTATGGACTTAAAATCAAGGTGAAAGTGCTCCTTTCATATCTCCCCCTCAGTCATCACTTTTTCAGGATGAAGATTCCTGGTCTACTAAGCTGTTCCAAAGGAGCAAAATGTTTCTTACATTCATACCTTTAGTTAGGCTTTTCTGAATCTTTTCCATTTTGACTATACTCTCTTTAGGCAGGGTCCAAGTGCTACGCACAAACTGAAAGTGCACACTGCAAATAATTTCACAGTCCACTGCCCAGACAAGTAGCTCTACAGCTTATGACAAAGATCAAGAACTATGATTCAGCTGGCAAATTTACATTCCAATTCCTGATATAACTTCCATGCTCAGTTCAGTTTTAGGATCAGTTTCAGGATTTGGAGAGTGGAGGGTAGTTTTTGTTCTTTGGGTTTTTTTCTTTTTTTTTTTTCCCCTTCAAACTACAGCTAAGGTTCTTCAAACCACAACCAGAAATATAAACACATCGATGCCTTAAATCCCCAACACACACTAACTGTCAGAGACTTTGTAGAACATTTTTGGTAATTACTGGGGTTTAGTTTTACAAATAAACAGAATTTATCTTGTATCTCCATAAAGGTCATATCAACACAACAGCTTGTATAATGCAGTACCCATAACAGAAAAAATCAAATCTATTATCTCTTAGGAAAGAAAACAAACCCTATCATACACTTTGGTCATTTATTTAACGCAAGCATAAAATAATCTTAGTTAGAGAAATAAATTATTAAAATGCATATACTCTACAAAAGAATTCAATTTGTACAAAGGCATCATACATACTGGCAAATGGCAAGCAGGCATTCTTCAATAGTGTCTCTTTGTGCTTTTGTAAGGGAACGCCCCTTGGATAACCTATATATTGTGTGAAGCATGGAGTCAACCAGAGAGGCGTGATGCTCTGTTCCAGAAAAGAGGGGAGCACATCTTTTGAGTAATGGAAACACAGCTGAGCAAATATATCTATTTAGTGCGAGAGCTGCCTCTGTGGTACTTAGAGAAACCTGTATGTAGTAAACATAGAAGTAGTAAATGATTGTTAGTATCATACGGAATAAAGGTTACTAAATCCAAAGTCTATAAACCATAATAACGAAATAATGCTTAAGTCCACTTAGCAGCTGGGTGCTAACATGATATTCCCAGCATACACAAGCAGACAAAAGCTATTTTTTTGCACTTGAGAAAATTCAAGCCATCCACTTGCCTCCTGTCTCTTGCTCCATTGAGCTCTGAACCAATCGGAGCAAAAAAGTATATGCAGCGTCCTTCTTTAAACAAGTAGGCAAAAACCCTTGAAGCATTAAGTAGCACTTTTCGTCTCACTTAATTTCTTCATACCTACACATATATAAATTTTCAGTGTAATTCTTAGAAGCACAATAATACAATAATAATACAATAAAAGTAATAATTAGGCCTATTGCAGTATATCAGATGTACTTATTGTATAACTAACGTAAGCCTGTATTAAAAGTTGTTAAAACTCATTACACAGCAACAGTGGCTGCTTCGAAAGGTGGTACTTAATGCATATGATCAGACTTAAGCACTATATATCAATAATAACTGAATTATTCCTGTTTATAACAAGCCTGTACTATTTATATATATATATTTTTATATATATATATATATGTAAAAGCTGTTTTAACTTGAAATTCCATTTCTTACACTTACAGAGCCACTATATCCAACCACTGCACCTAAACTTCATAGTGAAATACTTACTGTATCCAAAGAGGCAGAGGCTCTTAAATCTGGTAAAAATCCAACCTCCAGCAGGTGAAGGAGGAAGCTTTGGTCCGCAATACCGTAGACACGGTCCAAGAAGAGTACCATGGGTGCTTTATGATCAGGACAGAAATTTGCAGACATGTCTGGCTCATTTACTGTGCCATCTACATAAATATGTAATGAGTTTTAATAGTAGGTAACTGATAAAACAAGAAACACTGAGAAAATCAAAAGACATTATAATTACATTTAATGTGTAAAATCACAGGTTCAATGATAATGAAATTATTCTATTTTCTTGTGTGCTGAACAAGAATACTAAGGTTTTAGTATTTCAAAAGCCCTATTATTTTGAAATTTATTAATATTTCGCTCTGAAATGAAAACTTAAGAATGAATGGCAAAGTATTCTAGCTGATTTGTTCATTTCCTGGAGAAAGTTTATATGGTAAAATTAAAGATAAACGATAAATTAAAGATAATGCGAATATTCAAAAGATACAGTAACAGTGAAGTCAAAGCAGGTTACAAATTTTAACTTTTGTCTCTTGTAAACTAAACTAGAAAGAAAATGAAATCTAAGGGGAAGACAACAATGACACATAAGTTAAATATGTACCAGATAAAGCATTGTTGACATTAAAGGGGAATAGACAATTCTTGTGAAACAGAAAGGACAACTGAAGGAGGAGGAGGAGCTTAAAGTTATTTTGCCCTAGAAGAAAATGACAGACTGGTTTGTAGCCCATGGAACATGGAGAAATTAATAGGAAATATGGAGATCATATGCCATAAAAACCTCATCCTTTGTTGAGTTTATGCTTTGTAGAAAAAATTGAGCTTGCATGGTTTTCTTGAAAGTTTTTTTGTAGAAATAAAGAAAAGAACCAACAGTCATGTACCAAGTAAGAACACCATCATCAATGCATCTTTGCACTCTGAATTATGATTTTTAACTATTTTTGAGTTCCAGAATGAAGAGGGTGAAAACTCAAGAGTCTCCACTGACTTCCCTTTAACAGGTGGTGTTAACAAGTGCCATGACAGAAACTCAGCTTCAACCTTAGTGACAGGTAGGGATCCAGGTACAGATGAGGAGCTATGCAGTTAGATGCAGGGAGAGCAGCAAGTACATGCTATGCCCTGGGTTCAGGCTTTTGCTGTGTACACACAGTACACAATGTTTGGGTCTTCAGAGGGTAGTCTCTTTCCCCAGAGGTAAGAATGGATGAATCAGAGTAGTAAGAGAAACAGACAGGTCCTACAGCAACACAGCAGCTTAGCCTCAACTCCACAATGGCAATCCTTGACATCCTGAGAAGGACATAAGTCTTGGGGAAGGAGTTTATCTACCTGGGAAGGAAGGATCTAATCTCTTAAGAGATAACTACTCCCTCCACCCTGTGTCAATATGTCCCATTGCACAAAGAATTCTTCTGTGGTAGACGGAGTCTCCGAGGATATAAAGGAGCAGGCAGTAGAATTGGGAGATTGCTGTAGTAGGCCCTAAGCTGAGTGGCTTCATGATGTGTAAGGGGATTCCATGCCAATTTTTCTATACCTTATGGGAGGAGTTTGTGGGAGCCAGGCAGAGCTCCTGGGTCTCAAAGGATGGTTGAGATAATTGCATACGAAGAGGGATTTAGTTAGCTTGATTATAAAAGAGGGAATTCTTTTGGGATAAGATTAACAAGTACAGAAGTAGCCTGCAGCTTAATAAAAAAGAAATCAGGCTTGTAGGATTGAACATTAGAGGTCAGAGTAGAACATTATCTCTAGAATTTGGGGAAAAGAAAATAGGTGTGGAGGGGCACCTTCTTCAGATCATGACAATCCCAAAGCAAATATGCCTGGTTTTCACTTCCCCTGAAAAGGCCAGGGAAGAAATAAACAATATAGTTCCAAGAAACAGGAAGGGTAATTAAAACTCAATGTGCATGTGCAACATTTTAATCAAGCAAGGACAAACAGGACTGAGTCATCAGTGACAGAGAAGGAAGCAAACAAAGCCTAAATGTCTGCATACAACACTAAATTCTTCTGTATAGCTAAGTCATTAACAAAACTAAGTGGGCAAAGTAGAAACAGCTGCACTTCAATGCAAACAATTCTAAGCTAATACATTTGCAGAACTTGGAATTGACATTACCAAGAGGTCCTGAGGTCATCACTGAAATTCTGTGAAACCATCAGCTCAATGTGTAGTAAGGACAAAATAAGTCAACAAGTTACTGGGCACCATCTGAAGGGGCTATTCAGAGTATGAGAGGGGGCTGCTACATAATATACAAATGCATTTTGCTGCTATCTAAACACAAAATTAATACATACACCAAGATATTGTGTGCCCACATTATCAGTACAACATGCTCATGTCATGTGTACATCCCAAAGCTGTCTTCTGTTTCTCAGGACTGCTGAATAGTGATAATGAAGGTATACAGAAAGGTAACTAAAATGATTCAGGCAATGGAGCAGTTACGATGACAGATTAAGAAAAGCTGAGATTCTGCAATTTGGCAAAATGAGAACTGAGAAAGGATATAACTGAGATTTAGGAATTTATTAATGTAGCTGACCAGGTGTATGAAGAACTGCTATACACCAAATCCCAAAATGCTACAACTCAAGGGAGTTGACGTTAATGGGCAGGAAGTACAAAGAGGCTGAGTCCAAGCTTACCCTTTTTTCCTAAAGAGATAGCATCTCTACAGCCACTGCTGGAGACACGATAAATGGCCCATTACTGTGATCCTGTAAAGTAGTTCTTACATTCTTACATTCTCTGCTCCACAGGAGCAGCTCTAATTGATACATATCTAATTAAAATCTGAAGAACAGTTCTTTGCTTGTACTCAATCCTAACAAAACTGCTCTATTTTACACGTGAATTCTCATGTGTCAAAAGATTTTATAAAAATATTAACTAGTCTAATACAAGTATTGAATTACCTTTGTTAACTGTTGACAGCTTTAGTGGTATACTTATAATCCCAACCAAATCCTCAGTTGGCACTAGAGATCGAAGGATTGACCTGATCCGAATAGCTTCCCCTTTTCCACTTTGAATAAGCTGTTAGAAAAAAAGTTCATCAATTAAGACATTTACTACTGAGAGCCACAAGAAAAGAATCCTCAAAATACTGATATTAACTGATATTAATGCGATTTTTTTAAAACACTGGAAAAAATGCACAGAAATTCAATTTATTCTAACACTTTAGTGGAGCTGCCAATTTTCAGCTGATCTTAATTTTGAATCTGTCCTGTTTTTTTTATCATATCAATAATTGGACAATATTGTAAATTCCCAATAACACAAGAAAAAAAAAAAAACCCACATGGATAAGATTCCTAAACCAATCAGTTAAAGTGATGAAGCTAAAAATATCTCAAAGACTGATGTTGCTTGCACACCCTACAGTGCCAGGTTTTGAGGTTGCCTCTTTATACTATGAACAGATGCAAACCTGTTTGATGTATCTAGGCATTTTTCTAGTATTTCTAAGCAGTAAAAATTTCAAAAGGCATTAACAACAATGAGGCTACCAATTCCTTTTAACTTCTAGCAGAAATTAGATATTCACAACCTGTGCCTCTGAAAATCTCTTCCAGTAATGTTCTTAACATTAAACGACTGGTAACAGATGGCCACATGTAAAGGTAACAGCTTTGGTAATAGTAAGTAGGGAAGCTACAAGCCAAATTTCTTGGTTCTTACTGTATTGAGATGCATATTACATTTTCAGCTGCATTTACGTTTCTAAAGGATTTTAAAGCAAAATTCAGTCTAAGACCAAGACTTGCAGGCAGCCATTACAGGCATTACAGTCAAAGCAGTTATTTTACATATTTTTCCATGCATATATATGGGGTGTAGATACCACATATCATCAGTGCACACAAAAGCAGTTCTGGGTCACAGTCTTATGAGAAGGGTTTTTATGGTTTTCTAGAGAACAGTAAAGGCCCAGTTTCAGAAATATCATTGATAGTATAAATGTGCAATCCTAGCAGTTAATCTTTGCTTTGATACCATAGTCATATTCTCAAAATTTTAGATAAATAAAACAGCATAAAAATTAAAAAAAAGCATGATTCTTTATAAACAGTTTGTTGGGAACTTGTCTAGGTACAGTAAGAAATGCAATAAAGTCCACTTGCTGAAAGGAAGAAGCCTTTGAATATAAAACAGTTTATACAGACACACAGAGTTCTGTTAAAAAATCTTTTCTGAGCAAGTGATGAAATAAACTTACATGCATTTCTGGTGCACAACGTCCAAGTAAATCTATCAGAGCTGAGTAAAATGACATGATTGCATTGCCCATGTGTACAATCTCCTCCTCTTCCTCCTCTTCATCATAATCACTAAAATGTAAACAATACCAGTGAGCATTTTTGCTAATATAAGTTTATAGCTTCTCTCTGGAGCTAGGTACACGATCCACAGACTATTAATCAGATATACCAATTTCCTCTGGCTCCAGATTACAGGGTTTTTGTCCCTAGAGTAAGTATGCAATTGAACAGTAGTAACTGACTTCACACGAGACTTCTATCTTCCCCTTTCACTTTCCCTTAGCTTCATGTCATAACATCCTTCTCTTTGCTTTGTCCTTCAGACTTCTTTTCTGAAACTCGTATTCCACTTTTATCTAGCTCATGCTTTATGAGTTCCGTATGACAACTGCTTGTGGGTGCACATCTCTTGTGCTCCATTTTTCTACAATGCCTTGCACAACATGGCCTACTAGCCACAGATCACAAGAATGATTAAATCAACTATTAATTCATCAATTGCCAATCAAGCACTTTACATTTACTTACCCTTCTCTTTTATATGCCTGGGAAGGAAGGTCACGAGAAGGATTCTCTGAGATCCTGATAGCTTCCTGCATAGCTGCCAGCAAACCATTCCCTCCTTCTCCCCTAAGGTCTGGTCCAAAGCACTCTGGCCGTCGAATAAGGAGCTTGACAACAACACTTGCATTTTCCTCAACACTTTCACCTGAGGATGAAAAAGCATATACATACTTTCTCCTGAAAGGTATTGTTAAGTCAGAAGATGACCACATTTTCCCCTAAATTTTAAAACATAAAAAAATCTTCATTGTTGTTTTCGAAAACAAAAAATGTATCAAGTTGTCAGTGTTGGATGTGCTTTATGAAAAATATACCAAGGTTTAAGAGTAAGAGTGTAAACTTGCCTTGCATAAGTTTTACTATGCTCAATCTGGAAAGGTTTACTTCACCAGGTTAATTTGCTTTTTATGTGAAAGACTACTCTTACTAGTATAAAGCTAATAGTCCCAAGAAGCAAGGATTCTTCTATTGGGGAGGGTGGGAAGGAAGTTTTGATTCTGGGGAACCACCCCTCCCAGCCTCTCACTCAGTCCCTTCTCCTGCGGGAGAAAATAGAAGGAGGATGTGGTGACCCATGGATTGAGTAACAACTGAGGTAAAGAAAGCAAAAGCTGTGCATGCAAGCAAAGCAGAAAGACAAATGCATTCACTGCTTCCCAGGCAAATGTTAGATGGTTCCTAGAAATTAGGGCCTCAGCATGCATAATGGTTGTTTTGGTAGACAAGTGCCATAATAATAAACTTTGTCCTCTCCCTCCTGCTTTCACTGAGTTTTTATTGCTGATCACAACGTCGTGGTATGGAATATCCCTTTGGTCAGCCTGGGTCAGCTGTCCCAATTGTGTGCCCTCCCAAATTCTTGCCCATCCTGAACCTGCTCACTGGGGATGGGAAAGGAGCTGAATGGGGAAAAAAATAAGGAAACCTTCAGGCTGCACAAGCACTGCTTGGCAACAGTCAAAACACTGGTATGTTATCAACATTGTTTTAGCCATAAAAAAAAGCACAGCATGGTAAGGGTTGCTATGAAGAAAGTTAACTCCATCCCAGCCACACCTAGTACACAGCATGAGAGTTATTTTATTTTTAATGGGCCAACTGAAGCAAGGAATGTTGCTTAACATCATGTCCTTGGTACTTCATCAGTGAAAACTCATCTCAGAGTTTAATCTTCTCAATATTACTAAAGAAAAACAAAATGTATTTTAGGTTAAATAAATCCAGAGTAAAATCTCCTGTTTCTTTCTGCTGCATGTTTAAATATTTGTTGAATCTTCTGCTTGCTATTTAAAGCCTGAAATTGAATATGTCATCTTTTCTGTATATGATAATCAAATTAAAAGCTGTTTTAAAGGTCACAGCTTGACTGAAACAACTCTATTTATAACAGATTTGAATGGGAAAATGTGCATATAATTGAAAAAGAGTGGGGTTAACTACTGTATAGATTCTGTACAGGCAGACAGGTTGTGATCCAGATGCTTAATGAATAAAAGTAATAAAGAAAAGGAACCTTCATATAAATGAACTCCTTGTATGTAACTAACTGCTTCATGGACTACAATTAGTGGCACATGGAAACATTATAGGAATAATAAAAAGGTCAAACGCTTGGCTTATGGTTAAATGGAACTGTTCAGAAATTCACAGTGGCTACCTTATAAGAATAATGATGATATATAGGAAGATATTAAATTAATGGAACTTGTAGGAAGAAAACAAATTACAGGAAAAGAAATAGTTCAGTCACTGAAGTAATGATGTCAATAGTCTAGATCATCGTCTTTATTTTACACACAAGCTACAATTTCAAACCATTACAGAAACACAAGTAGCAAGTTTATATTAAACTGAATGTTGCAGCTTTAGCAACTGTGGTGTAGCTGAGAGCAGCAGTGATGCTAGCAGGAAGTCAGAGTCAACAGAAGGCAGTGGTAGGAGCAGGTGAACACTTTAAACATGTCAGTATTGCATTTTTCCCACTTAAAACACCAGTATGATCTTAGTATGGAACATAGGATGAGAGGAAAAGGCCTCGAGTTGAACCAAGGGAGCTTTAGATTGGATATTAGGAAAACTGAAAAGAAGCACACATCAGGAAAAGTCCTTTGCAGGTAGTTTTAATTTAGAATGTGCAGGAAAGAAACTTACTTTAGGCACAAAGGTTAAATTAATCTTTAATGTTGCTCTACTGAAGCCAATAACAATTTAACAAGAATTAATTAGTCTACATATTCAATTTGCAGTTTCTTTTACACTGCACTTGCCATTAGAATCTTCTGACCTCGTCTTTATATATGTCTCTTTTCCATATCCCTTCTGCTGGAAATAGCCTTAATATCTTGCAGCCTGCTCTAATTTACCTCAAAGGTCAAGTTAATGAAGAATTTTTCTTCAAGAGGGAACTATTGCTTATTCCAAGGATTTATTGTCTAGGATCAACATTCATTCATGTGTTTACAAGTGTGTGTTTGTTTTATCTCAGCAACCCAAATGTTTTACTAATTTGTATTTGTAATTGCCCTCTGAAGCATAGGACACAGACAAACTAGTAATCAGATTATCCAAAGTGCTGTCCCCAAAACTGTCATCATGAGAACTTTCAAAACCCCAACCTTAAGTGTCTTTCAGAAAAGAAGCAGTGAAACACTTGAACCTAAAACTTAATTCTACTGACTAGCAGTCCATCTAGAAAAGTTTACTCATCATACTAAACAAACTTTCACAAATAAGATCAAAGTTATCTTCATCTAATTATACAGAGTACTGCTAAAAAAATCAACAATGAAAAACACATACTTTATTAACTCTTTGTTCTACATTTTTTATATCATAGCAGTTAGTCAAGTTAGCTTAGCAGCTCACTCAATAGCTACAGGCTTATCAACCAAATAACATACTTCAGGTATGCTTACTGAACTGAACAGTAAACATGTTTATTGTTTCCATTTCAAAAATTATAATAAGCAGCTTATACCAATAATCTTATATTTGTAATGAGAACAGTAGGCATTAACCATTCTTCATCCATGAACACATTTTTTTAGTCAGAAAAGTATTTTTACAGAATGCCTTTGATGTAATTTGGATGCCAAGAAAGTACACTTACTGTTAACAAACACTGCAAATCTTAAGAACGACAGGTAACGTTCACCCTCTATTGGATTCCACCCAATGTCTGGATATCCTTTAGCCAGCAATACTGGACAACTCTGCAGGCCACAACCCGCCAGGTAGGTAACAACCTACAATACAGAAGCAATCGTATTCATCTATTTAGCAATAAATTTCTGAAAATAAGTACAAAACAAAATTAACATAGTCATTTCAGTTTTAATAGCAAGGCTTTTAGATTCTAGGTGTTTCGCCTGAGAAACTACCAACATAGCTCATTATTGTATCACTTAGTTTCTATTCTTGCTTTTGACTATGTTGAAAAAGTCAAGCACTCTATTTCTGAAGTTACCTGATTATATGATGACACGACAATACAACAACATGAACAGATGTGGAAGGTGAAAAGTAGAATAAAATATTGGGGAATACAGATCTCTTTTTACAGTACATAACCTACAGTTTAAATGATAGTTAACAACTTTAAAAATCACATAAATAACCTTGTATGACTAATTTGCAACAATAGCAAAAAAAAAAAATTGCATCAAAAGTTTATTTACTATAATTCCCATTTTAACAGTTATGCAGTTACGTTTTTCAGAAGACTGATAAATATTAGTGAATGGTTTTAGAGTCTGACCAGAAAGATTAAAATTTTTCTAATACGTAGATTCCCAACATGGCATTTCTTATCAAGAGGAACATCTTTAACTAAGAGAAATCTTTAAGAAATCATGACAAATTTCCTTAATTGTAGTAAACTGAATTTCTGAAGCAGGTACAGAATGATTTCTCAATTGTTTAAAAGGAAATTTGCAGATAACTGCACAAACATGGGATTTTTGCTTTTATTTAAAATACACAAAGGACAAGATATGAATATGATTATAGTACTGAAATATATTTTTAAATTGGTAATGAACATCAAGAACCTATCATGAACCTTTAAAAACAGAAGATGCCAAGTATGATTTCTTACAATGGAAGGCAGCCAACAACAGGTGGCAAAAGGGACATAGGTTTTCCTGTTTGGAAAAGGGAGATACGCTTTTCTGCTTAAGCACCTTAGAGCAATTCCACCATCTGTGAGATTATATTTAGTCATTATTTAAAGCCCTAAGAAAGAAGCTAGTTATTAATTCAGGAAGAAAAATTATACCACTGATGATATATTATACAAATTGCCCTCAAAAGGCTGCAAGAGAGGAAAAATGGGCTGATGTGAAAAATTTGCTTATTACAGCATGCAGTAAGGAAGTTAGCGCATTTAGGTGAAAAATCATGCCATTCCTAAAAGGACTCAATAGTTTTCTAGTATCCATTCAGAAGATATGACTGAATAAGCACCCGTAGGACTCTAGAAATGCAACTTGCATAGAATCTGAGAAAACTGGTAGAATAAATCTTTTCTCTATCCCTTTTCAGATTTTTTAATGCTACCACCAAATCCCGTAATTTTAATCTGTTTAGTTTGCTACAGTATGTCAGCAGGCCGTAGGATACTTTTCTTTTGCAATTCTCTACCTTACACATACACACATTTGCAGTGAAGTTAGATCAAATTTACAACAGCAACAGTTCAAAAGTTCAGTTTTCTATATATAATTTATTTGCTTTGAACATGGGCTTTATGGCACAAAATTTAGTCACACAGAAACACTGTATCCTTCTGTGGGTAGGGTATGTATGCCACATTATTGAACTGAGAGCTGTACAGTATTTGTTTTTTTCTATTCAGCATATAGTTTTGTTTACTGAACAACATCCACATGCTACACCAGACAAAGTTATTGACTCAATATATTACAGCAAGTCATATATATTACATTTATATACATACATATATATTACGTTACAGGTCAATATATTACAGCCAGTACATTACGATTCTTACAGCTAAAATAACTGATGCATTTGGGAAGCCCAGTCTGACTCACAAGCAGTCTGATTTTTCAGCATCAAATACTGTGTATGTTGCAGCTGGTATCTGTTACTGTTTGAACATTCAAGTTAATGGTCAACAGTGAAATTCGGTTTATGTGATGTGCCTTACGGTACTTTCCATGGAAATGTGAGACAGTAACGAGGCATTCCAGTCACTAGTGGTGTATCCCAAGGGCTGATACTGGGGTCAGTACAGTTTAACAGTTTTAGTAATGACAGGACAGAACACACTCTCAGCAATTTTGCAGGTGATACAAAATTGACAATTGTTCTCATTGCTACCTTTATCTAAAAAGTATATTCCTGTGCTCTCTCACATCATTCCCACTCATATTCTTCTCTCTGTCTTCTCCTAGCTATCCCTGTCACATGTTCATTTGTATTAATTTCCCAGCTTTTCCTCTCCCACAGCGTGCTGATCACAGATTCCTCCCCAAAACTAGTACTACTCACATCACAGGATTCTCCCATACTGCACAGAGCTTTTCCCTGTGCTAAGCTATCATTTAGGTGCTGAATTCTTCTCCTGTATTTAAATTAAACCCTGCCTCCTGTTTTCTGTTCCCCAATGCTATGCTAGCACATATCACTTCCTTTCCCTGCTTTCCTACTCTTCAGACTGTGCACCCATCTTCTGTCTCATAATCAGTTTTCCTTCCTGGATATACAAAGAGCTTTCATGTCATTTTTTCATTCTTTTACCCACCATTTCTAGTTCATCCTACCTCTCCTCACATTTTGCTTTATTCCTAATCATTGCTAATGACCTGAGTCTTGGATTCAGCATCCTGCTGCAACTGCCTTTAAAATCCTGTTCCAACTTCCCTTCGTCAAACACCTGCCCTTCCATTCTCTTATGTCTTACCTCCATTCCCATCAATCTCTATGATTTATTTAAGACAAAATTCCTGCGTCCTTTCTTCACATTCTCCTCTTAATTCTCAGATTTGCCCCACCTCAGACATTGTTTCTTGGTATGCCTTTCTCCTGTTTCAGGCCTTTTTCTTGCCATCCTTTCCACTTGATAACAACAGTGAAAAGATGAAGAACATAGAAATAAATGTCATTTGCTGCGATTCCCACTAAGCATAAAGCAAAATCAGGGAAAATACTGCTCAGTCAATCTTACCCTGAGACAGCACATACCTAGAGCAAGTATTTCTGAGATCATATCCAAAAATTGCTACGATCAAGCTTGCCTTTTTCCCTTCAAGCACAAGTACACTAATTAATAACTAGGTAAATAGGTCAGAGTAATCACTTACTTTATCGAGATCTGGCTCCTCTAATGCTAGTGCAAGCTCATTGTTGTCCATTACAGAAGCTGCTGCAACATCTAGTGGTGTGGAACCTCTCATTGAAGGAAATGCTGCAGAAGAAAGTTAATATACATCAAATTCAGTTTGCAGTAATCACAGCCATGCAGCAGAGGGCAGCAGCCACACTGGCATCTAGAACATAAATACAGTAATAGGACGTTGTGTGGCTGTTCTTCTATCAAGACCACGGTTAACTGTTTTGAATAATGTTAAAATGGTGAAATTTTTTTTCTGACTTGACATCCATATCTATCAACATACTAAACCACACTGATTTTAAATGAAGATGAAGAAATCATTATTAGCAACATACCAAACCAGAGTAATATACTATTTCTTTAGCAGAGGAACATGTTAAGTATGTAATTCTGCACAACCTGATCAATTCAAGATTTTTAAATATGCCTATTTTTAGCTAAAGGATGCATTTTCAAACTTCAGTGTTACCTGTTTTCTTTCTTTTAGTCTAATCCGATTTCCTGAGTTAAATACAGGCAAATGCAGGCAAAACGGTCAGCATAAACAACTAAGGCTCTGTGAAACCACACACTATCTTGCTTGGTTATACCTCATTGATACAGCCACCTGTCTAGCTGAGAAAATTTTCCTTGTGTTATAAAGTGTAATGCACACACATTAAAAAACACATTCATTGTTCCGAAGGGAAAATAAGAAATTCACATCAGTGGCCTAAACTTCACAGGGAAGAGAAGGGAAATTAAATCAGAAGAAACAGGCAAATACCATAAAGGGTTAATGTAATCTTAGGTTTCCAGTTACAACTATTTTGAATGGAAAAAATATCAAACTGTATGGATTTAATCCTAAGTATTTCAAAGTATTTGAAAATCACAGATTTAGACTCTTCTGTTTTTAAAAAAATTCACGGATACATAAGGATGAAAGGAAAATGGGAAAAAAGTATGAGTTACAGGTGAAACCACAAAGTGACTTAAGCTTCAGAGAGGCTTCATCACATGCTTCATCTTGCTGTACAAATTAAATACTAGTCTTGTGATATCACAGTTCCTCCTCATCTTGCTTTTAGCAGTTACAGCTACATGACGTACCCAGTCCAACGCTGCTGTTTTCCAGTAAGTAACTAAGATGCTCAAACATGGCCTTTTGGTTTTGACGACTAATTCGACAGAAGTAGCACAGGAATCGACAACAGCTTGCTACCATCTTAGGAAAAATGATCTGCTGAAGAAGAAAGTTGACAAAGCAGTGAAATATGTTAATTGCCAATCTGTTCCAATTCTTCCTGCGCTCCTAATAGGAGAAGTATAGTTAAGTTACCAAGGTGATAAGCAGCTGACAGTTGCTCTGTTTCTAACTTAAGAAAGGACCACATTTCCTTTTAACTTTTGTATTCATTAGGCCATTAGGTTTAAAAGGTTGAAAAATCATTTTGCAGAGGACTGTAGGGGACATAAAAGAGCAAAAAAATGGACAAATAATTCTCATCAAAGCAATTTGTAGACTAGTAAATACAATTATACAAAAACTTTACCTTAGCAGCATTACAACAATAAGCTTAACCCCTAATACTAGGTCATAGCAGAATAAAGAATATTCAAAAACCTTAGTTTATTCTCCTGTTTTACAATAAGAATATGCTGTCTTCATAGAAAACATTTTTACAAGACTCCCATGTTGTTCAATGCATACCACTATACTTGAACTGTATATAAGTGACTCACTGTACAAATGCACAGAGAATTTCATGAGCATAAAGCATAGCTGACCAAGGCATCCTCACTGTTTCTGGCTCTACTGCTTTTCACTCACAAGAATATCTTACCTGGCAGAGTGAGAGATGTGCAGCATGCACGAATATGTATCTTTTCAAGATTACAGCCTAGTGGTTCTACCTAGGGTAAACAACCTTTCAAGTGAGACTTCTCTGACAGATTAGAAGATAGGCATGCCAGCAGATGAGCAACAAGACAGAAGATTACAATCATTTTTTAAAAGTATTTTCTCTCCCTGCAAGGCTGCGATTCCTTTGAAGGGAATTTCAGGTTTGGAATCCTGAAGCAACACTTCCCTGCCTGTACAGTTCCCTGCACAGTGGTTCGTTCTGCAACATCTCCCCACTGCAATATCTAAAATCTGTGCTAATGGTGTGCACAACTCCTGGTGCCTTGTTGTGTTATTTCATAACATAACTGTAGCCCTGGTTTTTTTGTCACGTTTGAGTGACACCTATAAAGTAGCAAATAATTAATCATTTTACAATTAATTGTAGCTTGCCTTGAACTCAAATATGTGTATTAAAACAAAATAAGTAAATCCAGTATGAGAACATCTTGTAACACTGTGAAGGTACCACCAGACACACTGTAAAACTATTTTACAGAAGTATATGAGCTATGTGACCAAAGAGGCAAAGAAAGGGGGATGTAGCTGCACACAAAAGGCATTCAAATGACTGCAAGTTGCCAGGCAGAGACACCATAAACACAAGACAGTAAAATGGGTTGAAAATTATTCCAAATGCATAAGAAGAATCATAGAACACCAGGTTGGAAGCAACCTCAAGGATCATGTGGTCCAAACTTTCTTGGCAAAAGCACGGTCTAGATGAGATAGCCCAGCACCAATGTCCTGTTAATTCTTAAAAGTGTTTAGTGCTGGGGATCTACGACTTCCCTAGAGAGATTATAGTGGCTTGTTGTTTTTGTTGTGAAAAATTTTCCTCTTGATCTGGGAATGAGTGGCCAGGTGAAAGAAAACAAGATAAGCAACATTGGTATCAGAGGAGATCTCTCTGGGAGAGAGGCAATGGGATACAAACATCAGGCATAAGCAAAGAGAAGAAAGAAGATAAGCCTGCTTTACTTCCGACTTCCTCAGTAGCCTAAATTTCCAGTGAGGCTTCTCAAAATGTATGCCACTCTGCCTTTAAACTAACAGCTGTACATTCAAGCATAACATTAAGAAACAGGAAAGTGCAACAGTGCAAGAAAATTATTGCTCAATTCAAGTATTTGAATTTGAGCATTTAGAATTAAGTTGATGTTAGCCTTTTATGATATTTTGTTGCTAACAACCCTTTATCAAAGATGAAGGGGTGTGTTTTCCTAGCAGAGCAACACCTCCCATAAATGCAGCTAATACATGTATTTAATTTAAAATAAGAAAAAGAATCTTATAAAGTGTTCTGGTACGAGCCAGGACGAAGCTAATTTTCCTTTTACTGGTTTTTCGTTTTGTTTTGTTTTTTCTTCAGTGGGCTGTCTTTTAATTAGCAGCAAGTTTTCCAGCTGGTGGACAGATAACACTGAAATGTTTATGTTGCTGCCAAAACATCAAGGGCACTTAGCTCTGCTTGTTGAATCTCCATCTTCAGATGCTAAAGAAGCAGAAGAGTTGTGTCTGCAACCCTCCCATAGGGAGGAGTGGACTAGACGAACAGTAAAATTGACCAAAATATTCCATTCCATATATCTACATGAGCTCAGTGTAAGGTTAGGGATCACGGACTATTTTTGTGCCTTTCTCTTCTGTTCATGGCCAGTGTCCAGGGAGGACTCTGTCTATCCATCACTGTTGATCCCTAGGCTCATGCATTCCTGACCCTCACAACTCTCCCCTCAGCTCCTGTCTGCTCTGCCACTCTCTCCAGCAGCGCTCCGGGACATTCAGAACTGCTCACAGCTCAGGAGATGCCGTGGGAGTTGCTGGAGGTGGAGGGAGGCAATAGGGACTTGCACATTCCTGCACATACTTGTATATAATTGTACATATTTTCTTTTATCATTAGTATTTAAGTAAAGCTGTCTAGTTTAGTTTTCAATCCGGAAAGTCTCTCCTATTATTCTCTCTCCTTTCCCTACCTGGGTGGGAGGTACAAGGGATTGAGAGCATTATTGTTGCTGGTTTAATTGTCGATCCTGAGTCAAACCATGACATAAAGTCCTATTAAAAGGCAAATGAAACATCTATAACCTGTCACTCAGGTTTTAAAAATCAAGACCTAGTTTCAAAATCAAGACGAGTTCAATTTGGATAAGCAAAATCTTATATGAAGGAGATCTATTTTTCTTTGGATACTTCTTCTTAAATAACTTGGAATACTTTTGGAAAGGTTTGAAAAGCAAACAACTCAATAAAATTATGGTGAAATTACCTGAGATTTATCTCCTCCAAGCACATTCACCATCACATCCATAACAGTCTCATGCATGCCTAAGACTCTCATTAAGTTAGGATGCTGATAGAAGACCTTGTTGTTCATTATATCTCTAAAATGGAAGAAAAGGTAACAATGTGTTTTTAAGAATTACCATCTTAATTTAAATCAATGATGCATTATAACACATTTCAGAAATATACATTCACTGTAGTAACATCACTTTAAATATTAGATTTCAGCATAATACAAAGACACCTGACAACTAAACGTTTCACATTTCAGTATGCTATCATTCCTCTAATCTTCATGAATTCTATATAATAAGAATCTAAACTTTTAAAATATTGTAAAATGGTATTTCTTCATCTTTAAATTGCTCTTAACATCTGTTTAAAAAAAAATAAATATATTCAATGACCATCTAAGTAGGAAAGTATATATTCTGTTACCTTCTAAGTAGAGAATGTGGATCAATTAATCTAAATCTAATCATGTCTCTGCAGTAACACACCTTAATTAATTTTCTCAGTTCACAAAGTAGAAGCCAATGAACTGAATATTCAATGTTATCTGTTAAATGTGTTTCATCAATATTTCCAAAATCAAGACAAACTATTAGAAGATGTAAAATGGCATACAATTCCCTTAAATAAGAATATTTCAATGTTTTCACTCTGCCCACCACCCTCTCAAAATGTTCTAGATTTCACTGTATAGGTTTCATAATTTATGTTTTGATAGGGAATCCAGGGATTTCAAACATTTTAGGTCAATCTGTTAAAAACAAACGGCATATAACAGACATAATGACTGCTTTAAAAAATAGAGAAAACTGGGAATGGAAGATGACTCAGAGTACCTCTGGGAAGGAGGCTACACACATGTTGAGTTTAGGCAAAACTTGCCCTTTATCCCTAACGGAATTCTCAGCAACTTTACAAACTTGGCATCAGGAACAAATTAGATACTATTGTCACATGTTAACTGATGAGTTGTTACCATGACTTGCTCAATTCAACTGAAGAGATCAGTCTTTGTAATTTTTACAAAAACCATACATTTTTTACAGTGAAATTGTAAGTAATGGAAGTTCCTTACAACTGTCATAAAGGAATGGAATTGTTCGAGATACTTGATGAACGACAGATACAGTTCTCACATAATCATCATACTATCATTTTCTCTCTTTTTAAGTACATAATTTTAATTGAAGTGATTAATATTCTGTGATTTTTTTTCCTTCTGATATTAAATGGTCTAATCCAGTAATTATGCACATAAGAGGACTAACACACATGCAGGCATGCACCATAATACTGCTGCTTAACAGAGATAATTTCATAGCAAAATCACAGAAAAAATCTTTTCACATCAGCAAGCAGTACATGAAGGAAATGTCTTATAATTCTAATTTTATAAAGGACAAAAAATAAGCAGTCTTCCATGTTCGAATACTTTAGTTTCCACTGATGACAATACAATAAATACTAACCAGTTTGAAATATTTCAAATCACAATAAGACATTGCAAGTCCTACCTAACTGCTTGAGCAAATTTTCCAACTAAATAGACAGCAACAAGTTTATTCACTCATATATGAAACATAACATAAGCTTTAAGTTTAGGAAAGATGTGGCATTGACAACAACAAAGACCTGAGTTCTCTGTTGTCTCCAGAGATGCTAAAACATGTATTCATGTATTTTGATGAAGCTTTAATCCTTAAGCTTAACAATAGTAAAAGGAATCCATTTTCTTTGGATGCAAAATACCTTAGTTCACAGAAATTTGATACTGCTAGAGAGATCAATTGGAGCCATCTTAGAAATAACTGAAAATTTGAATTTCTGGTACATATCTGCATTTTATTACCGCAGTAATTTTCATCCAGGACCTAAAATGGAAGTATTTATTAGGATAACCAAAAACTGTGCACAAACTTAAAAATAAAATTATGTTAATTCCATACCCTAATCCATTAATCATTAGCAGCTCCTCCTCTTTTCCCATCCTGACACTGAGAAGTGAGCGAATCTGGCCCAGTGCTGCAAGCAGGTTAATGGTATCCTTCACAGATGCAGCACTAATGGTGTATGATTTCCTCAGGGCTTGGAGTAGCTCGCCAATGCTGTCATATTGCCTTCGAAGGAGGGTGTACATAATCCGAACTAATTCTGGATCTTGAATCTGATCTTCCTGGGACCAGCACACCATAGTCTGGGATATGAGTTCTTTCAGTGTAGCTAAAAGAATAAAACACGTAAAAAGATACAAGGTATTACAACAACAAAAAATGTCAAAACCACGTATTATAGTAAAATATTAGAAAACATTAGAAGATTAGGCAGATGTCAGAGAGCAAAGAACACAAGCAGACCAAACGGGAGTCTTCAACTGGAAAAATAATGTTTATATCTTTCAAGATAAGTGTGATGCTCTTGAAAGATAGAAAACACAAAACATCCATTTAACATTGAAGTCTGTACTGGCATTGCTAGCAATGAAAACTCAGTTGATCGAGACTCTAAGAATCATACTCGTACCTTTCAGAAAGGTACAATTAGAATATAAAAACATAAACCTCTTTAGACTCAAACAAATTTCCTGAACTGAAGCTTCTGGCTTGGGGAAGGAGGTGAATGGCAGGCTAGCAGATTAACCTGTAACTGAAGTTGGGACCAATCCAAATACTGGGCATGGCGACATTGATAATCAGCTAAAATAGTTGCTACTTTTTTTTGATTTTGAAGGTTTTTTGAAAGAAATACAAATTCATCATTAGCACTGGTTTAAATCGCTGGCATTCCTCTCCTAAAATAAAAGTCCATTTGTGAGTAGATACGAATGCATGCTTAGGGGAAAGGACAATTTCTTCGTAGAAAATAGTTCCTTCCTATGAACATTCACACCCTGAGTATGTATGGCCAGATGCTCAAGGCCAGAGACTTTTAACCTTAAAAATAGGTAAAGAACAAATTTTTAATAAATGTATATATTTACCGTCACCAAATGAAATAAGTGAAATGCATCCCTTTCTATACAAAAAAGACAAGACTGTAAAAGTCTTTTGTCACATATATCTTGGTACTGAGATGCATACAAAGGCATGCTCATACAGGAAAGAAACATGAAGTTAAGCTGTAATGAAGAAAGTTTCTGCATTTAAAAAATCCCAGCCAGATAAATGGAACTTTCCCAAGCTTGCAATGCTTGAGTCTAGATTATTGTGCCATAATTAACTTTTTAAATTTCTTTGTAAAGAACATGCCAATTTTCAACCCCAGAGTTAGTGTTCATCCAGAATCTTCCACCCATTTTAACTCCTTGGTTAGCAACGTATCTAAGACGTTCACTGTATAGAATATTCTCAGGGGCAGAAGGAACTTAAACATGTAGTCTTCTCTTGCAGACTGCTAAGAAGTTTTATTAGAAAATAGATGTTAATTGACTGTGTACACCTTTAACACTTGCATCATTGAAGTATTTATGTGGAGAGAAAACTTACTAGGAGATTTCTCTTCTTCATCCTTAGGTTCTACTTTTTCTGATTTTGGTGGACCTTTGATCTTGTACATTAATGAACGGAGTTTGCCAGTCAAGGAGGAATCTTCCTCTTCCTCTTCCTCTTCTTCTAGTGGAATACCTTAGCAGATTATAAAACTGATTAGAAACGAAATCTAACCTTTGAAGATTAACTCCTTCAATATTTAAACAATACCAAAATATCTACAGGATTTTTTATTAACCAGCAAATTTCACATAGGAAAAAAATATAGTAAGGCCAGCAGCTTTAAAATGTTAGCTACAGTAGCATCCCTCAAATTATATTTATTTCAGTACACATACTTCTTATATCCAGATTTATAATATTATTTTTTCAGTACGACCAAGGCATCTTTTGAAGATTCTACTATGATAATTAATTTTGACTGGGAACCATCTTCGATTAAATATGTGATTTCATATTGTAGAAGGTAAGCTGAAGAAAAATAGGTATGGCTGCATCTCACAATACAGCACAATCTTTCAGTTGAGATATTTAGCAGTCATAAACATATTAAATAAAATTAAATCTGTAAGAAGGCAGATATTCAGAGATTATACTGGTGATACATGTTTTTCATGAAGATGTACAAAATGAACTGGGATGTTAGTTTACAAGGTAGTTTAATACAGTTTGGTGCAATACATTGCTTCAAAACCATTCAAAGCATTTTCAGATCTTTTGCACCAGTTAGTGATGATCAGATACCACATGTATTATGTGGAGAAGCACAGAACCTCTAAGCAGATTCCCTGCACACCAAAGCTAATTGTACCAAGTTGAAACATGAGCTTTTGCTGTTTGGCTGCTCGTCAAAGTGAAATTAGGAAAAGGAAAATATTTCCAGACAGAATATTAAAGAGATAGAAGCTGAAGCAGAGGGAAAAGAATAAACTGTAGAGGCTCAAAATGATTTTAAGAAAAGAAACTAAGAAAAAAAAAAAGAACTGAAATGTGGTATCAGCTTGGAGAAACTTTGCCACTGGCAGCTACCAAGAAGGAGTTAAAGTTACTACTAGGAGTGACTAAGTGACTAGGAAGAAAAAAATTCAGAGGCAGTGGAAGAGAACTAGAAATTGAAATTGGGAGACCATATATGGAATTTAAAGAATGGGAAAAACAAAAGTGAAAATTAAAAGCTAAGAATGAAGGAAGCTTACAGCCACAGTCCGGAAAAAGTAAGAACAGGAAACAGTCAGTAAACAGAAGAAAGAGAAAGCAGACAAGGATGTTAAAGAAAGCAAGAAACTGGCTAGCACTAAAAAATGCTAGACCCTGGAAGCAAGATAGACTAGGAGAACTCTTGGCAAGCTGAAATGAACAAAGATCAAATGGACTGGAATGGTGAGATAAGACAGTGTTGGACTGGAGGAGATGGGGTCTGTGACTGCTCCAAACAGGGTCTCATTTACTGCTCCATGTAATTCATTATTCATTCTACATCCTCTTAGAGTTGCAATCCATTCAGAAGCTGACCATCTCATGTTGCTACTGGCTATTCATTTAATTCAAATGGCAGTGTTCTGTGTAGTGAAACAGATGGTTCTGACCCAGATAAGTGTCAATTTGTTAATATGCAATAAAGTCTGTTGAAAATTTGCTTGTTTTTTTATAACCAAGAAATTACACACAAAAATTATGATAGAGGACTATTATTTTGCTGGCAAGATTAACCATGGAGAGTTAGGACATGCTAGGATTAAGACTGCATGAGTAACTTTTAATTCAGACTATTTGAGTATATTCATTACAAAGTGGTCTTTAATTACTTGATTGCATACATTTTTCCACTTAGACTGCAAAGTATACTTAGAATTGAAAAGCTGATTAAATATTCCAACCACAACGCCTATTCATTTTATCTACAGCTGTGATTGCTTAGCACTGTTTTCCAGGACTAAGTCAGGTCAGAGATAATGAGGAGCATTTATCCACAGCAACGACCCATGATAAATATATACAAAGTAATGAGTATGGTTTTGTTTAGAATCCAAAGGATCATTAAACTATTTTAATAACGAGACTGTGCTTTCTCTATCTTCAATTCTCTCTCTCATTCAACATACACATTTTTAATGTAGTAAACAACAATAAAAGTACACCCTTAAAAAGAAAAAAATCCACTATCAGTAGGCTTTCATCTCATGAAGAGTGATAAGGAGTTAAGCTAACTTAATATCAGCAATAAGATTTCAAGGTAAAATAAATAAATTGCAAATTTAAGACATTTCCAAGGAAGCTGAGGGTCTTCCATGATCTCAGAAGAGTCTCACAGAACTCTCTGATACCAAGTCGGCTTTATCTTTGAAAACCAGGGATTAAATCAAGTACTAAGTGAATGAACAGTGGAGGTGACAGCATCTATCTTAAGAAAAAGAGGAAGAAAGAGAAGGAGCTACAAGGATACTAACTATTCACTTTGACACTTGGAAGAAAAATAATGGAATTAAAGAAATATTTTTTGGTAAGCACTTAGAAGTAAGGGCAAGTAACAATCAACACAGGATTGTCAAAACTGAATTACTTTAAACCAACTAAATCTCCACCTATAATGTAGCTAATCTTACAGCTAGAAATCTTTATTTAAAGGACTTAATACTGTCTTACACAATATCCTCAGAAATCAGCTGATGAAACACAAAGTAGATACCCACTGACATACTCATCTTTGGTTGAGGCTAAGGCTGAGGTAGTTGAAAAACGGTCATTGACTTATCACAAAATCATAGCTTGATGGTTGCTGGAGATTCTAACAGGATATTCAGAAATAGCAGCACAAGATCATAGCAGAAGTCTTAAAAATACAAGCACAGAATGGTATGGATTCATCATGGCTATAAATAGAAATCACTAACTGGCAATTACAGGTCACTAAAATAATGCAATTCCATGAACAATGTAGAAATGTCTTTAAGGATAACAGGTGAAGAAAGAACTAGCAGACTGTTCTTTAGTAAATATGTAAAAGTGACCTCAAGGAAAAAGAAGAAGGAAGAGGAAGAAGAAACTGTTAAAATTACTATGGTCTTTCTAGGAAGAACTTGAGGTGCTATCAATTCACTGTTGTCCTGGGTTGAGCCAAGATGAAGCTTATTTTCCTTTTACTGATTTTTTTTCCTTCAGTAAGCTCTCTTTTAACTAGCAACAAGTGTTCCAGCTAGTGGACTGATAACACTGGAATGTTTATGTTTCTGCTGAGACTCCAAGGTCGCTTCTTAGCTCTGCTGCTACAGAGGCTACCGGGGCAGGAGAATTGTATCTATGACCCCCCCATAGGGGAGCTGGACTAGACAGACAGCAGAACTGACCAAAGGTATTCCATTCCATGTATCTACGTAAGCTCCGAGGAAGGTCAGAGATCACAGAAGACAACTTCCTTCCTGCTTCTTCTTCCCTTCTCTTCCATCCATGGCCGGCATCCGGGGAGGACTCCATCCATCCATCACTGTCGACCCCAGGCTGACCTCATAACCCTCATAACCCAGCCCCTGTCTGCTCTGCCTTATCTCCTGCCTGTGGGCTGGGACATTTCAGGACTGCTCACAGCTAAGGAGAGTGCCGGGAGAGTTGCTGGGGTTGGGGGGAGGCGAGAGGCTTTTGCACATTCCTGAACATACTTGTGTGTAATTGTACATATAATTAAAGCTGTCTAATTTAGTTTTCAATCCAGCTAAGTCTCTCTCCTTAATTCTCTCTCGCCTTCACTACCTGGGTGGGAGGGGAGGAGATCAAGAGCATTGTTGTCTCTGGTCTAATCACCGATTCTGAGTCAAACTGTGACAACTGTAATGACCCTGTCCCCTTCTTCTTGGACAAGGTGGGTGCCATCAACCATAGGACCAAGAAATGCACTGTAAGAGTGGCTACCAATCTATCTACCAAGCAGGTAGATACCAAAAAACTTATGTATATCAGTCTAAACTGCATAATTAGTGGGAGTGAGCAGTAATAATTGGAAGACTTAGAGTGTATATCTATATATTAGTTTCATTGTAAAGAGACTAATTATTCCATTATTGTGTTGATTAGACTAAAACCTCAACAAACTAACAAAATATTTTTTGCATGACATATAGAACGTGATTCCTTAACCCACATAAATTGTGCAGGATATTTGATGCAGCTCACCCTTGAGGATAGCCTAAAGAAATCCAAATTTAATGACTGGGGCAACTCATACTGTAATCTACAGTGCAGTAGTGTTTTATCATGATTGACCACCACAGTTTTGTGTACACCAGGAAACTAAGCTAAAGCAGCAGCAGAACTCCTCACGTAGCATTTTTTAATAAATTTTCTACTGCTCAGCCTCTCAGCAATAATGTTTTTTCAATACCTTTTATCTGCTTTCACACATACACGCATGCTTATATAAATCTTTTAAGGTAATCCAACCTTCTTGTTTGGATAATTTTTTTCTAATTAAATATAAAATTAATATATACCAGATTAATAACAGATGATATTTGATAGATAGAGGTTTATGGTATTTTTGCAGTATGCACTAACATGTCTCAGCAAAGTCACTCTGTAGACAGTAATACACCTAACAAAATACCTTTCATACTGGATTACTTTTTTCAACTGATCTATTAATATTTTTTTCATGTAAAGTGTCAAAAAAGAGAAACAAAAAACATAACTAAACTTTGCAACTCACCACAATGAAGTAAAAGATCATCATGAAATTCATACAACTCCTCCCGAATCTCCTCTGGACAAGGACAATCCTCTCCCAATTGAAAATTCAGCAACATATTAATCTTTAAGGCAATTAAAACATAGTTAAAACACTGAGATAGCCTAAGTCATATTCTAAAATATAGCCATAATTTACCTGTGTATAATCAAATTTATAATCAAATTAAAGTAAAACATAGGTTTCTAATACGGCTTAAAGGAAATGCTAAAGCAATAATACTTGGTAAGATTTAATTATTATTAACATCGAAACACAGTTACACGTAATAATAAAGCTATTTCCTGGAGGTAGGAAAGATCATTCCAATATACAGATAGCAGCACAACTCTAACTTCATGCTACCTTTTAGCAATTAAAATTATCAAATTATCATTATCTTGAAGAACTGGATGAATATCAGATACTCACCTTTAGGCAGTAATGTTCAATTTTTTTTAATAGAGTGTTGAGAAACCCTAAATCATCTTTGGTTTAGAGCCTGAAGTGTGCAGTACAAGTACAAGCATTCTGACATTCAGTATTTTAGGGAATCTTAATAAATTTTATTTTAAATTCAATTTTGGTTCTCAAGCAGCTCCAATGGTAGTTTAGAAGTTAGAGCTCTATTTTTTTCATCACAAAGGATGTTTTTAATTTTTAGATTCAAACATTTGTTTAATATTACCTGTTCTTGAGGAGGGGACCGAAATTCTTTAGTCTTCTTGGCAGTCAAAGCAGCAGACATGTTCAAAGCTTGCATGAGTTCATTGTACCTGTATTTCTGATTATATTGCAATTTTGAAACATAACGGTCTGCAAATGATACAATTGCTTCCACTCTATGTCGTAGCTCACAGTCACAGAAATAATTGAGTAAATGACACATCTAGAACAGAAAAAACATACTCAAGTTTAACAAACTTTAAGTGGGGAAGAACTGCAATGGACACTGTGCACTGCAACAGACTGTAAAAGTAAGATACTTTTCCCCATATTTTTCTTTTAACACTGCAAAGGTGACAAATTTATACAGTTTTATTATCTGATGGATAATCCTATATTGCATTCACAGTCTTTGGGCCCATGCACTCAAAGCATGTAGAAATCATAGAATCATAAAATAGTTTAGGTTGGAAGGTTCCTTTAAAGACTACCTGGTCCAACCCTTCCTCTTTGAAATATAGAAGCATTTCTGTATCTATTTTGAATGTTGATACATGCAGAAAGAATTACATCATCATTAAATTTGGTTATTAATGTGAGGTTATAAGACAAAGTGGAATAAAGATCTTCAGGATTTCAAGTCTTACACATTAGAGAACATACAAAAAGCACTACCTTTCTTCCATCAATAGCAGAACATATGTAATACGTTTACATTAAATGGTCACCTGAAGTTTAACAGATTCTGGTAATCTCATCTGCAATAAGCCTTTTGCTGGAGCTTTCATTTCTTTTACTGCTTTCTCCCCAGCTTCTACAGCTTTTTCTTCAACTTGTGTAACTTCTTCCTTCTCTGTCCGTTCTTCTGTTTCTTCCTTGTGATCTCCGAACACATTGGGATCAATGAGGAGTAACACCTGCTTCACATCATCATCATCAAAAACCCCCATTATGAGCAATGTTGCAATCAGTTTAAGAACAGGAACAAACTGGAATGCAACCTGTCCTCCAACAGGGTCTCGTATATGATCACCACTACACTGTACTGCCTCTGTTAGCATGCTTATGGCCTTGGATTTAAGTGTGTCAAGAGGTATCTCTGGGCTGGATGTCTGCCGTTCTTCACTGTTTGCAATAAAGCATGGAGTAGTAAAATTAAAGCCTGGTTTCAGACAAGTGCTAAGCCCTACTCCAGGTAAACCATGCTTCTTTGTTTCATCAGGATATAATTTAATAGTTCGAGTTTCATCTGTAACTGGAATGATAAATTCATTGCTCATCATAAGCTTGGCTTGCTTGGTGTGCTCCAAATGAATACTAATGAGCAAGTCGTAGAATCCAGAACGTAGGAGTCCAGGCAAGTACTGATTATCTATTGTATAAAATAGCTGAGATACATCCACATGGCTGCAAAGTGCATAAGCAACTCTAGTGTTACCTAGAGCACAAACCGAGCTATAGAGTTTTAAAGTGTGGTAGTGAAACTTCATCAAATCTTCTTGTTCACATAGTTCCAAAATATCAACGCATCTGTTATGAAGTAAAGACACGGAACATCAGTCAATGTCATGAATAATAATTTTGTAGAAGGAAAGTTTTATAATCTCAGCACATTTTGGTCAGTTCCAGTTTAAACCATTAATATTAAGGTTGATACTGACTAATCTTAATGTGTGTCATTAAGCCACAGTATATGGTACTAATAAATTGATTAAATCATTTACAACTAAATACTCCATAGAAGAAAAAAAAAAAAGAAAGAAAAAAGTAAGATAGAGAAGCTTATTTGGAAACTGTGCTAAAATAGACCTTGTTTTTGAAAGAAACGTAGTTGGAATGCTGAAAATCTGTGGTAATACCATCACTAAACAGTGCCTTTATATTTTATTGATGATCACTGTTAAAATTTTTCCATGTATTTCAGTATTTTTTACTCTATTACTGAATTCAGTTTTAGTAATGATAAATAAAATTGATTATTAAAAGAAGGCAAAAAAATTGATGGAAACACAGTAGTATATTATCTTTTTGCTACGATTTCCCTTATAGTTGATTTGTCCTTTGTTGTTATATTTGATATTTGGATACATCTTTATCATCCTCACTCTTCAGATAAAACCTAATAAAGATCGAAGAAAGTCAGGGTCTTTTCGATAAGAGCACAAAATCTTAATTCATGTAAATTCAGAGTAGATGAATCAGGAACAGATTACATGTCTTCATTATATTAAAAAAAAAAAAGAAAATCAGTAAAATAGTACTTGCATGCTGTTTATATTTGTTTTTTACATTCTGAGAAAATCTCTGTTTAAAGGCCTAGATATTTAAGGGATACTATTTTATAATTTAAATAAAATCAAATAGTCATGTTTTCTCTTATATATGCAAAACTCCTGGCATTAAAATTATTCAGCCTCTTGCATCTACTTAAATTTCACAAATATGATGTTATAGCAGATAAGATCAGAAAATCTAAACAACTCTAGTGTAAATATTCTCCAAGGCAGGTTTAACCAATATGCAAATAGCAGTTTTCAATACATTTTGTCCACATCAAGTCACCTAGTTCCTTCCAAAGGTACCTGTTCTCTTCTGGGATGTGAAGTGCCATCATCTGCAGAGGTTCCAAACACTGCACAACCCAGCCATGACGTTCACTGACACGCTCTGTTTCTACTTTTAGAAAGCTGTTTGGCATCCTGCTCCATAAAACAGGTGTAATTGTTTGCACATCAAGGCGAGGGGGACACTGAGGAACAGGATTTCTTTCTTCACTTTTAAAAATTGCTGCTGATAAAGGCATGGTATTCTGAAACAAGGAATTGTATTAAAATTATTTTTTTGACATCTAATTATGAATAAACCTATAATGCAATAAGGAAGTATAATTTATTGATAGCAAAGAACTCACATAAATCTCTTGTTGTAATAAACAAAACCCATTAAGAAACCCCCGACATTAATGGTCTTGTCGCCAAATAAATTTAATTTATTTTGACAAATGTCTTTCAAAGCTGTTGAGCAATTAACTTCATGTAATAATTACATTTATAGAAGTAAATGTAGAAGTCAAATGAAAAGTCACGCCATTTATTCTATATTCCTAAACAGATTCAACCGGGCAGGAATTTCTGTGGAAATAAACAGATTGAAAAGATCACCTTTATGGAAAATATTTTGTACCTTTAATTTACCAAGTTCAAACTGAATCAAGTTAGTGCTCGTAGGCCGAACAAAAGTTGCTGGAAAAAGCTTTGTGTTTGGTTCAACCTAGAAGAGAAATAAGATTAAAAAAAAAATAAATTAACAAAGCAAAAAGAATCTCCTCCCAGAACATGACACCATGTAAAATAAATACTATATAGCTTACACTTCATTATCAAAAACTGCCAACACTGTATTAAAGTGCTGATGAGTGTCTACCTGTTGTCTACCTCTAGTATAGTAAAGCACTTGCTGAATTATCTTATAAGCCCACCTATAACTATCAGGCAGGTGTGTCTGCTGCCTTATGTGCTCTCAGTACCTAAAACAAGAACACTATGTGTTGACTCTTTTCAAACATATTCAAATCCAACACCTTGTTCTAGAGCAGCTCCTTAAAAATCTAGCCACTTTACAGCTACAGCTTCAGCTGTAGCACCCCTGACACAGACCAAGAGTAGAATACAGCTTTTTAGACCACCACACATCTTTCAGAATTCTTTCACATATTATGCTGGAGAAAATAATCCACTACCAAAAAAGCTCATAAACAAATTTCTAAGAGAGGTGGAACCAGAGAGGGATAAGAAGAGTGTGAGAGTGCACCATTTGGACAGGAGAGTGCAAATCTTTTTTTCATATTAACACCAGTTTTATTCTGAAGAATTTTCTACAAGGTCACACATTTCTACTGCCATGAAAAGAAGAATATAAAAGATACTCCTAGAATAGTATGTTATTGATAACATTTCAGTGCTCCAGGTGGCTGAAAAAGATACACTCTATGCAATCAATTCAAGGTTTCAAGATTTCAACTAAATATTTTAATCACATCTTCATATATTTTGTGTACTACACATACACATTACACATACTACATACAATTACAATACTCATGCTGTGAAGGAGTGCAACTCCCAACTTTGAGAATAGCAAACTATCAAAAACTGCAAAACAATAAACTGAGTCATAAAAAAATTTAAAAAACAAATTATTTTCAATTAGAAACAGCTCCAAAACACAATATAACTTAAACAAAATCTAAAATATTACCATACACTGAAAAAATCTGTCTGCAGTTTTTTTTCAGAATTCTGACTTTTAGGTGAGACAAAATAATGTAGGGCAGAGTATGTACATTCTAATCTTTTGATATGGAAAAAACCCCACAAACTCAAATATAGAAACTAAAGGCATCCTGATCTGGAAACACTACTAATGAGATGTGTCATTCATTAATGCCTGAAAGTAACTGACTGAGATAATGTACCTCTCAGACTCTGACAAAAGATGGACAGTAATAATTGAATTTGTCATATCTAATATTGTTTGATGGTCAGAAAACCATTCCTAACTCAGAATAAAATAAAACATCCTGTAAACTAATATTTGGTATCGTCGTTCTGCTACTAATACCTTAACATTGGTCTGATAATTAATGACAGAATCCCAAATATATATGTATAAGCTATCTTTCCTTTACTTTTCCATTATAGAAGGGGGAGGGGGGGGGAGGTGTGGGGGCATGTTGGTGTGTGTTTCTGAGTATCACCCTGGCATTCAGTGGTTTAGATCAAGAACTACAGCAAAATTAATTTCATCTCCTCGATATGATGACATGTAGGCCTTTTAGAATGAGAACTGCATACATCCATCATCCCTCTACTTCAGTTAAGAACACTGAAAAGTGTGTATGGTTGCAAGGTTATAATAATTATCCTGCAGCCTCTAGACCGGACAAATATCCATAATTTGCCACAATTTGAGTGAGAGATTAGATATACTAAAGTATTTTAAAGATTTGATTTTATTATATGGTAAAAATATTCAATAGAAGAAAATGAAAACTACATAAGACTATTTTCACTACTTTCAAAAACAGAAAAATTTATATTACTCAAAATAAGCAAAGGTTGAGAAATACTTCACCCTCAGTTATAACAGTCCTGTTGGAATACACCAGTGTATCTTTACAGTAGGTGCTGGGTGTTCTCATTTTTCAGAAGACCATGTGTCAACAGTTTTTAATTAAAAGCATTTCCAAAACCAACTGCAGGTATCTTTAGTGGAAAAGAGAGGCAGCAGAAGAGAAACAACTGTATTTTCTGAGATTATTTTTAATATAATACAAAGAATGTGGTTACATCAATTGCAAGTCTCAAGAAAAAACCTGCGAGTGTTTTTTATATTAAAAGCAGTAACAGGCACCTTCTACATCTATATTTTCCTTTTCTTTGCAAAATTAGAAAAATCAGTAAAAGCTGTTCTGTGAAAGAAACCACCACAAACAAACCCCCAGACTTCCATGGTTTTGTTCAGAAGCTGTCGTATTGATTTGTATCTAGCAAAAAAACCCCAACACAACAGCAAAGCATGAGGCTCAAGCATTTTAATTTCCATTTTTCTTTTCACAGGATCTTGACATGTGATATCCTCCCAGCATGGCACTGTCTCACTACTCTTACAAAACACACCAGAACAACAGCTGTTAGTTCCTCTCCCACTCCCTCTTACAGGCTGTGTGCAACCCTGCCACATACATTTTCAACGGAGTCAGTATACTAAGTTCCAATAAATTTGGTTGAATAACATTTAAATTTTATCTGTATTAGGTGTTTTAGTTGACATAGAAGAAAGTGATGCATTGTTCCTTTCACTGAATATCTTCCATGGGGGATCCTCTGCTATGGACAACTGATCTTACTAAAAGCAAATCTCATCAATCTGGTGCTGAAAACTTTTGTCAACTAGTAATCTATTAGCATAATGACTCCATGTTTTGACAACATCGATAGCATTTAGGGTTTGCTTTGCACACTAATTCATATTTCAATTTTGGATTTTGAAACTTATCAAATCACAAGAGCTCCAAATCATAGCTATTTGCAGAAAACACAAACCTTGCCAATGAGAAACCAAATTTATTTTCTCGATCCAAGCAAGAAAGTCTGATTATATCTGGTCTGATTTTGCTAATTTAAATAATTATTTCCTCTATATTGTATAACAGATGTAGTTGACAAAAATATTTTAAAGAATAATTAACACTATAAATCAAGATTCTGAACTACAAGAATTGAGAGGTAAACAAGTATTCTGAAAGTATCTACCTATAGTCCTTCCTCAACATCTGAAACAAGTTGGAAAAACATAGCCTTACAAAAGAGAGAGAAAACAAGGGATAAAAGAGAATAAGACAGGAAAACAGGTTATTGTCACATGAATACTGTTTGGTTAGATTTCTGAACAAGAAAGAACCATTTTATAATAGCATCAAAATTACCAGCTTACTAGACAGCTTCCTGAAAATTTAATAATACCTGATAACAAGTGCCAAGCTCTTTTCCGTTGGCTGTAAATGACAACATTCCAGTAGCCAGGTCAACAAAGCATCCAATTTCTAAATCAACATTACTGCGACCTGATCTCTGGGAATTGGCAATTACATCTCCTCCCCAAACCATATAGCAATTGCTGCGCTTCACACTGAAAGAACAACAGGAGCAAAGAAAACAAATCATAGGGTACATTGAACTTGCCTAAGTATACAGTGAATATGTACTTTTCAGTGGAGTAATAGTTTGAGAACCTCAAAGGTGCTTGTGGTGCTATTAGTTGTTTCCATATTAACAACTCCCCTTTTTTTTGATAGTGTAGGCATTGTGAGTAAGGGATCACAATAAATGCACCTTTATTTTTTTCCTTTTTTATAAACATAAAACAATTCAAAATACTTCTGTGTGCTTATGTAACAAATAACAGGTTCATTCACAGTGACCAAATATCATTAGAAAAAGTATCACAAAACAATCTTTCATACAGAAAGTTTATTATAAATACACTCACTTTAACAAGTCTATGTAAAATAGACTCATATATAAATGAGCACAGAATGCTTCTACAGCATAATAAATTTTCTTATTAGATTAATGCTTAAATACCAAACTTGGGAATAATTCACTTTTGAATAGCAGTATGAAAATAAAATATTTTCAAAATGATAAATAAATCCATACCTTTCATGAACCCTGCCTCTCTCATCACCTAAAGTAACTGTCACTGTACAATTCTTATTTAGGTCAAAATCCTCACTGTAAAAATGATAGTCTGGTGTTACCCAGCCAACCCAGACAGAGGATGGGTCTTGGCCAGCAAATATTCGTAGTGAATAAAAATACTGAAAAGAGGAAAAGAACATATTAGTAATAGAAATCTAAATTATTTTATCAATAAATACTCAAGTAGTAATTTCAAACACCTCTCATGTAACAAACTTTAATACCAATAATTTACATTATCTTAGTAAGTAATTTAAAATGTGCATAATTTTTTTAAAAAACAGACTAGCGGTTTAAGATAGTGAGGATATTACTCTTTATACAGCATTATATGATAGCAAATGATCAAAAGGCTTCTTTCAACAGATCAGTTTCTAATGAACATGCTACCACAACTAAATCTACTTCAAAAAGTAAGAACTTAGCACCTCAACATCTTTACTTACTGTAGTAGAAGCAGCAATTTCTTGGCTGTGCTTTCTAGAGAGAAAGGAACATAATTTAAATAAAAGAAAAAAAAAAGTAAGCAAATTAAGTTAGCAAAGACCTTAAAGGACACAAATATACACCAAAAATAATTAACTGCAGTTAAGGCAGGAGGCAAGGGGGGGGACAGATAGATTTACAGCAATTAACTAAAGATGAAGGTGCTGAACTCAGTAGGAGCTGGTATCTAAAAATCTCACAATCTTTGTTCCTTTGCATGGGTTAGTCATTTTTCCAATAACAACAAGCTATTGAACAATCATGTAGATGAGCATCAATCCAGTAGACAAGAAACTCTGAGCTGGCTTTCCAGTCTGGCCAAAGAGCTTTGCAAATCCAAATAATTTTGGAAGGATGGTAGCTGCTTTGCAATGCAGATCTTCAGAAATATTTCTTATCTCACTATAGCAATCAGCAGCAAAGTTGTGTTATAAATTTATTAAAACATTCAAGAACGAAAAATCTCAGTAACATGCATCTATGTTAGCATGTGCTTCGTGCAAAAACAAGTATGAAATCTTGAGTATATAATAGAACATATTACATTTACATTGGAAACATGAAATAAGATAACTAAAACCAAGCCTAACCGTCTTTGGAAAACATCAGATGAGGCATTTTCCACACCCATGCTGAAGTGGAATGATGAGTGGAACTCAATGGGCATACTCAAACGACAATATATCATGTCTGAATTGCTGTTCTGTGTGCCAAAAGTTTTGTGAGTAACTTTTAACCGAGGTGGATTCTCAATGGTTCCATCAATTCTCCAAATCTAAAAATAATAGAAATATTTTTAAAATAATATTATTCCAAGTAAAATGCTGAAAAAAACCTTTCATTAAGCAACTAGAGGATAAGATAACTGAAAAGTCAACTTAAATTTTTCAAAATTAACTAATTTCAAAACTATTCAACTATCTTCTCTGGCAGGGAATCTAGCCTGAAGAGCAAGGGATGCAACAAATGCAGTGTAGCCTGGTTACAGTCAATATTTTCAAGTTGTTTCATACAGCATTTTAAAAAAAAAGTATAGATTTTATTAAATTAATTCAATTTGTGGGCACAGGTCATTGAAAAATTGCTTCACAAGACTCAGTAGTTTTCTACCACAGTAAGAAATACCAATTACAATTCTTCAGATGACCGTCATAAAGTGTGAGTCTGTTATTATTTTTGTGCTGAAAATTGTTTGTTTTTAAACTCAGTGATAGGAACATTTCCAAAACTTTAAAGGCAGGAATGCATCTGAAATAATCCTGATAAACTGAAAAAAATGGTCACATAATTTAGCCGAAACTCTGTGAAGTGCATTTTGCTTAAAAAGGAATGTTCAAAGACAAGTATTAAGGAATAATGGGCTAAACACTTAAAGTAAATAGCCTAGTGATTATAGTAAAAAAATAAATAAAACAATCAGGAATTTAAACATATTACTGTGAAATATTTAATACAAAAGATATATTATTCTGCTCTAGAGTACATTAGTTAGAGAGTTGTGGAATTCCTATGGTTGGTGCATCGTAAGAATGAATGAAACAGATAATGCTCAGAGACACCACAGCTACGTTTAAATGCCCCTTAGATTAGTGAAGTGAACTAGGATCAGTCTGTGTTTAGCTCATGCTTCCATTAGCTTGTGTGATGCTGAATTCAGCTGAACAAGTTTTAGATATTTAAGAAAAACTTAGAGAAGGTTTAAAAAAATGAAAGTGTCTGCAAGAATATAAAAAATGGTTCTAAGAAATCACACGTGACATTTTTCAAGTAACTAAAGACAACAACATGAATTAGTAAGACACATAATAGAACTCACAGGCAATCCATATGAATAGTAATACTACCATAAATGAAGTTGGAGATAGACAAGATCATCTGGAATTATCTAAGAGTGACTTAATAGATTTATATGACAAACTATCTGATGACAGTAAGTATTAGTAAGGGTTTAATGTCTCAGCTTGCTAAACAAACAGTTGATAAACAGGTGTCTCCCTAACATGTAATATTACCTCAATGTGAGGATGATTTTTTGGCACATTGACAAATGTTGGTAAGCGTTTACTAAACCACATAGCAACATCTCGGTTCATGTTGACAGCAAAAGGTTCAAAACCTTCCTGAAGTCCACACATTGTATAATACTTGAATGTACTGGCATCCATTCCAAGGTTCATACGACCAATCTGAGATAGACCCAGTGCACAAATTGGAACAAAACCTAAGAAAACAACAACAACAAAAAAAATAGTAATTTATTTGGAGAACACAAACATTCTATTTTGGATCCATCTAATGGACATTACACACACTATCCCATTTATTTAAAAATTAAGCCAAATTAACAATTGTTATTAGTAAGCAGTAGTAGATTTGTGTGAAAAGCAAACAAAAAACTGTCAAGAGGTAGTTTTGTAGTTAAACATGTCTTTATACAACGTAGTTGGACACTGGAAGACAACCTTGGCCATATCAATTATAGAATCATAGAATGCAAAGTTGGAAGGGACCTCAAGGATCACCTGGTCCAACCTTTCTAGGTACTACTATAGTTATTAACAAATGTTAAGTATCTCTCTGAGGGCAGTGAAGTTTCAAAAGACCCAAAATGAGGTTCAAGTATCTCAGTAAATCTGTTTAAAATCTACTTTGTCGTCAGTAGCTATAAATTTGTTGCCAACCTTCATCCCTCCACCGTTCATGGTGGTCAAAGATACACTTCTTTAATGCTGGCATTTTTTATGGATGAACATTGTTTTGGTCTCCATATACTTATAGCCACCAATAGACAGGGATGAAAGACTGTTGAATTATTTCTCCATCTCTCAAGAAAGAGAACTTGGAGCAAATACAGGGAAAAGCCAATCTCTCATAGAGAAAATTTCTCTCCTACTCTTCAAGCCTTCAGAAAAGCTCTCTTAAGTCAGGCCCCCATTCTCTATCATTAGGAAAACTATCAGTGGTCAGACCAAAGAGGGATAGTGAGCAATTGCAATGTCTTTGGGCAATTGCTAACAAGCATTTAGCTATTGCTGGGTGGAGGTGATATGCTTCCAAAGAACATGCCAACTGAAATATAAAATAAAGCTAAGGAAAAAAAAAAAAAAAAAGAAAATCAATCTGTGCTTATAAGAGCTGTTAAAATAAATTTTTATGAAGTGAATGTGTAGCACAGTCTGAAGGCTCACATCAGTGAAATACAATTTCTCAGCTCACTAAGCCATTATGATAGGCTAATTTTTCTGGGTTTTGTTTTGCTTTGTCTTCTCATAACCATGTAACCATAGAAAGAAAATTACCACTTTCTATTCCAAAGTCAGCAAACGCAAGTTCTGAACCTTTACTTGTTATAAGCAACTCTCCATTCAGAGTAAAGATAATTGATTTATCATCCAAGTTTATCATACAACCAACCACGTCTCCTGGTTGCCAACTTCGTCCAAAGAATCCACTACCTTGATGCCAACGCTGGCCCTAAACAAACAAAAACCAAGTAAATTAATAATGTGCTAAAATAAAAAAATAAATAAATAAAACAAACAGTTCACCTTCCAGGATCTCACAGGAATTTGCAAACAGTACAGCTCATGATTTCTTGTAATTAATTATCATCTCAGTTATGTCACAGAGAAACTAAGGCATCTTAACTTCAGTAATAAGCAAACAGTAATTTAGAACCTAGATTACTAGCACAGTTCACTGGATTCCACTTCTCACATGCACTATCATTATCATCCTTCCAGTCCTTTAGAAAGCAAGTTTGGGAAGAGAATATGCAGAAAATAGAGAGGACAGAAAACTGAAAACAGAACAGTGGTTCTCTCTTTCAGTCATTGAAGAAACTTTGTTTTATTTTTTTAAAACACCACTTACAAAAAAAAAAAAAAGGAAATGCTGTATTTTGTTTATGTTTACAACAGACTTCTTTACTCAGCTGGGTATATCCTAGGAAGATAGATGTACGTGAACACAACTTTGTTAGCAGAATTTCAGTGACTGGAACTGGAATGCAGATACTATCCATCATGAAACACTCAGAGATATCTTTGTATAAATCAAAAATATACCAGTTTGGAATATGCAGATTTGGAGTATGCAGAGGAAACCTGCACTGTAGTTGTTTGCCTAGCCTGCTCAAAGGTTAAAAAAGACAAAGATGTACTGACTTTGCTTCCTTCAAATACAAATGCTTGGTCATCAGATCCCAACTCTATGTCAGGTCGACAGCCTGGCCTGGCCCAGCCAACACGCATATCTCCACCTGTCACAGCTTCAAATTCAAAGTACCACTTTCCAGACTTCACTGCGTAAGACTGCTCTGCTCTGAAAAAGCGTATCTTGTCAATACTGACTTTTTCTACTGTTTGGTCAGCTGTAAAAATAAACAGAGAAAAAAAATCAACACCTTTTATAATTAGATGAAACTATAAATGCAACTGTTTAGCAATTCATTTGTCCCTAGTGTTTTGTCTCCAAAAACAGCCATTATCTGCCATTGCACGTTTAAGAAACTCCATAGTAAGTGTTAAAAAAGGCGAAACAGTAATCAGCATGCAGAGGCTACCGCATTCTAATCTTATTCAGGATGAGGGATTCTCTGCTATTTAGAGTATTTTTAAGTTTCACTCAATGCAAAGCCCTAAACACAAAACTGACCAGTGGAAACCTCAGAACTTTAAGATTACTACATGCAATACAACCCAAGGCAACAATGCAGTATTACAATATGGCAAAATAACTCCACACGCAAGTCAAGACATTTAGAACACTTTAAAAAACTTATCAAGTAAGTTTTGTTTTGGATTTTTATCAAAAAAATTACAGTGGCATAGCAAATATGCAGGAAAACTTTTAAACAAATTTCTGCTCCAGGTTTCAATTAAAAAATATTGAACTCTGTACAATACTTGGACTACTTCTTAAGAACTGAGTTTAACTTGAAGCAGTCAACCCTAATCTGCATACCATGTAACAAATATATTTTTAAATAATCTCATATTATTTTCTTTTATTAAGTGCAAATGAAAACCGGTTTGTCCACTTGAACTCTAGATTTTTTGCAATCTAAAAAATCATAGAAATTAGAATTATTGTATCATTAGCTACAATAAATTTTAAAAATATATCTATATATTTAAGTAATATATAAGTAATTTACAAAGTATATTTGTACTGTTCATTAAAGTTCACTGCAAAAATATACTACTATTAATTCATGTGTTTTCCCTGTCTGTTTCAGTTGTTTGTTTTTTCTCATCATTGAGGTGAAAAAAGCCATGATTCTTATTGAAAGTACATACCTATCTCTTGGTCAGGTGGCTCAATACTATAACCATAGCCCGCAAATGTTCTAACAGCTTCACGAAGGCTATCTCTGTTTGATTTTTTAGTACGTTCATCTAATAAAGCATATGGCACTAGCCGAGGATTACGTTTATTCTTAAGATCCTAAAAGGGGTTATAAAAAAAAAAAAAGAAAAAAACTAAGAAGAAAACTATCCTTAAACATCCCAAAGATTTTATATCATGATACAGAATGTAATCTGAAGGAATGCTAAGATTACAGGAGTGAAACAATACTGATGAACTACGGTTCTATGAATGCAAGTCCAATTGCTAATAATATTAAAAACCTAAAGACAAGGATTAAAGAGAAGGATGGAAATATACTCTCATACATCTTGCTGCTGCAGCTATGCAGGTCTGACAATCTACTCAGACTTGCATGGGTAAGGTTTTTTTTTCTGCTCCCCAACCCCTCTAACTTTTCCAGACACTACACTATGTGGAGTATTTATCCTCATATTTAACACTCCAAACTGATCTTCTAGAAAACGAAATCTCACATTCTTTACTTATTCCAAATACTTCTAAAGAAGTACTTACCTGCTGAATGCCATAGGTCCATCCTTGCTTTATTCTGTCTTTTGCCCAGACATTATGTGCATTTTCAGCTAGTCTGTCAACTAGAAATTCTTGAGAAGGTAACAATTTCACTTCAGAAAGATCAAGAGGGGCAGGTTTATATCCATTTGACATCATATAACTGTAAATCAACAAAGGAAAACAAACCCCACTGACTGTATTTAAAGTTTTCTACATGACATTCTAGGGTGGCATTCACTTTTTTCTCTCCTTTTTTCAACCTCCTACTATCCCACTTCTTTGCAAAAATCCTGCATCGCATTTGGTCTTTGACTAGGATATAACTTGTATTCTAGCAAAGAGTCTCATTTGCCACATACCTGCACCCTATCTAAATACGTGTGACACAAATGTGTATATGCATCCCTAAATAGTTGCTATGAAAAAACATAATTTTCATTAAATGAGTACTTTTTTTTTATATTTGCCATTTAAACCTTTCAAGGAATTTCTGTTTTAAAGATCTGCATGATGATTTCTTACTAAATTATTTTTATGCATTATCAAATATGGAATTTTTACTATACGAGTCTATAAAGATTGTTACCATTTTTCCAGCAGAAGAAAAAAATATCTTAATTATCGTTCTTCCCACCCTTTCATTGAATGATTAGTTTAGTAGTTTTTTAGGCGTAAGCATTACCCTTTCCAACCCTTCCACATTGTATAAAAACTACTCTGCTGATTTAAACATAGACACACTCTCTTGCTCAAATGGGATCATTTCCATATGTCAGGATGGTTCATATAGGCAGTGGATATTTTAACAAGTCAGAAACTAAGATTTATTTGTTCTGTTATTGAAGACAATAGTATCAAAACAGTATTATGATAGACTGTCTACAGTATGTACCTTGGGAAGGGTTATTTTTTCCTTTTTTTAATTAATGCTCTCCATGGGAACACAATTACCATCTCCCGCATCATATTTACTGCTCTTTCTAAAAGCCTAGCTTTGTTTCTGATGGATAAAGCTGTTTCAGGGAAAAAAAACCATCTTGTCGGTTGATGAACTGATGTGAAATGGCAAGTATCCGAATTACTGTTTCTGTCTTCAAGTTCTGCTGCAGGACAAGGCTTTAATCTGTCTCAGGAGGACTTCTCCCAGGCAACTAGTGACAGGATGAGAGGGCACGGCCTGAAGCTGCGCCAGGGGAGGTTTAGGTTGGATATTAGGAAGTACTTCCTCATGGAAAGGGTGATTAGACATTGGAATGGACTGTCCAGGAAAGTGGTGGAGTCACCACCCCTGGAGGTGTTCAAGAAAAGACTGGATGTGGCACTTAGTGCCATGGTCTAGCTGATGTGGTGGCGTTAGGTCATAGGTTGGACTTGATGATCTCAGAGGTCTTTTCCAGCCTCAATGATTCTGTGACTACAGAATCCTCACAGAAAAGACTAAAATACAGACGTAAACCTTGACTAATCTTTTCTACTTTGGGGTGATTGCTACTGATGGCTTAAAGATGTCTAAATAAAAAAGATCATTCAACTGTTTTAGCTCTGACTGCCATAGTTTATCTACCAAATAAAAATTAAAGCAAAAACCCGATTGTATGTTATGCAATAATCTACATATATGCACTTCCTAGAAATGTACAACATTAGAAGGATAGTAATTTTAATTTTTTTTTTCTCTACTTAAAGAGAAAACAAAGCACTAATAATGCCTCTGGAAATGTGCATATGTTGAAGAAACCTTTTCTTGGAGGGGATGGAAGGAGAGGTACAAATTGAAAAGGAGTTAAGGGAAAATTGTATATCCTCTTTCAAGTAGATAAATTTAGCATCATATACATATACTGTTCTTTGCTATGTGATAGAAAAGCACTGAAATGTTGTTTTTAACTTGGGAGTATCTATTCTAAGATCATGTGACACAGATAGAATTACATATGGTTTAAGGATGTGACTTTTTGAGTCTCTGTGAATCACTCCACACTGTTAGGTAATGCAGCAGTATCCACAGTCCACTAACAGGCAAGGTAAACGACCAACCATGTGCTCTGTAAGTCCCTATTGTCTATGATGTTCATATCAAATATTTTTTAAATGACCTTACAACATTTTTTATTAATAATTTGTAGTTACAAATAATATACAAATGATATACAAATAATATATAATAGTTCTCATAAGGTACATACTTTTTAGGAAGTTTGACTTTTTTAAGATCTTCCTCAGCTGCTGGATGAGCATGAACAATGTGACATCCAAGGGCCAAAAGCGTTCTGCCAACAAAAAAATGGCAGTAGTTAAACACAGCATTATAGCACTAACCCTTTTTATAAATGTGTTTTGGTTTTAGTATAAATACGCAGAACTACGGATATCTAAAAACCAGTGAAGTAGTTCAAAATAATGGAATTTCAAAACTCAAATATCTTAACTTATCAAAAATAATAAATATAACCTTCTAAGTCTAAAAGATACAAAACTGTCTTGAAATCTTTGCTTTATTAAAACCAACTTGGTGTTGTTTTGTTTTGCATCTCTGCAGACACAGGATTTTTCTAAATGTATTCCTGGAACTTCCAGAAAAGTTAGCAGAACACACTTGGAATGAGACATTCTAACATTTTTACATCTTACAACAGTATGAACACTTGAATAAAAATTTTAAAAATAAGCTTTATAAGCTTTATTTTCTTTTAAATTTAAAGCTCACTTGAGGGTTTCAGTTGACATTTGTAGATTATAATTCTTCTCTGTCTCAGGCAATTTTGCAAATTCCACCAGACAAGGATGATTCCTTTTATTATCATCCCGTATCTGTAACAAAGCAACAAAAAAGAGTACTTTCCTGGTACCAAATTCAAGGCAGAATCAGAGTTTAAAAATCAGTTCATTTTTTGCAATAATTAATACATTTTAAATAATATAATTATCTTTGCTCAATGATTATATGAATGAACTTTCCCATTATTCATTGAGAATGCACACCATAAGTAGTCCTCCTAACCAACAAATCAAAAAAAATACAGCTATTTCATATGTTCTGCATAAATACACGAAACACAAGGAAGCAAGCCTGTAAATTCAATGAATATTTCTGATTAATACCTAAGCAATGTATGCTTAACCAAGCACAATCTGGTCTATTGTACACATTCAGATTCAAAAAGCTTGAAGAAGCATTTGGCAACATTTTCCAAATTCTACTGGAATAAGAAAGCAGAACATTGTTTTTCTGATATTGACATGTCTTTGAATATTTTTCTGACTCTAAATTAAACAGGCTCTTTCAATCAATGCCAAGTGCTTCTGTCTTGATGACAACTAAGAGTCATGACATATCACATACAAAAACATTTTTCAATTGCCAAAGCTCAGAAACATTAAAAAAGTTACTAAACTCAGAATTTCAAAAGCAATTACATTTTAGCAGATAGTATGACAAGAGTTACTGGAAAAAAAAAAAGGTAAATCAAGTCCATGATTAAAAACAGAAGAGAAAGAAAAAGATTCTTGTGATACAAGACACAGTTGTGATGGGCACATGAAGGACTACCTCTGTATATCTGAATTTGAAAAGAAGCAATATGAAAATCTAAATTCAAAGCAGAATACGTTCTTTATAGATTTTATTACTAGGTGTCTTCATGTAGCCCATATCCAGGGTTAAACTGAAGCAGTTTGCTCTCACCCAATGACCCCTCCCCACCCAAGAAGGGCAATCAGGAAGAGGAGAGAAGCCCCATGAGCTGAAGTGTAAATTAATTTAGTGAAATAACACAACTAATACAAATGCTAACATAAAGTATATAAGCTTATCCTCAGCTTAGTCCTCAGGAGTAGCAGTGGGAGCTACAGGCAAAGACAGAGGAGCCCCAGGAAACAGAACTGCCCACCCTCAGCACAGCTCCCCCTTTATAGCGAGCCTGAGGTCAGTGGTGTGGGACAGCTGTGTGAGGCACCTTGGGACAGTGCCCTTGCTTGAACTCCTGGCTGTTCCAGGGCTACTACTAATAGCTTGCCCTCCATGGCTGGCCTGTGATTCCATCGCAGTTGATACAGGACACTAAGGGAAAGTACCAATTTTAAGATAATTTTTGAATTTGATATAATATTCTGAATATAGTATTCTCGGCCTACCCTTTTAACTGTTTTTCATTTGGTGGCATCCATTGGGCAGGGAAAGCCTTGTTATATGCATTTAAGTAATGTTGACCATGTGGCTTTACTCTCTTCAAGCTGTTTGGTAATACCACATTGTAAGGGTTCATATAACGGTAAGTAGTAACTGTAATTAAATAAAAACCTGAGCTTTGAAGAATTTGAGTGTTTACAAAAGTTACGAAAACCCTGTCTATGTTATCAACAGAAGTAAATTTCTACAACGGACTTTTTGCTTGTTATCCTTTTGATCCCCAACACTTAACTAACCAAAGAGTTAGTTTAGGGGTTACTCACTATTGGGATGATTGTCAGTAGAATTCTGTCTTGGTATAGCTATTATGTTTTCTGATTAAGATATTTTTCAAATGGTTAATTACTTACAGTGCTAAAAAATAGATCTGATTTATATTCTAAATTTGCCTTTGATCACTAGTTAATATCACTGTCTCCTGCCAGCTTCCATGTTCATCTATTGGCAGCATTATATACACCACCATTAAATACTCCATACAGCTTCCAAGTCCAGGTTTTCTCTTAGGAGATTTAACCTAGTATACGTGACTGTACTCAGACATGTCATTCAAAACATACCTTGCCGTATGTCCAGCCCAATTCTATTTTATTCATTCCCCATAGTTCATGGATATTTTCAGCTAGTTTGTCTCTGATCTTTTCAAGATGAAAAGGAAGAGCAACCTAAGAAAAAAGCATAAGAATTTCACAAAGAAGAAAAGGTTCCAATTACCACACCTCATAGTTGCAAGATCATCTAGTTCAGTGAAATACACCACCACAACACACAAATGATGAATTGCTAAAAAAGGGGGCAAGATAGCTTAGTTTTTTATACTGTTAATTTAAATTTTATTAAGACATATTTTACAATCCCATTATTGCATGCTTCGCATACCTGACTGGTGTCTATTGGACAAGGGATAAAGGAAGCTTGGGAGAGGAATTGTGTTGTACCCAACAAATCCCTCACTCCATCAGTATCTCTTTTATATTCTTTCACTGGTTCCAGTTTCATCTTCTCTTTTGGGAGCAGTGCTTCATAACAGGGAGCGTAGCCAGCAGGAGGCAGAAATTTAAACTCTCCATGACGCCCACCCAATAAGAAACGAACTCTGTGCAATTGTAAATGAAGAAATTATACCATTAACTAGTCAGCATGTACTAAGATTATAAATAAATAACCTGAAATGTAAACATTTATGGAAATAGCGTTTACAAAAACACAGGTATATTTCATGCTTTGAAAAAAACCAAAGATTTACCAAGCATTCAGAGCAAATACTATCAATAACACCATCACCTACCCACTATTTTTTGAAAATTTGTTTTGGCCAAAGCTAACTTACTTATTCAATGCGGTATAATTCTATTTTTTAAAAAAATAATTATTTAGTTAAAATCAAATGGTTGTAAATTGTGGAATTTTCAATGCATTTAAAGGAATTTGAAACACAAATCTAATTTAGATTGGACAGTTAACCTAAATAAACCCATAGGGACTATTCATATACCACTTAAAAGTCACAAAGTCACTTCTCAGTCCACTCATGCATCCAGTTGACACATGAGAAAAAAACCAGCCCACTATAATAATAATGCATAAATCAAGCAAACAAAAATATACTAAATACTACAACTGGAAATGAGTTTCAGAAGGGTAACTAAACCCCTGAAGTTTCCTGTTTCTCCTCAGATGTCTATTTTTCACATAAATTTAAGAGTATACCAAGAAAAACAGAAAAGACTAAAACAATCCAACTTAGAATCATAGAATCATAGAATGGGGGGGGGTTGGAAGGGACCTTAAAGATCATCTAGTTCCAACCCCTCTGCCATGGGCAGGAACATGTCCCACTAGATCAGGTTGCTCAGAGACTGATTTAACCTGCCCTTGACCACTTCCAGGTAGGGGACATCCACAACCTCCCTGGGCAACCTGTTCCAGTGTCTCACCACCCTGACACTAAATAATGTCTTCCTAATGTCTAACCTAAATCTTCCCTCCTCCAGTTTAAAGCCATTAGCCCTTGTCCTCTTGCTAAAAGCCCTTGTGAAAAGTCCCTCACCAGCTTTTCTGTAGGCCCCCTTCAGATACTGGAAGGCCACTTCATACGGCCTTCATACCAAACTTCATACTTTGGTCCTCATATTGGCAAACTCTAGCAGTGAACAACTACAGAAAATAAAAACTTTTGTTGTTATGGGGTGATCATAAGAAGCCTATACCACTTTTTACCTACTCTTCCAGAAGTAGTAGAACTACTGGATCAATGTATTTCATTGTCAGTAACAGATAATAATATCAAAGGAAGAGAAAAATCAAGACATACAAGTTTTCTCAAACAGGATATATATAAGCACAAGTCACAAAAATCTGAAATTGTTCAATGTCCACAAGAAATATATTGTTATTGATTACTTCTATTAAGCTTGAAATTTCTACTTAAAATATTTTAAAAATACATTTCCTAAAATATTTTAATGATCCCAGGGCAGCTACATATTAGAGATTACAACTTTGAGCTTAGACCTTACTTTATGGCAAACCACAACACAGATCAAAGTACTTTAAAATAAAAAGGAGGTTGATTTTATTCTAAGACTGAGAAGTCTGACTTCCTACATAGACAAAACTCCAAGAAAGGATCAAAATGAAAAAGCCTCTGATGTAATTCTTCCCTTGCTGACCACACCCCAATAAATAAATAAATAGTTCCCTGCTTCCTGCCAGCTTGGTCAATTTCTCTGAGTTGTAGCAAATCATTCAATCTCCCCTGACCTTTATGATGTTCTTCTTTGTTCAGAGGCCTCTGTTCTCCCTGCTGTTCACTGCAGTATCTAAACCTCCATACAGGCTATATCCACCTAGTACTGCACACCCTCATTTGAAAACCTGAACAGTTCAAGAAGCTGTGGCTTTTTGTCTCATTTTAAAATAAATGTTCTCATATTTTGATTTGAAAAATTTGATTTAATGTTTCTGACCTTAACCTTAAAAAAACTCACCTGAAAATAAAAAATCAAGCAATATAACTGGTCCCCACTATACAAAAAAGACACAGGCTGGAGAGGGTCCAGAGAAGGGCCACAAAGATGATCAAAGGACTGGGAAGCCTGCCATATGAGGAAAGGCTGAAAGAACTGGGTTTGTTCAGCCTGGACAAAAGAAAGCTTAGGGGAGACCTTATTGTCATGCTCCAGTACTTAAAGGGTGGCTACCAAGTGACACGGAGTCACATGGAAAATACAAAGGGTAACAGGTACAAGTTACTCCTGGGGAGGTCCTGATTGGGCACCAGAAGAAAATTTTTCACTTTGAGAACAGTCAGACATTGGAATAATCTCCCAAGGGAGTGGCAGATTCCCCAACACTGGTACCTTTTAAGACTCAGTTTAACAAGGTGCTGGGCCATCTAATCTAAACTGTGTTCCTACCTTGAAAGGTTGGACCAGATGATCCTTCAGGTCCCTTCCAACCTGGCATTCTATGATTCTATGACTTTTCATGGCAACACATCCAGACCCCTGAGTTCCCTAAAAACATGTTGGATGGCTCATTTAAAGTTAACATCATATTTCATTTCTCTATCTCTGTGTTTAACGAGAGGTTAAATAATTCTGAACAGAAGTAAAGAAAAACAGAAGAAAAGAAAATGAATTCTCAATCCAGAGTTGCTGGTTTAATTCCTTGATTATTTGAATGGCCATATTGCAATACTACAAGCAGATCTCATAGCACCATTGGTAGAAAAAGGAAAAATGGATAGATAGGGAGAAAATGCATAAGAAAAAAAACAGAAGAGACAGTGTGGGTAAGCAAGTTTTAGAGAGGAAAAACTGATGACTCCGATTCAGAGATTGAAAAAGTCACAGAAAGCAGAGGAAAACCAGAGAAGCCACAACAGAAATAGAAACATGAGAGTTTGCTCAGTGCAGAACACTCCTCCACTCATGAACTCAGAACCCCCATGTAATAACTTTTCTCCGATATTAACAAATAGAGAAGATGACATATAACCAACTACTGTCATCAGCTACTATTAACTACAAGGGAAAATGCTCTCACAGAAACACAAAAATATCAAATAAAAATGAAGAAAAATAATTAAACCAATTTAAGCAGTTTTCTTACAGAAAAAAGTAATTGGTATTTTAAAAAGTTCTTGGACTAGTGAAGCTGCTGTGGGGTCACTCCCACAGAATAAATGCAAATTATTTATTAAGCCTTTCCCAGGCCTCTTTTGTTCTGTTTGGCCTCTGTTAGTATTCTCACCTGAAAGGTTCTCTTAAGTATGAGATGTTCAAAGTATTTATATATTCATCACAGAAGGAAAAGCCCACAGAGAACTAGTTAGCCAATTTACTTCACTCAGAGAAACAAAGATTTCTTTTTTCTTAATTGCTGAACATACAAACCATTTCTAACCTGAACTTCCCCTCACTTAGGAAAGCTGTGTGCTGTCTATTCTGGCCATACACAACTTCCATTACTCAAAAATTAACAGTGTAAGAGAAACTCTCCTTTCTATCTCTTATTGCTCCTGCTTATTTCTTCTACATTTGGCATCTTCTGGCAGTTATTGACATCTAGACTGTTAGCATTTCTCCATAGTGAAAAAAATTCACAACTTATCCAAATTTAATGGGGAAATCATTCTCATCCTACAAAAGACAGAAAAATCCCAACCTTTCTCACTGAAGAATTCTCCTTAATTATCTTTATGTCTTCCTAAAATTGTTGCCTGTCAGTACCAGCAGTAAAGATGCTTTAAAATGAACTGAACAGAAATTGGTCATGTTACAACAAAAGTGCAAGAACTAGTTTTTTGTTGTGTCGGCTTTGTAACGTTAACACAAGTATTTTGGCCACTTAAGTAGGCTGGTATTTGCAGAACATTTTCTGAATAAATTAAAAGTAAAATAATAACAGAAGCCTGAAAACTGTAAGTTCAAATCTTAGTATTTTAGCTACAAAACAGGAAAGAAATGGGCAATATTAGTAACAAGAGTACAAAATTGCTTCTCATCAGTTGTTTGTTTCCTACCATGATTATAGTATCGGTTTTCGTGATGGTTTAGGTTTTTTTACTTGCTGCTGAGAAAGACAGTGAGAATTTTGTGCGGAATGTGGTGCTGTGTTTCAAATGTGCCTTTTTTTCACTGATAATTCTAATGGGACATAATAAGTTTCCCTTAGTTCACCAAATACCCATAAAATAATAACTTTCAGACACCGTGGCTTGGTCAAACTGCTACCAAGCTCACATTTCACCCTTACTGGAAACTATTACTGAACACATACTTTCCTGCCTGCCCCCTAGCTGCTGGTTGGGCAGAACCAAATCAACAAAACAGAACAAATCACATGCAAATTTGGTCAGTATTTTGTCTGACAAGGCAGCAAAGAAAACAACAACTAAAATTAAGTTGTACTTACTTTACACCTGCTGATAGGCTTACAACAGGGAAGAAAAACCCTTCTGTACTGAAATTCTCAAACATTCCTTGTACAGGCTGTCCATTAATGCGGAATGAAATGCTGGGTACACCTAAATCCAAGCAGCAGCTAACAACATCATCAGATGCTAATAAATGCTGATTGATGGATGCTACAGCTCTGGGTACTCGACCTAGGATAAAAATATTCAGTAGTCAGAAGCTTTCAGCAGACTCTCATAGGTTTAAAAATGACATTATTTCCTCAAAAACACCATCAAGTTTTTTGTTCATAGTCATGAAGACATGATCTTGTTTTCATCTATTTTATGAACGGTTCTGCTTTTAGAGACAGACAGTGAGTCAATGTTCATTAAACTGCTGTGTGGCAGGAAAGTGCATAAACTGAACAAATCACTTGAGCCCTCTGACCCTGTTTGCAACACAGAATGTGCTCAGCTGAAATCACGCAAGTTCACACTGTAGCCTGATGCAAGAGTACTGAGGCACAGTAAATGACGCCCTCTTTAAAAAACTAATGTTGACATATGTTTTTCTTTTTCCTTATTTTTTGTGAAATACCAGATTCACATATTTGTGAATATTCAGTAGTGAGACACTGGAACATGGTACCCTGAGAAGCTGTGGCTGTGCCCTCCCTGGTGGTGTTCAAGGCCAGGTTGGATGGGGCTTTGAGCAACCTGGTCTAGTGGAAGGTGTCCCTGCCCATGCAGGGAGGTTGGAACTAGATGATCTTTACGCTCCCTTCCAACCAAACCATTCTGTGATTCTACTGGAGCTGAGATTATGATCAATATCCAAGTTTACAGTATCAAGAGACAGAATAGTATACCAAGTTATCAAAAATGGATGAAGAATGTAATGGGCCAGGTTTTCTTTATCAAGTAGAGCCATACACTAAACAGAGGGAGATTTTTTTTTCCTACCTGGGAAGATGGAACCTTACAGCTATGCACAGGACTCAGCAATAATAATAAGAATTAAATAGAGATAATATGTCTGAAGGAATCTAACTATACACATTTACAGATAACTGCAGTTTTTCAGTTGCACTTCTGAATCTGTCCATTTTTTAGCCAAGGAATATCTCTACACAATTCCTTTCAAAACAATTTACTTGAAAACATTGTAGTTTAACTGTAAAGCAAGTCTAATAAAGCAGTTGGGCACTATTCCAAATTATTGTATTTGAAACTTCCTAAGAACAAGTCAAGTCAACTGTTCAGGACAGTTTAAGTACTCTGAATTATCCATTACTGAAGGATATAAGATTTAAGAGACTTTTCAGCACTGTATTCATGAGGTTCAATAGTGTTTAATTTTGTATTAAGGATTTATTCAGCCATTTCTAATGGAGTATGTTACAGATGTCTCCCAGCATACTTCTAAAAATCATTATTTCTGTCATTTTAGAATTGACCAGTAGTGCTGGAAAAAAAAAAAGACTGACATGTGTGCACACACACAGACACTTTATATACAAAATCCTATGGTAAAACAATGTTAATATAATTGAAAAGGCAAATACACCCAAATTAGAATATGTTAGAATTAAGGCCATAAAATCAAATTCAGCATATTTATCTATGCTGTATTTACAACACACCTTTTAATTGCATGGCCCTACACTATTCTGAGAAATTAAACAGTACTTAACTGTATACGGCATTTCACGGCACTAAGAAATATGGGGAAATTAATAATTTTGCCTACATGCCTTGAATAGTTAGTGTAAAGTAAATAAAGCACAAGCCACAAATTGAACAAGCTAAAATATAACTATCATTTACTGTATGCAAGAAAGATCTGGAAGGAAAAATAACATACTGCTTCATAATTAAGGATTGTACACACAAGGACTGAAATAATGCCTATTTTTTTCCCCAAACTTCTGAATGGTCATGGATGGCTACACACTTGAGAAACAAAACCATTAAATTAAGGCAGATCTACAGAGTGTGCTGATACTGAAGTTTTTTCTGAGTCTTTTGAACAAACTTTATAAGATTTTATGGGAAACATAGACAAATTCCTGGTGAAATAAATTATTACAGAATGTGCTTTACAAAAAAATCTGGTATTTACAACTCAATGTTTGAACATTTCAGAGAAAAAGTGGCCAGAATTGTCTAAATGGAAAAAAATGTCCACATCTCACTCTGGAAAATGAACTCAGTTTTCAACTCAATTCTAGGTAGAGGCAGAAACCCAGACAATAACATTTGCTCTCAAACAGTTTGCTCTTCAAACAGTTCAAAAAGCCAGAGAAAATAAAATTTTAGACCATATTAATATAATGTTAATAAAACATGATCCTTCGGTGTCATCTGCAACCTTAACAAATTCTTCTATATGAATGGAAGACCTTTATCAATAGATTGCTACCTATTTTAGGTACAAAACCTAATCACTAGAGCTTTGTTTTAAGTATTTATGTAAGTAGAATACATATGTAAAATCTTCTACTGCTTTTCTTTCTCCTTTCATTACTTACTGACAGTTTGATTAAGAATGATGTTACAAAGATAGCAGACAATATAATTAAGGGTATACAACTAATTACCTAAATATTTTCTTATTTTATAGCCTTACACATTATTTCTTCTCTGAAATGCTCCTTATTTAAAGATTACTTAAGAACTTTAAGAAAGCAAAACCAAACATCAGCATTTCCTGTGTTGCCATTTGATTTTTACAATTAGCCAATGGAACTTTGGTGGTTGTTTCTCATACGAACATAAATCAACACGGTCAAAAAATATTCTAGTGTGACAAACCTGTCTCTTTACAAAAAGTATTTTCTAGTTCCTTTTTCCTGGATATAGCATAGGGGAGAGATAATGTGGTGGTGCAGACCCCCACGCTCTCTGAGCCACGTTGCAATGTTAATACCAGCCAACATGCTGGTTAACTTACTCTAGTTACAAGGGTGGTGGGCTCAACATTGTTCTTGTTTCAATAGCAAGTGCAGTAGGCTGAGGCAATCTGGTGCTTTCTGACCTTGCCTACTGGAGCAGTTAGTTCAAACAATTGGGTATCATCTAGGCCTAGCGCAAACACAGTGATTTGGGGTGATCAGGCACTCCTTAACTCTGTTGTTTATGAAAGATACCTGAGACCCCTCCTGCTCGAACCACAAGCCCACTCAAAAAGTAGCCAAAGATGACCTAATTTGAATTGTGGCCATAATGGAAAAAAACTGACCAAAGTCAATCATCTTGTGATGCTATACATCTTGAGAATGAGGCACTTCAGAGCTCCCTGGGATAACAGCAAGCTGCTACCCCATGTCTCCTGAAGGAGTTTGGTCTGTCTGATGGGAAAGTGTAAGTGACAACTTCTCATATACGCAGGGAATATGATATTAATTTACTGTAATTTGATCCTGCCAATGAATCTGCAGTATATTTCATTGCAACATCTTTTTGTGCGGTTCCACAATTATTAGGTACCAAAATTCAACATCTTAACATAAATTAAATTCTGTATCTGTGTGTCTGTATGTATGCAATTTAGAAACTTTCTTAAATCTTTAACTGAACTTCTGTACTTGATTATAAAAAATTGTTGATTATTGAGTATTGCTAGAAAATTGTATAATCTAATTTTGTGATTCATTATACTAATGTCAATCTACATCTGCAATGACAAGTCACACCAGACCAATAATTACATCTTAAAGCACTACGCTGAAATCCCTACACCTAAACCCTTTAGTCATAAACAGTTGACCAATTCTGGGACTAGGACTGGATTCAGCCACACCCAGACTCCTCCCTGAAAAAGAGTTTAGAAAGCAAGGAGGGTCCATTCTGAACCTTGAGACTCATTCTTCCCTCTGACCCCCATGTAAATCACTCTAACTCAATCCTGGCCCATCTCCCCTGTTCCTGTAGAAATAATTTCCTTCAATCCGCATGTAAATCACTCCAACCCAATTCCAACATCTAAACATCCCTTCTACATAGTAAGTAATAGGATGAACCTTGCCATCAAGTTCTGTCAAATCACATTTTCATAAGCCTATATTAAAATCAGTTTTCCCCCATATCTTCAGCTTTGATTCTTTAAGCAACCTTAAGACTTTACACCCCCATCTGTAACAGATGATAACACAAAAAAACAACAACCTTGCTCATAGCTTCAAAGCCACTTTACAGCTAAATCTGTACCCTAGAGGGCTCTCACTAATCCCTGTCCAAAGCATCCTAATCAGATTGTTCTTTTTTTTTCCTTTTTCTTCATGGTTATTCATTATAACACACTAATTATTACAAAAATTATTTGAACTGCAACAGTCCAGATGAGTCCTCGTAAACTCCTTTTACTCTTCTACAGGTGGTACTCAAATCTACCTGACTGCATGGGCAGTGACTTCCACTTTTTCATAAATTCAGCCCACTAACACCCTCAGTTTTCTTGAACAAAGAATGGCTAATAAGACGACAAGTTTAGTGTCAGTGACCACAAAATATGCAATTGATGGCATTCATTAACTCCCTTCTTTATAAACTGCAAGTGTAACTACTTCACTGCATTACTAATTACGAGTCTCCTAGATAATTACTCACTTTAAGAATAATTCCTAGAAAAACTATTTTTCCTGCTATTTTAGATATTATTACAAAAAATATTTTTTCAAACAGCAGACCAACTACAGGTTTTCAGTTTGATGTTACACCACAGAAATTTGTGTTCTGGAAACAATCAAAGTTGGTAGTAGTGTAGCAATTCTTATTTCTAATTGCCAAAACTATCTTCTATGAAACTATTTATCAAAACTTAAATTCAATTTATTGAATCTATAAATATATGTAAGGATAACAGTCATTTTTACTTCCACTGTAGATGCAAAGTGAAAGAATAATGCATATGTAGATCCATTTACAATTAATTTGTCTGAGATCCATTAATCAATTGATTTTTAACAGATAGACTTCATTTAGTACTGATCTACATATGGAAAATGCTATTTTCAAATCAAAATCATGACAATAGAAACTATCTGCTAAAAACCCTAATTGGTATAATTCAATTGTCAATTGACAATTTATTCAATAATAGACTAAAATCCCAGACTAAATAATTTCATGGTATCCTGGAGTTCTGAATGAAGCTCACGGTAAAACAGCATGCTATAAACACACAGGCACTCAAGGTAAAAGTAGGTAACTCCTAAACATAAAAATAAGTGGAAATGAACAAAGCACTTACCAGACCACAGATGAAGGCCATCAAAACCATAAGAGTACAGGTCATCACCAACACCATTGCCTCCCCATCCTTCTCCACCTCCCGGGTAAGGGGCATAACCTGAAGTAGATGCCCATCCAACTCGTAAATGGGTAGGTTCTGCCGTCAAGAATGGATCCACTTGATCAATTATCAATTCAAAATACCACTTCTTGTATTGTGCAGAGCCCTCAGCGACACCCAAAAATACGTTTGGCCTTATGCTAAGAAAGAAAATGTAAGCCAGTTAGTATAAATATAAAATGTGACATAAGAGTTCCATTGTTGTATAATAGCAAAATTCACTTTGCAAATATAAGTATAGATGTCCACATTTTGCTTATAATATGTAAAATAGTGGCCCATTTTATGACTTTTTATAAAGCTTTTGTAGAATCACCTTTTAAGATTTAGGTTCCTTGCTTTGAAAAAGTTTTAGTCAACAGAGGAATAACAAGATAATTTCCTAAAATCGAAAAAACAAGAAGTGAGGTTGCTGGGAACTCAAATCTCTCTTAAAACACACAAGTACTTCACAGTATGTTTACATACTCAAAATAATTATTAGGTAAAACGATGCTCTGTTTTGCATGAGAAACAAGCAACTTTTATCTTTCCATTTCAGAATGGATCTTACTATTACTTGGCAATTTCTATTTGAGCACAGTTTTCATTCCAATTGCTGTATTTTTTGTAAATTTTTTAAATTTATTTTCAGAAGGTAACACAAACACTTCCTAAAGTGTATGTTTCAGTATTGAAAACTGTGTCAACATCTCCTAGGTTACAGTATTTTCTTCAACAAATTATCAAAGACATGCAAGTTCCACTTTTACTAATATAACAATAAAACATGTCACTATACCTTGTCACATCATTAATCAAACGTGTTTGCAAGAGTAAGTCTCGTCTAGGCAGTAGATTGTCAGAGATCAAATTCTGATTGGCACGAACTGCAACTCCATTACAGACACAGAGAGAACAAAGCACATCAAGAACCTAAAAAAAAATAAAATCAGAAGAAAATTGGGTAAAGGCAGCTGCAAATACTATTACTCACTTGTTAGCTTATTTTATATTCAGAATAGACCCAAAGGAAGGAATATAATACACTTTATCATTATTGTTATCTAAATAGCTTTCCACATATATGGACCGAGCATAATCTGTAATGCCGATAGAGGATATCAAACATTCATGGAAAACAAATTCAGAATACAGGGTTTGCAAAATGCCTCAAAAAAAACAAAGCAAAGTTAGTGGATAATTCTCAGCTGCAATTCTCAGACAGCTTATAAATCTGTTCTGAAAGCATGTTTTCAATATAGGAAGCAATCAATTTATATTTCAAATGAAAAACATTTAAAATAATTCACTATAAAGCAAAACAGAGTTTCAGAAATATTTTATTATAAATTTTCAACTTTTTTTTTTTTTGGCCACAGTCTGAAAATTGAAAGAGAGTAACATAATTCTCCCACAGATTACTGGAGCAAAATATTTTGGAAGAGAGAACACACTAACATAGTATAGTTTAATGCTGAGGGACAAAGCTGCACACTTACGCAAAAAAACAGAAACAAAGATTTATTTGAGCTCTGTCAAGAAATCATTGAGCAATGAGCCCAAATAATCTAAACTCAGAAATTACATATTAACTCTTTAAATAATCTCTATGGACTCACTGACCATTTTTCTGAGAGGAAGGCTTTTCATTTAAAAAATCCTTCAAATCCCAATGACTGGCAAAGGGAAAACATAACCACCATTTTCAAAAAGATAAAAAAGAAAGACCCATAGAACTACAAGCCAATGACTCTCACCTCTGTGTCCAGCGAGACCATGGAGCAGATCCTCCTGAAAGCTCTGCCAGGACACATTGAAAATGTGGAGGTGGTTGGTGGCAACCAGCATGGCTCCACCAAGGGCAAATTGTGCCTGACAAAGTTTGTGGCTTTTTACAATGGGGTCACAGCAGCAGTGGACAAGGGGAGAGCAACTGAAGTAATGTATCTGGACTTGTGCCTGATGAAACATCCTTGTCACTAAATTAGAAAAATATGGACTTAATGGATGGACGACTCAGTGGATAAGGAATTGGCTGGCTGATTGCACTCAAAGAGTAATGGTCAACAGCTTGATGTCCAAATGGAGACCAGTGGTGAGTAGTGCTCCGCAGGGGTCAGTACTGGGATGGGTACTGTTTGACATCTTTGTTAGTGACATGGACAGTGGCACTGAGTGCACTCTCAGCAAGTTTGCTGACGACACAAAGCTGTGTGGTGCAGTTGACACACTGTAGGGAAGGGATGTCATCCAGTGGGATGGCCTTGACAGGATTGACAGGTGGGCCTATGCCAGCCTCATGAAGTTCAACAAGGCCCAGTGCAAGGTCCTGCACATGGGTCAGGGCAATCCCACGCACAATTAAGACATTGGGTGGAGAATAGATTGAGAGCAGCACTGAGAAGGACTTGAGGATGTTGGTTGATGTGGATGTGGGCAAGCAATGTGTGTTTGCAGCCCAAAAAGCCAGCTGTATCCTGGACTGCATCAAAAGAAACATGGCCAGCAGATCAAGAGGTGAGTCTCCTTCTCTACTCTGCGCTCATTAGACCCCACCTGGAGTACTGTGTCCAGTTCTGGAGGCCCCAACAAAAGAAGGACAAAGAGCAGTTGGAGCAAGTCCAGAGGAGGGCCGTGAAGAGGATCAGAGGGCTGGAGCACCTCTCCTATAAAGACAGGCTGAGAGAGTTGGGGATGTTCAGCCTGGAGAAGAGAAGGCTCCAGGGAGAACTTATGGCAGCCTTTCAGTACCTGAAGGGGCTACAGGAAAGCTGAGGACAGATTTTGTTCAAGGGCTTGTAGTGATAGGATGAGGGGTAATGGTTTTAAACTGAAAGAAGATAGATTTAGGTTAGAGATCAGGAGGAAATTCTTTAGTGTGAGGGTGGTGAGACACTGGAACAGGTTGCCCAGGGAAGTTGTGGCTGCCCCTCCCTGGAAGTGGTCAAGGCCATGTTGGAAAGGGGTTTGAGCAACCTGATCTAGTAGGAGGTGTCCCTGCCCATGGCAGGTGGAGGGGTGGAACTAGATGATCTTTAAGCTCCCTTGCAACCCAAACCATTCTATGATAATACGATAATAATTTCCAAGGCAATTTAGGTTAATAATATTATTGTTTCTTATTTCCTAATCACAACAGAATTTCTAATCTATCAGGAAAACATGATATGTTGTTTCCAGAGTCACAAAAAAATTCATTACTTCATATTACTTCATTACTTACTCAAGTTTAGTCAAAGACACCAAAGATGGAAATGCACAAATCTGTTACCCACTCTAATTCTTCTCCTGTACAAAATTTATTTCTTTCCTGCTTTAAGTTCTTATTATGATGCCTACATTAGGATGCTCCAGCTGAAAGGCTCTCTTTGCAGGAGACTGGCACAGCACAATAATCTTACTAACAAATAAAAATCATCCGCTAAGCTTACAACTGTAATTTCAACATTTTTCTTATGCTTACTTAAATCAGTTCATACTCCTTATCCATGCTTAAAAATACTACTTTCCTTTTCTGTATATATCTGGTTACATTCTCAGTATCACCTTCTCCTATAAATCAGTAATTTCAGCTCTACTAAAACTTCTTTTGTCCTTCCTCTGGGTTTGAGGAAGGAAACTCACATCAGAAAATCACCCATAAAACTATATTCTCCTGTGTGTTGTGCTGTCATCCTGATCACAGCCAGAAACTGGGTTTACCTTCTTCTGTCCTAATAAATTGCAGATTACTGTCTAAATTAATTTCCACCATTATTTCTTCTGGTGTAACTTGTTTTTTTCCTTTCTTCTGAACACCTGCATTTTCAGATATTTGGATTAATTTTCTGATTTTTTTCTTTTTTTTTTTTTTCTGCTACCATTATTATTACTTAAGTTAGGAATTTCTTTGCAGGATTTAGTTCTGCTTTCTGCAGATACAATGGTAGAGTCCACAGACTCCTGCATCACAAAGCAAGCTCACAGCCACCAGAATGCTTCATTCATTCAGCAAATCCAAAGTTCTGACTGGTTATTGATATTTCTTAACTATTTTCTTGTCTCACATATTTGCTGTGTTTGAAATTGAAAAGCAATTATATACTACACACATTTTTAATCTCAACAAAGCAATTTTGCACAAATACTTCAAGATTATTTTATTCCTTTAAAGGTGCCAGAATCACGTATTTCCATGTAGACATTTTTCTGGGTTTTTTCCACAAATCACTGTAAAATCAATACACCCTTAGTTTTTGCAAACATACCTTGTAATTGCGCCCGTGTTTATCCAACAGTGAAATAATAGATTTGATGTGGTCCTCAGCTATTAAATTCAAAGCTTCAGGGCTTTCAATCAGGATGCAGTGCAACACTTCCAAAATACCTGTATAAAAGGCCACAGAAATAATGTTGTCATTAAATCATCTGTGCAACAAAACACAATCTAAAAGCTCAGTAAATAACAGGGTATCTTAAGAGAAGCTATCTTTTCTCCAGTCTAAAAAAAGAACACTTTTAAAGGGTATTGATATGACTATGATGTGAACCACATTAAACATAAATACATTATGAAGCTGTTAATTTCTGTTTTATTTTGAAAATAGCCACAGTTTTAAAACCACCTGAGAAAAATGCAAGTTTAGCTCCTTTTCAAGGAGAGAGAGAAAGGTTTTAGGAGGGAGCACTGTATAGCATTTTGATATTGTTTGACATCCCATATTGAAAAAAACCTCTCTCTCTCTCTCCATATATATCCTATTCGTAGTTCTGCCCACAAAGTGTTGCTCAGAAGCAACTGGACAGTAGTCTTGAGACTGTCTGACCCAATCTATTAAAACACCAAAGTCACATTTAACACTGATGGGATGCAGTATTGCACATACCAAATGTATAGAATCAAAATATGCCACAAAAATGTCTATTTACAGGTAATGCTCATATAAAAAAATAAAAATAATAATAACAAAAAAGCAGCAGTGTATTAGCTTTCTAACACAGGTTGTTTTCAAGGAAAACTGCTCTGACATTTATTATATAAGACAGCTGTGCATGGTTTATTGATAGCTAATTTACAATGATGAAAGTGAGTCTCACCTGAAGAAGATTCTAACCTGTCCAATTTACTTATTAGCCAATCGAGATTACTGGAAAACTGAGTGCAATTGTTTCTGTTGCCACGAATGAGAGCAGCTGGAAAAAAAACAAAAGGAGTGATTTTATAACAGGAGATGTCCTTTCTAAATCACCAGGGTTAATCGCATATATCTTAACACAATTTTTATAACAACTTGACAAAATAATAAACAGAAAAATCCTAAAAACACATTATGATAATGAACAATTAACATTTTAATTAATTTGAATATCAGTAACTGAACTAACTTCTGAAAAACATGCATTTTTTGAAGTTGAGAAGGTCTACTGGATACACAAGAATTTCAGCAAAAATATTTTTTTATTGTTAAATTGAAATTGAAATTATCCGCCACCCTTATTTGATACAAATGTCAAGCACTGTCATGATCAAAAGGCTGAAATATTTATTTTTTTTATTCCTTCCTATATATGAGTGGGAAGTCCATATACAGAAGTTTCAGCTCAAGTGCGGGTTGGGTATATTTCTCTTTAGCTTCACTTTCTGATTAAAACTGCTTCTAGAATGGATAGCTTTATTCTTCAGCAGTGCAGAACACAATGTCAGGTGACTGCAGTTGAGAAGTTCATCAGCATTCAAGTATTCAAGCAATACTGATTTTTTTTTTCTTCCAGAAGTTATTACTGCTCATAGAAAAACAAACAAAAAAGCCTTTTGTATACAACTGTCTAAGATTTTTATTATGAAGAATTAACCTAATATTTATTAGGTCAGAACAAGTGTGATCAAGATGTACCTACAGAAGAATATAATAAAGAAAAAAACTGAAAAACCTACATAGCACTAAAGACAATTTTTTCATCCTACTTCTTTTTTTTACACTCTTAAGACTGAAGTAAAATGAAGGCAATGGTGCTTTCTAAAGCAATGAGGAGATTTAATCAGAAGCATCTGCACATCCGTGCTATGTGAATAACCTCATGCTTCAAAGCACTCCCCCTAGTCTGGTTTTTTCTCATCCTAACCCTCAACTTGCACATTTTAGTATGGTTCAGGACTAACTTTTGAATTCAGATAACAAAATTGGAATGTATGTCAATTCCATCAGAAGACAAGATTCTCCTATATGTGGAATTATGCAACTTAGGTATCAAATTGGTGATTTAAAGAAATACATATATACTTCACCTACTCTATAGCTTTGGCCTTACTACAACACAGAAGCAGTTTTTGCTAGAAAGCATGGCATTGAAATTGAAACAAATATTTTAATTTGTTTTATGTAATTATTTTTATTAATATTTATATTTAAGCCACCAGTGACAAACATGGATATAGTAGACCTAAACGTTCTGACCATCACCTTTAGGCTTGTCTTCAGTTTCATATATTAAGACTGTTTTCCTTTTTTTTTTTTTTTAATTTTAAAAATAATAAGTCACTCCTATTTGCACACCACATGTACCTTTATTTTTTTAAAAGATATACATTTGGCATGCTGCGCCAATCATTTCCTAGCTGAGATTTATTTTTCTGCCATATCGTTGGTCAAGAAACTTTTCTCTATAATAACTATCAGTAAGTATATGGAAGAAATTATTTAATTTACATGATAGAATGAATAGCACACAAGTATTCTTTGGTGGTGGAGCAGCATGGAGAATATAAAGAATACATATCCTGCTTTCTTACATTAGTAGATTATTGAAGAACATACCTAACAATTTGTAAAGGAGATTCAAAATTTCTTTCCAAGCTGCACCATGTTCTTCTCTTGCAATTCCTGCAAAATGAGCTGTGCTGTTGTAGTCATTTAAGCGATCAATGCAATTCAAAACTAATGCCAGCATTCCCTAAACACACATGACAGAGAAGAAAGGAAACTGTACATGAAAATTCATTTGCTGTTGTCCTTTTAAAAGATTATTTCCTGTACAAATTTAAAACTTACAAAATGGTCTATTAAAAAAAAATTAAACTATTGTGCTGACAAGATCTGAATATGTGTTTTTCTATATCAGTATCATCCATTTTAGGGAATGATTTTGTACTGTTCCTACTCAGCTAAGTATATAAAAATCAAACAATAAAAAAACCTAACAGTAAAGGCTTTTATAAGTTTTGTGAAGAGAGTCCTTTTTACATAAAATCTTCCTTATGTAGGAAAAAACCACCCCACTTTTAAAATTTATATACAAAGGAATTCCTACTTTTCTTTAAAAAGGTGGACATTTTACCATCCAATAAAATATCTGTAAAAAAAACCCAAACAAGTTCAAATACTAGAATAGATTTTAATTTCAGTTCATTGGAGAATAAAATGGTATTTAAAACCTGCATGCAATCCAAACATGTCTAAAAACATTGTAAAATATATTTCCTATTTATACAGAAGTGTAACTATTCCATTCTCAGGAGCAATTCTACAATTATGTAATGCATATCCTTCTCTAACACTACAATTCTTCCAGTCTCTAGAGACAAAAAGTTCCTGTTTCACACACTGGTGGACATAGGAGACATCAGAAATAACATCTATAATTTATCCAATTTATTCATTTGGGGTATCCAGAATGTAGAGAGAAAAGTAAATTTATTGTCACAATCCTTTATTTTAAAAACTGTATCTGTTTAAAGACACTAAAAATTATTAAGAACAAGTTTTATGAAAGAGGGCTTGTGGCCTGTGACAAGTGTAGAAGTGAAAAATACATAACAGCAAGTTATCATATGGCATTACAGTATATTTTTATATATATCAGCTACAAAACTTGACATTGTAAATCATATGCATGCATCTAGATGATAATGTTTTAGGTTCTTCTCAATGTCTGTCATATGATACACTTAAAATTAAAATGTTGTAACAACTCCTTTCTCTGTACCTCTTCTTTGAATAGATTTTGTCTGTTTTTGAGTGACCTAAGCTTGCTTTGTTTATCTTCATGTTCCAGATCTTCTTTGGGAAGCTGGAAGTAAGTAATCAGATCTTGCAGAGTCTGAGCCATCTCCTCAATAGGCAGGGCAGTGGGTGATAGTGTTCTGTTGTTTCCACTATGGAAAACAATGAGAAAGACTGTCAGCATTATTCATTTTCCCACTGTAATTTACAGTATTATCTAACAGCCTGTTTTCTGTTGGTGTCTAAATCAAATCTTGTCATACATGTGACATAGGTGTATGAGCAACAGTTTCTCTGAATTGCAGATGTAACAATAGGACAAGGGGTAATGGTTTTAAGCTAGAAAAGGGTAGATTTAGGTTGGGCATTAGGAAAAAGTTCCTTAATATGAAGATGGTAGATCACTGGAACAGATTGCCTAGAGGGGTGGTGGAAGCCCCATCACTGGAGATATTCAAGGTCAGGCTTGATGGGGCTCTGACCAATCTGGTCAAGTTGGAGACGTCCCTGCTTGTTGTAGAGGGGTTGGACTAGATGATCTTTACAGGTGCATTCTAACCCAAGATATTCTATGATTCTATGATCTAATGTTTGGATTTCCAGTGCTCAGAGCTTCCTAAAGTGGAATCATGTTTCCCCTTCTGCGCTGATGTAAAGAGAGAGAATGATTTTTAAAAATGAAAAAATTTGCAGAAGAAACAATATAAATCAGAAAAAAAGATGATAAAAAATGAAAGATATACTGAAGTCCTTTCTAAAAGTAATTTATTTTGTTTAGATACTTAAAATCCTACTGATGATATAGGCATAGCATGCAGATAGACTAAAAGAGTTGCAGTTATTGAGGCTGTACACCCTCCCATCTTTTTGACAAAAAAGACACAAAAAACTAGGTCATTCTAACCATTACTCAGGTCTTCTGTACCAAATCTATATAGGAAATAAAGAAGGGTGGGATTTAAAAATGGAAAGCATTTCAAGGAACCTCATTTGTCAGTAAAATAATGTCTCTTTCCTGTTCAAACATTTGCTCAATCATTGGGTGACAACCCAATTCTTCAGGGTCTGACTCACTATTACAAATAGTATAATCTAGGAGGAGCTGATTGCTGGCAGAGGTGGCTCTGTTTTTATATCAACACAAGAAATACAAAGGAGTGGTGTAGCTCCTTGTGATACTGAGGAACTAATGTTTTAAACACAATTTCATATGGTGTGTTCTGTGAAAGCAAATTCCTATTTATAAACTAATTTTTCTTTATTTTTTCATCTATTAGGCAGTATTAAAAGAATGACCACTTGATCATTATAGTTAGCACTTCTGCCAAGCCCTATGAAAAAATATCTTCAGTACTACGTACATTCTTACCAACTTCATTGTGTTCTTATATGATGTCCTCAGCAATTATAAATTAATATGCATTGACAAAGAATTGTATTTTATGGTGAAAAAAAAAAAAAAGCATTTCATATGGAAGAACTACAGTGAAGGAAACATGAAACTTTCACTGAATTGAAGATCTTTGTCTTGCTCCTTGTTATAAAGCTATTAGCATGTAAGAATAGTGTTTTAAGATAAATGTAACGAACAATTTATTTAAAGAATGAGAGAAGGGAAGGGGAACAAAAGTAACATAATAAAAATTATGCTTCAGAATGCCCCATATTTTCAAACTAACATAGCTAAAGGTATTATTCAAAAAGTCAAACATGATCTCTTGGCTAAGACAGTTCTCATGATACTTCCTTTCACTACCCGAATACTAAAGCCCTCATCAGAACAGTTTACAACAATTTCCATGTAAAGTCTCAAGCTTACCCGTAACTAAGATCTGTCAAAATTAGGATAAATTAATAAGTGACAGAAAACATTCTGAACAGTTTTGTACAAATTGACAAGCCAGATTATATAAAGCAGTAGAACAAACCTTTCTAAGCACAACATATACTTTGACTGGAAAAATTTAAGATTTAGCAAGTGCATTAATACGGTGAAAGCAAGATAATTTTGATTCAGAAAATATATTTCATAAATAATATTGTTTAAATACAGGCTTGAATCCCGAAAACCGAACTAGGGCTCAAATGTGACTAATACAGTATCTTTTCATGCTCATTTTTTCAATGAATCCTTAAGACTCAACTTCTCCTGAGGATGCAAAGGCTCATCAGTAAGAAACATAAAGAATTTAGATAAACTGCTTTCAATGATATTCATGCCCAACACACTTGTTTTGCTATTGGCCAAGATTGTAGTTTCCAATGAAAAGAATGTTATTATGTTCCTACATATGTGGCAAGGGTATTAAACAACTACTTGACAAGTACGTCTCTTTATAAAGTCATCTCAATAATTCGAGACTATGACAGAGTGAGTTTGGTGTCATTAAATTTTTTAAATTCTCTGACTTTCTAATATCCTTTGTAGTATTGTATCCATACTTAAGGTACTCATGTATCGCATGGTTCACAATGCCTAGGTATCCAAGGGCTTTGGTGGTTTTGTCTGTGGAAACAGCCACATTAGTTTTTGAGTTCTTATTGAGGTATAATTATTAACTGAATTGCCCTCTAATACAGCAAAGATCTGGAAGATAAACAGTATTCAGAAGGTAATTCTGTTGATTTTATTCTAAAGTCTTGGAATCACACTTGAATTATTCCTTAAAATCACATATAGGAGTTGTCTCTCTGCTGAGCTGTTACTGACTTTGAATACCCATAAATCCATTCCACTGTAAATACATGTGTTGATTTAAACAGGAGATTAAGGTATTAAGGAGATTAAGATAAGAGTGCTCACATAATAATTCAGCTGAGAGAGAGAAGTTAGGAAGCTGTTTCTTTTACATCTCAGCTGGCAGTTAGCCTTCTAATTGTTGTTACTGAATATAATCTTTTGTACTGCACACAGTCCACCTGAGAAAACTGCCTGTCCTCTGATCTTTAAATCTTCAAGATATGATCAGAGTGGTGACAGAGAGGTAGGAGGATCAGAGAGATGGGTAAAGATACATGTAAAATGGTTGCACCCAGATTTTGAAGACAATAAACTGATATTCTCCTCCCAGACATGTAGAGATCTATTTTGTATTTCCTTCTAGTATTTCTTTGCTTGGACTTGGTTTCCCATTGTATTTTTGCTCTAAACTGTATTAGGCATCAATAGTTCTTTCAAATAGTTTGACAAATTTGAATACAGTTAGCTAGTCTACCAAGAAAAAATAGAAAAATAAAACCACTTTTATTAATATTGTGAAGATTTAGCTACTGGAGAATGCTTATCAATGGAGTTACGCTTCAGACCATTTAGCATGTTTTCTTCAACCTGGATTGTGATCCAGTTTGCTTCTGTCTTCAAGGTATTACATTTCATTTAAATAACCTTAAATAAGCTTTTTTATCTATTTAATGGCATTACTCATAAAAAATGATAAGCTTAAGTCAGTGAAAATTTATTGCTAATACCTTCTAAATACAAATACTTGAAAGCAGAAAATAAGGATTCTGTTAGAGAAACCTTTATAATTTCAGAATACTTTAAAGAACAAACAAAAAAATGACTGTATATAAGATGGCAACAACTACCTTATAAACTGGCTGAATAAGCTTGTAGTATTGCGAATGATTCGAGCAGCCTGGGATTCCTCATTCTGACACCTTTGTAAGGTTAGACCATCATCCATATGGCCTTCTTGGTGTAATATAACCTGTTGAAAGTCAACAATTATCACAATTATTATTTAAAAACCATTGCGCTTAAAAATATTTTGTAACTTATTTCAATATTGCACTGAAAACAGTAATTGCATGTATACTGAGCTACTATTTTAATCACTTTATCTGAACACCTACTTATTAATCAATTTAAAAATTGGCAGTCTCACATAAAAGTTATTCAGAGAAGACATTTTAATATACCTTTCTTCATTAAACATACAAGCTTATAAAATATTTTCCAATTGAAACAAAAATTCTTTCTGTATTCTGGTTGTCAGGGAAAGAGGTTCTTCACTATCTCAAGCATAAATAATTAAGGGATTCATGCATGAAAAGATTACTAAGAAGAAAATCGAGCTGTAGTGATAAATAAAATAGCATAAATAAGATAGCATAAAAATTATAATGCAGTTAAAGGAGCACCAACACTTATGAGTAACTTCTGACTCATCCAAATATTCTCTACACTTTGAGTTGGATGTTTATCAGAACCAGATTGAACTTCAAGCAATAACAGATATCCATTGGCAGGTTTTTACTTTTCTCCTCTAAATAAATACGCAGTTTCACAAAAAGCCAGCATAATTTTTAGGTATAACGAAAACAAGTGTTGATCATTTTGAATCATTAAAAACTTACAGCATTTTTGTAAGAATTAAATGTGAGTTATCTTGTTTCTTTGCCCAAGGTGTAACCTATTGAATTCTCCACTGAAAAAAGTATTTTTTAAGCTCTGAGATAGTAAAAATTTCCTGCTCAACTTCCCATTTAGCCGAGTAATTCTGAAGGCACTGAATAGTTAACAAGAAACTAATAATGTCATACAAGTGGTTACTACCACAAATGCGAGGGTTATTTGCCAACAACTTTTTGTACATACTAGAATACAGGTAGACTAAAACATTGGAAAGTGATGCTTTTCTATACTTGGCAGGATCCAAAGTACAAGTGTGCTCTGTTCCTTCCAACATGCTGAGGAAGTGCTTTTAAAAGAGGCAAACATCACCGTATGAATTTATCTGGAGTCCAGAATCCATGGAAATGTGATGGAGAAGACTAGGAAAATCTTTTTAATTAGCATATTGATAGTATTCTCTTAAAGGAAACTATTTTACATATTGATCATCTTTCCTCTTCAAGCCCTTCTTTATATAGTGACACTGTAGGTGTTTTGTTAGCTGAAATATCACTGCTTCCATAAAAAAGGGTCCTGGGTCTCCTAGCTGAACAAGGATGAAAGAACCATTCTTCCCATCACAGAACTAGGAAGAACACATTTGAAAATCAGATAATGTTTCCTCAGGCCATTGCATGTAGCTCCAGATTTTGGAACCACAGGAATGGTACAGGAATGAAAATATTTGACAGATAAAGCTGGTACACTTTGCGAAATAATTGCATGTTCACCACTGAGTAGCAGAAAAACATTTTTTCTCTCTAAGTATTCAGTAGATCAAGGAAGACAGAAGTCTTTTAGAAAGACCAAATCTTCCTTATTTCTCTGAAAGAAAAACACAACAAACCTAAAGAAAACAAACCCCAAACCCCAAAACCTCAACTAAATCATCCAGAAACACTGCAGGAAAGTGCTATTTAGAACTTCAGGGAGTAGATCATGGCCAGAACCATCCTGCCTACTTCAGTTCCTCAGATAAATCACTTCACTGCATATAAAGGGGCATTTGGCACTGCCTTGCTTGTTGAGGTACAGCAGAGCACTGGCAACACTGGAACGATAACCTCCAGGATGTGAATCAAAAACACGTAGCATATGTTTCTCTGTTCTCTGAGCTCTAGTGTTCTGGAGCTCTGCAGGAGTTCATAGCTTGCACAGTAGCAAGCTCTTAAACTGGAAAGATAGGCATCCATCATTCACAGTGGATGGTGAAGGAATGTTGAATAGAATATTGATGTAAATGTCATCACTACCTGGGCAAAGTCTTGAACCCTTGGTTACCAAGATCTCAGAGAGAGAGAGATACAACAGACAAAAATTCTGGCAGAAATCATGCAACAGAAGCCACATAAATGAAGACAGAATTTCTTACATATTTACATCTTGCAAAGACAGCATGATAGCTAGATACACAAAACTACACCAAAGCCAGACAACAAATTTTTACCTGGCATTTTGAGAATTTTATAACAGAGCTAATCCCTTAGCTGTTTTCTCCTCTCTATAGATTTGCAGCAGCTGTCAGTGATAATAACTAGGTTATGTAAAACAAAAAAACCCAACCCAACAACACACCACCTTTTGCCTCTTACAAAAATAGGGTATTTCTGATTCCTCCCAGGGCTACTGAGGCTACTGTTACAAAAAGTGCAGGTTGTCTTGAGAAGGATTACAATAACTGAAAGTGAAAATCTGACAAAGTGATGGGGGAGGATGCATACAAAACTATGACATCACTTTTACTGTAGAAAACTAAACTTGATAGGAAATTTAAAGGGCTATATATCTGAACTTGCTTACTAAATTATAGTCTAGTATATTTTGCAGAGGATGAAAAACTGTTTCCTATTCCTCTACAGGAATATTAATCACAGGAAGTGAGAAGGTTTGGGTTTTCTTCTGTTTGAAGGCACTTAACAGGAGAGAATTCTCCAGATGAGAGGACGACAAAAGATGTGGAGTCTTTGAACAAGAATGATATTATTTGAAAGGAGAAGAGAAGTCACATGCAACTGTGTGGGTTCTTTTACTCCCTTGCTGCTGACCAGAAAACTGGGAAAAAATACTAAACTTCACAGGAATGTATTTCAAAATTCTTCATTGAATACAGAGTAATAAGCCATATGTTGCCTTTTCAAGAAGTAAATTGGACCCTCTGAGGAAAAAGAATCCCTTAGCCAATACTGGCATGGAAAGAAAGAGGCCATCATGGTGTGACTAAATCTCATATCAAGAAAATACTGAATGACTGGCATACAAAGAATTTCTCTGATCAGTCATCTTCCTGAGAAGAAGTGAAGGGGCTGGGCACTCCCTGCCTGTATCTGGTCATGTAAGCTGCATAAATAAATGAGATTGTGCCAACGACCTCATTTTTTTGTATTACATGCTGGTATGAATATCCTCCTGTGAATGCACTTACATACAAGTAATTAGAGATTAATTCTAACTTCCATTCAGTAATGAACTTTTTTTTCTTCTTCATGTTCTAATGATAGGTTCAAGTTGGAAAAAAATCTATTAATACAGAATCAAATAATCAGTTGGTAATTATGAAGTTATGCAAAGCTAGCAGTAAACCCCTTAATTCTAAATGAAATGTAAATATAATTTGAAGACATAACAGGTCATATGCCCCTAATTAAGAATATGCTAGTACCCTATAATCAAAAGGTTGAGAGAAAGAAACTTCTGGATGCAACACCACCATTACATCCAAAAGTTTGAAGGAAATAGTTTATTATCCCTTCAAAAAAACTGAAGAGTTTCTAGGATTATTTCTTAAGTAGCAAATTTAATTCCCATTTCATACAATACACTCAATTAAAAAAAACTAAAGCACCAGTGAATGTCAGATGACTTACAAGTTTATGCCCTTAAACTATTAAATATAGATTTAAAAATAAGTGGTTTGACCATTCAAATCAGGAATTTCCATTCTTTATTGACATGTCAAAACCAAATATTGAGCTCAAAATAATAAATTTGGGTCTGCTACAGGCCACCTGACCGGGATTGTCGAGTGGATGAGGTCCTCTACAGATAGATAGGAGCAGCTTCGCACTTGCAAGCCCTGGTCCTCATGAATTATTTGAGCCACCCTGATATCTGCTGCAGGGACAGCACAACAAAGCACCAGCAATCCAGGAAGTTCCCGGAGTGTACTGATGACAACTTCCACCTCCAAATGGTAGAGGAACCAACAAGAAAATGTGCTATGCTGGACCTTGGGCTTACCAACAGAGATGAGTAACTGCCTAGCAAGATCATGGAGCAGATCCTCCTGAAGGCTCTGCTAAGGCACTCAGAAAACAAAGGGGTGATTGGCGACAGCCAACATGGACAAGGGGTAATTGATTAAAACTTGAAAAGGGTAGATTTAGGTTAGACATTAGGAGGAAGTTCTTTAGTGTGAGGGTGGCGAGACACTGGAACAGGTTGCCCAGGGAAGCTGTGGAAGCTCCATCCCTGGAAGTGGTCAAGGCCAGGTTGGATGGGGCTCTGGGCAACCTGACCTAGTGGGACGTGTTCCTGCCCATTGAAGGGGGTTTGCATCTAGATGGTCTTTAAGGTCCCTTCCAACCCTAGCCATTCTATCATTCTATGAATAATTTATTCTAGCAAAAAAAGTAGCTAAATACATTTCTTAGTGGCAAAGTTTTTCTTCAGTTACACAGTTATGTTCATATCCACCGTTGCTTCCATTTTTAGAATGAAACATTCGCACCATTTTCAATAAAACAGCATGAAACAATTAAACCCACATTTGCCACATTGGTAGAATTGCAAAAAACAAAACAAAACGAAACTAAACCCCAAAACTGTTATACAACTAACATTCATTTTACAAGTAATTAAAACAAAACTCAAACATTACCTTTCTTTTCAATGGACCTAAACGTGCTGACTTAGCATCTTGTGCTTTGTAAGTCAACCATAATGCACTGGCCACATGTTGGACAAAACAGATTGAATCACCGTACTTTATTTCTGGGACTCCCATTCCATCCATGTCACGCTTAAGGCTGGAATCTTGCTTTTCTTTTAGCTCCTAAGAAGATAAAATAAAAGCTAGCATTTAATCTTTGTACTGAAACAGGGTAAAGCATTGAATTCTACACTGAGACACATTCCAACACTGAATAATGTTAATGCTACTTAATGTTATTAAGATGCCTCTAAATTTCATTAAAGGTATTTTCTGGTTCTATCCAATTAAACAGTCAGATTCTGATTTAAAATAATTTCAAATCTGAGGAATCATTTCCCTGAAGCAAGAAAATTCAAGTAAATAGATATTAAAAAATCTGTACATACTTAACCTAACCTAATAAATCATTGAGTTACTGATACAATGAAATTTTCCATTTAGTAGAGTCTGTAGAACTATATTTTACTAGAATTTTCAAACTTTAGCTTAAATATGAAAATGAAAAATGAGCATAAAAAATTTAGCTAAATATTTTTATGCTTAAGAATTTTTGCCTTTTAATTGTATATTTGGATAAAAACTTCATTTGGAATAATCCCTCTCTATTGCAAAAACCAGCAAAGAAGACAGTACTCATTTTTAAAGTATGATTTGGCATTTACATTTACTTTACTTTTGCATTTCTTATTTTTTTTACATTTATTTTATTCTTCTGTTTATCCTCTTTGTAAGAGGAATTGGATTATTTCAAATCTCTTTTAAACACATTAGTCAATGCTCAGCTGGAACATCAAGTACAATTTTTTAATCCAGCCCATTTCTTAATCCCATTATTCTTCATTTGCAGCCACAGGATTTTAAATCTCCAGCACAAAAGTGATTATTTTTCTTATAAACTAAAATAGTTTTCTTTTCAAAATTTAATTCAGGAGTAAGAGCGGAATTATGCAACAAATTCTGTAATAGGAAATTATGGATTCATGTGCATGTGTGTGATTAGAAAAAAAAACCCCTAAGTAAACAGACTAATTAAATTATATCATTTTTATATTATTTCAAATGCTGATGGGCTTAACCTTGTGTAGACAGTTGCTCATTTGTTGCTAAGTAAACAAAATGTGTTAGGCATTGATACACAGTTTACATTTTTATATGTGTAACAGGTTTTCTTATTTCGTTTCAGTTTACTGAATGTTCAACATCTGTGGAGTAGAGAGAATTTCTATTTTAACTATCTTAATTTACTTTCATTTATATGGAATTTACCTGTCACATTTCAACAATAATTTTAGTTGAAACAGATAGCATTATAATGTCAAAATGAAGTTAAATGAAATTACAAGACATTCCTTGGGGATTATCATTACAATATCAAGACTATGGGGAAACAACGTAACATCTTATTAATGCAGACTGCATTATCACATACGGATAAATATGAACTTTTCAATATATATTTACTGTGAAGTCACATGAAAAATAGAACAAAATAGCACAAATACATTAACTCTCAGCAATTAATTATTTGTCTTTACGTAGCACCCTGGAGATTAAATATTTTACTCAAATATTATGTCTGCATCAAGAACCGTGAATCAATGAAAATTTCAGTGAAAGTAATGTAGCAACAAGTGATCCTAATTAAATTACTGTTTTTAAAAAAATGAGCCATTTTGATCCTTTTGGATCACACTAAACACAAAGAAAAACCAAGATTTTTCAAATTTCAGAATAAAGCTTTAGAATTATTTTGGGGTCCTGAAGGCTGTTCTCACTTTAAGCAACACAGCATAAATTCCTCTTCATGACGTTTTGCTCTTTGTGCTCTGATCAGTTTCTCTAGGATTTCAGCCAAGTTATTTGATAGCAGTGTTCTAACAGCTTAGAAGTATAGTCAGATAAAAATTATCAAGGAAAAGGGGAGGAAAAAACATCTCTTATCTAGATATTTGTACATATCTTAGCAGCAAAATATCCAAACACTTTCTTCTTCAAAACCTTCGCTTCACAATCTATTCTGTAATTAACTCCCTCAGGCCACGAATGAATCAAGTTGAAGACAACAAATCATATGATGGGTCTAGAAGATGGCAAAGGAAAAATAACAGTAACAAAAATCTAAAAAAAAGAAAGGAATGAACAAAGGAACTTGAGGGTAAAGCTCCTAGGAAAAGGGCAAGATTAAAAGAATTCATAGAAGCCTAGATTCCAGCGTGACAGAAGGAAGGTAAGGAATGGCAGTGTAAACAGGACAAATAACCCAATGGTGTTTACATTGATTTTTCAACAGTCTTGTAAAAAAAAGAGTATAGGAAAAAACTCTTGTTACTTTAAGGCCTTGTTTATGTACCCCTAAGAATGGTAAGACAACCTCACTGCTGAACTCTTATTAAATCTAGCATGCATGAGCTAATTAAAATTCTATCTTTTGGTGTTGCACACTGTTATTGCATTAAAAGTACTGCATAGGCTACCCTAATTTAACAAAAGAAAAAGATAAAAGGTCTTCAAATATAAGAGCAGAGGAATGATACATTGAGCTCACCTATCTTGCTTGCTCATGGGCTTTCTATACTCTGTATATTTTGCTTTATACATTTCTAGACCCCCGTAGGCAAGAAAAAAAAAAAAAAGGCAATTTTAATTTTACCTTTTACTCTCTCTTCCCATATAAAATAAGTAGAAAAAAAAGCTAAATACTGTATTTAAAATGCAGTGCTTATTGGGAAATGGTAATTGAAAAATATGAAATTACTAATAAATAGTTGAACTTTTAGAGACAACTGTAGGTACAGGGCTTTGTAGTATCTATCATCTTACTCCAAAAACGAACTAAACTTTATGATTACTACTAAACTATTACGACATCCCAATGCCATGTTGAGTCCCTAAGATAGATACATGCTGGCAGTAATATTAAAATGATACCAAATCCTTCTGCATGAGTCATCTGTGACTTTTGAGCATGTCAGAATGTTATTTACTCAGACTACACCAATAACTTCTTCATTGTCAAGTGTATATACTGTCATGTAAATAAAATATGAAATTGTGAATACTAATTCTGGGCTACAAGTGTTTTTCAAATATGATCTTGTTCTTCACTGTGTTTATTCTCAAAGAAATTTATAAGCAGATTCAAGGTTCTGCTCAGCAGAGTATACTGAGCCAAGTACTGTGTTGGAATGAGAACATCCCATTTCAAAACAGGATTCCATCTGCTGTAGGGAAATTGCTGTAATTGCCTCTGTAGTCACAAGGCATAACAGAACTGTTGCCTTGAAATATAAAGGTTGACATTTAAAAACTTTGTCACAAGTAAGCTCCATATTAAAACCAACAAAAGGCATAATTGGGGGGGTTCTCCATTATTTAATGATGTGTGTAAACTTAGTTTGCAGTAATTTGAAGAAAACAGGCATGTATTGCACATGGGGTTTGCATTGAAATCAGCACCATAATGTTCTTTAGCATATTCTTATGCTTTTTTAAAAGGTCCCTTCTATTCTTACTGATGTAAGGACATATTAAGTAAGTCTAATTTGAAATTTATAATTAAAAAAATATTCCAGTGTTACCTAGCAAAAGGAAACAAAACAGTGAAATTAAATACATTAGGAATGCAATCACAGGTTTTGAAAAGCAAGGAACATACAAGACTGCTGAAGTGGTATGCAACAATACTGAGGATGAAGGTGTGCTTTTTCAACAAGAGGGTCTTTATAACGGTTGGAAAAATAAGACTGTCATGTGTTAGAGGCTCCAGGGAAGCCATGGGGGTTTAGTATATTCCACATAGCTCTGCCTATAGGCAAAAGTAGTATCTTTTTTCCACAAAACCCCTTTTGCTGGCTTCCAAATTGGAAAGAATACCTCAACTGAGAATGTATTTTTTCATTTTGGATACCCCGCAGCAGTGTATATTCTGCACAGCCTGGTCTGAATTCAGTGTTGACCCCACCTGGAGTAGAAGTCTTGCCTAAAAGACTTCCCAAGGTCTTTTCCAATCAGAATTATTTTTTTTTATTCTAAAGGACAGGAGTGCTGTAAACAGCTGTATATTCCAGCAACCTGTTTTTAAGGATCTGCACACAGCAGGACAGGAAGGTATTGGACAGTTATCTTGAAATTTCCCTTAGTTCATGCCATATTAGGGTCCAGGCAAGTGAAAATATTTCTTCATTGACAGAATGAACAAGAGAAAACAAAGATTCCTGAATACGTATGTGCAGAAAATAACACAATCACACTTGCATACATCTAGTATAACTAATATGTCTACGGTTCTTTTTCCTCTCAATCAGTATACAACCAGCACTTGGCTTTAACAGTCCTTTCCTTCTTACAGTCCAGATCAATCTTTGGGGTTTATTCACTACCAAAACCTCACCTTTCTTTCCTGATGAAGAGTTATCACTGCTTGTTCCCCTCACCTTTGGAAACACTAATGCCTCTACCCATAGGCCAGTGCAGCTCTCACCTGCCCAGACAATAAACAACTATTCTTATTCTTGGCACAGGCAAAAACAAATTTATAACCTATTGTGAAACAAAAATGTACTTTTCTATATAGGATAGTGCAGATCTTAGGATGATGATACATTGAGCTTGTATTTGCATTAACAACCACACTATGTATAAACACAGCAAAAGGGATAAATGCATTAGACAGTCACTATTGACTTCTGCAGAATTAATTACTACTGTACTTCACCTTAGTCATTAAGGGAATTGTAACAATTTTCACTAATGTGTCTTTGAGACACATCTCAACAAAAAGACTAAAGAAATAAGGAATGTAACAAATTATTTATTTTATGAGTATGCATACATAAACATAACATTTATATACTTAAAATGTACACATTTATATGCACAGATTAAAATATTTAAAAATTGCAGGACGGCCAATGTCCAATTAGGCAGTGAGTACATTATAGGTATTTGAACACAATGTTAAAGCAGTAACTGGCATTCCTGGCACACTCACTGTCCTTACCACAAGGCCATGTTTTGCCAAAAACAGCAAAAAATTACAGGTGTAATGAATGCCCCTGCACATTATATCTACAGTCTACACTGCATAGCTTTTACACTGAATAAAGAACCAAAAACTATGTGGTGAGCATCTAGCAATCTAAGGATATTTCCCAAAAGATTTTCAATTGTTTTGATTGGTTAAAACCAAAACCCTTGGGATACCGTACGCAGTCACACTAATAAAATAAACATTATTTTAAACGTGCTAAAAAGAAGCATTTGCTTTACTATACTATCAAAAGTCTAGCATCTGTCAAGACCCTTAATAATAGATTTTATCTAGCATATAACTAACTTCAAAGATTCTTTTTCACTGCCATTCAGCGACCGTACAGCATTCCGAATTACATGGTACTTTAACTTCTCATAGTTAATAAAAACTCTATTGTAGGAGCTATGGCAACTATTTATAATTAAATCACAAAAGTACATAAAAAACTTTTCATCATCTTTGGTGTAAAAACGTTTCACTTTCAGGAAAAAAGTTATTAGTTTTGCCTACCTCCATAATAATTCTTCATTGTCTCTCACTTGTACTGTTTTTCTCAGCTGGAAATGATGAAAAAGCTAGTAATATGCAATTAGCAGCTCACTGAAGAGCACAGTTTGAAAACATACAGTTTAGAAATCACTGACTACATTTTCCTTGTAATTCCCCTATCAGCACACTGCACAAAGAATAGCAAGGGCAGAATTTTGCCCATCTGAACTGAATTCAACTGAATTCAATTATGAGAGATAGAACTTGGATGAATAACATTCTAATGAGATTCTGTTCAACAAAATTTATTCTAGAATGATGAAAGCATTCATATTAAACCATTTTATCTTGCATTGTATTAGTTTTCATTCTTGTTTTTTAACCTGTTAACAGTTAAGTTTAGGCTAAAATTTATTAATCATACCTATTTTTCTTCAAGGAAACCTTTGTTATTATCAACTCAGATTCTTTACCTTTGTATTGAAATGCATCATCGACGTCAATTGCTTCAATTTAGAAATTACAAATAAGTTATAAAATCGTTGAACCAACTCAGACCTAGTATTAGAGTGCTCCACATTTAAGACAAATATGCATCAATTTTATTTACCTTTGAGGCTCTAAAACAAAAGGCAGTAGATGTTGTATCCGATTTTTCTCTATCTAGCATTGCAAGTCCTTCATCTTCATTCAGAGCCAAGTACTTTCCTGTTGTAATATGTCGAAGACGGATAGGCTGTCCCCATCTGATGTTGCTTCCACTCCAGCTAAACATATCAGACATCAAAAAGTAATTTATGAAGTAACCAAAACAAACATTTCTATTTTTGGCTTTAAAGGATGTTCAGAAAATAGAATGTGCTCTATATATTCCTTTTTGCTTTTGATTTCTATATTTGTGTTAAACCAGAGGCAAAACTGTTAATACATTTGCAAACAGAACCTTGGGAAGGAGCATAGCTTTAATTGTTTCTATAGATTCTCTCCATTTCACTAGGTGTCCATGAAAAACCCTTACATGTTTCTGAAAAATATTAAAGTACAAATTATCCACTGTATTTCAGTTGACTGCCTAAACAAACAAATTAAACCTAAGTGAGGACTCAGCATTCCAAAGTACTATCCTACATCTTTGTTAATTATGAGGGTATTTCATTTGTAATCACAAACACATGCAGAGTAAAACATAAAGTTCAGAAGGCCATCAAAGTTAAAGCATGTATATCCTCATGGTATATATTGAAATTTCACTTGCAATAAATTAACAGATAACTAATCACCCAGGATAAAGTCTAAAATTGTTCTGATTTTCACTCATGCTTCTAAAATTCCAAGTGAAAACTCAGAAAGCATTCAACCTTTGGACAGAAGCAATGCCTCAAGCAGACATATCTATCTCATTGGCAACACTGCTTTTGATATGAGACACAGACCAAAAAGAAAAAGTAAAAAAAAAAAAAAAAAGTCTTAAAGCACTGATGGTAGGTTGCATATTACTTATGTTCTGCCTTGAGGGTCTGTAACAATCAAACTGCTGTTAACATAAGAGCTGCTAATGAAAAAGTTAAAAAAATATATCAGTACCTTATTCGAAGGGGTTCTATTCTCCACAAAGACCTTGCTCGAACTCCAGCTCCTCCAGTTTCATAAAGTACTTTCCTACAGAAAAGATTTAAAAGATCATCCTTTTGTGTTTATTTGTGCTACATGGTATTTAAATCTTACTCCTCTGTAAAATGTATAGAACTCACTTCTTCCCAGCTACACAGATGAAGTTGAATGGACGGAAGATTCCTACTCATCAGTGAGAACACAAGGCACAACCTGAATGTCCCAGGTAAATTAGGCTATTCCCATTAAGCTATTCTCTCTGAGGGAAGGGCCTTCAAAGTGGCTGTAAAACTTTTGCTGTTCCTCAATCAGTCATAGAAATACGTAATTCATACTGTTCTCAAGAGATTTATCTAAATTACTAATGCTCTTTAATACATATAAACACAATATTAAAGTAAGTATGCACATTTGCATATATTAACAATCAACGGCATTAATACAACATCAGAGACCTCATTCCTAGAGTTACTTCTAACATTCCTATTAAAAGGCAGAAACAGTGGTTGTCAAACAAAAAGACATTATAATCTTTTCAAACTAGATAATACAGGAAAATCATATAGTCGCTGTAGAAAACTTAGAGAAATAAAACAAGAGGAAGTGAAGGGATTCAGCCTTTAATATAATCTAGTTTTCTTAATTTTCTGGCTGGGGGCTACTGACACATTTTAGTGCTGAAACTAACATTCTACTCAACAAGCAAAGAAAAACTTTTACAAATTATGGTGGATTAGTCCTCTTCACAGGAACCTTGGGAAGGTTGATGTACACCTTACATATTTTAAAATACTTTAAGAGTCTCATAACTAAGTAAATTTAGTTTATTTTACATATTTTTTAGGCTACTATCTGCAACATTACTGCTACTGGCAAACTGTGTTATAGTGAAGGCCTTGCTTTCAAAATGTGACACTCAAGCTGTCCTCCATAGTATACTATGTAAGGGTTCATTGTACCATCATTATACAATAAATTAAAATGTTCTGCTACCAACAGCAAATGCTCAGTAGATGCTCTAACTGAACAGAAATCTATATCCAGTATGGGTAAGAAAGGTTATATAAATTCTGTTGCTTAAATGACAAGATGTGAATGGTTACTGAAAGATGAAAAACATTCTTCTTGTGTTCCTGCAAGAAAAAGGACCAATCCACTCTAGCAGGCAATGGAGCTGGCCTTTATATAATACTTATATATCTGAAAAAATGTGCAGCAAGGGAATTTAAAATCTGCCCTCCTACACTGGCAAACTTGACTGAATAATGCACAAGCACACATAAAAATGCCACAACCTAGCTGTTATACAGTTTCTTCTGAATTAAAGCAGCATTTTTAAATTTTTAAACTCAATTTGTGAAAGTTTTTTTTCCTATTTGAGCAAGTGCTTCTACAACTTCTCTTCTTTTGAGAACACTTAAGGTTTTAATTTATTTGATATTCTGCTTCTTGGTAACTACCAGTACATTCCAGGAAGAATCTATATATTAACATAAAATGTACTGGAGTATGACAAACTATTTGCATCCAGTATCTTTATAAGATGATGGACTTGTAGATCTACACCTGTACATTTTTCAGCAGTCACATTAAGAACACACATGCAATTTTAAAACTTTCAAAATCATATTGCACCATAAGAATATATATTCCTCATAGTAAAGGTAGTAGCATTACCTACACAGCTAGTCTTCCATTATCATGTTTTTAATACTGTAGATTCAAAACACAAAATGACAACAAAAAAACATAGAAATCAATTAATCTTCATTTCCAAACTCTATGAATATGATCTTTTGAGATCCTTTGCAACCTGGGCTCTTCTGTGATTTTATGAATATACTGAATACACAATAACTGCCTAGTAGCTTTGTTTTTTTTTCCATTTTCATCCCAGATCCTCTTTGGTCTCACTCACCTTACTGATGTCACTTTTGGCAGACTCCATTGACTTCTTCCTAGCTAAGTTCAAAACTAATAGTTAATTTTCATTCTCTTTGACCTCCTTCATTTCACCCTGGCCCAACTCAACCATTCCTTCACTAAAGGAATATCATAGATGTGTCTCTGTTCACCTTTTATACTTCTTAAATTCATGTACTACTGAAATTCTCTAACCCTTTTCCAACTTTTTCTATATGCAACATTGTACTAGCACTAGTGACCTGCTCTTAGAGTAACAAAACTGCAAGTAAAAGAGAATTGCTGCTTTTTTACAACAGCATCCAAATTTCTTCATCTTCTCCTTGATTCCATCCATCCATCCATCCATCTTATTCTGTGCTTTTGCCAAGACTGCCTTTTTGATCTTCTTAAAGTCCATTGCCTGTATTTTCACTTGCCAGATGTTTAAGGACACTTTCTATAGAGTGCAAGAGCTCTCAATCCCAGGTGTAAGAAATCAGGCAAGGAAGGCAAGAGATGAGCTGAGCATGAGTTGAGACCTGCTGACCAAACTAAAAGGCAAGAAGGAAATGCACAGGCAGTGGAAGCAGGGACAGGTATCCTGGGAAGAGTATAGGAATACTGCCTGGTTGTGTAGGGATGAGGTCAGGAAGGCCAAGGCACAGATAGCACTGAACCCAGCAAGGGATGCAAAGAGTAATAGGAAGAGCTTCTACAGGCATGTCACTCAAAAAAAGGAAGATCAAATAAAGTGTTCCCACCCTGGTGAGAGAGACTGGCAAACTGGTAGCAACAGATGAGAAGGCTGAGGTACTCAACAATTTTTTGCCTCAGTTCTCACTTGCAAGCTCTTTTCCCACATTTCTCAAGTGGATAGACTGGGGGAACAAAGTCCATACCACTGTAAGAGAAGATCAGCTTCCTGAGCACCCGAGGGACATAAATATATATATAAATCTATGGGGCCTGATGAAGTTGTCGCGGACCGAGATAGGTAAAGCCGCTACCCACACCCCCACCAGATCCCTCAGGGAACTGGCTGATGTAGTTGCCAAGTCACTGTCCATGATATTTGAAAAGTCATGGCAGTCAGCTGACTGGAAAAAGGGAAACCTTGCATCCATTTTTAAATAGGGTAGAAAGGAGAACCCTGGGAACAACCAACCTGTGAACTTCAACTCTGTGCCTATAAAGATCATGAAACAAGTCCTCCTAGAAGCTCTGCTAAGGTATATGGAGGACAGGGAGATGATTCAACACAGCCAGCAAGGTTTCATCAAGGATAAGTCTTGCCTGACCAACATGGCGGCCTTCTATGATGGAGTGACTACATCAGTGGACAAAGGAAGAGCTATGGATATTATCTATCTGGACTTCTGTAAGGCCTTTGGTACAGACCCCCCACAATATCCTTCTCTCTAAATTGGAGAGAAATGGATTTGATGGGTGGACTGCTCAGTGGATAAGGAATTGGTTGGATGGTCACATCCAGAGGGTAGTGGTCAATGGCTCAATGTCCAGATGGATATCAATGATAAATTGTGTCCCTCAGGGGTCCATATCGGGACCAGTGCTGTTTAATATCTTTATCAGTGACATAGACAGTGAGATATAGTGCACCATCAGCAATTTTCCAGATGATACTAAGCTGAGTGGTGCAGTTGGCCTGCCTGAGGGATGGGATGCCATCCAGAGGTACCTGGAAAAGCTCAAGAAGTGGGCCCACGTGAACCTAATGAAGTTCAACAAGGCCAAGTGCAAGGTCCTGCACATGGATCCGGACAGTTCCCGGTATCAATACAGTCTGTGGGACAAAGGGATTGAGAGCAGCCCAGCATGCTGAAAAGGACATGAGGCACTGGTAGATGAAAAGCTGGACATAAGCTGACAATGTGCACTTGCAGCCCAGAAAGCCAACTGTATCCTGGACTACATCAAAAGAAGCACGACTAGCAGGTCAAGGGAAGTGATTCTTCCCCTCTACTCCATTCTGGTAGACACCCTGCCTGGAGTACTGTGTCCAGTTCTGGAGGCCCTGGCACAAGACAGACATGGGCCTGTTGGAGCAGATCCAGAGGAAGGCCACAAAAATGATCAGAGGGCTGGAACACCTATTCTATGAAGACAAGCTGAGAGATTTGGAGTTGTTGAGCTTGAGGAAGAGAAGGCTTCAGAGAGACTTTATTGAGGCCTTTCAATACTTAAAGGGGGCCTATAAAAAAGTTTGGGACTAACTTTTTTAGCAGGGCTTCTTGTGACAGGACAAGGGGTAATGGTTGTAAATTGAAGGAGGGTAGATTTCTACTAGATATTAGGAAGAAATTGTTTAGTGTGAGGATGGTGAAACACTGAAACAGGTTGCCCAAAGAGGTGGTGGAAGACCCATCCCTAGAAACATTCAAAGTCCAGGTGGATGGAGCTCTGAGCAACCTAATCTAGTTGAAGATGTCCCTGCTTACTGCAGTGAGGTTGAACTAGATGACCTTTAAAGACTCCTTCCAACCTGAACAATTCAATTATTCAATTCCATAATTCCATGACAACTGTTCCACCCAAGGTATCTAGATACTAATACTTTCACTAGTATTTTTATACTAAGTGTGCACACTTTCACACTCAGTGCAAACTTTGTACCTTTATTTTCTATACATACTTGACATAATAATGTTACTTGTGGTATATCATATTACCTACAGCATAACTTATTTACTACAACAGACACGGAGATCTTATTTCTTGTGTGTTTAACCTACCTAATCTCAAATTCAACTGACAGTCAACAATCTATTTCTTTTTTGAGAGAAGAGGATGTATAAAAATGCACCACCACTTACTTGTGCTGTGAATCATTCTGATCTGTAGATGGAAGTGTCAAACACTCATCACGGCCATGGAAAAAACGTACTACATGCCCACCAAGAAGATACCCTGTAGAAGGAGCACATTTTCTCATTAGCTTAAACATTGACCATATGAAAATGACACCCTCAAAAAAATTATTTAAACTTCAAAAGACCTAGGTGAAATCTACTTCCAAATTTTCACTCATAACTGCAATTAAACTAGAAGTAAAAATTAAGTATGAGCACATAATATTTCTTTGTATCTTTTTCTGTCAAAAATATTTCTTCTGAAAATGAAGACAAAAAGAACGTAATCTGGACATTTAAAATTCAAATTAGGATTCTGGGACAGAAAAGGAAATTAAAAACCTGCAACAATTACAGTTTTGAAAAGCCCAATCAAATATATAATACCACAGTTTCCTCCTCCTTAATACAATTTAAATGTTCTCAGTACAAAATGATTTGGTGAGTTCACCAGTTTGTTCTGACTGTTACAATTTGTGTCAAAATCAAAACGGCACAGCAGCAGCAGGAGAGGGAAGACAGAAACACACTTAGCAATTCTAAAGATTAAGTTTAATGGAAGCTACCTTTCCAAATCATTTAATGCAAAGACTACAGGTCAAAACCAGGCACTTTGCCTCAAAAAAAAAAAATGTGTAGGAGGAGAATGATTCATCAGACCTCCACTCCAACCTGTTCTGACCTTGTAATTGAAATTAATGCCTTTTAAAGGAACATACACACAAAAACGAGGAAAGGTAGAAGGAAACTTTCATACTGTGCAGCTGATTTAATATAAATTTTTAAATTAGGAAAACAGTACCTGGCAATTTTCCTGTTGCCTATTAATACAAAGATGAGAGCAAAGAAATAATGTGAAAAAAAAATATTTTTCTGACATTTATGTTCTATCAACTTGAACTAGGCTGTTAAGTCTTTCGACATATGATCATCCCTCATGTAAACCATTCTGAGAAGTGTATACACAGCTAAACCTAAGCATAGGAAGTTGCAAAAAACTGATACACAGAAAACCTACTACTTCGATTATCCCACCCTATCTGTTTGGTTCTGGGTTTTTGTATTATGCCATTTCGGATTATGTGTCCAGCTCTGAGCTACACAGTACAAGGGTTCCAAGTACAGCAAAGGGGTACTAAGATGGTTAAGAGACAGGTGCATCTCACACATGAGGAAAGGCTGAGAGAACTGGGACTGTTCAACCCAGAAAAGAGAAGTCTCTGGGAGGAGGAGCTCATTAATTTAAAGACGAAAGAGTCAGGGTCTCTTTAGTGGTACCCAGTGACGGAACCAGGGGCAATGGGCACCAAGTGAAACACAGGAGGGCCACTCTGAACATCAGGGAATGCTTCACTGTGAGGGTGTCTGAGCACTGGCACAGGTTGCCAGAGAGGTTGTGGAGTCTCCACCCCTGGTGATATTCAAAAGTTGCCTTTACGTAGTCTTGGGCAACCTGTTCTAGGTGGCCCTGCTGGAGCAGGGGATTGGACCAGGTCCTTTCCAAGCTCAGCCACTCTGTGATTCTCTAAGCACTTAGCTTAGCACTTTCTAAGGACTTTCTCTTAGCACTTTAGCTGCCACACCACTGCTGTTACAGAAATCTAAAATACACCACTGATCTTCCTTGACCGCTCTGTAGCTCATTGTAGGTGTCATCTGCTACAAGTTTTAATTTTACTATAGGATGGCTTTTCTGTTTGCTTGGTTTTGTTTTACCTGTGAAACCTGACAACACGGGGACTTTTCCAGAGTTAACCTCTATTCTATTTATGGCCCATGATGTCAGGGGACCAGACAGCCATTTATAAATTTATGGCTCTAGCATAACACATTTCTGCAACAGAAAGCAATCAGAAAATATTACAAGGAAAATCCATATCCCATATGCTCTTAAAATGGAAGCCTACAAACACTCTGAGACAAACATCTTATGGGCCAGTGCACAGAAACAATGGGGGATAGTGATTTAAACCACTTGGGGTCAGAAGGACTCAACCACAGTTCAGGTAAACCTAGTGACTGTTAGTCATTAGCACCAGGGTAGTCTACTTCTATCAAGATTTAATATAGCTGGTTCCAGGGAGATGTGATGTCTCTTTCAGGTCCCTTATTAGCTAATTTATTTATTTTTTCCTGTCATCCTGTATATTATTATATCATAAGTGATTAGTTTTAGGGCCAAGTGATACAAAATTATTCTGACTTAAAGGCATTTACCATTCATGAATGTGGAGGGCTGATACTTCTAACAGAGAACAGTAGAAGTAAAGCACAATGTTTCTTATTACAGTGTTAATGATGGAGTATGGCATTGAAATAAGGAGCAACATTGAGTGGATGAGCCTTTAATTACAGAACAAGACATTTCTCAAACAGGATAAAGTTATGTTTCTCAAACATAGTTATAAATTGCAGTCAAGTACCTAGAAAGAAAGCCTGACCCTGTGGTGTGGGATTTAAACTGGATTAAGAGGATGCATTTAGAGAGTTTATTTTCATTTACTATTACAGAGCGATAATAAGGAAGTGTGTCTGTGAGATCCAGAAAGGGTACTGAGCAAATATCCTTAAAAAACACAACTGAGAGACTGAAATGGGAACCATGAAATCTGCTTTTCATTTTGTATGTACCCTTATCTCTCTGTTATCTCTGTTACAGGGTGATCAAAAATCCCATACGAAGTCTAATTTTCTGGGCTTTAGTTATTCTGCAGCTCCTACTCCCCAAAATTAAATTGAAAGCAATAAACTCATCTGTTGCTCTCTGTTGTCATTTCTCACATAACTTTTTGTGCTTCACTGTTCCAAACTTACAGCACTTATTTACCTTTTCTTCAGTTAATTCAGCTGATATATCAGTATTTTCTCTTTTCCAGTTCCGTTATTCTTCTCCCCTGTGCTCACTTCCTTTATTTGCCCTAAGATATTTGATTTGATGTTCTGTGGGTGGTTTGTTGATTTCTTTGTTTGGGTTTTTTCATTTTCACTCTTTACGAAAAGCAATACAAAGTCATTTAAAGTATGTTTCTTTATAAATAAAAAAAATTACAAACCTTCTGTAATATTGCTTCCTGAGCATGTAGGATGTACATTCCAGAGTGTCTGCATAAAGGAGGCATCCACCTGAGTACTTCCATTTGATATGGAGAGATGCTGAAATAAAATGACAGCAACAGGAAACAGTGACATCCATTCACTTAAAAATATTTAGTAAATTAATTTATCAACAAAATAGAAATAAATAAAAATTAAATATACAAATAGTCTTTAAAAATTAGTAGTCACTTGCTTTTAAAATGAACTTTTTTCTAAATCTAAGCTGCAGACTCCAGCTGCAGCTTAGAAATCTTCCACAGTTACAGAAATAAAAACTTCCCTAGATGGAGAATGCTGAAGCACGCCTTGGGATAAAGGCATGGAACTCGTCTAGTTCTAGGGGTGCAAAACCTTACATTGAGAAAAAAATGTATGTGACAAGCAGGTATTATTTCACTCATAGGAGTCCCAACCATTTTCCCTGACTCCTCACAGCACTTCGTATTTTCCCCACCATGTGTCCACAAACCTACCAGGTATCTTTCAGAGGACACACTGACCAGGATAAGATCATCACCTATTCGAACTTTTTCTCCTTCTGACCTTTGTTTAGAAGCAGGGTGTATTGTCCACCAGCATGCCTCACCTACAAGACAGAGATACTTATCAAGAGTATACAACAAGACCATTCCCGAGAAATTTAAGGATATATTTATACAGCATTGAAACAACATAATAAAGAATTGTATCTTATAAGACATTCACCTTATAAAACCACCTCATTCTTCTTCTCAATCCATCTGATTTTTTTTTGTTTTCTCACAATTTCTGTCAACCAGTCTTTGTCATGACTGAAGCTGGTATTTCTCTTTTCATGTTTTTTTAAAGCAAATAACCACTCACAAATCACTGCTCAGAGCTGCTCTCCCTTCAAGGCACTCACTGCCAGTAAATCACTGACAGCTACCACCGTCTTAATTATCACCTTTTGTGTCCTTTGCTTAATGTTCATATTGAATTCCCAATCTTCTGTTTCATTCCACTCTAAGGTACATTTATGTTGTAGAATACAGAATTTTGAAACAAATATTCCATAACTTTACAATGTTGCTACACTACAAATACCAATTCTGGAAGTAGTTCCATTAGCACTGCATATGTAGACCATATGACTACAGGACAGCCAAGCCTCATAGTACACAGAACACTTCCTGCACATTAAATATAAGATTCCAGATCACTTTGCACACACAATCCCCTCATTCCTCCCAATTCCAATTCCACAATTTCACACTCTTCAGGATTTAGCTAAGACCCTGAAGAAAACAAGTTGAATATAGCTTTCTCATTGGGCAATGTAAAGTGGGAGAAAATTAAACAAAGGCAAAATTGGTAGTATAAGACAAAGCACAAAAATCTGTTTGATGAACTAAGACATTTCATATAAAACACCCCTAAAACACGATTTGAAGTTTATGAAACTAATTATAAAAAAGACAATAAATAAAATTACTTTACATCCCTAAAAGTAAAACTGGAAAGTGTAAAATCTTAAAAAGAGGATAATTTTGAATATCCAATGCCTTTCACTCAATAGCTGAATCTGAAATTGATTAAATAGGACAGTTTCATGGGTGAGGGAGTAGGGTAATGGGGAGTGATAGTATGGTGTTCAGTTTATGAAGTTTACAAGCATGCAGAGGTTATCAAAATCCTCTGTGGAGACCACAACTAAGCATTCCTGAAATGTTTTCCTTTTTATCTCTTTCCTATGTGTACAATGGTCTTTTTTGTGTATGTACAGTTAAGCAAACAGCAATATGAGACAACAACAGACATTCCTTGCAAAACCTTATGAGCGCAAGCAGACACATGCATGACAACTCAAAAAAACCTATACACTTATAAAGACAGATATCACTGTAACTATTTTCAGAGAGATAGAACACATACATTTCTTTTATCAACATGCCTGAAGAAAAAGGTCTCCATCTAAGGCAGCAATTAAAGATATAATAGAGACAGGCTACTAATATCCGTCTGAGACCGTATCTATATGCCTGCAAACAACTGAAAGACAAACTTCACTCATTCAAAACAGAAGGTAGGTAATGAGAATCACCTGAAAAGGAAGTTTCAAAGATCATGATCCACAGGCATTTTAACACCTACATTGGCTGTCCATCTCCATCATCAATTAGTCTATTTGATTTAAATTTATTTTCAAAATAATGAAAAAACAGTAGAAAGCACAGGTTTATATTAATACAACTGACATTTCTTTATTTGAAGGTTCACGTTAATGAAGTGTGTATACAGGTGCTTAGATTTTCCCTGCAAGGTGTATATCTGGGCCTGTGTTTGACAGGGTCACCCGTTACTTTCTGAGTACTCATCACTTTCAGTAACCATTAACACGGTGTATACAGCAGCACGTAAACCTATTTGTGGCTCTTTGTGGCTGAGTTGCTTTTAAATTCATTTAACATAACTACCAGTGGCATCTCATAATTTATTTGTGATTTCATGTAAGCAATTTTTTTTTACTCTGTTTCTGTCAGCAGCACTGTTACTGGCAGTACTCCCAGAAATCTATTAATTAGATTTTAAAGCTTTCTCATAATTTCTTTTTCGTGTTTTGTGTCTTCCTCTCTGTTCCATTATTTTTTTGCTCCATTTTATGCTTTTATTTTTCTTCAGCTCTTTTAGCAATGTGATCATTACATTTTTTCTTTTTTTTTTTGCAGTACAAATTGCATACTTCTTTTGTTGTATGATTACAATGTATCTTGTGAATCCACCAATAATACATGGCTCTTCCATACTCTAATTCTATTGAAAGTGCCAACACATACAAACAAAAACCAAATGCATCAAATTCATTTTATGCAATGTAATTTTTTTCATTGTACTATTATCACCACTGTTCCTGCAGTTGTGGTAACTATTTAATTTCAATGCACCTTCACATTCTTACACAGTCAGTTAATTTACTGAAAGTCATCAGTACTGAAAAGTAATCATTTACTTCAGTCATCTTATTTCTAATGAACACGTAAGTATGACAATCATATGCTTACAGTGCCATTAATCTCAATAGTTCTTCTAAAACCAGAAATGTGTGACATTTTCTTTCAAAAGTAACTTGCCATACCTGCTGCATTTTCTCGTAGACCCACATCAAATGCAAGTTTATCCGTCTGGGATCTTGATGATGTTAAACATGTCAAATACTGCAAAATAGTGAAGTTATTGAAAACAAAAAAAACAACAGTATCCATTAACACATATGCCAAATTAATACATTTGCATTATTCCGTTTCTTCTTGACTTTAAAACATCAAAATCCTTTTCCACTTCAGCACAAATTTCTCTGTGCAATTTAGCCCCTACTTTCCCAAGTTTCACATAGTTCATCAGATAGGAACAGGTAAATGTCTTATTACAGCACTACTGTAATAAGTTTACTTCATGACAACATAGCAAACAGACCAAAAAAGCAGTAATCATACTTGCAACTCTAGTATGTCAAGGCAACTACAATTTGTATGGTTCACAAACATAAGTTACAGAGTTTAAAGTACAGTTTTTAGACCAGGAAAAAGGAGGGAAGATACTTTTTTTACTTCTCATGTCTTCAACCTCCTATTAGGTATACTTGTGTGGGCCCTAATATGTCAAAGATCCAGGACAGTTAAAATTTTCCAGTTGTACAATGTAATGAAACAAAATTTATACAAGGTAGTCTGAAGATAGTCATAGGCTGGACTTGAAGATCTTAAAGGTCTTTTCCAGCCTTGGTGATTCTGTGATTCTGTGTTTATGGGCATAGTCACTGGAAACCATGGGATGTTAAAAGAAACACTTTATCTTATAAAATATGATGGAAAAAATAACACCTATCACAACAAATTCATTTGCAATAGCACCAACTTGCTAATGGATTCCTTAAGGACACAGAAATAATCCATAGCTAAAGGAGCTTTTCAGCTACATTTCTCAGTGAAATGGATTGAAGAATCTGAATTTTAAATATAAGGGCCACTTCCATTTTGTTGAGATAACATAAACTATTCAAAGTTTTTTATCTAGTGCAGAAGAAAACTTAGAAACAGCATTCTTCTAAATGTACATATTTTTTGTTTTGATAAAAAGACATTTAATTGATCTTCATGTTACTCATTCTGTGCAAGTGCTCTTACCATTTCACTAAACGAATGTCGAAGTAGTATCGCATGGCCGTACAGCAGGGTTCTGTGACCACCCCCTTGAGCTGCCTACAGAACATGACAGAGAAGGTCAGAACTGCACTGCACTGCATGGACTATGGCCACAATTATGTAACAACATGAAGCGTTACTAAAGTTCATGTAATAAGTGCAAATATTCAAGTAAATTATTAAATGTATATTCTAAAAATATATTAAAAAAAATAATGAAGTAGCAACAGAAATAGCCAAATATCTGCCCAGGGAACAAATGTTCTTGGTCAAAGACTCTTACTGTGACCTACTTTTTATTACAACTAAGTAAAACCACAGCATTTTTAAGGAAATATTTTAAATGAAATAAGATACTACTTACCTTTCTTATAAACTTCTCAGGGGCATTAAAAAAATAATAATAAAATAAATATATATACACAAACATAAACTGAAATCTGAAAGAGGAAAAATGCACCTATTTTCCAGAACAGTTTAATACTAAGGATATCTACTTACTAAGATTAATGTTAACCATTTACCAGATTCATTAAAGTGACTGCATCCATAATTTCAATCAGGAACTGTTATTTATTTTGAATATGGAAATTTATTACAAATTGGAAGAGGCAAAACTGGGTTTTCCATACATTTCCTTTAGAGAACTTAACACACATCTTTTGGTGACCAGAAGAAAACAAATTCCAAGGAAGAATCTTAACAAGGAAGTTACCTATGGAACAACAGACAACAAGCTTTATAGGTTTTCAAGCTTGCCTGTCTCTTTTTTTTTTCTACATCTACCTTCTTATCTCCTAGTTATTTATAAATAACAAGCCTATTGAAGCTTAAATACATAATATGACCAAGAAGTTAAACTCTTGTGCTTTCCACAATATGTGGTGTGGGGGTTTTTGTGGGGTTTTTTTGAGATCCTTGGTCCTGATTGTATGACGCACTTTTTTAGGAAAGTGATCTCCAAATTTTGCAGAAATATGCTTAATGTTCATACTAATTATACTATGGTGAGCAACTTTATACTTCACTTATTCTCTCAGTTCATATCTTAGCATTTGTACTTGGTAAATCCTGAGTAATAATAAATGGTCTAAGACATCAGGATCCTGATACCAAATTAGAAATTGCTGATTTAAGAATATCTAACTTCTCACATAATTGCTTCAAACTGTTCTCACACACACACAGCATTTTTTCTATTTAAAAAGCGTTTACTTTATGGTCTTCTTTTTCCAGGTATATTTAGGCAAGCATTAAATATGAAAGATTATTCCCCAGAATACAACATTAGAATAGGTATCGTCTCTGGTAAACTACATATTGCTAGAAAGGACTGGTTTTCACGTCAGTTCTTTTCCTTGGACGCATGTGGAAGGGGCCAAGGTAATTCCAGGAACACAAACAGTGTTTATACTTGTGTAGACAAAAGAGTTTGCACTCTATGAACATTATAAGTTAAATTTCCAATTAGGTCAACAGGTTTACAAAGGAAAAAAAAATCAGTAAAAGGCAAATGGAATTCATCCTGGCTCAAACAAGGACAGCTATGTACAATTTGTGTTCCACAGAACCCCAACTTAGAAAACACCAAGCTGAGGAAACTACTACATAGACTGCTTAATAGTAATTAAATGGATTAGAAATGAAGGGTTATTTTTCCAAACAGAAGGAATAAAAAATCTAAAAGCAATTCAGTAGAGGTTTTGTATTACAACTGCAATAATATAAGATTCCTACTTCCATTTTTCCAACTAAAGAAAGACATCAGCAATAGGGACTTGGGATCTGGTTACACAGGTACTTAATTCTGCTAACAGAGAATAGACAGTCTTTTCTAATTTTATGTAGTAAATTTTATTGAGAAATTTTTCATAATTATATGGATACTATGTATAAAATCTTTCACAATATGATCCATATAATTATGTAGTATTTCTTAGTGCTCCAGTAGCAAACTAAAAGAAAAAAAACAAACTCCTGGATAATGATTTTTTGATCCACCTAGAAAACGTGTTAGATTATTGGAAAAAATGGAGAAAAATATGAGATAGCGATTGCTGGTCATTCACATAATATAGAATACTTTTAGATATCATTATCCAAGGTCGATCAGAAAAAAAATTTAAAAAAATTCCAATAGCTCCTCCAAAATACGTCATCCATTACAAAATATTTTAATAATGTATCCTGCAGGAATCACTGCTTGGGGAAGAAAACCAGAAAAACATCAGGTAACAGCGTATACAATACTTCTTTTATAAATTACAACCTTTTATAATCAACAAGGAAAAAGTACAGCAAAATCATCTGTAATTACAGGTTGGCAGATGAAAATCATATCATAAAGGGAGACATCAGAATGGGATAAGTCATAATGGAAGACCTAATAAAGGGAGACATCAAAATGGGTGGTCACAATGGAAGAAGAAATAAAGAGGTATGTCATAATGGGAGACATGATAAAGGGAGAAGTAATAAAGGGAGATGTCATAATGGGCAACATCATAAAGGAAGACCTCATAAATGGAGACTTCATAATGGGTGACATCATAATGGGTGACGTCATAATGGGTGACGTCATAATGGAAGACCGCATAATGGGTGACAACATAATGGGTGACAGTATAGTGGGTGACAGTTTAATGGGAGACGTAATAAAGAGCAACATCATAAAGGGAGACATCATAATGGGTGACATAATAATGGTAGACATATTAACGGGTGACATCATAAAAAGAGACATCATAAGGGGTGACATCATAATGCGTGACATCATAATGGGACACATCAGTGTAACAAATACACACATACTGAGAAAAAGCAATAAAACATCTCATGCTATTTTTTTTACTGAAAGCTTTTAAGTGAATCACTTGTAATTTAAGGCCAACTCATAAAAAAACCCAACAAAACAAAATCAAAACCAAAGCAAAAAGAAAAAATAAAACAAACAAAAAACCAAACAAACCCCCACCCTAACCAAAACCTCATAATCAAATAAGCTATGATCTTCCTCTAGAAAAATATTGTGTGATTCTTGGGGTGCCCTAGACAGGGACAGGTGTTGGACTCGATGATCCTGATGAGTGCCTTCCAACTCAGCATATTCTATGATTCTATGGTTCTACAAAAATAACAACAGCACTGTATTCCAAACAAAATGTATTATGAAAAGCAAACCAGTCAATGGAATCATAAACTGGTGCAACCAATAAAAGATTAATGTCAACTATGAGGCCAAATTCTATTCTCAGCAATGGCTTTGTATTGAGAACAGACTGCAAATGAACATTTTAAGATGTTCATTTTTTTAGATTTCATATTGTCATTTTTCTCTACATATAGAAAAACTATTAAAAAATAGCATGGTGTGTTATTAAGCTCAAACAGCTTTTTCTGAAATCTAGTGTAGAAATTATTTATTACCATATAAATTTTCTTTCAGGGTGCTAAAGATACTGCTCATAATACAAATATTTCTCTTGATTGGTAGTTATGACATATGTCTCAAAATACAATCACTTAATTGTAACTTAAAAAAATTACCCATCCATTTTACCAAAAGCTTGTTGACAGAAGCTAATTAAGAGTTCTCCGAATATAACAAGTCCTAGTGGTCCTGAAAGAAATTTTCTTGTATTATTGTTCAGGCTTCCATTTCTTGTTTCACTCTTGTTATTTATAGGAACTGCTGTTGTCCTGCTGCAATTTCCCCAATGAATGATTCCCAGCTTCAAAATAAATGCAGAGCAAGGCAGTTTCAAAATAAATATGGCACAACAGACTAGATTTTCTTATTTATTGTCCACTGCTCCCAAAGCAACAGTATGATCATTTTTACTGAAGAAATTATTTGTCCTCTACAGCCAATCCCAAATCTAAACATTCACATATTACCAACAATCTCAGATTAAATCTTTCGGCTAAGTTTTTGGGTGAGTATTTTGGAAATAGTAAAAATTGTGTTATTGCTTAGGAGTCCTAAAAATGTTTAAATCAATTTCCTTTCACTAAACAATTTTTTTCATCAAGAGCTCCATTTTCTAGAAAGAAATGTAATTACAAAAATCAAAAATTACACTTTAAACTGGAGAAACCAGTGGAAAAGAAGATCTCAAAACAACGAGGTCTGAAAACCATGTACGCAAAGGTTGATATTGCAAGGTTGGAGGTGACAGAGCGGAACTCCAGCTTCCCTGAGCTGTCCCGTGACATGGACCAGCTAAATATCTGGAGTGCAAAAGAAGACAGTAGATCGTGGTTATCCTGACACTAAGTTACAGAGAAAAATTAAGGTTCTTCTACTTCTCAAAAAGTAAAAATTAAGGAAGAATTTAACACCTGTGAATCTAATAGCAGCATGTGATGAGAAAACCTTAACTGAAATACTGAAGTCTTCTGAGTACATATAATACAGTCTTTCCATAGCATGTCTCATCCCAATGCAATCTAAAGGAGAAAGATGGCTACAAGAATGACAAATTAAAGCAATGAGTGATCATAAGATATTGATTTATTTGCCCTACTTTTTTCAAGCTCACATGTTTTTTAAATAGAATTAGTGTTTGTTTTTTCACTATCATATTTCTCCCTTAATTTTTAAGGTATAAAAAACCAGAAAATATTTAAGGGATTTTGATTTCTAAACTATAATAATTATTTATTTTTATGGTAAAGGCTGTACTTTTACAGATGCAACAGCAAGTGTAACTTCTAAAAATACTGGGAGCAGAAGTGTGTAGATGAGAGGGAAGTCTGTCTCATCTCAACAGCTAGCCATGGGGTTTGGCTGATCACTGAAAAAATACCATTGTTCATGCCGATCACAGAAAATAAAGACAAAGCTGTACCTGTCATTTAGATTAGGCTTATTTTTTACTTTTTACACCAGAATCTTTCACCAAACAAGTAACTTACAAGCTCTATGAAAACTACAGTTCTTAAATAACTTTGTCTATAATAAATAATATATAATAAAGTGCACAGATGTTTTTGGCATCCTGGTTGCTCCAGTGTAGAAGTCCTTTTTCAGTCATTTTGAAGTGATAATTCCATTAAAATTTCAGCAGTATGAAATGCAAGCATAGTTGCAACATTTCACTTTGCTGCAAAGGCACTTTACACTATGCTGTAAGCATTCCAGGAAGTATGCTTGTGCTAATACAGTAAAAGATTAAGAAACCCACAGAACAGTTGTGAGAGACGGACTCTACAACGGCCTTTAATTATACAACTGAAGAAAAATATTGCAGTTTTATTTCTGAACTAAAATAGATTTAATTTTTTAACTTCGTTTCATTGATAGGACTTGATTTCTAGATGTTAATTTCATTGAGGATAGATAAATCAAGTTAAATCCAAATACCTGAAATACCTTCTTATGTTAGTGAAATGAGATAGAATATTTACATGATGAGAAAACTATTTTGCTTTCCCCATTAAAAGTAGCACTATAATACAATAATGCTTTTACAGCAATAGAGCAATAGTTTATGTTTCAGACAAAAACTATCTCTTATACTCTCCCCAGGTTCATAAAAGCCAGACTCAGTCCAAGAATTCTCTTATTCCTTTTTCAGTATCCAGTTTTGGACTTATGGTAATAATGATCTCTGAAGATGGTATTTCTTTTTTTTCTTAAATGTTTGAAAAGACTAACTGCACCTGCTCCCCAGTGCTAAAGAGAAACTAATGACATTATAGTAATGGAGAAATAATGCCCCAGGAAAACAGAAAAAATGAAGAATCTGATATGACATGAGGCCCGTCTTTTACAAAATCCTTGAGCATGGAAAGAAATTAGAAGGATCCATATTCAAAAACTTGATATTCTTTTATGTCAATTTACTTACCCCTTCACTAGCATTATCTCCTGTGTTGGCCAGCATTTCTTGAAGGGCTCTGACAGATAGGGACTGTTCAAGGACGAAATTACAGATGCTAAGGTCTGGAGGAACATACTGTAAAAATAAATTAAACTGTGTAAGAACAGAACAGGTGAAACAATGAAAAGTGTGTTTGAACAGACATATATTTTCATTTTTAAATCCATACTTAACATTTACTTGTTTGTTTTTGAGATACATGCTAGCTCCCTGTATGAAAATACACTGTCAGTACAGTAACTTTACTTTTTCTAGAGCTGGACTCCTCACAGTCAAATGTAACATCTCCAGGTTCAAAAGTGAAAAATTTTTCTCTACATAATACTACTTTCCTTTCTTAAAGAATTACGCCGTGAACATAGTATTTGTTCTCTATCATCATTGCCAAAACAGAAGAGAAGGTGTATGACCTTATTTGATGCATAAGCTTGATGCTTTGAACATACTTACAGTTGTCACTAAATGGCAAAGATTCAGAATCTTATGACAGAAGCGTATGAACTGTTTTTGGAGATTTTCTTCATTGTTCGATCAATATGTCTGCTGGTTTTAAACATGAAACTTACACTCAGTTCAAGAACAGCAGACTTTTTTTAATTTAGTGGCATTGATGTGCCAAGGAAAGATGTGTCCATGAAAAAGTCTCAAGGAGAATCATCAATGTATATAAATGTGACAGGAAAGTACAAAGAAGACAAAGCCAGATTCTATGTGGTGGTACCCAGTGAAAGGACAAGAGGAAATGGACACAAACTGCAATATAGAAAATTCTGTTTAAATATGAGGAAAAAACCACTTTTTTACTGTGAGAAAGGTAAGCACTGGAACAGGTTGCCCAGAGATGTTGTGGAGTCTCCATCCTTGGAGATACTCAAACCCTGACTGGACAGTGTCCCAAGCAATCTGCTTTTGCTGAGCCTACTCTGAGCAGAGGGGTCTGACTTGGTGATCTCCAAGATTGAATATTCTGTGATTTATTATATAGATCATGACTATGAGTGAGCTTCAAAGTGGATATAAACTCTTTTTTCTTTTTTAAAGCAGTGTGACAGGAGGGAACAAAATTTTTGATAACGCTGAGTTTAAAGGTGGTGAAAAGGGAAATGATACAAGTAAGAGAGTTTTAAAATTTGCTGAAGTTTTTATAGCAAGCTAATCAACTACAGTTGAAAAACACTGAAAAGGCAGAGGTCCTTAACATCTTCTTCACCTCTTTCTTTACCAGGGCTGTTGGGTCCCAGGCCCTGGGAACAAAAATCCAGGTTGATGCAGACACAGACCAGCCATCAGTAAAGGAAGAGTTAGTGTGTCAACTATTACAGGAGCTTGACCTGTACAAATTGATGTGTCCAAATGTCATCCATGCTAGGGAGCTGAGAAAGCTGGCTAATGTCATTGCAAAGCCACTCTCCACAATCTTTGAGAAGTCATGGAGATCAGGAGACATCCCTGAAAACTGGGGGAAGGCTAATGTCCCACCCATCTACAAGAAGGGTTCCTAGGAGGACCCAGGTAATTATAGACCCATTAGCCTCACTTCAATTCCTGGGAAAGTAAAGAAGCAAATCCTCCTGGGCACAGTCACAAGTCAATTGAAGCACGTGATTGGGAAAAGCCAACATGGATTTACCAGGGGCAAATCATGCTTGACAAACCTGATCGCCTCTATGACAAAGTAACCCATCCGGTTGATGCAGGGCAACCAGTGGACATTTTCTACCTGGACTTCTCCAAGGCTTTTGAAACGGTCCCCCACAGCCTCCTCCTGGAGAAACTGACACATTATGGCCTTGACAAGTGGTCTGTGCAGTGAGTGGGGAACTGGCTGACAGACTGTGCCCAGAGGGTGATAGTAAATAGTTCCTCCTCAAACTGGGAACCGGTCACAAGTGAGGTCCCACAGGGACCAATATTGGGCCCAATGTTTAACATCTTCATAAGTGACCTGGATGTTGGGATCAAGACTACCCTGATGAGTCTGCAGATGATGCCAAAATTAGTGGGGAGGTTGACACTCCAGAAGAGAGCCACTCTGCAGGAAGTCCTGGATAGGCTGGAGGAGTGGGCTAGCAAGAACCTTATGAAGTTCAATGGGGACAAGTGTGAGGTCTTGCACCTGGGAATATAAAATCCAGCAGTGCAGGTCAGACTGGGATCCACCTGGATGGAGAGCAGCCCTGTGGAAAGGGACCTGGGGGTCTTGGTGGAAAACAAGCTCAATATTAGCTAACAGTGTGCTGCAGCATCAAAGCCAACAGGATGCCTGGCTGCATCAACAACGGCATCACCAACAGAGATAAAAAAGTCATCATCCCATCCTATCCAGCACTTGTCAGACCACACCTGGAGTATTGCGTTAAGTTGTGGTCCCCACTCTACAAAAAAGGTGCAGACAAGCTGGAGAAGGGCCACAAGGATGATCAGAGAACTGGGAGGTTCTGCCGTATGAGGAAAGGCTGAGAGAATTGGGTTTCTTTAGCCAGGAGAAAAGAAGGCTTAAGGGAGACCTTATTACCATGTGTGAGTACATAAAGGGTGCCTACCAAGAAGATGGAGATTCCCTTTTTACAAGGAGTCACATGGAAAATACAAGGGGCAATGGGTACAAGTTACTCCTGGGGACATTCTGATTGGACTCCAGAAGAAAATTTTCCACCATGAGAACAGTTAGACATTGGAATAATCTCCCAAGGAAACTGGTGGGTTCCTCTACATTGGACAGTTTTAAGATTCAGCTTGACAGGGTGCTGGGCCGTCACATTTAAACTATATTATTACCTAGGAAGGTTGGACCAGATGACCCATGAGATCCCTTCCAACCTGACATTCTATGATTCTATGATAAAGCTGGAATTCCCACCATTTGATCTTTACTATAGACTCTAATTATATTTTTTTCTTTGGTGTTTCCAAACGTATGTTGGAAAAGACATTCAGGCCATAGATTTGACATAGAAATTACACATATTTCATATATATACATACACACACACATATATATAAAATATATTTTTATATATAAGAATTTGTAATAATATATTAATTATATATAAAATATAACATATATAATGTATTTTTACATTATATATATTTTCTCATATAACCAGTCACAGAAAGATAATGTCATTTCTCAGGAAATGAATTAAAAATGAAACATGGTTAGATTTCATGTTTCATATTTATTAGTAAAGTCTGGTAAGACTTATTTAGAAGATTTTCTTGCTGTGAACATAAAAATCTATACAACTTAAAGTAGTCTCTACTTCCCAATGAACCAGACAAGTAAGCAAAACATCTGAGTAATACTTAACCCATTACTTTGCTGCCTTTAATTGCACCTGGCAGGCAAAGCCACATAATATTGAAAACAGAACAAAACAAAAAGAAAAAAAAACAACCAAACAAAAAAAAAACCCAGATATTTTTCTGGTGGCATCTTACAGATTATGCAGCATCCATTTTATTAAGACATTTTGAGTATTAGACCACACTGTTCTTGAAGTACATTCTGTATTTTGTAAAAAAAACAACAGCATCTATAACATCTTTCTATTTTCAATTAAACTTAAATTCAAAAACTAAACTGGAATTTTATATGGGAAAAAATAACATCACTGGTAATATAGTTTTAATCTGCACTAGACTACCTCTGGCATTTAATCCCATCCAAACTGAATATAGCACAATCTGTATGATTCAAGACCTACCAACTGAACAAAAGAACTCCCATCTGTTTCATTGGCCACTAGTCTTGTGCCACATAGGCTCCATTTTGATTTGAAAACTGTTGCAGTCCTTACTTTAGTGTTTTATTAATGAAAGACACACTCTAAAATTATGTATTCCCAGTAACAGTTTGCTTAAAATGTACATCTTAGAGAATTAATTTGTCACTTCTTATTCTTTTTCACAGCCTATAGAGCATATTGACACTGAGAACTCTGAAAATAATTATTTTTGTAGCCATGACCTAGCACAGTTAGACCTTCTTTCAAACTTGTCATGTTACACAATAAGCTAACCCATACATTCTATTACATACCACATTTCTGTGGCTGGATGGCAGAAAACTCTCTTTTAAATTCCACTGACTTGAGAAATACTAGTAGAAGGTAATTTTTGCAGATGGCACATGACCTAAGAACCAACTGACCTCTTTAATCGATCTAGATTGTTTTTTTTTTTTAATAAATAAAAGAAATTAAATTCACTGTAGATTCTGTCAAGGGTCATTTTATTTGTGGTCTTTTGCAAATCATGCTGTTCCATAAGTCTGGTATTCCACCACCTCTGTATGATAGATCATTTTACACTCTTAATAATTAGAAAGCTAAAAGGGTTTTATGAAATCTCAACCATCTGCTAATCTATGCTTTTCTTCCCCAACTCTGAGCAAGGCTGTATATTAATGGAATCCTGCAAAAAAAAGAAAAAAGAGCCAATAAGTGTTGCTCATTGAAACAAGAATACTGAGAGGTGAGATCTACAGGTAGAAGATGGGAAATATAAATGTCAGGTATCTTTATGCTGAAATGAAAACAAAAATCTGTTCAGGTACCAAGATAAGGTTTTAGAAATCTGTAAAGTAACAATAGGCATAGGTATTTATTCCGCTTCTGGTGGTGGAAAGTTGGAACAAACACACAGAAGTAAAACATAATTTTCAACAACCATTGATAAAGGAAAAAATTCAAGTGGAGAATAAAGTATGTTATTTTACAGGCATTTAAAGGTATGCCAATCAAGCATTACTGTAGGTGAATTTGTGTAGCAGGATAAGGAACATGTCCAGATGGGTATTGAATATCTCCAGAGAAGGAGACTCCACAGCCTCCCTGGGCAGCCTGTTCCAGTGCTCTCTTACTCTCACAGTAGAGAAGTTTTTCCTTATATTTAACTTGAACCCCTTATGCTCAAGCTTGTGCCACTGCCCCTTATCCTGTCATTGGAGACTGTAGAAAAGAGACTGGACCCATCGTCTTGACACCTGCCCTTTAGATATTTATAAGCATTTATGAGATCCCCCCCTCAGTCTCCTCTTCTCCAGGCTAAACAGACCCAGCTCTCTCAGCCTTTCCTCAAAAGGCAGATGTTCCATTCCTCTAATCAACTTTGTGGCCCTGTGCTGAACTCTTTCCAGTAGTTCCTTATCCTTTATGAACTGGGGAGCCCAGAATTGGACACACTATTCCAGAAGTGGCATCACCAGGGCAGAATAGGGATGATAAAACTATATGATAAAAGAAAGCAGAGATTTGGAATAAATAATTTTCCAAGTCAATGATACTTTTTGGGAGTTCTTCCAGCACACCTCTGTGCAGTGTTGTCCATACATACAGGAAGATAAAGAAACAGACAAATTTGATGTAGGAAACCTACAAAAATTTGCAAAGTCAATCAAAAGAAACAATTGACTGTTCTACTCTGACGGCTGTTCTATTTCTAAGAAGAAAATGTTTATTTCTGATATTATTTCCAAACAGGCTCTTTCATACATTTTTCCATTAACACACACAAACCACTGAATTTACCTCATTTTTCTGAATGAGTTGTTATGATACATAAAACTAGCTACTGAACTGGAAATATCAGTAGATCTGCAAAAAGCTTAAGTCTTAGAATAACTCTATTTTCTCACAGAAATTAATTGAAGTCCAGGTCAGATTATTTTGTTTTTATCTAAATGGATTTCTGGAGGAAGAGTAGGGAGCAGCTAAAGTATATAAATAGGAGAGGTGACATGAAGAAAGAGATACAAGCTATAAAGTAGCTAGAGAGGAAGAACACAAGCAGCTATAGAAAAAGTTAAGAGCTATAACAATGAAAAGGGGCCACGTTTTGTAATAAGTTAAAACAAACAAACAAACAACAAACAACTATCAGGATGCGGGATTTCTCTCTCAAACATTTTAAAATACTTTATAGAAAGTACAGAATAGCAATGAAGTAATATAATTAGATCACATTGCTCAACAATTCTGCTATATCTACTTCAGTATAAAAAATAAAATTTTTTACCTCTATTTAACTTATTTCTCTTACATTTTAAATATCAGACATCATTTAGAAAAAAATCTTCTGATAATTCAAAAAGAAGCCACACAAAGAGTAGGAACATAATTTAATATTACTGACTTAATGCAAAAGTGCTTTTGAGAAATGCAATTTATATCCAGACATCATAGTATAAAGTATTAGTGAACCCACATTATAATAGATTTTACCAAAAAATGGTGAAGAAATAACATGCAAGTTGCTTATGGATTTATAGTGAAATGTGAACAGAAATATATTCTAATTATTATTCCATTCAGCATGTCACAAAAATTACCTTTTTCCACTCTAAGTTTCTAAGAACTTTTTAAGATGTATGCCTTCTCTTCCTTGCCTCCCTCTTTCCTTTTAGCTACTTCAGTTTACTGACTTTTACTACATACAACTCAGACTTAAAAATGAATCATGAAGTTACAACTTTTCATTCCAGAATTAACAGATAAACTGAAGTTTTTTCTTGTCTGTCATGTTATGTTTTCCAGAACTACTTGAATGAAAAAGCATTTATTTTCTTGATTTGACAATATTTAGCCAAAGTTTAATGAGTGAAGAAGTTGTCACATGTTCTGCAAATGGATTTTGGCTTTGGTAAAGTGGTCAACTGGAGAAGGCGAGGTAGTAGAAAGTATCACTGTGATTTTCTGCTCTGGACTTCTGTTGATAAGTGTGCCTTGAATTTTCCTTAATGCAATTATTTCTTAATACACAGAAGAAATTAATAAAGTAATTTGCTGCTACTAAACCACTTATGAAATATAAAGTACATCTATGGCATTCCTCCTTCTCTTATTATATGATGAACAACATGTTGTCTTACAAATTGTCTTACAGATCATCACTAATACACAGACCATATTGCATTGAGCTGCCAAGTAAGAAAAAATTCCAAAACACTGTTGAAAATGTTAAGACAATAGTTGAATATACTTATATGGAAACTAATTGCTTTTACTTAAGCATGTAAAAAGATTGTTGGTGTTTTGTAAAGTACACTAGAGCTAAATTATCTGGTGGAATTCTTGAAATGCAAGGAATTGCAAATTTAGAAGCAGCATAATTTTTCATCAAAGAGATGAACAAGGAACTCTCATACTGCATAAATAAACACTGTGGATGTAACATGGTCATAGTATCTAGACTAAAAATAGGACCACATGGCAATATTTCAAGATAAAAGATACAAAGACACCACAAAAAAAAAAAAAAAAGGGGGGGGGGGGAGAAATAAACTATCAGGAAGATAAGAAATATAAACACAAAGCAAAGACACAGACAAAGGTGCAGAGAAAACATGGAGAGGAAGGAGGTCCTCCTCCATTTACCTTCCTTCTTAACATTCTGCTCTAGTACAGGTCTAAACTTTCATCTCTTCTCTTTTCTCCTCTCAAGCTTCTCTTCTGACTCTATTTTTCTTCTGCACAGCTCTCTAGCTTCTTTTTTTTTGCCTTTGCCACTAGTTATCCCTAAAACTTTTAAATTCCTTATTAATTCTGTTCCCTGTACTCTCAACTTTCTGATGAAACAACACAGTTAGAAGCAACATTTAATGCCAGTAGCTAAAAGGTGACAATGTTTGTAAAATTATCAATTCAGTCTATCAAAATATTTGAACCTACAGCAGTAACAGAGTAAGTTTTTTACTGAACTTGAGGATTTATAACAGTCTGGAGACGTAATTTTGAAAATATGCAGTATTTCAGTTACAGGAATTACTTTAGAATAGAACTTAAAGAATAGTGGCTTTTGATTGTTAACAGTTATTCTTTGAAGTGTATTTAGAATATTTAAGAAATCTCATGTTGCAGCCACAGAAAGAAAAGTATGCAAAAGGTGCATCTAGCATCACATTAAAGAAACCATAATTAAATGTATTCATGAATAACAAGTAGGTTAGCATTCACTGCTGTGTTACACCAGCTGAGAGTATCAGCTTCTTACTTTAGCTTCTGATGTTGGTTCCAAAAAGCACAGGCGATTCCCAAGTCCCTCAGCTGCCAAGCAAAACTTCCTTTGTTCTTTGTGAATACTGGCAACGCACTGAAGTACTACTTCGTCATCCTGTCACAAAATAGGGTATGAGAAAAAAAGTAAATATTTGGAAATAACTTACACACTATAATGCTAAGAAATCCTGGAACACAGAATCCATTGAAAATTAACACTTTATACTCCTATAACCAAAATCATGTATATATGCAGAGATTCTTTTGATGTGTGTATAAACAGATGTTTATGTACACATTTATATTCAAGACTATGTAAAAGTGGCAAAGACTACATACTGTCTCCAGAGCTTTCACAAGTGTTGTGTCCTTCTGTTGCTTTAGCAGTGGCTTGCTATGGTGTCATAAAAAACTGGAAGTACACTGTTACATCATTTTACTCAGTAAAACATATTTAATGTTTACAATAAAAACCTGTTACTGTGGTTTTGAAAGCAAGACTATCCTAAATACAAACCAATTTATTTTTTAACACAGTAACCCCTCAACACAAGTGTTCTGAATGCACAATCTTAACATTTAAGTTCTCATTCAGTTTAGTAACCTTGGAGTACAACCAAAGATCCAAGACACATTTTTCAATTGACAGTTCAAATACATCATGAGAACTTACCGCTTAAAAGATTTCATGAATTAAGAACACTCAAAAACTGACATGAACCAGCCATATTCATTAGCAATCCTAATTATTCTAAAAACTTTTTTACTAATTGTTACATAATGCAATGCCAAAGCCACACTTACTTAAGTGCCAAGCCCTTATTCACCTCTTAACATGTGATAATAAAGCTGTTATAGACAAGCCAAAACAGATTATTCTTAGTCAAAGGTGTACACAGAATTAGAAATAATTTTATTTCCCAGAACTTGTCCACTAACCAAGAAAAACACCACTTGCAGACTAGCACGTGGGAGAACTTATTTTTATACAGGTATGTAACTCTTCACCAAAAGACACTGCCTTAAAAGTTCTTAAGGGGGTGGAAGCTGATAAGCGATACGATATGTCAGTGCCCCATCCAGCTATGAAGCTATACTGGTGTCAATTATTATTGTCAAAGCAGATACACAACAGCCGCCTGTACTGAACTCAGAGATCCCTTGAACAATTCGGTTCTAAAAGCAGCATCACTTTGTTCAGTCCCCTTATGCAACCACAATATTAGCCACAAGCACTTGAAATAAAACCTGGGAGCGACAAAGTGATTTTCACCAGAGGAATTAAGTAGCATGCCCTTAAAATCGGAATTCAAAACCAAGTTTTTCCCTTGCGTGGTTTTGCAAGTGTGTGCAAGTTATATGGCTTTCTTTTAGGTGACACTACACTGCCTACTTACTACTACTAAAATGGATAGCTGTTTTATTTCAGACTAATCAGCAGTTACAGGCAATGTTTTTCTTACTAGCTTTGATAGCAATCAATAGCAGTTTTAACAGTACAGAATGGAATATTATGAATTTTTTTTATAAATAATCCTAAAATGTATAGTCAAGGAGGTAGAGAAAATTAGCAAGTTAATGCTAAACAAATTCATTTTCTTTTTCCCCTGCTGCTTCTGCTTCCATTTCTGTAAAATGCCCTCTGAAATTCTCAGCTTTCAAACTCATTAGTAAAGACATTTCTTCTTTTTAAACTTAAGTGTAATAAGTTGCAAAATGTTCATGAATTTTTCAAAATTGGCATCCGAAGAACAAGTCCATGTGTAAGAAAAAACAAATGTATTTAAAACATTTTCTATAATTTGGTTCCTGTATCAATCTTTGAACATACCTATTTCTGAGATTTAAAAATAATAAAATAATAAAACATGGATTTATAAACACCAAGATTCAGAATAAAATTGAGATCTGCCACTTAGCTTACAATTTTCAGGGGATAGCATGAAATTACTTGTATATAGCTGAAATTCTATTTATTTTCCCTACTACAGTAAAGTATTCATCATTCCGCAGAGGCATATACATAGCAACTGTTGTAATCCATAGTTTTCTAAAAAATAAAATTATGCCTCCAAACATGCATAAAAACTTACTTAGAATGACAAACACTCAAATTTTCTCTTTAAATCCATATGCATAAAAAGGCAAGGTTTTCTCGCATAATTTAATTAATATTTTAATTTTCTAGAATTCCAAAAATAAGCATGTGTTTTTAGAATTTACACTGTCATCACAAAGTCATTATCAATCATTAAATGTCATAACCCTAGAATACAAACACTGATCATGTCTTAAGTGAGGACTGTATGCAGCATTCAACATCAATATTTTACATTATTCCCCTAAAATTCCATTGTACATTTTAATTTATTCTACAGCACTTAATGACTGTATTTACTCTATAGGATGAGCAACTGTAATAGAGTTTCCAAAAAGTGGCAATAGTAGTGCATTTGTGAATTATTTGTAGCAGAGTTTTAAAGAATTTATCATTTACATGCAGGTGTACCATATGCTAGAACATGATTTATAATATAATTTAGAGTATCCACAACCTAATTCTGCAGCAGCCTCTCATGTTGGATTGATCCTACCTCAAAAAGCTAATGTTGCCTTCTGTTTTCTACATATATATGTTTTCATTTAGTCTCATTAGAGGCAATGCACACTCTGAAGGAAAGCATTAGAATAGGAAGAAATTGGAATGTCTTCTCCCTATCTAATTCAGAATATGTTTTATTTGTACAATTTTATTCCCACAATATTTGAGCACCCAAGAAATAAGGCATGCTACCTTTTTAACTGCTTTATTTCCTCACTGATGATCACATTCTCCAACCACAAACATTTTATAACTCTATTATAAAACAAATTACAATAAATATTGCCAAAATATTACCATTACATCTCACAATTAGCTTCTTTACCAAATGTGCCAACAGTCAGGATGCTAACAAAAGAGAAACGACACTAATTTCACACTGTTGAGTTCCAGAGAACAAACGTCCTGGCTTCATTACTCTTATTACAAAATGTGCATACAGAACTGAAGTCTTGACTTTCAAAGTAGGTGCATGCTCATGTCTGAATATCTTGATAACAGAAGTCCTCTTCTTTCTTTCTTCTTTCTTTGTTACTCATAGGGTAGTTCTCCCAGCAAAACCTAGCCCTGATCTGACAAGGACTTTCTTTGAAAAAAAAAACAACAAGACAAACACTGGGAGACTAAACCAAGACAATTGTTCATTTCAACATGGGAATGAAATGCACCAGCACAATCAAAATAAAGTAAAATCAATATACACTTAAACACAATGTGTGTTCATAGAGACACTCCATACCAAAACATTTGCTGATAACTTAATTCTAATGCTCCTAGGTGGAGAGATTTCGTACTTACCCTCTAACAATTCTGTTTCTAATAATAAATTTCAAGATCTATAGGGCAAGATACATAGTTTTTGCCCAGCACTTTTCACCAACACTAAAAGGCTATATAACAAGCTATAACTGTGATTAAAAAGTACATTTGATTCTAAAGAGGTTTAGTATCACCCTAAAAAATTGGAATAACAGAAAACTTGTTTAATTCTGTTCTCATGTATAGTACTGTAAACTATGGAGAACTCTTAGATCGGTAGAATAATAACTGCTAAAACTCATGTGAGGAATCTGATTTTTTTTAGCAAATGAATTGTAAATTCACTCAAATGTAGGAAATATTTGTTAAAATGTTATTATTGATGCCCATTAATATTATGCAAAGAATTAAAGTATTATTTTCAAAAAAAATCCAAAGCAGAATAGCCAGGGTTTTTTTATTAAAAAGGAAAATCATACAGCTTATCAGATACGGTCAATATCTATCTTCATCATAGGTAATACAATAGCTTTAATTAAATCTGTAGTTTAGATCTCTGAACTACACAGTGTTTTGCAGGGAGCAGCTCTAAATCACCAGACTTTTCAGAAAAGCATAGAATTACATGAGTAGTGAAAATACTTTTTCACTTGATCTGAGAGTGTTATTTTTTTTCTTGGAGTGATAAATCAGTTTGCTGTAGTTGAATTTCACACCTTCTGGTATATAGCTAACAATGTATACGAAGCTCTGTGACACACATCCCTCGATTTGCAAATTAAAGAAGAAAAATGAAGAAAGGTGACTAAAGTTAGCAAGTTGGTGAAGCATGCCAAGGCTTCTAATATAAAAATAAAATTAGTTACTTATGTGTTTCTGTTGAAGAAATTATCCATTTTCTAAATAAAACTCCATGATTTACTTGGTTTGCAACTTCCGAATGGATGTAGTAAATCTTTCCACTTATTCTGAAAGAGAAAATACATACAAAGCTACTTTAAAGGATTCCACTACTTCCATATTTGAAAGAAGCAAAACTTTTCCAGCCTATGATCTCATAGAATCACAGAATACCAGGTTGGAATGGACCTTAAGGATCATCTGGTCCAAGCTTTCTTGGTCAAGATGGCCCAGCACCCTGTCCGTGGAAGCTTCCCACAGAATCCCTCTGAACTGAGCTCTGAGTGAGCTGAAGTTTACTCTTCTAAAATCTAAAACCTTTATCTTTGTGCTCATCTCCAGTGTGCTCAGCAGGATCCCACACTCCACAATATAGCAATCACTGCAGCTGAGGCTATCACTGACCAAGATACTACAAAGCAGGTTTTCTTGGTTTGTGAGCAGCAAGTCCAGCAGTACCTCGTTGCTGGTTGGAACATTGAACATTTGTATAAAGAAGCAGTCCTCTACATCCCAGGAACTTGATACATTCTCATATCTCATACACACAGAATGACAGAATCACACAGAATTGCCTTGGTTGGCAAAGACCTTTAAGATCATTGAGTCCAACCATTAACCTAACACTGAACCTTAACTAAATCATATCCGGAAGTACTATGTCTATATGACAAATATCTCCAGGGATGGTGACTCCAAGACTGCTCTGGCAGCTTGTGCCGATGTCTGATAACACTTTTGGTGAATAAATTCTTCCTAACATCCATTCTAAACCTCCCCTAGTGCAACTTGAGGCCATTATCTTGTCATGTCACTTGTAGCTTCATTGAACAGACTGATTACATTGCTGTTAGTATTTCTTACTTCAGTAATTATTATTGCAACACTTGGTAGTTCAAGATACATATATGTTCTGTCTTGTAAATTGTGAAAATTTAATTTGCATATAACTGATAAAGAAAACAGTTCTGGTAGGACTCTTTACTTCTGCTACAGCTTTTCTACTTCAGATGAAGGATGTGGAAAATTCTGGCTTTTGAATTTATTGTTTACCAAGGCGACACAGTCCTAACTATTTAGGCTTCATAATTAATTAAAAGCTTATTTTATTAAATTTTACTTGGGTTGTAGTGGTTTTGAGGCTATGATCCAGAAAAATAAATTAATGAGTTCACTCACCATCTAGCTAAAACAATACAGTATGTTTGTGTTCCTGTACTGAGCAAAACAGTGCAATCTTCCTATAACTAATAACAACTGTTCGGTAGCTATGCATCACATCAGCCATCTCATTTAAACTATAGTATTACCTAAAAAGGTTGGACCAGATGATCCTTGAGGTCCCCTTCAACCTGGTGACCCACTTAGTGGATGAAGGAAAGGCTGTGGATGTGGTCTACCTTGACTTCAGCAAGGCCTTTGACACAGTCTCCCACAGCATCCTCCTGGAGAAGCTAGCAATCCATGGCTTTGACAGGTACACCCTTTGCTGGGTCATAAACTGGTTGGATGACCGGGCCCAGAGAGTGGTGGTGAATGGAGCTGCATCCAAGCTGGCGTCCGGTGACCAGCGGTGTCCCCCAGGGATCAGTACTGGGCCCAGTCGTATTCAATATCTTTACTGATGACCTGGATGTGGGGATTGAGTCCACCCTCAGTAAATTTGCAGATGACACCAAGCTGGGGGGGAGTGTCGATCTGCCAGAGGCTAGGAAGAAGCTGCAGGAGGACCTGGACAGGCTGGATCGATGGGCCGAGGCCAACGGCATGAAATTCAACAAGACCAAGTGCAGGACCCTGCACTTTGGCCACAATAACCCCAGGCAGTGATATAGGCTGGGGGAAGAGTGGCTGGAGAGCAGCCCAGCAGAGAGGGACCTGGGAGTGCTGGTGGACAGCCGGTTGAACATGAGCCAGCAGTGTGCCCAGGTGGCCTGGAAGGCCAATGGCATCCTGGCTTGTATCAGGAATAGTGTGGCCAGTAGGAGTAGGGATCTAATTCTCCTCCTGTACACAGCACTGGTGAGGCCTCACCTCGAGTACTGTGTACAGTTCTGGGCCCCTCACTTCAAGAAGGATTTTGAGGTGCTGGAGCAGGTCCAGAGGAGAGCAACGAGGCTGGTGAAAGGACTAGAGGGAAAGTCTTATAGGGAGAGGTTGAGGATGCTGGGGTTGTTTAGCCTGGAGAAGAGGACACTCAGGGGGGACCTTATCACTGTCTTCAACTACCTGAAAGGAGGTTATAGTCAGGTGGGGGCTGGGCTCTTTTTCCAGGCAACCAGTGACAGGACAAGAGGGCACAGCCTGAAGCTGCTCCAGGGGAGGTTTAGGTTGGATATTAGGAAGTACTTCCTCATGGAGAGGGTGATTAGACATTGGAATAGGCTTCCCAGGGAAGTGGTGGAGGCACTGTCCCTGGATGTGTTCAAGGCAAGGCTGGATGTGGCATTTAGTGCCATAGTCTACATGGTGTGGTGGTGTTGGTCATAGGCCGGACTTGATGATCTTAAAGGTCTTTTCCAGCCTTGGTAGTTCTGTGATTGATTCTATTATTCTATTATTCTATGATTCTATGTCCATGCAGAGAATGGATTCAGAGCAAAGTATACGTCTGCAGCAGAAGTCTTGCCACATAGTTGTATCACTTTTCATTTGCCAAATCCCCCTGATAAATGACTCAACAAAAAATTCCTTGGGGGAAATTTTCAAAAGCTTTCTCTGTTTATTTATCTATATATTTACTTGCTGTGCAAAGGGCAATTACATTCTTAATAAACAAAAATATTGTTTATTGTAACAATTATTTATACTCATGCATAGTATGCAGTATACAAATGACTAATTGAAGTTTCAGATATTGTTTTAGATGAAAGACAGAGTAGATTGCTTACTTGAAAAACACCTCTTTATTATAAAACTAATGTATGACATGGATATTTTGCTTTGCCTACACTTTGTCAATTTAAAAAACAATTTATTTTTTGTCTAGTCATGAAAAAAAAAGAAACAGAAAACCAAGTAAAACCTCAGAAAGTTTTTTAAGCCTCAAAAAAAATACAACCACAAAACAGACACACAAAACCAACCAAACAAACAAAAAAAAACCCACATCCTACTAAGCTTACAGATTTAGCTGTAGTTGCTATAAATGCAATATATTGGTGAGGTAGAGTATATCCTTACCAGTGAATCCACATGGATCAGCAGTCTCCAAAAATGACTACAGATGCCCCTGGGATTCTGAGATTCACTGAGTACTGATTAGTTATAAGAAGCAGCTTTCCCTTACCAAGCACATGGGGAAAGGTACATTACTGAAACGATTATGTTAAGGAGCAAGAACCATTGCCCTTGGTCTGTTAACTTGGAAACAGAGGAGGTGATCTGAATCTCCTCTTTGGACATAATCTAAGAACACACATAGGGAAAGAATGTTTCTTCCAAGGACAGATACTTTTGCGTATTTTTCTATTCTCTTTCCTTCTTCAGATCAAAATAATAACAACTCATCTGGTTCACTGACAAGTCAAATTTAAGTCTCTCTTTTTTTTTCTTTTTCTTTTCCTTTCCCTCTCTCCTCCTCAGAGGAGTACTAAACTTTCAAACCCCAATTTCACTTAGAGATACAGTCTCAGGTAAAGGAAGACCGAGTTTAAGTTTTTCTTCCTCTGTGTGTGTGTGTGTGTGTGCATATGAGTGGGGAAAAACAGATGGGCAAAAAGCTATTTTTAATGAACCCTGTTTCCCTTGGTAATTAAGAGACAAACTATGTAAAGAAATCTCACTTCAATTAATTTTAAAACAATAAGTACCTTATCAGGAAAACAACATGAAATAAGATAAAGTGTCCTTCTTGTTTGTCTCAGGAACTAGTAAATGCTGACCCTTCCCTGCCTCATTCATATTGCTAAAACAAACCACTACTTTCTTAAAGTTAATTCAAGTAATACAAACTTCAATCCTATACTTACTCATAAAAATAGAAACAGACAAGGAAGCAATATGCAATACATATGATCAATATTGAGGCTGTGTGAACATTTAAAAAGTTCTGAAACTTGAATAATCATTTTTTAACCTTATATTTGGACATAGTTACTTGTTCTAATTTAAATGTTCTTCTAGGTAACTTTATACTTCTATTCAGCTTCAAGGACTGTATAACAGGGACTCATACTGCCATATATTTTTCAGTATTTCCATGTTTAAGAGTTTCAGCTATATTGCCAGGCACCAAGGGGAAAAAACTAAACTGCTCATTAAAAAAACCCTATAAATAATAAATATAAAAAATGTAAAAAATTAAAACCCGACTGTTAAGCAAGATAATCAAGTTACCAGAACAAATTAAATTACCTTTAAAAAAAAATTCTACATTGTCAGTGAGGAAAACACTTGTATTGGTTTTTGTCTGACATACATGCCAGTAAAGCAGATGTTTCCTCTTTACAAAACTCTCAATTGCATCTCACAGGAGTTACATTCTGCCAAAAGGACATCATTCTTCTATACATCTCTTGAGAGTATTTTTTTGCCCACAACATCCACTTAAAATATTGAAGATCAATTTTTTTCAAAAAAATTTATGAATGAGCTACAGAAATTAACATTATTAATATTATTTACTGCATGTACCCAAGCACCAAAGCAAAGTTAAGTATCAGAGTAAGCTTATGAACCGAAAAAGGTTGATAAAAGACTCGAGTTACGTTTTTCATTCCTGTAATCTGAACAGATTGTACAGTTCTGCTGCAATATTGTCCTGGTTTAAGCCAGGATGAAGTGAATTTTCCTTTAACTGTTTGGTTGGGTTTTTTCCTTGAAAGAACTTTCTTCTAACTAGCAGCAAGCTTTCCAGCTAGTAGACTGAAAACGCTGGAATGTTTATGTTACTGCTGAGACGTCAAGGTCACTTCTCTCTACTTGTTGAACCTGCAGCCTCAAATGCTACCAGAGCAGAAGAGTTACCTGCAACCCTCCTGTATGGAAGAGTGGACTAGACAGACAGCAAAATTGACCAAAGTATTCCATTCCATATATCTGCATAAGCTCGGTGTAAGGTTTGATTGATGGAAGTCAATTCCTTCTTCCTACTTCTTCTTCCCTTCTCTTCTGTTCATGGCTGGCGTCTGGGGAGGACGCTGTCTCTCCATCACTGTTGATCCCTAGGCTTGTGCACTCCTGACCCTCATAACTCTGCCCTCATAACTCTTCCCTCAGCTCCTGTCTGCTCTGCCACTCTCTCCAGCAGCGCTCCAGGACATTTCAGAACTCCTCACAGCTCAGGAGATGCCGTGGGAGTTGCTGGGGGTGGGGGGAGGCAATAGGGTTTTGCACATTCCTGAACACGTTTATATACAATTGTACATATTTTCTTAATCATTAGTATTTAATTAAAGCTGTCTAGTTTAGTTTTCAATCTGGGAAGTCTCTCTCCTTCTATTCTCTCTCTCCGTTCCCTACTTTCCCTACCTTCCACTACAAAAGAGAAGTGCAAAAATACTTTGGTCCCAAAATACAGACGTTACAATCACGCAACAGAATTAGGAAGAGGAGAGGTCACATGAATATATCATCTTAGGCTTTCCTTTGCTTTAATTGTCTATAAATAAATCTTATGGCAAGAAGTATGTGTTAATTTCTAAAACAAAAGTGTGCTTAGATACAACTGTCATGGTGTAAACCATCACAAAAAAACACAAAAAAAATGAAGGAAACAAATAGCCACGGCAGATCTCAAATCAGTGGTAGTGATGGGGACGTGGATCCTCAGCAGATTTAGCTTTACTTCCATTACTTGTTACCATTTTCCTTTTAACATCTTTTTATAAATTAAATTTTTTATAAATTATTTGTTTGGTAATAACATACCAAGGCCTCTCTTACCCCAATAAGCATATGAATTTCTCCCAATAAACACAGACAGTGTACTGCAAATTGATCCCCATGATGACAGCAGTTATTTGATGGAAATTCATGCACCATCGTCTGAGAGTTCTCAGAAGATATTAAAAATAGAGTTGGGGTTTCCATTGGCAGTCTATGCCTTTAGCAGTGGTTGGACCAAAGCCTATTCTCAACTCTGGATCATACTTCCATATCTTATGTCAGGTCATCAGTAAGGCAAAATAAGCAAATCTTCAGACATCAATAAAATGTAGTCAGTCCTTTTCACAAAAATTAATACATCTGAATGAAAAATTGCTGCAGGAAGTTAAGTATGTCAGTATTGAACAATTAGCTTCTGTTTTTCAGTACAACTTCCAGGTTGTAGACTTGCCATTGAAGCATTTACATAGTTTGCTGTCTTCTGTATCACAGCTTTCCCTCCCTCTCCCTTTGGCCAGTTCTTCATGGAAATGAGCATAAGATAGTGACAAAAAAGGAACAACCACACCAAATACCAAGACCAAAACTAATACCCAAAATATTTATTCATTATCTGTCATAAAATCTGAGTACTAAATATTCTCTAAAATCACTCCCTTGATTTCAAACTGTAAAGCAGGAGAAAAAGAAGCCTTGTTAACAAAGCTGAGGTGAACTAGCCATGCAGAACAGCTCCATGCCAATCAGTGGCAAAATAAATATATCCTCTCCTGTCAGGCAAAGTTCCTGTATGGTTTTAAGAAATTAATTGACTTTAAGTACACATGGTAATTCTCAGAATGACAGCTTGACTGAAAGCATCAAGATCTATTCCATGCTAATCAAGGAAGTGGATTCAGCCAAGAAAGTTGTATACTGTATAATTAGCTTGTCATTACCTACTGAACTGACTTGCTAGAGCAAGTCCCAAGGAGGGCCACAGAAATTGTCAGAGGGTTGGAACACCTCTCCTATCAAGAATGGCTGGTAGAATTAGGGTTGTTCAGCCTGGAGAAAAGAAGGCTTCAGAGAGACCCCTTATAGGGGCCTTTCAATACCTAAAAGGAGCTTATAAGAAAGATGGAGAGAGACTTTTGACCAGGCCCTGCAGTGACAGGACAAGGGGCAACAGTTTTAAACTGAAAGAGGGTCGATTTATATTGGGCACATCAAAGAATTTTTTTAGGATGAGGGTGTTAAGACACTGGAACATGTTGTTCAGAGAAGTCGTGAATGGCCCATCTTTGGAACTGTTCAAGGTTGGGTTGGACAGGGCTCTAAGCAACCTGATCTAGTGAAAAATGTCCCTGTCTGTGGCAGGAGATTGTACTAGATGATCTTTAAAGGTCCCCTCCAACCCAAACCATTCTATGAATGGTGGTGTCAGTATTGGCATGCTTTGCACCTCTGGCACATTCGTGACCTCTGGCATACTATATGAGCAAATGAAGAAACTACAAGATTCATTAGAAAATGAGGATATTATAGTTCATTTTAATGGAGCATCCTTTTGGAGAGAGAAATGAATAAGAGAAACATTATTGTGTACATACATACTTGCATATACTTTGTTTTCCTCATTTCTTTTACATCTAGAGTAAGTGATAGTCTGGCTGACCAACCATTTAGCAACAGAAAGTTATAATACAGGACATCCATAACAACAAATTTATTTCCATTTCAGCAACTAATCAGTTAACTGGAGTTTGCAAATACAAGATAATTTTTTTTGCAAAATAAACTAAACCTGCAGGGTTTAACTTACACATTTTTTAGAGTTTAACAGATGATCAGAAATATTAATGGAATAGCCAGTGACTTGTCTCAATTACAGATGAATCAATTTAAAAACTTGGCACCTGACAGCAAAAAGGAATCCAAAAAGAAGCTGTCAGCCTTTTGGAATCTTAGTGCGTGACCACTACTAGATTAGTAAAGATACCAATAGCAACAGAATCATTTAGGTTGGAAAAAACCTTTAAGATCATTAAGTCCAACTGTTGCCCTAGCACTGCCAAGTCCAAGTTAGGTCATATCCATTTCAAATGAGGATTGGTGTGCACAGTATTTAGCATATTCTTTAAATAAAGTATTCTGTATGTAAAATCACTGCTATCTGTAAACTATCAACTATAATTATCTCAGATTTTATTTAACATCACAGTTTGTAAAATAATGTAAGATTTCATTGAATCATTGAATAGTTTGAGTTGGAAGGGAGTTTCAAGATCATCTAGTTCCAACCCACTTGCCATGGGCAGGAGGAACACCTCCCACTAGACCAGGTTGCTCAAAATCCCATCCAACCAGGCCTTGTACAATTCCAGGGAGGGGGCATCTATAACTCCTCTGGGCAACCTGTTTCAGTGTCTCACCACCCTCACACTAAAGAATTTCTTCTTAATAGCCAATGTAAATCTACCCTTTTTCAGTTTGAAACCATTGCCTCTCATCTTATCATTACATGCCTTTGTAAAAGCTTTCCTGTAGGCCCCCTTCAGGTACTAAGCTCCCTGGAGCTTTCTCTTCTCCAGGGTGAACAAGCCAAACTCTCTCAGCCTGTCTTAGAATAGAACCACCTTGGATCTTTTGGAATAACTTTTTTTTTTTTTTTGCTAGAGAACCTAAATAGTGACTTTGGAAAAAATATCTCGTGGATCATTTCTAAAAACCCCATATAATTCAGGGTTTTACACATTGTCTATTCTACCTGGTGGTGAGAGGGATACTTAAGGTACAGCTTTGAAAATCGAGGACCTACTATGGGACAACCTATTATTTATCTTAAATTTTAGGATCTCAAAAAAAATTGGGAAAGATTCTACAAAAAAGGAAATAAAGTAAACATTTGCTCAATCATTATATGAATTTATAGGGTAGCTGCTTTCTACATTTAACTCTTTAACTCTACATTGCTTTTCTACATTTAACTGTAGCAGTTTTGTATCAAGGGGAAAGCACTGACACTTTTTAAAGGAATTTTCAATCATGAAAGCAGAGTTCTAGACTAAATCCCAGATTTCTTCCCCAAACTTTCTATAGACAAGACAGAAATATGGCTGTTAATATATAGCAAATGAGCTACCAGGCTTACATGGGTTAGTAAGAATGGAATAGGTATGACTCAGGTTCAAATGTTTACATGTACACAGAGAAGATCCTAAATTAAACAGTGGAACAGTTCAAAAGGAACTACAATACCTATGGTTATTCTATACTAGTGGATATACAGATATATTAAGGTACAGGCATATGTGCCTATATTCAGTCAATGTACAGATATATTAATGGATAGAGATAATACTGAAGAGCTTTTACATGCAGCGCTCCTCTTCAAAGAATGAATTAAACTTCTCTGTTAATATCCTTATTGAATGCATGGCACATAATGACACCATATATATGCACTGTATCTTAACTAGCAAAAAAAAAAATAAAAAAAATGTATGAGCAAAGCTTTAAAAATTTACTAGCAAATAAATATATTCCAATGGCATGTTCCATTCTGTGGACCTAGGGGGCTATATACACACAACTCCTCATCAACCATAATTACTTCCGCAGTGTTGAACGGCAGAATTAAAATAATATTTTTAAAGTGAGCTATAGGACCTACAAATTATTTTATAATATGTTTCATATGAGGATATTCCTTTGAAATATAGCTACATCTTCCATTCCTTAGTCCATCCTCAACCATGCTGATACTGCACTATGTATATGCACATACCTGTTAGTTTACCATGTTTTCTCTCAGTAACACTTTTCAAAAAAGAGTCTGCTAAGATGAATTACACTCCTTTTCAGTAAAAAATTCTGAAATCCATAATTTACTGTAATGTATATTTAAACTTAACTATCTGTTACATTCCTGAATTATGACTTGTGGGAAATCTATTTCAGAAGTGAGTCTCTGATATTTTTGGTAATTCTTTAAAAAAAACCCTCACTATACTCAGAAATCATCCCCATCTGTTAAATTTTAAAAGAGAAACAGCATCAGATGCAGGCAAAATTCCAACAGAAATCTTTCAAACAGGATTTTAAAAACACAGCAGATTTTTATCAGCCTTCATCCAAAATATACAAAAAATGACAGAATAAAATAGAAAAGATTGCACGGAAATAAAATGTGAAAATTGAAGTACATTCAACTGCTGTCCATCCCATGACAAGTATTTACACATATTACTCAAGAAAGACTACAGAAAGTGGAATACTCAAGGTTTAGAAAAGAACTGACAGGAATAGGATATTGAAAGGACATAAAGGAATCACATCCATTGTACATACCCTCAAAAAGAAAAAAACTCAAACCATCAACAAACAGCTGCCTGGTTGTCTTCCCTGCATAGTGATTTTACAGGTGTGTTACAGTTACTACTACTCCGGTAGGAGGTACCTACAAATCTGCAAGCAGTAACAGTGCTTAAAAAAAGTGACAAATCGATCAGCACCCTGTAGCAAACTGAGTGGAAATATGTGAACTAACTACATGTTCAGCCACAGATGTCTAAGGTCAACCATATTCTCATTTCATTTGATCTATAATTGAGAACTACAGTTAATGGGAATAGAATGATTTCCCTTAAAATTAAGACAAATGTTTCTCAGTTTCTACTTAATTGATGCTACAAAGCATAAAGACACATTAATTTGCTTTGTTTTTTCATAAATTAGATGGTGGACCCTGCCAAAGGAAAGCACACTTAATTTTATAATTAAGTTGATAGTTTTAGAAAAGTCAGTATCACTATATCTCCCACTGCTTCCATCCCAGATGAGGTGTTACCAGTGCATGGTTATTTACAAATGGCTTTATAGGGTTCACTTACAAAATCTGTGATATCTGTTCATTAGCAAGAGAGCCAAACCTTGAAAACTTTCAGCAGAGAAGTTCATAAGCTTTACAGTGAGGTGCTCAGGACCATATCCAGTCAAGTTTTAGAACACCTCCTGAGACAGACTCCACAGACTTTCTGAACAATGTTTTCCAGAGTTGGACAAACCCCATCATAGAAAAAATGATTTTATTTTGTGGACCAGGACTGAACTTGGTTAGCGGAACTCTCTAGACCCACAAGTACACAAAAATTTGCAGTTATTTCTGTTACCAGCACAAGTCCTCTGCCTGTCTAATACCTGAGCCTCATACTTTCCAGCTAGTCCAGTTTGTAGTTTGGTAGACAAATGACATGTGCATGCCCAGGCACCACAAGTTTAGGGGAAAATACAAATTCTAGTCCCCCCTAGCAGTTGGTGCTTAGGCACACACAGGTCCTATGAGCCACAGCTCCAACTCCAGCTGCTCATGCTAAGACCCTCACTTCATTTCACTCACCCCAGAACTCCACAGCTTGCACCTAGGACACACAGAACCTATGGTCCACGGTCTCACAATAGCAGCTGAAACTGAAACCCTCACTTGCTCCAGGTGCTGCTACAGAAACAAGTGTCCCTTCACCCAAAGTCTGATTCCAGTTACTGGCTGAAATTCACTCACACCAGTCCATTCAGTATCTGTCAATCCTCCTAAGGTCCATGGCTTCTCCAGCTACTGATGGAGATACTCTTACTTGTTCCAGTTCTGGCACCACAGACACAGGTGTTGCTTCACCTGAGGTTTGATTCCTGTTGCTGGCTCCAAATTCACTTCCTCCAGTTTACCCGGTTGCTAGCACTCATTCTTTACAGCACTCATGCACAGGTTAGAGAGTGAGATTATGTGGAAGATAGTTAAGGAAGTATTGAATAAGAAGATAAACTACAGTGATTAGGCACAGGTCTGTCACGCAAGCATAGTGACTGAACATGGTTTAAAAAAAACAGCCCTTTTAATATCCTCTAATCTCTATCCCCTAGCACCACCTTGCTCTTCCCCAATCCTCTTCTCCAAAACATCTCTTCCTAATTTTCGTAAAGTCCTACAGAACCCCTCCTCAAATATTCAAAACCTTCATGTTTGTCTTATTACCAGCTACAAAGTCCAGACTAGTCTCTTCCAAAGTGCTTACTGTAGAATGGATCATCAAAGAATATCTGAAGAGCTTTGGTCTTTGTCTAAATTTTTCCAAGTCTATTAGGTTTGTATCTCTCTGTGTTTTTGTCTATCTACCAATCCCTCACTCCACTCCTTCTTCTCCACTTAGTCCTTGTTTTAAGAATGAAAGGAAAAAGATTCAGCAGATTTTAATGCTACTTGGGGAAGGAAATTATTTGGGAAAGAGCCCGTAGAAAGCTTCAAAGTCAGCTACAACAGGCGCACTTCTTGTATGCTACACAGTAGGAAAAGCTAAAGGCTTCATAGCATGTTAGTTTTGCATATGATCAAAATACATGACGCAAGATGTATTGAAAACTAGTGGGTTTTCAATGCTACAACATCATAATCACCATTTGTTCAGCTGACTCTTAATGCAGATACAATGCAACACACAGTTGTAAGTGACAAAACAGAAAAAAAGTTTCACTTTTTAAATCCTGCTTCAAATGGTCTTTTCTGTTTCAGAGTTATAAATTTTCTTTCTCAAGTGTACAAGTTACTGTGTGCCGGAACTTTCAAAACTCACAGTCGTACTGCTTGCTTCCAGGAAAGCTTAGTTCTCACTGGAGAGCTAAATTAGATTTTCTAACCAGGAATGCTGAAGCTGATTTTACTCTTGAATGTGCTAAGTTGGATTCATATCTTTCCTGAAATATCAAGAAAAAGGAAGCTACCAAATCTATCACCACTTCAAGCTGTCTTGCAGGGTAACAGTTGTATTCTTACTGTGGGTTTCTGCTACAGAAATTACTGCCTGACATCCATGATTTCAAAATATTAATGTATCCGAAACTTATCTGAGCTAAGAAAATTACTTAAAGTATACCATGACCCTATTTTTTTTCCTAGTCCAGATCCACGTTTTGCTTCATACAGAATCTGTAAATTTTGGTTCATCTAAAACTGCAATGGATAAGCAAAACCTCTCATTGTAATTTTATTACCACTGGGTAGATGAGCTAGTGAAGTTACTTCAACAGTTCCTGCACTCATAATCAGAGAGAAAAAAAAAATAAAATTGGTGAGATAACTAGAGATTTGGACTGTGTCTGCTATAATTTCTTTTTATAATTTTACAAGAAAAACAGAGAGACGTGAAACCAAAATATAGAGAAATAAATAAAATCTCAGATTTTATTAGAATAATACTAAATAATAACATTTTAATAGTGTGGGGCCCACAAATTTAAAAGAATGTAAACATGTTAAGGTACTTGAATGCAACAATGCTGGTGAAAGGGCTGGAAAGCATGTCCCAAGAGGAGTGGCTGAGAGTTCTGGGTTTATCTAGTTTGGAGAGAAGGAGGCCAGGGGGCAGTCTCATGGCTTCCTGAGGAGAAGTGAAGAGGGAAGTGATGAGCTCTTCTCCCTGGCATCCAGTGGTAGGCCAAGTGGGAATGTTTCAAAGCTGTGACAGTGGAGGTTCAGACTTTACATTAGAAAACATTTGTTTACTCAGAGGGTGGTCAAACACTGGAACAGGCTTCCTAGAGAAGTGGTTGGTGCCCCATGGCTATCAGGTGTTTGAGGCATTTGCATAATGTCCTTAATAACATGCTTTAATTTTTGGTCACCCCTGAAATGGTCAGGCAGTTGGACTAGATGATTGTTGTAGGTCCCTTCCAGATGAACTCTATTCTACTCTATTCTATATAGAAAAAAAATTAGTTAGTAGGGAAGACCCAACAGTGTAAACAGAGAAGCATAGACATTTGCCTGCCCATTTTGCCCCTGCATACAGGTCCTTGCTTCAAAGTTTTGTTTTACAAAGATCAATTACTTTTTGGCTTGCAAATCTAAGTGCTCAGTTCTTCCTGTCTTCACTGACACCTCAATGGCTGCACAAGGTCCCTTTCAGAAGCTGCTACCTGAGCTGTAGCCTCCCACTTGCAAATTATTTTCAAGTCACAGGTACACTGCAGTAGAATCTTCCCACCCCTCACTTCTTCCAAGCTCCATTACACGAAAGGAACCATCCCTTCCTTCACAATCTGCCAAGTTCAGTCCCAACTCACCCATTCTTAGGAGGAAATCACAGTGAACATATATTGCCTCTCAAAGATGGTTTTCAGGAAATAACTGTATGTTCTAAAAAAGCTAGGCTAATGTAGTCAGTTTTGTTATTGGTCTTGTTTAAGATTCACATCAGGGATGCTAGTGAAGAAACATGCAGCAGAACATTTACTACAATTATTTTATTCAAATCAGATTGGCAATTTATTCAGTTACAAATCAGGTATCCGAAGTTAGAGAATGAACGAGAACCAACTTTTGTAAAGCTGAGTTCAGCCAAGACCAAAAGCTTTGAAAGAAACTACTACTAGAGGAATTAGTGTGACTCTTGTGAGCGCTCTACCATTTGTGACTCACATTTGCAACACTGAGATGTTACTAAATCTAGCATTGGAAATCTGCAAAAATCACAACTGCTATAGCCTGAGTGTTCCTATACATGCTCAGATACTGTATTTTTCTATTTCTATGCCTTCATGTAGAGACTAGTGTGCTTTAAAATACCAGTCACAGTGCTTACTCAGTAGCAGTGAACTGAGAGCAAAAACTTGAGTACAAACAATTAATCCATTTGTTAAGAAGTTATATTGAAAGAACAGGACAGCGGTTTTCTAAACACAAACAGTAGGAATTCAAGCCACTGACTTAAACAACAAAGACACAGTTACACAACAGAAGTAAAGAGAAAAATCTTTTCAAATGGGCATACCTGGCACCACTTCCTCCCTCATGTAAGATCTGGCACTGTCTTCCTTTCACACCCTAACTTGGATTAACAAATATTCTGACTCTGTTACAAACTTCTTATTTCCATATAAACATAATCTCAAATAGTCCCCTTGGAGCCATAAACAAGCCAGGAAGCTGAAGATAACTAAAACCAGAATATAGCTTAATTCCTGTAAAAGTCCAGTAATCATTAGAATGAAATACAAAGCATAGGTCTTTAAAAATAGGCTATCAGATTAATTTTTTTTTTTAAATAAGACCTGCACATCTTGCTTTTCTTATCAGTTCTAGCAATTCAATGCTGACCTACACTTTCCTACCACCAAATTTTTGCAGCCATGGAATTTTCTGAAGGTTTTCTAGATGCTCATTCATAATTAAATAAACAATATAGGCCAAGATATTTATTTGTTTGTTTGTTTGTTTCAAACCCTACGCTGTCTCAAAACTAAATTAGTATACACAGCTTTTTTTCTGGGGCTAAGGCACAAAAAGTCTACTCCTTAAGTAAAATAGTATCAAAATGTTTATTCAGTTATTACTGATATGTTCTTTAACATTGTCATCTTGGTAGCTTTTGTCTAGAAAATACAAGTATGTTGACCTGGAAGTCACAATAAACTTCCAGAAAAGTCTCACTCATTGAACAGTCATACCCATCTTCTGAAAATTGAGATATTATATAAACACTTTACTGGACTTGATTTCATTCATTCAAATGTCAAAAAAACAGGCTTGAAGGTACACACTATGGTGTGCATCAGATAAAAATATTAGGAAGCAAAACCAGATTCTTGCCTGAACTTTCTTGTTTAGGTCCACTTAATTTTTATCCATGAGATAAAGTTCCTGAAAATATGAATCCAGATCTGAATTTCCTGTCTCTGGCCCATTTATAGGGAAAAATGAGTACGATACTTTCTACTATTATTATTTGGAGGTGGCAGGAAATCTTTCAGATAGAAAACAATCGGAGTTTTTTATAAAGTTCTATTCACATAGCAAAATCTGCAAAATGTTTTTTAATATAAGGTTCAACTTGAAGATTTGACTTCAATATAATGGTCTGGGGACCCAGGGGCCTCTGAGTTGATCTTTAAACAGATTCAGAATCTCATGTGTGTCGGTTAACATTGGTATTTCAATCTAATGAGAATAGAAAGTGAAAAATGAAATACCGGTTTAAACTGTCACAGAGAACTCAAATATTTTCAGCCTGGTGTTTCTTCACTTTTAGTCAAATGACCTAAAGTAAGAAATATGAGTTGTTGCTCAGAGAGCAAATGCAAAGGGCAACTCCTGTACTTAGTAAATTCACTAAAAGTTACAACATTTGTTTTACATTATATCCCATAGAAAACAAAAGGTAAGTATTTACTGAACCTAACACAAGCACTTCAGAGAACTGCTCTGTATAATTCTTTCTAATGGTCATATAGAAAGAAGTTGCTATATGTCAACAGTAACTTCAGAAAACAACAGTTCATTCATATTTGAGAAGATTTGCATTATTCTACTACTTACAATACAGATGACATTACTAAAAATTTACAGTATCACCAGCCAACACCCCAAATTTATGGTTTTTTAAGGTATACTCTACCTACAGTCACAGTATATATTACAGTGATAATGATGGTGATGATAGGGTTGAGTGTTTGTGGATAAGAATCAGGGAGAAGGCCAATAAAGGAGATATCATAGTGGGAGTCCATTATAGACCACCCAACCAGGATGAAGAGGCAGATGAAATATTCTATAAGCAGCTGGGAGAAGTCTCACAATTGCTAGCCTTTGTTCTCATGGGGGCTTCAAAATACCAGATGTCTGTTGGAAATATAACAAAGCAGAGAGGGAACAGTCCCAGAGGTTCCTAGAGTTTGTGGGTGATAACTTCCTGACACAGCTGGTGAGGGAGCCAACTAGGGAAGGTTCCCCACTGGATTCATTACTTACAAACAGAGAAGGTGATGTGATGGCTGGAGGCTACCTAGTGCACAGTGATCATGAAATTATGGAGTTTTGGGTTCTTGGAGAAGTAAGAAGGATGGTCAGCAGAACTGTCACCCTGGACTTCCATAGGGCAGACTTTGGCCTGTTTAGGACCAGTCCTGAAAGGCAAAGGAGTCCAGGAAGGCTGGATATTCTCCAAGAAGGAAATCTTGAAGGCACAGATGCAGGCATTCCCCATGAGCCAAAAGATGAGCAGACAGGAAAGAAGACCACCCTGGATGAACAAAGAGCTTTTGGATGGAACTCAGGAAAAAAAAAGAATTTTTTAATAGCCTTTGGAAGAAGGGAAAGGCAACTCAGGGGAACTACCAGGATGTCATTGGGCTATGCAGGGAGAAAATTAGAGGGGCCAAAGCCCAACTAGAACTTAATCTGGCTACTGCTGTAAAATGCAATAAAAATTGTTTCTATAAATATATTAGCAACAAAACGAGGGCTAAAGAAAAACTCCATCCTCTGTTGTATGTGGGAAGAAACACAGTGACAAAGAATAAGGAAAAGACTGAGGTACTTAATGCCTTCTTTGCCGCAGTCTTTAGTAGTAAAGCCAGTTGTTAGAGTACTCAGCCCCCTGAGCTGGAAGAAAGGGACAGGGAGCAGAATGCAGCTCCCATAATCAAAGGGAAAATGGTTAGCAGCCTGCTACACCACTTAGACACACACAGGTCTGTGGCGCTGGATGGGTTACATTCACCCAAGAGTACTGAGGGACCTGATGGAAGTGTTCACCAAGACCCTTTCCATTATCTATCAGCAGTCTTGGCTAACTGGGGAGGTGTCAGTTGACTGGAGGTTAGTAAATGTGACATCCATCTACAAGAAGGGCCAAAAGGGGGATCTGAGGAACTATAGTCCTGTCAGTTTGACCACAGTGCCAGGGAAAATTATGGAGTAAATAATCTTCAGAGCCATCATATGGCATGTACAGGACAACCAGGTGATCAGGCCCAGTCAGCATGGGCTTATGAAAGGCAAGTCCTACTTGACTAACCTGTTCTATTTCTATAACAAGGTGACCTGCTCAGTGGATGAGGGAAAGGCTGTGGATATTGTATGCCCGGACTTTAGTAAAGCCTTTGATATATGTTCCGACAGCTTTCTCCTGAAGAAACTGGCTGCTTATGCTTAGAGGCATGTACGCTTGGCTGGGTAAAAAAGTAGCTGAACGGCCAATCCCAAAGTGTTGTGGTGAATGGAGTTAACTCCAGTTGGTGGCCAGTTACAAGTGGTGTTCCCAAGGGCTCAGTACTGGAGCCAGTTCTCTACCTTTTTCAGGTATCTAGACAAGGAAATGGAGTGCACTCTCAGTAAGCTTGCAGACCTCAAATTCGGCAGAAGTGCTGATCTGCTTGAGGGTAGGAAGGCTTCACAGAGGAATCTGTACAGGCTGGATCAATAGGCCAAGGCCAGTTTTAGGAGGTTCAACAAGGCTCAGTTCTGGGTCCTGGACTTGGGTCAGAACAACCCCATGCAACGCTACAGGCATGGGGAAGAGTGGCTGGAAAGCTACCTGCCAGAAAAGGGCCTGGTGGTGCTGGTTGGCAGCCAGATTAACATGAGCCAGCAGTGTGCCCAGGTGGCCAAGAAGGCAAATAGCATCCCGGTCTGCATCAAGAATAGTGTGGCCAGCAGGAGTAGGAAAGTGTTTGTGCCCCTGTACTCAGCATTGGTAAGGCTGCACCTTGATTACTGTGTTCATTTCTGAGCCCCTCAGTACAGAAAGGACATTGAGGTGCTGGAGCATGTCCAGAGGGGAGCTACTGAGCTGGTGAAGGGTCTAGAGAACAACTCATACGGGGAGCAGCTGAGGAAACGGGTTATTTAGTTTGGAGAAGAGGAGGCTCAGGGGAAACCTTATTGCCCTCTACAACTACCTGAAAGAAGGTTGTAGGGAGGCGGGTGTTGGCCCCTTCTCCCAAGTAAATGACAGGATTAGAGGAAACGGCCTGAAGTTGCAGCAGGGGAGGTTTAGATTGGATATTAGGAAGAATTTCTATGCTGAAAGAGTGGTCAGACACTGGAACAGCCTGCCCAGCGAGGTGGCTGAGTCACCATCCTTGGAGGTATTCAAGAAACATGTAGATGTGGCATTTCAGGGCCTGCTCTAGTGGATGAGGTTGGGGTTCTTTGTGGGTCCTTTTTGGTGGAGCGTGTATGGTTGTTTGTGTTTGTTTGTCTATGCCATGATTCGTCAGCTTCTCCAGGAGAATGCTGCGGGAGATGATGTCAAAGGCCTTACCAAAGTCTACATAGACAACACCCACAGCCTTTCCCTCATCCAACAGGTGGGTCACATGGTCATAGAATGACATCATGTTGGTCAAGCAAGACCTTCCTTTCATGAACCCATGGTGGCTGGCCCTGATCCCCTGGCTGCCCTGCACTTGCCATGACAGCTCACTCAAGATGAGCCTCTCTGTGATCTTTCCCAGTACTGAGGTCAGGCTGACTGGCCTGTAGTTCCCCAGATCCTCCTTCCCACCCTTCTTGTAGATGGGCATCATATTAGCCAGCCTCCAGTCATCTGGGACCTCCCCTGTTGACCAGGATTATTGATAAATGATGGAGAGAAGCTTAGTGAGCTCCCCCGCCAGCTCCCTCACTACTCTGGGGTGGATCCTATCAGGCCCCATGTACTGGTGCATGTCTAGGTGCAGAAGCTGATCATTAACTACTTCCTCCTGGATTACAGGGGGGTTGTTCTGCTCCCCGTCCCTCACCTTCTAGCTCAGGAGGCTGCTGAACACCCTGGGAGTAGCTGGTCTGACTATTAAAGACAGCGACAAAGAAGGCATTAAGTATCTCAGCCTTTCCCTCATCCTTGGTTGCAATGTTCCCGCATCCCTTAAGGCATGGAGATTCTTCTTAGCTCTTTTTTTTATTGTTGATGCATTTGTAAATATGCTTCTGTGAAACACAAAACTCCTCAAGTACCCACTTATTTCTAGATGAAGAGACGCATCACTACTAATTTTAGTCATTCTCTTTTAAAAAAAGGCATCACTACTTACAAAGTTCACAGAACATCAACTTAAGGCCCATACCAATAACTTTTTAATGGTATTCAATTTAATGGGATCTCAAAAGGTGTCTCCAAAGATTCACGGCAACCTACCTGACACTAGATTATTATAAATTTTACTCTATACAGAATCTACAAAATCTTATATATAATTTAGATGTGTTTTTAACAGTTGCTTTTCTACACAAAAATCCTAAAAGAAAGCTTTCAAAAAGTTGAACCTACCTACCTAGCCATCAATTCCTCTTTTTCAGTTTTTCATGTTTCTCCTGTCCATTCATTGCATCATCTTTCACCTCAGTCTTTGTCATATATTGATTTTCTTCACTCTTCATTTACCATGTCAATCTTATTACTGCTTCTCTCTGTTTGTGTATTCTGTCTGCCTTCTCCACCGCACACCTGATGTTTCTTTTCAGTTAAAGGAGAGCTCTGGCTGTTTCTGATGAGCATGGACATATCAACTGCCCACTACTGTTTTTAGAACTTAAATTGTCTTTCACAACAAGGGCAGACACATCTTGTGTGATTATTTTATACTCAGCTGAAGAAGAAAAAAAAAAGGTAAACAAACTATTTTAATGCAAAGAAGTTGCCGTAAACTCTAAACTTGTTAATTTTGTGGTTTGATAGTTGCCGAATGTCCCAGCCAGACCCAGTAAAACATCTAAACAAATATGCACTATTTAAGACAGAATCGAGCTATAAACACTATTTTCAAGCAAGAGAGAATGCCAGTCTGTCTGTTGCTAATCTGTGTCTCTACTGAAAAATATGTAACTATGCGTTGTACTGGCTAGTGTTAATAGGGCTAAATTAATTGAGCTCATCTGTTCCTTATTTGTAATTATTCCCAAATGTAAGACAAAGATCTTGTTATCCCTACACTAAGTCTGTTCTTTGAGGTAAGCCATCATATATGTTGCATTCAAAGCTCACTTCACATATGCTACAGACAGTTGTTTTATCACGGATTTTCAGGATCAGCAAAATGGAACAGGTTAGAGACTGGTCTACCACAAACTTGTCTCAGCTTGTCTACAACAGTCTGGGAGCATCTGTTTAAGAGCCAGACATCAACCAAAAGACTTCCGTGTCATTCAAAAATAACCAAACACAGTCTGCGTATTCTCATGGTCACTGGTGACAAAGAAGGTCAAGGACAGTGGCTTTTTAGCACCTTTTCTATGCTTGTGTCTACAGCCCAAATGCCAAGAGGAACAAAATGTCCCAGTTATCTCTACTTCTCTGTCACTGTGCCTCTTTCTACCTTATTATGTAGTTCCTAACTGCTTAGCAGGGTCTTTATTTCTACCCCACTTGTCTCCCCAGTTCTGTGTGGGAAGCACAAATAGGCGAGTATAATATGTCTGCAAGAGAGCAACACCTTTCTTTTTTTGTATCTCAAAAGCTACATATCTATCATTCCTCACTGAGTCACTTCTCACACTGGCACTTCCTATCCTATTATTATCTCTCCTACTTTACCAAGATATTAGGTCATGCCTCAAAACAGTTTGTGATTCTAATTCCTTCCATCTAAACAAAATGGAAGAAAAAGATTAATTTTCCATCTCAATTTATCAAAATAAAAAAGGAACAGAAAAGCAGACAGAATCTGACAGGCAGCAAAGCACTGCATGATCAAACAAAAGCATTCTTAAATAGCTATTTCACTACATGTATAGGGCAAGCAAGGGGTTCAGCTAAATTTGGAGGGTTTATATCACCAAGGTTTTTCACTGTACACATTTCCAACACACAAATAACTGAAAAAAAAATGGAGATCTCGTTTCCAATCTAAGTAGTATATCAGAAAACTCAATCACTCACAACACCTATGCAATAAACCAGATACCATACTTACTTTTTTAATATTTCAAAACTTAAACCTGAGAAAAATACTAGCATATTGGTGAGACACAAATCCATTTCAGAGATAAGAAAAGTACTTAATATTTTCTCCATAGCTGAGTTGAGACATTATGAAACACTATGATGTATGACAACTTTCCGTCATACACCATACAATCATCAAACTATGGTGTATGATGACCTGAAGTCATATGCCTTCATCATATGATGAAGAAAAGGTATTGTTAACTTACAGTGAAACCAATCCCAGGCTTGACAATTGTAATTTGGTGCAAAACTGAGCCTTTCCCCTAACCTTAGTAGAAATCCTATACAGCATACGTATGCAAAACCTCCAAGCATTCCTGGTTATACTGCAAGAATAGCTGGGATATCCATTAGTCAATACTCTGTGACATTATTTTCATATCAAACTGATTTTATTAACAATAATTTTTATAAGCCACCAAGAGAAACCAGAGCAAAGTTCAGAAAGCAGCATTTCTTTACTGCTGAAGGTTTTCAGTCAACTGCAATTCAAAATGCAGTATGTTTTACTAAATGAATTACATAAACTCACATTACAAATTACACAAACTATTTTTTATACACAGAAAAATTTGTAAAGTATTACACAGTCACCCAGAGGGTAAGACTGTGTGAATACTTCTGTGAGTTCCGTTAAGGTTGGACATGGATTAACATGTAAAATCAGCATAAACAAAACACAGCTGTGAAATTTGGAAAGATCTGGACTAATCTTCTAACACAAGCCTGAGAAAACACCCTTACAGAGACTTGCTGAACTTCGCAGTTCCATGCCATGGTAGTTGAGACATCAGATTTCTTTTTGCATGACTGGCTTGTCACTTGTTTAACATCAAGTGTAAAACCTCTTTGATGGTTCTACTGCATGCAAGAAGAGGTGTGGAAAAATATTTTTTAAAATAATAATTTCAGAATTCTTTAATAACTACTAAAAAAACTATTTTTAAATTCAATAAATAACTCTGACCATTGATAAAAGACAAAAATATTTAAGTAACTACAGAGTCATCTGCTACAGCTAGCACTATAATTTCATGGTGATCATATGTCATTTATATAAATAACTGACTCACATTTCTAAAAAAAGAATTTCTTTTCAAATATGTTGCATTAACTGGAGATAGTTTAGACCCATAACTAAAAACTGGCATTTAGGTTTGCTAAGCCTGAAATTGTTTAAGAGATCTTACTATATTTTTATTTAAACACCTGGAGTAGTGTAGCATGCTTCAGGGAGATTACAAAATTAGTAAAAGTACAATCTACAGTTCAAGTATTCCGTATGTATCTCTAGTGAACATGATATGATCATTAAGATACAAATTCACAGCGTGTTTGTTCATATAAGCCATTCTAAACCCCACATCTGGGAAAAATGTATATTCCACAAATCTGAACACATTCAGATCAATCAGCCATTCATGACTTCAGCAGCCTTCATGGGATAGCCTTCATGTTGATCTGTCTTCATTTTTACAAAAGTATAAAACACTGTCCCAAGGCGGATTTCACCCTGCAATGTATTGCATATGCTGACAACCGAAAAGAAAGTCCATCTCCCAAATAAAGTGCTTCCCCTCAGAGTTTTGATTAAAAATGTCAACCTCAGCACCTCAGAACTGAACTGACTGTTCTCAATATTACCAAAAAACTTCACAATGATAGAGGCCTGTACTGGTTCGCATTTGAAAAGACTCCTGCCTCCCTTGTTCCTACAAGCTTCTGTTTGTCTTCTTCCTTACAGAGAAACTTCCCAATATATCTTACTTAAATTTATTTTCTCTTTCTAAGGGCACAAACTCAGTGACTTGACTGGCACTTCTCTGCTTTTTGTACAGGAAGTACATAATTCTGTGTCTTTTCACAGTTTAAGTGCTAATCTCATTTTAATTCCAATGTTTTTACTTGAGTAAATATTTTATTTTGTTCATGGCTTTTTATTACTAAAGCTCTTTTTTATATTGGAACTAGTCAAGCATGCTAATATTCTACTCTTTTCTGTTTCCTACCTTCCAAGTAATATACCTCCTAGAACTCAATCTCCTCTGGGTTTTCACAGACAACTTTTTAACATAAAGAAAGAAAGAAAGAACAAAGCTGATAATAAACATTCAAGGCCATCATTTTCATAATCATAATCAAATAACAGTATTTACATTATATTAAATTTAATCATATCATATTTGATTCTTGATTACCAGACAGGTGTGAAAGATTATTGGCTTTTTGAATTAAGATGACATTTGTGGTCTGAGATTCCAGCACATCAAACATAATCAAATGTTGGTCCATGGCTATAGCTGTTTGATAACATTACATGGAAAAACAAAAATAAAATACAAAATAAGAAGCTGACAAAATACACACAGATACGTGAACTATACTCTGTAGTCTGAATTAGGAAGTTGGTGAATTGAGGTTGAGGCAGAAAGTGATATGATTTACAAACCTATTGTGGATTATCAGTCATGGGAGACAGAGAAGAAACCATCAAATTCTACTTCTTTATATAGAAATAGTGGTGTTAATCTGCACATTTTTGATCAGTGATGGCAACAGAGAGTCTAAAATAAATTAAATTTACATGTTAAGTGTTGAAAATACATATACATGGTCCTGGGGCTGTAAGCACACTTCCCTCAAATGCATTATTCATTAAAATAGAAGTGAGAGGAGACTCCTATTCTGCTCATCAGTTAATGCAACTTGTCAGGTAGGACTTGAAATAGATTTGACTTTACTAAAAAAATGGTTGGTGAGGGTGGTAAGACAGTGGAAGAGATTGCTCAGGGAAGTTGTGGATGTCCCCTCTCTGGAAGTGTTCAAGGACAGATTGGACAGGACTTTGAGAACCCTGATCTAGAGGAAGGTGCCCCTGCCCATGGAGGGGGATTGGAACCAGTTGATCTTTAAGGTCTCTTCCAACCCAACCCGTCCTATGATTCTACGATTCTACAATTCTATGATCATTCTAGTGGGCATTTAATCTTACATTTTCCTGGCTTACAGTTTCAGCTAGGAAGGTGATCCGTGCTACCTGACAGTATTTTGAAAGCAACATAGGGCAAAGACAACCAATAATTCAAGGAAATAATTCTTGGTTTCAGTAAGATTCAAGTCAACAGAAGTGGGACATTCTTTTAAAATACTGTATACAGAATACTATATTTAGTACCATTAAAGCCTCTGGTGATAAAAGCAAACAAAACAATTTCAGCTACAATAAAATGTGTATCATTTTCAAGCTGTGCTATTTTTTTTATAGCTATGTCTTTTACTAAGTAGAAAAAACAGTAATTCTGAAAAATGACTAAAAAAAGAAAGAGTAAAAGAATTCCATCTGTTGTGACTCCTATCAGAATAGAAGCATACAGATTCATTTCAACGCAGCGGAATGTGAAGGTCTCAGGCAAGTCATCAGTATTTCAGTATGTCTTCATTATAAAGACTAAGCAATAGTACAATGATGCTAAAAAGGAATTGTAGACAGAAGACCTAATATCAGTTGAATTTAATGCTCTTGTACATTGCTGACATGGTATATGTTTGAGAGAGAACAGGCATATATTGAAAAAAAAAAATGTCTATTCAGTATGCACAAGGCATCAGACTTAAGATGAGACAGATCTTCCTCTCCTTGGTCATTCACAAACAGCTGACTGTAAATAACTGAAATCCACAAAAATATATATAATTAGGTTTTGGATCAAATAATTTCAGAAACAGTCAGATCAGTGGTCCAGCTACTGACATGTCACTGTGATTTATAGTAAACAACCTTGTTTTGAGGAAAGTAGAAAATATTCACAACCTTCCACTTTCCTGTACACTCCACAAATTATGATGCAAATCAGAAACTGTCAGTTAACTTAAAATATTCTTCTGGAAAATTCCTTCTAAATCTTAAAATGTACAGAGGTCATTTTATTTCCCATGTCTTAGGGTGAAGAAATCCTTGCAAAGATCTTTTACATTTCTTCTTATAAAACCTAAATCCTCTTGTGTGGTTAATTCTTTCTGGACGTGACTTTTACTTCAATACAATTCTTTACAAAGGAATTTGCCACCTTTCACCTTCAAAATTTATCTTATGCTATGAAACAATGAAAAGTACTCCCATGTAATTTACACATTATCTCTGTCACAGCATTATTCCTTTTCTAAAGGTCACGATTATTTCAGCATCATTTCATGCAATATTTTCATACTCATCATACTTTGTTCCCCAAGTCCTGAACTTCAAAGGTGGCAATGGTAGTGTTCCTGCAACTTGTGAGACTCATCATCTTAGCATTCCTTTGTCCTTACCCTGCTTTTCTCTGCTTGTTCAGGAGGAAAACATGAAGAATTATTCTGAAGTGATGACATCTTAAAGCAATTGCATTCACACTTGACAAAACCTTGCTTCAGGAAAGAGGTAGGAAGGAAAGGCAGACTGTCAAAAGGAGAGTGGAGTAGTTTTAATCATTAGATAAGAGGGTTTCTCTACAGTGACAAGATTCCTTAAGAGTTAAACTGGGTATGGTTACCATGGAGCTAAGACTCCCACAGAAAAAAAAATACAGCATTTTGAAACATTTGTTGGAAGTACACAGGCAGCCAAATAAATGACACTGCACCACTTTCAGGCTTTATTAGGTCACTTAAATTCTACCTGCAAGTGGAAGCTCAGGGGAGGAATTTTTACAGGCTTTTACCAAATATTTCAGCCATAGCCTTTCTAATTTAGAAATCTTTGTGTAAGGACTGCAGATTAGTTTATTGTGCAATGCAAGACTTCATATTAATGCAAGTACTTATTATCAACAATGGTTCCAAGTAAACTGAGGGGCATGGTTTAACTGTGGATGTAAAACAAACAAACAAAAAAACACACAAAAGAATGCTGACTTCAATATTCCCCCTTCTTTGTTAGGAACTACATTTCTACTGCTGATTTTGGTAATATAAACAGCATCCCATGCCTGAAAGAATTACATCTATAAAAATTACCTCTCAGGTCAAGACACTGTCTTTCATGAAGTGTGTTTGTTTTTTGCTTCAGACATTGCATACTCCAAGAACAGAGAGTTTGCCAGCTCTCAAGCCATGGTAATAAGGGCACAGTCAAGTTTTCTGGGAAATATTTAACATACCTATTCCATAATCTGCAGAAGTAATCATGCACTCCAGTATAAGGATGGTATAGCAGTTACCTCTAGTTCTGCCCTTATGGCCCCTGGTTGCCTATTCTAGCTTGGATACAAGTTTTTACTATGTGCATCATGAGCAGAAGTAATTTAACCTTAGAACTAACCTAGATCTCCACTATACATGAGCAAAAATATTCCACTATCTCACATACCAAGGATAAGCATATTAAAAGACTGACATCCCTGTAAGTCAGAGATTTGTTTACATTTTCTTTTAACACTGTATTCTTCATTAACAGTGGACAGGAATGCCCTTCCTGAAAAGTGACAGAAGTCCAGCTAAAACTGTAAACCCGACTAGGAGAGTTTTGGCTTGTAGACAAGCTACAGTTCTGTCATGGTTTAATGCTGGGCCAGCAATTAAATGAATGACAGATGCTCTCTATTAACCCCTCTCTCTCTTCCCAGAAAGGGAAAGCACAGCGAATAAGGGAAAGAGACTTACAGGTTGGAAACTAAACTACATATCTTTAATGAAACAATAGTGATACAAAAGAAAATATTAAATATAAACAATGATATACAAAACCACTATCACACTCCCCCCCCAGTAATGCTCACATCACCACTGAGGCTGCAGGTCTGATCCTGGAAAAGTCCTAGACTAGAGTTCTGGAGTCAGTGGCAGATAGGAGCTGGATGCAGTAAGGCACAGACTCAGGAATGCACAGATTGGGATCAAAGGCAGAGGAACAAAGTCCTCCCAGAATACCGGCCATGGATGAAGAATGTGTGACACTTGTGACCCTTTAGATTTATACCAATTATGATGCATATGGGATGGAATACTTTGCTTGGTCAGTTTGGGTCACTTGTCTGGTCTGGTCTGCTCCTCCCCAAAGGAGAGTCGCAGGTGTGACCCTTTTCCTCCCTTTTGTTTCCAGCACACTAGATGTTTAGCAGAACCAAGCAGTGGGCCCTGGTTCTGCACACCACTCTCCAGCAGTAACTATAAACTTCGAGCATTATCAGTCCTAGAAGCAGACACTGACTGAGAAACATGCTGTTAATTTCAGCAAGTGCAGTTACTTAGAAGAGACTTAACTGAAAAGTAAAATTACTAGAAAGAAAATTGGTTCTATCCTGGCTCAAACCAGGACAAGTGCTATTCCTAAATTCTTCCTTCTGACTTGGCAATAAAGACTGTTTTTGCCACTGATTCTGTCTCAGAGGGTACACTTCCAAAAAAGCCCTGTGCCTTGTACAATATGAGTGAGTAAACACTGTTACCTAGAAGAACAGCATCAGTTGGTGGTAACACATAATCTGTTAACAGACTGCTCCATCCAAGTTAATTCACCTTTGCCTCTCATGTTATCTATTACCATCACAACAAAAAGGCAAACAGTAAGATGTTATACTGAAAAGGTGAAATTTCCCAGTCGTAGCAGAGTTATGAAGCAGTTCAATGGTTCCAGAGAAAAATTTGCCAAAGCCAGAGCTGTCATTTTTCTCTTGAGTAAAAACCCTTACACCTTCAGAATCAGGAACCAGGACTGTTTCTATAAAAAGTTAGAAAAATAACAAAGATGAAACATACACTTTCTCAAATCAAGTCAAAATTTCAACCATTGTAAACTTTCTAACTGTTGTAGCAGGTTCTCATGAGAAAAGTCTCTGAAAAGGGTGCACTGAAGGCAGAAAAAGACAGCAGAGTGCACCTCATCTCAAAAAATTTCAGAATCTGAAGGTCTGCAGAAGTTCTAGTCACATCTTTAAAAAAAAAATTAGTTCATAACTAGTGTTGAAAAATGGCTATGGATCTCAGGAATGTGATTTCAGGCATTTTTAAACTTAATTATTAAAGTGATTGTCCTAAAATGGATTCCTGTCAAACAGCCTAAGAAACATCAGAGAATTTAACGCACAGAATTCTTCACCTTCTATGATGGGGTTGCTTGCTTAGTGGATGAGGGAAAAGCTGTGGATATTGTCTATCGGACTTTAGTAAAGCCTTCAACATAGGTTCCCACAGCACTCTCTTGGAGAAAGTGGCTGCTTATGGCTTGGAGAGGTGTACGCTCCACTGGGAAAAAAACCAAAACGGCTGGATGGCCAAGCCCAAAGAGTTTCAGTCACTGGAGGTAAATCCAGTTGGTGGCTGGTCACAAGTGGTGTTCCCTAGGGCTCAGTACTGCGGCCAGTTCTCTTTAACATCTTTATTAATGATCTGGATGAGGGGATCAAGTGCACCCTCAGTAAGTTTGCAGATGGCACTAAATTGGGCGAGAGTGTTGATCTGCTTCAGGGCAGAAAGGCTGTAACAGAGGGACCTGGAGTAGCTGGCTTGATGAACTGAGGCTATGTATGTTGTATGAGGTTCAACGAGGCTCAGATTTGGGTCCTGGACTTGGGTCAGAACAACAGGCAAGCAGAAGAGTAGCTGGAAAGCTGCCCAGCAGAGAAATACCTGGGGGCATTGGTCAACAGCTGGCTGAATATGAGCCAGCAGTGTGCCCAGGTGGCCAAGAAGACCAACAGCATCCTGGTTTATATCACAAATTGTGTGGCCAGCAAGAGTAGCAAAGTGATTGTCCTTGTGGAACAAAGTGCACATAAGCTATGTGCTTCCAATTCACCTCATTTGACTGTAGCTATTTCATTTATTAGCACAGAGATTTTGCAGCCTTCAGAAAAGGGCTAAGAATGTATCTTGTCCCTTTTTAGTGTGGTCTCTTGGTTGAATTTATATTATTTAAAATACATCAATATGGTTTTGCTATAAAAGGTGTGCAAGTCCTGGCCAAGGAAAGAGGAAAGTATTAAATCACTGTTCAAGAAGTGGTTGTCACCTATGTTTAAGGGAGATTCAACCAGCAGGAGAATAAGCAAGACATAACAAAATTGTGAGGAAACCAAAGATCCAGTCATATGAAGGTAAGGTCAACAAACTTAGGTTACTTATTTCAGAAAAGTCAAAGTGGAGAGGGAATATAATTCTTCATTATAATATATAGATAGGTGACACCGTTGGCACACAAGAAAAGAAATCTAGAAATATATAAATACATTTAAGATTAAAACTGAAGGAAGATCACTAGATCAATGGATTTGCACCTTGATACAAGCAGCAGGGGAAAAAATATAATTAGCTTTAAAACTGAACTGCAGTTAAAAATTGATTGAATGACTCAAAAACTTATCTATAATTATAGATTCCTGTGAAATATAACTAAATATTTCCACATGAAATGCAGGCAAATGCAAGACTAATCCAAAGATACTTCAGATGGACACTTGTGGTAAAAATAAGGCAGAGACAGCATAAAAAGACTGGAAAGTCTCTGTGGCTTTATGAGTCTGAAAAAGAACCACAAAGATGAACTTTGAGGAGTAATGACAAGCGTTTCAGTGTTCTCTGTGAAGTGTCTTTATCTGTTTGTTGCATTCCTTCTGTATTCAAGGAGTTGTGGTTTTGCTAATTTTTGAATGTAGATTGTTCTTTGAACTTTTTCTTTTCCACAAAAAATACCTACTTATTTGTAATTTTCCATCAAGAGCAAGCAAACTCCTTTTAAGACTTGCAATTTTCCCAAGCTATGCATGTCAAAATGAATAAAAAGCTTGTCATTTCTAATAATTTCTTGAATTTTTTTATAACCTCAAGCAAAAAGAGACAGGAGGACAGTTGTTCTCTCTCTGGTTTTTACAGCCTCAGGTAGAGCTGAAGGAGAAACGTGGGTGAGCTGGTGTTTCAGCCTCTCTTTCACAATTTCCTTGTGAATATTCACCCTCAATGCATTCTCGTAGTGACTGAATATAAAGATTCTTTGTCTTCCTACTCAAGTCTACCCCCCATACTTCCTTTTTTTTTTTTTTTTAAATCACTACAGTATTACTATACTTCTTGTCACACCAAAAAAAATCCATCACTGTGGGATAACTGCACCTTAGGATTTCCCCTTTTCCCTTTTCTCTGCAGACATAACTCACGACCTCTTTTCCCTCTTTTCTATTGTGGGGTTTTATTTATGTATTTATTTATTTATATAATTTATTTAACACCTTCATTTTGCAGTGTAACAACACTTCAGATGAGTTAGGAATTACTCCTTTCCATACTGACTAAAGTCTCATTTTCCTTGTGTGCTCATCTGCATCCTGTCCATCCACAGATCAAGGTAAGCTCTTTGCACCAGAGAATGTATTGTTTTCTTGTGTTTGTAAAGCACCTAGTAGACAGTAGCCCTTGTCTGGATGCAATAGTTTTCCCTATTTTCAAAACAAAACCACTGAAATATTTTTTAAAATGTTGCTTGTCATGACAGTCTATATATTTGTATTTGTATTCAATCACAGGTACTAGACATTATTTTGCTTACTTACATTAACACCACAGCTTGAAGAAGAACAGCTGCAAATATTAACAGAGTCCTTCAGAGCATATTAATAGGCTAAAACACAGGTTTTAATCATGGTTCACTTGAGATGTTTAAGATAATTCTCTGAAGTTAGGCCATCATTAGATCACTGGACTGAAATTATTACGGCTCAGTGTAACATAAGGAGTGGTTGTTCTACTTGTTTAATGTTGGATCATTGTTTCACAAGCAAATCTTTATATAAACATAGAAATCACATTTCTGATTAGTTTTCATTGCTCAACGTATGCATTAGACAAGCCTTTTTGAATCTGCACATGCTCACATTTAGCACATTTGCCTTCCAACTAATTTCTATTAGCAACCGTACACTTTCAGCACATGTAACTATGGAGGACTCACTCTTACACATACCTGTAACATTTTATCAAGTTCCACATATGAACATAACACTAACACTCAAATAACTGAAGCCAAGGCCTGTGTAGCCAGTGATCCAAGCACAGCTAGTAGTCACAAGAGCCATGCAACTTATGCTTCTACTAGACAGAAAGTAACCATCATGAACAGGAATTGCTATGCATATATATAATATTGTAACAGGAGAAGAAATACTTGGGAAGAAGCAGGTGTTGCCATTACTTCAGACCACTATTTTAGGAAGGCAGCACGTTGCCCAACATTGTCTAAGGCAACACTGTAACTCTTCACTTTGTGTATCCACCCCCGAAATGCTTACATGATCAATGCATAGTTACATGCAGTCAAGCCATTAACCTTGCATCTGATCAGTATGAAAAGTACAGAACCCACAAGAAACCAGGCAATAATTATGTGTATCAAAACCCGTGACTACAGAAATTTCTGCTTGGACAAAAGGAGATAGTAGTTTGAGAGGCCTTGAGAGGCCACCTCAACCAGCAAAGAAAGCAGCATCTAGACAGTGACTTACCTGATGGCAGCTAACTCAGTACTCCTAAAAGGTCACTACTTTTGCCATGTTTATACAACATAGCTACTTTTCAGTAAATAATAACTTTGTCTTTGCCTCTGTCCTCTGCAGCTGCACTTCAGAGGAAGAGCTCAGCAACTTCTATTGTACCAACTGGAAGCTCCAGTTTACTGTGAAAACACCTGGCTCAAAAAATTACAGGAAGAGAAAGAAGTTGGTATCTGAATCTGAAGTTGTGAGACAGCCAAATTACACAGCTAGCTGACTGGGTGCTTCCCTACTACAATGGGTGCTGGAGATTTGAGGGATACACAAAAATACAGAGGTTGGATATTGTTATCTGATTTTGCCTGAAAGTAGCCTGAGGTCAGGATGATCTTCCATCAGTTCCCACTTTATTATGGACTTCTGTTATTACTGCTGCTGTCTTGTTTTTTAGATTAACAAAGAAAAGAAACACAGTAATATAAAAGTATGAAAAGGATTAGGATAAAGTCAGATTGCATGAACATATGATAGAGCTATGCAATTATGTGTTTAATTTTCTAAAAAACACCAGAAACATTCCACTGATATCACAGATTACCTATAACAGAATATCACCATTATTATCTTTTGGCCATCATTATTTTTTCCTTTAAGAATTTGCCCCCTATTTTCATGTTATGGTGAATGCATTTCACCCTTTACAATGTTTAAATTTTGATTTATGATTCTAAATGATCTTTGCATTGGCAAGGATAGGAAAGATCATGTTACCACTCTAACTGGCAAGTTAAGTCTTATATACAGGCCCTTATTTGGCCAATGAAGTAATTTAAGCCTAAGGTTCAACCTTGAGAGAAGCTGAATTGGAAAGGTCTCTGACAAATAAAACTGGATAGGTCTTTCTAGCAAAAACATATGTCTGTCATTAAATGGAAGTTACATGCCTAGAATTAATCTAGAATCTTCCATACCATGAAGCTTTCTGAATTCCAAATTAATCACAGAGACTGTACTTCCTGATTCAAATTCTCTCAAAGTTGGTGTCTTTTCAGGAACATAGCACCAGTGGATACAACTTTAGAGCTTATTGCTTTTGCAGGAATATGACAAGTAATAGGAAGTACACTTTGGTTAGCAGTGAAAGGTCATTAATGACTTCTTCTGTAATTTCTCTGCAGTTAGGCTAGCTAGGGCATTCACAATGACTCATCAAATTATAGCATTTCAAAGCAAATGTGAGCAAAAGCCTGAGTAAGAAAAATATTTTATCTTCTAGTAAAATTATCTTCTTTAATAAAATAATTTTTTAACATTATCGATATATTTTCACAAGTGGAAAATTTAAATGCAGGTGATAACCTACTTTTTTCCTCCTTGAGGGAACTCCTTATTGTGTAACAACTTAGCAATTAGAATGTATTTTTATACTGCAAGAACTATTTGTGTGTTTAAACAATATTTTCAAGGAATGACTTACCATACCAAGTTTGTCTTTTAGAGCTCACCATTTGTTTGTGTTTAGTTGGTTTAGTAGCTGCTATGTGCTGCTCTTAACTTTCAGAATCACATGAGCACATCATACAGCATAGTTAATTTTGTGCATAAAGGAGATAAGGTGCAAAATGCATAACTGAAACAATTCTGTAACTCAGGCTGATTTGAGTGAGTAAAGCAAAGCAGTACTTCATCAAGCTCAGTTTGACATACTAAGTTCATACTATTTAACACATTAAACTGAAGTAACCATAAGAGAATGTTCACATCACTGCTGATGAATATAATTCCACATCCTATCCCCTTTTACAGTAACACCATTATGTACACTTTTATGAAACAAACTTTGGCCAGTAAGCATGTCTTTTCAGTGCTGCATAAAATCATTGCTTCAAAACCATAAGGGTGAGAAAAAAGTCCTTTTGTAGCTGCTGAATGTTCCTTCTCTTGTAAAACACAAATTTATATTAGTGCGCTCCATTATTGAAGCTTTTTTTTTCAAGTGTTTTAGAGTTGAATTCATTGCATATGCTGCTCATTATATTGATTTAATTGTACAAAGCAACCATTATTTTTTCCATCTTCCTTTTTGTATTCTAGAAACCTCTTTTCTTATTAATTCTGACGTATGTAAGCAGCAAATAAATAAAGGGAAAAGTGCAAAGCTTAAAATGAAGGTTTGGCACACATTATTAATACAATCACTATTTACTTCACACAGATAATGACTGGAGAAGAAATCAAATCTTAAAAATCCCTAATAGCACTTTTTCCTGTGGTGGTCAACAAGTATGAAGCAAAAAAATCTTTTGTCCTGTGAATGTTCTTCTCAAAAAGGTTATCCTGTAACAGCAAAAGCATGCATGACATACACGATCAGATTGAGGTCTTCCAAATACCAAAGATTACTTTTCCCAGCTCTGACTACATAGGAACTGTAAAATCTATTGATTTTGATCCTTTGGAAAGTGCAACAGAAATGGATATGCACTTTAGAAGAAGGTTGTGCTAGTAGCTTGGAGTATAATACTGACAGTTTGGGGGTTTTTTAATTTTTCTTTTATTTGTTTTTAAAATCAAAATGTTAACTGACTGTGCTCTGACTGTATCAAGATTTCTATACATCCTCAACCAGCTTCCCAATTCTACAAACTACTGACATTAAGTATATTTAATATGTACCAGGTGTATAGGTCTTCTGAGCATTTTTTATATACAGAAGATGAGACAGTGCCATCAGTGAACTTCAGAGGGAGTCTTGGGAGAAGGAAGTCATTTGGCCTTAGGCATTTTAGTGAATCATCTAAGGCATTTTAGTATATAGTCTAAGCCTGATGATTCTTGTACTCCCATTTGCACATAGTACTGCTGATGCAATTTGAAAGCGTGTTAAATCTTCAGTGTTTTAAATTAGTTCTGCATCTGCTGCTAAACAGCTGTTTTGAGACTCCAAGTTGAAATTCTATTGTTTGTACAAGTGATTTGTTAAGGACTTCGTTTAAGTTGCAGTTCTTTTGTATTCTATTGTTATTGGAGAGAAAATTCAAGTTGTTGCAGTTGCACCAAGGGAAGGAAGCTGGTTTTCTGGTTCAATGTATTGGAGAACCTGCTTGAGTGTTGAAGTATCTGAAATGCTCAAGATTGACAGAGATGTTTGTTGTGGACTAAAAACAGCTCAAGCGTGTGCTGACTACTCATCTTACTGAGGAACTAGCACTTGCTTATTTGGATAAAAGCCCAGCAGAAGGAACAAACCTGATGTCACTACTGAATCTTTCACCTTATGTTGCTGTTGTCTCTCCCATTGCTTCTATTGACTGAAGCTGCCACTCCTCACCATAGACATGATGTGCCAGCAGAGGGAACTGGAAAAGAGAGGTTACCTGATCAACAAACTGGCCATCGGCTCCTATTTACAGCTGAACCACAACTGTTAAGACTGAGAGTTGTCTGACAAGAGATGCTTAATGGCTGACAAGCACATGTATGTATTCATCATACTGCAGGAGAGAAACTACCAAAAGCAGATCTAGGAGAGGGGGAAAAAAAATCCATTGTCCTGTAGTTTTTTATAATTTCTATGCTACTTAAGACAGACTCTGATGATGTCACATATTTGCCAATTGTGCTTCAGAACATTACCGTAATTTTCAGAAAATAAGTTGCCCAAAGTTACCCAAGCAAATTAAGTACGAGGAGGAAAATATCTTCTGCAATTAGAACAACATAAATTCTTTTTAAACAATGTCTGGTACAGAATTTTAAATTTTCCAGCACCCAGCACCAAACCCACTACATTCTACTAACTCACAGACTTAAGGAACGGTCTAGTGACTTTTTAATGACATTAAAGAAATTAATGGAGGCATACACTAATACCTCATGTTTTTTCCCTAAATCTTTTAGTGTGTTGATGTTAGCAATTGTTTTCTCAAATTGAGATTATAATTTTACTGTCTATAAAGGTCTGCGTTTATTATATATCTGCACTGTTACTATGTGCCATTTGGGATAATATGTTTTTCATTAATTAAGTGAAGAAATACATTATTTTCAACTAGTGTTCTGTGATTGAATTTGATTCAATTCAAGTGCCAAATTTATTTTTCTTCTCTTCCCTGCCCCCAATTCTGTTTTAATTTTTGGAATCTGTATCTAATGTACCTGGCAGCATTTGGCTGTGCGGTCACAGCACTGCCATGGGAACTGAGAAAGAAGCAATATTCACAGCTGGATTTCAATATGAATCATACCCAGTTAGCATGGCAGAGGATTAGAAAAATGGCACAGAGACCAAGCGACCTACATGCTACATTCTATAAAAACATGGGAACATCACTAGCAAACTCCCTGTTTATTGCCAAAGATAAAATTCCCCTTCAGATACCAAAAAGCAGATCTTGAGCAGAAGACAACTCTCTGTAACAGCCACCAGAGGGTCCAGGGGGAAATAGGGAAAAGTATGATTGGAGTAATATTTTAGGATTGTTGCGTGGTCAGAAATCCTATCAAAAAGGCTTTTAGCTCACTAACATTCTAAGGTGAGATTGAAGAGTTTTGCTTAATTGTGACAAATTTTATGTTATTTCAGCAGACCTGCATTGTTATTGATACCCAAACAAAACTGCGGAAGAAAAAAAAAAAAAAGTTACAAGGAGTTAGATCTACCCTAGGAGTTAAATCAATCATGACTACATTCAGGACCTTCAGAAGTGTGTTCTTAACTCAATTACTATGAATTTCATAGAGAGAACTCAGTCTTCACCTCTGACTAATCATGATGCAAGTCTTTATTGTCCACATGTTGTATCTGCAAAAACTCTACTTGCCTTTTCTCCTTTCTGCCTCTCTTTACCTGATATAATCTTTCAATACACTATCACCTAGCACATGCATATTTCCCAGAGTATTTATCAATTTTTTTTTTCCTCATGACACCAGTAAATCTGCTTTATAATGGTTTCTGTAACTAGAATGTGAAAAATCACTACCTAACGACATGCTGTGTATCATTTCACTGCCTTCTCTTACTCCCTTTTTCCCTTCCTCTGTTACCTTTCTTCTTATTTTAATTGTAAGCTTTTGGCGGTATAAACATTCCACTCATTCTGTATTTCTAACACAAGCTGTGAACAGACCTCAAGACTGTAAGTCAGTGAATGAGAAAGACCCAGATATACCAAGACAAATCATGGGAAGGTCTATGAACTTATGTTGCCATTGTAGCTGTATGACTTACCCCTCTTTTCCTCAACAGCAGCTATAAAATGCCAACCATTAAATAAACTTCAAACAGCTTTCATTATACTAATCATACCAAACTACTTAGATGTTTCCTTTTTCATCTAAACATGGTGCAATTTTTCCAAAGGACTATTCCTAACCAGGAGTCTGAAATACCTACTTAAATGAGATTATTTAAAAAAGAAACTGTTACAAATTAATTTAATAACTCTGATACATACATCACGATGCTACTCCTTTATGTCCAGAACTAAAAAACGGACACACTATACAGTCTGAAAGCATGACTGTTGTGTTTATAGTGTGATGGAGCATTTGCCTAAAATTGTGCCTTGAAAATGACTTGCAATTAATTGCAGAAGACCTTGTTTCATCAAAAATAAACTGTCACAGAATACTACAGCATAAGATATACTGGAAGAATTTTTATATTGTAAATTATCTTATAATATTAAACAGACCTTCAGCCAGGAAACAGTCCTAGGCAAAGAATGAGCCTAAGCTACCCTTTTTACATATAGGGACAAGCTGGGCAAACTTGTTAACAAAGTTGAGAACACATGCAGGGAGTAGAAGTAGCAATTCAATGGATGGAAATAAATAGAACAACATTATTTACAAAGAAGGACACTGCAAGTTCTAAGAAAATTAACTCAGGATAAATTCATAAAATTAAGTATGATTTCCAAGGTGAACACTGAAAGTTACTGAGGCAAGAAGAGTGACTGCAAGTAGCTATACTGATGATAGCCTGAAGTTTAAGAAGCAAACATAAATCTATTTTAAAGGCTTTTTTTTTAATGGAGTGGAAGAGACAGGGTGCAGATTTTGCTTGTTGTACAATTTTTGTTCTTCTTCTTTGGTGACTTAGAAGTATGGACCGCTATACAATTGTTAAAAATTGTGGCAATAGGATCAGAAGTGGGACATTTAATGCACAGAGATATATGGGTACATAAATAAATAAATATTTAATTTCAAAATCTCTTAAGCTGCTAATACACACCAATTCTCAAAAGCAACTCAATTTTTACCCTTTTCCTAAAAAGGAATTGATAACTGTATCATGAATTGCAGTACATTTCAGTGACCAACAGACAAAATGTCCTAATTAAATTGAAAACACTACAACAGAACACACTCAGTTGTTCAAGAAGCACATAGAACCTGTTCAGCTCTCTTAAAAGGGACTTCAGGAAAATGCCACTAATTTGATCTTAAGGTGTTCCTTAGCCTTTGTGACTTTCACAATATATAAATTTCTATATTGCTTTTATATAACTTCATACACAATTGACTGAGAATAATTCCCATGTTTTCCCAGTTTATAATTAACCACTGCTAAAAACTTCTCCCGAGAAATATCTTCCATATTGTCTGACATTTGGACATTTGTCCCATATATTTGCTTCCAAGTATTTATCTGGTGAGCATTTTATAGCAGATATGTGTACTTTCCTGAATCAAGCCACATCTGTGCTACAGAATATCAGCGTGCAGTAGTGGTAGCCCAACTATTAGATATTAAGTTGAACTATTAAGGACAAATCATGTTAATGTTTCCACTTCACACATTCTTTGTTATGTCGCTAGCGAAACACCACAAGGGACACAGATTTGATGAAAAAAACATGTACTAAAAGCATCTAAAGAAGAACTGTTTTTATGCCACACTAATCCTGGGTAAATTGAAGTGCTTTAGCACAACTCCACAAATGATAAAAAAGGTATTATATAATTTTTTTTATTTATATTTTGCTACAGTGAAAAAGATTTAAAAATCTAACTCATAGTATATCTTACAGTTCCTGTTGTAAAACTGAGATAATTTCCAATCTCATCTGTAACATCTGAACAGCTGAAGAGTTCATATGCAAGAAATACAGATAGGAAAGTGTATCCACATATAAATGTGTATGAGATAACCAACTGTCTTGATTCTGAGCAGCAATTTAACACACAAATGATCAAAAACATACCTGAAAAAAAAAAATCTATAAATTCATTCAGTAACTCTACATACATGGACTAGGTCTTGAAAAAAATTAAATCAAAATATTCTATTCCAGGTCTTTGTAAAAACAGTACTTTGCCATTTAAGTATAACAGATAACTAGACTCAATCTATGACAGAAAACAATTGCCCACGACTATCTGTAAATTTTTAGGCAGTGATTGGAGAGGTTTATCAGGACACTTAAAATTAGGTCATTGAGACAAGCTGCTAAAAGAGCAAAAGTCAAAGAAGAACCAATTGTTAAGTCCTTTGTCATTCAGAGAAACGAAGAATTTGTAACCAGCTGAGGGAAGAGTCACATGTACACAGGCAGATGCACAAAGGCACACACACAAATACCCATACACACCAGGACATGCTCCATACAGATCCGTGGAAAAAAAGGCAAAACTTTTTTGACTAATGTGTTATGAAGCCATCTCAAGCGAGGGGTGCAAATTTCTATTTGTATTAAAATAATTGGAAACACTTTCCATAAATACAGTAAATTTTAGGAAAAAGTATGAAAGCAATATACCTATTAACTAATGTTACCAGCGTAATTTGGACTCTAAGATGGCAAACTTTGACATGCTCCATTATAAGTACATTTAAACCGTTCCTATGTTTTAGGAGGGGGTGTGACTTCCCCGTCCCATCATGCTCTCTGTTAGCAAGTGACTATACAGGTATTTTTGATGGAGGAAGACAAAAGCTATCTGCTTCAAGGCATCACCTTCTGTTTTATTAATTTAGCAGCAGTGGGAATGACAGAGAACTTGGGAATAATTTCCCAAGAGAAGAGGACTTTGTCAATTTGTTACAGTAGTACAGTCCCAGTAGCTAGGAACAGCTTGAATGAGAATGTTTTACACTTACTCATCCACATTGCCAAGGGCAACAGAGTTCCCTCTATATCCCTCAGCATGTTATCTCAAAACAGCACAGGCTAACATATGTGTTCCTGTCTGCATAAATGTTACCTTCATTAATTTCTCATGTCTTTATACCTTACAAAGGGATAACAAACAAACAGTAAGGGAAAGTCATCTAACAAACATTATTAAAGCAGGAAACTAGGAGACAGCAGTACTGTGTATTACATACATGTAACAAGTGTTTTCCATCTCCTTTCCATACACGACAAGCAAGTATACACACATACACTGAATATCCAGAGTCAAATCCAGATGAAAGCCACCAACTAGAAAACTAGAGAAACAATTCCAAACATTATTACAGAAACAAAACCTTGAAGATTTCATAGCAAAGACATAGCAGCAGGGTAGCAGTCTAAGGAAAGAAAATATCTGTATTTATGTATTTATTTGTATTCATACTGAACTTACAAGTCAGGGAAAAATTAAGAAAGGAAATTACACTGTAGTAGTAATGCCTTCCTTTAAATGCTATAATTGCACATAAAGACTTCACAGAAGAACCAGAACTTACTTGAAACAAATACTGAAGACACACTACTACTACTACTACTACGACAATGAAATAATTTCCATTGCTGCCAAATTAATCAAATGTAAGGAAAATCTTGGAACAGAAAGTGACAGTGAAAAGCTTTCAAGCCAAGTTCATAAATATGCCCACAATTTTGCTGCTCCATAGAAACAAATACAGGTATAATATTCATGCATTACTGAGCTTGTAGCCATTCTATATGAACGCAGAACCTGCAAGTTATGCACAAAACTATACAGTAAATTCAATCTGGAAGAAAAAAAAACATAACCAACAAAAAAATGGGGGACCAAGAGGAAGTTTCCTTTTAAGGAAACATAAATTTATTTCACTAGACTTTTAACCTTTAATTCTCTTGCTCTTTTAAAAAATACTATAGGATACTTTTGAATCAAAAGAGATCTAATCTTATTTTATACCTCACCAAGAAAAAGTTATCTCTGAGAGCCTGAAACATCCTAGAGCACTTCTGCCTACAGACTCAAAAATAGGAATACAGAGATCAACAATTTCAAGGGAAGATTCAGCTACACAAGCCTGGGAAACATTCACTAGCAAGCCAAATTCCCAGAAAACATTTTGATCTGGAGAAGGTCCTGATTAATCAGCAATTTCACTGGAAGAGTTCTAAGGGCTACCATACTTCATGTTTATATGTACAAACAGTGTTTAGGCAGCAATAAAAGCTGTAAGTAGTAAGTACTGAAGGCTTATATCACTGTAGCAATCTATGTAATCAATGGTTCCTTTCTCAGTATATTGCAAAACAACAATTGATCCTTTCTCCATGAAGGTGAAGGAAGTTACAATGGAGAGGAAACAGCAGTAACTGATGATTGTTCACAGCAAGAAGAAGCTGGGGCTTCCAAGACAGAAATCTAGTTAATTTTTTTCTCTCTAATAGATTTCCTAACACCAAGTAGAAGGAACGCTTCTGCTTTGTCTCACTTTTGCTGTTTCCATTTTTGCCCCCCATCTCTATTTACCTCTCTATTTTACCTGTTGTAAAGAAGTGCAATAGAGTTCTACTAGCATGACAATGGGTCACAGCAGCAGAAATTGCTATCTCATGTAGCACACACTGGCTATCTATAAATAGGCAAAGCTTCTCACTTCATCAATAAGGAAGATTCTTCAGTCAAGGCAACATGTCAGAAAGTGAAGGGACGAAGGATGTTTATTTAAAGCTTCATCCTCAGATAAAAGCACCTTCTTCTAAAGGCTGAGTAACCTACTAAACTATGTAATATAGATACCTCTAGAAAGTGGAGTGGAGGAAAGGGATGTTAGAAAGGACACTTCATTGTGATTATTCATTTCCCTTCCCCCATGAAATTCTTGCAGGCTTAGAAGTGCTAATGACAGTTCATCACACCTAAACAATTTACATAAACGGCAGCAGTCAGCACCACTCTCCAATCTTTAATTCCCAGAAATACATATTCCCAGCCTCCCAGAAATCAGCCTTGTAATTTCCTACTTTGGGCACTTAGAATGTTTTATTTTAGAGACTTACACTTTTAAAGTTGTGTCAACTGTAGAAGAGACTGTTTCTAGAACATTATTTGTGACAAATGCAATATAAAGATAGTATGGAAAGAGGAGGGAATACATACATCACTAGCAGTTTTTTCATGCTAGTTACACAACAATACACTCTTAGTCATGAAGGGTAAAAATAATGAGACATACAAGATGACACATGAGAAGGATCTTATCCTCTTCCCAAAAATTAATGCACGAACACTACTTGCTTTAAAGTCCAAATTAGTTGTCATACAAGATTTGTGTAAAGCTTTAGGAAAGAATGGTGTGAGGGCTCTTTCTAGAAAATTACACCAAGTGAAGGCTGTTTCACTAATTAACACCCCTTCTCAAAGAAATCCTTATCTCCTTTAAAAATAAGCTTCATTTAAGCAGAGAAAAGACTCCAAACATTTGCAGAGCCGTGACTTCAACATCTGTTGGTATTCCCTGCACACAAGTGTGCCTCTGTGTGCATGTTTATCAGAAGAGGTCACCAAGGGCTTGCTTGGTTTATTCATCATTTTAAGGCTCTCCTATTTGCAAAGCTTCTGTTAATGTCAGTGAAATCTAACCTAGACAGAAGTTTCAGAGGTCAGATATTTGGCATGCTACATTTAGAAACCCAAGTACAAAGTTGACGAGGACGCTTCAAACACAGAGGATTACAGCGGAAATAGGTCTCCTTATACCAAACTGGCTATTGAGCAGATTGAAGGAAGAACACACTGAGACTGCCTGATGCTAGTAAAGCTCATATTCTTGCTCTATTTTTCTTCCACTGACTAAATCAATTCTCCCACTTGGCAAAGCTCAGCACAGAAATAACACTAATTTTAATACAACAGAAAAGGAACAGACGTGAGATAGGAAATAATGAACTACACGACCTACAAAAAGCAGATACTTACAGTTCGTAGGAACTGTATTTCATCTTCCCCTCCTTCACCTCCTTCAGCCATGGCCATTGAGGAGTCAGCTCTGCTGAGACTCTGATCGCCTCCACTGCTAGCTCGCTGCGCTCGGTACAGCTCCTCTTCTCCTATCAGTATTAGCATATAGCTAATCCACAGCCATATAGGGAGCTCAGCTAACTCCACTGCACTGCAGACTGTCAGTCAACCCCCTCACTGCCAGAGCCAACTGCGCTGCTTTTCCAGCTCATAGCGAGCAATTCGTTTCTTTTTCTCTCTACCCTAGAGGCAAATCCTTCCTACTGTTGAGGTACCGCAGGAAGCATTATATGCATCACTAGGTGTGGATTTCTTTCTCCCCTGATACTGTCTGGTCAAAACAGCAATAATGGTGAAGTGTTAATGAAAGCAGAGCTTGCTCTTCCATTTTCACAGATCAGGATACCCAATTTTGCACTGAAATGTATCAAATTCAGTAACTCTCAACCTACTGATTTGTGCAGCAGAAAGATGTAAATCAGATGATCACAGGACAGGCTGATTTTGACAGCAGATATTTTCAGCTTGCTCACAATAACTTCCGTTTCTTGCTTCTGTGCATAAGCAGCTGCAAATCTGATTTCCAAGATGACTTAATGATCTGAATGAAACTACTATGTGTAGTTATTTGCACCATCCTTTTTAAATGGTATTTATGCGTATGTCCTAAGGACTGCGAGGCTTTATTTGTACCTTTTCAGAACTGCACCTGAGTATGTATTCAGGATGGTATGAATTTACTTCAAATCCTATAAACCACAGATATGTTAAAATAAAAGTTTAAATAACTTTAAATTCTAGCTAAATAATGAAGAAATTTGCAATTATGAACATTTCTAGTTATTTCAATATTAGCAAATGAGCAAGGAAAAAATATATCAACTCTAGAACAAAAGTGAAGGGAGGAAAAGAGAAAGGACACACTGAAACTGGAGAAGAGAGCACCGAGGAGGCTCTAGCCAGCCATTTTACTATATGGTCTTGCATTTTGTGGTAAGTTTGCAACCACTGCCCACTCATACATTCCACTCCTGAGAAGCATTACCCAAACTTGGTGTTGTCCATATTTACATAGATAGGTACCCTCACAGAGTACCATATCTGTACAGTCTTTTTCCCAATAAAAGGATGTAGGTTTTTACAAATTAGAGTTTAGGCATGACAGTAGAGGAAGACTAACTTTCTTGAGGTCACAAGGGCAAGTGTAGCACAGTGAAAACTGAAACTAGATTCTTTATGTCCACAAGCTAATACTTTCATACACAACTGTTCTCTGGACTTGGAACACAATGCACGTTTCCCTGCCCCTCCCCCAGAATAGTACTATTCTGATTTTTCACAAATTAAAGTGAAAATAGACACAAGCCAAGCAACGAGATGCCCAATAGTTTAACTCTTTGAAGGGCAAAATGCTTCAAAAGATGGTTTATTTCACTTCCTCTTAATACCCCGAGAAACTCTGTCCAAAAAACTATGACAATCCCATTACTCAGCAACAGGCAATTTGAGGCCAAAAGCAACTCTGAAGCTTCTAGCTGACACAGTCAGCTAGCCCATAGTCATACAAGCTGGCCCTGCCAGTCCGTCCACTCCCCTTCTCCCATCCCCCAGTTTTTGTTGATTGCTGAGAACAAGCAAAATATAGCTTTGTGCAAGACAAAGGCAATGGGGCAGAAAAATATTTATCCGAAGTGCCAGAAAGCTGATTTGGTTGGTGTTCTGAACATCCAGTTTGGTGTTTGATGTTTGTGGTGCCTTTTTACTCCAGCCATCTTTGAACGAATGTTTTATCTCTTTCCTCCTCAATACAAATAAAAAAAAAAAAAAAAAGAAACCAACAGATCTTCCTTATGGAACGTAGTTATTCCAGAGAAAAAAAATCAGAGGAGTGGGGAAAACTTGCCTAAAGTCAAGACGTGCCACTCAGTGTTTTTACTGAAAAACTGATCAGGTAAACAGGCCTACTGATGATACATACTTATCCATAGATTTATATTTAGAATGGATGTGATACAAGCGTTGCATGGCAAAATCTACACATCTAAGGACAGCTTTTCTGTAATGTCTTGTATGAAACAAGCATACTACTTCATTTAGAAAGATTATAAACAAGATATAGGTAAAAATGTGAAAAAATAAGCACTAGTCATAAGACTCATAAAAAGCAAAAGTGTTCTATTTCATTCATAAGCAGAAATCAATGCCACACAGTACATTTACTGGTGAAGTTTTATTTCAGTTACTGCAGTGAGATTTCCAGATAGTAAGTTCTGAACCTGCAGAGCTAAGATGAATCCATCTGAATCAAAAGGAAAGAAGAAAAAATTGTAACTTTTGAGGTGTTTTCCTCATATTGGAGTACTTAATCAAAATGCATCCTATGAAACTTTAAGACACTTCCTGAATACAATATTGTATTTATATCAGTTAATATAGATAGCTATAGGTGCCTGTTTCTGCATCTTCTAATCAGGCAGCTACAGATACTACGTTTTTGGTTTTTGTTTTTTTTTTTAAACAGACGTCAACATGCCAGGATCTCACTTTGTATTTTTAAACAAAAGACAAAACACTTGGAAAAAGGAATATTGGTAATACTTCTAGCGTTGTAACAGAGATCATATAAGACATCGAAAATTCTGACTCATGTCAAATTTCCTTAGCGGGTTTGTTTTTTCATTTTAAGTCCCACTATTTTTGTTTGTTTGATACTCAGCTTTACAAAGTAGTCTGTGCATTGTTTTGGGAAACAATTTCCTGCCCCAATAAGCAAAATATTTTAGTTAGATTTCATCTTTTTTAAATTGTTAAATGAACTGCAAAATCATTTCATAGCATTTCTATTAATTACAGTTTTGTTCTGCTAGGTATTGTGCCTATACGTTTAATGAGAAAAATATTCAGCTACTACAACATAATGAAATGTACATGTCCTCAAGACACACCTAGTTTTTTTCCAGGATTTCCCAATTACTCTGAGATTGAGATTTGGTTGTTTATGGAACAACACTTAATCAGAAGTCTCATTTACATGAAGCATAATGCCTTGCATGTCTAATTTCTTAACACTAACTTGTCTTGAAAAATCTTTTCTTTTTCTCTCTTTTTTTTTTTTTTTTAATATACTGAAGCTATGATTGAAAGAAAATTGCATCCGGTCACTGCAGTAAATCAATAAAAAATGATTGCATATCACACACAATGTGTATATATAAACAGTGACTCTGCTTTATTGAAGATGATCGTAAGATGCACTGTGAAAGCCACACAGGTCAAATAATCTGTCCTGAGACCACTGTGTATTTTATAATATCCCATTCATGCCAATAAATTGCCTATCTATAATTTATCACTTTTGCTGCTGAATACGTTCTGGACAGACTCTATGGTATTTTAAAGCTATCAAAAGAACTGGTCTATAAAACTAATCTAAGGGAAACTTCCTTTCTGTTTTCAGCACAAACATGCTGCCTGCTTATTCTCCACCATAAGGTCTTCTCCCTTACGGACTCAGGCTGACTGACCCTTCACATGAGATTCTAGGTTAGCTTTTGGCAGGTTTCACTGCTGCTGCCACCAAACACAATAACCCAGAACTTTCATTGTGGCAGTAGCCTGGCAATAAAATAGTAACATGAATTTTACAAAAGGAAGTAAACATCCCACTGTAACAAAGAAACCTCTGAATCTAAATCTCTTTTTGTTGTATGTATTTCAACTTTCTGAAGATGGACCTACACCACCAATCAAAGATGGATCAAACACTTAGTAGACAGAATTTACAAAAGCTGTTATGCCAAGTAAAAGCACGCTGACATTTTCAAAAACATGAGTAGTATCAGTTACCTAAATGTCTGTTGGGTGAGGAGTCAAAATGGTATTCTCGATTGATAATTACAGACCCAAGGGCTAAAATTTAGATGCAGCTTAAAAGACCAACATGTCTCTTCATCCTTTATGTTCCACTTCAGTATAAAAGTATGTATAAATACAGTTTTTACAAAGTCATTAGAGGAAACGTTGTTTCCTTTAAAAAAACTTCACAAAAGCATTCAAATTCATAATGTTGGCTCTTTTCAGCCCATGCATGCATTAAGGCAGTCAACTACTTGTCAAGTGCACAAACATTAGGCACTTAGTACAAGTTAACATTCCATTCACAGAAGAAAACAACTACTCCTGTGAATTTGCACTTAACATGTTTTATTTTGTTCTGTTTTGTTTTTAATTAATTCTAAAGGAATTATATTACAATTTACAGTGGAAAATATAGGATCTTAGTGGAGGAAAACGTTCATTAGAAGATTACTAGTTTGAGTAATTTAAAGAGAAATTGTTTGTTTGTTTTTTTTAATTTACACATATTTGCAAACTTCACCTACATTTTCTCCTGTCCTTTAAAAAATTACTTTTTGGGGGGCTTATCCTACATCAGTACTTTGTTACATAGTGCAGTTTCATTTGTTTTTAAAACTTGAGGCAATCTTTGATGCAAATTCTCTTTATGAATAGAGAAAGAATAAAGTGTATTGTAGTGTTTACAGAATCCATATCATAGTGTCAGTGCTGCTCGTATGGTCTAATTCAGTGCCTTTCCCAGCAACTTCAACACTACTTAATTCAAAATGAGGAAAGGACAGTATCTCAGAAGAGATGCTTAAATCTCATTCTTTCACCACTGATCAAATTTTGTGTTAGATTGCCATCTGGTGGTATAAATTTAAAAAAAAAAAAGTTACTTGGCAAACATAATCATTCATATTATTTTAACCCAAGACACTGGTAGTCTCAGTTCCAACTTTATTATAGATTATGCAACATATTTTTTACTATGTTCTATGGTGCTACGAACTTCGACATTGCTTCATCTTCATTTTACTTCCAAAGAAGAAAAAAACAAAAAAAAAGAAAAATTATCACAAATTTCTTACTAAACCTAAAATGCTGATACATTAGTAGGACTTCCTTGTTTCCAAAAACACAGTTACTCCAATCCCAGTTGACTTAAGTCTGCCAAAAGAAAGATTTTCTACATCTCTGCAAAATCTCCAGTTCTAGATGGCCCGAGCAGAGCTCACAAACACTAGCAGACATATTTCAGTGTTTGGCCACAATTTCCATCTCAGCCCCCCATCACACTGCAACAATAACACATTATTGTACACAAGGCACTATTCCCCCACCAAATAGCAAGACTTTTAAAAACTCATTCAGTTAAGTGTATGTTGCCATGAACTGGGGCTTAAGGAATGAACAGAAAAATATACTTCACTTGAACTTCACAGACAGATTTGATTCAGACTAGTTCCTTAAAGCCAACCCTTGGAATAGCAAATAAATTAGAGTTTACATGGTGTAAAATATTAGGACTGTGAATTTTGGTTAAGCAGAATAAGAATGTAATTAACTAGGGCAGGTATGTATGAATGTTGGGTTTTTGTCTTAGAACTCACAAAAAGTTACAGGATATCATGAGATTTTTGCTGGGAAAACAAAAACCATTCCTGGTCTCTAAATGACACTAATACCGAATTCCATGTTTCTGCTTCAAACTACCAAGTTTCTTGTGTATATAACATGGACAAACTGTATTTTTAAGTTTGCTTTATTCTTGAAACATCTGTATTTTCCTGTCATATATTCCCAAAATCTTATCCATCATGCATAGATCAAGCACGAGTTTCAGCACTGATATTCTAAATTCTATTCATATGAATATGGACTTCTTAAATGACCAACTAGGAAATTTTAATGATGACTTTTCAATGCTTTGAACAGAGTTCACTGAAATTATGTTTTCACGGAAGTAAAAATTAGAAAGCATTAAATGACATCTGTATTTTTGGCTGTCTTGCTTTCTTATCACTTGTATAATGTAAGAATAGCAGGCAATAAGGTTCTGTTTTGCTTTTCCAAGAAGCTTCAGAGAACATACTTTAAGTTCCACTGACAAACACTGCAAATTAAAATAATCCTTTTAACAGTCCTGACGCATTTCAATTATTAAGAACTGAGAAGTGCTATACTCTGTGCTAGGTTGTTTGCTCCTAATGACCAAAATTACACACCAATCACTTAAACGTATAAAGTTTACTAATATGATAATATGTGCTTTAAAATGCTCAACACAAACATCCTCTTAATTCGCTGGTAGCTTTGTTCAGATCCAACCCTTGGTAGCTCTGCTGGTTTGCATAGTTTCAACTTTCTCAGAACACCCTCTCACCAAAAGCCAACCATTAGTTTTGTATATCACAGTATACTTTGACGTTATGAGGTACAGTTTCACAAGCTGTAACTACTCGAGATGGGTGCAAATAATTCATGAAAGCAGATGGGTCTCTACTGTTATTTCAACCATCTCTCAATTGTCATTTTTATTAATCTGTTGGGTACCAAAAAAAATTTCAGGTTACAAAGTTTACAAAATATGGGGGAGTATCTGCATGATTGGAAAAGTGCTTTGCGCAAAAGATGCAAATAGATCTATTAGATTTTAAATAAATGGAATTATATTTTGATATAAACCTACTTTCTGTTAATTAAAAAAAGTACATATGAAATCAATCTTTGAAATTACATGGAATAGAAAAGAAACTCTATGCATAAGTGTGTTTACCATTCGTAATTTACATGTGCACAACTAGGTCTAGTTTTTTGAGTTGCCTAAAATTCAATACACAGCTGAGTTTCTAAACTCTTTGATCCAGATCTATTTTATGCTATGTCATACTTCTGTAAAGCACAGGACTTAAACTGACAGAATGGAAATGTGAAATCTCCTAGATATATTTTACAACTGTATAAAGAACACTGAGTTCTTAATCAGTAAGAGCTATAAACAACAAAGCAAACAGAATGAAAAAAATCTCACATTAGTTATGAAATCAAAATAAAGTGCAAAATATTTCACTTCTTTAAAGACAGCAACACACTCTAAAGAAGAACATTTCCAAAGAAAATCTCACGTACAGTAGAAAAACACAGAAGCCATTATTTGGTTTTTTCTGGTTTAATTTTTCAGGAATTGCAAGGAAAGATAGCTCCAGAAAGCTTCTTCCTTATACACAATATCTTATTTTACAAAAATAATTAAGATGTTTCATGGAAAAATAAACCAGAGTACCTGGAAGGAATATACCATTTTGTATCAAAAAAACCCCCACCTTGAAAGTCCTTTAAAAAAGGAGATTATTAATTATACCTCTTGTCATCATTAGCATTCATCACTTTTTTTTTTTTTTTTTTTTTTTTTTTTTGGTGGTACAGAAAAAATAGACAATTTTGCTGAGGGGAAGATAGGGTGGGGGTTGTCAAATAAAGAAAAAACAGACCTACCCACCCACACATAAGATCCTGGATCCATACATGGCAACAGGTAAGTTACTCTGACACAAACCATGTAGATAGATAGTTTTAAATATAAAGAGAGGTGAGCTCTTGTGCTTATGACGTTGAGTCTACCATAATTGCAAACAATCATGCAACAGATGCACAAGGCCAAAATTAGCTACAGATATACACACAGCACCTCCTGTAACAAATGGCAAAATTTATCAATAATATAATTCAGTAAAAGTGACAATAGAATTCGTACTGTTTAGATTATTTTCATATTCTACAAAATCATCACAGATTTGGATGACTGTGAGCTGGTACTGATAACCACGACTACTGACCCTGGCAACTGATAAAAATACTAAAGCAGCTAGCTTTTGTAAGAATTCTCAGTGTTCATTTATATAGAGCAAATAATGCTAAAATCAATGACTGAAAAGTAACACCACACTGACATAGTAAGTACCATTATTCCTAAGTCTGATCAATTCACTTTTCTGGAATCAGGTTCCAAAGTGAATTGGAATCTCTCATGTGTAATTTTAAAGTGAAAAATGTCTGCAAATTACATTTTACCAGCTTGGTTCAACAGTCCTTTAGGAAGGTCATAGAAAGGGATTAATAATAAAAAACAATTTTGAATATACTGTATATTTAACTCCATTCATGTCAGAAGGATCCTGAGTATTACTATAAAATCAAAATTGCATTATACCTCATGCTGGCAGTACAGTCTGACAAAGAATAAGTGTCCATAACCTTACTCTAGCTTATTAGACATAGAGTAATTAGACTGTGTATCAGGAAAACAGGTATTATTTTTGGGTATACCAACTACACAACCACTATTTATTCAAACCATAATGGTCTTTATCTTGCCAGTTCTGGTTAGACCAAACTCAAATAGGACAGCCACATAAATTCAACATTTATATAAACATTTATATTAGACTTGCAAATAAAATTAGAAAGTTATGTAAGGACTGTTAAGTCAAAGCAGTCTTGGCCAGTTCGGCCTAGCTGCCTGTTCCTGGCACTGCCCATTTCTGAATACTTCAGAAAACAAGTAATAGAACAGAGCAAATCTGCTGCAATCTCCTCACAAAATCTTCCACCTCCTGCTAACCTACAAATGTGGGATTTCAAAACCTGAAAGTTTTATTTGAACAGTTGTATGTGGTAACTCTAATTTAGTTGTAGAAATTAGTATTTTTTAAATCAATTTTGGCATTACTAATAATATAAAGATGTATAAAAACAAAACAACACAATTAAAGAAGACTTGTTTTTAAGACACCAAATATTAAAAAAACACATCTTTTTACTGACACACACTAATAAAAGAACCTGTAATAAATAAGAATTTATACATAATGGTGCCTAGAAAACAACTGAAGGAAATGTCATGCAACACCATTGTGGCATCAAAAACCATTTTTCACATGGGGCAGTACAGAATTACAATTTTAAATTTAATGTAGTAAATTATTTCTTCTAAAGCCATGGTGCAGTATTTTTAATCTTACTATACGTCTGCAGTTAAATTCAAGTACTACAGAAGTCATTCTAAGGAAATAGCATCAAGTACTATAAGTAGTAACACAGTATACATACAACTTTTACATAACCAGGTCTTCAGCATCACCCACATGGAAGCTTTGTGTCAATTTTCAAGTACCATTCCCTCCCATATTTGAACTAATATAAATACTTGGCTCTCCTGCCTACTTTTACTTTTCAGTTGAATTTCCCAGGCCATGAACAACAGGGGGGTTTAGATCATGTTAACTCATACCCTTTGTTGATCCAACCTTGTTCAAACAACTTTCTTTTTCTCCCCTCTTCATTCCCGCAAGGGAGTTCTAACACATCTCCACCCTTGCACCACTCCTGTTACAAGTAGTGTGAAGCTAGTTTGAGGTGTAATACACGCTCTCCTCCTCCCACCTTCACACAACTACCTGCCAATACCTTGTTTGTTTTTCCACTGGCTACCTACCCTGGCTTACCTAAGACAATTACCTCAGCAATTCCACCCCAAATCTCATTTTTGCTCCTTCTGTATTTCCATGTGCCCTCGATTTCCAGGTCCTGCGTTCTCTTCTCAGACAACGCACTGAATTGCTGGGTGCTAACTGGCATAACAGCAAAGGAAAGCCTGGGTCTCTTTTCTTTTCACTATTAACACACTTCTTAGAGCCTGCCTTTCACTATTATTTTTTTTCTTTTCCAAAACTATTTGAAAGCTTGCAGCACCTGTGAGCCTGCACCTCCCTTCCCTTCCACAGTTACCTTTGCTGTGGTGACTTTCATGGGGCAAACCCATCTTTCTGCATAGCTCCTCTCTGCCACTTGCACTTGCCACCGCAGCCTCCCACCCCGCCCCTGTTGCAGCAGCCCCCTCCCCTCACTCCCTTTGCTTTGTATTTCTCCCCCTCCTCGTGTCCCTCAGCTGTCACCCCATCTCTTACTCACCTTCCTCGTTGGAGCACCCTCCCACTATTTTCTTCTTCAGTTTCCATCGTGTTTGGTGACTTTCCATGACACTCCCTCCCTGTCCCAAAACCGCCACCTCCTCCAGGGTGTGCGGCCTCCCTTCCCCACCCAGGCCCATCCTATGGCCAAGCAGCGCCTAAGGCCCCTGCTGGCGGTGTGGCCGTTGCAGGCCTGGCCACCAGCTTGTGCGCTCGTTTTCGGTGTTGTGTCATTCAAGCTATTCTACAAATGAGAAGGGAAAAAACCACTCTAATGTTGTTCTGCAGGAGTATTTACTTTTGGTATCGCCCATCTTGATTTTGTTTCTAAGATCACTGTCAGGTTTGTACCCAGGTGCATAGAGAAGTGTGATACCTGAAGCTAAGCAACTGTTTTTAAACTAGTGTAACTGAAACCTGCCTGAGATGAGGGAATGCCTGTCTCAGTCTGTAGCAGGTGTGGATGCCCAGATGCAGTTGTATCTACAAGAGCTAGGTTAAAATTCTTGGGGTACTTACAGGCCCTCTTACTTCACACTTAGAGTATGCAGAGTATACGTGCAAAAGGTTACAGAATAGGTCCTAGAAGATATAAGGCCTGTTTGTAAAAATGTTACATTTAGAAATAATGAGTATTTTTACATACACCTTTGCATTTCTTTATAAAGCTTTGCATAAACACCTAGCTTAGTTATTTTTACAAGTTAGAGACTGATTTCCATCAAAGAAATTACACCCCACTGGCTTTGCTAATCAGAAAAATTGTCCATAATAAATTCTGAAAGTATAGTCACAGAGTGAAAATCTGTTTTCAACCACCAGTTGTTTTGATTATTCAACATAATTATGTTTGTTTCTGCAAGCAATTTTCTAACACTGCAAATGCACACTATGTACTTGTGAGGCAGTAGTGGAGACTGGAAATGCAGGTAGAAATATTAGGCCTTCTGCACAACACTCTTTCCATATTTATTAAACAGCAAACTTGTTTTTATTTGTACCTTAACTGGGAAGATCTTAATTGTACAATTTCAATGCACTGACCATTTGGCTATGAGGATGAAAATTACTATGTGAACTAATCTTAACAATAATTTTACAACAAACCATCATTTAGTAGTCCTAGCAATTTTAATGCTTCTACAGGTTTTGTAAATCTTTGATACTAAATTTAGTTATGATCTAATTTTTTATTAATTGCCGGTTGTTTCCATGTTTTTGCAGACAAGTTGACATTCTTACAGAAAAACTTGTGCCACAACATTCAATGCAAGTTTTTACTTAGTGTTATTTATTTGCAGAAATCTCTAAAGTTTATTTTATAAACTCACACCTACTCTGTTACATATTTCACTCACTCACACTCACATACAACCTCCAAGACAATGTGTGCCCAAGCAGCCAGGACAGAAACATTTCTGTACATCGCTGAGTACAAGGGATGTATCAAGTCTTTATCACAGCCCCTAAGTTCTTAATCAGCAAGAGTGCGGTAGTTTATTAATGAACCTCTTAGGCGAGATTGCTGTCAACTGAGGCTTTTCTTGTGTTCATCTGAAAACTTGGTTTGAATGTCTTATTTTCCTGGGTAGGCAAACAGGACAAGGAAGAGCAGATGCCACCTTGCTACCATTCCTCTCTTGCTTGACTTCAGGGTCTGCTGACAAGTGCTCTCCTCCTCTAAGAGAGCAAGCTTTCCAGTCATGATATAAAATATTATTCTGAGATCAGTAGCCACTAGGAACAGTGTTCCTTATTATTGTTGTTACTATTAATGTTGTTATTCTTATTTCAGGCTATTCATTTTACCCTTGTTTTGCTATTTCTTCTGGTACCTTCTAACATTTTCATTTATTTCTGTTACAAATCTCCACATACTATTCAAATTGCCAGGTGTCTATGTAACAAATTACCTGACGTGGCATTTGACCAAAAAAGAATTACAAATAATATGATACTGGCACAGAAATTTAAGATAATTCATATTTGGGCCTCAGAATGATAAAGCCTTTTAACAACATTATCTAAACCAAATTTGTCTCCTAAGCATATTTTTTATTTCATGTCTCAACTTGTTCTGGACTTCCAGGATCAGAAATCTTGACAGCATTCTTTCAAGAGAGCAATAAAAATGGGATAAGCTTAATGGCAATCCAAGGAATGCTAGAGAGCTAAGATGTACAGCTGTATTTCGAAATGAGCCATATCTTGTAAAATATCTAGCTTCTCCTATGTTATTGTTTTTCATCTCCTAATTTTCCAGTGCAACAAACCTGTTCTTCAGTGTTTTTCATCCACCAGAGGTCTCCTCCTCTAACTGCCTTTAATTGTGTTTCCGTAATTACATATGAAAGGATCTGTCCGCTGGCAACATTTGTTCACCAAGTGCGTGCAAGCCTTGAACTGCTTGCACAGATTTTCTTACCTCAGTTGTATTAAAAAAAACCAAACAAAACAGTTACGCTATTTGATCTGTGTAACTCTCATAGATTCTGCTCAGGAAATGCAAAAAGTAAAAATATGTGGTAGGGAAACAATTTGCTAATGAATGTGAAAACCTGACAGAGGTATGCAAGCCAAATGCTACATGTGACATATTGTGAGAAAAGGCCTAAGAATTCATACAACCAGTTGTTATTGGCCCTTTTTCTTTTTTTTTTTAACAGTACACTCATCATATGAATATATTTATATTCATCTTATTAATATACTGAATTAGATTTCTACCAACTGGTAGCTTCTCAACAATTTCTCCAAGCTGCTAAGCTCCCCTCTAAACCACCATTAGAAGGCCAGATTCTGTTTTACAGCTCCTTTAAGACCAAATTAATCCTTATCTCTACTTTCTCCTATTCTTTCTCCTTAAAAACTATCACTGTGACAACATTTCCTAACAACTTTCTTCCAGGATTGCTGTGCTTCTTTAATACTTTCCCTTGATTCAATTGTAAATATATTGCCTGCAAAGAGTTCGTGGAAGCGCTCTGTAACTTATTAACGATTAAAAACCAAGAAGCCTAAAAAGTTTTTCCCTTAGAGAAAGTGAGTTGTGCTGCCCTGAGTACCTTTTGGCAGAAGTTGTTAATTGATGCTTTTCCTCAACAGTATCTTAGACATTTTAAATTTATTAATCTTACTTGTGTTGCAGCAACTGAAAATGTGCTGAAGGTGCTTTAATTAACTTTTGCAACAAGATTCTGGAAGTATTAGATTTGACCTCTTGGGAAAACGTAGAAACCAATTATGCAATTAACTCTTCCAAATATTCCCAAGATACAGGATCCAAAATCTGAAAGATGCCAGAAATGACCTTCAGCAGGTCCTGTGGTGAGTTACGAACAAACATAAGTAACTGGTTTTGCAGTGGCCATGCAGGGGGGACCCGCGTACTCTCGTGATCGCAACAGAGTAATGAGACGGGGCGCCGGTAAAAAAAAATCGCCCTGTCTTTTTCCCTCTCCTCTCCTTATATCCAAGAAAACAGAATCCCTTCAGTTCCTAGGTCACGCATACAGAGATCTCATCCCCTCCCCCAAGCAGAAAGTTTCGAGGGAAGGACTCGGGAGCAGGAGCGTAGCGCCCTCCCAGGAACGTATCGGCGGGGCCCCTGAGGGAACCCGGGCCGGCTGCGGGGCCCAGAGGGAGGCTGCCACCCGCAGAGAGCTCCGACGGGCACGGGGGAGTTAAGGAGGCACAGGACTGACTCCGTCTAGACAGGACAAGGTGAGGCTGCTTGTGGAGACTGCCCTGGCCACAGGCAGGTCCGAACGGGTCCCTGAAGAAATGCGTAAGAAGCATATGCTTAATTAGATTTACTTAAGTTTGTGAAGTTTCTGTGCTATTAGACAGCGTTGGTCTTCGCAACTTCATCCCCGTTGCACATAGAGATCTTGCTGTTAAGTTCCAGTAATGTGTTCCAGGCTGTCAGAGGTCCAGCAGCAGCTCTGGGGGTGCCTTTCTGCCGGTGACCTTCCAGCCGCAGGCAAGGCAACTCCCCACTTGCTGAGGGAAAGACCGCCAGGCCAGACTGCTCAGGGCACTGTGGCTTCACGGGAGGCAGCTTGATCTTCCATCTACGAATGTTTAATAATAATAAAAAATTAAGTGAATTCTTGACTCTTACGAGCATGCTTCAATGCCACCTTCCCCGGCAAGCTGCCCAAGGAAACAGAGGGAGCAAATCTGAGGTAGCTGATGCTGTGCTGCCTCAGTGAACAGGAGACCTCACACTATTCAAATTTGGTTCAGTTTCCTGAACCCTGCATAGTTTCAAAACCACTGCAGGCTGAAATAAGACAGTTTGGTAGGAAATAAGATAGTGTCTTCAAAATGTCACAGACTTCGGCCCAGCCTCTCATGAATCAGCTCTGCAGCCTAGGCAGATGAAATATAGACAGCTGCCAAAGTCTGTAAAAGACTCTAAAGGTAAAGCTGACTACATGCTATGAGTGCAAGACCTGCCTTTATCTCCACTTGGCAATTAATTGTATGTATTATTTTTCTGTAAGCACACTGGTTGTAGCAATGGAGAGTTAAAATATCCTAGCTCATAATTTCTGCTGAGGTATTAGTTTCCCAGAGTGATCCTCCAGTCCACAGCCTCGGGGGCCTTATGTATCTTCTCACAGGAAGTTTAGTGTTGATGAGTGTTCGAAATAACACATCTCCCAAGTTAAAGTGCTGTTCAAAAATACAATTTAAACATTTCCCAGTGAATATTAAGATCTTGAAACTGGAGTTTTTATTTAAAAAATAAAATAAAATGCTGTGATTCAGCAATTGTAAAAAAAATGTGTGATAGTTGCATGATTTTCTAGATGTTTGATATTAATTTATTGCTCACTGGTACTTGGAGGATTAGTCTCATCTAGGAATTTATCTCGGTCCTCCAGATAATTCCACAGACATCTCAAAATAAAGTTGAATTCTTATTAGTGTAATGCTCATATGACATAAAGGTGGCAGCCATTCATACAGTGGGATCGCCAATAGTAAATAAATTAAATATATAAATGTTTACAGGTAGGAAGTATACATTATATTTGCAAGAGGATTTCTTTCTTTAAAATAGCACCTAGGATAATTGTGCCTCTGTAAAATACTTCTACTAGCTGGTATAAGAGGAGAAATGTAAAATTTCATGGAAAAAGAGAAGTGTGTTATAATACTACCAATATTAAGGTCCCTGTAATAGAATTATATAGCGGTTTGGGTTGGAAGGGAACTTAAAGATCATCTAGTTCCACCCCCCCTACCATGGGCAGGGACACCTCCCACCAGTTAGGTTACTTTTAAGTCCCATACAATATGGCCTGGAACACTTCCAGGGAGGGGGCAGCCACAACTCCTTTGGGCAACCTGTTTCAGTGTCTCACCACCCTCGCAGTCAAGAATTTCCTCCTAATAGCCAATCTAAATCCACCCTCTTTCAGTTTGAAACCGTTACCCCTCATCCTCTCACTCCATGCCCTTATAAAAAGTCCCTAACCAGCTTTCCTGTAAGCCCCCTTCAGGTACTGGAGGGCTGCTATAAGGTCTCTCTGGAACGTCCTCTTCTCCAGACTGAACTCTCTCAGCCTGTCTTCATAGCAGAGGTGCTCCAACCCTCTTACCATTTTCATGGCTCTCCTCAGGACTTGCTCCAGGAGCTCCATGTTCTTCCTATGTTGGGAACTCCAGAACTGGATGCAGTACTCCAGGTGAGGTCTCACTAGAGTGGAGTAGTGGGGGAGAATCACCTCCCTCAACCTGCTGGTCACGCTTCTTTTGATGCAGCCCAGGACACAGTTGGCTTTCTGGGCTGCAGTTACAGATTGCCAGCTCATGTTGAGCTTCTCATCAATCAACACCTCCAAATCCTTCTCCTTAGGGCTGCTGTCAATCCATTCTCCACCCAGCCTATATTTGTGCTTGGGATTGCTTGCCCCGAACAATGTGCGGGACCTTGGACTTGGCCTTGTTGAACTTGATGCAATTTGCAGGGGCTCACCTCTCAAGTTTATCAAGGTCCCCCTGGATGGCATCCCTTCCCTCCAGTGTGTCAACCGCACCACACAGCTTGGTGTCGTCAGCAAATTTGCTGAGGGTGCACTCAATGCCACTGTCCAATGTCAATCTCATTATCCAGCAAATTTAAACAGAGAGGCAGTATATATTATTGCTCATTACCTCAGACACATTTATAATAAGTTGGAGGTCTCTGAAAACATCTTATTCATAATTTTCAATTATTCTGAGTCTGATCGGGGTTGGTTTTTTTTTCATGCAGAAGCTTCTTATGTTTTGTGGGTTTGTTTGTGTTTTTTTTTTCCCCAAAAAGAATTAATGGGTTTTTAATAGCCCACTTGATTTGCCAAATTGCCCTTTACTTTGGATACAACCAAAACAAATTCTCAGCAAACTGTTTTTGAAACCTTCTATTTAATATGTAATTGTGTATGAACTGTTCTTAAAAAGGGTCTTTTCACCTGCTTTTTCTTGTTCAGTCTTGCCCTGCCAAGAACCTTGTTATAAAACATGTGCTGTTACTGAGAAACTCATAATAATTTTCTATGTGAATGCATCATAGGAAATAGAAGCAAAATATAAATACATTTTTCTGTTATAAGGTCCTTGGTTATATGCAGCAGGTGTCTGGTCACTGTGAAATCTGAACGTATTTGTACTCTGCACTAGCGAAGATACTGTTTCCTTCTGCTGGCATAAAATCTTCATGTGCACTACTCATATTGACCTTCAGGTCCAGAAAATTGTGGTTGTAAGGTGGTACTCTAAGAATTAAATCTTGTTAGTGAAAAAAACCAAAACACACCCAAAGATGACAAGCTCTTGCTGACCTATCTTGAATCTTCAAAGTTCCACTAAACACTGACAATAAATATTGTTATTAGATGAAAATAAAACAGGAGGATGATAGAGGGATAAGAATGTATTTTTCACTACTAAATAGCACATTTAGAGAGGATAACAGCAGTCATTAGCAAAAAAATATATTTTTGCCTTTTTTTTTTTGCGGAAAATGTGGTTAGGCTTACCATAATTTGAGGGATGAGAATATGATTCTTAGTTTGATTCAGCTTGGTTTGCATTTTTTAAAGTTATTATGGACTGGTCTCCTTCATATGTAAAATATGTAAAAACTGGTCTCCTTCATATGTAAAATAAGGAAAGTATTTAATATGAGTGATTGGGTGACTTGGATTGAGGGATTAGTTCTATAGTCCTGTGTTTACCTTCATAGTTCCTCAGTACCTTAACTAGCAGGTAGTGAAGTTTCATGGAGTTCTGAAAACAGATAATGACATTTCTGGTTTTTCATTAGTTGTGAGTGAGTCATGATGCTGTAAAGTATGTGTAGAACATTATAATAAATATATTTTCTTCCCTATGCAGTGTTTCCAACAAATACTTCTAATAAAAATACCAAAAAAAAGCATCCCAAGAGTAAACAAATCATGGCTTCACAAAGGAAAGGAGTCACAGTGAAATTCATGAAACATTTGATTTATGTTATCAGTGCTTTTTCAAAAACACTATTTTCCAGCTGTCATTGCAAGTTCTAAAAAAAAATTAATCCCAATGGTGAATCAGTTCCAAAGCAATTGTCACTTTAATACCTCACAACACAGTAACATCAAGAATCTTGTTTTCTGGTGAAAGGGAAGTTAGCAACAAAAATCAAACAATTAGGAAACTGATAGTGGTCAGTTGATAGCATGCATAGGTAGATATATTCTTAACAAATATGTATTTCATAAATATAGGAAAATATTTTCTAGTGCTATTGCCTTTTTTTTCTCTCACTAATTATAGATGGGGAAGAAAGATGGTAGTTCGATCAAGTTGGATTGTTTTATGATACTATTTGAAGTATGGTGGGTGCTTAAAAACATGCTGTGAAGAAGGATAAAAGTTAAGAAAGGAGAATCAGTAAAAGATTTCTTAATGAACAAAAAAAACCTGGTAGTAAAGAAGGATAATGTTTCACCTACACTTTAAACATTAATCATGTTCTTGAGTTAATGAAATTCATGGCTAAATATTGTAAACTGTCATGTTAATCTACTTCAGTGCTCAGTCAAAGAAAGATCCACACAGTATTGGTCCTAATGTTTTTATTTATTCCTTTTTCAATACACTTGAAACTTGAGTTTGCAAAAGTATGGACAATATCTTGTAGTTTCTTGACCTGAACATATGTATTTCTTTAAATTTACAGACCATCTGAGAACTTTTGGTGTGTTCTCACAGTTACATATGCAATATGTACATATGTACACCTGACCCTGTGACTTTGGACATTTAAGACCTCTACAGCATTTATATTTCTTTTTTGTCTTTGTCTAATATATCCTAATCTTAGTATTTTCTGTTTTTCTTGATTACACTGATGCTAGATTTATACCTATTTCAGTTTTAGCATTATCACATATTTTCTAATCAAGGGGCTAAGACTGATTTACTTTAATTTCCCCATTTCTAGATTGATATCCCGGTTTCTAGATTCATACTGTATGAGAATTTCAAATTTATTTTTATTTGTTATCCCCCTTTCAGTAAAAATATCCTTTGCCCCCAATTTAAAAAAAAAAAACAAAAAATTCTACTGTGGCCTCATCAAATTAACTTTTTAAACTGCAGTAATTTTTTTAATATTATTAATTACTTCAAAGTTTTTAGGGTTGAAATCCTGTGTTTTTCAAGGATACTTCAACAAGTGTTATTTGAAAATGTTTCCATTTCAGTTAAAATTTTGTCTTTTAGATTTTTTCATAGTACCTCTTTATTTGTAGGATTTATGTCTCAGTAGCCAGTTGCACTGACATTTATAGCTTAGAGAAGAATAAAGACTTACTGAGTAATTATTTTAACACACCAATATTAGTATTTCAACATGTCTGCATCCCACAGTTACCTATTAAGAAATACCTATTAAGACATTCCATACTACATTAACAAATAGGAAAAATGCAGTTGCGGTTGTTTCTCCATTTCTCTCTTGTGCTTTCTCGCATATTCTATACTAACCTCACATTCTGGAATTTGTTAACTTCAGCCCCAGAATGCTGATTTACAGTGGCAACTGGCAAAACATTATTGAAGCAGAATTGCTTCCCTTTAGCTTCCAGATAACACAGGAGATAAAGCAAGCGACTGACCTTTGCAATTATTCTGTTCAGACAGTGCTAACACCACCTGCCTAGTATTGCTTTTATCATGTTTTCTTCCAAGGTTCTTCATGGATAATTAAAAATATTTAAATGAAAAAGATACCTCATTTATACCTACAGCACACAATTTATTAACTAATCTGTCCCACAATGAATGAAGGAGTTAAATAATATTTATCTCTCTGTAGATCTACTTCCTTTACATAAACCCTTCAGTAGATCATTCGAATAAGGGATTGTGGTAGAATACCCGCATTCTAACAGGTTTATAGCCTGAGTAGTCCACCATCTGCACTTGTTTCCTGCTCTTGTTTTAATCTGTAAAACCCTAAATGACTGAAGCCCTAGATATTTGTGATCACCTCTTGTTCAGTAGTATTAGCAGTGTTATTAGAATGAGATCCATAACATTTTATATAAAAGAAGGCTACTGGAATGTTCTTACACTTTCTATACTTCCCCTGTGTAACTTTTCCTTTTAATGTATGGGACAATGCTGTAAAAGGTCTGACATCCAGATCTGCATGTCAGATGAAAAACAATAATGACCTTGAACTAATAATCTTGAACTAAAATAAACTATTTTTTCAGTATTATTCAATGCTCACCAGTATGGGTCTAACAGTAGTGTGCTGTGAGTTATGTACTGCAATCCTCTCTATGCTCTTTTTACTAATTACTGATAATATTGTCTAAAATTCAGAACAAGCACAACAATGAGGAGCACCATTTCTGCTAAGCAGATTACAAATAACGTGTACATTATACAAAGATAAAGAAATGGAAATACCAGGAGATGAAAACAGAAAGGTCAGTGATCTGAAGAAAAAAGAAACAGTTAAGTGGGTGAAAAGCTCAGCAGGGATAGACATTGAGAGTTACAAGGCTGAACAGGTGGCTAACATATCTGACAAACCCAAAAGAGTAGCTTAGAACCTTTTTATCTTCCTCTAATTAATGTAAAGGAGTACTCGGTTTATGTTATAATATTGCATGAAATTAATTCCCTACATATTCTGCTACATTAAAAATATTACAAGAAGTATCAGATGAAGTTATACCATAATTTGAGGTGGAGGTAAGTTGCATTCTTTCACACCTATATAATAGGTACCGGGCCCATTTAGAGTGCCATGTAATACATTTGAATAGACTGTCTGTGTTAATTAAATGAAAACTTATTTTGTAGCATGTCCATATAGAGTTTTCAGAAGCATAGGTAAGAGAAAGCTTTGTAGTATGTTTCTCCTGTTTTTAAATGAAGAGAAAGTTTTGCAACAGTAAACTAACTTATTGGACATGAATACATGGCATCAGAATCTTCTCAGTGATTCTACCAAATTATTATATTCTGTACATCTTTTGGTAATAATTACGTGGAGTTTTGTAATTTTAAAATGGCTCTGTGCTAGCTTCATTCAAGTAACTGTCACTTCCGCGTTCACTAGTAGGAATAAAATTGGCCTTGTCTTTAGTAGCTGGTTTTGCTTCTGCTAAAAGTTGTATTAGATAGCAAAATAATAATAAAAGAAATTGGAAATTTTAATGATTTAAGGTAGTACCAACTCTGCAGCCAGCATGGAATTTATCTGAACTGAGAGTGAGGAAAAATTTAAGAAAATGGTACCAGGTGTAGTGTACTTAGAAGAAGAAAGCAAGTCTCCTACAGTCATTGCACCTTTGACTGAGATACAGCTGTTACACAGACTTGTCAACAGCCTGCCTCATTTCACATTAGTGGATTAGTGCATTTTGCCCATTTGTTTTTTACCTGGTGTGTAAAGGATATGGCATGTCTTTACCATTGTTCCAAATGGAACAGTGATTGTTCAGACTTCCTAGTAGACTGTCTGGGTACAAGCAACACTAGTCTGGGGTGTCTGGCTCCAACCAGATAGTTTCATTAGCACCATATATTCCCATGGCTCTCAACTGCTGGAAAGACTCTGCTTAGAATATATGGATGCAGTATGGCAACACCATTGGTTTTGTGCCCAAAGCCACAAAAATTGAAGGACACAGCAGTAGAAGTTCAATAACAGAAAAGCCCTGGAAAACACAACAGAACTAGCCATCACCAAATACTGTAAGCATATGTAGCTTTCATTCATTATTGTTGATGATTTTCTGCTAAACAAGTTAAGATGCAAGCTGTAGCTTCATCCTAAGCAAAGCCATATTTGGTGCTATCCGAATTGTTAGATGTGACATTGACCATCAACAAGCAATTTCAACAGCAACTAGAGCAATTGAGCACCTCAATGTTAAAATCTGTTGGCATGATCCTTCCCCTGACAAGTGTCTTCAAACAACTGTCCAGAGTTTTTTGAAGGTCCTTTGCAGTGGTCTTCTCCAGGTAGTATCTTGCTTTCTAGGTGGTTTGTTTACTGCAATGTCCAAAGCCTGCAAAACGTAATTAATTGATAAATACTTGATAACTAAATCAATAACTGCTTTCTTAAGGATGATGCCTGACTAGCTTCCAGGGAATGCCTGTCAGTTGAACATGAAAGCGGTGAATGACATCTCAGCAATCTTCCTTGCATGCTTTCCTGACACATGCCTGTGCAGTTCCCACAGTCAATTGTAAGTCAGTCCAGCCAGTCTAATTCCATGTAGAACCTGGGTGTAGAAAAGATCTTTCTCTTGTATACTGTGATATCTTACATCTATATATATATTGTGCTTAAAAATATATGTGCTTAAATAACCATCTTTGCCATCCTGCTTCTGCTATGAGTATTTGAATATTTTTGTCCTAGAGGCAAATTTGTGAAGTTTTCTAGAACATCAAACTGTGCAATTAATACATTAAAGCATTTCAAAACATGCATGAATAATTTTTTGTGTGCATTTTGTCTTAGAGAAGAAAAAATTATTAGTATATTTTTCCCCATGCAAATATTGTGTAAAAAAACCTTTTCGCTTTTTTGTCATAATTTTAATATATCTTTTTTAAATCAGGTGATCAGTGAGCATAATACAAAGGATGTCAGTATCTTGTTTTATAAGCAAGAGTTGGAATAGATAGATGGAATACTGTTTATAAGCTCAGATTTTTAAATGTAAAAACCTAAGACCTTTTCATTAAAGATCAGAATGTTATTTAAATCACAGTACCAATACACTTTCAGTGTTTTCCACCTCGGAAGATTAATTCTACTTCTAAATTGTACAAGGTTTATCCAAGTCTATAGATGAGGGAATGGGTAGTTAGAAAGGTAACATGGCATTTAAGGCCATGGAAATATTAAGAACAGTAACTGAAAGACACATCAGGACATATGACTTCCACGAGAATTTTTTGTGTCCCATTTTAGATTAGAACTCATTTAAGGTTAGCTTTCTAAACAAATGCTGAAAACTCTTGTACAGGCAGGTTTGTCATTTATACTTTATAACTCCTTCCTTTTCAAAGATGTATTATACTTAACAATATATCTTCTGCTTAGTAGAAATATTTCTTACAAGAACACTGGGGGAATCAGAGTAAGTGTTAACAACCCAGTATATCATCTGAGTCATCTGCTCAGCCTTCCTTCAAAGGGAACGTACTTCATACTTATTCTTGTTTTTTGGTTTTTCATTTCTATTTTCCACTAAATTATTTCAATTATCGACTACTAGTTGGAAAGTAAAGGTCCCACAAGCAACAGAATTAGCAGGTGAATTCTATAAATCTGATTAGAACACACAGTTCAGATCATAACTTCTTATAATGACATAACATCAAGGCATTGCCATCATAGTATTAACAGAAATAAAATTACACTAAATTTCAAAATTTAAAATATTTTCTCCGAGGATACCAGAGAAACTGCTAAGGCTGTGTTTAAGATGAGAAAAACAATGTATTTACACAAAGAGAAGTCTGAAATAGCTATTTCAGCTGAAATAAGAACAACCAATGCAGCTTAGTAGTTGCAGATACTAAGTGAGATTTAAAACGGGGCAAGAAATAGCACAAGCTTATGAGAAAAACATCAGAGACTTAAAAGAATAATTAAGAGAATGGAGAATAATAAAGGGGAAATTTTTTCTAGGATTGACTAGCATGAAGGAGCACAGGGAGTGTAAGACAATTAACTTTGCCAGTTTCCTTTGAGAAACAGAAAGCTTTCCATGGAATGGAGAGGTCAGACCACTATCTATGCAGAACTTTGTCTTTCACAGGATAAAGACAGTATTTTGAAAGTAGTGTTCCAGACACAAGTCAGTGCAGACTTCTTTTGCTGCATCTGCATACATGTAGCTCAAGTGGCTGTAGGGTGCATTTTTCATATTAAATTCTCACAGTTTTGAGTGTAAAGAGCTAGTTACACTGTTTGCAAAGTTAGTCTGCTTTAGGAAATCCTGAGCATGTTTTAGAAGAATAGTAATCATTTAGACAATTTACTTTGTACATCCAACCTTCTAATCTTCATGCAGGTACTGTGTTATTGTGAGCTAAGGACCTAGTTTTGCCATTTTCTTTTTAAACTGATAAATCCAACACATACAAAGAACTCACTACAGAGAAACTGGTGGTTTGTTCTTGATCAACTTAATTGTCAGTAACATGGTTAAATATTGACATTGTGAAGACATATGCTCAGTCTTTTTTCAGTTTATAAAGTATCTAGGAAAGATACCATAGACCTGTATATTATTCATATTTAAACATGTTGTAAAATGTGTCTACATGAAATAATTGAAATTAAAAACTTGCTTACTTTTAAAATCTCTAATTAGCACAACCATACATGTTTTATGCTTCCATTTAGTAATCAGGAAAGTACTAATACCACCAATTTCAGATTTCATTAGAAATACTAATTTGAATTTGAATTAATTTGTTGGCATCCATCTTGGCATACAGATGAAGGAACTGTAGATGTAGCTGAGCTAATGGAATTAGTTATCCAATTAGAGAGCAATGCTTAAAAAAATTATAGGGAAAAGATTCATTAGTAGCTTCAGTGACTAGTGTGTGACCAATCTGAGAAACCTTTGGACTGTGAAACAGTTCAAATTAGTTTTAGATTCTAGCATTATTGTAGCATGGATTGACAGACATTTTGTCAAGCAAACAGGATGTAATTAAAGGTAGTAATACTTTAGAGCTCTTCTTTTGGAAAGAATTTACTTGACTTAGAAAAATCCACACTTTTTCAACGTCTTTATTGTAAGAGTAATTTATACAAAACTGAAAAGGCAGAAAACACTATAGCAAAGTATGGAGTGTAATGAATATTTTCACTGAAATTTCGCAGCTTACTAAGACATTATATCCTTCTTTCTTTGTTGTAAATGGAATCATTCAGACACAGGCTTTCCTGGCCAATGAAAAATTTAGGTAGCTTATATGTTAATGCTACTGGAAAACATCCAACAGCCTTTTGGGTAACTTGATAAATGTCTGGATCATTTAGTCATTCAGAATCAACTGCTTTGCACTCTCCCTGAAAACAAGTATGTTTAGTTCTTCACAAAATCAGCATGTTTTTAAATCAGGAGTAAACTCATTCCTACAGAAGCAAGTTCAGTGAATATAATATCACCACATTCTTGAAAATAGAAATGAAGCTCTCTCTTCTTGGGATGCGTGAAATGTTGTGTGCACTCCAGAACATGGCAAAGAATAATTTGAGCCTTGACGCCAGTGATGGTCTTGAATAGATTTCACTGAGGCAGGCTAAAAACTGAGCTAGGTTTAAAAGGGTTAAAATGGAGCTATGTTTACATGATCAGCAGAAAAGTGATCATATGGTATCAGCGCACATGACAGCACAATGGCTGTAGTAAAAGTGGTGTCTCTAGTTCGGTCTCAAGCTTTCAGTTCTGAAGTTTTCTGTGCTGACGAATAGGAAGTGAACTGTGGAGTCAGAGCAATACAAAGATTTTTCTTTTAAAAACTGCTTGCTGGTAAGTTGTGCACAAGTGACTTGACTGATGCATCTGCAGTGATAGCTTTATATATTGTTGCTTTACTTCAGTTTGAATGGAAGAATTCCTTATGGGAACTAAGTGCAACTTTTTATCTCTGCAGCTTTCAGATGCTGAGTTCACTCATATTTCTGCTTCTGGACTTCTCTTCAGTACTGAGAGGTCAGATTCTAGGGGCACTCATATTACTGCTATTTTTTTTTTCCCCAGCACAGAAGCAAATTATTTTTTGTTGTTAATAAGTATATTGACCTTGCTTTCTTATGTTTCTTTTCCTTTTCTCCTTTCCTGCCTTCTTTTTTCCACTTTTTCTTCCTTGATGCTGTCAATTTCACAAAGCAAAGGAATAAACTATTTTTCTGCTTTTGTTTAAGCTATAAATCTAGCAGTAAGTGTTGGTGCAGCTTTAAATGTTATTTTGAAGCTGAAACCATAACAAACTTCCTCCTATATAATGCTTTCAGAAATTCAAAATAAAATGCTCACCATCAAGTGAGAATTACAGCAGTTATTCAACTAAGAAGAAAAGCTTCTCTGTAGATTCAAAGAAGAAATGTGCAGTTGGTGATTTTACAATTTACAGATGTCGGGGCTCACCATATGTCATAAAAGCCCTAGCAAGCAAATCAGTCAGTTATAACTGAGTGTTATTTTCTGTATTTATTCATATTTTTTGTATGCTGAACAAAAATAATAACAAAAATAATCAACAAGCTACAGATATGTTTTTACTGAAGTCAGTCTGATGACTGATCAGCTGATAATCAGCTATCTAACATTGTGACCAGTGTGTTCAAATCTGTTAGGATCAACATTAGGATTACAAAGCTTGAAACTGCTTAGAATTTGAAGGTTAAAAAAGTAGTATTTCCAGTTCTAGTACCACTGCTGCATATCACTCCTCTTCCTGGAATAATTTGGAGTATTAACAGCTTTCCTGTCTGTTGCCTTAGATTTGGCATGCTCTGCTTTTTTGTAGACAGTGTACATGCCAAGTCTGGCCAGCATCAGACAGTTATCACAATTTCAAATTAGATAGAATTTTAAGAAGTATAGTTGCTAAATGCCTGAAGCATTTGATATGAAATTTGGTGAGATTTCGTAAATGTTTGTTATAACTAGCGTATTTCTTAGAACATTTCAGTAAACAAAGCTACTTTTGTTCTAAGCTAAATGTTCTCATGAGAAATACGTCCAACTCATGATCAATTTATGAAGCAGCTCATGTGATTAAATCACACAAGGTTATCTGTGTTTTTCTATTTTCAACTTCAGAACAGCTCAAGATGTGATTTCTTTCTTTAATCTGAATACACTGAGAAAAAAAAATAAAAAATCAAAGCAGAGACATAGGAGAAATTTGTTTGGAATAAAGTTTTTTTCATAAAGAACATAATTTCTAGATAGACCTGGTAGCTAATTGTGGTCTGGCAGTGTGTCTGCTTCCTGGGCTGCGTCAAAAGAAACGTGGCCAGCAGGTCAAGGGAGGTGATTCTCCCCCTCTACTCCACTTTTGTGAGACCCCATCTGAAGTACTCTGTCCAGTTATGGAGTCCCCAACATATGAAGGACATGAAGTCCAGAGGAGAGCCATGAAGATGATCAAAGGGCTGGAGCAGCTCTGCTATGAAGACAGGCTGAAAGAATTGGGGTTGTTCAGCCTGGAGAAGAGAAGGCTCCTGGGAGACCTTACAGCTGCCTTCCAGTATCTGAAGGGGCCTAAAAGAAAGTTGGGGAGGGACTTTTTACAAGGGCATGTAATGATAGCATGAAGGCTAATGATTTCAAACTGAAAGAAGGTAGATTTAGTTTAGATATTAGAAAGAAATTTTTCACTCTGAGGGTGGTGACAGACTGAAACAGGTTGTCCAGAGAAGTGGCTGCCCCCTCCCTGGAAGTGTTCAAGACTTGGTTGGATGGAACTTTGAGCAACCTGGTCTAGGGGAAAGTGTCCCTGCCCACAGCAGGGAGGTTGGAACTAGATGATCTTTAAGGTTCCTTCCAGCTCAAATCATTCCATGATTCTATGATTCTATGATTCTACCATACTCCTCGTTGTTTGGACCAACATTTTTTTTCTGCATCATATAGGAAGAAGTAACAGTCTGTCTTTGCAAAATATGCAGAGATGTGAACATTTTTCATCTCAGCCACTAACTTTTGGGGCTCTAGACAAGCAACTTCCCTTTAGTGTGTTCCTTAATTCTCCAAAGTGTGAATATGAGATTCTCACAAGGTAATAGTTTAATTAAATTTTGTAAAGCATGTTCAGTTGTCAAAAATAGTTTGAATTAAGTTCAGTTCCTTTCAGAGAGGTTGCAACAACAATGTATGGTCCTGAATTAATATCTAAATTATTTTCATAAAACTCTGCTGAACGTACATATTTTTAAAAAGGCACAACTGTTTTTGTTTGTCTACATATGAGTTGTCTTCTTCTTCCCCATCTTCTCTTTCAGACTATTAGCCCAGAGAAACTCTAATTTTACATTAATTAATTATACTAAATTGTTACTGTTGCTAAACTGCAGCTGATTAAAATGTGCTTGAAGCTGATATAGGTGGAAAGAATATGGCTTGTTTTCCCATATTTTTGTTTATTATGGAGAACCAGCTATTGTTTTGTATTAAAAATACTGGGTAATTTACTTTGGGTTATTTGCTTAAGTAAGAATTTGTAAGAGACAGTGTATCTGTTGAGTAAGCTTTTGTTATTATTTTAGTCTCTATTTTCTCTGCTGAATTTTAAAATATTAACCTGTAGCGTGTACATCAAGTACAAAAATCCAGCAGCGTACTGGAGACATAATTCTGAACTACTTTATAGCTGCTTTTATGAGTATATAGTTTAGTGTGCTGAGAATGACGTGGAAACCAAGACTCTCCATCAGTGCTCTGCACTGTTTTTCATTTAACCTTTATTTTGAATGTAACCTTTCAATGTACAATAATTTGATTTCTAGTTATAACTGTTTCTAACATCTCTATGCAAACTGAATCCATTTCGGCTTCAGGAAATATATCTGTAATGGTACATGTTTAATTTTTGATTCTCTAGTCACTGTAAAATAGTACATGTATCTGGAAGAGATAAAGAGGGAGAGGTAGGAGTGGTGATGAATTTCTTCTGTCTTAAGACTTTTTTTTCCTTAAGACCAGTTCTGAAGGCAGTTTGTCTCCACAATCCTTCAGCCAGTATAACTGATACATGTATCATGTCATTAAATACTACCTTACTACCGTTTGGGGTTTTTTTGGCACAGCACTCCACTAGTAGCCCCACTTAAATAAATGGCAGTATCTACAATTGCTGTTAGTCTTTCCCAAAAAGTATTTAACACCATACACACACACATGCTTTTCTCACCATCTGAGAGTTTAGTTTGCATGAGAAGTAGTCATGCCAATGTTATTGATTTCATATGGATGTGATCATGTAATAGCATTGTGTAAATCTGTATATGCCAAACAGTAAAGTCCTTCTTTTTGAAATGTAACAAACAGGTAGTCTGTATTGATAATCATAGAGACATTTCCATGCATGTGTTTTCAGATTACAGTATGTGAACCAAGTGGGGGTTTTTCTTGTTATTGTTCCTCTATTTTCAAATTTTAATGCCACTGTTCCTTCAATTTCCTTCTTGTACTCAAGCCTGGCAGAGAATACCTCAGTATCAGCGTACTGACTAAACTGGTCCTACTAACACCCTTATCATTCACAATGTTTCTGTCACTAAAAACACACATTCATTTCCAAGGAGACCTTTCCATTAAGGTTTCTGTAGCATCTTGTCTGCTTTCTGCAGTCTTAAGTAAAGAAATTCATGTTCTTTGTGGCTTAAGTAATTTCTCATCCAGCTATCAGAAATTTGCAAACACACACTTGCTTTTGTTGTAAGATTGGCTTCCCTTCTGTCCAAAATCAGGTCATTTAATAGCCAGAGTTGGCAGCACTGCAAAGTCTTATACAGTCAGAATTTTGAAAATGAGAAAGCTTCTCCTCTGCTGTCTCTTGAAGTTCCATATTTATTAATCAGACAGAAAGCCATTTTGGCCAAAGTTGCTCCATTGTATGGGTGAATTGAGAAATTGGATTTGGTATAGTTTGAAATGGGTGAATCTGTATTTCTCATTAGGATAAAATCTTTTATATTGATGCATGACAAATACTAATATAAATTATATTACCATATTTGTTGCTTCTGGGTCCAGAATTTAAGAATAAACCAAATTGACAAAATGCAGTATACTATATATATTGCAGAGGGGAAAAAAACCAAAAACACTCCGCTAAAAAAAAAAAAAAGAAATCCAACCAACCCACTTTATAAATGCATCCCAATATATTTGTGTTTATGTTGTTAGTATAAATAGTGCTGTTGCCTTTTGTTTTATGTATGAAGTAACAGACTAATCTAGGTCCTAAAAGTCAAATTTTATTTATTTTAATAATTTTTGAGAAAATAGATTGTCTTGCACTTAACTTGCTTTTTATTTTTTTTTCTATCCATTGTGCCAGAATTGTAATTGATCCTGTTAAGGACTCCACAAAAATTCACAATTTCTTCTCAATATTACTGAGAAGAATTTCTACTGAGTTTTAGACAGGAGAAGAAAACTGGCAGAGAGGACAGAAAAGGGATCATGATCTGAAGTATTAGTTAGTGCATGGAATCCCTGGAATGACAGAGCAAATGAGCACAGCTCATACTGCTGTTCTGAGGCATGGGATGGTGTAGATTAAAGAATATGGAATGATGACACAAGGGCGATTTGAAAGGGTCTGGAGCAGGCAGTTCTGGGCATATGTACTATGCTATAAACACATTCAGTTAATGTAACTAAACAAGTCAGGGAAAAAAAAATTATTTTGGGTTCAAAACTCACCATGCAAATATGAGTATACAATGAATTGTTGAATTACAGACCTGAATTTATGGAGAATTCAAAGTATTAATTTTAAATTGAAAATATGAAATCTTACATCATGGTTATACTGGAGTGTCAGCTCTGATGTGCAATTTTAAGACAAGAAAATAAACATATTAAAATATGGAAACTCCTGTTCAGGGATGAGAATTTGCTCTGGGCATGGAAAAAAAGGAAAATAGAGCTGCCTTTTTGCTTTTTAGTTCTTCAAGTTTAAATAGACTGGTAACAACTGCTTTGGCAGCAAGCTGTGGTCCATTTCCTACTCCCAGTTTTGCATCACACACTCCATGCTTTCCTCATGTACCTTTAGGAGATTACCCATATATCTTTATGAATATTTTTCTAACAATAGTACAGAAAATATTCATCCTTTGAGAGAAGAGCACAAAGAATAATAAACATTCAGTTGGCCAGCCAGTATCCTCACTGTTAGCCCTAAAAACTTTTTAGTCTTAGGTTTCCAGACATCAAAGACAGTCAGTACCTTTCCAATCCAGACATTGCTTCTGAGAACACTTTTGTTAAAGTGTTTCATTTGATGATTAGGTATGATTCCTGGTGATACTTTCCAAATAAAGGAGCTGCCTGAACAGGAGGAGGCTGTTACTCTTTTCCTTGTTACATTAAGATCTTAACTTTTATGAGCCTTCTACACTCAGTTGAACTGACTGAAATGAGTGATGATCATGCTAGTCTCTCAAGAGCTTGGGTTATTCACTGGAATTTAACAGTTTATAGAAGCTCCTGAAAGGTTTAAGCAACAGCTAACTTTGCTTACCATACACCAGCATCACAGATTAATAAATTAAATGGTAGCTGAAAGGAAGGTTTGTTTCATCTAAAGCAGAGTCAGCTTGCAAGTTTGCATGCTAGATGTAGTAAATAGCTTTAAACTATAATTAGTGTGTCAACTTAGCAAACAGATGACTTCCAGCCTCTGATGTTCCTTTAAAAATGGATTCAAGTTCCTTTGCTAATACATTTGTACATAAGCTCTTACCGCTTGCTTCATACAAATCTATACCAGTGTTCTATATAGGGTAAATGAAGCAGAAGGCAGGTTGCATTTATCCTATGACAAGATGAAAAGCTGATTACGCAGATGAGTGCAGATGAAGTGGAAACCTCTCAGAGATTAGGTTTTGCTCTCAGTGTGTCCTACATTGCAGCCTGACATAATCGTTTCATGTTGGTTGCTTTTTGTGAACTCTCTCTCCATGTAAACCACATGCTTGCAAAAAGGGAAGTTACTAACAAAGTAACTGTTAATCTTTGTTTTAAAATACTAAACATCAGAAGAGAAAGCTTTACTTTCAGCCAGGGTTTTTTCCATTCCCTAGTCTGCAGACATGTCTCAATATACAGAGTATGAGCTAGTGTGTATGTGTAGGTGATAGGTTGATGGTGGTAGGTTGATGGTTAGAAAAATTCAGGCAAAAAGGTGAAAACTCAATTTGTTAAGATTTCAAAAGGAAACAATGCTGTGAGTAGCCTAAAGTGATCTCAAATAGAAATGGATGATTTATGATTTAAATTAAGTATGATTTATGTTTAAATTAAGTATGATCACATTTGTTTATGAAAAATCTGCACAGTGAGCAAATAAAGAGTAAATGTATCACATATTAGTGAAGCTCAGCAGAGACAAATGTGACATTTTCAAGAGGCTGCAATTTACAGCAAGGAAAGGTATTTCAATGCAATGTTTCAATATTGAGAAGGGTCTCAAACACTAATGGGAGTCCCAAGCACATTTCTTTCTCCCAGTTGTGTCTATTACCAGAAATATTTTAACCTTAACTCTGTTAATTCTGAATGGTGTCTATTATTTTTGCCTAAATAAGTTGTTCCAATGGCCTTTTAGTTCCTTTATGGTGCCTTCCAGAATGGAATACTTTTCAGTGAAGAGTAGAGGGAAGATTACTGGTAGGAAAAGAACATTCAGACCAATAAACTAGGTCATTTTCTTGCTCCATCTAAAATTCTGTCCCTTTAAATAACTAGGCATTTGAAGAGGTAGTTTGGGAAACCAGCTTGCACTGTGATTTACTTTTTCAAGCAGTATTAGGAGTAAAGGGTATGATTCCTGGTCTTCTAATATCGCGATTTAGAGTTATGTCTGGTTTGTATAAGGGTCGTATTGCAATTACTGGCATAAGCAGTAGCCGCATGGTTGGCAGTGATGCTCTTCCAGAGGAGAACAGATTTGATGGATTATGCAAAGACAGTTTGCGACAAAAATTAGCAGGCTGAAGCCTCGATGTGTTAGCTCCCCGGAAACCCACACTTCGCTAGAGAACCCGTTTTCTGACACATCAAGCAGCAAGAATAAGTGCCACAGCGACGGCCCTTCCAGAGCCAGAAAACCCTCCAGCCCACCGACGGGCTCCGGAGAGGTTGGGGAGCAGCAGGACACCATCCCGCCCGCACGAAACCTCAGCTGGGCCGTGGTGGCGCCGCTGGTGCCCGAGTCTCGGCCGGCCGGCCACCCCCTCCCTCCATCTCTCCCCTCCGCTTCCCGTGCCGGGGGGCCGCGCGCTCCTCTCCGCCGCCGCGCACCCCTCACCGCAGCCGCGGGGACGCTGCGCAGCCCCAGGATTGGTCACTCGCCCTGTCAGTCCTGCCGTGTCACCTCCCCCGCGGGAGGGACCGGCGAGGCGCGCGCGCGGCGAGGGGCTCCCGTGGCGGGCATGAGCCGAGCGGCGCGGCCGGGGCCGGGGCGGCGAGGGGCGGCGGGGGGCGGCCGCCGCCGAGGGGAGGAGGCGGGGACGGAGGCGGCCCGGAATAGCACTGGGCAGCTGCAGTCGTGCAGCCGCTCAGCATCCCGTGTCCTCCCCTGCACCTGAAACAGCAGCAGGAGCATCTGAACCCAGGGCTCTGCTTCTCGCAAGGTAATACCCTCTCGTTTGCTTGTCTCTCGCTCTGCCCATCTGCTCGGTTCCCTGCAGTGGCTTCTGTCGCAGTCGGATGGATGAAAAAATAAAACCACAAACTCAAGATTGCAGAGAAGGGACCTATTTAGTCCTCATTAGCATCTCGTCTTCTCGCTCAATGTTTATAAATAGCCTCCGCGGGATCACGAAAGCTGGGATCTTTTAGTTTCTCCTGCAGTCCTAAGAAAGTCCATCGCTTTCCTCCCTCCCTCTTTCCTGTCGGCGCTATTAATGTAAGTTGTTATTGGATTACTTCTCCCCGCCCCAAAATGACTGTTAAAACTGTATGCTTTTTTTTTTTCTTCAAGTCTAGTGCATGGGGTATGTACAGTGAAGTGGGCAGCGCACACTGTTACAATTCTGTAGCTTTTGATGGATGCACTCAGGAGGGCAGATGAGTGGAAAACACGTGATTAATATCTACAGCGTTCAATCTGTTACTCTGTATTATTGTAAAGCTTATAGGAGTCACCATTGCAGATAAGGCCACTGAACTGTTACCCTGATAATTGTTAGAATGCATTTATGTAATGACATTTGCAAATACCTCTTACACGCAGTAAAAGGATATACTGACATTCTGGTGAAACCCTTCTTTTTCTGTCTTGAACTGTCTCCTTTCTTCAGCTGCAATATTAAATCACATTATAATGCAACTGACAGAGATTTGCTCTGGAAACTATATATCCTTGGTCCTTCTGTCTGTCACACTGTCTTGTCTTCTGATATTTGTTTTCCCAAAAGTGTAGCAGGAATCATAATGGACCCTTACTTTCTTGAAGCTTCACAGAAAATTAATCAATATTTTAAAATTGCTTAGAATTTATAGAGAAACTTTTATTATGTTTCTAATTTTAGTTAATTCTTTTAATCCATTCTTTAAATTGTTCATGATGTTTTAATGATAATTTTACTTGTAGAAATGTCTTGTGCAAATGTTAACATTAAACAATTATGTACAGAAAGATTTCTACAAGTGTATCAGTGGTATTGCTATGAAGGTCAGTTAAATCTCACATCATGTTCTGAAACTGTCACCTTTCAGGTAGCTTGACCTGTGCTTGCAGGTGAATTGGCTTGTTCTGTTAAGTTTCAGCAGAAACAGTTCAGCTGCTTCTGGATTAAATGAAGAGTGAAAGAGAGAAAGAAGAAATGCTTTTTGTATTACTAAAACAATAAACTGTCAATCCATAGCATCGTTAACTTAATTTGAAGGACTGTAGACAGAATGTCTAGGGATAGACAGTTGCAGTTTGGTATGAAATCAAATCATCTGTGAAGTGTCTTTTTAACAAGGGAAATTAGTTTTGACTTGAGTGCAACCTATCTCTTCAAAAGTCAAGTGCCATGAACATGCATGTTCCTGTGTGGTGGTGGTGTTTTTTTTTTTTTTGTAGATGCACGTGTAAGGTATAGGGCTACATGGGCAGAGGTGACTTAATAATGTAGGATGTAGTGAATGGTTCCCTAATATTTTGCAGCTTGTTAGGATAAGACTGAAGTAGAGACATGGATATAAGTATATTATGTCTGTAGAAGTTTTTTGACATAGACAGATACTTCCAGAAAATTTGAAGTTTTCCTTCAATTTCTATTTTCAGGTTTTTGTATCTGTGGAGTGTACAGATCCATCTATCAATCCTTGTTCACTTAACTAAAAATAAACTGTTAATACTTTTCAAAGGAGAAAATAATGTTTTACTAGAAGATGACAACAAACTGAAGAAAATCTCAGTCTGTGAAAGCTTAGCAATTAGAAACTGAAGACCTTTTCCTTTTGTGAAAGCTATAGGCAAATATCCAATAGAAAATTAAGAAATGGCTGCTTTTCAAAATAAATGCCAAGGTAATGATGGTCAACTTTATACTGACATTTGTCAGGATAAAAATATATGGCAAAGAGCCAGTTCTGTCTGGGATATGAAGAACTACTGGTTGGGGTTTTTTTTTAAGGGGGTTGTTTGGTTTTTTAACTATAAAAATACAAATATCCCACTTTGGCAGAAAAAGAAAGATATTTTTTCAACTTTATTTAGGAACAACTCTTGATGGTTTGTCTGTGTAAAGAAGCATGTAATCTTGGGCCTTCACAAGATAATTTAAGAAAGTCCTTTCTGAAGCTTTGATCCTGCTTTAACTTGCATATAGAAAATGTTTGAAAGTGGAATCAAAAGTCAAAAGCAGCCTTTTAAAATTATCCCAAATGATGACCACTCTAGAGAGTGGTCAAGAGTAGGAAAAGGAAGCAAGAACAATCATAGAGGTCTTTGTTAAGGCTCTAGGGTCTGAGAGTTTTCTGGTCTTTACTGTAGTATTTATGAACTGAATGAGAAAAAAATTTTCTCTGTGCCTCTCTGCTGCTGTTTTCAAAATTTAGTTTGTATCCCTTTCTCCACCCAGTCTTCCTGGCAGCTTTTAATTTTGCTTTAGCTATTTTGGCATGAAATAAATTCTTCTTCTAGCTTTGATCTCAGAAGACTTTTAAAATATATGACCTGAATGTATATATAGCTTGTAGGTATCATGAAGAGCACCAAAATGGCAGGAAGCTATCCATTATGGAATGATCAAATAGATATAACTCAATGGCATCTGAACCTTAACTAAATATAAATTTTTTCTACCATTTCAGCACTTTATATATATTTATACATTATTCCTTTATGTCCAACCCCTCCTTTTATTAGTAGTAATCATATCGCACTGCTGTCATTGTTAGTTGTGACCATGCATGTTAATTTGCACATACTTGGAGACAGCAGGAGCAAAGACAGCATTCATATTTTAATGACCAAGCACAAGTCAGCCCTTGGGGTTTTCATTTAGTTTTTGGATCTTACTGTGTGCTTAAGGTTCAACCTTCCTCTGTGACAGTGGAGCCTGTAGAGCCTAGAGCTGCCTGCAATGGGGGGAATCTGAAGGAGATTTTTTTTCTTTTTGCCCATATCATTTAAAGCCTTATGCAATTTCATAACATCTTTCCAGATAAATGTTTGTGCTTTTGCTTCCCTGTAAGTGTTGCCAGTGTAGAGATACAGTATCTATAGTGAGTCTCAGCACTTCTGCCTGAAAACAGGGAAATAAAGCTCACAAAGCATGCTCCATGAATTCTTATCCAAGGAAGTGTCTCCTAGTCATGCAGATACTGCTGTTTCTGCCCTTTCCAGTGAAGGCTGAAGCTCTAATCATTAGTTTGGACATCTAGCTTGATTTAAAATCCAGTTCTACATGGTGGTAATGGAGGGTTTAGCACTTCCACAAGACCATATATATTTTGTTGAGTTGGGCCCTTAGAAAATTATATAAGACCTGTAAATTATTAATATTTAACTGCTTCTGTCCTCCATTTAAATAGTCGTTAAATCTTGTAAATTATTTTAAATGGTATTACTGAAATCCTGATGTAATAAATACTGATTTTACTCCAAGATTTAAGTTGACAATTTTCTCAAATCCATTTTTTTAATCCCACTGCCTTTTAAGTTTATTACATTAAAATACTGTGTCTTCATATTTTTTAATCTTATTGCTTTTTTTCTATGAGGGTTGTCTTGTTGCTAAAGTTTAAACCCCCTTGGGGAATCTATGCAACCCGTTTAATCTTAACGTAATTTTAGTTTTATAAATATTTTTAATCATTATTACTGCTAGAAGTGCATTTGCCTGTTGACAGATTTGCTGAATTGAAGAAAAAATCCATGTACAGCCTTCCATCATAGGGCACAGACAAAGAAAATCACAATGGTATATAAGAAGTTGACCATTTTTAAGACTTTTTAAAATGTTAATTGATTTGCACCTATGACAGATAAAACAAACTAAATGTTGTATATGTAAATCCCAATACCTAATATGCTTACTTGTTTAAAAAGCCTTTGGAAAAAATGTAATCTCTCCTCTCATATGGATACCAATTGGGTTTATACTTTTTTGCTAACTGTAGTCATATGTCAAAACCATTTAGCTATGTCTGAAATGCTGCTAGCGGAAAAGTCGCACTGAAGAGTACAAATGCAACTGTAGTTCACTGCTTCAACACTTACTTGAAGTGTTAATATGATAATCACAAGTCATTACACCCCATTTAATCCAGCACTATGAAGATTTCAAAACTGAATGATAAATACAAGTTTTGAAGCAACCCAAAATTCCTTAAGGCTAAAGTAATTCGTAGATGACTAATCTATGAATTCTGAGTTTATTCTCAACTTACATAGATTTTGAAATATTTAAAATACACATAGTTTAAAATAGTGTTGTTAATTTGTCAAATACATTATTACAGAAAATTATTCTTGATTCCTAAGAACTTAATATGGGACACCATCAAAGATTAACACAAAAACAATTATTTAAGAAAAATTTATTCAATTCATGTTGTTTTTCTGTAGAAATATCCTGTGCTTGCTGCCAGAGCTGGAAAGAAGCTAATATGTATCCTGTAAAACTTTATCTAGGTGAAAACTGCAAAAAATTCACGTGTGCAGTTTATGGTCCAGCCTGAAATGTAAAAGTATGGTCTTGAAAGTTTTCTATTATTTTTTTCATTATCAATTAATTTTATTCTTGTATTTAATGATACAGTATGTTTCTGTTGAAATATGTAAACATTACATTTTAGACATGAATAGAGGTCTGTACAAGATATTTTGGTCTAGTATGGCTTTTTTTGTTGTTTATTACTTTGAAATCAGCTGACTATTAACTAGTACAGCTTTTCATTAAGACCTCTGTATCATGAGGCAAAAGATCTGTCTTCTTGGCTGCTATTAATTTTTACATCACTATATGAGTTCAGCTGTTTTCAATTTCAAGTTATAAGATTTTATTGTGAATGTTCATCTTAGGTATAGAAAGTTGTAGGGGAGGGTTATATATATATATATATTACATTAATGCATATTTAATAAACCACAAAATAAAATGTAATGCTGTTGTCGAGGAATAAACCCTTTATTTTAAGACAGATGAAATAATTCTAACATTCATTTTAAATTCCAGGTTTGTCAAAATACTGTTTCCTCACCAGCAAGGAGAGTTTGGAGTATTGCTTGTTTGATTGACTGTTTAGAAGTGTCTTTTGAATCCCTTTGAATCATAACAGTTCCTGCTTGTATCCTCTAGATATGGTGAGAGCATAAGTCAAGTCAATGGTAATATTGTACCTGCTACCTTAGCCCTTCTGAAATTTGGATAGATATACTCAGTGGTTTTTCATTTTCCTAATTTAAGGAATTAAGAAAACATAGTCTGGAGTATGGTGAAGGTGTCTTTGGTCTTCATTGAGGAAGGTGAAAATTAGCTGTTGTTACTAGGTTGGACTAGAAGACCTATGCCAGGAGGGCAGCCTCATTCTCTGAAGTACTGTAGCATCTATTAGCTCCAAGAGTTTCCTTTAGAAGAGAAGATCTGAGGGTCAGTGTAGGTGCTTGAAATTAAATTTGGCCTGTGTTTCGTTTATTATGCAAAATGGAGCTTCTTCCTGTTTCATCTGTCATGTAAAATAAACTTGTTTGTCTGATTCTCAATTGAAAAGATCAGCATGACAGACTGCTGCCGTCTATGTTTTAGTTCTTCAGGCATTTTCCATTATAAGACTCTTTTTTCAGTTATAACTTTGTGACATTTTAATTATTTCAGCTGCAATTCTCTATGCCAAATCTTGCATCCTGAAATGTTTTTCCTTAGGAAAATCTCAGTAAAAAAACTAAGCAGTTTTTTTGAAGTAAAACTGGAGGAGTGGGGTTAGAAATTACAAATATTGTTTTGATCATGTTATAATCTATTATAGAATCAAAAGATATTAAATTACTTTAAGAGTTGCCATCACTTAGAAAAAACTCCCATATACAGCTATGAATCTTAGGAATAACATTTTGCTTCAGATGCTATATGCTGAATGTATCTTTATTTGGAATGCAATATTCAGTGATACTTTCCTTGCAATTTGCCTTTTGAGCAATTGAAAACTTAAAAAAAGAAATAAAAACTGAAGCAAAATGATTGACTCATCTGTTCTCTTGGATCTTTCCCTGCTCAGTGCCCAGGAGCACGGTGGAGAATGTGGAAACCTGACTGAAGTGCAGAGGGATTTTGTTTGTTTGTTTGTTTAAATGCTTTACTTCTTGAAATATTCTGTTTCAAACAGACTGTTACAGTGTTGAGTGGTATCTTCAGGATATGTATACAGATTGCCTTTGCTTTCTCTCTTTTAATGTCTGCTGGTTTACTACTTCTTACATTAAAAGTTTTTCATAGTTATAATGTCTATTGCAGAATTTTTTAATAGCAACCTGTTAAGCAGTCAAATGAGAGAGTTTGTGATGGAAATCTCATTTGGTAACATGTTACTAATTAGTCACCTTTTTCAGACAGATTTTGAACAAATTCATCCTGTGGTGTGGTTGAACTCAGCCAACGCAGTTTCAGTAGTAATGAGGACATTGTGTGTAACTTTTTTTCTTTTGCTAAAGTACTGATACAGTTGTGTCAGAAGAAACACCATTGCTTTGCTAAATTGAAGTAGGGTACAAAAGAATAAGAAATTTAACGTCAGCATCTTTCAGTGGGGAGATACCCCATTGCTTTCTGAGCCCAAAATTGCAAAAGATGTATTAGCACAGATAAAACATTAACATAAAAAAATCCACTTGTACAAATTATTTTGTGTATTTCCAAATTACAGTAGGCTATATTCAGAAAACACTGCAAGTAGGAGAAACAAGCATGTTACTTGCTATCAGAGTTTCCATTAGCATCTTCCCATGCTTCCAGTGCACTTCCTTTTCTGTTTGCTTAGTCATATTGGTTTTCTTCTCCAAGAATCAACTCATACCCTATTTAAATTTTTTTAAAACATAATTACTTTAGAATCATAGAATCACAGGATCACAGAATGGTTAAGGTTGGAAGGGATCTTAAAGATCACCAGGTTCCAACCCCCCTGCTATAAGCAGGGACACCCCACACTAGACCAGGCTGCACTCATCCAACCTGGCCTTAAACACCTCCAAGGAGGGAACTTCCACAACCTCCCTGGGCAACCTGTTCTAGTGCCTTACTACCTTCATGGTGAAGAATTTCTTCCTGATGTCTAACCTAAATCTAACCTCTCTGTTTAAAACCATTACCCCTTGTCCTATCACTACACTCTCTGGTGAAAAGTCCCTCCCCAGCTTTCCTGTAGGCCCCTTCAGTTACTGGAAGGCTGCTACAAGGTCTCCCCGAAGCCTTCTCCAGGCTGAACAGCCCCAACTCCCTCAGGCTGTCTTCATAGCAGAAGTGCTCCAGCCCTCTGATCATCTTTGTGACCCTTCTCTGGACCCTCTCCAATGGCTCCATATGTTTCCTGTGATGAGGACTCCGGAGCCCTCATCATTACTTTCCTGAATCACTAGTAGTTCCATGCAGTTATGTCCTTCTTGGTGCTCCAAGCTCAAAGCTAGAACTGACAGGAAATTATTTTCTTTTGAAAGTTATTTATTAAAGAAATGATACATTAGATTTCTTGTTCAACCTAAGGTTTAATAATAAAACTCTTATCTAGACTTTTAAAAATAGAAATTTTAAGTATTATATGCTCTTTTCTTTCTTGCCCCTTCTCCTTTTACTGCAAAAGACAGGAGCATCTTCCAGGCTTTTATTTATTTATTTACTCTTTTCATTCTGTGTAAATTTTTCTGCTGTTGAAAAATCCAATGGCAAAACTGTGATTCAGTGAAATTCTAGAATACATTTAAGTTCAGAATATTTGGATCATTTAGAATGTAGGAACAGCCTGGAGAGCTTTTTTTTTTAAATTTCATACTTAGCTAGGTCAGAAAATGGGCTTGAGGAATTAGGGGAATTATCCTGTAACATTTTACATACTTCGTATCAGGTTCCTAGATATGCTCCATGCTTCTCTTTTTTTTTTTTTTTTTTCTTTTTCCTGTACTTGCATTAACAAGCAAACTGTCTTAATATTTCTGTGAAATTCTGGTGTTCTGTTTTAACTGTAAGCATCAGCAGAAAATAGTGTTTTAAGAGAGATTTCTGTTCTGTGATCTTCATTTTAGCATCATTGTTAAAATGTACATCACCTTTCAGATAAAACATAGATATTATAAAGCCTATGATTATAACACATTTCAAGATAAGTTCAAGACAATACTCTTGGCAGTGCTGGGTTAATGGTTGGACATTATGATCTCAAAGGTCTTTTCCAATCAAAATGATTCTATGATTCTATAATGGTTCTCCATAATCTTGTATGTAATTTTTTCTTTTGTTAAGAAACAGTGATGAGTTGTTGCTCAGAGAATGTGAAGAGAGTGATACAAATAATTTTATTAAGAAAGTTGTGAAAACTCTGATACATTTTTGTGATGTAGAGGTCATGGGCAAAGAGCTGGGATATTATTGTAAGAGGTTTGTCGTGGTTTCGGCCTAACCCAACAACAAAGAACCAGCCACATGGCTGGTCATTTGCCTGCCCCCCCTCCCTCCCCCCCCATGCTCACACACACTGGGATAAGGAAGGACAAAGGCCAACTAGAAACTCGTGTGTCAAGACAAAGGGCAAGGAGGGTTTCACTCACCAATTTTGGTCCCAGCCAAAATACTCAACTTGAGCAAAAATAGAAATTAATTTACCACTAGTCAAATGCACACAGGACACCAATAAAACAAAGAGCGATGCTTAAATACCTTACTCCCACCCTTCCCTTCTTCCCGGGCCCAAATTACTTTGTTCCCGATTTGTCTACCTCCGACCCCCCAGCAGCACCGGGGGACAGGGGATGGGGTTTAGGGTCAGTTCATAGTCTATTGCTTCCTGATGCTCCTTCCTTGTCAGGCAGAAGGATTCGTTACAGTCCTCCCTTGCTTTGCCATGGGGTCCCTCCCATGGGAGAGAGTCCTTCACAAAACTCCGACATGAGTAATTCCCATGAGGTACAGTCCCTCAGGAGAAAGCTCCTCCAGTGCAGGCTTCCCACAGAGTCACAGGCTGCTTTGCGAGCAGTCGCCTCCCCTGGCGCAGGGTCCTCCAGGGCTGCAGATCCAAGTCCATGGGCTGCAGGTCCACATTTGCCCTTCTTGGCACCTTCAGGGGATGCTCCGCCATGTTACTCCTCCATGGGGTACAGGGGCACAGCCTGCTGTCTCACCATTGGCTGCAGGGGAACTTCTGCTTGGGTACCTCCTTCCCCTTCTTCCTCACCAACCTCAGGATCTCAGCTTCAGCACTGCTCTCACCTCTCCAGCTCAGCTCTTCTTACCCTTGCTCCATGTTTTCTGGTCTTATATAAATTCTTTCATATGTTAACCTGAGCCGGGAGAGCTTTTAGTAGCTTCTTACAGGAGGTCCCTCCCCTCACTACCAAAACCATGCCAGAACCAAATCAGCATGAGGTTTCAATAAGATACTTAGTCTAATTGGAAGACAGATAAAACATTCAAACTCACAGAATCATCAGAGTTGGAAGGGACCTCTAGGCAGGACTGCCTAGACCACATTACACAGGACTGCATCCAGATGAATCTTGAACATTTCAAGAGAAGGAGACTCCACAACCTCCATGGGCATCCCGTTCCAGTGCTTTGTCACCCTCACAGTAAAGTTTTTCCTCATGGTCAGACGGAACTTTCTGTGTTCCAGTTTGTGCCCATTGCCCCTTGTCCTATTGCTGGGCACTACTGAAAAGCATCTGGCTCCATCCTCCTTACACTCACCCTTCAGATATTTATAGACATTAATAAGGTCTCCCCTCAGCGTTCTCATCTTGAGGCTAAAGAGTCCCAGCTCTCTCAACCTTTCCTTTTAAGAGAGATGCTCCAGTCCCCCAATCATCTTTGTTGCCCTCTGCTGGACTCTCTTCAGCAGTTCCCCACCTCTATTGAACTGGGAAGCCCAAAACTGGACTCAGTACTCCAGATGTGGCCTCACTAGGGCAGAATAGAGGGGAAGGATGACCTCCCTTGGCCTACTGGCCACACTCTTCCTAATGTATCCCAGGATACCATTGGCCTTCTTGGCCACAAGGGCACATTGCTGGCTCATGGTTAGCTTATTGTCTGACAGGACTCCCAGATACTTCTCCTCAGGACTGCTTTCCAGCAGGTCAGCCCCTAACCTATACTGACGCATGGGGTTCTTCCTCCCCAGGTGTAAGACCTTACATTTGCCCTTTTTGAACCTTATTAGGTTCCTCTCTGCCCAACTCTCCATCCTGTCCAGGTCATGCTGGATGGCAGCACAGCCCTCAGGTGTGTCAGCCACTCTTCCCAGTTTTGTATCATCAGTGAACTTGCTGAGGTTACACTCTGTCCCCCCATCTAGGTCACTGATGGATTAGGTGACAAAATTTAATAGCAAATCTGAAAGTACAATCTGGAGTACAAACAATCTGGAGATTGTTTCCTTTTCATTTGTATTCTCATCCTTGTTATGGTGGTTGTAATACAGAAAGGGTTCTTTTGTCAGATCACTACCCTACATCTGCTTCTTTGGTTCCTGTTGTGAAGGCCATTTCTGCTGCTACCAAGTTATTTACCAAGGCTGTCTTGTGGCCTCAGCCAGCCTTTTGAGAAATCACAAGCATTTGTTTGTGGTTCTTCTTCACATATGCTGCTTTTCTGAGGAAGCAGTGGAGTGAAAATGAGACTTTGTAGTAGTACAGCTTAAATGTCCTGGTCTGGTTGTATGTTGATATGGCACTTTGGAAATCAATAAGAAACCACAAATGTGGTTTGATTAATGGATCATTAAGAGGATAGTTTACCTCTTTGTGGATCCAAACACCATATGAACTGGTCCATCTGTACCATCCTCATGGCCGTTTAAGTATGCCTTGGAACATGTATTTGGCTCTAATGCATCAGGAGTGCCAGGTAATCTGGAATTTCTATTACTGTTACAAGAGCACCATTAGTTCCCATAGTTAGCTGTAGCTTGTTAATACTTTGTGAATCAAAAGATTCAGTCTAATACAATTTTCTACAGATCTGAAATGAACTCTTATATTTGCACATCTTTAAATTGTAAGCAAGGGGAAAGTAGTTCACAAAACCTTAAGATCTGTCCTTCCTGTCTACAGTCAAGGCTGATCTAGCAGAAAGAAGTTCTTCATGGTGGTCCTGCCTAAGCTAACACCTATTGCTACAGAAGTGTTAGTCTCTTAAATCTACATTGGCTCATTTTTGTGGCTGTTGGAAGAAAGATGGAGAATTACTTAGAGTAGCACTTATAGGTAAATATCTTACATTGTTTAGATGGAATATTGGTTTGTGACTAGGCATAAAAATCGGGGTAATGATTTGACTATGCAAAGTTTTGTATTTGAGAAGAGAGGTTTCAAGCACATACCTGTGTCTTCAGAAATCTCTTATTAACTTCTGGCATTTGAAAATGGAAGGAGTGTTTTCTTTTCTTCGCTCTGCTGCCCATTTTAATTTCTCCTTTCTATTTTCTGTCTCCCTGTCTGATTTTTAAGGAGTATATTTTAAGTATTTTTTTTTTAGTTTATAGCAAATAGTTGATTTTAAATAGGGACTGCAACATAGAATGTCAGGAGAAACATTTTTTCTTGCTTATGAACATGTATCTACTGTAAAATGGAAGCTATTAACACAAGGGCATGTCAGAATTTTTATTGAAGGAATACTGTGGAGAGCTAAGCTGCTGTATAAGTAACCATTATTAAGAAATGCACTGAATGAGAACAATCAGTTTCAAGGGTATCATTGATATTATATACATCTCATTCTATAGTCTTTGAAAATACAGGTTTCTCTTGATACCATTATGAGTTTTATTACCCTTTAAGGTATCTTTTGAAATTTTTTTCCACTTTTACAATAATTTTTTTTTAAATTCCATGTTCCTTGGTTGAAAGCCTTATACAGCTTCTCCCCACCATGTGGCTTTTGGAAAGGGATCACTTAGTGCTGATGAGCGGAACTTGTTGGAACTAGAACTACCTGGTTGTAATAGGGAAAAACATAATTTATTATTGACATTTAACTTAGATAAATTGTATTGGAGGCAACTTAGCTTATATCAGAGGAGCAAAAAAATTTGAATAAAGGGACTTTCTTGGTAAGAGTACAACTGAAGGTATTTGTGAGGAATTGTGATGTTTCGTAGAGAAGGTCATCACTGTTTTAAAAATATTTTTATCACTTCAGAAACTATTTGTGAAGTCATTAATTTCCATGTAATTCTAGTTTGGTGGTCTAGGGTTTTTTCAAATTATTTTTGAGATCAAGTGGTGTGAGTAATACATGTATTTTATGTTTGTTTCCCAACTTGACTACTCAAATGTAATAGAAATTTTAAATATAAATGGTGAGCATTAGTTCTAAACCCCAAAGTATCATCATTGCTTTTTTTTTTTCCATCTCCTATGCACCAAAAAGATAATATGCTTATTTACAGCTATTTCAAATGACACAGTGGTAAAGGACCAGGAAAAAGTACAGGGCAGTTTGGCTTCTGCAAATGTATTTGTTTCTAGTGAGGCATCATTGTATTATTCGGTCCTTCCAGAAAACTTTAAAAAATATTTTAATTAACTTTACATGTTATGTGTAATTATCTTTTTATTGAGTTATGGTTTTAGATTGCAAGATGTTTAGATTTCCTTATCTTCAGATCACAAAGATAGTGTATTCAGAGAGCTGGGTTTCAGAATATTTTGTTTCATGGACTTAGTCCTGTGTTGGATTAATTAGAACAAAATGACATAGTCAAAGCTTGTAAAAGATCCGAGGCATTTTATTATACTTTTCTGGTTATTTCCATTTTATTTATCTGTTTGGATAGCTGCCGCATTTTGCATTCGTGCTTAAAAATTTGTTTTAGTATACCAAGTTCTGCATTGTGGATTAACTTAACTACTCTCAACCTTATGTCCTATCACTTTACATTTCATCTGAATTTGTTGGCAAGACTCTAATATGCTTTAATACTTCCCTTGCGCCATTACATGAAATCTGAAATTTAATAAAGCACTTCTCTGTCTGGCATAGACTCTGTTTCTTATTCCTTAGCAAGTCTGTGCTAGTATAGCTCAGTACTTGTGAAGCTGAGAAGAGTGGTATTGTAAACTACCATTGCTATTACACATATAGTTAAATACTCTATTTTATTTTTTTTTTTCACAATCCAGTAAATACAATGTAAACTTATAGTTGGAAAGTTCTCATTGTCAGGAATTTCTTTTATCTATGACTAAGATGTTTCAAGGAGCTGTAACATTTTGTCTTTAGAAAGACATAATCACTTTTTATCTTTCTAATAATAACATCTCTAAGTCAAATGATAGTTTGACAGAACCTCAGAGAAACATAAGAGTTGAAGCAAAAGAAGAAAATGTTGGAGCTTGTCTCTATCAAATAAGATGTTCTCAGTAAACAAATATTCTTGCAGTTTCATTTCAGTTTCTTCTAGCTTGTGACCTGAATCCTTCTGTTCATGTTTTTACTACCTTTCCTCTACCATGCTTTTTCTGTTTTGATTAATTAGCTACATAACACAGCACAGAAAGTTAGTAACAGCATACTGGGGAACAGATTGCCACCTAATGACCATCAGATATTGGGGAGAGATGGGTAAGTAAGGAGCTCCAATTCTCGCTTACTTAAAGATCAGGGAAAGGAGGAAGACCATCTGTCATGCTGAGCAGCAAATGATGTGTCCTACTACAGAGAATGAAATGTGTGCAGCAATGGAGACCTGCCTTTTTAAGAGCACATTGTCAACAGTAAAATGGATGGATGTGTTTGCCCTAGACTTTGAGGAGCACTAAATGAGTGACATTTGTTGTTGTTCTGAAACTAAAAAAACCCCAAACATCTAGCAGCAGAGCAAGTTTGGTTCTTAGCCACCTATTTAACAATTTCAGTTTTTCTTTCCAGTTTTTAGCTAGCTTTCTCTAAATAGCTGTTTTTCTCCTTAAAGTAGTATTTGTCGCAACCAGAATCCCACTGATCTGCTACTATGCAAAAATTCACTCCCTGTAGTAAAGCTTGCAAATGGAAGTAGACTTATAAACAGAAAAGCTGGGGAACTACTGTTGTAATTAAGTTTGAAAGTCCTAACCAGTTTCCTTCCTTAAAAAAATTTTCCTGATAGTTTCTTATAATGCTTCTGTGTACAAAGCAGGGAGTTCACTTCCTTGATTTCTGATGGAAGATTATAAAAGAGGCTGAATAAGGTGCTGAAAGCACTGAAGAGGAAAAGGTTTTCATAGTAAAGTATGTATCTATTAATAGAAATAATCTTCAAAATACCACTAAACACTGAAGCAGTGCATGGTATCACATTATCTTTTAAATGAATGAAAACCTTTATACAGAATATCTTGTTGGCCTAATGGTAACGAAGTGTCAATTATACTATTGCTATTATTATTACTGGTTTTCTCTAAAACTCACTTTTAATATTATTTAATTTCAGACTAGGTGTAGATTTTTGGAATAATAGAATCATAGACTGGTTTGGGTTGGAAGGGACCTTAAAGATCATCTAGTTCCAACCCCCCTGCATGGGTAGGGACACCTCCCACTAGACCAGGTTGCTCCAAGCTGCATTTTGTCATAATGAGGAGCAGGGTTATATTCTATTCAAGCTGATTCTACATTTTAATGTGTCACCACGTGTGTACCAAAATGAATGTTAAAGTTAGTTGTAGCTAAGCAGAGATCTAATGGGATGGAACCTTTAAAACAGGGTCTAAGCTGGTATTACAAGTTGTTGTCAAAGATGGTAAGATTAAAAAAAAAACACAGCTATCTTCAATAGATGTATTTGTTTCTAAGTGGAAAAGAGCTTTTAGTTGCATGATTTAAGGTAGAGCTGTAGGTCTCATTTCAGTAACGTAATGATTCAGAGTTCAGGTTAGATTAGGGAAGTTGCTTGTGTTTTGGGAGGGGCATAGTCTAGGAAATTTATGTGTCATAGGCAAGGGCTAGTTAGGTCTCTCCTTTGCACACATATTGTTTTGTAAAAAAAAGTCATGTACTCTTCAGAACTGAGCTGATTTGGACCTGGTGATATCATATATATGTCATTTGATTATATTAAATTTGATCATAATCTCTGGGTCTATAGATACTGGGTCTATAGTTTTCAAGATGTTATTTCATTGCAGTCTCTTAATCATATTTCAATGAGAAAATGCCATGCCAGTTGAGGTGAAACAGAGGAATGCATAAAATAATTCAGACTAATTTAACACTAGGTTTTTTCCCTAGATAATACTGTGAAATACAAATAATGCAGTCTTATTTCATGTGTTAAAAAAATAGCTTTCTTCCTATTGCTCTTTTCCTTTTATTATTTTCTAAATCAAATTCAGGGGCAAATACTTTGATGTGATCCATCATCTTCCTTAAGTCAATACTAAGCATAGATTTGGTCTTCTTGGAATATCCACCACCACTTTAGCTAGGTTTTTCCCACTTACCTGTTATTTTCCCTTCCTAGTTTAACAGCTGGATGTTGCCAGTGGACCAAAATACAGACTGTGCCATCCATTTCCCTGCCTAGTAACTATCTTGAAATTCTGCTCCTCAGTAAATTTCTCCTGTAAATAAAAACTTACTCAGGAAGCATTAGCTGGGACTGCTGAGTGTTCATTCATGGAAACATCTACAAGTTAACTAGCTTATATTTGCTGGAGCTCACCACAGTAGATTACTTGAGGGGTAATTTAGTGCTATGGCTAAGCTAATGTCCTGGCAAACTGCTACCATCAGGCGTGTTCCCTACTGCTAGAGTGAAGAGTGAGTAGGTCCAAGACTGCTACTGTGATGAAAAACTGTTCTTTGATGATTGTTATTTCTATATGCAGAACCACTCTTGGTTGCATCTGCCAGTGACACACCCTGTGGCTGCATGATCACTCAGTTCTACACTGGAAAAGCAGCAAGTGTGCACAGCTGGAGAAAAGGAAGACTAGATGTGAGCCTGCTCTTTTTGGCAGTACTCAGCCTTGTTCAGATTTTGAACTCTAAATAGAAACAATAAACGATGAGTTAAAAAAGAATACAAGAAGAAACAGTATGGAGTCGTTTTTTTCAGAAACTCTAATAGGTCTATGAAAAAGCCAGTCTTCAACGAAAGTATGGACTAAAGGTTTTGCACCCTTCTTGCCCCTTCCTTTACCTGCAAGGGATTCTGAATCATGCCACATAAGTATTGACTGATGGTGAACAGAATTAAGAACCTGATCTGGCTCTGATGGAAGATTGTTCTTACCATTAGTTTCTCTGCTTAGTCTCTCTCCTTAGGATCTCTCTGTCTTCAAGGATTATGCATGCATGTTAAGAGTTTTGCTGGCATGAAGAATGATTCCATTCAAAGTAAATGGAAAATCCAAAACTATTTAAATAACTTAATAATAGATGCAATACTTTAACAAAATTTACATAAACCCCACTGCATTAAATGATTACTTCCTGGTAGTATAGGATGTTTTGGGTAAATGCTGCTTGCCTCTTAGAGTTAGGATTTAGTGATTACTTATGATAAGTTATTGGCATCATTTTATATCTGACTCCCTACATATTAAAAACTGATACTTTGTATTGTAAACCAGAAATGTGTGACATGGTCATACATCAGCTTCCTTTTAATTATTGTTGCCTGAGGCTAAGTTTGATAATTTTGAAGTGATGAAAAGTTCTGCTGTATTTATGTTTTGAAAGTTGAAAACTGAAACGCCTGCATTTTTCAACAAAGACAAACCTTGGAGCAGATGCTCACCAGCTTTGTGTGCTGCTGGATTTGCTGCTGAGCTTTAGGTGTTTCCCTGATGCCTGTGCATTTCCTAGTTACTGCAGAGTTTCCCACTTGAATTGTGGTAACATAGATAGTTCTGGATAAATAGCCAATTTAGTGCTCAAAAGGAGTAAACCAACTTCTATCATGATGCATCAAAAGAATGTAACTATATCCAGTCTGTAGCAAGAAAATACAATGTGATGCAAAGAAAAGGAAATAACAGAGGTCAATAAGTCTGCTTGTAGTAGTTGAATTACACCATTGCATGTTGACTCAAAGTAGATTTATACAGTATCTATATGCTAGTCCAACTAAACAGAACCTTTTTTTTTTTCTTGCAAATTTTCTTGATGTCATGGCCATTTCACAGATAAATACAAGAAGAAAATGCTCAACTTTTCATTTTTTCAAATGTTTTCTTGAAAAATAAATAAATAAGCAAGAGCTAATTTCACCGTGATGGTGTTATGTTGCTGGTTGTGATGAGTAAAAAGGCAATATACATGCTCGAGTGATTCTTTTGACTAAATGTTCAACAGCAAGTTAACTTTTAATAGAGAGAGGGCAATAGGTTCCAGCATTAAAAAATAAATTCTGTTTGAAATGGGTGTTTAAGTGAACATCTTCTGATCTTATGGAACAGCATTGACTTAGAACCCTGGAAACAGAGGGATTATGTAGCAGATAAGGATTATGACTCCAGCTATGGGTGTTAGCAATGCCATACTTTTTGCGTCCGATTTTGAAAGGTAGAAGATTAGTATCAGAAAATACTGAAAGAAGATTGTGCTTCTGCAGGCTTGTTATTTGTATTATTAAATTTGCTATAATCAAGTTTGACAGGCTTCTCTTTATTTTTTCCAGGAGACAATATTGTTGAAGATTAGTCAGATGCCTTCCGTCCATTCCCTGCCTCACATGCTATGTCATGCAAGCTTTGGAACACTTAGCACATAATTTAAATGAATGACTAATTTGGCAAGCATAATGGAAGGCACACATACTATCCTTCAATTGCACAAACCCATTATGGAGCTTTGTTACGTCAGCTTCTATCTTCCAGGAGGAAAAGTCAGAGGATTTACTTACAAGGGCTGTGTAACTCTGGATAGAACCAGTAAACGTTTCTGTAGCTGCTATCAAGTAAGGGAGAGGTTAGAGATGGAGCTGAGAGAACAGCCATATGAAAACTTTGGAGATATTCTTTTCAAGCAAACTACCACAAAAGACATTCTCATTGAACTGTACAAATTAACTACTGAAAAGGAAAAACTCTTATCTAGTCTTTTGAGATCACATCATATTCTGGGCCGTAACACAGGACATCAGGAGGGAAAGCAACAGAATGTTTCTGAAGTCCTGAAACGTAAAGGAGATGATTACTCCAGTTTTACACATCAGCAGCATTTCTTTCTTGATTCCACACATAGAGACAATTTTAATCACAAAAAAATGAGGAAATACAGAAGGAAAGAGAGCTTTGAGGAGTGCCGACACCGAAAAGGGGGAAAAAAGATACTTGAACAACATATTTCTTTACTGAGTATGCAGGACATGCAACTGGAAAAAAAGAAGATGCTCCCCACAAGATTGCCTACCAGGAGTTTTTCCAGTTCCTTGTCTGCCTCTGATTGGCTAACAGTAAAAGGTAAGGATGATTTCGCAGTAGACAATAGTATACGACCAGAAAGGTGGAAAGAAGAGGGGTATTTTCTTGAGAGCAAGAAAGCTGTGAAACTGGGTGCTGACTTACCAAGTTCTGGCTCAAAAGACAACAATGACATGGTTGCAGTTCAACTGGTGGATAATGGAGAATGCATTTCTGAAGTTACAAAGGCACAACAGAGTATCACTTCGGTAAAGTCATCTCGGGACAGTCTATCTAACAAACTTGAGTCAACAAGTAAATCTGCAGCTGCTAAAAGCTTGAAAAGTAGCAAGTATACTGAGCCAGTCAGGGAGAAACCAGGAATTACAGCTGTTGCTGAAGCACAGGATTCAGAAGTTTATATTAAAAAAGTTGCCAATCCCCCTGCAGAGACTTTCCCTGATTTTCACAGAGATAAAGAAGCCATTTCTCCTGTTCTCACAACAGTACATAAAGAATTTATGTCAAGAACTGATGTGTGCTCTGTAGATGAAGCTGCTGTAGACTCTAAAAACACTGTGCTTCAGGAAGAGGAGCAAGACAGCTGTTCTTTGCAGTACAAAGCAGAGAGAGTGCACATTACTGATGAGTCATGCAATCTTGTGGGAGCAGTCAATAAAGCTCTCCTGAAAGTTATACGGAGCGACAGTTTAGATGAAGCTGCAGAATGGAAGAGACTGCAACAAATTAAAACAGTAGAGAGAAACCTGCCAGGCTCAATATATGAGAAAAGAACCACGGTGTCCCGGGGAAGCAGCAAGCCTTTGTTTTTGAACCTGCCTGCAAATGAAAGTCCTGATACTTCTCAGTCAAGTAATAACCTTAAACTGGAAGAGAAAAGGCTGCATTCACCCTCGTTAGTAGCAGTGAGTAATGTTTTTAGTAATACATATCTGCTATCTAATACACACAAACAAATGTCACCTATTCCTTCTCCGCTATCTTCAAGACTGCCTAGCCCACAGCTGCATCATCGGATTCTCCCGTTACCAACTCAGAACCCCGAGGAGGAATCTATGTTCAGTGACTATGGCAGTGGGCGACATGGTGCTATAAACTTCTCTCTCAGTAATTTGGAGCCACAGTTTTATCTGAAGTTTTCTGAACCTGGAGAATTGGGATTTGCCACCAGACAACCAGGCTTCCATCAGAATGCAACTGCAGGGCATTTTGAAAAGCGTGCTGTACAAGAAAAATCAACTACTCAGACACAGCAGAACTGCTGTCCAGGTCAGTCCTATTTCATGCATTTCCAGACTAACAGAATTGACCAACAGATTGGAGTGGTTTTCTAATACTAGCCTTTAATAATAAATCTTATGTTTGCTACAGAAGGATTTTTAACTACTTAAGGATTGAGTGAAAAGTTGTTGAATTTTTTTGAAGAAAAGTTATAGCTATATATGATTTCCTTTCAGATGCATTTTTCATGTCAGCTTACATTCAGTCCTGTTGTTACTGTTACTGAATGACCTGTTAACCAAAGTTAATTAAATACTTTTCTATATAAAATGAAAAATAAGTTTAAATGCTCATTTTCCTGCTTTTCCTGTGCTGTGTTCTAGTCTGTCACGATGTTATGATAATATTTATAATCCAAAATGTTCCTATTAGTTTTTTGGCTTGACTGGTAGAATATTGTCTGGGCAAGCTAATTTACATTGCCTTAAGTAAAGGTCTGGTGCTTTGACCATTTAGCTACATGAGGTTGGTGTAAATTCTGTAACAAAAGGCTTGTTTTTAAAAGGATTGCATGCAGGAGTCATGTTACAATGGATGTGAGTACAGTGTATGGATTTATTTATAAATATATACTCTGAATATAAAAATGCATAAATACATGGCATACTGAATGGCTCTCTCTGTTAGTTAGAAGATCAACATCTATAGCCTTTATTTTCTAAGAAATGAGAAGGCTGGAGGACTTAATTCTACAGTCTTCTGGGTGTGGCTTAGACTGGTTCCTCTGTGCTACAGAGAGGGCTGAGAATGCAAAGTGACATGATTTCACATTAAAAGGGAGAGAAGTGTTAATTTGCAGCCTTATCACTTCTCATGGAAAACACGGTAATTTTATATAGTCTACAAAGGGAAATGAGGAAAAAAAATTGAAAAAAAACCCTGTTGATATCTGTATTTCTTAGTATTTACCTAGACTTGAGCCTCTTGTGTGATACATCTTCCCACTCCCACCTCTGCTTCCCTTTAAAGTGAATTTGGGCCTCTTGCCATACCTTTGGCAGAGGGTAGTCTGCCATTTTAGTTACCTGAGTTGCCTCACAGGATGGCCCAATGAATGACTGCCAAAGCTGGTGCAAGATGAGCTACAAGATTCTGCAGTCTAAACCAGGGAGGAAGATGCAGGCATAAGGAAAGAGGTTTCCAAAAGGCGGAGGTGTGCAGGGATGTGACACCATTACCTTAGCCAAAGGGTGTTGAATACTGCCTATGAGACTTGCATTTATGCCTGCTACTTCTAGAAGCTGCTTTAGTTCCACTCGAGACTAAATCAAATTTAGAGTGTTGCTTGAGGAGTTGACAAAGCTGATGAAAACACTCACTGGCAACAAAAAAAATGGGTGCTATGCTCTTGTTCATGCATTCCTTGTTTGGTTCCTGTTGTGCTGTGTTGTCCTACCCCTCCCTTATACCCATCATACCTTTTGGTGAGCTGGTTTAGCTCATGAAACCAGCTGAAAGTTTCACCCCTTTACAAGATTAAAGTAGCACAGCCAACCTTTTCTCCTTGCTTTGCTTTAGTATTTATTTAATTAGTTTATCATTTAGGATCATTGGAAGTGGAGCTGTACCTATTGTACTCCTGTACTGGTTTTGCATCGGTTTTCTTCACAGTAGCTTGTATGGTGCTATGTTTTGGATTTGAAAAAATAACACACTAATGTTCTAGCTTGTGCTGTGCAGTGAATAGAGACTGTGGGGTGCACCACAGACTGGGAGGGGATGCAACTGGACCCAAACTAACTAAAGAGATATTCCCTCCTACATAATGTCATGCTCAGCTATAAGAACAGAAAGAAGGGGCTCTAGGGGGGTTAACCATCTTTTGCCTGGGAATGGGCATGGCATCAATCTACCCATGGGAGGCAGTGATTGCTTTTGTATCACTTCTTTTGTTTGTTTTCTTCCCTCCTCTTCCACTTATACTTCAATAAATTTTGCATGTTTGTTTCATCTTGACCCTCATGTTTTCTCATTTATATTTTTACTTTCCTCTTTCCCCAGTCCCACTTTTGGGGTGGGGGGATGTGAGTGACTTTGTGGTGCTTATCTGCCCAAAGGGGTTAACCCACAACACCTCCATAAGAAGCAAAACAAAACACATACAAATAGCATCTGTTGGCTGAAAATCCTGGCTATTAAGCAGAAACATCTTCCTGGAGAGAAGGAAAGTGGAGACAAAACAAGACCTTAATTCTTGTTTACAGTTATCTTGCAACATTAATACAGATAGCAAATACCACTGCAACTTTCTGAAAGACATAATACTGTTCTAGATTGGTTTGTTGTTTTGGGGGGTTTTTTGTTTTTTCATTTTCATGTATGATTGCATGCCAGCATTATTATTGGTATGTCAGAAAATCTGTAACTTTAAGGAAAAGCAGGTGTATCTCTGGATGTGGGATAATAAGACTTCCCATTTTGTTCTGAACCAGAGGCGGAATAATTCTTATTGACAGAGCATTGGGAGTACCACTCTTCTGTAAACTGACATTAAGTAATAACTAACCAACTACAGTGCAATGGGGCTAATGATGTATCTCCAAATTTAGGTAATGCAAATGATGTTAAGATGTTAAGATTTACAGCTGTAAATTTGCAGTCCTAGTCTGATCTTTATTAGATTCCTCCCTGGTGTGAAAAGCAAAATTCAAGACTATTGTTTTGATTTGCCTTTAATGGGGATCTATTGTGAAATTATTTCTTTCAAATCTAGTCTGTTATTAAATTGTCTAAGTATTGACAATTAATCTAAGAGTTATGGAGAATTTTGATTGATTCTTTATCAGTCAGGATGTCTGAAGGATGTATTTAATGTCAAAAATGCTGGTCTGCTGAATGGCTTTTCAAAGTTACATTACTGTCACAGCTGCACTACATACTGCAAAACATTGGGAGCCTTTAATTACATGTATAAATGTGTATTTGGAAATTGTCATGAATGGGTTAAAATATTTTAATGTATTAGTTTAAATAATTAATTGGATCCATCATACAGCTCTACATATAATTTTAATTCTCTTTCCTTATTGTTTTAAATCATGATTCTTCACTCTCTTTCTGGATGATGAGAATATTCCTGAAGTCAAAATTGAAACATTTAGCTAAGGCAGAGTGCCTTTACTTCTGTACTTCAACTTTTTCTGCAAGTTCAGTTTCTTTACAGCAAATATTTATGGCACAAATCTCATAGTGCCATTAAACAATGTTCTGTCAGTAATTTATCTGAAAGTACAGGTTTCTGGATCTTCATTTTGAAGTGCAATTGCTGGTCATGGGAACAGGCCACAACTTTTCTCTTAGTAAGTTAATAGTTAAAGGGAAGAATTCAAAGTTCAACAATAATTATTTAGCAATTTTCTCTCTAAGTGGAATTGAGAATTAACATTCCTATACTTGCATGTAATGGTTCCATTTGAATTATCAAAATACTAAGTAAAAGCTTTAGAATAAATTAAGACTTCCAATAAATAAACTGTTCAGCTTCAAACAGCAAAAACAAAGTACAAATACTAAAATCTCTCATTAAAAGACATTTATGAAATCCTCAGAAACAGATTTTCTGCATCACTGTAGGAAGTTCTGCCTAACATAAAATATATTATGCTCTTATAACCCTGCAGTAGCCACGCTTGCTTTTGAAATGATCTTCAATATATCTGAATATGTGTCTCAGAGAAAGATTTCCTGAGACCTTTTAGTTCCTGACTGTGCTTCTCTCAAGCTGTTTACAGTGGTAGAAAAAGCTAGTAAGAAAACTTTCAGAGCTGATTTATTCAATGAATATGGAGTGGCATCAATAGGCTGTTTTACTAAGTATTATCTGAGAGAGGAGGAAAATTATTGATATTTTTAACAGTTATTGAAGTTAATTTGATTCACAACAGGAAACTTAGAAATAAAAATCTCTGGTTATGATGCAGACTCTATGACTAAGGCAAGTCAGCCAAGACATCCCATTATTCCAGGACAGTGATTGGTGACTGTGCTTTGAGTCAGGATGAGACTGAGATGGGTCATTCACCACACTTTCTGTTTTATATGTTAGTGCTGCTGTGGAAATCTATCCAACAAACATAGAAATTCAAAGTTAGTGAGATTGTAGAGAAACTGAAACTAACATAGGATAGAACTGAATTTTGAAGGGTTGGACCAGGTAAAATGGCTAAGCCTAAGGCACTGAAAGGGACAGGTCCATTCTCTTCCTATTATCTTCCCTTCTTCCAGCAAAGGTCTCCTCTCTCACTATCCCTTCTCTCTTTGGAACAACTTTGGTGTTCTTCTTTGAGTCAGATCATTAAGCAAGTTGAAAACTGAGCCAGAAAGGAGAAAAGTGAGTAGCTTTTTCTGGTTTAGTGAGCTGAAGGGTTCACTGGTTGTCCTATGAAAACCAAAGCCAGAGTGAAGGAGGACGTGAGGAGGTGTGCTGCCAGGAGGCAGAAATCACAAGTGAGCAAGACCACCCTTGCTGGCAGCAGGGAATAATTTGATCTCCAAAACCTCAGTTGCATCCCAAAACTGGAAGCCAGGATGTTGGCTGGTACTGGCTAAAACAGAAGTTGTTTGGAATGGGAGATAAGAGGTGAATAAAGTTAGATGAGGATGTGAAGAGACTTGTGATCTTTCAAGTGGGTGGTATTAATAGTGAAGCAGGAAGAACAAGAGAGGGTGGACAACTGAGAAAGGGGAACTCCAGTGGTCTGCATAGGGAGTGTAGCCTTGGCTAGGATGGAGTGTCACAAAACAAAAGTAGCATGGCAGATTAGAGTTGAGAGAATGATCCATGAAATCAGTGTGTAACACAGTATGGAATTTTAGCAATGCTGGGAAGAAAAGGGAGGAAGAAAACTATGAGGTGAAGGGGTTTGGTTTTAAAATCTTTTTAAAAAGTTATAATGTTTATTGTGATGTAGGGAAGGCATCTTAACTGCTGGAAAAGGTTGATGAGTACAATTCTACAGATTATTTGTCAAGTCAGTTTTTTTAATTGACTAGTAAAATAAATACCCAAAAGTTCCTTGTAATATATTCTGGTGCAGGGCAGCTGCACCTATCCCTGCTGATTATTAGATGGAGAATGTTGTGTTTGCTTGTTGCTGCCAATGCGAATTTCATGGCAGCAGTTCATTTTCCATTAGAAAGAATTGAAAACGAGCATTCTGGCAATTTTGTATGGTTGTCTATCACAGTGCTAAAAGACTTGTAATTGAAAAATAGGATACAGGCAATGTTTTATCCTAGATATTTAATGAAGGTAGCAAAAATAATGAATATAAAGTTACTATTTGGATTTTATTTTGTCTTTTCCTAACTTAAGTAACTCTTTAAGCTGAAAAGGAACAAATAAAGTCAGTTAAGAGAAATTGAAAACCAAAACCTTATGATGTGTTCCTCAACTGTGGTTTTGGAAAATGAAGTTTCAAATAAAGAAAACTCTGTTTGAAGGCTCTTATAACAAGAGACAGATGATGTTATATTGTTTTTGATGTTCCTTTTGTAAGGAAAGGAAGGGTTTATAAATATGTCCTCTAATTGAAGGGCTTCAGATAATTGCTAATTACCATTTTAAAAGCACTGTAGCGTTCTTCCCATAACAAGTATGCACTTCATGAGGCAAGTTTGCATATAGATCACACAGAAACATGATGCATACATAGTTTCTCACAGGTAATTCACATGAAAGTATTGAGTGTGTTGATTTATTTAAAACCAGCTTATTCAGAGTGCATTTTCTTTGAAGATGCTATAAAGAAGTTTAAAATTAAGAGACTGGGGTAAGAACAGAATTACATTAAAAAAATTATTAATTATAGAATCTCAGAATCATTTAGGTTTGAAGTGGCCTCTTGAGATCATCTAGTCCAAAATTCTGCTCAAACAGGGTCACCTAGAGCAGGTTGCCCAGGTCCAGTAGGATTTGAATTTCTTCAGTGGTGACTGAACAACCTCTCTTTTGCAAACCGTGTCAGCTTGGTCACTCTCACAGTAAAAGAGTGTTTTCTTAAGTTCAAGTGAATTACATATATTTTAATTTGTGCCCATGATACTGTTAGCCTTTTTTTTCGCTGCAAGGGTGCTTTGCTGGTTCCTGTTCAACTTGCTGGCCACCAGGACCCCAAGGTCCTTTTCTGCAAAGCTACTTTCCAGATGATTGGACCCCAGCATGTATTGGTGCCTGGGATTATTCCTTTCCAGGTTCAGGAATCTGCACTTCCCCTTGTTGAACTTCCTGATGTCCATGTCAGCCCATTTCTCCAGCATCTTGAGGTCACTCTGGACACCAGCATGACCTTCTGGTGTATCAGCAACTCCTCCCAGTTTTGTCTCATCAACAGACTTGCTAAGGGTGCACTCTATCCCTTTGTCTGGGTCAATAATGAAGGTGTTGAACAGTATTGGCTCCAGTATTGAGTCCTGGGGTACGCCACTAGTTTCTGGCCTAGTTTCAACCACTAGTTTCAATAAGTGCCACTGATCACAACCCTCAGGGGCCTCAGCCAGTTTTTAATCCATCTCAGTGACCACTTAGTGCGTACTTTGTCAGCTTGTCTGTCATTGATGTTATGGGAGACAATATCAAAGTAAAGGTAAACAAAATATGATGTTCTCACCTCATCCACCAAGCTAATCATCACATTGTAGAAGGCAATGAGGTTGATTAAGCTTGATTTCCCCTTTGTAAATCCATGCTGACTACTCCTGATCACATTCTTGTTTTTCATGTGTTTGAAAATGTTCTCAGAAGGATTTTCTTCATCACCTTCCCAGGGACTGAGGTGAGACTGACTGGCGTGTAGTTCCTTGGATCTTCATTCTTGAAGATGGATGATATTTGCTCTCTTCCATTCTTCAGGAACCTATGCCAATTGCCATGACCATTCAAAGATAATAAAGAGTGGCCTCATAATGGCAATGGCCGGCTGGCACTACACTTGTGAGTGCAACCTGTTTGGCCCCATGGATTTATGTAAATCCAGTTTGTTTAAATGCCCCCTAACCCAGTCCTCCTCCATCCAAGATAAGTCTTCCTTGTTCCAGAGTTTCCCTCTGATCTCAGGATCCTGGGCTTTCCGAAGGCAGGTTTAGTATTGAGTACTTCAGTCTTCTCTATGTCTCCTCCTCCATCCATCAATTATTTAATTGATAATTTTAATGGTTTTTCCAAACCTGATTAGTCTTATCTCCGTTTTTTTAAATGAAGAGTGAGCCCATAAGTGCATCAAACTTGTAAGATTAATTATGGTAGTGATGTTCAAAAGTTTGGAATCCAAACTTGGATCCTATGAATCCTGTCAATCTATTTTGAGTATTTAAAGTTGTTGCCTGCCTTTTCTGACTATGAAACGATTCTGTAGATTACAATGTGGATCAACAATCATGAAAATTTGTTAAATCTATTAGTGTCTTAATAGAACACACTTGTGGGGTGGCAGTCATGAGTTCTATTTTCCTTCAGTGTTTTTCCCATGGATTATAATCTCTGCAAAATTCAGATACCATCTCAGTGTTGGCAATACCGTTAACTTCTATTCCAAACTTGTTTATTTTACCCAGTCTAAAACCTTGATTTGTGTCTAATATCCTGAGGAAACTGTGTTACTAAAGACTCAATATGGCTAAAATGAAGGTAATTATTTCTGCAATCTTTCCAGAAATTTGCTTTCTGAATCATTGTGAGTAACACAACTATCCTGACTGCCACTTAGGCCTGGAAGAAAGATATTCTCCATTTCTATTGCTCCTTCTGCAGACAGTTGCAGTCTGTTAAAGTTTCCAGATTAGTCTGCATGTCCTTTCTAGAAATGTAATCTTGCAAAGTTTGCTAAGAGTACGTCCAACTAAAATCACAGTCAGCGTATAGCTCTTTAATGCATCTTTGTTCTCCTGTTACATTCAATGCAGTTACTCATAATATAGTCTATTATTATTTCCTTCAATTACATAATTTTATGTTCTCTGTTGAGTCTTACGACACACGGTAATGATAAAAGTTTGTTAATACTTCTTCCAAAAGAAGCCAAAATCTTTTTTTTTTGTAGTAGTAGTGAAACAATATAATACAATGCTGCATTGAGACTGTAGATTTATGGCAGTGTAAAATGAGTGTAGACAGGACTGGAAGCTCAAGACAGTCCCCGAGTTAAAAAGACCCTCTGAAGACTGTCCTTGGTAGATGCTGTGAACAAATAGATCCTGTTTTAGTTGAATGACTTCCCAGCATGACACACTTAAGCAACAGTTATATTTTCATCTCTCTTTGTAACATGTGACTCTTTAGTCAAAGGCAATCAGTGAGGGGAAACGAAGTGCATTAAATTGGAATGAAAAACTAGAGGCAGCTTAATGTTTTATGCTGGTCATAGATTAACGATTTTCTGTTTCATGGGAGGAAGAAAAGACCAAAACATTCATACTGGTTTACAGTTTGTGCACTCAGTTTAAGAGAATTACTGTAGTGAAATTGACTTCTTTTTTCATCAGTATAAAAAGAATTTCTTGAAGTAAAATACTGGCATAATGTCGAAGTTGTCCTTTATTAAATCTGTATGTATTCTGTTGGCCATTTAAAACAAGCAGATAGAAATGGTTCAGCTGACATTTTTCTTGATGGATCAGGATGATATATAAACTGAGATCAAATTCAAGTATTTACCTCTGTAAGTATAAATTAATAACGTATATAGGGATTTTTAAAAGCTATAATAGCTACTCCGCAGTATTTTGTCTATGAAAAAGTGACATTGCACCAAATCAAACTTGTAAAAGTGGTGAAAAAAATCTGCATATTCCCTGCTAAAAATGTACTTTAAAATATATGCAACTAAAATTAATATATATGCAATTTATGTGTTCATGGTATAGCATATCAGTTAATTATTTTGAATAGTGTTTCATTATTTAGATGTGACACTTAATCTATAATAATACATTTAAGTAATACTTATAAGTGGTGAATATTATTTAGGAGTCAAAGCATTGACTTGCAGTCAATGCACTTGGTGGTTTAATGATGTGTCTAATTGTTTGTGTCAGAGATTAGATTATGACTACCTTTTTATTTAGATTATGGTGGGCTCTCATTCACTCCAAGTGTTTAGGAATTTCTGGAGCAGTCACAGATCTCTTCAGGGTTTTGCGTTATGTTGCTGGGATCAGTGAGGTGAAAATAGGACAGAGAAAAGTGGAGAACTGTGGGATGCGTTTTACATGAGGAATTTTAAAGGCTGAGTGAAATTACTCTTTACCAGAACATGAAGTGAGTAAGGAAGGAAATATGACTAATTCACAGTCCCTCAGCTGAGTGACATTTTCTATATACTGCTACTTGTAGTGTACTCTGTGATATAGATTTTGATCCTTTGTAATATTGTACCTTTTTTGCATTTGAATTTTGGAAGGGTTAAAATGAGAAGTGCTATTTTTTCATAATGTTTGCTATTATAGTGAAGGGACCTAAGGGACATTTTTGTGTTTTGGATACAATGAGGTTGTCTGAAATAGTCCTAAGCGATCACTTAGCATTTCTTTATTATCAGCACACAATGTAATGATTTTTGACCCAGATAATTCAAAACTATAAAAATTAAGAGTATAATTGATAAATGGTGTAGCTAATGTCTGACCATGTTTACTATAACTTCCCTTTAGTATGTTGGAAAATTAAGCTGGAAAAACTTTATGTGTACTAAAAAAGACTGACTTTATGGAGAAAGGTATTCCGTAACTTCTTGAGTGATTTCTGTATTTGTATGTCTACTTTATGAGTAGAAAGTATTTCCTGATTGTCATCCCCTATAACTGGAACATCTTACCTCACCAAAATGACCAAATACTTATGAATAGAAAGCAATTCTGATTATGTGTACAAACTGAAGTTGTTCTCTTAGCTCCAATGTTTCTGTTACAGAAACATTAGTAATAATAACAAAACTGTAGTACAGGGAAGTCTGGCCAATAGCAAGTGATTACTTCTATGAATATATGAACTTACTGATTATTTTTGAAGCAGAAGTTGCAGAAAGGCTAAAACTGGTTGTTCCCATTCCTTTTACCTCCTAAACACTTCCCATTTTTCAGCAGCTAGGCAAGCAGCCCTGCCAGCCCCAGGAGGCCCTGCCAGCTCGAGAGGCACACCCTTGGTTCCCAACAAGCTCCCAACAGCTTTAGCTGTTACTATCTGCAAAATACCAGGTGCTTCTGTGTGACCTAATCTGTTGATCATGCTCACCCCATAAACATAATTTGTATATGGGATCTGGTTCATACTATCCGTGTATTTATTACAAATAGCTTGATTTCTTTGCCCAGAGAAACAGAATACTACAGCCTCTAAGGCAGATTTCTCTAAAAGCTACAGAATTTTCTTGATCGTACTATGGTATTATTCAGCAGAAGTCACTCCAAGTTCTTTGGTGCAATTACTTAAAAAGTGGCTTATTTTATGCAGCACAAAAGTCGCTGTATTTGCAGCCCCTCGACTAAAATTTTGTTAACTTATGATTGAGTCTGGTAGTTAATGTTTTTATAAAAGTGAAATCTAAAGCTTTATTTAGTCCTTTGGGGAAGGTGAAGTTTTTGGATTTTTTATTGTGTGGTTTTTTTTTTCTCTCCTGTGATAACTTTATTCTACTTAAGCCGTATATACAATGTGTAAAGCTGCTGGCATTGAGCCATTTCATATCACAATAATTTAAATCTAGAGATTATCTTAGATAAGTTTCTTCTAGAGCATATATTCCTGTCAGCAATGTAGTTGTCAATAAATTGCAAACTTGAGCAAATGTTTACAGATTTCTGATTCTTCAAAAAGACATTTGTTGTGTCTTAAGAAATTGAAGTAGTAAAGTAAGAAAAACATATAGAAAACACGGCATTAAAATAAAAACTATTCCTTTTTGGACAGTATAGAATTTAAAAAAAATGTATATTGAAATGAAGTTAGTTATGTATAAATTTTAAATAGGCATTACAGTTTAAACTTGAGCATATATTTCATAGCTATACAAATTCATGCCAGTCAGGTTTTTTCTTCTTTTAGGAAAATGCCATCTTTTATACAAATCAAACTAAAAATAAACAAGCCCCACCCCCTTCATGTTCTTTTTATCTGAGTCAGATAACAGCCTTCTGAAAATTATTTTAGAGGTGAATAATAAAACCAGCTAATACAGCAAGAACTAGTAATACATCTTTTTTGCACAGGCAGAACAGTTTTGTGTGAGAACTAAGTATTTTTTTATAATGCTTTCATACCCTAATTTCTTTTCATACTCTTCTTTCGTTGGGATATGGGCCTAATACTTTTTGTACTAGTTTACTATAACAGATTATTCTTTAAATCTGACACACAGTGAAACTATATTTTTAAATATTATTAACAAGATAAATATCGCCACATCAATTCCCAGGAATGGTTCGCATCTTTTTTTCTTGTCATTAATTTACATTCCACTTTTATAATTATTTATGCAAATTATACTTAAGTATGCAAAAATGAAAGATGTTTGTCATCCAAAGCTGGGAAGAAAAATATTAGCACCTACTTCTTCAGTTTTTCCTTTTTTCAAAAAATATCATACTTTGTAGCCCTCTCCCTTCTATCTTGCTAATTTATAATCTGAAGAGCAGTGTTCCATTTAAATATTTTTCTTATATTTTTTCAGGCTGTGGAAAAAAAACCCTAAAATCCTAATTTTGTTGCTTAGTTTGACAGTCTTAATCCATCCTGAGGGTTTTTTCTCCAGTTTGTGGATTAGCAAAAGAGGCCAAGCCTAACTGGCCCCAAAAGAGCCATGTTTTTCATCTCATCAGGCACTGAATGTTTGTCCAGTCCTTTTCATCATAGTGGCTGGATAACATTTAAACTATTTCATCTTGAAACCTAGACAAAATATTTTTTTCCATTCTGTTCAGATTTGGGTGGCCAATAAGAACTTCCATTATAAAGGCTTTGTTCACAGGTAAGCAGAAACTTGGCTACAGTTTGAAGCAAGTTAAGTCCAGTAAGATTACTTTTTTCTGTCCCATCTCCAAAATGAAATGTTTTTTCTGTAGAACAGGCAGAAGTATTTTTTCTTTTCTTTTTTTTTTTTTTTTCTTTTTTTTTTTTCTTTTTTTTTCTTTTTTTTTTTTCTTTTTTTTTTTTTTAATTAAATAGGTGGGTTTTTTTTCCTGTCTTCCAAGGTATTTCTGAGCATACTCATTTACCTACAAGTCCTGCTTTTTTTCCCCTCTGCAGGGAAAAACATAATAATGTTTTAGTTAGAGTAATGTAGATGCTTTATATGAGAGCAGTCATGTAGGGTGTGTTTGCGTTGCATGTCTGGTCCATGCTAGCAACCCCGCTGTTTTTCCAGTACGGTCTGAGACTCCCTGGATGGATACTCATGCAGTTCAAAGAGTAGCTTCAACAATTATTGTGTGGCTACAGTTGCTAAGATATGTCTGCACGGAACTCATGCATCTATCAAAATCTTCATGGCGGGGCTGGCATTACACAGCTTCTCTCTCCCCAGTGAGTTACAGTCATTCCACTACTGTGGCACAGAGCAAGGATTTTAAGCTTTCTTCATGTGGGTTAGGTGTGACTATAGGCTAAAGGGGATTTCAGGCTACAAACAAGGCTGTGACATAGCCTGGGCTTCAGGCATTAATAATGTGGATGGTCAATGAGACAGAGCATAAAAGCAGGTTCAATTAACTTTGTAAAGTAAGTTGCAGCTCTGTCATCACAGGGTTTAGTTCTCTCATTGAAATTGATGTTAAATGTGCAAATTGGACTGACAGCTGGGTGTTCCAGTGGAACAAATAAAAGGTTTCTTGGAATTCAGGTCTGCTTTAGTAGCTTTGGCTGCTGAAAACAATGTTTAATGATAGTCATATTTAAACAGTCATGGCTTTGAATACTCATGGAAATATTTCCACCCATCCTCTTGGTGATGTGTCCATGGACGACTGTTGCAGCATACTGCTTCACTTTCTTACTCAGCAGTCATCCTTACTACTCTCTCACAGACCCTTCATCACTTCTGCTTTTTCCTGTTACCTTTCTCCTTCTTGTGACTTACTCTTTCCTACTTGTACCTTTGGAAAGAAGAAAGCTCAAACTTTGCTTGTTCACAAGAAATTATCTCTACCACTCATTTCTATACCCTCGGCAATTACCTGTAAGATCAGTTCACAAAAGAAAAGGAGCAGTTCTAAATTACTGCTGTCTCCTTATTCCATGAGATTTTTCGAATGGATGCAAAAGCATGTAGAATGGAAAAAAAACACAGTCTTAAATGCCCAAGGGTGTCAGAGGCACAGGCATAGAGCTGGCAAATCTGACCTAGAATGATCCACACCTTTGTGGACTGGGATAAATTAATTTCAGCATCTAACATTAATTTAGGCAACTGAATCCAAATAATAGTACTATAAATAACATGATAGCTTTTTATTGCAGCAATGCTATTAACTTTAATCACTTCAGATTAATAAAAATTGGACATATTTCTTCAGGAAAAAAAAACACAAATGACACATCTGAATTTTGGTCTAGAATCTCATCATACATTTTTGTACTTTGTAGTCTGTTTTTGTTCATTGTTCTAAAAATTGAACTCTATTTAATTCAACATGCTTCTTCTGGGAACTGCAGATTTCCATAGTTACATTTCTTGTTAAGTATAACTTTGTAATTGTCTCTGTGTCAGTGTAGTAAGGTACTTCATTTGACTTTTAACTGTAATACTTAACAGACTCTGTTGGGATTTTCTGGAAAATGATTTTATGTTCCTCAGTCCACTGAAATAGCATCTTCTTTTTTAAAATCCTAACAGGAAAACTGATGAAGTAAAACTATTTGTACCTCTTGGTGACACAAGTTTAGGTCTCAGGAGGACAAACCTCAGAGGTTTTTGGCCAATGTGCAGAATTTGCATAACAGGTTTACAGGTTTTGTTAACAAAACTGTAAGCAACAGAAATAAAAGCAAGTTATGCCTCTCACTTGGTTCCTTTGGCATCTACACGTTGAAGATGAAAGAATTTTAAAACATAAAGTCTACCTTCTGTATGAGTCAGAAATCTGACCAATAGCATTTTGCTGTCACCTTCATACAGTGCTATGCCTCAGCATGCCCTAGGTTACCACTGAGCCTTGTGAGAGAAAACCACCCTTTTCAAGAGCAGCACTGAATGCATGCTTATCTTGAGGCAGGACTGAAAGCAAGTATGTGCTTATGATTGATTTAAATAGGAATGTTTTCCAAAATAAAATAATATGCTAGATGTCCAACAATAGTGTTACGGTTTCACTCAGGATTGGCATTAAACAAGCAACAACAATGCTCTCAATCCCCTCCCCCTCCCACCCAGGTAGGGAAGGAGAGAGAGAATGAAGAGAGAGAGACTTTCCAGATTGAAAACTAAACTAGACAGCTTTAATTAAATACTAATGATAAAAGAAAATATGTACAATTATATACAAATGTGTTCAGAAATGTGTAAAACCCTATTGCCTCCCCCCGCCCCCAGCAATTCCCATGGCATCTTCTGAGCTGTGACCAGTTCCAAAACGTCCCAGAGCGCTGCTGGAGAGAGCAGCAGAGCAGACAGGAGCTGAGGGCAGAGTTATGAGGGTTAGGAATGCATGAGCCTAGGGATCGACAGTCATAGACAGAGTCCTCCCTGGATGCCAGCCATGGACGGAAGAGAAGGGAAGAAGAAGCAGGAAGGAAGTTGTCTTCTGTGATCTCTGACCCTATATCGAGCTTACGTAGATATATGTGTGGAATATCTCTGGCCAATTTTGCTGTCCATCTAGTCCACTCCTCCCTACGGGAGAACTGCAGATATGACTCTTCTGCTCCCTTAGCATCTGAGGCCACAGTTTCAATGAGTAGAGTGAAGTGACCTTGAAGTCCCGGCAGCAACATAAACATTCCAGTGTTATCGGTCCACTAGCTGGAAAACTTGCTGTTAGTTAAAAGGGAGCTTACTGAAGGAAAAAAAACCCCACAACAGTAAAAGGAAAATTGGGTTCATCCTGGCTCAAACCAGGACAAATAGCTAAATTGTACTTTTATTTTTAAAGTAAATGTAATACTGGCAGCGTTTATGTTGCTGGATTGCACTAATGACTGGTATTTATATCTGGTTCATTGGCCAGTGAAAAATTTCAAGTGACAAAAATCCATTTGGCTAATGAACCACCTTTTAATTAGACTTTGAATTTTCAAAATAATACAGCTTATTTTTTTTCCTCAGTAATGTAATATGACTGCATGGAACAGTTGCAAAAATTAATTGAATGACAGAAATATTTTCAAGTGAATTAGGCAGACCACTTGTTAGGTGCTTAGACATCTAAGGCTTTGTTTTGCTCTGCCAGACCTGACTGAGTCCAATAAAAAGGGCCACGTTACATAATGAACAGAGTTTTCCTCTGTTCCATACTAGAATCCTTTGGGTTCAAGAAAGCCTTGATAAAGCTAGGATTCTTGTGGCTGCTTCTGGTGGTTTAGCTATTTTGATGTGGAAGTGTAGTATCTTGCAGATGTTACACAATCAGCCATACACTAAGCCTGAAAAAGTCTTTTCCAAGAAAAGTGCTTAGAAAAAATAAAGGCTGTCCCCAAACTTGACTGATTTTAACAAGTAGATGTGTCAGAGTTGAGACTGTGAAATGTTGCTTGTCATTTCAGAAGATACTTGTTAAAATCTGAGTAAGTACAGACTATTAAAAAGAAATGTAGGCGGTAACTATTGATGTAAATTTCTAGCTCTTTTTTGCTTCATTTCTGATCAGTAGTTTCAAGACTGCTATAACTAGCCAGTCCTTCATGCTTATTGTAAAACAAACAAACAAAAAGAGTGGTATTGAAAGGTAGCTATTCTAGAGTAGCATGTTCCTTCATGACTTCTGAAACCTCTTCCATTGTACTGTTCTTCTTCCATCCCTCTTTTTCACTATTCCAACAGTTCCTTCAGTCCTAGTCAGTCAACATCACTAACTATAAAATCAATGTTGCTGTGCCTGAAGATGCATATCCTGATATCCAGCCTGACCTCTCTGAGTGGCAGGAATACTGCCCTAGCAAATGCATATCATGTCAAGAAAGCACTTACTGAGCAGTAAAAGGGCAGATGACATTCAAGGAAATAAATATGAAGCTATGCACAATAAAAATACAATTTCACTTAATACATAAAATTAAGCTGCCCATTACCTTTTAGGAATGAGATCTTTGAGTCATGATGGATGGTTCCATGTAAATATTTTTTGAAAAATCAATCACTTTCAAAAGAACAAATTGAATGCTAGGAATTAGTAGAAAAGAAATAAAAACAAAAAACAGTATGCCACGTTACAAGATCCAGTGTTCACAACATTCAAAAATCTTCCAGTTCTCATTTCTTCATCTCAAAAAGTATATGGTAAAACTGGATCATGTTCAGGGAAGGACAACAGGATGTTTTAAAGGTCTAAAACAATTGCCATGTGATAAATAATGAAATAATCTGTTCAGCCTGGAAAAATAAGATAACTGACAAGGTATATGATACAGATTGTAAAACTCCAAGTGTCTGGAGAGGTTGGATAAGGCTGGATTTTTCGCTTTCTCTCTAGTACAGCAACTGAAGTTTTAGCTTCAATTTAAAAGCAGGTTTGTAGGAGCCATGTTCAGAAGAAAAAAATAACACAGTCCTTCGTCCACTGTGTAGCTGAGCTGTGGAACATTTTGCCACAGGATACTGCAGGGCCCAACATTGACATCAGTGCATAGGAGCCTAGGATTGGAAGTTTGCTGAGGATTCCTGAAGTAGTTGGCACAAAAATAGGTATCTGAGTTGTACATGGCGGGAGTGCAGGAGAGTACATGGAGGAGGTATCATATGTGCTTGTGCTTGCATGTTCTCGTGTTCTTACACACCTCCTTTTTTGTGCTCCGATATTGTAAATAAAAGCGGATTACCAGTTAATAACACTGCCTACACTGATGCCATCCACTGTCTTGTTGCAGTGATCAAGGACTGTTTAGGAATATTTTGCAGTGTGTCCCTAATCTTTAAATAATTCTGTTTCTTAGAAAGGCAATCAGTTCCCAGAAATCCTATTAGGGATAAAATAAATATTGCTGAACAAATTGTTTCGGGAAAATGTTTAATTCCGTGTAGTTATTTTATGTTATAGTTTTACAACTGATTCTGGAGAGAAAGGAAATGGAAAAGCTGAGGCAGTATAGTTTACTCTGCTGAACATTTTACTCACTTTAAGTTGTTATATTAGACTGTTCAAATATTAGTCAATATATAGAACTGAAAATTAACAGATTGTCTCTCTTTCCAATGCCTGGCTGGCTGACCATGTTTCAGCTACAATGAACTTGATTGAGATCTGAGTCTAGAAAAGGTTTACTATTACAATACAAGCATGTCTGCAGGTAAGAATTTCAATCCTGTGGCAGCTCCTAGGTCAGGTAGAAATAAAGGGAGGAACCATTGGCTTTCCTATATTGTGCTTTGGATTGGAATAATCTTATTTTACATAATTTTGTTAACTTTTTTCTGTTAATAAGCTATGATACACAATATTATATTACACCCATGTACTTCCTGATTTCTGTACAAATATTCTCTAGCTTGCAGGAGGCAAATATGAGTAATAGTATTTTCTGAATATATAATGTAGAACTTTTCTAATGTTCCAGTTACAACAGGAAATTGTGAAGAACGGGACTGCCAAGGCGTATATTGAGCTCAGATAGAAGATCTTGAAAGATCTTGTAATAAAAGAATATATTTACTTTGGGTGAACGTATGTTATTGCAGTATCTTGACACTCAACCAATATTAATCTGATAGGTCACTCATACACCAAAATGTTGGTGGCAGAATGAATATGCTAACTGTACAGCATCTTGTCTGAGTGCAGAATTTTCTGTTGGCCACCATTTTTAATAGCTGAAGAGAAGCCACTTGTGGCTACAAATTAACCTTGAGCTCACAGATGTTGTTAATGTAGATTACATCTTACCAAATGCTTACCAAAAAGCATTTCAGCATCCCAAGGTGCAGGAAAGCTGAAATGTAAAGGAAAAAGTTTGGATCTTAATATATTCAAAGAAAGCTAGAATATTTTAAGCAATCTATTATCAGTTCCACGCCCCCATGTTTTCACAAGGGAAGGTATTTAAACAGGTGGCATAATTTATTTTCAGAAGTACTGTTCACTTCCAGCTTCTTGTGAAATCTATGAAAGCAGGGAATATTTAACAGCTATGAAAATGGAAAAAATGTAAAGTGGTTGTGTATAATGATTAAGTCAGAAATGGTACCAAAGAAAAGGAATAAATAAATGAATTATTTTTCTGGAAAATAATTGAGAAAGAAGAAAGCAAATAGATTGCCTTTTGTTTTAACTGCTTGGTTGTCCCATGTTTAATTCAGCCAGCTCAGGATTAGCTGAGGCAAGTGGGGCTTTGGAATGTCTTAGATGAAATAAAAGCATAGATAATAATAAAATAATGTCAAATAGGCCATTCAGTGTCACTGTTTAAGTTTAGTGGAAAGGAGAATGCAAAGCAGCGCCCATGACACAGCTCGGATTCTCATACAAGTTCTGACTGGAACAGAGAAACTCGCATCTCAGTGCTCAGTGAATATGGCTACACTGCTTTCTTCACGTTCTTGATTAATTGAAGCCCACTTGTGAATCATGGAGTACCACAGTAATTGAGAGCTGACTACGAGCATATCCAAAAATTGTATCCTATCCAGAATCCTTTACATTGGTGATGGGACTTGAATATCTGTGAAAACTCAATTCAGATGATTTGCCAGATTGGTGATCAGTTCCCTTTGCTTGGTCACCTAATTTTCCTAAGACTGCAGAAGTCAGTTTAGGTCTGTCTGTGCCTATAAGTTTTTTCTGATAGTGTTTCAAACATTAGAATGGTAAGATTGAGTTGAAAAAGCACAACGTGGCTTTGGAGTTTCCATAGGCTCACAATGTGCTAAAAAGCCATTCAGAAATACCTGCATTAAAAATTAAAATAATAATAATGAAAAAAATCAGCTGAATCTTACCAAAGTTTGTGTGATACAGACCAACTTCAGTTCCTCATGATTCCATCAGTAGTGACACTGGCTCACTCTGCTGCCAGACTTACAAGAGTGTGAACCAAACTAATCTTTTACTCTTAGCTACTGCCCTGATGCTGAGATGTCACTGCTGAGTATCTAACCATTGCAGAGAGAAATTGGAGGCTTGCTTTCTGTTCCTGCCTTGGTTATAAAGAAGTACACATCAGTTGTCACAGAATATGTGAAATAGCATAGCAACAGATCTTTGGGAGGTGAATTATCACATAATTGTAAGAGTCAGACTGGCTTGTTTGCTTCTTTTATTATTAGATGTAAATATTAATGTAGCTGCTTTTGCAGAAGAGGATGGAGATTCCTTAATGACTCCAAACTGTGTGATTCTACAGTTACAGTAAAGCATTTTTACTAGTCTTGAACACAATTTTTCACTTATTAATTTATTACATTTCAACTTATTAAGTGACAGGCTTGTTGTCTTTCCACTTGCACACATTCAGTACTCACATGGTTAAATGTGTTGATGGGCAAATTCTTAATGTCAGGATTAGTTTTCATAGATTATATCCTAAGGAACCTGCCCTCCCAGATAAGTACAGCTGTTTAAGCTTTTTGATTATATACCCTGACAAGAATTTTTTTCTGAGTAGTACTTGTGGTAGTTACAGTACACTAAAATTTTCTTAATTGGAATCCTTTCACAGTCTGTTTATTTTCCTAAATGTCCATCACCTTTCTCTCTTACTGTCTTTTGTCCTGTAGCTTTCCCTCTCCCTTTTCCTCTCCTCTTAATTCTTGACCCTGGGCAATTTTCAGCCAGCTCCTCCATTTATTACTTCCTCTGCTTTGTCTCTCTGGCATCTTGACTGGCTCAAACACTGTCTGTGCCCCATTTATTTCTGCCTTCTGGTCACTCACAACTCTCACCCCTTCTACCTCAAATATTTTGAGAAGTTTCAGTGTTTGTTTGGAGGGAAATAATGTCTTTCCCCATTAAGAACAGATTGTTTTTCTGTCTCTTTCACTCAGTAGCTGAGAATGACCTGCATTTTGTTGAAATGTGTTGCCTCTTTTTTAAAACTGCCAACTCTTGTGTACTGTGTTACTTCGTTTGTTTAGCATTAAGCACACTGCAAAGCACAAAATTGTAGTTGATTCTATTGGCTAAATCCTTTAACCTATAAGAGTCTGGCACAGCTGCATATGCCAAGTTACAGGATTGGGACATAAAAAGTGATGTTTTTAAAAAAAAAAAAAGGAAAAGAAAAAAGAAAACACTAATGTTTTAAACCTGCAAAAGCTTTTTCACCAACCTGTCCCTTTGATTTGGCAGTTGATATGTCAATATTTATTTTTATTTTAAGTATTTAATACTGAACAGAACCTTTTTGTCATTATAATTAATTCTGTATCTTTCTTCATTAGACAGTATCTGTTATCACTTTCAAGGAAAATATCAAGCTAAAATACACTACATTTAGTACCTTTTAGTTTCTTTTAGATTATTGTGTATTTACTATTGCTTAAGGGAGTATATACTGAGGACCAGATCTGTAACTTAATGGATAGCATTGCTGCAGATGTGGATTTGGGACTGTGTGTAGTAGGAATAGGACAGGTAACGCATTGGGATGAAGGCATGTAATATGATATTTTGTTATTTAATAAGTATTAAGTATTGTTATAGACTACAGCTAGAGCTGTTACTGCTGCCTGCCTCTTATGCTTTCAGTTCTTATGAATTCATCAAATTTTAATAATTTCTGATAATTATGCATCTTGTGTGCTTATCTTAAATTGAGGTTTTTAAATGTCAACTGAAACTTTTTACCTACTTGTGAGAAGTAGGTTGGAGTAAATGTAGTTTTAAAACAAAAAGAAAATTTCATAATAAAGAAATATTTGAAGGAAGCTATTGCATTTGTCTGGAAGATAATTTTTCTCAGGAATATATTTTTCTTTCTGTAAAATGGCTCAGTAAGGAGACTGAAAAGAAAAATCATCTGTACATGTCATTGAGTCTGATTCTTAGCATTTTTTGCAAAATATTACATCTGCAGGGGCCATGCACCATCCAGCCTGCTCTGTTGATTCCCACCACCACAGGTGTAGGCGGTGTACAAGAAGCTGTGACCTTTCTTTAAACAAAAGACAAGAGCTGGAGTAGAAGTGAGGAACAGTAACCAAGAAAAGGAGCCAGTGCTCAAGCTCATTCTTGCATTAATAGCTTGGTGATTAGCTCCTAGAGGATAGACTGACATGACACCATGTAACAGTGCAGAAATATCCAACTGGTGTGGAGTTCAGCTGGTGTGTCTGCATGACATAGTCCAGAATCAGGAAGAGATACTAATTTGTGTATGAAAATAGCACAGCTGTACACTGTAGGTATGTACTATAGTACAGCTATGCAGCGCTGCGTTGAACAGGTGTACCAGTAGTACTATTTATTAGTACTCTTAGTACTATTAGCTATTAGATTAATAGCTAATTATGATGTCACTGTCTCAGACATCCTTCCAGCTGGTTGTAGAAAATTAGTGGAACAGATTTTTTTTTATTGGGACCTCACAGGAGAAAATAATCTCTGAGTTTTCTATGTAAGTGGATTCTCTAAGTTGATTCTGCCCATTCACAACATGTTGTCACTCTCACTCAAGATAGCATGTACGTGTAAGCAGTCTGGCCAACATTGCTAATGAGGTTACAGAGAACAAGAGACACCAGCTGTCAAATCCTCACTATATCTCTTGGGTTCTTCTAGGCAAAACGCATTATCCTCTAAAGATAAAAAAAGATTTCTTCTTTTCTTTTTTTTTTTACCACTAACAATCAAAACTTTATATAGCGTGATCCTTTTGCCACAAAATCTTTTGTATTTTGTCTGTCAATTATGTTAATCAAGGTTGCTGCCCATTGTCTTTGTTTCCTGATTTTCGGTATCTTTCAGGCCATCGTATGTCTTCCTGTTGGATAACAGGCAAAAGAATGTCACATGCAATTCAGTGTCATTCCATGAGGGGGAGGAGAAACTGCACAGGCTGTGTGGTGTAACCCTCTTGCCATCCTCCTCCTATTATGAATCATATGAACCATGGACTGGATATAAATAACACGCTCAGTGTTAATTAGTTTTGTTATTGTCAGTAGTGTTCCTGGTTATCTGTACAGGCTATTCTTTTAACTGTTGCTTCTGGTGCTTTTGAACATTTCAATTCATACTTCATTAATTTCAATCTTAATACTTGTACTAAAAATCTTCATATAATAATTTTTGTGCAATGTAGAAGTTACCCAAGTGACGTCTGCAAATAGATTAATCAATGCTAGAGCTTATTTTAGCAGTTTTCAACATTTTAAACCATATTGAAAAGACGTAGATTGCTTAAAAATTATTCCATTGCATAAATCATGTTTTTTTCACTTATCCAATGCCCAAGCCAAATCTTGTCTGTGGTGACCTTGTCTTTGTGATAGTCAACAGAAGAATGAGAGCCAGTGGGTAAGGGGAAATATTCTACAAAGCACATGAGAAAAGTAATGTAAATGCTTTAAGTCACATTGTGGTCAAGGACTCTTGTGTCTGCTGTTCCCGGCTTGCTGCCTAAAGGAAGTTATCTTTCAGCTGTGCAGCTTTTTTGTCTGGATTTTGTATATGCTGCTTTATTCTCCTTATTCCACTAGCCACAGGTTTCTAATCTTTTCAAAGACTATTACTTGCAAGGTCAAATCTTTCTAACCAAAATATGGAATAAAGAATTTAAACATCAGTCTCCTCCTCCACATTCTTTTAGCTCACTGGCTAAGGGCACAGATCAGAAAACTGGTTGTAAAAAAACACAGTGAAACACTCCCCAGGTAGTAGACAGCAATTATGGTATTAGGAATGCTTCTGGTTTTGGTAGTTCCTTTGAGTGTAATCTAGAAGAAATATGGTATTTACTATGATTTTATAGAAATTGCTTAGGTAGTGAAAGAAACGGTTGTAAACTGGTTTTAGAAAATTATTATTATCTATTTTGGAACCCCACAAGACATGCAGCATAACTCAATACCAAAAGCATACGTGAATTGTCAGATACAGCAAAGCCTTGTGTAGTATGGAGGTTTTTTTATGTCCACAAATTACTAACTTGGGAATCGTTGTATAATTAATATATGCTGATTGGATATTTAACTCGATTACTTTGGCTATTATACCAATATGGAAGGTACTGTGAGCACCGAAATTCTGTGACATCAAAAATTAGTCTTTCACTAGAAGTTAATGGCATTGCAGCTCAGAAGCTTGGCCTAAATGTTGATTGTGGGGTTTGGCTGTGGGCACATGAAACTCCTTTGGGAATAGTAAGGGATTCAGAATTTGCACCAAAGTGCCAGTTGATTCCTGTGCTATGTCCCTTTGAGGTTTTTTGCATCTTTGGTTCTTTGCTTATAATGACAATTGTGAACGTTTGGAGAGCATTGCACTTGCATCTGAAAGCAAGATTTGGCATGAAAGTGATCAGGCAGGTCCTAGTTGTTATTTGCTCAGTGTACCTAAACTCGATAAATTTGAGTATGTGCTAAAGCTGTATGCTGGATGGGGTCAAACTACTCAGTAGTTTGCAGGACTGTATCCTAATTTAGCAAATACATTTTGTACTTGCTACTAGAGTTTCTGTTCCTCAAGTTTCTTGAGCACTTGTTTGTTGGATGGTTGCATAGCACTGAAATTTGAATATGGTTCTCTTGTCTTTTTGCTCACAGTCTTGCTCTCCTTTATTTTTTTAGTTTTTTTCCTAATCCAAATTGTACTAGTGTACTAGTTCATTTACACTAAGTTAGTGGCATGTATTCTTACTTTTGCTATTAAGGTTTGTTCTGTTAGGGATTGTTGTGGTTTTTTTTCTAGAATAAATAGAGGTGGAGGAAAAAAGCAGTATCAAGTATATAAATTACAGTAAGTGCAAACCCTTAGTAAATACAAGAAATTAGAAATCAAATTCAGTGTCAACCATCTAAATGGCAAATTGTTTTAATACAAACCCATGACATTTATGTTAGAAATTTATAGGATTTGATAGATGGTTGCTAATCTTTCTTAGGTTTGTGACCATTCTGAAGCATTTTTTGAAAAGCTTTGAGTTGTATCACATGCTGTTGCAGTTGATATGCTGCACAAATGTTTTTCACAAGAAAATAAATATTTTTTTTATTTTTTGTCCACATACCTATGTTTAGTGGTTGTATACCCAAATTTTATGGGCTTCTATTTATCTTCACAGTTTTTTGTGTGTTTGTTGGGTTTTTTTTAATGCTAGAGGTTCATGTCAAGGCTATGTACAATTTATGTCCTCCTGTGGGAAGAGTTTGCACATTAGAATAACACACAAATATTTATTTGTTATCAAGCAAGGGACATCTTAATTTTATTTGGTAATAGATTTCACTGTTAATAATTGGATGGATTTGAAGCTTCTTGAACATTTTTCTCCATTATTAGCATTACCAAATTGTATTTACTGCTTCCTAGGAGAACAAGACACAGCCAACACTATAAAACGTTCATTGTTTTGGATATTGGTGCTCCAGGATCTTCTAGCTCTGTGAGCATTACAAGGATCCCAATTCTCCACTGCCACTGCGGGGTGTTTCTGCTCTAGGGTTTTGTTCCTACACTCACTGCTTTCAGGATATGCTTTTCAGCATAGGCAATCGTCAGCAAGAATTTTCCTAAATTGCTTATAGTGTTGTCCCAACACAAGGTCCATTTACCTTGTATGCTATAATCCAATCCACACACAGATTCGGGGTACTTCTTTATTCCTATTCTGCTTAGAAAGGGGTGCTAGGTGACAAGTCCCCACAGCTAGCACACCCCATACAAAATGCTATGGCATATTTATCCTGTTTAGCAAGCATCAATATCTGCCTTTATTTACACTTACCAGTTAGTAACTTACCACTACCACTGTCTAATTGGTTAATTGTACTCATTTGCTTTTAAAGTTACAGTGTCCTTATAAATCAAGGCACATGTTCAGAGAGGAGTGGTCTTAATTAGGGAGGGGGCATTTCTTGAGTCAGTGGTCTCAATCTCCCTCTGCCCTCTTTAGTTTCTGTTGAGTTCTACTGACCTCATGTCTTGTGGCACCATGTTTCCTCTGTTATCTCTGAAGGTTCCTCTTCAGAAATAGTTATTAAGGTATGCAAGCTAGATTCTTCTTATCTCAGTTCTAATTATTCATGTAACTCTTCAAGGCTATTATATAAGTCTTTACCAGGTTTTGCTATTTCTCAACAATTTAACCTTTCTTATCAGTAATTTGAATCAACTCATGCTCCAGTACAGATTAAATGGAAATATAGGAAATAGGGGGAAAGACAACAAAAAGTTGCATATGTCTTAATTCCCAAAGACAGTATTTAGTATCTTTTTTCAGTTTCTCTAGTCTCGTGCTTAACTACAGATTTTCTTAATGTAAAGATAATTTATTAGTCTATGTGCACAATGTTCACTTTTCTGTGCAAAAAGCTACGTACTGCTTTACATTCTACCCAATGCCATAGAAAGAACTGTATTGATACTAAGATTGCTTCTCAGCCTTTTCTCAAGTCTCTAGCAGAGCCAACAGGTTCCTTCAATTTACTTCCTCCCCATGAAGGAAATCTGGAAAATTAAAATGAGAGGAGGAGGGCTCCATCTAAATTTTTTTAATCTCCTTCAGCTTTTCTTATTTTTCTCCTTGCTTATTCATATTCAACACAAAGTTTAACTTCAGAAAAGCAGATTTTATTGTCCTCAGTGTCAGCTACATGCATGGGAATATTTGGTGCAGGATTTATGTCTTTACACAGAATTAATGTCTTTTATGTACTAACAGATCTGAGATACCACAGGTGATATGCACATCGAACTATGTAATATCATCTACCTACAGAACCTGAAAATGCTGAGACTACTTCCAATGCTATTTCAAAATTGAGATTTATTAAATTGCCCTCTCTAGCAACAAAAAGAAAATAGCAATTTTAAACAGAAAAAAAATCAGAAAGCATTTACTGCTTGGTTCTTGTTTTAGAAAGAAAACGGTTAGGCATGTGGAATGGGTCATAAAATTTTAGATGCACACAGCAAAAAATAGTTTGGGTAGCATCTGCATATTTTGGATATAAATATTTTTTTAAAATATATATTGACTTTTCAGCTGAAGTTACCCTCACATTCCACTGATGCTGTCAGCAACTTTGGTCAAGTTTAATCTATTTGGGCATGAAAGTATACCAAAGATTGTTTAACATGCTGTGACTTGATGATGTAAGATACTGCAACAGCTAAATTCCCACATTAATATAATTGTCTGCAGTTAGTCATACCATAAGGACTGTAAATGTAGTTCTGATGTTCAGAGTAATGGCGCCTTTAAATAGGCAACTTTGCCACTTAGACTGTTTCAGTTTTGTGGTCCATGTGCTGGACTATCCACTTGGTTTAGATTTTTTTGTTGTTTAGATTTCTTTAGATTATTTTGGGGTTTGTTTTGTTTTTTCTAAAATTTAAGAGCCCTAAAGCCTTAAAGGCTCAGAAATGTGACATTCTGAGACTCGTTCTCAAATAGTGTACAAAGACTTAAATTTTGTATTTTTTTTTACTTTCTTTTCAAGCCTTCCAAGAGGCAAGGAGTGAACACAAATATCTAATTCCATAAGGTTTTCTTTATTTGTGTTTCACATAGAATCATAGAATGCCAGGTTGGAAGGGACCTCAAGGATCATCTGGTCCAACCTTTCCAGGTACTACTATAGTTTATATGAGGGGGCTCAGCACCCTGTCAAGCTGAGACTTAAAACTGTTCAATGTGGGGGAATCTACCACTTCCCTTGGGAGACTATTCCAGCGTTTGACTGTCCTCATGGTGAAAAATTTACCTCATGTGTCCAATCAGAATCTCTCCAGGAGCAAATTGTGCCCATTACCCCTTGTCTTTTCCATGTGAGTCCTTGTAAATATGGAGTCTTCAGTTTCTTTGTAGCCACCCTTTAAGTACTGGAACATGGTAATAAGGTCTCCCTGAAGCCTTCTTTTCTCAAGGTTGAACAAACCCAGTTTTCTCAGCCTCTCCTCATATGGCAGGTCCTCCAGTCCTCTGATCATCCTTGAGGCCTTTCTCTGGACCCTCTCCAGCCTGTCTGCACCCTTTTTGTAGAGCGGGGACCAAAACTGAACACAATACTCCAGGTGTGGTCTCACAAGCGCTGAGTAGAGCAGGATGATGACTTCTTTATCTCTGCTGGTCATGCTCTTGTTGATGCAGCCCAGCATCCTGTTGGTTTTCTTTGCTGCTGCAGCACACTGTTCACTCATGTTGAGCCTGTTATCCACCAAGACCCTCAGATCCCTTTCCACAGGGCTGCTCTCCAGCAAGGTGGATCCCGGTCTGAACTGCGCTCCTGAGTTATGTGTTCCCAGGTGCAGGACCTTACACTTCTCGCCATTGAACTTCATAAGCTTTCTGCTAGCCCACTCCTCCAGCCTGTCTTGGTCATCCTGGAGGGTGGGTCTCCCTTCTGGAGTGTCAACTTCTCCACTCATCTTGCTGTCATCAGCAAAATTCATCAGGGTGTTCTTGATCCCAACATCCAGCCCCCTACAGGGGGGTCATAGATAGGACTCTCCTGCCCCGGTAGCTTCTGTAGTGGCAGAGTTAAGAAGCGACCTTGGAGTCTCAGCAGTAACATAAACATTCCAGTGTTATCAGTCCACTAGCTGGAACACTTGCTGCTAGTTAAAAGAGAGCTTACTGAAAGAAAAAAAAATCAGTAATAGGAAAATTGGCTTCATCCTGGCTCAAACCAGGACACTTATGAAGATGTTGAACAGCTTTGCGCCCAATAACAATCCCTGGGGGACCCCACTTGTGACCAGTTCCCAGTTTGAGGAGGAACTATTTACTATCACTCTCTGGGCACAGTCTGTCAGCCAGTTCCCCACTCACTGCACAGACCACTTGTCAAGGCCAAAATGAGTCAGCTTCTCCAGGAGGAGGCTGTGGGGGACTATTCAAAAGCCTTGCAGCAGTCCAGGTAGATGATGTCCACCACTCGCCCTGCATCAACCGAGCGGGTTACTTTGTCATAGAAGGTGATAAGGTTTGTCAAGCACGATTTGCCCCTGGTAAATCCATGTTGGCTTTTCCCAATCACATGCTTCAATTGACTTGTGAGTCAATAAGAGTGTTAATAACATTTAATCAAATAGGCAATAGAATTGTACGTTACATAGGAATCGTTATTTTTTTCATGTGTAATATAACAAAGCAATCCAGAAAGAATGGAGTGCAATAAAAGAATCATATATAGAATGCCCAGTGATCAGAAAACAAAAGCTAAAAATTGTAAATATTGGTCTCAGACTCAAGTGTGTTGTGGTTAAGGAAACCATATTCCCACAGGGAATGGATATTATGACTCGTCCTAATTCCTTGGACTAACTAAAAAAAGAAAAAAATGTTTGAGAAGCTGATTTTTTTTTTCCCCAATTTCTCTTTCCAAGAGAGCTGAGGAAGTACAAACAGGCTTTCTATAGACAGACTGCCCAGAGAACACACCCTATGCCCCATAGAAACCATAGAACTGTGGATTCCACAGTGGTAACTTAATAGAAATGTACTAAATGTTGCCAATATGTCTGTTTGCTAATTTAAGAGATTGTGTTTAAAAGACTTTGCACAAATGACACATTCTTGTAAAACAAACAAACAAAAAGATAGGTATAATTACCTTATAATTATGTAAGTTCCGCATAAGACTAGAGGTTTTAGGAGACTCTGGATGTACTATTTATTATCACAGTCTTATGATATGACCCTCTCTGTATCCCTGAGGTTTCAGTCCCTCATTTGTCTTACCTGTAAATTTAACAAGACAAAAAAGTTGTGTATTTAAACTCACAAAGTCTGATTGGTAAAAATTGCCACGGAAGCATTAAGTACTAAGTATTCCTGCAGTTTCTTTCCTCTGTCTTCCATTCCCTTGGGACAATAGATGGCAGCAAATCTGTATTTGACCCGTCTTCTTTCTACATGCAGTGTTCTTAGGAGGCACTAACTAATTGGTATAAACTGTAAAACCTGGAAGACACTTTGAGTAGCAGTTGGACTCTCTTGAAAGGCTTTTTTTCAGATGAAAAGTATATGCATTTTAAAACTTCCTAAATTTAGCCTACTATTGAATGGATATATACCTGTGTCTGCATCTATATGCATAAAATAAATATGACCTCGTTTTTATTCACACACTCAGATATTCTAAAACATTCATTATAAATAGATATAGCAAATAAACCTAATTAAAACAAGGTCTCTGAAATTACAGAAACAATCTACATTTCTTCTTGGTCGATTAGAGTGGGTTGCCAATTTTTTAAAATTTGTTTCCTGGATACATACATGTAAGTAGAAGTAAAATTCATCTGTTGGAGCTGAAAGAATGGTGAACTTAAGGAAGAATGATGGCCAAGTATTTAAGAATTTGCTTAAAATAGAATAGTTAAAGAGATGGTTAAAGTTCTCCTTTCATATTCCACTGTGGGCTGAGGTAGATGGGTCCCTGAGCATAGAACTGGTTTTATGCTATTAATGCCTACAGGTGACAATTGGTTCAGGGAAGAATGGCATCATCAGCTAGCAGGGTAAAATCATCAATAACACTACAGTAAGTAATATTTGGAACAGAGGGTGGAGAATAGAGACAAGAAACTAATATGATGCTGCATAAAATTAAATTTGGACAAAAACTGAATCTCTGCAGCTGATGGAGGTACTAATTTTTCTAATAGCCCAGAAAGCATTTGGCAGGGCTGACTGTTCTGAGCTGTTAATTATGGGAAATAACAGCAGCTGCAAGAAGGAATTCTGAATGTGGCCTCTTGCTACACCTCTGTATCACTTATGAATAAATGAAAATTATTAGAGTAACCACATTATGGGTGAAATTCACTGCCACATAGAAATTTTCTCTTTTGGAGTAGCTCGCTTAGAAACATCTCAAAACAGAGGGGACACATTATTGATTTAAACTGACTGCAGAATGAACTGCAGTCAAGCTTTGAAGTGTTGGAGGTAACGCTGAGCGGGGTGGGCAACCAGTGAATAGGTAACACAAAACCAACATGAATTCCCAAAGAGCATTAAAAATTGTAGTATTTCCTGGTTTTTACTATATATATTTGCATTTGAATGCTGTTTTAATGCTGCATTGTTTTATGGAAGCATGTACGGTTTCAATAAGTTGTATGAAAAGATTGCAATTTTTTTTAAATGTGAAGTTGGTAGATACCCACAAAAACTGTAGCATTAGTATGTGGCAGAAATCAGGAGAAAGCTAAAAGCTGGCATGACCGGTTTCCTAGCAGGATAAAAGCAATGTATAGTTACCTTGAAAATGATGATTTTTACTTTTTCCTCCCCAGTCACCTGAAACTTTCTTTATATTTTCCACATATTATAGTCATGTAAAGTAGAGTGGACAGAGGTAACTGGGCTAGCTGTATGGAGCAATAAAGATGAGGTCAAAATTCAACTGATATATTTTATTCAGCTTCTTACACTACAAAGCATAATATTTGTATTTCTGACCTTACATTTTTCTAAATACCAGAATGATTCATATCATGACATCAGGGCCAACAAGAAAAAAAGTTTATGAAATATATAAAAATATACAGCAAAGCAATGATTCAGAAAGTAAGTCTCTCTTTAGATACCTGATCTTAAAGATGGCACATCTGGACTTGAGTATGTCCTAATATATGCTGTCTTGTGTTTGGATATCTTGATAGAGATTTGTATTATATGCAGTGCATAATTTCCAAAAGTGTAAGGTATGTGTAACACTCCTTTCGCAGGAATGTTGTCTTTTGATAGGATGTAATTTTGAGATTTTGTTTGAAGAAGAAGAAAGATGAGTTTATTCACACAATAATAACTGGTGTGTACTTTGGATTGTTGGCCATTTTACCAAGTATTTTACTTTACTGTGCTTATTGATACAGTGTGACACCTAAATTATTAAGTGCTATAAGCTTTCAGAAAGTTTGAAAATCAGAGACTCATAGAATGGTTTGGGTTGGAAGGGACCTTAAATGTAATCTAGTTCCAACCCCCCTACCATGGGCAAGGACACCTCCCACTAGACCAGGATGCTCAAAGCCCCACCAACCTGGCCTAGAACACTTCCAGGAATGGGACAGCCACAAATTCCCTGGGCAACCTGTTCCAGTGTCTCACCACCCTCACAGTGAAGAATTTATTTCCCATATCTAATATAAATCTACTCTATTTCAGTTTAAAGCTGTTACCCTTTGTCGTATCACTCCATGGCCTCATAACAAGTCCCTCCCCCGCTTTCCTGTAGGCCCCTTCAGGTACTGGAAGGTGCTATAAGGTCTCCCCAGAGTCTTCTCTCCTACAGCCTGAACAACCCCAACTCTGTAAGCCTGTCTTCATAGGAGAGGTGCTCCAGCCCTCTGATGGTCTTTGGGCCCCTCGTCTGGACTTGCTCCAACAGCTCCATGACCTTCCTGTATTGGGGTCTCCAGAACTAGACAAAATACTCCAGGTGAGGTCTTGCAAGAGGGGGAGAATCACCTTCCTTGACCTGCTGACCACACTGCTTTTGATGCAGCCCAGGACACAGTTGGCTTTCTGGGCTGCCAGCGCACATTGCCAGCTCATGTTGAGCTTCTAATCAACCAATACCCCCAAGTCCTTCAGCCTATATTTAAGCAAACAGGCTTACAGATTCAGGTCTTAGTGCCTCTTTTATATTGTGGTCTGTTAAAATCAGGAAAAATACAAAATTTAAAAAAAATAAAAAATTATGTGCAGTTCCTTGTATAATACTAAGCTACCATATGTCACAGCCAGGAATTGTGCTAGTATCAGAATTTTCCATTAGAATCTTCCAAGTTGTATGTATCTGTGTATATGAAAGATGGTATATATCCCAGGGAATATAAAAAGAGGTGTATATATCCTGTATCATGTCAGACATTATACTTCAGAGGACACACGGACTTCACTGAATGAATTTTTCTCGTTGCTACTTAGAGGCTATCATGCAGAAAAAGCATTACTGTTTCGAGGGACTAATAAACCAGTGATGCTGTAACCAGCAGGAAGAGTACTGGGTGGTTGTAGTGAATGACATAAAGGTGTATACTCTTGGTATACAGGCTGTCAGGTTTTGCTCTTAGCAAATTCATGCCTGTTTGTTCACAACTAAACCATTGCAAATCTACACCGATACTATGTTTAAGGTTACTGGAGCCAAGGTAAAGTTAAGTATCACTTCTGATTGAAAGACTCTGCTTTTTATGCTTTGGTGTAAGGAATTAATGCTGATTGGCACAGTCCCCACCAAACCTGTGTTTAGCAAAAAAAAAAAAAAAAAAATCTAATCAGTCTGTGAAGCTTCCTTAGCTTAACAGCCGCCTCTGAAATATGTGTGTGTAACAAGAATGCTCAGGAGGGCCAGTGAGAGTGCTTCAGCAGAGGAGGTGAAAACTAAAGCACTTTTAATACAGTGTATGTCTGTGTATGGGGGAAAGTCAAGCAGTCCACTGTTTTGCTAGGTGTGTCTGACAAAATTTAAGTACAACTCCATTTTTTCTAGGTGAAAACAGTATGTGCCCCATTCATGCCATTCTGTTTTGTTCTAAACAAACAGGAAAACTCTTAAGTGCATGTGTTGGTAGAGTGTACCAGAATTTCAAAAAGATACTGAATTTTCTATATGCAGGGATTATCTGCAGAAGCATGCAGTTATTTTAATTAATTTCATTTCATATCACTTTGGCATTCCAGCAGAGTCTACTTTAAAGGATGACTTCACTGAACAACTGACTAATTTGGATGTGGCAAACAGAGATGAAGATACCTGGGTTTTGGATTGCAGATTGGGGCACTCAAACCCATCTGCTCATTCAAGCGAGAAAGAGAAGATCAACAGAAATGTATTGCATTTGAGCCTGGAACTGAATGTGAGTAGGACTCTATTCATGCTGTATTTGGTTTCAACAAGCATTTATTATATACAGTTATATTTCTGGTATGCATTTATTTCTGGTATGTCTAAAATAATGTTCCAAATTATCTGACAAACTGCAAAGTTTTGGGTGGGATACAGTTTTCCAGATGGTTTGTGAGTCCATATGTCTACGTGTGGCTATGTCTGAGATCACTACATACAGAAAATTTTTAAAATTATATCAATAGATTAAGATACACGATGGTCATTTCTAAAATCATTATGTGTATTTAGTTTAAATTGGTTGTTTTCATGGAAATGGATTGCAGGAGCTAGCAAAGGATAAGAATAGGTACCAGGAAGATTCAAATCAGCAAGGAAGCTGTGGGGGTGGGGTGCGTGTGTGTTTGTGTGTACTGCTGCTGCTGCTTCTCAGAGTTTTGGAGCAACTGAACTGGCTGTGAATTTGAACTGGCTGTGAATTTGACAGGAAAAGTTTCTAAACTTTCTGGTATATGACACTGAATCTTCAGATGGCAACCTGAGTTAATCACAATGTGAGGCACCCGCTCAACATGTTCCAGCCTGATCTAGCTGGAAATACTCATATACTCCTGGGTTGAGCAGTAACCAGCCTACAAATACACAGGTTTGGCAGTAGTTTTCAAATCGGAGGGAGAAGGCAACAGAATATAGTAACAGAGGAAAGAAATGTGGAAAGACAGAATGGTTGAAAGAAAATGCTTTAAAGACTTAGACTACGTAATACAGTTTCTGCAAAGAAACACACAAATTTGTGTAGCACTGACATCTATTGGTAGAAAAAGTGACTTAGAGGTACATTTGAAATGCTTTTAATATGCTTGCACTCACCATTGCTATTTTCTTGAGCTTTTTATAAAACTGATTTCTTGACCTAACATTCATTAGAATGTTATAGTACTGTGAAGGTACAGGTTTATCCTTGTAATAAAATGTTGAGACGAAAACAAATTACTGGACTGAAAAGAACTGTGATGTAGTTATTATCACTGCTACAAATATCTTCTACAACAGGAAGAATCCAGTTCAAGAGGATACTTTGTCTGCATTTATAAAGTCCTTGCATAAAACAGGAGGAGTTCCAAATATAAAGACATTTAAGAACAATAATTTGAGTAAAATAAGAGACATAAAAGATTAGTAAGCAGTTTGTTTCAGTTTTATTTACTCTTTTTTAAGCAGCATTTTCTGTCTAAGAATCTAATTAATTGCATTATGAAAAAGGGGATTATTTCAGATTCTTGAGTTAACAAGGAAGAATATTTATTCCACTGTTTCTAAGAGATTCAGAACAAAAGCTTCAATTTCTTTTAAGAAAGAGTGCTCAGCATGGGCTGATGGGCTGTTGGTGACCCACCAGGACCCTTTATCCTGCAGCTCACTCCCTGTGACTCTCTTTCTTGAAAGTCTTTCAGAACAGAACTGTGGGATGAATTACTTGCAGAGCGTCTCAAAGACTATTTTTCTGCTTCACGATGAGTCCATGTCCAGTTGTGCAACAAGGGATTGGAGGAGGAACTGCCAAAAGAAATGTACGGAGAAGGCTACTGCTGGTGCTGCCATCAGAATCGGGTTGGCCTGCAGCACTGCTGTAACAGCCTATAAGAAAGATAATGACCAAAAATAGGTTGCTTGGTTTTCTCTGGTTACAGCAATCCATTAAAGATACTGTCTTCCCTGTGCACTCCTCAGACCAGACAGCAAGACAGCTGTGGTCAAAAAATGTGCCTGTGTCTGAAAAGCAACTCTGAAACAAAGATGGTGTTTCCACAAAATAGCAATTGAAACAGACCAATTTATTTACTCAGTCACACAACATCCAGTCATGATCCATGGCCCTTTCTTGCTGTTGGAAGAAAAACTTTAGCCTGACTGATCAAAAAGTTAGGCACTACTGTTTGAAAATGCAGTTATATTCACGATAATAACAATGTGAAAAACAAAGCTTCTTAGTTAATAGCTTTGCTTTCTATGGATCAGAAGCATCCTTATATAAATGTTTAATATATTTCTATATGTGCATATGTAGATATACTAGTGTTCGATTATGTTATTGAAAATATGTTTCTATTAGTTTGAAGGAGGCAGATAAGTAGATGGGGAAGAGAGTGAATGAATTCTGCTCTGACAGGAATTTCAAATGCACAACCTGTATCAGAAGCCTGAAAAAAAATCCTGCATTAGATTTTCAATCTTACTTGGAGCATGCTGCATTTTCATTCACAATCCAGCAGAGAGAAGATATAGAGATACAGAAGATAATGAAACAAAATAGGAGTGCAACTCCACCCTTTCTTTATATAGCATTTAATCTTAGATAAAGAAGTGCATAAATGAGACATGAAAATTCAGCTAAAATAACTATTAATAGCTAGTAATTATCTAAGAATTTCTGGTAAAATATTTGACATGTCTATATGAATTTTATAAAGTTTTTTGTTTAATCTTTAAACTAATATATCATCGTATTGATGGGGAGCAAAAGGTCTGCTGAAACAAAAAGAAGGCGAAAAGAGAGTAACCTCGAAAAGGAAAGCACAAAGGGGAAAGATTAAAAATTCATCTCTGTTCTTTGTTACACTAAGTGCCAGGCTTTGTGTCTTAATGCACAAAGATCTTACTCAGTTTACTTACACAGTTTACAGTGATCTTCTGTTCCCTGTCTTTGTTACTTGTATGTCTGCTTGTTTTAACCGGGAGATCAGCCAAATCATCTCTTCTAGAAGTTGTGCCTTCAGAACTACCATTGGTTTGTAACATCATGCGTTTTGTAGGCTGTTTCATACATCTATTGATACAAGATGCATGCCTTCAAAATAGCAAACTGGCTTTTTTTTTTTTTTCTAGTTTTATAACCATAAAACTATTATGATTTTTTTTTTCAAATTCTCTGAAGTAGTCCATATCTCAGTATCAAGCAGAATTTTGATGAAAACGTTGAAAACCACACTGCATTTATACAGCCACCTACACCAGATATGCTTGGTGTTCACTCATTCTGTCATCATCGTGCAATGCTGAATTTTGATAAGAATTACCATATCTACGTTTCTGTAGCTACATCTAAACTTAATTACTTACATTTAAAGTTATTATGTTGGTGATAACCAGGTCTTCAAACAGCAGGAAAATTGCTCACATAATGGTCTATAGTGAGGTAATAACAGCCTTATTATAATGATGAAAATACAGGAATTACAGGTTTTCTTCCATATTCTCTGCCATTTCTTTTTTAGAGCATTTAAAGAGTTAAAATACTAAGTACAAAAGGAGATAAGCAGCAGGAGAGACAGACAGGAGAGCAGGAGAATGTTAAGATCATTATCAGTCAGCACAGTAAGTGCTGGGCTGGGGACAGGGCAGAGGGCAGGACTGTATCAGCTGAGCTTCAGATCAGTTCAAGCCCCCTGAGCCACAGCCACGGCCTGCTGCTTCAAGTGGCTCTTCTGAAGCCTGACACAATTCCTGCATATTTTAATCTATTATTATTTTCAAGAAATTATGCAACATTTTCCTGGTTTAAAGCTCTTCATGTTGATAAAACAGTAGAAAGTTTGTTTTCCTTACAGTTTAGCTACCTGGCTGTTTTATAGAATGTGTTCTCATGCCCTGTTCACATTTCTCTAATTTGCTGTTAAAGTGATCTGAAAAGACAATCTGAATAGATATGGGGTCAGAAAGACTTGAGCCCTGCCATATGATAGTGACAGAAATTAGATTACTTTAGTCTGGCTTATTTTCTGTTTTCTTCAAAGCTAGTTTTAAAACCTACTTCAGGAGAGCTCTTAGCTCCAGAACAGAACTGGAGTTAATTGTAGGTGTGACTTCTGTCTGTAAAGAAATGTAGGTCAGAAAGGGTGTGGATTATTAAATGTGCTTTAAACTGCAAGGAATGATTGTCCTTTTGTATAAGTAGTGTGTTCACTGACCTGAAAGTTGCTATGACAGGTTCTAGGGGCTCTTCTGATGCACCAGAGAGTTGTAAGTTTTATTAAGTAAAGAGACTTTTAACATTATCGTAACTGATTTTTTCTAAAGATTTTGGTTTCTTCCTTCAGATGCCATATTGCAGCCTGTTCAGACAGACTTGCCTTATGAGATAGATCCACCCAGCATTAAAACACTTCTGCCAACAGACTGGCTCTGTCTCATTTGTACATCATAATATTATGATCTCCTTCTTATGTAAAAATATTAAGGACACAGACTGATGTATTTTACCCAGAAACACAGTATTGGGTAAGTAAGTTCCAATGTGTATTTCAGTATCAGTTATCCAGTCCCTCAACAGGAGAGTGTCCACTGGGATGATCATCAGATTGTGAGAAACAAGTCCTTACAAAAGCATGACTTGAGGCTGTGGGTTTATGGACGTGTGGTGAATTTGAGAGGCTGGCTGGCTTCCAGGTTTTGACCCAGTTTTCTCCAGGGGTAGATACAGAGATTAGTTCCTTTGTTCATTCTAATGCTTAAAAAGCTTTAAAGTTTCTTCTCACTTCCTAGAGTTCATTATCAAGAGAAGATGTACATACAAAGCAGGCTAGTGAGATTACCTCTGGTGTTATGAGGTATACTTCAGGAATTATTCAGTGTTCAACTCTGGATTTTCTAGCGTCTCAATACATTGCGTAACTTTGGCCTGACCCTCAGAGCACCATCCTTTTCACTACTAATCTGATAAGTTTCAAAAATTTTGTTGGAATGTTGCTTAGACATGCTTTCTCTGCTTTTAAGACCACTTTAAAACTAAACTTCTTATATGTACTATTAAAATCTTAATTAGTGGCTATTTTCAGTAACCTACTCATGTAAAATATTCATAGGACTGTTACAGCTTGGTGACCCTAGATTATTACAGACAAGTTTTATTCTCAGTGTTGGATTGACATTAATATAAACAGATAAATAAATACTTTGGCATAATCTGAGTAAGTACGTTTAATTTAGAAAGTACCACATGGTGTTCACATAGAGGTATACTTTTTGTTAGTGACCAATGAAACTGTTACTAAAAAATACTATTTAATATTTATCCATCATAAGTTAACCAACCCTAAAGAAATAGGTATATAAATAAACAAGCAAGGCATAACCATCAAAATTAGCAGGACAATGAACTATTAGTCCTGTGGGTGAAGACAAAAATAGATATAAATTTAAGTAAATTTAAGAAAACTTTGGTTCAGCAGGTTCACTTCGTCCCAGTAATTTTGTCAAAAAATGAAATTTAGTATTGCTGCAGATTTGCCTTCAAGAAATATTGTCTTAAGGGAAATCACCAGTGCTGAGGTAGCTGCCTTCCATTTGTTTTATTAACCCTGGGATTATAAGACTAGGTTGTCACAGGGAATGATGAACACACTGTCTCTTTCTTTATCCTTATGTAGGGCTTCCTTTTGTGATATTAATCTATATTAAACCTAGAAAACCATGGGAGCCATGACCTATCAGCCGTTTCTGTCCTTGGCACCTGATGATTAAGCAGAGTGGAGAAACAGGCCCGGAGTTTACTACAGGAAATGGCAGGCAGTAAGGCCGAAGTCTTTGTTCTGTGTTAAATGACAGATAAAGATGGGAATTATTCCAATGCCCTTTGTCTATAGGTATGCATGCAACCCTGTAATTGAAGAGGTGTCTGTAAGATTCACCTAAGCCCTTAATATTACAATCTGACTTTCAGGAAACTTTATTCCTGCAGTAGATACCAATGACTTTTAACTGTTGACTTTATGATCTTTATTGTATGTTGAAAAGGTAAACGCATGCTTTTTGTATAGTTTACGTTTTTTAAACATTAAACTAAATTTGAATGTGTTTGGCTACTTTGTTGTTGCCAGTTGTCTGTAATACTCAGCTTTTCAGTAACTGTTTTTCAGTTGTTTGACACACTAGTGTGATCTGCAGGTGATTTCCCTGTGAAGGACATCTTTTCCCATCTTGCTTGTTTAAGATTACTCATCACAGCTAAATGGCTGACTGTAGAATGACCCTCTAACTTGGGTGCTAAAAAAAAGAATAGTATATTTGAATTTCTAAGGTGCTGATGTGGAAATGTAACTAAACAAACTTCTTAAAGGCCAGGAAATAAAAGGTTAGAAATTCCTTCAGATTTGCACTTTCTGTAGTTCCAAAAATAAGAAAAGCAACAAAAGTGAAGACTTTTTACTGGAACCTCACGTAATTGTTACTGGTTTTCTGAATATCAAAGATGCTTTAGAGTATTTTGTACTTTATCTGTGTGTTATGAAAAAAATATATATTACCCCTGACAGCTTCTGTCGACATTGAGTTCTGCAGTCTTTAAGATTGCCTTCAAGTGTTTTTCCCAGTATTAACTGAAACAAATCTCACACATATAGCATTACCGTGGCATTAAATATAGATGCAAGTTATAAAGAAATACGTCAGCAGAGATGGTTCTGGTTTGAAATAATCCAAGCTGGGGTGCAGTGCAGATGGACAGCCTCCTTGATTTCTAAACAGTTAACTTGGCATTCCTAAGGGCTGGCTGTTTACCCTGCCCACCCAAACAGCTCCTAGTCACTGGGTGTGGCGAAAGCCTTTGATAAGTACCTGTGCACAGTTCGCAGAAATAGCTGTGCAGAGTTAGGACAGTAGTAATATGAAACCAGTCTTGTTGGTTTTTGTTCATGGCCCTGGAGGCTGAAATCTGCATTCCAGATGAGACCTGCAGCAAATCGGAAGAGAATCTCTTTTTTCCTGCTTTCTGCAGCTTCAAGGGCGCTCACCCGAGGGGTCTCTGGCCGGCCGGGAACCGGGGACTGGGCACGGGCTCCGGGCGGCGGCACTGGAAGCTTCAGATTCATTCCTTCGGATTCCCATTTGTAATTTTTTTTTTTTTTTTTTTTTTTTTGTGAGTATGGATTTCCGAAAAGATCTTTATCGAAGTGGAAAGACTATGCAAAAGAATCCGTCAGGAATTTTCTGCTGAAAGCCACTCACAGCTCGCAGACCGGGATAAGGAAGTAGTAAACTACAAATGCGCCCAGTTCTCTTCGGGAGGCTTGTTTATGTAGCTGCTCTCTGCACTTTTTAGCACGTAGGAAGTTGTGTGCAGCCAGTAGGATTGCAGGAGTCCCAGCAGTAACCACTGGTCGAATTTTCAACCGAGATTAGTGCGCTGGCATATTTGCTGTGACAAAAAGCCCTTTGTGTAAAGGAACAAGTTGCTGAGGCCGCTGAGGACTTTTTTTTACGGTGGTGGGTCTCTTTTTGCTGCTGCTGAAGTAGATTTGGAGACGTGACGGAGACGTTGTCTGCCGGCAGCAACGCTGGAAGGGGCAGGCGGGACCGGGTGTCCCCGGCGGGAGGCTGGCTGCTCCGCGGGCCGGCCGGCGCTGCCTCTTGCAGGGCCCGTAGTGAGTCCCGTCTGCTCTCTGCAGGCATGGAGTAAATAGCTGTTTAGGAGTTAGCAGCACTGCTAGAAGCAAACCTGTTCTGTCCTTGACGCAACATGGAAGAAGAAAAAGCTGTGCCTGATTGTAGAGAGCTTTCAGACCTGGACAATACAGCAGAAAATGAACTTGATTGTTCCACTACATTTTCTGTGAAAAGACTTTTGGGATTTACTACTAAATTTGAATCTACAGCTTCCAACGAAGAAGCAGTGCTTAAAGCATTTCAACCTTTGCACACTAGTATAAATACTAACACCTGGCATGAGAGGAATGATAATGATTGTGATGACGACTCAGAAAATCAGCACGGCATGAATAGTACTGGTAACAAGGCTGACCCAATGTCTGGCAGGCAACCTGACCTGGAACTGGAGTTAGCTGAACAAAATGAATTACTTCTTCATCATTTAAGGTTTGTACAGACGTCTTTGTCTGAATCTGGCAATGATGACAAGGATGCTATTCTCGTACAAGGTACTTTGGTTCATACAACAAGTGATACAGAATCGGACACGGAGAGTAAGGATCTAGACACTGATGAAAACAATACAAGCGAAACTGGGCTAAATAATGCTGCTTTGTCTGCTAAGGCTTTGGATGATAACAATCAAAATAAGGAAGAGACAGAATCAGAAGGGCACATCAACAGTGATGACACTGTGGGTACAGACGACATTGAGTTACACCCACCCATTTCTAAGTGGCTTGCAAAAGAGTTGGATGGTATTCTGGAACATGACTCCAATGGAAAAGACAAAATGTTAATGGATGAGCAGTTCAGTCGCTTGCTTGCTGCAGGGGAATGCCCTCAAGAACTTCCAGATGAAGAACAAAGACCTTCAGCTGATAATACATTGCTCCAAAAAACAGCAGTGGCTGAAAAGACGTTCCAGCTGCCCGCTTTCTTTAGTGGACTACGTGTGAGGAAAAAGGGACTAACCACAGAGGATGGGGAAATTATTACAGAAATTAAACCAAGGGATAATGATTTAGCTCTGCTTAAATTACGACAGCCTGTTAAGAAATCCAGTATTACATCAGGTTTGACCACTAAAAAGAAGTCTGCTGAACTTAAAGCAAGTCCTACTTTCCTGGAACAGCTCTCACACTTGTTAAACATAGACGTCTCCAAGAATGAAGATAGAACCGAGGGCTCTGGTGAAGGATCCGGGGAGACTGAGGAAAGTGATGAAGCTCAAGAGAGCAAAGCTTCCAGCAAAACCGAATCACGATTTTCATCTGAGGAAATAAGATCAAGCCCTGCTGAATCTGCGCTGGACGTCTTTAAAGCTTTATTCACACGACCTCCCAAAAAAGAAACAACGGCAGATACTTCAGAGCTGGAAGCCTTAAAACGCAAAATGAGAACTGAAAAAGAGTCCTTGAAAGCTGTATTTGAAAGGTCAAAATCAAAACCTGGGGATGGACCATCAGATAAATCTGTAGGTTGAATTACTTCTTTCTTCCTAAGGTCTGGAAGTAGATACATAAACAAGAAATTATTTTAAAATTATTGGTGGGGACTTTAAGTAAAAATGTCAGACTTGTTCTCGTTTTTTTTGGAATCTCAAATTTTGGATTCCCAACTGAAGAAATCTTGGGGCTAATTCTTCAAAATTCTTGATCACCTGCAGTTGTAGCAGACAGAATTCAGTGGGAACTGGTAATAGTCACAGCCTTTCAATTAGAAGTGGGAACTTAAAAATCAGTTTATTTTTATAAATCAATACAAAATAGCTGCTCATATGTGAAGTATAGCTTTAAATCATCTTGGTGCTGCAAATATTTACTGTAGTATTATTTAATAGACTCTCAATCTCACTCTGTTTTCTTTAATTGAGTTTTTTTATTTTTTAAAGGAATATTTCATTTTACCTCTAGGAGGAATTCTATCATAGGAGATGATACAATAAGTTATGAATGTTTTTGAACTTCGTTTATCCAAGACATTGATTTTGAAAGTAATTTTTTTCTTGTTTACATCTGGCTTTGTAAATATGTTAAGCATTTAACCTTTTCCAAGTATAACTTAGTGATGCCAATTTGACTACTAAACTTATGGCTTAATGTAATAATTTGCAAATGGAATATTCTTATGCATATGGAGATTTATTTAGTATATTTTTTAAGAAATATAAAAAACCAATCTATGCTAAGTTTTTATAGAACCATAACCACAGATAAATGTATTTGAGTGTTATTTGAACTCTTGATTTAAACCCTTGGTTTGCATTCCCCCAACCCAAAATTCTTAACAGCTACATCTTGGCAAATTAAATTAGTCCAGAAGATTGTTCTTTTTGACTAAAGGGGAAATTATCTGAATGATTAAATTTGCAGGATTTGCAGGCCCTAAACCTGAAGCTACTTAAGTTCATTTGCTGTGTTGGTTTACTCTCAAACTTTTATTCTTATGTAAAACTAAAACTGACACCTGGGTAGACCAATAGTACGAATTTGTAGTAAATTACCTATGGGGAGTAGAAAAGAGGTACTCGTTGGCCATGGCATGTACAGCAATTGCAGTCTGTGTGTGCCCTTCACATTCCTGCCTCGCTTCTTCCTGCTTACTCCATTCCCTGTGCTGTGCTGGCGTAAGCGTTTGTGTGGCTCACAGCAAACCTATTGGAGAAGCTGTCATAACACACGGTGAGAAGGAAGCTCAGGAGTCGGCAGGAGTGGTTTTATAAATCTCTGCTTAACGTCCCGGCCAGTACAAATGTAGGTTTTCTCTGGGCAAAGCCAGAGCAAGGGGGTCTTGCCTTTCCTTTCTCCGTGCTCGTGTGGGCCATTCGTGGGGCCGCTTTCATACAGGGTTCTGCTGCAGTCGTGTCTGTGCAGTTACTTGTAGTAGCATGTTGTAAATCAGATTACAGAAATGTCAGAGATGTAAAAAAAAAGCCAAAATGTAAACCTCTAAAAGAATGCTTGTTTAGTGGGGTTTTTTTTTTCCCCATTTAAGGGGTTATTTTAGCATTCCAGTTGGCAGTGCAGCCCCATTAACAGCTGCAGCAACACTTTGATGTGGCAGCATTACCTGGTATGTGGACTGAGCAAGTTGCTGGGGGTGGGGCAGCAATTTCATAAACTACCTCTGCTTCCAGAAAAGTATATGATCAAATGATGTCTCAGGTTAATCCTACTTATGTTTACTTGTAAGAGAAGCACAGATGGGTCTTTTTACTCTGAAAAAAAAAGGTACAGGAAAAAAACCCTAGAGTTCTTAACCTTGTGATTCAACAAAGGATGGACAGCTTTCCACAATGATGTGAATGGTTTCAATAGATCGTTGTATGTCACAGGCATTATGTGATTTTTCTTCTCCAAATGTTTTTTCTACACTGATTTCTTTGTATGCCTTCCAACCAACTGAGCACTGTTTCAATCTGTAGAATAAGGCAGGTAACTATTCTGGAGCACACATGTAGAGCTGAGCCTGGCAGTTGCTGTTTTGGAAACAATTGATACTGCAGACTTTAACTTTTTCTTGTGTAATTTTAACAGCCTGACCTGAGTCCCTCAGAGCAAGATGACAAGACTCCAGGGAGACTCCAGACTGTCTGGCCGCCACCAAAAGCAAATCATGAAGAAGTAAAAGTAGGATTAAAGTACACAGAAGCAGGTAAAACAAAGAGGTGACACATTAACAGAAGTTTATTTCTGACATTTTTAATCTGTTTTAATACAGAGATGTTGATAAGGCACAGTATTTTACCTGGAAAAAAAGACATCATGTTTTGGATGTGTTGTTTACTGCTACTTGTTAAGCATCTGATTTTTAAGTGTAAATGGCAAAATCTGTGTTGAAATCTAAATGATGGCCTGTACAAATTCATGAGGAAGGAAGTGTTTTTTTTTGATAAATTAGTTCATCCATTTCTAATGGGATTCTCTTAAAATAAGTGATAGACTAGTGAACAAATGGAAGTCTGACTGCCTTTTTCCATTGTATTAGAATGGGGGGGCGGGGGGGGGCAGTGACCTGCTGGACTCTAGTCTGGCTGCAGATTTTCCTCAAGTAGCATCCAGAATAAAAGCAATGAATATCATTATTGCAGTTTGTGTATAAACAGAGGACTACTCGTATCTGATAAGCTAGCTTTTATAGCTAGCCGTGTATATTGCCCCACTTAATACTTACATGACATATTTACAGGGGAAAAAGTGATTATTTCAGCAGTCCAAACTCTGTTTCAAATTTGTATTCTTAAATATAAAACAGGAAGTCCTTGTTACTCAGAAATTAGTAATAAACTGTGGAATTGTGTGAAATATTAATGAAAGGTGACAGACCATCTGTTTTTGTAATTGGAGAGTTTAGAAAGTACCACCTAGAAAGGATGAAGTGGAATTGAAAACCAAACTTGTATACTGCAAGTATAGAAGTACATTTTCACTGTGAGAAAGTGTACAGTGTAATGCTGTATGGTTCTTTCCAATTCCAGTGGATACCCATTTGGCCTTGTATATGAGAAAGCCTAAGCAGGAGTAGTGGATTGACCACCTTGTGTAGTTTAGTGTATTACTTCTTTCTCCCTCTTTCTTCAGATTTCTCTGCCTTAATCTTCCTTTGTTTGTAAAGTGGGCCTGGTACTGGAAGCATACGGATTGCTGGAAGATTCAGAAAACTTGGTTTTCACAGGAACAACATAGTTCTCATATAAACACAATTGAATTTACAGAGCATCCCATTGGTTTGGGGGTGTAGGAGTCTTACCACTACATGACCAGGACAGTGTATTCAGCTGTTGAAGAGGAGCGGCTACAGGCTCTTTCAGTTACTCTCAGATTCGTACGATAGGCTGTATGCTTGCCGTATTTAATTTTACCCAAATAAGTATTTTTTTCTCATAATGACTGTAATAATTTGTGACAGAAACATATGCTGAAATAAAGAAAGGAAACTGAATCAACAAAATTTGCACATTCTGCTGCTTGTAGAGAAATTAGGTCATGCTTTCCTGAAATTTGAATAAGAAGGACAGGCTGGCTTAGAGCCCATGTAAATTGTTACTCTTTTGTTGCTGTGATATTTTGGGTGGCAGTGTCATCAACATGCTGATGGTTATTTTGCTAAGTCAAATTTTTATACAGACCAGATTCTGCAGTTCATTAGTCACTCCAATGTCTGGCAGAGAGAGAGCTTAGAATGAAAACAAACTTCTGGTGATTCAGCTTGCATGAGGCAGAAGCAGTGCTTTTAAAGGAAATAGGCTAGGGCTGTATTTGCAACACATGTTGAGAGTGTAATGGAGTTATAGGTGTACCTCAGTGATTACGAGGTTTGTGGTTCTTTCAGCTGTTCATGGCAGCAAAGACAGCTGCAAGGAGTTGTAAGTTGCGTATGAATCTGTTATGTCTGCTTTTCTGAATACTAGTGACTGTTGGGAAGCACTGCGCAGGAATTGAGTGTATGTCATCTGCAACTGAAGGAAGGTTCTCAGGAGTAGTGCTTATATAATAGAGAAACAGAGGCTTTTTTAAGTCTTTGTCTTATTGCTGGAGCATGGGGTTTGTGGTTTGGGTTTGTTTGGGGTTTCTTTTGGTTTGGTTTGTTTTTTTTAGTGAATATAAAAGTGGCAATACTCCTAAATACTTTTAGATTCAGTATCTTGTCTCTGACAGTGGTTGGTACCTTCAAAGGGCATGTGTAATGCTGGCATTTCCGTTCATGCCCCTTCCCATCCAAAATTCCCTCCCAGCTACCAGTACCTGAGGAACTTTCTGTCCACAAACTGGGCTTTTTAAAAATATGATATAAAGCAGATTAATGGTTGCCATTAAACTGACTGGCCTCAACAAGTCTCAACCTGAAATTCTATTTCTTATCCCAGTGTCTTGTCCTGACAGCTAAGATAAAATGAAAAATTCTTGATTTCAGAATAGGGTTCCAAAATTGTTTGTAGGAGGGATGTTTGTGATTCTAGTCTTCCTCCACTGATGTTCCTGAGTAGATGATTATATGTAACATAAAAAATGCTGAAGTGATTCATTTTATCTTTCAGTCAACAATTTATGTTAGTGCTTTAATTTCTGTGATTAAGAGTTTCATCTGTCAGAACAATAGGAATCGATGTACAAACAGTAATAATAGGCTGAATTACTAGGTAATATTTATTTAGCGCAGCTTTATTTTAGATTTAAACAAAATACCTCTTTCACAAGTGTGATCACATCCAAGGCTAAATCTGTGGAGGTGTTCACACTTCTAGCAGGGTGCAAGAATATGTACTTATTTTATGAAGCAGCATAGATTTTTTTCCATTTGTCACAATAAATTAGTATTTAAAGCAACACTGAAAATTTGAAACTTGGAATGCTTTCTCACAACTCTGCTCTAAGTCTTTGGTTTACTTTCTTCATCACCATGCACTATGACAGCTATGACAGAAAGGCAGGGATATTAAGGGAGAGGATTCCTGACTTTTTTGATCTTTTCTCACCTCCTTGCCATGTTTTTCCTCATTGTTCTTGCTGCCTAGTGGAAGCAAGAAATTCAGGCTTAAGTTGGCAGACGCAGCAGACATCACAGTGACTCATGGCAGCTTGGAGGAGCAGCTAACTCCCTCCTGAGGCTCATAGTCTGGCTTGATGTGTGGGAAACCAACTGAAAAGCAAATGGACATAACAAGGAACACGTGTGTTGGGCTGACTAGGCCTGTTAGGAATATTAGAAGTGAAAGAAGTCATTGAAAAAATACAGCACTGCAACAGGTTTTTTTCACGCCTTTGATAACATCCTGTGTAGTCAGCACTGTCACCCCCAATACCTGAATCTTGAGTTGTAAATTTTTAATTAAAAGAATGATATGACGATATTTTGGCATATCTTGCATCTTCTTAATCCTTTAATTCCTCAGTTTCCATAGAGCAAGTGACTGCATTGTCAACTGGCTCTGTAATTAGCACAAGCTGCTTACATGGTTCTCTGGAGAAACTGGAACCTCTTTGAAGTGTGTCAGTCTAAAATAGTTGAAGTACAGCAATTCTGTGGTACATTATACCATTTATATCCTGGAAAACTAGAATAAGGGCATTTTAATTTATAGTTCTACATGTATTCCATGGGAATATTTTCCATGTGATCAAAGACATTCCTGTGCTTATTTATCTGGTCCTTAAGTTCTGTTCTTCTGTTTTCATTAAAAGTTTCTTTTTGTTTTCCCTCTATAATTCTTAGAGAGATATCTCCCATTTTTTTTAGGCATTAAATCTGATAGAATGGTAGATGTGTCAGTGTCTTCATTTAGTCAGCTGTTCTATCGACCACTAACCCCTTCCCACCTGAGAAGGGGAATTGGGAAAAGGAAAGGATAACCGTGGATTGAAATTGAAACAGATTTAATATAATAATAATAAAAACCTAATATTAATACTAATACTAATATAAAGTACACAAAGCTATACTCAGCCCCTATAGTGGTCGTGAGCTGTGCACTCCCAGCACTGGATGCTAGATGTCAAACACCATGAGCACCACAGCTGCAGTGAAAATCCAATAGCAAACAGGAGAGATGGATGGGCGAGACCCTCCAGGGATGGCAACCATTGAGGAAAGAGACCCCTCACCAGCAAATATTCAAAATTATAGTGAGTGTAATGTTTATGGTATGGAATACTTCTGTTGGCCAGCTTGGGTCGCCTGCCCTGGCTTTCACTCCTCCTAGCTTTAGCATCTGGCTAACTTGAAACCGCTGAAGACCTTGACCACTGGAAACCTGTGTACCGTGGCTGGCCATGAGCTAAACCAAAATGTCTTATCAGCTTTGCTTCCACCAAATTGGGTGCTGCAGTCTTCTCAAAAATGCAGCTTTCCTTAATAGAAAATTGATTCTATCCCAGCGAAACCAGGACAGTCAGTTATTGTGCATGGTGAAAATATCTAGCCAGGTAGTGGAGACAAAATCACGTCTATACTGAGCAAACCCATCTGTGATACTAGATCACATAGAATCCACATACAATGAGTGCCTCAGCAGCTGCTTATGACTAGATCAGCACTTGCAGCCTCTCACATCCAAGAAGAGGATTTTAGACATTACTTCTACTGGTCATAAAACTAATTACATTTGAAGAACAGTCTCCACGTTAATGTGGTAGAAGTATACAGAACCTGTAAATCATATAAAAAATGTGTTTTCAGCCATTAGGATCATTAGTTCTTTTAGATGAAACAGAGCAAGTTTAGTCTTTTGCTTAAGCAAAACAGAAATCAAAAAAGTGGTGAGAGAAGTATTTGACATTCATGCTGGAGATAACATGAAAACAAATCAAATTGAAACATTAATCCATTTAGTACTTCTTTTTCATTACATGTTTTCTTCGTAATTCAAATATCTGTACTTAACATTAAAAAACCCTGTTCTCTCACAGTCTATTAATCATCCTTCAAGCTGCAGTGAGGTAATGCTGCCTCTGTGGTGCCACAATTTCTATAAAAACAGTCTGTGATGCTATAAATAAGAAGGTCAGGAGGTGACTGAGAAAGCTCTTATTAAACAAGAAGTGTCTAAGTAAATGGCAAATGAAATACAAAATAATGGCAGAGGTTTATTCCCAAATCTCAAATATATTAAAGCCTTGGTCACCTATGCTCTGGGTTCCCAGCAAGAAAATCACTTTATGGTCATGATGTAAGTGCAGAAAATAACCAGCTTATGTGAGAGAAAGAGAGGCCTAATGATCTGAAAGACAAGAGAGATGGGAACATGATTTCTTATCTTTCTTTAACATAAACTTCCTTTGAGGCCTTGCACAATTTTTTTTTGTCTCTAAAAAAGACACAATGCTTGATATTGTTAGTGTCCTGCAGGAAGTTCTTGTAACAGTGGCTGCTAACAGTTGGTTTCATCTTAAAATTAAAAAAGTACTCTTTTTTTTCCCAGTAATTTCAGTTTATTTTATTTCAGTGAGGCATTTGGGGTTTAGGATTGTGTTACAAATTTTATTGTAATGAGTTAGACAAAGCAGGACTAAAACAAACAGGTTATTGTGCATGAGTTGAAGATAGCATTTTGTGATTTAGTGGTCACTGATCAATTTGGTGTGACTTGATTTTGTGAATTATTTGATTACATTTTACTGCATTTATTGTGCAGCATGACAGCATATTAGCCATGTCAGTGTTTCATATTCTGACAAATGCACTAACTTGTTATTGAGAAACTGAGTTTTTTATTACAAGCTAGATTGTTGTAGCCATATTATATTCCTTTAGAATAACATAACATAGCATAACATAAAATGACATTTTCTCCCCTTACTTAAGCCAACTAAAACTATAATTTTATGTATTTGGAAAGTACTGGGCATAGTGCTGCTTGGAAATCTCTCGAGTCTCAGACTGCGTATGTGCTGATCAATGCAGCAGCCACTTTTTCTGAGATCTTGCAGCCCTGTCTGCTACAGTTTACTTTGAAAAAATAAAGAAAACCCTGAAAAACAAGCAAGCAACAGAAACTTCCTTTGCCTTTGTCTCCCCACCTCAGCTGATAACTGTAATCCATACTGTGCCTCTTGAGAGGTGAACAAAAAGACAGGCACCTGTTAATGCTGGAGATTTGTTGTTAAGATACTTGTAATCTATTTCCAGGTCCTTTGCTGCCTTTGGGGTATGACTTCAAGGAAAGTTGTGAGACTTTTCCAAATTTCAGTTTACCCATCCATAAAATTGGGATAAGAATCCTAAACTATTTTTTAGGTCAAATTAATTTCCTCTTCTGTTTATAGGCTATTAGCATTAGATAGAGATGCAGAATGGGAAAGAATACTGACTTACTAAACTTAAATCTGCAAATAAATTAACACTTAGAGTATGGCAATTGTGCCCAAGTCCATGTTGATAAAATATTCATGCCTTCCTATTCACTGAGCATTACGATTATTGGAAGGTGAGGGAGAAGAAGAGTTGTGCTCTACTTTTTCAATAAAAATCCCTACTTTATTTCCATTATGCATACTGTCCATAGAAATGTAGTAATTTTAGGACATCGATTGTTTTTGAGTCTGGATGCATCTATTGCAGCAGATGCCTGACAAGGACAGGCTTTACAGGGTACAAAGCCATATCTGCATGCATACATCTCTGGAGCCATAGATACCAGCAAGGGTTCACATAGAGAACAGCTTTGGTCCACTCAAAGTAGAAACTTGATTTTTAAACTACATTTTTCCTAGTGAGAAGGTTTATCTATTATCTGTATACAGTGAAGACAAGTTCTGTGAATTATTTCTTTTACTGTTGTTTTTATTTTGAAATGTAGGCACCACTATGGGTCCTCCCAGTATGAAGTTGCAAAGGCCCAAAACAGGCAAAGGATTTTACAAGGTGATTCTTGTTGTTTGATTGAAACACAGTGAAAGAGTAGTTGTGTACAACACTAGAAGAATGACTTGTATTTTATTTTCATGGTTCTGTTTCAGAATAGATGAGGCATTTGTATAACAGAATTTCCTCTGAGTTTTATTGAATTCACTTTCTTGTCCTCCAGTCTAACTGTTCACATGATCTGAAGGTCTGTTTGTCTAAGTATTTGAACATGAGAGATTTAGGTATTAGTATAAATGAAACCTTGAGTCTGAAGACCCTGACACTTTCTGAAAATTTGCACTTGGATTTAGAACTGTTTTTAAAAATTTAATTACATTCTATACCATCCCTGTCAAGTTTGCCCTCCCCTGCTACAGCACAGACATGTACTCTTATCTGTAAAATAGCCTACCATATTTATTGTACATTTCTCAGTTTTTTATATATCCATGTTTGAAGTTTGTCAACAGTTCTAAATTTGAGAATTGCTGAGAATATATTGGGGAAGCTGTATGCCAATGTGTGTGGATATGTAGTGTGCCTACACTCACCCACAAACCCACCTCTATTTGAATAAATATACACTTACACTGCAAGTATAGTATGCATGCATTCTCAATATATGCTTACTATATGTAGGATACAGTGATTGCAAAGGTGTTACATATTTAGACTAAGTGCTTTGTATTTTAAATTTCTACTACATTAAGTAGATAGAGTCTGTATCTCATTGAAGAAATTCTGTAATAAATTTGTTCCTCGTGTTTGCTGATAACGTGGTGTTTACCATATGACACTGGTTAATGTGATCCTTAATAGATTGGTTTTGTAAATACGAAGTAGGATGTTTATTGAGATTGAAATAATGTTGAATGTCCCCAACAGTAGTACCTCCAATGCTGCCTTCCTGGAAGGGTGAAGATCACGTGTGAAACTATTAATTTCTTTCATCAAGTCAATGAACTGTAGCTGCAACATCACCTGTGACAGGAGAGAAATTATTAAGTAGATAAATTACTCATGTGACTTCTGCGTTGTGCTTTATACTGCTTTGCAGTCTGAAGGATTAAGAACTTTTTTCTTCATGTTCGTAACAGAGACTCAACGGGTTTCATTTGTTCCTTCAAGAGGCTTCTTTTCTGTGAATATCATCCTGTTGTTCTTAGGGAATTCAGTGAGTGTTATGAAGTTACTTAATTTTCTGTAGTAGGCATTATTATGCTTTATAATTTTCAAGCATTCCATTCCAAAACTGAACAAATAACATGTTTTGAAGTTGCTCATGACTGTGTTTATTGGAATAAAAGCCTGAGCATTTGCTACTTTTTAGGAGTGTAGCCTGAAAAAGCCTAAAATTTCGCAACAATGGGCCTGTAAAAATAGATAAATAATGGTGCAGCTGTAGTGAGTAGATTCCCTTCTGACACCTCGTGGTTAAAGGGGAAAACTACATGGGGAAAAATGGAGGAGGAAACAAAGACTATAGTAAAAGGCAATATTGAAAATGATGGGACCAGGGGTTATCAAAGAGGGAGAAAAGTTTAAGAAACCCTCACTATTCTGAAATTTAATGAATCAGCTCAGTTAAAAGTTAATTATTTCCTTTATGCTACAGGGTGTGTCATGTCTCAAGAGACGTAGATTGCCCTCAAGTTGCCCAGCTTTTGTTCTCTAATTACTTTTTAAATTATATTAACATCATTTTGCATGTTTCCACGTACTGAGTTTAATATGTATGATTTTTTACAAAAACAAATGTACTGACCAGAAGTGGCTATATAGGTAATTTATCTTCAAAGCTTTTACTTTCTACTTGGAAGTTTTCAGATCATGGCAGAGAATGTTCCTAAATTGCCTATGTAAAGTTTGAGGAGTAACTCCTCTATTTGAAATGTGAGTTATGAAGATTTCTGTGGGAAAGGTTTTCGTATAAGATTTTATTTAAAATTATTTAAGTAGGTAAGTTGTTTTATTATCAAAGAAGAGTTTTGAACACAAATAGAATAATACTGAATAATATTTGAGTGTGTATACTTACTTCTGGCAACAGTTTTGGAGCATGAAAACTGCCATTTGAAACATTGTAACCCACTGTATCCAGTATTGCCAAAGTTGCAGGTTAAATTTTCAGGCCACCAGATTTACCAGTGAACACTTGTACCTTTCTTTTAGAAATGGTGGTGAACAGTGCAGCTTGCTCAATATTGTGACAAAGATTTACATGAGCATGTATTGTGTATATTTGTCAAGATTACTGCTGCTCTGTATTCAGATAATTTGTGTGATTATACAAACTGAACATACATAACCATTTGCATAAATTGCAAGAAACAACTTAAAAAGCAAAACAAGGAATTCTTGAAAGCGTTCCCACCCCAAACTGTGTCTTCTAATCAGATTGTATGGCATGAATCTGTTGAAAGAGGCTAAGCTTTCTGATCTGCATTGCTCTCGTTGCCTTACCAAGCAACATGAAAAGACAGTGACAAGTCAGCACCATTGTTATTTCCAATTTAAAATCTTGAGGAATTAATGTGATAAATTATTCAATCATTCTACAATGTGTGATATACAAGTTTGTGTGTCTATCAAGCTGAGCGCTTTATAGACATATTTTCAAGTTTGTTTTCATAGTAAATGAATAAAAACCTAGACCCTGCTAGGTTACATATTTATTGAGTATAAAAATACAAATTCCCTGTTTGAAGCTTAAATACAATCTTACTTACGCTTTTGTCTCTAGCTCACCTAAAGCTTTACAAGGAGGGACCACCAGGTGGGTGGAACAGTGTAATGTTGTCCGTCTGTGTCTAGTCTTTGGTCTCTCTTTTGTTCCTTAAAGGCAGTATTTACCTTTCCTTGATGGAATAAAAATGGTAAAGGCAGAGTCTGCAGTACCTACCACTGTCTGGAATTAAAAATTTAATAAAGACTAGAGAAGTTCTGTAATATAGCTGAGAAACTGTTGTCAGAATTCTAACTTACATTGCTTCAGTTTCAGTGGCTGCCATCGCACTACAGTGAGTGGAACTTAGATTGACTTATTTGACTTTCCAATCCCTCCCACAATGCTGAGTGTGAAATTTTGCAAAGTTAAGATTTGAAGTCTGATTGGAAGAACATCACAACTGAGAACTGGTGTATTAGTGTCTCCTATTCGTTTTCCCCCCCTTCATTTCTCTTGTCTGAGCGAACTCCAAGTCAATGTAGCTCATTTTAGAGATAAAATAATATGCCTAATAATTGGGCTTGTTATAGACTGGCAGTGCTTGGTCTAAAAGTCTTTGAAGCAAAGACTGTGAGAATTGAGCTGGAAAAGTTCTTTCTGAGTTGGTGGGCTATGGGCCTCCATTGCAAGATGTATCTTACATAAAACTGAGGTAGCGGCTGAATTTAAAGAAAAAACAAGGCAAAGTTAATTAATAAATGATGAGAAATATTGTAGCAGAATACTTCTACTGATTTGAATAAATATTGCATATAAAAAGGAGGACTGAATCCTTTTGTACAAGAACTAAATTTTCCCTGTTTACTAGTTGAATACTGGTCAGTTTGGAAGGTTTAAAGGGATGATAGTTTTTTTACTTTTCCGATAACCTTGATATATTTGGACACACACTGGTCCTTATACAAATAACACTGCCAAAGTAATACAATGAAACCCCACTGAAAACTGCAAGTGCTAATTAGATACTAACTAATAATGCTGTTAGCAGTGTATCAGTAGGCATGTCTTTTGAAGGAAAAGGAGATTTAATTGTTCTTTAAGAAAGGGAATGAATGATATTAACCTGATGTATGGAAGTTTATTTCATATATAGCCCCTGCTGTGTTTTTCTCCATTTTCTTGCTAAGTTTTGTAACGTACCAAAGGCAGGGCACACAGAGCCCTGACCATTGTTGGATATCAAACGAAGCTTAAAGAACTTACCTTGCACAAATTCTTGTGACTTGGAAACTCATTTCAAGCAGCTCTTCCAAATTACTGAATTATTATTGAATGTGTGACCTACTGAAGCTGAGTTGGAAATTAGTTTGTTTTAAGAGGATTTCTGATGGTATTCCTCCTTTTACTACAATGACTTGTCACTTCTGCAATCTCTTGCTGAAGTAACTGATGTAATTGAATAAGGAGTGTTTAAAAGCATTTATATTTTCCATTTATATGGAAATTAGAGAAAGCAAACATCTTCTGGGTGGTCCTTCTGTGACAGCAGAGACAGGGATTTTTTTTGGTATTTTAGGGAAGACTGACTTGTTTCATTTTGGTGTCATGAATGTGGTGAACCTGTGTGCTTTTAGTAAGTGTACTGCTCTTTTGGTACTGAGTTTATATAATCGATAAACATACATAAAATACTCTGAAATTTTGATCTTCCTTTTTTTCTAAAATAAGTGTTTGAATGAAAGCTTCCTAAAGACAGTCTGAAATTATGAAATACCAATGCCCTAGTGATTAAAACACCCTTTCTGAAGAGCAAGAAGTTCTGAGTCCTCTTTTTGGTGTAATGTATTGCCTTGGTATCTCTAGTCTGTCTTCTAGTTTATTTTTGTAAGTTAAGAAACTGTCACTATACTGTGTATGGATGAGCCTTACTTGTTTCTACATTAAGCAGTTTCCTGTTCTCACCCTTTTCAAACAATTACAGTGTAGCAATCTGCTGAGTTGAAACTTTCTGAGGATTAAGATTTGCTTTTTCTTTTTTTATTCTTTTTTGTAGTTGATTTAGGAATGCTAGCTGTTGGTGAATATTCAATGTGATTATTTTGCAAGATTTATAAACAAACCTTATGACCAGGATAAACTCTAGATGCATTATATCACTGAAGAATGAGTTAGTCCTTAGTTTTACCACGAAACACCATTTAGATGATGATGCAAGTGGACATCACATTAGAAGAAATAAATCCAAAGAACTTTGAAGCCCTGTCCTATTCCCTTTGAATTTTCATAATGACAGTCCATTCATGTTCATTACAGCTGCATGAATACTTCTTAGGAAAGAAGACAGTGTTCAAACATTTTTGCGTTAATTAAAGCAACTTAGATTGGAATTTGTTAGAATTTCCCTACACATACCATCAACGATTTTAGAGTGGGAAAGTTATGGCTATGTAAACTGTTATTAAGTGGAATTCTGAAGAGTCTGGTCTGACAGACTCATCTGTCCCTGACAATTCAATTGCTGGCTTTGCCCACTTGCCTCATTTGATGTAGTCATTACCTTATAGGACTCTGGTGGTGGTGTGGAGGTCATAGAAACACTTCAATATTTAGAGTTGCAGGCCACTCATGGGATTTACTGCCTGCTTGGAGACTGGGCAAATGAGCAAGCTGTTACATTTGCTCATCCCATAAAAATCTCTTCATTTTTCTCTGCTTTCCAATGGAATAAATAAGTAAACAACATCTTGGAATTGTTCGTGGAACAGAAACAGAACATCCTACCACTCATTTCTACCTGAAAAATGCCAGGGTTCTGAGGTGAAGGAATTCTGGCCCACACAACTTCCTGAACACAGTAAACAATATGTACTGGTCATAAATATGTATGGTTCCAATTCTGAAGGTTTGAAGGCTGGGAATTCTGTGTGTTCCAAAGAAGCAAGCTCAAACAAAACCCTCCATTCCATATCCTTAGCACCTCAATATCCTAGCTCAGCTGCCTCTGTTGAAACCATAGACACAAAGAAGGCCTAAAGAAGTTACTAGTACACTGCTTAGAGACCACATTTATCCTAGGAGGTCAGGATAAATGCTAAAGCTGAACAGCTGGGACAGTAAATACTGATGGACTCATTCATATTCAGATATCAAGAGCCTAATAATACTAGAACATTTGATTTGAGCAGTCCTGTGTTATACATCTTATTTGCAAGATTAGCTTTGAAGGCCAAAATTTTAGAGAACACAGTGCTGTAAAATTTATTCCAATATATCGAATATTTCTTCCTTAATTTCAGTTTATTCTGTGTTAAAGTTTAAAACGCGGAGCTATAAAATACAATAACTATTTAAAAGTAGGTGCTTTTTGTGTAACTTACATCAGGATAAGCAACCTTTCTCTGTGCCTTGCTTTTTTCTCCATGTGCAAGTTTTGTTATCTGTCAATTTTTGGGTTCCAGTTACTTTGTTTATAATTGCTATTCAAGAGAACACGTATCTCTGTACAACCCTAATGCTCTTCAATGTGTTTTTACGGTCTTTACTCCAGCAGATGCAATGTATAAACGTTTCTAGGCATTTGTCCACTGTTTCACAATATGTGATACTCTGTTGTTTTCGCACAGGTGATGTCTGTGATTCGATAATGAATGCCATTTATGCATTCTTAGAGCATTTTGAGCCCTTTGTTCACTTCTTGTCCATCTTAGTTACTTGCTCATTTTTAATTGGTTGGTTTTGCTTCTTCAGCTTTTCCATTGTGCTTCTATAATCTCTTGTCTGTTTACATACTGTGGTTGATGCTATTACAGAACACAGAGTTGCTTCCTCCTTGCAGTGGGTATTTAGTGAAAACAATCTCATTTCCTTCTTGCAACCCATTTTTTGTTGTAGAAGTTAATTCCGTGCTTTACCAGAGCATTTCAAATGTTGTATTATCTTATGATAAAGAAAATAGTATTAAAAAAACCCCTTGCTTTTAGATGTGAATTTCTTTTCCTGATATAGTGATACCTTTTTAGTAATTGTTATCTTTAGATGATCCGTATTGTCAACACACTCTAAAATGATGAAGCAGACTGATGCCAAACAGAAGTTAGCTGAGGAAGAATATAATCAGATTTGCCCTGGTTCTGTCTTTGCAATGTTACATGCTGAAATATTTGCTAAAAATAAAATGCTAATTATAATTAATTTCCCCCGAAAATTTGGTAGTCAGAACCAAATATAGTATGACTAGAAGTAAAGTTATGATACTTTCTAATATTGACTATGTCTGTGGGTGGCAGAACAGGATAATAACATTAGTCTAGTTGATCATGCCAGAAAACGTGAGGGTTTTTTCCCAAGCACCTGCTAAAAACAAACAGTTGAACAGGAAAATTTCAAATGTGTATGTTACTATCAGATAATCATAGAATCCTAGGGGTTGGAAGGGACCTCGAAAGATCATCTAGTCCAACCCCCCCTGCCAGGCAGGGTCACCTTGAGTACATCACACAGGAACTTGTCCAGGCGGGTTTTGAATGTCTCCAGCAAAGGAGACTCCACAACCTCTCTGGGCAGCCTGTTCCAGTGCTCTGTCACTCTCACAGTAAAAAAGTTTTTTGTGATATTTACCTTGAACCTCCTATGCTCCAATTTGCACCCATTACCCCTTGTCCTATCACTGGTCACCACTGAGAAAAGCTTAACTCCATCTTCCTGACACTCACCCCTTACATATTTGTAAACATTGATGAGGTCGCCCCTCAGTCTCCTCTTCTCTAAGCTAAAGAGACCCAGCTCCTTCAGCCTTTCCTCATAAGGGAGATGTTCCACTCCCTTAATCATCTTTGTGGCTCTACGCTGGACTCTTTCAAGCAGTTCCCTGTCCTTCTTGAACTGAGGGGCCCAGAACTGGACACAATACTCCAGATGTGGCCTCACCAATGCAGAATAGAGGGGGAGGAGAACCTCTCTTGACCTACTAACCACACCCTTTCTAATGCACCCCAGGATGCCATTGGCCTTCTTGGCCACAAGGGCACATTGCTGGCTCATGGTCATCCTCCTGTCTACCAGGACCCCCAGGTCCCTTTCACCTACACTGCTCTCCAGCAGGTCAGCCCCCAACCCGTACTGGTACATGGTGTTTCTCTTCCTCAAATGCAAAACTCTACACTTGCCCTTGTTAAACTTCATCAGGTTTCTCCCCGCCCAACTCTCCAGCCTGTCTAAGTCTCTCTGAATGGCAGCACAGCCTTCTGGTGTGTCAGCCACTCCTCCCAGCTTAGTGTCATCAGCAAACTTGCTGAGGGTACATTCTATACCCTCATCCAGGTCGTTGATGAAGATGTTGAACAACACCGGTCCCAGTACCGACCCCTGAGGGACTCCACTAGTCACAGACCTAATAAGCTAATCATTAAAGAAAAGATAATACTAAAAACTGTATTAAAATAAAAATCTAGTTGAAAAACTAATGAGAGAACAAGTTTACACCCAGAGTAAAAGAACAGTATATCTATATGCATAAATTAGTGAATTATATTTTGACTTCAAAAGAAAAAAAATAGAGAAAGGTTCTTAATGGAGTCCACAACTGCCACCCAGTGGAAGTGGCTCATTTTACATTTTCTCAATGTCTTTCAAATTTTCAAGAAGTCTTGTCACCGGAACAAATACTGTATTTACTTATTATGGAAATTATTTCCAATTTTATTGTTTTAATAATATTAATCTAGCTAGAGTAGAAAAGAGTGTTTCACAAAAACAATACAAATTATGACAATTACAGGAGATCACTGTGCTTTAGATGTTCATATTGGAACATGTATGTGGAGCTAGATTTAAAAAAACTCCATGTCTCTCTTGCCCTGGGGAGTCCAACACTGGACACAGCACTCCAGGTGAGGCCTCACTAGTGCTGAGGGGAAGGATGACCTCCCCCCACCTGCTGGCAAGGCTCCTCCTAACACAGCCCAGGACGCTGGTAGCCGCCTGTGCTGCAAGGGCATGTTGCTGGCTCATGTTCAACTTGGTGTCCGCCAGGTACTTTTCTGCAAAGCTGCTTTCTGGCCAGTTAGCCCTAGCATGTGCTGGTGCCTGGGGTTCCTCCTCCCCAGGTGCAAGAATTTGCACTCTCCCTTGTTGAACTTCCTGAGGTTTCTGTCAGCCCATTTCTCCAGCCTGTCAAGGTCCCTCTGCATGTCAGCAAGACTCTCCAGCTTATGAACCACTCCCCTCAGTTTTGTATCATTAGCAAACTTGCAGAGCATTCAAACACTGCAGCTCTGCACATATTCATAAACATGAACTGGAAGAGTGAGACTTGAGAAGGGGAAGCTTGCTGATATGAAATAAGAGTAGTGAAGATAAGACTTGAATGCAAGGGTAACATTCTTTTGTAAGAAAACTTTTTTTTTCCCCATGACAATTAAAAAAAAAACAACAACCAAAGGTAAAAAAAGAAAACTAAGATTGAGGGACTAACCAATGAAAGGAAATCCAAAATACAGAACTATTAAGATGTGCATTTGAGGAAAAAAATCCTAAATACATAGAGTAATGAACTCTAATCTGATCGTTGCTCTTTAAAAACAAGACCTTGATGTTAAGATAGGTCTTGGGAAATGTCAGCTCAGTGTTCAGTAGTGATTAAAAATCAGCTGAAGTGGTAGGAAGTAGCAGGAAAGAAACAGAAGATAAAATCTTCTAAATTGTCATAGTGCCATTGTATAAATATCCACATTTTGAATTTCGTGGGAAACTGCAGTTTTGTCAACTCAGAGAGGGTACAATAGAACTGTAAAAGGTTCAGAGAAGGTCAGCAACTTTGATCAACAGTATGGAACATGTTCCTTATGAGGAAAGCCTATATAGATTAACATTCATTCAACTGAAGAAGAATCAGTCAAGGGGGAATATGATGGAGATCTCTAAAATCATAAAAAAAAATAAATGGTGAGCAGGTGTTCACTGTTTCTTCCAGCTCAGGAATTAGAGGCATCAACTGAACCTAGCAGCTGTTGATTCAAAATAAACAAAAGGGTCTTTACCTGATGTGCAATTAATTCTTTGCTGGAGGGTGTTGTCTCCTTGCAGGTGTTTTAAAATCAGCAATGCACATTCATGGAAGAGGAATCCACTTGCAAACTATTAAATATGCAAACAACTACCCTGGTTTAGCAAGTTCCTGAATTGCAAATCAGGTGACTGGCAGAGCATACTGGAAATGTACTACTACCTTTTTGCCAGTTTTTAATTTTTTGCATGCCACCATCTTTTTGGCTACTGAGGTAGGATACGAGGCAAAATAGGCTTTTGGCTTTTCTCAATAGGGATATAATTTTGTTCACTATGAAACTGAGTTTCTTTTATTTCACAGTCACATTACACTGTGGCAGTTCCCAGTTTGCCTCTTGAGGGGCCTGTAAAAGTAGGAACAAAAATGGACTTTGCATTGCATCCCCAAACCTCTGTAAATTAGGAATATTGGATGTGGCTAATCCCCAAAGTAAGAAGTTTTTGCTTAATTCACTTGCACTTTGGAGTGTTTTCTGGAAACCAAATCAGTTTCTGGTAAGAACTCCAGCTTCTTTTCTGGCATTCTTCTGCTTTCAAGATCTGCAATGAGCTTATCTTCCCAAACTAGATACTTTCTTTTATTTATGTAGCTATTTTTTTCCCCTATTATGCCTTAGTGCAGCTTCTCTGTAAAATCTGACTGGATAACCCCCAAGGGCCTTCATTTTGTAATAACTATTCCCCTGAAAGGAATCTGGATAGAACTCAGATGTTGGAAGAGCGTTTTGATCTAGACCACAGGCATCTCTTTGTCCTGCTTCTATGTAAAGAGAGGATCTTTGTGGTTTAATGTTGACATAAATTGCACATGGAATGTAAAGTACATAAGGCAAGTCCTAGAGGCAGAAAGTATGAATGCAAAGGGTGAAAGTGCAGAAAAACGGTAGTGGTGGTGGGGGTAAGGGTCATTTTTTCATCATGATAATTAGGTCCAAGTAGAGTTTTGGTCTATCTGATAAATCCCTATCATTAGCATAACTGCCTTATCTACCGACTATGGCAAAACATGGGAGTAAATGGCAATTTAAGTTTTGCAATAAGGAGGTTGTTGGGTTTTGGTTTTTTTTTACAATTACTAACAAAGTAATTTTTTCAGTAACAACATAGAAAAGGGAAACCTTGCACTGTCATGTCACTGTGTTTTCACCAAGACATCTATCCAGCTTCCCACGTACTTTGCCAACTTTTATGTTACTTTAAAAATGTATTTTAGTGAATCATTTTTCACTAACCTGGTATTTTAAAATTAGTCACTAACTGTCAGCAGATGTAACAAATATTTGTATTTATTTAAGGCTTTATAGTGTATATCTGCTTTATCTCACTATCTTAGAAAAAACATCCAGTTTTATGAAAAATTGCTTTAGCTGCAGTGGGTTATAATTATAAACTGAAGTAAAGAGTATGCCCAAATGGGCACCAAAATCCATCATTTATTAGTTTTTTCTTGAGATGGAGTCCTTTCAAAACAAAAGAAAAAGTAGTAAATTAAAAGTAGTAAATGAAAATTAAGAGTTAGAGCTGGTTCAAGCTGAACCTACACAGTGAGATTGTTTACTTTTGCTTGTTTGCCCTATGTACCTGTAAACATTTTAAATTGTTTTCTCAGTAATGAAATCCTAATTTGCTTGTGGTCATTTTTCAGGGTAGGAGCACTTGCTATCTGATTTGTGTCTGATTTGTTTGTTTCAAAAGTCCTTCAGAGTATTATCTGCATTAGGGAAAGCTAACTTATTTATGCCCTGCAACCACTGTCTTCCCAGCAGGCTTTTGGGAGACCAGGCAAGTACAGTAGGATGTTTGTAGAATCAGCCCTCTGTTATCCAACATAATGAAAGACTTTAAAACCTCAGAAAATACTCACACACACCCCCCCACCACCTCGACACTGCACAAACTGGGGACTGTGCTGGCATGGAATAAAGAGTCACCTTGTGACACAAGGTCAGCTTGGATCTCTACAGTAGAGTGTAAAGAAGAGGGAGCCAGCCTCTTCTCAGCGTGTGCAGTGACAGGAGCAGTGCGAGCACACACTGAAACACAGAAGGATCAGCTAAATATGAAACACTTTGTTACTGTAAGGGTGAATGAGCACTGGCACAGGTTGCCCAGAGTGGGTGAGCTGGATAGAGATGCATGGAAGCATTCAAAAGCTGTCTGGACATGGTCCTGGGCAACTAGCTCTAGGGGGCAGTTGGGCCAGATGACCTCCAGAGGTGCCTTCCAACCTCAGCTATCCTGTGGTTCTGTGATTCGAAGATTTATTTCGGTGTCCATTTTGAAGATCCTTAAGGGATGGCAGCACCAGGAAGTGGGAGGTCATACAGTTCAGTTGCAACGTTGTATCTCAGCTGGCTCTGAGAACTATCCACAGATGTCCATGTGTCTTAACTAATAAGGCTGGCTGGGTTGCAATGATTATGCGGGAATGGGGCTGACTACATACAGAGCCCTATCAGATTTCTTAAACTCTGGCACAGTTAATTTGTAACCTAGAGAAATCTTTCATTGATGGTTTAGTTGGCAGTACTTCTGGATTGTTTCTGTAGTCTAGATGAATCTGCGAATTTGTGAATTAAATGGAAATTAAGAACTCAGCAGTTTATAAAGCCTGACCTGTATTTTTTTTGCAGTACAGTTCCTTCTGTTAACATGTCATTAATATTTACTTTGCTCCTGTGATTTTACCATTCTAAGCAGCATCCCAACACCATCACATAGTTAAACTTTATTATTCTGTTGCCAGTATGTTCAGAAACTGATTTTTTGCGTAACATGGATGCAATTATTTTTTCTAGTCAAATTTTTCAGTGTTCTAATGATTCAGATTGCCATCTCTGTGTGTGCAGGATATGTTCTTGAGATGTTAACTATCCATGTAGAATTATACCAAATGAAGGTGACTTCACAAAGAAATGAAAGGAATAGATGAGTTACTTTGTCTTATACAAAACTATAATTGTGATGTGATTTCTTTTTAATTATTTTATCTTACACACAAAAATAAATGTTTGCTTGAGAAGTATTAAAAAGGTACTTTGCCAGGTCTCAGCTTCTATCATTAGATATTCTTGTTGAAAAAGAAATACAGTGGTAGAAAGAAACAAAATAAGCCTCTGCTGTAGAAGGTCAGTTTATTGCATAGTAGACCATCTATTAAATATGTTACAGTTCGTAAATTTATTATATACTTGGTTTTATGCAGTAGCAGTATTTTAAGTTGTTAATTAGGTTTATAATTCTTATAATCTAGTACTTTCTAAGCATATTTTTAAGGAATAAATAAACCATAAAAGAATTGCTACTCTGTATCTTTCCTCTGCTTTAGAACAAAGATTCAACAAATAACTTACTTTGTAGCTTTCAGCTTGGAGAAGTACTGAAAACCACATGCCAACTTAAAAAACACAAAATGATGGTATCTTGCAAAATGTCTGACATAAAAATGACATATACTTAATCTTTAAAAAATTCTTTAACTTTTTATGCTGTTAGGTTTCATTCATGAGTGTTCTTCCATCATTCTCTGAATGCATAAACGTTTGTGCCAAGATAAGAAAATAAACAACAGAGGGTTGGGAACGGGTAGACAGGGTGAAAAATCCGCTTTGGGTGCCAGTGCAGGTCTATGTCAGCATATGTGAACTATGACTCCCTTACCCAAATCCCACACAACGCTGAGCACTGGACAATCCCACATAGAAAGCAGAGGCCTGCTAGAGATGGAGGAGTTTAGATAGGTACTATCACTATGGCATCAACCAAGTCTTTTATTTTGTGTCTTTTAAAATACCAATTCCTTTTTCTTTTGATTTTGTATATCAATCCAGTTGCTTGCATATAGCTTTACTTGTATTTGAAAAAACAAAAGCTTTCTATGAAAAGCTTCCACATCTTAAAGATTTCAGGGTTATGAGCAGGCTATCTTTCGTCTTTCCTGCATGTGCTCTTAAAGGAAAAAAAAAAAAAGAACGACAAAATAGAGAAGCACCTAAGCACTGGAATATTTTACTGATCTAGTGCTTTGGTCCATGTTTTGGTGTTCTAGTGCTGTTTTATTGGTTCTTCTGTTCAAGGGACTGTACAACCCCCTTAGTGTTAGAGAATATTGAACTATTTTCAATCCATGTTTCAATTACGATTGGATTCCTTTTTCAGTTGAAGAAGCAGAAACCAAGCCAGGGAACTGGAAATACACTTTTGGGTTAATTTTGATTTGGAAGCAGATAGAAGTTTAGTTTTGATGGTCTGAGAAAGAACTCCAGTAGCTTGGTTAGGAGCTCTGTAGTTTCCAGGCTGATGTCTTACAGAAGACAGGTTTCTCTTAAATCATTGTGCAGCAGTCTTCTCTTTCTTTGTCCAAATGTAGCCATGGTATGGATTGAGGAAAACCATAGCATGACACCCAGGTTTTAGAGGTCCATGTGGTAAATCTACACCTTAGCATTACAGCCACCACTAAACCTGTGTAATCAGTGCCCAGCCTCCTCATTTTTTCATTGGTGATTTCAATTTATCTGGCTTTAAATTCTCTGGATCTAGGCTGCATGCTTTCAATTTTGTTATACCTTTGGATTTTGTTCTATTCTTGCTAAATGGAAGAGCTATTTAGTGCCCTGCAAATGTACTTAAACCCTGTAATTAATCTTCACCTGGTATAATTAAAACTAAGGTTTCTTTGTATCTCCTGCTGTTGGGTACTTTTAAGGTTCTTCATTTGTATTTGTGATTGCTCTTTTATCCAATTTGCCTGTGCATAGTGATTGTATGTTTAGAGTTCATGCTGTAAATGCATTGTATTTAGTGCATGTTTTTTTAGAATTCAGGTATGTGCATGTGCAGGCATGTATATGTCATAATATCCTACCAGCTCTACATTTATCTGCAAAGCTAAGCAAAACTAAAGTTTCCTCTTGTTATTTTAGCCTGATGTCTCTTGCCCCCATTTTCCCCTCTCAGCATGGAAGACCTCTTTGTGTTGTCCCCTGCTCTCAGAAACACCAAGGTCATGGTGTCTTAGAAAACAATCCTAATTACTGTGTTCAGATTTTCTTTTCCGTTACCATTGTGAAAGGTCTTACATTTGAGAATCTGCATCTGCAGTCTGGATTTGGTGGTGTTGTATGAAGTATACCATGCTGAAGATGGCACATTGGTTTCTGACTCTAAAGGAATGTACTTTTTTTTTATTTTTACAGAGTACCAAGCTGCCATTTTGCATTTAAAGAGGGAACACAAAGAAGAAATTGAAACATTAAAGGTATACTTTTTTAATGTGTTTTTTTTTTTTTTTAATTTCCCTAACTATAATGTATTTTACAAATTTAAGTAGTGGAAAGCTAGCAGTACAGCAAGTACAACAGTAATATACAATATTATTACTAATAACTCTTACAAAGAGTAGCATAACTCTCCCACAGCAGAACAGTAGGTGGATGCAAGGGGGATTTATTCTTTTGGGGAGGATATTTCAGAGAATGCATATTCTTATTGAGAGAGAAAAATGTGTTTGTGTACCTTCAGCAACTCTGGAAGCAGTAGAGGCAGACAAGATGGGTATTGGCAGGCAACTGTGAAAAAGCACACATCTCTCCAATTTAATCTTTCATTAAAGGAATGTTCCTCTTGCACATTTTGTTTTCCATGAGAGTACATCTGAAGAACAGTGGAGGATAAGTTGATTAATTTATTTGCTACTCATAACTTTGAATGATACAAACATCCTCTTTTAAATCAGATTATTATTTTTTTATCTGGATTGTTTGTGTTTTCCTCAAATACTGTCATATCTTAATGATTACTTGTGTTTGTACGTTATCTTGTTTAATAGTAAGGAAATTGTGACTGGGTTGTATATAGGAAAGTGAAATTGTGATGTAACTTTCAGGACCCTAAAATCTCACCATTTTGTGTATTTATATAAATGTAATTAGAAAAAAGCTAAAATGCAAATATTTGGTGTCCATGATTAGCAGAAGACATATGCACCCTTAGCAGCAATATCCTACAGATCATGTTTTCTTATATTGCATGCATTTTGTGATTATTTTCATATTTGGTACTGGTTTATCTTATACTATGTAGTTCCAAAGGCAAACCAGAAAATATGATATGAATGTTTTGTAGGCCTTTTAGATAATAGCAGTGAATAGTAAGGTCTACATCATGATAATCAGAAAAATAATTGATTCAGAAAAATAATACTTAAATTCATTTTATACAAGATTAAAACAAACAGTATTTTATATTTCCATTTGGAGTTACTGGAGACCTTGTATAGAGTTCTGTTTGTAAGACTGATGATTCCCAAGATACAACGTGACTTTTGGTTTATAATATTGATGGACATAAAAGCTTCCTATACCAAGGCCAGTTCAAGCAAATACCTTGTCTCCAGCAGTGACCAGGAGTGGGTGCTAAGAAAGCACATAAAAGAAACAGAGTGTAAGGTTAGCACCTTTTTATCGTATGCTGCTTTTTGTTTTGATTTGGGCGACAGGTTTTTTTGCAAGTCTGAGTGTCTCCATTGTCTTTTCCATGTTACTTGTACTACCACTGCCTACATGCTCCTTCTTTAGCAATGTGCTGCTTGACTTTTGGACCTCAGCCCAGCCTGGTATGATGTATCAGGTTCATAAAAGATGAATAGTGACTAAATTACTGAGAACTGTTACCCTGGTATACCATCTCCAGCTATTAGTGTTTTGAGGGTTTCCTGAAACAGGGCCTGCCATTCCCAACTGTAGGTCATGGTATATAAGACTGATTAATAAAGTATAGTGTCACATGGTTCTGTGACTGGTGAATGCTATGCCATCTGAGCAGTGCTCCTGTTCTTTTTCTGCATGTCCTTGACAATGAATTCCTTGTACTAGAATGTGACCCATCATAGACGCATTTTGTTTGAAGAATTGTTTTGGAGCTGTTAATTTCTCTGAAATGTGTAGAATGCCATGTGAAAACATCTATACAGTGTCACTCTAATAATCTAAAAATAATTTAGGCTGAAGATACTGAATTCCTATATTCATAATACACCATGTGTCCAGTGAAGGTTAACAGTAAGTTATTAATTTTGTGAGCAGAATGTAAAATCTTACTGCAGAATGTTATTTTTTTATATTTGGTGAAATCTGAGAGTCAGATGCTGCTACATGGTCTTGCTGCTTTGGTCAATAATAAATTGTTAGTTCTGCTTCTAAGTTTTAGTGGTTTTCTAAGTGAAATGGTGTAATTTCAAAAGTTTTGTTTCCCTTTTTTATAGCCTGTCTACCTTAAGAGATTCTTTCTTCTATGTCCCTGATGTTCAAACAGTTTAAAGAACTTTTTTTTTTTTTCTCCACACCTCTGATGTTAGCCTTTTTTATTTTGCTTTTAATTTAAAAGGAATTTTTCCTGGGTTTGGGGATTGATTTAAAACTCATCTCTATTCCCTGAAATTAGTCCCTGCTTTAGTCTGTAATATTGAAATACAACAGCAAAGGGACATGATTTTTGTTTATTATTTATTGCCAGCATTTGCACTGGTAAAAATGGAATGTGTTAGAGAAGGTCAGACATTTTCTGTATATTCTCTTTCTTGTGGCTTTTCATTACTTGAAGGAAGGGAGAGACTGATTTTAAGATGAAAAAATACGAATTGCTACATACAGCTGTACATATGGAAGTTTACATTATAAAATTTAATGTATATAGGGAGGTAAAATTGTGTCATGTTTTAATGTAATAACTTGTATTTTATTCTTTAAGCACATATCAGAAACATATGGTGATAGATATCCCAATTATTGGAAATGCTTGGGTTAAATGTGGTTTTGTACAATGCATTGAAGAAACCTACGGACAGAAGTTTCTCTGAACCAGCTCTTTTGAAAACTGATCCAAATCCCTTACCTTGTATTTATGAAGGTCGATCATCATACTTTCTTTGTAAAAGATTAGGAATGAGACCCTTATTCTTTGTTATCCCTAGAATGCCTAGAAAAATCTTAAGGAGCCCTGGAAGGTATGTGTAGGGGAAAGTTCTCAAAACAATTATTAAACTGTCCTCTGAGGGTGCAAGTGAGCAAAGTTGTCCAGAACCTGTGCCTTGAAACCTATATATGGTGGCTTATAAGTGGGAGATGGTTTACTCTTTAGCAATACAAAGTGTCCTATAATTCTGTACTGCATCTCTTTCAAGTTATTCTTTTTCTTTCACTATGTGAATGAAATTCCTGATGGATTTTATTCTTTAAGATCTGCTATTGCTATGTTCACTTCCTGTAATCTTCATATGGAATACTCAGAGTACAACCAGAGCTTTACCCATAGCACCAGTTGGTGCTGATGCTGTAGACAGTTGAAGTTGCAGCGAGTGTAGCAATCCTGAAGGATGTAAAACAATCACTGGATAGGGAGAGTGAATTACAGTGTTGTGGGTTTTTTTGTATTGCCCTCCTTATGTTATCACAGTAACTTGAAGCTTTGTTCCTTTTTGTCACTTGATTCCAGTCATGTAGCATGCATATTAATTAAATATTACAACATTTATTACACCAAGTCAATTATTGATGAATCTGTACCATATCATATTGCATAACAATCAGAATAACTCATAACATCTCTTAATGGGTTCATCAATGTACATAATTCAACTGAATCATCCATATGAAAATAATCTTTAAGAAGAGTAATATAGTAGAGATAAATACTTAGTTTTTACCCGTTTAACTTTAGCTACATTTACAAGTTGCCCTGTTCAAAGCATTTCTTGAATTTTTCACTTAATATTTGCAAAAAATTGAATTATGTATTTTTTAAGACATTAAACTATTTCTGTTCTCCACTGTTGAATTTTTCTCTTTTCCTGCTCGTGCCGCTAGATGTCAGCGAAGTCTTTCAGAACAAGTTCCCAAAGGCTGTCACAGCTGCTCTATATGAGTGCAAATTTCATGCTCCTGCTATACTTTGAGAGTATGTGTGGTGGTAACATCCTGCCTTCTAATTGTGGATCTGGCACAGTCTCAGTTTTAGGTCAGAAGTTAGCTTGCACATTATGGAACTAGAATCAAAGCTGCTCAATAGGTAAGTAGTAGCTGTCATCATCTTAATAGGATCTTTCCCTACAGAACCAAGTCTACAGTATTTAATAAGCAAATAAGTAGATGACTTAAACAAAAATATTGTAAGTGGACTGCTGACTTCTGAAAGGAAGGAATTAACTTGAAGGCAGTATTGTGACTGCAGTACTTAATAGTTAATCCAACACATAGTTGCAGAAGGGTACAGGGGTTTTTATTCCTAAAGTTCTTTTGATAAAATGAGTAAAATAATTAAGTTTTTTTTTTCCCTAACTTTTCCTTCCCTTTAGCACAAGGGTACTAAATATCCCTTCACCTTTGATTGCATAGGTTTAATAATGCTTTTGGAAGGTGGAGTCAAAGTCCTAATAAGCTGTCCTATAACCCTATACTCTGTGCATGGATCTTTCACTATGATAGAAGCTATTTGGCTTACACCAACTCACTACATCTTTTACATGTTCCAAAACTGAGAATAATAATGTCTTTAGGCATTAATAGCATATTTTAATAATGCAGTTACTATGTATTATATCATGCACATTATATAATATACTGTATAAGAAATGATAGATGTTTGAGAAAAACAAAACATATAGATAGCTTGTAAATTATACAATAAATATTATAATAAAATAATATTTCAACATCTGCTAAAGTATCTCTTCACAAATTTTAGAAATAAATACCTGTAGTTGTATCTAACACAGTCATGAACATGTTATTGAAACTTAAGAAATAGGGAACAGTAATGGAGTTGGTATATAACTGCCCATGACGTTATGAAAGAACAGGCAGGCCTCATTTACAGAAGAATGTGTCATGGGGTGTTCATAGTGACCTTTGTGGTCTCCTTAGTATTTGTTTTTTCATTTTTGCCAAGGTTTCAAGAGCTGAAATGAAGAAGTGAATAGAAAGTAATTTCCTTTTCATAGAAGAGCTTACTTAGCTTTGAAAACAATTACATTTCATAAATTGAGATTAAAGACCTCTGCCTCAAAGTGCTGTAGAAAAAGGCTGAAAAATGTGGAAGAAAAAGGAATGTGAAAGGGAAAGTGATAGCAGCAGTCAAAAATGTCTTATAATTTCAAAATTATTCATTTCTGTTTTGTTCTGAGACCACAACAGCATAAAAACATTTTCTCAATTACTCCGTGAAGTAATAATACTTCACCTATGTGATGACATTTTCATTCTTTTACAGATCTGTGTTTATCTCTTGGGCTTCACGAGTCCTTCCCTGGCCCTTTGTTTTTTCACTTTCTCTGCTACATTTAAGAACTGGTAATTCAACTGTGGGAGGCAATGCTGAACAGTGTTGAATGCTGTTAGATGCCAGAATGCTTATCAAAAAGCCTCTTTCATAGAAATGGGTGCACTTTTATTTTGACAATTTTAAATGTCTTTTACTTATATGTAGAAGTGAAATTTCATTTCAGCTTCAGAAAGAACAACAGAAATTAGATGCTTTAACATGAAATCAAAACATTTTAAAATATTTGAATTAGTATAAATCTTGTCCTTTGTAGTTAGTCTATTACAACAAAGTGGAATTTTTTCTAACAGATTCAATCGAAAAATTTCAGAATTTTTTATTTCCCCTCACTTTTGTTTGTGCCTATGTGAATTCTTGCATAGGATAGGGATTTCACAACTTGTCAAAAGCTACAATGTTTTAAAATCTGCTATTAAAATATAGAGGCCACTGATGAATAGTGTTGAAAGCTTTGATATGCCACAGTACTTAAAGCAGCATCTAAGAAGTGGATAATACACCGAACTTGGCAATAAAACTTAGCATCAGGATGCTGAGATTGTTATTTTTAACCTTTACAAGATGAAATGCAGCTGTAAGGTGGCTAGCTGCTTTTTGTGTTCTTTGCTGTATTTTCTTGTCCCAGCATGCACAAATAGAAGAAAATCTGTATCATGTATGCTTCTGTCTGGTGGAGTTGCAGCTCAAAGGAGCAGCCAAGGTCAGCAAGGCTTTATTAGTCCGTCTTTTCTAATGAGCTGTTCAGGCTTTGCAGCATTTCCATGTGGCGTTACTGATGAAGGTCTCCCAGCTTGTGGTTAATTATTGTTGCTGCTCTTGCCTAACTTGAGATGTTTCAGACTTCTGTGCTTAGCTACTAAGTGTATGATTTCACCACAGTGTGGGTACTGCATGTCTTTATGAATCTTCTTCTGGGCTACTTTGTCCTCATCAAGAAATTCTTCCTGCTCAGTGTGGAGCCTCTGTGCAATGCAAGACAGTGAAAATACAAAGATTGAGAAAAGCATTAAAAATATGAGAAATAAAAGAATGAAATCCTATGAAGATGTATTAAAATTTCAATTTCATTACACCTAAGGCTCCCAGACAACGGGAGCAAGATTATCTTTAAAGTAGACATTTAGTGAAATAGAAAAATCCCAGCAGGAGAAAAATCACCATGTAACGGAAAATTTGCACAGCAAGTGGCAGAGAAGGTAGAGTAGCAGAATAGGGAATGACAGAAAAGTACAAAAGCAATAAAAAAAAAACTTTCTACAGGGTGCATGCAAGTGCACAAAGACCTAGCAAGAAACGCTTTAATCTCTTCGGAACCACTTGTTGACAATTGCATCTTCATGCAGAGAGGAGGCTTGGAATGATTCTTCATGCTGTATGAAGATATTCCCCAGTTCAGTGCTTAATCATGCCTTAAAAACTTGCACATTATAATGCCTATATTCATGTCATACTCTATATTCAAATTCTTGATGAAATTTTAAGTATCTCTGCTGTGCTCTAATACTTACATTAAGAAAAATTCTCCCCCTTCTTCATTGCAATTTTTGATGCAATGGGTGCTTTTCGTCCTTATTTTCCTTTAGTTATATGTTTACATTGCAACGGTTTTCTCATTAGATAGCTTGAACATCCAGGAAGACTTTTCTTTCATTGTGTTGGGGTTTTTTCACTTCTATTTTCCATGTCTTATGTTGCTGCTCTATTATTTTCATCAGTACAATTTCACTTTAAGAACCTGGATTGCTTAAACTTTATGTCTTTAATGCTGTTAATGCCACATGTTGATCCAAGGATTCCCCTGTTTATTTAAGAAGTTACCACAGACCATATTCCATATATTGAGTACAGTGAAAACCTATTTAAGTGTGTTTCAGCACATGGACACAGACATGGTATTGTGTAGTTAAAATGTGCATAGAGATCAAAAAGATAATTTAGAGACTTAAAATTTTGGCAAGACTAAGCTCCAGCTCAAATGTAGACACATAACAATACTCTCTGCTTAATTAGGGCTAAATTGAATCTTTTCTAAAAAATTCATTCTAAAACCCTACATTTATCATAGTTTGTGAAAGTTAATTTATCCCATCACCTTGAGTAAGTATGTTGTGCACTTGGGAGAATAAAGTAGAAAGCATACATGATGGCATTTACCTCTGAAACATAGGAAACAATTGTCTACAAGAGAAATAAAGTGAAATGTGATCATGGGAGTATAAAAGCCACTAAAATTCAAATCATATTGTTATCTTACCTTTTTGATTTTGAAAGCATGCACCTCATGCCTCCTTGCAAAAATTACCTGCTTTTTGAAATTCACTAAATCTGGTGTTAGTTTAAATCTAGTAATGTAAGCCCTTTCTCTGGAAGAAATACATAATTTTCTGTAGATTAAAAATTTTGGCTCTAATATTCCTGTTTTTAGAACAGGGACAAATTTGGCAAGGATGAACATTTTGCTAATAGAGGGAAAATCTATCTGAAATTGGAAGTTAAAACTTTTGAAACAAAACTATTTTTTCTCATATTCAGTAAAGACTTCAGATTTCAGCAGCTTCTGACTTTCCATATCTAATGCTCATTGTACCTATTGCATCTTCTGATGCTGACCACGTTTTTAATGTGCCGGTTCCACAAAGCTACCAAAGATTCCAAAGCCACCAAAGTTGTCATAAAGTAACACTGGGGCAAAACTAAGTTCCACTGATTAGTGGGTGCCACAAGTTGCTTTTGTTAGGTGGGGATCATCCTTCCAAGGGTGCTTTAAAAGCTAGGAGCCTGTCTCCTGATCCTCTTTCTGATGATGAGGCAATGTGAAAGAAAAGCCAGTGGAATCTGAAGCAGACTACAAGAGCTGGAAAGATGTATGAAGATGAGAGAGGTGGAGCTTTAGGTAGAAAATGGTGACTAGAGGTAGTAGGACAAGACTGGCAAGCTGGAGCGGGAAAGAAGTAGTCTGGAAGTTAAGACAAAAAACCGTAGGAGATAGATTGAGGAGACTTGGACCTGGGCATCATGATACAGGTTTTACTTTTAAGTGGACAATTTCCCCCAGAATATATATCCTCGAATGAATGCAGTCTATTCTGTGTTTTATTTGATTTTTGTTGGTCAGTGAGTAATATTGTCCCTTCCTTATTAATCAAAATGTGATCTGAATATAGATAGTTTCATTTGTCAGGATGTACAAATTGGATTTTACAGTAGGTATTCAGATAGGCATGTATTACCTTTTTTCATACTTTATGCACAGAGACTTAAGGTATAACAAATTTATTGGGAAGCTTACGTTTGCATATCACATGTCCATATCACAGTTCATTTTTAACTTACCTTGCAGCTATAAACTGGATCCCAAGGTAGTTTGCTTAGAAAATAAGGTGCATCATTGCTTACTACTTGAGAAACACTGACTAAAATGACTAGTGACTCATCTTGCAGGAATTTGCAGTTTGAGCAAATCCACGTTTCCTGTTCAGCATTTTCATGCCTTCACTCTAATTCTGTTGTGTCTCTTCCTGAGGTTCCATGTTTTGTTCAAATTACACTTTTCAACTTCAGCACACATAATGCAGAAGTCTTGAAAGCTTGCAACTTTTTCATAATACAGTTTTAAATTATTATCTGGAATAACTTCATCATGTTTACTGTCTGGCATACTAGTTCTGTCAAAGAGAAAGTTTCTGAGTTGCTGCACCACATGGAAACATGGATGGAGAGGGAGAAAATTAAGGGTTCTCTGGCAACCACACTTGTAGTTTTCTCTTTTGAATATTTGACCAAGGTTACCTGTTTTTAACACATTTTTGTGTGTGCAGTGTATTCTTCAAGTTCCGTAATAGGAACACCTAGAATAATGTGATGGTGCATAAATAGCATGAAGTGCACGTTAGTTTAGAGTAGGTATATGTCTTTTACAGAATTACAGAATCGTTTCCATAATTGATGTTATACTTCTGTTTATCCAGGAAGAATCTCTGGAATTTATAAGCTGTATCTTAGATAAGTGTACTGGCATCTTCATCTGCTAAGTGCTGCATAAACTTCTCTACAATTTTAAAAAGAAGACTAGTTATAAAGATAGTCTTGGGTTCACTTCCAAATGTTACCTCATTGGAGAATATTTAAAGACTGTTGTCTGTTTTTGCTGCTAAAGTTTGTGATAGTATCTGCAGAATTGGAAGCTTCATAGTTAAAGTAAGATAGAAGTCATGAAAGATAACCTTGTGTCTGTAGGATCTCCTAATATACTTTGCCTTGACAAGGATGTTTGCAGGCTGAATTTTCTCTGCAATCATTGTAATTGAGGCAAGTATTAGGCTGTCAATATGAAAAAATCTTTTCTGTAATGAAGTTGTGAGGAAAGGAATAGATTATTTTTTTTGTCCTTCCATAGAAAGTGTGTAACTTAATGAAAACTTGTTTTCTGAATATGAAGCTGAATGTAAAATTACCTTCTGCCTTCATTTCCTTTGCTGTAGAGAACGAGGTAGTATTTTTCATAGTGTAATATATTTTACATTGAAGGAAGGACTGTTTCACCAAGTAATCTTTGTTTTTACGTGGTCCCTCTCCGTAACACATGAGGGATGTTGTAATTGTAAGCATCACAGAATTAGGTGGCTTACATTCCTTAAAGTAAAATTTAATCTCTGTCATTATTTTGATATCTGATGTCAAAAATGCCCCCAAAAATGAATTTCTCTCCAAGTCTAGGAAGTTGGTGTCTTGCTACACCTCAAAATCTTTTAGTTCTTGTCACTGCATGTGTGAACTCTTTATATTTTGGTAGAGAGGCTAGTCATCTCCTCAGTGTAGGTATATTCTTATAATTTGTAGACAAAAATTATGATAGTACAAAATTAAAATCTTCAATTTCAAAAAGTGTAGAGTTACTTTAGTCTCATAGCAAACTCATAGCGCTATTTGGCGGAACATTTCTTATTGAACAATAGTGTTCATTGTTGCCCATTGTCCTTCTGTAGGTATATCACTTTATCTTTGCTTACTGTTTTCCCTGAGCTGTACTTACACTGCATTTTGGTTTGACAAAATAATTGGTTGCAATTTAAGAGAATATGATTTATATAATTACTTTCCTACGTAGTTACAAAGCTTTGTTGTAATGGCTTAATCTTGAAGCCTCTTTGCCAAAGAAATTAGCTCCTTATATTATGAAAAAGTGTCTCCTTTCCTCTCCACCCCCTCCTAAAAAGAAAAGGAAGAAAAAAGAAGAAAAACAAGGTTGCATTACAATTCTGGCAACATCAGCCACACTAATAAAATCAAATTCAATGTTGTTTTACGACTTTGAATTTATGTGACTGCAGAGGATCAAAGGATTTGTATCCCACTGGACTGCAAGGTCTATAGTTCATGGCAAAAAAACTCATCAAAAAGAACATTTTAGTAGTAAGGCTTTTCATTTTAATCAGCCACAGTAATAAAAAAGCTGTTACGTGTCCAAAAACATTCTCCCAAGATCAGAGACAACTTGCTCTCTACTACAATCAGTTTTCTTATTGGATCCATACTGCCTCTGTAGTTTTTGTCACTGAAACTTCATCTTCAACTTATTTTCAGCCATTTTTTGCATTGCTTTTGCATTTTACATGCCAAATCATTATGTGTATCTGTAAAAGTAATGATTCATATAATTTCCCTGGCAAATGAGAAACACTTGAACTTCTTTAATGTAAATTGTCATCAAAACAAGGGAAAAACTAAAAGAGAATTTTAAATACTGGCCTATATTTTTATATATTGTATTTTAAAACATTTGAATACAGTATATTTTTTCTCCAGGGTTACAATCTTTTGAACACCACCACAAAGCATAGGTGTTAGAATTTTTGTATCTATACAGACATGGTAATCTAGGATGTTCGAAGATTAAGGTAGCAGCTGCAAGAGAGAAACAGAATAAGAAAGTAACTACTATGTTTGAGATAAGAAAGGCTGTTGTTTTCATGTTTGGATTCTGCATGTGAATTGTTCATGTTCTTAGTTCAACAAAACTTTGAATTTTCAACATATGGTGTGGTTTCATTCTTTAATTGGCTTGGCCTCAGAGAAGTTGTGTGCAATATGTCATTTACATTTATGGGTGTGTTGCATGCTGAATTGCTTCATTCCATTTTGCAAAATTTAAATGTTTAACACAGTTAAACAATATGTAGAGATTTTATCAATGAAATTGACTGTGAAAGTATCAGTGAAATTTTCCTTTGAAGTCAAGGTAGGTTCAATTTAACTGGCTACTCCTTTTTTACAAACTGGGTAGGATTTATTTTTCCTAGCATAAATGAGCTTACATTTAGGAAGAATCAACACAGTCGCATGCTGCATGGATCACTCCCTTTTTGCATGACATGACACATACTGGATGTTACATGGCTTCTTACAGCTGCTGTACACTACTTACTTGCAAAATCATGGTGGGTGTAGTATTCCTTTCTCACTCCTACCTGAGTTACATCCAGGCTTGTATTGGTTTTTGTCAGTTGAGTATTTTCATAGTTTTATTCTTTTTAAAAACAAATGAACAGAAACTTTAGTATTAGCGGTAACTTTATAAGTTACGGACCAAACATATAAAATGTTTGATTAGCAAACATGCCTGTGCCATGAAGTTTGTCATTCCAAGACATTAATAATTTTCTGCTTGATATATATACCAGATTTAAAGAGGATTTAGATTCCAGTGAGATTTCTCTGTGGGCAAAGAGATACCACAGTAAAGTACATCACTTACCAGGTGCTAAAGTTAATTTAATAGGATCCATAAATATGGAGTATGCCATGGAGTACAATGAACCTTATTAGAGATATTTTTTCATAGATTTGAATTAATAATGTTTGTGGGATTTCGAGAGGTTACCAAGAAATTCCAAGGAGACATCAAGGGTTCTATGTGGGTGTTTGCATTTACAGAGGGGGGGGAGGGATTTACGCTTAGTAAGAGGGTTCATCTAGGTAAAGTTTCATGTAAATAGGACAGCTGTAGAAACGCAGGGACTAGAGGTGAACAGTTGAGAGCTATGTATTGTATAACAGAATTCTCCAAGTGAGTTCATTTGTATAATCTAAAATGGTTGGATGGTAGTTACAAGCAGGGGAAGGACTGAGGGGAGAGGATGTTTATGTGCAGGAAACAAAACCTAGATGAATGTAATTTTACAGAAACATTTACAGAACAGACACATGGTAATCAGGATGAGGAAAACAAACTTTCAGGCAACCTGGAAATCACTCTGTAAGGAGCTTGGAAGAGAGGACAGAACATTAATAGAGAACCTGAGGTCCACAAACAGCTGAAGCATAGAAGTCTATAGAACTGTGCGGTCCATAATGCAAGGGTTGGTTTGTATCTTGTACAAAATACTCACTTGAAATACATGATGCTTGTCAGAAAACAGCTACTAAGTCCATGTGTCATAGATTTTCTTTGCCATGGCTATTCATTCTCTTCCTATAGTGATAAAAACTGAGGTTTGTTACCTTTATACTTAGGCAGTCATTGAACGTGTAGCACTAGCATGAAAAAAATGAGCTGATTCAATTCCCATTCCCACTATATTCCATAGTCAACAGACTTATTTACAAAGTTCCACTTGTGGAATTATTTTTTTTTAAACTTATTGTACAAATATTTAAACAGACAAACACCTAACTATTTCTTATTTATTGCCTTTATAGAGCAAATAGACTCAATGTGTAAAAATGCTCTGGCCAAAAACTTGCAAATCTTTTGACAGGCACTTCTCTCTGGAGACAGACATGGAGGCTTTGAAACTGGAAGCATGGTAGCATGGCTATTATTGATTCTGGGTCCTGGAAAATGGTGAAGAGGAGGAAGAGAAGACAGAAAGCATATATAAAGAATCGAATTGCTAAAGAATGGGATTTAATATAGGAGAAGAATAATTTTAGAGTAATATAATGGAAATGAAGAGTGACAACAAGCCTATAGTGAATATAGTCACTTCAGTGACACATTTTCCATCCATGTAATATACAGTTGAATGTGCATATATGATGAAATAGGAAAGATGAAGTGAAAACCAGCATTGCTAAAGAATGAGTTCAGGGACCAAAGCAAAGAGGTAATACCCCTGGCAAACTGTACAGACAGAGGAGAGACAAGAGTAGCTGGAGATGTTAATAAATGTTTCTTAATTTTCTATGCAGAACTGAGTCTGTAGAAAAGAAGTATTCAAAACGTGTAATAAATGCAAACTGACTCTGAGGCGGCACGTTACAGGCTGCATCAAGAATAGTTTTAACTGAAACAATGAATTGGAAGAATATTAGAAGCATATAAACAGAAGAAAACAGACTATGGTAATTTAATTGCTCACTATAAAAATGCCATACTTGATTTGAATGTTTTTTGCAGTAGAGAGAGTAGATATTATTATGTTAATACCTTCAGTTTCTGAGTAGTTTTCTGTATTCTGAGAAGTTCAGTTTGCTGGTTTTGAAGTTTTTCTAAGACTAAGAAAATACCAGAAATAACAGCAGGCAGAGTAAAAACAGCACATTTCTCAAAAATAGTTTTTCCTTAGGTTGACTTTAAATACCTACTTGTATTACTTTCACATACATTCATTCAGTTGTTCATTTACCTGTTTCATTTTTGAAGTTGATCCTGGTAAGATGGTGTTTCTTCCACACAGGACAGGACAAGGAAAAAATGAAATTAGGTGTATAATAACAATTATTTTAGTACAATCAAAAAGGTGGTAGAAGGAAGAAGCAGTAAAACTTCTTTACCATCTCCTTCCCTTTATACTAATCTAGAAATACAAGGTTTTATTTTATTTTGTAGCCATCTGGATTGTTGGTATATCAAGGAGAAATTAGAGAATTCAAAATTCCAGGTCGATGGCATTACTTTGTTCTTTCTGGTGATTTATACAACTTGTGCAGTTATACTTACTGTCCTTTTTTACATCAGTCAGACATTCAGATAGTATAAATACAGGTCTTGCAAAGGCTGGAAATTATAACTGCATCAAGCTTTCTGTCTTCTGTTACACTTACAAAAGTAACAAAGTCCTCGAGTTCACAGAAATATGCATTTTTTTAATGAAACAAAGCTTTTAACAACTTCTCTTATTGTATGAATATGCATTGTTTAAATACAGCAATCCATCTGTTATGTGCGAATATAAAATATTAAGTAAGGAAGAAAGTTGTTATGAAAGATGCATTCTGAGCCATTCTAAATGTGTAACTGATGTACTCAAATAATTATTACAATTCTTAGTATAGGATATACAACTTGATCATCTAGGTTTTCTTTTCAAAAATGAAGATTTTTACAATTGTATTTTAAATTTTAAGCTATTAAAGATCTGCTTTGGTTTTTGGATGTTTGATTATATTTGGCGTGTCAAAATGTGATTTAATTACAGTGCTGAATAAGCATGCCACTTAGTTGTTGGAAGAATAATGTCTTATTTTTTAATGTGTAATCAAATTGCTACATGCTTCGTGTCTATTTGTAGGTTTTACTTCAGTGTAGTAACCTGAGAATAAGGTTCTTCTTAATATATCCTTGTAGAAATTGTAATTGTTCAGAGAATCACAAATCAGTCTTTGCAAATAATTGCAGCTGTTATTAAATCAGAACTTATATTTCATAACGTATCAAACATGATACATATTTTCACAGTAGATATTGAAATTATCAAGCTTGAAGGGAATTAGTGCTTAAAATGTCATGTAAATGTTAAGCCATCCGTAGTCCTATATATAAGTAATCATGCACATTATTTTTTTTTTTTTATTCTTTATGTCACAGTGTAACTGGGTATCTTTTAATGATGTGCTATACCAATAATTTTTTACTCCAAAATTATTGGCTATAGGGCTTTATTTCTTTCTCAACTACCCAAGTGCCAATAATTGTTAAATAACTAAATATCAAAAAATACATAAAGCCCCCAATGTTCTGTATTCCCACTATGGTCAAATTTCCTTCCAACTACTTTTGCTACATTTCCTTTATAAAACCATGTATTTACTATTTTTAAATTAGAAAGATAATTGGCCTATACAAATATTCAGCATTCTGGGAATGTTTGGGCATGGTCGATCATTTAACTTACTTTTTTTCTGTGAGGTGTAAGAATAACCCTTACTGTGTACCCTTGAAAATGGTGTTATACCATATGTAACTGATTATATTTGTTGAGGTATTTGTTAGAGAGGAATTTTGATTTTTATGTAAATTGGCACGTTTCATTTTTTTTCATTGAGAAATCCTTTGCTAAATCTCTGATTGTTGTTAAAATTTAAAACAAATGTATGTTTTTTCAAGGACAGGGATTTAACAAAGAAGGACTTTTCATTCTTTGTCAACACAATACAAGAATAAAAAGTGTGAGCTCTTCCAAAAACTGAAGATGAAATTACTTAAAATGAACAAAAAGAAAAAGTCAGAGGCTGTCTGTGAAAAATGTGTTTTTTCCCTCTTTTCTATGCACAGCACTTTGATGGGCAAACTACTAATAACAAAAAAAAGCTGTAAAGTCTATAAAAATATTTTTCATGGGCAACTCAGTAATTCATGTCTTTTAAATTTTTTTTTCTTTTCTCTCTTTTCATCTACCTGTGCCCCCCCAATACTTCGTATATTTGTCCCCCCCCCCTCCTTTTTTTTTTTTATGGCTTGGCGTAATAAATAACTAGATGTAAAAATCAGTGTTTAGTCAGAAAAGGGAATAAAATCAAGCTCACTTTCTCTCTACTGTGTTTTTTCCAGGCTAATTAGAGTAAAAGCTAGTAAAAGTGTGTGTTTCTCAGTTAAAGACGAGGTGTGTCTGTGATATACATGAACAGCTTTGTTCATTAAAGACGTGCCATTTTTACACAGTCAAATTTCAGAGTAGAATTGCACTGTAAACACTAGTGAAAAGCTATTATGCATTAACAGTGAAGCATTAAGTTGCAAGTTTCAAAGCAAAAGTTCTGCATATTGCTTGCTCTAAACAGTCTTCTGGAAAACTTCTTTTTATGTCTTACTGTTACACTTCTCAGGATTTTTTTAAACAATTATGGTGCAAACAGTCTTGACTAATAACAAGCCAGCAACTGATTTTGAATGTAGATTGCTAGAGAGATTTATGGTTTCCTCATATTCACACATAAAATTGTTCTAAAACTTTTCATATCAGAGCAATTCCATGTCATGGTTAGAAAGTCTTTGTCCATATAAAATCACATCATACAAAGCAGTAAGCCAACAAACATACTTGAGTTTATTGCATTAAATGACTATAAAGACTATAATTGACTACATTGACTGTAATCTTTCTAATACCTATCAGAGCACAGAGAAAAGCTGTCACTTTAGAATTGAGATTGTCTCTGGCAATCCATATTATCATTTCAAAGACATTCAGATGGCCTGAAGGTTACATTCTGAATGAGAGGATTTAGTCTTTTTCTTTTGTGATTAGTTACATGCTTTATCACCTGCGACTGTAATGGTTAATGGAAGTACGGTGCACTGATTCAGTTTTAGGGCTTTTTCTTTGAATATACACTTTACATGTTCCTGAATCTCACGGGACCAAGGTTGAGCTGCTAGCTTTATTTCAGAAAATATATCTTGCCTTTTTTCTGTGTGTTATATCGAGTCACTTAGCAGGTACAATAAGTAAGTCACCGAAGTCTTGTTGCAGGAGGATGGGTATAAGGGGAAAAGACAGGAAGACATTGGAAAGCCATTCCAAAAACTCTCCTTAGTTTTCAGGTTACAGTGTGCCAATATTTTGGATATTTGCATAATCATCTTTGTATCATGGCAATGTCGTATTTTAGTAAGAGGGGTAGTTCTGAGGTTTTTTCTAGGGGTGGCTTTTACCCATTAACAGTAGTATATTTTTAGGGAGAGGATAGTAAAAGTATTCGAGGATAGTAAAAGTATTCTCAGTTTATATATAAATGTCTGTATTTAAGGGAACTGAGAGTCAGCTGGCATCATTTGCTCAGTTGAGGTGATTTTACTCAAGGAAAATGAACTGTGCTGATTCCAATGACAGATACCAGACAAACTGTGAGAAATCAGAGAAGATCATTTGTGAGTACAGCTGTACTGCTGAGGCTGGAGTAGCAAATAGGCATGGACCTTTATTTAGTCAGAATCAGAGATGCAAAAACCCTGATATGTCTATAGGCAGCAAGGGCAGATTTGGAAGCAAAATAGGACTCATCAGGGAGAGGAATAGACCAAAACGCCTATTTATTCCACCTCATCAAAATTGGTATTGGGTGGAAGCAGAGAGTCTATGGAAGAATGAAAAAAGAGGTACATCAGCCAGTTTACAACACTCAAGCTAAATTACATCTTGCAAAGCAAATTTAAGGGTACAGTGGAACAATTCTTCAGCAATAGAAACAGAAAGACACTAAGGAAAGTAGGGGGGTGTTACCCAGTAAGGCTGAAGTGGAAACAAAAGGCAGTATATGTTGAATGTAGAAAGTTAATATTGAATGAGCTGCCCCAGATTTCAGTAGCAGTGATCATGAATGCAGGGACAGCAGTTTTCTTAAAGTTACTAGAAACACAGCTTTTAGTAGCTGAATAGAGCACAAAGATTAATTTTTCGCTTGTGGCATTTCAATTTGTACATTCTAATACGGAGTTACTGACTCATTATCTGTTTGTGTTAAGCTGTCTCTCTCACCATTCCTTTTCCCCTTGAGCTGCTGTACCTACTGATCAGTCTCTTCACTGGCTGTGTACACTGCAGTTCTCTGTTTGGATTCACAGCATGTGTTTTCAGACTGCTTCCTTGTCTTATTAAATTATTATGCCTTCTGAATTCTAGCAGTGTTCTGCAGCATACTAACATAGCATTGTTTACATATTTAATATTGACATTGAATGCAAGAAAGATTTTACCAAAGTCAGGCAATTTTTTTCAGTAGTATATTGCTATATGGATTAATCTTAAGATACTCAAATTTATTATTGAGTTCTGATTTCAGCACATGAAGGCTTTTACAGTAATTTTTTTTATATGCTCATTTTCTTTCGAGCTGGCAATATGAAGAGGAAATAGTAATAATGTTTTGTTGAAACCTACCAGCTTCTGATGTGGAATGTGTAACACTGTTAGGGAAATTTAGGCAGCTGTAAGTATCAATTTTGTCTGTGTGTGTACAGGAGAGGGAGGATTATGTAACAAAAACTAGATGATGTCACTGACTGGCTGGCAAGAGTCATTGACACAATGAGAAGCCAGAGATCTTCTACGTGCCAAGGCCTGAGGGCTTAATTTTAACTGCTCTCTGAAAGAGTGGATTAATGCTGCAAGTAAGTGAGGTGGTCAGGGGAGTAGAAAAATGTGTTTCCGTGCAGTAGTTTGTTGCATGCCAGTGTTGCTGATTGTACGTATATAATCCCAATTTCTTAGGTGAATGTTGTCGAGATGCAAACAACCAGGCTTCTAAACAAGTCAAAGGAGTGTCAAATGCATTTTCCAAATGAAAAAAAAAATACAGAAATTTATACAGACATTTTACTCTGATAGGTTTCCAAATCCTCTACCTTCAGGAATAATTCATGTTTGTTAATGCCACATAGAATGGCATTCTAAGCTTTATTTTCGGCCTTTTTCTCATATCTTCTGTCCCTTCAGCCTTCTTCCCACACCTTCCCTCTTTCAGACATCTTGTTTTCTGCTGACATTTTTTTTTCCATTTCATTCTGTTTAAAATAGCTGTAACCAAACTTATATCCTGGTGATAGCTTTTGGTCATTCTTCATCTTAACAGCAGTTTCCAAAGACTCCAGGAGTCTAGAGTGTGACATGCCATGAAATCAGATTTGCTATATTGCCAATATGATAATAATTATTTCTGACATGATTCAGTAACAAGATGCTGAATAATTTGAACTGTATCTATCCAACTGAATAATCGGAACTGTATCTATTCAAATCCCTGTAGATTTGAATTTAGCTAAAAATTTGTTCTTCCCAGCAGCCACAGGTATTGTTATGTAGCCATCATAAACATTTTAAAGTGGTGTTGACAGACACCTGGAAATAAAACTTAAGCTTTGGTAGGCGTATGTATACTATAGTTAAAGAACTTTGGTTCCCATTTAGATGAAAACAGTATTTTAACTGGAAAGGTTGTGCGTAAGTGCCTCTAACACAAATTTCTTTTTAATAAAATGCCTCTGTTCACATTATATTTTTAATATTTTAGTATTCTGGTGACAACATATGGTATAAAACTAATTTTGATTGCTTTAATAATAATTAAGCTGAGTGATAACTTTGATAGAATAGCAGTAAGAAAATAAAAAAAGCCAAGCAAAAACCGTTCCATTTGTTCTGTATGTAAGTCTTAGTTCTACTATAGAACTAATAGAAATTGGGTTGTTTCCAATACAAATCTCTTTCTGATCACCTTTGCAAGACTTTAAACTTGATTTCCCAACTTTACAGTTATCAGTTAAGAAAAGGAGAATTCTGTATGCAGTATTTTCAGATTGTTTACTTTCTTAGCAAATTGATTAGAACATGAGCTGATTGTACTGCTGTAAGAAATAACATGTATTGTTTGCATTCAAGCTTATTTGTTTGATATAAAATTACAGTATATTACACAACTGTATTTGCCATGCTGAGCTGCACATGCATTACTTGGATGCATATTAATTAATCCTGTAAACTATTAACTCTGACCTAATACACAAGTTGGAAAGATAAGCGGGGAGTGTTATGTTGCCTCTTCTGACCAGCACTGTGTGGGAATATTTAAAGGGTAAATTGTTGTGCCTGAAGGAATTTGGGAAAATCAAGGCTCATTAGCTGCTTCTGTTGAAATGTTGGTTTCCCTTTGTGCAGAGATCCTGAAAGAACGAGGGAAAATGCTCTTTCAGGAGTCATTGCCTTGCAAAGAAACAAGATTAACACCAGTCAACTGCCTCATAGTAACAAAACAAGAGAAAATAGCTCGTAGGGATTTAATCATCTGGAATAGCAGTATTGGATGGGATTATTTAAAGGAGAGATTTCTGCATCAAATGTTTTGTATTTTTATGATATATGGTTAGAAAAGTGTTTTAGTTTTTTTCTTTACATATATTCTTGAAATTTTGTTATTTCCTCAGGAAAATCCACTTGATCTTCTTGGTTCTAAGATTTACTTTCCTGAATTGTAGATTAAAATATATCTGGTAGAAATGAAGCTTTAATCTAACAGTAAATATAAATTTAAAGGAGAATTTGTTTACCTCTGAATTTAGTTGATGTAACACTTTTAATAGATTGAGAAAGTGTTTTAATGTATTTATTTAATGTTTTCTCTGGTAGGAATTTCAGCTTCTGTTGTGTTTGGTATATTTTTTACTTCCTAACATGTTAACTATCTATGTGGTGTATTTATGAAATTAAGTAGTCAATAAAATAATGTCATAAAGTACACCACCATTTGAAAAAGGTACCTTTTTTCCTTAACGAACTATTAATTATTGCATTCAACAATTTAAAACCATTTAGTCTGCTTAAAGACTAGGTGCAAGTTGAAATTTGCTGAATTAAAGTCCTGGATACATACTCATAAAATGTGTTTTGTTGAAACACACAGCTTACACTTCTTTGAAGATTAGTAGTTGTCCAATTTTGTAATAGCTTGCAACAAACTATTTAGAACTATGAAAGTGAAGTATTTCTGTCATTATGGTTTGCTAAAAGTAAGAACATAGTCTAAATGTGACAGTTTTTCATTACCACGAAAGAAAGACTTTAAAAATATCTTCATTAAAGGTTTTTTTCTGTTGTTCTGCAGTCTCAGTTTGAACTCAGGGTGTTCCATATTCGTGGAGAACACGCTGTATCAACAGCTCAGCTTGAGGATACCATTGCACATCTGAAGAATGAACTTGACAATAAATTAAACAGAAGAAATGAAAAAGCAAAGGATATTGGTGTTTCTACTGAAGATGATAACCCACCAAAGACATACCGAAATGTATGTATACAGACTGACAGAGAAACTTTCATAAAGCCTAGTGAAGAAGAAAACAGAGCTGTGAAAAATAACCAAATAGTACCCAAAAAGCTTAATATTTCTTCTTTGTCGCATAGTATTTCTGCCCAGAGTGAAAATAAGGACAATTATAGTGTACAGTCTTCAGAAAATGTCTTATTTTGTCAACCAAAACAAATGCTGCCTCCTCCACCACCACCACCACCTCCTCCTCCCCTTCCTGATTCTTCACAACCAGGCTTAGTTCCTCCACCACCACCTTTGCCAGTGGGTCTGACTTCACAGACGTCTCAGTTTGGATCAGGTCCACCACTGCCACCTCCACTTTCTGAAGGCTGTAGAAATTTTCAAGCACCACCACCACCACCACCACCACTTCCAGGGTTGGGACCTCCTGTTCCTCCTCCACTGCCTGGATCTGGGTTACCTCCACCCCCTCCACCTTCTGGGCCTGGATTATTTTTTAATAGCACTTTATCTTCAAACCAAGGTCCTCGAAAACCTGCCATTGAACCTAGCCGTCCCATGAAGCCTTTGTATTGGACACGGATACAATTACAAGGCAGCAGGTAAAATATATTTATTTGAATTTGGAGTTTCTATTTATAAGGTGTGATACAAGGTGTGTACTATTTAAGACAATAAGAAAAATTATTATTAGCCTAGGAAGGTATAACAAAACCAGAGTAGAAACATGGAATTTACATGTTTTAAGAAAAAAATTGAGTTATTTCTAGAAGTCTAAAAATAGGTCATAATAAATTATTTCACTATATTAAATAACAATTTGAACTATATGTAATATAAATTTGAATTATGTACATTATAACAAAAAGACATTTTGTTGTTTTGTTCCCAAAAATTCAGATACTCCATGGACAGCTCTAGTGACAGGGTGGTTCCTATACTTAGCCCTAAAGAAAAAAAGGTAGCCAAGAGAATAGAAAGATTTTCTTTTTAAATCTCAGTTAGAATTGAAACGTTAAAGTTTGGTCAGGTGAGGACTTGCAGTTGCAGTTTAATTTTTGCTTTCCAGTCACTTCAGATTATACCATCTTCAGAACCTTATTTTGTTTCATCTTCTGTGATTCCAGTTCTAGAAACAGTTAAACTGGAATGTAACCTCTGTGCGTAATTCTGTCAGAGCAGGACAAATAAAGCACACATATAAACTATATGCAGCTCAGGAACCTGTAGCACAAAGCATCCATTACGGAGGAGTCTCGGTACACCCAATCTTATTATGATTTAATGCTGGGATAAAACACTAGATCCACTTGAGGGAAGGGATGCCATCCAGAGGGACCTTGACAGGCTTGAAGACTGGGCCCATACAAGCTTCACGAAGTTTAATGAGGCCAAGGGGATCCCTCACATCATTACAGGCTGGTGGATAAAGTGATTGAAAGCAGCCCTGCAGAGAAGAACTTGGGGATACTGGTGAATGAAAAATTGTACATGAGGCAACAAAGTGAGCTTGAAGCAAAGAAAGCCAACTGTATCCTGGGCTGCACTAGAAGAAGCATGGCCAGCAGGTCAAGGGAGATGATTCTGCCCCCCTACTCTGCTCTCGTGAGACCCCAGCTGGAGTACCATGTCCAGTTCTGGGGCCCCCCATTCTGGAAAGGCATGAACTTGTTAGAGTGGATCCAGAGGATGGCCATGAAAATGATCAGAGGGCTGGAACACACCTCTCCTGTGAGGAAAGGCTGAGGGAGATGGTTTGTTTAACTAGCAGGAGGCTCAGAGGAGACCTTATTGCAGCCTTTCAAGGAGGCTGATGATAAAGATGGAGAAAGACTTTTTACCAGGGCCCATAGTGACAGAACAAGGGGCAATGGTATCAAACTGAAATGAGGTAGATTTAGATTGCATATAAGGAAGAATTTTTTTACAACAAGGTTGGTGAGAGAGTGAAACGTTGCCCAGAGGATTTGTGGCTGTCCCCTCCCTGGAAGTGTTCAAGGCCAGGTTGAATGGGGCTCTGAACAACCTGGTTTAGTGGGAAGTGTCCCTGTGCATGGCAAGGGGGTTGGAAGTAGATGATGTTTGAGGTCTGTTCCGACCCAAACTGTTCTATGAAGTAGTCTAATAGTATATAGTGATGTAGCAACTCTAAAGTTACTACGAAACATACTGGTTTATTGTTTTGTTTCTAAGGGATCATTTGGTGAACAGGCATAAATAAACCATTTTTGCACAGTCTTTTTGAAATGATGGCACAAACTTTTGCATATGAATAAATATTCAGCTGGCAGGAGAAGTGCTCCCATTTACACTTTCTGGGCCAGGCCACATACCTTACTGCCACAGTGGTATGGGAAGCTTAAGTGACACAAACCATTTCTAGTTTAAGAGGAAGTTGCAAAGGTCGGGAAATAAAATTCAAGTCCAGTGTTACGCAAGTAATGAAATGGCGTGATTATTCATCTCTTAAAATAATTATTATCTGTGTTCAAAAATATTTAAGCATAAGTGCAGTTGCAGAGATGCTAAGTTTATTTTAAACATTTTAATAAATTAAATATAATAGAGATTATAGATGATCTACTGTATATACACATGATATTACATACTGTATTATATACTGTTATTATAATGTATATTATAAGATACGATGACTTATAGGTTATTTATAATAATAAGTTACTATAAATTTTTTAAGTATTAAAAATTATTTATGATATTCTTAATATTTTTGTACATTGTTTTTTAGTATTATATTTAAATGCTGTTGAAGTAAATATCTGCATTTAAATATATTTAAAGATGCGTTTTAGTTTACTGCTTTTTGCCTGAATTTAATTTTATGAAAGAGAATAATTATTCTGGTACAATAAAGTATTGTAAGGTGTTAATATTTCGTGTGACGTGTTTGACAGGAACAAACAGTTGATGAAATATCAGTTGTGGTCTTTCAGTGATTCAGAATGAAAGGCATTGAAAAAATTTGGAGCAGGAAGTTTGAGCGTTTTGGTTTTACTTTCCCAAAACTACTGGTGAAAAATTGTTTCATAGTGAACAAATAGTTGGTCCATGAAAAAAACTACTTGTAATTCTTCCTGTTGATTCACTGAAATGAAAATGTTTGTTCTGAAATATTGCTGTTTCTTCAAGCTTTTGCCAAATGCAGGGTAAGGTCCAAGGTATAGCTTTCTAGTGAACTTCTGGTCACCAAGTGTAATGATTCGCAGTTTCTTGGGCTGCACTAGGGCTGGCAACTTCTTCAAGGATCTGCTGCTCGGATCAGCAGCTACCCAGGGCTTCAAAGTTCTTGTTAGAGAGCCAGAAAAAATCCTTCATTTTTCAGTGTGGCTGCCACTAGGGCTAATACCAGGGAGCATGTCCTGTGACACAGAATATGGTGCATCAGCTGATGCTAATAGAAAAATTAGAGTTCCTTAAACATTCTCAGCAGCAAATGTACAGTTGCATATTAAGTAGAAAAAATCCTGAATTTGAAAAAGGAAATAATCAATTTTGGTTCCCCTTTAATTGGTAGGTATTTCATTTTGTTGCTTATTACATTTAATAAAAGTATGTTTAGTGACATCTGCCACTTGTATTTTACACGGTTTTTCATCACTTCTTTATTGCAAAGAAGTTCACTGCCTTTTAGTGACATCTGCTGGAAGAAGTGGGCCACCTTCTGCTGATAAACAGACAAGAAGTGTACTCAGAAGTTCTACCCCACACGATTTTCTGAAGCACTGAAGTTTTGAAACAAAGCTCATTCAGAGTTGAAGTGCTGTGTTTGCAGCACTACACAGTATTTTCCCCAAATCCAAATAAAACTAGAGGATTGTGTAGACAAGTTCCAAAGTGTTCCAAAACTAAATCTGGTTTTGGAAGGCAAAAAAAGAAGGAAAGAGAATCCATATTTAAAATGTACAGTTGGTTGAATGGAGAATAATACTAGTTAGTCTCCCAAAGTATAGGCCCCATACTCACTCTAGTTGATACTGTTTATTTTTATAGGTCTAAATAGATTACTGGGGATTTCTATAAAAAGCTGCTGTTGAAATACTCCTAATCCTAGTTGAAGTGGCAGAAATCTCTTGAGATATATTTGTGCAAGCTGCTGTTATAATATTTGGTTGTTGAACAAAAAACTGTAGAATACAAATAACGCATTTTGATAATGTAGCAGGCATGGATACTGAATAGCTAAACGTTTTGGTACAGGCTTCTGCAAAACATTTTGGTTCCTTTCAACAGCAACTTCTAGGGAAGGAATGCTGTTTGTATAGCAGCAGTGCATGTTGCTTTGAGTTTTCATTCTCTTACGGATTGTCATCTGTTATGGTTACATCTACTAAGGTTTTTTCATAAATGTTAACTGGAGATTTTTTCATTACCTTTCCCTTTATAGGAAAACTGCTAGGCCAACATTATGGGAATCACTAGAAGAACCTGATATACTTGATACTACTGAGTTTGAATATTTATTTTCCAAAGACACCACTCAGGAAAAAAGAAAACCATTATCAGAGACTTACGAAAAAAAAACCAAGGCCAAAAAGGTATTTATTATTTCTTTGAATTCGCTTTTGATGTGTCGCTGCTTAGTTTTACATTTTAAGAAAACTTCCTTTTCATTTGCTGTTGAACAAACAGATGATAGATGGGTTTGTAAATCTCATTTTAAAGCAAAGTAAGTGGATTGCTGCTTCAACTCTTGCTTGAGAATGCTTCGTTATTACCCTGGAATATTTCTTGTCTTTGAAAATTAAAGTTCCACATCCCAGTGAAGTAGGAAAAATGTTGTATAGGAGAACAGAATGAAAGTTCTAATACTTATCTAGAAGTGCCTATGTTTCAGGTAATGTCTGCCCTTGAATTGATTTATAATTAAAGGCTGTCATTAAGTTACTCTGGGGAACCTCTCTTCCATCGAGATTAATTTTATTGGAAAAATAAACTGTAAAACAAGAAACCGTTAGGCATTTTGAATAAGGAATGCCAAAAGACTTTTTTTCTGGTTCAGCTAAAGAGCTGTGTCAGGAAGAGGCAGGACAATCATGATTTTAATTGCTTAAATTTTATGCAGTAGCTATGTTATTCCTGTAGCACAGATATCGTCTGCCTCAGATATGATCCGTTGCAGAGAGAGCTTGTACTTGTCAATTACAGATGGGACAAAGAAATAGCATTAGTAGTATTTGCTGCAGGAAAAATTCTAGGCTGAATAATAATCACTGCTGTTCCTAAAACAATGTGGTTATGTAACAGAAACACATTAAAAACTATATATATATATATATATATATATATATATATATATATATATGGTAAATTTGTTCGAGTTTACCTGCTTGGAACCACAAGAGGGCACTTGGTATGTAGGCTATGCTATCTACCTTTTTCAGTTTTATAATAAATATAACATATATACATAGGTACACATATTAGTGCAATCAGATCTTTCAAAGCGTCTTTGATCATAAACTTACAGTCTTGTGTCTTAGCACAGTAGTTAATGAGAAGTGTAAAAAAGGCTATAGCATTTATAAAATTAAAACTCACGTTATGCAAAAAGTGAAAAACAAAAAATGTGACCAGGATGAGGGCATGCTGGCTTTTGTAAATATACCCTAAAAAATTAAAGTTACAGTCCTTCAAATGTTAGATTTAAGTTGGACATGAAGATCTTGGGGAAAAATTTGACATATTTTACTTGACAAATGCTTTAAGGGCATATGGCATGTAGTACTCAGCTGGATCTGTAAATCCATTAGTTCACATTTCTGATGCCCTCTTTCTAAAATTTGTTTTTATAGTTCATTAATTTACCTCTTCCAGAAATAATTATTTAATAGGAAATACAGGTTTCTAATGAGCTTTGAAGAATAATGTAACCAATGTAACTTTAATGGAGAAATAATATGCAGTAATAGTTACCTTGGTATTTCCAAGTCTCGGCAATTAATTGAATATACCTATTTCCCCAGATGTGTGACAGCAAACCAGGTAGGGAATTAGGCCTGCATTCTGAAAGATGGAATTGCATTATTCTTTTTCCTTTGTAAAGTAGCTTATTTGCTAGAGGAGCACAATTTTTTTATGATCTCTCTTAACTTTATCCAAAATCAAATTGGATAATAGTTGCTCAATAAAAAATAATCATATAGTAATAGGTACTATTTCTTGTGAGAAGCCAATATATTTTCTTACAAAGATATCTTCTTCATTTATGTCACTGTTTGAATTACTCTGTTTTGTTGTTAAATGTAAACTTATTATTTAAGACCAGGGATATATTTACTGAAATTAATGAAATGAAAGAAGTTCCTTGAAAGTGCCGTGTGAAAATAAAAAATAAATCCCCTAAAGAGATTAATTAAAAGTTATATCTATTAGTGTGACTTTAATGTGGTAAACTCGTGGGATTATGATAGTAGTGTTGTACCCCATGGGGATTTGTAGTGCTTTCTGTGAAAACTTCAAAACCTCATGGACAACAATATTAAAATTTCTGTCAAGTGGTCAATTGAAAAATTAAAAATAAATCAGCTTTTAGAATTCAAAAGAAATTTGAATTTGAGTATAGAAGCATTTTCTTTTTGTATATCCTGTATACATTTCTCTGTTAAATTAGTCATAGTAGCAGCTGAATATTTTAGCAGACAGTTGGTCCTTTTAGATGGTCTTGTGTTTTTCTTTGTCTCTCTGAAAGCCCAGATGTCTGCAGGCTGGCTCCAATGGATCAATCTTGGTGGGCTGAAAGCAATACAGTAGTAGAGAGGCATTTTATTTAGTGACAGGAGGGGTAATTAGTAGATAGTAACAGAAAGCTCCTGTAGATTAATGTAAAACTATCAGTTCTGCTGGCTTCAATTGGCTTTTTCTTGGCTCTCACCTTTTCTTGCCTTTTTTCTAACAATTCCATCTATCTACTAGGGTTTTAACAACAATCTTTTTCTTTGCTTCAGTACAGACATTTTTACTTGTTTGATCTTAAGAATTCTAGAAGTGTCATGGTGTAAGGAATTGTGTGGTCTAGTTAAAGAGGCTTTCTACAGACATAAAGACATACAAATCTTGTGAGGTTCATCATATATAGTAATTTTTAGCTGCTGCTGTGATTTTGTGTTTCTTTGTAAATGCCTTTCTCACGTTCTATAGAAAAGCCTTCCAGAGCAAGGGATGGGTACAGCCGTAGAATCTGGAGTGGTAGTTTGTGTTTGAAATTGGTAAGCTGTTTTATCTAATAATACACATTAATGTATTCACGGCATTAAATCTCTTCCCCTCTGCACAAATGTTGTCCCATTTCACACCATCTTACACAAACCAAGTTCAGCCTGATTTGTATTTAGAGAAATGACAGACCAATAAGTGGTGCAGGATTGCTTATTTAAACATAATTACTGAAGACTTTTCTCCTTGAATGGGAATTACATCAGTGCCTCACAATCAAGTTCCTTATGCAATTGGAAGCAAGATTCTGTCTTTCAAGTTAGAGGGGAATTGTTTCTTATTTAACTGGGTCTTCTGTATAAAACAAAGAAGACTAACAATTAGTGTCCTGTTGAATTATGACTTCTTTAACATCTATTTACATTTCTCTTGCAGTTCCAAATAGAATAATATTACTCAGTTTATCCTCAGAATTACTATTTTTGTTAAACCAGTCAGAATAATCTGTATGCTTAGTCTGTGAAACGAATGCTTCTGTGGAAAGCATTGCATTAGGCCTACAGGAATTTCACTTTGTTCTATTCTTACCCATATGTCCATGCAGCAGACAATTCAAGGCAACACAGATTAAAATATTCACTGTATGCTGTGTTTTTGTTGCTTACAGCTGATAGACATCTAGCATTTTCAGCCAGAAATATCTAAATCTTGTCCTACGTAAGTGGAACGGATGGTCTGTTTTCCAGTGCCATTTGGCAAGTTATGCTCAGAAGGGAAACTTCTGAGTATATATTTATATTCATATAGATATTTATACTCATATATATATAAGATGCACACACAATAGAATATATAATTTATAAAATAAATATTTAGAATATAGATTATATGTATACCCATATGTATACTCAGTGTCAGAATAATACATTAAAGGTTCTGTGAGCATCTATGCTGGGTCTGGTTACCCCGGTATTTTCAGTTAGGTCCTGGATAATGGAATTTTAACTCTGCAGCCACCACCTAGTTACAAGAGGCTTGAAATTGACTGGAGTAGGCCTGTTAGAAAGCTTTCATGTGTCAGAGATATGGTCAGAAAGGGATAAGCACAAAGCTAATAGAGTTAACCACAATGTTAAAACAGTTCAGGACATTGAGCTACCTAAAAATAGAATGAGGTACAACTGGCTAACTGACTAGGATGTAGTGTAGCAGAAAGGACCTTGAGTTCATAACAGCTCACAAAAGGAACATGAATTGTCAAGTCATGGTACTACTGAAAAGGGAAAACAAAACTCCGGTAGATCATTGGAAATATTCCTCACCAGGCAATCTCTTCAGCCAATGTCTCGGTTAAGGACTGCATCTAGATTTAGGTGCTACAGCCCCTCATTAAAAATGTTTTGTGACTGTAAAGAGTGAAGAGGAGTGAGAATGATGAAAAGCATAAAAGTAATCTCTGAGCAAGGAATTGAATTATTGTAATTGTTTAGTCTAGAAAAGAGAAGGTAGATTGGGACACACGGTAAGTATCATCAAGTACATGCAGTTGCTGCAAAGAAAAATTGTGAAAAGCTTTCTAGGAGTAAGGACACCAAAGAAACGCAGAACACTTTTGGCTAGGGAAATTTTAGTATTGGGAGATCTTTAAGAAAATTTGTTTAGAATGATGCACATATATTTGATAGTCTTTTGAAGTGCAGAAGTGCTTTGGATGACGTCTTGAGTGCCTTTCTAACATCATGATTCTGTTACTCAGTTAAAAGGCATAAAGTCCACTTTATGTCCATTGTCCTATGGATGGAAGTGGCTGCCTATCCTTTTTTCCAGAGTGGAAGTATTTTCATTATTCCGTAATTTATTGCTTTTGTTCCTGCCAGAGAATGCACTGTTAGTTGAGTTACGCTAGTTACTAGAGGCTAGCATCCTGACATGAGGATGAAATTATTAGTATTTTAAATACATTTCTTAAAAAAGAAGGTATTCTAACAAGTATGTGGGAAAAAAAAGGAAGGGAAGAACCTTCCTGCAGCAATAATAATATAACTTCTTAAAGGACTGCATAGATGGTGATTTTATTTATTTATAGGAATATATTAACATATTTTTCAAAAATGTAGTACATTCACTTGATAGTGATACAACGTTAAAATAATACAGTTTAAATGAAGCTCAGATGTACCTTTCTGGCACACTTATAAATTCTTTAAGTTTGTTATGGTAATGGTTACCTGGACGTAAAAGCTCTGTGAAGTGTGTGGCTGCTCATTCTTCTTCAATCATGCAGTACTTTGGAAAATTTAGCAGCTTTGAAAGAAATTTTTTTTTTTTTCCCCCCAACTCTACATCCTCTGAAATATTTAATTGAACACTTGTGCATTTTTCTGCTCTGCACCTGGGCCGGGGCAACCAAAGATACCAATACAGGCTGGGGGAATACATCCTAGAGAGCAGCCCTGTGGAAAAGACCTGTGGCTACTAGTGGATGAAAAGCTGGACATGAGTCACCAATGTGCAACTGCAGCCCAGAGGGCCAACCACATCCCGGACTGCATCAAGAGAAGTGTGACCTCCAGGTCGAGAGAGGTGATTCTGCCCCTCAACTCTGCCCTGGTGAGATCTCACCTGGAGTACTGCGTCCAGCTCTGGAGCCCCCAACACAAGGATGTGGACCTGTTGGAGTGTGTCCAGAAGAGGGCCACAAAAATGATCAGCGGGGTAGAGCACCTCTCTTATGAAGACAAGCTGAGGGAGTTGAGGTTGTTCAACCTTAAGAAGAGAAGACTCAGGGGGGACCTTACAGAGACCTTCCAATACGTGAAAGGGGCCTATAAGAAGGCTGGGGAAGACCTGTTCACTAGGGCATGTAATGACAGGACAAGGGGTAATGTTTTTAAGCTTGAAAAGGGTAGATTTAGGTCAGATATTATGAAAAAGTTCTTTAATATGAGGGTGGTGGATCGCTGCAATCACTGGAGGCCCCCATCCCTGGGGACATTCACGGTCAGGCTTGATGGGGCTCTGAGCAATCTGGTCTAGTTGGAGATGTCCCTGCTTATTGTGAGGGGTTTGGACTAGGTGACCTTTATAGGTCCCTTCCAATCCAAGACATTCTATGATTTTGTATATGCAATCCTGTAAATAACAGTTATACACTATTAAGTAAATTGTGATCAAAATAAATATTCCAGTTTTTTTAAGTATTATGTCTTAAGAGTAGAATTCGTGTTTTCTGGATGGGCAGAATTTATTTTCTAGATGAATATATTAGTTATTTCTCCATATTACAGCAAAATAGTGTGCGCTATATTTAGGAATAAATGTAATTCTTCTCTCATAAGTATGCTTTTGAAGTGTAAGACTAAAAGCATTAAAATCTTACACGAGGTAGTACAATGCAGTGATTTGTCAGAAGTGATATCTATGAAATAGAAAAGAGACTACTGCTTGCATCCTAACTGTCCCAGAAACTCTAGATGGATAAATAATATATAGAAAGAGTAGAATTTATTTCCTACGATAGTTCTGAAGTAGTTGAATTTGTAGTTGAAGCTACTGGGCAAAAATAAAAGTTCATTAGGACCTGAATATGAATCAAATAAATTTCTCTCTGGTTTTGCTAGTTCATTTAGCTAATCTAAATACCCAAGTTACTGGTATGATGCAGCTTGGCAATTTACACTGGATCTGAAAGTGTTTATGCTAGTAAAGTGTTGCAGTCTTTAGTTAAGGTTTTTCAAATGCACGTAGTTGGTCCCACTTTCCAAATTACTTAGAAGCCACAGCTTCTTGGAAATAAGAAGCAAATGGGCTAGATCCACCAAGTTGTTTTAGTAGGTAGCTTTAACTTAGATACCAATTCTATTCTGTTGGACTTTTAGATTTGCCTTTCTCGACTTCTGTTGGGTATTTAGACATGCCTTTGGAATATTACTTGTATCTTCAAAGTATCACTGACATGCTTATGAGAGAGCAACTGTTAATCTAGACTGTTTTCATCATAATTTCTATCTTTTCTATGCTTAGATTTCAGTTGTAACATTCTGGACATGTGAGTTCTTCTCCTATTGCATTAGCCACTAACGTGCTTTGAAGCATATTCTATGAATTTATAGTTTATTTAAAAAAACATACTGTAAGTTATATTTGTGAAATTATAGATGGACTTCAATTATAAATTTTAATGTAAATGTTAAACTGTAAGTAGATTCAGTACAGTACCATTAAGTTCCATAGCTGTTTATGAAAACAATGAAAACTGAAAACAATGAGCATATTAGAACTCTACCCTGTTTTTTCTGGAAAAAAACCCAACCAAACAAAACCATCAGTTGTTTTTGAAAGAACTCACCTTTCAATAGATTTAAATGTATTTTGAAGGATCTGACATCTTTCCCAGACTCTGAAAGGGGTCTATAGATGTTTGCATGTCAAATGAAGGACTGAAGTTTTACACGAAAACAATTTTGTTTTCATTCATTCTAAACTGTTAACGTATCTTGTCTGTACATATCCATGAAAAATGTTAATCTGATAGGCACATATAATTTTTTTCAATCCTCAGGTTCTTTCCTATTAAATTTGCAGAACTAAAATCTGTTCTTGTAGTACCAAATAGAAGAAAGACAGATGTAGGACATATATTTTGGGATGAAATAACAAACCATTATTCATGATGTATTAAACTATGATACCCTGTAGGCCTGAAAAAGAGGTAATTTAGAAAATAACATTCCTTTACTGTGATTTATTCCACGTGCATTCTGTAGCTCCATTGCTGGACTTGCATATTTTGAAGTTGCATTGATTTTTCCTATATATTTGAACACTTGTTAATAACTTATCCTCAAAAATTCAAGTATTTTCTGTAGTTTTTTGAAGGAACAGGATAGCTGGATGTTTGTGATGCCACTCTGTCTTCATCCTACCAAAAAAATGCATAAATATAAAGTAATTTGTGTCAGGTGTATGCTCCAAATGAAAGTCCATCAATCATTTTTGGCCCTTTAGTGCAATGATTATCATTTCAAAGACGCAGGAGGACATTAAAGATAATGGCTTTTCTGTTGTCTATTATCTCTAACAGACTTCACATAATTATTAACACGTGTTCTCATTTAAGAAGAGTGTCAATATTTGGAGTGAATTGCATTTTTTCAACTGAAAGGGATATGTCTGTCAGCAAGTTTTTTGTCCATCTGACTAAATGAGGAATTACAATTAATTAATGTTGTGTTTCCACAAGAAGGGCAGATATTGCAGAAAATGTTGGAAGCTTTGCTGGGTTGAAACACAATGACTGTCTTCAGCTGTCTGCATAAGATAATAAACAGTGTTCAAACTTGAGTAGAAGTAGTAAAATGCTGGTGTGTGCTCTTCCGAGGCACTCTCACTTTCTTTTTATTTTTTGTGCTGTACTGAGAAGAATGAACACAGCATTTCCTTTTTCACCACAAAGCTCTGCAGTCATGCAGGGTATGGAAAGTATCCATAAAGGGTAAATGTCTGTTTTGTGGGTTTGTCTTGTTACAGTTTTGATATGTATAAAGATATTGAAGTAAGTTTCTTACTAGCTCATTCCTTACCTCCTATTTTATCCTGAGAAATTACCATTTGCTTGTCCTTTAGCAAAAGGCTGAAAATAGTGGGTTTTTTCATCCAACAAAATTGCAAGAAGAATTGCATGTCTCCTAATGTATTTTTAAAATATTTTTTAAATAGAAAGCTATGTTTCATCCATGTTAAAAAAAAGTTAAACTTGGCTCTCCTCTGACTAAGAAGAGATAATGTCTAGTCTTAAGCTTCTGAAGTTTCCTTGGTAACACTTGGAGTGTTTATGTAGAATGGCTTGAGGGGCACACTCGCTTCTTCTGCAGGATATTCTTCCTCTGTTTGAACAGGATTTCAGCAGACTACTGAAAATAGATCCAGGCTGTTGACTTCACCATAAAAGTTAATGGGTGGGAACGGAGGGAAACGCTGTGATACGCAGGACAACTTTTTAGCTTATGGTTTCTGTCAATAAATTTAAATATTATGGAAAGGCTCCATGCACCAGCAGGAGGAAGGATTTAGCTTTTAATCACTAAACTAAACTGAATCAGTTCAGATTTCAGCACCAGTAAGTGTCCTGGACAGAATGTAGACATTACAGTCAGACAAAACAGTGGAGTCTGTCCTATAATATTTAACAAAATAAATTTCTGGCTGCATTAGAGAAACACCTTTTAATGGCAATTACAGAATAATTTATGAATGTATTCAAGTTCCAGTATGTCTCCACTTTTAAATTAGATGATAAATATTTGAAAGATGTAGAAGAGGCATTTGTACAGCAAATCAGGTCACTTAATAAAATGAAAAAACAGTTGGGGAACACCACAAATGTTATGGATCAGTGAATTAAACTAATTAGCACCAGGAGTCACGATTTCATCAGTGAGCCAGAAGATGCTGCATCCATTACAAGGATAGATTCATAGTCTGTAAGAGTGGCAGGCAGCTGGCAAACCCTGGGAGCTGGCGTGGCAGCATCAGCTAGCATCAGCTGGATTTTAGCTGCTTACCTGCCACTGCCACCTATAGCCAAGTCTCAATATGCAGAGAGGTGATCAGCAATTAGTCTTTTAAAAGCATAGACTAAATAGTGCAGTGCAGTCTTTACAAACTTTCATTTTATTTGCCTTATGTTTTTTATGACCTGGAAAAGTGCTAAATTTTTGTCTCCTTCCCATTTGGAATTCACCCACATACTTCACTCTCCATCAGTGACTTCCCCAGAGTAACCATAACTTGGAGTAAAATGAGTATCTCTGAAAATATGTTCTCTGTTTTACTACTGGTTATATATTTTCAATGGAACATTTCAAGCTATACATTGATTCTAAGAATCTGATACAAAGGTCCTATCTAACACCATTACAACTGTGTTTTTAGAGTAGTTTTATGCCCATTTTAAGCTATTCTGTTGTCTTGATGCTCCATTTTTGCTCTGTAATTAATAAAATATTAGCCTTCAGATACAGATTTCCGTTGGTTGAAGCTATTTCAGGTAGTCTGAGTCCAGTTTGATGCTTGGTAATTGTGACCATGTGTACATTTGTCTAAAATGCATGTGAACATACAGTTAGTTTGCCATTTTAAAATATTAATCTCTGTTTTGGCTTTTAAAATTATGCAGGATCTTCTCTTTTTTTTTTTTTTCACTAATCTTTTAAGGATGAAGCCTTGCTTAGCAATGTGAGTTAGTTTGATCATATCTGGAGAATATATTAGCACTTAAAAATACTTCAGTGGAATTATTTTGACTCATATTGTCTACAATGGCTATAGTCTGGAAAGGTTTTGCCTCAAACTAGGCATATCTAATGGGGCTTATGACAACCTATGAATTTGCCCCTGAATCAATTCAACTTGGAGGTCAGTGAATGCTATACAAATTGCATACAAATCAAGCCTGTAATTATCCCTGTAAGAAGTTAATGTGCCGTGAAGTTCAGCAAATTCATGTAAAGTAGTTACTTATATTTGCTCTGAAAAATCACGGTCTGCAGGATGCGATGCTTACAGAGTATTAATTTATGGTAATTTGAAGACAAATCATCTTGTCTGCTTGTGTACTAAGGAGGTAAAGAGCCTGGATTCTTTCTCATTTGAAGAAAACACTTGAAATAGTATTACTTTCTTAATATACAGCATACAGACTTCACAAATGGGCTGGAGAAAACTCTCAATATAAATTTTGTTTTCCAATTTTGACAGAAAATTTGCAACATCTTCTTTAACATTGTCACAGTTTAAGTTCATTAAATGATGAATCCTTGCAACAGGAACAGAAAATATCTGTCATATCTTTGTTGAAGACAGCATGTATTCCAACTACTTCGTGTGTTGTAAAAGTTCAGTACTCTATAAATAAGGACTAACTTTGCATTTTCAGGTGAAAATGTCACTATATTTTCTCTTTTTCCCGTGTTTTACAGCTACAAATCTACTTTTATGTAGGTGAATCACCAAGTAGTTGCACAGTTAAATGTTCCTAAATCCCATAAAACATAGATAAGAAACATTGTATGAGTTATTATATATTTTGTCAGTCTGTAATGTGAGCATCTATAAGAATATTACAGGTAAAAGGGATAACAATTACTTAAAGCTTATAATACTACTAAATATCTAATGTCAGTGTCACTCAAATAGTAAAGTTAGATTTGGATACATATTTATTAAATATTGTTCAGATACCAGGAATATAAATTTAGGAAAATGTAGCTATCAGTTATAGTCTTACATATGAGTTAGTATTTTTAATGGTATTTGTTCATCAACACTTTGAAGTAAGTCATCTGCTTGGATGTGAACATTTCTTATTTTTGGAACTTACGTCTGTATTGCATTTTGTGATGTCAAGTTTCTAAAATCTGACCTACACTTCTAAAATTCTGATAGTTTACTTTTAATTACTTTATTTATGGACTGATCCACATCAGTATCATTAATTTCAACCAACCAAAACAACTTGCTCAGGGTTTTCCTCCCTCCTTTTTTTTCCACTTCCCACACCTGACATCTGAAAAGATTACAATCTGAATGTCAGTGTATTATATTAACAAGCGTCTGTTATCCAAAATGTGAACAAAATACTCAAATCCTTGTGAAGCATCAAGGGTGTGGAAGAAGCCCATCAGGCAAGAGTGAAATAAGTCCTTTCAGTAGCCCATAGTGGTCCAAAAATAGAGTGGAGGGCATAAGAAGATAATTCTCCAATTCTCCTTGGTCAGGAATTGATATTTTGTCAAAAAGATGGACTTGAATGTGTTCACAGTGAAATATAAACTAGCAGACAAACTAAGGAACTTGTGATGTACTCTGAGTGCCTTAAATAGTTCTTTCCTGATCACCTTAAGAAGACAGAAAAAGTGTATTCGAGAATAAATATTTTGTGTGCCTTTTTTTCCCTTCTTAATAGCATTCTACAAGTAAGAGGTGATGTTCTTTGCTTGACCTGGTGAAAATTCAAGCTTATCAGCCATTCATTAAGGTGCAGAGCATAGAGATAAGATGAAGGTCTTACTACCGTTATTAGTTTAAAAGTTTTTATGTTTGTCAAGACATTGAATTCAGTTCACAAATTAGCTTCTGTCGTTAATGTGAATGAGTCCTTTGTAGAGTGTTCAGTTGATCTCAGATCATTTTGCATCATCTTTCTAGATTATCAAATTGTTGGATGGAAAACGGTCTCAAACTGTAGGAATTTTAATATCCAGTTTGCACCTGGAGATGAAGGATATTCAACAAGGTAAGTGTTCCCTAGAATTAATGCATCGTGTTTGCATAGATATTTTCTCATAGCCCCCTTCAGAGATTTTAATGCATTACAGAATGTGCTTTTAATGTAGTCCTCTTTAAGATATCCGAAGAATCATCCTTCCAGTATATTCCAGTATATGTGAAAGTTTCACCTAAATAATCAGATTTTAATTTATGTACAACTCCTGTACTGTTTCAGTTCACGTATCACTTTCCGTACCGTGTTTTCTCAAAACTGTTTCATATTCCTCCCTCTGCAGTTCCCTCCTTTTTCTAAAGCAAATCTTCCGATGGCAAAAATTAAACGAAGGGCTTACATATAAATTTGTTGGGCTTCAGACATGCAGTTGTTATTTGTTGAATGTTTACATTTTTCTTCATTAGCAGTGTAAAACACAGATCGCAAACTGATGCAGCTACCACATAGGAATCAGAAAGATGGTTACTGGAAGCCGTTTTTCAAAGCGCAGGGCTACTCAGTGTATAAATTCCATTACTGGTAGAAATTATCTGAGTTTTCCAATACAGCTGTAGAGAAATACAGATTTTCCAGAACACTGGGGTAATTCAGATTCTGCTTATGTTCTGGATTTAAAATATACTGTTTAAGGATATTGTTTATTTCTTTTTCACATTAAAGAAAGGAAAATATTCACTATTTAAAACAACTGCTGGAAGAATTCAAGTTGATGTCTCCTTTTTGCTATTGTTTTCCCTCCATCACATGCAAATACTGGGGAGGGTGTTGAGATGCTGCTGGCATTGATTATTACTAATTTCAGAAGAGCCTTTGAGCATCTAGCACTTTAAAAGCACAAGGGCTTACAGATGTCTCTTGGGTTGGAGGGAAACAACAAAAAGAAGGAATAACACTGTGCCTGCCAGTATTGTGTGAAAGGTATCAGAATGAGATGGAAAAAACCTGCTATTTCTAAAGGTCTGAATAATTTACTGGCAGGAATTACAGCAGCATAGGGTAGAATAGCAGCTGTATTATAAAAACTGGGTGTTATCCTTAATTATCTTCAGAGACATTTTACTGACTTTTTATTTTCCGTGCCATGATGTTCTACTAAAATAAAACATATCTCTCTCTTTCTATCTATCAGTCATTTGCTATGCTTCTATAGCTTTATAAATCCTCTGGCAAATTTATACCAAATTTAAAAGGAAAGAATAAGTCATATGTTTGGCTGTGTGTACTCTAGCATTTTAGCTTGAATCGGCAGTGCACTTTTGAATCAAATCTACTAGTTGTCCTCTTTGCTGTGTTTGCATTGCAGAGCAATGTACCAATCCCAGAGTGCACAAACATCCTTCAGAATTAAATTAAATGAGAAGATGCTCTCTTGGAGCATGCCATTAGTCTCCACCTATAGCAGGTTTTTTATTTCATTAAGATCAGATACGAGATAGTTGAAAGTCCCTGAAGTGTGTATACTGTGAACACTGGATCGTCCATACCAGCTGTTGCTGTTTATAAATCCGTTTCTAAAGACTATTGTATTTGCAGTTGTACTCATAGTTAATGTAGACCTACAAATTTAATGAAAATTAGACTGTTAGTAGAAGAGAGACACCAAAACAAGTGCTGTCACTGAAGGAAAGTTTCTAACTCATCACACTCTCTGAGGTAGCAAATGTCTGGCCTGTCACCTCATGTGTTGCTCAAGGCAGCAATAGGATTTGCTGCCTCTTGCGTATGGAAACAGCTAGGAGGTGCAAAGGGGATTTGGGAATACTGTTAGTGGAGCTTTTTTTAAAATATATTTTACAAAGCAGGATGAGTGACTAATCAGCACCTGTGTGCAGAGACTATCTAGGGAGCAAAAGCAGTTCACTGGACGCAGGGAAAACATCTCTTCTGTAGAGGGATCAGTAGAAATGCATCCTACAATGAAGACAACAGTAGAATTACTCTTGTTTCTCTTTTAGTGTATGTTTATCCAGCAGTATTTTTAATTTAAATCTGTGTGCAGTCTTGCCTATCAGCAGACAAATTCTTTGAACACCTTGATAGTCAACATACCGGATGAAAAAAGATCATAATAAGCTAAGTATGACAACACCTAACCAAAGAAGTGTTTGAACATTGGCCTTTTTTTTTTTTTTCAAAGTGAAATTATGAAGAGCCGTCTCTAAGAAACATGACAATTAAGCACTCATCCCTTTTTTTTAAGCCAATTTCCACTGCATAATTCAATATGTGAAAGACAGGGAAAAGTTAATGGTCTTTGGCAGCTTGCAGAAGAGAATGAAGAAATTAAAAAAAGGGTATCTAATTTTATTTCAAGTTTTTCTGACCACATTTGTTGAAAAGCCATGTACAAATTAACTTACTGTCTATGTATCATGTATTGGTTACTCTGTGTTAAGTAGCAGTTACAGAAATACTGATATAGAAAAACTATCCTCAAATTATCTGCCCTGTGCATACAGATGTATGCAAAATTGTAGAAAAGACAAAACGAGTAATCTCAAGAAAGATTACATTTTTTTTTTTTAATATTGTGTGAGATTTCTGCACCTATAGGATTACCTTCTAAAATTAAATAGCTTCACAGAATATTCTATAGATAGCTCAGCAGTGCAAAACAAGCAAGTGACTATATCTGGCACCCAGATGTTTCACTTTGCATTTGATAATGTGCCAGCTGCCACACTTCAGGAAGCAAATCTCCCACACTTTTGTTTGAGAGAGTGAAGTTCATCCTTTTCAGATAAGTATAAATTCCTGCTGTAATTGAGTAGCTTCCCATGAGCTACCGATATCTTTGTTCAAGAGTAATGGCAAAATTTTGGGGCATTCCTGATTAAAAAAAAAGGTTTTATTACAGAAAATGGGATGTAGATGAAAAGGTGATGCCTATGTCCAAGAGTGATTCTCCCAAACATTCCCTACCTTCATAGTACCCAAATTTTGCCACTAAAATTGTGGGGTACCAGAGGTTCTGCTTCTGTACATTGCTGGAAATAGTTCAATGTCTAATACCCCCAGTTTCCATCAGGATGCATTAACTGGATAGACTCTCAGGCTGGTTTATTTACCTTGGGACCAAATCTATGAGATGTGATAGATCACATCAGATGCACACTTTATAGCTTATTGTACTCTTTGTGCTGATAAAGTGCCATATTACTCCATGCAGAACAGCTCCAGGCTTTGCTAGTACATTTACCAGGGCAAGAGTAACACTGGAGCGTGCAACACTGGCAGAACTTAGCATATATGAAAAAGGGGAGAATCTAGTGCTGATCCTTGGCATTGAGATTATTTCTAATGTTAAAGTTGGTTTTTAAGCAATTAAATGTAATGCATGAGGTTCTACGTATTAAATCAGAGTAGCACTGGCCAACCTGTAGTAAGGGACCTGTCAAGTTTATTGTACATTTCAAACACTCTTGTGTTCACCAACAATGTAAATTATCTATGCAGAGGCACATTAAGCTTTGAAAGTGTTAGAGAAATGTATGTGATCTCACTTAGAATGGGATCTGTTAGAATGGGTTTTTTTTTTAAAAGCCTAGGTCATGCCATCTGCTTTTTTAGATTCACCTTCATTGCGTTTCTTTTGGTTGCTCCTCAAATGTGGAATATATTTTTATTAGGGTGTCACAGTAACAATACTCTGATGGTGAGCAATAGGAAGAACTGTCATGCCACTCTGCATCAAAATAGTTTGCGTGGCATTGCAAGAGGGGACCAACTTTCTAGGAAGAAGACAGTTATGATGCTATTGTGCAATGTCAGTCAACCAGTTGAAAAGTGTTTGATTTTTCTTCTCCAACTTTGTTATCTACCCTCCACTGTCAACATACTGGAGTAAATTGGAAGAATGTGAACAGCAGATTAACTCACCCAAACTGATGATCAATCCAAAAATCATTTTAATTCTATGTTATGTTTCTTGTCATCCTAGGATTTCTGTGTGGTCTTCCTCTAATGAGTGGCCATGGAAGTTATATAAAGGTTGCATTCTCTTAGTGCAACTTGTGGTTTATGGCACATCTAAACTTAACAACTGTATCGTTGTTAACCAGGAACTTTTCTTAGCATCTGAAAGACTATGTTTTATATCTATAAGGCAAACTATTCCAAAGCAACCGTAATCTGCAGATATTAGTATGCTCAGAATTTCTGAATCCCAGTTTGTGTTTTAACCATGGCATGCAGCAAAAATAGTTTCACAGGTCCTTTTCTCTATTCTGTTTTGGAAATACTTCTAGATAAAGGGAAATGCCTTGTAATATTTCTTACTTGCACTATGTGAAAAGAGTTTGATTGGGGTTTCAACAAAAATATTTTGCAGGATGGAAGTATAGTTTATAAAGTTTTAAAAACTGGTGTTCAAAACCAGTATGACTTTTCCACCTACACAGAATATCGTATGCGTTTTATATATACACTCTGCATTGTGCATGAAGTATAGAGAAAGTTGCATGCCCATCTCAGAAGTTGGGGAACCATTTTCTTCAAAAGTTATTTTATTTTTTCCAGAAAATTCATAACATATGTTTTTGTGAATCTGCCCTGGGCATCCAGCCTGATGTGGGTAGGTTAACATTAGTACCAAAGTCTTTTGCTCAAGACTTCTTGCAGGAATTGAGCTTGCTTAGCCAATGATGCTTCTTCGTAATGTATATTTTTAATGTTTTTTATGTTGCAAGATAGGTAAATACTGGAGAAAAACTTCAAGTAGATTTAGATTGTATCAATTTCTCAGAAGTAAACCAGAGTGATTTGGGTAATTTAGGCAGTTTTGCCAGGTAGGGATTTGTAAGTAAAAATAATTGCCATTTTCTAATAGACTAGATCAGTCACAATTTAAGTTTCCCAGTAATGAGCTTCATGTTCCCTTGAAATCAAGCTTTACTCAGCAGAATGCTCTACATAAAACAATGAAGTACTTCCAGGTCAAAGAAATGTACTTTTGGCAAGAACTTTTTAATTTAAGTAATATATTTCTGTTTTATCATTAGGGAGCAGTTAAGGTGATTTCTTCATATTTTATACTTTAATTGTCACATTAAGTGGTTTGATAATGCTGAGTATATGTAAGCTTTGTCAGCAGGACTTAAATCCTGACTTAACCAGAATGTGTTTAGTAGGAATTAGGCTGTATATCAGAATCAGCCTTAAGACCAATGGTATTTAAGCTGGTTAAGACGAGAAAAGTATCTTTTTCATATTTGAGTTCTACAGTTGTGTGTAGACTGCACACAGTATGCTCTAAATTCCCAGCTTTTCTTTGATTTACATTTTTGAAGTGATAAAACAGAGTATGTGAAAAATCTGTGCAGTAGGGAATCTTTTTTTTTTTTTTTTTTTTTTTTTTTTTTTTTTTTTTACAGTTAGGTTCTTTTTTTTAAAAGTGAATCTGTTAAAACCCTTTGGTACAAATTTATGTTCGGAGCAATACTCTTAGTATGTGAAATGTAGCTGGCAAGTATTTTTATGTGTGCCTGTTAGTTTGAATGCATGATGCTGATCTGTTTTTTGTCCTAGCTGACGGTTATTATATCCTAATGGGTGCAACCCTGCACTAATGATCCTTGTGTATATAAATTCTTCTTGTTGTGAGCAGACACCATAGGCCACATAAAAATGTTTGCCTCAATTTCCCTGCAAAAAAGGATCTCAGAAACCAGACTTGGCCAAGTAACAGATTTTTTAAAGGTAGAGGAACCCAATAAAATTACCAGCTTTTCACAGCATGAGTCTACTTCCTTTCGACATATTGTGAGGTGTAGGTGAAATATTCAAACTGAACTGACAGTGTAAGGAAGACAGCTAACTAGAAAGCAAGATAAAAGTAAAAACCACCAATGATGATTGATATTGTAATAGCTATTAATTGTTTTGAAGCCTCTTTTGTAGATTTATGGTACTTCATCTATATTACTTACACTTTTGTGAGTCTTGATATAAAGAGATTTACTGCAGTAAAGTATCAAAGTTAAATTGACTGTATCGGGAAGAACATTTTGAAAAAAAGTATCAAAGTTTTTATTAATTTGAATAATATTAATATACATGTGATTTAAACTGGGTTTTATTTCTCACAGAAAAATTAAGAAGCTTTTGTTCCTTGTAACTCTGAGTAAGAAGTCAAATAATTCGTTTCTTTGACCTAGTGTAATGGGGGTGTTTCTGCTGCCCCAATTCAAGTTAATTTACACAACGTACTGAGAATGTATTGCACATGCCATATTTTAAGAAGCATATGAAGAATACTAAGACACCTATGAATCTGAGGATTTCTTCTGGCTTTTCAAAATCACTGCTTATTTTTTTAAAAATGGGCTACTCTTCCTAATTTTACATGTTTTCATTTTTGTCTTCTGCTCCAAATGTGTATGGCATTGAGTTTGACCAGTTTGAAGGAAAAAAATAAGGACAAAGATATTAAGATACAGAAAGATGAAATAAAGTAGTCTGTGTGGATTTTGGCAGTACTTGTGGCTTTTTGGGAGTCTGTCTCTACATACATTAACATCCTAAGATGTCCAGCTATCACTGAATGGAGTAATATGGCTAGGATTTTAACTGCAGCCTGTCTTCATGGAAATAGCCAATAACAGTAGGACAGGTTGTATAGCAAGTAAGTCAGAAAATATTTTCATGGTGATTTTATACAATCACATACTTGTCCAAAAGGGAAAATAAATAATATTGATGTATCTTAACACTGATTATTAGTAAATCTGTTACAAGTCGTTTCATTTATCAAATTATATTTTAGTAGTTTAATCTCAAACATTTTTTACTTTATCATGTAACTTCCAAACAAGGTTAATTTCTTAGAACAGGTGTTGAGTACAGAATCATGGGTAACAGAAGATAACAATAAAAACCACTTGGTGATTTTGGGCCCTTTTTCATGGCACATCTCTGAATGAAATTCCAGTTAGATGTACATATCTTGATATTCTTACTAAGCTGTTCTTATTTTCAAACTACTTCTATTGTATTTCTATTTCAAATTACCTCCAGTAAGTTGTTTTTCTAGATAACTCTGGACAAATAAATTTCTCCTGGTAAGCAGATTTCAGAATATTCCAAAATAGGATAAATTTAAACCACAAGGGGGAAGTTTTTAAACTCAATATGCATATTTTAAAATCGTAACAATTAAATACATTGGACTGTGAAAACAATTTTCAAATTATGTTTCCAGTCTCCTCGGTTCTTTCGAGATTTCACTGGATAATACAGAAGATAATGCAATTCATGGAACTGTCTTGCAAGAGCCAACAGGTCATCTCATAAATTCAATACCTAATGATTTTTCTTTAAACAAAGATTTTTGTCTAGCTCAGTTGTTTGGGGCTTTATTTTTGGTTACACTCTTCAGTTTTTTTTGCATCTTTCCAATAGGACAAAGATAGTTTGAGATACCGTTTTTTTCCACTGATACTGTCTTCTTTCATATAATTCTTTACTTCTAACCAAGGTATAATGTCAACAGATGGAATCATAATTGACAGGCAAAATTTTAAAGCATTCTAAATGTCATTGGACCTTTTAATAAAATTAATTAGCCTGCTGCAGAGAAAATTTACTAGCCTGCTGGTTAATTTCACAATGTAAAATCATGGGGTAGGTGGAAGAGCAGGCAAAAGCTTATTACTTTTAAATAATTATTTAAAGATGTGTGCCTTGTCCTTTTCAAACATGTACTTCAAATGCAGCAAGAGCTTTTAAAATCTTGTAAATTCACAAGCAATCAAGTATCCTTTGAATAAATATAATACAGTTGAAATGAAAAGTTATTGGGTACTACCTAACGATGAGTCACTGGTTGTGTGGGAAATTGATAGCAGCCTTAAGCTTGATTCTTTTGAGATTAATGTTCCCAGTAATACTTATCATAAGTCAAGAGTTCAGAAATTGTGCCCAGTCCCATGATAAATTTGATGAAATGCTGGTTTCAGAAAAAGTAAACATCTGAAGATATTTCTATTCCGTTCTGTGTTTCTCTGGAATTTAACATTAGGGAACATTAGAAAGCACTGTGAACCAATCCTATTTACTTTTCAGAGGAATCTCAGTACATTGGCTAATCTGTAATGGAATTCTCAAATGTTGAAAACAACTGATGTCATGTATTCCAAACGTGGTAACATTCGGAACTAAGAGAGGAGATGTTTTGAGACTTTTCATTTTTGGTAATGAGGCATAATTAATCATTAAAGAGTATACTTCAGGTGTCTCTCTGTGATGTTTAAAAGTGTTCATCTGGAAATTCTCATGTGGGTAGTTTTCTAGGGGATAAAGTGAACTCAAACTGAGCTGCTCTATGAAGATACCTTAAAGAATCTGTAGAATGATTTGTTGTACTTGCAATTTTGCAACTTGCAAATCTTGCAAGATTTTCTACCTTTCTACTTCCCAAGATGGCTAGCCCCAAGACAAGCAGATTTCCCTGTTTTCATATTTTCCTGATCTTCCATGCACACGGGGAGACCTAAATACCCTAACTCCCAATTCCTTCCCATCCAGTCTTCTAAGCTACCACGGAATCTTCATTGTCTGTTACCGATTGTTCTCATGTTCTCCTGCCTGGCCAGTTGCACAATCAGCTGAGTACCTGGCAAGTCATATATTTGTCTCCTGAGTATACTGGAGAGGAAAATTTGTGAAAATTCCATTCTCCCGAGACAGAGCTAATAGTAAATTCATTGTGACTTGGAGTCAGAACAAAAATAAAATGCAGAAAATAATATAATAATAAAATATTAACTGGAGACAAGTATGTCCTTTAGCTAGGACAGATCTCTTTAGTACATTTCTCAGGCAAAAATAATTGAACTCTTTAGTATGTTTTCTAGCATCTAATTTGTGATTGTATTCTATACAGCTATACTGTGTGTTGATGACTCCGTAGTAGATCTGGAAACACTGGAAGCACTATATGAAAATGTAAGTAAGCTGGGCTAAAGCTGTGGTTAATTACCATACTATTTCAGACACAGAAGAAGTAAAGTTTTATTTTATTTTGTCATTTTAGACTAGAAACATTATAAAGAGAAGTCTTTAGGGAATTTAACAGTAATAAAATAGGTCTACCCATTGTATAATTGTTACTTGCAGACAAACAGGTAAATCAGTCATTTATTCATTAGTATTGATTACTTTATATTAATTCTCTCAGAGAGCACAAAAGGATGAACTGGAGAAAATCAAGCAATACTATCAGACTTCAAAAGAGGAGGAACTGAAGCTTCTGGATAAACCAGAACAGTAAGATTATATTTTTGTAATATTTTATTGTTATGTATATCCTTGCTGATATGTTAAAAAGGATCTTGATACATAACTTTTGCTTGATAATTTTTAACTTTTTTGTGCATTTCAAGGCATGATGTAAACTTTGCCTCTATCACATAACTTTTTTCAGACAATGCGGATTTTACTATGTCGACTTGGACCACCAGAACTGATAAAATTATGTAGCCTTTAATCAATAAAAAATTCTGTTCACATTCTCACATTTGTAAAAGGCTTATCTTTCCCTTAGAGCTTTTAGGGCTAAATTAATGTGTCATAAAGCAGGGCCAGACTGATACACATACAGGGAGGTCGGTGACACAATGTAAACTAGTCATGCTGATGAGACCTACAAGGTTGATTCCACAGTTCATCTCCTGTGACTATTGTGGGCAGTGACAACTGTTAAGATTAAAAACTTCTCAACTGTTGCTCCATCTGTTGTAATAAACCTTAGAGCAGTGTGAAAATTACAAGAATCCGCAAACAGAATGGTAATCCTCAATTTTATTTTAGCGTATACATTTTATTTCAGATGTTGGCCTGCCGGCGGTGGTTGTCTTCTGCTACTTTGCTACTTTTTTCTTTATACTTCCATCCTTTTCTAATCATAGTGCAATTTCCTGTCCTGAGGCCTCTCTGCCATCTTGCTTCCTTTTCATTCTCATCTGTGTTTGTCCTTTCTGCTGTCTTTGTCCTTTCTGCTGTCTTTGGTGTAAGAATGGGTTGGGGGGAAGAAGAACTAAAACAACAAAGATAGTATACAATTGGTTGATGTCAGAAGTATTACATTTTCATACCTTTGTTCCCATTCAAATGTTAGTGGTAAAAGCATAATTTATTTTCTCTTCCTCCTGACTCAAGGCAGCTAAGTGCTCATTTGTGACTGTCCTTTAGGGAATAGGTTAGTGTTGGGAGATGAGGCTATCACACTTACTCTTGATTAAGAGTGGCTGTCATTCTTGAGAGAGACTTTCAGATGACAAATATCTGTAAAGTGTATATACTGGCTTGTTGTTGCATCCCATATCCAGGGCTTTCATTGCATTTGCTTGGTGCAGAAGAATACATTGTGTGACTAGTTGATATTTTCCAGAGCCTGAATCTTTGGCAATTTGTTTGCCTGTATGTCTGTGTGAAATAAATATTAGCTCATTTTATGTTCTGCAGAATGCAAATTTTGTGTAGCTCTAGAATTGGAAAAGTTTTGTAAATTATAGTGGACAGAGGCTGATCTTAATTAAACACAAAGTTGGATTTATGGTATCATTGTTCCATAATTAAAAGTAAAGAACTGTAAATAAAGCAGTTATGCCTGATCATTCAGAGTGAAAAGGCAGTGTCAATGACGAAAGCTACTTTTTATCAATTATGACGTTTTGTGTTCTCTCTGCAAGTCTTAATTATCCCATTTTTACCCTGTTATTAAACTACATAGATTAAGAAAACTAACTTTTAAAAATGTTGCCTCAAGGGAGAAACAATTTGCTGAGGATGGAAATTTTATTTGAGCTTCAGAATAATATGCTTTCTGAAAACTCAGTAGATCAGGTGCCACTGGTTTTCTTGTCCAAGTCAGCCTCCAAGAACCTTAATGCAGAACTGGGGATTTGCTGGAACTGTACTATGCATATTACCTCTGTAAAAGTTTAAAGACAGAGAAGTGCTAAATATGTATGTGTGATATTTGCTACAGGGCATAAGCCTTATGTATTTTCTTTAATGAGTATCAGAACAAAAGTGCAAATTAAAGCCACTTATCAAATGGTTGCAAATACTAGCAGTAAGCATTAATGTAATGAAGCCATTGACATGAATTCACTGAAGTCTAAAGGAAACCACCATTTAAAAATGTTTGATTTACCAGACAAATAGAAAGCTTTAGTGGTATCACTGATGCTCTCCTGCACATGTGATTTTGATTTGTTTTGCTGGCATGTTAAATTTGTTATTGTTGGCACAAATTGTAAGTATGACAGCAACATGACAATACCCCCCTAAATTATGCTTCATGATAATACTTGTTAAAATGCTAATATTCATTAACACGATAAAGATTTATATGCCCAATTGGCCACAATCTGGGGCTTCGCTAGGAAGATACAGATGCTTTAGCTAGTTTCCAAAAAGACCCTTTTAATTGTAATATAGTCTCTGTAGAGTCCTCTCTACTGTGAAAGAAATACTAATGAAGGAAATAGTAGCAAAATACAGTGCTGAACTTCTCTGTTTTGTGTGTAGTTGGAATTCAGGAAATAGTGAACTATTGATAATTGCTGTCCAAGTAATGCCATTTGCTTCTCTTTGAAGACCAGTTTCCTTTGACTTCAGTTTAGAACCTGCTGACTTGCTTAAAAGCTTGCAGATTTAGGTACACCTTCAAATGTGGATAAGTGTGAACTGGTCAGTAGTTTACCTCCAGTCAGCCTTCTTTGTCTTCTGGAAGAATGTTCTGTTACACTAAAAAGACAGTAATATGCCTGGCTTGAAAGTACTCTCAAGTCTTTTATTACAAGGTTCTGGTAGGATAAAAGAGTTCTTGAGTAAATGCATTTTTGTGTACAGTTTCTGCAGGAGAGGAGTAAAATGGACCTCATAGAGATGAACAGCAAAATCTCTGTGTTTATTTTAGGCCATACGAAACGTAGCAATGACAAACCCATCAAAAAGCTCTGTTGCAGTCATGTCATTTTTACCTTAAGTCAACCGTACTTTTTTCAGACTCAAATGGCAAAAATGACTGAGCTAAGAATATTTTTTAGCCTTCAAAAGTTTTGTCCAACCTGCATTGGTTGTTTATCTTTGATAACCACAGATTCACGCCATGACTTTGTGTTTAGTAACTACATTTGTAGACATTAAGATTCCTTTTTGTGACAGATTTCAGTTACAAGTTTTCCGACTGGATATTTACATTGAATACTTTGAATTCCAAAATCTGGAGACATTTTCTTTTTTGTGCTGATGCTCTTTTAACAGTCAGCACAATTATATTTGTATTCCAATGACCAGCAGTGTTCCCTTTTCAAGGGTGGGCAAGATGATGTGTCATTTGACTTTTAAAATTTAAACTTGTAAAATCTATGTATGTTAGAACTTTAGTGAAACAGTTTGGGTTTTTCTTTCTTTTGTTTCTGTTGCACAGAGTGCAAATTATCCTCTTTTTTTTTTTTTTTTTTTTTTTTTCCTGGCAATACCATTCATTCCCAATAGGAAGCATTTTTATTAATACCAGCTTGGCATTTCTTTTTTCCCACTGCTTAAGTGCAGGAGCCAAGCTGGTCCTCCCCAGTTCTTTTCTCACAATACATTGTTTCATCAGGCAAGAAAGGAAAAGAGGGGAAAAAAATTATATTCCCATTAAAACATAGTAATTCACATCATCCACAGGTGCATGTTGCTGATTTTTTAGACAGCCACTATGTATTCAGCAAAGCGTTGCATGCGTGAGAGTTTTATAAAGCAGATTTGAAGATACTGGTATTATTTCTTATGAAAAAAATATTTTTGAGAAATCAGATGTATTTGCTTAAATAATTAAAATAAATTTAATAAGAACTCAAGCTAATAATTGTTCACAAAATTTCCCATAAGTCAGTGAGGTAAAAAAATCTTCACAGCATGTCATCAAGGCAGTTCTAAGAATATCTGTAGACAGAGTAGAGGAATGTTTCTAAAGTGATACTGGCGCAAAAGACAGCTTGTTTCTGGATTTTGAGAAAGCATGTGTATCACTGAAATCCTAGACTCAAAACCCACAAGGCAAATCATGCAAACCCTGTTATTATAAGAAATGCTAAAGCTTCTTATATTATTTAGCCAAGCTCTTACATTTTGAACTGAATAAAAGGGAGTAATTACTCATGCCTTGGGGATGCTTTCATTTTGTGATACCCGAACTGGAGTTGTTAAATATGTTTATATTTATTTTTATTTACCCAAGAGCTAAAGGAAGAAAGCTGGAATAGACTCATGAGGAAGGTGTATAGATGAGGACAGATAAAGAGCAGTTAAAGAGTCAGTAACTGCTGTACAGTGATTGAAGAGAAACATAGTCTGCAAGTATTTTAGAGCTAAATACATGACTAGGTGCCTTACCCATAAAACATGCTGGATAATTGGAAGTGTGGTGCAAATTAGTAAATTAAAATTGAGGCCGAGCATCAGAAGAAATTTCTTGGCAGATGTTTTATATTATGAAATAACCTTGTATGAATATATTGAGTTCTGTATTGCTGGGCATGTTTTTAAGGGAAGCAAAACACGGAAACGAAAATAGTAAATAATGTTTCTCTAGCTCTTTCAATTTTTTTTTCTTATTTTTTTTTTTAATCTATGATCTAGGTATATGATTCTTCTGTTTATTACTATGCAGCTGTGAAAATGGATTTAGACATTAATGTGATAACAATTAATGCCTTGTCTTTTTCTTAATATTAATGATTTCTTAACACATTGAGCATAAAGAATTTAAAAAATATAAATTGTGTCAGATTTGATTCAAAGTAGGAAAGATTGCATAGATGTTTCATGAGACTACAGCTTTGATCCATTATGTACCCCAAAGATAAGAAATATAAAGTTATTTAATACTTTTTTTTCCACAGATTTTTATATGAGTTATCTCAGATCCCCAACTTCACAGAACGAGCTCAGTGTATTATTTTCCAGTCCGTTTTCTCTGAAGGAATAACAGCGGTGCATCGGAAAGTTGATATCATAACTCGTGTTTCTAAGGTATGTCCTACTGAAAGCTAAGTAAAAAAATAAATGTATTTTAGAGTATTCATGCTGCTTTTTTTTTTTTTTTTTACATTGTGTTGAACCTTAAGCCTGGTTATTGGCTTTTCAGGAAAATCAAAATATGTTAAATTTTTTAGCTGCTTATAAGAACAAAAGGAGGAAAGAGGGAAGGCTTGTTGCGTGTCATGCCTTATGCTCTACATAGGAACATTTCTTTTTGAATGGTAGATTTTGATTACTTTACACATTGAGTAGTAGGTAATACTTTTTTTGCACATTACTGTTGATGCCATCAGCAATAGATGCCTATAATGTTCATTAGCTTATTACTTTCCCCTAGTATCTATACATTTCTATTAACCCAGATACAGCAGATTTTTTTAGTACCTGACAAAGCTTTACCTAAGATTTCTATACAATAAATGACTAAAGACAGGATTTTGAAATTACAACAAATAAAATATGAAAAGTAGAATGAGATAAGAATCAAAAGAGAAATTAAATAGTGACCTAATTGTATAACATCGTGGCCAGGACAGTATTTAATTATTTAATCTTTTTTCTCATTTGAAGATTAGCCTTTGATTAGCTTTGTTGCCAAAGTCCCCATGCTCAATCCTTTTCTTTGCATATTCTAACAGTAAAAATAGTTACTTAGTGTTTGCATTCCAAAAGAGACCTAAATAAGGAATTAGTTTTTTATGGGATAGGGAAAGTGGTGTTGCCCTCAGTTTACTTATGAGGAGCTCACAATGCAATTGATATAGCCAATGCACAATGTAAGGCTACATTGTTAAGAATGAGGCCCATGGCCTGACATTCTCAGCTGACAAGATTTATATGTAAATGAAAATAATTTATTAGTGTTCCACTGTGTTTCTACATTTATTTTCTGTTTTGGGGCACAGTAATTTAGTCCTTAGCCCTGGTATATCCATTAAGTGTGGATCCAGAAAAGTGAATCTGCAGAGCACCAGAACCAACGAGCAACAGACTAAATATGACAGTCTGAGCCTAAGGTAGTGGCAGCAAAAACAGTACATCTCCATTCGACTGTGCATTATGCTAACTTATGATAAACCACCTCGTCTGTAAGATTTTTAAAGGCTGATAAGAATGTTTAGCAATCTTCCATTAATCTTTTTGTCATCTACATAATATGTGATGCCATATAATTTGCTTCATATGGATTAAGTTAAACATAGTATCTTAGGGAGAGACAGCTCAATAAATGCTTCTCTTAAAACTTTGATTCTTGTACTAGTTTTAGCTTCCTGTCCCTACAGGGGTAAAGAAACACAAGAAACAAAGCCTCTTGCAAAAATAAAATAAAAAAAGCTTTCTTATATTACTGATTGGAATTTTTATGCCAATAGAAGTTACAAATGAGTATTCATTTTCCAGGCTTTGCTGAACATGACAAGTGTAAAGGAAATTTTAGGTTTGATTCTGGCTTTTGGAAATTACATGAATGGCGGGAATAGGACCCGAGGCCAAGCTGATGGATTTGGTTTGGAAATACTCCCCAAACTAAAGGATGTCAAAAGCAGAGTAAGTACTCATGTTTAATTAAAGATAATTTTTCTCAAGTGATTTTTTTTTTGTTCCCTCATCTGTCAAAAGTTAATATTTTCTTATTTCTTACCATTCTTTCTTGAAAGAGTAAGGCACTTAGTACCATTTTCTTGCTTTTTTCTCCCATCTGGGACCAGTGCTATTCAATATATCCATCAACGACCTGGATGAGGGAACAGAGGGCACTGTCAGCAAGTTTGCTAATAACACAAAACTGAGAGGAGTGGCTGACTCACCAGAAGGCTGTGCTGCCATTCCGGGAGACCTAGACAGCCTGGAGAGTTGGGCAGGGATAAATGTGATGAAATACAACAAGGGCAAGTGTTAGAGTCTTACATGTGGGAAGGAACAACCCCATGTGCCAGTTATAGGTTGGGGACTGACCTGTTGGAGAGCAGCGTAAGGGAAAGGGACCTGGGGGTCCTGGTGGACAGAAGGATGACCATGAGCCAGCAATGTGCCCTTGTGGCCAAGAAGGCCAGTGGCATCCTGGGGTGTACTAGAAGGGGTGTGATTAGTAGGTTGAGAGAGGTAATCCTCCCCCTCTACTCTGCCTTGGTGAGGCCACATCTCGAATATTGTGTCCAGTTCTGGGCCCCTCAGTTCAAGAAGGGCAGGGAACTGCTTGAAAGAGTCCAGTGCAGAGCCACAAAGATGATTAAGGGAACGGAACATCTGCTTTATGAGGAAAGGCTGAGGGAGCTGGGTCTCTTTAGCTTGGAGAACAGAGACTGGGGGGCAACCTCATAAATGTTTATGAATATGTAAAGGGTGAGTGTCAGGCGGACAGAGCCAGGCTCTTCTCAGTGATGTCCAATGATAGGACAAGGGGCAACTGGTGCAAGCTGGAGCATAGGAGGTTCCATGTAAACGTAAGGAAAAACTTTTTCACTGTGAGAGTGGCAGAATGCTGGAACAGGCTGCCCAAGGAGGTTGTTGAGGTCTCCTTCTCTGGAGACATTTAAAACCCACCTGAATGCATTTCTGTGTGAGCTACTCTAGGGGATCCTGCTCTGGCAGGGGGGTTGGACTAGATGATCTTTCGAGGTCTCTTCCAACTCCTAACATTCTGTGTAACTTTTCACCTCCTGCTTATGTGCATATTTCCGTAATCTCCAATTTCTCCTATACAGTACTACTAGGATAATTTCCTATGTGAGAACTTCCATGTGTCTCTTTTACTAGTAAGGAGTTAATTACAGAGGTTACAGGTTACAGGGAAATGAGAGAGCACAGACTGCTGATCCCTTCTCCAATAAATGTTCCCATTGTTTTTTCTTGCCCTCGACTTGAGGTAGCTCTATGAGTAGAAATGTTTTAGAAGTCAGGTTTAAAAATGAAGTATCAGTAAAGGTTCAGCACAGCACATACACTAAGGTATTATATGTAAAGGATAGAAATATATAGTATACAGGGTTTTAATCCTCTTCAAAAAGATGTGTCAGATCCAACAACATGTTTTCAGTCTTTTTTTTTTTAATTGGCACTTAAATGGATGTAGGGCATGAATTCTGAATGGCATGCACGAGAAGATGCTCATAGATGGCTGTAAACTATTTTGTCAAAAATTGAGAACCACAAGCGCATTTTTGATTAGTCATGCTGGGATCAAAGTCAGGCTCAAACTGAGTCCGGACACCTTTTGAGATGAGGTTATTTTGTTCCTTATTTCAGTAGGGCAGAGGTGAAGGTCCTAGATAATATAGGCAATGGAAACACTGTTCTCTGTGTTGTGAAATGGAAACACTGTTCAAAGTTCTTCTTTGCCAAAGCGTACCTAGACACCACATGAATATATGAAGCAGCAAAGAATAGAAGGTATTTTCTGCTGATGGTGGTAGAGATTTGGAGGGTGAGAAAAACACCTGTTTTTTCATGTTCTTCTCTTTCCCTACATGAAGTGCTGTCTTGAACTGTTAGAAAGGTAGATTTTACAATTTTGTTCCCAGTTATGCTTCATGAGCACAGGAATGTGTTTGTGAGACAGGCAGTGTCAGGAAAGCTGTATGTCTAGGGAGCTTTTTATTTTACTTGTGAATACCATCATTAACAAAATGTGAAAATTTGTTCACTGAGCAACTGCGTTAATAAAAGTTTTTCCAATGCATTTGAGTCCTTTGTCTCCTAAAGGTGATGGAGTGTATCCAAAAAAGGGAAAAAAAAACTGGTGAGCGGTCTAAAGAACAAGTCTGATGAGGAGCAGCTGAGGGAACTGGGGTTGTTTAGCCTGGAGAAAATGAGGCTGAAGGGAGACCTTATCACTCTCTACAACCACCTGAAAGGAGGGTGTAGCGAGGTGGAGGTTGGTCTCTTCTCCCAACTAACAAAGTAATAGGACGAGAGGAAATGGCCTCATGTTGTTCCAGGGTAGGTTTAGATTGGATGATAGGAAGCATTTCTGCACTGAAAGGGTTGTCAAGCACAGGAACAGGCTGCCCAGGGAAGTGATTGAGTAACCATCCCTTGGGTGGTTGAGTCACCATCCCAAAGACTTGTATGTGTGGGGCGTAGGGACATGGTTTAGTGGTGGTCTTGGCACTGTTAGGTTTATGTTTGGACTTGGTTATCTTAAAGGTCTTTTCCAACCTAAGTGATTCTATGATTCTGTGGTTATAATTCTTACTTTCCTTTTCACGGCAATGGTTCAGCTATTCCATATGACCACTTTTCTTCCAATGCTATTCCATGGACAAGAGACAGTACAACCTGCAGCTAAACTATAACCACGCCAAGTTTCCCAGTACTCAGGTGTTCATTGGTTGGCCAGCTGCCGTGAAGAAAAATGTAAAAGAACTGAGCTTTGCGTGAATTCTCTCCGTAGAAGTACTTATTTTAGTTTTGCTCTTCTATCTAACCATAAACCTGTAAGAATTTAATTATCTCTGGGACTTTCCAATCTGGCTGAATATAGCCAGCATGTTCCAAAATCATGAGTTATGACGAGGAGTGACAGAAGTACAGTATGATTGCATAAGATTTTTTCCTTAGCAAAACAAACAAAAAAATTACAGTATTTACAGTTTTCTGGTAGTCAAAATAAATGTATTATTAGTTTAGACTAGTCTCCAAAATGCATAAAAACTGAAAAGGTTCAGCTGCTACAGGCATACATGTATCCTCAGAGGTAACTGGTAGACTGTATTTGTAAGGAAAAAGAATTCAGGGTCTTGTATATTTGAACATCAAGATGTCCTTCCTGTGTCCCTTTTTGGGAACTGCCAGCAAGTAATATTACATCTAGGCAAGTTGAACTCCAGGAGCTAAGGTAAAGAGTCAGTGTTAAATATCTGTATTTCACATAAAACTCATTTGTTGTCACATGAGCCTAGAAAATTACTTGATGTCGAGATTTTTTTTTTAACATGTAAGTCACTGCTTCAAAATCCTAGTGTTTTGCCTTTTGCAAATACTCTTTCAACTAAAGTAATAGGTTTGATGGCTTAGCATATAGAAAATAAAATAATGGGTGTATTTTACACTACAAGGGCAGTCAAATGTTCATGAGTCACCTCAATTCCTTTTTGTCAGACAACCAGTCAGCACTATCTTGCAAAACCATTATAAAAGCAGAGTGGCTCTGTCTGAATGACAACAATTACTTTCTTAGTTAAGAATTTTGCTGGTGTATGATATTGATAAAATATAATGTGCTGCAGGCTCTAATATAGCCAGAGGCCGCTCTGTACAGCAAGTCAGACATTGTTCACATATAAATGTTTCTCTTGATACCTGTCAATATGTAATGTGAAAACACATAAAAAAAACTTTCAAAGATATTCCAGATACAAGTCCCTATATTATGATTCTTTTATGTTTTTTAATTGTACCCTGGAATGTATAAGTTGCAGTTTTACACTTTTCCTTTAGCTTATCTGGCCTATGCTGACCCAATGACGTAACAAAATAAAATGATGGTTTTTACAGTTGTGTGCAGGACCATGGAAATGATGATTCCACAAACTGAGTATTAAAGTTTGTATTTATAAGGCAACAGGGCATGAAATATGTGTGTTAGGTACATGCTGTCTGGTTTTATATTTGGAGTAAAATATGAAAAATGTCTATGCCTCTTTCAGATCTTCATTATAGTTATTATAGTTAAATTGAGAGTAGAGGAATAAAGAAATTCAGTTCACCTGAATATATCTGAGGTGACTGTAATATTTAGTTAATATTGTATTCAAGAATAATATTATTAACTAGTATTGCTATTCAAGTTGTTATTATTCATAAATGCCTCGTATTATTAAAGAAAGATATGGAAACTCCTCCTCCCAATGCATGTTTTCTTCCTTGGTTTTTAGAACCAAAAGAAATTCTAAGTTCTGTGGTGGTGTGATAAAGTCTATGGTATAAAAGATTATTTTTTTGGTCAGTAATGCTAGGTTTAAAGATGTTGTGAGTCCTTCCCACAGCAATTTCAAATAATAATTTATTTGTTTTGAAATGAAATTTTCACTCACTCGGAACAGTGTTAATCGCGCACATTTTTAATAATATTTTTATTTTTTCCTAGGATAGTGGTATCAATCTTGTGGATTATGTTGTCATATATTACCTACGCCATTGTGATAAGGTAAAATATTCATTTGCTGTCTCTGCCTCTCCAAAAGTAGCTTTCTTTAACAGATTGTAAAAGGGTTTATATTAATTTTTTAAAAATCTGAACACAGTAGCTCTGATGGAAGAATAAAATCAATTTCTTTTGCTTTCTTACAATAGTTGTGGACCTCAATATGTCTGAGATTGGCTATAGGTTTTATAATAGGACTTGGGAAAATTTTCCATTTACTGTGGAACTAACCACTGCAGGCAGTTGCCTCTGACTGCTGCAGACTAGATAGGGTGTCACTCCACTCCTGTCCTCTTCCATCCTGGTTACTGTTAACATTGTAAATCTTGTTCTGATGTGGTAATGATGGAACGCAGATGCATGATTTCTCTTTCATGACAGAATGCAAGGACAGGTTGGTATTTTAAGATAGGTGAATCAGCTGATGGGATTGAAGTTAGAGGTTGAAAATGAGGGAAGAGATGTGGCTACTGCCTTAAGTGAGGGGGCTTTTTGATAGGTATCAGCAGTGCATGAAGTTTTTAGTGGAAAATTTTAAATATTGTCTTTTAAGTGAAAATGTGATTATTAATTGATTTTAGGTATGTAATTGCGTATTTTTGAGATTAGGAAGATGCCTTTACCTAATTTTAGAATTTTAAGACTGATGCAGTTTTTCCTGGCCCTATGACTGATTGAATACAAATAAATTGTTGCTTATTTTTCCTTTTTTCTTCATTTTCTTTTTATTTCTTACATAAAGGTGTTGAATTGACGAGTTAGTAGTCAAGACTATTTTTTCCAGGAGTAAGACTAAAGTAATTGAAGACTAAAGTAAATAAAGACATTTCTCTGCCCAAGACAGGAGGGTTGGACTACATGATCTTTAGAGGTCCCCTTCCAACCAAACCATTCTGTGCTCTCTTAACGCTGGAGGGTCTGTATGTCAGGAGCCAGTGGAACAGCTCCCGGGGCTGAGCCACAGAGGAGATAAAAAAACAGCAGATATGTAGATCTGTACTTTTTTTTTTTTTTTTTTTTTTTAGCAGAGAAATAAAGCGACATTACTTTAACCTAAGCACTTGTCTTGTAGAAAGCCTCATAACAAAGCAACTTTGTCTAGCCTGTAATGTTTCTCATTTCACAGGGTATTGACATAAATTTTCTTTTTTCCTTTTTTAATAATGCTGAATGTATTGTTTTTTATTGAAATATTTAGTATTTCTGCAAACTTTCTACTGCATTGTGATTTTACTTTAGGCAATTGTGTAAAACAAAAGTCTAGATTTCTGCTGGAGATACTGCTTTGACCTTTGTAAGGTGTTTTGTTTTCTTTCATTCTACTTCTGTTTTTTTTTTTCTTGCTGTGCTAAAAAAAAGATACATGCTTAGGAGTTCCATATAGACATTAGCCCATGTGATTTATTTAAACTCCTAAACCTTCAACTGTGTATTTTTATACTTGTCTGAAGTATAAATTACTTCAGAAAATACATAAATATTTATTTCAATTTGTCCTTATAAAATGTGTGCATATTTAATGAATTGGGAGAGAGTGAAACCACAAACATTCAGAATGGTCAGAATTCCATTTTTAATTATATATATGTAGGTTTAGCAAGGATGATTTAAAATATTTTGCAGTTTTATAATCGAGTTTCGTAGATGATGTTTCAAAAAAACTAGTTTATTTCACTGCAAATGCATTCAATTTTCATAATGGCCTGTTTGTTTGTTTGTTTGTTTAGGAAGCAGGAACAGACAGGAGTATTTTTCCTTTACCAGAACCACAGGACTTTTTCCAGGCCTCCCAGGTTAAGTTTGAAGACCTAATAAAAGATTTAAGGAAACTGAAGCGAGATCTAGAAGGTAACTGGGAACTTTCACGTTTGTTCTGCTAACAACAAAGTGCCATTTAAAATGTGACCTTTATGAGGTCTTCTTATTGCTAATTAGGTTTATAGTGTTGATTCATTTAGAGTTTTTACACTGTGGCACAAATTACTCACATAAATTAGAAAGAAAAAAAATTCAAACTCATGACTTAATAAAAATGAAAGTAAAAATACTGAAAAGTAATTTTCCCTTTTACAATCAAAAGGCCCCTAAAGAAACCTTTCTGAAATTTTCTTTAGTTATGTGTGAATTTTCCTCTGGCTTCTCCAGAACTGTGTGTTTAACTGTAGATATCTGTTAGTTCCATAACATAAATACTTTCTTCAGTACTTGTATAACAACAATTTAACAGCTACAAGAAAGAGTTGAATACTATTAATGCAGAAATAAAACAGCTTTTGCCAAGGCACAGAAAAGGGAAATGGAAAGCTCCAGTTCAAAATATTTTCACCCTGGGACATAAAATAAACATTTTAAAATGTTTATTATAAAGAGGGGCTCAGAAACCCAACTCATCTATCAATCAAGGTACTGACTGGAAATTAAGTAGGAAGGGTTGTTCTCTAAGTGTTCCTAGCAGTTTCATTTTTATTTTGTGCTTCATATGACTTTCTAAAATAAATCCAGCAAATTATGACTGAGTATTTTAAGCCTTTTTGTTAAGGGAAAGTTGCTACTTTTACTGAAGCAGTTTTGTGTAGACAATGTAATTTAGGGAGAGAAACTGCATAAAACCCTATAAAAACTTCTTCATCTACATTTTCATCTCTACATCAAAATGGAAGAGACCTTTTAGAATCAAAGTTGTGCAAGGTGATTGTTTTTAATTTTTTTCAATGTAAGGCAATGAAAACCTTTATCCTTACAGTTAGAAATTGCTGGATAAGGTCACCACCATCTTTAGGATAGTTTCAAAGGTTAACAGTGGTAGGAAAGTATCAGTTGTTGTTTGTTCGACCTGGGCAAAAGTGAGTGCTCTATCTCCTCTCATCGCTTGGCCCTCTAAACCCCTTGGCCTGCCCCTCTTTTGGGCTAGTTTGTGCAGAAACATGATCTGTGTTTGATCTTGTACTTTTTCAGAATGTAGTCCTGCTGTCATGCATCTTAGTCTTGCAGGATTTGCACTGACGCTGTCACATTCACATATTTGTTCTATGTTGCAAAGACAGAGACAACAAGTGGGAAAAGCTAAGCACTGTAACTATTAAAATAAAAACTGCAGCTTTCTTGTTATCACTGATTTCTGTTTTCTGCAACAAGTTGTCTTAGGTATTTATAGAAAATCTAGAAATATCGTTATGTTGAGGTTGTTTTTATAATTCTTCTTTCTAAAGTTGTATTTAAAACCCAGCCAAACCAATTAACATGTAAAGTTATGACAGCAAAGATTTGAAACAAAAAAGGTTGTGGAAATGTTTTCAGATGTTGGTATTTTATCACTCAGAAATATGCAGCAGAATTCTAACAAGCATTCCTGTGAATAGTTTCTCTTCTATTTAAACAAAGGAACAATCACTCATATAGAAATGGTGTATCTCTTTCAGACGTTCCCTTTCAAATTTTTTTCTTCAGATAATGCTGTAGGGTTTTTTTACATCAAAATTTTAATTGAAGAGGTTATAATTTTAACACGTACAACAAAGATTTGATGAGTCTCTGTAGTTTATTGTAGCCATTAAAAAGTTGTGGCTGCTGGCAGAATACCAGTGAAAGTCTAAAGCTGAAACAGATGTGAGTAGCAGAAACCAAGTCCAGAGAAGCGTTGGGCCCAGCTATCCAGACAGGCGCGGCCCTTCAGATGTAAATAATTTGAACAATATTAACTGGAGCTGCCTGTGTTATAGGCTACATTGGATTTATTTCACAGTTTGGTTGGCTAAGGTAGTCTTAAGCAGATTACCTTCAAATGTGGGATGAGACAAAGGTAATAAATGAAAAGGAGGTTTTCTTGTGTGCTGTTGCGGAATGAACTAATGTTTCTGTCAGAGTCTTATTTTTTTTCTGAGACTCGTACAGAATGATTAAAAAAAAAAATCAATATCACCTCTTGTGCCTGAAATGGCAATTTTGATAGACACTTTTCCCAGTAGGTGTAATATAGTATTTAAAAATACTTTTTTACTAGTTTATCAAGGCATTCATTTATCTTTCTATCGTGGATATTAACATAGGAAAGATTGAGTTATTATGAGTGGCATGTCTTAATGCTGTAAGCCTCTAGTTTGAGATACCTAGACACTGTGGAACCAAAAGTTCAAATCTAGATGGAGCACAAATCCTTTCATCCTCTTCAGATAAACAGATTGAGTTCCATACAATTTGCTATTTTGAAGTCTTGCAGATTAAACTTGAAAGGGACACACCAACTGTAGTCTAAAGGGGTTAGACTAAAGTTTGGCTCAAAAATTCAAACAAATTTTTTGAGAACCTTAATCCAACAGGTTTTTAAAACATATTCCAGAACAAACTTCGTAATCATGAGCATTTTTAGGTTAATCCAGAATGCTAAACAAAAATATGCATTTAATATAGGCTTTTAAGGGGAAGAAGTGCAAAAGAATGCAATATTAAATAGTGAGATGAAAATTTTAAGGTGAAATCTGGTTCCACTTGAAAGTCACAACAAAAAGAAATGTTTTCTGTAAGCTTAGGTTTTCATTCCAGTTCTGTGTAGTCAGTGTATTTCCTAGGTTTTCAAGTATTACATAGTAGCATAAGCAGACACATTTATTCATTTAACAGGTATTAGCTTTCCAGTCAATATTTATATTTAAGGCAAAAAAAAAAGTTTTTGCTCTGCATTGATATTTTAAGATTGTGAGACAACTTATGCCTTGTCTAGGGTGATGATTTCTACTTTTTCCTTTCCCTGTGACCAAACATGATTTCCCCTCTAGTCTGGGCAATGGCACTTGATTTGTGCCCTTCTGGAATAAACACAATGTTTGGAATGTGTAATCATAAGATTTTTAGAAAGAAAGCCACTCAACCAAAGTATGATAGACTTGTATAAGTTTTACCATGAACCTTTTATTCATCTCTTTCCAAAGTTGAACAATCTTAATTACTCAAAATGAGTTGCAGTGTAGATTGTTTCCATCTGTCATACTCATTGCTCTTCTTTACAATACAGTTTCTAAAATTTCAAAATGCTGCTCCATTAGTCAAAATAAAGCAATCGTAGAGTCCTTGTATCATTTACTGAAATGTTCATTATCACTTCTTAGTATTCTTGGCCTTAACAACTGAAAGAGCAAAGTTATTTATTGAATGGTTAACAATGGAAAGTAAGGAGGGTCCAGTCTGAATACTTTCAAGAGTCACATCTTTATTTCTCATAACCAGTTAATTTTCCTATGAAACTGTAACATTCCAATCCCACTGAAAATCCAAATACCTTTTGCTTTCACCTTCTTTCCATGACCACCAGTCGAGATGCTAGTTGCCATTTTCACACTAGCATTTTAGTCAGTATTGTATGTATGTTTTAAATTTTTGCTACCTTGGCTGAGTGTATATGGGTACATATGTAGGTGTATACACACACACATGTATGACTGAAAGGCAACAATTTAATCTAAAATAGAAATAAGACTTCATGGATCAGCTACCAGTGATAATCAGCTGGATTTCAGTACTCCAGGAGATATGGTTTCAAACTGGATGCCTCTTAACCTAATTGTTGATAAATCTGTAACTTGAGTAAGTATGTTGTCCTCACTTTTCCACATTTAGGTAGTGGAACTCCATCAGAACTTCAGCATATGGCAACCCCATCTTGTAAAATTGTATAACCCTTATAAAAAGATTAAAAGGGAAGCAAGTAGAGCTATGCAGTAAAAAAGGTGGGAAATTACGATGTTACATTGGCTGTTTTCTCATTGTTTTTCATACAGACGCATTGCAAGTAGCTTAAAATCATAAAGAAATTCAGGTTGTTTGATTGGAAGGTACCTCTGGAGGTCCTGTGGTCCAAAGCCTTTGAGAAGGACTAAATTCATATTTAGATTAGGTTGTACAGGGCTTTAGCCAGCTCATGTTTGAAAGGATGGAAATTCCAGCACTTCTCTGGGCACCTGTTCCATTGCTGAATCACTGTCTTGAATATTTTTGCTTATCTTTTGAGAGAATTTCCTGTGCTGCAACTTGTGACTAGTGCTCCTTTTTCTTTAGATGTGCATTTCTGAGAAAAGTCTGGCTCCATCTTTTCTATAGCTAAAAACTAGAAGTGAAAAACTAGATGCCTAGTTAGCTTTTTCTTCGCCAGGCTGAACATACCTGGCTTCCTCTGCCTCTTCTTCAAGTGCTTAATCTTATTTTCATTTGCAAATGGCAGCATGACAATGAACGTATTCTTTTTCAAATATGAATGTGTGTGTGTGTGTATTCATATTTCTCTCTATATAATTTTTCATAGAAACAGTTCCATTGCACTGAGGGTGGCCGGCATGGTGTTGCCATATTGATACCAGTATCGTAGCTAATTAACCCTGTCTCTTAGTGTGGCTGACTAGACTGGACTAAACTGTTGCACCTATGTTGGTCTCATTCATTGCCACTTCAGGGAGCTCTGTATCACATTATATTGTTAAGTGGATATGTGTTACAAAATTAAGGCAAGAATGGAAGAGAATTTAGAAAGGAGAAATGGGTGGAAATTGAAAGGATCACTCATTCTTGATTCTTGCAGCCACTGTCATTATAAATAGAGACAAAGAGGAAGCTGCAGAAAGTAAAAATAATCACTTCATGCTCATTTAAGATTAAAACTCTGATTTTCCTGATTTAAAATCCTGAATATCTGTTTTTATCAAGGTTTATAAAGGAATATATTCACCAATAGGAAAATATACAAAAGCATAAAAGTTTAATCAGTATTACTCACAGTAGGTTAATTTAAAATTCTTAAACACACACGTGTGTGTTCCCATCAGAGTCTTCAAACCGAGTTAAAGGTTTTTGCAACAAAATTTCCACTAATGAACTATACACCCTTTTTGTTCTAGAGATTTATTGATGTTTTCAATTAATGAATTGGGACATTTTCAGCTTTTGTTGGATTTCTGTGTAAGCACAGATGGAGAAATTCATTGAATGTGTTATTATTTTTTCAGATGGAATTATATATTTAGTTTATACAAACATGGCTTTAGATAGAGTCTGTTTTATGGAATAGAGTTTTGGTATTATAATGATACAATAATCATCAATAAGGCAACGATTATGATGTTGATTGGCTTTATAGACACTAAGGTTACTGGATCTCATAATGAAAATGCTAAATATTATATCAGTTTGAGTGTTAACTTTCTAAATAATGAGTTGGCTGAATAGATATTTTTCAGCAAAAGGTGATTGTTTATTCGTCACAGGAGAATAGTATTCAAAAAAGTATCAAAGGCCTTTTTTAAAATATTTTCAACCAATTGAAGCCTTAGTCTAATTTAAATGAAATGCTTTAAGTCAATTTAAAAGTGGGATTTAGGCATCTTCTATAAATGTTCCAGGAAAGCTTTCCCAGCAGGAGCAGAGAACTTGTATGATACTTTCCAGGAACTAGTAATTTTAATTTTCTTCATTTTAATTTTACCTTTAAATTTTAAAATTCATCTTAACATTTTGGAAGTGCAGGCAAATAGAAATTTAAACTGGGTGGTGTAACATGAAGAGCCAAATAGGTGCACGTGTTATTTCTTTAGACTTTAGTATAAATGGAGCACATTGGTTTGTACCTGGTGAGTCTTTCTAGATTTTTTCACGGTCTGACATTTACGTGGTATATTTTGAGGCAGTGCAGAATGGGGTAAGGAAAAGAGCAAAGGACAGCTATGTGCAGGAATAGTTATTTTGTTTTCAAGAGTTCCCTTCTCAGAGTTTTCTGACCTCTTTTTGAATATGCTCTAGCCTCAGCAGGATGAGATATATTTCAGTTTGTTTTGATTTGGCAAAGATACAACACAGGCATTAAAAAACACATTTTGTATATGTGCACTGGATTCTATTTTACAATAAAACTAACATTTTGACAGTGTTCCGTTGGTAGTGTTCATATGTGAATACATTAAGTGGAAATTTTCGTTAAGTGGATCATTTCTTAAAATTCCATTAGATTTTCTAGTTTGTGATAATACAGAATAGTATGGAATGGTTTTAATAAGATTCAGAAATATAATAGAGGGGCAAAGCAATGAAGAGTTTATTCCCTGGAAGCAGATGTATGCATGTGTGCTCAAAGGGAGAATGCTTTCTGTTGGTTAAACAATGGCATGCTCCTAATTTTTTTCATTTATATTTTTTTCTTTTGCTAAAGAATCCTCGGAAATTTCTTGTGAAAAATCATTCTGCAAATGTTAAGATTCTAAAACGAATCCTGGAAATCCCACAGTTATGCTTTTCTGTGTGCCCTTTTATATACATAAATAGATGTAGATACGTGCGTGTGTGTTAAGCATTAGGTACATGACTGTGCAGCATACATCTGCAGGCAGGTACTGTACATCTGGGAGCAGGAAGAATATTGTCCCTATCAATGTGTATGGTGGATAATGAATTATGTAGTTTGGAGAGTGTGTAATACTAGCATTGGGAGGAACGGTGCCTTCATATTTCTGGATCTCATCAGCTTTTCCCCTTTGAGGGTGTATGCAGTAAAAGAAAAGGCAGATTTCTGCTAGAGTGGAGGCTGTCGCTTATGTATTTGCTGCCAATGTTGAAATATTGCAAGTACTTCGATTCAGACAGTGGGATGCAAATTAGTAGTAGCGAAGCTAATTAGCACTTTGAAAAGTGTTTCTACTACCATTATAGTTAGTTTATGAATTTACACGATTTTAAATTGAAGCAGGATGCTGTAGCTGAACCAAAGCCATAAACTTGGTAGAAAAATTAATTAGGTGGAACTTTATGATCTGTCTTGCACAGAAAATCAGAGATCCAGCAGTACAGAGGGAAACAGGAGATCACTTCTACGGTCTCTACAATTTCAGCTCATACATATACTGCTTTAGCCATTGCCATTGTTCAGCAGTTCTCTTCTGTCTGATTCCTTGTTCAAGACTCTGAGTAATAATGTGTTCGTGTGTTTGAAGTCTTTTTTTCCCAAGCATTGTAAAAAATCATAGCTGATCTGATTAAAAATATTATTATTGCCTTTTTAAACTTTTGTCTTCCTCTACCTTAGCCAGACAAGACTCTTCGATTCCAAAATATTCAATTTTTGTACTGTTCAGAGGGAAATGTTCTGATTTCTCAGCGGGTTCTGCTATCACACATTCCTACGCTCCTAACAGATCTTAATGATGTGAGGGGGTCTGTATGTTTGGAGATTGACAGTAAACCAAAACTTTCTACTAATAATGTGTGCTGGGATCACTTAAGGAATCTTACAAATACTTGACTGGAAAATTATGAGGGTTTAGTCATTATATTCATTTCTATGTGCCGTTCAGTCCTTTGCAGTGTGCTTCTCCGCTGAAGGGTGTGCTGAATGTAAACTACCATTTCAGAGAGATACATTAACCAGAATCTCAGATATGTTGCCATGGTGTGAAAAATATTTAGTCTTACTAGCAATCTTTGTTCATTTTGTTAAATGTATTCTTAGGAAAAAATCTTAACAGAAAGGTTTTTAAATTATTTATTTAAAATGTTGATTCCCTTTGACAAAATGAGGAGCAAAATAAATTCTTCTTTCAGGTTAGTTGAAACTAATATAGGGCTGACAGTTCCTCTGCATGCCATCACGTACTGTGAAAGTTCAAAATATTGTTAAACTTAAAAGAAACAAACAAAAAACGCTCAGAAATCTTAAATCTGAAAGACAAAGCCAGAATATCCAGTCAAACTTCGGAGAATTGTCAAGTTGTCTGACTCTCAGCTTCCATTAAAACTCCATTAGAACAGATGAACTTTACAGAGTGTTTTGTAATGCCATTAATTCAATTGTTTCACTTTCCATAGCTTAGGACTTTTCGCTGAAATGTTTTTCTGTCTCAGCTATATGTAAGAGCTTGAGCACCTAAACAGATACTTTTTCCTGTGTGTCATAAGGAAAATGCATTTAAAACAAAGATCAGCTTATTTAAAGTTTTATTTATTAGATTCTATCCTCTGAAATGGCTTTTCAAGAAAACTGAATTATCAATGAGTGAAGAAAATAATTATGCATAGAAGCACATTTCTCCTAAATTAGCTGAAAATAACTGCACAAAACAGTAACTATGCAAGCGATCAATAGATTAGAATGGTGTATTTAGTTTTATGTGTGCTAGCATTTTTTTGCATTAAATTGTTGACCTTTGTTTAAGACAATAAAAATTAAGCTTGAAAATGAGTACCACCACAATTTTATGCTCTTCTACATTATTCAGATACTTTTGTCTCAGAAAACCTCACACCCCAACTTCACGGCATTTCCCTCTCTATTTGGTTCAAAGGCAACTCTGGTTAGGGTTTAAGTGCTTGAACCTTTGTATCTTGCCATCGCTGAGATGTGTACTGGTTATCAATGTGTGTCCAAAAATGCAAATAAAATACTGTCTGTGAAACTTTTCTGGGTCAGTAGTAGCATAATCACTTGCAGTTAAAAGTTGTCAGAATTCATACACTGTATGGCAAAGGAATCAAGATAAACCTCTTCCCTTCTTCTCCACAATTATTTAAAAGTCTATCTGAAAGGAAACATTTACTTGCAAAGCTATAAATAAGCACAAGAGCTGTAGATGGCACAGTTACAATGGCTTGCAATAAAGCTAACATTCTTATCTGTATAGCTGCAGTAAATATGTATCTACGTTGCATGTAATGACCAGAGAATATAATAAAATCCTGCAACTGTGTCCAGAGGGTAAAGATGCATCTCCTGTAACTTTCATTTAACTTGGAAAGTTGTTTGCAATTAAGAAAATATAATAAATCAAAACCAAACAAACTAAATCATGCAGAAGTTACTTAACACTTGCTGAATAATTTAAATTTCTGCATTTTATCTGAAGTTTATTAGATTCTTATTTTGGTACATAAGCCCAAGTAGTGTAACAGGCTTCTGCACTGTAAAAAAAATCATGGATTCTCTCATACAGAAATGTGGAGTTATTAATGCTACATTGAATTCATTTGTGGTATGGTTTCAAGTCCCCTTTGAAACAGAAAAGGTAAGGGTTCTAAAAAAGAATTATCATATAGTAACCCTCTTGTCAAAGACAAGCCTGCATTATAACAAGAAAATACAATAGCAAGCTTGCTCTGAACAGACAAGAGGAGTGGGGTTTTAGCAGCTTTCTGAGTGGCATAACTCATGGGGGATAGTGTCAATGACAGGTTTATAAGAATTCATGGTGTTGATACTTGGTTTCACTGTCAGGATGATTCCTGTAAATGCTACTGGTGGATTCTGGTGAGTAAATAGTTAGTAATTTACTGTTACCAACATTAAACTATTTTTGGTTTTGTGTTTACTTTAAAAATAGTGCTTAAAAAATTCCAATTCCTGTCGGATTGACACTGAAATGCTCTTTACGTGAAAGTTTGTTTATGGGCAGTGATTCTTTTGACAGATTTACAAGTGTCTGTGGAGTTTTAAAAGACTATTGCCCAATAGGCATTAAGTGAGAGACATTCTATTTTGTAAATATTTTCACTTATATTGGGGATTTTTAAAGAACTTTTTGAGCCAAGTACTGCATTAAATCTGAAGACAGTGGCAAACTGATAATCAGCAGTTTCCAGCTTTGTTTTAATGTTTTGCTAATGGTTTCCATTTCTGTGGCCAAGATTTGCAGTGGGTGAAGCATGATGTACATCCAACAATTTGTAAGAGCTTTCAAATACTATTGCACACTTGTATTTTCTTTTTTTGCAATAGCTCATTTAGAAATAAACAATTTTCAAAGGAGCATATTACATTTAACTTCACTGACATACAATGCATACCAAGAAAATGAACCAAAAGTTTATTATAGTAGTGGGGAATTTGCATCTATTTGAACTCAGTAATGCTGCAACAGGTTGTTTATTTTCTCAAGTGATTATTTTGAAATGAGATCGTGAGAGAAGTGTACGTGTGATGTGCTAGCTGTCAGATTCCTCAGAATTCCTTCAGAATCCTCAGAATTTCAGAAAGGTTTTTCAGAAATAAGTTTTTCAGAATTTGTTTCATAGAAGGAACGATTAATAGGATTCTTTACCTGAGAATCATTCTAATAAAAACCTAGCTAAAATAATTTTCTTTTAAAAAGGAAATGGTTTGTATTGTAGTGAATATGAGAACAAAATATTAAAAATATCATGTAATGACCTCTCACACGTTTATGGCATTTTTAGCAAAGAAAATTGAAGCAACTGATGGAACAGGACTTTTCAGTTATAATTTTTTAATATGTTTGATGTGACTTGGTCTTTTTGGTTTTTTAAAGCTGATGTATTTCAAGAAAAGTTTTGAGTAAACAGAAAAACCCACCCCAAACTTACAGAACAGGAAGCTCAATGAATATTAGTCACCAGAAACCTTTGTATTATGTTGCGTAGAAATTGAGGCAGGTCATAGAGTTGTTTGTTAACCTTTCACCAATATTTTGAGTCTAGATTGACAAAGAGCAGCTGACTTTAATATGTAGAATTACAACTACCAATTTAATGAAAACCTTTGATTTACCCCTGTCACGGAAAACTTTTTCCTCTTCCAAATGTGTCTTTATTTGTACCTGATTGGTGATTCCTTTGAACACACTTCCATCATTCTTTGCCGTACCTATCCCCAGACAGATCTGATGATGTTCCAAATTTTCAGCCTAAAAGATGCATCTGGTTGGTCGCCCTAGCCATCATTTTCTTATAGGTATCAGACAAGTAATCATTATTCTGCATAGGACATTTCATTATTGAAGGGAAGACTGAGACTGAAGAGATTCCATCAGGAAAATAAAAGTTTTAATACTACAGGTCCAGCTGAAGTTCACAACTGCATTCAGCCAGTTACTCCATACCTATGTGATGTGTCTTACTTTTAACACTAGCAAATAAATAAATTCAAGTTTTATTCAAATATTTCCATGCAGTTGACTTTAAAGTTAGTTAACCTTCAGTTGCCCAGACACCTATTTTTTTATTTATAGACAAAAAGTACAGATTACTGAGTGAAGTATAACCTAAATTCAGAGTCAGTTCAGGGAGGATTAAGCAGTATAGGGCAAATACATTGCTTTTGTGATTCTCACTTCATCACCCTTGTCTTTGGTCCCCTTAGCTAAAACTTTTTCAGAGCCCTTCAGTCAGTTTTGGCAGTTATCTGAAAGAACTTCAGGAAGTAAATGGATAGATTTTAGTTTTAGATAGTTATCATCTAGATAAATATAATCAGCAGAGAGAATCATCCAAAGGTCTCTTTTTAAGGCTTTCCAAACATGTAAATACTTAGTCTGCCAGCATATACATGACTTCTTTTGTCTCTTTCAGTTTGTTTCAAGATGACAAGCAATGCAAACTAGTATCTGATTTCATTTCATCTCATCTCAGTCTTTTAGAGTTTTAATCAGCACCCCTGATTCACTTACTCTATTTCATCTGTCTCATTTGATCTTCTGTGCCTTTCTTCTTATTCTTCCTCTCCCCTCATGCCAAATGTTGATCTTCTTGTTAAGGATTATGTTAAGGATTCTTCTTAAGAATTCACTACCCAGTTAGCTTTTTTTCTATACTGCTACTTCTTCTTATCCATATTTTCATGTAGCTTTTGTAATCTGATTATGGTTAATGTTAGTCATCATCATTTTTTAAAAAATGAATTATTGAAGGGGTTTTATATGTGCTTTCTTTTCAATTTGAAAGCAATTGATCCTAGCATTGGTCATTTAAATATTTACATGGAACATATGTGAACAACCTTTCTAAATATTGTGTTATAGGAAGCATCTAGGAAGCTATCAATACTCCAGACAATGCATTTAGCAACACCATGTGTTTGGGAATACACCTTTCTAGAGTATGTTTGGACACTACTGTAGCTACATGATTTTTATTATCATACGTATTCATAGAAATATGCTTCTGTATAGATTTATTAATCTATATAAGATTATTATAAAATAATTATTGACTTGAAATCATTGCAGCCTTACATGATTGTAATAATCTCATTCATTCTCTAGTCACTGTGTACCAAATGCCTGAACATGTGTACTAATACTTTTACACTTTTGTTTAGTATTAATCTAAAATAACTTATAAATATTGCCTTATATAATTTTCTGTAGATTTTTTAAACATGAAGAAAAAACACAATCTTGTAGCTGCTACTTTGTTCAAACTTCCAGTCAGAAACTTAACAATACTGTCTCAGTTGTTTTGCTAGACTTTTTTCCCCTATACTGTTCTAATGTGTCCATCTTCTTCCAAAGTAAAGCTGTACAACTTGCCTGATTAGCTGTAGAGATCTCCTAATTCTACAAACATAAATGTTAAGTATACATAAATTTAATTTAATGTATGATAACAGTCTTGCAAAGTTCAAATTTTTAATGATAAGAGACATATATCAAAGAAAATAATCTTTCCAAGTTATGTAAACTTCCCTGATTTCTCATATTTTTGCTTAATTCAACTTATTAAAGACACATAACTGAGCAGCTAATAAAATATTTACTTTCTCAATCTATTATGTTTAAATTAACACTTCATTTTGCCCACTATCTGGCATACAAATAAATATCCATTCACTTTACTCTGAACAGTTTCAAAGCTCTGTCTTATGCTACAGGTTGCAAGGCTAGAGATTAAAGATAAACTTGGACTATAGACCAGGCCATTTTACGTAAGCTCTGGAGCTCCCCAGTAATGTCATAGTCAACATAGTCTACACGAGTTATGGGGGCTAAATAAAAATATATACTTAGATGGGAACAGGAAGCTTTTCAGCATTTTTCCATAACAACTGTGTAAATGTATTTCTGATATCAATTAATTGAAAAGCTGTCATTTTCAGTAAGCCTTGGTGGCCCAAGAGTATTATAGGCACACTACTAGTTGTACAATGAAATATATACATCTGTTTTCAACCTTCCATTGACTTACATTTACATAGCATTTTAATTACAAATTTGCAACTTCTGTTTCCACAGTTTTGTATTCGTTTTCGTTGCAGTAGGTTGAATTATATAATGGTGGTAGCTATATGGTGTGGATATGTTTCATTCAGCCAAACTATAACTCTTGGGTTTAACTCAAAAATAAATTTCCATCTAAATTTAACTTCTTGGGAATGAAGACTTGTGGAAAAAAATCTTATGGTAGTTCATAAATTCAGTTGCTAAATGGAAGGTAATTGCATTTTGATTTCTAACAGTCTCATTTCATGTTTAATGTGGAATGCTGAAATCTACGACGTTTACTAGAAGTGTTAGAAATGTTAAAATTCATTGGCGAATAACCTGGATTTTTTAGGAATTGGCATAGCATCAGGTCTTAAAATAACAGATACATTAAATAGTAAACAAATTACAGTTAGATGTTAGTTAACTTTCTTACAGACTTCTGCTAGACTTCTACTATTTCATAACATGGCCTGGAATTTGAATACTTAAGTAAAGCTGAATTCCTGCATCTTTGTTAGGTAAAATGATTGAGTATTGGATGCTTGGTATCGATTGATTAAAATCAATCCAGATATAGGGCAACCTCCACTCACCACAAAAACAAAATTAAGAGCTTTAAATACTGTCTAGACTTTGTATGTGGGGCAGGCTGTGTTAGTGGCAAGTCCCAGCACACAGCTGGAGGTTTAGCTCAAAGCCATTACTAAAGACAAATTCCACTTTTAACATGTATAGAGTTTTCTATTTGTTGTGCTAGACTAGTATTGGTGTTTTTTATTTTAACTTAATAGCTGGATTCATTGTTGCTTATATATTTTCATTTCCTCTAAACTAAGTCTAGGTGACTAACTCAGATGTATGCTTCTTCAGTGTTGACATTACTTCTGGTAGACAAATTCTGCCACCAATGTCTCTCAACCTTTTTTTTGTAGCCTCTGAAAAGCAGATGAAGTTAGTTTGCAGGGAGTCTTCCGAACAGCATCTCCAGCCCTTCAAGGAGAAATTAGAGGAATTCTTCCAGAAAGGTAACCGCATTTGGCAAAAAAAATTAATATTGGCAAACAATGTAATGGTTTACAAAGTTATACTTAATCTAAGCTGCATGAAATATCTGTTGCCTCTGAACATTCTTATTATCTGCTATGGGTTATGTTCCTAATGTTCCTAATATATATTAAGTATTATGGTTACACAGGTCTCAGACTTCACTTGTCAAAGATAATTGTTCCCTTGATCTCACCCATTTCCTATTGATTATTTTCTGCTTTGTTCTTTATCATTATTTGAATGCAAAATGAAAAAGATATTAATCATAGACCAATTTATCACAGGGAATATAAGGCTTCAGGTTTCTAGAAGACCATAATGAAAAATACCCTTCTAGAGGAACTGCACATATATACATGAAGTGTGGCATCTTTTATCAGTAGTGTGGGCTTATGAACTGACTAATTCAGATTTAAAGGTTTTGCCTTGTGTGAGACAGAAGCAGGCATAAGAAAGTGATTTCCTGGTGGTGGTTGTTGTTGAAAAGAACAGTCCTGTGCCCTCCTGTTTCCCAGACTTTGTGTTCCCAGTCACCTGATTCTGCCACCACTTCTGTCTCTGGAGCGATTCAAAATAGATAAGGTAAAAGATTATTTTCCCACCCCTCCTAGGTTGTAGGAGTACAGGCTGTTTGGCTAAACAGAGCAAGTGCTGTATTTCTCACTGAAATTGTGAACCGTTTAACAATTTACTGTGTGAGAAGTGAACTATCTGAATCTAGTAATTTAGGCAGAATCTTTACCTACTATTAGTGATCATTCCGATTATTGTAATGATTTATGAATTAGCTTAATCCTTTTTATAAAGGTTGTCCTAATGTATTTTTAATAGCTTTCTTTCATGAGGCTATCTTATTAAATTCTTTGATGTTTTAAAAGTAGTAATCCCTGTTAAACTGTACTGTTCAATAAACTAATATTCTCCTATATTCTTCTTCACCCTTCTCCCAGGCCATAGAGCTCAATGGATATATTTATTTGATATAATTTTTATTTTAGCTGCAAGTGTATTTGGACAATATTAAAGCTGCAAATTATTTGCCACAGAACTTGTAAAGGAAAAAAATTATAATGGAAATCTTTAAGTCACTGCAAGATAGTTGTATTGTCTTTCCAACCTATTTAATTGAAAATTTACACTTACAGTTTAACAATAATATCAAGATAGTACTATTTATTACTACAGAACCTTTATGATCTTCAGCATGCTTCTTGATCTTGCTAGCTTAAGTATCATAGCAGATCAGTGTAATTGTATCTTCTATAGATGCATTGATTCATTGTGCTGTATGAATTACTCTGTTACAGCAGCTCAGAAATGAACAGTCTTTATTTATTCTTCACTACTGGCTAGGAATTCATCAGAGCTGAGCAGTCAAAATTATAAACTCAGGTACAGATCTGAACTATAAATCAATTTTGCCCAGGTCTTGTCAAGACCCTAACCAACTGGTGTCTTCCACCATAATACCACAGATTCTATATTTCTTGTTGGGCCCTGGATCTCCTGAGGACTGTTGTACTGAGTCTGGTAGGCAGCTAAGCACCACACAGCTGCTCACTCACTCCACCTTGGTGGGGTGGGAAAGAGCGTCAGAAGGGTGAAAGAAAGAAAACTCATGGGTAGAGGTAAAGACAATTTAATAGGGAAGGCAAAAGCTGCATGCACAGGCAAAGCAAAATAAGGAATGAATTCACTGTTTCTGATCAGTTAGGCAGATGTTCAGCCATTTCTAGGAAAGCAGGGCTTCCTCATGCATAATCACTGCTTGGGAAGGCAAGAATCATAACTCTGAATTTCCCCTCGCTTCCTTCTCCTTTCCCGAATTTATCACTGAGCACAGTGTCATATGATCTGGGATATCCCTTTGGTCAGTTCGGCCAGCTGTCCCAGTTGTGGCCCCTGCCAACTTTTGTGTACCCCCAGCCTATTTTCTGGGGGTCAGAGTTAGAAACAGGGAAGGCCTTGATGTTGTGCAAACACTGTTCAGCAGCAGCTAAAACACGGGTGTGTTACCAACACTGGTTTGGTCACAAATCCAATGCACAGCACCATATGATCTACTATGAAGAAAGTTAACCCAGCTAAAATCAGCAGAAGCAATAGCAAATGCGTATCATCACAGTCCTGAAAAATAAAGGCAACACAGTGCCTAGTTTATTCTGCAAAGCTGAGCCATCCAACTTTCTGATTAGTGGAATACAATAAAGAAACACAGTTGATCTTGGAAGAAGATCAGTTCTGCTTTAGAGAAAATTGCAATTTAATTGTGCCTTAAAATTTCAAATGGAATAACACATTCCTGCAAAAGTTTGCCCTGTTTATGCCTATCAATGTGGAAATTGAGGTGCATTTGTCTTTGTCAGTGTGACAGAAAATTTTATCTGTATGTATTTGATATAATTGAATAATAATGCATATAGTTTAAAAAAAAAAAAAAAAGGATATGTTCCTTCATGATGTCCTAGGACAATGAGTTCCTTATATAAACTATTAAATTTATTGGACACTTTTTAGTGTTTCAGGTTTTTTTATTCTAAAAAGAGCAAAAACACATGGATTAGTTGTCCACTTTTTTCTTATATTCTCTTGTTCTCCTTAGCTTTATAATACTATGTTTTATGGTATGTAATCATACACATTTCATTTTTTCTAATTTTACCTTCTCATCTTTTGCCATTTGTGTTTCATCTGCATTTTTCTGAGACGCGTTGTCAGCAGGTTGTCAGATCCTACAATTATTTACCATATTTGTCCTTCAGTCACCTGATTGATTTGAAACTTTATAATTAGTGGGTGGTACTTTATGTGGCATTAGAATGGAAATCTAGAATTAGAAATCCTATAAACTTCTACACTGAAGATACATAAAAATAACAGATAAACCTATCTTACTTTATGGTACTAGAATAGGCATTGGACAAATGTCAAGCTCAGAGGTTCAGTTCAGATAAGTGCCTGGAAACTCAACTGCCTCTCTGAAATTAGGAGTTAACTGATAATACTGAGCATCCGTTAAGCATCTGCTTTCACTTTTGTTTGTTTAAGAAACAGTTGTGGCTGGTTTAAGCAAGTGTAAGAAAAAATGGTCTGTTATCTTTCTGCCAGCTCACAGCAAGTATCCAAAGCTCAGATGCTTTTCTGAAACTTCTGGCTTAAAGGGCTGGAACTCATAGATACTTAGGTTTTTCTCACACGCACCATTTCCCATAATTTCTAGTCAATGCTAAGTTGGAAATACTGTAAGGAAAAAAAACAAACACACAACATATTGATTTGCTTAAACTGAACTGTTTACATTTCCTAATTCCAATTAATACCAATTAAATCTAATACTTGCTGTGTTGTAACAAAAAACACTGAGAGTGTTATGGAGACTGACATTCTAAAATGCTAGAGGGGATAAACTGTACTTCTGCTGATGTCAGTGCTGGTTTGTATAACTGGATGTAATGTAGCCTAGTGCCTTCAACAGGGAGTTAGGTGCCAGAACCTTTAGGTTCTATTCCCAGTTTAGCTACTTGACATGTAATGCTAGAACAGTTGGTTAATCTCTTTTTCAGAGAGCGCTTCACTTTTCTGGTACACAGAATGTTAAATAATGATTCTTTCTATTTTATGTAGTGAAAGATAGTCTTTGTCAAGTACTTTGTGATTCCCACATGAAAGACATATGTAAACTGTGTTAATACTTCATTAGCTGTATTTGTTATGCCCATGATTTTTGAAAAGGGGTTAGATTATTCTCAAAGTAGAAGTAATCTTTAGTAGATTTAATTACATTATATGCAACAAATTATATTATTTTTACTATAATACAGAAACCTATGAATTACTATAAATACACACTTACTTTGTTTCCCATGGAATTACTGTATGGTGGGAGTTTTTTCCAGAAATTTGTTCGTAATGTTTTTCATTCAAATTACCATGATATGCAAAAAGAACTTTGAAATAATGAAATTAATGGCTGTTTGGGATGCTCCTTAATTTATGAAATCCTTGCTCAGACTTGCTTAGAAGAAAACTCCTTTTTTGAAATGAAGCTATCCATCTCATACAAAAAAAAAATCAGGTTAGAGGAGTACGAGAAATACTCTATTTTGAAAAGGAGAAAAGAGTTTGGTTACTGCAGCTATGAAGCTCACTAGAAGGGATGCTGGCCAGTAGCCATTTGTGTTAGTTCTTCATTACACATTTTATTCTCTTTGTGCATTCTCTCAAGAATAATACAAACCAGAAAGTAAATAACATACAGGAGTAGGCAACTAGCTTTAATAAAATTTATTTCTTATTTTGCCACTTGACTATTTCATATTGTTTGTCCTTTTTAATAAACGTGGAAATGCATAACACAGATTCATGCAGGATCTTGCAAAATCTGGTCCCAAATTCCCCTTCATTGGTTCCAGGTCACAAAGTATGTAAAAACTTCAGTCTGGGCTCGATTTTCTCTCTCATATATTGGAATGTGCAAACCAAAAAGTCTTTATGCTTCATAGCAGTTAGCATAGGAAGATCATAGCTTCCTGTCTTCATTTCTCTAAGAATAAAGCAGCTTGATGATGAAGACTTTGCTATTAAAGGAATTAATTCCGTTTACAGCAGAGTCTGGGAAGCAAGTAGTTTGATGTCAAGACAAAACAGATTTTGAAAATCATTAGTAAGTGGAAAGCAAAGCCATTTGGGAAAGGCATGGGGTGCACTAAAACATCCCCTATAACAACCAAGATGGAGAGGGAGGGATTTTTCAAATAGAGTAGATCGGTTGAGATTACTCCCATTGTAAAATGAATTGTCCTGTGTTTAGTTTTCTAGCCTAGCACTTAGGAAACACTGGTTAAGTTCATGGCGTTGCTGCAACTGCTATATGTCTTACACTACATAGATCAACACTGAGCAGTCATGGGACTGGGTGACAGAAAAATAAGTCATAGGCCAAGCCACAGCATCATGTCAAAAGGTAGTGTATTTTTCAGACAACATCAGCAACCACATAGAAAATGTCAGTAAATCTGATTTTTACTACTAAGTAATTTCTAAATAATTTTAGCAAGGCTTCAGTAGCTACCTGGGCATGCATCCCATCTATTGTGCTTTTAAATGTATTTCTGGTGTAGAACAGGAGCTTTGATCCACATTTCCTCATTTGCCTGTTGAAGTGCACCATACAGGATACTTGAGATAGTCCAGTGGGAAAGAAAATAAAAAATAAATTCTGTAAAGGCTGTCCCCCTTGACTTGTATGTTAAATACTTTGTTTTAAAATATTCTTGGGGAGATCATACCAAGAAATTATATAATAATTATAATATATAATAATTATAATATTATGAAAAACTGCATCCAAGTGTACTGGTCAGAAACTGATCAAAACTGCTACACATTCTCTCATGAGAATAGGGAGGATACACAGGGTACTTTTTAAATTCTGTAACATACCTGACTGCCTAAAAAGGCAGAGAGCTAGCTCCTGAAATTTTCAAATGTGTGTGAAGCAATTTCACATCAATTGTTTGATCTAGGTTACATAAAGAATTGTTGCTTCCTTTCTCATGCATGTCTCCATGGCTTCATGCCCCTTTGTCAGTTCTACCTTCATAACTTTATTTCCAGAAAAATAATTTCTTCTGTTTGAGTACAAATTCTCATTGGTTGCTGTGATTCTGTATTTTCTTACAAATTTATTAAGCAGTAAGAAGGTTAAATACTGATTCTTTATTTGGAATCAGTGGGTTTTAGATCACAGAGTCTTCAGTGATCTTGATTTCAAGCTAGCATCCAGGAAGATATTTTTATTATTTTTGGTTTTCATTCTTAAAATCCCTACTCCAGTAATTATTACCATCTTAAATTTATTTTGACCAACTTTACTGTTTACATTTTCTTCCTCAACAATACATTAAATACCATCTTATAATAGCTTTCATATATGAAATTTGCACCACTAACTTCAACTCTACTGGAGTATATTTTAGCCAACAGACTTTCAGTTTCTTATTCATTATTTCCTACTCATTCCTGGCTATACAAATATTCCATCTTAAATGTTGTTTTTGTGCTATAGATGCTCATACATGGTGATTTATTCTCTTCATAGAATCATAGAATCCTAGGGGTTGGAAGGGACCTCGAAAGATCATCTAGCCCAACCCCCCCTGCCAGAGCAGGGTCACCTAGAGCACATCACATAGGAACACATCCAGGTGGGTTTTGAATGTCTCCAGTGAAGGAGACTCCACAACCTCCCTGGGCAGCCTGTTCCAGTGCTCTGTCACTCTCACAGTAAAAAAGTTTTTTCTGATATTTACCTTGAACCTCCTATGCTCCAATTTGCACCCATTACTCCTTGTCCTGTCACTGGTCATCACTGAGGAGAGCCTAACTCCATCTCCCTGACACTCACCCCTTACATATTTGTAAACATTGATGAGGTCACCCCTCAGCCTCCTTTTTTCCAAGCTAAAGAGACCCAGCTCCCTCAGCCTTTCCTCATAAGGGAGATGTTCCACTCCCTTAATCATCTTTGTGGCTCTGCGCTGGACTCTTTCAAGCAGTTCATCTAGGAGCACCTGTTGTATTAACCCAGGGAAAGCAACCTTTTCTTAGTTTATAGCCCCATCCATATTTTGAATGTAGGGAGATGACAGTGTAATTTCTTATATTACATCAAAATAATTATTTCCTTTCAACACTGCACTGCTTTTCCATCAAAGCATTCTATCAGGTATAAACCAGGATGCTAATGCCATTTATTAGTAGTGCAGAAGAAGTCAAGAACACTCCAATACATGGTTATCAGTACCATTTTCACAATACATTGTTTTTTTATTTCTTTCACTGTCAATGGGACACACCCTTATAAATTTTAACACAGTCAAAGATTAGAAAGACATTTACATTGGTACTTATTTCCTTTACCAGTCTGACAGCATGATATTGTTGTTTCTCAAATGGATACAGAGATTATTTTTTAAGTCCTTATTCATAGCAGTTTGGTAGAGTGTGCGGGCACTGACTTTCCAAAATATTAGAAACCCCTGAAAAATATTAAATATTATTTCTTCTCTCCAATAAAAATATAGCTTTTCTCCCCAGGAAGAACATTAACAGAAAGAAAGAAAACTATCCTAAAACTGCTTCTGAAACTAACTCACATACTTGGCTTTCCACTAATGTTGTACTCCTCTACTTTAACCTATGTACCAGATTATGGTACTTGTGTTCCATTTTATTTGTCAGGCTCCTAATTTTTTTAATGCTGAATAAGAGAATAAAAAAAAAAATCAAGAATCGTTTTTAAGAGCACTGAATTTCAGTAACCGCTGCCTTTTAAATTATGGTGTGAAAACAACAGCAGAAGAGCAATAGCATTTACCAGGTTCTTACAGTTGTCCTGATTTTTTGCTACCTGCAATTATGAAGCTGCGTCTGTGAACAGAAAACATGTCTCCATAAAGATAATCAGTTCTACAGGATATCAGACTCTCTTGCAGATTCTATGACTATCTAGCCTGTATATCAAATACTGCTTCTTCCTTTTGTGAATAAACTGTACGAATATGAAGACTTCTAACTTCAAAGCTTTATTTTCTGTTCTACTTATCACAACTCTTTTTTTCCTTCATTTGTTTTCACTGATATGTTTTATTATCTCTGCCACACATATGCAGTTCTCACATTAAACAGTGTGGGAGGATATTTATGTCCAGTGTCAAACATGAAAAATATGCCATACTTCCTTGCAGTGATAATGTTTGCTTAAAACTTTTTATTCTTCCCAGCAATGACATTAGAGATTGGGCAAAGCTTGTGTTTAGATGTGGAACACTGCTTTATATGCCAGCAGCAGAATTACTTTAATCTTTCAAACTGTTTGTGACAGTCATAACTGTTTTCATGACTCAAAGATCGTTGTATTTAAACAGATGAAAGAATGATTTACATAAATTGGAATGAGTCTGCAAAGCACAAAACCTTATTGCTGTGGCACTCTGAGATTGTATAGTTAGACAATAGCCTGGGTCCATAAGACACCAAATAAGGTGTCCTGGAATGCGATTGCATCCATATGCCTCTAAGTAATGCAATATTGACAGTGAGCTGATTCAGAAACAAGAATTTGCTCTGAAATGAATGTTTCCTCCTATATTAACAGAATTACCAGCATCAACATCCTGAAAATTGATGTTAATTAAATCTATGACTTTACAGGAACCTTTCAAGGGATTATTTTTGAGACAGATACACATCAACTTGCTATAATCAGTTCCACTATATAATGGCTTACTATAAAAATTGGAGGGTTGCAGTCCTTCAGTGTGTAATATGAATGTAATTTAGAAGGACTTTTAATTAAAAATGCAATGTCGTCCTCTCTTAGAAGACAAGGAAAAAATATCTTCGAGACAACAGTTCTTTCTAGCTTCTTTTCAATTTCATTGTTTTATACTGAATTACCATGGCTGCTGAAAAGTCACTGGCATTTCATGATAGAGGAATTCCTATTGATAGCAACTGGGTGACATAATGAATGTTAGTGTTGATACCTTTGATTTAATACCAAAAATTATTATGTACCTGATAATTATAAAATCTCTATCTAGAATTAATGGTACCTTTAGTATAACCACTATCAGCTGTTTGGAGTCTAACACACTCTTTCAATTCTTATTGAAACCATTATTTTCTGTTCAGTTTCTTACAGTACCTATTTCACAGGCTTATAGTTAAACAGAAACATAGCTTATATACAGTTTTTTCAAGGGATCAAAATAGGTTATTTTTTTAGTCCAGCTACCTCCTTCTTCTTTACTGTATTTTTATTAGTTTCCTGCATTATTTTCTATTTATCTACTTATCTTCTTGTGTCATGCAGTTTATCTGGATTTGCTCTGCTATTTACCCTCGTCTTACCCTTTTTGTGCTGATATTCAAAGTTTGTGAACTAACAGAATTTAAATCCCTGTCAAAGCTTTCCTTGGCAGGAAATCAGGATTCACACTGATTAATTACTTCAGATTATATTTCTTCTGAGCGAGTGCTTACTTATATGGAAGATATTACTGCAACAAAAGAACAAAGTCAAGGATTGGAAAGGATTTGATAAATGAGATTAATGCACTTAATAAATAATGGAAGGCCCAAACAAACTTGCTTTCAAAATACCTTAATACCTACCATCACTTCTGTCACTCTCACCTTTTGTTTGTACCCTGTACTCTCTAATTTCACACCATAGTCATTTCACACCATAGTCTTGACACGGTTTGACTCAGGATTGGCAATTAAACCAGAGACAACAATGCTCTTGATCCCCTCCCCCTCCCACCCAGCTAGGGAAGGAAAGAGAGAATTAGAAGAGAGACTTAGCTGGATTGAAAACTAAATTAGACAGCTTTAATTATATGTACAATTATATACAAGTATGTTCAGGAATGTGCAAAAGCCTCTTGCCTCCCCCCACCCCCAGCAACTCCCCAGCACCCTCTTTAGCTGTGAGCAGTCCCGAAATGTCCCAGCCCACAGGCAGGAGATAAGGCAGAGCAGACAGGGCTGTGGGGAGAGTTATGAGGTCTAGGGATGCCTGACCCTAGGGGTCGACGGTGATGGATGGAGGGATGGAGTCCTCCTGGACGCCAGCCATGGATGGAAGAGAAGGGAAGAAGAAGCAGGAAGGAAGTTGTCTTCTGTGCTCTCTGACCTTCCTCAGAGCTTACGTAGATATATGGAATGGAATACCTTTGGTCAGTTCTGCTGTCTGTCTAGTCCAGCTCCCCTATGGGGGGTCACAGATACAATTCTCCTGCCCTGGTAGCCTCTGTAGCAGCAGAGCTAAGAAGCGACCTTGGAGTCTCAGCAGAAACATAAACATTCCAGTGCTATCAGTCCACTAGCTGGAACACTCATTGCTAGTTAAAATGGAGCTTACTGAAGGAAAAAAACTCAGTAAGAGGAAAATTAGCTTCATCCTGGCTCAAACCAGGACAAGTCTTTGGATTAAGCTTGGAAATATCCTTCACTGCTGCCATAATAGAAACCGATTATGACAGTAACACGCTTAATCTGATACACCTTTATGTACAATTTCTCTATAGACTTTTGTTCTTTTGGTATGTTGATCATTTTTCTCAGTCATGTTTTCTACCTGTGCTAGCACGTGAATATCCTGTTTTAATGCTTTTGAGCATGATTGATAAAAATAGTAGATGGTGAAAATTTCAGCAGGAAATTGAATCTCTCTGGATTAGGTTCTGTTATGTTGTAAACTGTGTTTTTCTTTTTTAAGCAATGATAATAGGTAAAATCTGTAGGCCAGACAGGAAATAGCAATCAGAAGGAAGCTTCTGTCTAAGAAAAAAAGATAAATACATTTGACACTCAAACTTGTTGAACAGGATGTAGCAGAACCATGTGTTTTGAGAACGAAAATAACAATCGCAATCTTCATAGTGCAGTTCTCAGAAATTATAAGCTAGTTGAAAGACAAAGCATCAGTTTGCTACTAAACTCTCAAAATCAGAGAATGACAGTAAAAACATGTGGATAATACAGTGTTGTACAATTATAACTGTTATGAAAAACAGATTTCTCCTAAATATAAGAAAGGTCTGATTTCAGGTAGTCATTCAACCTCTCCTGCAACTTTTTCCCTGATACATTTGTGCCTAAATACTTCAGATGCCTGGGCATGTTATTAAAAAATGTATCTTTGTCATTCAAAGAGCCTTTACAGTGCTGCTATGTGAACATTTTGACAGAGGTGGAGAAATCAGTAGTTTTATTTTTCTTGGTATATATGGAATTGATTGGAACAGTACTTCTTTTATGGCATGTAAATCAATCCAGACTTTTTAGCATCAGGATTTTTCAGCTATCTAAACTTGTCCAAGTCAGCTATTTTGAAAATGTCTGAAAGTTATTTCTTAAAGGACCTCTTTTCAGCTACTGCATAGCATATTTTAAGATATAACTATTTGTACAAAGCATACGTATTAAGTCTTTCGACTTAAGAATGCCTTACACTCTGAAAACTCCCTCTACAAAGTGGAGAAACGAAATCTCTGGAGTGGAACATGGTATCAAAGAGGGTCCTAGTGCCCTAGGATAGGCAGGGATACCTGACTAAACACAATGGTGTTTTCTGCTGTGGCCAAGCAGAGAACTTTATAATGCTGAAAGGAAAAACTGACCTATAAAATGTGTTTGGTTTGATTATTTATCAGTACAGTTAATCAGTAAATGTTTATAATGTGTGGGTTTTACCTTGAGTTCTACACAAAGGGCCAGACCCAGCATTGACTTAGAGTTGAAATGGAGTTGCATAAAGTGTGTTTGTGTTGAAGATTATTCAAGTTTTCCACATCAGGGGTTCTGTGCTTACATGTGATTGGGCAGTTTCTAGGACAGAGAATCCACAGGCTTAACTAGGAGAGCTGACTCTACATTTCTGTTTCAACTAATCAAAGAATCATAGAATCATAGAATGGTTTGGGTTGGAAGGGACCTTAAAGATCATCTTGTTCCAACCCCCCTGCATATGCAGGTACATCTCCCATGCAGCCAGGTTGCTCCAAGCCCCATCCAGCCTGGCCTTGAACACACTTCCAGGAATGAGGCATTCACAACCTCCCAGAGCAACCTGTTCCAGGGTCACCACCCTCACAGTGAAGAATTTCCTCCTAATGCTTTTCCTGCCTTTTAAATGCTAGTCATTTTGCATTGTAATGTAATTCGATGTTGGTTTGGGTTTTATGTGAATGGAATAAATTGTGTCAAGATTAAAGAATTATTTTCAAATTTAAAACAATATTTCCAAACATGCTGTAAAATAAGTTGTCCTATTAAATATTTGAGGTAAAGAATATTGCCATCATAGATGCAGATACATCAAATTCCAAAGTATAATATTATTTTACTCTGCATATTTTAAGTCCATTCAAGAATTTATTGTTCTAATGGAGAAAAAATGAAGAGGAATTAAGCTCATTGTGACTGGATTATTACAGCAGAATGAATTTAGATAAAAATGATGTTGGCATGGTTTGTGTTCATTATCATTCTCATAAATAGTTTTTGTGGTTTTAATAGATAAGTCCAAATCAAAATGGTAGTCAAATAAAGCTTCTACTATGACAAAAATTGTATTTAACCCTTCCACTACTAGGTCAGTTGGAATTGCCTCAGTTTTTTAGGATTTCAGTTAAATTATCATTATCTTATACTTCTGTTCTTTTGCCTGCCCTTTGCATGGACTTAGTATTATTACTGAATAAAAGGCATTTCCAAGAGATAGGAGATACCTCATAAACAACAAGGTAATTAGAAAGGCCCAGAGATACAGGGAGCAGAAAGTCTGCAGTCATGGGCTTGGCTGCTGCACTCACATTCCCTGGTCCTGTTATGTAGTACTCATATTCTCTTCTTTCCTTTTACATGAGGATAAACATGAAGAGCGTAAAAATGTTTATATTCACTGTGGGGGAAAGAATATCTGGTTCAACAGAAAAAAAGCAAGCTGTGAAAAACCAAAATAGATCAGGTAGATGCTATAATAATTATTGTTATTTTCCCAGTCTCAAATTAAACTAACATGAGATTATTTTTTTTTCTTTTGTATACACTGTCATTTGTCTCATTATGGTAGTGTCTGACTGCTTTCTAGGAATGAATGAAATGGCCTAACTAATGTGTCACACATGCTTTACTTTTCTCATCATCCTTTCCACATAAGGAGAATGGTAGTTTTTTATTTAGAAATGTAGAGACCCTTTTAAAAAATACATTCTTCTATGTGTTATCATGAAGAAGGCAAGCTCAGGAAAAAGTATGCCTGGTACTTAAATGCAGTTTGGTGTTTCTTGTAAACACATAGATTAAAATAATCCTAACAGACTTTTTGAAGTTAGTGTCCTGTATTTTATTTCTGGCAAGAAGGAGAAATATTGTAGGTCCAAGTTTGCCTCTTTTTTTGCATTTTGTTTCAAATATCAGGGCTTTCAACCTAGTAGCTAGATAAATTTTCTTGCCTAAATCTAAGTTGTAGAAGAATGTTGAGTTAAAAACAAGACTTAAATACATTGATAGTATGAAATAATTTTACAAATATTTGTGATTTTGTAGAGGAAATCACTACATTTTTGGGAAATAATTGAGCCCTTATTTTGATCACAATATTTTTAATAGTCTATTATAATTATTTGTGTAGAATGTAGGTAGTCCAACAGAGTTGGTTTTTCTATCGATGTATTCTTTAGGTAGAAGTGAAATAAGACACATGCTTTTTCATTAAGACATATATAATTTTTGAGCAATATATCTTTTTCTATTGTACTTTTACTATCTTTTAAATTCTGCCTATTTAAATTTCATCTTTCTCAAGCTGGTTCTTAAATTTTCATACTAAATACGAATATTTATAAACAGGAAGTTATTAGTTAAAAATTCAGAGTTTTATTCAAATAATTTTTCTCTCTCCTATACAGCATACTTTTTTTTTTTTCTTTAAACAGGATTCTGCTAGGTGTTCTCCAAATTCAGTTTTGATTCAGGTATGATGAAGGCTACAACACTAAACTTTAGAGACCAAACTATATCAGGTTCAATTATTATAATAGATAACATGTGAAGAAGTTTGCTGTATACCTTGTATACCTGTTCTGTAGTTTATAAGAAATTTTCCAAACAAGAAGTGTTCATTTGACACAGTTCACATCACTAAAAGGCAGTTATGGATTCTAAATAATAATAATAACAGGCAAAATATACCTTAATATTTCATCTGCCTTTTAAATGTGAATATCTGATATCAATACTTCGATTTTATTTTATATTCATTTTTATTTGATTTACCCTTAAATATGGGTAGCTGTGTGTTTGAAAATCAGTTTGGGCTTGAAATTCTTTTCCCTCATTCTGTCTCTATGGCTGAACAAAAAGGGGAAGGTGACTGTCATACTTCCAAGCAGCACATTTTTAGAAGGTCAGAATTATTAAATTCATTCTCAATAACATAGTTTTTCTGTTCATGCTTTTTATTGAGAGTCTTTGTTTCTTAAAGAACCTTCATTGCTTTTCTTATTTAAACAAAAACGTAGCAAAGAAACAGATGTGTCCCATATAAAATATGCAATAAATCTTGTCTCACAAATTCTTTGCTCTGAACTTTCTGACAGAAACTGTCAAATATCCACTTTAGTTCTAGTATAAAATGTTCACTTTGTGTCATGGCGCCAACTACCATATGCTGGAATAAAGTCAGTAACCAGCAATAAAAAAAGGCAACATACACACCTTTGAAACAGTACAAGCAATCAGCAGTGAGAAAGGTCTATATAAATCTATGGAGAATTAATCTCAGCTTTGCCACTATCCTGCTGTGCATTTACAATGAGACTTTGCTGCCGACCACCAGAAGTGGCTTACTTTGCAGGAGGCATGTATCCTAATGAGGGGAAAATGTATGGAAAACAAAGCAGCAGCTTTTAAACCCCTCCACCCCCATCCTTTGGATCACCTAGAAGAGCATGTCCTAGTGTGTTCAAACATGTGGGGCCAGTACACATCACGCGTTGCTGTACTTTAGCTGATGATGTGAAACCAATCTTGACTGAGCTCAATCAGCAGAAATTACTTTAGCTTCATAAATCATTGTTATCATTCCACAGGAGGAGGCAATGCAATGGCTTTTCTCTCCTTAAAGTTTTCAGGCCATGAATTTCACAAGCTTCTCTGAAATTAGCTTAATTATATTCGGATAATTATTCATTATCTACCCACCAACTAGTCCTTGGTTCACCCTCAAATTAACTTTTTTTGTTGTTTTATTTATCCTTCTTATATTTTTGAGAAGAAATCCCACTTCTTATTGATCTAATAACCATTCAACTGTGTAAAAGTATTGTCCTTAGTGAAAAAGGATGCTCATCCCTAGAAATTTTTCTTCTTCTTACAACAGGAGATTATAGTTAAAGATAATCTGAATAGTTAGTTTTCCCAAACACAGAACAGATTGGATTTAATGGCATGGTTCTGTTAAAAGTATTAGAACTAATTTTTCACTTCCATAAACTCTTTGGATAACTTTAGTCATCGCAAAGATTAATCTTGGAAGTAGACTACACCATTACAAGAGTTTATTAAAAAGAAATTAGAATCAGAATATATTTTTATAGCATTTAAGTACTAATAGGCTTTTTAAAATATTTACTCTCTGGAATCACAAGTGTGAAAGAATGAGAAATTAATGGCTTGATTGCATTTTAACAGAATAAATAATTCAAATAATTTAATTGCAATAAATTGAAAAAATGTAATGCTAATTCTTGCTTTGTAATCAGTAACTCCAGAAGACAGGAAAGTAAGACTGATATTAGTCCTAATTTTAATGAAACAATTACCTTTTTGTGTAGAAGCTAACTGAAATAATATCTCGAATTTTAAAATCTGCTCTCATTGAATACAACAGAAGCATCCTACTAAGAAACAGGCATTGTAAGAAATATTGGACTTTATGAAAATATTTTTTTGTCTTTATAGTTAGGTCTAAGATTCTGGTAAAATGACCTTCAGCACTTGTTCTTGCATGTTTATAGACAGCATTATCACTTTAAAAAAGAAAACATTATTTCCTAGGTTTTTTTATTGCCTATGATAATAAACACTTTCTAGAATGTGTTGCTTGAGTATGTTCTGCTGGTGGTGTGTGCTTTTGTGTGTGAACAAATGTCTGCACTTTGTTATCATGTGGTAACATCAAAAATACTCAATCTTTTCTAATGTTTAACAGTTTGTCTATGTTAAATGTTAGTTAGTCCTTGCCTGGTGCCTAAAATATAGGTTGGTAACTAATACTCCTGATTACTTGTGGAGAAACTTGTTTATTAGGCAGCTTTCTGAGACTGCACAGAGGCTCTTTGTACGATAGAAACACTTTTATATTTTCATCATTAGATGTGGGTTTCTTAATGAAAACAATTTTTGTACAATTGCAAAGGAAAATAAACTTGTAAGGACCGTTTCAGGGAAGCATGATTAAGACCTCATGGCAGCAAGTGTTCTGAAGATTGTTTTGAAAGGATTTAAGATGTCTTTACCAGTATTTAAACCATCTAAAAAAATTGCATAGCCAAATCCCGTGTTAAAAGTGTGGCATTTTCTAATTTAGAGAAGAGGTAAAGGAAACAAGGCTTATGTGATCACACTGCCCATTGATTGTTCCCCTGCCAATAGTTTTTAATGTGTTGGCCAATTTTGACCCAATGTGACAGTTAGAGATCCTAAGATATTAAGCTCCTAAAATCTCAATAAAAATATGTGGCCAAATAGACAAGAGTGACCCTATTAGCCTTCCAGGAAAAGAAAGGCTGTATCATGAACTCAACCCTTAATTAAACATTAATGAATCCATCTGGGAATGAACTCTAAAAGACGGATCTGCGTTAGGCCAAGGCTCATTGATTCCATTGCTCCCAGGCCTTCTTGCTTAACTGATACCATAGAAGAAAGATTTCTTGATAGCCGTGGGATCCTTTGTTTTTGTGTTTTCGAAAAGTAAAACAGTTCTAAAATTGGGTACAGTCTGCATGAAATGCAAAACTTCATCTCAGTAGCATAGGATTCCAAATTAAAAATTGGATTTCCATCTCAATTCCAAAGCCCCACTTTCCATCCTCAATTCCATACTTATTCTTGTTAGTCAAGCCATGTTTTCAATATACAGTATATTCCAGTTTGATAATGGGAAAAAAAAAAAACACAAACCCAAACAAATTAAAATAGAGGTTATCCATTTTCTGTTTTTACATTTTCCTGCATTGATCTGTGTATTTTTATGAATCCTTCTTTATTTGCACTTGACATTTGTTAATTCATTTGAAGATTCTATTGATTTTATTTTCATTCCTTTAAAATTCACATTTCAAGAAAGCAGATTGTGGCAGTGTCAGGTAATTAAATATATTTTAATGTGTATGAATTGTTAGCCACATGCAGTAGACTTTGCTATCATCAGCTAAACAATAAAACCTCATACTCCATCAAATACTACAGATTGTTTAACCTGATAAAACAAGTGGCTGGACACCTTGACAATAGTAAAAAAATAACTACAGACTTTATTTTTGTGCATAAAAACTTTGCAAATGATCCCATTGATCTAAATTTTAGGATTCATATACAAAGCTTTTCTATATGACTATGTGCTGTTGTACTGGGTCTGGCTGGGATACAGTTAATATTCATTATAGCAGCCAGTATGTGTTTTGGATTTGTGGCTAAAACAGTATTGATAACACAATTTGGCTGTTGCTGAGCAGCATTTGCCTATTTTCAAGACTTTCTCTTTTTCTCACTCTTGTCCCCCCAGCAAGCAGGCCAGGGGTGGGCAACAGTTGGAAGGGGACACAACCTGGACAGCTGACTCAAACTGACCAAAGGGATATTCCATGCATGTAATGTCATGCTCAGCAATAAAAAAGGAAGGGAAAGGATTTTAGGAGAGTGGCTGTGTGGTGCATAGCTGCTAGCTGCAAAGAACCATCATGAGCAATCTAATGAAAGTGTGCTTTCCTAAGGACTGCTACTTCAGAGTCCTGATGGGTTGACCCCAGCTAGCAGCTATGCACCACACAGCCACGTGTTAGCAAGTTCACCCCTGTGAAAATTTTTTCTTCCCTATTATTGCTAGTAGTCCAGTAAGTCTTGAGTAAAGGATTTCTTAACAATTAAATTTGTTCTGAAAGTTTCCCTGTTAACAGATCTATTGAAACCAAAACCAAAGGAGGGTAAGTTCATCCCGCTATTGGTTCTGCTGTTCTTTGTACTGCCATAGTGTCTAGGACTTTTTCTGGAGCATGTCCAGAATTTTTTACAAAAATGAAGAACATCTATATTGCTTTTGATTATTCTTTCTAGTCTTTTTACTCACCTTAGAATGCCACCTTTCAGCTTTTTCTTCCACCCTGCATAGTCCCTGATTAAACAGGGTTATTAAAACAGTTTCCCTTGTATGACAGTTGTTACTTGATGGTGGAAATATGTATGGTATACTTTTAGCCACAGAGTTTTCTGAGTTGAGCTTCTAATACCCAAGTATATCAGCAATGGATAATTTCTAAAAGATTTGGATACCTATTAGGAAATGGTGGTACGGCAGGCCAAGAAAATAAGGTCTATTTTTGCTTGCTTCCCTTACTCAGTAATGCCACAGAATGTAACAGAATGCTACATTTGGCACTTTGGAAAAAGATAACCCAACTGAACCTCTTTGGGTATACGCTTTTCTCCCTCAACCCTTGATTAAGGGGCGAGTATGTTTCTATAGCAGTGTTCATCTTTTGACTACCTGTAAGCATGTGAACTTAAGAGGTTTTAGTCTTGACTAATAAGGAAGGTGAGCTGTGTGAGCCTAGAAAACGGTGTACTAACTTCTTGTCACTGTTTTAACAGCCTCTGTCCAGACTCTGTAAAGTTTGGAAAGGCATGTCATTAGGGGCTCTGGGGTTGGGGTTGTGTTGTGGTTTTTTTTGTCTATGTCTTATACCAGATTCTGTATTAATCTTAACTGTGGTTCGATGGAAGACATGGGTCATAAAAGGCTTATTTCCTTCCTTGGGGCAGAAAAATAAAATACCTTGGTTTAGAGTGTGGGTTTTTTTTTCCCTGCAGAAAAACCTATAATTAATCAGTCTGTAAAAGCTCATGAAGCAAACATTTTTGAACCACATGAACTCAGCCTTGGAATATAAAAATAAGAGTTCTGATTTCTCCCTCCAAACTGCTAGTTCTCTGAGTGGTCAGAAGAAGACTGTCATTGCTCCAGCACGTTTAGAAGACTTACAAAAAGTTGTGCATCAGATCTTACCTGATAATAGGTACAACTAGATTAGTAGACTTGTTATTAAATTATCCTTCTTATATGCATTCATATGAGAGAAATACTAGAAAATTTAACCAATCAGACTCGTTAAAAATTTCAATTAGAGGGGCAGAAGTAGCTGTGAGAATTTTGAGCAGTTGTCTCTCCCCATTTTTCTGTCCTTGTCCTCCAATCTTAAAACAAGTAAATTCATTATTCTGTGCTTGCCTCTCTTAGTTACTGAGGCCTTCTCCAACTTTCAGTCTGTGTCAGTATCCAATACTTTCATTCCTTTCTTCTTTGGGAAACTATCTCATAGTAGCTTGATGCATGAAGAGGTCTTGGTTCTGTTGTAACTGGAAGTTGCTATGCATATATTAGACCCATTAAAAGTAAATATTTTCTTGTGAATTTGCATTCCCAAATAGTGTTTGGCACACTGCTCCATCTCAGCAAGTAGAATATGTAGAAGAAATAAGTTGGGAGGTTTTTACCATTTCACTCTGAGCTGTTTCCCTCCTAGAACTGTTAGAGGTTCATGACTCTTCCAAAGCATTTCAGTAAAATGAAGTCACCAGAAATATCTCGGACTCAGAAGGAAAATTCGTAAGATTATAGTCCATTTATTCTCTTATTCTTTAAGCTAGATAGAAGAAGCAGGATGAATGAGACTAGTGGCTGGTCTTCAGAGTCTATAGCTGCCTGTATTACAAAGGACTATTCTTACAGCAAATTAGAACTGCATATTCTGTAAATACCTGTTTTCCTTTCAAAGTTCTTACTTGTAGAAAGACACAGAAATTCTTAATTGATCCTGGCTTTCATATCTGTTTCAAAGAAGATATATTGATTATCTGCTTGTCATAGGACAGGATCTGATACTTTATTAAGGATATGGACTTAACCAAATCCAAACAGTAGAGCATATTAAGAACTTGTGTTTAGATGTGAGGACAGACAGCAAACTTTACACTTGACAGTTCCCTGTCATTTTCAAAGCTGGCCAAGGGCTAAAGCCAGACAGAAGGGTGTCTCCATAACAAATACAGCTTATGGGAAATAATTTTGAACAACTACTACGTAATAGGTATACATGTAATGTAGAACATCTACAGCTACTTTATGGAATAATTTGGTGCAGTAGGTTTAGATCAGCAGATTGAAGTAGCAGAGTCTGAGGCTGCTATGTTTACAGTAGAAGTTTAAGCTTTGAGTTAGATTTAATATGAGATTAACATTTCCACCTCATGTTTTTCAAAAGTTTTCTGAAGTCTCAAGCATTATTTTAGTCCTTTTGTCCTTAGTAAGTATTGGAGTGCATTTGCCTTGGAGCTTCCTGTTTAGTTTCCTCCTAGTGGAAATTAGTTTACAAGCACCAAAACTTATCTACAAACCGGATCAGTGCCCAACAAATGGGGACAGTGAGGAAATTAGATTCAAAAGCACCCTAATGAAAAAGCTAATGCCAGTGGAGACTGTATTCCAGTGTTCGCTGCAGACATGCTTTTCTCCAATACAAGAAATAGAGTGATATCACGACTTCTTTTCAAAACAAACAGCATATGCTACATGTAGTTAGGCTGTAGAACACTGGCCACAGCAGTTTGTGGAAGCTGGAAAGCTTATAAAAGCTTAAGTAAAGAATGAGCAAGTTCTTGGGAGAGAATCCATTGAGAATTACATTGAAATCACATCCAGTGCAAGAAGCATTTTGCAGGAATTACAGAACCTCAGAGGCAGAGGGAGCACACAGGATAAGGATCATGTTTGTCCTGGTCCTTAACTCTGAGCACCTGCTTCAGTGGCTGCCAGAGGCAGGGTATTAGGCTAGATAAATCCCTGTGCCAATCTGATATAGCTGTTGTTACATTCTTAATATAAGGAAACTGAGGAAACTGAAATCAACCATGTGGTCTAAGGATCAAAGAATTACATGATCTTACTTCAGCAAAAAGAAAACTATATGCAAGCAAATGTTGCATTGCCAGAGAAATAAAAAGAAATAAGTCCTTTCATTTATGTAATTAATTTTAATTGCCTTGAGTAATTACATTATTTAAGATGCAGATTGATACTTGACTATGGGGCTTTGAGGACTCTGTTGAGGAAAACACAGCTTTTCATGGAAACCTTTCCTAACTGCATTGATAATGTTAGTTATTGCAGATTGTGGAGGGGGAAAAAAAGAGCAGGATATTACAGATTGTGTGTGAAAGATTACTTAGAAATTGTGTGGAAGATTAGAAAATTGCTCTGGTTTCTTGTCTTACACATTATGTTGTATCTGTAACTCCTAATTACTTAGACTTTGTTGCATAAAGTTGTTTGTTGGTTTTCTTAGCAAGTCTCAACATCTAAATTTCAAATAAATGCTTTTAAATAGTTCCTTGGTAGACATGCTTATAGTTAAAAATGTGGAAAATAGTTTGTCATATAATAACACTTATTTTCTTCTTTCCTCTTTTCCTCTTTTTTTATATTGGTAAACACACACACACATTAATGTAAACTTTGTGTGTTCCTTCCTAGAGGTCACACCTTTTTTCTACTTTCATACCAAATTAAAATTTCTTTCCTCCATCTTCCCTTATTCTATTCTTACAAGGTTACAAAACAGTAAGTCAGGTCTTACCACCTAACTATAAACATTTAAGCATGTTAGTTATTACATTCTTGTACATGTGGAAGGACCTGAGGATACTCAATTTCTGTTGTAGCTATGAATATGTTGGGAAATTTGCCTTACTTAATACTTTTTCATCTCCTTAAGAACCAGAAAGAAATTATAATGTGATCATAAAGTGTAGAATTTTACACAGAGTTCAGCTATTAACCAACTTTGTTTTTCTATATGTAGTTAATTTTGTATCATGATGAACAATCAGAATTCCAATCTATATTTTCTAGTTTTAATGCTATAAAATGGAAGACCTGTGGAAATAATGAATTAAGTATAGGAGATTAACTTTAGCTGATCATCTCAGGAGCCTGAGATGAACACAATAAATCAGAGCTGCCCAGTCTATTTCAGTTTTAGTTGTCTTGCCACCAAGTTTTGAGGTGGAGAATTTAATGACATAGAATTAATCATTTTCCTTGCAAAGGGCACATGACATTGCTTCTGGCTTTTGCCAGACTGAAATAATCTAAGTAAGTATCTCTGACACACTTGCCCGGTATAGGTAAACATAAGAGTTGAAATTAATTAGTTTTGTTAATGGCAAATGTTCTGAAGTTATGCATTTTAAAAATTATTTTAACTGTCAGTACAAATCTGTGTGTCAGTAGCCTTACAATGAAATGGAATCATTCAGGATCAGTTTCTCAGAGGCCTTGTCTTATTAACTCAAATTGAGTTAATTAACTGCATTTCAGCCAGCCAATGCACTCCTATAGACTGAGCAGTAAAAAAATACAGTTCTTTATCTTTTTATGAAGAATTCTGTTTATATTAACATTTGCACTTACAGGATCATTCCAATGTGGAATAGGAGGAACATTTCCATGTTAGTATCATTTTATGTATGTGGTATTCTGCAACAGCTAAAGTTGCTCCACTGTAGTAAGAAGAATTGATCATCATTTTGTGAGAAAACTAGTGCTTTTGCTGGAGTATCCAGCTCAGGAAACATTTTCAAAAGTAGAGAATGCCCATCCCTTGAAAATCAAATCCTTTCAAGTAGTTCATGTGAGCATTCTGTAACAGAGGGGCTCAGATTCACTGACCATATTTCAAACTCCTGGCTGCTTTTTCAGAAATATCATGTACATTTAAAACTTAGTACATGTGTTTTCACTTTCCAGCTTCCTGAACAAAAATGTGATAGCTATATGGAACAGTTGGTGTTAACTATGTTTGGTACCTGTTCTATTCCAATCGAACTTCCAATTATTTGCACTGCAAAACCAGGTTTAAAATTCTAAGTTCTGGTCTGCAACAATAAAGAATCATACACAACTTCATCATATATTTTTTAATTGGAAAGTCAAGTTTGATTATTTGCTTTTTATTACATTAGTATCTACCACTATATATTATATTATGGATTTTAATTTGCTTTTGAAATCCAGTGTGCTTTATTGGTACATTAGAAGCATTCATTTAGGTACAACAAATAAATGAAAACTAGCAAATTTTTATTGCTTTCATTATATTTGGTATAAAACCTATCCAATTTTGAACATAAGAGTTGTTTAATCTGTGGGATCTCTAAAACAGTAAGGCAGTAATTTATATCTTTGAAATGTTTTTCATTGGCAGCTAAAGAAGAACGTAAAAAGGAAGAGAGCAGTTTGGAAAATGCACAAAAATGGTAAGGTTTTCGCTAGTGTTTTCTGACAGTTTATTTTGGTCACAAAGATATTATTGATCTTAGGAATTATGTTAAATAGGCAAAAGGAACTGTACTTCAAAGAAATAGTATGCTTTCTGAAAAGTTTTTATGTAGTCTTCCAGGAAAAAGTTCAGCTGAGATGTTAGCAAAACAGTGGATTGTGTTTGAGGTTGTAATTACTGTCAGCATTGAATTGGGTCAGAGTTTTACAGAATATTGTAATAACTGAGTAACTACTTAATGTAGTAAAAATGTGTTTCACCGTCACTGACCATTTTCATCACTTAGGCTATTGAATGCAGTATACTAGGAAACCAGTGAAATCCTAATGTTTTTACTGCTCGAATAGCTGTGCCTTACTTAGGCCAAAGGAGGCAAAATAGGGGAGAAGTGAGATTAACTGATTAAGAGATAAATAGTAAAATATTTAATAAGTATTTCCAATAAATATTGTTTACCAAATTATAGTTTTGTGAGAATGAAGGATCTGCCTTCAACCTTGTTTGTGTTAGCTATGGAACTACTAAAATCAACTGGGGTAAATTATTTTTTAACTTCTTATCAATATTTTTTTTTTTCATGGTCACTAAAGGCAGATTTGTGGTAATTTGGATTTTTATGTTACTTTTCTGAGCCCAGAGTCACTCCACCTAACTAAAACACCTAGAGTAGTCTTCCTAGACAGTCAAGAAAAGAGAGGTAGGCACCTCCCAAATGCACTTCAAGCTATTGGTGAACTGTTCCCTTTTACATGCAGAAGGTATCTCAATTGGCTGAACTATTGACTGACATCCACTGGGGCTTTCTTAATTTCGTCTGTCAAGGGTGGTGGCTGTCTTGGTTCCTCTCTACGTAGCTACAAACCTACCCTTTGTGGCACAGGTGCTTTCATATTCTACCTGCTGTGTAGCCTTTCTGGAGCAGAGTAGACATTCCAGGGTATGGAATTGGTATTGGCATAAGGAATTAGTTGTTTGCTTAAAAAAAATGGGGGTTTCAATTGCTACCTAAATGTTCAATATTTTAAATTACCACTAAAAGGGTCTGTTACTTTTGAAAGTCAGAAAGTAGCCCAGGAAGCTAGATTAAGCTGGGTGAAAGCAAACCAGTGCTGCTGGGGGAGAGGCTGAAGATGAAACATGAAGAGGAGTGAGGAGTAAGTGTCAGGATGAAGGCAGAGTGAGAGAGAGTGTTCAGGAATTCAGACTCCTGGAGCTCAGAGACAGCTATATCAGTCACAGCTGGGATGGAGGAGGGTTCCATCAGGGAGAGGAAAGCATGATGTTACTGAAGCTGCTGTTACATGAAGCAAACCTGAGAAGAGAGTTTTGAGTCTTGCTGCTCCTGGCTCAGCTCTCCTAGTCAAGGGGTATGAACAGGTGAGAAATATTTGACCCAACTGAATATAATGGAAATTACAATTTCCATAGACATTAACTGTTTTAACCATGCAATTATGACAAAAATATTTTACTATTTTTAGAGTTTCAAATCCCACAGGTATTGAAAGCTGCATTAACTTTTTCGTTATTGTTTTCTCCTTATAGTGTCACTACAGGACCATTCAACTCTGAATATTATGGGCTTATTCATACATTGTGATCCCTTCACCATGGATCACCCAGTAACTTGAAATATAGTTACATGTTTCATACAAAACCTATAAAGGTTAAGGTTATTATGTATGAGGATTTAAAAAGTTATTAATAGCTCACTTTCAGCAATATGTGAGATTCTTCAGCATATCCTAGAAGCTGTATCCATCTTTAAAGTGTCAAAAAAAACAGAGCATATTGGCTTGTGTGGCTAAAGTCCAGGCTTATTTACTTTGTGAAGCAGTTGGGGTATATACTCCTTTTTTTTTTTTTTAAAGTAACTTCTGTATTTTTTATAGTTACTTTATTCTTCAATCCTAGCTATAAGCTTGAATTTCAGCCTAAGACAAAAAACCTTGACCCTAACCTTGGCAATTCTGTATGAAAGCATGTAATGTGGACTATCCAAATGCAAGTATAAGTTAAAAAAGAAATATTTGCTGAAGCTGCATTTGTTGCTCAAGTAACATCTGTTGACTGGTTGGAGACTTCTTACAAGTCTTTATTTTCAACTTCCTGTGTTCTACATTTAGGACCTATTGGCAACTAACAAAGAATATAACTATTTTGCTTAAACAAAATCAGTATTTCAAGAAAAATGAGTTATTTTGAAATATGTCATTAGATCTCTTTGTAAATTTTAGCATTATTTTTAGTAAGTATCACCAAATCTTCCAGGATTGTTACATCTACTTGGCAGAGAAAAGTGATTCAACCTTTCCAAAAGCAAACATGCTTTTGTTTTGATTAGATAAGTCTCCATGTACCTAGTCATTCTATTTTATGTATGCAAAGCAATATCATGAAGGTTAAATGCACAATCATTTAAAATGCAATTGGAAGTATTGCCTATAAAAAAAGACTAGTGTATAGCAACTCAGTAGGCACATTATAAAATGTAAAAGCATTACAATCTTGGCAATGAATTTTCATAAAATTAAGTAACTGCTTATTGACACGTGGAAGGAGATTATTTATTTTCAGTAAAAAGTTTGCAAAGTGGCTCTTGGCACTGTCTGTGGCTTTTTTGTTGCTACTCCCAATTCTCCCTAAGTATCTGAAGGTTCTTTTTAACCAAGCCCAGATATTTTTTTCCTTACTTGGCATGTGACCCTTCCGTAGTTCTTTAATTGAAGATAGATGGGATAATAAGATCTTCATGGAATGTTGCAGAATAAAAATAAATATATTTATGTTATCTAGCAGTTCCTGAAATGCAAGAAGTTAAGTTTTTCTTGTTAAAATCGAATGCCCTTGATTTGCTTGTGTGACATCTCTATGATGGCTCATGCACCTCTAAGTTCTCCTTCTGGGAATGAAGTAATTGTTGGAAAGTTACTTACGCTCAACATGAATTGCTGCAATGATTTCCAAGGCTAAGGGGAAGTTACGGTAATTACCAGCCTTGCCTACTGAATCAGGAACCAGCCCTCAGAGAAACTTGTTTCCCCAGTGGGCTTATGTGTTGACAGGTTTTTTTCCCTCTCCCTTGTAGCTTTGAAGAGACAGTGGGATACTTTGGTATAAAGCCAAAGCCTGGCGAGAAGGAGATCACACCAAACTACGTTTTCACGGTGTGGTACGAATTCTGCAGTGACTTCAAGACCATTTGGAAACGAGAGAGCAAAAGCATTTCCAAGGAACGGTAAGGTTCTAATAAAGTCATTAATACCATTTTAGATGTCTGGGCAACTGTTCCTTCTCAAACCCAACAAATTATACTCCTATATTTCACAGGCGTCATTGTTTTCTTTCAGATCTAATGGACATCAAGGAAAGATTATTCCCTCAGGGTGCGTAGGAAAATTCACCAAAGGCATGCTGTCCCCACAAAAAGATAAACACATATAATCTGATAAATTACACTTTTGTAACCCCTTCCAATTACTAGCTAGTAAAATGAAAGGGGAGCTGTGCTAATTTGTAACAGATTGCTTCTCTGTGCATTTTCATGTTGAACTAGCCTAAATGAGGCGATATTGCTGTCGCAGACAGTACAGACAAATAAAAGTGAATGCTTTTCCAGTTAATATACTGCACTTGCATCAAAGGGAAGCCCCAGAGATTCAGGCCACACTTAGCACAGTGTCGAAGCCCCACACTGAATTTACAGCACTACTTCTGACTTTTGGTGTCCTGCTGAGGACATCAAACTACTTGCCGCTAGATCTCACCACAGTCTCCTGATTTTATTAGTTAAGAGTAAAATAAAAACAAAACAAACAAAAAAACCAAAAAAACTTCAATTATTTACTTGATTTTTGTAAAGGAGCTTAAAATCTTTTACGAAGAAAAAACAATTCCACTACAAGCACACCATGCTTACCATATCTCAGTTCATTTGAATATTCCTAAAAAGTGGTAACGTGGGCACACTTCGAAAGGGAATGGATTAATCACTTTCAGCATGAGATATAAATCCAGGTGCTTATTCCAAATTGACACATAGTAAGAGAAAAGCATCTTAAAAATTATCAGCAAAAGTAGTAAACTTACTTAAACTTATGTTTTCCATTTTGCTCCAAATCAGTGGGGCTTTACGTCCATGTAGAAGTAGCTTTATAAAGGACAAGGTGTAGAAATTATAAATTTCCAATTACCAACCTCATCAACGTTGTTTTACAGATATGACAGATTTGGAAGACCTGAAAGTTGTATCTTTTTGTATCATCTCTGATATGACTGGATTGATTTTAGAAGCTGACAGCTGCAAATGTTTATAAAGAACATTTTATTTCCTTGTGTCTAGATCAATATGCAGGTTTATTTTACGTGTTAAACCTGTGTAAAATGAACAGTCACTAGCAGATTGCTATCATCATGATGAGGATCATCTCCAGGATGATTTATTTTTGTTCCAAAAGCAGCTAGCCAGAATGCAAATCAACTATCCAAGGGAAAAAAGAATTCCAGACTATACATCCATTCTTTTTTATGTAGTTAGCACCTTGCTGATGGCATAAAATGATCCCCGCAGAGAAATGGATTTTAAATGCCTTGTAAATGTTTTAACACTACATCACTTCTTAAACTTTTTTAATACCATATTAAAGAAATCTTTTTTTGTAAGTAAACTGTTATATTTGTGCTTTCCTTCTGAGATGAGATGAGAATCTTAACAAGTTTATAAATAAAATGTGCAAATAAAAATAAAGCACAAATATTTCATCTGTTCCTTTGATGGATACCTTTATTCCTATTCATAAATAGAAAGCAGTACCAGTAGAATGCAGAGCTCTAGTTCTTGTAATACTTCAAAGTGCTGATACTTTCTGGATTATACAGACTAGTTTCCAGACTTCAAATTATTTTTACAAAGCTTCATTAATCTCAAAAGGACAATTCGTTGTCCTTTACATTCAAAATTTGGGTGATTAATCAAGACGGTGAGCTGCTGAAATGAGGAGCCTTGTTTGTGTAATAAGTGAATTAGAATGATAGAAGAACTGTTTTAATCATCCTGAAGTTTTTTGTAATGTGCTACTGAAAAGAAGAACCTAATGAAATCAGTAGGTTAGAACGATGGAAAAACTATTTTCACAACCTGAGAATGTAATGTAAAGTCATGACCTTTTAAGGGTTCTTTTTTACAAACTATGAGACTAATAGTTGATGAGCTGCTGTCCAAGAAATTTTGAAAGCAAGCTGAGAGTCATTGTGCACATTGGTAACTAAAAACCTTAGTATGACTGGAATGGGCAGCTGTCTTCCTTAACTGGCTAATTAATTGGATGCACTGTTTGTTTTGCATTTTTAAAGATTGTAATTAAAAAAAAATATCTGTTTATCATGATCCAGTTATTTTTTGTGGAAGGGAATTTTAAAGAGGAAGAACTAGCAGTGTAAGAATGTTTTCAAACGTGTTCTGAAACTGAGGGATTGATATCCTTATGTGAACATGTTTACAATTGGATTACCCTTCAAATTTCAGGAGGAGCTGCAGAAACTCAGCATAAAATGTGTCTGAATTAGCTAGTCACATAGATACCTAAAAATGGTTTCATGGTTTACATTTACATTAGAATGTTAATATTGGATTATAATTTGTCTCTCAAGAAATATGGCTCAGAGCATTCAAAATTTAATTATAATATGCAGAATTAGCGTTATGCAAAGGTATAATTCAAAATGTATTAGCTGAAAATTATTAGAAGTAAAAATAGGTCAAAAGGTCTACAATGCCAAAATTAAACTTTTTTACCCAAAACTAACTACTTTGCATTGTATAACAGACAATCTCTGAATTTCAGGAAAAAAAGAGTACTGCCTTGAACTAAATGACAGCCTCAGCTGCAAGAGCCTGTTTTGACTAAAAACTTCTTGGCTCCCAAATGTAACACAACTGCAGAAATCTAATTAGATTTCTATGAGACTTTTTCTTAAAGTAGAGGAAGCACTTTAACTGAGCTGCCCTGCATTTAACTAACCATGAAAACAAATTAGCTGCCGGAAAATATAGTTGAATTATTGTCTCTTTTTCTGGACAAAATTTGCACACCATTTAGGAATGCAAGATGGAGTTACAGATAGATAACAAACCTAGACTGATATGATATATGGTAAATAAATTATTGTAGTGATAAAATTAAGAACATTTTCAAAACCATCTTCCTGATAATAATATGAAAATTTTATTTCAGACACAATATTCCCTTAAAAACAAGAATGCAACTACAATACAATAAAATTGGCTTTGATGACCACCTCTTCATCCCTTACAAACTGTTTAATGTAAATGCAACACAATGCTCACCAAACGTTGGAGACATTTTTTGTTTTGCATCAAAACCCAGTTTAGTTATGCTTTATGATTGAGTATGTCTGTGCATCCAGGTACATCAACTGTTTTGGGGTTTTTTTGCTTTCTTCTGTTTATAAGTTATGATAACTGAATTGAAGACTAAATCAAAGGTATATTTTTTTGACAACGACCCTTACACCGCGGTAGATTGCATATAATTCCATTCTCACTTTCTTTTTTTAGACTACTAATTTTATTTGCAGTGAGTATGTCTATGAATTCAGAATCAAAACAGAAATGTATTTATAACATATTTATAATCTACTAGTGGCCCACTCATATGGACTGAAGCATATATTTGGTCTGAACTGGTGTAGCCTTTTTCTTCCTATTGGTTTTTCTTATGCACCAGCCTTCCTAAAGGCATAAAAATAGTTACTTTTTTTCTTGTGACTACAGAGCTAAAATTTCTCACCCACTTCATACAGATATTCAAAACACTTTCATCCAGAAAAAAATAGAAACATATCAAGCATATTAGCAATTTGAAGTTTGGGGACAAATTCCACTGACAGCATACATTTTACTATATTTATGCTATTGCAGTGTCCACTGATGGTGAACATTTACTCTAAATAAAGAGTTGATCAATAATGACCAAGTTCTTTCCAGAAGATTTAAGCCTGAAAGTTTGATCAGGCAATCTTACTGTACAGCATGGTAATGGAAATGGACAATGTTCAGACTTACATTCTGTTATAAGACTCCTAATTCTGATGCCAACCAAGGACTCTATAAAATCATCTGCTAGGCCAGGTGATAATACAGAGGCATCTGTCTTCCACAATGTTGAGACTGAATGTAGCCTGATATATTGCATGGGCTGACAGTGTTTTCAGGAAGCGCTGCTATTACTTAAGGATTAGTTTATGGGCTGCATACAGAGATTATTTTATGACTGAGAGCAGTAAGGCATGTAACATCTGAAAAGAATTTGAGCTATGGAGATATTTTTTAGTTTCGCAAGGGGAGTCACCGTTCAGCTGTGTTAAGGATCTGGGCTGGGTATGCAGCTTGGCTCTAGGTTGAACAGTTGATGTTGACTGTAGTTATCCCTGCTTGTTCATCTCCACCCATATCGGAAGATTTGGTCTGCACAACAATTCCTGTGCCAACACAGTCTTACTGGAGAAGTTGGAACTTCAAGTCTTGGAAAGCTCAGGTGGCACAGAATTATAATTCCAAGATATTTCATAACCCACAGCTATCCACATAACCCACCAGCTGCATGGAAGGAGCTGTAGAAGTGACGAGAATGGATTATTCCAGAATGTCAAGAGGTTGAGAGAGAAACAGATAGTTTGGTCTCTGGGTTCACACACCAGCAGAGCCTGAATATACATGAGTAGAAAGTGGCTTGTTTAGGAGGAGTTCTAGTTTTCCTAACTGGGGGCATTAGAGCAATGGAGCATGCCAGCTCACACCTTCTGTCTGACTTGAATGGAAAGCAGGGGTGAAAATACTTGGTTAGTCCCTGACTTGATAGTATCTTTTCCTGCAAGGAGGAAAAGTATTTTCATGAGTTTATGAAGGAAACTTTTAATAAACATTGGCTTGTGTTTAGATTTAGTTTCTGTGCCCCTAGTTTAAAAATAAAAATAATACTTCTGAATGAAAATAATGTCTCTATTTTTCACTAGTATCTTCTAATTCAGGAGGCCTGACTTGCATCCAGTTTACAGGGGAAGACAACATCTGCCCCATAAAGGCAGGAAAAAGCCAATTATATCCCCATTGCTTGTAGTAAAGATCTACAAGCAGTATTAAAGTCATGGTTCTTCTATTTAAAAATACATTGTTTTGATAATTTTGTTCAATTTTTTTTCTATATTGTGTGGTAATGTGCAATACTGCTCAGTATTGCAAGTTGACATCACATCTTCTTTATTCCTTAAGGTATATTGACTTGTTTGGCTCACTGTTGGAGGAGATTTAACTTTTCTTTTGAATGCATCCATGTTGCAGCTGGTCAGATTTCAAGGCTTAACCGACCTGCATTTTTTAATATTTTGTCCTCATGTCATTGCTTGCTAAGTTAGTGTCTGCACACCTTATCTCTCTGTCTTACGATTCAGCTGTTCTACCATCCTTTCTGGTCTCTTCATCCTCTGTAGTGCTCTCTGTTCAGAAGTGTGCTTGTCACTATTTTTCTAGTGTGTTTTAAAATACACTTCTGTCCCTTCTTGCTTTTCTATTTTAGATATACTTCTGTTGACTTTTCCCATTTCTTCCTCTTTGATTTCACATCTATTAGATTCAATCCCAGTTTCTCTTCCATGAAATCTCTAAACCATGGCTGGACTAGTGTGTCCATCCATGCTATTTTATACTGATACAAGGAAGAAAAAAAAATAAATCAAAATCTTTTCATTGAGTCTATTCTTTTGCACATCTCCAAACTCCCCCTCATGGTCATGCCTCTGTAAATATCCAGTTCATGTGAGCTGCTCCCCGGCACATCAGTTCCCACAAAACCTCAGAAGAAAGGGGTATAGAGTGGCTGGTGGGATGCTTCTTTCACGTTGTTCTGTCTATGCCTGTGAGTTTTAAATTGTGAAGCTCTACATCAGGGCTTGAATCTGCTGCTGTTTCTCTATGACAAGGCTCTTGACGAGATTCTAGTCAGAATACATATTAATTGAACTTCCCTAAATTGAAGAACTTATTAGTCCCTGTTGTCTTTCCAGCTTGTTATTGTACTGTCTTAATGGTTTCCCTGCCTCTTTAGGTAGCCCTGCTGCTATGTAAGATTCCTCATAAATAAAAGTGATAGAAAAAAATTAGAGGGAACAGACAATAGGCATACTTAAGTTGAATAACGGAATTTGTCTAGTGACTAGCTAATCATTCTTTAATGTGTGATTTGTTTGGTTTTACTTACCTGTTTAATGAAACAGACTCAGCCAAATGTTGTGCATACATTCAGCTCTAGATGCAGGTAAAGGATATTGTGTCTGTTTGTAAGTTTTGATGGAAGGCTGTCATAGCTTTTAATGGACAATTAAAATTACATATTCCTATGTAGTGTTTTTTAATGAAGAAAAATAGTGGGGAATAAAATAGTTAGCCAGTTATATGATTTTGAATTTGATAGTTTTTGTACTATTTCATTTTTGTCATTTAAAGGATAGTGGTTCCAAACAAAATAGCCAATTCTAGTATCCCATCCTTGTTTAACAAAGTGGGGTTTTTTTTATAAGGCACCGTTATAGCATGGGTGCTTCACTGATGTAATTACTGAGATAACTGCTTTTTTAAAGTATTCTTAAAAGTATCTTAAGCATATAGTAAAATGCTATTTTAAAAAATCTCAAAAAGTTATGTTCCTTTTAAATTATGCACCTATGTTCTGTATAATGTCTGCTAATATTACCATTCATATGTTAGCAAAGTGATGTGTGTTGTTTTTTTTTTCCCAAGGAGACCAAAGTGTAATATTTAATTAGTCTGTTATTTTTTTGAGCCATATATCAAATTATTCAAATCACGTTAGTGATCTGGTTTATTTTGTATCCTAGACTATGCATTCTATTTTTAAAAATCCAGGTTTCTCAGAAATCATGCAAATATGGAATCAAATACACAGAGCTAGGCCACAATCAGTGACAGGATAATTTTCTTTTGAAGTCTACAAGTTTATAATCCCTAGAATTCTACCTTCAGATGAAAATACAGACTCTAAACATTTTAAAACTATTCAGAAGACACTCCAAGGACCAAAGAGAACATGATAGAAAAAAAATAATGCTAAAAATAGGGAAGATTTTAGAATTTGATTCCTTGGTGGGATTCTGCTAAAACTGAATAATGTCACTTGAAATACCTAGTTGTCTTTGCACAAACTTTGTCACTGTGACGAATAGCATGCTGTTCAGTGGCTGCTGTAATCCATCCTTAAGAAATAAACTCTGCTGATTAACAAAAAATTGTAAAAAGATGGAATGGTGTGTTGCCGCTTAGTTGGTAGAAACAGATAAAGAACACCAATCATGGTTTGAAAAGTCTTCAGTTATATTTAAGAATGTATAGAATAATAATTTCATATTGGTGTATTTGAGGGTGTTTTACAGCTTGAATCAATATTGTCATCAAATAGTGTTGAAAATAAGTTTACTTCAAAGTAGTATAACTGTTTCCTCCTGTTCTTAGGCACTAGAAAGTGAGACAACACCAATAACTACCCAGAAGAAGCTTCTAAAATACACAGCTCAGAGAAGGAATTCTAGTTTCCAACATTGAGCATTGATAAACACAATAATGAACTTATGAATGTGTTCTAAATTTTTTTTAAGAAGTTGTCAAGAATCTGGTTTGCTGCAAGTGTTACAGCATGAAGCACACATCAGTAATTGCAGCTATAATCTGCTTTCCTTTTGGCTTTTCTTCCAAAATTCCTCAAAAATTGAGTGCGTCAAAAGTGGTTTGAACTGGACGTGGTATTTTAAGTACTTTTTGACTGGCTGTAGCAATTATTTCTGCCAGTGGAAAAAATTCAATAGGACAAGAAAGTAGAGTTTTTCAGTTCAAGAGTGCCAAGAAATGTGTTGTTTATAGTAAAACACTGATTTGGTGTGCATTAGTGAAAATGGGTTTGCTGAGTTTTCTTTGCTGGTATCAGTTAACTCGCAACTTTCTCTCTCCATTTTGCAAACAGAATTGTAAAGTAGGTGTTTATAGCATCAGCATTTTAAAGGCATTGATAGCTGGTCAGATTCTGTTTTAGGAGTGCCAAGAATTTTCTTTCCTTTTTATCACTGTTTAGCCCGTACCTTCCCCTGCCCTTTCTGCTATCTGTAAGAGAAGAGTCCCTTTTTGCTAAATTCTGTTTCTCCTTTTCCTACAGATTAAAACTCTTACTGGGTTCTTCTTAAAGCCCCACAGAAAAAAAAAAGGGTTCTCTATGCAAGACCCTAAGAGCAAAAGGCAAGAAACTGAGGAATCAAATCTGTGTTCTTCTTTCCCTTATCTCAATAGTGTTTTCAGTGGAATGGTCTGTAGCTGCACACAAGACAGGTTTAACTATCCCTAGACATTAGAGCCTCTTCAAATTTGACAGGTTTAACTATCCCTAGACATTAGAGCCTCTTCTAATTTGCCTCTTCTACCTATTACCACATCAATGATGCTGGCCAGTCAATTCCGTGTAAAGCAACAGGAAACATTAAGGAAAAACTGGCAAATTATTTCATTTCAAGGCTTTCAGAGGAAATATAATGTGTAGCCTGGCAAATGGCCTACTAAAATAGTATGTTCTATATATACAACTGATTGAGCCAGCTAGCTTTGGTTTTTTTCAGAGGAGTATCTTCTTGTCTTGACACTGCAGCTTTTTTGGTGGGAAACATACTCCATAAAATCCAGATACTCCATAAAACCCACATCTTGCAGGAAAAGAGAAAGTGTTTGCCCAGTGACATTTTCAGTGAACAATACAGGCAAACTGTCCTTTTCCTTTTATTTTCTCTATTTAAAAATGTACTCTCATCTACTTTGGGTAATGCATTAAGTGCCTTTGAATAGTAATAGCAGTTTGTTGGGCTGATGTGCCTAAAAATTGTTATGGTGATGGTTCTTACAGATAGAGTATATACCAAGCACAGCCAGAAGAGTTTTTTGATGTCTTTGGATCTAATGATGTCTTTTCTTTATGTTTTGTTTCAGAATTAAAGTGGCTCAGCAATCAGTAAGCAAGTTAACTGCAGAGAAGAAAGTTGAAACAAAGAAAATCAATCCTACGGCTAGCCTGGTATGATGTGTTTGTCAGTATGACATTCAGAAGGGGATTGTGACACTATTCTTGTCATTCAGGATGATAGGGGGTTTCTGCTGTTGTGAAATGGTGATGTAGTATGCTTAGTTTGCACATAAAAGAGTGATTTTCTTCCCAGTGAGAAATTTTTAAGCTTATGCCCTATGGTAGTACAACAGTTCAGTTTAAAATTTAGTTTAGTTGCACATAAGCATGGCTCTGCTATTTTAGATAACAAAATATGATGACAGCAGCTTTTCTGATTTCTTCCCCCCTTCCACTGAAGTCTCTTGTATTTTATTCCATGCTCTGTAGTTCATTGGGGCTCGTTGCATATATTTGTCCAGTGGCTGAGTGTCTGGTTCTTTTCAAAAACTTACAAAATCTTGTTTGCTCTGTTGAAGAATAGTGGAAGGGATTCAATCCCCATTTTCTTCCTTGCTGTTTCCCAGGTTTTTTGGTATAACACAAGAAGAGACTAATGATTTTGTGTGTGGGCAAGGCATATAGGTTAGATCAGCATTTCTCAGACTGTAGAAAGCAAGAGACTAAGGGAAGGAAATACACATGAAGGGATCAGGACTTTATTTCCATTCCCAGCAGAGCGTATCAGTTGCAAGGCAGGCGGCAGAGATATGAACGACTACACTTGCCTGGGGAGAGGGCATTAAACAACATAATCTAGCTAATGCTAAATCAGAGCCTTTATGTCAGCAGAAACCATTCCAGACAAGAGAAGGTCTTAGATTCACATGAATTTGAAATGTATCTGGTTTTCTCTAGCTGTGATGATCAGAGATACGTGGTTTTAAAGGCACACAGTATTTGACAAGTGTGTAGCTAAAGCAAGCTCAGTTTTTCTACAGTAAATAATGAACTGGGGCTCCAGCTGTCAATTTTTTTTAATTAAAGAAAACTCTTAAGTACTTTTCTCAGTCTTCTAGACCAAATGCTTATGGCAACTTGAGAGGAGATGGAACATTATAGACAAGAATGATAATAAAACTCTCTCTTCATTGAACAGAAAGAAAGACTACGTCAGAAGGAAGCCAGTGTGACTGCCAACTGAGAGAAGATGAAAATGACAGTGTGACTTCCTACCTTGCATGATACTTTACTACACCCATGGCCCAGGGAGCACCTTGTATTTGATACTGAATTCTGCTTTGCTGCTCTGTTCCAAAACAATCCACTAAAAACTTCTCAGTTCTTTCAGAGGGGTTTGTACATTCAGTGGAGGGAATTCTAAGCAGGTTTTTATGTCGGAAGTAAAAATTATTTTCTGTAACTCTTCCTTACATTGCTTAAAATGCATCTGGTTGTTAAATGGCTATTCAAAGTACTCTGTGCATAATGCATTCATATGGAAGGGTTAAGCATTTTGGATGCTGAGTTAAGTAATGACTAACAACCTGTAGGTTATTTACAGGGCTTTGTGTAGGTCAGAGCAAATATACCATTCAGCTCACAGAAGATGATTATGTAATACTTTTTGTTACTTCATCAGGAACTGAGCTAAAATTGACTGATTCTAAGTAATTTTACAGTGTCTAATTATTGGATGTATCTTTCTAAAACTGATTAATGTAATTATAGATTTATGCTGTATTTTACTATAAATATTTTTATAGAGGCTTCAGCTTATGCCATACATTGAAATGGAAACAATATTTTGCACATGAAAAGGATTAGCTTCAAATTCTTTAGTTTTATGACTGATGGCATAACTGATTCACTATTTTTATGGTTTTAACCTAACATTTCCTAAATTTTAAGCTTCAAAAGAAAAATTCTAAAAATGTATATTTTTATTTCAATATATATCAAAAATATCAATTCAGTTGAATGATGGTTTTATTAGTCATTATTCCTTGAACTAAAATACAACAATATGTCTCCATGAAGTTCCACATTTGCCACTAAATCTCTGGCTTTCAATTCTATTGAAAGCTTTCTTTTAAGCAATGAATATCTCACTCTAAAATAGATTATGCAGCCTGCTTTTGTCCCCCAATATTTGTGTGAAGAATGTTTCCAGCATACGTATATATATATATAAAAATGAAATTTAAAAAGTAAAACTTGAGCAAGAAATAAAAGTCTCTCTCTCCTCCTTGAACATTATAACCATTGCTTGTAAAGTAGCAAAGCCTGAAAAAAACCCTGCAGACTATCTACTGTTACTTGAAGATTCTTAATGCATTTTAAGGATTTTAATTCATTGAAGCAGAGATCTTGAAGCAGAAGTTAATTTAAGGTAAAACAGAAAAGTGATTTTTAAATACAAGTAGGTAATGGCCTATAAGTAGGAACAAACTGAAGAAAAATGCTTCTGCTTGCTGTCCGTAAAAGAGAGAATTAAAATGGTGTCTGAAATTGGTTACAAAGATAAATTAGATGAAGCAAAAAAGTACAAAAGGTGATATGGGGAAGGCATTAGTTCTTTGCTTAAAAGCTGGAAAAAAGATACATGAGACAGAGGGTTATCCATACAGCAGATTAGACAGAGAAACTGTGATGAAACATAAGGCAAAGTCATCCCTAGAACTGTACACTTATTGAGGAAAACAACAGTTGTGGAGACCTCAATTCATTAATTGAACTTTTCATATACTGCACATTTCTTAAATAATATTTCTCTCATTCCTGCATAAATAAAAATAAAGCAGTCAAGATTCCCTTTTATGTTTTGGAGTTTCTAGGTGCTGCAGGTATACAAGATGTGTAAGCGTAATTCTTATCAGTTAATAATATACCAGAAAAATAATCTGATTTGTAGTTTGACTAATCCCAGAGAAATAAATTCTAAAGATAGAAGTTTTCTGTCTTCCACTAATTAGGTAAAGTACATTTGTTTCCAATGTTATTAGTGATAAACAACAAGAGCAATAATGCTTGTAAAAGCCAAAGAACAGCAGCAAGCAAGGCAATTCTGATGAGTGTTTAAGCAAACAAGTGTTGAGTTTTGATAGGTTTTCTGTCTATTATGAAAACAGTGTATATTGCCATTTGATTCTATCAGGAATTTCTCAGAGATGTCTTACTTGAAATGTTTATCCACAAGATTTTTTCATTGTTCATGAAAAAGGACTGGTCTTGAAAATTCTCATTAGAAAAATATTATGGAAAAAATTTTTTAAATTATTGAAATAGCCTGTTTCAAAATTTCTGAATGTGAAGTTTCGTTTTTCAGTTCAAATTGACTTTTCATTTTGAAATGTTGAAAAATGTACATAAAAAGGGATTAAAATTAAAGTTACTGACGTAAAGCATTCATTGATCAGATTTATAATTATTTTTTCAGATTATCAGTTTGCCACAGCTTTGAGAATTTAGGCTGTTTCTTCAGAAGATTCAATACTTAAATAGCATGGAGACATTGTTTCTTCCTCATCTTTGATTGTACTCTCAAGAGAGAGATTCTGATTCCAGCTTCCCCATGACTCCCCATCCTCTACTACTAGTTAGATTCTTTTTAAGTTAAAAAAAATAATTCACTCAAACAATTTGATCCTTAATCAACACTTTAAAACTCTTGGATGGAATTCATCAGCTAAATATCACGTTTACATCCCTAGCGTTACTCAGAAGTGTCTTCAGACAGTGATTGAAGTGACAATGGTCACCTGCTGGCCTTAACTAAAATGTATTAGACAAGAAATATTAACAGATAATATATATCTCTGTAAGCTGTTTGATTATACAATATTTATACACTACAGACATAACAAGTGGACATTAACCAGCATTCATCTTGTGGTCACCAGGTATCACCAAAAAGTTATGTTTTAAGCTTAGTTTGCTGCCTGACTTTAACCTGAGCTTTCTTCTTTGGGGGTAATAAAAGAACAGAGGGAGAAAAGAAAGTAAAAAGATGGAACGGAACGCAAGCCTCTGGTGCATGTCTACATTGCTGTCAAGGAAGTAAAAGTAAAGAGTGGCCTAAATTAAGCCAAGCAGCAATAGATAGTTACAATTTTCCAGGCTATGTAATCTAAAATGCCTCTACACTACATGGAAGTCACGTCACCACAAGTAGAGGTGGCTTGAGGGGTTTTTTTCTGTTGTTTTTGGGGTTTGCTTGTTGGTTTTTTTTTCCCAACTCTTCAATTACTGCCAAGCTTCTCAAAGTCTGTAAAGCAAAGCACTATTAAAACCCATATTACTGAGTAGGTGCTTATTACCTAAGAATGATCTAGACATTACTGATTTATAAACTCAATTATTAGAAATAATTCAGTATAGATGACTAAATATCAATAATTTCTGAAGGCACAGGAGCAGGCTGTGCCCATGTGCCTTAAGGCTAGTCAGTGGCATAGAAGACCAGCCTGGCTGAATAGGCAGCTTTGGCTGCAACTGAGGAAAAAAGGAGAGTTTATGGCCTCTAGGAGAAGGATCTGGCCACTCACGACAACTACAAAGATGCAAGGCTGTGCATCTGTGTGAGAAAATTAGAAGGTCCAACCAAGCTAGAAATTAATCTGGCTTCTGAGGTAAAAGATAACAAGAAATGTTTCTACAAATACATTAACAGCAAAAGAAAGACCAGGGAGAGCCTCCCATATTAGATGCAGAAGGTAACGTGGTAACGAAGGATGAGGAAAAGGCTGAGGTGCTTAACACCTTCTTTGCCTCAGTCTTTAGTAATACGAGCAGTTGTACTCAGGGAGTTCAGCCCCTCAGGCTAGGGGACAGGGACCAGGAGCAGAATGACCCTCCCACAATCCAGGAGGAGATGGTCAGTGATCTGCTGCACCACATAGATATATGCAAGTCTGTGGGGCCAGATGGATACACACAAGGGTGCTGGGGGAGCTGGCAGGGGTGCTCACCAAGCCACTTTCTATCATTTATCAGCAGTCTGGGCTGACTGGGGAGGTACCAACAGATTTGAATTCAGCCAGTGTGGCACTCATATATAAGAAGGGATGGAAGGATGGTCCAGGAAGTTACAGGCCTGTCAGTTTGCTGGGGAAGCTGATGGAGCAGATCATCCTGAGCACTATTATTCAGCACATGCAGGATAACTAGGTGATCAGGCCCAGTCAGCATAGGTTTACGAAAATCAGGTCATGTTTGACAAACCTGATCTCCTTTTATGACAGGATTTCCCACTTACTGGATGAGGGAAAGGCTGTGGATGTTGCCTATGTTGACTTTAGTAAGGCACTTGACACTGTTTCCCACAGCATTTTCCTAGAGAAATCGGCTGCTAATTCTTGAATGGGCATACACTTTGCTGGGTTAAAAACTGGTTGGATGGCTGGGCCCAAAGAGTTGTTGTGTTCAGTGGAGTTTAATCCAGTTGGCAGCAAGTCACGAGTGGTGTTCCCCAGGGCTCAGTACTGGGGCCACTCCTGTTTAACATCTTTATCAATTATCTAGACGAGGGGATAGAGTGCACCCCCAGTAAATTTGCAAATGACACTAAGCTGGGTTGGAAGTGTTGTTCTGCCCGAGGGTAGGGAGGCTCTGCAGAAGAATCTAGACAGGCTTGATCGATGGGCCAAGGCCAGTTGTATGAGTTTCAATAAGGCCAAATGTTGGGTCCTGCACTTCAGCCACAACAACCCCCAGCAGCGCTACAGGCTTAGGGAGGAGTGGCTGGAGAGCTGCCCAGCAGAGAGGGACCTGGGGATGCTGATTGACAGCTGCCTGAACATGAGCCAGCAGTGTGCCCAGGTGGCCAAAAGGGCCAATGACATCCTGGCCTGCATCAGGAATAGTGTGGCCAGCAGGACCAGGGAGGTGATCTTACCCCTGTACACAGCCTTGGTGAGGCCACACCTCGAGTTCTGTATGCAGTTTTGGGCCCCTCAGTGCAGAAAGGACATTGGGCTACTAGAGCATATCCAAAGAAGAGCAACAAAGCTGGTGAAGGGTTTGGAGCACAAGTCTTATGAGGAGCAGCTGAGGGAGCTGAGTTTGTTTAACCTAGCGAAAAGGAGGCTGAGGGATGACCTCATTGGTCTCTACAGCTGCCTTAAATGAGGTTGTAAAGAGGTGGGAATTGGTCTGTTCAATGAAGTTGAAAGTGATAGGACAAGAGGTAATGGCCTCAGGTTGCACCAGGGTAGGTTTAGATTGGATGTTAGGAGTAATTTCTTCACCCAAAGGGTTATCAGGCATTGGAACAGGCTGCCCAGGGCAGTGGTGGAGTCACCATCCTTGGAGATATTTAAGAATCATATAGATATCGTACCTAGGGATTTAGTTTAGTTAAGGACTTGTCAGTGTTAGGTTAAGAGTTGGACTTGGTGACCTTGATGGTCTTTTCGAGCCAACATAGTTCTGTGATTTTGTGATTCTGTGCAGTGTTCTTTACCTTATTTACAACATTACCACTTACTGATTTTAAAATTAAAGACCTCTTAGCATCTCTGAGATATTTTGACAATATAGATTTTATTTTCACAAGGTTTAAATTAATCTATGAAAACTTCCCAGATGTTTTACCATGACTAACCCATGTAACTGGTTTATCATGTGCTTTATTATAGGGTTGTAAAAGTATAGATTGAATACTATAGTTTTGTATTTAACTTAGAATTTTTTTGCAGCAAATCAGAGACTGTGTGATCTTCAGTTTCTATACATGTAGAAAGTTAAGGTAGAATAGATGGAATATTCAAAAAGCAGAGAGAAAACTAATTCAACATCTTAAACAGTTCTAGGAAAGATAAAGTTTACATAGGATTTCAACCTTTCTGAGTTGCTGATGATACCTTCTCCAACCAGATATAAACAGCCAGGGTATCTGACCAGTCTAATGTTTTTCTACATGAAACATGAATAAAAATACATTGTTTTGCATATGGTGTACAAGGTTCTTGTTGCCCTGATTTTTCAGTAAATGTTAGCAATTTCTTAGATCTGAACATCTTTCCTAGCTAGTGAATATGGGGCAGTGGAAGACTCTACTTACTTAGTAATACTGTTACTATTGCTTCAGTGCTTCAGGTCAACATCTTAAAAATTGATGCCTTAATCTTGTGTGGGTGTGGGATTTCAGAACGACCCAAACAGGTTAGAAATACTCATCTCATAACAACATTGATATGTTTTTGAAAATCCACCTCCTTAATCTGTGTGCTAGGCACCAGTATAAGCTTATAATTTCAGAAAATCATATCCACCTAGTTTTTCTCATTCTTGGCCTTTTCTTGATCTTGTTGCATATTCTTATTGATCTTGCTCTGTCTTTTGCTTTTTTTTTTTTTTTAATGCCTTGAGAATTTATTAATGCCAGTTAGTGAATTTCAGGATTCAATCTGGAGAGTTTCTCTTCGGCATTCTTCTTTTGAAGATAAGCCTATGTATTTACATATAAATGTAGTAAAAATAAAAAAGAAAGTTAAGGGGTAACTTGATTATAGTCAAGAAGTTGCTTCAAAGAGAGAAAATACTAGGAACTAAATGGTTCCTTGAGCCAGCAAAGAAAAGTATAATAAAAACAGTATAAAAATTAAAACCAGATAAACTAAAATTACCAATAAATACCAAACTATTAGTAATGAGGCTAGTTAACCACTGGAAGAAGTTAGCAAAGATAGGTGTGGTTTCTCCATGTTTGGATTTTTTCAAATCGGGATGGAACATCCTTCTGAAAGGTCTGTGTAGTCTAATACAGCTTATTGGATTCAGTTCAGATGTACCCAGGTGGCATCCTATATCCATTCACTCACCAGTTTAGTTCCTTGGGACACAAAATTTTAAGAATGAGTATGTCAAAAGACCTAATAAAATATTTTTCTCAGCTGTAATTAAATGTTCTTATCAAAGCTAGAATAGCTCGTTTTTTATTTTAAATTTAAGATATCACAAATAGTGTGATGTAGAACAACATTATGCAGGAAACCATCGTACAGTTATAAATGTTTGTATTTCAAATGATTAATTAATATCTGTCTGATGCATCTTGTGGTATTAACAAGCTAGAAAATTTATATGCTCTGGAATTCAATACTGTTTTAGAGATTCTCAAGCTAGGTCTGAGGAAACTGGCATTTTGGATTGTACAATGTGAAATCCCAGAATCACAGAAACCCTACTTCCTTAGCATGGTATAGCTAACATGATGCAAAATTTAAATAACAGTTTCTCCTTTTAGTGAAGTTTTAGATATGACCAGTTAATGTCATTACCAAACATCTCCACTGCTCAATAGAGTTTGAACTGTAACTGTTTTATGAAATTGTTTTAGAGATCTGAAGTTCAAAAATTATGCAAGCAAAATTGGTAGAATTCTTCACAAATGCTTGGGTTTGCAAGGTTTTTTTCAAATTGCCTGCAGGAAGTTTTGTTTCTTGACTTGTTTTTTTTACAATTTTTTCAATTAAAAAAATGTTCTTAGGAATATTACTAAAATGCATGTTAGGTTTTTTTTCCACTTGTTGGAAATGTGGTACATCTAAACTCTCCCATATTTTCTGTAAATTTTGCAAGCTTCAACTGGCTTTAAATTATTTTGATTTTGATACCTCATAGAATTGAAGCTTTTAAATTAGGGCCTCTTTGTAAAATGTAAGCACTGGGTATAAGAGAACATTTGTTTTAAGAAGCAATGAAGTAAAAATGCTGAACTGATGATTTAGAGCCAGGATGCATGCCCTTCCTAGGAGAACATAATCAAGTAGCATAAGCTTTCCCACAATGTAGAACAGCATTGTGTTTCCTGTGGTTTGTTTCGACCAGATGTCATCTTAGAGTAAGTTAAAGGCAGCAATTTTCATTTTCATTAGCTATTTCTGACTAATTTGATTTTGTACTTTCTCACCTCAATTTCATCTTCAAGAATTGAATATTGAGCTAATATGAAGGCTTTTTATAGAGGAAGATAATGTAAGTGCTTATATATGCAAGTACTTTTATTTCTGTGAGTATTCCTGTGGCCCACACAGTGAAAAATATCCATAGAGGACATTGTGGGGTAATGGGACTGAATAAAATCTCTTTTAGAACCTTGTTATGAAAATTATCCTGAACTATCCCAGTATGGGACATAGATTTCTTTTCTGTGGTAGGATCTGCCTTAAAAGGTTTTGGAGTTCTGTGAGCTTTTGGAGGATGTAGGATGAGGCTGCTGGCATGGTATCTTTGCTTTAGCCATCAATTCCTAGAAGTACAGCTCCTCTGGAGTTACTCTGCAGCTGAACTCTCTGTGCCAAGATTGCCCCAGGCACTCCTGGAAGAGAGGCTGGAAAATACTGTCAATGGCCATACATTTTCAAAAAGGAAAGCGATCACAGTTATGTTTCCAGATTAAAGTAAAAGCTAGTAGACTCTTCCAAAATAGCTGAAATTTTGTATAGTTGGATGTATCCTTTAACTAGGTTCTATAGATTTCAGAAATTCTGCATTCATATATAAACTTCCTTCTGTGCCTGTGTTCCTGTATTTATTGCTCATATGATTATTAATAATATGATAAAGTAATAATTACTTAACTTACATATTCTTAATCTTTTATTGTGCTGCAACCACTAAAATGTTGACTACAAAAATGGTTGGAAGAGAAATCCGTTAACAGAGTCCTGACAGGCAGTTGTATTTCAGGTTGGCCAGTGTTGTCCTGCTGGGAACCTGCATATTTTCCTAGAGGTAAGAAGAGTTTAGCTGCCATGCCATCCTAGCTCTCAGCCTTTCCTAATAATAAACTAGTAACTTTGGGCCAAATGATGGGGCCAAATTCTATCATCACTGATGATGATGTCTTTGCTGCAATTAGAAGTTTATAGAGGCAAAAAATAATCCTGAAGATGGCAGGTGGGGTGTTTTTTTCTGATACCCATTAAGCTTTAAAGTATTTGATAAGTTCAGAGTCCTAAAGAGTACTGACACAGTCTGAGATTCATGAACTCTATCAACTCTCACACGCTCCTTATAGTTTAAGCTCAGGTAACTTTAGATAGAGGAGCTGTAACATCTGTTCACTGGTTGATAGAATTTCTCTAATCTTTTTTCTGAATCTTCAACGGGATTATTTTTGTCAATCTGTGGATTATGCACTTGAAAACTTCTAATTATTTTCTCTCTGACTTCTCCCAAAGGGCCCAAACTGGTAGTTCAGTATTTTCACTTTCTCATTTGGTATGCCATAAATGCATTCCATTGTAGTTGGACAAATTCTTATCCTGAGTAGCTATCCACACATGATATATTATTGTGTAGAGATCAAAGAATATAGCACTATTTGCTACTGCTTTGAGCATTGGTAGTCAGCAAATGAACATATATATTGTATAGCACCTAATGCTTATTTCTTAATTGTAAAGTAGTTTAAGGAATGTATTGCCATTAGCAGCTAATCACTATAAACTGGATAAAAGCCATGTTCTTACTGTTATTTTCTCTTCATTAGAATGAGTTTTTGTGGTGTGGGAATCTTACAGATTTTAGGGGGAAAGATACCATTTTGTAATGAATCAAAGTGAACAAGGTAACAGTTCTATACTTCTTTTATATCTGACAGGAAGATGAAGGAATAAAACATTTATTTTCATTCCACATAAAAACAATATCTTTTTTTTTTTAATTCCTTTTCATTCAGTTTTTCATTTTGTGTTACAGTCCACTCTGTTTCAGAGGGGCTGTAAAGAAATTAGAAGGTTCAACTATAAATCTCATTCCTTCAAGATTCCCTGTAAATGTTAAAAATCAGCAAACTGGCATGGGGAACTCCTCCCCTAGGACCGGTTTTCCTCAGCGTTTCATAGAATTCCCCACTCTCTTATTAAAAGTAAAGTCACCTAGTTACCAAACTCATTGCTAAAGATCCAAGAAAAACTCGATTCTTGGGCGAGGAGAGACCAATTGCCTTCCAAACCACAATCAAGACTTTGGTGGCTTTACTGCACACAAGTTGAACCTTTGTAATTCACCTAAGCTGAACACAACTCCATTTCAAAGGGTTAGACAATCAATATAGTGTTTTTATGTCATTATGTTACCTGTCATTTTACATGAGGAAAGCCTGCCTCTCTGAGTAGGAGGCAGAACTTACCCATTTAATTACAGAATTCACTTCTGCTTGATTCCAGACCAGAAGTATGTGTGATATGGGAAATGTATCCCAGTGTTTTGGCATTACGTTTTATACATATTTTCCATCACTTATCTAGAGGCCAAGTAAAGAGACTGAGTTAGGTACCTAAAATGAAACTATTGCTAAAAAAAGCCATTGAAACAATATAAAACTCAGTTTCTTTCTAGTGGATTTCATTTGAAGAAGTCCATACTCACGTAACTTCTATTGAAGTGTTTGGTTTTGTTTGTTTGTTTTAACATAATCAAGCCAGCTTGTCTTGGACAAGTTTCTGTTGGGGGTGTGAGTGTTAGTCAAGTAAAATCAACTGTGCATGTGCTCAAGAAGTCCACTTGTAACTTCTGTAGCCTGAACAGCACTGTTTCATCTGCCCAAGCTCAGAAAAGGGAGAGCCTCGAGCGGGACATTTAACTGATTTTCAGGTGTTGAGTTCAGAAAAGCTATGTCAAATGAAACACATTCTTGTCATATTGCACTGGTTTTGAAATGTCAGTGATACCTGTTGCAAAGGAAGAGAAAACTCATGCTCCATGTCAGATGGGATTGGATAAGGACTTTTTAGAGAGAGCTGGTAGAAGTAGTATTTCTTATAGGAGCTCTCAGCAAAGCTGTGAATGCCCAGCTGATGAAAGGCAATATGTTGCCCAGGAGAAACAGAGTTATTTTTATGGTTTTTTGAAAATACATATTTATTATAATGGCACTTTATATTTTCGGGTAAATCAGCTTCAAGAAGAAAAGCTGCGCCTATTGTTGTACTCAGCTATTACTCTCTGTAAAAGCTGAAAGCATCACCATATTCAGAAGTTACAGGAAGCAAAATTGGAGAAATACTATTTTTGTAAGAATCAGAGTTGGCCTCTGGAAAGTGTTTTTAGTAGGATTATAGTATGATTTTCAACTTTCATTTAGTTGTTTTGATTTTTTTTTTTAGTTTTAGTTTTTCTTTCCAGGCGTTTCCAGTTGAATAGTTGTACTGTTGAACGTTATTGTTGTTGGTACTCTTCCCTCTCTTCTGCCCGATAACTCAAAACCATCAAAATACAGGCCTCTTTGGCTGGTTAACTTCTGTTTGAAGATGTAGCAAAATGGCAAATTCTCTTGCAATGCTATGAATATTTGCTGTATACTTAGCAAGTTTCAGACGTAACAGGGTTTAAGTCTCTCATGTCCAAATGGGATTTGCTTTAATAAGATCATAGTTTTGCTTGAATGTTCACACATACACTCAGCAGTTATGTATTTGCTGTCCTTTGAATTGAGTTCAACTTTGCATTTTTCATCCCACAAAATGTATAGCAAATATAATGGAATATAAGTATGGTTTATTTTTTTCGCTTTTCAGGAATCAAACCCCTTTGGGTAGTTCTTGACTAACTATGTTATAAGTGTCTTAAAAGAATAAGCTGAATAGATTCAGGTGCTTCCCCTCCCCCTTCACATTGTGATTATATACGTGTGTGCGTGGGTGTGTGTATGTGGGTGTGTTTCTACTGTGTATCTGAAAGTTTAATTTTCTCAAAAAACAAGATGTGCACATGATTAACTTTGTAAAAGCTATTGTAGTGGACTGGAGTATTTATTTTTAAACTAAATTCTTAAGGAACCATTGCCTGTAAATAAAATACTGTATTTTCCTCCTCAGTATTTTTGTTCTTTTTATCAATTGGATTTTTGTATGCAAAATATATTGTTGAGATACTGTAGGTTTCTCTGTTTGAAGAATTCTGTCTAAACAACATTTTTTATTTATACTGCTTTACTGATCCAGTTAATATTCCAGGTTCAGTGTGCTGGTTAAGAAGATAACCAATATTTTGGGGATCTGCAAAGAATTTAAATGTGTGTCTTACAAATGTAAATTTCTTGGAAGTATTTTAATAAATGTTGTGGGGGTTGCATCTGAACCAATTTGCACACACATCTGGGGATGTGGAGTTCCTTTAGTTTTCATGCCACTTTTGGCAACTTGTCACATTTCCAAATATTTAATATTTAAAAGCTCTTCAATGCTTTTCAGTAAGTCAGAGCATACTGTCCACAAAACAATATTAAAATGGTTTCTCAAAGGTATGTCTCATTCATGTCTCCAGACACTAATGTTTGGAATCCATTATCTGAGGGGAAAAAAAATCTACAAATTACATTATAATTTAATCTGTATTTTACTGTTACTTGTCTTACTCTAGGCTGATAGCCTAGGAAACCATTCCATAGATATCTTTTCAAGATTCAATCATAGTAGAAAGCAATTACCATTTAAGTATAAAATTATGCAGTATATTCATCCAGAAACTGACCACTGGGGGAGTACAGAAACTGGAAGCATCTTCACCAGGATGCTCAGCAACTCTCCAAAGATGGATGTATTTCAGCCAGTTTTGAGGGGGTTTTGGCATCAAATACATTTAAAACAGAAAGAATGTGATTCGGTTTTAGATGTTTCTGAGAACAGCACTAGTGTATTTGTTTGAATATCATTCTCCTTAGTCAATTAGAGGGAGTGATGATATCAACAGAGAGTAAGAGCAAAGATTTGCTTTAAGGACCTTGAAAAGCAGAACAAACTAATCAGGTTAAAAGAGGGAGTCCACGGAGATACTCAAGAAATCTACAGCAGTGGACAAATAGGTATTGGAAAAAAATTCTAGATACTTAAATACCACAATGATGAGCATGGTAGAAATATCTAGATAGGCACTGAATAGTTAAGCGAGTATGTAATTAGTTAGATCATCCTAATTAAAATTAGCTAAGCCAAAGCAAACCAACTTAGAGACAGTTGTTCTCTTTTCCTTCTCCTATTATTTATTGTCTAGTTTCTTGATCCTTTAAGACAATAAGATGGTGTGCTGCTAAAGAGATGGATGTTATAAGCTTTTTTGCTTGGAATCCTGCTGATTTGCCAAGATGACAGATGATGGACTGTTTTTCTTTATCCGCATGAACAACTGATTTAGTGTTTGTTAAGAATCTAAATTTGACCCTTGGGTCCAGAAGAAGTGTTGGGAGTCCTGAAGCTCTTTAACTGCCTTTATGCTTCTTGGAATTCAGGATTTTTTCAGCTACTCACAAGGTCTAGGCAAAGAGCAGCATTTGCCATAGCACTGTGCCAGTTATTCTGAGAAAGAAATACCACATGCAGGGAAGCAAATACATCAGATGAAGTGAATTTCTTTCAAAGAATAAACCTACATAATAACACTAAAGTGTAACAGAAATCTAAACTGGAGAGACCAATCCTGAATTTCTAAAATAAATGCTGTTCTTCTGAACATACAAAGTTCTCATCAAACATAAACCTAGTTTTTTATGCTATAGAGTTTATTTAATGGTTAGTGTATTTCAGCTCTAGGGTTTGATAAAATTATTTCATAAATACAGAATGAATTGATGATAGACCGTCGTTAAGTACTATAATACAAATTGCTTCTATTTAACAGGCAGATTAGATTCATACAATTAAATAATTTCAGAGATGAATTGCTTCATATTGGTAAATATTACAGATACTTATCCATGTGTTAAAGTTGGATATAAAAGCAGGTACTTCCTAAGTTATTTTATTTATAAATATGCAATATATATGCATATGTATATTATTTAAAAATATATATACACGCACCTCTCTAATAAAAGCTATGCTATTTATATGGCAAAAGAAATTAATCCAGTCATAGATCTGATATCTATATTTCAGTAATATGTGATGAAAAGTTCATACACCTATTAGTTCAGGAAAGGAAAGTTAGAACAAAAACAATATTAAAAGGTAGAACACTGTGGCTATTGAAACAATTTAAAAGCAAATGATCTGATGACAGTAGCATTTGTGAGGTGCTTGTCAGAAAACCTTAAAGCAAACTCAGAATTTGTATGTATAACCTCTTTCGTGAGACACATCCCAAGGTGCTTTGCAAAATAATGAAATTAGCAATGCAAATATTGATGAATACACTAGGTCAAAGCAAAAAGTCCTTGGTCTTGAGAATGCCTCTACCGTGAGTCAATAAAACAAAGGATTCCAGATGCAAAAAAAGTACAGGCTGCAAAGCCAGCCAAGTAGGATAACTGCCCTTCTCTCCGTGCTAAGTTTTTGGGAAAGATGAAAAAAGTGTTCTCAACAGTTTGCAAGTCTCAATTTCGCTTTCTGCATAATTGTTGCATTTCATTGTGTCTGTTTGCTCTAGATTTTTTTGCATCTTACAAACAATCTTTGACACATTCATAAATGTGCCAGATCTTTTCTTTAAGACAGTGGATAAGCAGGTGTAGGGGCTTTAGAAGTTTCCGTTTTCCATGTAGGCTAAAGACTGTATGAGCTACTGCTGGAAGAAGTACTCTTCTTATATAGGTAATTCCCACACACTTACGAAAAGTTAGGATTTTTCAAGTTTGGTTTTACAGTACTGTTTTATCTGTCCCTGACAAGAGAAACTAAAACTCCACAGATCACAGCTGAAGACAGGCTCAAAAGAAATGAGTGGTGATTTAACTTTTACAACTTATTCTTTCTGAGTGAAACTTGTTTAGGCATGCTGGGCCTTCATGAAAACCCTCTGCAGCTTCTTAAAAAGAATGTGAGGGGTGAGTGAGGAATAATTTTTTTCAATCTCAGTGTGTTATAAGACTTCTTTCTTTTTTTTTCTCTTGCATTGTTTCCTCTTTGTAAGTTTTTCTGTCTTCTTTCTCCCTCTCTGTTTAAGAAACCATTACTAGTTTCATGTGCATTTATCCAGCTCCAACATTTGTTCATTGCTAATAATGAAATTTATTCAAACTGTAAATTCCAGGACTGCCATTTGAAATGGCTCCATGAATTGATCTCCAAATTTCTCAGCCAGATTATTGGTCATGCTTGTAAGTATTTGTACTAATACTTACAAATTTTTATTTCAGACTCTATTAGTCACAGAGCTAGGCTCAAAAACCTACCACATTATTCATAACTAAACAAAATAGTGCAAATCAACCAGAGAATGCTACAATTATGTAATTAGCTGAATAGTGAAATTTGAAATTAGCTTGTTATTAAAAGCTTGACCCACAAATGGCCATAGCAAGTAAGCACCAAAGGACCATGTGCGTGAGTTAAGGGAAATACTTTTAAAATTTTATGTCTGTATTTTTTATCTATTACTTCTCTTATTAACCTCAAAAAAATGGTGACATGCTGATGTTTGATAGTGCTCTTTACCAATCTCACTTGCAGTGTCTGTAGCAGTATTTTGGGCTGTGGATTGGTTATGAATCAGACAGAAGTGTGCTGTGCCCATTATTTATTTTTTTACTTTGAGTAAAAGTGAACTGAGTAAAAGTCACTTTTACTCGTTACTTTTACTCAAGTAAATCATCAGTGAAGATGATGAACAATGGCAGCACTAGATTTAAATGTGATTCAGAGCAGTCATAAGGACCCTGTTTTGAGAGATGCAATGGCATGATTCAAATGTTCCAAGGATGCTGTGTATTCATGATATGGGATAACAGGGTTTTAATTATAGCTCACAAAATCCTTTCAGATGTTTGAGGTGTATACATTCCCAAAACATTTCTTCCCTTATGGTCTGAAGTTCAGTGATTTGAAAGATTCAAACGATTTTTAAAATCTCAGTATTTTACAGGAAAACACCATGTGAGATCTGTTTTCTGACTACAGAAAGTAGTTCCTAGAGGATGAATAGGAGGCAAGAGTTAAGAGAGGGGGAAAATGTTTCACCACGTGAATTTGCCCTCCCTTTTTTTCTGATTTAAAGTCATCGTCAGAAACTCTCATATAATGAAATTCCCTCCCATGCCCCTTGGATGATGCATTCCAAAACTCCAAAGTGGTGATACAGATCCAAGATGGGTTTCTGAGGCTGCTTCCTGCACACACTTCTGAAGTTGCCACCTTGGTTGTTTACATACAACAGCATAGTTTTGGAAGTTTTCACAATATCACAAAAACACATCTTCTTTCTACTCATGGCTCTCTGTTTGGTGATACTGCCATGGAAAGCAAATGATGGGACCATATGCCATGTCCTGACAACAAAAAGAATGCCTTGAGATTTTAAAAGAAGTTTCTGTTCTTAAGTGGCTTCTAAAATATGAAACCAAATCCATCTGCAAGCCTATTGTGAAACTGTTACGTTAATAAAGGAACGTGAAGGGAAACCAGAGTTTCCAGAAGCTGAGAAAAGAGTTAAGATTCTTAAAAGAGAACAACTTGCTTATGAATGTAAAGACCCTATTCTAAGCCAGGCAGAAAAACTGGATCTTTTCCAAAAGCAAGATTCAATATAAACTTGCACCACACTGTGATGCTGGTGTGTCCTTTCTTTTAAGCAGCATTGTACAGCTGAGAATCATTCACCTTACTTTAGCAGACATTTTTTGAGAGAAACGGAGCAGAGGCGATATTAATTTTTAAGTAATGTGAGCACAAGAAATCTGATGCCAAACTGCCCTTTTTGCTTCTGGGATTGTGTTGAGCTAATTCCCAAGGCATCCTTCTGAAAATATATCCTTCGGATTAAAAAAAATTTTTAAAAAAGGCAAAAACCACCCTCTTGGACCCTTCTGTTTTAGTTCCCTGTGTGAATCTTCTGGTTTGATTTAGGAATGTGCTGCTTGGTTCCCATGTGCATTGTTGTTGTAGTATTTACTTTGGAAAGAAAAGTGAGTATACGGTTCACGCCTTAACCTTGTCAAGCTTCCTCCTTACCAACTTGAACTGACACCATACAAATTCTGAAAGGAAAGGCCACAGCCAAAATTAATCATAAACATTAACCATAAAATACTACTCTTGACCTTACCAAGGGGCAGACCTCTAGGAATAACATCCTGCGCCTTAAGAAAATAACATCCCTCTCCAACTGAGAGGAGCAGACGGTCTCGTCTATGCGTGACGGACGTGCTGACCTGTGCCTCAGGGAGCAACATCCGATTTCAACTCAGAGGGTAATAAGCACTCCAGGCCTGACATTATGGAAGTCCTTCCCCAAACACAGCCCTACATATAAACTTTGGCAGCTCGTGCTGTCTGCATAAAACAAGTCCTGTCCAAGGTTGTGCTGTAAGGTTAGGTTTTTATGCAAAGCTAAAGGCTTTTCATGCTAAGGCTGAAGCTGGAAAAATTAGAACTGCCACCCCAGCTTTCAGGCTGTTTTGACCTGAATGAAAACTGTATATATACTTCACATTGTTGTACCAACAAGGAGCCCTGAGGGAAGGCTACAGTCTGTATCTCCTTTGTAACATTTCACTTGAATTGACTCTATGCCTCGTTTAACCTTAAAGGCACCATCCACAGACAGGAGAACCTATTTCCATACCTATCCGGCAGTATCTTGTTCAGCAGCAAACTGAATTCATACAAACCTAAGAAATATGAAAAACCCAGAACCAAATTATATTGCCCAACATCCATTTTATTTGGAAAAGAAATAATAGATCAAAAACCAACTAACTTTATTGCAAGTCACTGGAGATGAGACTTAGGTGCCTAAATCCGGCAAGACCCGCAACATTGAATGAAGTATTTCCTAAATATCACAAAAAAATCTGGGTGTGGAGCAATAAACCAGATTTCTTCCCAGGAGATGTTGGTTGTACTGGCACTGATGGTGAGAGATTTCAGCAGGAGGTTGTGGAACTTGTGTCAAGGATGCCCTGCAGATATACTTCTGATATTGCCCTCCTCCCTGAATTCATTCCCTTGCCAGCAATGACAAGAGGGAAGTAGGAATCCTACTTTGCAGGGGTTGCCCTCAACACAAACACCCTTCTTAGTATCACCTCACCAAGTGATTTTGGTCTTCCTTTTCCCAATGCGTCAGCCCCAGATGGAAGCAGAGCTGCTGTTGGGACAGGCAGGTTAAGTGTGAAGGGACCTGGGGGAAGAGTAGAACGCATTCCTAAATGTTGGTGCACTCAGCAATGATGTGATGTAATCAATATAGAAGATTGAAGGAAAATTTCCCTAATAACCCTAGCTTTTCCACATGCTGTGACAGAAATCAGGGTTAGTCTCAGCCATTGAATGATGCTAATTAAAGAATAAACTTCAAGTTTTTGCAATTAAATTATTGCTGGTAACCATGTTTGTGAAGTTAAAAATTTCTCTGGTATCTCTCTGCTACACTGAAGTGCACCTATGCCCCCCAGTAAGTGAATGTGACAGATTTGATAGAGATGGCAGAGGTTACTGCAGTGTCATCTAATGGACAAATGCATTAAGGTGAGGGAATATTTTCACAGGAATTAATCTGTACTTGATTTGTGCTCGCATAGTCTATTCATATTTAACAAATATAAACTGTACACTACCCAGATGGCTTATTGTTGACAACGCAGTACAAACTGAACAGACTTCCCCTTTCACACTAATGCCAATGTGTCTCTCCTGTTATTAATAAGCTATTTATACACATTCTGACAGCAGACTAGACTTCATCTTTGAGATCAGTACCTGACGCTCATATTTCTTCCCTCTTGCCCTCTGTTTCTTTCCGCCATCCATCACACTGACTCTTACTTCCTATCCTCTCCTGTGAAATAGACACTACCTTCTTTTTTCACCAACAGTAAAACAGATCAAGGTGGTTCCATGTGTTGGGAAAGATAAATGTAGTGGCTAAAATCTTTCCTTGTGTGGCTTCCATTAAATTTCATTGGGTAGCAGTTGCACACCTTTCAACTACGATGTACAAAAGCTAGTGTTGCAAAAGATTTTTGGAGTATCATAAGACCATGCCTTCTTAGGAAACCAGGGCTTCTGCACTCCTCTTAACTGAAATCAAATGCCATTTAAACCTCCCTATGTTTTGTGACTTAGTTGTCCTGTCTTTCCCAATAGCCACGTCTCCACCTGTACCATTATGTCTGAGAGAAGACTGACAAACATGCCTTGGAATTATGCACAGAGTATTTTTATGTAATTGTGATAAATAAAGATGGCAGACTAAATCATTAAAGGTGTTTCAGCTCTAGAGATGTAGCAAAAATAAGAAGACAAAGCAAAGATTTGCTTTTTCATTTTTGCTTTACTCAGCTTTCTTTCAGGGTGAGGTAACGGGAAGTCTTCTCACTTGTCACAGTAACGTGCAAGGAAGACAACAATATTTATTACCATGTATCCATGTGTACTCTTTTGTTCTTGGTAATGAACTGAACTATTTGGTTCTGAAGGAATTAAGTTTTGTTTTGGTTCACAAGGGACATTGTTCCAAGAACTAAACGTGGTAGTAGAGGCAAAGGGAGGCTGATGGCACCCAATAGCCCATCAACACTGCCAGATTACAAAAACCTGCCAGGGTAGCTGTTCTCTCAGTTGGCTGAGCTGTGGCAGTTTCATCAGCAGGCAAAGTTCAGAATTTCCTTCAGAGGAAAACTGACTCTGACTTTTTGAACTTTCAGACTCCTGGGCTGAGCAGAGTGAAAACGATTGTTTAGAGACATCATGCATGGATCTAAGGGACAGATGGCTCTGAACTAAGCCAGAGAATTATGATAAGACATCCAGGCTGCATACCAGGATTTTTTTGTATTTGTTTCTTTTTAATCATTGTCCTTGCTCTACCATTTGTTCTCAAGTCTCACTTGCTTTTCATTGTTTCTTGATAATAGTGACTATGCAAGACATTCTGCTAGAAACCTGAGGCCACTTAATAAGCAGCCGTAAGCTCAGTTCAACACCCATCCACACAGCAATGGCCTCCTTCAATGTGAAGATCCAAACTGAAGGCAAGTTGTGTGCCTCTTGCATGTTATGGTTTCTCAGAGGCTTTCACCAGTGTCCATTCAGTGGCAGCTCTCCTTTTAAAGTGTATTCCATACAAAAAGAATCCTAGAAGCAACTGAACGGTGAAATTAAAGATCCGCATAGACAACACTGCAAATGGAAGGGAATGGATTAACTTTTCTTTCAACTCCTGCTGCTATATGTTGATTTAATATATTGTCTTGACTTTTAATAAGGTTATTGAAAGATAAAAGCATTTAAGGAGCTGTGCCACAGATGCGACAGTCAGAACATCATACGCAAAATAAAAAGAGACATTATAATAAAAAGAAAATTGAATGTTGCTTGTATAAAATCTGGCTTTGTTTTGATGCATAAAACAGCAAACACTGTTCCACACTGAGGTTTTCAAGAATGTCTTAAGTATACAACGCTTCTGATGCCACCCCAGTTGCCTATATATAGATCTGTCTTGTGTAAAGAATTTAAAAAGCATTAGAATGGAGAAATCAAAGAGACAATAAATTTTAAACCAATCTTATTGTCTGCAGCCTAAAGTGTTATTAAGATCAAAGTGGAGCAAACATCTGGCATTTGCCTTTCTGCAAAAATTAGATCAAATTACCTACCATAGGATTTAGATCCATTCAGTAAGTTCTTTCCATTGTACACATAGTTTTCTTTCTCCTTTTTATTTGCTAGATCTAACTTAACACCCAAAATCTGGCTTCTTCATTCATTTGCAGTTGAAACAAATTAACAACAAAAGTAGAAATATATGTCCCTTGTGAACATCTGTTTCCTAAGGAACATTCAAGGTCCTTCAGATCCTAAGGAGAGAGGTTCAGCTAGCCTTTATTTTTGCCATTAAGTGTGATTGTGTAGAAATAATCTTTACTGAGCACACACAACCCTGTCCCCCTCCTCGAAAAATAAACTCTTCATGCCTACTGTTGCAATTATTGTAATTGTTGACTTCATTCTATATTAATCACTCATAAAGTATGTTGTTAGGAAGCTTGGTACACTGGCCCATACTTTTATGTATAAACCTATAAAATGTACATTTTTTCAGACTTTTAAATATATCTAATGCTTTCCTAGACTTTTTATACCTTCATTTACAGAGATAAATGTATGTATGTCGTATCTGTATAGCACATTTTTAAAAAAATCTCTGAACAAAAGAATATACTAATACAAAGCTAAAATTGAGAATACATATCTTTTCTTAAATACAAAAAAGACTATGCCTTTACAACTCAATCAACTAACTACAAAACATAGAAATTTAGTAAAGTCTAACTTAAGGGAAAAACAATATTAAGGTCTTCAAACTGATCATTAAGTAAATCAAACAAACTTAACAATGCTCTGTAGTGATGCCATGCAATAACTATAAAATTATGATTCATGAATTTGAGTGTTGGTGTCCCAGATGAGCTGTAACTGACACATTAATTCTTTCCAATTGCTTTCTTGCTGGAATCCATTTTGAAATTACTAGACAGAAGGGTAAGATATAGCTCTCAATTATTCTAGAGAGAGATGGAGATCTTATTTTAACCTTTGTTCTTTTGATCTCTTGTAATATGAATTGGAATATAGTGGTTTCCATAAGGCATTCTTTAAAAAAAGAAATGCAAACATAGCGATTTCAAATTTTATTTGCAGAAGTTTTATTGGGAGTCAGTGTAAGTTCTTCATTTGATTCATCCCCAAGCTATGTGATTTACTGATTTACATTTGTATCACAGCAAGGAGGAGTTATGACTTATTGCAACTTAGAAGTTTCTTTTTTTACTGCAATCCCAAACACTCTTCTTTTATGCCAGTACATAAGTTGATCCTTGTATCTTGCTCCTTGATAATTTAAAAGAGGTAGATTACGAATTTTATTTTCAATATTCGAGAAAATAATAGGAAAAGGAGCAAGTGACAGTTAAAATTTCTGTACTCCTCCCCCCAGACCCATAAAAGCTAGGGGAGGAATTCAGGCAGCCAGAAGCCACACATTGTCAAAGGGCACCTTAAAGTCATCAGCTACATTTCCAGGCCGGCAGTGCAGACAGGCTTCAGGTGTTTTTATGAAGCTGCATTACAAGGTAGCATCAAAAATCTGCACTACTGCAATTTGTTATGTTACCTGTGCATCACTATGGTTTCAATCTCAGCTGATTAAACAAAGAAACAAATAAAGCAACATATCTGAATCTTTTTAGGTTTAATCTTTTTTATACCCTAGGGCCAAGATCTGATTATTAAAAATGTGTAGCAGAGATATCTCGTTTTTGACTAAATCCAAATCTACTTTTTATTTCACTTCCTTTAATTTTAAATGATACATCTCTCCCCTTCAGAAGTCTTTGCCACTCAGGCAAGCAGAATTACTCAGAAAAAAATTTTGGACCTTCTTTTGATGATACTGACTGCTACATTTCAGTGATTAATGAAGTGGTTTCTAAGGCAGGTTTTAGTTATTTGGAGAGAATAAGATGTATGTTTTTTAAAAAAAGTGAAGGAAAAATGTGCAAGAGGAACACTGGGTTGAGCAAACCAGCATTCTCACCTCAGTCTTCTCTGCCAGCGATTTGGTGCTTCTCCTTTAGGAAACCTTTTGCAACTAACAACTCTCAGTTCACTCCTGTGCACTGGCCAGCACAAAGAAACGTCAGTTCCCAAGGGTACGGGTCTACAATGCCTTCCCCCCCCCCCACTCAGGAGAAGGTAAATGACAAGGTTAAATTACTGCATCATTTTTGCAAATCTCCCTTCCCAGCCAGGCATTGCCCCTGACAGGCAGCTGGAGTGGAGCCAAGATGCTGCCTGTTCCACTGACCCAGCCAGGACGCACCACACCTCCTGTGCCCATGTGGTGCTCAGATGTCTTGCACATGCTTGGCAAACCCAACAAGCTCTTGATGCCTTGGTCCTGTAACGTGTGTGTGAATCAACTTCGCAGCACATGGGTGACAGAGCACACACAGAAATCCCAAGAAGAAATCTAGCCTACCTCACTGGGGAGAGAGAAGAATGTAGTCATTTCTACCTGTGTCCCCAAAAGCTGATTAAAGTGTGTTAATTCTCTGTTATCTCCTTTTGATCAGTGTAAGTATCTATAAAGCACATGGGACTTCACAGTAGATGTATCTTCAATTCAAAGCTCGTGCGTAGGCCAAAAGCAAATCATAATGCATGTCTGAGCTCGTTAGCATATAAATAGCAAGACCCTGGTACTACAGGGTACTAGAAAGGTGAGTCCAGGAGGTTTTTCTCTCTGTTTTAAATATTCGGATAAAGATATATGTGGACAGCCTTTCCAGGAAACTTACTCTGTCCAACTGTGCCTATATCTAACACCTGAAAAAGTCAATTGCCTTTTAGGAATAATTATTTTAATGTTATTAGCCTTTCTGTCATTTTAGAAACACACACATAAAAAAAAACCTAGAAGAAAAGCAAGACTAAACCAAAAAGCCTTTAAGAAGGCTTAAGAAGCCCAGGCAACCATGACTACTAGACTGCTCAGCTCCACTATTTCACATGGGTTTTGCATGAATGAAAACCACAACTGGATCTTACTGGCACCAAGCTTTTCAGAGCTGAAAATGGAACATCTAACCTTTTCCTCTGGTTATCTTGTGTGTGCTACAGAAAATCACTATATGCTGTTCACTCTTCAGATTCCATCTCTTGATTATGTCATTGACAGTCCTTTGAACAAAAATGTATACATCTGAAATAGGCCTATATTACTGCTCTGTCTCGTGAAATCAGAGACCATTCCCAGAGAGGGTCAGTGAGATGGTGATCCCAGTCAGAGGCGCTTTCCCCATGAGGGCAGCCAATGCCACTGCTACTTGCTGACAGCAGGATTGCATGGGGGTCTGTAATGACTGACCCAGTCCCTCACACATCTGACAGGGTGGCAGGTTGCCAAGACAAAACTTTTACCACTACAGTCCATCTCCCAGCAAAGAGCTGGAAAGTTTGAAGAAACCTGTTCTCTGCAGTTGCAGTCTTTCCTCAACACTGGCCTTGCTCAAGTGCTGCCAGCAGGGACAGAGAAGGTAAAAGGAAATGACAAATCTTCCCATTCTCTTTTGTAATTACATTTCGTCTCCTCTGTCCCTGTTTACAGCTTGTACCGTGCTGTATTATAAAGGTGTTCCTTACTCTTTTTTCCTAGAAGTGGGAGTAAACTGCTAGCTAGATGTAAAACTGAGGTAAGGTGTAAGGCGGGCATGCCAACTTCAACTCTTCAGCAATTCAAGGCTGATCTATATTTTGAACTGTCACTATATGGTTTACAGGGGGAAGTGTGAGTAAAGATTGAGATTTTCCTTCTATAAATTGTTGAAGGGTGAGGGGGAAGTGACAGATCTCATTTAAAAACCTTATTGAAGTAGCCGTGTTGAATGATGGTGCCATTGCTTGTCTCTGTCTCTCATTGTCATAATGTAAGCCCTTTTATAATTAGAAGAAACCACAGAAGTCAGAGTAAAGGACAACAAATCCAGAAAGAGCTGGAAACTTAAGGAAGAAATAAAAAAAATAAAAAAAACAATAGACATGGGCTGGAGAAGATATTTTATTTATTTGTTACTAGTAGTTAAAATGACGTACAAAATGCTGGGAAGAAAAAACTCCAATTCTATTCAGTTACAAAATAATTAAAACTTCATTTTAAACCAAGTTTTGCTTTGTGAGACCGAGCATGAAAATACTGCAGCCTTAGGTTATATAGTCCATTGTTTTTAGAATAAAGCAGACATTTAAATACATATTGTGGTTGATATTAAATATCTTGTATAATTGTAAGTTAGCAGAACTTTCTTACTCTCAGGCAATAACTAGCAATTCATAAAAGTTCTTTGTATAAAATTTACATATTCGAGGCAGGGGGGATCTGCCTCAAGGGGAGTTCCGTCATGATCTATGTACAGGCTGTTTTGGAACACCAAGATTTGTAAAACTTCTACCAATTTTCTTTCAGAATACTAACCTAATCTTAAATAAATGAGTCAGTAATGTCTGAAGCTTTGCTTAATGGCTAAGGGTTTAGGGACATAGCAGTCACTGTAAAAGACAATGAGAGTTTTGCTGTAAACTCCACATGAAAAAAAATAAAAATCATTCTTAAGGTGTGCCCATTTCTTGAACAGCAGCCCTAGATAATACAAAACCTTCAGCAACGACTGAGATGGGCCCTTTCCCCTGCAAACCAACTAAAAAGAAAGTGATTTGAAGAAAAACAACCCCTGCCTATTATCGGTGAAAGAGGACTTGTATTTAAAATAACATTAAATATCCATATCTTTCTGTTTAACTATTCACATTCCACACAGTGGAAATCTACCTCCTGTAATTCCAGATTTTAAAAATGGATTATAAAATCCATTAAGAAATGTTTCAAACCTGCTGAGAGACAGTACACCAGATGAAACGCATTTTAATAATACCAATCAACAAGTTGCAATATCTTATTCTTACAAATGCAGACCTCACAGCAGTGGATTTTACAGTAAAAATGTATTAATTGCAGAGATGCAGGATATTGCCAATAACTTTGTGATGCACTGTGTAACAGCTGGGGCATCTGATATGATCACTGCACACTGGATGCATCTGTGACATGCCACTGTATATTTTTTCCTTTGGAAATGTCAGTAAGAACAGAACTGTCTTCCTCAGCATTCAATGGACAGAAATGCTGTCAAGATAAACACCTTGTGGCTGAGATAGGCATCTGGTGTGAGATAGCAGCTATCCACTAATAGTGGATACTAGAGAGAATTGCTGCTGAATGGGGAAACCAAGTCCTGAACTGTCCAAACTCCATCATACAATTATTGTGGAACTAACCCCAATTTCACTCACATCAGTGAGGTCTCAGGTGCTTCTAAGCCCAGTACTGACTCTGGTGTAGGAATATGTTTTCCCTTGGCATCCCACCAGACAGGACCAGCTGTCAGGGCCCTGCAGGCACTGGCAGGGGCAAGAGGGTGTGAAGCACCCGGTCATCTCTTCACCACCCAGTTGGAAAGTGCCCCTGCAAAGCCATAACCCAGGACAGCATAGAGATGTTTGCACACCATGTGGTATGAAACGCAGTGAGACAACCCCCAGGCTTCCCATCAGACCGCCAGGAAAGCAAGGGCAACATGCATGGAAGGGTCCAATGGCCCAAGGTCCCCCTGATTAAACCAATTTATTTTGCAGGACCTTCCATGCTCTTGTCAAAACCCACAACCCTGATCAAGCTTAAGCTCCTAATCTTGAAGGAAAAATACAGCAGGATAACCTCACAGGTGAGGTTCATCAAACTGTTGGAAGTAGCATGTCCCCTTTTATGTTCTTTCCCCCCAAAGGAGAGGAGCAGTTAGCCCTTAATTTTCAGGAAATTCTCTTTACTTAGTCCAAATCCAGCTTAAATGCAAGTCTGTGGTAAAAGATATAAAAAGAGGATTATTGCTGGCAAAGTTCTGCATCTCTTTTTCAACAAACTGCATGCCTGTGGCAAAGCTAAAATAACAATAACAATGCAATGTTTACTAGTCATGAATGTCGTGTCTTTTGTCTCTTGTGTGGTTATTGCTTTTGCCGTCACATGATGCTTGTTTTAATTTTTGCTTTGCTCTTCATGTGCTAAATTACTGCCATTCTGTACTTGATCATGGTTAGCAAGATTTTTGTGCTGTGGTTATGTATGTTTTTTATGTATGTGTGTGAAAAATAAGAGCAAGAGAATTCAGATACACACAATAGAGTGTGCATACTCACTGTATGTACGCATAGATACCAACAACTAAAAGATACTGCATATACATATATATGTAGATATGAAGAATAACTGATATCAGAAATATAAGAGATGAAATGGATCTAGTGGCACAAGAATGGATTTTGATTGATTTAGAGAGCCATCAGAATTCTGAAGTATATTTATAGCCTTGCATATAGTTCCTCTTTAATTTATGTAATATATGATTAGGTATATAAATTAAAGCAAAACGTAAACAGAAGACAATATCTTTTTCTCTGTGTCTTCCTATTTATGTATCTTTCATTTTTCTACTCCCTTTTGTACTCTTCCCATCTACTTACTTTGGCCTTTTGCTTTCTAACTTGCTGTAGCTCTGTTTTCCATCCACCTATATTGACTTTTCAACACTCCCATGTGCCCCTATTGTTCTCCAGACATGGCTTTTGGATTAGTTATTTTTTTGAAGAAGCATGTTACAAACTCTTGATACAGCTGCTATTTTCAGTGATGGTTTTGCTACACTTCAAACTGCTTTTTGCATACTTCATATTTAAGAATATATTCATGCTTTCAAATGTATTGTCCTCTCACTTTGATGTTTCGCTTAATACAGTAAAAGCAAATAGCACAGCAGGTAAACATTAGCAAAAGCCACAGCTCCACTTCCCAGCAAGCGGCAAAAATGTGAATACAACTAGGAAACCTAATTTATGATTGTGGGTAAATAAATTTTTTTAGTATTTCATACCTCTGTTAAATTTTTTGTCGTAGTGAACATTCACAGATTTGCTTGTACACATATATTTTCTGTCTTATACAGAAACGTACACACGTGCCCTTCCCTTACATCAATTTTTTTCTTTGGTTTTTGGTTGTTTTGGGTTTTTTTCTTGATTTAGATTATTCACAATTTTGTCTTGCCTCAAAGGTATGCTAGTTCATGCCCCTCACTCTCATGCTGGCCATGATTGCCTACAGTCAGAGTGCAATCTGTACTATAGTTTCCTCAGTTTAGTCCAAGTCAATAGATATACACCGGCATTCCTTAACTCGGGTGATTCTTTTCTTCTTTCTTGGGGGTTGAAGCTCTGGACAATTGAGTGTAACAGTCATGGTGGTGAATTTCTTGGGCTTGCAGAAGGAACAAGACTGGAAGGAGCCTTCCTCTTTACGGACATGCCTGGGGATGTAGAATGAATTGCACTGGCCGTAGCAGAACCTGTTGATAATGGTACGACTGTTGCAGCCTTCCTCGTGGATAGTTTGTTTGAGAGGTTGAGTTTTACACCAATCTCGCTTTAGGTATTTGCGCTCTGTGATGTGCAAGGCCTCCTGACTAGACTCCAGCACCTCTTCAGCAGGCATCGAGGTGCCTTTTCCTCGTTCTCGATGCCTAGAGCCTGACTGCTGCTGTGTTTGCATTTGCTCTGAATCATTGGGCTGATCTTTGTCAGGAGGAGGGATAGCACCTTGAGATCCACGATTCCTCTTTCTCCCTTCTGCTGCTGGTAGCAGAAATCCCATCAGAAGAAACACAGCACCGATGGCATACAGTGTGCGGACCATCCTATATGGAGGAAGTTGAGGGAATAAAGCACAGTTGTGGATTTCAGATATCAACAGAATTAAGGTATGCAGTAGATTTTCAGTTCCATAAAAGAAATATGCATGTGTATTCATGCACACACTTACAAAAGATAAGCACTTAGCCTTTAGCAGCTGGAAAGCTGTTTCCAAATGATCAAGCGATAAAAGCTTTAACATACGGTGATTTAAAGTGAGAGGCTGAAGTACGTCCAAACAGAATTTCATGCATCTTTTCTCAGCTCTTTTCTCCATGTATAATACCCTAGCTAAGACTGCTCATTCCTTTCTTACAGCTCACTGACATTAGGAATGCTGCTCCTGACTTACCCCGGTGGAAGAACAGATTTCATGTTACACATGGCATAGCTATCTGCGATACCAGAGGACTAAATTCTGACTCAGGAGATAGAGTGTAACTATGTGTTCCTTAGTCAGACCCAGAAGCTTTGTACAGCCTCTTGCACAACATACATCCAGAATACAATCCGCATGCTACATTCACCTGTTGTCTGAATTACAGCATCTCAAGTTCTATTACATTGCCTCTCTGAGCTGGTTCAATGCATCTGAGTGTAATGAAGTTAAGCTAACAGATCTGCAACAAGACAGGAAACTAACAAAAGAATATTTAAGTAGAGGCTAAAAGAGGTGCATCGGTACTTTCAAATTACACCTTCTCACGCATTACTCTGACTCATTGACAGATGCAATTGCAGTGTTAAGAATTTTTTGGATCTCTGCATTTCATTCATAATATGCAGCATGATATTGAAAGGATAGACGAGGACAGCAGAGTTTCATATATGACATTAAGTGTCATGAGGTACCACCATCAGAAAAGAATGCAGTTTGTGCACACACACAATAAACACTTCAAGAAGTGCAGTAAGTGGAGACTATCAGATTCTTCAAAACAGCAACCTTGGTCCCAACCGAATTACTAGCATATGAACAGCCTTTCTTGCCTCCCTTATTCCACCATTTCTTTCTGCTTTCCAAAGCTCTGAGCTCTTTTGGCTGCTCAGTCAGCTCAAGACACCAACCAGCTGCGGAGAAATTCATCAGCTGTCACACTTTTTCCCCCTTCCAGAAGTATTGTGGGTCTCCATGTTGTTCTGGAAAGCAAGGGACGTAGCAGCAAGAAAGACTGATCGGGGAATGAGGCTCTCAGGCGACCCTCCCCCTCCCCATGGGGAGCCTGGAAGAAAACACCCAGAAATGAGCGACTGCTTGCAAAAACCCCATAAAACAGCAAAACTGCAAAGAGGCACATGCATTAAAATGGGAAAGAACTGTGAAAAAAACCTGAGGACTTTGGTGTCTTCTACCTGCTTGGAGTGCGCTGGTTGTATCCTTTATTTGACTCGTTTTATCAGTTAGCCAAAAATTAGTGTTTGAGAGTCCTGCTTGTGCTACTACCCAAGAAACACATGTGAAACCAAGGGCACCGTCCTGGACAGCTTTATCCACTCTGAGACCACACAACTAGGCAGGAAAGCAGCCAAATGCCAATGCTGTAAGGGCCACCTAGAGACTCAGTAGAGGCTCAGGGTAAGTACCGTTTGCTATAAAAGATAACTCTTAATTTCTCAGTTACTAGGTCTTTCCAGTCACGCAGAGAAAATAAATATTATATTATGCTGTTCAAAGAGCATTTCTCACTGAATGGACTGGGAAAGGAATGACTGGAGTGGAAAAGTATCATAGGGGGGTTCCATTGTATTCAGGGATTTGCTTGTGGATCTAGTATCTTAAGTGTTTGACTACAGATTACGAGAGCACCTAGAGTTTGTAATACATATTATAAATATATGCACTCATTTTATTCATTTCTTTTTATGTACCAGTATGTCCCACGTTTGGCAGAAGCTTCAGGCTTCAAGCGAGGGATGTAAGAATGACATTATTGCCAACTCCAACAGGAAACTTGGACGGGCTGTTTTTAATATATAAATGAAATACGGTACAGAACATGTAATTTTAATAACCTTAAGGCTCTGACATAGCACACACAAAAAAGTTGGAAATTCTGATTGAAGACTAATGCAGCATAATTTCAAGTGTCAGCTTGGACTTGACATTTGCTGGTTGTTCCCTGTTTCTGTTACAACCTGAATGTTATTTAAACATGTTTCTTTTTTTAAATTTAATTTTGTCTTTAATTTTTTTATTTAAGAGTTATAAAACACTGCTTGTTTTCTCAAGAACCCAGAATAATGCCTTCCAAAACTGTTCCTATTTCTCTGGTGACTGTATACCCATGTTGTATTTAGACAACATTTTAATATGCACTTTATTTACTCAACATGGTGCCAGCGCCTTAAATGAAAAAGAAAAGAAGAAAAAAAAAACAAAAGTAATTGCATGCAATTGAAAATAAATTGCTAGTTTATAAGCAGTGCCAGGAAACTTCAGGTGTTTGTTTGGTGTCCCATATCTGAGCTGAAGTTTCACCAACATGTCTGAAGTTTCATCAGTATTCCTGGACTGCTTTTATTTCTAAAACTGATGACCTGCACATTGCTTCACCTTTTTCTTTTTTTTCTTTTTTCCTTCATAAATGTGCAACTGATGACACAGTAAGGCCTAGTCATGTGAAAATGAGGTGTACTTTGGGATGGGAATTTGGAGGAAATTTGATGGTAATGATGTTTACTATTATAAGATCTGTATTCCAGATTCCTGCATCTTTATTAAGCATGTGCTGAGCCCTAAGGAAATGCAAGCATGTGTTTGATTATAATCCTAAACTCAGGGAGGAAAGGTAGGTTTTCACTGAGTTGGTTTCCAACCTTCAAGACAGAAGCTGTATTACATGCTCCTAAAAGAAATTGTGATTAAAATGAAAATCAGCAACTCAGCAAAAACATTTTTTATGGTCACTTTCGAAACAAGCATCTAAAAGTAAAAGTAATCCAATTATTTAGAGTTAAATGCGGTTTAAACACAGACCCATAGAAGAGGCTGTGTGAACTTCTTCATCCCCACAGCAGCTCAAGCAGAACTTCTTTTAGTAGTAACTTATTAAACACCCATTAACAAAAAAGATTTATCTTTTTAAATGCAAAATATAAAGGCAAAAGAGGTGGTACGCCTCAGTAAGGAAAGCAGCCAAAATGCAGTGCAGGCACTCTGTAACACCTCTGGTCACAAGGCAATGCATCTGCTTATGAAAGAAGACACCTCCGTTTACATACGTTGGGAACTGGAGTGCTTAATCCATTTATGAGATTAGTGTTTGTGAATGTTTCCTTAAGAGTTGTATTATTATTATTACTATTGGAAAAAATGGAAGAATACAAACAGCTGTATCACTGTTACCATACCTGAGTTTTACCAAAAAGGGATCTCTCCTGAAGTAAATGGTTTTTTTTATACTTGTCACAGATGTAACTCTGCAGAAGTAGTAACACTGGAGCTGTGAGGAATCAGGATGTAAAATCTTATACTCCAAATTTCTGCAAAATTGTCAGTACTTGATACAGTCTGTTAGCGAAGCATTGGCATAACCAGAAATGCTTTTGAGACTATATTTGAGAATCCTTTGAATGAACAGATGACTGCAACCAAAATGCTTAGGTCAGTTTCCACTTAGTTCAGATTCAGTGAGATCTGATGTAATTAATATTTCTTTTTTAAAAGTAAAAAAATACTTCAAAAATCTATTATTTCCATATTTCCCTGCTAAGCTGAGTTCTACTTTTCATCATCTGTAAACTCTTAGTCCTAAAGCCAAGAGAAATTTTATTGCTGACTTCAAACAGGAGCAGAATTGGGCCCTAACATTCATATCACCTCATATGTGGTTTATCTAGAGCCTGGGATCTCATCATCTAAATCAGATTAGGAATTCTATGAATGGTTGCAGGTATTAATCCATAGAGACGTGTAAATGCTTTCAGGTTTATTATTTCATACAATTAAGCTGTAATTTTTTAATTTATACATTTTCAGCTATAAGTTAAGGAGCACCACATGCCAGTCCATAAACAGCACTTCCCTCTGAGCTCTCAGGCTGAGTCAGAAAGTTATTACTGAATTTCTTTAGCACAAAGCAACTTGTTTAAAAGAACTGGATGGAATCTTGGTTCTGTTAAAATATACAGCAAAATTCTCACAGACCTCAGCAGGCCCATAATTTAATCTGTGAACCGCATTTAATAGGAAAATATTATGATGAGACATGGACTCGTGTGCTTCACAGAAAACATTTAAAATAATCTGATGAAGGCCTAAAAAAATAAATTTATTTTATGGGCTTCAAATACCAGCCAAAGAAATAGACAAAATACACTTTGACTACTGAGAAAATATAAGTGGTTTATGTCCCAAAGGATCAGGATAATTCTATGCCTGGCTCATTATATAGGAATTACAGAAATTGTCTTATGTTTTCACAGTTCATAGATCATTAAATATAAAAAAAAGGCATGGCAATGGCAGTTCCCAGAGAATTGTAATTCTCTTCTGAGATCAAGACAGCAAAACTAACATCTCTGGTAGAATTTGGATACATTTACATTTCAGAGAATTCCTGCTTGCGAGTCATGGAGATGGCTTTTTTGAGACATGTAATGACTGTAGGCAGTAATACAAGGAAGAAAAAAAAAACAACTTCGAAACTTTGAGAATTCCCCTTTTAAGAAAGAGTTGCTCTGTAGCACATCCTATGGGACTACAGGGAATTTGAACATCATGGCGTGCATGGCTGGTACCAAACCCGAATTAGACTTGCCCTGAAGACAACCACGCAGTGCCTGACAGCTCCGGTCCCCAGAGCGAAACTCCCTTCATACAGATTTGCTCACGGAGCTCTAAAACCTCCAGAATAGTTTTGCTCCTGCGCACAGCCATGCGTCCTGAAAAGGAGAAAGTATTCAGGAGAAGCTATGGATTTCTGGGTGACATCGCTGAAGAAAAATAAATTATTTAGCACAGCTTAGGACTGAATCCTAAAGAGAAACATAAAAGATTGGGGTATTGGCGTCCTTTATCACTTATAAACAGTCTCCACGATAGGCTAGTAGGTTATGCCCAGGCTTCTTCGGCTCAGTACGGAGCGGGGCCAGAGAGCAGCGGTTCTCCCCCTCACGAATCACTGGGTGCAGCTCAGAGGCAGCGGTGGCTGGGGCGTTACTGGCGCTGGACCCAGAGATCTCCGCGCATCTCACAAAACGCGTAACTAAACCCGCATGGTGTTAGCAGACAGCGCGAAACGAACCCGCGGTTGAGTTTCCGAGCCCTTCTTTCAGAGCAAAAAGAGGTTTCCCCAGCACTGGATCTCAGCCTCGATGAGCAAAACGGGGTTCACTCGCGATCCTTTCACCGACAGGAGCCAAGAGCGGGACACAAGGCTGGAGGCCGCAGATGACGGCCGAGAAGGGACGTTACGGCTCAGAAGAGCCGTCCCTGGCAGCACACCGCGGCGGGAGGCGGGCGCCGCGCACCTCCCCAACCCGCGGGGATGCGGAGGGCCGTGCACCTTCCCAGTCCGCCGCGGCTCCGACAGGACGGCCCCAGCCGGAGCGGGACGCGACAGTCCCGCCGCACCGCCCAACCCACCGAGGTAAGCAGGGACTGTCACTGAGCGCTGCCTGGGTGAGCTGCAGGGATCGCCGGAGGCCGTCGGGGCGGGGAGGCCGCCGGCTTGGCGTGGCTCGGCCGGAAGCGGCTCGGCCCGGCTCTCCGCGGGTGGACGCTTTTCGAGGTGGAAGGCGCCACCGATCGGGTCTGGCCCCCACGGGGGCGGCCGCCGGCTAGGCTTACCCCAACGGAGGAATAGGTCCCTGGAAGTGACTCCCGAGCCCCCGGGGTACCGCATTAAAATGGACGGGACGGCTAGAAAAGCGTCCCCACGAAGGGGAAAGCCCAGCGCCAGGTCGCGCCGGGAGGAGTACGCTCCCGCGGACCGTATCGGGCTGGTGCGCTGCGAGGAGGGCTCCGGCTGCTCCGGCCAAGCCGAGCTGAGCTTGGTGCCTGCCAGAGCGGGGAAGGGGAGCGGCGGCCGACGGATGCACTGAGCCGTCGGGGCGGCAAAACGCCTCTGGCTCCGAGTCAGGTGGGAGGGCAGGGCGGGGAGGCGACGGAGGGAAAGGCGGAGGGTCGCGGAGTGCAGCGGTGGAGCCGCGGTCCTGCCCGCCCTACGGCGCCTGAGGACGCGCGGTTGCGGGACGCTCGTCGCTGTCCGCAGGCGCGCAGCCGGTGCAGACCCTCCGGTCAGCGGCGCCCGCCCCGGGCAGCTCCTGGAGGAGCAGTGGTTCGGCCAAGGCGGGCCGGGGCAGAGCCGGGGGCTGAGCGGTCTCGTACAGGGCAGCTCGGCGGGACGGGAGGGGACGGGGCCGGCACCTGGGGTCTGCCCCCGCCCCGCTCCGCGCAGAGGCCGGGCTGGGAGTTTGCCGTGTGTCCGGTGGGCGCCGAATCCAATTTGTCGGGAGTGATGCTGTAGGCGGAGATGAGAGGCAGAGCTAACGGGGCTTTAGCAATCCCTGTGCTTGTCAGGGCAGAGATGCAACGGCGCCCTAATACCCAGCACTGCAGCGGAAATGTCGGTGCCCGCCTCGCGCCCGCTGACGGGAGGGACGGGTGTCACCCTCTGCAAAACTGAGGCGCCCAGGAGTTTTGCTAGACATCGATGAACGACTCCTCCTCTTCCCCCTCCCCGAAGGTAGGATAAAGAGATTAAATATTGCCTCCCACAGAGACTGGGCGAACTCTGCAGCTGCCCGACCCCTTTGCGCCCCCGCTGTGAGTGCGCGCGGCGCAGCGCGTCCCGGCTCACCTGCGAGGCGGCGGCTCCTCGGCGGGGCCCGGTTCGGCGGCGGTGGCTCCTCGGCGGGGCCTGGGGCTCTGCAGGGCTCTGCCCGGCGGGTCACTCGGCGGAGAGGGTGGCGTGGGAGCCCGGAGCTGCCCGGGAGTCCATAGAGAGAGAGTCTCTGATCCTGCCTACAAATTGCAGCAGCGCCGAGCTGTCTCCCATTTAAATGTCTGCCAGCTGAGATCTGCTCTCCAAGCCCCTCCAGATCATTGGACAAGCGCCTCCAAAGCCCGTGTTATCCGCCCCCTTTAACACTTCCATAAACTTCCACCAGGGAAAGCTTTCAGTCATCCAGATAAACACTCGACTACTTTCCTCTCTTAAGAGAATCGGTGCTAAAGGTCACCACCCCAAGGAATTGTTCCTGGAATGCACAGAAAATTCACATTTTCCATCCCCATTAAAGTATGACATTTAAGAAGAGTTAAATCCTACCCCTCCCCTCCCCGCCTCTGCTGCCCTTCCGCGCACGCTGCCCGGGGCCGCGGCTGGGCTGCTGGGGCGCTTCCCTGCTCAAGAGCTGGCCGGGCGAGCGGAGCGGCCGTGGGGAGCCCTTTCCCGGCCTGCTTGGTCGGGAGGGACGCAGCGACCTTTCCGGCCCTCCCTGTTACAAAGTGGCATCACTGAGGTTTGCCTTTGCAAATATGCCGGGAGTTAAGGAGCTTTGGCAAAAAAAAATAAACCAAACCGTGTGTTGGGGGGTGTTAACCGCGGCTTCCGATCCAAAGCCGCGTTCATAGCTCTTTATCGGTGGGAGTTTGTTTCGGGTTTTTTGTGGTTTTGTTTTTGTTGGTTGTTTTTGTTTGTTTTTTTTTTTGTCCCGCGAGAGGCGAGAAACCTCGGGTGGCGTTTTCCCTTTCCCTCATCGCGTCCCTCAGAGGGCTGCGGGGTCCTCGGGCATCCCGCGAAGGGCAGGGACGGTGAAGGAACGGCGCATCTCGCCTGGGCTGAGAGCTGAAGCGGCCGGAGCCACCCGCCCGTCGGGGCGGCCGCGGGTGGAGTCACAGCTCCCCTCCGCGCCCACGGGCGCCCCGCCGGCGGCCGCTCCGGACCCCGTAGGCAAGGTGGCCGCGACACCCTACGAGGTCCCAGAGGTCGCTCGGAGCTGACGCAAAAGCCAGCGTGGGCTCGAGGAGATCTTGGCGTCCGAGCCCTTCGCAGCCGTAACCGCCGGGAAGCTCTCGGCGTTGCGGCTGCCTGAAGCTTGCACCGAGTCTACAGCCGGGGGCATCGAGGGGGCAGAGTCCTGGGGGGACGCGGAGAGGTCGCCGCCCCACAGTGGCAGCCCCCACCTCCCCGCAGGCACCCGGCCGCCCCCGCTTCCAGGCGCTCAGCGCTGGAGCTCGTCGCCCTGGGGCTTTTTGGCACGGAGGATTACAAGGGTACCGAGGGACGGAGTCATTACGAGCAGGAGCAGCCTCTGAAATAAGGACTGACCTCTGAGCTTGCAGACTAAACTGAGACGTTTGTCAGCTGCCGCTTCCAGCGGTGGGCATCAACCTAGCACGAAGCATAGCAACGAAAAGCGCCCTGCGATGAACCCGGGCCGCGCAGGTGGTTGCTGCAAGCACCGCTTTTCTGCCTCCCTACTGTTCGGCACGAATTAGCCTGTGACCCAAACCAAACCTACCTCAGTGACTTGGTAGACAGCACCCACCTTGGGCCTCGGAGAGGCCCGGATCTCATCTTATAAAGAGATTTTTCTTGTCTCTGGTTTTGCAAATTGGGAAGATTAATTCAAATTAAGGGATCTGCTATGTTAGGGATGCTAGGGTTAGGCAAGATGCCATGTTTCTGACTTTTCACAGTACTTAGCAGCAGCTTGCTCTTTGCCAAAGCATAGCTCCCTGTAGTGCCAGCTACTTAGGTGAGTGCTCAGCAAGTTAGTAAACTAGTCCCATTGGTCTAATTCACACATGCATTTAGCAATTACTTGTTAAAAACATAATCACTTCAATTACTTGACCAGTTACTTGACAAGTAGAAATGCTGCAGAACCAAGAGGGCAAGAAATTGTAGTGCAGTGGTAGGTGGCAGAATGAGAGAGAAAATGTGTTGATGTGTAGGGGCCACTGAAATTCAAATACAGTGAAGGGGGGAAGGACTACTGGCAAGAATCACAGCAAATGACATCTAGATGGATGGAAAAAGAGGCTTGGGGAATTTTTAGGATTTTTTTGTTATTTTATTTAAAAAAAGCTAGTAAACTTAATAGATGTTTTTAATTAACTGGGGTCCTTCCTTTGTGAATCCAGAAAAAAAAGTACAATTCCCACCTCTCACTATGTTGGCAGACTTTATGCTCTGTTTTCATCTGTTAAGTAGTTTACCGATGTGTAGCTATTAATCTCTCTTCTGTTCCCTGTCTCTTGCTCTGATTACCTGCCCCAGAGCCACACTGGGGAGCTGCTCCACTCTGCCCCTTCCCCAGGCCAGCCATTTGATGCTTGCTGGAGGAAGTCTTTTCTGTGGTTGCTCAGAGCTCCTGTTGGTGCCTGGTGATGGCACTGGCACTGCGTGCGTTTCCAGGCTTTGCTGCAGGCAAGCTGCCTCTCTGCTCTTATTTTTCTGGGATGTAGTTTACATGCCACTCCAGTATTGACCTTCCTAGATGATGATACTTCTGGGCACCTATTGCAGGGCAGTCATCTCCACTGCACTCAAGCATCTAGCCAGGCTGGCTGCTCTGGGGAAGATCTCACTCTGACTTAAAGCAAACTAAGAAATCCTTTAGGGTGCATCTCCTGTTGTGGAAGATGTGTCCTCTCCTCAAGATCTGTCTTAATTTTTTGCGGTTGAATGTTCTGCACCATATTTTCCCATCTGTTTTCTTTCACTCAGCTTAATCCACAGGGTGTTTCAAGTAGGCACTAGCATCTCAGGTCTAGCAATACAATTTTTCAGATTTCTCTAATAATTGGAAGGCGGAATTATTCCTGCAAGAGTTTCCTTGCCCATTCAGAAAAATAAACCAGTGGGGTTTACACACAAGATAAATAATTATAGCTGTATCTGCTTCCTTGGACTGAATGAAGGTAGAAATAAAAAAGAAGAAAAAAAAAAAAAGACTCAGCAAAAAGAAGGAGTCTGTATGTCTGTTTTTATTTCTTTATGGTTGAGGGAGGTGGGGAAAAGATTTTTTTTTTCTTCTTGTTCTTTTATCATCAGGTATTCAGATAATTTCCAGCTTGGAAGTTTGTATTCCTTTTACTGCTGGATTCTTTAGAAAATAATTCCCTGAGTTTACTCCAAAGGTTCATTTGTGCTGGTCAGATCCCAAACACAGATGATGTGCTGGTATCTTTTGGCTTAAAAAGCCCCCACTGCTTAAAAGAAAATACCTCCCCTTTCTTCCATCTTACCCATACTTGAAATTCTGTTGTTCACCAATGCTGCTAATTGGAGCTGGAATACTGCTAGGGATTTTTTAAATAATTATTTAGTATAAAAGAGGCCCATGGGAATATGCATAATTTTGTGGCATAGGTTGGAGATGATGAGCTTCAATGTCATGGTGTGGTGACGGCTCGTGTACTGTGAACCTGGCTGGATTCAACTACCCGCTTGCTATTGTTTTGTTGAGCTTTTCTTGTTTGGATTTTTAAAAATTTTCCTCTCCCACTTCTTGCTGGTATTCGCTGTGTGAGTTGTTCTTTGTTTTAGTGGAACAGTAGGAAATGTTTTAAGCTTAAAAGAAGTGCTGTACTTAATTCTTGCAGAGAAAAATGTTATTGGGCTGAGCTCCTGTCTGCTACTGCTAACTTTGAGAGCTACTCGATATATCCTCACTGCCAGGACAGTTGGCGCCTTATTAAAAGCCTTTGCAGAGAAGCCAAAGACTGAAAGGGGCCAGATCCTCCTCTTGAGTAAATTGGAATTGCTTATAACAACTTCAGGGAGAGGTAAGTTACTTATGCCAGCTAAGAATCTAGCCCTAATGTACCTAGAAATCAAACATCTCTCACTCCTAGACACTTTCCTCCAGGTCAGAAGGAAGGATGTCTGGGAGAGGCAGGGCACATCTGAACTGCTTTACTTGCTATTTTGAACTGTTCTGCTAAGGAGAGAAAAGAGCTTGGTTTACAGGGCTATGAATCTGGCAACAATTTACAGAGGAAAAACTAAAAGAATACATAAAACTCAGTCACTGATGACAAAATCTCTTAATGTTTTCAGTGCGTTTTGTATGACAGCAACTAGAGATACTAGCTTTCTGTTTGTAATATCCAAGAAGAGTAATACCAAACCACTCCATTCATGTGTTTTGAAGCAGAAAATATGAATGTACATACCTACATACGTACCTACCAGTATGCCTCAACTTCTTGTTCATACAGAGGTAGCAATGTTTTGCTGTGCATTTTGCCCTTTAAAATTCCACTGATGCTTGTGAAAATGCTATGAAAATAAGGGAGTGAAGTGTTAAGGCAGAAGACTCAGCTACACAACCATAACTTTTCTCCTTGAGCTTGTAAGGAGGCTAGAAGCAAGCACTGGCTTCCACTGGAGTGTGCTGCTCACCACCTGCCATCCTAGGGGGGATTCAAAGCTGTCCAGTGGAGGCGTGAGGGGTTGAAGTTGGGCACAGTTGTTATTTGATAAGACAAAAGATGTGTGCATTGCAGAGATGTTTGCTTTCAGGAAAGAATTTTGCGTGACATGCTCTCAGAGATATCTTCATGTTAAGGGGATTGTCAGCCTCCTGGTGGTATACGCAGCTGATCTTCCTATCTCGATGAGCAAGATGAGCAGTGCAATTCATTACTTGGAGCATAAGCAAGATTATATGTAGTGTGTGTTGGATGGACTATGCATAGAAATGCTCCATAATCACATTATTACCCAGGTGTGGGAACTTGTTTCCTTTACATGGGAAAAAATGCCCGTGTTTTGTCATAGAAAAGAAGTGATAACCCTGGGGGATTTAGATATATCCAAAAGGGATGGATAAAAAGTCTCATAATAAACCAATAAGGAAAAAGTTTTTTTCAATTTTTATTTCAAATTTAAGTAGGTAGACAGTAACAAATGGCATAAGATGAGGGAAGGAGATCTTGCAGACCCTGGTTTCAGGATACTCTATTAACATACTAGTACTATGGTTCTCGTTCAGGTGCTCCGCTGTGTATTCTATTACAGATTATGGTATGGAAAAAACCTGCATATGAATAGGATAGCTGAACCTCATCTGACCATTGTACTTCATATCAAGCTGTATAAAATAATACCAAAAAAGGATGAGGCTATTCTGAGTGGAGTTAAATTTCTCATAAAATTCACTAGAAAAAATCAAGCCTGCAACTGTGCAAAAGTTACTTGAGAGTAGCAAAGTTCTGTTTAATTAAATAATTTTAATCTTTATCTTATTTGAGTTTTAGAATTCATGTCTGTGTGGCTGAGGCTTCACCCCACACCCTGAATAGAAAGATTTGGATGATTTTGTACTTACTGATAAAGCAGTGGTTTAGATTTAGCTTGACAGAACATCAGCATTTCAATGTATGGATTTCCATCAGCTGAATGAGGGCAAATTAAGCAAGGAAAAATGTTTAATTTGTTTTGTTTAAAATTACTTTTTTTTTTTTTTCATTTCAAAATACTACTCTATCTAGGAATATACCCCCATTTCCTTTCTAAATGTTCAGAAGCAGAATATTGGAAATCAAAAGAATGAATGGGTTCAATATAAAGTCCCTAGCTTTTAGCACCTAAATACTTTAAAAGTCTGGGATCCTGTTCTGAAAGTATGGTGGCCTGGTATGCCTGCAAAGCTTTATTCTTTAGCATATTCTACATGTACAGCCAGATTGTGGGCTTGTAATGATCTCTGCACCTAGAGCCATGGTTACCCACCAGCATTCCACTCTGCTGTGTGCTGCAGACATAGAACCAAAATATGTTTTCTGGCCTCAAAACACCTACATATATAATACAATCCATATGTGACTATTTTTCAAAAGTGATTTAGAAAAGCTTATTTTGTTAGGATGAAGTTTGACTGCTGGACAAATAAAAACTTTCATGCCAAATGAGGAAATGTCATTTGTCAAGCTAACCTTTTTGTAACTCTTTTCACAATTTTTTTTTGATACATCTTATGTATTTGATGGCTATAGAAGAAATTGCCAAGAAAATGAAAGCCATAAAATATCCATGAAAAATTCTTCTGCCCTCATGCATTTGCTTTTCTTTTTCTTTTGTCTCATGCAGCTGTAGGAGGTGTTTGCTGACATGCTTTGCTTTCAGGGCAGCTCGGGAGCAATGTGATACAAGAAGTGACTCAGCTAAGCAAACCAAGTTTGTATGTGCATAAGAAGCCTTTATAGTCTGAACTCATAACTGGGAGTTATGAAAGGAGGCATCTAAGCAGCTCAATGTGTTATTTGTTTACGTATTTCACTACAGGGCTGTGACAGCTATGAAATACAGTTTCTAGTTATGCTGCAAAACTAAAAGCCTCCCTTCCCACACGTGACTGCATCCCAATATGTCAGACAGGGTACATACACTTTTAAGATGTATAGATATTCCATAGACAGTTCTGGCAAATGAGCACCTTTTACTCATTTCTTGCTATGATGAAAGGAAGTTTGTTGTTGTTGTGTAACCACCTGTAGCTCAGGGTGTTACATGGAAGAGGATTGCTTTCTCTTCCCTGCGACACTTGGGAGAGCATTCCATGTCAGCCCAGCAGATAAGGTATATAGCTGGAATTTAAGAACTCTAGGCCATTTTCCTGACTTGGCCACTTACTGCCTGTAGCAAAAGAAAAAGGAGTCAGAGAGGCAGGAGAACTATTTTATTATGTAAGAAAATTTGCAAAGCTTTTGTTTTGGTTTGGGTTTTTCTTTCTTCCCATTGCCCTCTTTTCAAAATTCAAATCTTACCTGTTATTTTTGTTTTTCCTGGCAATATCTGGGTAAAAAAACAGAATACCAGAGAAAAAAGCAGCTTTGCAGGAATGAAAAAACTGAAACCCTTTTTTGGCTGAGACAACTTCCTTAGACTGTGTAGAGCTTCTGCATTTTGTATTTGGAATCCAGTGCCACAAAAATGTCTGCTGTTTCACAGGAAGGAAAGAACTCTATTAAACGATTGCACTGCTTCAGCATCAGTTAGTCCACTTCTCAGAGTGAATACTAATGCAGGTGGGAAAAACAGAACTCGTCCTCACTGCCATTTCTTATTTAGATATTGTCTCTGTCAGGAAGAAGTGTAAGAGGCACAAGTACACCCCACCCCCCCCAGCTTCATCTTTTTCCGTTTTCACTCGCACTGATTTTCTCTTGACTCCGTTTCCGCACCTATAAAACTGCATTAGGGAGCAGAGTTTTCAAAGGAGCCAGGATCATTTTGGCCTAAATCCTTAAAGCTGGTTGAGTACCAAACATCCCAAGCAGTTAATAAGAGGAGTTGCGAGTTTGAATTAGTCCGGGAAGATAAATCTTTTTTTTTTTTCTTGCACCTATTTGTAGCTACATGCTTGAATGCATCCATTTTGAAATTTCTAAAAGCTTTTAGTGGGGAAGAAAGCCTTTTAACTTCTGTAATTCTCCACAATAAAAAAAAAAAAAATATATATATATATTTCCAGCGAATAAGCCAAGTTTTCACTGTTGTGGACAAAAAAAAATCTAAAGGCAGACAAAGAAGTGTTTAACCAGTTGTGGTTATCTAAAAGAACTGCTAAAGATAAGGGTCTAATTTATCAGTCCTTGTTGATTTGAAGTGTATACATAAATGCAAACGGATAGTTAAGTGCTTTGTTAAGAAAGGTGGACTTGTGCACATACTTCAGTTTTTTGCTAAACTTAGATTTAAACCTGAATCCTGCAGGGACTTGCCAGATCCTTGACTTTGTTTTCAGTGGGGCTATTCAGAGTGTATAAAATGAAGCACACACAACAATCCAAGAGGCTTGAGTCAGATGAGCCTTTCTAAAAGACCCAAAAAGAATATTTACATATACATCGTTACCCCATTAAAGGGCATCCTAGTTGATGTGCATATTAGAGTGCTAAAGTTTATTAACTTAAGAATTAAAAGTACAATAATAATAAAATACAGAAAAAGTTGTGGGGTTTTTTGTCCTTTTTTTTTTTTTTTTTTTTTTAAATCTGTATGGTTACCAAAAATTTACTCTTTCAAAAATTGCCAAAAAAAAAAAAAATCACTTCTGGGAAACTACACAGGCAAGTCTAGAGCCAAATCTCTTGTCTTCATATTTCCAACTGCTCTGTTTTGCTTCTTCTGTTTCCTTGTCAAAAGTATCCTGTTTAGCCTGTTTGGCTAAGGGCAGTTAGATATTTATTCATTGATCTTTCTCCTTCTTACAGTATCTTGAATTCTAATTAGCATTTTTCAAGTCCTGTTACTTTATTATCCAAATATAGCCACAACAGACATCACTCTTCCCTTTCTGTGAAGCTGTTCAGTGCCATGGAAGAGCTGTCATCTTACGTTCTGGGACTAACCACCCTGCCCTGCAATTCTCCATTAGTTACTTTCATTGGCAGTTTGATTAGATGATTTACTTTATTTTCCCCTCAAAAAACATGCGATTCAAAGTGCCCAGAGAAGTGTAAAATCACTTGATGTTAGGAGAGATTCTGTAAATAAGCTCGGGAGCAATCCTCTAGGTGTTTGCAATTAATCAGGCACCAAACCCTTGGAGCTTTTGGATGCACTTCTAAAAAAGTCTAAAAATGTAAACAGTTTCCTTTCCCCTCCCAGAAAGTCTTCATGCACTAAAGACGTAAGCGAAGAAGTTAAATCGCAAGTGACCAAACCAATTACACTTCAGATCAGACTGTGGCAGAATTTTTTGGTTCTTAACCAAATGGAGCTAGACTCCTTGTGAAGTAGGTATTATTTCTTGTCAGGGTTTAAAAATGAACATAAGAACTCACAGTAAAAATTACGTATTTTCCTTTTGAAAAATACAATAGGACATTTAGAGGAAAGAATCCTTCAGATCTGATGTCACCAAAAGCTATCAGACACGTTAAAAAAAAAAAAAAGATCCTGGTAGATTTTTCTTGTTCTTCTGATCTGATGAAAGAGAAGACTGAAGCAAATAGGGTATTTTCCTGCATTGTGAGGCAAAGAATCCTCCTTTTTAATATAGTAAATTCTTGGATTCAGAGTTTATGGCTTCTTTTGGTGATGCCCTTCCTGTAGCCTGAAGTTTTCACACTGAGACAGCTATCATGATGTAGAAATACATCAGAGATGAAGTACAGTGATTTTATCTTGATGTAATTAGTTGAGATACATGCAGATGAGGGCACAGACTATCTGGAGATAGAAAGCACCTTTTCATCCAGTGGAGATGGGATTATTTATTTAGAAGGCCTCTGCAAATTAGGGGGGAGGGGACTACTGCAATCAAGTGTAACAAACCCTTCTTCCTTCGTAGAGAAAAACCACCATAACCAAATGTGACTTACTTGTTTCTAATTTAGAGAAGTTCTTTGTACAACCAAGTACATTTATATTTTGGTATCTCCAATCAAATTTTTTAGTTTAACTGGGGTCCAGATCCCTCTTGCTTTGGGTATACTACCACCAGCTTCTGGAGAAGCTTTGAAAACCCCTTCAGTATTTGGCCCTGTATATTTTAATAGGGAGAATTTCACCTGAAATCACCTTGAGAAGAATTTTTACTGCTAGTGTGGAGATAAAGATTGTGTCTTAGCTTCAATGCTTAAAATACTTGTAATAAGACATGTCTGGCTATGACAAGAGAGACGGGAGATGACCTGTTAGCAACACCAACAGGGTCCCTTAGCATCACTGGAGCTCTTGGTCAAGAAACCCTATGCATGACAATGACTGCAAGATAAAATTTGTTACTGGAATGCTAATAGTGAGTAAGGAATTGAGGCTTCTTAAGGGCTTCCCTTTCAACAGATGCAAAATGATCTGAAGGTATTTTTTAAATTACTAGAATAAAGAATGCACAGACTAGTAAATGAATTCTTGCTTATTTACAAGTCTTGCTAAATGTAACATTCTTCTAATGTAACATTCTTCTAATTATAACATTCTTCTAATTGGGTAGCAGCTAACTACATCTCATTTTCCTGCAAAAGTAATATATTCAAAATTAGCAAAAGAAGACTGATATTACTTCAGGAATTAGAAAAGAAAAGATGGTGGTCTCCATCTTCTCACTGGAGGGGTTCAAACCTGTATCTCCCACACCTCCAGAGCTGTAGCCTCTTGGTCATGAGGCAGGAGCCTGTTTGTACAGGAGGACTCTGCATCTCCCCTGCTGAGGCTGTTCAACAGTTCAGGAAATAATTAAATAAAGACAGCCAAAAAAAGCCATCTATTGGCAAAGATGGGGGAGGGTTGTTGGCTTGGTTTTGCCACGCTCTAAGACTAATTTTGTATTTTTATCCAGTGGCTGGCTGGCTACCCAAGCACCCCTTGAGGATTAGGTAGAGCCCAGGTGTTACCCTGTCCTTCCTCATGTTCACCCTACCCTGCTAACCAGTAGTTAACAAATCTGTGTTCCTTCATGATCCCCTTCTCTGGCACTCTTAGAGCTTTGATTGTTTTGCCATACCTCTTCTAGACACTTTTTTTTTTTTTTTTTTAATTAAACCGTCTGCTTCTGCTGTGGTATTTTGTGCAATGCCTGATCCTGTAGGCATGTGTGAGATGGGTCCTTACCAGGCTGGTTCCCCCAGGGAATATAGGGGAGGAATTGCCAAGTTTATGGGTTCAGGCTGGGTTTAGGACTGAGATAGGTGTAGACCTGTGCAGGTTTAGCAAATTTCAAATAGTTTTAGGCATGCACAGAAGAAGTTTAGGTGCCTGAGGTACTTCATTGACAAGAAGACGTAGCTGTGTACTGACTTCAGTTGAATAAGGAACAGAACAAGGAAGGCAAGTTTTGCGGATTATGTGCTTGGGCTTCAGTATTTGTATATTACACAAATCCCACTGTGGGTACTTAATTAAGCCTTTAGTGGAGGTGCCTTTCAACCTCTTTGCAACCGTTTGCCCAACTGTTAACTGGAAATGGTTCCCAGTTTTGTAAACCTCCAGATACACAACAAAATAGACACAAAGTTTTTTTAACAAGCAACCAATATTCTAGGGGCAGCCTGTGCAGGTCTTATCTTCAAGTGTGTGCATAATTCTTACCCTTTTGATGTCTCATTTGTTGCTGCTGAGAACACAAAAACAAGCTGGAAATAATAACACTGTTGGTGAGCTCCAGAAATTAGAATATAGCCTCAACTAATAAAGCAGAAAATAAATAAAATGTTTTAAATTGAAAAAAATGTACCTTATTCTGACAAATACTGCTTGCATGCTGGATAACTTGCACTCAGGGGAGCCCCTGAGAACAAGTTTTCCGAGGCTCCATAACTTCAGGCCCGCAAGGATCAGAAAGGCTGCAACAAAGTGTGAGACACTGTGGGAATAGAAGGAGGAAGCTACAAGGAATCAGAAGCAGGGCAAACTTTTTTTGCTTTTTTAACTGTTTGCAAATACGTTACCTGCAACAATCCCCTGTGGCAGCTGAGTCATAGGGTTGTTTGGGAATTAAAGCAATAGCCTGGGTCTGTGCATAAACTGTTATAGCAATGCTTACTTGCTGCAACAATGACTTTTGAAGAACTTACTTAAGTCAGTTATTACTATTTTTTTAAATTGATAAATGGTTTATGCAGCATTAAAAATAGGTTTCTTACTTCAATTGCAGTAACACAGCTTTAAAGCCCATAAATCTTATAGCCGTTGCACTGCCTGTTGAAGTCACTTGAAGTTTTGCAATTTAGTCACTGGCTGCGGTATTGTTAAAAAAAGGGAAAAAACAACCAATGGTGAAGTAAGAGTGCTTTTCTGGATGACCCAGCTCATTCTTTTCACAAGTCTGTTTTGTCTGTTTGGAAGTACAAAATGCCACAACATGGTATTTTATTTCCCAATGTAGAAAGGTGTTCTGTGCTAGGATGAGAAATCAGGACCACATTTCCCCATGGGGGCTACCTCACTTGAATTTCAGCCACTTTTAGAGGACTTTGGGGCATTAGAATGTGGGCAACTGTTACGATTTTTTTTTGTTTCTCAGAATAAAGAATGAATCAAAAGAGACTATGACTAAATTCAGCATTAAAGCTGCATGCGCCTTCTATGATCTAACAAATGTTCAGATGCCCAGACCTAAAAAATCTTATCATTTTTAACAGAGATCTTTGGCGGCTCCCGATAAAGTTACGTTGTCAAATGATGATTAACAGAGATCTGGAATAAAAGTAGTCAGTGTTTATGTATTTAAATTCAGGGCTTAATGGTCTGTAAATGAATGACACTGGTTAGGGAGTGAGGGAGAATTGGAGGCTAGTAGCAAATAGCACATTATTTTTCTTACGCTTTCTCCTTTGCCTCACTCAGTTTACAATGCAATTTAGCCACCGACTCCCACCACTGTTTTTCTTGGAGAGCAGAGTAGGATGAAGAAACAGAGCTATTAAATGTAAAAGACACTCCTGCATTGAAATAGAAGCTGGATTCCATGTGTTTTGGTAACAGAAACTATAGGAAAAAATAAAAAAGAGATTACTCAGGTCTGCCTAATCTGTAAAGTCTGAAGCCATTCCCAGTTCCTACCATTTCTTATCCCTTCCCCACCTCTCTGCCCCATGTACAAAAATAGACCTTTTTAGTCAAAAAGGAATTTTTTTAAGCTCTTTTAGTTCCAACTGGTAATGCTGCTGCCATGACACATAATTTAAAATTTGTTATGCTCCCATGTGTTTAACACATGGCTAGCAGCTCTTCCAACCACCAGGATCCATGTAATCACAGCAAAGCTCTTAGCATCATAAATAAAGCAAACATAGACTGATACTACATACTTCCCTCTCATGGTGAATTAGGAAGATGAACTGGAATTAAATGCCATTCTTCACCTAACAGCAAAAGGCTTGAGTGGACCATGTATGTAACCTAGGAAATAATTCATTTAACCCTTTTACTGTCTCATATTTGGCAATCTTGGTTAGGACCCAGTCCTATGCCAATCAGCCATATTTGTGGTTCATGAGGTCCTTCAGGATGGCAATTGCACCCTGTTATTGTACATTTCCTTTTAGTTTTTATTTATTTTGCATCTAAGTAGGTCCTTGTTGGTGGCTGAGCATTTTAAGGGAAATTGTAGTCTTTGCTCATGGATGGAGACTGCCTTTGGCTCCAGGCACCACAAAAAAGTGTCCCTTAAAGACACAGTAATTCTTTGTTCTAAAAGAAGACTAATTATAATATTACAATTCCTGAATATGATACTTACTTAAGAGTATTGCATGACTTCAGACAAAACTGAATTTTAAAGTATATGCCTATGTATACACGTGGCAATGGATTCGAGACATTGTTTGGGTTTTGTTGCTGCTGTCTTTTCTTTAAGGCGTATGAGATTGCCATTCCATTTGTATTAAGTATGGTGGAAATATAATTCAGTCTTATTGTCAACTATGCGAGCCTGAAACCTTGGCTGCAGATGTCTCAAATGAGGGGTAATGTCATCTAATTCCCTGATAGCCTTGATAGCTTCTGACTTGGATGGAAACGTACCTTAAATCTTACCTATAGCGCACTTAGATAACAAAACAGTGAACATCTCCCCTATAGGTCATGTAAAACTGTACCTTTCCTGGTATATTTTAAATTTTTGTGTGGTCATGGTAGCATCTTCTGAATGTGCCTGCCTTCCTTTTCTCCTCCTATAACTCTGGATGTGACTGACTGAAAAGTTGTCTTTGAACTCATCATCCTTATAATGCAGACATTCCCAACTAGTACGTAAACAAGAAGTGCTTGCCTAAAAATTAATTAACAGAACAAGTGTTGCAGCATTACAAATTAGGTAGGAGTTGGTTTAGTGAGCTTACCAGCAAAAAGGCCAGAAGTTTTCAAGTTTGTTTTGCGTTGGTGTTGTTATGGGCTTTTTCCAACAAATTTAAATGTTCAGAAATTAGCTTTTGTACAGCATGAAAAGGAAAACAAAGCCTTTTCAACACTTTCAAACAGCTACTGGTTAGAGGGCGTGGACTCAAGTCTCCTCTTTATTGTCAGAAAAATATTTCTCTTCATCCCTAACTCCTGACATTTGGAAACAAAGGGGTTTGAGTGTTACTTTGCCCACAATGAAGCCAAAAACTTAATTGACTTGGCAGTCAGTTCTTTATGCCTGTGTCCTTCTTCAGTTTAACAGATGAAGATATGCTTCATTATATTTTGATAAAATAAACCTCAGATCAGCTTTACATACAGTCCTGGAAGTGACTCTTGAGACTCTATCATCACATTCTCAGAACTAGTTCCACCTTTCTTTGGTTTGCTCATGAGCTGCTGAACAGATTAGCAGCATGGTTTTGTTAGGTGAATGCAAACGTGCCAATTAGAAGCAGCATATCGCCATTTCCCCTCCTAAATAATTCACTAAGCATTTTTATATTACTTTCTTCTGTGGGTTGACATCTTTATATTCTTTACTACTGAGTTTATTATAAGATTATATTGTCTTTTAAAAAGTGGATGTTAGTGTTTGTGTATGCATATATCTATATATACACACACACACGTGCACCCCCAGAGTAAGTTTTATGTCACAAATCAAATACTATAATCTTCTCAGTTGCACAGTGCTTTTTGTAAACTAGAGTAATAAATATTTCTTTACCAGACAAAACCAATGTTGCATGGAAATACACTTTATTTTTTATAGCTTCTTTCAAGCACATTGTGTCTTAAATATGTTAGAGGTAATTAACACACTTGCAGAATTTTAGATAATCTAAAAAGGTTTTAATTTAACGAAAATTCTAAACAATAGCAATATACATGCTCCTTAATTCACATGCATCATAAATGTAAAAGGGTGATTTCACCTGTAAAAGCTGAGCAGCTATTTACATTCTTGTCAATATTGGTTTGGTGGAGCAAGGTTTTAGTGAGGGGGATATTGGGTAGCTTTGTTGATTGGTTCCAAAGATCAGCAGTGTGATGATTCTGTATTAAAAGCTACATATACATGTTTGGACTGTTGTTGGACCCGTAGGAGAGACAACTTTTTTTGCTTGCTTTTTGTTTTATTTTTTAAATTAATATGGGACTACCAATCCCAGTACAGAAAGGCAGCTCTCCTATGGAACTGACATTAGAATAATTAATCTCATTATCATGGTGTAATTGCTATATTTCATTACAGTTTTGAAGTAGTGAGTCCTCCTGGTGAAACACTCAAAATTCCTGGTGGACTCAGCAGATGGCTGCTCACTGCTGCACGTTTGATTTCTTCCAGCAAATAGTTCCTCTAAGACAAATCATTGTATTGTGCAGTGTAAAGGGTGGTTGTTTTTTGGTTTTTAGAGTTTTTTTGGCCTGCATTTAAAGACAAAAACATCTCTAAATTGTGTGATTTTTCCTTCACCTGCTCTGTGCAGGTCTATTATAGGCAGAAGGGCAGCTTCTCAGGTCCCACTGGAGTCACAGGCAGCCAGGGATCTGCGTTCTGGTCCGTTTGGGTGCCAGATGATCACATCCCCATGCAGGGGGTGTGGTGAGCTAAAGTGCTGCAAGAAATCAAGACGTGGGATTTCTGATACTATTAAGCAAACAATACTGCTTTGCCCCTCCCTTTTCAAGCCCCCCATTTACTGTACACGCTGCCTTTTATTATGTGCTGGACCTTACTAAGCGCTTAAAAAATGAAATAAATTGCTTTCATGGTTGCTTCATTTTTGTGATTAACATGGATTTTCCTGGAGCTAATGAGGACAGAATGGAGCTCAGATTACCTTCAAAGTATTGGTAAGACAGTTGAGTACCTGAAGAAACATCAGTTCTTCAGGAATGGGAGTCTAGCCTCTGAGCAGCTGGAAGCCTTGTGGCAGCACCAGCAGCTGGCTGCAGGGCTGGGTGGGAGGAATCACTTCACGTACTCGGGGCCACAGGGCATCAGTGGCTTCCGATTTCAGATTCATGCCATGATATATGTGTTTTTTTCTGGTTTTGGAGACATCCTTTGCAACTCTCAATACCTGTGTGAAGACTAAGCAGGAATGCAGACAAGAAGAATGAGATTATGACGCAGCGAATACAAGCTCTCTCATGTGAACAGCTGGATTGCTCCCATCGCATTTGAGGCGCTGGAAGTGGAAGGAGCTCTGCGGTTCACACAAACTCCTCAATTTCATGTCATGTGTGAGTATAAACCCCACTGCCTTACATACTATTTATTTTTCTCTTCCAGTATTTTTTTAAAGAGGAAATATGATGAAAGACATGATAATTCAGCCTGGACTGTTAGAGTTTTGCAGTTTACCCACAAATGACACAAGAGGACCAACTCTCTGCAGACGTAATTTATTACAATTGCCTGAGTGCTGGGATAGGAAAAGCAAATGCCGTGCTGTTAATTATAATCTTACATAGCTCAGATCTTCAGATTCTGTTAGTTTCTCATGTGTTTTTTTCTAAGGGGTCACCATTATTTTACTGTATCTTTCTGTAGGACAAGGAAGGAAAGTACAATTTTTTTCCATAGATTTGAAGTTCAAAGCTGTAAGGCTAATGCTGGTTTTCATAGTCCTAATGCCCCATGCACATGACTTGAAATGTTTCAGAGGCAACCTGAAAATAACAAAAATTTAGGTAATTTTATATTCTTGTATTTTAGGAAGGGAGAGCTTAGTTTTCTAGAATGTAAAGTTCTTCAGTCTCTTAGAGGCAAAAAGGCAATTTAAGCTTCCCAGAGAAACTTGAAGAACAGTGATAACTAGCAATGTTATTGGAGTATCAAAGTTTTTCAGAAGATCTTAAATTCTAATAACCTTAATATCCTGGATTTAGATTCAGAGGTTGTTGACACAACCCTATTAACACAGACAAATGTCTCCATCTTCACTTATAATATCCCAGGGACACATAATTTAAGCACTTTATAACGCACAAATGCTGCTGTTACTAAGAAAAGGACCAGCGGGAGAGATTATTTCCACACAACAGTACCATTGATAAGAAAGATGTGCAAGTGTTGAGGAAAGTTGTGGACACGGAACAATTAAAACTAGCAGAAAAATACTCCAGTGGGTAGAGTCGAAAAAGCAGTTCTTTAATTTTTTAATTTGCGCAGCAATGACCGAGACAAATGAGCCTCTGAAATATTTTGGAAAATGTCACTTTGCAAACCTTGTAGATTGCTTAAATGTTTATTAAAATAGACCAAAAGCCAAAATTCCCTCTGTAAAATAAATACTTCGTCTTTGCTAAGTAACGGTATTTGGGAACAAAACATGAAACTATAATTTTCATGTGTCAAACACAGTAACATTTAAGATTAAATGTTGGAATCAGACTGGGCATTTTTTTACATCTTCGTATTTACAAGCTGCTCATTAAGACCATTTACCTCACGTTAGCTATTAAAATGACTAACATTTTTAAAGTTTGCTCCATGACTAAAATAAAAACAACAGAAATGTCCTTTTACCATAACTTAACAAAAAGCAGAACCATATTTTTGTTATCTAGGAGAACATACTGTTATAAATACAGCTGTTTTTCATCTACAATTATATAAATAATAAACATGCTGCCATTCACAAGGATTTTAATAGATGATTATATATAAGCAATATTACGATCTAGCAGAGGATGGCATGAGTTTTCATCATTCATTTTTATTGTACTTATTCAGGATCCTTGTCTTCATCTGAAAAATGTGGAACAGACTTCTTTGCTACAACATTATCCAGTCGCTGTCCTTGCAGATAGGGGTTCACACTCTGAAAAAGTTTAAAATTATTTATACTTACTAGAAATCAGGAAACACATACAAGGTAACTAGGATTTGTGGATATATGTATGTATTTCTTATCTGTCAAATACTTGAGATCAAGAAGTAAATCTCAAGGGAGTAAATCTAAAAGTCAATCAATGTTTTCTTTTCTAATATTTTTGTGTGCAAGAATTTAATCCAATGCAATACAAAAATACAATTAAAGGGGGACTATGGAGAATATAGGACAGTGTGAATTAAATACTGTCTTTTTGTTCCACTCCTCCTTTCCTCAGCTCAGCAGAGAAGCTCCCTAATTCTTAAGGCAGGACAGAACTTGTTAGAGAAGTACAGGTAAGCTTTAGCTCCAGTCTCCAGCCTCTGATGGACCTTATGCTGGGACGCAAGTGAGATACCATGACACAATTTTTGTCTCTTCTTCAGCCATCTCCTCTCCAGGAAACCCCTCCTCACTTCCTCCCTTGATGCTGAGATAAAAAACTGCTGGCACAGAAGCAGAGCCAAGTAAGGTTTTGGCATAAGAAATGGCTCTCCTGCCACTGCCAGAACAAGGGAATGCTGGAAAGAAGATCCCTGGAGAGGGTTTAACTTCACTTAGCGCCATGTAAGCAGCACAACGTGAAACTGAAGATGAACAGATCATGTCTGAAAACTGTTTAGAGATCATAGTGATTTAGAAAGCCTGTGCTTGAATTTTATCTATACCCAAGGAATAAAATATATTTACTGCATTTGCAAGTATCAAGCAGTCTGGTGGAGCTTCAGAATTACCTTAAATATTATTTACACCCACTTTCTAGCCTGTTACAGCATCAATGTAAACAAAATTCAAGCATAAGCTTTCTTCTCCACAGATGCAGACAAAAATTCTAACGTGTTGGTTTTTGATGCCAATAAAAATTGTTTGCCTAAGGACAAACTTTGGAGGAATGCAAATTTTCTAGTACCCCCCTGATTCTTTTTGGGCTGGCTATATCACAGAAATTACTTTTCTGGAGATATTTCTCTGCTTCTTTCACCAAAATGTAGGAGTTCAAAACTACGCAAAAACCCAAAGCTTTTGAAATAGATGTGAAATACTTAGTTTCAAATATCCCAAGTATTTGTCAAGTCTCTGGAAAAGATGTGAAGTTTGTCTGTCTTGAAATTGTAGACGTGATCATTAACATGTAACCCTAGCGTAGGGCAGCCCTTTTGCTTTCTGCTGTTGTTTTGTGAGTGCTTTGCCTTCTGCAAGCGAAAACATACAAATATTATGAACCAGAAATGAGTGTGGCAAAATCTTTGAAAATAGAACTACCCCTAATTTAATGCTTTAAATTGTTAAAAATAGACACATGTAAATGATTTGTTTGTGTTTGTTTAAAGAAGTTCTGTGTAATGTTAATTTAGTGAAATTCGGCTGTTGCATAAACTTCTAGGAATTATTTGAAAATTCTTAGGAAGATTAATTGCTCTTTTCTTTGGAACTGTACTTGCTTGCTACTTTTTGAAATAAAGTAGAAGAGAATGAGAATACATGAAAATTTGAATCCTTCTCAGATGACAGAAGAGAACACAAAATGCAGAATTTTTGGCTGATTTGACTAAAAAATGTTTAATCCTATACAGCTGTGCTGAATTCAGAGTAATGTGGTTCCCAGGTATCTTTGTGCAGAGGTCCGAGCCCATGGCAACGTGACTCTGTTCTTACAGAAGCACTCCCGTTGTGTTCAGGATATTAGATACTGGACAGGGCTATGCTCATGCACAGACATTTTTAAAAAGGGGAGAATCACTAGTCAAATAAGAAGTCACTATAGGCTTCCTTGTCCTGCACTGCAAATGCTGAAAAAACATATCACAGTAGCAAATGGTTGATACATACTTTTGCTATATAAACTGATGATGTGTATGTATGCTTGGATGTGTGTTTATATACATACATATAAACATATTAAATAAACAGACGTTTAGAATGTGTAGTTTTGTAGACTCCAGTAGTGCCTGTGTGACTGTCACACCATAGCATCACTGTTACTATGTACACAGTTACATGGGACTTGCTTTAAGCTAAAATCAGGACATTCTGACCCAAAAGACCAATGTGTTGCCAGAAGCTGTCCTCTCTAAGCTCTCTGTGCAGAAGGGCATTGAGGAGTGGTAGGGAGTGCAGAAGGCAGGAGGGGAATCCAGTGGGATTTTTGGCTTCTGGAAAAGTATACTCTGCTGCTGACAGCTCTGGGTTACCCTTCTGCTGATAAAGTGAAAATTCTGAATTGTTCATTAAAGCATTAGTGATCATTACAGAATTACTTTCAAAATAATAAAATATTTTAGATGATAGTGGATTTACCATTAAGTGACATGCCTGTACTAAGAAAATAAATCTGCTGCCAAGCACGAAACTGAAGCTTCACCTCCAAAATTCCGGGCTACCCCTGGCTGTGTGTCATGTCTCTCCAGACATTTTTCCTTTTGTACCTGACTACGTCAGTCAGCATACAGTCAGAGGACATTTATTTTTTCTTTTGTTTTCTCATGTATATATTGCACTAAACATACTTTAACATGTGTTCTAGCTATTAATAACAATTCCACATAACTATTTCCAGAGTAAATTCTACTTACTTTAGAGTTAAAATTAGGTGCCTACTCTTTTTCCTTTTCCACCAACAAACTCAAAAATCAAATCTAAGTGGGAGGCAGATACTAAGCTCAAGATAAACCATTAAATTATGGTTGAACATTGTTTATTACCAGTGATGTGTGAATCGGTAAGAAATCAACTCATCTTCTCCCCTTCTAGCAAAGACTTTAGGTTTGAGAGTTAAATAAATAAATAAATAAAACATCTTCAGTTACGCTTCAGTTATTCTAAACCAAATTTACTTCACTTACAATATAAACTGTGCTGTCATGTTTTGAAAAGCTACTTTCTGGCAGAGAGCTATACTTTTTCTTCTTGTAAAAGAAATACACCAGCAGCAAAGCTAAAGACTTCATATCTGCCTGAAAGCGATTTTTTGATAGAAGAAAGGCTGATGCTACCAAAAAAAGAGAGAAGATAATGAGGTGGACTCTGCAGAGGTTCTCTGTGAAACATGGATTGCCTTCCTTGTTTCAGTGGCAGAAAGATGAAAACCCATTCATCTTTGTCTTTCAAGCAAGTGGGACACAGAGACAGCAGTTTAATTTGAGGTAAATCTAAGTATGTAAGTGAATCAAATTACAGGAGCTGGTGAACCAGTTCTACTGCCAGTTACCCCAAAAAATATATTCATACACATGGATAGCACTAATTAATTTTACCAATATTTGTAGTAGAAAACTTATAAATTCTATTTTCAAGATATTTAAATAATTTTAAGTGGTTTTATACAAAGAGGATACAATAGTATAAAGTTTTAAAATCAATGCTCTGCATTGAAGTGCACCTCCTGAAAGCAAGAGGCTATTTAGAGAAATGCATCTTGTACTCAGTGGACAGTCCTGAAGCCTGCTGTAGTGGTTTATCACAGATATTCCTTTCCTTTACACATTATCTTAAGGGATAATGCAGATGCATTAGACTAACTCTTCATTTTAACAGCAGGATTTTAATTCTTATTAGCTCTCTAGATGATACAGGGGCTATAAAGTATTCTGATAGTTACCCTCTTTCTTCTTTTTCGACCACCATTAATCTTCTCAAAGAGTAAATTCTTGCTCTGGAAGAGAAAAAATGCAGCCATCAAATTAATTAGACTCTTCTTTTAAAGTACTACTTTTGCTGTTAAGTACTAGCAATTTTCAAGGGGTATGTAGTTTTATGGGAAAGATAAACACCAAATAAATATTGGGTGTTCCTGCTAACTTTTTTGCAGTTCTTCAGGAGCAGTCACAGTCTTATCAACAATTAAAAAGACAGTCATTTTCCACCATACTGCACTGTATTATCATCCATGTTTAGGCAATAAGGGCTTCAAGAGCATGTTGGTATAATGGTATAGACTGGATGTTCCCTATCATATGATACATAGCATAAATACATATATAATTAAAAAAAAAGAAAATAAAAATAAGAGTTGGGGAGAAGGGAAGCAGGAATCCTGCCTCCGGTACATCTTCCCATGAATTTGAGGTGACACAAGAACAGGAATTTAAAAATATTTGCTTTACAAGGGATTGTCTAATTCCTTTTTAAAAAATGACAGTTGGTATCATTCCTACTGTTTCGTTGTCTTTGCTTATTCCTTTCCAGATATCAACAATTCCCAGTGCAAAGTTCTGCTGAAAAGAGTTCAACGCCAACTCTTCCTTTGTTTAAGTAGTGTCCTCAATAAAGTTTCTAAAAACCATTTGGTCTATAACATTTTTAATGGCAAGCCTTTTAAAAACTGCCAAAAACCTCTTGGCAGAAGAGAAAGTTATGATGATGAGAAAAGAAAAAACAAACAAACAAGCAAAACAAAAAACCAACAACACAAAAAAAGCCCCTCTGACCATAGTTTACATAAGTGCATTCACATATTGTTGTATTTTGTACAAGTAGTGAATTCTAATAAAGTCTGGAATAACACACACATGCTCAACACATTTTGTTTCAATTGTGTATTATGAAGAAAAACAAAACCAAACCCTAACCTGAAAATGGAAGGAGAGAAGAATTACATGTATAAAAGCAGAACACTGTATAAACAAGGCCATTAATTCTGCTATAAACAACTGACCTAACATTGATTATATAAATAGAAAGTGTAATTCTAGCACTAGACAAATCCACCAAACACTTCTACCCTCTCTCCAGCCTTGATATGAGAAAAAACAAACATTTTCAAGTGTTACAGTGAAATCTGCCAAAATTGTCTGTTTTGTACTTTTCATGTTCATTAAACCCCAAATTCACAAGGCCTATCTCTTGCCCAACCTCAGTTATTTAGTCTCAGCTGTGCCAAAAGGGAACAGAAATGAAGCTGGCCAAGGGAGACATTCTTGGCTAGTCATTTATGCAAACTCACTTTGGGAAAACTTAAATTTAACATTTTAAAGAAACCCACAGATGCATAAATTCTCGTCTTTAGGAAATAAAGCACTGCCGAAGCCTCCTCTTTGTAAACTATTTGACCTTATACTTTTCACAAGAGGAAAAATAGTGTTCCTGAAATTAAAAAAAAAATAAAAATCATGACTACTGGAGCTAATATGTCTGTCACTCAGGAAAATTCCTTACAATAGAATTGTTCCTGCTCAGGAAGATATTTTGTTTAGTCTGGGAATGTTTTAAGACAGCAACTACTACTTAAGCATTACGTGGAGCGCAAAGCAAATGAGGTTATGGAGCATGAGCTCAGAGTTTGCTTGTACAGCAACAGCAATCCTGAAAACTCGTTCAACTGCATAAGAGACTGAGCTCATCAGCCACCAAAATTTGCCCATGAAGTGCTCATCATTCTCATCCCTCACCTAGGAGTTGCTAGGAATGAAGGTGCAGAATTTCTCCAGTTAAAGACATACCTCATATGGAGATGTGCTGCATGTGAATTGCTATTTTCTCATCACTCCTGGAGCTTCCTTTGCACCCTCACAGCTAGGGTTGGAATTAGGTGGGAAAAACTTAAGTGTTAAAGTGCTTACAACCAACTAACTAATGTCAGAGAGATTTACCCTTAGATCTTTCAGACTTCACTGAAACTTCTTAAGTCTTTAAATCAGCAGCTCTGTAATCTGGGCATGCACGATTATTATGCAAAAATGAAAAGGAAAATGGCATTAGCCTTTCAGAAGGGATTTTTTTCCCAATTTAGTGTCTTACCAGAAATATCAAGCATAGCAATTTCTATTACACCAAGCATACTACACTGAATTAAACAATCTATGCTGTCTGAAACTGAAGAGGTGGACCAGACCCATCATAACCCATCCTAAAACTCACCATTGCCATCCAGATGTTTAACATCAGTTGATGCACTTAATGTTACTCACTAGAACTAGACTTGGAATAAAATAAAATCGGAGTGACTAGTTTCAAGTTTCTATTAAAATTAGGAAGCCAGAGATGGTAACTTCTCTAACAAGGAGTGCAACTTCATCAAATATTTTTATCCATTCTTCCCATTTGCCTTTCTTTGTACTGACTTGGATACCTCCACTGCAGCTGATAAGCAAAATCAGCATTATTTCTTCTACCCTTAGAGTGAAGTGTTATCCATTGCTTCAGTAAAAAGAAGTGTTTGCTGAAAAACATAGTTGCTTTTAATTTTCTATTTATACCAATACTGACGTCAGAAACCACAGCTGAAGTTCCCTCATCTTTTTAACCCCTACACATGGTAGTGGTTAACACTTTGGGTTTCAATAAATAACAGCTTATATATAAGTGGTTTTTAGATTTGTATTGTAAATTGTATACTGTAAACTATTTTCATACAAGTCTTTCTGGATGCCAACAATGCTTCTTCAGACCATCTCGAGTCAAGTTGCAAGATGCAGAAATGCAGACTCAAATGGAAGTACCTGACTCCTGCAAGGAAAAGTCTGAACTGAGGGGAAAAAAACCCTCCAGAAATCTTATAAACTATAGTCCCACACTAGGGTAGAAACCTCCAAAAGTCCCTCATCTTACTTTACCACTGTCCCCTCTATGTTCTCCACATATGAGGCGAAAAAAGAGTCTTTGGGGCTGGGGAAGAGAGTATAAGCTGTGTATCTCGCCCTGTAAACAGAAGCTCTTCTTGAGACTTTCCACAGCATATTGATATATGGAGGGTTGTCCCAAAGCCAGGAAAATTCTTCCTCTTCCCTCTCCTAACCCAGCATACATTTATCATTATTTATATATTTGCATCTTCATAGGTATTAGCAGTATTTACACATAATATATAGCAGCTATGTGGAATCGTACAGTTTGCTGTATGAGACAGCTTCTAGGCTTGCTTTACCTTTGTAAAATGTGTCAACTATTGACAGGTTACTGCAGAGGTCCCACAGCTTTGCAAGCATGAGATTCTGTCGCCAAAACCAACCAACCAACCTGTTTCTTTCCCATTATTCATGAACAAGCAGGTCTTTTTTTTCTTCTGACCTGCTAATGTAATTTGGGTTTTACTGTGGTTACGCTAAGGAATGCAGGCTGGCTCCTTGAAAATACAAGTCAGTGGGAACTGTAACACTGCCTTAACCACGCTGTGGCAGGAAAAGGCAGGGGAGAAGCTCCCCCGAGAGCTGTGAGCACACGCCAGCTCGCCTGGGTCCAGGAGACACACTGGCTCCGAGGACTTCAGACAGCGGTGACAGCCTAGAGCCTTGACAGCACGCAGGAGTTTGTGGCAATGCAGTCTGTACACACACAGCCCCCGGGATATTCGGTCCTAAGTTCTTCCACCGGAGGAGGACCTGGCTGTCAGTGGGCAGAGGGGACTTTGGTGGCTGGGGGCAGTGGGAGGGTAAGGACACACACAGTTACCTATTGGGCAGCCCACAGTTGGCTGACAGATGACAGTAAGTGACCTAAAAGTTCCGATCTATTTAATCTCTCCTTTACGTGGTTTCAAACAGCTAATTTTTAGAGTGCTTTTCTGCTCTTATTTTTCCAGAGGGATAAAAATAACAAAACCAGCCATAAAACCAGATACCGTTGTATTTGTCTTTTTAATGTGTAGTAATATACAATGAGGAGGGAATTGGGGCAGTTTTGGATCTCGGCAGAACATTTGCTCATGTACATTACCAGCTGTTTCATCTCTAATTAGAAAGATCTGGAGTTAGCCACGCTGCAGCTAGATATGATTACTGTTTAGTACCTAACAGTCTGTTTTAATCCATGCGTGAGCAGACTTTTCCCCTGAATTAGTAGTGATGGATGGAGAAATTTAAAAAACCAGTATTCACTAATGATTACTTACCATTTGTTGAGTATATATGTTGCTGATGACAACGCAATATGTAGGCTTGATTCTGAAATATTGCTATAGGCCAAAGATTTACAAAAGTGCTTTTATAGTCTTTATATAAGTAAATTACTTATGAATAATAAGAAAACTAACAGCATTATCTGGCATAAATACAAAAGTTCACCATCTGGTGTTTTTAAAATGAAAACCTTTGATGGTAATTACTTAGAATGCAAAAGACTTTCCAAAATTTGGATTTTTGGCATGATATTCTCTAGAAATTTAGCACTCACATAAGTAATTAAGCCTATAAATCTTACACTGGTTTGATTATGAACGATGAATCATTGTCTCACAATTACAGCAGGAGAAGAGGCTGCCAAACATGTCCATTTACCGATATATGCTTACAGAGCACTGGTTTAGGGCAATCTTAAGTAAAGTGTTATAACAATGTAAAATGAGATTTCATTATTTGCTCTAGAAGCATAAATTATGATCATTGTTATTGTTTTTATGGCGCCTGAAGATGGATTTCGGATTGGACATTTAATTGATGTAATCTAAGATTAAGTGGCAGAGCTCCCTTTGGAGCCTCTAGCCTGCAGAAATAGTCTAGCTGGAGTTATTAAAGTCCTTGTATGCTCAGAGCAAGATTTTTGCCCGAAGTGTAGCTCACTGTATTTATTCTATGGAATGTGTAAAATAGGTTTTCAATATAATATAGTGCACAGCCTAAACAGAGGAAGAGGCAGCATCAAGTCCTCCAAAATCCTTAAATGAGAGTTTAGAAACTGCTGCCTCCATTTGTTTGGGTTGGTTGGGTTTTTTTAGCATCTAAGTAGCTGAACAATGAATAGTCACTGAACCTGGATAATCTTTCATATTAAGCCTTTGTTATGTTTTGAAATCTTGTGCTAAAATCTGCACTAATTTTGATTACATGTGGTTTGTTGCTTTTATCAAGCACAAATATAGTTGTCATGCCTTGGGACAGGTACTAAGACCAGGATTTCTACTTTCAGTTTTTTATGGAAGTTTCATCAATGGCAGGCATTATTTCCATACTTTTAAGGGCAAGTTCACAGAAGTTTCCCTTAGGCTGATAATTTTTCCAGCAACAAGCACAATATTCTCCTTGTGGTTTCATAGTAACCCACGCAGCCGACAGTATCCAGTTTCACGTGCAACAAACACAAGCAAGCAGCATGTACTCACCCACTTGCCCATGTTGGGATAGTCGTGCTCTGGATCAAAAAGGTGTTGATGCAGCTGGTATTCCCTGCTGAACTCTGCTGTGTCTGGGGTGTTTTCTAGACATCCATCATCAACTGCAAAAGTATGTTAGAAAGCACTGAGAGCTTAGTAGCTTTGAAACATAAAATATGTGCCACATTTATGCTTAAACTTCTTAACTGCAATTATGCAATTAAAAAAACCCCAAAACAACATTTTAAGAACTGGATGAATCAGGTATTTTTTTCTTTTGAAGTTAGTTTTTCAGGATATATTTAAATTAAAAAAAAACAACAAAACACAACTGAATGAAACTAAATTTTTTTCCAAGTTCTCCTCCTCCTTTTTGTTTTTCTTTTAAGTTAGTGATTTAGCTTAATATTACATAGAACCACATGTTATTCTGATTCAGAAGGGATCCTCTTTTAATTTTTGAATGCCCACATGAAGCTGTAGAAATTGTGTAGACAATTCTTTTGAAGCTCATGGTAAAATGATGCTGTGAGCAGACAGACTTTCCTGCACTGAGTAGTTCTTTATGGAACTCCATTTCTCATTTGCTACTTTGTTCAAAATGGCTGAAAAACCATTTATGCATAATAAGTTAAACACATTGTGACAGAAGTTTTATGCTGAAGATGTTTCTGCAGATTGGTAATTAAACTGAAGGGTCCATAAACCTCCTTTAATCACAACTGATGATTTTGCAGACAATGGCACATCAAGGATAACACCCTTTTAAAAATCAGCTTATGGACTTCTTAATTTAATAAGTCATATTTAGATTAAACAAAGATTCATCAACTGGAGGCCAGAGTAGTAGCCCTTTGGATACAGTCTGCTCCTGGAGCTCCCTCTGCTTTGTCAGCATGGGATGCTTGCAGTCCAAGTTCCTCTCAGACATACCCAAGGAGATCCTACCACCTGGGGCATGATGCTGCGCATCCAAGCAGCCACATCTGCCAGAACACAGGCACTCCAGAGGACACACCTGCAGTCTTTCCCTTCTGTCCTTGTGTGATCATCATGTAAAAAGATTTGCAGCTGGATTAGCTTTTTCCCTTAGATGTGGGAAACAGTGAAGACTTGACTTAAAAATGAGTTTATTCAATGACCTGAGGAGGTTATTCTAAGTCTGACAGATCCTGCTTTCTCTCTTTCCTCTTTAGAATGGGGAATAAATAAAGTTACCAATAGGAAACAGGAGAAAACTAACCATATTGTCTAAGTAACTCAGAAACCATTAAAGTTAGCTACAAGCTCTTAAGAATTATTTTAGCCTCAGCAGGAACAGGGTCATCTCAAAAGAGAAGCAGGAGACAACAGAAATGTGGTAGACCTTCACGGAATGTCTGTGTCTTTTGGTAGAAAACACAAAGGGCAGCTGGACATAAGTGTGCCCTCTGTGACACCTAATCCAAAAGTCTTCAAGCTCAAGTGCTGCAGGTTTATGTATTCCTGCTGTGGAATGTACATACGTAGACAGTGACTGGAAAAATTGTCTTCCATTAAGCAAATCCACAGACCTGATTGAGGAAGGCCTCCAATAATTTGTATGCATAATACAGTTTTAACAGTCACCACTTGAATTTCCATTTAAGGCTCTGAAAAACATTTTGCTCTAATCCTAGTAGATACTATCTTCACTCACAGCATACCTACGACAGAGCTGTTTATCTGAGTAGGCAGTACTTCCCCCTGACAATTCCCCATGTTCCCATCTGACTGCATTAGCTCAGGTAACAACTTTTATTTCACCTAAGAAAGAAAAATTGAAGGGATTTTCAAAGCCATTTCTCTGGATGCCAGGTTTTTAATTTTATTTATCTAATCACTAACAGAAGTCTAATGGGCAAGCACAGAAGGTAGAAAATCTGTGTGTATGTGTGTGTGTGAGAGAGAGAAAAACCTAAATCCATCATTTTCAACCTGTCAGGCAACATCTATATTGAACAAAATGGAAGATTAGGTATTATTGCAGATGAGATACAGTCATTGGGACCAAATAGACTGTAACAGAAAACAGTAAGGGAGGATTACTTGAAATTTTGTCGTATTTTTTAATGACATGTAAAAACAGTGTTTGCAAAAACTTTTCATGAAAAATATTTATTTTTTGATAAATTCTAAGCTAGTTGGAACATTTTTAATAAGAATACAGACAACTGTTCTGCATTATCTAAATAATATAAAAAGATTAAACAGAAAATATTTTGAAATAATCTCTTAGTTCACAAAAAAAAAAAAAAAAAAAAAGAGAAAAAGAGAGTGTTCATTCCCAGTTCCACCTCCTAAAGCAGCCAAAGGGTGTTTTACTACTACTTGCAATGCTGGAAATCATTCTTTGGCTCCAATAACAGGAAAAAGATCAATTCCCTTAGAGTATGTCTTTATCAAGCACATGCAGTACTGCTTTAGAGATCCTCAGCCACAAGCTGGGGGAGGTACCAGGTGTGCAGGTACCATCTGGCTCCGGCACGCCCCAGCTGCACTGCTTCTCTGCCTGAGGGAGCCTGCGTGCAATGAGCTGGGGTATGTCCATGCAGTTCTCCAGTTCTTGGCATGGATGCACCCTCAGTGAGCTATAAAGCCACGTGGATTGAAGCCAAGGTATCTTAAATATTGACTCATGGTCTGGGTTGGAGATCAGGGCAGACAGTTTCATGCCTCTTGGCACAATGAAAGTCTCTAAAATAAGGGTAAATCTCATCTGTACAGAATGATAACTTTTTTCAGGGGTCAACCTAAAAATGAACTCCCTCAGGAACAAGATGCTATCATAAATCTCACTATCTTCCACTCTGAGGTCAAGCTGATTTCTTCCACTTCACCTTCTCTAGCAGTCATATAGCAATACAGAAGGTGCACAGATTTAAAAAAAAAAAAAAATCTCACCTAAACCAGCCGATTGCTCAACAGTTCTGCTCCCGTGATACAGAGTGGAAGAAAACAGCCATTTCTGACCAAATGTTGTACTGCCGAGTTGGGCACTGAACGACTCGGTAGTAGTGTGAAGACAGAGGTGCGAAAGCTACAGCAGAATTACCTGTTTTTCCAATAGGGCAGGGATTTGGAGGGTCAGGATAGCCTTGATCTTCACTGAAATCCTTTGGTATGTTATCTCCTGTCAGCTCAGCCACGATGTTCGGGATGTTGCCATAAGGACCCAAGTGCTGGAGACCCTCATGCGCACCACCTGCCAATGACAATTCACAAACACTCTATTCATTCAAGATCAACGTGTAAGTGCTTTAGTTTCTTCAAGTAATCCAGGCTTAGATTGAAAATACATATAATTGTTATAGAGACAGGTCCAAGTTTAGATTTCAAAAGTCTCTTTTAGAAACATAACCCTGTGATCTAAAACAACTTAGGTAATGAGAAATGAAACTAGGAAACAAAAGTAGACTCTTATTGTTAGACTTGTTTTTTCCTTAACTATCTAAGTTAGAAGTAAGAAAATGCAAAGAAAAAGAAACTTGAGACAGTAATGGGACTTAATACATGTATAGCACTAATACTGTTAATTGTAGCAACTGATAATTGAAGAAGATATGGCATGACAGGGTCATGGCAAGAAGACAAAGCTAATGACACTGTAGAAAGAAATAATACTATTCGCACAGCCTAGAAATACATTCATAAATTCAGTCGTGAGAGGACCCAAGATATCATCTCCCATTTGGTTGTATAAAGCTGGGAAAATTATTTTAAAATAAAACCATTTCTTAAATGCAAATTTGAGCTTCCTGCACTAATGGTGAAAAGTGATTAAGAGTTCATATTGTTGATAGAAATTCTTGTGCCTGTACACCCATACAGTAGTCACTACGGTATGAAACACCACATTCAGTGACTTGTTCACCGTTACTTAATAGCTCAGGCCTAGATACAAGCTTTTATATTTCCCCTGTGGGAGTCAGAGCACCATCACTGCAGGGTTACAACAACAGTGTGCAGTAGGTTTTGTAACCCAGTGGGGGAGGACATGGTGATGGGCTTCCTGTTCTTGGCCAAACACATGCAGAAGTGGTGTGCCACAGCCTCCAGATGGAGAGAGGTGAGAGGGGGCTGTGGCTCTCCTTCCTTCTTCCATGCATCTCAGCTTGGGCGCCTTGCTTTTGACAAGTAGGGTCTTCCACTAAACTTTTGGGAGCCAAGATCCAGCCATTCTTTCTATATGACTCCATAATATTTATCTGCTCCTTATCTTTTCTGCATGAATTACTAGCCAAATGCATCTACAGGCTAAAACCCAGCTAATTGAGGAGTCTTCTAAATATTATTGGACAGTATTCTTTTGAATTTCAAGCAAATAAAAACTTACTTTCAAGCATGCTCTTTTTCCCTGCCATAAGACAGCCACCACGTACACTGCAGCAACAGCTAATGTATTTACTGAGTGCTCAGATGGTTGCATGACAGCAGGGCAAAAATTTTTTTAAAACCTTATGTAATGAGTCATAACAACATACAGTCAATATATAAATTTCACTAACAATGAATGAGAGGAACAGGAATTTGAATAATGGATGTATGTGAGTTAAAGAGTGAATGCTCACCAAATTGTCTTCAAATAGTCATATTTTCTATTTCTTTAGCTTTACAGACCCAAAAGATTGGAATAAATCTTCTGAACATGGAAGCTGCTCCAAAAGAATCATTCAAGTACTCCTGTCCCAACTTACAAACCAATACTACCAGTGTAACTTGCATCTTTTATACAGCTATGCATTGTAAGCTAACAGAATCACTTTCAAAAATTGCTCATGTAAGACAATCTTGACAAATTTTGTTAATTTCTACATTCAGAAGTGGTAGTTGAGTCAAACTGCCTATATTTTGCAAATAATCAACTGGAAGTGAGCATTATTGTGCCAGAAGCAAGTTAGTCTATAACCATACATATTTCAATTTTATTTCTATGATGGACTCAAAGTGAATAAAAATGCTAATTTTTCCCCTCCTACTAAGGTTTCTTAGTCTGCAATGCAATGTTGAAGGAAAAGTTTACGGATACGTAGCAAACATAAAAATAGTCCTATAAAGACTTAGCATCTGCATTACATGGGGTTTTCCTTTGTAGCTGACCATGAGACCTAGTAGTTAAGCCAGAATATAGTTATATATACTATGAACTTCATTTTACATTTACACTCCACTGTCACCACAAAGATGATGCTTCTAAAAACTGTATGGATTCACAATAATGCTATGATGATGAGGTTAAAAATGTATAACATACATTTAAGCTAAAGTAATTTAATTTAACATTTAATGTATAGTATAAAATATTTCTTTTGTACTGAGCTCCTTCACATGAAGATTGATTGCATATATGTACTTAAAAGCATCAGGTTATGATTCTGTTGTAAACTACAGAACCACATAATCAATATGTGTTTGAACATCCTGTATACAATGTGGTTCACTATGGGACAATCCATCAGATAGAAGCATATCTATGCCTGTATGTGGTGCAGACCTCTTGGCACCAAAGCTCCATCCATAAAGAAAACAGAAGTACTTAGCAGGCTCCAGTGTGCTATATATACATGTAAATTTAAACTGACTGCCAAGAATTCCCTTGACTGAGTACAAAACAATCTTTTTATATTAATATAAAGGATTGTTTCCTTTAGGTATAAATGTCCAGGATCATTTAAGGGTGTTTCCTTTCTTCCCAAAAGAGCTGGAGGCAATAGCACCTGCTCTGGTGCCATAATTTAGCACACTTGAGTGATTTAATAGCATTAGCAAAGCTCATTTCTTATAAATTCTGATAAATCGTGCACTCAGTAAAGACTGCAATAATAAAAATGAAATGCTATGAATATACCAAATAGGGATATTATGTATGGTAATTCACAAAATGCATTAGTTTTGGTATTTCATTTTTACTGATTTGAAGAAACATGTTGGTATAAAATACACTGCAGCGAAAAGTCAAAATATTGTGATACAAACGTACACATTCATCTCCAAAAATAGCACAAGATGGGTCTCTTGAACCCAGACCAAACCTTGAGGCAGAGGCTGAAAGAAAAAGACGACTAAATACTGAGGAACTTTTTGTAATTCCTTATCCAAGGGAAGCATGAGAGACAGCACTGTTAAATTATTTGAACTTGGACTAGCAAAAATCCAGAAGAATAGTACAGAGAACACTCGTGCATTGAAAGGATGGGTTTTCTCATCTCTGCTAATTTCTTGGATGAACCTACTAGCAAAAAACCCCAAAATCCCAAACAATCAGCTCCTTTCATGTGCAGGATTTCTGTGTGCGCATTGTGGTTATTTTACACTCCTGAAGGATAAACTAGAGGTTTAGGTCTTTTGGACTGAGACATATATATATGTATGTAGCCATCTTCTGCCACTGGTCTCGAACTGCTGCAGAGTGGAAAACAAAACAAAAAAAGGAACAATGACTCTCCTCCTTCATATAGTTTTGGAAAAGTCTTTAATCATCTCAGCAACTGTGGCTATTATCTCAATTAGAGACACTCTGAATGACTACAGATTTAAAGTACACACATTTTGGCTCATTTCTTTGTAGGAACTATACTGTCTGTATGGATGGGAAGACAACACAACCACTGCACGCTTTGAAAAAAAAATAAAAAAAGAGAGAGGAAAAAAAAAGAAAAACACAAAGAGCAGCTAGTTTCCTCACAGTGTTGAATATTTCCCCTGATATAATACATCAGTGGAAAATGCTGTTAGTCCACTGAATTTCTAGTTGCTGCTACCCCTCCATTGGTAGAATAAAGCACAACTGAAACAAATCCGCTCTCTGAAGCAATCCTCTACACCAAACACAAACAGGCAACACTGCCCCCAGAAGAGTCATTTTAAGAAAGACAGTGAGAGTGGAGTTTCAAAAATGTAAAATGATTGTAGAATATTAAAGACAAGTAACTGGGCAAATTTGCCTTTCAGTCTGATTAGAACAGTTTCCCAGGCCAAGGTGTATATAGGGTTACCACATTTACAAATTCAGAAAAGAGGTGGTTTGGCCGAGCTTAGCAAGGAGATATAACAGATCATTAATGTCAGTTGCGAGTAAATAAATCCCAGATCCTAAATTAAAGCCCTTTATTACAGAGTTGTGCTAGCTGCCTTAGTTTTCATATTTTTGCTCTTAAACATCATGAAGCAGATTCTTTAACTGTCCAAGGCCTTCCCAGATGCACAGAGGAATACTCCCCGAGTAGGTTTTGCACCTCTTATGATCTTGAGCTGTACAAACTCCAAGCAAATATGAGCTGCAAGGCAAGGCTGGTATATCTTATCCCATTTTTGTTGAGGGATTAAAAAGATATTACTAAGAGATGCAACACCATCTTTGCTACTTTTTGCAAAATCTTTTGTTAATATAGACTATTAGTCTTATTGCTGGGGGAAATTTTCAAAACTATTTCCAGTGTGTCCTCTCTGATACAGAGATAGCTCTTTTTCTTTTCACTGTGACAGCTTTCCTGCACTTCTGTCCTCAAGTCACCTTGTGGTATCTTCCTTTGCTGTGTCATTGTCACATTCAAAAGTGATGTCTCATCCCTAATCAAAGGCAAGTTTCGCAGAATGCTTTCTGATTCTCTTCTATCTCAAAATGGAACACCATCTGGTAATTTCCATTTTCCTTTCCTTTATTATCTACAAGCCTCCCCACCGTGTAATCAGATTCATTGAAACAGTCAAAAAAATCCTGAATGAAAAAAAAGGCATTTTAATTTTCCTTATCCTTTCTAAGATCACTAAAAGCTTTACAGTCTCAATGCCATTTTCCCTGTGCGTCTTCAGCTACCTTCATCGTGGTTGCTGAGATTTATTAAGATCAGGAAAAGAAGGCACTGAAAAACATATAAATTACCACATTTTCTCTATTCCGTAGAAGCTGCTAAGTAAGAGAATAGAGAAGGAGGAAGAGCATAGGAGAACCAAGAATGGAAAAATGCAGACTTAGCCAACTTCCTTAACCACTCAAGAGCGTGCCTCAGGAAACCCTAAACAACTACAGCTATACATACTCAAGCATCTCAGATGCCAGTCAGCTTGTGTTCTCTGTAATGACACTAAGTTTCTTAAAACTATAAAGATTCATTTTCTTTTTCTCCACAAAGGGACAAATTCCCTTCAATGTGTTTTCTACAGCCTTAAGCATACACATCACACAATTACTGACCTTGCTTTCAGGGAATGATTCAAATTTATCCCATATTTTAATTACAAACAGTACAAATATTTAAGATACGAAATGTTTTTATTGTGAAATGGTTAGGACCAAAGTAATGTCCATGCCTCTCACAATAAATTAATAACAGTAGCTTATATGTAATTATTATTCATCATTCAAACTGCGCACACAATAAAAAAAATGCAGCAGCTCATTTGCTGACAGAGCACAAAAGCAATCCTTGTTTGAACAGTCCTCTAATGGACTATATTTATTTGCTGTTCAGTTAAGCTTTTGCACTTCACCATGTGGATAAGCTCATCCTTTTTGCAAAGTCCACCCTGCAGTAAGCAGCCACAGGTGTCCTCTGCCCCTCTGCCTTCAAGCTACCCTGCACCAGCAGAGCCAAGGGAAAGCACGTCCAGCAAATAGCATCCACCTGGACCTGCCCAGGCATCACCTTGCTAATGACCACACGTGCAATGCATGGCTTTATGGAACAGGGCAACAAAAGGAAGCACACGACCCACCTTATCGCGTGAGGGATGGGACACTACTGCAATCCTATAAATGTAAATGTGCCAATGAAAGACCACAGCACTTTATTCATTAGCATCGACACTGGCTGCATAAGAAGTTCAAATGCTCCATCAATGCCAACAAACTCCTAGAAAAATACTCCTTTCACTCCTGAAATGTGAAGCTTGGAGACAACAGAATTGTCCAGAATGGGACCAAACTTTCTATTTACTGCTCCACTGAACTTCACAAAGTTTTCATATTCATTTCCCATGCATAGTCACTTCAATTCTATTTTTCATGCAGTTGGCTCAAAGTTCCAGCTGGTTCTTCAACAGAAGCGTTAAAAGCTTTGCACGCCTGTCTCACAACTGCCACTGGTGTAGATTTTCTAACTCCCCAAATGACCTTATCATGAGCAGTGCCAGTATGGGGCAACAAGGATCCCAAGCCTCTGCTTTGGTGAGTAGGTATAACCTCACAGCTCTAGAAGCGAAGGCCTTCCTATCCAAAACTTCTGACAACATGGCCCAAGTCAAGATGAGGTTTCTTTCACACTTGAGTAAAAGTGTTGGCACACAGTGAAGACACAGGAGAGCAGTGAGATGATGAAGAGCCCTGCCAGGTAAGATCAGACCCAACGCTGCTCTTTGGCACTGCAAGAGGGACTCAAGCCAGCACTAAAGCATCTTAAGGGGAGAAACCAGCTTCTTCCTCCCTCCTGTTCTGCAGTTGAGAACATTCTTCTTCTCATTCATCCCTGCAGCAGCTGTGAGTGCACTGCTGAAAGCGCAAACACTGGGAAGCACAGAGAGGATAGCTCTGGAAACCTTCGGCATGTGCCAGAGATCTTATCTCCTGCACACTACAACATAATCAAGAAAAGCAAGAATCTCTTCTTTGTCTAGACTTCTAAAATATCTTTTCATAGAACCAAATAAATTTTAAAAGCTTTTCTTACTGCAAGTAAATTTAAAATTCAGATGGGAGAAGGGGAAATGCACATGATTTTAACAGCAATTACAAAAAGGGATAAATCCTAAAAAATGTGCCCAAGGATTTATCTTATGCATTTGAAAGATGCAGGGAAAATGTCTTAGAAAATCAGTATATCATAATTTGGCTGATCTTCACTGGCAGCTTTTTAAATACTTATGGATCATATTCCATTGCTAGATAAAATTTTACAGTTTCATATTAAATTTCTGTATACCATCTGCCAACACTAGAAAACAGAAGTACTACAAAGCATCACACAATACAGAAGCTATCGTATTCCCTCTCCTCCTCAGGTTTCTTACCTCTCCTATCGGATTATTTCCCTCTAGTAACATACAAAAAAACCCCAATTGTGGATACAAATCCCGTTCAAATTTATTAGTTACCTTTAGGTAATGAGAATCTACTTAATTCAAAATCTCTACAGACCTGCCACTCTTCTTCCCTGAAAGAGTCCCATCTCAAACTGCTTTCTCCTTTCGTGGCATCTTTTAAAGATGACTTTATGAATAGCAGCAGTAGTCTTATACCATGTAACAGTGGTTAGGCATGCAGTTTTAAGAGCTGAGGTCACTTAATCTTCTTGGTTCCTCAGAAGAGGGATATGACACCTGCACTCCTTCCTGCAGCCACGTGGACTGCTATACACAGATCATTTCAAGAAAAGGTTCAAAACCTCAAATCTAAATAGGTCACTTAGTCAGCCCCACATGCAAATAACAAAGACCTAGAGAGAAACAGGAATCAATACACTTTTCTTCTTGCATTCCTTGTTGGCTGACTTCTCTGATGAGTTTTGTGAATTTTCCCTGCCTCTCCTCAGCCACGCTGAGGAGACAAGCAAGAGTCATGCCTGTGCAGCTCCTGCAGCATTAGGCATCAAGGAAAGGCACTTCCCCAAATTCAGAAGTAGCAGAGCCCATGGTGGTAACACCCACAGCCTTTGCTGGATCCTGCCCTTGCTCTTCAAGAGGGAAATTTGTCAAACATATCAAGGTAACACAATACCACGTCCAATAGCAACATCAACTTCGCTTTCTTATTATTCACTGCTTGTCATGTCTTATACATTCATAAGGAAGCAAGGATATTATGGGCCACATTTTTAAACACTTGTGTTTAAAAAAGAACAAATAAAGTAATACCACTTCACTATTTTCCTGTTTGTGGAGTTACAGGTATAATAGTTTTAAAAACAATTTCTTCACAGAGCTGTGCTATAGCACTTACTTGGATAACGAAAAACCATTATAAACCACTGCTGTCATTTTGGAGTCATTTGGCACTGTCATTAGATTTTAAAGGAACTAACTTTCTAAATTGCCTCTCTTAAGGCATGCATCACTGCCTGATACTCAAATTCCAGTTATGCCTGGCAGTACAATTTGGAGAATAAAATAGAAATAAAATTATAGGTATTTTCAGTCAGAATCTAATACAAATCCAGGTATCTACCATATTAATGCATTAAAAAGTATAGCTTTACCATTTTCATTTTATGTTACAATTTTGAGAAGTCAATGTTAAATTTTGAAATAATATTTCCTAGGCTATTTCAGTAATTTGCAAAAAGACCCCAAACAAACAACCGTGAAAGCAGAGACTAGTAGAGTGATGTTGGTGTTTGATTTTGTTTGTTAAATGTCAGGCCAATAACGCAGCATTTGATTAAAGTCTTTCGTGCTTCAGCAAAAGCAGTCCCAATGTGAATGAAACTTTATGTCTTAACTGCAGCAGGACTTTCTCTATAGAACAGCTACACTAATGCAAATCCCAAGTAATTGTGTGGTCTCTTGGCACTCAATTGACACTACAAAGTAGCCCTGAAGCAGTAGAATTGGCTGCAGGAGGTCTGGCCCAGCCCAGCGGCATGCTGCCAGCCCAGGGACTCCTATACCACTACCCCCAGATGCTGGCACAGGGAATGTAAACTAGAGCAAAGAGAATGCAGCCACCACACTGCCATGTTTGCTGACCCCCAGGTATCATGCTGCCATGTGTCAATGCTTATTACTTCTGATCATCCAAGAAAGTCCAACTATATTCAGGTATAAGTACAGCACATGCTGACTCAAAAGCCAATGAGTGCAAACATCATTTCTGCAGTGATTTCACTTCATCAATTTATAACTAAAAGTTCTGGCAACCTTCTAATAAGACTTAACCGTTCTTGTAGAAAACAAGTAGCACTCTTGCATTTATGTTACAGGCCAGACAGCAAGGTAATCCAGCACCACCTGTCTTAGTTTTCTTATTGGGAAAATGTAAACAAAGTAGACATTAATAACATGCATGAGTGATCTGCATAGCTTTACAGACAGTAGGTTTCGTGCAAAATGCTATTTGTACAGAGTCTGTGCTGACAAGTCATTAACCAGCAGTTGTTAGTAGAAATATTAGCATAATGTTTCAGACTCCTTATTAACCATCTCAGTCATGGAAATGGTAACTACCTTTTCCTAAAACCATAAACAAGTATTTATTTCCTTTCAAAATAATCAAATTAACCCCAGCCTTTTTTCAGTAGCTATGAGCAGCCTCTGTGGGAGAGTCAAAAGAGGCATCATATTTTCTTATTACTACAAACCATCAGGATTCGAGACATCACTTAACATTGTCGCTGAGGTTGACAGCACTACACCCTTTTGCAGACTGAAAACTTCAGACTCTGACCTGTCGAGCCAGTACCTTTATTAACCATCATCTTGTTTGAAGTGCTTTTAAGAAATTAAAACAAAACAACCAAATCAAACACAAACAAACCACCTGAGAGGCTTTATGTTGTATTGAATCGAACAGGAGGCAATAAAACGTAAGGAGATTGTATTCAAATTTCCCAGTACGAAGTTAAGCGTTATAAACTGCCCGAGCTGAGCTACTGGTGCCCCCGTGTGTTTAAGAGAGATTTTACTGTTCTCCTACGGGTGGTATAACAGTCCTGAAATTTGCGTTATACACATACTCCCTTCCCCTCTCCCCCCAGAGAAACCCTTGCATATTGACACAAACTTACAAGCATGCAAGGAAAGCAAAAAAACCCCATGTGGTCTCTTCGTTAATAAACTCCCTGCCAGGCAGAAAATGTAACAGCTATGTTTTGGAAATGTCTGAGAGATTTATTTTATTATTTTGTCTTCTATTAACATAGATACAGCCCCTTTCTTGTCTATAGAAAACTTGAGGTGCTTTTACAGTATTTTAGTGATAAACCTAAAGAGTAACAACAGAAACACAGGTGCTCATTGAAAAAATCCTATTTTGCTTTTCTATGTTTTTTCCTCTCTTTTTATAGATACTGCTAAGTGACTCCAATATAGTTTTCTGAAAAGATAAATAAAAAATGACAGCAAATATTATTAGAGAAATTAAAGTAGCTAATATGGCTTTACCAGTTTTAGGAATTGGGGGGTGTGCAGAAAGAAAATCTATTAAGTGGTCAGCAAAAAACCAGCTGCTCCTAAGATACCACCTCAGGTGTTGAGAACACCCTCCCTTGACTCTCATCACACAGGATCTGTTTGGCTTCTGCCGTGCTGACAGGCCACGCACCATTTGCCAGCTGCAGTACACAAATACAAGGAATCAGCCAGCAGATTCCCATTTTTGTGACGTATTCATCCCATGAACTCCTTCCACATAGCCCTAGCAGAGGAGGAAGGCTCTTGGTCTGCAGACTGGGGATGGAGGAGCCATCCTCCCCAGGCAGCTCACGCTGCCACCTGCAGAGAAAAGCCACCGTGCTCACAGGCCTCTGGACCACTGAGATCTCCTTGGATCACACACAGCTTGAACTTCACAGTAATGTATTGGTAGGTTAAACCCTTTATCATGCATTTTGTAGACTCTACTCCAATTTTAGCAGCTTGATCTGAGGTAACAGGTAACTTGACAAATGCAAAAGGAAGGAGAAGAAAAAATAAGAAGAAAAGGCAGTAACTTCTTTCCATTAAACAAGCTGTACCTTTTTTGCCTTATCCATTGTCAAGAAAACTATCTGGTCTCTCAGGAAAGAGAACATATGCTGATAAATATATTTTCTGAAAAGTGTCCATCTTTTAGTTGTCTTTGGTACACAGCAAGTTTGTGACTTCACTTATGACAACAAAGTCAGCCCTAAGCTTACTTTGGGGCTGGGGAGAAGACCATGCATAGTTCCTTGCAACACGCTCACCCTCTGTTTTTTAGCATTTAAAAGTCAAAATATTATTATTAACACCAGAAAAAATATAGACAGCGGAGATGGAAAATGGGCGTAATTAGAAAATCTGCTCATGAGCTAACAGCGATAGTATTTTTGTTATGTATAAAATTATTAAGCTCTTATTCAGCTGGAAAAGGTTATTATAATAACTACTCAAAGTTGCAAACATTTCATTATAATACAGCCGCTAGTATAAATTTGTCTGTATTATGGTAGCCTAAATTTGTTTCCAAATTCCAAAGCCACATAAGTTTTTTCCTGACAGCACCTCATTTGCAAGCGTACACATATAATGGGTGAAATTGTGGCCTTTTGAAAAATCAATTGTACTTCTGGAATCCTGGCTTGGCTGAAGCTGACGGCACGCTCTGCTATCAACACTGATGCAGGTCTACACTGCTGGGACAATTTCAGACAAAAACATTTTGTTGAGTAAAACAATTTTCTGCAAGAACATACTAAATTTATTAAGCTCTGACTGGTATTGTTTTTTATTCTAAGATGAAATATCTGGTCAAAATGAGAAACAGACAAGCTCCTGAAGAATCAGTGGGTTGATTATGAGGATGTCACGGGATAAACCACATTTTAATTGTCCACACTGGTCACTGCAACCTACAGTCTGAAAAGCAGCTGGAAGTCAACACTCTTGGCAACTCAGAATTTCTCATAGATAATATGAATCTCATACCCAATTCTACTCTCCACTATTTTCAGGCAAAAATTCCCCAATTAAGACAGTGCCTCAGGAGAGTAGTTAGTGAATTACCACTTTGCCATGATGGTATTTAGTATTAAGACCTTATTTTACTGTGACATATTCCAGTTACTGTTAAACCTCTTCCTTTCCCCCTTAGTTTTCCCTTCTATTACCTTGTAGATTTTCTGAAGCATGTGCACACACAATTATTATCCAGTGATAACAGCGTAACCATGTTGTGGAAAGCCCATAGGTTAATCCTTCAGAATCTGAAACCTGGTAGTGACGTCCTCTAAAAACACATGCAGTTATTTTTTCTTTAGCTCAACCATAAATTACTTATTGTTCATATGGGTACCACTGGGATCATTAATCACAAGCCCTCTCTCAATCCTCCTTAATACTCCTGTCAGCCAGCACCTGTGCTACAGGCACAGGTTTTTTTGCTTAAACTTTACAACCCGTGACACTGTTCCTTGTGCTGCACAGTCCACCTCCTTGCATGCTGGCCAAGAAGTATCTATAACACAAACAAGCTGTAAGAGCTCAGCACCATCAGAAACACTCTTCCAGAAAGTCCTGCAGGCCTGTTCAGCATAGCACAGATTGGAGCTTCCTTCTCTGAGGAAAATCTGTTTCTAAATCATGTGATGGAATTTCACAAAATATGTAAGATCCAAAAACTCCACACAAAACAACAACAACAACAAAATATTCGGAAGGATCACAATACATTTACTGTATTGAGCGTTATGTGTCATCTGCCCATAACAGGGCAACGTCCCATGGGAGTCCTCATTCAAATGCCTCCTGCCCTCATTCCTCTCAGAGGACAAGGTCCTTGCCTGAATCCAGTTCCTCTCCTGGTTTGTTTAGAAAACATTGGCTGACTGGAGCCACTGGGAGGTCACGAATGCCAGTCTCCTGGCAATAATCAAGTAGCGGGCAGACTGTGGGGAAAATGGTAAAAGCTGCAGTTTTTCAGGCAGATATCATATGTGGAAACATTACGTATGGAATGTCTTACAGAACTGGATTGTTTTGAATAAATGTCTTACCATGCCATTTTAGCAGTTCTGTTTCCACAGCAGACACATAATAGAAAGTCAAACCCATTCTGCAGCTTTTTCTGCAAATTCCACAAAAATAAATATTCAAAGAGGACGAAACAGAGGATTGTTAACTGATCAGTAACTCATATATTAAATTTGGAAGTTTTTCACAATGTAATAGTTAAAATCATGGGTAGAGAATGAAATGCGAATTTTGTTGGATTAGCTGTCCTATAATTCATTGCCTATATTTAAAGATAAATCTCCTGGTGAAAATTTCCTGAATTATATTTACTTTTTAAAAAAGCAGTATGAGAATATATAGTATAGAATGACATAAAATAATGTTAATTTTGTAAATGGAACCAACCTTTTGAAAACACTTCCTTAAGTTGAAGTTCTAATCTGACATTTTAAGAGATATCACCACAAGAAACCAAAGAAAAACCAAGTGATCACTATCTGAAACCCTTACTGCAAAAGACTCTGTGAAAAACAACGTTTGATCAGAAGATCTTATTTACATATCTATTTCGACCCCTCACAAGGCTTTTTAGTTTTTGCAGAAATTTCTCATTAGCTGTTAAATATACATGGAAAACTTTTAAATAAGAGTAATCTCATCTGATCAAGAGGAGAATGTTAAATATGACAAATAAACTGGATTTATCACCTTTCAGTTTTACTGTGCTATAGAAATAGAAAATATTTCTATTAAAAGAAAGAGAAAAAAAAGGTTTTCCCAAGTTGATTCTTGTAGAAGACGGTATGGATGACTGGAAAATTAGCATTATTCTAGTATCACAAGAGCAAAAAAGCTTCAATACTTACAAAAAGAAATTATTACTCTGTTTTTGCTAATACTGTAATTTAAAAATTAAAACCCACCCCCCCAAAAAAAGAAAACAAACCCAGACAACCAGCCCAACCCCAACAAACTAACCAAGCCAAAAAAAAAAACCCCTCAATGATCAGAAATGTGTTGTTCCTTATACTTCTAAGTTTTGTGGGATTTGTTTTTTTCAAAAAAAGTATTTTTTGCAGCAAGTAGGGAGCACCCTCTGTGTAAGGTTTTTCTTTTTATCTCACATGACACTGCAAGCATTTAATCTTTTGTGTTCTGCAAATGCTTAAAAAATCCATGAGATTTGGGCTCTATAGATTTCACATTAGTGTCATGTGAAATATGTGAGATATTTATACACACTATTGGGGAAGCTTAGTAAACCCGCTGTTTTGAGGTACTAGAGACTAGATGGTTCTAAGACATCATGACTTTTTCTATAAAGCCAGTACATTAAAAAAACCCACTACTTTTTCTGCCAAAATCTTTACATTAAGGAAAGTAAAAGATGATTATTTCAAAACAAAGATCAAGGCAACAACATGGTGAAGAAGTCCATGATTTTAAGCTCAGGATATTCTGAACATGTATGCAAAACAATAATTATTACCAAAGCCTACTAATAAATTAATGAAACCTCACAGTAGAAATTAGCTACCTTCAATACTTTGTGGACCAACAAGATTCATAGCCTGGTGCGCTGGGTATTCTACCCGGGGCCTGGCAATGCCCAGTTGCTCCATAACCCCATGGAGTAGCCTCTGAATATCTGCTTCAGAAACCCTGTCAGGGGTCCTAGGACTGTGGCTAAAAGCTGAAGCCAATCCAAATGCCAACAGAAATATAATGTTACAACACAAGGTAGTTGTCATTCTGGAAGCCACTTGTATCCTGTGGAAAAAAAAAAAAAAAGGAATTTGGTTATAAATGACAGTGGAAAAAAAGTCCAGTACACATGCTGGAAATACCTCTTCTGATCTTACTACTGCACATCACAGTTCGCTACAGCAGCTTCTAGGGCCAGCCAGCTGAAAATCTAGCTAGCTGAAAACTGTGGGGTGAGGGAAATAGGGTGCATAGGTTCTTCTCATATATAAATAAAAAAGTAGCAAACCACAGAAATCAATTTCCTGATTTGCATTTGCCCATAACATCCATCAACCAGTCACTGGAAACAAAATGGATTCACTGTTTCATTTAATAAGTTTCCCCTCCCCCTCATGTTTATTATGCTATTTTATAAAGCTCGAGGCTAAAAGCAAAGCTTTCTTCAGCCAGAAACTGTATTTTCCAGGCTCTATTCTTGCACTGCCTGAAAAATTCATCTCTAGAAACTGCTGAACAACGTGTGCAATTTATTTGTGCCTTAAGACAAGAGGCTTGCTACCTTGAAATATGTCCACTAAATGGCTGCACAGTGTAGTGTAACTAGGAAAAAACCCAAACCTAAGCACCACTTCACTGCCCTCATTGAGAGGCTGAATTTTAATCAGCACTCTCGTTTCTTAAAGCTCCTTTTCCCCTCCCATAAGAGAATAATTAAAATGCCTCATTTCCAATTCCTTAAATAAAACAAAAAAAACACCCTCGAGTACCCCTTGTCTTCCTTAAAACACACACATAGCTGCCTGATTTCTCCACGCCCGACGTTTAAAGATGTCCCGTTGCCCCAGCCGCCCCACGCAAGGCACCTGAAATCGTCTTTGAGGCAAAAATGGCTGAAACAACCGATGCTGGAAATATTCCCCGCTACGCCTGTGCGCGGCTCCACCACCTCGGCTCCACTATCCTTTGCAGGAGAGAGCTGCCCGCCAGCTCAGCCCCCTTTTCTCTCTTTGGAGAAAAGCCTGCTTCCTACACAGCACTCCCCGTCAGCAGGCAGAGGACCAGGGCTGCCATTTCGCTGCCTGCATCTGCGCTGCGCCCCCGGGCACCCGGACCCCACTTTCCACCTACCGCTCGGGCAGCTCCGCAGCGCAGGGAGCCTCCCGGGGTGGGGTGGGGCGAGGCGGGGCAGGGCCGGGCCTTCCTTTACCGGACTCCTCTTGCCGGTCCCGCGAGCATCGCACTCACCTCCAGCTCCTGGCACGGCTCTGCGGGCGCGCACCCTCCGTGCGCAGCCACGGCCCCTTGCCCCCCTTTCCCCCGCAGCGGGGCCCCGCCGGCTCCCGTTGGTACCTGCTCGCCCGTGTGCTTGCTGCAGGGATTTGTCCGAATAAAAAGGCAACGCAAAGCTTGGAGGGGGGGGTATTAAAGATCTCCCTTTTCAGCTAAACATGATAGTCTAAAAATAAACTGAAGGTTGTTGATGGATTAACAGATACAGATACAAGACATGACGTATTGCTAGGATTGTGTCTTCCACTGTGATTTCTCTCCCCAGAATGCGACCAGCCGTTTACTTACAGAATTATTGTATCATCGAACTACAGGCTTACAGGGGAACAACACAGCAAACATCTCTAAGCACGGGCAGTTAAAAGTCTCCAGGTCAAGCAAATCTACATACATGACCCATAGCAGAGGTTAACAAAAAGAAAACTGTAAAAGCATCTTACTAAATGAAAACTATCATTTAATAGCACTTGGCTAAACAATACTTTCTGAAGGATATTTTATGTAACACATTCTCATCGGTAGCAGTGAAGATGTAACATGTTCCATTTCAGGATACCTAGAGCCAAACTGGGATTATACCCCATGAGTCACAACAGCTCCACAAACTACACTTTCAAATGTAGATTACTGTCTGTTTGCTGGTCTATAGTACATTATACATGTCTGAAACTTGCAGGATTAAGCAGTAGGGACCTCCATTGGGCATCTAGTATTTCTAAGCTCTTCCTCTAAAACATGATCACCTTCATGTAAATGAAAGTGTGCATAAACTGTTCTGTAATATCTCTAAAAATTCTTTGACAGTCTTCCTGGTGTTTAAGTGCTTGTCAGGCCCCTACGAAAATCTCCCTGACGTTTAAGTCTATTGGTTCAAGACCAGCTTGTACTGACAATCAAAAATAGTTGACTGCTCCATCCAAGACACATTGTCAAAGCTACATTAGCATTCAAAATATTTAGTACATACTAACAGAAAAAAAAAAATCTCAAATCTTGCTCCTTCAAACATGAACTGATGTGACAGCTCATTATTACAGGAGTCAGATCTCATTTTCCTCAGAACATTACCTTTTTCTCCTTCTGTCCTATTTCTACCTCCTACCTCTTTGAATCAGCTATGACAGCTAGCAGTTACTTTCCTGAGCCTTATTTACCTCAGTGAAATGACAGAAAACATGCTGGTCTGGTGCCTACATTCAGCCTACTGAGGGATCTGCCACCACCAGTGAAAGGCAGAGGGTGGGAGGACATAGCTGAGAGCAGTGAGAAGCAGTTTCTTCTCTGAATGGCGGTGAACTGTTACATTGGCTCCTTTAATGAAACTGAAGCTTCAAATAATTAACCACAACACTAAGAAATCCTGTTAAGATCCTCTCACGGCAGCTTCCCTAGTGTTAGACCTTAACAATATAACATAGCAAGAGTGTGGCAGCTCAGCTGGACTGATGCAGCAGGTTTCTTTCCACCAGATCACTGTGAACTGATTCAGCTAGAAAACAGGGGGATGTGCGGGAAAGGAGGGGAGTCGGGGGGGGGGGGGTGGAGAACAGAAAAAAGTTCTGTTTCATTAACAGATCACTCAAGAAGTTTAAAAGCCTACTCCCGATAAATTATGTTGCAGCATGCCTCATACTAGTTAGGAGAATCATCAACATGTATCCAAGATGAACAAAGAGGAGAGCCAGAACAGAATCACTTCTGACTTCAGTATTTTCAGACTTACACGTTTTTCATGTCCAGTCTGCAAATGAGAATAGACTCAGAAAAGGGAAAAAACTGATGGTTTTATTAAAACCAGAAGTATCCAGTGCTTTCGGCTCTTATATTTTGCCAATAGACAATTTGCACATACAGAAAGCTAATGAACAGTTAGAAGTGTTTACTCTTAAATAGTTTACAACTGATGACAGACAAACAGTTTTAATTCCAAAAGATGTAAACATTTGCTTGTGCAAATCAACCTTTGACACACTATGGCTTCTTACATTCATCTCTTGCAACAATATCATATAAAACCTGCTTCTGCACCACCTAGTTAACACTATTCTATTGCTCTAAAAATAAGTTAAGACCATCTTTCCATATTAAGATAAAACATTTTACTGCTCACAACTGAAAATACTTGGTACCTGTTGCAGAACACACTGCCAGATTAAGTTTTAAGACTTTTCACTTCTTGAATAAACTGCACATTTATTTTCTATGTGTTCTAATAACACTACAGTGTGTGTGTACCCATGTCAAAATACAATTTGTGTACCTACTCAATAAGGAAAATATGCTCCCAATTTACTCCAACAGAAATAAAAAACATTGTCTCAGAAGAAGTAGAGCTAGTCTAAGGTCCAACTTAAATATCAAAGTAGTGCTACAATACACTTAAAACTAAGTAAAGAAATTTAACTACCAATACTCAGCATAATTTTCTTTCAAGTCCATTAATTTTGTTTTAAATGTCTAACAATTTTTTTTAAAACTTGGTACTTGGACTAAGTACTGCAAGAATTGTTTTAAGAGATGCAGCATGTTTTTAGGAACTGAGCTTATAAAATGTAAGATCTAATGCAAACATTTGTAAAAAACAGGTTATTTTTGTTCTAGAAGTCAAATTCATTTGGATGAACTGACTAGCATTTACAAAAGTTTCAGCAAATGAAGAAAAACTCAACATAAAACAAGCTGTTAATTGTACAAGTCATGGACTCGTACAGTTAAAAAATAAATCAAAAATTACAAATATTTAGAGCTAAAAAAAGAAATACAAATTTTGATTTCCCAAAGGTTAACCAAGTTACAGTAAGCCCATTTAGCAATCATATGTGACCTTATAAGTCTACTGGTTTTGCAGTTGGTAGCAGTTTCACTGTAGATATTGGATTCTTTGGAGAGCCTCTATAACGAACTCCTTTTCCTGGAGCACTTCTTGTGATTGTAGATTTTTCTGGGGCAGCACCCGGAATGTTTATATTTGCATTAACTTTTAAACTTGATTTCACTGTTTCATGATTGGTTAGATCTTCTAGAACAGACTTGGATGGATGAACAGTCACTTTAAGTTCATTGATTCCAGCAATTCTAACAGAAGCATCAGGCTTGTCCGATGGATTTACCTGCCTGCGACACGATTTGGATGTTAAGGCTAGCTGTTCATGAGATGTAGAAGCTTGGTCATATGTTCTTCCACTCCTTAGTGGCAAAGCCATGGAATTCCTTGAGGCCTTTTCTGTGCAGGAGAATAGTGCAGAATCATAGCTCAAAGATTTAACAAGCGGTGAACCAACACTACTTGCTTGAAGCAGCTGAGAGCTCACAGATGGTCTGTTAGCCTCCAGTAAAGAATTTATCCTTCTTACAGACTGTCTAACTGGAGTACGCTGAAACTTAAGAGGTGGTTTAGTTTTGCTTGCAGAACTTTGATCATTTAAGGAAAGCTTGTTGAACCGTTGTATGTGGTCGGAAACCTTTCCATGGTCAGAAACAATCGACGTTTTAGTTAAAGTTTTATCAGAATTTTCAGCTTGCAAGCATTGGTTGCCAACTTCATTTTGTGATTTAGGCAACTGCAAAGTTGGAAGCTGTCCTGCCACAGAAAGTTTAACAGTATCTTCTTCCAAATTACAGCATTTTACCACACAGTTTTCCGCTGTTTGTGTGTGTGTTAACTCCATTTCCTCTTTTCTTCTAAAGGAATCTAATTTGTTTAAGTCATCTTTTGATGAACTGTTCTGAACAGTCAGCTTGTCTTCCCTGGCTATTACCTGGGGCACAGGACGTTCTGTTACATTTTTCATATCTGGTTTCTGGACCTGAAGTTCAATCTCAATAGAAGCTTTGAAATTTCCTTTCTCCAAACCTGTAATTTCATCTTTTTTTGATTCCTGTTTATCAGTCGCATCAGATTGATTAAACTGGTGCAACAGCTCTATGGGTTTTGTATTTGCTAGACTTCCAGAAACTTCTTCAGCTACCATTTCTTCCTCTGGACTGAGCCCTGTCAGACACATATTTTCATTTGATGTTTCGCCTGCTACATCTGAGAAAGATGATTTTGTATCACCTATCAAATTGTGAAGATTACTTCCAGATGCAGAGAAGGCTTGCTTAACTTTCAGTAATGTTTCTGCAGCTGTACTACTTTCCTCTTCACAAAGCAAAAGTTCTAAGCGGTTGTATTGTTTGTTTACAGTTGTGGATTCGAATTCACCTGGAACAACTGGTGGCTTTCCAAATATGAAAACAGGTTCTGAAGAACCAATTCCTCTTTCAGGGTTTCCTGGCAGAATTTCCTCATTGCTGCTGATTGCCTGGGAATCTGTAACAGTAGGACTACTCCATGACATTCGGTAAACTACTTTATCAAGACATTTTGGAGTTAGCAAGTTTTCTTCTGATTTGCTCACATTCTTTGAACCTTAAAATAAATATCACAGTGTTTAAGAGTAATATATTGAGATTTTAATGATTATAGGCAAAATTCTTGCTAAAAAACAACCCTAAGCAGTACTGAATTTAAAGATGCCATTACTCCCATAAGTTTCAGAGATGTGAAAACAGGTTGTAATATTAAGAACTCAAATAATGTATCTCAAACTTGCTTAACTAACATCAAAGAACGACAGAAGTACACTAGAAGCACAAGCAGCCTGTCCTGAAGCCATTTTTCCCCCCAGGAGCCACTAACATTCAGCGAACTTTGTTCTAACTAGAAGCACTTTTAAGCCAATTGCTTCTATACTTTTATCCATAGTTACTTTTGCTTTATAAAAGCAAAAGTTTTCCCCATCTAATATATTATGTTAGGTATTTACCTTTCTTAGGGAATTTTTCACTGACATACGGGCTGAAGAGTACATCTCTTTTTGCACATTCAGTTCTGCTTTCCAATCCTTGTTGACTTGCAAGACGTCTTCCAATATTTTCAGATCTATTACCAACTGCACATCCTGATACAATATTCTTGAACAAACAAAAGGTGTTAATTACTTTCATATACATCTGGAATTTGGAATCTCTTTTAAAGAGGAACCTCCAGGAAAAAGCTATGCACATCAGTCATAGCAGCCTTTTCTTAGCCACACACTTCATCTTCCCTTGATTCTCTGTAGATCTAGGTAGGGAACAAGCCACCTGCAGTTATGTAGGTTTAACCACACCCTGGACACAGTGATTCTATGTGTAGGCTCTTCAATATCAGAATTTCAGGAACTGAGAGACCTACTGACCACATGTGTGGTGGGTTGAACCCAGGTGGCAGGTAAGTTCCCATCCCACCACCACACTCCCTCCACTCCCTAGCAGGATGAAGGAGAGAATTGGAAAGGCAAAGCGGAGTGGAGGCAAAAAGAAAAAAAACACAACAATCCCAAACCTACAAGCAATGCAAAAGCAATCACTCACAACAAGTGGACCAATGCCCAGTCAGCTCCTGAGCAGCAGCTACTTTGCAAAATCTCCCCTCATCCCAGTTTTATTGCCAAGCATAATACTATATGGCATGGAATATTTATTTGGTGAATTCAGGTCAGATGTCCCAGCTGTGTCCCCTCCCAGCCAAACCCAGTACAAGCTGATCAGTTACTGCTATGAAAATAAACCTACAGCTTCTTGTAGTTGATACCAGGTCCAGTTATGCTGTGATCCCTCCATTACCAAGTAAGTCCTTCCTGCCACTGGAAAGCAGTGCCCCAAATTTAGGATTAACTTTTGCACAATGACAAGAAGACTGGGTTAGAAGCAGAACACTTACCATTTCTCTGTTGCTTTTCCCCAAACCAAATTTCAAGCGTAACGACCTACGAACCATTTCTTTTCGGCTAATCTTTGGAGAAAAACAACCTGTCTTTCCTGATTCAGCCCTGGCAGGAGAGACAGCAAGAAGTAATACATTAAAAAACTCTTTAGGAGGGCAACAAGAACATTCTGATACTTACTTATTGTTATTTCATCTAGTATTACTACTTACTACTATTCTAATAGGTACAGGAGGCTACTATACCAGATCTTATTTTGTTTTGAGCTCCATTTTGCCACATGGGAAGACCTGGTGATTTTAAGATTACTATAAAAATTAAGTATGTTTTGAATACTAAAAAAGATAATTTTAAACTTATCTATCTTTAGTTTTCGAGAGTCAAGGCAAATTACCTGTATATTTTTTTTGTTTGCATGTCTTTTACTTCTTCTGTTCCCTGTACTAGACAGATGATTTTCACCAGTTGAAGGAGACAGTGAGATTTGTGATGACTCAAGAGACACACAAGGGCTTGCTTCAAACTGAACTACAGGAACAAAATAATATTTACATTATCTTAATCATACTTTTTTTCAGATAAAGACTTAACAGTTAATAAAATAAAGGATAGGTTTTTAAACAGCACAGATTTGTTTGCTTATTTTGTGGAGTGCTGGCTTAAAATTACTTTCACTTTTATTAATATTAAATGAAGCTGTTGCTCGTAGTATCCAGAGAAGTAGCTGGATTGCAATCAATTGCATGCTACTGGTAACACTACCTCAATGAAGTTTCCACACTGCTATCGTTGGATCAGTTCCTCAAATTTAAGAGCTTAGTAAGAAAAATTAGGTTCACTGTTAATGATATTTGCAGTATGCTTTTTTATTTACCCAGCCAGAACAGGTTAAAGCAACAATAAATGAAACAGCTGCTATTCTGCTAAACTTTTTAATGAAACAGATGCATTAATACTATCTTTAGAAAACGTCATTGCGATGGTTTGCTTATCCACAGCAGCAAGAATTTCATGGTGAGCATGAAATGATTTAATAAACAAAATCAAGAAATTTATACCACTTAATTGAGAAAAAAAATTAACTTCAGGTAAAACAAACATAATCCATCTAGAAATTTGTTTACTGTAACTTCGGTTGGCAGCACATTCATGAACCAAACAAAAATAAGAGGATTTGCAATCAGTCTTGACTGTTAAAAGCACTGTAGTAGAATAAAGTGGTATTAAAGCATAATCAGACAAAACTAAAACTTGTTCTAGAGAATTCTAAGATTATTTAGCATCTAGAGAAAATAAGAGGTGATTGGATTTAAGAAAGAACATTTATAATAGTGACAATTATATTTCACATAGAGCTAAGACCAGCTATTTAAGTATTTAGAAAACAGATGGCAGCTACAACTTTCAAAAGGTTGGTAGTATAGGCAATTTTCATGGATTTATGTACTAAGGCAGAAATGTGAGTATAACCTTGGTGATACAGAGGGACTGAAAAAGATAAATGGACACAGGATTGCAGATCTGAGAGATTAATGTAACAGAAAACAAGAAACAGAATTCTGCTTTTGCTCAATCCATGTAACATGACAGTCACTGATGAACATAAACATAGACTATTTACTAAGAGAGGCAAGTAGTGAAAGCAACCCTGTTGCTTAACCCCGTTAAGCAAAGATTATCAATAACAGCCCAACAAGAACAGAAGACTGCACAGCTAAATTAAAAAACAACCAACCACTTCAAGTAGAAAGAAAAAAAAATACAACATACCTGATGCTGGGGTTGAGCTGCTGTTAAAAATACTACTTGGTAATAGCTCAAAAGCAAAACTATGCTTTAAAGATCGTCTCTTCTTGCTGGACAAGCCCTGAGAGCAATCAGCTGGAAGCTTACGCTTGGTACTTGGAGTAAGAACCCCCGGAGTCACTGATGAAAGGGCTGAAACTACAAAAAAACAAATTGGTAATAACAGATTAAAGAGTTGAGTATTTGCTAGAATATAAACAGTAGTTGTGGTTTGTTTGTTTTTTCACTTTGAAAAACAACAACAACGAACCTGTCGTAAAAGCTTAGCTGAAGTGCATGCATTTAAAGCAGGCAAAGCAATCAGTATAGCTTTGGGTTTGAGGGTTTTTTGGTTGTTTTTTCAGAAGAGTACCAGAAAGGAAAAACCAAAACCACACATTAATAAAAAACTATAGTCTTGTTCTGTAAGTTTAAAAGACAGTAAAAGTGAAAGGATTTCAGTTCTGGCAGGTTCATTCCCAAGGTGATAAAATGCTGCACCAGTGCACTGAAGCCTTAGTGTGCGTTAGATACAAAGCACAAGTTCAGTTATCTATACCTAGAACTGCACAGCCCACTGCTACTGAGACTGCAGCTGCCCCAAGAACAACAGTAAATGCAGTATCCTCAATAAATATGCAGCTGTAGTCAAAGTTTTAAACAATTTAAATGTAAGCACTTATCTGCAGCTAAGTTCTAGTTCTTCAGTTAAAGAAATATGTGGAATAAAGTTGACAAATCCAGAAGATACTGCATAAGCTTTAGTTAGTACAAATACACCAATACCTACCACTTCTGTCTTGCTGAGGTGTAGTGGAGGGTGTTCTGTTAGATTTAAGTTTATTCAATGCTCCACTAACAATATCTGAAATGCAAGACACACCAGGCAATCAAATTTAAATACGAAGTTTGTCTTGCTTTATTTTCAGCTCAAGTCTAACTGGTATTCTTTCAGAAATAACACAAATCAGTTTAAATGGTTGTTTTATATAAAGAAATCTATAGTCCAGATCTTTTCACCAACATACTACTTTTGTTGCTTTCACAATAGTTTAAACTTATAGTTCCCTCAATAGTTGGAAAGAAAAATAATCATGCACTGAAAACAAAAGTTTTGTGTAGAAAATTATACTGGTCATTTTAGAAGATATGCCTTGTCATTGCTTCTAGACAAATCTAGAAGTTATCCACTGAAGACCTTCTCACTTTTCCGGGCAGTCCTCTGGAAGCTGCAAAGCTCTTGGATCTTTGAAGTTAAGCCCAAATAAAAAGTATGAAATCTTGGTCTTACAAATAAATAATGTTCACCTTTTCTGTGAACTATGCATTTTTGTTTTGGGGTGTTTGTTTCTTTAAAGGCAAAATTAAACCCAGCAGAGAATATGCATGAAGTTTTTTCTGCTTTTAAAAGTGTAAATCAGAAGTGTCTTCATTAAACGCTATTGCAACCAACAACTGTATTTCTGTATTTTTATAGCAAATTTTAGCAAACTACAAGGCTGCAGTACTTCTTTTATGATGTCTGGTAGCTATCAGGTGGTTTTTAAAGACTCATCTTTGAAAACAGATAAAGTGTAGTAATACTATGTTTTATTACATCTGGAGAAAGATTGAAAGCTGCCTACTACCAGAACCTATTCTACAGAATTAAAACATTCTAACTGCTTCTCCTCAAAATTTTAACATTGACAAACATTTATCACTTTGCAACTCCAGGAAGATCTCCCTTCTTCAGAGTGGAAAAGTATATTACACAAAACCCCATGCCTTGACTAAACATATACAATAACAAAGCCTTAATTTCAATTACTGTCAGGTGTAATATTCCAGGCACATAAGCTAAATATGCTCATATTTTTATAGCAATACATATGAGATGAGTGTTACGGTGGATTTGAATCAAGTCAAGCATAAGTATTTCACAGTATTTCTCCTCAAAGAGAATGCAGTAGAACAGAGAATATACCATTTGATTGTCCATATTTAGAAAAAAAGCACCCCTATTGAATAGCTAAACTGCAACAAAAACCAAACACAAACATATCTATAAAATCAGAGCCCATAGTAACCAATATAAAATTAAGCTGCACATCAAAACACAAATTAGTTATACTAATTCAAAATATACATGCCATTTATATCCTTGCCTTCTAATGACTGATTTGTCAGTGTCTTTGAGTGTCGAAGTGGAATTTCGAAACAGCAAAAAAAAAATCTTTAAAATTCTGTATCACTGTTGTGCAACAGGATCTGAAGTTGAAAGCTGGAATGTTAATCTGGCTTCATAAATCTAGACACAAGCAAAATAGCTTCTTTGGTGGACAACAGACACACTAGAATCAACCCGGAGTAAATAACAAGTAAAGTGATGCGATTAGTGAAGTCTTGCATAGATTTTGCGTATCAAACCCAAGAAATCTCACAGGCATCTATTCTGTTTGTGGAAGCAGGGAGTAGTTAGGATCAGCATACCTGAATTCTCACAATAATTTTAGTTGCCGAAACATTCACACAACATACCTACCCCCAACACTTCGGTGCCTCCTCTTTTTACATTCACTGGGAGATTCATTTTCACTGTCTTCAGGGCCCCACAGTGAGGGAGTAGATTGAAAGGCATCCACACCTAACATTGCAGGAATCTTTTCCAAAATACATTTCGGTACTTGTCCTGAATTAGTTGAGAAATATGTTTTTTGAAGTTATTTAAGACGTTGAAAAGAAAAGCTGTATACAAGTATGTGCAACAAGACATTTTCATAAGAATTTATCATCTTACCAATTTCTGCTGCATGGTCAATAAGCGTTTGCACAACAGCAGCTTGCAAGCGAATTTTCTTTTCTGTACTGGTTGACATCTTTTCATTTTCATTTGAGTGTAAGAGGTTAGGAGCAAAAATCACTGCCAGATTACTGCTATCCATTCTGTTTTCATTGGATCTTAACAAGAAAATATATTTTTACACAAAATATCAAGACATAAACAGCAGAGAGACAAAAGAACAAATAGGACAAATGCAGTTGGGAAGAAACAAATGCAGAGTCATTTACATGAGAGAAATGTGCAGGCTTACGCAGCCCAGGCTGGGTGACCACATGGCTATGATATTGAAATGAAGAGGCTATAGACCCCAGTCAGTTTTGGGAATGTAAGGTATCTGATAGATTCTGTGAATTGTATCAGTTACTCCTTTTGCTTTCCAAAGAAGAATGAGGAATACAGCTATGCAAGAATGGAACAAAGTCAAGTCTCCAGCAAATTAGGGTTTCATAAAGAAAACACTTCGGGTTGATGAAAGAAAAGACCATGACTGAGTGTTAGTGAATGACTGCAGATAAGAAAGTTTAAAGTCACAAACTACTCACAGAAAGTTACAGCAGCTGCCTGGAAATAGAAGGTATTAAAGGAATTGGGAGCTGTTTACAAGCACTCTTAACACTAACCTTAGAGACACGATTCTCAGAAAGTTGAAAAAGTATCTCAAAGCTTGGATAGTTCTCTCGGCCATCAAACAGGACAGCAACACAGTTGCAGTTTTCTTCTCATTTCCTAGCTGCTGAGCTTTGAAAAGGCCTTCCTGCAAGTGTGGTGGAAGGATGGGTTCTGGGAGCTCTCTAAAGAACTGCTTAAGAAGCCCTGCAACATCACATGGCAGCGCAGCAGAGAGACAGTTTTCACCTTGATCCAGTTTACTCTGAAATTGTTCATAAGAAACATGATTTGAAGTCTTCAACATATTGTCAGATATCTAGGTTCAGGCATTAATCCTCTAACTCATATCAGAAAAGACAACTAACTACAGCTTCCCCATTTTTAGTTTCAGCCTTGTCATGTTTTACCCAACCACAGTATCTGCAGAGACACAGACGATGTCAGACCACACGTCTTAATTTACAGGTTTCCCATGTATGCATCCTTCTGGGAGAACATCGCTAAACAAATATCCTCACATTATCCAGTGTGCATGACTGCTAACAAGTTTGTTCAGTCGCAAGTGTATTCTCACCATCTGGAAAGCCAAAAAAAATTTCCCAGGAAAAAAAAAAAGGTGAAGTTTGCCAGTTTCTGGACCAGATCTCCTCTTACTTCTAAAGCAGGTAATGTTATCAGTCTACTTCCAATATTAAAACTCAAATACGACTGAAAAGAGTCCAAAAACTAAAACTTGCAGATGATCAAGTGAAATGCAGCTTTTTTTAAAAAAAAAGGAGAGGCTTTAAAGAATACCTTTAAAGCTTTCAAACGAACAAGAGATCCAGACTTCCTGAAGAGTCCCTCGGTATGAACATGTTCTTCCAAATATTCACAAGTATCAACAAGAAAGCTGAGGAAAGAACAGCAACATACTTCTGACATTCAAAATAAACCTTGTTTGCCCTATTAGAAATAGCTAAAACATAGAAATATATATATAGTTTTCTCAAATGACAAATATACAACTGAATGATAGCTGTGGCTCTGAATTCCCCATCCAACTTCTGCTTTCCTTCTCCTCCAACTGAAACTATTCTTGTATCCCCCATTAAAGCTTTAGTAGCTTTTGCATAAATGTTATGGCCCCTCTCCTGACAAGATTTCAGTACTATACAGAGAGCAAAGTAAGTGTAAATCTAAATATATGGTGTTCATTTACCTCGGAATATAACCGTATTCTGGCACAAATGATTGTGGTAACGCATGAAAAGATATCCCAAAGATTTTACCCTAAAATACAAAATGCAATGAATGTTATTCAACGGTTGACAGCATTACCAACGTTACAGAAAAGCACATACTAAGTACAAACAGAAGCGTAGTTAAGAAAGAACAACAAAGTATCTCAGATAAGAGGTATTGTCAGGAGAAGCACTATCATCTCTAGATACTTTAGCATAGGCAGACTCTACTTACAGGTAACACCCCAGATTACTGTGAAAGAATAGAAGGGTTTTCTGCAGCATGTTTTACACATTCTATTTTACAAGGAGTGGGTTTTCTTATAAGGATATTTAACAAACTGTTCTGGAATCTCACCATACCTTAATTGACTAAATCCTGTTTTCCTTTTTAAAAAATCCATACAATAAACCTGAAATTAAATTATTTTTTCAAGTAATTTCTTCTTCATCTGAGACACTCCAGATTTCCATCTCAGAGAACATTAAACTCTACAGAATAGTCTGGAAAACTGTTCTGAACTCTCCTACTCAGCATTTGTACTTAAGAAACTGTTACGTATTAGAAAACAAGCAATTTCTTCAGTCATTACTACTGATGCTTACCTACAGTGTTTCTTAATGTTTATCTGAGGTTATGCACAGTTTTTTGAGTTATAAAAGCTCTCATTTCAATGAAATAACTTGTATTTTTATTTCTTTGCCTCACCTCTTTTCTGTTTATATTTACAGAGCATGCAAGACAGCCCCTCTCCCTACCGGGAAAGGACTGGGATCACTCTCAACTTGTTATTACCAGAGATGAATGCCAGCTCTCAGTCCTTTATGCCTGAAATTCAAAGTGCTGACCACGTTGGAAAAATAGTTAATCAATAACTAATCCATTAGGCCATCTTGGACCTATCTGTCCTACAGAAAACAAGCAGAACATGATAAGAAAAGAGAAGCAACACGTTTGCCATTTGAATTCCAGGTTGCCACTAAATGTAGAAAAAGAAAATTAACTCCATGATATGCTTTTCTATATTTACAAGATTATGTAATAGAGAATTCCAGTGGCCTCTAATTCAACAATTCAGCACTCACCACAGGTAGCATATAGACATTTTATTACAATGTATGTACACAGCTCTTATTACCTTCCCTTCAAGCAGAAAACCACAACAAAACACCTAGATCCATATGCCTGATATTGACAAGGGGGAAGAAACTAATTCTAACCTTACCCTTGCTCTCTCCCTTTCCAAACAGCCCAACCCCAGTATGTGTTTTTACAGCTTCTTTGGCTTATATTGACCAAGGGCTACCACAGCATTTTGTAATATCTTCTCAGCAATGGAAACAGCCTTACAGAAAGCTCATTATGAGAATGCTCAGTTCTGTGCCATATGAGCTGCACGGGGATCTTGCTTAGTGATTACTTCTATGCTCTATAAATTAGATTCTACCAGATGATCAATGTTCTGAAATAGATTTCAATGTATAAACTAGCACATGTCCCGAGACAGAAAGCACACTGTTTCCCTTCAACAAATTCAAAGTAGGTATTTAAGGCTAAGGACAGATTTCATTCCTCAGAGCACAAGCAAATCAAGGCCAAATCTGCCTGCATGAAAACACCCATCGTTGCTTCTTATACTGAGAAACCCTGCAAATAAAGCCCTTCAAACCAAAAATCAAAGAAGTAAAAGAAAAGACACAAATATTCTAAAAAAAAAAAAAATAGTAGCTATTTATTCCAACACATATTACAATTACTAAGAGTTAAATTCCATAGCCGGTGACATTAAGCACAGTAAAGTCTAAATGCTCTTGTACAGACCAGAGGCATGCATCAGTACCTCCGAAACACGCGTGATTGAGATATTATCAAAGTACGTCCACAACACGAGGAACACATTCTCTTTCACCAGCGGGTCTGTCTTGCAACATTCAGCTCCCAAACGGGCCGGGGAAACCCAGCCCCGCTGAACCATTCTCTTACTAAATCACAATACGGCTGTCTCGACAACCACCTGCAGCACTTGCTCGCTGAGGAAAAGGGGGAAAATCCTATTTTGCCCATTGCAGGGATTCAGACGTTTCCCCAGGAGGGGAGGCGATGCCCTGCCAGCAGGAGCAACAGGCAAGAGTACCGATGCCAATCGGTTGTCACCGGCCTAGCCGGGGACAGCAGACCAGCTCCCAGACCTCCGCGCTTTTCTCCCTCACCGGCAAACACCGTGCTCCCCCACCCCGCCGGCACCTTCCCCCCGGTTCGTGAATGCCGCAGCGCTACAGCCCCCCTTACCTCCGCGACCGCCGCTCCCGGTTGCTTGGCCGGAGCCAGGCAGCTCCCGCTCTTCACCTTAATGCCGTAAGAGGTGCGGAGCTCCTCCAGCACCGCCAGCCGCACCAGCCTTCGCCTCTGCTCCGCCATCCCGGCGCTCACCGTCGCCTCCCGCAGCGCTCAGTCTTGGCCCCCCCCCGCGCCCCTCAGACCCCGCTCAGCGCCATCGCGACCGCCCAACACCACTCCCGCACCGCCGGTAACCGCCTGGCTCAAACCCAGCGCCCTACCCCACCACGCCTCTGATTGGACCGCTCGCCGTTCGAAATCAGGGCCCAGCCGCCCAACGGCCACCCCGGGCTGTCCCGGCAGCGCCTGCGTCCTGCGCTACCTCCCAAGGCCCCGCGTGCGACTTTCGGGCGATCACGGTGGCTACCTAAGAGTCCTCCCGGCAGGCACAGTGGAGGCTGCGGGGGGCGGAGGGGGATGGTTGCTGGGTGGCGTGGGGGAGCGGCCGAGCGCTTCAGGGGGTTGCGCGTTCTCTGGGCAGAGGGAGACGAAGCGAGCCAGCAGCCGGGATAGAACCACAGGCGGCAGCAAACGGGAGGGTTCTCAAACGCCACAACACCGCATTTCCTTCCACTCACCCCCAGCGAAGGTCAGGTCAGTTGTTATCAAGTTTGGGGTTGGTTGGTTGAAGAGAAATTTAACATAGTAAACCACCACTGTTTTGTGAATAAACTGAATTCTTCAAGGAGGAATAAGTACACGATAGCAACCTTACTTGATTGTAATGGTGTTGTATACTGGAACAATAAAAAATATTCACCATCTTCCCATGTACTTTAGTCAGTGATGTTAGCTTCTCCTGCATTAGCTTTGGTCTGTACAGATCCAACTGAGATGATTCATTTTCGGTGGACAAAACCACAGTTCACAATTTAAATGGCAGTTAAACCATTAGCACCAGGTTTGTTTGTACTTTCTAAATAAATACTGTGTTCTCACGCTTCTTTGCCTGAAGGGTCATTTGGGGTTTTGCACTGTGTTGTTATAGGAAGACCTGCATATTTTTATTTATTAATTTCTATTCCAAAGGCTTCAAGTGTAAATAACTGTCAAATTAATGAAATCCAATCTTTCTTGTGTAGAGTCAGAAGTCAGTGCTGTAGCAAAAATAAGCTTTCCAGCTTTTCCTTTATATGTATTCTGGTACTAGTCGTAAGTGATTCTTACTTTACTGACGGAGAACACTACAAAGCTTAGACACAGAATGATAATACCAACCACGTTATAGTGCTTTAACTCCTGTGGACACTATAGAATAAAACAAAATACAGAAAAAAAAATAAACCTAGAAAGTTTTGTGGAAAAAAGACCTATCAGCAACAATAAATAGCAGATTAGACATGAATTTTCTTAAGTAAAACCCCAGGGTTTTGATTATGGACATCAAAATAATGTTATTGAGCAAAACTAACAGTCCTCTAGTATTATTATCCGCCCTGGCATTTAAATTTTATGAAGATACCAGATTCAAAAACATAAAATATCACTGATGAAAAAAGTAAAAGGAAAGGAATAAAATAAATAGGTATAATAGAATTCAGTTTAACCAATCTCTAAAGAACTTAGTTTTCTGTAGTAATAATGAATTACACAAGAGGGAGCTGTGATCTCATGAATATTTTACAACTTTCCGTGTCAAGTATTTTCCATTCGGTATTCACATTAAAAACACGTGACGATAGTGGTGCTGTGTTTTTTCTCCAAAAAGTGAGGGAGGTCATCTTTCTACATTTTGCAGAATGTATTTAAAGCCACTAGTTATTTTGTAAAAAACATTTGTTACCCTTTAGGTGACCATTTTAGCCCATTTCTGCTTTATTTACAAGCAGAGACTGAGGCAGAAAAAATACTTTGTAAATAAGAACTAGGCATCTAATTTTGGAACCAGTTGTAGCATCCCATCTCAAATCTATTACACTCTTGCAAAACTGAGTTAGAAAAATTAAACAGCTCTTTGGCTACTTTGCCCGCCCCCAAACTGTCTAAGAATTGACATGCCAAACTTCTGGCATTTTAAATAATTCAGTTTTCAGTGGCTATGGGTGAAATTTTGTCCTGAATAAAGTAAATGGCTTAACTCTTTTGTCATCAGGAGGGGCAGGCATACACTCCTCTCCACATCCAACGTGTAATACACAAATATATTTGTTCACACACACAGAAACTCTTTCATGCTATCCATATGTAGGTATATGTTTACATTTTGGGAGAAAAAAAACCTGTTACTAACCACAGTGAATTTTGGAAGCTACTCCAGAAAGGCGACCTTTAAACAAGATATCAAATGTTTAGTAATAGTCTCATTTCAGAACAGGCAGTGGTGAAACCAACTAGAAACTCAGGCAGAGGAAGCAGAAGCGATTCCAACAAGCAGAGTAGCATCATGAGGAGTACAGAAAACAGAGCTCTGAAGTAGTCCTTCCTGAACAAACTCAGAACTCGGTGGGAAAGAGTTTAAGTATCCCTCATTCTGGCAATACAAGGGCTGGTTTTGCCTTATTGCTTCAAGCAAACCAGCTGCAGGCAGAAAGATGATAAGGGGCAGACCGTGAAAAAGAAAAATGATGGGGGCAGAAAGCCGGACCATACCATCCAGGAGAATTTGTGACAAGTAGCTGCACGAGGGACGTTTACACGTTGGTGTCCTCAGTGTCTTGATTACTAGTACAGTTTATTCTGAACATCCTTAGTCATTCTTGTCTCTTCCTGACTTTCTCTCCTAATGAGCAATTATTTACTCCAATTCCCAGTTGTGCTGCTCAGCCTGCATTTATGTTAGTTATGTCCCTTTTCCATCTCCCACTCCCTCTGTTGCTTTGTCTTGTCTTTTAAACAGTTTTGCCCAGGAACTGAAAGTGTTGGGGGGGGGAAATCTGTCTCATGCAACAGTGTCCCTGCTTGTGACCATCCAGAACTGTCTGAAACAAAACAATCTGGATACTCTGAGTATCTTCAAAATTTAAGATTAACTATACCCCCTACCTCTGTGACTAGCCTGATGAAAACTAACTCCAGATCAAGAAAATAGTAAGGAAGAGGATTTAAAGTGTATTTCAAGTAAGAAAAAAAAACTTTAGAAAGCATGTATTCCAAACTGAAATTCAACATGAATTTCCTCTGAACTGCAGTTTCAGGCTAGAATATTATCTTTAACTCACCAATTATTGGTGTACATATTTGGTCTCAGCTTACTGTCTTGTCACTTCAGGTTTTTGAAGAGACTATTGCAGGAAAATAGATATGACAACTTAAAACCTTAGTGGCAGTTGTATAAATTTTTAATTCTGTATCTGAGCTTGCTCCACATACATATTTCTTGGGGACTGATCATCAAAACCAGCCCATTCAAGTTTGAATATTCCACAGCAAGAATCAGCACCATATTGTCTGAAATATACTGCTACCTGATTTCATGAAAAGTAGTTACTGATCTTTTTTACATTCACTAGTACTGTGGTCAAGTGTTTGTAAGGAAATTTTGGGACAGCTCCTGAAGAACAGCAGTATGCAGCATACCTTTCCTCCCTTTACTCTGCAAGACCACATGTTTGAAGGAATGGAGGAACTGCCATGTGAAGGAAAAGATACCTGCATCTCTAATTTATGTAGGTGAAATAGATTTCATAGTGTAGATTTCATAGATAGATTTTTGGTGTAGATTTCATAGGCAGATTCTAACATATATAATGCTAGGATCTTGATGCAGTGACTCAACTTCCATGCTTATTGTACTGAGGAAGCATTTAGCTGTGTTTCTTTGGGGTTGGAGACAGTACTCCTGATACCTTAAAATGCTAATTAAGATGAATCAATCAACTGTGAACAGATTTCGAGTTCATTGCATCATCTGGAGCTCTGCTAGAAAACAAAGAATCCGGATATGACTAAAATTAAGATGTGTTGATTAGGGTGAGAAATTTGAAAAATGCCTTTTGCCACACTAAGGAGAGAGAGAATTTTTTTGAAGCCACATACTATCTTGGAAGACAGCATGTGAAATTTAAAAAGTGCTCCTCATTTGAAGAGTTACTGCTGATACCACACTGGTAAACTCAACTCAAAGCAGACACTTGCTATTGTAAGTGCTAGATGTTTTCAAGCATGACTGAAGCTAAGAGTTTATTCTTAACACTTTATGTGACATTTTGCACTTGCAATATATTTCATTTTATCCTTAACAGCACTAGCAGGAAAACTGTTCTTTCTTCTCTGGTTTTCTCTCACTCCCAGTTCTTGTGCTTGAGTGGTTGAATGGTCCAAAACTGGAAATTAACCTGTGATAGAATGATGTGCTGTCTTCACCTGTTGTTTTCAACCCCAAAGCACAGAATTTAAAATACTAGGTGTTAAGATACCTCTAACAATGACAATGTCAAGCCACAGGATGTACCTTTAAAATAAAAGTGAAGTTGAACAAGCTGTCTGACAGAGACACACTCTCACCTCTGCTGCTTACAACCACAGCTGACTTCATGAGTTAAAATATAGATTGATAGAAGCGTAACAGAAGAGTTATAGATTGTATGGACTTCATAGGCTGTGGGAGAGTTTAAGCAACAGATAAGCACAGTGAACCAACTGATGGTGCCCAAGAAGGAAATAATAAATGAAGACTAGTTCATCTCAGTAGCTTAAAAATACTGCATTACAAGTTAAAAGATATAAGAAGTAACTAGTTTGCTCTCTACCTTAGTAGTAGCATTCAAAAGAACATGGGTGCCCAGAAAGAAAAGAGTCAAAATGGAAAGACAGGTGTTGCATTCTCCAGTTTAAATAAGATTTATTCAACAGAAATCTGAAAGGTAAAAGGAGGCTAAAGCTAATACAGAAGTTGATGATGCATATTTTCACTTTAACATACATGTATGACAACTGAGAATTTAGAGGAGGACCCAAGTAGCTAAATACATGCAAAAGCTCAGGAAACATTTCCCAGCAGTCAAGCCACTGTCCTGGGAAGCATGCTTTTGTTTAACAATACTAGAAATAAATGTTACAGTTTTAGTTGTTCTACAAATAGTAGCCTTTAGTAGATAGAAAACCAGTCAGTGTTTTGTTGATGTCCCAGTCAATATTGGTAATTCAGGATAAATAGCCTCTGGGTGGATAATCTTTTACCCCCATTTAGTTTCCCAAGTGCTCCATTTCTCAGAGAAGGCTCTTATAGCAGGCTTTTGTTTCTATTCAGGCTAACAATTCTATGTTCAGGTTTTTAGTTTCAAAACATACAAGGAAAAAAACTGTTTGAAATCCTGGTGTGATAGATTATTTAAGAACAATTTAAAATAATTTCTAACTTTTGGTTTGGATTTTTTTTGTGGTTTCGGTTTTTTTGTTTGGCTTTTTTGTTTTGTTTTGTTTTGTTCTGGGTTGCCATTTTTTTGGAGGGTGGGGGAGGAGGCGTAGCTTTTACACCCAGTATTTTTATTTTAGACTTGAAAAAGAGCCTGAGTGTCTAGTTGGTCTTACAAGAGCTATTATCTATAAATCTGGTCTAAGGATATAGGTAGGATAATGACAGTTCCCCTCCCACTAGTGTACATAAATGCTTTTGTTTGTTTATATCCTGCAGAGATACAAGCTTATTTGGAAATCTGTGTCTTTGCTGCTGCTGCACCTCTTTCTGCATCAGCAAAGATTGCAGACTTCCCCAGCAAGTTCTCGAGGCATCTATTGCAAGTCTGCTTGTCCTCTAAAGGCAGGGACAACAACAGCTTCTTCAGTGTCATGCAAGCTCTTCAGGGTAGAGCAAAATGGTAATTACTTCCCTTTCACAGAAAAAAAAAAAAAGGAAGAAGTATGTAGTACCATAGATTTAATGCTGCTATCAGACAAAAAAAACAACACCAAAACAACAAAACCCCCTATAATACTTCCCTCTAACCAAGTCTGAATCAAGGGTCTAGGCACTTAGAAGCACTTAGGGTCAAGGCAGTTAGGAGAAAGAAAAACATCTCTTCTTCTTAATTCTCACCTTCCATTTTCTTTTAAAATTCTACTTAACATGAGCTCTTTTTCAGCACATCCCTTTCATGAACTTCCTGGTAGGTAAAGGCAAAATTGATTTTTTCATCAACTGGCCCCCCCTAATATGCTGTGAAGCCATGAATTTAGGGATAATACTCAGGTAATAGGAATTTTAATTAGCTTTGCTCAACTCTATGTAAGTAGAGCCTGCAATTAGAGGATTATGGAATGTTTCTGGTAGGATACTTTAATTTTGAAATAAAAAGTAGTTAATTCATTGAAGGGTTGGAAATTTTATATCCAAGGCAAAGTCTGGATTTTTAGAAACTCTGTGTCAAGAATTCAGTTTATTTGGGTAACCACTATTTTGGAATATAATTGTGTGATGCTGACTTGAGCTGTAAGGGAAGCAGGTGCCCACCAAGCTGCTCTGTCATTCTTCTCTAATGAAAGGCTGGCGGGTCAAGATATGGACAGTGAGAGATCACTCACCAGTTACTGTCACAGGCAAAACAGACTCAACTCTGGAAAATTAATGTATTACCCATGAAATCAGAGTAGGGTAATAGGAAATAAAACCAAACCTTAGAATACCTTTGCCCAATTCCTCCCATTTTCCTGGGCTCAACTTCACTCATGATTTCTTTTCCTCCCTCCAAGTGGCACAGGGGGATGGGGAATGGGGATTGTGATCAGTTCATCATACGTTGTCTCTGCCGCTCCTTCCTCCTCACACTCTTCCCTTGCTCCAGCATGGAGCTCCTCCCATGGGAGACAGTCCTCCACAGACTTCTCCTCCAACGTGGGTCCTTCCCACAGGCTGCAGTTCTTCACAAACTGCTCCAGCATAGGTCCCCCCTGGGGTCACAAGTCCTGCCAGCAAACCTGCTCTAAGCATAAGTTCCTCTTCTCCACAGGTCCTGCCAGGAGCCTGCTCCAACCTGGACTCTCTGCAGCACCACAGCCTCCTGCAGGCATCCATCTGCTCCAGCATGGGGTCCTCCATGAGCTGCAGGTGAATATCTGCTCCACCTTTAACCTCCATGGGCTGCAGGAAAACAGCCTGCCTCACCGTGGTCTTCACCACGCAGGGGAAACTCTGCTCCAGTGCCTGGAGTGTCTCTTCCTCCTCCTCCACTGACCTTGATGTCTGCAGTGTTGTTTCTCTCACATATTCTCAGTCCTCTCTCCAGCTACAGTTGCTCAGTTTTTTTCCCCCCTTCTTAAATATGTTGTCCCTGAGGTGCTACCACCATCACCGATGGGCTTGGGCTTGGCCAGCGGTGGGTGTATCTTGAAGCTGGCTGGCATTGCCTTTATGGAACATGGGGGAAGTTTCTCACAGCTTCTCAGAGAAGCCACCCTTGTAGCCCCCCACTACTAAAATCTTGCTAGGCAAACCCAATACAGGTTTCTTTTCTGAAGAAATATGGTTTTGATCCTGTGAAGTGGTCATCCTGAGAATGCATTACTGAGACGACACATTCATTCTGAATAAAGGGTTAATAAGACTTCCTTGGGAGGAAATAGAAGACTGGTCTTCAGATTGGTATAGTTCTATATACGAAAAGGAAATTAAGATTCGTCTTATATTACTTCAGATTCATAGAATACTTGAGAAGTGCTTCATAAAGTACATTTAGGACTCGCCATCTGAAATCCTCAGTCAGTTGAAACTACAAAGGCTTTGACTTGGACAGACCGCTCGGCAAAAGTTAGATGGGATGCTAAGCATCATGTCCGGTGTCACAGAACTTGTCAAAAGTATTCCAGAAGGACAAGATTTTTGCTTATTATTGTTATCTTAGCAGTTTGTTATCATACAGTGACAGTAGTGACTCAGAGGCAAAATGCCTTCTTTATTTATTTATCTATTTATTTATGGCAATGCAGATTATATCATAGAGCTTAAAGCCAGAAATTACTCTTAGATTATTTACTCTGACTTCTTTTATATCACAATCCAACAATTCATGTGCTACTCGGTCATGCCCTGCTAGAGCACAGGAAGTTCCACCTCAACATGAGGAAGAACTTCTTTACTTTAAGGGTTACGAACACTGGAACAGGCTCCCCAGAGAGGTTGTGGATTCTCCTTTTCTGGACACTTTCAAGACCCATCTGGATGTGTTTCTGTGTGGCCTGCCCTAGATTCTGTGGTGGTCCTGCTCTGGCAGGGGGGTTGGATTCGAGGATCTCCAGAGGTACCTTCCAACCCTTAACATTCTGTGATTCTGTGATAGTAACAACTGATGGTTAGGTGGCTTTTCTAATGGGCATTGATGTGTTTGACTCTCTTGGGCACAAAAAAGTGAAAATTGCATTAGTTGGCAAATCCTGTAACTTTGAAATCGTGTAAAGATGGGTATAAAGTTCTCCTTGAGCTACACTGGTAATAAAGCAATAACCCAAAATTCCATTTTATAATCTACCCAGTCCTATAAGCCTATTTTGAGAAAGCCTGTCAGATCATGACTGGAGGAAGGTTTATATTAAGGAACTAATTTCTTGATTTCAGATGTGCCTGTTCTCGCAGCACATCTTATGGGCAGTTTCATATTCTCTATGTCTTGAGAATATAAAAATCAAAGAGCAGAAAGTTAAGATACTTCTCATCCTGAGTGGAAGCTGAGTGGGAGTCTTTAAAGTTGCTGTTTTGGACTTGTGCGTACAGTGGGATCTCAGGTGGAATGTAGCTGCCCAAATCTTACATGAGGAACCCAAGGCTTTAGTCAGATACGCCACAGCATGTTTGAAGTAGGAACTATTCTGAAATCTTTATAATTTCAACTCCAGACCCAAATCTTGATGTTTTCTCTCCTGATTTTTAATCTCTCCCTTTCAATCAGTGTGGGAAGGAGAGATGGTAAAGCAAGCTGTGTATGGGAAATTAACATGAGAACAAAAGCCCATCCAAATTATGCAACATGGATTGTTATGCTATAAAATTGCACTTCAAACGTGGCTGTCATTGAAAGAGATTAAGATTTCAACGTTTATTTTCTTGATGAAGACTTAATTTTTTGCATAAAAAAGTTTTTAAGCTTAAAGTTAGGCCTACACAATTAGTGTCCTTTGGTTTTTGGAGTATTTGAAGGGTGCTAAAGGATTTTAATGTTATAGAAGTATTATTCATCACTACTTACCAGTTGTCTCAAACTCCTTTCACAATAGCCTTATAGTTTAAACAATTTGCTAATCTAATGTATTGATAGATACAATGATCACTAGATCATATTGCAGTGGAATGTATGTAGTTTCAAGAATGCAGTGCAGGCTTGAGGGTCATGGTGCTCTATCTAGGGCTGCAGTTGAGGTTGAACAAAACAGAGCAGTAACTAAATTTCACTTGCCAAGGAGAACTTTACTGGAATACAGCAGAGAGCAGAAGCCACACCTTCTCCTTTTTAACCCCAGTCTCTGTTTCTGTTATGGAATGGGGTTTTCATGTGCAGTAAGGCAGAAATAAGCCCTTTTAACATACCAACAATGAGAGCATTTGAAGAAATAAAATCTGCAGATAACATTAATGATGGTGTTTTTCAGTTTCATAGACTGCATAGTGACGTACATGTCACTGGAGGGCTCTGCTGTGCATGTCTGTAACCAAAGTGCACTTTTTGGCGTAGGAACAACAACCTGATGTGTGGTTTTAAGCAAACTTACTTTGAAGAGCACTCACAGTCATTCTTTCCTCAGTGTTCCCCCTAGTGATCCTGCACTCATCAGTTACACAGTTGGTCGTTGTGGGGTTGTTGCGATACCCCAGTGCCTGGGATGGGAAATCTGGCCCCTGTTTCTAACTCTGTCTCCTGCTGTGTGGTCCTGGACTCCTCTAAAACCTCCATCTGTAAAAGGCTCTCTACTGAATGTTTGGAAGACTGTAGATAATTATTTTGTGGGTTTATTTCATATATTCCCCCGATTCTTTTTCCATTCTTTTAATCTTTGGAGTTGATTTAGTCTAATGTCTTTATCCAACTTCATTATTTTTTTTTCCAACAGTAGAAAAGATCATTGTATGTGAACAAGAATGTTCACTGTTACTCATGGTACTTCTTTTTTTTCCCTTTCCTTTCTTTTTTACACATTTATATTACACGTGTCTGCTGTCATAGCTAGCATTTTAACCTCCCTATGCTAGGTGCTACATAAATCCAGTAAGAGACAGGACCTATAAGGAAAAGCCTGACATACAAATAAGCAAGGCAGCAGATATTGTTAGGTAGAACAGGATCAGACTGATGGTACGGCTTGTCTAGGCAGATCAGTGGCTAAGCTAAATACAGAATCTAGGTCTCTTGAAATTCAGTCCCACTAACCACCCACTGACCTACACAACCTCTTGTTTCATAAAGCATCAGTAATTCTAACTGGGTAGAAATAGTGGTACTGTGTGACTATTTGTCCTATATGGGCTGATCCTGTTACCTTTGTAATAAATACAAAGACTGCTAATGGGTATTGAGTCCACCTCATACTGAAGAGTAAATCAGTAAAGGGAGCATACCTTCAAACAGGCTTATGCAAACAGTTCAACCAATGAACCAAGTACATTTTCACAAGTCGGGACTGGTTAGTAAATATGATGGAGAAAAAGCCAAATAGACCTTGATGTAAACTATGGTGACTGTTTTACAAGACCACAGTATAACTTCTTTATCACTCATTTTCAGTTCTGAATAGCCTACTGACAAAATTTTAGAGAAAACCAGACAAAAGCATGCAGCATTATTGTGGGTGGCAGTACTAGGATGTATTTATTACTCCTATTTTCATTACAATTACTTTTACAAATATCACTGACATCTCACTATAATAAGAGTTGTATGTGGATGTAGTTAGAAACAGCCTTGTTACCTACAAAGCCACAATCCTGAAACCTCTTTGAAATACAGATACCTTGCTGTTATTTGTGGGTGGATCTTAATCCATTTCACAGACTCAGCATACTGTGAGTGCAGAGAAGCTCAGGTCAGCTTTCTGTTTGTGACAGTGGGAACAGAATCTCCGCAGTGTAGGTATGTCTGGTGTGGTCATATGTGACCCAGCCTCAGGGCACAGGGTTTGTCACTTGGGAGCGGCTCGACACACCCACGGCTCTGAGACACGTTTGTGGCATCTCTCCCTGTGTGAGCTTGCAGGCTTTTGAAACTGTCTGCACTTCACAGCTGAGCACCCCATGGTTAATCTTTGCTTTATTACATCTCATGTATTCTTCTAGCTTTATTACCTACATATTGTACTATGGATGTTAGTAACTGTGTTATCTCATTCCTCATCATCTTAGATAAATGAAAACTGACCATATTTAATGTTAATATAGTGAGCAGTCCTATTAAAATAACCATGAAATATCATGCAGTAAAACTGTTTATTTTATAGGATTAGAATGAAGTGTCTGCTCATCTACTATTTGCAGTTATTTTAGAAGAAAATGTAGAAGATTACTAAAAGAGACTAAATACATTGAGAATGAGAACTTAAGAGAAGGCAGCAACGCAGAAGAAAAAGTAAAAGTTTCTTGAGACAGCTAATGAAAGAGGTAAATAAGAACCTATTGCCATATATTTAATTTTCCTCCATTCTTTGTGATCTCTGGAATTTTGCACTGTTTTTAACATGACATTTCCAAATGTCTCGATTTTCCAGATTACCATATTGGATTTTTTCACAGCTTTACTCTACCAGGTAAACTAGTTCTAACTAGGTACGTATAGCTATTTTTACATATATGGTATTTATATGTTGTTTTAAAGTGTGCTTTATTTTTAGTTACTTACTCTTGCTCCTGAAAATACACTTAAGATCAGCACTCATCGAGGAAATGCAGAGGTTCTGTTCTTCTTGCTTTTTTGTCTCATGGCTACCACTAAGTTTAAATTCTTACTACATCTGAAAAAAATTACATGCCTTCCATTTGAAGGCATTTACACTGGTGTCAAGATGCGTCAAGATCTTTCGTTGTGCCACCTCCAGTGAAAGGCTGTCAAGGTGAAAACATTACATGTCATCCTAGCTTCCCACGCTACATCCAATTTTAATTTACTCTTAAATTGCCACAGTTATCTTGTGAGTACTGTGTTCCCTCAAACTAAATGTTTATAATCCATGTTTCCTTCAAAAAGAAAAAAATAAAAGCATACAGCAAAATAAATAAATACTGCGCTTTTCAGACTGTGGTATCTGTAACCATTTTCAGAAGAAAGGCAAAGTGAAAATGAGGCATTTCCAATAGAAAAAGAGTACTAATTTACTAATTGCACATGCTCTTGGAGGAAATTTTGCCAGGAATGGAAAACTGGCATTCACCATTTCCAGTTTCACAGCCGTAGGACTGCTCTTCCCCTTTTCAAAGTAGATGGATTTCCCTTCACCAGTCACATACTTCTTTAAATAACCTACATTGTGTAATCCTCAAACAAGCAAAACTTCCCTCGTTCATCCCTTAGAGAAAACAAAGTTATTAGCATACTATTGCATAAGCATATTTTTTCTTCCATTTAGTTTTAGTCTTTCATAAATATACAAGCTCTCAAAACAGCTAAATGTAGAATTAAAAATACTATTGAATGTGAAGAAATTATCATTTCAGTAATTTCTACATCCATTAATTGGTAGTCTTTTGAGATATATTCAGGTAGGTACAGAGATACTTAACTCTTTCCATTGATTCTGCACAAAACTATCAGTTTAAAAACCTGCAAAGATCAAACAATTCCTACACTGGTTATTTGCAGAAAAACCACCACCCCTGAAGCTGATTTCCTGCTTAAGAAACCATAAGCTAATTGCAGAACAGAAGGTATGTTTTAAGAGGTCCTCCACTTTCAGCAGTTACTGCATTAAAGCGTATCTGATGCACAGCAGCTTGTAAATGTTGTGCATGTCCTGTGAAGCAGATATTCTGGTTGATGTACTCTGTTAATACTGCTGGATGTGATGATGTAGCATGAGGCAAGGCAAGCTGCATCCTTTAATGTCAAAATTTTCAGTTTCAGCTGCTCCAAAAGCATGTATTTGTGTAAAGAGTAGGCAGCTGCTTTTTTTTTTTTTTCAGTCAACTGTCATCTTTACTAAGTCACTTTCCACCTGCTGCTTTTTCAAAAAAATTAAAATCCTTCCCACTCTCTTCAAGTCAGTTATCAAGATTCAAACAAGGATAATGTCTGTTTTATGACTGACAATGAAAAGAACAACGTGAAGAGAGCAATAGGTAACTTGTACTTAGCAGACTGGTTTTGTGTTTGGTTTGTTTGTTTGTTTGTTTAAATTAAAATACATTCATTGATATTTATTATTTATTTTCTGGTGATGTAGACTCGTAGTTTTCTACTAACTTTTCAAAGCCAAATGTTCAGTCTATTTTAAGTCCAATTTAAACTCAAGTTTTTCTATAATTAAAATTATTATGATTAATTAATTAAAATAGCTCAGACTTCAACAGTATTTAGGCAATACTCTGTTCAGTGCTGCTAGGCCTATGTGATGCTGATGAGAGTTTCATTTCTGAAGTATTATAAGATGCCCTTAAACCCAGACCTTCTAACTATCCACATTAAAGGTTTCTTAATCTAGTCCCCAAGAATTTTGCTTCATACAGGGGCCTGAAGTCAGTTGTATGGCTCTGCCAAACTGTCCCTGTCTCCTCCACACTGTGTGTTTGAAACCTGTCTGTATGTGAAGGGCTTGAGCACAGGGAGCCAAGTAGAAGTATCTCCATGGCTAGCTGGTCCTGGCTTCCCTTCTATCCCCTCTTCACTTGCTGCACCTCTGAAATACAGGCCTGTGACGGAGGGACATGACTGCAGCAGTGCAGCACTACATGGCCAGCCACGGGACAAGATACAAATACAAGGTGCACACAGGAGAGGAGAAAAGGGATTACAGGGCTTCAGGTGCTGAAAGTGGTCTCACCAACAGTTAGCACCACTGAGATCTGGACCCCTAAGTTAAATGGATTTTACAACGTTTACTGTAATAGTCCTTAATTATTAGAAGAAGGGCTGTAGGGTTTTAGGAGCTGCTTGAATTTAAATGCCATTTTGACTGATTATCTTAAAATATCTAGGACCTGATGCACAGCAACAGTCAGCACTAAGAATAGCTGGTGTAGTCACTAATGGGCGCCCCCAGAGACCTCGATTTGCCAATCAAGTGCAAAGAAAACTGAAATACCCAGAGTGACTGGCACTTTTGAAAAGAAAGTGCAGATGTAGATTTAAGGTTTAATGCTCTGATTCAATCCGTTTAAAGATTTAAAAAACTTGTGGGTGTGGATATGAAAATGCTTCTCATCCATTATCATCAGCACTCTCATTTTTCCTGGTTCTTATTGATTATGTGCCTAATTAAGTTGTAAATTAACAGCAACTTCATTTAAATCCTTCTGGCTTTGTAGTGTTCTAAGTTGTTTGAGACAAAATAAAATACTGTCTCGTTTACTTTCTTTAAGTTTATATATATTTATATTTTTATACATATACATATATAAGCATTTCAGTTTAAGCTAAACAGAACTCATAAAATCTTGATGAAATAACTAGACTTTAATATTGTAGAACCATGATTTTATAGAAGTTATAACACAACTTTTGATACCCATATGACTTTCGGTGTGGAACTAATATGGTTGTTCACATGCATCAACTTCAGACACCTGCTATCAGTGAAGTCAGGCAAGTTGGTTCATACTACCAGGGTAGAAGCAGAACTTAAGTATAGTGCTTATTGGCCTAGAAAAATATAACTCTTGGATGAAGTTCTCTGTCAAGTGGTGTAAAATCTGTACATTGTACAATAAGCAGAGATAAATTAGGATCTTCATTCAGTCTATTGCAGATGTTTTATCATCATGGGGATTTCCCTATAACAAGTAAATTCCTTATATACTTCTTATATAGCAGTTTTCCTTCTAAAAGGTCAAAACATCACACAAATGATGTGTCACTCTTGTGAAAATCCATCCTACAAAACTAAGGGTTGGCAGCAAGACTGGTGTAAATATTTTGTTGTGGTTTTTTTTTCAGGTGGATTAAAAAAGCCTGGCCTCCCTTCTTATCCTTTGGATCTTGCAATTATTTATACTTTGCTGACAGGACAATCCAAAGAGCTTCTAGGGTGATGAAGGCAATAAAGAGCATGTATTGCAAGGGGAGATGAAAGAATTGGCTTGTGTGGAAATTCAGTTGTCTAGAAAGGCATTAGTTAGAAATACTCTTCAGAGATAAAGTAAGATATTATTTAGATTAAGGCTAATAATAGTCAAGAGACAAGTAGATGTACTTGGTATGAACACATATAGATTGTAAATTAAAATAAAATTTCCAACCATCAGGAAATGCATGTTCCAAAATAGCCTTAAAATAGGAATATTGGGGTAAATAACCTCACTGGCTTTGGGATGGCACCTTATTACTTTACAAAAGAGATTTCATGGTTGCCTATAAAAGGGAACTAGACTGAGTGAGTCAAAAAGTAATTTCTAATGCTACGTTTCCAAATTCCACTTCTTTGTTTGAGTGGGGGGTGGGGCAGAGAAGAGTTTACATAGAAAAGTGAATCGTTAATATAATGTCAGATTTTAAAAGGAGAAATAAGGTAATGTGTTTATATTCTCAGCCATCTCAACATAAATACAGAGGAGAAAAGTAAGAGAATGTACAAGACAATTGCAAATAAATACAGTAAAAATTATGTGGTGGCTTTTCATGCCTGTGAAGCACATACCTATACTTTATTGGTCTTGTAGAAAGAAAATTTAATAGTACTTTCCAATTTATATTCAGCTACATTAAGTGTCTATACCAGGTGAGCAGGCTTCCTAAATTCTATGTATTAATGGGGAAAGATAGGAATCTTATGTAAGGTGATGCAGACCATCTAAAGTGGGGCAACAATTTGACTTCTGACACAGATGATCTGAACAGCCCCATAGAAATCCCTTCCTTATGTCATTGACTGTAGAGCACTAATTTAGACTTCTAAATTTGAGGCCTAAAATGTAGAGCGGAAATCATTCCACTTCATTTTCCTATATAAAATATGTGATAAATAAAATCCATGAAAAAGGAATGCCGCTGTCGCAAACCGAGATAGGAAAACTGCGACTCACTGCCCTACACAAAGGGAATCGAGGGCTGAGGACCACTCCCTGTCACACTCAGAAACAGTGTTTAAAAATCAATAGGTTTATTAAAGGCACTACTATCTAGGCGGGGTTATTGCTACAGAACTACAGAGCAACAGCAATCGTAGGGAAGAATAATGCAATACAATATAGCAACAGTACAATACAATACAATACAAACAATCCTATCCCCCTCCCAATTCCCCCCCCCCAATCTCGGTCCCGGACAGAAAATGAGGGAGAGAACTTGGAGAGAGCCTTTGGGGAGATTAAAGGAAGCAAGTGTATAGTAGAGGTGTGTGTGAATGGGTGAATGTCTGTAAATGTTAGTAAGAAACGTCAGAGTGTAATCAAGTTCGCAAATCTCACCACCGGGGTGCGGCCGAAGCCGATCCCTAGTCGGGACCCTTGTTCTCCAGCGAGTCCAGGCGGGCAGTCCGTTCAGCGTGCTCATACACCAGCAACCACAGAGGAAAGGTACGCAGCAGCTACACGGCAGCCTCCACAGCGTAGGAGTGTTCACAGAGCGCGCCCGTTGCTCTCCCCCGGTTCCGGCCTCGCCGGGCCCCCTGGGAGCTGTAGTCTGAGTCTGTGCGCATGCGTCTGCTGCCTCTAGCCTCTTCTTGTGCCGGGGAGTGCATTACCACTATCCTGCTATCCTGCAGATCTTATGATGAGAAGGCAGAGCTTTTCAAATGTTTTGCTACTTTATGGGAAGTTGGCCATTTCCAGTATGGCTCAAGTTACTATTTATCAAATCAATTAAACCTGTACAGTATTATAATAAACAATGTATTTTTGTGCAAGTATCTTTGTGCCATCATTATTACATGCATACGTACTTTTGATGGAATGAAGAAGTAGTTTTACATATTTTAGAAGTGGAGATGTAGTTTTATAGATATAGTTTGGTTGATCTGCTAGAAAGCAGCCCCATGGAGAAGGACCTTGCGGTCCTGGTGGATGACAAGTTATCCATGGGACAGCAATGTGCCCTTGTGGCCAAGAGAGCCAATAGTATCTTGGCATGTATTAAGAACAGTGTGGCCAGCAGGTCAAGGGAGGTTCTCCTTCCCCTCTACTCTGCCCTCATAAGACCACATCTGGAGTATTGTGTCCAGTTCTGGGCTCCTCAGTTCAAGAAGGATAGGGATATACTGGCAAGAGGCCAACAGAGAGCTACGAGGACAATTAAGGGACTGGAACATCTGTCATATGAGGAAAGGCTAAGAGACCTGGGGTTGTTTAGTCTTGAGAAGAGAAGACTAAGAGGGGACCTTATTAATGTCTATACATATTTGAAGGGTGGATATCAAGAATGGGCCAATCTCTTCAGTGGTGCCCTGTAATAGGACAAGGGGAAACGGCACCAAGTTACAACACAGGAAGTCCCACCTTAACATGAGGAAAAACTTCTTTACTGTGATGGAGCACTGGAACAACAGAGAGGTTGTGGAGTCTCCTTCTCTAGAGACTTTCAAGGCCTGTCTGGATGTGTTCCTGTGTGATCTTCCCTAGGTGTTCCTGCTGCAGTAGGGGAGTTGGACTTGATGATCTTCAGAGGTCCCTTCCAACCCCTATGGTTCTATGATTCTATGATTCTATGATACACTCTTACAATTATCAATTTTGTATGTAGTCAGATAAAGTGAAAAGAGCAACTAATGCATGTCACTGTTACAGGACCAGACCTCTACTTTATTAATATTCTTTCCTCCTTCTTTAATTAAAAAATATTTTAAAGTCCCATGTCCTAAGAAATAACATCCTAATAAAAAGAGCTTGCAACTTAAATAGCTGCTTGTCTTTATTTTAGCTACCTACCACTGAAAGAGTAAGTTGAAAAAGATTTTATTTGTTTTGCTATGTATTACTTGCTAAAAAAATCAGATATATCAAGTCATCAGATATACTTTAGTAAAAGTGTGTCCTACTGGTTATGTTGTACTTTATACAACAAATAACATGAAACAAACATTAAAATTACATGAAGTAAAACCAATGAGATAACAGTAATACAGGTAAGTAATATAATTTTATTTCTACTTTGTTTTTCGAATGATCTAGAAACTAACTCAATTGATTTCATTAAACATAGATGTTTATGCTGAACTTGCTTATGTGCCTCTTCAGTAGCATTTCATGGCAACGTTCACTTGCTAGATATTATAAAATACCCAATAACTGACAAACTAATTTCAGTCTTATAATCAGGAATGTCATTCACATCTGTGTCTAGTTGTGTCATCTGATGCATGGGTGTTGTTTCTCTGCACATAAGCTTATTTTTTCTTCTTTCTTGTTCCCTATTGGGAAATGAGCCCCTAAGTCCAGAGCTGAGGAGGGAATGGAATTTCCACTCTGCAGCATTTCTCTGAAACTACTCTTGGGCTGTGAATCTCTCCTCTGCTGGTAATGGAATCCCACACACAGTCAGTCTATACTAACGATTTTAGTTGCCTCCAACACCACTTATGACTAAGCGCAAACCCCTCTCTTCTACCTCAGTAACGCCTGACACTGCTCAACCACAAGTCTAACAAGATAACCAAGCCTTTTTCTTCTGAGGACTTCTTCACAGTGGAGCTAATTATACCCAAAGATATGAACATTTCCTTCGAGAGGAAGCAGTAAGGACATTGTGTCTGTCTGTGTGCTCAAGAACTAAGAGTGCTACACAAGCATGTACATCTAAGCTAGCTGGGAGTTCCGCTCAGTATTTTTACAGTCTGAGGGCTGGAACAGCAGAAGATTATAAACTTTCAAAAATCTGTATACATATTCTATTACTTGATAATGTTACATTTTGCACAATGTCACCTAGTGTTGTCAGAGTATAGGAGCCTACTCTCAGAAATGTGTTCGTTTCAGGCCACATCTGAGAAATTTAGTTCTTGTTACACAAACTCTTAATCAAGAAGAAAGCTTACCTTGTTTTTGAGTTGAAAGTTAATAATTCTGAGTCAACATAGTGCAACCCTAGTTCTAACCAAGGGGTTGCTCTACTGTGGGTATGTCCCTCCTTAGGTGCAAAAGCTTGCAAAGTTTCTAAGTATTTCTTCACCTCTCACTCATTGCAAGGATAAAGAGTGACTTGCTTCTATGGAGTTGCTTCAGTTTTGGCATTATTGTACCTTCCTAACCCATGTAACTATACTTGAACTTTTTTGTCATTTCCCAAAAAGTATTCCTTAGATATTTAGGCTGTCTAGTTTAATCTATTACTTTGTGTGTGAGAGAACCATGCAGTGAATGACAGGCATTCTGATTGCCTTTACTGTCTGACAGACTCCTACATCACTGGAAATGCTCTACAAATCCTTTATTTGGCATGTTCTTAAAGGATGCAAAGCTGCACATACACTTCCTGAGAAATCCATCGGACTGGTCTTGGATGTAGCAGCATGTTATGTTTCCAAATACTTCAGCAGAGAACCTAGGAATGTCAGTGCAGGTTTCCTGCACAAGTCTTCACATTCAAAACTGGAGTTAAGAAGGGAAAGATAACCTCAGCACACTCTTCCCCCTTCTCTTCAGTAATGTCTCATAAAACGGGCACTGGAACCACCCTGATAATACCACATTATTGTGTGACAGAGTGTACACGGATATGTTGCAGAACAAGCTCTCAGTAAAAAAGCATATACATATATTAGATTCTAGGCTGACTAGCAAGATCTTCATACTCTTTTATGTACACATATTGAGATGGTTAACACAAACTATGGCAACAAACACCATAGCTGTTTTTGTTTTAAACAAAAAGACTACACCAAATTATTTCACATATCATGAATCAGCCAAGTTCTGCAAACGTCCATTGGCATGAGATGTATTGTGCCAGGGAGATGTACCAGAAACTTAGCATAAGGTGATATCAACAGAAATTTCTCTTGAAATATAAATTAAAAATTGTCATGATTCAGGAAAGTGTTTTCCGAGAAAAACCCAGTTTGAGAGAAAAAAAACCCAAACAACAAAAAACCAGTCAAACAAAAAAAATCAACAAAAAGCACCAAGTGTCTCTGTCTCCTGGCTGGCGTTGAACTCATTAACTGATAACCTTTTGATCTTGTGGACATTGGTATGGATAAATGTTTTGCTCTGATTCCTAGTCTTTTCTTCCAAGCCAAACAGAATTTTGCCAGTTTTGCTTACTATGGCATGACCAACACAGATACAGCTTCTGGTTCCCATACTGCTTGTCCAACTTTGTTCTATCCCTTTTTATCAAGGTGAAGATGAGATGAAGACATCATCTTCCAAAAGGATGTGATATTCACATTATCCAATGACTTGCACTAGTCTGGTGAAGAACAAAGCAGTCTTGCACCTCACCAGTCACATGTAACTTGGACCTAAACCTTGAAAATTAAAAAAAAAAAAAGAATGAGATTCTTTTCTTTGTGCAGGCCAGATATTGTCCAAATGTCAATTCTAATCTATCCAGTGAGGTGCATATGATTTCCAGTATAACATGCATTCAAATTACTATTGTAAATAACTTGTTTCTTTCAGTGAAATATGAGTTGTTGGTCCCCTGGCAAACAGACTAAGAAGCCTTAAAACAGCAATTCAAAGCAAAAATCAGAACTGAGAAAAACAAATTAGGAACTTACTTCTTTACATTTGTATTTCTACACTCTTTGACACTGTGTATTGATTTTCATCTACAGACTCTATTATTTTATCAAATAATGAAAAAAAATTTAAAATGTGGCAATATCTAAGAATAACTAAAAAAACAGCCTCCTTTTAAAAAAACTTTTTTTTTTTTTTTCTTAGCAGTTAATTTATAATGTATCTACTAGCATTTCAGTTATTAATGTTCTGATGTACAACCAAACGTATTCTGGATTATACACTACCCTAGTCCAGTATTTTAATTTATTCCTCAATTACTAATGCAATTAACTTTAGCTATACATTAGCCTATTTCTTAACACATCAAGCTTATAGTATAGGAGATTAATAATAGATCAAAAGCCACCAAATTATGGTATGCTATATATAAAACATCATATTGTTGATTAGATATTCTTTGTAACTGAATTTTCCAAAGAACCAACAGGAATGAAGAGCCTAATGGGCCCTTCACTTCCTTTGGAAATATGCCCTGCTCTTTACCCTCTGCATCATGCTAAGATTATTTTGGTTAATAGGAACTGTCTCTCTTACTATATTTCAATACTGGATGACTGGATAAAGTTGTGCTTTTACTTGTTTACTAGAGAAAACGTTTCTAAAATGAAGGATGTGCATCTCAAAATGAGTCCAGATTTCAAACAATATCACAATTTGAAAGAGTCCGAGTCTAGGTTCAGATTGACACTTTGCATTTTAGGCCATTTAAAAGTTTTCAATAATTAAAAATTTCCCACATAGCCAGTATATTCTCAGAGAAGCCTTATTTAGCATAGAGATACAAGAATGTATATTGAAAGATTTAATTAGGTTCAATAGAGAAGAGTACAGTTTAGCAGTAACTTTAAGAAAAATGTTATCAATTAATCTCGGTGTTAAATGGTCTGAATTACTACATGTAAAATGACCTCATTAAAGCAATGTGACTAAAAGTGGTCATTCTTTAGTCAACAATGTTTCCATTTAATTAAAATAGTCTTATTTACTAAGCCACATGGAGTTTTTGGTGTTTTTATTGAAATACATTAAAATGGTGGACCTGCTGAATTATTTTTATCTATATATTTTTTCAGCCTAAAATGACCAGACATCACCTATATGCAATATATGAACAATAAATAGTATTTCCCATTAAAAATAATAAAATAATTCAGAGAAGTAATAAATGCTTAAACTCTGGTAACCTTTTTAAAAATAGCTTTTAACTAAAGAGGAAACACCTCACAGGCAAGTTTTATACATTTTGAATGTTCTACTGCTTTCAACAGTCATCCCACTTAATAGCTGAATATTATTCTCCTCTACATAGCAGTGCCTGATCATTTTGCCATATGCTACTGTCTCCTTTTTAAAAGCTCTTTCTCTGATGGCCTTTGAAGTTTCCTTACAGAACTTTTTGTTCTTTTCCTCTCTTTCCTTTTTAGTTCCAACACATACTCAGGCTGTAAAGGGAACATCTATTTAAGATCTCCTCAGAGCCTAAGGATATGTATTCTTCTTTGGGTCAATGCTGAGTGACATTGCTTCTTCTTTATTCAACCATTACAAAGCTCAGAAACATTGCTGGTAACTTCTGAAACTTTACATACTTACCTATATTAATCTCTGAAAATGGCTTCTTCCAAATCATTACTTCTTTGCACTGCTGCTGAAAGGTATATAGTAGAGATTGTCTCTCGAATATGTAGTTAAATATTGAATGCAAGGCATCTTAGGCTCTCCCTAACAGACCTTTTTTCTGTGTCAAATAGATACGTTTTTCTTGAGAGGGTGAAAGTAGATCAAAATACGAGGATATATCATCTAGTCTGTTCTTGTCTTAGTTTTTGACATCCTGTAGGAAAACAATATTCAGACCTGTGCATTATCTCATGCACTCAGCAGGAAATGCACCTAATTGGTTTTGATGTTCACCCAAAAGCAAGATAGAGGTCCAATTCCCTGGTCTTTCATCTGAATGCTTTTGTATATATTAGTGTGGAAATCAGAGTACAGATTATTTATTACTTTAGTAGGCTGCAGTGTAAGGCTGATTTTTTAATAGAATTTTTTTATTTTAAGTGTTACTTACATACTTAGGTGGCTAAATTTGAAGCAATCAGTGAACAGAGCTCAGAGAGTTGTGGTCAGTGGGGCTCAGGCCTGTGACTAGTGGTGTCCCCCAGAGGTCAGTACTAGGTCCAGTCCTGCTCAATATATTCACTGATGACCTAGACAAAGGGACAGAACGTACCCTCAGCAAATTCACTGATAATACAAAACTAGGTGGATTGGTTGACATGCCAGAAGGCTGTGCTGCCCTCCAACATGACCTGGACAGGTTGGAGAGCAGGGCAGGAAGAAACCTAATGAAGTTCAACAAGGTCAGGTGTTGAGTACTCCATCTGGGGAAAAAAAACCCCATGCACCAGTACAGGTTAGGGGGTAACCTGCTAGAAAGCAGCTCTGGGGAAAAAGAGCTGGGAGTCATGGTGGACAACAGGCTGACCATGAGGCAACAATGTGCCCAAGAAGCCATGAGGGCCAATGCCATCCTGGAGTGCATTAAGAAGGGCATGGCCAGCAGGTTGAGGAAGGTTATCCTCCTCCTCTAATCTGTGCTGGTTAGGCCTCACCTGGAGTACTGTGTGGAGTTCTGGGCTCCCCAGTTCAAGAAGGACAAGGAACTACTGGAGAGAGTCCAGCACAGGGCCATTAAGACTATTAAGGGTCTGGAGCATCTACTATATGGGGAAATGCTGAGAATGCTGGGTCTGTTCAGCTTACAGAAATGGAGACTTAGGGGGGGATCTCATTAATGCTTATAAATATCTAAAGGGCAGGTGTCGGGACAATGGGGTCAGACTCTTCTCAGTGGTGTCCAGGTAATGGTCACAAACTGGTACACACGAGGTTTAACCTAAATATAAGAAAATACATCTTTACTTTTTCCTGAGGGTAACAGAGCACTGGAACAAGCTGCCCAGAGAGGTTGTGGAATCTCCATCCTTGGTGTCGTGGTTTGGGCCTAACACAACATCAAAGAACCAGCCACGTGGCTGCTCACTCAACTCACACACACACACTGTGGGATGGGGAGGCCAAAGGCCAACTAGAAGATTGTGGGTTGAGACAAAGGGCAAGGAGGGTTCTTCACCGACTAAAGTCATGGGCAAAACAGACTCCACTTGGGGAAAAAATAATAATTTAATTTCACACTAATCAAATGCACACAGGACACAGACAACACAAAGAGCAGGGCTTACATACGTTACCGCACCACCCTGCCTTCCTCCTGGGCCAAAATTACTTTGTTCCCCATTTCTCTACCTCCTTCCCCCCAGCGGCACAGGGGACAGGGGATGGGCTTTATTCTTAGTTCACATGTCTGTTGTTTCCTGCTGCTCCTTCATCCTCAGGAAGAAGGATTACTTACAGTTCTCCCCCGCTTCCCCACAGGGTCGCTCCCATGGGAGAGTCCTCCACAAACCTCTCCTTCATGAGTCCTTCCCACAAGGTCAGGAACAAGCTGCTCCAGCATGAGCATCCCACAGAGTCACAGGCTGCTTCGGGAACAGTCACCTCCACTGGCGTGGGGTCTTCCACAGCTGCATAATCCAAGTCCACTGGCAGCAAATACAAGTTCACCCTCCTGGTGCCTTCAGGGAATGTTCTACCATGTTCGTCCAGGGATGCAGGGGGACGGCATGGCATCTTGCCATAGGTTGCAGGGAAAGTTCTGCTTGGGCACCTTCTTCCTCCTCCTTTCTCACCAACTTTGGGATCTTCACCCTGGCACTGCCTTTCACCTCTCCAGCACAGCTCTTCTCCCACTGCTTGCTCTGCTGAGGTCTTATATCAGTTCTTTCATATGTTAATCACAGAGACGCATCCATTGTCTCTCTCTAACGGCTCCTTGGCTGGTTTTGGAGCTGGGGGAGCTCTTCAGCTTCTTACAGGAGCTACCCGTGGGGCCCCTCCCCCACTATCAAAAAACCTGCCAAACCGAACCAGCACACCTGGAGACACTCACAACCTGCCTGGATGTGTTCCTGGTGCAGTCTGCTCTTGGGGACCCAGCTCTAGCAGGGGGGGTGGACTAGATGATCTCTAGAGGTCCCTTCCAACCCCTACCATTCTGAGATTCTGTGAATTGTGGAGATTACAATGTACAGAACTCTTTAGGCATAGACTTGAGTAAGAAAGCTGAGTTGTCCCCTTAAGCACATATTTAGACATTGGAATTTAGACATTGGAATGGACTTCCCAGGGAAGTGGTGGAGGCACCATCCCTGGATGTGTTCAAGGAAAGGCTGGATGTGGCACTTAGTGCCATGGTCTAGCTGATGTAGTGGTGTTAGGTCATAGGCTGGACTTGATGATCTTAAAGTTTTTTTCCAGCCTTGGTGATTCTGTGACTCTGTGATATGGCATACCACTTCAGTAGAAGGGCCATATAGTTCCTTCCTTCTCCTCTACTGTGAAGTTGTTTCCATCTACTCTTTAAAGAGTGTATGATTTATTTGTTTACATAATAAGGGAAACATTTATGACTTCTTAAAAGACAGCAAAACTCTCCCACAGGAGTGCGAGAGTGTGGAAGAGAAAGAAGTGAAATGAAAACATTATTTCTAATAGGATAAATTTTCCTTTTAGAACCAATGCCTTTTACAACAAGAAATGTGGTTTTGTCTTCTCTACTCAGTGAGAAATGCAACACTGAACTTTATTCCCTTCTCTCCCTCAACTAATTTGTTCAATGAGTTAAATATAATGCTCAATTGTAGAATTCCTTAAAAAAAAGTCTAGTCTGATTCGTCAGGTGTTACGTGTCAAACAAACAGAACGGTAGAGTCTATCTGTTATAGAAACATAAATTTTCCATGACTCTTTTCTTACTAGATAAGTGTTTATTCACAGGGATCCTTGTTTGCACTTCTAGCTAGAGTGAGAGGAAAACAAGTTAAGTTTTCATCTTGTGGATTTACTATTCAAAACACAGGTGGTGTTCATTTACAGAAAAGCCTGGATTGAGAATAGGACTTTGGCTGTTACTCATTTAGAATTCAACTTTCAATATCTTTTTGCTTTTATTTTATTTATTTATAAGGTTTCCCCATTTTCAAACCAGAAACAAGTGCTTTCTAAAGCACAAACCCAGGCTATTCCAGATGTTGCAATGTTGTAGCATGCAGCATTTACATTCAAGTTAGGTTAGTTTGGTTAATTAACTCATACTAAATCCATCTGTCACGTCCTTTTTTCAGACTCAATGTAAGATAACAGATGAGTTAGCATGTAAGTTGGTGAGCAAAATTTGAATAGACAAAATATAAAAAGATTGTAACACTGATTCACCTTTAAGCAGTCATTCCCAGTTTCCATAATTAAAGTAACTTGAAGGGCCATCCTTCATGAAAACATGGGCACCTGCCTTAATTATACCTATGAGAAGCATGTGCAACACTGAAGAAAATTGTTTTACTATAATTAACTCATCTGCTAAAATTTCCAATGTTTGCCTTCTCTTTGTAAGCAATGGCATTAAAAGCAGAATGACCCCCTTGGTTAAAGCGTACAACAAAACATAGAATACTCTAACATTAAGATCATGAACACAAAAAATTCTGGCTTAAATCCAAGACTTCAATAAACAGCAGAAAGAAAACACTTCTCAAATGTCTCTGTGCAATTTGCAGCACCTCATAGTGTGAGAAAAGTTCAGGTCTGACTGCTTAGGAATTCTGACTAAATCGTAACTACTTGCACAGGACTGAGACAGTTGAAGAAGAAACTGGTAGCTGGTGATGACATTAATACTCTCTTTTTTGTGAGATTTTACAAAATCACTACCTGACAGGCACAAAGATTTCCCAGAAGTGCACTTTAAAAACACCTATCATATCACAGTTTTTAGAAGTGTTCATCCAGCTGTGTTAAAATGACACAGCAGACCATGTAAGGACAGAGTAAAACCACAGCTAAAACACAACGTTCCTGCCTCTTTTTTTTTTTAAGTAGGGCAGTAAGAGCAATGCTTACAGGGTTAGCATTTTATAAATGTTATAACACTTACACTTTTCCATAACAAGAACTTACTTTTTCTTCTTTCTAACTAGCAAACTGCAACAATTTGACCTGAAATTCTTCATGCCACTGTTTGCCGCTAGCTGCGTATTTCTGTAATTTTCAGCTACCACAATGGAACCATCTCTGAAAGTAAAATGAAGAGAAAATACATTGCATTGTCTGTGTTAAATTACATTCTAGACTTCTTTACACTCAGAAGATTAAATAATAGGATGAACTTATGCACAGTACCAGTGGATATAATAAATCTTTTCATGCTTTGTTAAATTCACCAAGATGATGGTGTGGATTTGCCTGCCCTGATTGAAACTTGTTTAATCTGATAATTTCGTAATAACTACAGCCACTTTTACCAAACAGCAATTCACAGTTCTCTCTTCTCTGCCTAAGCAATGGTCACACATCTAAGGGTCCAACAAAGACAATTCAGGTTGATTGCTCCTGGACTCATGCAGTAGTACATGTCCCTCTTCTATCTTAAGCCAGCGCAACAGTTTGCAAGTCATCCTGTGAACAGGAGGACTTAACTGTATATGTTAGAAAGAAACAAAGTGTGCACAAATAAGGCAGTTGGCTGACTTAGTTCACAATGTAGTCCCACAGTCAGCTGTAGAGGTACGAGGCAGGGGCCATGACTGGAGCAGCACTGGAGTAATGAACATCCAGGCATGGGAAAGACAAATGCCTCAGGCTGGCATTACCACCGAAGCCCTGTATAGTGGAATTAGAGCCTGTGGGGGCTATCCTCTACACCAAAACTCAGGGGGATAATAACAGTAAGTGGTAGAGCAGCTAACAAATTATACTAATTCAGCCGTATTGTCTTGTGAAGTCCTTTGCATAAGTTGCATATCAGCACCATTTCAGTTTCAACCCTTAAGAGTCACCTTGAAATTAAAAATTGCTTTGCTAAATGTCTCTACTTGTTAAGGACAAATCACGTGAAAAGAAATATGGTCTTTTGCTACGGCTTAAACTAGTAGTGTTATAGAATATTGTGGAGGATTTGATATTAAATCGCCTCTTCCATACAGTTCCTCAGTCTAAGTATCACTCAAGACATATTAAAAAACCCAACAAAAACACCTATGGTCTGACTTGCAGCTGAGCTGAGTTTCCTCAGCAAAAGTTAGTGGTAAGTATGATTTGAATATAGATTTTTTAATACTTGGAAATCCAGATTATAGACACCTTTGATGGGACACCCAACTGATTTAACTGTTTGGGTTTTACTTTCAGTACTTTGATATTTGGTATATACATCATAAACACTGTTTCTTTCAATCTTTTCTAAAATTAATTAAGTGATAACAACAGAAATTAAATTTCATCCTTTGTATATTATGCCAGTCCTTACAGTCATCCAGGTCTTCCCAGATATTGCAGTCTTCTTCTGTGTTAATGACAGACGTATCTTTTGCTATTGGCAAACTCAGTTATCACACTCTTCTATCACCATACTAAGCTTAGTAATGAAATTACTAAACAACTGTTTAAAGACTGACCCTTGAGGAGCTCCAGTAATCATACTCTCATAACAGCACTTTCCCTTTCAATGTAACTTGTTGTCTTACTTTTAGCTAGCTTCATCCCTCGCAATATCATGCTTTCAATAATTAGTGAGCATTGATTACCATGTGCACTGAATTAGGCAGGAGTCCTGCAGAAATAGTATGTTCTTATTTAGGTAAAGACTGTCTAATGATGTATACTTACCTAGAGACTAAAGTAGGGATTTATTGAAATCTAGGGATTTTTTTTTATAATCAAAAATGTCTTCTTCTACTGTGCTAACACTATTTGCAAATGTCAGTTGAATCTGAAATATAATACTAAGATTTATGGAGTGTTAAACTCTGTTTTTTTTTCCTATTAATAAGGCAAAAGTTTTCCTTTCAGAAATAATGAAATATTTTTGATGTTTTATTTTGAAAAATCATACCTTGTTTCATTACTGAGCTAAACTAAAAGCAATTGAAATGACCCAAATATTACATGGAATAAATGAATACAATTCTTAATGACACACAATTAAGTATTTGTTGTAAATCCAAATAAAGAAAAACATATTTTGAGTAAAAAAAAAAAGTATTTTGGATTGGCATAAAATGTACTTTCTGATTGTTTTGATTTTGCAAAGGAACAAAAAAAAAAAAAAAAAGAAAAATTAACCCACCTCTAGATTTATAGACAGCATGAATTATGGTGCCCTTATGTGCCGACCCCATCACTTTACAGGTTTAGTGTTCTTTTAACTCAGGTTTTTTAGGACACAATTTAAAATTAATTAGCAGAGTGGCAGAGGCAGCTCTAGTTTTAAAGCTCAGATTGTGTCATACTATCCATGAGCATTAATTCTGGAGAACGTTGGACTAATGGAGGAGTGATAGCACCTGCAGATCTTCCCAGTCTCTGCAAGGAAACATTTCATGCAAGGACAGCCACAGTGCCATGTGCATAAACAAGCCTGTAGTCCTAAGATGAAGATATAGAAGCATATATCAAAAGCCCTATGAACATTTGAGGTAAAGTACCAGTCCTCAGAAAAAGCTTGGAGAAGCTTGAAACAAAGATAAAAAATTCTTATGGGCAAGCAACAATGTTGATGGAGTATGCCAGTGGGTAAAAAAATAAACCGAGCAAAATCACCCAGGAAACTATTGTATCACATACATATGGGAGAAATAGAAAGTTGTTTACTTCAATGGAAAAAAAAAATAATTCATACGTATCAGTTAGAGATTGTGTACAATACAAATCAATATCTGAAGGCATAAAATGTTTTGTTGTTTTGCATCATTAACTACTGGCAGAAACATTTCTTGAGTAAAAAACCCTTCAGATTTGTTACTTATATAATTAAAAACCCCCTATTTCTAACAGATACTTTATACATCAGAGTGATCACACGTACCCTAGCAACCAGGATGTTATTGAAATTCTACATACAAGTGCATGAGTCATTTTAAGAGATGTAGTAAGTCTAATAATGAATGTTTAATGAATGGCAGACTCAGTAACCTACGAGATAGATTTTATAAATGTGCAGAGCTTGATAAATTACTTTTGTCATAAATGTGCTGATATGAAGGGATAAATATCTGTGCTACTTTTTTCCAAAACAATGTTAAGTAATATTTTCTACGTTGTCAAGTCATTTCCCTTATTTATAATCTGAAGCATTTTACACAGCAAGTCCTCATTTAAAAGGATTTGTTCTAAAAACATACAACGTATGTCCCTTACCCTGCCCAAAACCTGAAAAAGAGTCCTCTCTACTCCATGTACAATTGTGTGGATACAAGTGTCAAATATCTAAGTTACAGAAAACATTCATGTAGTGTATTTTATATGCCTTCCCTGACACCAGTTTTCTGATGCTTCAGCTCTGATCTTCAATATACAGAGGTATTATCTGTTTTTTAAAACAGACTGTTCTGTAGCTACTGCACACAATTTACACAATGTGCTGCTTCAAAGATCATCACAAGGCATTAGAAAAAAAAGGTGGAAATAGAATTAAGCCCCAAAGTAAAATTTCTTTCCACCTAGGGGATCTGAAATGTCCTGTATGCTGACAATACTGTTGCATTCATTACAAGGTTGAAGCTCAACTACTTAGAATTCTTTTCTAAGCAGCCATTTAAGTACAAGAAACCCTCTTATAAAGTCTACAACAACACATAATGGAAATGTTTGCTTAAGTAAAAACACACGTTTTTAAAGTCTTACTTGAAGTACTCAGTGTATTATATAAATGCAAAGTTCCAGATTGAAAGGAAAGAGCATTGATGCATTCTAGGATGAAAGTTCTCACATTCCTAGCACAGTCAGCATATTTTCTTCTCCATACTATTCCAACCTCTACTAACCATCTTAACAGTACTCATTGCTACTGTATCTCACGCTAATTTGCATAAAGCATCAGTTAATGCCAGTTTAAAGGGTTTTTTTTCAGTACTCAGCCATTAATTGATGCTGTGTATACTAGTCATATCTTGTAAAAGATTTTTGTCTCAAAATTCTTCTTACAAATGAGGAACAAACTCAGGGAAATTAATGAGAAGTTTCTGAACACTGGCAATGCCTAGAATAGTGCATGAAAAAGAAATAAGCCTTTGTAGATATACTGTACATAAAAGGAGACATAAAGTAATTAGAAGAAGGAGGTGGCTTTGTCAATATAAAATTTGTTACTGATCTAAAAGAAACTGAGAATGGTGGACATCTAATCCAAACCAAGCTCAGGTTTCACTGACTGTTCCTCATAATTTGCACAGGCTTTGTGGGATCACTGTTATATTAGCCCAAAGCACATAATGCATTTTCCATTAAAAATAAGATTACATCAGTTATGGTTAAGCCAACAATGGCTTTCTAACAGGTCAGACCCTTATTTATAGACATTAAAATTGAGGCACAAATCCATTATTTTAGACTGTACTGAAAGAAAAGCAGAGGTAAACAGCACCTGAGAGGCAGCTTGAATGAAAACCTGTCTCTTTTTCAGATATAACTGAATATAGGGTGTGGTGTGCGCTTACTATTTCATTGTAGAACCCATCCCTTAGTCTGTTTACAGTAAGGTACTGAGTGAGCCAGACTTTCATAGCTCTTTTGAACTCACTTAAAAATTCTACTACAGTTACCAGCACTTGCACCACCAGCAACACCAAAACTAGACAGAATTTCTCAAAGTAGTTTTCATTCTCAATTTAGAAAAAGGAGAAATAGTAAATATTCACTCTTAGGATCCTTCCATTTTCTAACTAGCCAAATAATTGAGTGCTTAAGAGAAGAATCCTTAAGAGAAGTGCTTAAGAGTAGAAGACACTAGTAATTTGGTTTCATTCTTTAGAAGGAGTAATTTATTTGGTTTTATTTCTGCTTTAAAATGATCCAGAAAAAGATGTACCAGTTTAAAATTATCCACAGAATCAACAAACAAATCCCCTGTAATCTGCAGGAAGATTTCAAGTCAGCTGTGAACACTGCTATTTTCTGGCGTATTGGTGACTGAAGTCCTCAGATGTTGTTTCTGTTCTGGTTAATTATACAGTAATCAACTAGAGGAATGCTGCAGTATGTATATGAATTGATTTTTAGAGTCTTTCATGGGCATTAGCATGCTAAGCACTGTAAAGACATGGACAAAGTGTTTGCTCTAGCCTGACTGAACTGTGTCTAAACATGCAAAAGGGGAAATGGGAGATGAGAATTTGACCCAAATAACAGAACTGATTAATAGCAAACAAAAGAATCAAGATTTCATGCATTTAACCCGAATAAGCAGTGGATTTCCCCTGTAGAACTTACAGGGGAAACTAAATACTTTTTCACTTGCTAGAATGTGGATAAGATATTGGATTCTAGGTGACACAGTTCTGATCTCTCTGGTTTTGCCTCTTGTTTTCAGTCTGGTTTCCTAAGGAAACGAAACTTGTGTAGTCATGGTGGGCGTGTATGGGTGCCAGCACATGTGTTGCAAACTGTAGCAAACTTGGACACAAAGTATTAGTCTCAAAGAGAACGTAAATAACAGGTTTTGGTCACAAAGGTAATATAATGCAAATGTTGTGAAAATAGGGGGACAATTGTAGATGCCAGATGGTAGCCTGACAGCAAGAAAATTCATGTGATAGAAATCATGCTACCTTTGTTTTGATGTTAACAGAACCACTCACTGACCTCTTCAGTTAGGTTTTAGAGTTTTCCTCCCCATTAAGAAAATTAGTCATTAAAAACCCAACAACAAAACAGAATCTCATTAAACAATGCAAACATTAGGAACTGGAGCTTAAACAAAGAAAGCCAAATACAGTATTATTCATAACAAAAGAATGAACTAGAATAACTGTTCATGAATGGATGGCATGTGGATCCCTTCTTTCAGCCTGCAGGTATCATGTCTTCATGAACAGCACAAGACCATTGGCATTTCCTTTGTGCCTCAGAGGGTAAGACTGGTAGTAGCAGAAAGCCCTACTGCTGTGTATTCAGAGGAAGAAAGAAGCTATGTTCATGATTGAGAACATTTATGTTAGTGATCTCAGATGTTATACTTAGGCAAAGTCTGCTCAAAAACAACAGTGTAGGCAAGGTCTACTCAAAAACATTCGTGTAGACAAGGCCTTGCTGAGGCTCAGGGAAGGCAATGATTCAACTTCTTACATTAGAATATGCAGTTTGAGCATCTGTCTCATGTTGGAACTTACTAGCTCCTTTACAAGCACTGCTCCTCTTCCTAGCTGGTGAGATACCCTGCCAAGAGTGTGTGAATGAAGTTGGAGAGAGGATACATATATTTCTTTTGAGTACTGCTGAGCAGGTCAGAAATTATCTTTCCCTTTTTAAAACAAAGGTTCCAGTATAATTCAGTTTTCCACCCTCACTAATGTGAGCAGCCTTCAACCAAGCCAAAGCACACAATTTCCATTTTGTCACACAAATTCATTCAGCACAAGCATGAAATGGAAGAAGTGACTTTTCTGCATGGGAAGGTCTAGGAAATGTTTTTATTCTGGTTGCTACAGTTACAAATACAGACAATGCTGATTGTGCAAACACAGCAATTACAGTTTTAAAGCCGGTGTTACTTTCAAACAGTAGCAATACCATTGCAATGAGAGAAAGTGATGTAATCAAGGAAAGATGGAAGCATAAGTCAACAGCATATTTATGATGTGTTTATTGGATTAGGACGAAATATTTGAGAGGAAAGCTGGTTCTTGGTTAAGATGTTAGCATCAGATTTTTGACATCGAAATTTAGCATTTTGCTCTTCCACAACTTTCTTTTGTGACTTTGACCATGTCATGCTGTTCAGATAGAGTGAAACACAGTGTTGACAAAAAGTTATGAACAGTAACAAACCATTTTAGGTGTTTGGCCAAGGTGAAGAATGCAGAACCTTTAGTTACTCAGACTGACAACAGGCTGCATTCTGAACTGGAAGCAGTTGAACATAGCTAATAGCAGTTCCTTCTGAAAGACCGTATCTGAAATTACATCACCTGAGTTGCATAAATGGTCTTTGCTGAAAGGAGGTACCTCTTTCACTTGAGGTTCTAGAATCTCTCTTGTGCTAGTTTGGTTCTGGCATGGTTTCCTAGCGGGGAGAGACCCCAAGGGTGGTTCCTGCAAGAAGCTAACTAAAAAGCTCTCCCAGCTCAGGTGGCAAAGGCTGAGCCATTAGAGAGACATTAGAAGTGCCTCTGCGATTAACATATGAAAGAACTGAGATAAGACCTGAGCAGAGAAAGCAGTAACAAAGAGCTGTGCTGTGAAAGTGCTGGGCTGAAGATCCGGAGGTTGGTGAGGAAGAATTGGGAAGAAGGTGCCCAAACAGAAGTTCCCTTGCAGCCCACGGGGACATGGCAGGCTGTCCTCCTGCATTCATGGAGGAACGTGGTGGAACATTCCCTGAAAGAGCCAGGAGGGACGAATGTGGACTTGCAGCCCGTGGACTTGGATCTGCAGCTGTGGAAGACCCCGGCGCCAGGGGAGGCGACTGTTCCCAAAGCAGCCTGGGACTTTGTGGAAAGCCTGCGCTGGAGCAGCTTGCTCCTGACCTTGTGGAAAGGACTCATGAAGGAGAGGTTCATGGAGGACTCTCTCCCCTGTGGGGAAACATGGGAGAACTGTAAGGAATCCTTCTTCCTGAAGAGGACAAAGAGGAAGGAAACAACAGACTGTGAAGTGACCCTAAACCCCATCCACTGTCCCTCTGTGCCGCTGGGGGGAAGGAGGTAGAGAAACGGGGAACAAAGTAATTTGGGCTCAGGAAGAAGGGAGAGGTGGGGGTAACATATGTAAGCACTGCTTTTTGGTTTGCCTGTGTCCTGTGTGCATTGGATTAGTGGTAAACAAAATTATTATTTTTCCTCAAGTTAAGTCTGCTTTGGCTGCGACTGTAATGGTGAGTGAACCCTTCTTGTCCTTGTCTTGACCCATGAGCTTCTAGTTGGCCTTTGTCGTCCCCATCCCACAGTGTGTGGGGGGGAAGGGGGAGTTGAGCGAGTGGCCACGTGGTTGGTTCTTTGTGGTCGTGTTAGGCCCAAACCACAACAACTCTTCAAGACGGATTCCCTTCAAAGTGCAAGGAAGTCAACACTGTTTTTATAACGTAGTTAAATTCTAGCTCAGATGCTAGGAACACCCATAGTGCTCTAGCCATCATGATATTATATGAGATGCCTAGAACCATAGAAATTATAGAATAATAGAATATGCTGAGTTGGAAGGGACCCATCAGGATCATTGAGTCCAACTCCTGTCCCTATGTAGGGCACCCCTAGAATCACACCATGTGCCTGAGAGCATCATCCAAATGCTTCTCGAACTCAGGCAGGCTTGGTGCTGTGACTGCTTCCCTGGGGAGCTTGTTCCAGTGCTCAACCACCCTCTGGGTGAAAAACCTTTTCCTGATATCTAACCTAAATCTCCCCTGATTCAGCTTTCTGCCATTTCCCCAAGTCCTGTCATTGGTCACAGGAGTGAAGAGATCAGTATCTGCCCCATCTCTTCCCCTCCTGAGGAAACCATAGACTGCAATGAGGCCACCCCTCAGCCTCCTCTTCTCCAAGCTGAACAATCCAAGTGACCTCAGCCACTCCTCATAAGACATCCCATTCAGACCCTTCACCATCCTCGTGGCTCTCCTTTGGACACTTTCCAATAGCTTGATGTCCTTTTTATACTGTGGTGCCCAAAATTGCACGCAGTAGTCAAGGTGAGGCCACACCAGTGAAGAGTAGAGCGGGACAATCACCTCCCTCAACTGGCTGGCAATGCTGTGCTTGATGCACCCGAGGACACGGTTGGCCCTCCTGGCTGCCTAGGTTCAATTCCTCCTATTACCTGTGGAAATTAAAATCTTACCTCAGTGGAAAAATGTTCTAAATACCAAGGTATAGGATATTTAAAAGCAAAGGGTGCTCTCATTCTCTTCTATACAATAATTAAAGCACCTTGTATGCACAGGGAATGCACACAGCAAACATTAAAAAGCAAACTACCAGAACATCTTCTTGGGAAGGGGAGAAATTAGGTTCCATTTCTGTAATATTTAATATTTAGTAGTCTTTGGATCAAGCTTTTCATGCAACATACCCAGAGGACCAAATAGTCTATGAATTTTGATTGTTGGGGCTTACTAGCCTGTCCAGAACCAGATCTTTAGATGCCATTAGACTGAGGAAGCAGCTGTGTCAGGGTATAACGAATTTTAAATTGGATCTAAAGAATTTGGAATAAAAAATACTCTATGGACAGAGATATTAATCTAGCTGAACCATTGTCCATTAGTAAAATGACAATGTTGGTAGGGTTCTGTGTGATTAACTGCCTTAAAAGTGTGAAAAAATCAGAAATTACCACCATATTGCCATGGAAGATAAAAATACAACTGACAAAGATATAACAAAGTTGAACAGCTTAAAATGGAAAGATTCCCTTAAGAAATTTTTTCAAAGTATCAAAAAAATTAAAATAATTAAGCTTGCAAAAAGCATAGCATTTAATCAGCCAAGAGATAGCACAAGGAGTTTGTATAGTGGGAAGTTTTTGTTGTTTTTCAAAACATACTCCGTAAACTAATCGCAGAGTACTTTGAATAATTGTCGTCTTAAATAATTTGCCTGTGAGAGCCAACAAGAAAGATGAGCTACAAAGAAATAAAAAAGAAAAAGGAGATATTTGCACAAAAGATAAAAATAGATTTTAAAAACACTCCAATATGTTTTGGTCTATTCATAAATGGCAAAAAAATGAAAGAGAAGGCACATGATTAAGATAAGCTTGTTAAAAATGGAGTGACCTCTTGAATTCCCGCTTATCCCTGATGCTTCCAAAAACATTGAGATTAGAGTTCAAGGAACAGGAGAATGAGGTAAATGATGAAACCACTGTTGAGGGATACAAACAATGCTTGAAAAGGTGGATGCATGTATATTGAACCGTATATAAATTAACACAGGCAGTTAAACACCCTTGAAACAAAAGAAAAAAATCCATTAAATAACTCTTTGAGTCCTATGTGGTATACCTAAGTATGTTCTGCAACCTACACAGCTCCAAGGGAACAACTTCCTAGGGAAACAGGTCAAACACTAAAATTGTATCTCTTTATCTGAGCATCATCACCACATCTATTACCCCAGTGGAGTCTTGGAAATTTTTATGAATGTATGCACCTACATACTTGCCCAGCTTCTAATGATGATGAGCAATGTTGTAAAGTCAGCATGGCATGTGAATGGTTCCCACTGGTGGGTCAAACTGAATCCTCAGTAACTAATGCATAAATACACTGTGTATCAGAGAAATCATAAAAGCTCAGTAAAAGATGCATAAGGTTCTGAATGTCAATCAGCAGTTACTCCTACAGGGTGCTACTATCTATTTTTTGCCACCAATCCTTCAAAAAAGCTGAGGGATCTACAGACCTATTTTGTTTAAGAGTTTGTACTACTTTTTCATTGTCACAACCACAGACCGAGAAAAAAGCACTTAAATAACCTTCCTGCCTGAACATAAATAGTTTGCACCTTGGAAAATAGTGATTCGGATATTGAATCTAATATGTCCATTTAAAGACAGATACCACTAACATTAAACTCAAATTTTAAAACGTGTTTCTACTTGACAACGAAATAGCACACAACATTTTTTTTTAACCTGTGAGTCATCCTGAACAAACATTAATAATCCTTCCTTTTAAAATTCCAAAGAAGTGATAAAATCGGACCGGTAGATAGGAAGAGAGAAAACACACCCAAACAACCACTTTTCAGACAGAAATAGAATCTCTGACTTTCATTACCATGTTATTTTCAGTTTGTCATAAGACTTCACTGTTCATGTTTATACCACAGGATTTTAAAAGCTTTTGTAAGTGTTAAGGAATGGTACTGTTAACTCTTTTTTACAGGTGATTGAATGGGCAAAATAAAAAGCTGCAAATTACCAATTTTAAAAAAAACTTCTACTTGAGGGTCAAAAAGTTTTGGATACTTTATCTAACTCTCTTGTATCCTGACTACCAGAAATCTTAGCACTAAAGGTGTTCAGCATGTCTCAACAATTGTGCATTGTTTTCTAAGTTAGATGTTCACAGAGGCACCTACAATTAGAGATTAAGTTTCTGAACCTAACAATGTATCTGGGCTCAGGCTTTACAGGAAACCCTTAATATTGCCACTCAAGGAGCTCCTAAAAAATAAGGATTTATATTAAACTAGATTCATTTTTAGCATATGAATTTTCAGTCTGTAATAATAATAAGAGTGCGTTTAAATGTATTTGCTGAATTGGTGCCTAAATACCTTCAAATTGTGTAATTAGTGATACGGTACTGAACATTGATTTTGGTATTTATTCACAATCACATTCTGTTCAGTACCTGTTATAGCAACTCTCTTTGATTAAAACTGAAGCCAGCAATAGATAATGCTTCTAATCCAGAAAAGTGACAGTAATGCTCAACAATATTACTACTTTGAGAAGTACTTTGAAACAGAAAACTTTACAAAGTGCTTTAAAGCTGGGAAGGTAAGGAGGTATAAAACTGGGAGAGGAAAAGATTTTAGGAGTTCAGGAAAACTTGCTAGGTCTAAGTAATTGACATTTCCCTGTATTTGTTTTACATCTATCCACAATGGACCACAAATGAAGGTGGTAATTATTTATCTACTTATTCAAAATTTTCTTTATTGCATTCATGTGCCTGATCCTGTTCCCAACATGATTTATTACAAAGTGTCTATTAAATCCAGCAAATTGAGGAACAGGTTTTACATTCCCTTCATGTAAGTAAGAGTCTGATGGCATCAACATAGGAGAATTAAGTGTTCTCCTATAAAAAGTCTGAGCACAGTTTTGCTAGTATTTTGGTCACCCATCTCTTCAAGGTATTTTCTCTATTCATTTTTAATAACCCTAAACTATAGAGACTGACCAGCACTATCGTGATGATATTCTTCAGGGACAAAGTGGAAATTAAACAAAGTACTGTTGTGTGCAGCAATTTTTGTAAACAGCTTTGAAAAAAACATTATTTTTTCTAACTAGCTTCAAATATGTTATGAAAAATCAGTTCTGTTCAACTGAAAAGGTGTCAAATTCTTCCTTTTGCAATACATGTGGAGCAAAATGCCTTCATGTCAAGCCGTAAGTACACGGACTAACAGAGAACAAGAAAGCACAGGAAAGACAAATGGAGTCCTAGAAAGATTAATCTTTTCCTTCATGCCTACAAATGGCTGCCAAACTTAGTCATTGCAGCCAACCACTAAGACTATTTTTTTCCTTTTAAATAATGGTCAACTTACTGTTAATTCTTGTATCAATAACAACAGAAGACAGAAAGCCCTTGGCAGCCACTGCTTTTGTCTGCAGCCACACCACCTTTGTTCTTAGCACTGCTCTGCTTCCTTCTGATCCCCCAGCTCCGGTGAGTACCTGGAATGGATGCGAGGGAAGATGCTCTTCCTCCTCTCTCCTTTCACTTCCCCTCTTTCTCAGTGATGACCAGTGATAGGACAAGGGGTAATGGGTGCAAATTGGAGCATAGGAGGTTCAAGGTGAATATCCGAAAAATTTTTTTTACTGTGAGAGTGACAGAGCACTGGAACAGGCTGCCCAGAGAGGTTGTGGAGTCTCCTTCACTGGAGACATTCAAAACCCACCTGGATGCGTTCCTATGTGATGTGCTCTAGGTGACCCTGCTCTGGCAGGGGGCGTTGGACTAGATGATCTTTCGAGGTCCCTTCCAACCCCTAGGATTCTATGATTCTATGATTCTTCCCCAGCTGATTCACAGACTAAGCATACCAAGAGAGAGGGGCAAGCAAAAGGGGGAGAAGCATAAAGAGCATTCCCTTGAAGTGATGCAAAAGGAGAGTCCCTCAGCAGAGGAGGAGTATGGGCCTTGTTTATATGGTGTATCATGTTTGCTTACATTCTCAGCACTCAATCCAGTGTTCACTGCAAATCAGCACAACCTAACACTTCAGGGTGAAATCCCCTTGGAAAAGATTCCTGCCCTGCAGATAAGATCAGAAAGGGCAGAGAAACACCACTTCCTACACACCCACATCCTGTGAAACCCCTGTCATTACTCTTCATTTCTCCTCAACTCAACTGTCACTCCCGCTTCTTCACATAATCCCTACCACTGACTTTGTCAGTGCTCGTAACAAGGGCCGAATCATAAATACTGGCCTTGAACACTGCAGCAGCAAACAAATTTTGCCCACTTGGTTTGGAAATTTTGAAGCAGCTCTATCAGAAACAACCCACTTGGAAATCATGTCTATGTTTCTTTCCAGCTCGAAGGAACAATGTAATTTTAGCTGCTATTTACTAAACAGAAAAATTGTAAGTATTATATCAAACAAACCCCCACCCCTTACTTCTGTAACCCAAACTTTCACCCTGTGATACTTTCAAAGGGACTGTTATATCCACAACAATTGATCTGTGAAGCCACTTTTAAAAGGTTAAAACAATACACTTAATACATCTCTAGTGAGTGGCCTCTTGCCTCTTGCTGCTGACCAAGAGATATCCTGTAAAGGAAGTAGCTACTCACTGTCTCCATGGAAAATGTTTACAAAGGGACGTTTGGGATGATGTTATCTACCTCCTCTTTAAGCAGCTGTTCTTTGAAATTGGTTGGTGAACCAAAAAGAAGGACTCTTAATAGTATTGTTATGCTTCTCCTTTCTGTATCTTCAGTCTCTCTGTTTCTGGACAGTAGTTGTTTCAAGAGTACCAGATGGTTTTCACCTGATCTGTCCATATTTTATACACAGGCCTTTTAAGAAGGAAGGTGTTGCAGCTGGGATCTTGAGGGGAGTGGGAGAAGGAAGGGAAGGAGATTAATATTTTGTCCTATTCATATAAAAATCAGTTGGTAAATTGTATATACACATAAGCATCCTGATGACTGAATCAAAACTGATCAAGTGTGTTAATTCTGAAAGACCATAAAGGAATGAAAATTATTTAGCTATGAAATACTGGAGGGAAATAGAAGTTATTACAATGCTCTTGGACTAAGTTATAGTAAAAAAAAAGCTTTCATTTTTCCCTGATGCCAGAATTAAATATGATTTTGGTTTTAGTTATACAGAATACAGATTTCAGTTGGCAATACTGTTGGCAGTTATTAATTTTGGGACAACAATACCATTACCTTTCACTGTATACTGCAGTATCATAATAGTCCCACTGTGTGCTCCTTCTGAAACAGCTGGACATTATTGCAAGGTAGGCAGATGATCCTTCTAGGCAGATGAGCAGCACTTAACTGTATTTCAGCATCTATCTTCTAAATAGGAAGATATAAAAATTTTTAACCAATAAAAAGGCTGAGATATTACTTGTAGAACTTAGCCTCAAAGCCACACAAACCAAAGTGGGCTTCTACTCAGAAGAATGCCACCAGCTAATAGCATTTTCTGATTAAGCAGACTTGATGTTTATATATATTCTATAGTTACATGCTAATTGCTTTTCTTACTGAAACAATTATTTTAGTCCACTAAAATTTTAGTCTTCCAGATTAAAACAATAAAAAACAATAACAACAAAATCTATCAGTTTTGGTTACACATAGCTGACAGTGCAAGACTGTTGCCAATCAGCAGCTTGCAAATTATCTGTACAAACAACTAACGATAAACTTAGGCATAGTTCTTAAAGTAAAAGTTACACTCTTTGATGACTGTTAAGTCCATTAGGGAGTTCAGGGTAAAAATAGAAAGATAAATTAAGTTATTAAAAAATATAAAATATCTACATTTTCCTGGACTGGCTCAATTCATCTTGTGAGATTTGTATGAAAAAAAGAAAAAGGGAAGAAGAATTTGGCCATTCTGGGGAGGATTCATCTCTACTCAGAATCCTAATCAGAGTACCGATGAAACTCAGGTACTGATGCACAGTTTGCACTGCCTCATGCATATATCCATCTATCAGTGTCAAATTTCCTGGACTGAAAGTGAAACCTCTAATTTAGGTTGCAATATCATGCACTCACATATACTGTGCATCACTGGAATAGATGAACACTTTCACAAGCATAAATGTAATTATTTTCAGAGCATTACTAAGCAACTGGATAAATTCTCACCAACACAGCTGTAAGTAAAAAAAAGACTTTATCAATCATCTTCATGAAGTACAGTGAGATTGTTTTTCCCATTTAAAAAGGGGGAGCAAAGGCACAAGGGAAAGGCCACAGAAGTTGAGACAATGAAGACCTTTTTCCCCAAAAAAAACCTAACATTACTTAGTACTTTGCATGATCAAATTACATGTTTTTCTTAATTTTCACTAGTGAAAGCTCAGATTTCTGCAATTTCTGCAGGTAGAAGAAAGCTCAGGCAGCATCCAAAGCCTGAGGAATGCAGTCAATAGGTACATAGAAAGCACTCTTCAGCATCATTACTGGAAGGGCAAGGGACTTTAGGAGAGTCCATAGAAGATGCACAAGCAGTTTTCAAGTATCTCAGCCATCAGATCACAATTTTGTTTCTACAATCCTCCTTCCCTGGCAAGTACAAGCCACCTGCTTTCTGTAACCAAAGCAGTTGAAAATTACAACTCCAATCAGTATTCCTCCTTATTTGACTCTACTACATATTCATGCTATGATCTGAATGGAAGCAGAGGTACTAGGAAGGAAACTGTACCATTTCTCATAGTTAAGGGCAATATTGACACCTATAAATACAATTAATCTCCTTATTTTGGAGTACACAACTTGTCAAGGGCCACCTCTACATGGTAACACTGTCATAACTGCAACAGGCGTAAAGACACAGTTAAGACAAGATCTATAGATAGAGATAATACCTTTTATTAGGCCAATTAGTATAATACAGGAAAACGTAGAGATTTCCAGATGTTACCATTTTGTAAATTTAGTAAAGCTTTCACCATCACTTCCTACAACATTCTTGCATTCAATTTGGGACATTGAGGTCTGGATGGGTGGACAACTAGATACCACCTAGTAAAAAGCTGTTTGAACAGTTGGGCTCAGAGGGTATGGGTTGTACTTTAACTGGAGGCTGGCAGTGAGTAGAGCAGGGGTCTATCCTGGGATCTGTCCATTTTAACAGCTATCAACAGTCTGAGGAAAGTGTCACAGTGCACTCTCCTCAAGTTTGCAGGCAGCATCAAACTGGGATGACAATTCAGTACACTTCAGGGCAGGGCTGCCATCTAGAGAGACACAGACAAGCTGGAGGAATGGACTGACAGGAACTTGTAAGAAATTCTGCAAAGACAAGTGCATAGCCCTGCACCTGGGAAGGAAGAGACCGTTGCACCAATTTAGGCTGCGTACTGATGAGGTGGGGAGCAGCACTGCTGAAAAAGAGCTGGAGGTCTTGCCAGGCAGCAAACAGCACATGAGCCTGCAGTGTGCCCTGACAGCAAAGAAGTCCAACATTACCAAGGACTGCATTCACAGGCATGGAGGCAGCAGTCTGTGGGAAGTGATGACACCACCTCTACTCAGCAGTCTAGGCTGAGTCCATTTCTGGGCTCCCTGGTACAAGAAGGACATTGACAAACTGGAGTGAGTTTACCAGAGGGCCACCAAGATTGTTGGAGGCTGGAGCGCTTGCCCTGTGAGCAGATGCTAAGGGACCTGAGCCTTTCCAGCCTGGAGGAGAGATGGCTTTAGTGGGGATACAATACCAGACTGACTGTGTTTCTGAGGAGGTTATTGAGAACGAGCCAGGTTCTTCACAGCAGTGCATGGCAGGAGTATGAGAGACAGCAAATACCCTGAAACAAGAGAAGATATTGATTGGATATAAGGATTTTTTTTATTTTTTTATTTTTTGTAAACATGAGAGCAGCCAAACATTGCAAAAGGTTGGTCAGAGAAGCTGTGCAGTCTTCAGACTTGGAGGGTTTCAAGATCCAACTGGATAAAGCCCTGGGCAACAAGGTCTTGTCCCACAGCTGCCTGTGCTTTTAGGAGGAGGCTAGACCCCTTCCGAATTCAGATGTTTTGTGTTTATGTGATTCTCTGCAGATACCCTCTTCAAGTCTACTCAAAACCATGTATTTTTCTTATTGCACCAGTTGGTTTGATAAAAGATGTTGCCTTTACCTACAAACTATGTCTTGCCTATAATTTCCAAGACTAAAAACTACAGAGGATCCATCAAGTGGCAGCATGTTTACACCTACATGGATTGTTACTAGGACTGGACTAATTCAATCCATCCCACAGACCTTTGGCATTTGAACTGACAATATGACACACAGTAGCTGTAATGATCAGCCTGGGTGTTCACTGCCAAGTGGTGAGGAACCCATAACTGGCAAATAACCTAAGAAGTGCTCTGGCAAAATCCAAAACCAGTGACACCCAGGTACTCCATGCTCTACTCTATGTTCTGACAATTTTCCTATGCTTTTGCTTTTCCTGTTCCATGAATTCTAGTCTTGCCTCTTTTCCACCTTGTCAGCTCAAGGCTGACTGCTGGACATTAAAAGGTTTAACAGAAGCAGCCTTTACAGAAGAAATGTCAGTATAGAGGCAGATTGGATAGGTAGATCTCCTAGTAGCATAGCTACTAACTTTGTAAGGTGTCTTGCACAAAATGTACACAAACCTATGGTCCTTAAACGTAAGAAGGCAGCGGCTACTGGGTGCTCTCAATTCCTTCTATTCTTGCAGAAAAGCTGGAACCTCAGAGGTACCTTACTGACAACCGAAAGCATTCAAATATTAGTCCAGTCTTCTTCAACACTTAAAGATCATGTTTAAAAAGAGGATTCACTTTCTTCTCAATTTACTATCAACTCTCTCAATCCTATACTCTTATACTTTCAGGTCCCATTCTGCAATCATGAGTACGATTTTTATTGCCTCCCACTTACAAATAAAAGCTGTAGTTGTCCAAAAAGTCGCACTAGAACATGCATCATTGAAGGAAGATACTTGTGATAAAGTCACAAACACTAACACTGTTATAGGTGACATTGCTTCAAGAAGCGGAACATTTCATCCCTGGCCACTATGGCAAAGGTGTGTCAAGAGGAATATAGCAAGAGAATTACTATGATAACTCATTGTGGTTATCAGATCAAAACCTTCATTAACACTACAACTTTCTGAAAATATAAATGTTTGACAAATTAGTGAAAGCACCCAAAGCCTAGATTATCCTGATCAAAAGTTATGATCTGAGCTTTGAACAAAACACTAGAAATGTTCAAAAGTTATGATCTGAGCTTGGAACAAACCATCTTCATAGGGGTCCACTTGCTCTCCTTTCCAGCTATGTTACCATGCTTCTTTTCTGGAATTGCTTCCTACACTAGATAGTATGGCTTGCCTTTCTAATGTTGTCCACTGACCCTGCCACCTAGAAGATGCTCTGTCAGCAGCAGGAAACCTTCTCATTCGTATTACCAGAAGGACACCAAAAAGCTCCAGGAATCAGGCTGTTGTTTTCCAATGACCTATGAAAACAGATCTCAGAGAAAGCTACTGGAATAATGTGTGGTCTTGCTCTCTTGTAATTGGGTGTGGCAGCAGTTGACCTAATATGAGTGGTGAAATAAATAATTGATACTGTATGGTAGAACCTGTTTCCATTTTAGTTGGGTTGGGTTTTTTGCCTTGATTAATTTTTCTGTGCAACTCACCATGTGGTTGTACAAGCTCTACTAGTTCGCCTACTGTAAAGAACAGGAATGTGTGACCAGAAGGACCAGGGAGGTGATCCTGCCCCTCTACTCAGCCTTGGTGAGGCCGCACCTCAAGTATTGTGTGCAGTTTTGGGTGATGCAGTATAAGAAGGACATTGAGATGCTGGAGAGGGTGCAGAGAAGGGCAACTAGGCTGATTAGGGGTCTTGAGAACAGGTCTTATGAGGAGAGGCTGAGGTAGCTGGGGCTGTTCAACCTGGAGAAGAGGAGGCTACGGGGAGATCTCATTGCTACCTCAGAGAAGGTTGTGGTGAGGTGGGTGTTGGCGTCTTCTCCCTAGTGCCTAGTGACAGGACAAGAGGAAATGGGGTCAAGTTGCGCCAGGGGAGGTTCAGATTGGATATTAGGCAAAATTTCTTAACAGAAAGAGTGGTGAGGCATTGGAACAGGCTGCTCAGGGAGGCGGTGAAGGCACCGTCACTGGAGGTGTTAAAAAAATGGGTAGTTTAGTGGTTAGGGGTTGTAGGGTGGATGGTTGGACTTGATGATATTGAAGGTCTTTTCCAACCTTGATGATTCTGTGATTTTGTGAATGGGGACCCAGGAAAAATGGCAAATTAAATGAGCTTAAAATAGATATAATAACTTAATAAAATTATTTTCACTCCATTTCAAGGCCAAGCTAGGTTTGTGGACTCATACTAACTTGGTGGGAGAAAGACATATCTTTGAGAACAACAGAACTTCTAAGATCTGGTTTGTGCTGAGGCAGTAAGTTGGTCCTTTCACTTGGTTCCAATAAAAGCCAATTTATAAGTTATTATTGTTGCAAGATCTTCCAGAAATCTGAGCACAAGAGTACAAAAACTCCTGGATAGTCATGTTCCCTTGGGAGCAATGTGGCCCACCCTAGCCATCATCATCTTGCAACTCTGTTAGCACAGTCCCTTTGGATCATAAATTGTATTTTAAAGTAATAATCTACTGATTGAAGCTCTGAGAGCAGAGTATCTCGGCTTTCCATAGAGCAAATCTCCAATCCTCTGAGGACACAAAACAGGCATGAATCTATTTTACAGCAGGAGACCATTTCATCTGAAGAGTGCCACATTCAAGGATCAGTATGTCAGACTGCTGTGTGGGCATGTAAATCACAATTGAATTGTTGTATGACATTATGTACTGTAAAATTTACATATGGATTACCTTCTGACCACAAAGCTAGAGAGTATTTTTTCTGTCAAACCACCATTTATTTGAGTGTGTACACATGCAGATGAACTTCTAAAGGAAAATGTGTTAAAGAAGCAAAGATAGCTGGGATGTACTTCTCAAAAGTAGCATGCAGCCAGGAGATTGGCTTAACAACATAATTACTACAAATAATATCACAGACCACATGACCACTGGTCTTGGATCTATATTAATGTATTTGTGTTTCTTAAACCACAATGACCTACAAGCTCTATGCTAGGAATAAGCTTAAAACTTACTCAGAAGAATGGCACCTACTGAATCACTGATGTGATTTCCAGGAGTATGTTGGGTTTTCCCTTTTACTCGGAGGTGTTCAGCAAAGCAAAAATTAGGTTTGCACAGCTCCTGTTGTGATAATGGTAGTTACCACGGCCTCTGAGAAAATGCCACTGAGCTTGTCCTTTGAAAAACTGATCATTTTGGAGACCTAAAGAGAAACGTGCCCTGGTTGTTGGCAGAGAATTACTTTGAATACCTGAACCTTACCAGTTAGTCTTAACATTAAAGGAAGAGTTTATGAAAACTGTCCGGATTTCGGTGTGAGGCACAATGGCATTATGATGACTAAGTAATTTTAAGAACATGAAGTGAGCTCTCAAAATAAGCTGTTGACAATGCAGGAGCTGAAGAGCCCTGTGACCCAGTAGTTCTGTACTGTGCCGTTGAGTCTATTTCTCAACAAAAGACCATTCGGTCAAACAGTAAATTACAGGATACGGGGTGAGTTTGCCCTTTCCGATTTGCTGCCCTGTCATTTCTCGTCAGAAGTGAAGTAGTTGTCAACACTGAGTTGGAAGGGTTCTCAGAAACTTGTAATTATGATAGAAGGACCATGAAAACTAGAGGGTCCCCTTTCCTTGCTTTGAGATTAAACTGGAGGGACAGCAGAAGGTGTGAATAAGCATAGAGGCTTTAAAATAATCATTAATGTGGATACCTCAGCTTTGTGCCCCCACCCCAGCATCGCGCAAACGCTTACTTCCAGCCTCGTGTGCCCAAGGGGAGCACGGCGCGTTCCTGCCGCCGGACAGCTGAACGCCCGGGTCCCCTGCCGCCAGCCCGGCCTCCCGCTGCGCTCGGCCCTGGCTCTGTGCGCGGGAGGGCCCGTGTCCCCGCTGCGGACGGCGGCAGGTGGGGGCGCGGAGGGGCCACGGCTGACAGCCCGCCCCTCCGCCGGCCGTTGGTCGGCCAGCCAATCAGCGCGCGGGATCAGGGCACGCGTGTGTCCACCCTACCGGCGGTCACGTAGCCGCGGGTGGGGGCTTGGTGGCGGCCCGTGCCGGTACGGCCAGGTTGTCGCCGCGCGGAGCGTCTGGGCTTTGGCCAAGAGCTCGGCTGGGCTTGTCCCCTGCACCCGGCCCTGGCACAACCTGCCCCAGGTGCCCCGGCCCCCAGCGGGGGCAGCGGGTGGGCGCGGGCCGGCGGCGTGCCGACTGTCAAAGGCACGCGTAAGCCCCGGCGGCTCAGCCCGCCGTGAGGAGGGGGTTTGCCCAGAGAGAAGGGAGTGCCTGGCCTGGCCCGCCGGGCCGAAGTTGTGCCGTGGAAAAAGTTGCGGCCGTTTTAGAGGCAGGCGGTGCGAGCAGGAGAGCGCGTTTCGGTACCTGGTAAATCCGCTGGCTTCAGAGAAGAGCAGCCCCGTAGCTCAGCACTTCCTTCTGCCGATAAGATCTTCGCCTGCGCTCGTCACGGGTGGCGGCTGCTGCCGCCGCTGCCCCACTTGAATTGGTTTCAGACTCCTCCCGAGACGAGACGGGGAGCGGGAGAGCGGCACAGCGGGAGGAGGCAGGAGGCGATGTGCGGGGTCGGGCTGCAGCCCCCGGCCTCCTCCGCCCCGCTTATCCCCGCTCCCTGCGCTGCTGGCAGAGCCGGCCGGGCGGCGGAGCCGCAGCTGGCACCGACATGGGAACCTTAGGGAAAAGGAGAGAAAACCAGTGAGTTGGCTGTGGCAGTTTTATTCTCCTATATCCCGCTGCCCGCGGCGGTCCGGAACGGGATGGTGCCCCGCCGCGGTGCATGCTGCGGTCCGGCAGTGGTCGGCGACGGGGGGTCTCGGGGCCACACGCCACCGCGCTTGAGAGTGCCCGCCCAGGGCTGTGGGGTCGGGTGAGAGGTGCTGGCGTGGGCTTCGTGGGGGTGCGGGGGCTGTAGTCCGGGCAGCTGGGGCTCCGGGGGGGCCGGCCGAGGCACTCCCGGGCGGGAAAGAAAAGGGAAAAGAAGCGCGGGAGGGGTGTGAAGGGGAGGATTTTGTTTCACCCTTTGGAGTGCAAGTGGGCCTCGGGCAGTTCGGTCAGGTCGGGCTGGGAAGAGCCTCACGTTATGGTCTCAGCGTGACGGCCGAATGGGAGTGGCGGCTCGGCGGCCACCCGGGCTCCGGTTACCTGCGGCGGCGACGGCGGTCTGCGGGGAGGCCGGGAGCGGGGTGTCCCCTCCTCGCCGGCGAAGAGGCGCCTGCCCCGGATGTCAGTTCACGGGCTGATGGTCCGTTGTTTGTGGTTTCTTCCCCACCGCCAAGTAGCCTGCAGTGGAAATGCAGGGGACCCCTGCCTACCCTCCCTCCGCCGCCCCCCTCCCCCCACTGCGCAGCTTTCATCTATTTTTCATGTCAAGGAACTGCTGGAAGGGGATCTGTTCTAATGAATGGCTGGTTTCCGACGTGTCACCGGCTACATTTTGCTTGTCCAGTGTTGCCAAGTCGGCCACAGTGTAATTGTAAACTTTTTTGGGAGGTGTGGACACTTGAGTTTTTTAGCACTCTATGTTGCCATGACCTAAAATACCTTCTTGCCGCAACTCCTACTTTACTACTACTGTATTGCTAGGATCCTCTGCCCTGTGTTGAAGAGGTACTGGAATAAAGTTAGGAGAGAGGTTTAAGCTAGTAAAAAGAAAACCCTGAAAACTGATCAGGCCTCTGCTCTTTTTATATGAGAACAGGAAGTCAGATCACAGAGCTAAGGGGGAAATTTAGAGAAAGGGGGAAGGGAAGAGAACATTCTTTGCATAGCGACTGTCAGCTCAGCTATGGAGCTGAGTGATGGTCACAACTTCTGCAGGGTCAGGCCTGTATTTTCCTGACTTTGAAACTGTGGAGGCCTGGGGTTAGTGTTGGGTTTTAAGTGACATCATGTGCAGTTTCAGGACTTTCCCAGCATATAAATGAGACAGAAATTTAAGATAAGACTTGAAGTTCTCTGGGATGAGGTGGGGTCCAGTCTGTCTTCATAAGGCATATGTGTTTCCAACTAAACCTAGGAGTGCCTCTACAGGGATGCTTGTGACTTTACATTCCCTATCAGTATGTAATATGCACACTGGATACATTTCTATGCCTTTGATTCCCAGGACTGTCAGTTCATTAATAAAATATTGCATAATGTTCCAACAAAAGTTGGATGAAAGCTTAAGATAGCATCTTAAAGATGTGGGAGTCACTTGTTTAGGAAGACTGTGGAGTGTAAATTGTCCCTGAAATAAACCCATGTTTTATTGAAACAGCAGTGATTGTTGCCATTTTCTGAACTGTATGATTGTACTCTTAAGTCAAATTTTGAAGTGATTCCTGTTACTCACAGGCAAAAATGTTTTAGCACTTTTCATTGATAGAATGATGTACATTTTTACTATTACATACAATATTAAAACTTGTAAGCAAACTATGAACAGCCTTTAATATTATCTGTAAACATACACATTCCTGAAGGATAAGACATTATGTGATCAAAATACAAGCCTAAAACTAGATACATGTTTTATTTTGGTCTCTTTTACCTTTAATAATAAAGGCATTATTTTAGTTATGTATACAAGTTTAAAACAAGTTAATACAAAATAATAGTATAGAATGGATGTAAACTAGTTTTTGTGGTTTTTTTTTTTTTTTTTTATTGTGAAATACTCCACTCTAACATTGCAGTGATACTTTGTTTACTTAATACTGATTTTCCAAATGAAAGTAATAAAGCTAGCCTGGTGTTTTCCAATGTATGTAATATTTTATTTTAGTTACTTTTTTTTTTCTCCTTTACTTTTGATGGGCACACAAGAATGTGTTGGTAGATTATGATTACTGCATAACAATATTCCCCTTACATAGTTTGAGGGTTTGGGGTTTTTTTGCTTCTACTGAAATGGTAATGTAAATATAGCTCCCCAACAAAGAAACCAGATTTCTGGTGATCTTGACAGATCGTTCATGGAGCTGTACAACTGTGTCCTCTACAATCCACATTTAGCAGAAAAAAGAAAAAAAAGTCACTGAGCAGTCTCTTAGGTGTACGTATTAAGTGGGAGGGTTATGTCTTTCAAGCATGCTAGCTACAGGGAGTAATTGTCCTTTAAATCTCTGCTCCTTTCCCATGCAGCGTTAAGTTTTACCACTCCATCTTCTTGGACTTACTTCACTATCGTGCTTTCTCTAGGCAACCTGCCCAAGCACGCGGCACTGCCCCTGAATCTGCACTTGAGCTGAAGGAGATCAGTCATTGTCCCAGCCTTTCAAACCTTACCCAGGTCACGATGGTGCCTTTGGGGCATTTAGCCAAAGGGGCCACTTTGGAAGTTCTTCTCGAAACCTGCATCCAGTCTTTTGGTGAGTGTCTGGAGGTTTTTAGAATTGTATTCATTTCTGTTCTGGCTACATTTAGGTCACTTTCTAGTGAATTAGATTTCTTTATTAGAGGACTAGAAAGGTGTACTGAGAATTTTCTATACTGTAGGTGCCTGCATATTTTTATAGGTTTGTGTATCTGTTAACGTATATGTGTGTAGTATATGCTAAGAGATTAGTATGACCACTGCTTTTTCTTGAGAGAATAAGACAAACACCAGTCATCTATACTTCTATGTGGTTTTTTTGTTCCTTCAAGAACCAATGTGGTAAACTTTAGCAAGTAATCTTTATGTTTTACTTATTGCAGTAATGTTCTCATATTGTGTGTAAAAAAGATGTTTCTATTAAATATTTTTAAATGACCAGGTCTATTTTTAAACTAGACGAAATAACATTGGATTGCTTCTTGCATAATCGGTATAGATTTAAAGTTGCTACTCTACAAAAGAGAGAGAACCCAAACAAAAATCAAAACTGTATACTTTTTGAGGCTACCAGTTATCCATTTGTCTTTTTACAATAAGAATTGTAATATATGGACAAGCATGACTGTTGCCTGAGCCTTATATCCCTAGTTTCCTTTTCCAACTTTTTTGTTAGTAAATGTGTTTATTTTTTCTATTATTAAAATATGTTAGTACTGAAGGCACTCAACATTTTTCTGAATAATTTGCTTGTAAATAGTGCATCTGTTCACTTAATCCTGTGTCTTTCAGTGCTGTGAGCTATTCCCAAAGTGTATGTGACAAAGTCTTACTTGCAGAGTAGTCCTTAGAAAATAAATGTACTTGAACACCCACAAATCTCTAAAATAATTAATCTAGATAGTTAAATAGTAACACATAGTGGTGATCTAATGATACAGCAAGTAAATACTGTATAAACAATGACAAATCTTTCATGTTCATTGAAAATGCTGGGGTTTTTTTTGTTACCTTTAAAGCCTTTTACTCAGCATGTGCAGACAAATGCATGTCTGAGAAAAGTTGATGAAACATGTCATTATCAGTAACTTTTTTGTTTCTTTTTGGCTTCTTTTCTCCTCCATTTAATTATTGTAGATAACAAATCCACTGAACTGCTATAAAGTCCTAATTTGTAAACGTTGATTTATATTTTTATAGATTTTAGTTCTCTGGCAGTGAGATAAGACACCTAAAGCATGTATAAGACCTTTATATAGTTTTAATATTGTGGCTACTTGACCTATATTAAGAAGTTCACATTTTTATAAAAAAAGGTACTATAAATGTAACATTATAAGAAAACGTAGCAAAATTACTATGTTTTCAAGTAGTATAGGTGAAACCCTGAATGGGAGATTATTGTTGGGTTAATTATTTTAATACTTTTTTAATGCTTTATGCACATGCTTAGGTGTTCTTAGATTCCTGGACACCCATATATCATAAGGACTAAAGTGACAAAGAGAAGCAAGTGTACCTGTCCACTTCAGCTGTATATACATGTGAATCTTTCTAAAGAGTTTCATACTTCAGTTAGAAAGTTTACCGTAGTTGACTTAATAGGGTTTTCTTGAGCCTTGACAAGTGGTACAGAGGTCTAGCAAAGTGAGTTGTAGTGAAATGTAATCTTAAACTCACTAAGGACCTCTAGAATTTAATGTGTGCTGCAGAAGTCTAGACTCTTATTGGGTAATTCATAGCAGTGTGTGTATTTGTACATCTTTTACAACATGATGCATGTTCTTAAGCTATATTGGAATTTTGCAGTAGGGTATTTATACAAATTGTAAAGTGCAATTGTTACAACTATAGATAACCTACATAATAAAGTTCCTTAAAGAAGGTTCTTGTAGCTACCAACAAAAACACCATGCAAAACTCATTCACATCATCATAGCAATAAAGAAAGAGATGGAAAAAACTAATCTGGGAATTTGAGGAGGGGTGGGGTAGGGAGAAAAAGGGTAGAAAAAAATGCATAGTTGCTGAATGATTGCAAGTAAACTGAGTGATTGAGCAAGTTTCTTTCCACTAAAGTAAAGCTATTACCCTGTGCTCTAGTAGTTCTGTTAGACTAAAGATAGGTCTTCAGTCTCAGATATGCTGACCTATAACATTTTGTAAATTATTCTATAAATTAATTACTGTGATCTGAATAAGTTTTATTAAAAATACAGAAACCCCTAAAACAAGCACAGATTTCCTCTCTCTGTTTTAAGTTCACTTTCTGGAAAAAACCCATGGTTCATTTGCTGCCTAGGATTAAGGAGAAAAGCAGCCAGTAGAGATGCTAATGCATTACATTTCAGAATATATACTGCATCATGTTAGTATTATACTGCACTTGTTAATATTACTTGTACAATTACACATATAACTCCTGTATAAAGTATGCAGCTGAATTTATGTTCCTGGGCTCAATTGTACAAGTTTGGAAAAAGCAAATAATGTGTAAGAGTGGCTGTCAACAATGGTGTGCAAGGGAAAGTTGGCAGTCTTTTGCCATACTTGCAGAGATTATATACTAAGAATGTATAGAGTTTACAGCTGTGAAGAACACAGTTATTTATCTTACAGTAGGGATAAGGGGAAGAAATGAGAAAGAGGGATATGCCAAGTTGAAGTTAAGAGTGAGAAGGCTAATCTTTGCCACAGTGTTGTAAATGGATTCCATGATGTTTTGTAGAAAGATGATTTTTGTCCAGAGAGCCAAGTTAATCCAAAACCTGTGCTAAAGAGGCGAGCAACAAATACTGGATTTTGGACTTAGCAATATTGTCTGTGAGTCTACAGCAGTGCTGGGTAGAAGGTGATGATAGAATGTGGACAGAATAGTGTGAATTACAATGGTGTTGTACCTGCTAATTCCAAAAGTAAAGAGTTAGGAGGCTTTTTGCTTTCTTTTTTTTTTTTTTTTTTTTTTAATTCTCAGATTTAGCTTGTAATGATGAATGATAGGCATGTGCTTTAGAGACAGAAACAGTGAGGGTCATATGAGGTAGTGTGAAGTCATGTAGATGCTCACTAAATCTGAGAGATCAGCATTGCACCACTGTTTATTTAATGGCATGATGAGAAGGGGATGCTGGAAGTAGAGGTTTCTTCAAGTCCTATGAAAGGTTGCATCAAGATGAATCGTCCTGCAAATGAATTGCCAAAAGTAAAGGCAACAGAAAAGCCAGGATGTAAGCTAGGGCAAGAGTTCAGGAAAAAAGAGCATGATGAGAGATTGAAGGCAGGAAATGTCTTAGAAAGGAATATTGGTCCTGAGATTAGGAGACCTGTAGAGACTTGAAAGTGCTCTCATCAGTTTAAAGAGAAGAGCTTTGGTTATATAGGACAGTGATTCAAAACATGTTCTACATGACTGGGAAGTTCTCTTTAACATTTTAAGTACCTACAGGATGCTGTTACTGTTATGACCTGGATGGACAGGAAGAGCTGTAGAGTGCAAGTAAATGCATCACATGGGATTGCCTTAGGAAAGAAGGGGAAGTGTAGTGTATAAGTGGAGCTGACAATAACTTTTCAAGATAAAAAATGATCGTGTGGAAAGAGAAGTCATAATAGCAAAGTAGAGGAAAAGTGAAATCAAAGAAGGGGGGACAGTGCATAGAGAAGAAGAGCAGGAGGTAGGGTAACATGATTGAAAAGACTAGAAAATACAGAGGCTGTAGAAAAGTTAGGTTCAGTGAAACCTCTCCATTAGGTTAATTCTGAACAGAAATGTTGCAAAGAAAAAATTAAAGGTAGATGTTCCATTGGTAACAAGATGGCTGAAGCTGTGAGTTCTTGGCTTGGAATATGACAGCTTCAGGAGGGAAATAATACATTCTGGAGAAAATGTTCATTAGTGACTGTGATTCTGGAGTGGAATTGTAAGTAGAACGGTGACTTCAACCTCCTGCATCCATGTTTTTCCATTACGTGGTATATCAAATGCCTGGAAAATAATGTACTTTTGACTGGTAGACAGTTCTATAAAAGTCAGTGTGGCTTTGTCTCCTACTTAGTTGCTAGTTGTAAAGACACTTATTCTGTCAGCTTTGTTGTTGAAACCAGCAGAGTAGGGTCTAGTTTGCTGTTCCACAGCCATGTTGACTACTTAATGCTGACAGTTCAGTAGAACACAGGAAACATATGCTTAGTAGCACAGCCCTACTTTTTGCTAGCTCTTCTTATCGCAGTGTTTGTCAGACTGCATAAATACATATTAACATACATTTAGTCCAGAAAGTGTTACAGATCAGAGAGGGAAAATGTATCAGCTGTGTTTACTTCACTGGATAGCTTGTTAACTGTATATCTGCTAACTATAGAAATAGTAATTGTTCATAACACTTGTCATCCTAAGCTGTCCTCATGCTACTATAAGCTTGATGTTCTGACTGTTAGCAAGGCAGTCTATTCTAGCAGATATATTTTTCTTTCTATTTATAACTTCAATAGATGTTTGTGTATGGTAAGGGTCCCTGTTTCTTTCCTTTCACTGTAAGCATCTATATCTTTAAATGTACCTTTTTTTATCTTGACTAAGGTTTAAGTGTGCTTATTTTTTTAAACCAATACACCTTCCAAAGATTCAGTTAACTATTTTAACATGCATTCAAGCTTATAAAGCATGTAGGGTAAGAGGGCCTTTTGCCTGCCCACACAAAACATTTGTTTAAGTTGTTTATACAAGTGTTTAAAAATTCTGTTGCAATTGGGACAAAATGCATCTTTAGCTTAGTGTCAACTCGCTATCTCCCTGCTCAGTCTGCAGTAAAGTCCTGAAACTTTGAGAACTATCTAACAAACAATTCCAAGAGTGCACTTGAAAGTCATAATTTATACAAACACTTTTGTCTTCCTAAAAACATCTGAGGGTCGCTTAAGAGCTGAGAAATCCCTAAGATATCAACATTTTAATATTATGAAGGTATTTCTGTCCTTAACTTTTGAGTGCAAGATCTTATTCATTCACCTCTTACATTTAAGTATGGGAAGCATGTTTACTGTAGCACACAGTCTTACACTTATCCTACAAGTCAGGTGTTTCAGTTACTGCTGGGCAAGGTGAATGTGCTCACTGGAAAAAATAAATCATGAAACATCATCTTGAAATGCATGTCACAATGCAGTGTCCCCATGTCTGGTTTCTTAAGAGATATGTACGTAAAGGGCTTTAGGAAAGCAACTGAAATATTTCCTAGAGCATGTAGTATAATTCTACGTGGAAGCTCAGCCATGATAAACTGTTTGCAGTGGAGTTAGTTGTTTATACTGCTATGTTAATCTTCAATACGAAAAAAAAACCCCTACCCTTAAAATAAGATTTAAACCCATGGCTAATACTTTTCAAAGAAGTTAAAAATCATAACCTCAAAGTTTAGCAATGTTCTTTAGAATTTATGTGAACCTAGTGCAATTTGCAACTTCTAATGGTCATAATACTCTTAGACAGCCATGTCTAAGAGTAAGTTGTGATGTAGATTGTTCTGCAGTGCCTGATCAGAGCTAAGCAAGTTAGTAATAGTTAACATTTTCTAGAATAAAAAGTAACTACGTTAGCAGAGCTGTCTATTTCTGTGAATGGATAATATTTTTATAGCTCACAATACATCAATATCATGCAATAATATACTGAGTCTTAGGAATTCTTTGAGAGCCAGGCAAGTATTGCATCCATTTTACAAACAATGGAACAGATAAGTTAGAGTTAACTCATAGGAGAACAGTATCTGTCTTATCCTATAAAATACAGAAAATTTGAAAGTTTTATCCATTTTTTTCCCCTTTTTATCTAGAGAAACCCACTCTACTCTTAACATAAGTACATCCTTCTAGTCTAGTTAAAATGTACAGTAACTAGTAAAACAGCACAGTTGAAGTACTGAGTTTATCCATTTACCATATAACAAATTCTGACATAGAATTCTGACTCGAAAGCAGTTACGTCTTTCAAGGTATATGCACGCCCACAGAAGGCAAATTTGGTCATTTACTATTTTGTGTTAAGTTTGCCTCAACAGTCATGGTGTATCTCAGGTTTCACAAAATTACAGGCTTCCACCCCTCACCTCTGTAGCCTTGACTGAATGTTGAGGTCTCCAGTCCCCCTAAAAGTAGTAAAATTTTGTTCATGGTGTTGTTCAGTATTAAAATGTTGGAGATCATTGCGTGTTAAGTAATCTGGGTGTGATTTGGTCAAATACAGTGCAGAAACTTTAGTATTCCTTGGCAACAGAAACTACGTTAATGATCAATTAATGACATTGTGGGAACAGAAGAGTCATTACTGCGCTGTAGAATGCATGACATTGTGGGAACAGAGGACTCATTACTGCTCTGGAGAATACTAAGTACTGTTTAGCTAACTCTTCAAGTTAATTGGGATTGTACCAAAATGAAAATAGATTTCTTTTTTAACCTGATGTCTCTGGAAATATTTTTCTCAAGGAAAATAAACTTTAGATATCTTTAGCTACATTTTAAAGTTCTGTTTAGCTAATTTTACTTCTGTCTTTTCAGTATAATTTTCCAAAGTCAAGAAATAAGTTATAAAAGAAAATTGAGAAAACTCAGGACTTCTTGCTTTATAAAGCAGTCTCCCATTTACTTGTATTTACCTCAGGGATATGACAGAAAATTCTGTCTTCATAGCTCTAAATAACTCAGAAAGAACCTATATGACTTTTATTTAGCAATGCAAAAAAGCTTAGATAGAAATAGAAAATAATTCATTCTCCTGATAATTTTTTGTTAATTGAATTATTTCTTCTCCTTTATATATGAAGTTGGAGCAAGAAGTCAGTCACTTGTTCTTTAGACTTCCTCATGCATTTTAGAGTCTATGTCACTTGGTTTCCTTTGTGTGTGCTTTAGTGTGAAGTCTTTCAGTGTTTTGCTGTGTATTCCAAAGTGTGAAGACATATTTCTGCATTGTTCTTCTAAAAGTCTGAAAAAGAAGGGGCTTCCCTTAGACTGTTACATAGTTTAGTAGAACTTTCTATTATGCAGGACAGGCTGGAGATTAAAAGCCAAGATGAATTAGATTCTAAACATAATAGCACTTTTTCCTCCCACTACTGGAGTAAGAAGGTGCAAGTGCAACAGCTGGCAAACGTCAAAGATAAAAGAGTACCTGTCTGGAGCTAGTAAGGTTACACTTGCGTTGAAGATGACTTTAGGAATCCTCAAACACTGCAGTTTCAATACTCAAATATATGTAGAGGTCCTGTTAAGAAAAAATCAGTGCCTCATGCCACCTATATCGTGATGAAAGATCATTGAGAGATAAGCCATAATACCTTTCTTTCGAAATACAGAACTCATCTGGCGTAGACCAACAGTGTGAGATGTCAAGAGTTTTTTTTCTATTTTAACATTTACATTGTTTTGGGAAAAGATTCACCTTCCAAATATTCACTTTGGATATGGGTGATATTATCTTCCCCTTCCTTGAGCAGAACCAGTTATGTTTATTGTTGATTTCCAGTAAGCAGTGTAACTATTTAAAAAAGTATACATTTAAAAAAAGTACTTTTTTAGGTTCAGTAGCAGAAGGCTATCAGAGACCTTTATTAATAATACTAAGAAATGCCCTGCAACAGTACTCAGGAGGCATATGGATACTGCTCTCTGCTAGACCACTGGGGCCAATAAAGCTTACACTTCAGCATGTGGGAATGTTTCTCTGTTAAAAATGTGGCATACTGCAGCTAGCTTGAATCAGCAGTTGAGGAGCTTCTTCTGTATGCAGATACCTGATAGTGCTGCCTGGGGAGTAGGTATGTTTTAAGTTTGGAGTGAAGCTGCAGAGTTTTTTTTTAAAACTTTGGCTCTTTTGGTCCATGGTGAACAAGAGATGTTTCAGTCTAAGGATGAACTGTTGTGGTTTAACCCCGGCTATCAGCCAAGCACACACAGCTGCTTGTTTACCTCTCACCTGAGCAGGATGGGAGTGAGAAATGGAAGGGTAAAAGTGAGAAAACTCGTGGGTTGACATAAAGACAGTTTAATAAGTTTTAAAAAAACAAACAAAACCAACAACGAAAAACTCCAACAAAACCAAGAAAAACATGTAATGTGAAAAGCCCTGATAGCTCATCACCAGCCAACTGATGCCCAGCCAGTCCACGAGCAATGACAGCCCTGGCAACCTTCCACCCAGTTTTTACTGCTTAGAATGCCATGGTGGGGTATGGAGTATCACTTTGGTCCATTGGGGTTAGCTGTCCCAGCTGTGTCCCTTACCCAGCTTCTTGCCCATCCCCAACGTACTCTGTGGTGGGGCAGTGTGAGAAAGCATGCACCAACTGCTGGGTTAGAAGCAAGTTTGCCAGAGAGTCTAAAAACACTAATTAGAGAAATATATCTAGCAGTTAGAGCAAAGACTAGGAAGCTGAGGTATGTAAGGGAGGGATACCTGAAACAGTAAGCCAGAAGTCTTACAGCAGGAGTAGTGTTGGAGCATGTATCAGTAATGAAAATCAAGGCCAGGAACTGGCATCTAAGTGATCTGCAGAGATCTCCAAGTCCCTGAGAGAAAAGCAGCTTGTTGTCTGCTAGTCTGTTACAGTTTGAACCTTTGGATGGCACTGACTTTGTGCTTCCTTGGATCCGATGTGCTTGCCCCAGGATCAATCGTACAGTTAGAAGCTTATTAGAAAACAGTGCAGTTGTGGGATGATAAGTGCTAAGCATGCAGCTAGGTTCTTTGGTCAGATAGTGATACTAGCCTCAGAAGTTTCTGATTCTGTTCTGGAAGTCTTAGTTGTGCTATCTATCCATGCTTATTCCAGCACAACTGTGTTGCCAGGCATTACACTTGAATTATTCAAGAGTTGCCGGCTGCTCAAAAGCTGTATGTGGGTCCAGTATCATGATTTAAATCTTTGAAAAAAAATCTTGAATCCTCAAATTGTGTTATGTAGGCTTTGGAGAAAAAGACTATTTGATTAAAAAGTTCTCATGAAATTTGCTAAAATCAGTATTTTAAACATGCTGTAGAATAAGTATGGGGGGGAAGGCGTTACCTTTTTATCTTGTTCTGTGTACTTGTTCTGAATTTCCAAGGCTAATGGAATGCTTTCCACCCACATTTCATTTGGTTTCTCTCGAAGTACATTTTAATTTCTCAAAATCATCCCATTTCCCCTTGACAAGAGCTTTTATCTTCTTGTTTTTATTTCAAAGAATTACCCACCCAGAGCTGTTCCTGCAAGATGTAGCTTTCCAAAAGCTGTTTCTGAAAGAGGGTAATGGCTTTCCCTTGAGATTTTTCTCCTCTAATGTTCCCTACCCTCACACAGAACAGTCTTGTTATCCTTTTTGAATGCTTATTAGACTCACTTGTGTCTTGGATATATTGGAATTGTTAATGCATATTTGGAGGAACAGCAGTGGATCGTACTCCCCGTCCCCCCCGCCTCCCGCCCCTTCTGTAGGGAGTTTGAAAGGAGAAATAGACTTGGAGTATCATCAAGTTTATAAGGTTTCTTCCAAATTCTGCATTTACTTGGCATGTTTAGGGTTCTTATTGCTTCAGGATTGATCACTAAGTAGCATGATTCTGTCCTCTCTGGAAAATACTGATTTGTTCTCATTTTAGTTTTCATGTTTTTCCTCCTAAAACCAATTACTTGTGTTAATAAATTTATATATGACTCATTTAATAGTTACAAGTATGTATGGACAATAAGCAAATTAAAAAAAAAAAAAAAAACAGCTTTAGCACAATTCCCAGAGTATTTTGGTGCTGTCTGCTAAACATTATAGCATTCTTGTTGCATGAGGGGGAGCACCACCATCCTTTATAGAATTAAATGTAAGCTGGAGAGGTCAAGACTCCATTTGCTTTCTGCTGCTGCTAAATTAACAGTCATTCTTTTACATAATTAGTGTGTCATCTTTGTAAGGACATTGTAATTAATTTATTTCTGAAAGGCATTAAGCACTTAAAGTTATTATAAGAAATAAAGAAAAAATCACTAAGGACAGGTGTGCAGTTCTACATGTGGGGTAATCAGTTGTAAAAACAGTATGGTAAAGTCCTTTATATACAGCATTTCTGCACAAAAGGATTTCAATATGAAGATGGATTTTAAAACTGAAGATGATTTAATTATATTGTACCACTGCAAAAACTTTTAAGTGCATGCACAGAAGGATGTGTGTGCTGGGTTTTATTTTTTTAAATAAATACGTTATGTATGTACATTTACATATAAAATGTACGTGTATATAAAATTATTTACATAATATTAAAAATAATACTCTAACTATGATGTTAAGACCAGCTCTGACGTACTATATTCAGATTTGCTTCATAAAGGTACAAGCTGCAAAGGGTTCAGAAAAGAACATCAAAGTTGACCGGAGATCTAGAAAACCGGAGGAAAAAAATTACCGAATTTTGTGTTTCCTAGCTCAGAAGAGAGATAAGGAAAGCAATCCTTAAATAGAGAAAATATATTGATGAGGGAAAAATAACAGTTTTTTTCTGTCTGCTGGGAGCCAGGCATAACAGACTGAAGCTGCCCAAGTTGCCTGAAGTCTTTGTTTACACTGTAAGGAGAGCTCTCTAATAACGGAAATGCTCAAGTGCTGGAATAAATCACCTACAGAGCCTGTGAAATCCTCTTCACTGTAGAATTTTGACAACAAATTAAACTGGTTCTGAAGCTTACTGCGTTTGAGGAAGCTGATTCTGTGTTGGAGCACGGGAATAGAATACAACAGCTCCTAGCCCTGATTTCTGCCATAAACTGAGCTTTCAGCTTTCATTAAAAAATAAAGGCTATTTCCAACTCAAAAAGTAAACACTCAAGTTGAATCTGCTTGCTGACCCTCAATGACAGTGTTGTAACTGATGAGCAGGATGGTGGTTTCTTAAGAATGTGATTCTGACCAAATGTGATCAGTTTGATGAAGAGAGTTAAATGGCTACTTCTGTTACAGGGTACCAAAGTCCAATGTGGCAATAATAAGCCTGTAGTAAGAAAACCATGTGTTTAGTAAGTTTTAAGCTGAGGGAGAACAGAGTTTCCTATTGTGAAGGGAAGTTGCAGGAAGTATCCATTAAATACTCATGAACTATTTCATTCAGTTTTGGTTGCTTCTCGCCATTTTAAGGTTATCTCAGTACTGCACCTTGCATGTGAGGCAGAGACATTGATTTATGGCTGTTCCAGTTCAGTCTGAACCTTAAACCCTAGTATGTACTCTATCACATACCTCCATATTTCATACATGTGTTTCATCAAGATCATTGAGAACTTAAGACCTTAAGAACATTAGTTCTGCCAGTTTTCAAATCATATGCTGCTTTAATAATCTTTTCAGACATTTATAACACCATTCCCACACCATCTTTAAGTCGCCAGAAAAAAAACGCATTGCAGAATTCTTGAAGAATTCTATGCAGCACATCAGAATAGCAACCCACGACTTCCAGCTTGGCACTTAATAAGACCGCCTAGCAATTGCTTGATGCTTTCTTGCTTTGCATTGTATTTGGTGCTACTTTTTGATGGTACTTTTTAATAACCACTGGAAGACTTAAGGGAGTTAACAAGGAGTTATTCGTGTTCTTAGTGGCTTAGTCACCGATCACATGATGGCAGTGCTCTGTGATTCACTTCTGCTTCATTTCAAATAGTACACTAAGTGATAAGAGTTGGAACCTGCTTATGAAATAAAGGCCTGTTATACCTAGAAAAGCTAAACTTTTCTTCCTTGCAAAATTCAGTTCAGTTAAAACATCCTTGGCATTCTTCCTGTTGCGTTATCCTTACACTCATGAGTGGGAAGGTCTTGGTACAATGATCTTGTCTTTTGAACATACTCTTTCTGTTAAATATATTTGCCACAGGTTTGGTGGCCATCAGGACCTGGTGTAAAGCAGGCAGTTTACTCTTAAAGCCTTGCATACTGGCTTTTAAGTACTTTGATTTTTTGGCTACTCTAGGAACAAGTAATACTTGTTATTTCTACATCACAGATTACAGGGAGCCACAACTAGAGTGGCTGAAGGGCCTAGATTAGAATGTTCTTACCCTTGTGCATTCTGAGTCTCACATATGCAATGGAACTTTAGTAATTGTAGTTTTTAATTGCTTTGTGTTACTACATAGATAATAAAATAGCCCTACATGTCTTTGTGCTTTCACTCATGTAGTTAAATACTGGAAAAGTATATTCACCTCCTGTTCCCTTGTTTGTTTCAGAGAATACTTATTAAAAATCATAGTACAGTAAGGACACTTTGTCGCACACTTACAGCAGGAAAAGCATGTAACCAATGGGTTATTTGTATTTTGCTGCAGTGAAACAAAGCTAAAGTTTCTGCAGTATTTTGCAGCTATCTTTAAGTACATTGACTAACTGAAACACACCCATTCCACTTTGTTTGGTATTCACTTGGTGGTTTTTGCTCAGCAGGGTGTGTGGTTAGAAACAGGTATACAAACGGAAATGAAAATGAGTCTCAAAGTTTTAAAAAAAACTTCTGGAGGTTCAAGAGAATGCTGCAGAGGTATTCAGATACACTCTTGTAACACAGGAAAGCCCTCTTATTGGTTCCACCATTTGCACAAAGATAGTTTGCCGTAACTTTTGTTGCTTCCTTACCCGCAGCTATGTTTAGCAGGTTAGCTCTCTGAAAAGTGACCTAGTGGTCTGAGAAGCAAAAGATTCGGTGACAGTTCTGAAACCAAAACTGAGCTGGAGTCTTTTCTCACCTATAGCCCATTTTCACAAGTTTTAACTCCATGGTTTTTTTTGAATTATGAGTTTCTGAGATACAAATGGGAAAGGAATCAGCCTTTTTTTTTTTTTTTAATTAACGTTTGCTCTATCATGATGTATGCTTCCTTTTAAGATTATGCAGGAAGATTACATTAATTGTTTGATACTGTATGTGTTTGTAAAATTGTATGCTGCTACAATTCCATTTAGGCTTGCTGTTCAGCGCGGAACTGTGCTCAGAACGTAAAGATTTTTAGATGCAGAGTATTTATTTTGGTTTTTAAACCATCACTAATACAATGGTTTTCTTTGTGGAGATGAACCTTTTAGTTGAGTGAGAGAACGGAGGGCACAAAACTTAGTACTGCTTTCATGAGTGCAAAGTAATTGCATGTTGTAATGAAGTCTGTCTCTGTTGTGAGATACTTAGGTCTAGATGTTGTGAAGCATAAATGTACTTTTGTTATGCAAGAAAATGACCTAATTGCTAATATTAGGCAGAACATACTGGTTTTCTCTGCATCTTTGTAAAATGGAAAAGGTGAAATGGGAAAGAGACCTAGAGGACAGAAATTCAGTTTGGAACCTGGTGCCAAGTGGTATCTGTGTTATGACATGGCAGAGGATTTTGGAATATGCACAGAGGAGAAGCTGCTGGGAGAGAGAGTTATTTGCTGTCTGTTTCAGCTGCAGATGATCTATATTGAGCACTTCTGAAAAGCTGGTGATTTTATTACAGCTGTATATACTTAACAGCATGTGTGCACATAACCACTGGGCTTCCAAGCTGAGCATATATTGAACTGCTTTTCTGATTAAACAAGAGCTGTTGGATAGAGGCTCTGGCAGAACACCAAATTTTGTGAAATGGGTGAAAATTGATACGGGCCTTTGTGGGTGTCATGGTTTCACTGGGATAGAATCACAGGCCAGTCATGGAGGGCAGGCCATTAGTAGCCCTGAGCCAGCTGGGAGCTTAAGCCAGGGCACTGACCCAAGGTGCCTCACACGGCTGTCCCACACCACTGACCTCAGGCTCGCTATAAAGGGGGAGCTGTGCTGAGGGTGGGCAGTTCTGTTTCCTGGGGCTCCTCCTTTGCCTGTAGTTCCCTCTGCTACTCCTGAGGACTAGGCTGAGTATAAGCTTATATACTTTATGTTGGTGCATGTGTTAGTTTTGATATTTAGTATCAGTTTATATTTCAATCCACAAGACTTCTCTGCTCTTCCCAATTCCCCTTCTCAGCTCTGGAGCGGTCATAGGGTGAGAGAGCAAACTACTTCAGTTTAGCCCTGGATATGGGCTAAATAAAGGCAGTGTGCAAGGCCTAAAATAATTGTACTCTTCCTGAAGACACTGGAAGAGTACAAAATGCCAAATACTAAAGGCCTGAATAAGTATTGATTCCTGATGTCTTAGCATTCCTCTGCAATTTTCCCACTTCCTGATACTTTGCTGTTTTGTCCTCACTGCACCTGCTTTAATACCTGGACAGTTTATATCCCGGAAAGATTCTTCAGGTAACAAATTATCTGAGAACACGAACAGGGAATGCATGAACTTTGGTTCATACTATAAGACTGCAAACTTGGAAGTCAAAAGGCAGCTCAAGAACTTTTGGTTACTTGGGATCTATACTGCTCGCATTTATTGGGCCGTAGGACAAGCAGATTTTCCCCTTGCCCAGATCTCTGTAGGTAGAATTGCTCCTTACAATTTCAGTGTAACTGCAGAAGGTAGATTTAAAAAATGGTTTCTCATGTTCAGTGTTGAAGATCACCTGATGAATAAAGTTCTTATTCTGTGCTTAACAGTGCTGAGCGAGTTGGTGCATGTTCACCTAGGCTCTGCCAGAATTTACTGATCTGGATTTTTCTGCTTGTCTTGCCTGAGAGGCTGACTGTAGTAAGGTATTTCAAGACTGTTTATTGTATTGAGTTTCCTCCAAACTTACTATGCTTTTGCTTGAAAATGAAGTTACCCACACCAGCTATATGATACTCAGTAGGTCCTCTGCTTCAAACAGTCAGCTAAAACAGTAACTTAAATTGTGAACTGCAGATCTAGGCCATTCTGAATCACCTTCCCACTAAACTACATCTAATCGAGATGAAATATAGTCAGCCTAAATTTGATGGAAAGATAGGAATCTCAAAGAATTGTTTGTGGAGAAGAGAGACATCCAGATAGGTGCCCACGTTGGTGTAGGGGCAGCTGTGTGAGCCCAGCATTGGTTTGATTTGCTTTGCTCTCTGGCCAGTCAGCCTGGATTTGACCACAGCATTTATTGCTTTTGTGTAGCTGATAGCTTTAATAATGAGTGAGGAGTTATAGTGTAGATGTGGGGAAGAGAAAGAAAAGACTTCCAGTGGAGAGAGTATAATGGTAAAGGGCATGACTAGCACTATTGTGGAGTGAAGAATTGAAGAGACAGATCTGAAAGAAATAAGGCTTCTAGTTCTACCAAAAAATCCAATGTAGTGTTGGAAAGGCCTGAGCTCTGGGATTCTCTCCACATTTGGTATTTTCCTCTAGAAGAGCATGGGAACTCTTGTGTAATGACTAACATGGATTATATTATTTTGCAAGTGGGATAAGTTTAATGTTTGTTTTTGGTGTTGTGCAGTTCGGAAATGTTTTTTCCCCCTCTAGTAATAGAATTTCATATGCTGCAAATGTGTGCTTTCATCTCTCTCTTCTCTTTTGCCTTATTTTGAATTGCAGCTGTATATTGTTTGTGTAATTGCTGTTTTAAGTGGTAACTACATTTATCCTCATAGACAATGCATTTAAAATTATTCAAAAAGATAACTTTTCTTGTGCTTTTGAAAGGATATCTCATTCCAATTCAAGCTATTTAGGTTCTCTCATGGCTGGCTGTAGAAAAACACAGTCTGTTAATATTTACAAACACTCTCACTACTGTGTTTGTTACAGAAATGGAAACTTTTTGAAATGTTCTAACTGCATTTGATTGCATTTGGTCTTTTTTAAATATGGAAAAAAAACACCACAGGACCCAGAAGATAGATGTAGTCTAAAAACTTTCTTCAAGTGTAATCCTTGTAATGCATAGTTCAAGGAAATGTGTCAGGACATTTAGGTCCTCTACCATCAGTATGCCCAGGTTAACCTTTGGGCTTCTGCATAAGTTGTATCTCGTTCTGTGAGAGCCTAAATTGTGCATGTTCTTTAGTGTTATGCCTCAAACACCTAAGAGTATGTCCATGCTGTTTGGTAAGTCCAGTCATGCCACTGACTGGTATGGATCAGTAACTGAATTATTTTGCTCCACAATTCATTAATTTTTTTCAAAGGTTATACTAATTTGCCTAAAGCTACAAATTTAAGTGCATTGCTAGGCTGAGATAATTTATGTATAATTATCTGGATATTTTGAGTGTTTGAGACACAGCTGCTTTTTTGCTTGCCTTATTTTCTTGTTTTGGTAAGAGTCTTCTGAATCCTGGTAGTGAAGTGTAGTTATTGTTATATAGCTCCCATCAGAAAAATGATGCACCTCCTAAGTTAGGAAGTTACTGCTATCTTTGAAATAGCATAAGTAAGCAGGCCTGAGTAGAATTAGTGTTCTGAAAAAGCCTCTTGCAAGTTGTTTACCAAGGTATACCAAGATTTCTATATGTATATGCCTTCTTTTTTTCAGATTTAGAGGGAAATGCCCATCAAAACAAACAGCTGCTAAAAATAATTCTGGCCATGCATCAGTTAATCATCTCCTCTGCAGACATGCTTCAGAAACTCATTGATCTATATCCTTTGTAATATTCACCTGCTGTTAAGGTAATATTAGATAACGTGACAACTTTGAAATGGGTAAGTAGAGGATATTTAATCAATGGGTGTGTTACTAATTAAACAATATACTTGTTATTTACAGATTTTGGTTGTATAGTGTGTTTTTGTTCGGTTTAGGGTTGGGTTGTTGGTTGGTTTTTTTTGTGTTGTGTTTAGCTTATGATCCACAGAGAAGATGTAACTCCAATTCAGATCTGAAGTAGGATAAATCCCCCTCCATTGGCTTTGCAGGGAATATCTAGTAGGTGTTAGATTAATGTAGGTACCTCAGTTAGTTTATGTGAACCTTGGCCCAAGTTTCTGATCTCTTTCTCTGTCTTTCTAGCCTCCATACAAGTAGAAGAGCAAAGAACAGACGTGTAATTTTTGAAAATATTCTTATTGTATCATCTGGAGATGAAAAATTTCAACAAGTATTCTTTCTTACTTACACACTTAAAATTACAATGCACTGAAGTAAATAAAAACTTTTCCTTCCTATTTGTTCCCATTTTGAAGTAACTGCCTGGATTCATACACGTGTCTTTTTGGCTCATTAGATTTTTCACAATGAAATTACTTGATCATATTGGTATTACTAGCCTTTCTTAGGAATTTTTAATTATGAAATATATTATCTGACTTCTTAGCTTTACAAAATGGTTACTTCTAATTAGATGAGTACAGTAGAGGAAACAGACCTGACATGCTAAGAATCTTCAGCCAGTTTTGGTACTATTTAATTTAGATACTACTTTATCTTGCTGGCTTTTAAAAGCAGTACCAGTTACTACAGAGTTTTAATTGTAGTGTTGTGTTCTGACTGTCCTGCCCCTTCTCCAGCCCCCAGTGTTAGATCAAGCATGCTGAGCTACAGCTGTGGTGCAGTGTTAGATTTAACTTAGACTCATGGACTCTTTGAAAATGGAAGAAAGTAGTTGCTTGCATGTTTCTGGAAAGTAATCTTTGCTACAGTGAGAGAAATGATTCAAACTTTTATCAGACTTGCATATTTTGCAAGCTTGGTTTTTGACATTATGTGATTTTTAGATGGTTATGGATGACTTGTCAGCCATCTAACTTCAGACATTCAGTTCAGGGGCCTTTAAAATAGTTGGAAACTTACTCAGGCTTCACTAGTTGTATAGTAAGCCTAATTTAAACACTTGATATGAGTGCTTAAATTGTGGATGATACGTCCCCTCAGTTGCAGTAGATTTAGACTGCATTAATTTCAATCATATTGTGCAAGTATCCAAAATGTATTTTCATCAAAATGTGGTTTTTAGTACTGAAAATGTGTGTAATCTACAGCAGAAGAATGAAGATAGGCATAATCATTTTCCAAACTGATTTCCCATGTCTTAATTGGCTACCGTATCAAAGTGTGTTTTATAGACCTAACAGACTGAAAACATGGGTGTGTCTTTTCAGTTACCACAGCAAGTCAACTGAGCATTGCTGCTGAGTTAGAAAATTGAGGTTAGCAGGGGTAGACATTTCATGTTTTCTCTACTATTGTATACAACTGGATATGTTTAAAAGAAAATAGTATTTTTTAAAAAAGCTCCAGTGAATTGTGATTAACTGAAAAGTATTTCTTCATAAAAGCAGTAATTGATAAATTTGGTATTACTGTTTCAAATTTTAGTGTGATGTGCAAGTGCATGAGTTTTATTAGAAATTGTGGGGAATGTTGCAAAGAAACACATGTAGGAAGCAGAATCGTTTCACTACTTAACACTACTCAGTATTTGGGCAGGTATTTCAGTATTACTCCTAGTAGTCATATTTACAACAATCTTGCTAATGATCTTGGGATATACTTTGTAAACACTTGTGTAAAACCCTAATCTGATATCATATGCCATCAGTAAAATGATTCCTTTTGCTTACAGTAAGGGAAGTATCAAACATGTTACATTTCATATCATTTGTGAATGGATGTGGTTTTCCTTAACAGTTTTCTACCTATCTTAATGCTTTGGAAAAAAAATCTTCCACAACGTGTGTAAAGATATGCTATTTTGTGAGGTAAGAATAGTCTTCCTTAGGAGCTATTAATCTGCAGCTATCCATCTGCCATACATAAAAATGCTTTTGCATATCTAAAGCTGACATTAAAAAGAGAAACAGCTGGACTGCTTCAGCTTTTCAAGGTTCACTTTAGCAGCTTTACACAAAAAGGCCCAGCTGGCTTTGTGCAGATCCATTTAAGTTGGTGCATGAATTGTTGGGTCAGTTTTGAGCTCAGTCTGTATGAATGTGTATCTGAAACATCAGTGAAAGTTGACCATGCTCAGGAATTGGTAGCATTCTGTCTACTGTTATTATATAGGTCTATTAAAAAAAATTAAAATGAAGTGGGATATTGTAGCTATTTATATTAAGCAAAACTATTGTATTTGGGAGGTAGTTCTCCTTAGTAACTCTACTTAGTCACTTGCAATGATCCTGGATCACTTTTTTTTTAAATGAAGTACAGTACAGTTTGGTATCTCAGTTTAGAGAAAACGGAAAAAAATATGCAACTCTGGTAATAGATTAGCATATGATATTTCTATTTTACACAAAATGGGAAATAAGTAGTAACAGTTAGGAAAGTACAATTTATTTTTTTGCAACATGGACATTGAAATTGAGTGCTCTCTCAGTGAATCTGCTGAAGACACCAAGCTGTGTGGTGCAGTTGACATGCTGGAGGGAAGGGGTGCCTTCCAGAGGGACTGTGACAGGCTTGAGCGGTGGGCCCATGCAAACTGCATGATGTTCAACAAGGGCAAGTGCAAGGTCCTGCACATGGGTCAGGGCAATCCCAAGCACAAATGCAGGCTGGACAGAGAATGGATCGAGAACAGCCCTGAGGAGAAGGACTTGGGGGTGTTGGTTGATGAGAAGCTCAACATGAGCCAGCAATGTGCAATTGCAGCCCAGAAAGCCAACCGTGTCCTGGGCTGCATCAAAAGAAGTGTGACCAGCAGGTTGAGTGATTGTTCCCCTCTGCTCTGCTCTCTTGAGACCCCACCTGGAGTACTGTGTCTAGTTCTGGAGCCCCAAACACAAGAAGGACATGGAGCTCCTGCAGTGGGTCTAGAGGAGGGCCACAAAGATGACCAGAGGACTGAAGCACCTCTGCTATGAAGACAGACTGAGAGAGTTGGGGTTGTTCAGCCTGGAGAAGAGAAAGCTCTGGGGAGAACTTTATAGAAGCCTTCCAGTACCTGAAGGAGCTACAGGAAAGCTGGGGAGGGACTTTTTACAAGGGCTTGTAGCATTAGGATGAGGGTAAAGGTTTAAAGCTGAAAGAGAGTAGATGTAGATTAGACATAGGAAGAAATTCTTCACTGAGAGGGTGGTGAGACATTGGAACAGGTTTCCTGATGAAGCTGTGGATGCCCCATTCCTGGAAGTGTTCAAGGCCAGGTTGGATGGAGCTTTGAGCAACCTGGTCTAGTGGGACGTGTCCCTGCCCATGGTAGGGGGGTTGGAGCTAGGTGATCTTTAAGCTCCCTTCCAACCCAAACCATTCTATGGTTCTCTGATTTTATTGTCTCAAAGCAGATTATTGGTTAGGTCAGGGTGCTTTGTTGTATGTGATCTGGGAACATTTTTGCTGCTTGGAAGATTCATACATATATGTATCCATAAGAATGTACATTTCCATTTTTCCTACAAGTACAGATTTTTATATGCATGGGTGTACTGGGTCTGGCTGGGATGGAGTTAGCTTTCTTCACAGCAGCCTCTATGATGCTGTGCTTTGCATCTGTGAGTAAGACACACCAACGTTTCAGCTATTGCTGAACAGTGATTGCACAGACTTCCTGTTTCTCACTCTGGCTACCCAGGCTGGGGGTGAGCTTGAGGTCGGGAGGGGACACAGTGAGGACAGCTGACCTGAATTGAACAAAGGGGTGTTCCATGCCATATAGAATCATGCTCAGCAATAAGACTTGAGGGGTAGTCATGCCAAAGTAGCTGTTGCTCAGATACTGGCTGAGCATCTTTTGGGAATGGTGAGTTTGCAAATTGCAAAATTGCCTTTGCATCACTTGTTTGGCTTTTTTCTTCCATTCAGTTATTAAACTGTCTTTATCTTGACCCACACATTTTTCTCACTTCCTATCCTCTCCCCCATTCTCCTGCAGTAGAGGAGTAAGTGAGCATCTGGGTGGGTACTTAGTTGCGGGCCAGGGTCAACCCACCCCAATGAGTGACAATTCACATATAGAAATTGAAATACAAAATATCTGACTGAAACAATTTGAATGCCCAACATAGAAAACTGTAGTTCTCTGAAAATATTTTGTGCATGCAAGATTGAATGACCTGTAAAATGTAAATCACCTGTAAATAGATTTAAATTACTAATTATATTAATATTATTACAATATTAATTATAATATAATATTAAAGTATAACATTAAATTATATTATTTACTAATTATATGGATATATTTTGTTAAAAATATTTAATAATTGTTTTCACTAATTTTTTCTTCCGCTAATACATAAAATTCTGACTAGCACAGTGCAATGTTTTATGTTCAGACCAAATAATTTCAAGTTTTAAAGGAATATATAAAATTATCTAGAAGATTGTGAATAAAAATCAGCATGCATATTATCTAGATTTAATGTGAAACTAGAAATTTTAATATTTAACTTTTTGAGAATGTATATGTGGTTTAGTTCTATACAGCATTAAGCCAGGTAGTTTGTAATCAGTTTTTAATCCTGAAATTTTGATTTTTGACAAAATCAAGGTAGCCTATCAAAAGCATCTAAAAGCAAGATGTATCCCCTGAAGTTGGTGAAAAATAAATACAGCTCATAAACAGGAGCAACTATCTGATTTTCAGCGTTACTGATGTTGGAGCAGACCCTTTCTTTTTGTGTTTCTGTATTTTCAATGTGCAATAGGTACTGGATTACAGAGTTCTGGGTTATGTTCAAAATGGACTCTAAACTGTCCACCACTATGGAGGAATTTCAAGAACTGGTTAAAGCTAATGGTGAGGAGTTACACTGTCGCCTCATTGACACAGCTCAAATGTGAGTGCCAACGTCTCAATATGCTTGGAAAACAAACTTTTGCTCCTAATTTCCTTCCTCCATATATGTTGTCTCTCCAGTATAGCAGGATAATGGTCCTATAGTGAGTTAATTTTAGTGAGTTGTATGCTATCTATCCCTAGAAGAGTTTGTACAGTACTATAGATGAAATATATATTACACAGAAGAATAGACTGACTTTTAAGATTGGCTTAGATTGTGTAGACTTTTGCTGATTATCGATGCTAGGTAAATTTTACTCTATCCAGGGAACTTGAGACAATTTGTAGAGGCCTAATGATTTTGAAAAATCACTTGAAGTCAGTGAGAAAGGAGAATACATTTTGGTTGGGGTAACCTATGACTTAAAAAAAGTGTGTTTATGTTTTTAACACCAAAGGTAGGTGAGAAGATACAGTTTATTACAAGTCAAGCTCTTGATACTATTTTATGTGATTTGAGTTACAAAATTACTTGTCCTGTAAATAAATCCTGCAGCTATGTATCATATAGTTCATTCTTGGGAAGAGAACCTTCCTCGTTATATGTGGGTGTGTGGAACTGGGTAACAGTTGTCAATTCATACTTTGGTTAGAATTGCACAGGCAAAAGCAGAGCAGAATTTGGCATACATTTTATATCTGGTTATGAAAGAGGACATTTAATTTTTCAAATCCAATTAAGTTTCATTACTCCATGGGTGAATACCATTGGGGGATAGTTCATACTGAGGCTGGTCAAGAAAATCTCCAAGAATTACTAAATGGGGGAGCACTGGATGTGTTCAATGAAGACAAAGGTATGGGCAGCAATTCTGGAAGTGCAATGTATAACCTCATGAAGTTTAGTAATATAGCTGTATTGTATTTACGTACTGCATCAATATAATAAAGACTAAAAATAGTATCTTGTCATATAATCTGTAATGCATGAAAGGACCTTGCTGTTTAGAAATTGAAATAATTCACTTTGTATTGTAGTAAGGCATGAAAACGATGTTACTTTTATATTAGGGAGGGAGAAAAAGTTTGGTCTTCAGAAAATAACTCTGAGTAATTCTGTTTTAAAATTTGTCTGAAAGAAATTCTAGGGATTGGTCTAGAAAGCTGACACAGCGTGTAAAGGCCAACACTAGTAAGAAACGGAAAGTCTCACTTCTTTTTGATCACCTTGAGCCAGAGGAGCTGTCAGACCACCTTACCTACCTTGAATTCAAGTCTTTCAGAAGGATATCAGTAAGTGATTTACTTTTTTTTATGTATTTATTTTAAACAAAGATGGAAAGGATGTAGAAAAGATGGGAGAGGGGTAGTATTTCAAGATTTGCTCTGCAGTACAAGCTGTTGGACAAGCTGAATCTGTATCTAGACTATTTGTGTTTTACTAGTGTTGAAGGTGGCCAGTGGTACTTATTCTGAGTACATACCCTTTTGCTGCAGTCATTTGAGAGAGGAAGATTGAACCTGTTAAGCAACTGTGGAACAGAGTTGGGGCAAGGTCAACTGGAAGAGAAGTAAACCATCTGATCTTCTTCCAAATGATCTATTTTTGTTAGAATAAATGGTGACATTGGGCACAGGAACAAGTAGTCTCCTTTGACTCAAAGCAGTAATCAGGTTGAAATGAGATGAGGGAAACTTGGAATATTCTCTTAGAATGCTAACTTCCTGTGGCTGTAGGATACAATGCACCAGTCCTGTGCAGTGACTAATGCACTGTCTATAGATGTCTACTGGATTCTGCGTGCCGTTTTTGATTGTGTCTAACAAAATAAATTATAAGAAAGCACTTGAGTAAATGCCATTTTTAATGTAAGCATGGGGGGGTTTAAAATATTTTATTAGAGAAGCTTTCAAGTACACAAACAATTTGTAAGGATTTATCTAATTTATGTTTTCTTTAATTTGATTTGTTTTCTCAGCTATGTTGGTAGCTGATAAGATGCTTACTTCCCAATGCACCTTGGCTTCACTTGCATCCTTGTATGCTGTAACATTACTTCTAATCAAACACGATACAGTTCACACATGGAAAAGAAATGTGAATATTAGAGACCAAAATCTGAGATGGTTGCAAAGTCAGCATGATGAGAACAGTGAAAGCAAAGTGTTTTTTTAAGGAATTTTTGTTTGTTTTGGTTATTTAGTGGGTTTTTTTTAAAACACTACAATTTGAAGATGAAGTCTTGCAAGGAAAGGGGCTCTCAATAGGTTGTGGAAGATTTCACAGTTGGTGCACTTTATTTTGAGCTGACAGTACATGACTCTTCATGTTTTTTGTTAATTTGAAAAGCCATAGAGCCAAAGTCATGCAAAGATTGCTGCCTGTAATAATATGCAAAGCTTATATAACTAAACATTTTCAAGCTCTGTGCAGATATGAAGTAATTAATGATTAATGAGCATAGCAAGTATGATTGCAGTCAGAGTGTCAAATGAGTCATAGAGTTCCAACAGTTGCCTACCTGTATATGTTTTATATGCAGGGTCCCTTCATATATTTTGGTATAAATTGAGTTTACCGAGACCTCAGATCAGAAAATTATGTACAATTAATAAATAGCTATATTCATTAACTCTTTTCAGAATGTGTTCATCATATGTCAAGGCAAAGAATTCTATTATTATTCTCACATGGCAGCATATACTGGGAGACAGGCTGCAAATGACCTGCTGTGTTATCAGTCACTGGAATAACTATTCATAGGTTCGGTCATTTGAGAGTCAGAAAGGAATATTTGATCCCCTGAACCTACACAACACACAGCAAAATCTTCCATGAGACACCATGTATCTTGCAGCAAAGAAAGATGCAGGGAGTGGTGTTCACAGAGAAATGACTGCAGGTATGCTGGTATTTGGAAACCAATTTAGATTTTAGTTATAAAATGCAGGGAGGCTACAATCTTTTGTAAGAATCTGGGTTCTGCTTTCCTTTTGAGGCTCATAGGTTAGTCATTGCAATACCAGACTCTTGTATTATTTAAGTGCCTGGACTTCTTCACCATATCTGCCTCTTAACAATCTTATTACAGCTGACCTCATTAATAAAGAAAATTATTTTGATACTTTTAGTAGTATGTAAGATATAAATTTGTTCAGTGTTAAAAAACCCCAACGTTTTCTGAAGGAGAGAGCTGCTGAGACCAAAATACAAATTAATCAAACCGATACATAATTTTCCTGAAACTGCTATGAAGTCCATAATTATGTAGTCAGATATTGAAAAATTCTATATCTGTATAGTGTAGTTTCTTAAATTTCAAGATCCAGCCAAACCTGGCTGGGGTTCAAAATTCAAACAATAATTGTAATTAAGTACCATGTAGTCTCAGAGACAGCTCTACTTACTACTGTTAAAGTTTCTTCTATTTTTAATTTAATAAGAGGACAAATCCAGAGATGCTGGTGTCATACCTGCTTTTTAAAGTGTTAATAGTTCTTAATAAATGGATGAAGAAAAGTTAAAAAGTGGAGAGTGAGAGGGAGCACAAGAAACAAAGTGCAGCCTGACAATTTATGACCTTTTCTTAAGGATCAGTGCCATTCAGCATACTACTGTGGCCTTAAAGGAATTACAGCTATGAATGTTTTTAGTAAGATATTAGTGGTCATAGTAGTAGTAAAGAACAGATGTATAAATCCCATGTCATGTTTTCTGGTGGTTCAAATTCTTATGTATTCTTGTTAATGGATACATCAAGAGAACAGATAATCATTTCTGCAACAAAAACAAATGATTACTTCTCTTTGGTCTTAATGGGAAGAATGGCTTTAAAAAGATCCATTTGTCACATACAAGTGTCTACTGAGTAATTTTAGGTTGCTTCAGTTCTGTAAGAGATTCTCACAAGCTGTATTAAAAATATGAAGGCATCTGTAGCCCTCATTTTTAATGGTCTTACTTCAGTTTCATATTAACCTCATTGAACTTTTTTGTATTAGTGTAGCTTAATTCAGAAGTGTGCCCTAGCTACATAAACGGAACACTCCTTAAACTATCACTGAGTTACTAGATTACACTTTAAATTTAGTTTAACCTTCCCTGCAGAAGCCTAGATTCAATAAATGGGGCCACTGAGGCTGGAAGGAAAGCCCCAAGTCTACTCATCCTAATGGTTTATAAGACCCAAGGCTCCTGAGATATACATGATGCAAATTATGTGATACAAATTATGGCAAAAAGATGCTTTCAGGTAATTCAATTATTTGAAGCCTTGTGCTTTGAACTGAACAAAACTTTGACAAAGGAGATTTTTCAGTTTTACAGATATTTAAGGTGTAAAAAATATATCTTACATGTTTCATTAGAAAAATAGACATTATGTCTGCACACAGATAATGAGATACATGAAACTGCAGATTAGTTTTCATTTACACTTTGTTTTTTTTAAGTTCTCGGATTATCAAAACTACATTGTGAATAGTTGTGTGAAGGAGAATCCAACAATGGAAAGATCAATTGCTCTTTGCAACGGAATCTCTCAGTGGGTGCAGCTAATGGTTCTCAGCAGACCAACACCACAGCTTCGGGCTGAAGTGTTCATCAAGTTCATTCATGTTGCACAGGTCAGTTAAATTTTGATGTGTGGTGTTTATTTTGTCTTCCTCTTATACAGCCCTTTTCCCACACTACTGCTGTAGGCTTAGCTGGAAGTGTTGGCACTGGTCTCCTGGTTCATACATGCAGTAAGCACATTTATGTATGCTGTGGTTTCATACCAAGTGTGCAGATACTGCAGTGTCTTGGCACCATGACTTTCTCATATCCATTCTGAAGGCATTGTTTTCACTGAAAAACTTAGGCTTGCTTTTGAATCAGCTGGTGAGATTCCAAGCCATGACTGCATACCTTTCCAAAGCATGAACCACTGGCATGCCTTTGGCCATAATCAGAAGCATTTCTACCAGATATGTCTTACCTTACCTGGATAGAAGCAGAGCTATGGTCCTATCGGTAATCTTTGCATACTAATTCATCTGCAGACATAACCAAGATAATAGGCAGTATTTCGTACCTGTGGTAGACTGTGAGAAGAGGGAGGAGTACTGAGGAAGTACTTGGAAGACTAACTGTATCTGCAGAATTAATATCTGATTTAATAACAGTAGAATAAATACATGTTGCACCTAGTAAAATCACAGCTCATTACTAAAATGAAGCCAAATGGACAGTGGCACTAAACTTGTAAGACTTTAGAGGAAGGCAACAGAGGAAATGTAGAATTTGGATGTGCATATTGAACAACTTGAGCCTTTAAAAATTAAATACTGATTTTTGTATGTCAACACAGAAGCTCCACCAGCTGCAGAATTTCAATACATTAATGGCAGTGATAGGAGGTCTCTGTCACAGTTCCATTTCCAGACTCAAGGAAACAAGCTCATGTGTTCCTCATGATGTAATTAAGGTTGGTATTGCTCCTCTTAAGTTTTACAAATAACATAACCTTTAACTATTTTGTCATTGCACACACAAAAAACCCAATGCTATTTCATTGGATAAGGTGGAGAGAAAGAGGGAAAAAAAAAAAAAAAGGACGACTTCCTTTGGTTTTGGAGGGTTTATCTTTGTCATTTCAGCTCTACAACATGAGTAACTCCAAGTGTAGGAGTTCCAACCCCACTTCCAACCCCACCTTTCTTCAAGATTTGTATGTCTTCTCTAAAATTTCCCTTAATACTCAGATGTGAGAAGCTGCATTTTCATTTACATGCCATAGTACAGACTAGCATTCAAACACAAAAGCAGAGAATTGGATCCTGGAACATTTGAGAACATAACTAGTCATCAATAGCAACACTGACCATCCTGAGTCTCTGAAAGGCTTGCACAGTGCTCTGCACTTTGAGTTTGAAACTGAAATAACTGGTTTTGTTAATCTGGTTTTTCCCTTTGAAAGATTATATCTAGTTCAGACTTGAACAAACTTAGCCCTAATGCACACACATTATAATACAGTAGAATGTTAAGAATCAGTTGTAATTTCCAGTTAAATACTTGTGAAATACAGAGGGATATATTTTTTGCTGAGATTCCAGCTGTTAAAACTGTGAAGGAAAGCATGTTTTTTAGCAATTAAATGGCTTCTTAAGAGATTACTTCTTAAGAGATCAATATGCTTTATTATTTTATCTTCTTTGGGGCCTGAAAGATTTCATGTAGGTATCTAATTAACCTGTTTTGATCACAGTATGATCAGCTTGAATGAACAGTGAATACCTGGCATATAGACCAGAAGTATGACCTCCCAGTGATAATGGTTGCAGCTCTCAGGATCTATAAAGCCAGTTAGTATGTTTATTTTAGAAGCATGTTGTTTTACAAATTTTGTCATTATGAGGAGTGGACTGTGTATGTGTCCATCACCTGAATAACTTTTTGCATCAAGAAATTGTATACACATGCTAATAGAAAGCAGGTAAATAAAGGCTGGTAATTAGTGACTTGAAAACACACTTTTAACTATAACAAACAGTTTATGAAGCTTAAAACCCAAGGGATTAGATGAGAACTTCCACAAGAAAACATTGGTCCATTGACTTTATAATGTTAAGAGTCAGCTTTCTATCTGTACAGTTTTAAACAGGGGAAATGTTTATACTGCTAGCCTGAAGATTCATTTGGCCTTTACAACAAATCCAATATATTGTTTCTTCTTCATTTGCATAGACGAAAAGTTTTCTTAAAAGCACAGATGTACTACTTTGAACTGTACTACAAGTTCTGGTTACACTGTGATGGGACTGTAGCACAGTGGAGGGTTTCTGTGCCAGGACTTTCTAATTCCAGCAGTTCCAGCTGGTGACCTGGAAGCCAGAGAAGTGCATTCCACATTTTAAAGTGAAGATGGTTGTTTTTATGAAGGTCAGAGAGCTTGTGCTGTGCTTATGCATTAACTGCATACACATCGCCTTGATCTGAGAGGATCGTATTTCGTTTCAGTGACTAAACAGGGAATGTAGGAAGACCAGCATTATAGATTAGGCTATAAATTTACTAGCTATAATTACATATTATATACATAGTTAAATTAGGGGCCGTGAATACCTAGATTTCATTTAAAGGCTAAAGTTTTAAAATCTGTTTAATGAATCATTGTGAGTAAACCTCTTAACAATATCATGGGAAGTTCTTGTGCTGTATGACCAGAACAAAAACAGTAACCAATTTTGATTTTCTTGTTTTCTTTTTCTTTTTAGGTGTTTAATGAAATGACAGAACTGCTTTCATCTTACAGAAATTATGATAGTTACCGACGTGCCTATAACGAGTGCAGTAACTTTAAGATCCCAATCCTTGGTGTCCACCTGAAAGACTTGATATCACTTTATGAGGGCATGCCAAACTACTTAGAGGACAAAAAAATTAACATATACAAACTATACTCTCTGTATAACCACATAAATGAGCTGATTCAACTCCAGGAAATGCCACTTCCCCTGGAGGCTAATATGGACCTTGTTCATTTGCTTACAGTAAGTCTGTTAGATACGATAAATACCTCCATTAAAAAATATTTCATATATGTCTCAAGCAACTAAGTAGAGAATTCCGTTAATTGTAAATGCATAATATTGTAAGATATTTTTTTTTCCTTAGGGAAATGTACAGTAATGGAAGAAGAGAAAGTTAGTGATGTTGATTTATCTGGCAGCAAGGGTAGAGGTACCAGTTCAGCAGTATGCTTCCAATTATTTCTATAAGGGAAGAAAATGTTTATTTTTGTTTCGCTATAGTAAAAGCAATGTCTATGTACTTTCTTTAAGGAAGCACTCTGAATCCTCTGCTGATTAGGCCTAAATAAGGAGAAAAGTAGAAAGCTTTCTTAGATGCCTCTTGGAGGCAGAAGATGGCATACAAAGCTTCCTTGTGTTGAACACACAAACTTTTCACATAGAAGTTCAGTCCCTCAAGATGTGTAGGGATAAACATACCACATTTCTAGCCAAGTTTCTTCTGGCACTAAAAAACTGTCTGACCTAAAAGTTGGTGAAATATAGTTGTTGTATTACTCCTCCAGTCCCATATTGTCTGTGTCATGTTATTAATAAAATTGATACTACCTAGAATGTATGTCACGACAATACTTTTAGCTTCTCCAAGTAAGTTCATAGAATCATAGAATTATAGGGGTTGGAAGGGACCTCTGAAGATCATCGAGTCCAGCCCCTCTGCTGCAGCAGGAACACCTTTTAACAAGTTAAAATACTACCTTTTATTAAAATATTAAATCTACCTTTCCTTAAAGTGTTTCTTACTTTATGTAACTGCTGTTGACATCTAAAGGTTCTCACTAAATATACGCAAGTCCATCTTTTATGCTCATCTTGTACTTCTTAATTCAACATGGTCACATTTATCCAATATGGTTGGATAAATATTGGTCATAGGCTGAACTTGATGGTCTTAAAGGTCTTTTCCAGCCTTGGTAATTCTGTGATTCTGTGAGAGTTTTCTGAGAATTGGAGTTGATGGACAGTTTCATTGGAATGGTGCTTTTGTGCTTTGTTGCACGATAGACCACTTGAATATTATGGGTGTAACAGGTTTTTTTCAGGTTACTTATTAACTGTCTGCTAATTATGCCTACAGTTACCTGCTGTGCTAATGACTGCGGCTGTGTAATGTTACAGATTGCCACATCATGGCAATAACAGTCTGGAATTTAGATTCCCATTCCAAATCACTCGGAACACTTCTGCAGCTCAAGTGCAATTTTTTCTAGGTGCAACCTAAATTATACTAATGCATGCCAGGAACAAGTTTATCAAGTACTAGTGACTAATTTGGGATTAAACTAATGTGTTTGTTTTCAGCTGTCCCTTGATCTTTACTACACAGAAGATGAAATTTATGAGCTTTCATACGCACGAGAGCCACGGAGTCACCGAGCTGCTGTAAGGGCCTTTCCAGGTTCTTAAAAAAAAGGTTTTTTTAATGAGTAACGTAACTTCTATGCCTTGTATTCAATTTATTTTATCCTAAATTGAAAACATTTTAGCTTTAAAGACTGAGCAAAACTTTGTTAAAGCATAAATTGTTTGGTTGATGATGAAGCCTAAGCTGGAATAAATGGGAGACTTAACACCATATCAGGTTTTACAATAGTAACACAAACACAGATGAAATTACGGATGTAGAAACATGACACCAGGCTCAGTCTTGGCAATTGATTCTGATTCTTTTAAATGAAGAATTCTTACATGATTCAAATGATGAAACCCAGGAGTGTTATATTGTAGTTTTGCTCCTGTTTTATAAATATCGAATAGAGGGTGAATGTACAGGGCTGTAAGTGACAATTTAAGGAACCACCACTGTTTTGGAAGAGCTTCCTCTGAACTACCATGTAACTATCAAAAGTATGATGTTGAGTCCAACAGGCCATTTGTGCAGTCCTGTATCAAATAGTCCATTGTCACAAATGAAAGAAGTGTAATACTGAAAATATTTCCATGTGGTACTAATGAAGTTCCATTCAATTTATTCTAGCCTTTGACACCTTCCAGACCACCAGTAGTTGCAGACTGGGCCTCAGGAGTAGCTCCAAAACCTGATCCAAAAACCATCAGCAAACATGTTCAGAGGATGGTAGATGTAAGTTTGGTTGACCCATTTACCTTAGCAGTCACAGGCTTAATCTCTAGGTATGAGAAGAGGGGAAAAATACTGGACACACTCAAAGCTGTGCTGAATTTGTAGGCACTTCTGTCTTGACAAATAGATATTTCTGCCTAGCTGTAAGTAGCAGCAACGGCCCTTGAGGCATGGAAGGAAATTTCCTTAAATGGCTAAGGAGTTAGTAGGGAGTGTGAATACTTGTTTGAGTAGTTGCAGAGTCATTCTTCCAAGGAGTTGGGGAGTCCATTTCTACCAGGGATTCCAACATCATGGTATTGGTGGAGTCTGAAAGTGGTTCTGTCAAAGGCTTTCTTACTAGCAGCCATTGCTTTTTCTCTCTTTTGGGTCACTTGTTTTACTGGAAACCATCAAGTAAGCTCAGGTGATTAATTCCAAAGCTGATGGAGAGAGAGGTAACAAGTTTGACTTTGCATCCCTGCTTTGTCACTTTTCCTTCTAAACAGTTTACTTCCAATATTGCTAGGTATCCTTTGCTGCAAGCTGTTTTGGAATATGTTTCTAAATTTGGCCTAGGTGTGCTCCTAGCCCTGGGGCCAGACACGGACAGTAATGTTCCACAAGTGGAAATAGGCATCTACATGACAATTCTGTCATATAACTACTTTTCACATAACATTGACCTGATAAAATAAGCTAGGCAGCTACACTGACTTGGCTACACAGATCACCATTGAAAACACTAATTGAGAGCATTTGTACAAGTTTTGTATGTAGGCCTGGACATAATGATCTTAAAGCAAAACTTTTTTAAAAGAGCTGTCATTGTAGTGAAGCATTTACAGACTTAAAAAATAATTTTGGTTGAAAAAGACCTTTAAGATCAAGTTCAACCACTAACATTAGCACACTGCCAGGTCCACCACTAAACCATGTCCCTAAGCACCACATCTACCCATCTTTTAGATACCTACAGGGATGGTGACTCTACCACTTCCATGGGCAGCCTGTTCCAGTGCCTGACAACCCTTTCAGTGAAGAATTTTTTCCTAACATCCAATCTAAACCTCCCCTGGTACAACTTGAGGCCATTTCCTCCCATTTCTTCTTCTCCTGTCACTTTGTTAGTTGGGAGAAGAGACCAACCCCCACCTTATTGTTAGACAGCTAGAGACTGATAAGGTCCTATCAACCTCCTTTTCTCCAGACTAAACAACTCCAGTTCCCTCAGTTGCTCCTTATCAGACTTTTGCTCTAGACCCTGCACCAGCTTTGTTGCCCTTCTGTGGACACACTTCAGCACTTCAATGTCTTTCTTGTAGCCAGGAGCCCAAAACTGAACACAGTACTCAAGGTGCAGCCTCACCAGTGCTGAGTACAGGGGGACAATCACTTCCCTGCTCCTGCTGGCCACAGTATTTGTGATAGAATCCAGGATGCCATTGGCCTTCTTGGCCACCTGGGCATGCTGCTGGCTCATATTCAGTTGGCTGTTGACCAACATCCCCAGGCCCCTTTCCTCTGGGCAGCTTTCCAGTCACTCTTCTCCAAGCCTGGAGTGTTGCATGGGGTGGTTGTGACCCAAGTGCAGGACCCAGCACTGAGCCTTGTTAAATCTCGTACAATTGGCCTTGACCCATTGATCCAGCCTGTCCAGATCCTGCTGCAGAGCCTCCCTACCCTCAGGCAGATCAAGACTCCCACCTAACTTAGTGTCATCTGCAAACTTGCTGAGAGTGCACTCGATCCCCTTGTCCAGATAACTGAAAAAGATTTTAAAGAGAACTGGCCCAAATACTGAGCCCTGGGGAACACCACTTGTGACTGGCTGCCAACTCGATTTAACTCCATTCACAACTCTTCAGGCCTGGCCATCCTTTTAGTTCAGCTTATGTTGACTTATCTACGTCTTGCTCCAAATAAAGAAATCATAATGCTTCTTTAGTCTCAAGCAAAAAAAAAGCAGTTAGACTGTTGCACTGTTTAATAGATACTGGTAGAAAGTGGGAGAGGAAATCTGTAAATCTTGTGGAGGCTTTCTAAAGTGGTAATTCAGCCTATCCCCATTATAAACTATTCTACTATTACCTTGCACAGTCTGTCTTCAAAAATTATGACCATGATCAGGATGGATACATTTCCCAGGAAGAATTTGAAAAGATAGCTGCCAGTTTTCCATTCTCATTTTGTGTAATGGCTAAGGACTGGTGAGTACCTAGTTCTACTTAACAAGTTTGTAACATATGTTTTGGGAGGGGTTTTTGGGTTTGTGTTTCTAAATTTTATTTCTGTCTTTAGGTTGGTAAAATCATCCTCTTCACCAATAAATAGTAGTGAACAAAAGCATCTTCTAAATATGTGGTGACTGAGACCTTCATGGGCTCAGAGCAGTGGTAAACAGGCTGATGTAGAATGAAGAACAGTTAATAGATAGAGAACATTTTTTTAAAATTGTATTTAGTATATACTACTGAAGAACTTTCCTAAGATGAACCTCTTCCTCAAAAATAGAGAATTGGCAATTTTGGTCAAATTAAGAACATTTTTCTTAAGGTATTAAAGAATGGAAAAATGCAATAGTTATTATTCAGAGGTTTTCTATGAAGTAGTTTTGAGGTTGAACACATACGCAGGTATTTCTTTTATCCTTACAGGCTGCATTTTAAATGTGTAGATAAGCTTCTGGAGACTTTGGGAACAGTTGACAAGATTACTGAAATCACTGTAGTTTTTGGCCCACACAACTATTGCCATTATAAATTGTGAGGGGAAACTGTTTAATTCTCTTTCTAATTTTAATAAAATGTATGTCTCACAAACAACTTTTTGTATTTATTTTCAGGGAAGGTCTGATTAGCAGGGATGAAATAACAGCTTACTTTATGAGGGCTAGCTCAATCTATTCCAAATTAGGACTTGGCTTTGCTCACAACTTCCAAGAGACCACTTACTTAAGGCCTACTTTCTGTGACAACTGTGCTGGATTTGTAAGTTTACTTTTTAGTAAATTATGTTGTTTGGAAAATGCTTTTAAAAATCTCATAATCCCCACGTGTCATATACAGAAATTGATCTACATAAAACACCAGTGAAGCTATATAGAACACCAGGTTTCTGCCTGTGTAGCTCTTTAAGGTACCCTTTACGCCCCTCTTGGCAGTACTGTTGTCTGTTTAAACATGGCTCCTACCTTGTGTTCGGTTGTGTCACCAAACACAGTTTCAGGCAAGACTTCCAAATCCAGAGCCTTCCACTCCGTGGGGCTGTTAGAACTCATGTCCTGGTACAGATATTATGTGCTCTGGGCCTACAGCACAGAAAGATTTAGTAAAACTGACTGTTCTACTAATGTCAGTTTAGCTAGGATCAAACAAGGATGCTGAGATAGAATTCTCCATCTACTCCAGCTCTCTGGGGGTGGTCAGATCTGCTGATGTATTCATTAGAGAGTAGTTCAAGGTATTTTGTTTGTGACTGAAGACACACAAACAGAATATTTTACCTTATGCTAAACAGGTAAATAGTTCATATTTTGACCTTACCATAAAAAGGGTAAAAAACAGATATTCTGCAGGTGCTCAGATCTTAGAAATGAGTGGAGTTTTTATTGGATTTTTATATCTCAAGGTATCAAATGTGCAGATAAATATATTAATACATAGTCTTTCTGTTTGTTTGAATTTCAGCTATGGGGAGTCATTAAACAAGGATACAGATGCAAAGGTAAGGTACTTCATACTTTGTTAATTTTAATCTATAATTGATGGTGAATGACAAAAAACCTGATCATCCTGAGATCCGTTGCTATGTCTATGGACCTATTTAATCTGACTTCTGGGGGAGGAGTAGACTGATTCAGGAACAGTATGACAGATGGATGGTCCAAAAGAAATACAAAGATGAAGGAACTCCTAATTGATAGCTCCAACCCTTTGCAAAACATCACTGAATTCAGAGGGTTTGGGAACAGACCCTTCTGTTCCAATGGGCACAAATACCAACACTATGAAAACTGTGCAGCACATTCATAACATATATTTTGTAGAGTTTTCTTCCTCATGCAGACATTTGCTTTCTCTTCAACTCCTACGGTCAGAATGCTGTTGCCACTGAATGTTGCTGTTTTGTGTTTTCACAATGAAAATGACTTCTAGGGGCATATAACAAAGCGATGTGGTTGGTCTGTTTACCAGATGTATGTTGTTACAGGTAATACATGTAGAGAACACCAAAGAAACTTCTTGTTTCCTGGGGAGACAGCACAGTGTGAGAGGTGATCTTAGATGCTACAACAGAACCACTGAATAATGTAAACATTGTTTTATTTACAGACTGTGGAATGAACTGTCACAAGCAATGCAAAGACCTGGTTGTGATGGAGTGCAAGAGAGGACCCAAAACTTCAGCTGCAGACAGCAGCCCAACATCTGCTTTTGCTTCAAGCCTCTGCCCAGTAGGAGTCAAAGAGCAATTCCATGGTGAGAAAAGATCACATAAAAAAGATCAAAAGGTCTAGATAATCTTTCCTTTGCTCCTTTTTATTTTAAGGCCAAGTTGTATAGCATCATTAGAGGTTTTGTTAGCTAACTGCACTGCTCTATCAACATAGAAATTAGAACCAGGCATAAGTGAGCCTGTACCAAGTAACACCATTCCAGTTCTAATCTGATTAAGTAAGGACTTTCTGGGAGACTTCGTCACATTACACAGTGTGTGTGCACAAATTCCACAAAAACTGAGTAAATCTTCTGCCAGACTAATGAGAAAGGGACACTGTGAACTGAACAGCTAACAGGTTCCCTTAACTCTCCCATCTTGTGACAAGCAGGTGTTGGTACACTCCAGGTTTTATCGTTGTTATCATATTACTCGACTACTGAACTGTTACAATGCTGACTCAGATTTCAATGTGGAGTTTATAAAGTCAGTTTACTTAGATATCTGTGTGCTACAAAAACCAAGAGCTAATTCTTTTTTTTTTCCACTTCAGTAGCTGAATCTACAACTCCTCTTCATCCATCCTTCGTTTAATCAGAAATGAAAATTCCACCTCTGTTCTTTTCTCCTTATATCGAACAAGCTGTATAAACTTTTACTATTGTCTATTACTACGTAGGCCTCCAAAGGAAGAAGTGTTGTCCTTGAATAAGACCTAAGGCTACATTTGTTTTTCTTTTGATTTTGATGTTCCAACTCTCTCCATAGTCACTTTGAATTTCTCTCCTGCTCCTGCCTGTGTCTAGTATTTTTCAAATTTACTTCTCGCCACTTTGATATCAATCTTTTGTGTTGTATTTAAGATTCATACGGCTGGATTCTATCTTAGGCTTCCTATTAGCACTTATGTGGAGCACAATGCAGCCAATTTATATTTATAACTGACCACGTGCATCTCTACGATTGTACCTGCAGTAGCTGCAGCACTGGTAACAACCATCTCGCGGGATTTCACGCTTACAGAGATTGAACTGTGTTGCCCCATATTCACCCCAGTCTGCCAGAATGTGGTACCTCTCACCACCACACCATGTGGAAGAATGATAGTTCATCTTTATGTTGAAGATGCAAACTTAATCTGCTCCTCCGTATCTCCAATTACTTCTCTGGAGCCTGCAGCAGCTACTGGACTGACTTTGTTCTTTCCCCCCATGTGTTTGAACACATAGCCTTGTTTTGTTTTCTTCCCAACAACAGAAATTACTTTGTTTTTTACAATCCATTAATCAAATCTTTTGCCCACTGCTTCTAACATTGAGGGCGGTTCTTTCTCCCCTTCAGTTTTCACTTTTAGTTGCAAAAGTAAAAGTATTTTAGGATGACCTATACAAAAGCAGTGTAAAATTAAAAATGTCATTGTTTCACTTTTATAAAGTGGGTGAGGTAAGCTGCAAGTTGTGATAACACTGAACTAACACCCAGGTTTAATCTTCCAGCCCAATCTTTAAGATCAATAGTCTATATAAAACCTCCTGGCCATCTGGAGGTTTTTCTCTATCTGATCTTGATGGTAAACCTGTTTTCCTCTTACTGCTGCAGGGCAAAGAGTTGTTCTAGGAGACACAATATTGAGAAACTTCCAGTGACAGCTGTTTTGCAGAGGAATTAATGTAAAAATAAATAATTAAAAATAAAAGTTGCTTTATTTATTGAAATATTGTTTAATTACTAAGCCTCCTGTTTCTCCTTTCCTGGGGTAAGATCTTGACGCAGTTTACCATATATATTCTACAGGACAAGAAGGACCATTCACATTTCCTAATGGAGAAGCAGTGGAACACAATGAAGACAGCAAGGACCGAACCATTATGCTCATGGGTTCCTCAGCTCAGAAAATCTCAGTGAGACTGAAACCAGCTGTGGTTCATAAAGGTACACAGACTGATACCGTACTGCTGGCTCATGATGTATCTGGGAGGCAGACAAAGAAAGGACATAGGATGCCAGAAAACCTGTGTCTCCAGGCAACTCCACCATCCCCACGTCCAAGCCCAATTCTAGGCCGCAAAAAGGCGTATGTTAAATGGGAAAACAAGGACTCTCGCCAGAAAATGACAGAGGAGCATCACAGCTGTAAACCCTCATACCAGGAACTTGAGCAGGTACGTACATGAGGAAACTAATTCTGTTCTACGCAACAGTACTGTAAAGTGGTTGGAGGGTGTGGGGGAGTGGCTGGGTGGGAAGGTGTCACCCTACCCCAGTGTAACTAACTGCCAGAGCAATCCATAAGTAGCATCATAAATTCTTAGCTACTTTTAACTCCAGCAATGCTTCACTTCAAGCGTAAATTTTATTACTAGTTATAGGGCCTAGGGAACACATTTTGAAGCCCTTGTTAGGATAACACTGATCCCTGTCAGTCTTAAAAGTGATATGCAAAAATGTGAACATAATCCAATCCCTTAGGACAGGATATTACTCCATAAAATGAGTAACAGTCCTGTATTTCTTCCTGTTTTTTGTGGTCTCTGCTACCCTAAGTGACAGAATGTACAGGACAGGGAGGACGAGGAGTTCTGCTTTTGTTCAACTGGCAGTGAATCCCTTCTATTTTTTGGTAACTTTAAGTCGCCAAGAAATTCTGCTGTGTGAACAGCTATGATGATGCCTCTTGTAGATTTCACCTACATCAACCCAGCTGTGGCTTACCTTACTCTACAAGTGTTCTGACAAAGTAGCTATTCATAAGACTGTGACACGTCAGGGCCATGAAGATGATCAAAGGGCTGGAGCACCTCTGCTATGAAAACAGGCTGAGAGAGTTGGGGCTGTTCAGCCTGGAGAAGAGAAGGCTCCAGGGAGACCTTATAGCAGCCTTCTGGTACCTGAAGGGGGCCTACAGGAAAGAAGGGGAAAAACTTTTTACCAGAGAGTGTAGTGACAGGACGAGGGGTAATGGTTTTAAACTGAAAGAGGGTAGATTTAGGTGAGACATCAGGAAGAAATTCTTCACCATGAAGATAGCACGGTGCTGGAATAGGTTGTCCAGGGAGGTTGTAGAAGCCCCCTCCCTGGAGCTGTTTAAGGCCAGGTTGGATGAAGCTTTGTGGAGCCTGGTCTAGTGGCAGTTTGGAACCTGATGATCTTTAAGGTCCCTTCCAACTTTAACCATTTTATGATTTGGCTCAAATTCAGCTTTGTAGAAACACCTTTTCAGACACATTAAAGAAACTACCACAATATCAAGAAAGCAACTGAAGGATCCAGATATAATTTTGAGGAACAAAGGCAGATTTATTTTCATACTTCACTCATTACTATCACTATTCTGAGATGGACTAACATGGAAACAGTACAACAATGGGACCACAGCCTGATCTCTGAGTGACCAGTATAACTTTCTAAGTATCCTTTACTGTTGATAAAGCAAGATCATATTTTATGAAAGATGACTGGTTAAGACAGAGATTCAGACAATTAGCAAGAATCTTCCAGTACAGATGACTTCTCTTTTGGTCAACAGTACATTCAACATTGAAAAAGATGTGTAGATGTACTTTTAAGAAATGGATCTTTAAAATGCCCCATTTTTGAGTCCCAAAATTTACTCTTGTCCTTCCTCCCTCAGCAGATCCTGTCATAAATTTATGACATGAGCAGCAGCTCATGTCATAAATTAATGTCTTAGATTATTGTAAATCAATTTCTGCATTAGTAGAGGGGTAAAATGTGAGCTGTGTTCTTGTTTCCCATAGATTACTGATGTTATGAGTGGAACAGTGGAGGTTGTGGACATGACTATCAGATACCAGCTGCTGTAAACTTACTAGAATATACAAAAAGGACAGACCAGTGACTATGGAGACATTCAAATAAGTTACTGGTTCTGCTCCACTGATAAGCAGGACACCAACTTGTGTTTACGCTGCTCAACCTAAACATTCAACCAGACAGTCCTGAAACAAATTCAAACTAAAACACCATTCTCTATTTTTTTTGTTTAGGAAAGAAATATTCTAAAGGCAGACAATGAAGGTTTAAAGATCCAACTGGAACAGGCACATAAAACGATTGAATCTCTCACCATCCAGGGAAGAAATCATGTAGTTGACAACCTCCAACACACAGACTGCTTCTAGCAGACAAGAGAGGAAATCTCCTATGGAAGAATCTAAGCTTGAATAGGAGTTCATTATAAAGCTGCTTTACCAAGTGAACAAGAGAGAAAGTCTGAAGGATGTTAAACAGACATATTCTCTTTATTCAACACATTTCCATATTAAACATTCACTCCCAAATGTAAAAATCAGTTCCTTTGACTTTTTAAAAGTAATTTAGCATTATCTGTGCAATGACAATTGTATCTTCTGAGCTTGCTTTTAAAAGGAGTGACATTGTTGCTGTTTCTGTTCATGTGGAAAACCATGTGGATTCCCCAGTGACTTGGCTGCCAGCAGCACAGGGTACTCTAGAAGTGTTGTGACAAAGTAGCAGTTTGTAAGACTGTCACCTCAGACTTGGCCCGAATTAAGGTTTGTGGAAACAAGTATTTGATAAAGCTGAGTATTTAAGTCAAACTGTAGAAATATTCCATTAGGAGAAACAGTTCCTTCTCATTGTGGCTGAAACCAATTAAAATTGTGACATGGACAGTCATCTTTATTTCCAAACTTTAACATAAGTAGTAGAGCTAATGATATTTGATTTGTAGACTGAGATAAACTGACAATTTTTTTAAACCTCTTTCAGAGCTTTGTCTTTCTGCTCAAATGCTTACCTTTGTTAAGGTAAAACAGATGAGACTGTAGAGGGTTTACATTGAATACTGTTCCCATTTTTGTGTTCCATGCCACAGCTTGGAACACATAGCCCTACTTATTTAGCTTAAGGGCTATCTTGTCCACAGACAGTACATACAGGACAAGGTTGATTATTTTTGTCTCATGTCAAAGTGGATGCCATTGTTAAGTAGAACTTCAAGGGCCATATTATGAGGGAAATTGTACAGTAATCCCAGTGCAAGAAATACTGTATTCTAGAGCTCCTAACATCTTCTGGTTCTAACCAAGGTTTTTCCAGTTTCTCCCTCCTAGATTTAAGGTGCACTTTAGGTAATGAGTCAAGATGAGTGTGCTCTTGTGTGTGTAAATTTTGTGTAGTAAAAGGTGCTAGGGAGGTAACTTAGTTTTCTTAAAGCTACCAAGTGTATGTATTTTTATGAGACAACAGAACAGTCTTTCAAAAGTTACTGATAAAACTACTTGTGAGAATAGCCACTTTTAAAACTGCATTTGCATTTGACAAGAATCTGTACACTTAGTTGTATAAAACTTGCTTGCATTTATCAATGGAGGGATTTTTCATCACACGTTAAAACATCAGAAACTTACGCCTTTGATATATTTATCTACAAAGTCTACTTAATGCTCAAAACTTCTATGTTACAAGTCAATTTTAGATTGAAATTTAGTCAACATATTTCAATAGCATGTGTGCTTTGTGTTCAAAATGGTATAAGTCCGTTCCATCCACAATTTACAGTCCTTACCTAACATATGAATGCTTTATTTATGAAAAGTCCTTTTGAAACTACTTGCTAGTTTAGCAGTTCTGAAGTCTTGTTTTGAACTTGGGTTGTGCTTTCATCTCCATGTATAAGTAAAAACAAATGGAGGGAAATAGTGGTAGTAGATTTTCAATTACCTTACTGTAAATAAGTGAGATGCATAGGACAAAACCCAGCAGCTGTGATGGCTGTGCAGCTTTTCTTCTTCATACACTAAACCTGAATTTTTAACAATTAACATGGAATGGCACTTTGATCAATGAAGCAATCGGAATGGCTTTTAGGTCACGTCTGCAAGCTTGATTTTATCCTCTATTCAGGGAACTACAGCAAAGCGTATTTCTAATGGGCATTTAGCAAATAAATGTCTGTTCCTGCAACAATTAAACAAGATGAATAAATTTTCACGTATTTTGAAAATACCCCAAGAGAGCAGCTAAGACTCATAAATCTTGTGCAGCTAACTGCTTGCTTGTGGTCTAAACTGTGGATTCTAATAGAATTTGTGTGTATGTATATACTTTGTCTACACTGGGGGGTGGGCATCATGAACAAACTCTTATTTAAAAAGAAAATTCCAAAACATCACCAGCTGGCACAAAGGCTACTGTGTTACTAGGTTGAGTACTTCATACTCAAAATTGAGTTATGACTGTAGATTTGTACAGTTTTAAATGCTAACTTAATGTTTCTCTGTGTTGTCTTGTTCCTACAAACAGTCTGAATGACTTAAAAGGGATATGCTTGCAGGAATAGCTTACAGAACAAGTATGTGGTGCTTCATTTATGCTAACAACTTCCTGCTTCTAAGAAGTCAGTTGATACCTGGAGAATTTCAGAGCTCTCAAAGTATCTTCAGGTTCTCTGTATGTCCAAACCCCCTGTACAGTTTTCTTTTTTTTTAATGGTGTTATTACCTTCTTTCTTTTGTGACCTGCTTTTTGTTGCATGAAAGACTAACAGCAAAAACTGACTACAGGGATACTGCTAAAACTGACAAAACTACTGAACAAAAATTACATCTGTATTAATCTTGAACCTGCTTTGGGCTAAGAAAAAAATACAATCAAAGTACATACTGCTGTTTAAAAGATAGGTTAGCAAACACTGATACTTGAATTTATCTGGTGATGGCCAATGTAAATGAAAAGCACTCCCTCTCCGGGCTTAGCTGTGCTTCATGTACATACAAGAAGGAAGAAAAAGAAGTGCCCCCTCACCCCAACTACTGTTTGTTTAAGTGTGGATTCTGATTGTTTAAAGATAAAAGTAAATAGATTAATATCACAATTAACAAGGCAGGCCCTACTGTTTATATTCAGATTGAACATAACAGCCTTTAAAGTGTGTGTGTGTGTGTATATATATGTTTTGGGAAGTAGTTTTTTGTTCCAGTAGCAATCTGGTTTTTTTGTTGTAACTGATCTCTATGGCAACCTGAAAAAAATTGTTTAAATACTGTTTGAGAAGATTGAAAAGTGTACAGACTGTAAAGATTTTATATGAATTGTAAGATTTTGATTTCATATTTATAATAGAAAAAATATTAAAATTGCACTTCATGCCTCTGAGTTTAAATCTCAAAGAAATTTAAACAAGCTATATTCATCTTGCTTGACTCTGTCATCTGAGACACTTCTGCAGGGTTAACCCAGTACCAAAGTCCCTAGCCTAGCTTCACCTTCTGTGAGCCTTGGAACGTTGCCTGAGAAAGCTTGGAAGCTACGTACTTGCACATTGTTAGTGGCTGACACAGTACAGACACTTTTTCACTCACTATTCCAAGTATTACAAAGCACAGTCTCTCACATCTGTTACGAATGCTAATTCTGAAAAGATTTTACAGCACGATAGCCAAGTTTAAACAAAGCTTCTGCAGTGCTTGCTAATGCATTAAAAACTTGCTCTTCTTTAGCTTGTAGTAAACCTCAAAAACATCTTATGTTTTTTATATGAGGTAATGAACGTTCATTCAGTCATCTTCAAACATCTGAGGGAAGAAGACAAGGTGTGCAGACTAACTACTGAAAACAGAATTCCTATTTATATGGGCAAACCTGCTGTACAGTCTTGCACATATAAAAGAAGTTGTTTTACTTCATAATTACAGAAAAAAAAAACCACTTCAGAAGTAATTGGAAGGTATTTCCTTAGTTTACATAAAGACAAAAGTAACAATCATATAGACCTATTAATTTTTTCCTTCTACAATGATAAGATGGTCACTGAGATTCCTCAATAATTCCAGACAATGTAATAGGGATTTGTGACATGCCCTGTCTGTTGAAATTTTCCTATACAGTAATGCACAGTCTTCTCCATTTTGGTAAAAATATATCTTAGTTTTCATTATCGTGAAAAGTAAGTTTCATCATGATTGTAAATCACCAGCAGTAATTCCTCCTTACACAGGAAGAACATATGATAGTGGCTCGAAATCACACTACACAACTGATGCAAGTAACTTCAAATGCAGGACTTTATTCCTTAGTGTTCACAATTGTTGACAAAAGTGACTCAAATCCTGAAAACAATCCCCAATCTGTTTTTCAATTCTTGATCAAACAAAACAATATTCAGGTAAGATACTAGGTGTGAATAAACACAAAAATGCTCACAAAACAGCTATATGAAAATCTTTTACTTACAACAGAATTTTTGAAAATACTTTTTTCCAAGACAAACATACAAAATTTGAGAAGAGGTTTAAATCAATAACTTTCACAGTATTATTGCATCTTTTGACAAACAAAAAGCAAACATTCTGACACTAGAGGACAGAAAAGGATACCTCTATGAAAGGTGGTGGTGCTTACTTCAGTTTTCAGCTACTAGCTTTACATTTTGGAATTACTTAAGAAAAACTGAAATGTCTAAAATAAAATCTCCAACCTTCTTCTACATAGTCTACATAAATACAGCTGAAATATAATACTGAAATAATTTTTTAGACTGAAAGAATCTGTTAGAATTACATGTGGACGCATAGGTGGTTCACTTGATGGTTTACTCGGTTCAGAACTGTCCTGCCTGCTACAAACTGATGAGTGTAAAAGCACTCAGGCACATCCACAGTTACAACACTTGAATTAAACCAGTGCAACTTCACATCTTAAGACTGATGAAATCTTTCTGCACAGATAAGCCATTTGGTTTTCCTAGGTTACTTCCTTGGTGAAGCTCAATGCTTGACTGCTGTTTGAAAATTACTTGTAGCAAAACCTAACATTGGCATGAACAAACACAATCTTATATTAAGGCTTTGGTTGTTAAAAACTCCATCCCTTTGCTGACCAACACTTCACCTCCAAGATCAGCAGTCTCACTTGGTATGTCATCAATTTGTGAGCTATTCCAGAGCACTAGCTAAAAACCAAGCTCAAAAGCAAGAAAACCAGTACCATGGTCCCACATGACCCATGAAGGGTCTCTCCATAATGACTGCAGAGGCTCACAACAGCGTAGGTCAGAGAGGAGTCTACAAAAAAATTGGTAAAGGAACTATACTGGTAGCAGTTGGGTGAAGTTAAGCCATTATTTCAAGAATTCAGGCCCAAGCTAACATGTTCAGGCAAGGAAAACTGCCCTTTTTTTGTTAGGCCCCTGCTAAAGTATGGCCAAGGCCATCTATAGCACATCACAAGCAGCATTCTCAAGCAGACTATGATGAGAGAAGAAATAAGAGAAACATTTTAAGTTTATCTGGATTAAAATTTCACATGAAAAGGTTGGTGATTGTGCTAATAAATTAAATCTGACACTGGCTTTTGAAAGAGAGAATAATTTGATTTTGAACTGAGCTTTGCATTCATGCATAAAGCTGCCTATGAAACAGGACATGACACGTTCTCCTGAAGGGAAAACAACCTCTTTAAAGCATACCAAATATGGTAAGAACTCATACCTGTAGAACATAAAACCAAAAATCAAATCCTAAAGTTCAATCTGCAGCTAAGCCTATAGCTACATAATTAAAGTCCTTCAAGGTTTCTGTGCTATGCAATCAACAGACACCCCCAGGTTTATCAGAGGCCTTCCCAAATCTCTCTGTAGTAACCTGACCCTGACAAATACTGTCATGAGTTCACACATCCCCCTGTTCCACCTCTGTACTCAGGAGTGGCCTCACAGCAAGGGAGCAGATTTAAAAGATGCTGCACAACAGAAACTGTCTTCTTTAACTGACAGATCTAATTTTAATTCTTGTCTACATTTACTTCCAGCAACAATTATATGAAAGCTAATTCCTTCTACAGTAACACTGTGAAGCAGAAGGCACCTATACTGTAACAAGACAGTTTCTTTTAGGTTATCAGACCAACTGGTTGGCAGAGTAAGAGAACGAGAAACAACTGAGGAAAGGTAACTGCTGTATGAGATGTCTTACTAGCTGGGAAGTCAGTGATTCCCAAATACAGGGCAGGTGAGGGAGAAAAAAAAAAAAAAAGGTATGTTCATTCTCAAGAAGCTCAGCTTATTCAACCTTTGTGTCTCATGGCTTATTCAGAAGGAATGTATCAATGAACTCTTACCAGACGTGATGGCTGCAGAAGTTTTCTGTTCAATCTAATCTTAAAATATTTGTATGAAACAGCAATAAAATGGAAAACAGGTAAAATGAAAACAGACTCTATCAAAACTCACCATGATTCTGAGTTTATGGTACATGCTCTGATTTTCAGATAGTCTGTGATATATTAATGAACACACAAAACAACCTGACTTTATCAGTTTCTGTAGAATATTAATTCAGAATGCTACTTTCATGTGAAATTGTAAAAGAGTAAGAAACTTAATTCAGTAATTTTGACCAAAGCCTTAAGCATTTTAACATTTGATACTGAAATTCATTTATGTATCCCACATGTGAACTAAATGAAGAGAAAAAGCCTGAAAGGAGTATTCTAGAGACTTTTAAAAGTGTTTCCACCCAGTTCTTAGGCCTATTTTGTTTTTTGTAAACAGGTTTTGGGAGCAGGGGAGTGGATATGCAACATGCAATAATCAAGAGAGGCCTGAACCTTAAATAATGTATTTTTTGTTTGTTTAGCAAGGGTTTTATTCAGTTTTCAGAGGCTTATCTTAAATAAAATAACATATAAAAGAACACCATATGAGCAGTATGAAAAACAAGGACTTTAGTCACATTTTAGTATAAAAGTTCTGTTAACTAAAATAATTCAGTGACATCAGTTGGTCTAATGCAATGATTCATATGGTCATACTTAATTCTAACCTAAACCCAAGTTAACATACCTCAATTCCTGATACCGGTAAACACCACCACTATATTTTGTCAGTTACTCTGTTAATATTTACAGTATTTCAGTATCTTCGGTATCCTCCCCCTCCTCTTCCACCATATGGATCACCATAGCCTCCCCTACCACCATAACCTCCCCTGCCACCATAATCTCCCCTGCCACCTTGGAAGCCACCTCCACCTCTTCCACCACCTCTGAAACCCCCACCTCCAAAACCACCACCACCTCCAAAACCACCCCCACCACCACCTCCAAAACCACCACCACCTCCTCTACCCCCTCCACCCCCCCAGTTGCCCCTTCCACCACCCCCACCTCCCCAGCCACCTCTTCCACCACCTTCCTGTCTTTTTTGCCAAGGAGGCATTTCGGGAGGAGGTGGTTCAATCTCTGTTGGTCTGCCTCCACGATCAGGTACTCTCCCCATCAGAACCTATAGGAAAAAACAGGTCATTTTTACTAACTTAAGGGACACAGGGTTCTTCTATGGACAAAGACATGCTGCCTGCTCTTTACAGGAAATATGCTCTCCTTGGTGTGGAGCTTGACAGCAGAGTCCCTACTTCCTGCCCTTGTAACTTGCCACAACACAAGAGAACTCTGAAAGTCATCCCATTTTCTACCTGTAAAATGAAAATAACTGCAGCTAGCTAACTCGTGTTACTGTTGTGAAATCTTTATGAAGAACACTATGTACATGTGTATTAGTATTACAATAAGCAATGTATATAATCCATATATATTAATATATAAATACATATTATATATTTAAATAGATATATATTCAGATAGAAAATACTCCTCATGATGTGGCTCTTCTACTTAAATTTCAAAGTTCAATTTCAAACCTAGTCAGCTGGCAAAAAACAACTGGCAAACTGATGTGCAACTCTAAAAGGAACACTAGTTTGCCTTACATAAGGAACTACTGACATGCAGTAAAGAACAGGAAAGGACAAAATACGTAACATGCTGCAGTAACACTTTTAAGAAAATTAAAAAAAAAGGGATCTTGACTTCGGTGGCCATTACTCAGTGTACAAAAAAGGAGACTGTACTGCAGAAAGTTACAGAAAACATCAAGATGAAGAACAAAGAGGTATCTGAGTAGGTCTTTTTGTTGTTTTCGTATTTCCTAAACTGTGTGATTAATTTTAACACACTCTGGTCAGCCCCAGCTACTGACTGACCTCTCAAGAAAAGAAAAATTCTCTGAGATCCTACAATAACTACGAAAATTCAGAATTTCTGGGATCAAAACATATTAAAAGGTATCCAAATGAGGCACAAAACTTCAGAAAAACCTGTAAATAAAGGATTAATAAAACCAGGCTTAGTCACCATTTGAATGGTGAAACTAATGTCATTATTCACAAGCTTCAGCAGCTATCATACACAAAAAAGCAGTATAATGTTGATTTATTACTGTAGCCAAACCAAATCATTTTGCTTTGCAGCACAATGCCACTTCCACAGAATCTGTTGTGATTTATAATATACTGATACACTAAAGATGCTGGTTTATGAACTGAACAACATAATCCTGGCAACAGGTAGCCCAGGAACTGATACCAGAAAGACTTACATGTATCCTTAACCTGAGGAGGGCAGTTCCACTCAAGAGGTCATTTACACAGACACAATGCACACCCCCCCCCCACCACTGTTCCTTCTCATCTAGACTACTGTTCCATCCTGTTGCATGACTGACTGTGAAATAAGACAAAAAAGAAGTTGCTGCAATGTTCACTAGGACATTGCAAACCTTCCTTCCCTAAAGCATCAGGTATCTTGCAAAAAGAAATGAAAAGTATTAAGCAAAGAGTGTAACTCCAGAATTACTTTTCATAGGTCTGTAAACTCCCATGTCTTTTTATCACATCCCAGAAATAAAAAGTATACCTTGTTGATCGCACAGACTGTATTTTCCCGTGTTGATCCACTACTTGTTCTTATGATCTTTGATAAGTCTTCTCGAGCAGCAAGAAGGTGAGCTAATGTAATAGTTGACTTAGGAGACAATGCATAGCGCTTGGGCTGATAGATTCGTGCTATGTCATCTGTTTTTACCTAAATGATAGAATCAAACCTAAATTATTTACCAAGTGTAAAACACAAACAATGTAAACCATGTGTTGGTCTCAGCAAGTTTCAATTTGAACACATAGGTGTGATGTCTGAAAAGGCAGTTTATCTTACAAAATATATGTTACAAATTCTCTTCATAGTGATGGAGCTAATGTACAAAAAATGCATCTGATTATGTTCAATTGATGCTGAAACTTAAAACCATTACAAAACACTCTCCTTTTCACTGACATCAGATTCTTTGATGTTTTCCAACATATCCAAAGACTAAAATTTAAGAGTCCAAGCTGCTCTCAAGAGCGTTACATAGCTGTATTTCACAGATCACTTCTGAATGTGATGAAAACAGAGCAGCTTCAAAGTAAGGCCAGTTTGTGGAAAAAAAAATTATAATGAATGAATGCAGCAAAACACTTGTGCAAGCCAAGAAAAAGTGAGACTGAGACTATTTTTCCCCAACACACTTTGATGTTTCATTTGTTTAACAAAAGAGAAATATAAATACACTGTCTGGGAACATCTAGGATGACCTTCAGAGACAAAAAAATACTTGACCTTGGATGGACCAGATAACAGGTGTTGTTCCTTTACATGACTGTTTTGCTAGGCAATTACTAGACCATTTATGGATCCATTGCAGTCTGCAAACTTACCCTCTCGGGGACTAGATAAGTTAAAGAAAACCAAAACACATCAAAAACAAATACCTATTAATGGTAGGGAAAAAGGGCAAGATAACAAAGTAAAAAAAGATGACAATTTGCCTCTTAGCTTAAAAATAAATGTCTAAATTGTATCAATGCCAAAACATTTTCAATCCCCAAAACTTTCTTGGAGGACTTGTAACAAATACTTCTACAAGAGAAGTACGGAAAAAAAGATTTAAAAAATCATATGAAATGTTGAATTAGCATGTAAGCTGGTTGTGTCTGCAACTGCACACTATTTTGCATCAACAGACTTTGTAAGACAGGAAAATGAATCATCTTACTACTTTATCATCATTAAAAATATCTTCAAATTATTGTTGTATTCTGAAAGTATTTTCATTATTTCTCACATTGTTTGAATGGATTAGTATCAAGTGACCGAACATTTTAGTCTAAGTTAGTCATCAATTAGTATCAACTACATTTCAGAAGTACACTTTAAATCTGAAAATATTTATTTGTATAAATACAGCTACAAGGAAGTTACACTCTTAGGGACATCTTCTGGTTTCTGTGAGCTAAATGCTCTCCTTTGCCCCTCTTGCAGCATAAAACATCTGCCTCCAGCATCCCACATATATATTAATCAATTTACAATCCTTTTGTAAATATTATCTCCCTATTCATCTCTTGGATAAAAACAACATCTATTTCTAGCTCAGAAATACTGCACTGGTTAAATTGTTACTATTTTGTTAATGCACAGAATGCTAGGAAATAGTACAAATGAAATTATTGTAACTACAATTATACCAGCAGAGAAAACCAAGAGGAGTGGTTTGGGATTCTTAGCCACCTATAGAATTTTCTCATACTTGTTGCTATTCAAATAACCTGTTCAACTGACCATTTGTTTATTCAGTAGCTTTGAAACCAAGACAGGCAGCAGTCACTGTAACCTCACTGACTTTATGGGTAGTCACTCTTTGTACCCAGTCTATGTTAAGGCCCAGTGTTTGTCTTATTCTTGCATCTGCATGAGAAATGCTGAGGTTCTCTCCTTGTTTACCTGATCAAAAGGGGGTGGATATAGGGAAGAAGAGGGGAGATGTGAATTTTCATAAAGTGAGAAGCCCCAATTTATAATTGTGAAGCTACAGTCACAAAGGATGGACTGTGCCATCTGGTCAAATCCTTCCCCTTTCTCAGTATGTAGGATTTGGATGTTACAACCCAGATGAGAAACTGGTTGGAAAGAAGTCAATAGCAATGGAAGTGTATTTACATGGTATGTTATATTCAGTAGGAAGTGCTGGGGAACAGTAGCAGACTTCCACCTACAGGAAGGAAAAAATCCAGCAAGCTTACCTTTGCTCTATCAGACCAGCCAAAAGACTGTACTGTCACATCTAGCCTCTTCATTAACATACGTCGACGACATTCATACTCACTCCGAAGAGCATCATTGATTTTTTCCAATCTTTCCTGCAGTGTTACAATAAAAAAAACCAAACATGCAAATCCATCAAGTTATAGAAGTCAATTTAAAGTTAATCCCATTCAGCAACTAACATGCTTATCCCCAGGTGATCACTACAAACTACATAAAAGTAGGGGTGGATCCATGTACTGCTACAGTAGTATGCATATACAAAAATATTTTGAAAGTTAATAAATGAATGAATCAACAAAGTCTGTTTTATAATATTAATTCTGGAAGTATCTGAATAGCATTGTTAATATTTAGCAATAGAATTTTAGTATTAATATTTAGCAATAGAAGCATGACTGTAAAATGGACAAAGTCAGGTGAAGCCACGTGCGTTAATTTTGACCATCCTGTTAAAGACAGAAAAAGCAATGGAGAGACTTTTTTTACCACTTGGTCAGAATTCAGAGGTTTTGTTAGCAGTGATTTCCCCACATGGTTATTTTGAACTTTTGAGAGAATGTCCTTTATCTGAAACAAAACAAATACTTCTTCTCAGAACACAAATGACATTTACATTTATTTCAGCACAATTTGCTGCAATCACAATTTGCTACTTGTAAGATCAAATATAGCCCATTTGTTTAAGCAGACTCTTGCTACAAGTAGACTTTGGCTACATGACCAACCTCTACCCAAAAACGTTTTATGGCACACCACTCCTCCTCCCAATTACAACAGAACAATATCTGTATGACAAGTTTATGAAGTACATATAGGCAGTAAGATTAGTTAAATTACTCATTTTATTTATTACCTAAGTATTGTAACTACACAAAAGAAAGGTAACAATTGGCAGCTAGGAGTTCTGTTGCTAAGTGCGAGACTTGACTACAAAAATCTGGTAATGGGTACTAGTAAGAAAGGCAGGAGATATGATAAGTATGCAGTCATCTTCACTAATTTTCTTCTACTCCTATAACTGGTTCCATATAACTTGATGTTTAAGACTTTTGCACTAACTCCGAATCAGCCTTGCTTATACTTATTTCCATTAGGTTTTGCCCTCAATAATTGGGGATGAAGTATAATTAATAGTACCTGAAAAGCAGCCATCTAGTTCCTGTAACAACCCCTTCTATTATACTCCATCCACATCAAAAAAGAGGTTACAATAAGGGTTGAGGTTCAATTCCAGGCACCCTACTGATCCCTAGACTCCTCTTTCTCTGCTAATTCCTGCTTCTTTGCAACCTTCAGTTTCTTTACAAAAAGTCCTTCAGACTCTTTTGATTTATCTGTCTTCTATAAGTAACCAACTTGTTTTCATTTTAGTGAAGCATGCACATGATGCCTCTCACCATCTACTTAAAAAATCAAATGTACCTAAGCACAAATAATGCTTGAATTTAAACCAATGTGTGAAGAATCAAAAACTAAAGTTAATCAACAGTAGAATAAGATGAGCATGACAGCAAGAGATTAAGAAATCAGTAATTAGTACAGAAGAAGGAATGAAAAGCAGATGAATTAAAAATTCTGAAAGGCAAGAAGTGTCTATCCACATACCATTAATGTCAGAAATACAACCTCTAAGGCTCTAATGAGTTGAGAGAAGAGTGTCTATCAGAATTAGACTGGCTGCCGCAAAAAAAACAGCACAACAAACCAAAAACACACTCTCAATGTAATTTACAGCTATAGAGCAAAAGAAAATCTGGAAACCAGTGATGCCGAATACTATCTAGACATTAGAATTATTGCAAGTTTGCAGCTGTAAGGGCAGCTAAGAGGTAAATACAACACTGGGCTCCACATAGAAGCCCTATACATTCTGCCATCACACACTGATTGCAATTGAAAGACCTAACCCAGCACTGCTTACTCCTGATTTCCATACACTGAAAAATTAAAGAAAGTTTAGACAGGACAATTAAGGAAGAGAATCAGTGAAAATCTGAATGAGAATAACCAAGAGCAGCTAAATGAAACAATCTTTTATTGACTGGGGAAACTGCCTCTGAATTTCTGCAACCTTTTATTTCCAAGTTAAAGAGAATATCTGTGTAATTTCATCCAGTGAAAGGCTCATTAATCAAGTAACAATTAAGCAGGAATCTTATCACTGATGAACTGATCTACGTTCATGTTAGTGACACACTGTAAGGTCATACACAGATTACTAAATCCACTTTACTTCCTCACTCCCATCAGCAGGACTCTGAGGGCATAGCCTACAACTATAATGGTGAAAGAAGCTGAGCTGCCTTACAGGGGCAGCTTGACTGAAGAGAGGGCTAGGAGCACAAGAGCTTTGACAAACACCTGTCTGCCAGAGGACAAGAACACAACTGATGTGAGAATCTACGCTATAAGCCACATTCCTGAACATGACAGTTGCCCTAGATTAAGAAGGAAAAGGAGGAGTTTACAAAAAACACTCCGCTCCATCACCACCACAACCCAGAAAAAGTCTGTATGTTGAAGTGGGAACAATACCAAAAGCAGTGCCCAGACAAAAGGGCAGTGAAAACATGCCGATATAAATGTAAAACAAATTGCAAAAGCCAATCATCCTAAAGTTCTCACACACTTAGCTGTAAAAAGCAAACCAATTAATTAAAAGCTAGATGGAGACAAATATATTTGACTGTGCAACACTGTGCAACGGATGGCCTTGGTAACATTAAATATTTCATAGGATTGCTTTGAAGTCTGCACACCCTCTAAAAAGAGTTAAAAAAAAATAAGCTATTGGATTTGAGACAAAAATATTGACTTCAAAATTGGCTGTATAAAGCTACTCCACTGTTACCAAATAAAGCATAATTTATCCATTGAACGTGAACATTTCTCATGTTTTAGAAGTCTACAGTACTTTAAAAAAAATTAGCTCATATTTTGCTACCATGTTCTATATATTTATTAATTATCTTTACTCTCTGTCAAAATAGAGCAATGATTTTTGTGTAACACCATTTGTACAGATAATCATCATACATGCACTCCCAAGATTTCTAAGATTTTGAAAAAACTGACCTGGAGAGAGGTGTCATTTTATTAATTTAAGTTAAATAGTCAACATTTTAAGGAAGGAACATTGTCTTAATTAATCATACTAATTTGTAAGTACTATGTTGTGGGGGACATGCCCCCCATGGACATTGCATCTTGCCCCACATAAACCTTAATATGATTCTCATGGCTACTAGGCCTTAAGCGGGAAAGCACGGACCTAAGTGAGGACTGCCAAGGTCCGAAGGCGGGAAACTAACGGCGGGAAAATGAATACAATGTTGCAGTCTCAGGAGAGCGCCTCAGGACTGTGGAGCGCTAAGGAGCCAATCAAGGAGCGGATCCAAAAGTTGTGCTCCAATCAGAAACTGGGACTTTCACTATAAAAGAAGCCCCTGCAGCCATTAGCTGCTGCTGCGGGTCCAGGATCGAAGAAGAAGGAGAAGAAGAAGAAGCCGATCGCCGCCTGCCGCCGCCAGCCGCCGCTTTCTGCACACCGCACCATGGAGCTAGAGCCGAGACCAAAAGCCTTTTTGAAGGCTCTTTGAAGCTGAGGTCTCGTGTGCTCGCTCTCTAAGACATCACAAGGAAGAGCTGGCCAACAAGAGCCGGGGCCAGTCCCCGACTCCACCTGGATGAGAGGCGTAAGAGACTTTTCCCCGAAAGACCGCCTCTTCCTGCCTGCTCTTCCCTTACCCTAAATTCCCCGGGAGGTAGGGGGGGGGAGTGGGGAGCCTTTCCTTACCTTTCTTTCCCTCTGATCCTTCCCAATCAGCACGGGTGTAGTTTTAGTTCCCCCTAATTCATTGTATGAGAGTGGTTGCTGGTTTCTTTTCTTGAATGTCAAATTGTATGTTGTGCTTCCGCTGATTATAAAGTAAAAAGCACATAGTTTCAAACTTCCCTAGACTGGAGTTCCTCCTTTTCTTGCTCGATATTGTTTAAATAGCTGCAGTAGCGGGGTGTATAGGTGGTATAAAAGCGGGACTTGCCGCTCGAGTCCCTGATTGCGTGATTCTGGGTTTCTATTTCTAAACAGAGTGTTTGGTGTGTGCGTGAGACGCGGCACAAGCCGCGAAGCGAGTGTGGACTCCTGAACCGCGGTTCCGTTCTCCCGCGAGGGAAACGGCCGGTGACGGAGGAAGCGTAAGTCGTGAAAGGACAGCGCGTAAGCGGGTGTGACTGGGAATACTGAGTGCAAGGCCGAGTGAGTGTGCGCGCTCGCTTTAAAGACACAGCACTTAACAAATCCGACCTGCGAGACACTCGCTTCCACCCATCCAACACTCCCGCCAAACCACACATACTAAGGAACCCGGATTGCGACATATGAACATACTATTTTGTACGTATTTTAGTACTACACAAATGCAGAAGGATCACTTAAAATCTTAAGAACAAAATATTTGTAATTCATCCTCCACCTCTCTTCCATTTATCTGCAGATCATTTTAATTTCAATATTCATCTAAACTTAAAGATAGATTTTTTTTTACCTTTATGTCTGTGAACAGGAAAATTCAATTTTTGTCTTGTTCCCTGCAACTGAACTCACATTTAATTCACAGACACCATTATGTCTGTAAAATTATTAAACACTAACAGTTAAAAGCAATAAATGAATAAATACTAGGCAGTATTACCAAATATTTTAAAAGATATTTTTCTCATATTTCACTTAAATGTTATTTTAGCTTAGTTTTGATTTAATTTCTTTGGTAACCCTTTATAGTTTCTGTTCATTCTTTAGGGGAATACTTTTTAAATATTAGAAAACAAATACTGTGGGCAAAAAAAAATTAGAAGTCTTTAGAATAATATCACATTAAGAATTCTTTCAAATAAACAGGATTAGAATGTCACTGTGTGATTAGGTGTGAAATTCATGCTACCTTGCCTGGAAAAAAGCTAGATGTGAGCATGAGTAAAGCACAACACTGGCATAAACTTTTCTGAATCTTTGATCAATGTTCATTTAGAACTTACCAGGTTTGGGGTACTAAAATTCAGAATGCCTCCCAGTTACCCTTTGTACATATACTTTGTAAGGGAACAGGATCTTAAAAAAAAACAACAAACCCATACAAAAAACCCTAAAAAATTACTATTAGTTTTTCAGTGCTATAGAACAAATTAAAATTTATTTAGTGGTAGGAGGCTGTAATACTGCCACTTTCATGTCTCACATTTCCTTACATATGCTCACAACTACTACCCCAGTTTGTTACAAATTTAAAAGGTACCTCCTATGATTGCACATTCAAAGTTTGAGCTACTGTAAAACTCACAATTTGAATGTAGAAAGCATTCCTGATTTCATACTGGTCTTTTAAATAAACTGACAAAATATAAAACAATGTTCTAACAATCCCTACCAAAACACGTCATCTATCCCTTTGGTAGATTGCTGCTGCACAGCCAAACTATTCCCAGAAATATTCCCACAGCTACTGACAATGCTGAAGATGCTAGACAGAGACAAAGAGTAGGATGTTGAAATGCCCCAGCTATATTTACAAATTCAATAAAAATACTGGAGGAGTATATAATTTTCTATTACAAATTGTATACTGTAAGACTAAAAATCAACACTGGAACTTTAGACAGAATCTAATTAAATCCGAAGCAACAAAATATTTGGAAAAAGAAACTGATCATTTCAAGTGAATTTCTGTGAGAATCTAAAAAAAAGGTAACAAACTGCACTCTTAAAAAAATATTTACAAAGCCAATGAATACCAATCAGTGGTATAACAGTTCTAATGTAGCTCCATCTACAAAGGCAGGTGTCTAATGCTGTACTTCATCAAAATAACTCTGAACCTGTATTAAAGTAAAAAAAAAGGAGAAAAAAAAAAGGAAGAAAACAAGGAAACATAGAGTAGAAATTCTGTAAAATCTCCTGAGAGGTTGGAAAAGAACCCTTTGTTTGTAAGGGATGGAATATGCAGAGAACAAATTACATTCTTAGTTTGGAGTCACAGAAGATGAATGAACAAGTTTTGCCACCTTTCTATACTCTCAAGTGCATACAAGTGGTATAACCACTGTGGAACTGGAAGACCTGAAAACCATCACAAAATATCCCACGCAGCGTTACTTACTAAATAAATAAATAAATAAGAAGAAACCCCAAATCAAAACCTCACGCTTTAAATATTCTGTTCACTTTAGGACTTATGAAACTGTAACAGTTTACATAAACTGTAAGAGTAACACCCTACGCACCAATTCAAGCCTGTGATCCTACCTGGAAAGGAATGTTGGGACTTGCAAAAGGTGGCATATCCCAGGAGTCTAATAATTGAAATAAAACTTTCTATGTGTACATGAAGGAACTGACCCACCAGGTCTGGTCTTGCTGTCCTGCTATTGCAGATCTAGAGTCCTAGCCCTTTAACATGGGATGAAACTAAATCGGTGTCCAAGAAGTGAAGCAAGGAAGCAAGCAAAGAAGACCACTGCCTGTGACTGCAGCCTACAAACCCATATAATGGAAAGACTGGATATAAAGATTTCATTAGAACTAAACAGATGAAGCACAATTAACAGTGCATGAATAAGCATTTTCACCATCACTTGGATGTTGTTTTTTATAAATTAATCTATTAAAGGTTTCATCTTGTCACACTAAAGGCATATGGATGTAAAAAAACCATGCAGGTAACAGGCCCTCTCCCCAGAATCTCTAAGTGTTCAACTGCTCACTGGCTGATGAGAAGGGGAGGAGAAGGAAGAAAAAAAGAAACATAATCACATAAAATTATTAAACTCAAGGACTCAGCAGCAGAGAGAGATGCATTCCAAGTATTTCCCATATTTCTTAAAGGGGATTTGTAACCCTCTCTCTTCCCAAATACGATGAAGAATTAGAGAGCAAACCTTTTAGCTGCCTGACAGAAAAGATAAATTCCACCCCAAAAGCCTATTTACATTCTGCAGTGAGGAGGTCAGACTAAGGCTCACATCAGTGAAACCAGGTAGAAACTGGTGGGACACAACTGAAAGACTTATCCTGTTGAATAAGGTTTAAGTTGGCTTACTCAGTGGCTATTGGTAATTCAGACATTTTCATCCTCTTCTGCAACTATGGAAACAACGCTAACAAATCAATACCTGCAATTAAGAAATTAATAAACTAATAGCAAAAACTTAAGTTTTGGGTATTACATGTAAATAGATCCTAGAAATAGCTACAGGTACACAAATCTGCTATCAGTTATTATTCCAAGTCTTGTACTTGCTGCAGCACATTTGAATGGGTAACAGGAAAACTAGGTTACTTCAAATCATACCTTAAATTTGCATGGCAAAGTATGCCTCATCAGGTACACAGCATTCTCACAGAAATGCTGAACTACTTCACCTCATAACTAGAAAAGTTTAACTTGAACACTAAGCTGGCTTTCAGAATAAAAATTCCTTTGCACTCGTCAAATGGGGCTTTTATGGATTATACTGTTGGGCCCTTAACTCTAAGATGAATGCTGACAGAGATAATGCTCACAGATTAACACAAGACAGAACATGTAAAAGTCCATACCTTTTGTTCCACATTGGTTAACAGGGGAGGAATATCAGAAGATGAGGAGTCTGGCAGGCCCAGGGCATCGCAAATAGCTTGCACTTCCTGATAAATTTCATTGTGCTTTTCCAAGGGAGAGTCTTTTGTTTTCTTGCTGTGCAGTATCTTTAAAGCCTGAAGTTCTGTACTTAGAAATACTAGAGAGAAAAGTGTCATAATGGCAGATTTAGACACACTTGAATAATTCTGCATCCACATTCTCATATAAAAATAAAATACATACATTTATAGTAGGACCAGGACAAAAGGGAGACTTTCTCAGTTCCCTCCTGGTCAGGTCAGTGCCAATTTCCCATTCATTATCTGAACTAACTCTCACCTGACTTCCAGTCTACACATCATCTGCTTAACCCACTTCCCCCACCAGTCCCATAGTTCCTTGGCTACTTTGCTATCATCACACTGGTTTCTGCTGCTACTTCTTTGTCCAAGTCCAGCTTAAACCTAGACTCTGCTTCTCTCAATACTGCTTTCAGCACCTTCAAATCATGTAGCGTTTTCTTCTAAGCTGCCCAGAAATGTCTCAGAAATAAGGGAAGCAAGGTGTCAGCTTCAGTTGAGCTGGAACTGCATCAACAGAAGCATCAGGAGGCCTCCGCAGGTCGAATCATAGTTCATAAAGAAATTTTAGTTTCTACTAAAATTGGTTTCCAATAGTTCTCTATTTGCCACTTCTGCACAAGTGAGCTGCTGTGTGCTCAGCTAGGTTGCAATGATGGTACACACATACTTAAATACACAGAAAGAACAATGTAATGTAAATAGTACAACAGAGCATGCATGTAAAATACTGTTTTATAAATGGGAAAATGGTTGTAACTTACAGAGAAGTTTAAGACAATCTTCTTTCTCTCTTAATCTGTCCTTGATGTCTCCAGATACAAGTGATGAATACGGACAAGCCATTTCTCTCAGAAAGCCACTAATCTCAAGCTGGAAGCTCTCTATATCTTTATCACCTACAGGAATAAATAAATGCAAATCCAATGGCTTTTTAAAGAAACATCAAACTGTAAAGTAATTTTTTTAACTTATACATTGAAACTGCAGGTTTAAATAGCCCCAACAAAGATTTACCACCTACCACCCTAGCAATAGTTTCTTTCTTCTTTAAGAAGTCCTACATACAAGCACACAAGCAGTATTACTACAGCAATACTGTACTCATGCTTTGAACAAGGTGATGTTATAGCAGTCTTTGAAGACATGAATATAAATTAACATCACTAGGAAATGAACTGCTTATGTCACAAACCAGTGTATCAATGTAATTAATTTTCTGAAAAACATGTTACAGGAGTCATGAGCCCAGTGTTTTAAATGGCTGGTTTTAGTTTTACTACTTGTGAAAATATAAGCAATATAAAAGCTCATCCAAGTTCCAGTACTCATCAGAAAGAATCAGACAGTGCTAACAAGCAACTGACATATCAACACACAGTTCTGAATGGAATACTGCACTGGACCAACTAGCTGAAAATAGCAGGCACTGAAACTTAGGCCATCAAAATATGACTACATACAATGACCACTCATAGCATGTATGCATATACTTTTTATATTTATACAGATCTAAAAAACCCAGAGCACTTTTTTTTTTCCCCTCTTTTGAAAGAATCTTCAGAAGACAGGACCTTAACCTAAGACCTGCATACACACAAATACCAGCCTCAGATCTCTGGCTACCTTTCAGCTATCTTCTAAACTTCAACACTCCAATTTCATCATTAGCTGAACACTAAGAGTCTAAATCCACTGAAGAAATAGTAAATTGCTTTAATAAATTAACATTCATGTACCATCTGCTGAAGTGATGCTTTCTTCCATATTACAAAGTGACTTTATTTGGGAACCTAACCAACCACAAAGCTCAAAAAATTCTGGTGAAGACAATCCATTTTCTGCTGCTTTGTTCAGGGCTTCCTCCTCCAACAGGGGACCCGTGTACCTGCACAAAGAGAAACATTACAGCTAAAAAGCAAGTTTAACATAGAAAAATACACATTTAAAATAATTTTACTATAAGCTGGTTAGTAACTACACTGAAAGAAATTAATCTTTTTCAGTTACTTTTGTCAAGGAATTATTCAGATTTTTTAAAACACACCAAAATATGTGTGGCAATTTATAAACAATATGGTTTGTCAGAAAATAGGAGGCAAGTATTTTCACATAACACATGTAACATGTGAAAGCAAGTTTCACATCTCAATGCATGTAAACAAACAAGAATCCAAGTATTAGTTGCAGTGTTTAGTCAAACAAATTTTCTTCCAACATTCACAACTAAAAATTAAACTAGATTTTTACACTGTTTCTGCTGTTGCATCTGAAGCACCTTCGCTGGGGACAAACAGGTATGGACCAATGTGGCGGGCAGCCCGGCCGCTAGCAGACCCGGACGCCCCCGCAGAAGTGCTGCCCAGCTACCCTCCACCCAGTCCGCCCCCTCTCCCTCCCAGTGGTGGCTCCAGTATGACTAAACATCACCGCTTTTATACCCTCTGTACCCCAAGAAACGCCCTCGCAGCCGCGCTTCCTTCGTCTTCCCCCCACTACAGCCAGGACAAGCCCAACGCAGACGCAGTGACCCCGCTCCCGAGTGAGGCAAGCAGCCCAGCCCAGGCCGCCAGCAGGCCTCCTCCCGGCACCGGCCGGAATGCGGGGCCCGTCCCTCCACCGCTTCCCGGCTCCCCGCTGCGGACAGTGCCGCGCTCCACTACCCTCCGCCCTCCTCCCCCCGCCTCCGGCCCGGCCTCCCTCCCGCGGCGAAGGTGCTCCGCTCCGCGCACGGCCGGGTAGCGCAGCTGCGGGATCCCCTCGACCCCTCGCCCTGCGATGGCGGAGCCGCTGCTGCTCCCCAGTTACCCTAGGGCCTCCAACGCGTCTAAAATGTCGCACTCCATCTTCAGGCTGGGCGCCAGCTCCCTCATGCCGGCCCCGCGGCCCGCCGCTACCCGCCGCGCCGCGCTGTGCCCTCCTCAAACTGGCCCTCCGCAACCTGCACCCGCCTTTGCGTTCCGCCGCCGCCTGCCGCGACAGGCCCCGGGCCCGGCCGGAGGCCCCGGGCTGACCCCACCCCCTCTCCCGGCGGCTGGCTTCCCCGCTCGGAGGGGCTGAAGGGCCGCCCTGTGCCACTGCGTAGGACATAGCGGGAGATGACCTTTCGTATAGGTGGGCCTTGCTTTCCTCCCATACTGAGGAACATCCAAGCTCTAGGCCTTCTCTGGCGGGCCTGGTCTTCTGGCCCTACGGCTGTCCCTGCCGCCCTGCTCCGGATTATGGCCCCAAACCACTGCCCACTGCAGTCGGCTCATCCGTTACCTACCCCCCTCGCCTCCATCAGGTACCAGCGACCTGGAAAAATACGGGTCCAGGAGCCGCCCCTTCGGCCTGCGGACATGGCTTGTGCCCGGGGAGCTAGCTCTGCCACCCACACACCTTTACATCCTGCCCCAGCTCACCTGGGACCTGATTAAAAAAGCAGATTATTATGCCTGGACCTCTGAAGTATTTCTGGGATCTCTCTGAATTTCGAACAGTGAAACTGTACCTGAGGTGGTGCAGACTGCAACTGCAGGGCCCCCGTAGCCTCTGTTTTCCACTGTGGGATCCCTCAGTCCTGTCCTGTGGGTGCAGGCCTGGTGGGGACCAGTTCCTAAAGCCTCGTTGAGCTTAAAATCCAGTCTGTTTATGATTGTTTTAATAAATTAGGGAGGGAAACTGGTATAGGTGGTGTATTGTGTTACACTGATGCATGCAAGGTACCAGCTATGAGCATGACCAGCTGCTCCTGCCCAAAGGATGCTGGGTTTCCAGCTGGATGTGGCCGTGGTGATGAGGACCTTGGCAGTGGCATACAGCTTTGTAACCTGTGTGGGGTTGCACACTGTCTGTAATGGAGTGAGCATGTCAGTCTTCAGTCCTGTGACCTGCAGGGATTCATTTCAGTACTATTAAACCTATTAATTTGAAAACTAGAAGGCACATCTCCCAAAACTTGTGACTTCGTCTGATCTTTGATTTTCTTTTAACTTCTATGTTGAGATGTCTGGATTCTCGTTTCCAAGCTTTTCTTAATGACAGCAATGTTGAGAGAGAGACGTAAAGTAGTGACAGTTTTTTGTCTGTTTGGGTCCCAAACTATTCCCTGTTTTATTCCTCACTCACAGCCACTTCCGGTGAAGCATCCCCCAGATTTCCTCTGAAACAACATTGCTACATTAGCTCCTTGGGGTTTTTTATTTCATCTTGCTGAGCTGTAGACTCCTATCTTTCCTATTAACTAGAAGAAAAATTCAGCTTTTTTTTGTTTGTTGGGTTTTGCTTTGTTTGGGGTTTTTTTTTGTTTGTTTTGTTTTGTTTTTACCAGTGTTGTCTTATATGGACCTTCATAAAATCCAGCAGCTGAATCAGTGCTGAAGAACTGTAAAGGTGTGCAATCAGAGAGAAGCGATTTCAACACAGATATTCTTAATGAGCAAAATCTCCACATTTTTTTAAACAACTATTTTGAATTATTTCCATTTGGCAGATTTTTTGGCTTTATTGGGTACTAAGCTTTAAAAAAAAAAAATGAATCAGCCATGACTTCCTCACACACGGAGAGACAGAAATCTAGAAATTAAAAACATTCTTTATGGCAGTCAGTGAAAAGAAGAGTATCTTACAGTCCGATAGGCTTATGTCCATCATATGATGTACCTCAGTACCAGCACCTCAGCGATCCCTTTCATAGCTCTCAACTATCCCTTGCTCCATATGATGGAGCTTTAAGAGGATTTTTGTTTCAAATGGGTTAACATCATAATTTCTCTAAATGAAGCAGCATGCATCTGAGAGCTGATATTCTGAAAATAAGAACTCTTACTCCTGTTTAAACAATTTTGAATTATTTGAGTGTCCAATTAATAGAGAAACAAGATATGCAGAAATAGCCAGTTTTCTTTCCCTTTCTTTTCCAAAGTTGTATCTTAATGCTACCTGCAATGAATCATCACTGTACAGTTGTTCTGATAAACTGAGTAGTTCTCATATCACCCAACAGTGCATACTAAGAAAAAGAACTGGGAACAACTGGAAGTAAAAGTAGCATAACACAATCTATCAAAACTAAAAAGTAATCTGGTAATTTAACAGGTACTGTGTGGTACAAGTACCTGGCAGCATTATTCCCTGGGTCTCTCTCTCTTTGTAAATTTTTCTACATGCCATAAATGTATTTTGCTAGTTTATGTAACAAGTCAATACGTAAACTAGTAATTTCTCCTGCTGTCTTATGATAACGTTGCATATATATGATAGCCAAGCACATACTGTTTTAATTCCACAATATTTTTTTGGAAAACATTAACTTTTCTGAAGGTATTACGTATATGAGGAAATACAAGTCTGAATTTCACATATTGTGTCTTGAGACCCACAGCGAAAGACATTTTTAGTTGTGCTTATATATTTAGGTTGCCTAACACCTTCTCACAACTTTGCCATTCATTCAGTTCACAACTTTCTCCATTCTATTCCTCAGTTTCCCATCCCTGAGGGAGGAAAAAAAATAATGATAAAGCTGGCTAAGAAATACTTGTAGAAGCCTTCCCCCAGAGGGGTGGACTTTGCCTTTGCCCCATGCCCTCTGTTCTATACAAACAAGAACACCAAAGGAAGAGGTCTCAGCATACAGCCACTACTTTCACATGAAAGTAATGTGGCTTCAGCTGGATCATCAGCACTCCAAAGGTTTTTGTCAAGATTTCTTTTTCACTTCTCTGCCAGTTAGCCATGTCCCTCAGCAGCCAGGTAAGTCCCAGTGCTAGCACAAGAAAGGAGTAGAAATGCACAGACGAGGTTAGAAAATGAAGATAGCACTGGATCAGCACTGACTTGAATAAACTGGAACTGATATGAAACGGCTTCTTAATTGAGCATACAGCTGTGGCTGTCCACACCTCTCTTCGATATATTGGAAAGTACCCTGAGCTGAAAGCAAGGTGAACATAGGAATTTGGGGGGTAGGTCTTCTGCCAGTAGTACTTGTGTGATAATGACCAGTCCTTTGTTGTTATGCTGTTCAGAATTGTTTGGGAAGTGCTCCTACTGCCAGGCTTGCAAGCAGGCACATTCTCCTATTGCCTAATGGCAAGGGTGGGGTGGAAGGGTCCTGCTTACTGCTGCAGCAGCACAGTCACCTCCTGGCCTGCGCTGCCAACAGAGCAGGCTTTTGGCTGTACATGGTGTGGACTATCTATCTGCTCCTAGCAGGGAAAGTAAAACTGCCCACAGATATACTAGCTGCATGTTTCAAAAGATTCGGTTGCTTTGTCCTCATTGCAGCACAGGGATAAAAAAACAGGTCTCTAACTCAGATGAGGAGGAGACAGACTGTTTTAATGCGGAAGAGGTACAAATAATTTGTAGTAGTAAGGCAGGGTTGGCAGACAATTATTGACCGCTAGAGGGGATCATAGGAGTGGCAAAGGAATGGAATACACCACATAATAAAGGCTTTCCTCTAACACATGGTTGCCCTACGTGCAATGTTGTGCTGTATGTTCACAGTTTAAAAATTATTAAGAAAGGGACAGCACTTCATGCATGCTTAAGGCGATATAAGAAGCTTTTATCAGTTTATTTTAAAGCAGACTAGTAACAGGTTTAATTGTTAAAATGAAGTAACTCCTTTACAGGGTTTTAAAATCAGTTTAAATTAATACAGATTAAACCTATTCAAGGTCCAGCTGGAAAAAACTACTAGCTATTCTTTTAACTTATTTAAAAAAATGGCACTGTTCTTTAGACTTGCTGACATTAAAACCAGTGTAGTTTGCTTGTTTAAAAACTACTGTTTAATTCTTGTAATCCTTCTATAAACTCCTTCTGATCTTTAAGGATGATTTGGTAGTACCCACCGCAGGCAATATCAACTCAATTACATCACTGTGGAACTCTACTGCAAGTTAAAATTGCTCTATATAAAAGTTACATCAATCTTGCAAATAAAGTAGATGTGAATTATGGGTATAATAACTTCACTGAACCCGAACGGATTTGTGCTAGCTACATCGATTTTAGGGCTACCCAACTAAAATTGAAGCTCTCTTCCCATCAAAAATGTTTGATTTAGAAATCACCCTTCCAATGTCTCCCAGACCAAACCAAGCCACATGGAGTAGTGACATTGAAGTTTTCAATCCAAAATGAATACTTCTGAGAAATTATGTACAGTGATAAATTTGGTAGAATGAAAATTTCAATTTCTTGAAAATTGACTGCTCTCAAACTACTTTCTCAGGACACAGGTCTCTCCACAGATGGCAGGGGAGAGGTCAGAACCAGGCAGTCACCGACATCTTGCACAATGACTGCAACGTACTGACTAGTCCTCTTTTTCCAGTACTTGTCTAAGGACACAGTGGATCTTCATTGTCCTTGAGTTGGAATAAAATGAATAAAGCTCTGTAATGTTAATTGCACATAGTTGAATTTACTGAGACGTTTGTAATTTACTTTAGAAGGAGTATATGTGGGACCTAAACATTTCAGTAAGATGGTGCATTAGAAGAAAAGCATTATGACTACTGAAAAACCTAGATTTCTTTTTGCTTCAGTAGAGTCTTACATTGAATATATTCGTGCACAACAATATAGCAAGAAAGCTGTTGACCATAAGCAGCTTTACAAAAGGGGTGAGTGACTTTACAAAAGCTGAGTGACTCATGGAATTGCCAGCACCTTTCACCTCTGTCAGGGAACTCAATTTAATTGTCTTCTCACTACCAGGATAGTCATTACAACGTGAGGACTATTCATTTCTCCTGGATTTTTTTTAAAGAGAAACTGAGAAGATTATTTATTTTGTAGGTTTCCAGTGAACATTTTTTTGTAGAAGAGCTGGTCATAATTTTGTTAACATTATTCCATTATGAATGAGACTGAAGCCTCAGCCTAGTGCAACATATTAAGTGAGCAAAGAAAAGACAGACCTGCAGTAAGTCTGTCCCCTGCTACAGCAAATGTTCAGCCTGGCAGGACAAAGCAATGAATATTCCAAGTTCATATTTCTCATTCTTTTAAAAATAAACTGTGCCCATTTTGCTCTTCAGACCATATGGTATGAATAATTTCAGTGAAGCATTCATCACATCATGATTTACACTGACATTGTTTCTTAGAAGTTAAGTGGTGGGGCTTCACTGTGAGGAGCTTCATGTATTACAGCCATTACCTGTTCTCTTGTTTCACTGAAAGGTAATTTTCTTAATCTCAGCTCAAAACTAGAATTAAGGGGCTGAAAAACCAAACACAAAATGTTCCTAATTTTAGGTTTCGTGGTTGAAAATTAATCTCCTAAAAATATACACAAACTATTATTTTAAGCTTTTACACTTGTGTATGATGTAGTCATAGGTGCCTGTTGGATACTTCTTCTGTGTTGAAGAAAGTGCAACTGAGAAAAGTCTTACCATCGTTCTTATGCAAATACCAATCTTATGCAAATACCAATGTAATTAAAATATTCTGAATATTTAAATGCTGACAAAGGTATGTGACCAGGTGTGTGAGCTGCCTCACAGGGATTCTCTGAGGTCAGAAACCTGCTACCAAGTCCCCACAACCTGTCAGTAACACTGGCAGGCTGCAGAGTTCTCCAGGAAAGTTGTGTGTGCGAGGGCACTGCAGGCACTATGCTGCCTCCATAAGGAAACCAGGCATATAGATTTGCAAAATCTCCCTCTTTTAGCTCACGACTCTTTTTTTTTATCACTTGTTTTTTTATCCATGGATTTGCTAGAGCTAAGTGAATTTTCTATGGTTTTCCCTCTATTAGCATCTTTCTGATGAGGAGAACAGAAATTGGAGAAAGGTAGATCCTTTGCATATAGTAAGACAAAATTATTTCTCTGCTAGTCAGGTACACTCTGACCTTGGGAAATCACTTAAAACTCTTTTTACTTCAGGTGTAAAAACAATGTTGTTTGGGTAGTAAAGATGGTAGACTGGAACTTGATAAATTTAAGAAATAATAATAATATTTTCCTCAACTGATAAAATGTAAAGTATCAGAATATCTGTTCTAGTTAAAATAAAATACAGGAAATGTGGGATTCTATTAAATGATGGGAATAGTTTACTTCTAAAAAAAAACCCAAATCAAAACATCATAAAGTGGCAAATGTTGAGTCTTGACTGTAAAGCTGAGACTTTCAAAGTAGGAGACATCCATTCCACTGGGGCTTGACTCACAAGTCATACTTCACAATTTGTAGCAAAACTGCATTCTTAACATATTGGAATAAAGATTTTTAACAAGCTTCCATCTGTTAAATCAGCAAGTTGGCTTGGTCTGATCATGCTTGCTGTTTTAATAAATAGCCAGCATCATTTTTTGAACCACAGCTTTCAAATTAGTTTGTAGGATTTCAGTTTGCACTAGCTGTGGCCAGTCCTGAAAGGTTTACATAGCTTGTACGTTTGGAGGAGCCTACACCACAAGGAGAGCCCAACCTTGCAGCCCAGTGGCTTGGAAGAAAGGCATACCTGTGCCATTTAGGAAGGGTGGGCTGAGAAGTGACCTCAGAATAGCCACTTCCTTGACTAATGGGATTGTAAATGAGACGTAATTGGTCTCGAACAGGAAGGGAGTGAACCACTAAAGTCCAAAAGCAACTCCCTGTCTGGAAGGTATATTTGCCACAGAAAAAAAAAGCTACTCTGTTAGCCCAGGAAAAGGAACTGAGGGCATATTTGTCTTTTTGTTGTTGTTGGCATTTATTTATTTATTTATTTATTTTGTTTATCTATTTATTTATTTTCTTTCTTTCCCAACAGTACAAATGAAAATGTCAACAAGAAAGTGTGTATGAAATGAAATTCTTGCTTTTCCCTCTCTAAAAGAAGGCACACTTCTAATTTAAATGCTTCAGTAGTGCTACACAAGCAGTTTTCAGGGAGCCTGGTAATGGAAAGTCTTCAACAAGCAAGAATAGAACCTGACATTTTGCATTCTCTGACAGAAATTCCCTTCTAGGTAGGGAATTAAACTCCAAATCAAAGTGTGACCTGAATGTAAATCAGCATAAATTTGTGATTCTGAAACTGTAAACAGACTACACACCTCTGTGTGTACCAACTCAGAAAGTTAATAATAAAGTATCAATAATAGGTATTTATCAATAACCGTCTTGTGAGAGAAAAGCCAACACACATTTCTGCTGACTTACCTGGCTAACACATTTATCCCAGCACTCATTACTGCCAAATCACCTTTCCTTTCTAATCACTGTATGAGAGAATAGAGAAAATTCATTCAATATCCTAAATGGTTTTCTCTGGACAATATACATCAGATTAATAACCTGTTGTAATTATGCTCATTAAAAAGGAAAGCTGCCAGAGTTTGTGGATAACGTGACTGAAAGAATCTAAAGAGGAGAGAAGCAACAGGAGACTGTAAGAAGACAGGAGAAGGAACACTTAGGGTGTATATATGTGTGTGTGTGTATATATATATATATATATGTATGTATTTTATCATTGTATATATTAGTATTAAAGAAAAAGCAAAGCACTAGTAAACTTATGATGAATGCTTGTGGTCCAGAGTAAAGCATTAAAAAAAACATCACAGAGAAAGCATAATGGTAGAGGTGATTAAAAAAAAAAAAGTATTTAAAAAAATTACTAAATGTTAACAGCTAACACTGGCTAGAAAGGCTGAGCATGCTTACTTTATGCCCTGTGCCTCTCAAGTCCTGAGTGCAAGGAGCATTCAAAATAGGAAGTGGTAAGGAATTGGAAGCTGACTTCAATCCATGACATTAGAAGTTTTCTTACAAGACAACAGAAAAAAATGAATTTTCCAATCTGTTGTCTCTTCTCCATCTTCTCTGTTTCTACATCCAAGCTCCTCAGTTTCTCATGCATGCTTTCCTGGTATGTTTGGTCCAGACTTTTTCTCCCCTCCATGCCAATCTTGTCCTTGTCCCAGTTACCCTCATGAATTTAAAGAGACTGCAAAGCATGGCAAGTGCTAAATGTTCAGTGAAATGGTTGCTTAAATAATCTAATCTACATGAAGCAGTGGAGCCAACATGGCTAAAATAATAAAAAAATCAGTAAATTAACGGAGCGTGAAGCATTTTAGCCCAAATGATTGAAGTCTGGCAACATTAGAAGCTATTAAAAATGCATGTATGACATGGCCTTTAATGCATACAGTCTTCCTCTCATGGAAAATTTAATACAAACACACATACGTGCACACATACATAGACGTATGTACGTATAAAAGCAGGTCACAAACTTATGTTTGAGATTGGGGATAGGTTTCGGTTCTTAGGTTCTCTCAAATGATTCACTGATGTACTCCTTTGTAAAAAGTTCTCAACCTAATTCTATGGGATTCTCGTAGAAAAAGAAATAAGGTATTTTTAGAAAGCTTTTTTTGCTTTGCCTTGAACTGTGGGCCTTTATTTTTTTAATAGTAACTCAGCCTTTTGGTTTTCTTTCACCCCTTTCACCCCCTCTGTTGCTATTCCTTGAGGACTGTGGGTGGCCGATGAAGCAGTGAACATCACATGATGTCACTTAGCAACCTGATGTTCATAAATAGCAACAATCATTTTTTTTTAATGGCTATTTTTCCCTGTCAGGAAAAATGCTTAGACCCAGTCCATTCTGACAGTGCCAAATTCTTCCTCTGACCAGCAAATTTCGTGCTTTGGTTTCCTTTTTGGGGGTCCAATTCCAAATAATACCATCATGGCTGATGCTCTTAGAAGGCTTCTGATATATTTCTGAGCTTACTGCTAACATACAATGGCAAAAATTCTTAGTGCCCCTTGAAACTCTTTAAGAAGAGTCTCCTCTCCCTTTCCCCAAATGTCTGCATTGCATAAATCTCAGATGACCTCAACATACTGTTGGTGAGCTAAAATCAGAAGGGTCATCCATAAATTACTTTTTTTTAGAAATGCTTTTGGGGAATACTCAGGAAGCTCAGAATTTTTTCAGTTATTTCAGAAAGTATCTGGCAGGATTTTTGTGCATCCTCTTCATATTAGTATAATCCTATACAATATTGGCTATGTTGAGAAGGACTGCCTTTGTTGCATGACAGATTTTTGCCACTACCTTCACATGAGGTTTTTAAGACAGAAATCAAAATATAATGTTATAAACTAAGAAAAGTACAATTGTGCAAGCCATGGAAAAGTTGCTTAGGAAATACAGCAATATTATGCAACGACCTAAGCCCAGCTTGTCCCCAAAGAGATCTCTGTGAGAGGACAGAAAAAAACCCAGATCCTGTCTGTGCTGCATCAGTTCCTCTCTCCCTAACCATATGGCCCCTTCTGAAAGAGTTAGGGGCTCTGTAAATGAGAAGCGGGAGTAATGTGGGTGAAACAAAGACAGTGTCATCATGTGTGTTGAAGGCTTCCTCAAATCCTTCAGCTGCTCTGGAAATACTCTTCTCCCTCTCACTTATTTGCATTGCCAATTCATTGTCCTGGTTTGAGCCAGGATGAAGCCAGTTTTCCTTTTACTGATTTTTTTTTCTTCAGTGAACTCTCTTTTAAGCAGCACGCTTGCTGAAACTAGCAGCAAGTTTTCCAGCTAGTGGACTGATGAACACTCAAATGTTTATAGATACTGCTGAGAGACCAAGGACATTTTGGTCTGTTGTTGACTGCTGCTTCAGGCACTAAAAGAGCAGATCTGTCACATCTACAATGCTCCTGTAGGGAGGGGCGGACTAGACAGATGGCAAAGCTGACCAAAGAAATTATTCCATCCATATCTACGTAGCTCTCAGTATAAATTCAGGGATCACGGAAGTCAAGCCCTTTTTCTTCTTTCTTTTACTCTTCTTCCGTCCATGGCTGGCATCCAGGGAGGACTCTGTCTATCCATCACTGTTGATCCCTAGGCTCGTGTATTCCTGACCCTCATAGCTCTCCCCTCAGCTCCTGTCTGCTCTGCCACTCTCTCCGGCAGTGCTCCGGGACATTTCAGAACTGCTCACAGCTCAGGAGATTCCGTGGGAGTTGCTGGGGGTGGGGGGAGGCAATAAGGTTTTGCACATTCCTGCACATATTTGTATATATTTGTACATACTTCTTTTATCATTAATGTTTAATTAAAGCTGTCTAGTTTAGTTTTAAATCCAGAAAAGTCTCTCTTATTCTCTCTCTCCTTTTCCTATCTGGGTGGGAGGGGATCGAAGCGTTATTGGTTTAATTGCCAATCCTGAGTCAAACCATAACATTCATGCACCAAGTAACTAGTGGCTAAAGTACACAGATAGGGAAAAGTATCTGGATTTCTTCCTCCCTTTATTGGTTTTGTTTTTTTTATTTTTTTTTTTTAAAATGAATGGACTATGGAACAGAGAAGTAAGGAAGACTCAACTTCCGTTTTATTTCCAAGACATCTTTTTGCCATTCATACCTTCTTTCTGTGGAGCTGCATTTCATTTCATTTCTATAATACAGGGGAAAAAAATCTAAATTAGAAACTTCTAGCCTGCAGAGCTCTATACAGCTATCACATAGCTGCACTATCTCATAACAAACTTTTATTATCTGGGCCACTTCAGGGACACAGGCTCATATGTGGAGGGTCACAGCACTAAAACTGCTATGAGCAGTCTTGAAATTTCAACTTTAGTGTGTCTGGTGGAAACCAGGGGAATAAGAACTGAAATACACCCTCCTTTTGTTTGAGGGAAGTAAGGACAGTAGTACTTAATCAACAGCTCTCAAATAGTCTAGTAAAACCTTTAAACTCAGCTTAACAGGAGAGGCAGATACAGTTATCCCTGTAATGTGTTACTTTCTACTGTTTCTTCCCACAAGCAAGCCAAGTTAAGACTACTGTCGTGAAAGATGAATTCATCCAAGCTGGGATTTGGTGTGAATTATGCAGACTGGGAAAATGAATGAGAGATTATGGCCTCTGCAAATACATGTTTTACTCCCTGCTAGTGCAAGAAGATTAAAAAAAAAAAAAAAAAAGCCCCATTTTTATCACCATACATATGATGTGATTACTTGCAGAAATAATCACAATCAAGACATGCCGACTGGAGACATAGGAAGAGCAAGTCCTTAGCCTGATCATTTCCCAACATATATGCCTCATAGTCCTTTTACATCTTACAGTGTGAATTTGAGTTGAAAGACATAGCTAAATAAAGGACAGACTGTGGGGTGTAACAAAACTAAAATCACAAAGAGTTATGAGCTGCAATAAAGATGATTTAGGAGGGAAGAATATTTCATGCTCTTTGTATATCAGTAGATGGTGCTCTGTGTACTACCCACATACAAAATGTATGTGCACAGAGTGGTTGTATAGACAATGATTATCAAGTAGCCTTGCCTTAGTGCCTTGGAAAGGACTTCTGGGGAGAGAAAGTATATTAAATTCATGTTAGCTATAATTTTAGTTACGTTAACTAAAATATATATACTTTTTCCTCCTTATTTTCTTTCTAACTCATGTTTCTCTTCAGGTGTGCTCTTGGAGGGTTTTTGCTTCAGTAGATCTTCTGGCTTCTCTGTATCAGCACATAAGATAGTAAATAAAAACAAACTAGTAAATACATTTCCTTCATAACTTAATTGATTTTCATTATAACACACACACACAGCTACGTGTAGCTCCATATGTCTATCCATTTAGGTCTTTATCTGAGAATGATATTCCTTACTAGTCTTTCAAAAACCTAATTTTAGCAGTTATCTTACTTTTAATGCATTTTATGTTAGCTCTTGGTGCTGATCTTCACAAATTATCATTCCTCTTATTTGTTCCCATCATTAGGTGACACCTATAAACATATTAGTATTATTGAAGAGCTCTCTTGTAGGAGCTTCTGCTCATCCTCATTTTATTTTTTACAGTATAGCCATCCATTCAGACACCAGACTACCTAGAAAATTTCCTACCATAAATACTAATAAAAAAAAAGAGCAATGTTGAGACACAACTGAACCTTGAGGTAGCCTGTTTCCTACTGGCTTTACCAGGATGAAGAATTCAACATATTGCAAGACAAGAAGCTCTTTGTTTGGAAACAGTTACAAATCACAGCCTGTACGAAGTAGACAAGTTGTCAGTGGCCCACTCTAGTCTCACATGTCAATGGAAAAGCTCCTTTGCACTAAGACAAATTGAGTGCACTCTGTGGGCACCCAAGGAACTTTTCACCATTCCTTTCTCACACAGGGTCGGTGCTCCTTCCTGTCTTTCTAAACATAAAGATAAAATAAAGGTAATGAAAACATATTTTTAGATGGAAAACAAAGATGGTTTTAGTTTGTGATTCCATTGATACACTGCTGTGTCTCAAGAAGAAAAATATGGTGGACAGAGGGGAGGAATCAGGATAACATGCTGGAGCAGTTTCAAGGTCAGTTTTCAGCTCTGCCAGTCTCCTTGCAGACAAGTTAACAGAAGTGCTCAAATCTTCAGCTAGGTTTTGCTTGCTACCAGCCATAATGCATGCCCTGATATAAGTGCCCAGCCTATACTGCATAAAGCATAAAAAGACTTATGTGTCCAAGGGTGAAGTTCATAAGACAGTGATCTGAGCAGGGCATAGCTTGGTTATCCTGTAGGACACATGGAGGGGCAGGCAAGGGTCTCAGTGTTGCTGTTCTTCTAATTAACAGGCAATTATTTTTCCTTAAGGTTAAGAAAAGAGGGTTGGAGATAGTACACTTCAACTCACTATTCCAGCATTTTGTGTATTGTGGAAGATGTAAATTCAAACCTCTACTGTGTAGCCGACAGGCTGAGGCTTCCTCAGGCAAGCCCTCTTCTTGAATATCGTCGGTTATGAATACATTGGTTTCGCAGAAAAATTTCTAGAACCCAGTCCTCCTCTGCCCAGCTCCATGCCTTGAAAATGCTCCTTTTTGGCTCAGCAAATATGTGTTTTATAGGAAACTCCACTAAAGAAACTTGTCAGAGCATTTGGTGGATGGAGCAATCATATAGGAGTAATCACACCAGTGCCTATGGGGACCAAGCCTGGGACCCACAGCCGAAGGGGTTACTCTGACAGGCTGAACTATTGGGACCACCTCGTATGCTCACCTTACTGGAGAATTTATATTCCAGATTTATGTGGTAAATCAGGAATCATGGATGAAAAAGGCTAAGGAACCTCTGTTTTGTGAATCCTGGCAGAGCTCTGGAGCTGCCCAGCAGCTGGCTCTTCAATACGGTTGCAACGTGATGCACCTCTGTGTCTGTTCAACAGATAATATAACTTCACACATTAAATATTAGGTATTGAGTGACTTTAGGTGCCTTTATGTGTCTGTCAGTGCCTACAGAGACACTTGAGAAAAAAATCGTTGCTATGAATGTAACCCCCAACCCCTGTGAGATTCAGCTGGCTGTCCATGCAATGGGAATACTATCACATCCTTAAGTCCTGGAAGTATTGTAAGGAAACCACTTGGTACGATTGAGAAGTGTAGAGGCAGTACAGCTGTACAGAAGGAGAATGAGGCTAATGTATTTGATAGAATAAGACAGTTCATTGAGATGTAAATTTCAGGAGGAGAAAATATATTTTCAGCCAAAAATGTTAAATAAGATTCTTCCTAGGTACTGCAACTCTAGTAAACATTTAATGAAGAAGTGACCAACTGTAGAATCAAAAGGAAGATTAACAGCTTTAGTTTTATATGCTAGCAGCCAAATTCTTTTCTCACTTTGTGGAATTCATCCAGGCTTCTACTCTCTAACTTTAGTGAGTTACTCCAGATTTATACCACTGTAAGCAAGGGCAAGTTAAAAATACTTGTGCCACAATTGGCTTTGGAAAATATATTCCTCCATGATAGACGTTAAACTGACTGCTGAGGCAGACAGCATGTCTTGCCCATAATAATTTTGTATTTGCTTCTTTGCCTCAGTCCTTAAAATGAGTTCATGACTTCATGACTTCAAGAGTAAATACATTATATAATGAATACACTTTTTATTCAATATTTGGAGGAAATAAAAGTAAAAGTTGTATGTAATAATACTGCATGGAAAAAGCAATGATAATTATCTGATGAGAGGATTAATATGAAGGGCCCTCAGTTAATCCTGTGGTCTGAGGTAAATGGCAGACAATCAAGTAAACCTAATTAACATCATAAAGACAAACAGCATTAGCCCACCAGATCTTGGCTAGTTATTATTTTCTTCAGAACACCATTGCATGAAAAGGTTAGGGTGTATATACTCAAATAAACCCAATTCCATAAATTGTCACATTGTTCTGCTAAAAAAGTATCAGTAAGGACCTTTTGTTCCACTTACAGAATGTTGCTTATATGGATTTCCTTTTCATGTAGAATAAGAAAGGGGATTTTTTTTGTGTGTGTGGTTTGGTTTTAAATGAAGCTACCATGCTTTAGCCAAATTTGACCTAGACTTTCAATCTGCACTCCTGTAAACAAGTCCTTACTCACGCAGCTAAACTTTGGAAATTAGTTTTGCCTAATGGCACTTCCTCTCCATTATTCTGGTAGATGAGCATTGCACAGGGAGAGGGGCAGTAGTGAGAAAAAAGAGAAACCACACAACCATTGCAATAATAATTATATCATATTTGGGTGCAGACAGTTAAATGAGAGTAACTTTGCTGGTGCAGGTGAACTTCACCATTTGCAACAGCAATCATCAAAGTGAAGCATCAGCACCTGGGAAAATCTCCTGAAAACAAGTATATTTTCTGTAGGTTATGTTCTTGGTTGGGGAGAAGGATTTGCGACACTTTCTTTGGGGTTTTATAAAGCAAATATACATAATGTATAATTAAATTTGATTTCATGACATCCTGTTGTTTTTTTCTGATGTTCATTAAAACCTGGAGGACTGTGTCACTTGCTTACAGTCTTTCCACAAACATAGCACTGTGGATAAACATTATGATGTGTTTTGGATGTGACAAGGGTGATTTCTTCGTACATTTATACACAGAGACTTGGAGAGAATATCAGAGAATGTACAACACGAAACCTTTTAAAAACCATTTTCCTCTGTTTTCATAGAATTGACTGAATGGAACTCAGAATGGTTTTTGAAAAGTGAGCCTTTCTTCCTCTATGAGCCAGTCTGAGGTGAACAGAGTTTCTTCTCTCAGGTGAGGAGGGTTACCAGATTAAAATAGCTACCAGTGTGATGAACTAGCAAGTGTTTTCTAGGGAAAAAGGTAATACAGTCTTTTCATGATTATTCTTTTCATACATTACATATATACTGCTTAAGAATAAGCAGTTCAGTTGTGTCAGTTACTGAAGGGTTGAAAGAGGGTGCCAGCCCTAAATCCTTGTCCCTCTTCAGTCCTGACCTGGCAGGTGGCCTTTCCCAGGGAGGGTCAGTGAGGATTTTGCCATATATATTGGGAATGACTACGAAGGCACAGAGAGAAGCAATTGTCCATCTGCTGGAAATGTCTGGTACACTGTTCTGTAAACATGCTAAATTTTACCTAGGTTTCCTCATCTACAAAAAGAAGAAGGGGATAGAAGGCTAGACTAGAGAACAGTTTTTCTATTTTAAACTCAGGATTTGTGCAAGATATTAGGTGCTTTGGCCATGATTTATGAAATTCCATGAGCATTAGCTATAAACTTCAGAATTTTGTTTTGCTTTGCACTGATGTGACCATGACGGACTTTGATTAACCTTTTTTTAACCTCTGAGCATTTTGTGTTGTCATACTTTGTTAACTGTATAGGCCCTTTTCTGTTAATCCTGGATATTTTTTTTTTCTCCTAATAACAAAGCAGTGTCTAGCTAGGTTTATACAAAATGTATGCACCTATTAGTTTTATTGGGAACTAATAGAGTTGAGAACTCACTATTAAGAAATAAAGCAAGTTAAGAGGGATACGTGCACATAGTAAAGAGGTGGCATGGAGTGACAGGAAAAGGGCAGCAGCTTTAAATTAAGAAAGGAAAATGATGTAATAATGATTAAACCACAAAACAGAACTCCAACACAGTGAATGAGCAAAGAAAATAAGGTAATAAAAAGGAGTACTGAACTAGCTCATGAGACATGTTATTACAGTGAGCATTATGCTAGCACTGTTTATTTTGCTTAGCATTATGACCACCTTCAAGGTTGCTATGACAAATGTGTGTGAGTGTTTAACGGAAAGTGAACATTTTTTTTTTAGCTAAGAAGGCATCCACCAGCTCTCTGCCTACTCAATTTCCTAAATTACGTGCCACATAAATTTAACTTTATTGGCACTAGACTAATGTTAACATTAACCACTTACAGGTTAAAACAATTTTGGAACTATTCAGTGTGTTTCTCTGTTGACATTCCTTAATCCATACATTGAAATCCATGCAGTTTTGCTTGAAAAAAGTATTAACTCAAAATGTATAGCAGAATAACAGCACCTAAATTAAGAAATTCTACTAGCTAAAGGGATGAGCCAGAAGTAAAATGAATTTATACAGTTTCTACTGGATTTAAGGGAAATTGAAGTTTCTAATAACTGGCCTTTCAATGACTTTTTTTTTTTCATGGCACTGAAAGAGTCTTATTCATGTGTGGCTGACACTAGAATTTATGCAAGCTTTTTACAGCAGAGGGAGTAAAGGAGGAAAAGCACAACAGGGTTTCTCCATGCAACTTACAAAAACATTATCAATGTGGTACATTCACTGAGCAATGGCAGACTCAGAGGCCCATTACCAGCTGGAATGGGTGTACTGAACAACGAGGGAAAGTGAAACTCACAGAATCACAGAATGGTAGGGGTTGGAAGGGACCTCAGGAGATCATTGAGTCCAACCCCCTCCTCCCCAGAGCAGGACCAAATCTTGGGCAGGTCACTCAGAGATGCATCCAGATGGGTCTTGAAAGTCTCCAGAGAAGAAGACGCCACAACTTCTTTGGGGAGTCTGTTCCAGTGCTCTGTAACCCTTACAGTAAAGAAGTTCATGTTGAGGCAGAACTTCCTATGCTCTAGCTTGAATCCATTGCCCCTTGTCCTATCACAGGGCACAAGTGAAAAGAGGTTGTCAACTTGGACAACCACTGTCTGAAAGTGAGCTAAAAATAGAGCACAAGGCCACTGGAACATAACACACAGGAGGGTCACGCACTGATAGTGCTGCTTTCCAGGTTGTTATGTAGTGATCCTGTTTATAAAGATTAAACTAGGTGTTTGGGAGCTTTGGTGGCATAGGAAGCAGGTGAGGGGTTCCCACCTGGTCTCTCAGGACACGTAAGGGGAGCAGGAGAAGGCTACATTAGCTTTGCGGCATTTCAGCTGTGTAAGTAGCACTTAACAATGTCCTTAAATAATGAAAAAACTAATTGACAATAAAGTGGGGTCACAATGGAAGTTCTGAGGCAAGAAGAAAAATTAGTGTAAAAAAGAAGATGAGATCAGGGAGCCCATCCAGTCAGACCTCATCATTTCAAAAAGAATGGATCAATTTCCTCCGCTGGGACCTCAAGCTGAAGGTACACTGCCCTGTAACCCAATAAATAAAGAAATTTGTGATACTATCATTGGAAATCTTGCTACACACTTTCTCTTTCCTGAAACATTGTTTAGGAGAAGCTTTTTTTGCAAGTTTTTCTCTTTGTTCCTAGGGGATGATTGGTAGAAAGCTCTGTCATGGTCTGTACATCTTAGCGCAAGATTGCGGTTTCATTGTTGGGATGCCTGATGGAATCTAACGCTGCCACTGCTAGACTAACAAAAAGCATCAGGAGGCTTCAAGTCACACCACAGGAACCTGTGAGGCTACAAGTGATATCAATCATGTTCTTGTCTGATGTTCGCTGCCAAAGATCCAAGCTCATAACAGATCTCCAAAAGAGCTGGCCATGACCCTGTGAAAAGGAGTCTAAAGCAGGATGGATATAAAAGATACCTTCTACAAATGCTCCCAAAGTTGATGTCCTTCTAATGCTACAGGTGGCAAATAGCATAAGTGCCTAACTATGTAACTGCTGCTCAGGGAACACTATATGTAAGCAAAAAAGTGACTGAGAACAAGAAACATCCCCCCTCCCCAAGAAAAACTTTTCTGGGATGTACTTGGTGATGGGAGAGGAGCAGAATCACCTGGCAGTGAAGATCTTGCTTGAGAAAACACATTCTGTTTCAACATGGGAGTGGATATTTTTGCCATTCCTGGGAACTCGTGCTGTGGTTCACAAAGCTCTGCCCCACTGAAAAGAAACTTTTCATGCCATGTCTCTGCAGAGTGCTGCATGGGGCATTTGTGTTGGTAGAAGAGCTGGAATGGCACTATTCGAGTTGAACACAAGAGTAGAACTAATGCAGGAGTTGAGCAAGGTTGAAAACCAAACTGCCAAGGTAAACTCCATCTCAGCTTTCTCATTCTAGTCCATAAATGGCTTGAAAAAATGGAAGCTACCTCATACAGCTGATGTTTAGCACCAGCCTGCAATAACTTATCAGGAGCTATTTCACCTGTAGAAGACTGTCAATAAGCCATTTTAAGACACTGTCTACAGTTTTATCTAGGTCACTGATAAGCTGCTGCTTGCTCACTGATGTAGCTACAGGATGTGTCTTCAGCAAGCTAAAGTTTTTTGAAGAAACCAAGACTGTGCACTCAGCAATTCTTTATGTTCACCACATTGTATATGAGCCCAGCTAACTTTTTAAGCAATTTTACATCCTTAATGCCTAATACCCATGACCACTCTAAGTTGCTAGGGTGACCTGCCTAGTGTATGAGGGGAAGGCTGTGGATGTGGTCTACCTCAACTTCAGCAAGACCTTTGACACAGTCTTCCAAAGCTTCCTCCTGCAAAAGCTAGCAATCCACAGCTTGGACAGGTGCACCCTTCACTGGGTTAAAAACTGGTTGGATGATGGGGCCCAGAGAGTGATGGGGAATGGTCCTGCATCCAGTTGGCATCCGGTGACCAGCGGTGTCCACCAGGGATCAGTACTGGGCCCAGTCCTGTTCAACATCTTTATTGATGACCTGGATGTGGGGATTGAGTCCACCCTTAGTAAGTTTGCAGATGACACCAAGTTGGGGGGGGGGGGAATGTTGATCTGCCAGAGGGTAGGAAGAAGCTGCAGGGGGACCTGGACAGGCTGGGTCGATGGGCTGAAGCCAATGGCATGAAATTCAACAAGACCAAGTGCAGGGTCCTGCACTTTGGCCACAATAACCCCAGGCAGTGCTACAGGCTGGGGGAAGAGTGGCTGGAGAGCAGCCTGGCAGAGAGGGACCTGGGAGTGCTGGTTGACAACTGGTTGAACATGAGCCAGCAGTGTGCCCAGGTGGCCCGGAAGGCCAATGGCATCCTGGCTTGTATCAGGAATGGTGCGGCCAGCAGGAGTAGGGATGTAATTCTCCCCCTGTACTCAGCACTGGTGAGGCCTCACCTCGAGTACTGTGTCCAGTTCTGGGCCCCTCACTTCAAGGATATTGAGGTGCTGGAGTGGGTCCAGAGGAGAGCAACAAGGCTGGTGAAGAGACTAGAGGGAAAGTCTTATAGGGAGAGGCTGAGGGAGCTGGGGTTGTTTAGCCTGGAGAAGAGGAGACTCAGGGGGGACCTTATCACTCTCTTCAACTACCTGAAGGGAGGTTGTAGTCAGGTGGGGGCTGGGCTCTTCTCTCAGGCAACTAGTGACAGGATGAGAGGGCACAGCCTGAAGCTGCACCAGGGGAGGTTTAGGTTGGATATTAGGAAGTACTTCCTCACGGAGAGGGTGATTAGACATTGGACTGGACTTCCCAGGGAAGTGGTGGAGGCACTGTCCCTAGATGTGTTCAAGGGAAGGCTGGATGTGGCACTTAGTGCCATGATCTAGCTGATGTGGTGGTGTTAGGTCATAGGCTGGACTTGATGATCTTGAAGGTCTTTTCCAGCCTTGGTGATTCTGTGATTCTCTGTAACACTTGGAGGATGCCACCAAAAAAACTTTGCTCCAGTCCTCATTTGACATGACAAATTACCGTCAACTGTGATCTAACAGTATCACAAACAGAGAAAAGTATGACACTAATTTTTCAGGTATTGTGATGACAGATGATGACATGGCAGGCTTTTGAATACTTCTGCATTCTAGCTATTTCCACAGACCCTAAGATGCAATCTGCTGATACCTACCTCCCCTTGACTAGCTTTCTTCACTTTTGTAACTCATCAAGATAAGAGTGAACTGACAATTTTTCATGATCTTTAAATGGTTGCTGTAGATGTGTTACTGACAAGCTACTTGCTGTCCAAAAAAGAAGCAAAAAACTCACTGAAAAATTGTATTGGCATGTTGTTACCAGCCACATTTTAGAAGTTACTTAAAAGCTGATAAGTGACTATCCAAACATGTCAGCAGCTGGTGAGATTACTGCAAGTAGAGTTGATCTTCCAAGCCAGAGATATAGTTAAGCCCTAACTACACCATGTAGTGGAAATCTCTCTCTCTCTCTCGATAAAATCCTTGCAAGAGGGACTACAGCTGATGAGGTGCCATCTGATCACCCATGTAAATATGCAAACTGAAATTGCCCTTGGGCTGCATCACAGATGTCAAAGTTCCACCGTGTCCCGACAGCGTGTTCACTAAATGCTCTGACAGCCAAGACTGTCAGCTCAAGTGATGTTGTGATAGTATGTTTAGTTGCTCAGTTTTTGCAGACATGAATCACTCATGATGTCAACCTTTTCTAAATGACCTTTGCCACACATGGGAGCAGTTTCATTTAAATGTATTTATGCCCAGTTACCACACACACAGTTTTGAACTGGGCATGCTTGAAGATCTTTTCTACAATATAATCACTAATTACACAAAGTGAGATTTTTCACACATGCAAGATTTTCAGAAGGCACATCATCCCAAAAGTCCACACACATAGCAGAACCTAGTTTGACTATTTACGAATCTGTATCACTTTGTTATCTTGCAAAGGACAGTTCTGGAACCAATACCCTGATAAGGAATCCTAAGTTTTTTAAAAGTTAATTTGTGTATAAATGATAGTAACAGAAACCATTATAGATTTAGTACGTGCTACTTGTGAACCAAAGAGCAAGCCCATATGGTGCTCTGTCCAGGTCTACAAAAAGATTCCACTATATTATCTAAAGATTGCCTGCTCCATGAAGGGAAGATCCTCAGAAGACTAAATGCAAGTGCAGGTGTTTAGGAAGAGAGTGAAAAAATGCAAATCAAGGGATCAGGGACTTGAAAAAAGCAGTTGCCAAGTATAGGTAGCTTTGCACTTGAGCTGTAACTGAAGCCTGGGGGTATGTTAAAGGTAACTTCTAGATCATGCTTCAGCAGATACATAGTCAATTAGAAATACCTGCACTGGCCAAAGCACATTGTAAAGGTTAGTTTGGAAGATATGAAACTAGCCTAAAGTAATCTAGAAATATAAACCCCAACTGGCTGTACCTTTCTTCTAAATAATAGTAACTGTCCTAACAGACTGTTACAGTACAAATCTGCTACTCTTCTCACCCAAATTTTCTCTCTAAAAGTACATGTGTATGTTAAACAAATGGAAAGGTAGAAACAGAGAAGCTGGAGAGAGAATGGAGATAACTGTGGCAGTGGAGGAGTTTCAGTAGATACATCTGGGCCACACAGTCAGGGTGTGAAGTCAGAGCGAGTCTTACAGCTCCAGTGGCTGAAAATCATAACTCTGGTGCTTGTGTGACCTTTCCTCCTGCCTAAAGTTGTATTACTGCAAGACAGGGAAGTAATAGCATGGGAAAGTACAACCAATGTACCTACTCCCACCTTCTCTCAGTTTACTTCCCACCCAGCTGCAAGGAGAGACAAAGTTGATGTACTTTTTTTGGTTTGGGTTTTTTTTTTTTTTAATCTTGGGGCAAAACTCCTCTACTTTACTTACCCTACTGTAAGGTCTCAAGGCAGTGTTTACCAAGATATGAGTTCTGCAACTAATAAATATAGGAAGGCAACACTGTCAGTGGTTAGAACTGCCATCACACTCAAGAATGTCTGAACCAGCTCAGAGGTATCAGGCTGAACAAATGAGGGCAGAAAGGAAAGCAAAGCATTGTCAGGTATAAAGGGAAGAAAGACTTCAAGAAATAATGAAGCATTTTTTGGTAAATACTAGCAGATCAATGGAGAGAAAAGCTACAGAGAGCATGAAGTCATCAAGGATAGTGCAGGAAGGACCTGAGTCATGATCAGCATGCTACTGAGTAAGCTGATGAGCCAGAGATACCACTTCAGAAGTGACTGGAGGTGAGTTAGCAGGCATCCACAGACAACAAGATACCCGACAAGCACATGATGCAGTTCAGGTACTTTCAAAGTTACAGAAACACAAGGAGGACTGAAATTTTTATAATATTTCATTATTGTAAACTTTGTAAGAGAGAAGCAGGACTAAGAAATATGAACTGGCAATTATATGGTTAAAATCTATTCAAGTAACCACTTGAAACAAATGTCTCTCTAAAAAACAGTTTGTGTGCAGTAACATCACTTTGATTTTTTTTAGGAAAGACATGAAGGGGAATGACTCAGTCTTCTCAGCTCCCCACCCATCCTTTGGCCTTGGCTACTGAGCACAGTATAAATTTTGTAGCAGGCACCGGGTGCCTGAGCCACAGTCATTACTAGCTGCTTGCCCTGAGTGTGTTGGGATTCCCATGCCCAGTCTCACCCTGCCACTGATGCTTCTATCCAAGCATGTGTGTGTGCCTTCCAAGTACATTCTGCTCAAGCATTTTTGCCTTGCTTCACTCAGGAAACTTGTCTCAGAGTCCAGCCAGGTCTGAGAGATGCTTTTAAGCTAGACTGGTCATCTGGAAAAGGTTTGGACAGCCTGATTTTTTTTTATTTTTTATTTTTTTAACTAACCTATCTTAAAGTTAGTTAGCAACTCTGGGAAAACATTTTCTGTGCCAAAAAAACATGTGAAGCAGCTGTTCAGTACTTATGCAAACACCTGTGCATGTTTTTAAGCTTACTAACAGTTGGAATAGCTGTCCCCCTCACCTCAATACTATGCTAATACCTATTACTTATATTGAAGCCTTTATTCATTAAATATATTCATATTTTAATAATTCTGTCAGTGAAAAATATTGAGGTATAATGATGACATGACTAAAATGACAATCTTTCTATGGTACTGGAAATATTCAAGCATCAACAGTAGTATTTGCCTCCAAACCAGAGACCAGATTTAGCAGGCACAAAATCACATCACTTTCCTGAGACTGGTCTCCTGCTTCTCCAAAATCTTTGTTTTCTTGAAAAACAAGCCACAGAATCACTGATGCTGTAAGTGCCTTCTGGAGATCACCTAGTCCAACCTCACCTGCTCAAAGCAGCCTCAGTTTGAGTAGCTTACTCAGGGACAGGCCTAGATGAGTTCTGAATGTCTCCCAGGATGGAGGCTTGTCCACCTCTCTGGCCAGCCAGATCCAAAGGCACTGAAGCGTTCTGGATACTTCTTCACAACCATGACTTTAGAAATCTAAGTTTACTTTACTGAGGTAGCTAACACAGAGATGTCTATGCAAGTCTGCCACAAGCTAAAATTCTTCAGAAGTCTGAATACCACCACCACTTTAGAACAAGATGTTAATTGAAATGTCTGGAGAGCAGTCAGCCTTCAATATCAATCAATGAGGTATTCAACCCTGCAAATCCCAGACAAGAACTATTAGTGAATAAAAGTGTTCTGTACTTGGTGGATTTCAGAGGAAGTGCCTATGATGGAAGAGCTAGGACCTGAACTGTAACAGATTTTACATATTTATTCAGGTACACAATGAGGCTCAAAGGCCCTGGGGAAGTTAGAAGCTGCATAGCTGTTTTCAGATGGTTTGAAATCTCTTGTGAATACTGTATCACTTGTCAACTCTCCTGAACAAGTTAATTTTGTGAACAGGGCCCAGGTGATGCTCCTCTTCCTTGGCTCTCCCTCTGCATTCCCATTACTCCACACACACAAAATCTAACCTCTGTCTCACACTGTACCTCTTTACTGAGGGCATCATGATTCTCACATCTCATGTCCCCACCAACTTCCCAGGCTTCTAAGAACTCACTGAAGACCATGAAGCCCAAGAAGAAGGAATAGTCATTCCATCATTCTCATGACTGAAGTAGCTGTGAAAGAAAAAGAGCTCTCTCCTTCATAAGCAGCATTTTTATCACATAGCTGTAACATCACAGAAAACAAGAACAGTGAATCCTGCACAGCTGGTGACTCAACAGCATTTCTAGAACTGGTGAAGGCCAACAGTGACAACCCTCCCAAAATAATTTGTTCCACTATGTTGGTTTCAACATAGTTTCAACTACTGTAAAAAATTATTTAATTGTATTACTGATGGGATTGTTAGGGCAAGAGAGCAAACCAAGAATTGTTTACAGTTTCAGGGTTTGGTTTCCCCCTTACCCTTGGAAAGAGTTGCACAAGAATGTACTGGAAAGTTCATCCAATTAGGTATCTTATAGACAATTATATGCAAATAGGCAAAACAAATGAAAATTTAGGTAAAACCGCATCAGACCCAGAAACTAATTCTTAGGATTGGTCAGCCCATGTTCCAAAGCTGGACGCCCACGTAACAGAGGAAACTTCCCAGCATTATCATATTCAAGAGAGATGCAGTATTTGGCCCTTGCAATACAACTTTTAAATATGATTTATAATGGGCATTCAGTAACCAGCAGCTATAGTCATCAGATGCACACACAGCCTGTAAAAATTCTATATGCTAGCCGAGAAAGCTGAGAAAGACTTCAGACAATGTAGAAAGGAATGAGTAATGGAAAAAACATAGGAAAGATCCAGTCACTGCAACACTTCCCTTACAGGCAATATAAAGCAACAACAGAAAAGCAGCTAAACACACTGGCAGGTACTAAGGGACAGTCAGCTCTGGCAAAGGGACAGTGATAGCTGCTGATGGCAGTGATGTTTGCACAACTCCTTTACTTCAGAAATAACGAATAATATAGTGTCAAATCCTGATGTTGAAAGAAGTAGTTCACTACACTACTTGTGGTTTACATGGGATACCAAATGGCACGTTCCCTACATTGGGGACTAGGGGGTCTTCAATACAAGTAAGTGAGGATTTATTTTCTTCAAATGTAGTGGAAGGAGAGAGTTCAGAGGAATTGTTTGGCAGGTTGCAATATTGGAGTAGGGGAGATTAGCACATAATTCAAGGCCAGCTTTACATGCAACAGGAAGTTTAATCATTTTAACGGGCTTTTTTACAGCTAATTGTAGCATTGACTGGAGAAACAGACTTGACTGCATCAATACTGGATCTGTGTTTAAAAGATGATTCCTTCTCTTTCAAACATTTATCATTCACCCCACTAGATATGGTTCTACCATCACAAAACTCCCAGTATTTTCCATTGTTAGCAAGTTCAGTAGTATCTACACATTGTCCTTCATGGTGAAATCAGAACTATCTCTTAGGAAGGTTGCTCATTATCATAGAAAGCAACAAAATCTGTCTCTCTGTAAAGTCTCCATTTTCAGACAGCAGATCATATTGCAACAGCTTTCATTTAGAAGTTGTTTCTTTAGTTACCATGTAGGCCTGGGTAGGAACTAAAAAGAGCTTTCCTAGTCATGTTTTTTTTTTCCCTCTCCACTCCATCCTCTCACCAAACACTGAGCTTTTTGGTCAGCTTACCTTATTGTAGCAGGATGCTCCATCTCTCAATCTGCCTGTTCAAGTTTCCCTCTATGATTCAATTGCTTTTTGTCGCTCAATTTTACAGGCCCAGGCCTGGAGTGGAAAGATTCCCATGGGAAAGGGCCTAGCAAGCTCTGAGCTGGTAACAACTTTGTAAGGTACAGAGGGCCAAGTGGACGTTCATAAAACCAGGTGCTCTCCAATGCTGAAGAACACGCTGCCCAGCCCAGCCGCAACTAGGCCCGAAATGGAGACAAAATAAGAACAAACAGATAAACAAAAGAGTTTGCTTGGTGAGAAAAGTGCCTTCTTGAGGTTTTTTCGACTGTTTTCCTTTTATTCTCTAATGAGAGATGCTGGAGGTATGGCTAAATAGTTAAATGACAGCAGTCAATGCACTTTATTCTATAAAAGCTTGGTCCCATCTTTAATCAGGGGGACTCCCGTACACTTTTCCAGGTGTGCTGGATCTTCTCTCCAGTGGGGATGCCCGCCAGAGATCTATTCTTGACAATTAAGGACCAGACAAAGGGACACCCAGCTGTGGCTGGGCAAGGGTGAGACATTAATTCCCTTATTGTCTTTATTAGTTAATTTAACATTAAGCAATCTTTCATCATTAAGTTCTACATTTTAAGATTGTAGGATCCTTTAAGTCAATAATCAATGCTCTAGGCCTAGTATAAAACTTGGTATTAAGTAAATTGCCAACATTTTAATGGTTAACCTTTATTGTTTGATCTAACTACTAGTAGTACATTTTATTGTTAAGGTACCTTTTGCATTCTAACCTCAACTTCTGTTCCGATCTCCCAATTTCCCCATAATTTGACTGTGCTTGTGCCTTCTACTTTAAAACAGTTAAGACCCCAGTGCTGTTTGCAATAAATCTTGTTCTGTGCATATACATCTCATCTGCTATCTCGCCCCGTTCGGGACACTTATCCTGATGCATATTACTCAAAATTAGAATACAGACTTTATTGCTGGTGGTTAAAAAAAAAAAAAAAAAAAGAGCAGTAAATGCCAAACATTAAATAATTGTTCCTGTGCATTACTTCAAACAGACATAAATCAACGTACATTGCTAAGAACACACCAGATCTAATTTGGTGGGCACTGAGATGTGCCTGGAGTCTGCCAAATCACCACTTAGATGAAATAATAATTCATCTGAGAGGCTTACTCTGTCAGTGAAAGTCATTATCTTCTCCAATATTCCCAAATTTCTCAAGTCAGGCTATGGATATCTAGAGCAACAAGCTTCCTGAAGAACTGACTTACCTTTTTTCTTTTCCTTCTAGTTGAAAACAACTATTGCCAGTCACTCACGTAATGCAGTACTCGAAGCATAAGTTAGTCAGATCTCACTGTGTGTACATGCACACTCTCTACAACCTCAAGTTAAAGTTATGAAACATGGCATTTTTTTAAATTTTCATCCCTTTACTTGTTATGTCTGTTTCCAAGCTATTTAACTACAGTACATAGCTCAGTGTTCCCAAACAATGTAAGTGATGGTATGAACCCTACAAACCAAACTCTTTCCATTCTGGTACAGAAGCACATAACAATCCATGACAGCAAGTCAAAACATTCAACAGAAATATAAAATACTGATTATTTGGACTTATTGGTGTATTTTTATGAACTGTCTTTAGAAACTGGCCACCAGGTCTGTGGTCTACAAACTATAGTCTGTGGATTAACTTAATTTTTAAATTTAATTTATAAACCCCACCAATTGAGTTTGAATTACCTGAAAAAAAAAAAAAAAAAAAAAAGAGCAGCCCCTTACCTATCCTATTTTCTTGTTTAAAATCAGAAAATTGTGCATTATCCATGACGTTAAGGTGGATTTCTCCAAGATCAAACCCTAAGTTTTTAGTTTTTATGAAACCATGTTTAATGCTGACTCACTTTTTCATATACTATCTTACATAGTCCTAAATTATTCCCTATGAGCCCCTCACCTTGTTAGTCAATTAACTTCGGTTTCCTTTCTCTGGTAGAGCTGCATTTACAAATCATCAGTTAAAAGCTCAAGTAACAACAGTTAATAGTCCATGTGATGATTACACCCTGCAAGAGTAGAAATTCCTCAAGATCTAATGAACAGTGGAAATTACTTTATTGGTTATAACCAGTAAGAAAACATTTGCAAAAACCAGAGGCAAATACAATGAAGTTTAGAATAATCCATCCTAACCCCTGACCACTGAGCTTTCAAATTACAGTCTCACAGATTTCTATGTGTTCATATTAATTTTTCTTCGTGGAGTGATAGTTTTTGTTCCTTTTCTGGTGTATTTCTTATTCTTTACCTTGCACAAAGCTTAGAATTATATACAGAGATACACATTTTTTATTACGGGGTTGAAGAACTCTTGACCTCCGTAGCATCATGTCAAGGACAAGTACTACTATAGATACAAAACAAGCTGGTACAGGCACATTTTTGTTTAAAACATTACAGTAACTCTTAAAAAATGGTTCTTATGATGAAAGATGCTGGAGCTTGAAGATAATAAAATGTTTGTTTGACCAGTCTTCAAATAATAAAATGATTGATTGACATTTTGTTTAACCAGTACACAGAATGTTATGGCAAATTGATTACCTGAATTTTTATCTTTTTGTTCGGTTCTTGAGCTGCAACATTTAATTTCGTATGCAGTTCTGAGTAAGCCCAACACAGAATGGAAAAACGTCAGATGTTTCATTTCGAGATAGTTTTAATCAGATAATTACAGGAAAAAAACATTTAAACAATTTTTGTGGTGCTGCTAAGTCAACTTACAAGGATATGATGTAACAAACCATTTACAAACTTGAAGGCATATTTACAATATATACTCAAAGTAACAAGCTATATTCATATTCATAAAGGAAACACTTATGGGATGAGTTAACTAAATTATACATCATTTAGTAGAAAGAAATAGCAGTTGAGATTTAATGGAAACAATATACACATGAGGCACTTTGAGGTCATTAGGGTGGAAAGAAAATGGCACCAAGCAAAAGAAGGAAAACTATGTACAGCTTATACTGCAGCTCTAAACACAAGGGCTTCTTCTTCACCAAATGCTTTGATTTCTTAAACGAACCAGAACTTTTGCAATTAAGAGAGAGAAGCTTTCAGGAAAAAAAAACACAAACACAAAACAAAACCAAAAAACAAACCCAAACACCAACCCCAACCTCTCCTTGTATTTATCAGCACACTGAAGGAAATGGAAGTTTTATCCACCCAGCTACTGGACTAACAATACCATAAGGCCTCTTGTTAAAGTTATTATTTTGCTGCCAGCCACCACCCTTGATCTTCATTTATCAATATGAATGTATCCTTTTACTGGCTCCATACTGTGCCATAAACTGATTTAAAGGCTAATTTAAACCTGTGCATTATTTACACAGGATTATCCTCCAGGTACACACAAACAGATTATTCTGACGAGAACACATCTGAAATGGGAATGTTATATTCCAACATTAAAATTAAGACATTCTTCAAACTACCTTTGTTTCTCTAGAGGAAACCGCATTGGCTAAGACTGGAACATTCCTTACATAAGCTCTGGAAAGGCTTCAGAGCTTTATGCCATCATTTGCTGCTGTTTACTAAACAGTTACCATAGTAATTGTAGATTATTATCAGAAGATTGCTCTAATCTTGCACACAGCTGTAGGTATCCCCCTCACAACTACTGAATTGCCTGTGTGAGCGCACAGACCCACCTGGGCATGCTGAAAACTATTTGTATCACAAACCAAAAAGCCAGAGTTGTGTGGCATCAACATAAAAAACTCCATCACTTTGCTGTGGGAATGAGCTTCAAGGGAAAACAATTCTAAATATTAATAATAGAAAAAAATCTATCTTTCTTATGAACCCAGAAACAGTCCATTTTTATTTCATTCCTCATTTTTATGCTTTTGGGCCACCAGCACTGTTTAAAACCTAATAAATTATTTGGTGAAGCATTTTTACTTTCAATCGATATTAATAATGAAACTTATGAAGCACTTCTTAAGATGAGATAAAGAATCACAGTAAGAGGCCAAATTACTATTTTATAAATTCATAACTACAGCTTAACGTATTTTTGTAGCTGAAGTAGTGCACCAATAGCCAGTTAAATTACTATGTAATCAAATACCGTTCCTGAATGCAGCTGAATGATTCTCCCCCAGTAGATGGTGCACGAGTGCTGCTATAATTTAACTTCTTTCCCCATTTCAAGGGAAATACTTAATTTTCACAGTAACTGAGATTTTCAGTAAGCCAGGGACTTCATATTCAATGATGGTTTCCCAAGGCTCGGGTCTCCTCTCCGAGCAGCACAAAGCCCTGCTACTACATGCCTGACAAACTACAGTTCTGGTGTTAAGGGCAAGGGGAGGAATAAGGACTGGGGAGGAAATTTCTCTTTTCCTAAATGCTTAAGGAAGTATTTCAGAAGAAACAGAATGAATGTTATGTGCTGTCAAAACCAAAAGATGTACAGATGTAACAGCCTGTTCTGGAACAGGTTTGCTGTACATCCACCTATCACTACTCATCTCCTAACTGCAACAGTGGGTAAGATCCCTCACACCAGAAGAAAAAGTACTGTGCATCCCACTAAAACCAGCCCTTAGGTAATCACGGGTCTTTGCAGTTCTTTTAGTCACTCTCAAACTGGACATGCAGGCTGACACTTCTAGGAGAAAAAAGGGAACATATGTCAGTTTCAGTAACCCTTTTTAGATGGATCTGGTCTTCAAAGAGGAAAGCAAAAGGTGAAAACATTTTTGCAGCAAAGTGGTTAAATGCTAGGTGAAAATATTAATGCACACATTCAATAAAAATATTAAAGCATATATGTTTCATATAGAATACAGTACAGGACCAGAAGTTTCACTATGTTGTCTAGTGCTCAGAGGAAATTCTTAAACTTATTTCTTTCTGAAGTATATACACAGTATGATTCTATAGCATTTTCCTATACACCCAGCAAGTTCTTTTCTTAGGTTGTTCATACCTCTCTTCACCTTGAATTAGGAACCTAGAACTTACAAATATTAAATTCCTCTAATTCACTAGAAAAACACTGCAATTTTTTTAATCAAAGTTGTTTTTAAAGTTAACAGTCTATTCTAGGCAACCAAGTTTAGCTGAAAAGATGTGAAGCATGAAAATCAACCAGAGTAGCAGTTTTCAAGTATATAAACAGTAAAACCCAAGACTGCTACTACAGTGTCGTATTATTGGACTTAATTAAACCAATCAAATCTTAATACAAAACTAGAAGCTCTTCCGTAACTTCTACAATTTATCAATATATTTGTCTTCTTTTCAATGTGAAATAATACTTGGAGATAATCTATGTACACAAGGTCGTCAATTCAAGCTGTAATATAAATATAAATATAAATGTTTCCTTTTAAAAAGTATTTTACGGACAGATACAAAGGCTACAAAGGAAAATTAAGGGCACTGATACACGCAGAAAGAAAAATGACACAAAATATACTGAAGAAATGCAGAGGAGGTGAGAAAAGTAAGTCAACCGCATCTTTTAAAATCAATTACGTGTTTTGTTTGTTTAGTAACAAGGGCATATACCAAAGACTGTCCCACTCCAGCCAGGATATCAAATAAGCATCTTCACTAGTGAATTGACTGGTTTTAGTGTTTTACGTATCTTTAATATAAAGTAAATGTGTCTTACGTCATGACAGAGCAAAGCATGTAATGTTTTAGAAAATTGTCTATTGGTCAATCAGTTCATTATCTGAAAGTTTAACACAAGTACAAAGGCATAACAAGTATCATACACAATATACCACCACGCATACACATACATACACTCTCTCTCTCCCTCCCTCCCCCATCCTGCCTCCAAATTTCCTCAATTAAGAAGTTCACTCCAATTCTGCCTGCGCTGTAATTTATTTCTCAAGCTAAGTCTTTTGTTGTTTGTGAAGCAAACACACAGTACTTTTGTTCTTGCTCGTTCAACCAAGAAAAAGTTGCAGTTTAAAATAATGAAAACAATTTCACTTTTGTTATTAATCTTTTGTTTTAATCATAGTACTTGATAAACAGCTGAACAGGATCCTAGTTTAACAAAAGGATAAACAAGAACACTGATGACAATTTGTTACAACTGCCTTAATGTACCTTTTGCTTAATGAACATTTGAATATGCAATAAAGTATTTTTGGAGGACACCCCAAAAGAAAACAACTTGCTGGTTGAGCAACAGAAACAACTTCCTTTTTGCTATTATGTTGAAATCAAAGTCATTTATATATAAAAATAAATGTTATGTTCTAACAAGAACATTTTAGACAATTACATCTGTGCTTAACAAAAAAATATTGGTCACTCAAGACTAGAATAATTAATATTTTAAAGGTTTTTAGATTATCAGAATGTATGGATACAACTCAACACAAACTGTAGCTGAAGGGAAACAGGACTGAAAATATCAATTTGTCCACCTGGAATAAAAATGCGACTAAATTAACTAATTAAATATTTAAAATACTACTATGGAATGTGACAGTAGATATGGTCCATACCTACTATATCAGAGGGAAGGAAAGTTTAACATGTAATAATTCGTACCTTACACATTTAGTTAAATATAAACATTTGTTATTTATACATAAAGTCGCTTCCAAAAAACTATTAATAAGTGATTTAGTTGCACTTAAAATCAGTTTCATTTCTCATTTGTCGAGTATTAACTTTTCTTAATCTTAAATCAACTGTCACTAGTGCACTTTTAGTTAAAATTTCCCCTCAGGTAAGTTTTAATCCTTTTAAAAGAGCCCCCTCACCTAAACCATGAATGTACAAAGTGGCAAAAGTTAATCCCTTTTAGTATAATCATAGTTTATATACTCATTTTATAGCCAATAATAAGAATAGGCTTTCCTTTGCAAAATCTCCTTCACAACTTGCAACAAATGCCACACGCTCAAAGGAAATAGGCATGGCTAGCACTTGTAAAATGCCAAGGTCTGACAAGTCTTGTTGCTTCCTCCACATCAAGCATCTCTTACATGAAAGAAGATTCCCTTCAGCTTGCCAAAAAGCTTCCACAAATCCAAGTTAGATGCTTCCTGGAAACAAAGATTTTTCAGCTCTGTTTGGCACAAGACTGATTCATCCCGCAGCTTTATGCTTTCCTCCACAGCACCCACATACCTCACCACAGTGATGGCATGCTCTCAAGGGGAGGTAGCAGCACATACAAGGAGCAATGAACGAGAGTGCCACCAGTGCTAACCAGCGCAAGCAGAACTTGTCATCACTAGTGTCACATGAACAAGGATCAGAGAAATCTCCTTCAGAGTCTGACATGCAGTGATACAGCATGCTCTCTGCACAAAGCATGCAACTAACTTGGTAGATACATCTTTTAATAGGATCTGGCGCATCTTGACATTTTCCTCTGCCATTATCTTCATGATTAAACCTTTCCTGGCAGTATATACAGCGGGAACGCTCACCATCCTCTTTTCTTCTTTTTGAGTTTTTAAATTTTGATGAGGAAGGCTGAGTTTTAAATACCACAGAACTCTTTGAGTCTTTCAGGGAATTCAACTTAGTTCCATCCCCACATGGGTATAAATAGTCAGATTTTTTACTGTCTGATTTAGAAAATGGTACATTTGAGTCTGCGTCATCCCTCTCCAGGTCGTTCTTCCACATGTCAGGATGCCTGTAGTCTGCATAACGACGTATCAAAATGTCACGAGGGTTTATTCTAACAATTTCGTCTTCATCCTGAAAACTAACATGTCTGATTGACTTCAGTGAGACCTGAAATGGCAAAGCAAGAGAAGTTCACTATAGCGAAGTCTCAAATTTACGTCTACCTACAATGTAAAACTTAGATTAGAAAATTAAAAAACAGGATTTTTTTTTCTTTGCTGCTGAAAGATAAAAATTTCAGCTTCTTTTCTTAGTAGGCAATCCACAGACTTCCCCACAGTCATAAGCCTTTTGCATGATACTAGGACCATGATCTTTAGTATTCTTTCCTCACTTTTTAGTATCTCGTAAGAGGTCTGATTATTTTGGTATCTCCATAAAACTTGATACTGTTCTTTGAATTATGCTCAAAATTCAGATTTTAACATCTCACGGTGGTAATTAATCCTGCAGCTCAATTACGCCTCACCTGAATCTTCTGATTTCGCGGAAGTGACAGTTCACTGCTTTAGGATTAACTCCCTGAGTTTTGAAACTCCCTCCACTTTTACAACAAGAGTACTGAAGGCTGGTTACTTATTCTCAAAGCTGTACTCTAGATGAGGATTTTGCCATGTGAAGAAGAATATTCCCTAAGATGATCAATCAATAACAGCAGCTTCTAAATGCTTCTCCCCTTAGCTGATATACAGTACTTAAATCAATTTGTTTAGGACACCGGCAGGCGAACACCAAAGTACTTTTTAAATTCTCAACTTGTAATGACCTGACCATAATTCAAGACCTTTAACCTCAAAAGGCAAGCAAGAAGGAACATGCTAAACACACAAAAAACAAACAGCTAAGAGATAGGATAGAGTTCTTGTTTATTCTGCCTTATGATGACAGGGAATGGGGACATGAAAAAGCTGTTGAAGGTGGCAAATTTGAATCATCCGAATTGAAATACTGCAGACCTCAGATGTAAGATAGTGGACTGCCACTAAATGTCACTGGAATCACATGATGAGTGGCTTTCAAGAAAAGGTACAAATAACAACAGGATAAAAATATAGCGCATGTATATGGAAGGAGCTCCCAAAAATAGCAGATAGTGCAGCAAAAAAGCAACTCTCAGTAGGTCCCAGTATTCCTGCCTTCACAGACAGGCAATTATTTTCCTACACTGTAGGGCTATTATAATCGGAGCCAGAATATAAGTGAGCTTCAAGTCAAATTCTGCCCTTTTCTCCTGTCAAGTGCACAGCCTGCAAACCATCTCACAGAAAAGACTGAAAAAAGATCACTCCCTAACCCATTAGCCTTTCAAATTCTTCCAGAATCATGAATTATTTGGGAATGCATCTTTGGCATAAGTATTGTTGCTTTGGGAGTGTTTACCTTACTGGTACTCATCAAATTAATGAGAATTAATGTGTCACCGTTCCACAGTCTAGGACAACAGTTGAACTTCATGTTCCTCATCTGTTGCAGTGTATAACAGCAAACTACTGAAGATGATGATTTAAGTTAACACACTTCTATTTCACTTTGCATGTGTCTATGCTCCTACTACACTGAAGTTTGCATGCCCTGGTTTTTGGAAGCTGAGGAGGGAAGGGAGAAGGCAGCTGGGAAAGAGGAAGGAATAGCTTCTCAAAATATGCCAGCTTTTGATTATGTAAGAGTATCTGTAGCCTGCTCTAACAATCACTTCCCTGCTTGACAATCCTTGTGTGATGTATTTTAAATACAGGACTGTAATTAGAGCTGCTTTGCCCTGGGAGTTTCAGCTGGAGTATGCTAACATTTTTTTTTTCTTGGCTCCAAGCCATGTAGTTGGACTTCCACAAGGTCTAAAGGATACAGGGTGAAGAAAGGTTGTATCCTATTCAGCTAACATCACTGCTCTTCCATACTTCCCCAGGCCCCAATGCAAGCAGTTAGGTCTCCCCTTTGCTTATAAAAGCAGACTACTTCTCAACTCTATTCTGTTCTCAAACAAGAAAGAGCCCATTGTTTTACCATCAATAACTAGCTATGGCTAATTGGCTTTCTTGAACAGTAACCAGCATAAATTTATTTAAGGGGAAAAGCATAAAAAATGTCATAACAATTCTCTATGTTACAGTCATAAAGGATCCTTACCCCACTGTCCACCCAGAATATTACACATGTACTTAAGACATTAAATAAAACCCATTGTTTCAAAGAAAAAAAACCCCAAAACCTCAAACTAAAGAGCCCACTCTCAACCTCCCATTCCCCAGACAGCTAATAGACATTAAAGATCACTACAAATACTAACAACTGTAAAATCTGATGTCTCCTTAGTCTTTGAAGGCTTTTTTGTTTGTTTGAGCGGAACACACCACATACTTAGAACTCTTCCTGTTTTTCAAGTCCCCAGCCAAACAGCTACTAAAATGCTTAAGGTCTGACGTTACAAACAAGGCAGCATCATGTTCCTTATGCAACTGATATTAATAAATCGTTTTTTTTTAAGAAAGGAGTAGGAAATGCTGAAAAAGAAGCAAACAGGAGAAATACTGGAAAACCTTTATTTACAAAGTGCTTACATTTTGAGTGTTTAATGGGACCTATATGAAAGCATGAGGTACATCAAAAAACCTTAAGAACAATTAAGTTAGGTAAGTTAGCTAAGTTAGCCCCATCCAACCTGGCCTTGGACACTTCCAGGGAGGGGGCATCCACAACTTCCCTGAGCAACCTGTTTCAATGCCTCACCACCCTCACAGGTAAGGATTTCTTCCTAATGTCTAATCTAGATCTACTCTTATTTCATCTTAAAACTGTTACTTGAAGGGGTGCACCTTTAAAGAAGGCATGAACACTTGCTTGATACGACAGCCTTCACTGTCCTCAAACAGATGTACTTGACTTTGCTCAGCTTGCAGCTCCCCAGTATGAGAACACCAGCAGCTGAATATAGCATTGCAAAGTAATAAATTAAACACACATCAGTATATTAAACTGTATGATCACTGTAGCTGAAGAGCTGAGGGACTTGGATATTTCTTAGTAACAAAGTATTACAGGTAAAGATCTGAACTGTCATTAACCACTTCTTTAGTTTGAGCATCTACTTCTTGAGCAATTCAACTATAAGCATAGTAAGTGGTCAGTTATTCATACATTGCTGAAACAAAACAGGTATTTACCTCAAGATCTGCTGTGCCACGTGGTCACATGCATGGAGTTCAGCAGAGACAGTGCAATGTGTGCACAAACTGAATGCAAGATTTTGTTGACTTGCCTATGTACTAAATGTGTGCACCACAGGACCATGCAAAAAGCAGGGAGTGTTGGATGTAGGTGGTACTACAATATGAGAACAATATTTTAAAAAATATCTACTTCAATTTCCATGGAATCTCCCATAACTACAGTCTACAAGAAGCGAATTCTAGCACCGTAGTTTCAAAGACATTCATATTTAATTTGTATCAGACAGGCACTACCCAGTATACCACAGCTCAGTAGCCAGTTCCCTATTGCTATAAAAACATACAGGCATTTTAGGCTACTGCACTTTGCTTTACAACTCTGGGAAGGCTAAAAGCACATACATCACCGGTTACTGTAGCTGTTCAGTGTTAGCTGCAATACCTAATCAACCATCTATTCTATTCTACAAAGTTTTTTAATTCTCTTAGCAAGTAAATGGGAAGAGGGAAAAATATATACTTCTTGATAAACAGAACAAACAAAAATATGAGGTGACTTACACAAAGAGATAATTGGAGCTCAATCAATGACTGAAAATCAGAAGTTTGTAATTTCATGCTCTTCATTTACTTCTCCAGATAACACTGCTTCTTTTGCATAATAAAGCAGTTAGAAAGCAGCTGATACAAGACTAATACAATCCTATCTTTCCTTGCAAGACTGACTGAGGGTATTAAAAAGCTTTATTTCACCGAGCAGAAATATTTTCTGATGAAGCATTCATAACTACTTGAACTTGCATTCTGCTTTGACTTCTGTTATTAAGCTTATTCTAAAGCACTTCCCGCATGTTTGCTTCTAGGCCTAAGAACCTCAGATTAATTATTATCCAGCTCACTATGAAGTCTGCTTCTACAGTCTACAAAAACTGTCAGTTCTTTGAGGCTTAGAATAAAACAAAACATATATTGGCTAAAAAAAAAAAAAAAAAAAAGCTGTAACATTGCCTTTCCTATCTAATGTTGTATAAATATGACCCAATTAAAAAATGTCTGTATATCAGCCTTCTGGATGTGCACCCACACCAGTGGGGTTTTTTCTGTGTTAAGAATCTGGTAACCAATAGCTTGATACTCTTCACGCATAACTGATCTACTTTTTTCCTTTCATTACCGAAATAAAGTATTTTAGTTTCAAGAGGCAGTTAGAAAGATTTAACGATGTTTCACTAAAAATATTTAGCAGAAGTGCCCCACTTTGTAACACATCCAAGATATAAAGTATTTTAAAGATACAGTATTTATAATCAAAACAGTATTAGTATACATGTGACTGAGCTCATGGCCAAGTAACGTTTTCTAACAAATTCAAACAGCTTTTCAAGGCTGCAGGTAGAGAAGTCTGTAATACAGAAATCTGACTTCAAAAAAAGTGAAAGATTTATTCATGTAGTCTGCTGCACTACAGGTAAATAAGTAAATAGGCAAATACCTTCACAAAGCTCTACATCTGCCATAACAATGCTGTAATATTTCAGCTGCAAAGCTTATACTGATAATTTCAAGAAGTTGAGCATAAAATAGTAGATACAGAGATTTAGAATAACAGTGCCTTCTTCTCAGAAACTACGTACTGTGTCATTAATGCAGCAAGCAAAGTAAGACCCTCTTGTTTTGCTGGTAGTCTTACCTCGTTAGGTTGGCTAGGAAAACAGGCTCTCCTGGTGTTGAAATCCTCAAATGCTGGAGGCCTTAAATTTGCAGCGTTGTAAGGTTCACTGGTTACTACAGTTTCGTGTTGGAAAAGGTGATCTTTCATTAATGAACCTGATGTATTTTCTTGAGTAGTCTAGAATACATAAGAACTCCCTTGAAATGATTTTGCATTTATACAAAAACCACACCAAAGCCACCAAGTTCATAATAAATGTATTATTATTTTACATCATGTGTTAGAGGCATCTATAAACACAAGTATTTTTAAATACACATTTTTAAAGTACTCATAAGTACACAAGTATTTTCTTTATTATGAATCTGCCTTGAAAAATATGAACTACTCATCTGCAGAGCATCCACAACTTGGGCATTAGAGATACACGCTGTTGTAACTCACTTGCCAAATGAGACTGAGGAACTTCTCTAAGGAAGGAAAGATTAGCCCAGTTTCTAAGATTACGCTTTCCCTAGCTACCCACACAAGGCTGCCAGCATTTACAAATATGTAACTGGAGGAAAAAAATATCTGAGATGAATAAGGCAAAAACTAGTCTGACCTTTTAATAAATTAGAAGCGAGATCAGCTGGAAAGGAACAGAAAGCCATTTTAAACATATACTGGCTCAATTAAAGTATCTAATTACAGCAAGTGTGTATCAAACAACTAACGACTGTCTTTTTGAAATTAAGGCTGTACCAGTGAATTTGATACAAAAATAAGACCATGTGACAACATATAATGAGATATCTGCAGGACGTGTGCCTCTCAGAATAAGGAAGAGGAAGTATGTTTGGGTGGAATATTGGCTTGTGAGATGATCTAATTTCTGGAAAGAACAGAAAAACAAACAGTCCTCATCCTTGAAGCTTAAGTGACTGGGATATACTTAGGATACAGTAGAGCATATTGATACAAATCCCATTGGGCTGCCAAAAATGTACTAGACAATGTTTTATTTGCATTAAGAAATGTTATAAATGTAACTGGCTGTCATCATCTGATTGCACTGAGAAAATTCTGGCATGATCCAGCTTCCAGCAATGAGAATGTTTCAGCTTTATGATAAGGATTTGTACATATCAAGAAAACATTAAGAGGAAAAACAATAAAATACTGCAGAAAACTACTTAGGCAGAGGCAAACCTGAAGTTTTGGCAGGTTAAATACTAACACTGAATCATTAGATTTTATTTATCAAAATACTTAAGAAACTTATTCTGGGATTACATTAACACCTCACGTAAAAGCCTGATGTAAAAAGCTTTGAGACATCTCAATAAAGGTGAAGTAGCTGTTCTGCAGCTGATCTTTAGGAGAAAGAAAATTACCACATCACTGAGAATTTAAAAATTGTTCAGAAGCACTATGAGTGGAAAAACATTAAAATTAGTAATTAATCATCAGCTTTAATTCCAGAGAGCATACGCCCAAGGAAAGACAACAGCTCAATCAGGTTGAAGTTCTACTGAAAACTCCTGAAGAGAGACAGAACTCCAGGAAGAAGATCCTTGAGTATGACAGTGCCACTAAGCAATCAACCTTGTTGTCAAAATTAAACCTTCTGGTCAAAAACTGTTGGGAAAGGAGTACAAAAGATTTGTTGAAATGACGGGCAAGAGTTAGATTTCATGGATAAATACTTACTTTAAGAGCAAAAAGCATAAAATATTAGTGCCATATCAAACATCTTCCTAACAGGAGGTATTCCTCCAGCTACATTGCCCAATGACATAAAAGCTTCGAAAGCTCTTGGATCAAACCACAGGAGAGCTGCACCCAGAGCGAGGAAGAAATGCCTAAAACTATGTTTTGTTTGAGCAATGTTATAAATGCTTACAAGCAGAAACAATTTAAGCTAGGAACACTCGCAACAGCTAGAAGCCATTTTACAGAAATCACAGTGATAAGCACTACCTAACCCTCCAACTATTACCAATTTGAGTGGTCTAGGGAGAAGGCTGAGAGCTGCAAAAACTACTACTCCTTCCTTCCCAGGGAAAAAACCCATACTACCCACAAGCCAGTCTTTATCCCTGGGTGAGATGTGCAACAGCCTGCATTATTTCCTGTCCCTGCAGGTGATTCACACCTTTTTTTCTTCAGAAATGAACTACCTGCACTATAGAGCAAAAAGGAGACATGCTCACACAGACACACACGCTTCCCTTGGCAGTCAAAAAGGGCTCAATCTAATGAAGGATACAGGCACTGATCATCTATTACAGTGCTAACTAGCAGCACCAGACACTGATGTATGAAATACAAACCTTAATCTTAAAGCAAGCCCTTGTGCCCTATATGCAGCAATTACAAAGGAATGCTTTTGCAAAATTCCAACACAAACACCACAATTCAAGCTAATTGAGTTCAAGGACAAATTTGGGGGTGAGAGGAGACAGAGAAAGGCATCTGACTCTTGTAAGGTAAGAACTCACGAGATAGCTGTTTGGAAAGTACGACACCCAGCCTACCAACCCAGACACTACAGGCTAGCGGACACGGCCTAACTTCTGGTTTTGTGAGAAATAAAAAGTGATCAGGTCAGTTATGATCTTATTTAGCCTATTGGCTATGCAGAACTACAGAAATGCCAGATGAATACCCTGAACTCTGTATTTTTAATTAAACTAATAGTTTAGATACAGCCGAACTATGTTCATTAGTATCAAAAAGCAGCTTCACTTCCTACTCCAACGTGATGCTTTATGACAAGGTCATAAACACCTAAAACCCCACATTTTTAGTGGAAACACAGACAATCTTCAGGGAGAGGCCCAAGAAACAAAAATGCTATTGTATTGAAAATGCATTTAAGTAAAAAGCAAACATGTACAGTTTTCCACATGAAATAAGCTTGGTATATTAAATATACAGAATATTACACACAAACACAGATGCACACATTCCCCTTTTCTACTGTTCAAAGCAATTACACCGCCCACATTCAATATCCTTTAACCACAGCCTGCAAAGTACGGTACTGGCATAGGTTATTCAGTGTCATCTGTAAAGTAACCTACGCCAATTTTAAATGCACAACGGAAATCTGGTTTGCTCCCAGCTGCTGGTATAATAATTACTGTCCTATGGTTGCTAAGAGATACTCTGAATTTTTTTCCAAGACTACTAAAACATTTCTGTGCGTGCAGGGAAAAGGATGCTGGGTAAAGCAATAAAATGACTCCAGCTGTAGCTCTCCAGCAGAATTCAAAGCCAGATGACAGCTGTAGAGAAAATGAAAACCAGACTGAGCTTCTCTTCTTCTTCAAATTTTCTCTCCTTACTTTTCCCAGTTTGCCAGAGTTAAGTCTGGGAGAGAATTCAACATTGTTCTGCAAACATTGTTAAAAATGTTCTGCTCTAAGTAAGTTTAATGATTACACAGAAGGATGGATGAGAGACCACATTTCCGTTCCATCCCAGTTCTTGTATTTACTTCCCATGAGGCCTGAAAATCTGCTGTTTGATACTAACCAACAGAAGAAGCTTTGAAAAATTTTTTTTTTTCCCTTTATTTTAAAATCATGAAATCATGATACAGGTTTCAAAAACACGAATAACTTCCTTCTGCTTTAGTTATTTCTAAGACTGATGGAGCAACTATTTTCATATTTGGCAAAGAAACTCTTACTATAATCAGGTATATATTTCTGATGTGGACTGAAATATTATCTAGATTACTCTGGATGGTTTGTACAGTTTAAAGTAAAAAATAAGGTATCTGACAAGCCTCTTTCTTTCCAGGTTATATATCCTGAATATATAAAGCATAATAGAGGTTTTTAGGGATTCCAAGGAAGGAACTAATAAATTAAAACATAAAACATAACTCTGAGGAAATAAGACAGAGAGGGAGATGTAAAGAGTTGGTTAGGGATATTGGTGAGAAAAAAGAACAAACCCAAAACTTCCTCCACTTTTTCAAATACTAATCCACAAAAAAGCTTAGTAAACTCAAATAATTTTAGCATGATATATTATTGGATTTACTTAAAATGGATAATATAAATTAGTATTACTTTTAGTTCTAGTAACTACATCAGGCAATTTACTAAGTGCACTAAATATTGTAATCTTTAGTGTTTTATCATGCAGTATTTTCTTCTACATAAAAACAATACAGTGTCAAAGGTAAATTATTTCACATTTCCTTACAAGTCACAATGTCAAGTTATTTTTGTAAAATAAAACTTCTGTGAACCCTTTGTTATAGACAAAATAAATTGAATGGTCCCTAAATAGCATATTTACAAAAAGGCATGTGTTGCAGGCCTTTTCCCCTTCATAGTCACAAAAATCCCAATGTACCTATTTCTGACAGAACAAGCCATTTTTTCCTGCTTATAATTTATCAGTCTACAGTTTTCTTCTGGCAGTAGTAAGAAACTTAAAAGTATAAGTGCTCCATTTCTTACTACTTCAAAACTGTTAAAATGTGATGGTGGCCTATAAATAACACCAGTATGGCTGAATCAACAAAACCTGAAAGAAATTAAGACCCAACTGCTCTATTTTTCAGTTTTCAAAAGCAAAACTTAGACATTTCAGGATCCAAACCCCATATAAAATACTTCTAAATGCATGCGCTCTAGATTTCATTTAGCTAGGTTTACTTCTAAGGAAAAAAAAATCAGATTTTTACATTTTTTTTTCAATTAAGTCAGATTAGTTTTAGTTTATATTAGGTTAGAGGAAAAGAATCTGAGCCAATCTGTAAACAAACAAGCAAACTGACTTAAACAATCAGCTTCTCTACTGCATTAAAAATGCCTGTTTTTATACCAAAAAATCCAAACCTCCTACCAAAACAAATTCTTAGGGTATGTTTCCTTATAACTATATATACATTCCCAGGATCCAGTTACAAACACTACAGGAAGCCAGATAGCTCTGCATTAACTCATCTGTGTATTTCTGTTTGATATTAATCTAGTAAATCTAAGGCTTATTTAATGATATAAACAATGTGCATATAATATGTTAATTAAACAACTAATAGTAGTTGTAATCATTTAAGCAACCTTTACAAGTAAGAATGAACACCCTTAAGCGATGGTATTTTTTAATACCAATATTTTAACATTATTTGTGAACAACAGAGTATCTAAAGAACCTATAAGGAAAAAAAACCAAATTCAGTAAGAAGAATGCCTTTCTCTGTGAGATTTTATATAAAGAACGTAATAATAAAAAATATCTAGTGACCCAAGATCACAGAATCACAGATCGCTTAGGTTGGAAAAGACCTTCAAGATCATTGTGTCCAACCATTAAACCTACTCTACCAAGGCCATCACTAAGCCATGTCCCCAAATGCCACATCTAGATGACTTTTAAACACATCCGGGGATGGTGACTCAACCACCTCCCTGGGCAGCATGTTCCAATGTCTGACAACCCTTTCAGTGAAAAAGTTCTTCCTAATGTCTAGTCTAAACCTCCCCTGGTGTAGCTTGAGGCCATTTCCTCTTGTTCTATCACCAGTTACTTGTGAGAAGAGACCAGTGCTTACCTCTCTACAGTATTCTTTCAGGTAGTTGTAGAGAGCAATAAAGCCTCCCGTCAGCCTCCTTTTCTCTAGACTAAACAACTCTAGTTCCCTCAGCTGCTCCTCATAAGACTTGTTCTCAAGGCCCTTTACCAGCTTCGTTGCCCTTCTTTGGACATGCTCCAGCACCTCGATGTCTTCCTTGTACAGAGGTCCCCAAAACTGGATGCAGTATTTGAGCTGTGGCCTCACCAATGTCGAGTACAGAGGATCACCTCCCTGGTCCTGCTTGACACACTATTTCTAATACAGGCCAGGATGCCATTGGCCTTCTTGGCTACCTGGGCACATTGCTGGCTCATGTTAAGCTGCCTATCAATCAGAACTCGCAGGTCCCTTTCTGCTGGACAGCTTTCCAGCTACTCTTCCCCAAGCCTGTAGCATTGCATAGGGTTGCTGTGGCCCAAGTGCGGGACCCGGCACTTGGCCTTGTTTGCCAATTTGCCTCAGCCCATCGATCCAGTCTGTCTAAGTCCCTCTGTAGAGGCTCCCTACCCTCAGGCAGATCAACACTCCCGCCCAACTTGGTGTCGTCTGCAAACTTACAGAGGGTGCATTCTACTTCCTCATCAAGATCGCTGATAAAGATGTTAAAAATAAGTGGTCTCAATACTGAGCCCTGAGGAACACCACTTGTGACCAGCTGCCAGCTGGGTTTAACTCCATTCACCACCACTGGCCGTCCAGCCAGAGTTTTACCCAGCAGAGCATACGCCCGTCCAAGCCATGAGCAGCCAGTGTTTTCATCAGAATGCTGAGGGAGACAGTGTCAAAGACCTTATGGAAGTCAGGTTGCTGACTGGGCCTGATCACCTGGTTGGTCTGTATATGGTGCATAATGGCACTCAAGATGATACAATACATAATAGCGAGCAAAATGCAAGCCTGGAAAGCACAAGGTAAGAGTTCAGTTTTTGGATCTGCATTAAAGAGTTGCAAGTGCAAGTTTTGGACAACCCCTATTCCTGCTTGCTACATCTATTAAATGTGATAATACTCATTAAGAGTTGGCATTGCAGTTTACCAGCAGTGCCATTGACTAGGTAAGAAGGCTGGGTATTTTGATCTTATTTGGATCATTTTATTCGCTCTCTGTAGCACCAAATATAACAAGCCAGTAAAATAACTTACGAAGCATGTTTTGCTTTCTTCATCACTAATTGTAATAATTTTTGAAAGAACCACTGTTAATGAAATTTATATACAAACTATGCACTATATTCATACTTCAAATATGCACTAAATATATGATTCCTGCTGTGTAAGATGACTAGAACAGCACAGCCAAAACACCTTGCCGGCAGATGATGTAACTGAAAAATATCTATGAAAATGAGCATTTTCAAATGTACCTTGATGACATCCTGGGGACTTTACCTATCATACTAACTAAAGAAGAAAAAATGAAACTGAAGAATATCAATACACATGACAGTTACTCCAGGGTATAGACAAAAATAAAAGTGCGTTAACAAACATGCTATGTAAAGTATAGTGTTGAATAACCCTTTTCTCTTTTTTTTATATTCTGCCATTTTAGACTTACAATTACTTAATATATTTAATTAAATAGAGAAGCTCTTCTGCTTGATTTTTTGCACTTCATTCCTTAGAGGTAACAAACTATGATTCTACAAGATTGTTTTGATGAAGCAAGAAACTGTTCTCTTTAACATTCTAGCCACACTCTAAAATACCCTTGCATATGTGTGTGTGTGTGTATATATATATACACACACACTCCAAAACTTATAAAAATACTATGAGGCACTTGGGAAAACAGCTT